>JAMXKT010000068.1:0-2400000 GCA_024211575.1 Phytophthora melonis
ATAAAGCCTCCACGAAGAGACCACACTGCTGCTTTCGTTCGCAGCTAGACTTTGCGACTTAGTTGGTGCTGTTAAGTTGCCGGATGGGTAGGGGGCGTCCATGAACTCCTCCACTCACAGTACGGGAGAAAGAGCTATTATCGTCGTCCGAGGGCGCGAACAGGTGCTTTCGCCGGCGTGGGATCCATGACGTAGCAAGCCCGCGAAGGGCTCGCCTCAGAATCAGCGATCGTGATCATGGACGCGGCCTTGTCGAAGATGGGACATGGTCCGCCGTACGACAACGCGCACCGTAGATGATCAGCGGCGGCATGGAGCAGGTAGCTCGTCGTGTGGGCCGTGGCGCCCGTGAAGTCCTGGCAGGTCGAGGAAGCGCTTGCGGGCGAGCAATGCGGCGACATGACCACGAGGATGGCGATGATGGCGATGCGTGCCGCGATGCTTGGCGGCAGCGCAGCGGGTTGTTCTTTGTACGGCGCGTTGAGCTCCTCCTCGGTGATCTCTCTCGCCGAACTTCCGAGCGCCACGCGCAGGTGCGGCATCCGGCCCTCGGACTTCTCGACGATGCTGGCGGCAGACACCTGACGGCCGTCCACGGTGGTAGAGCTCAGCAGGTACGACTGCTTCCTCCTGGATCTCGGCATGTCGTGGTCGACTTGTTGGCCTGGTCGCGGTCCGGGGTCGAAGCGCTCGATCTCCGGGCGCTTGCGCATGCCGAGGATGAGGCGCTCGGCAAAAGCTAATAAGGAACGGAGAGCATCATGCAGGCGTTCTGAGAAGCAGCGATGTAAATGTGCATCTGCATGAACAGGTATGCCGCCATCACCACGGGCGCCGCGGTCGGGCCGCTGAAGCCCAGCAGGGCCAGGCCCAGCGGGTCCGGACGTGCTCACGATCGAGTACAGGATGTTGCCCGGACAGCCTGGCAGCCGCCGGCCGTGTAACCCGCGAGGGCGATGGCCACGAAGAAGCCCGAGATGAAGAGGATGGTGATCATCGGCTACGACGCGGGGCGTATGCGCGTGGGCCGCAAATAGAGGCGAGTGCCTCGCGCTGCAGATCAAGGCACCACCACGATATGGCGGCGCCAGTAGGCGAGCGCGAGGTTGTCGCCGGAAGCACGTGAGCACCTGGTGCACCTGGTCACGTCAGGCGACGGGATCGGAGGCCGTGGCCGCGCATGTTCCACAATGCAGCACGATGACGGCGATGATGTCGGCCACCACCGTGCTCCAGCGCAGCCGGCGAACGCCATGCCGGCGCTCGCCTTGAGCGTCGGGATCAAGCACACGGGCACCTACCCATGATGGCTGCCATGAAGATGATCCAGAAGATCTGGCTGAACGGAGTCCGGGAACAGCACGTCCAGCAGCGTACTGCTCCAGCACCAGGAAGGCGCACGGCACCGCAGCGCAGGCATTACTGCGCCCGCCATCTGCGAGACGACCGTGAAGAAGCGGCCGTACTTGCCCAGGGCCCACTCGCCCAGGTCGCCATGTATTGCCTGAGCGGACGACGGCGCCACGAGCATCTACCTTGGACAAGCTTCTGAGCGTCGCGTACGTGTTGGCGAAGATCATGAGAGCGCCAGCGCGATGGACGCGAAAGAACGGACCAGCGCGCTGAAGGGTGGATTGCGTAGCCAGCGACCCGATGCCGCACACGCAGCAGAAGAAGAGGTTGAACGACGCCTTGGCGTCCTCCCATCGTGTGAATGAAGGCGGGTCTTGCCGCTGCCCGCCGGAACGTCTCATCTTGAAAGGAAAGGTCGGCGTGAGGAAGTGCGGCTTGCGAGGCGTTGGGGTGGTGCGAGAGCTGGCGGGACTTCTCCAGGAGAAGGTAAATTCAAAAGTGGGAGCGAGTTACAACTCGGCAATGCGAGGAATTCGGCTGGGCTCGCTCGGCTTCGCGCGAAAGACTGTGTCGTCCGATCCACTGCACTGCGAGCCCTGTCTGTCCCCTGTCTGAGTTGCGAGCGACGAACTCCAACTTGGTGTCCAAGCGCGGGGGCCACTTTAGCGGCTCTGGCGCATGTGGGGCCGTGCAGAGCAGCTATCTCCGTCGTGCAAGCGCGCCTGGAAGTTCGAGCCGACTTGAAAGCTTGCATCAAAGTGCCAGAGATTAGATTAACGCGGAGGCTTTGTTAGCTCATGTCCCTGCTATTGCTGTATTGAAGACATGTGCCGGGTTAGTACTTATCAAGATTCACGGACAAAACTACATGAAGTCAAAGATCGGGCGCACAACACGGAAGCTCTTCTGCAGCTGAAAAATGTCCCCATGGCACCGGAATTACTACTACATGTGCAAGTCCCTTTACTACGTGAATCAACGGAAGTTCCCCGAGCTTAACACTCCTGGTCTTGTCCGTATTCACACCAGGTAAGCACTCCTGTCCCGGAGATCAAAAGCTCTTTGGGCTTCCGCTGCGTACTGGTCAATCGTGCACCAAAGTTAAGTACACATGTATACCGTACCGTACCTTCTACATCGCAGATAGAATTCTCTTGACACGTGCAAAATCGGCACTACACGTATTACCTCCTGATGCGTACCAGTAGCAGCCTCTCCTTCATCGGCAATAGATCCGCACAAAATGAGCGCCGCTCTGGAAATACCTTGGTCGAGAAGCAAAGCAAACTCAGGGGATATTCCCCCACGTCCCAGAACCTCATCAATTGTAAATATTTTTATTTTAAAAACTATTTCACGCTAATTAATGTGCTTGTATTTGTATTTGTTGCAGGTTTGAAACGGCTAATACTGCGCACTGCTGCAGCTTTCGCCTACAGACACGCACTCCCAGAAGACGCGTGAGCCCGCGGTAGTTCACATGTAGTCCAGCTGCTAATGAATGCATAAATTCTCTCTCCTTGTTACATCCAACCATGAATTGAGGAGTGGGTTGCAGCGCTCAGAATACTTGTGTGCCATGCCCGGTCAGAGCCACCAATAGTCGCTAATCCTCTCACCTTTATATTTCCTGGGTGGCTTCAATCGGAAGATCACGATATCGACAAAGCTTAGTCGCCGTGCATTTTCGTACTCTTACTTAACGTTAGGGTCCAACTAGTCGACAAGCTGAACATCGCCGTACCAGGTTACGGGGGTTTACCTACTGGCATTGTCAAGACGCGCCGCCAATGGGTCCCTATTACTGACGGGTTCGTACCCATAAAGCGGCAGAAACAAGTTTCAGTTTTGTATTTACGAGGATTGCTCATAAGCAACGCTCATCACCTGCTAAAGTAACCCAGAGCTAGATACCACATAAAGGCCGAGTATAATATATTGAGAACCGTTTGGGAATACCCAACACCATTTATAGTGGTTTTCGCTTAACATAAATAGAGTGTTATCTGACCTCCCCCCCTTCATTGATACCGGCCTTCTCGAATTATCGGTGGAGTAGTGATCTACACAGGACATACAGGATATGCACGCTTCGGTGACAGATTTGACAAATGTTGCGTGCCTCTTGACTCGAGTAGCAGGGTACTCAAATAGCCCTTGAGCTTTATCGTTATCTCATGTATTTGTACAAGTCGGTTCAACCATCTTGAGTCTGACGTTAGTACAACAGTTCGGCAACGTCACAGCTTTGCTTGCTGGTCTTCCAGCTTCTCACATCATTTCATGTTTTAAAGTTTCGAGATTTTCAATGTAGTTTGCAGGTACATGTACAGTATAGTCTCCTTTGTACTTAGGGCTAATAGAAATGTGAGCCGTATCCAAGCGAGCGAGGCAATAAAAACCGCGTAATTTCACAAATACGCACTTACATGATGAAAGTAGTGTAGAGCTAGGACGCCCAAGCTTACTGTTGGTCTCCGTTGATGTCGCTCTAGTCAACGTATCACCAATACTAATTGATGCTATAACATCTCAAAAAGCCTGTTTAGGTTTTTATTGGACTTTCGTTGTGGAAATACCTTGCGTAAATGTGGCACCCTGCAGCATTATCTCGCTTTTATAGCAACCATAAAACTGCAAAATCAAAGTGTGCTATGGAATATAAATAAATAGAGTAGTGATTGGAGGGGCGATGCAGACGCTGGTTTAATGAAATCCCAAGCTGCGGTTAATAAGCTTAATCCTACACAAACAGATGCCAAATCCTGGAGTATCATTACAGAAACTGTGAGGATTGTACTGTGCTTTCTATTTGCAGCAGCGTGCTTCAACAAACGTCAAAGCAGACTCCCAAAGCATGGGGGCTGGCATCAACACCCAGACTTTGCCTTGAAACCTCAGCGAGGTCGCCGCCATGGCGAGCAACTTCTACTCATAAACCAATTCCTGAATATTTATTGGTTTTTCTGAACAAGAGCCGCTAACTAAGCATGTATCGTTTCTATTTACCTTGCATGGCAGCGGGTAAAGACCACTCAAGCAAAATAAATTAAGCAGGACGAACAAGTCGCATGTACGGCAGTGAGATGACGGACTGCTCCAGGATACCTTTGCAGCATTACATCTTCGAAGTGTCGTCTGCGACATGACACAACTACTGAAATCCCCGCGTTGTGCATACCTTCGAGTGGGCCCGCACTCCCAACTTGACAGTATAAATACAATATGTAAAACTGGAAAAGAAATTCACAATAAAGGAAAGCAGACTGCATCCATTTAAGTTCTACGGATACAACTCCATAACAAGCTAGCAAAGACCTTGTTGTTCTTCATCATCGGGTCGAAGTAAAAATATGTTTTATGAAGCTTCATTGTTCCTGCTCAATTCACACACCGCGCCGGGTGTATGATATCGTGAACAGCTTCCACGCTATCGCCACTACGTCACTCAACACGCTCCAAAATCGTGTTTGTAACAAGTACGACGATTGCACGCGTTGAGCAAGACTTGTCTTGAGCCAGAGGGACATCAGCGTCGATGGTATACGATGTACACCGCATTGACGTAAAGCCGATGTACGTCAATGGGCGACGCTTCGTGATACAAGTCGAGCCCGCACGGTCGTTGATATCAAGGCTCATACCAGTAACGCACTGAGGAAGAACCTATACCGTAGGAGCACCTTGGTTGGCCCAGGTCTGGATACGACCTGTACGAGATAGGGGAAATGCAGCATATGTTCATTGATGTAACTGGTATGAGCCGGCTTACTCCACAGCAATGAGAGCGGTTGATATGCTACATGGACAACTGACAGTGTATAAGCCGGCAGAGATCCTGTCCAGTACATGTATTGTGCCATAAGTTGTACGATCATGGGGGATGTGACAGATGCTGTGTAGCACGTCAACGGCAGCTGATAAAGGTGCTGTGGACCAGTGTGTATCTAATGCGCGGTAGACTAATGCAGGGGTATTCGTGAAGTCCCCGGCAATCGACCAGCTCAGTCAAACGGAGTTTGGAACCAGTCTGGAAGCCACGTGAACTGCCAACTTCAACCAAGTGCCACAAAACAAACAAGATCGAGCATCGAAGCACGACTACCAAAACTACCGAGAGAAGCTTGGTGTTTTGGACTCTTTGATACTGTAGCCTGTACAAATGAAACTAAAATACAGTTTGAGGTTTTAGCCGCAATGATCATCTTCTACAGGAGCCGTTTATCCATGGGGAGTTGCCGCAAGTGTATCTTCAGCGCGACGACAACTAAAGCCTTTCAGATATCATCCGTCCAATCGGATTTTTGCGGCCCAGGCTCGGCGCTATTATGCACCGGTAGGGCATTGAGCCCGTCGAAGCTAACAATCAAAGGATTATTCACTGCGTAAAAGCGGTGGTGGTCCGAGATAGGACGCATCCCGACCAACGTACGTTTATTTGTAATGGCGGTATTATGTAATTCAGCGATTAAAATCTCTGCCGGGATGTCACTCTTCGTAGCTCGTCGTCCTACCATACCGGTGCTGGAATCTGATCCAGCTCGAACGCAGCTCATATTTTCCAGTGACTGCAGGTTGCCGGACGTGGCTAGAGGCACCTGTCTCTGACACCTTCCACTTCACACGTTATCTTCGTGAAGGCGCACCAAGCTTTTAGAAAACCGCAGAGAAACCCGTGGTGCAGCTTCCTCTGCCATGGGGATATGCGTGTGGACTCTGGTTTCTCTGCCGCGTGGCGAGCTGAACCTCGCGACACCGTAGGGGAGGGAGGGATCACGTTGCACCGCTGCCCGGCCTCCTAGACGACCACAACCCGTTCTTTTTCGCATTTGATTAACTTCATAATAAAAATATCACGTAAAGAAGCTCGTGCACGCAGCCGGTACTGTCATATCCGAGCGAAGCCGCTGCGAGCGGCAGCTACGCGCTGCTCGTCATGAGCTTGTGGGGATACCCACCGGTAAGCTTTCCTACCGCTTTCCTGATGAGTTTGAGGGCGAAGCCAAACCGGATAGGGGATGCTTCTCATTTCTGCAGTTGTAGGCGAAGACAACGGTGCACCGGAAGTTCGGTGCGATGCATGATCTCGGCAGCAACTGACGGCAGCGAATTTTGCTGCAGAGGAGGGGGATGTGGGGAGGAGAGGAGCAGCGCGAGGGAGCCTCGCTCCAGCTCTCTGGTTCGGGACGCGAGTGGCCCAGCAGGCTCCTGCAGCTACATACCTTCAAGCCGCGCATCCTTCCTCCGCTTCGAAGTATTAACATGCGAGGCGCCAAGCTTCCATCCCGGGAATGAGGTGGCAGCGCCCATCGCCAAGTGCATACATTACACAGGAACAGGACAAACCTCCTGCGTTAGGTAATGCTCTAGGATTTGCCATTCGGGGCCGGTAACATGTAATGAGAGAACGATTTTCAGCTGCAAGGAAGGCTTCCGTGTTGTGCCCCCACCCTTTGACTTCATGTGGTTGTCCGTACCTTATGGCGAAGTAAGCAAACAGGACATGAGCCAACAAAGCTCACGCGTTGATCTAATCTATGGCACTTGATGCAGCCAAGTCGGCTCGAACTTCCAGCGCTTTTCATGCATCGATTTGGAGTGTAGCGTTTCAGACGCTCATGCGCCAGAAGCCGCTGGGAAACGAACGTGGCCGCCGGCTGCTGGACACCAAGTTGGAGTTGGTCGCTCGGGCACCGACGTGGAGGGACGGACAGACCAGGCCTGCAGTGCAGTGGATCGAGAGACGACACAGTCTTTGCGCGAGCCGAGCTGAGCTCCGCCGAACCGCAGAAAGTGCGCCGAGTTGTAACTCGCTCGCTACTTTTCTGAACTTTACGGCTTCTCCTGGAGAAGTCCCGCCAGCCTCGCACCCACCCCAACGCCCTCGCAAGCCGCACTTCCTCCGCCGACTCGCTTTCAAAGATGACGTCCGGGCGGCAGCGGCGAAGACCGCCTTCTTCACGATGGAGGACGCCATAGGCGTCGTTCAGCCTCTTCTGCTGCGTGTGCGGCATCGGGTCGCTGGCACATGCCGTCCAACTTCGCGCGCGCCGGTCTGTTCTTCAGCGTCCATCGCGCCAGCAGCCTCGCCCTGGCGATCTTCGCCATACTGTACGTACGCGACGCCTCAGCTATCCAAGCTAGTATGCTCGTGGCGCTGCAATCGTCCGTCAAGACGTACGGCGACCTGGGCGAAAGTGGGCCCTGGGCAAGTACGGCCGCTTCTTCACCGGTCGTCTCGCAGATGGGCGATGTGCCTACTGGTGCCGTAGCGCCTTCCTGGTGCTGGGCAGCACGCTGCTGGACGTGCTGTTCCCAGGACTCGTTCAGCCAGGGATCTTCTGGATCATCTTCATGGGCCATCTTCATGGTGGTGCCCATGTGGTGTTTGATCCCACGACGTAACCTGGAAGGGAGAGCGCATCGGCATGGCGTTCTTCGCCGTGGCTGCATGGAGCACGGTGGTGGCCGACATCATCGCCGTCATCGTGCTGCAGTGGAACATGCGCGGCCACGGCTCGATCCCCAATCGCCCGATCGTGACCGTGCAATACCAGAGTGCTCACGTGCTTTCTCGGTAATCCAAGGCGCTCGCCCACGGCGCGACGCCGTCGTGTTGCCTGATCTGGCAGCGCGAGGCACTCGCAGCCGCAGCGCATGCCCCGTGGCGTCTGTGGTGATCACCATCCTCTTCGTCTCCGGAAGCCTTCGTGGCCCATCGCCCTCTCGCGGGTCATATCAGCCGGCGGCTGCCAGCTGTCGGGCGTAACATCCTGTACTCTCGATCGTGAGCACAAAGTCGGACCCGCTGGGCTCTGGTTCTTGCTGGTTTTGAACACGGCTGACCGCGGCGCCGTGGTGATGGCGTACCTGTTCGTCATGCAGATACTTGCACATTTCCATCGCCTTATAAACGACGCCTGCGATGCTCTGCCGTTCTACATGGCCGAGCGCTTCATCCTCTTTTCGGCATGCGGCAAGGGGCCGGAGATCGGCGCGCCTTCTGACCCGGACCAAGCGACCAGGCGCCAACGTCGATGCCACGTTAGCAGAGATCCAGGAAGAAGCCAGTCGCCTGCTGAGCTTCTACCTCTGCGTGGACGGCCGTCAGGTGTCTGCCGCCAGCATCGTCGAGAGGAAGTCCGAGAGGCCGGATGCTTCGCACCTGCGCGTGGCGCTCCCGGAAGTTCGGCGAGGAGATCACCAGGAGGAGCTCAACCGGCACTGCGTGCTAAGAACAACCCGCTGCGCTACATCGCGCGCTGCGTGCATCGCCATCATCGCCATCCTCGTGGTGCATCGCCAGTGCTCGCTCGCAAGCGCCTTCCTCGACCTGCAGGACTTCACCTGGGCGCCACGGCCTGGGCCACACGACAAACGCCGCCCTGCTCATGCCGCTGATCATCTACATGCGCGTGTCGTGGCGGACCATGTCCATCTTTCTTCTCGACAAGGGCCGCGTCCATGAGTCACGATCGTAGTCTGCGCCTTCGCGCGGCTTCTGCGTCATGATCCCAATGCCGGCGAGCACCATGTTCCGCTTGCCTTCCTCCGGACGATTTGACATCGCTCTTCCTGTACTTACGCGAGTGAGTGAGTCCGCATGGGACGCCCCCTGCTACATCCGCCGCAAAACAACAGCTTTCCAACTTAAGAAACGAAAACAGTTTTATGTATCATAGAGTGGGTATTCATTCACTTACATTCGCTCTTACCTCGATTTTTTTCTCCCTTTTCATTTAATAGCTTCTTATTTTCTTGATGTAACGATTATTTCAGCCTTTTCTTACAGGGAACCACATTTGTTGCATTGTCGCTTGAAAATCCTGAGAGTTTTAGGAATTCAACTGAAGTTGATTGAGTTAATGCACCAATACACTATATTTGCATTAAAGGTGCTACATTGCCCAAACCATTACAGTATTACAGAATCCTATGCCACGGATTGTCATAAGAAGCTGTTCACTCCCCCACCTCCGCCAAGCTGTGCGATGTCGTGGCTGGACGTAGCCAAGGACTCTGAACGCCGGCACCATCGGCGGCGTGGCAGGGCATCATCGTGAGGCACCCCTCTGGACACCATCAAGGTGCAGCTGCAGACCAGTCGCGAGACTGGTAGTGGGCGTTCCTACGCACTCTACGACGCGTCGTGGGCTCCGGGAGGGCGCTGCAGGATCTCCTACCGAGGGCTGCTGTCCCCACATTCTCTATCTTAATGCCCCAATCCCAACGCCGTGGATTGGTTCAGGTGTTCTGGGCGCCAATGGTTGGCGTCCACTCCAGGCCGAGGGTTAGAACGCACATTGGGCCCTGTTGACCAACTTCGGCAGCACTTCGTGGTCGGTAGGTCCGCTTGCCGGAACCTTGGTCCAGAGTCGTCTTCGCAAGCACCGGTCGGAGCACGTCAAGATCAACCGCCACAGAAGCGGTAAAGGCAATGGAGCGAACATTTCAGCTCCATTGCATTTCAGCCAGAACCATCGTGTGGGAGGAGACACAGGATGGCTACATTGTTCAAGGGCTGGGAGGTGTGTTCTGCTGAAGGGATGCGCTGGTCGGTTTCGGCTTCTACTTCTGCTGCTGCTACTGAGGCGGGCCAAAAAGAGCGCTGACCAATGGGGGACAGTGGTAATAACGAGACGGACTGGACGCTCATGACCGCTGGAAGGCATCAGCTGGGAATGCTCTCGTAGGCCTGCGTGCATGCCTGCGGATGTCGCCGGGCGAGCTGCGTGCAGGGCCAGAGTCTGGAAGGCAAAGCAGATAACAAGACTTCAAAGATCCGCAAGCTCCAGGATGGAAGCAAATATAGCGACCGGGGATTCTTTCTTCAAAGTTCAGGTTCGACAGCGACCATGGTCAGAACATTACTCCCGTCGTGCGTGGGGCCGCAGTGACCCTTCTGCTCATCTAGTGCTCAGAATCCATCATGCTGCTTACGTCTTGAGGTTCAATATGTCTGACTTATCGCTATCTTCTCGTCTTGAAGGCACGCAATTTGAAGATACTTAATCCAAAACTCCGCGTTCATGTGACCAAGTTTACATACCGGGAGATTAATAATTTTTATTAAGAGTTTTTTAGTATTCCATCTAGTTCAACGTGTAAATCGACCCAGAAATCGCCCGGAGCGGATGTTCATAAGAGAACTTCCACAGTCGCGTCAGGGCTCTCAGCGAAGACGCTCTCGGGGTCACCGCCAGGGTTCCAGATCCAGTCCTGCGCAATGCAACGGGAACGGACGGGTCCATCCATCAACCAGTCCGCTTCACCTAACGCTGTCGAGCCACGTCATGTTGGAGCCTATAGGTCGACCCAGATGCTCATCGCCAGCGTCATGCCGCCTGAAACCATTTGCCTTCTGCCCATTTGAGCGAGGCCGCCCATAGCGGTACGCAGGTGGTCTCCGAAGAGACGCCTCTTCGACAGAGTTGCACGCCAGTGGTCTCCCGTGGGATCCCAGAGATCGGTCCCGTTCCAGCGCCGGCCAGGTACTGCCCGGGTTGGCCACCACGCGGCCCAAATCGCTGCGAACAGAGACGACAGATCTCCACCAACTCTCCAGTCTCCGTGTTGTCCTCCGTGATGAACTGCGGGTCAAATCACTCGTCGAATTTGGGCGGAAGTGGTGTCGATGTCGAACCCCTTTTCCGCGGCCGTAAAGCTTCTGTTTGCCCATCCGGAACGGATTGAGGACCGCATCCAGGCTTATCGCACCGACCCCGAGTATCGAGTCTCCCTCTGTAGCGCCGCAGTTCTTCGTCCGCTTCGAGCATCGCTGCTGGCCGTCGGATCGAGCACGGGTGGGTCGTTAATACAGACGTGGGCCATGCTGGCCTCCTGGGGGGCCGTCCGAACAGGTCGTCATCCTTCAGCGCTGCAGGCTCCATGGTACGCCCTGGTCCAGATTGACGCCTCACCATTGATGAAACTTGACGTCCTTGCATTGCACTGAGCATCAGGCATGATGGCCCGTGCCGTACGCCAGCGCCCGCAGTGTTGATCGGGAAGTCGCGGAGTTCCTCCGTCTGCGTCCATTTTGAGAAGTACAGAGCGCCGTTGGAGCCCGCAGAACAGCGGAAGACATGTCGACGTCGATAGGTGAACTTCCCTGGTTCAGCCAGTTGGAAACCAGGTTTGCAGGCCCCTTCTTTCCCGATGCAGTCCAAAGCATGTAGACGCGGAGTACCAACACCACCGGGGATTTCCAGTTTCGCATGTTGAGAGTTTTTACCGGACGTTGTGATGCTGCCAGTTTTTGCCGGCGTAGTCCCGCGCCTTCGAGGCCGCGTAGATCTTGGCGCATTCCTTCGGACTCGAGCCACGTCCGTGAAGTTCCACTCGCCGTTCGACTCGCACGTGTCGTTGGTCCCGGACCGCCTTCTATCTGGCGCCAGCTTGGCATCGATCACGACGGAGGACTTCTCGGTCACGCACTTGACCACCTCCGTGTCCGCTTGGTCCACCTGGGCGAGTACGTCGGTCACTTTGGCGTGCAAACTTGCGGAAGGCGGCGCTGGGTGCTTCTCCGGGATGTTAGTTCCGACTTTGCTGAGCAGTGTGCGAGCAGTCCGTGGGCAGAAGCCCACGACTGCAACGAGTCCGATAGTTCTTGAGAACTACAGAGCATGGTCAGTCGGCGTCGTGAAGTCTCCACGATGAAGGTGCGAGCTTTCGAGGCTGAAGGCAAAGCGAAATTGGAAGTGAGAGCTCGCATGACCGGGATCAGGAGACTTGGCTTCACCTGGGCAACGTATCTAAGCCCTCAGCATGGAAACCTTCTGACGAAGCCAGCAGGTTAGGTATTCGCCGTCGCTTGCGGTACTCAATGGGACAAGAACGCATGCACTCCTTATGGTATCCACCACTGGTGTGTAGAGACGACCTCGTGAACACACACAAAGTCCCTTCGCGATTGGAAATGCCGATCCTGCCCAGACTCCGAAAAGGAGGCGCAAGGAAGCTTGATACATTGTCGGTCTCAAGGTAAACTCTGATCGCGCGCTGTTTTTAGAACGTTTTATCCAGTTATATTTATACGTGGTAGCGCCGCACTTTGGCTCACCCGTCAGGTGAGCTCCTACTTAAAATATCCACACATGTACTGTTCTGTACTTGCAACAAGCGGACTCTGGCTACAAGACTCCAGTCCGCTTACGACAAACGTGATGCACGCTTATCAGCCATGACACACCTTTGAGAGCCGAGCATAGTTGGTCTACGCAATTTGTGACAGCGTACCTTCCGAACGTAATACGGGCTGAAGCTTCTTTCTAGGTGGACATATGCCCGCCTATCCAAAATATTGACTCAGGTGAGTACAGATCATAATCAGCCACAGACAGGATAACATGTACAGATCTTTGGTAGCGGTACCACGCGAATATCCATACAATCTACATGGTCCTTCTTCATACAATACTGTGCTACATGTAGTGTATGCTGTAACGATTCCCAAACGGTCCTCCGGCCGAAAGCATGTAGAAAACGTCCCAATTCAACGAGTTTTTTCGTTTCCCTGTATTTGGCAGTCATGTTGCTTGTATGCTTCGCGGTTGCCACCATCTCGAAGGTACTGGGGCATACCGCCGAACCCCACGAAAGCAACAATAATTCAGGATGACCTCAGTGGAAAACCAATGTAACTTTTCAGCAGCAGTAAACTCGCGTCAATTTTCTGGATTCAGTCCGCAGGGATGGCGTGGATTTCCCAACATTTCTTTCTCTTGGTTGTGGTTCCAACACATGCCAGTCTCGAAAGGCTCATCACTCTCGCCCATGCTAAGTGAGACGTAAACTGCGGTAAAGAACCGAGCAACACGCAAACTTTCTTGACGGGCTGAAGGTCGAAAGAGCTTTACTCTTTACGACGCTTTGACAACGTCGATGATACCGTCCCGAGCTGTAGAACTTGACATCAAGGGAGACGCCTTACTGGGATAAACGCGCGCGGACGGATCGTTGCCTGGCGGGTGTCGTCGCGCGAACTGGAAACTAACGCCGCCAGTATTGTCACTCATTCAGCTGATGGACTGGCCACGGCAAAACCAGCAGAGAGCTTGCCACGCATCTTCCGTTTCGTACTGACGCGCAAGCATCTCTCAGCTGCCTTCGAGCAGATCAGAACTTGTCCTTGACAACGGCGTAGAATTCCCTTCATGCGTTTCCAAGCTCATCCAGAGTGCAGCTTGGAAACTCAGGTGTTAACTCCACAAAGTGCATTTAGTCAACATTTATGCATCGTGAGTCGAACCAGCTCCCGTACATCTCAAGTACGTGTACACTTTCAGGTCAAATCACAAGAATCATTTTCGCCGGGAACGAAAAGTTGTGCCACTAACATGGAGTTCTTCTTACTTCCACCATTTGTTTTGAAACTTTATTTTTCTAAAGAATACAGCTACAGAAGATGCCGCGATTTTTTGTTTCAAAGTGTGGTAGCCAGTGGCTTGAAATCTCTTCCTAATAGACAACGTACCAGGATGACTCCCCTACACAGGATCCCCATCTTATTTTGAGTTATGCTGCGTTGAGTTGCGAGCGACGATGAGCTCCCAGTCGGAACACTCCCAAAATGGTTCTCTCCTGAAGTGGCGCGTCTGACTTGGAATCACGAAATCGTGCGGAACTCCTTCTTCTCCATGAAGCTCATCTGCCCACAGCTCAGTAACGCGGTACAACGCGCTTTTTCCACGCCCGGCGTGAAGACAACTTGAGACTAACTCAGTCACTCCGAGCTCGACTAAGTCATAAAGGTCACGCCCGTACTGCTCCGAAATATGTCTCCCTTTGCGCGCAGATCAGTAGAGCATTTTACCCAGCTCTTCCGGCGCGCTCTCTCAGGCCAAGGGGGCTTCCAGACGGAACAACAAACTTCTGAGGGACTCCAGGCTCTTCTTGAAAAGGCCCACGGTCGTTGCAAGGGCTGGGATAACGACCCATCATTTCCCACGCGTCGCAAGTGTCATTGCGGTTTCCACGCAAGCCGATAGAGCAAGCCTGCAAGCAGGGCCTATCTCGAGCTGTCTGTCGCTCCGCATAGCCATTTCCTCGTCGGATATCTTCGGACCAGCTCTTCCTAGTGGTGCATTCTCCACGCTCGCCGCCCATGGTGGAGATTTTCGCCGGAACAGCAAACGCCGGCTCGGAATGATGCCATCGCTACAAACTCTCGCCCGATACACCTGCAACGACGGCGTATCTTCTCCGTCCAGTCACGCTCCAGCGAGTGGACATTTGTGGTATCGAGAATGCTGCGCGAGAGCTAACGGCAGCCCTGGGCGGCATTCGGCGTCAACTCAACTGGCGAGTCGAGGCACGTCACCAATCATTCGACGGTGTTCGACGACTGCTGATTGGCCAGATCGGACCGGTGATGAAGGCTCGTCAGCGCCCACGCCTCGAAGTCCGGAGCTTCAAGTTCGACCTGAACCTACCGCGAACTTTGGCCGGGATACGAACTCTAAGGCGACTCTTCGAGTCGTCGGGCAGCCATCCGAGCCGTCGAGAGAGCTCCGAAGAGTCGGATGGTTACCCAGGAAGATCCAAAACGGACGCGTCTAGACTAGATATTTGTATTGAACCATAGGAAGAGAAGATAGAACAGATAAGCCCTTTGGGCAAACAACAGAACAGCTTTTCCTCCCAACCGCACAAGGAAGACGTCCGGGCTATCGGTGAGTTCTGTAGCAGTTGGATAAACCTGTTGGTAGGATTATGACTGTCGGTGGACGCGCCTGCTAGTATCGTAGCGTGTGTTTACCCGTGGTCAGGCCAAGAGTAGTAGAGAAGTGGCCGTGTGTAAGAGCGACGCAGTCATCGCCGAGTAGTGGAGGAGCGAGAGCGCACTCCATTCATCCTTCCCGCCGGAGTATAGCTCCGGCACCCTCATCAAGCCGTGACTGGCTGGGACCCTTCCTTTCTGAGGGCCTGCGAGGTATATTTGCGTGTGAGCGTGCTAGCCTGTGCTCGTGGCTAGTGACGCTGGGTTTCCGTCAGTTGACTAAGCGGAAACACGGTGCACAGAGAAACATCAACCCGGTGCAAGGGAAAGTTCCTGGGCCTTCAGGTTCTAACCTAACAAGCCCATTGAGTCATCGAAGACTGGTAGGTGTTGTTGGTGGGGAATTGTGCCAATATATATTTTAGCGCGTGTTCCTACACGACAACTGGTGCCGCGACCCGGGATTGGTGTGACCTTCTGTGCTCTCTGTGCTACTGCAGGTCAACTGACTTTACGAGCAACAACTGAGAGGAAGAAGAAGAAGAAGAAGACGAAGATGGCGAAAGGATCTCAATCGGCGGTACCAGCAACTCCGATGAAGTCCGGCGGAACGCGTGGCGACGACTCGACGGCGGCCCTGATCACGCCGCAACTCGACCCGATTGCTGGAGCGTCACGTCAGCTTCGACGAGTCGATGACTGGATCCGACGCCAAGGATGAAGGAATGGAGGAAGATTGCGACGATTACCTGGAGGAGAAGGCGCCTGCGCCAGCGGTGGTGACACCCGAGACTCCGGAAGATGCAGTGATGTCCGCGGGGCGCAGCGGGGCTCGCGCTCTTTGGCGCAGTCTCGCGAGCGAGTCGGAAGACGACGTGCCACCCGTCTCGCGCAACCTCGCGGACGAACTGGATGATGTGGATGGCCCAGAGCCAGCGTATGATGACATGGAAGAGTTCGAAGGCAACGCCGACGACTCAAGATCGCCGGTGCTGACGACCCAAGTGACCAGAGCAAACCTCAGGCAACCGGCCGCCGATGAATGGAGATACCCGGCGGCCAACAAGGTGCTCGGCCGGTGCTTTGAAGCGATGCGAGCGAGCGAATGGGGCCGACTCTTCGAGCCGCGCATGATCCGCCAAGCTGTGTGGGCTGACCTGAGCTACGAGCTGGCGCGACCGGTGAATGCGGTCACTGTCGAGCAGGTGGCGAAGGATACGGTGATGTTCCTGAAAGCGTTGGGTCTTCGAGCCACGCTTGCACCGTCGCCGTCGACGCTGGAGAGTTTCCTGCCCGCGGAAGCCGGAGCCGAGCTCTGGCAATGGAAGAAGAAGCTGTGTACTGCCTTTGGGGTGACCCCTTCACCCTAGACCAGCCGAATACGACTGGCACCAACGGGGGCGGCTCTAATCCAGCGCGCGTCCCGCTCCCAAGAACCCCGAAGAAGACTGAACGCGGTACCTCGGCTCAGCCAGCGACTGGAGGAGTGTTCAGTACATCAGGCGAACGATCGCCGTACTTCCAGGATTCCCCATATGGTCACTCCACCCGCGCCGACTCGTAGTGAACGAGTTGCGCGTGGTGCCGACGACTCAAAAGTGACCAGGAACAGTCTACGAAGCGCCGGACGAAGCTCAAGCCGCAAGTCCCGGTACGCCGACGACTCATCGGATGACGGCGATGACTTCACGGGAGACGGAGGTGCACAAATGGACGAATATCTGCGACAGATCCGAGAGGTGAGCAACGCAGAGACCGTGAACCCGACGCCGAGGCTTGAGGTGGCGATGCACCGACCCTGGGGCAGATCCCGACGTTCTCGGGCGCTCGCAACAAGAGCGAGAACTCGATGCAGTGGCTGCGCGCGTTTGTGTACGAGATGAAAGGTACCCACGCGCCGCCCAACGAATGGTGCATGCCTTTCGAGCTCCGCTTGAGACGGTGCAGTGCACTGGCACCGACAACTCACCAAGAAGACCAAGCGCACGTGGACATTGCTGGAGCGAGGCCTTCATCCGCTTTACTGCTCCCAGTTCAGCCAGTCAGCGGAACCCGCTACTACTCAGCCAAGCGTGACGACAAGGAGCACGTCTGCGACTACCTGAATCGACTCAACGGGTACGCCCGCAACGCAGGCGTCCAGTTCGAGAACGGCGCCGCAAGGCGAAGGACCACGTCAAGCGCTTCCTGGAGACCTGCGGTGATCGTAAGCTGGAGAGACGACTCGCCCCTCTGCGAATCAAGGACATCCACGAGCTGGAAGAGATGATCATCGAAATGCTGAAGGTCGAAGAACGACAGAGTTCACGCGAGTCTTCGGGGTCGCGATCCAGAGTTCGAGATCCGTCACGCCGACGTGATGACAAGCGTCCTGATGACTCGCGCCGCCGAGATGACCGGCGCCGCCACGACGCCCGAGATGGATACCGTCGCGATGACCCGCGCACTGGCCACAGCCGTGGAGACCGACGCGAACGAGATTGGCGATGAGCGTCGTCGCGACGACTCCAGGAACGTCCCCTGGCGTGACCCTGGCTGACGCATCAGTGGAAGACATAGTCGCTGAGCTGCAAGGACGGGACGCCAGAAGCACCTCGACCGGGCGCGACAACCCGCGCCAGCAGTTCGACGGCGATAGCGACAGCGACGCTGCCAGCGAGCGAGGCTCCGATGACTCGTGGTACTCGGATGAAGGCGGACACGATGGTTACTCCTCGGACGGCAGCGACCACTACGTAGGCTGCGGCGAACGAGAATGAACGACCGCGCGGCAGCCGACGGCACGTTCGCCAGGTCCGACAACCGGCCTCCCCGACGCGATCAGAGTAGCCGGGAGACCAGCCGGGACAACCGATACCAGAGCCGGGATGGCCGCGACAATCGGCGACGCCAGTACGGTCCCTGCGCTGCCTGTGGCGGTCTCTCCCACTCGGCCCATTTCTGCAACCGGCGTTGTAAGTTGTGCAAACAAGTGCATGACGCGGGCCGGTGTGAGGTCTTCCAAGAACTCACCAAGCTTGTCCCGCAACAAGGTGGACAAGAAGGACCTCACCCCTGAGCTCCAGACCCTCCTCTTCACGGACCATTTAAACTAAGCAGCCCGCCAACTGGAAACTGGGTTGGTCCCAATCAGGCTGCCACAGTTAGCCGAGCCTGCAGTCAGAAGCGGAGTGCATCTACGCTTTGTGGGCAAGTGCGAATGGCCGGATGATGAACGAGGTACATGGGTGAACGCGACTGAATTTGAAAAGGAGAGAGGTGAGAACCTCGGTGGGGGTGGAATTGAGTAAGAAAAGTGAAGAAGAAGCGATTGAAGACACTCCCGAAGACTGGGTGACGTATGCAGTGCAGGAAACATCGCGCCGACGACTCGACGTGGAAGTACGCCTCCTTCCTGGAGAACGTATGGGATGGTGGTCGGCGCAGAAATTCGACCGACGAGTGCGAATGAGAACCCTGGTGAACGGAGCGGTCAACGACTCGCGAACGCGGATCTTGCTGGACACTGGAGCGAACGTCAGTGTTATCTCCGAGAAGTAATGCCAACCGGCTGAGGATCAAGGACATTCCCTGACCATGGCCGGTGTATGGAAGTCCAGGGTATCACCAAGGGCAAGGCAACGACGACTCGGAGAGCATCGGTGAAGATTACGCTCGGATGGGAACGTGTTTACGTTTTTGAGATGTGGATTATCGACCATAATGCCGGGGTCGACGTGGTGTTGGGCACCGACTTCATGATCCCGGCAGGGATCCGGTTGGACCTCTTCAATGCAGCAGCCAAGCTCCCGGACGAAGTAATGATCCCGCTAATCAAGACGCAGAACATGGTGGATGAGCCTCGAAGGAGTCCACGTCAACGGAGGTCCGGTCGATGTGTTGCAGATACCCGGCCGTGAATGGAGAGAGTTTCGGCTGCAGCAGGAGCGGCCGTCCCCGACGACTCACGTGCCATGGATCCGACGAACCGACAAGCTTCCATCCCTACGGTTGCCGATTCCACAGGGGACGCCCGCAGCGGATCCGACTGACGAACCTTGACAACCGGCTCACAATCTGTCCGGCTCACACGACCTTCGTGGTGTGGGTACCAATCAGGTCGTTGCCGAAGTCTGAAGGATATGTGCGACTCGAGTCCGACAAGTATCGTGAATGGCAAGTTCTTGCCTATGAAGCTGCCCGGGATAAGACGCTGCTCAGGTGGGAAGCCGAGCTTTACGCTCAATGGCTTGCCACCCAGCCATCGGCGGTGGACCGACCGGAGTACCCCACTCCAACCGGACTACTCCGACGACCTCCCGAAGACTCTCAAGACGAGCAGGGCTCTGAGTCGTCCGACAGCGACAGGGGTGAAGACTCTGACGGCTTGCCAGCGGGCAATGATCCAGAGTCCGCGCCAGAAGAAGTTGCGCAGCGAATAGTTGCAGCCGTCGACGACTCGACAGGGGTGACCCACAACACTCGAGTAGGAGCAGCTACCTTTGAGACGTCTGAATGTCCTGCTGGGGGGAACGAGTCGTCGGGGACCAGCGTGGACGAACCTACGGTGCCAAAGAGAGCTGAGGACGGAGCCCCGACGACTCGATCCAACTCGAACGTGGATATCGAAGCCGGTCTGACACAACTCGAACAGACATTCATGTGTGTCTTCCGGGTCTTGAGCACGGGAAGGTACTGAGGCCGTAAATGGAGACGCCGCTGACTCTTCAAGCACCTCGCGGCAGACATCGGGCTGGAAGACTATGCGCATGAGCTGGCATTCCTCCCGGACTTGTCCGAGGCCGCCACGACCACGCTGGACTACGACGCAGACAATGTGCGAGCCCCGAGTTGTCGGCGCTGCAACAGGACGATCTAATCAAGGTGCTCAAGATCCATGAGCCAATCATGATCGCAAGCGGTAACGCATTACCACCACCAGCATATGGGGTGGTCTGCGACATAGACGTGCAAGGGCACGCGCCGATCAAGCAACGAGCCCGGCGGATACCACTACGGCATCTCAAGAAGCTGTATGAGCTGCTGGAAAGGGCTGCTCAAGGCTGGACTCGTGGCTTTCTCGGACAGCCCGTGGGCATCACCGATAGTCATCGTCCTGAAAAAGAATGGGATCGACATTCGACTATGCATCGACTACAAGCTGGTCAATGCCATCACCGCGGTCATGGAATACGCCATGCCACTCGTCGATGACTTGCTGACCGATCTAGAGGCGTACCTCTGGTTTTGCTCGCTCGATGCCGCGAGTGGCTTTTGGGCCATCATGATGACACCTGCGAGCACGCAAGATCTCGGCCTTTGTCTGCCCGCTTGGGCACTTCGAGTGGCTTCGCATGCCATTCGGTCTCAAGAACGCTCCGATGATTTACCAGCGCATGATCGACAACGCGTTGTGGGGCCACGTCCAACCGAAGGGAGGTTGGAAGGCCTTTGCGGAACGGATGAGCGTTGCAGAAGCCGAATCAGCGCGTGTCCGGACGACTCGAGTCATCGGGACACTTGCAGGACCCTTCCGCATCGACTCGCACGAAGTTTGCAGCCGCTCACGACGACTCGCGGGGACTGGACCCAGTCCTGAAGTTGATCAACAGCCCGGAGGCAGACATGTTTGCGACCAATGAACCCGACGAGTCGTCGCTGGTCCCAATCTTCGACCGACGATCGTTTGTGGATGACATCTGTTTCGGCGGCAAGAGTTTCGAAGACTGCCTCGCAACGCTGGACCGACTCTTGAGCCGGTTTGAGGAATGCCGGATCAGCGTCAGCTTCACCAAGAGCATTTTCGTGCAAGGCCGCGTCGATTTCCTATCCCACGAGATCTCGCGGGATGGGATGCGGGCAGACCCTAAGAAACTGGATGCAATCATGAAGCTGTCGTTCCCTCGCACGAAAAAAGGGCATGCAATCCTTCCTCGGGGCGCTGAATTACTACAGCCGGTTTATCCGCAAGACTTCGCCGTCTACGGAGCCGCGCTGTACCAACTCAGGACGACGACTTCGCGCCCGGGGTGACCTCGCTGTAGCCCGCCGCAGCTTCCATGCTCTTCAGCAGAAGGTCGCGGCGGCGCCGATACTCCGGCACTTCGACAGGCAGAAGGATGTGCACGTAATGTTGTACGCCAACGAGTGGGCACTCAGTTCGACACTGCTCCCAGATGCACGACGAGAAACTGCACCCCGTGCGCTTCTGTGGTCGCGTCTTGAAGGACGCAGAGATGAACTACCACCCTGCCGAGAAGGAGGTGCTGGCTCTACCCAGCTCCTGAAGACGTGCTACACCCAGCTAGCGGGACGGACAATTCCAGCGTGTACACGCGGTTCTCTACGTTGGAATGGATCACCAAGTCTAAGTCACTCTTCGGGAGGGCGGTGCAATTCGCCGTGTTGCTTTCCCCGTGGCACTTAATCGTCCAGCGCGTGAAGGAGAAGGACTGCGTGTTTTCACAGCTACTCCAGTCGACGGTAACCAACTTTGTGGACCTCGATGACTCGCTGGACCTGGTTGCTCCACCAACGAAGGGCTCGCCAGGACGACTCGCATGGACCCAAACCTCCTGTACGCACGTCTCCCGAAGACTCCATACGGGGTTTGTGGTCTCCTTTGACGGCTCCGCGAAGACCGAGAAGTATGGTGGATATGGCAGTTGTTCGTGGATTTTGTGGCGCCTACCAGAGTGGAAAATAGTGATTGCAGCGAGCGCTTACCTCGAGAAGACGACTGTCAATCTCGCCGAGTACACGGGCATGACCAACGGAGTGCTTACAGCTTTGGACCATGGCGCCGAAAGAACTGGTCATCGTTGGGGACTCGAGGCTCGCGATCCAGCAATCCCTAGGGGTGATCGCATGCCGGAAGGAGTCGCTGATGAACCAGCTGAGTCGCCACAAGGAGATCACGGCGCGACTGCGGACAGTAAGGTATCTACATGTGGTCCGAGAATTCAACGCTGCCGCCGACTCATTGGCGTCCGAAACACTTGAGTCCAAGACGTCGAAGGTGGTCCTGAGCGAAGTCGAAAGGCAGAGCTCTGCCAACTGAATCGCATCCAGGAAGTGATCTACGAGTCGGCGCCAGAAGAAGCGATGGTGCAAAACCATGTTCCGGGAGGCTCTGTTCAAATTGTGGACGTCTACGAAGTCGCCAACACAAGACGTTCGCTGATTTCGCGAACGAGGAACCTCTTCAGGATCATGGCGATGACTCGCTCACAGGCTAGATCGAAGACGAAGCGGAGTCCGATTTGCAGGCGACAGCGTGGCCGAAATGCCACCAGAACCGACGACTCAAACCGACAAGGAGCACACAGGTGAACGATCACCAGAAGCGGCCCAAGCACCGCCTGTAGCGCCTAACGCAGAAGACATTGACCCCGTTGAAGTCCAAGCGGAGAGGCGACGGCGTATAGCAACTGCTCAGGACGAAAGAACTCCGCTGGGCAAACGTGAAGACAGTCCTCCGAGGCGAGGTCGAGAAGCTTGGGCATAGGGCCGCACGGGACGCCTGGAAAATTGCGGATAAGTTCGTCCTATCCGATGACGGTGTACTCTACAACGTGAAATCGAGTTGTCGAGACAAGTCTGGAGCAAGAGGAGACTGGCTGCGTCTCGTGGTGCCCACCACGATGATCCAAGAAGTCTTGCAGAACTGCCACGACTCACTGGAAGGTGGGCACCAAGGGGTAGTGCGAACTTACCAGCGAGTCAAACGGGCTTACTACTGGTTCGGCCTCTATACAGACGTCGAGAAGCACGTGAAGTCGTGCCCGGACTGCAGCACCAGCAAAAGCCGGCCACAGTTGCGAGGATATTCTCCTGGCAACGTTTTGGCAGAGCGACCACTCCAGATTGTGTCCATGGACTTCGTGATACCACTCCCGATGACTCGGAGGCAACACGGCCCTCCTCCTGTTCCAATGTGCTTTCACTGGATTTGTGATCGCCAAGGCCATGTCCGACACGACGGCACTTAAGGTGGCCCAAGCTTTCGAAGAATGCATATACCGACGATTCGGAGCGCCTTCGTTGGTTAGACACGACCGGGACCCTCGTTTTATGAGCGAGGTGTTCCAGGCCTTTGCCGAAATGATGCAGTCAAGGTCGCGAGCGACGTTGAGTTATCGGCCTCAAGCCAACGGACAGCAAGAGCGATCAGTGAAGACAGTGATTCAGTCCGTGAGAGTGTACGCCGAAGACCCACTCCAGCAAGACTGGGACGAGATCGTGGAGCGTTTAGTATTCGCGATCAATAACTCGCAGGACACGACACGAAAGGAAACCCCATTCTTCCTCGTCCACGGATGGGACGCTCAAGTCGACGCTGAAA
This sequence comes from Phytophthora melonis, assembly GCA_024211575.1. Taxonomy (NCBI): domain Eukaryota; phylum Oomycota; class Peronosporomycetes; order Peronosporales; family Peronosporaceae; genus Phytophthora; species Phytophthora melonis. Next base: position 23,400 of record JAMXKT010000068.1, read on the forward strand.
GCGATGTCGTCCTCTCTTCGCAGCGGCATTAGCAGACAGTCGGACGCGCTGACCTGGCGACGCGAGGTCAATCGACAACACCAGGTTGCAATCGAGATGGCCAAGGAGTATCAAGCTACTGAGAAAGCCCGCCGAGCGCGCGAGCACAACGAAGCACTGAGCCGGAAGGAGAAGGCAGCAGTCCCGACGACTGGCAGGAACGAGTCGCTAACAACGCCGCCAACCAATCAAACCACAGGCTCCAGACCCCGCGAGCAACGTGACGAAGTCTCTTTTCGAACCAGGCAGCCGCGTGTTGGTTGTACATGGAGCGCGTCAAGCCCGGGTTAACGAAGAAGCTGGCTCATCGATGGCACGGCCCGTTCCGGATCAAGAAAAAGGTCGAAGAGTACGCCTACGAGCTCGATTTGCCGAACCGAAGTGGCTATCGGTTTTACCCGGTAGTCCATGTATCACGATTGAAGGCGGTGAGTGAATTCGAAGACCGCCCGAAGACTCGACTGGCACCCGACGTCACCGAAGACTCAAGGCTGGACTTTGATGAGGAATTACTCCCGAAGACAGCTGGGAGCCTGACAGTCTTGCTGGTGAGAGCGAGGTTCTGGAGATTTTGGATGATCGGATGCCCATGTCGACAAGAACAGGGCGCTCGATGCGTGAATTCAAGATCAAGTGGGCTGACCAAGACGAGCCCACGTGGGAGCCGGTGACGCACCTCTCCTGTGGAGGCCTTCTCTATGACTACTTGAGGCGCAAGCGAAGTGAACAACGCCTACAGATGGTGCAAGTCGCGGATGAAGATTAGAGCTCGCCCGCGACGACTCGAAGACGATGAACTACGCCTGGGGCAACGCAGCCCAGGAGGGTAGACGAAATTGGCTACTGCGGACGATTGTGACCTGCACCTGGGGCATTGCAGCCCAGGCACGCAGATGAAAACGACTACTGCAGATGACTTGCACGATTTTTATATTTTGGAACTGGACGTGACGATTTGGAGGAAGAATCAAGAAAACCAAAACGCCCCAAGCCGAACGCACCTACGACTATTACCACGAAAACTCAAGCGGCTTGGAAGAAACAAACATCTGCACCCAACGACTCGCCGTTCCTAGTTGTCCTCGCCTTCAGCAGATGCTGCAACCTGTGCCAGCAATTGGAGATGGTCCGAGTTGTCGGGAACCTCGGCAACAGCGACCGCTGGCACCGCAGGCTCGCTTGACACAGGACCCGATGACTCGTCGGACGCTTGGGCGAGGTTGACGGAAGTCAGCATCCCAGCCGGCGGCAATCTCGCTTGGCTCGAGCTCAGGGCAGACGACGATTTGGCGCCCGACTTCCTCGCGCGTAGTGTTGGCCGGGACAAACAGCGGGAACTGCGGATTGCAGGGAAGAACGTAGTGTTGTAGGGGTGCTGAGCGGGAACATCCATCCAACCATTACGCCAAGGCTCCGCTGCATCCAGCGCTGAAACCTCGCTGACCCAGTCAAGAGTCTTGGGCAGCCATGTGAGATTGTCGAAAGGACACCCCAGCATGGACGGCTCGAACAGAGACTCGACATGGAGAGCAGCAAACTTCGGCTCCTTGCTGACGAACCACCGCCAGATCTGGTAGACGATCTTGGCCCGATACCGATCCCAGCGTCGGTTCCGCTCACCAGCATACGACAACCACTCAGCCTTGGCCTCATCCAGCTCCGCACGAACTCGGGCCTTCTTCTTTGCAGGACCAATCAGTACTCTCCAGCGCCTGGTAAACACTCAGAAAGCAACTCTCCACCGCGGGGGCAGGGATCCAGTGATAACGCTCCCAATTCGAGAACCCAAGGTCGATGTCCTCAGGATCACCATACCCTCGGAAGTTACTCCAATACCCGTTGACTCGAGTCGCCGGGGGCGCACGCTGAGAGACCTTGACGGAAGGGTCAAATCCATGCGTGTTAAACAAGCACGCGTGCTCCGGGAAACGCCGGCGGAGCTGCTGCCAAGGGTGGTTAGGATTCTTGAAATCCTTGAACGCCTTGACTCCCGCAGCCGTAGCAGCAACGCGGGCCGTCTTAGGGACTGGAATTGAAGCTCAAAGTTCAGGATCTGGGTCCAGCACTTGAGGCACCTGGGAACCGAAACTCCGGAGCTAAATACGGGGCAGCCCAGTTCAGCACTTGTTTGGAGTACCGAGCTACCAGCGGCATATCTTGGACTGGCGACGGAGCAGACCGAGAGCGTGCAGAACGTGAGCGTGGCCCGGGAGTTGAAGTGACAGCTTTGTGTCCGGTAGGCTTACGACGAGGCTTGGCCGGCTTCTTGCCCTTAGCACGAGTCGTCGAGACGCCCCGAGCCCGCATCAGTCGACCCGACAGCCGGGGAAACATCAGCCGGAGGATCCGTCGACTCGACAGGAGCAGTAGAAGCGATCTGGGCAGGTGCCGACGACTCAACGCTGGCAGGAGGTGAAGCCAGCGCCGACGACGAAGTTGGAGCAGATGCCGACGACTCAGTGCTGCCAGGAGGTGAAGCCGGCGCGGACAACGGAGAGCGGACAACAGCCGAGGATTCATCGTCAGCGGGAGGCGACGCCGGCGCAGGAGACGAAGTTGAGGCAGGTGCTGATGACCCAAGGCTGCCAAGAGACGAAGCTTGCGCAGATGAAGCAGGACCAGCGGAAGCCGACGACGACAGACTTGCAGGAGCCTGTGGAGAAGGCACAGACCCCACGTTCTCAGGCTGGGGAGCTGGAATCACTGCCACCACCTCAACGCGCTCTCCTTCCCACTCGTCAGGTTCCTCCTCGTCAGCAGAAACAGCGCTGTCCTTAACCACCGAGTCGTCGACCAGACCTCCGTCAGTCCAGCGTCCGAATCTTCTTCGAACCATTGAAGCACCCCGAAGACTGCTCGACTGGGCCTGACTGCTTATCGGGCTCTTGGTAATCATCCCGATGACTCAAGCCACGAACTTGCGAATCTCCATCGGAATTGAAGACAGAAGCAGCAGGTGGCGCAGAAACGGCAGCAGAAGACGCAGCCACCACATTGTCGGGGGCAGGACTCCGAGGCGGGGAGACGCTAGGGCCGACGAAGCGCGCGATGACTGGAGGGTCCCGAGGCGCTGACGCAGAGCGATCACGAGCCCAGCGGGATACCTTCCTCTTCTTGGGCGACTTCTTGGGTTTCTCAGACGGCTTCCGAACGGGAGATGGTGGCGCTGATGACCCAGCCGATGACTCGACAGAGGTTCTGCGGGTCCTGGACCCTGAACGACTCGCCCGAGCCGGAGACGCCGCAGCACTGACGGTGCCCGAGTCGTCGCGAGGTCTCTTTCGAGTCGAAGACCGAGGAGAAGAGGAGGACCGACGCGACGTGCGAGACTTCTTGACAGCAGTTGCAGAAGTCCCCGGAGTAGTCTTGTTGGCGCCAGCCGGAGCGCCCTTCCGCTCGGGATCCCCGATGGAGTCAGTCAGCGCGAACGCAGTCCGTGCCAAGTCTTCAGCGATGGCTTCATCTGCCTTGGATCGATCGGCCCGGCGGAGTTGCTTTTGCAGCACCAACAGCGTGTCCGGACTGATATCCAGCAAGTCCCAGTTCAATTCACCAGTCGAGATACCTGCGCGGAAAACGAGTCATCGAAACAAGTCAGTGAACGAGTCAACCGAGTGACGACAAGACGATCACGGACCGTCAACTGCGAGAACCAGAACGTCCGGATCCATCTCCTCCAGCAGCACGTGAGCACGGAGGGTCTTGTTGGCGCGCGTCAGCCGCTTCACTTGCTCTTCAAGATCCTCATTACGGCGGCGGAGGCGAGCTGGCGCGGTGTCATCGGCGGCGTCCGAGCGGGCCAGCAGATCATGCAAACGCTTGCTCTGAGCTGTCGTCGCGGCAATGGTAGCCTTGAAGACCTCCTGCCCCCGCTTCAGTTGGGCCTGGAGTCGAGCACACGAGTCCTCGGCAACTCTGACGCGGTTCTCCTGACGCTCCGAGCACTCCTCGTACGCATCCACCGCAGCTTGAGCCTTCTCCAGCTCAGCGGTGTTGAGTGCCTCCAGCTGGCGGAGCCGCGTGACTTCTTTCTTCAGCTGCGCGATCTCGCGATTCGCGTGCTCCAAGAACACTTGCTGGTTCTCCAACGAGTACGTCTGCGCCCGCAACCGATTCTCTGCAGCAGCCTGCGCTGACTCAGCAGAGTGCAGCCGGGCGCGCATGGTGGCCATATCCAGCGTCGTGCCATCGCCAACATCCATGTTCGGCGTCGCAGCAGCGACCACTTCGTCCAGGTTTCGGGCCGATGCCAGACGAGATTCAATGCGACGGTCACCACGAATGTTCGGACCCAGCTGCAGGTTTACCGAGAGACGACCAAGAGAGTCCAGCTTCGAACCCAGCACCGCCACAACGCGCTCCGACGACTCATCGCAAGCATCGCGGACCATCTGCTCGAGGGCATCGCGACGCATAACTTGACCACGGCCACACGAGTTGTCGGGAGCAGGTTGAGAAGCACCAGGGATCCAGGACGAGAGGTTGACGGTGTTCCCGAAGACTCGTGGCCACTTCCAGCCTCGCCAAGCGATCGCGGAGGCATGCTACCAGCAGACTGCAGTTACACGCAGGCGTATCAACAGGAACAACATCAGCACACGTGAAAAGAAGAGGGACGCATGCAGAGACAGGATACACACCTGTGCGGCATCGCCAGGACGCGAGGCACCGGTAGCCGTCGACTCAGCACCAGCAGTGGACGACGACCGAGCTGGCGAAGATGCAGCGGAAGCATGGCCGGAGCTGCGGCCACCAGGGCTCGACGCAACAGGAGACTGCCACAAGCCAGACAAGAGCGCACGGGTGAGGACGAAGCAGTCGACGGCACAAGACGAGACCAGACGCAACACTTACCATGTCAGCAGGATCGACGCCGAGCGCGCGGAACGCACGTGACAGAGCAGCTTTCGCGGCGCGCGAAGACCTGACCGTGGTAGCGCGCAGACACCAGAAGCACCCTGACGCTCACCAAGCACCGCGGCTCGCGACACGGTGGGGCAGTTGTGGTATCGGGAATGCTGCGCGAGAGCTAACGGCAGCCCCGCGGCATTCGGCGTCAACTCAACTGGCGAGTCGAGGCACGTCACCAATCATTCGACGGTGTTCGACGACTGCTGATTGGCCAGATCGGACCGGTGACGAAGGCTCGTCAGCGCCCACGCTCGAAGTCCGGAGCTTCAAGTTCGACCCGAACCTACCGCGAACTTTGGCCGGGATACGAATCCTAAGGCGACTCTTCGAGTCGTCGGGCAGCCATCCGAGCCGTCGAAGAGTCGGGTGGTTACCCAGGAAGATCCAAAACGGACGCGTCTAGACTAGATATTTGTATTGAACCATAGGAAAGAGAAGATAGAACAGATAAGCCCTTTGGGCAACAACAACAGAACAGCTTTTCCTCCCAACCACTCAAGGAAGACGTCCGGGCTATCGGTGAGTTCCCGTAGCAGTTGGATAAACCTGTTGGTAGGATTATGACTGTCGGTGGACGCGCCTGCTAGTATCGTAGCGTGCGTTTACCCGTGGTCAGGCCAAGAGTAGTAGAGAAGTGGCCGTGTATACGAAGGGCGAGTCATCGCCGAGTAGTGGAGGAGCGAGAGCGCACTCCTTTATCCTTCCCGCCGGAGTATAGCTCCGGCACCCTCGTATCAAGCCGTGACTGGCTGGGACCCTTCCTTTCTGAGGGCCTGCGAGGTATATTTGCGTGTGAGAGCGTGCTAGCCTGTGCTCGTGGCTAGTGACGCTGGGTTTCCGTCAGTTGACTAAGCGGAAACACGGTGCACAGAGGAAACATCAACCCGGTGCAAGGGAAAGTTCCTGGGCCTTCAGGTTCTAACCCTAACAAGCCCATTGAGTCATCGAGACTGAGTGGGTGTTGTTGGTGGGGAATTGTGCAACATATATTTTAGCGCGTGTTCCTACACGACAGAAGAATGTGCGCGAATCTACACTCGGCGAGTCGTACTGGTCGCGTATCACGGCGAACAAGCTCCGAGTCCAGGAGCTAGTCAGCTACATGCGTCGCCATCACGGGGCCATTCCTCAGCTCACATTCCGCGAAAGTGTTGTTAGCATTTTCTCTCGGGAGATTTTCAACATCCGCAAACGTGCTGGTGAACTGTATGCGCTCGAACTCGCCCAACGACGTCGCTTGGATACTGGAGAAGTCGAGGAGGAAAGCTAAACTTTAACGTGGGACTCATCCAGATACTGACGCCGCGCTAACGTCCGTGCTCGAGCCATGGCGCTATACCCTCCCAACACCACAGTCATGACCCAAACTTTCAAGCCCATCCGTGGTAGACGCCCGTCGTGATGGTGAAGGTATTCAACAAGCAGCGGCACCAGTTGCTGCTCTTTCATCTTCCTCTCCCAGTATTTCTCACCAAGAGTTCGCGCGCGGACGGTGCGTTGCATTTGTACGAGCGGGAAGAAAACCACAATGTTTCGCCGTACCAGCTCCTGGAAATCCTCAAAGGTGAGAGTTGAGGGCAGGCCTGTTAGTGGCGATATTGCGTTGGCCTTGAAGTGGCGAGCGGCTGCTTCAATGTTGCGTGCGTACGATCCACCCGCTGCCTCGAGGATGGAATTGAGGCGTCGTGCGTTTACGGCGTCAACTCCTCCAGCGAAGAACGCGTCGTAGAAGAACCGCCAGAGCTGAACCTCGGAAAACACCGCAAAGGTGCACACCACCCGGAGAAATTGGTCAAAAGTTACCCGCGCCACCGAAGTCGTGATACCCGCAAGACGAAGCAGCTCTTTAGTCACTAGGTGGGACCGTTCGAACGCTTTGTCGTCGTTAATCAAATGGAAGAAGCCGCGGACTGTCACCGTGTCACTATGTGAGCCATCCTCGTCGTCAAACTTTCGGCGCAGCACACCCACATCGTCCCGGGCCATTCCCAACCTTTTGCACATGTCCTCGGTTTCCTTGCTCTCCACTAGTCGACCGTAGATTGGAGACACGTAAGACCCTCTCCTTGACTCGGCTGCTGGCGTTTGAGCTGCCGCACCGACTGCTATCTTCGTCGGCTTCAGGGATCGACGCTGGACTTTGACCCACGAGATTCGTCTTATGCTCATGACCAAGAAAATACTCGAACAATGGAGAAGTCAAAACTTGAGTGAAGGCGATTCCCATGGTGGGGGTCTGTGGTGCGTTGGGATGAATTAGTTCCGTTGAAGGACTTAAGTAATTTTAGGTGATTTGCATGGTATTTGCAGCACCGTAGTTGCTAGGTGTCACTTCTCTCAGCATGCATCCTGGAAAGCGTATTTAGCCTCGAGTCCAACCGAGCCCATTAATCATTATGGCTGGGTCGAAGATAGCTACCACTCGTGAAGATGTCAAGCTTGAGAGTGCAAGCAGCAAAGCGTCAGCCAACTCGAAGACAGCGAGAGAAAGTGACGAGACGGTACCACACACACCAGAAACACGGAGAAAGAAGAAGAAGAAGACGCGGAAGGATAACAGCACAACAACCTCGGTCGCCGGAGACGTCAAGAAATCCAAGAAGAAGAACAAAGCGCCCAAGAACCGCGAAACACGCCGTGGTAGCGATGAAACCGTACAAGTGCCGCCTGTTATCGAAAGGAAGCCGTCGCAGCGAAAAGTTCAGGTCAAGCAGCGGTCGTTTAGCACTATGGTAGACACCGGCAGCTCGACAATTGCATTGGGTGATTCAATAGCTAATACCGAAGGCACAACACCAGCCGTGGATGAAGCGGAGGGATTCGCAAGTGGGCAGTATGGAGTGCTACTGGAAACCAAGCGAGCTGAGAAGCTCTGTCTATCGCTAGCGCTCGAAAAACGACATGTGGAAGGAATGCTGCGAGCATTTAGGCGTGAAGAGCAGCTGGGAGATGGAGAAATCACTACTGACGAGTTTTTCTCGATGATCCGCGAACAACCACGGCAACTTACGAAGGGGTTGTTTGAGGAGGTGGGTCTTGCTCGCAATATCAAGCGTCTACGCTTTGACGACTTTGTCCTGTGCGTGGCGACCGTCGGAACTTGGTCCAAGAGTGAGCTGCTCCATTACGCATTCAAACAGTTCGACGTGGATGAGTCTGGAGTGATGGATGGTCGAGAGCTCCGTGCTTTTTGCGAGGGATTGAAGAATGATAGCAACAGCAGCCTTTACTTCGCCAAGAACGTCAACGTAGCTCGTGAGAAGATTGCAGCACGCGAGCAGAACCATTTGACCAGAGGGTTTTCCGGACAACTGAACATGGATGCCAACACGGTTGTTGATCTTGAAGATTTGGCAAAGGGGACGACGGAGTTCCAGATTGCATTCTACCCGTTGCTGCAGCTACAGCAGAACGTACGTGCTTGTGCGCTTGGGGAACGTTTTTGGGCCGGGGTAGCTCAGCGCCGTCACGAAGTTGAAGTGATCGTGCACTACATGCGACTTCACAGCGGTAAACTGCCCTCTTTTTCCATCGTGAACCGCATCATTGCGTACTTCATGCCGTTTTCACATGCTAATGCACAGTTGGTGGTACACAAGCTAGCGGTTCTTAAGTTTGCCGAAGAAGGGAGAATTTTGCAAGAGCAGTCCAAGGCTCGGGCTGAAGTCGAGGCTCTGGCGTTTAAAGGTATTCAAGAAGATGGATAGGGGGGGGTCAAACTTTTGCACGAGCGTCTTCAGTGTACTGCTGTCGTGCCAGAGCTCGAGCCCGGGCCATGACGGTGTTTCCTCTGAGCAACAGGCTTAATAGCCACTTCTTGAAACCCATTGGGGGTAATACTCCGCGGTGAAGGCGAAGATGAGCTACGAGCGGTGGTACGAGAAGCTGTTCGCGAACCTTCCTCTCCCAGTACTTCTTGCCCAGTGTTCGTGTGCGGACGTTCTGCTGGATTTGTACAAGTGGGAAGAAAACCACGGGGTTGCGATGCACAAGCTCCACAAACTCGTCAAAAGTGAGGCACGAGGGCATGCTCAGTGATGCTGCGTTGGCGGTGAAATTGCGAGCGGCTACCTCGATGTTGTGCGCATATGAACCTCCAGCAGCCTGTACAATTTCGTTGAGGCGGCGCGCACTCACAGCATCAATCCCTTCAGCGAAAAAGGCGTCGTAGTAGAATCGCCATAAGCGGAGCTCCGAAAACGCAGCAAACGTGCACACAATGCACAGGAATTGATCAAAAGTAATCCTCGATTCCGAAGGCTTGACATTTCCAAGGCGTAGAAGCTCGTTGGTCAGCAGATGAGCCCTCTCGTAGGCTTTGTCGTCGTTGATAAGGTGGAAAAAGCCTCGTATCGTCACCGAATCGCTATTGGTCCCATCTTCTTCGTCAAACATTCGCCGTAGACTTCGGACATCGTCGCGGGTCATTCCCAAACGTTTACATACTTCCTCTGCTTCAATGGTTTCAAGCAAACGGCCGTAAAGCACAGAAACCCGGGATTCCTTTCGTGCAGGCGTGGCTTCTGGTGGGGCTGTTGGTAGGTCAATGGTTTTCGCGGACCCGACAACTATCTTCGTGGAGTTAAGTGGTTGTCGCTGCTGGTCGTTGCCCTTTTGCAAAAACTTCGCGCTCATGTCTCTGAACTTGGATTCAGGACACTTGGGCGATATCTCTCAAAGACGAGAACGGCGAAGTGCACTGCAGCAAATATAGGACGTGACACGCACAACCAGCGAGATATTTTGGCTTCATTCTTCTCATACCTCCATCGGCAATAGCTTCGATGGCTCCGACGGCAATGTGTATTTAGATCCGTCGGTCGAAGGCACTCGTAGCACTGGCATTTATGGGGGCACCAAATCCACAAGCACCGTCGAGAGAAAACGGAGTAGCCTCGCCCGATGCCGCGAAGAAGAAGACGTCGAAGAGCACAGCAAAGAGTTCCAAAGCCCGAAAGAAGCGAGCCGCACAAACCCATAAGGAGAATACTGGCGTGGGTGAGACCAACTACGATGTAGAGATTGGAGCAGAACCAAAAGCCAAGATACTACCGCGAAAACTTGAGGTCAAACAGCAGTCAACCGATGGCAATTCCACTGTAGCTGCAGGTAATACCGAGGCAGTTTCCGATCCAGCGGCAAACGATACGGGAGGCCTCGCGGGTGGACAATACGGGGTCCTGCTGGAAACGAAAAGAGCTGAGCAGCTCTGCATCTCTTTGGCGCTCCAAAAGCGTCATGTGGTAGCTTTGCACCGCGCATTTAAGCAGGAAGAGCAGCTTGGAACTGGTGAAATCACTATCGGGGAGTTTTTCACAATGCTGCACGAGCAGCCTCGGCAGCTCACCAAGGGGTTATTCGAGGAAGTGGGTCTTGCTCGTGATATCAAGAGGTTACACTTCGATGACTTCGTTCTGTGCGTGGTGACCGTCGCGACCTGGTCCAAAAGTGAGCTGCTCCATTACGCGTTCAAGCAATTTGACGTGGACGAGTCTGGGGTTATGGATAGTCGTGAGCTTCGTGCGTTTTGCGAAGGCCTCAAGAACGATAGCAGCTTTTACTTCGCCAATAACGTCAACATCGCACGCGAAAAAATTGCTGCACGCGACCGGAAACACCAAAACCAAGCGTCAATGCGACAAATAAACCAGAACTCATCACGACAGCTATACAAGGGGTTTTCTGCGCGGCTTGAGATGGGTAACAGCGTTGAGGAAAACACCCTTGTTGACCTTGAGGACTTGGTGAAAGGATCTACCGAATTCCAGGTGGCATTTTATCCGTTGATGCAACTGCAGCAAAATGTACGTGCTTGTGCACTCGGCGAACATTTCTGGGCAAGAGTCGCAGTACGGCGTCAGCAGGTCGAAGTGATCGTCAAGTACATGGGGCATCACGGTGGGAAATTGCCGTCCATCTCGCTTGTGACCCGCATCGGGGCATATCTGTTACCGTTTTCACAAGCACATTCAAAAGTGTTGGTTCACAAGTTGGCAGTTCTCAAGTATGCGGAAGAGCGACGAAAACGACAGGAAGAAGCCAAAGCTCGAGCAGAAGCGATTCGCACAAATTGAAGAATAGAGTGAGGCATCTCCAGAACCCTTGCAACCATATTTGATCGACGCTAGGGTACGCCAGGAAAAATCTCTACAACTGGAAAATGTCACGTGTAATTGAGCTTACCAGACAAAGAGGTACAGCCCCAGCAACAATGTGAGCACAAACGTGGCAAACACTTTCAAAAAGAAGGTGCGAGATGCTGCAGTACAGTGAGGCGACAGCTTCACATCTGACAGCAACACCCCGCTATCAATACGGAGCGGCGTCTTGGCACTGACGCCATCCTTCAGCTCTCGAAGCTGCTGCCTTCTGAAGGACAAGAGCTTCTTCTCAACCATTTCCAATGCTGGTAGAGCCATGTTGCGTCCTGACGCTAACTCGAAAATGTCACGGAACTCAGCTTCGAAGTTCGTCTGCAATGGTGGTGTTGCTTCTAAGTCGGACTGCAAACCGTGATGTTGTTAGTTATTCTATCCCCACGACAGAAATGGCAACGCAGCAGGGGCAGACGTACCGTCACAACAGCAGTCTCTTTGCGGGAAGGAGCACCCAAGCCAAGGTCGAAGACTCGGAGCACAAAACCGTTAAAGATCCAATCGGGAAGAGGAAGAAGTACCATAAGCGATCGCACAGGAAACAGTGTGGCAGCGCTAGTGTCCGGCTTTGAGTCTCCACCCGCACGGCCAGACTTGTTGCTAGCAGCAGCAACACTTTGCACCACAACGCTAAACAATTCATCCATCTCCATCAGCGCTTGCAGAAAGAGGAAACGCGTCTTCCGATCACGCAGTCCGTCCAAAACACTCTTCCCTGTCAGTGCATTGATGTAGTAGAAGCTGCGCAACATCGTGCAGCCCCACTTTAGCGCTACAAACGAAAGGGCATCACATCGGTTAGCCAAAGTATCCGCGTAAACCAGTTACGCTTTAAGCCATTACAACTCCTTTCCCACCTTGAATATTGTGGCGACTGAGCACTTGGATGCCTGTTCCTTCCAGTACATCTAGCGCATAAAGTGCTGACGTCTTCTCCTTGCTACACAATACATAAATGAAAGTTATTCAGACTGCGCACACACTGCACAGAGACCAGGTATCATTTACCTAAGTCTCTCCACGAAAAAGCACCCGTTGGACAGTGGACGAAGCACCCCGTTCTCGTCCTGCACGACCTGGAACGCCGCTCCTCCGTGCAGCACAATGGCATCCGGCAGTCTACACAAACATCACAGTTCGCCATCATTCATTTCATCCACCACAAAATGATTTAAAACCGCCTCTAACGTACGCCGAGTTGAGCTGCGCAAGACGCCTCATTGTCGTCTGGAGACTGAATACCACGCGCTTGGGCTGATTCTCCTGCTGCTTGCCGCCCAGCTTCTTGCGCAGCAGCTCGGCCACCCGCAGCGTCGCGTCCGCCTCCACCATGAGCAGCCACAGGTCGCACTCGTCGAGCTTCTTCCAGTCGCTCGTCTCCTCGAACATCTCCGTCCTCATCTTGCCGCCGTCCAGCAGCGCGCCGTCGCAGCGCAGCGCCGCTGCATCCGACCTCTCCTCTTCGCTCTTGCTGCCGCCCTTGCCGTCATTATTGACCCCCACGAGCCACGTCTTGGCGCAGCGACCGCTCGCAGCCACGCAAAGCGCCACGTACTGCGCCAGCTGCGCCTCCTCCTTCGACAGCGCACTGCGCGCCGTGTACACGACGCCCACCGTCGGCCGCATCTTCATGAGTGCGCCTTCGGTCTCCTGAGACCATCACTCCTTGATTTTAATGCTTTTATATTGGTCGATATCCTCCACTTCAATCTTTGATATTTCAGCCAATCACAGTCCGCCACTTTGCCGCCGCGTCGTTCCCCCCTCATAATACCGTCTGAGCACCGCGTGGAAGCCGCCCTTAGGATCCTGGAGCGGAAGAGCCGAGCCTCGTGACCATGGCGGGCGTGACGAACGAGCGCTACTGCACGGTGCTGCTGCAGCAGGTGACGGGGGAGAAGGCGCTGCCCCCATCGCAGGACGAGATCCTCAAGGGCCTCGAGTCGCCCAAGGTGGAGCTCAAGATCCGCGCCGTCAAGAGCGCCATCCTCGCGCTGCTGCAGGGCGAGAAGCTGCCCAAGGTGCTGATGCACATCATTCGCTTCTGCTCCACGCAGAGCGACCACACGCTCAAGAAGCTGCTCATGGTCTACTGGGAGATCGCGCCCAAGTACGAGCAGCAGCCCACGGGCGAGGCGGGCGCGCCCAAGGCCCCGCCCAAGCTGCTGCCCGAGATGATCCTGGTGTGCAACGCGTTGCTGAATGACCTGAACCACCCGAACGAGTACATCCGCGGCTGCATGCTGCGCTTCCTGTGCAAGATCAAGGAGAAGGACATCCTGGAGCCGCTGAAGGACGCCGTCAAGAGCAATCTGGAGCACCGCCACTCGTACGTGCGGAAGAACGCCGTCATGACGGTCTACACCATGTACAAGACCTTCGGAGACGTGCTCATCCCGGACGCGCCCGAGCTCATCGAGCGCTTCATCCTCAACGAGAGCGACGCCGGCGCCAGACGCAACGCCTTCCTCATGCTCAACGACTGCGCGCAGGACAGGGCCGTCACGTTCCTGATGAACGCCATGGACCAGGTGCCCAAGTTCGGAGACGGCTTCTCGCTCGTGATCCTCGAGATGACGCGCAAGGTCTGTCGCCAGGACCCGGCGCAGAAGGCGCGCTTCGTGCGTTGCGTGTTCCAGCTGCTCAACTCGTCGTCCCCGCTGTGAGCTATGAGGCTGCGTGGACGCTCGTGACGCTGTCGGCGGCCCCCACGGCTGTGCGCGCGGCTGCCAAGACGTACTGTGGCCTGCTCAACTCACAGAGCGACAACAACGTCAAGCTCATTGTGCTGGACCGTCTCGCGGACCTCAAGAAGCACCACACCAAGGTGCTGCAGGAGATCCTGATGGACATTATGCGCGCACTCAGTTCGCCCAACCTGGACATTTGCAAGAAGGTGCTAGAGATCGCCATGGATCTCGTGTCGGTCCGCAACATCGACGAGGTGGTGACCCACCTGAAGCGCGAAGTGGTCAAGACGCAGGACAAGACCCGTGAGAAGGCTGGGGAGTACCGTCACCTGCTCATTAAGGCGATTCACGCGTGCGCCGTCAAGTTCCCGGAGGTTGCCAACGCTGTGGTGCACCTGCTGATGGAATTCCTCAACCAGCCGGACGGGGCTATGGATGTCGTGCTCTTCGTGCGCGCGATGTGCGAGAGCTACCCGGAGCTGCGTGAGAGCATCCTGCAGAAGCTGATGATCTCGTTCACTGACATCTCGTTGGCTAAGGTCTACCGTGTCGGTCTATGGATCCTGGGTGAATACGCTACTCTTCCGCCCCAGGACGGTACGGAGAGCGACACCTCTATCTTCGAGGCGGCTAGTACCATTTTCACTGCCATTGGAAGCCTGCCGCTCGCCACTGAGGCGATGCTTAAGGCACCCTCGGAAAACCCTGAAGGTGCAGAGGACCCCGCTGCTGCAGGTGCTGCTTACTCCAAGCCTGTAACCAAGAGCGTTGTGCTGGCAGACGGCACGTATGCTACTGAGACGTCGTATTCTGCTCCGGCCGCGAAGGTTGGAGCTGAAGAGGAGAACGTGCCGGGTTTGCGTCGCCTGCTGCTGAATGGCGACTTCTTCCTCGGCGCTGCTGTCGCTTCGACGCTTACCAAGTTGTGTCTCCGTGTTTCGAACGGTGATGTCGCGGGCGCCACGGCTCGCAACGCTACAATCAAGAAGCTAGTTGTGGATTCTACACGGTGCATGTGCGCTATTGTTGCTTACGGACAGTCCAAGGCGAGCAAGCACGAGATCGACCAAGACTCGGCTCGCCGCATTCTTATGGGTGTGCGCGTCTTGCTTGACCCGGCCAGCGCGCAGGCCACGCACACGATCATCACAGAAGAGTGCCGCTCTGCGTACCGCCACCTCCTGGACACCCAGAAGGCGCAAGAGGCTGAGGCTGCCCGCGCTGCCGCTGGCGGTGCTGGCGGCGAGCCAGTGACACAGGCGGACGACCTTATTAACTTCAGACAGCTTCGTGGCAAGAAGGCTTTGGGATCGACGGATATCGACATCGATGATGGTGCTGACATTAACCGTGCCCTTGGCCAACAGGGCGATGGCTCTGACAACGAATACGCTGGTGCGATGCGCCACGTGCACCAGCTGACGGGTTTCGCTGACCCCGTGTATGCCGAGGCCTACGTCACGGTTCACGACTATGATATTGTGCTGGAGATTTTGGTGGTCAACCGTATTCCTCAGACTCTCACTAACCTGACGGTGGACCTCTCGACGATCGGAGACCTCAAGCTTGTGGAGCGCCCTCAGCCGCAAACCATCGGACCCCTTGACCAGCGCACGATTCGCGCCAACATCAAGGTCAGCTCCACTGAAACGGGCCACATCTTCGGTACTATTGTGTATGATTCGGCATCAGGAGCCGAGAAGACGTACGTGAACCTGAACGACATTCACCTGGACATCATGGACTACATCAAGCCCGCCACGTGCACAGACGCAGCCTTCCGTGCGATGTGGGCCGAGTTCGAGTGGGAGAACAAGGTGGCTGTGCACACAGAACTCTCGAACGTGTTCGAGTTCCTGCAGCACGTGGTAGACAAGACGAACATGCGCTGCATGACGCCTACGGCTTCGCTGGGTGGAGACACGAACTTCCTGGCCGCCAACTTGTACGCCAAGAGTGTGTTCGGTGAGGATGCGCTGGTCAACCTCAGCGTCGAGAAGCAGGACAGCGGGCGTATCGCTGGCTACATCCGTATCCGCAGTAAGACTCAGGGTATTGCGCTCAGCTTAGGCGACCGCATCACAGCTGTGCAGCGCGGTAAGGATGACCAAGGCAAGCGGAAGAAACTCCTGGCGTAGACGGCGCATTCGAAGCAAGAATTGCATCGTGTCGAAGAGTGGTGGAGAGAAAGAGGCATCGCAGCGTCGGAGCGTGAGGCAGGTGAGAGAGTAAGCGCGGTTGTTTCAGTTGCAATGGACGAGAGAGATCTAGCACAGGTAACAACGCTAAACAGTTTTTCGTGAGGTGTTGTGTAGTACGATTCCAGTTGCAACCTAACGAGCGCTATGCTGCAAGTCGATGCACGTTGATATTGATAGATAAGGCCGTTTACATCGCTGGCTGCGCGATCAGATGCCGATGCCCAGACGTAGCCGCAAATTCGGGTGCCGCCTCTGGGCCTCCTCAAGCGCGAGGCGGTTGGCGGTGGCCTCAGCGTCCTCGCCGCTATCGATGCTCGCGGACCCGTAGGTCACTGTACCGTATCCGTTGCGGCCTGGCTTCACCGTCGTCGAACTCTCGTTGCCTGCTGCCTGAACGTGCCCAGCTTCGGAGTCTTGGGTCGTCGACGTCGTCTTGCTGCTCAGCGCTGCCGCTGCTGCTTGGGGTATTGCACTGCTGCCGTCAAGCGTAGCGATTGCCAGCAGAGTTGCAGCACACCACCATCGAGTCCGCATTGCAGACGACTCCCTCGCTCCTCTGTCCTCCTCTGCTGCCACTACGTCCGAGCCGCCGCGCGAACGAAAGTGAGCTTGCTTGAGCGTGTGTTTCACCGCCCACTTGGGTGGAAAGGCAGGAATGACCAGCAGGAGCCAGGAGGGCAAGATGCGATGGGAGCCGGCCGTGGCACCCCGCCAACATTTCGGACTATGGAGACATGCAGTCTGCATTGCAGAGACCGAGATAAGACGGGCGGTGCCATTTGCTTGCCTCAAGTGGACCCTCCGGCAATTGCCGATAGTTGCCGCGGCGTCGCCACTTGAGCCTTTACATGCAGAGGCTCGACTGAAAATGCAACCTTCATGCTTCATAATCCTGCTCAACAGCAAAACTCTCTCTACACAAAGATCATTTACTTAACCTTAACAATACCATGAACCTACCAAACCGCATGATTATCAGGAGGTCACAACACCGGACCAGCTGCACTTGTTGCTCTAGGGCTAGAAGACGCTCTTGTGTTTCCTCTGGTCTTGCTCAATGCTCTCAAACTTGGCAGCTCGCGTGATGAAGAGCACCATCTCGATGACCATCATGACGATGGCACCACCGAGGCCAGCGACCATTCTCTATTGCAAGCAACGAACGCCATATACACCTCGTCAGTAAAATCAACATCACACGAGGAGCTCCCCAGCCCCCAAATCCACCGCCTCACCGTCGTCTCGTTCTCCGTGAGGTTCCTCGCCACAAAGTACACGGCGATGAACGCCGTGATCCTGGCCATCACCATGTTGGCGCCAATGGACAGATGCTGCCGCACGCTGGTCTGGTGGCTGGCCAGCTCTCGAGCCGCCGTCTGCGTCTTGACGTTGCGCACCATGCTGCCGTAGCGCATCTCCTCGTCCAGGCGCAGCAGCTTCTCGCGGCGTCTGGCCAGGTACTTGGCCCTCTTCTCCTTGCTCTCCACGTCCTGCTCGTCGTCCTGCTGCTCTGTGGACACTGCGCGTGCCTGAACGCCACTGCACTGGCGCAGTAGCGACGCCAGACTGGGCGTCGACGGGTCCGAGGCGCGCAATTCCCTCAAAAGGTCCGATATGAGGCGGAACTCGGCCATCGTCAGCCCGTCGGTAGCATTGCCCTGCAGCAGCTGCTTCACGTCCGCTCGGTTAAGCTGCTTAGAGTCCAGACGCGTCGCCAGGAGCTTGCGCAGCGCGCCGACGCCCTCGCCATGGAGCTGCACGTCTAGCGGCATTTCAAGTCGGTTCGTAACTGAAAGATCTATCAGGCGCGTTCTTAACTGGGGGTGTACGACAACGTTGAGCGAGAAAGAAAGTGATCCGTTCACCTCAAATTCCTTTATCACTAGCCGAGCGCCGCCGCTACGCGGCAGGAGGTTTTGTGGTATAGTTACAGTAGTTAGGGCCGCCCACCTCCACTTCGCTCCGGTGGGCTTTTATTTAGTTCAAAGGTTATAAAATTTTGCTTTTGCGCATGTAAAACAATGTTATTGGGGAGAGTGACTAGTCGGACAGAACATTACCTCTGTAAAATAGTATATTACCTCTAATACTTGATTCGTCAAACTTGCCGGCAGTCGGCTTCCGACTGCTCTTTAGGAAAGCAAGCTCTGGCTCAATTCTGATCTCGTGACTCGGCCGCAGCCACATTGATGTCGGGTTGCTCTTTGCACCTGGCGCATTGTCCTTCCAAAACGCAATCACGTTGAAGTGAGTCCGATTGGGCTTCATCTATGTGGACCTGAACATGCCGGCCACGCCCTCGAAAGACAAGGACGTGTCGGTGCCGGTGCAGCCTTGCTCGCCCCCTAACTACTTGACGCTGTCGCAGTCGAGCGACGTCGAGCCTCGCCCCAGCCAAGCAAACTCGCTGCTCCTGGACCTGCTCGAGTTCCCGCTCGCCTCGGCCGACCCCAGCCCGGACGCGCTGCTCAACCGCGTTTAGTATCACTACGTTGAATGGTGAGACTTTGGGCCCGCACCAACGTGTGGGGCCCACGCTGATAGAGTACTCAATACTAAATACCACCAGGACCACAGGACCATTGGCGGGCGATGGTGTCGCTTGTAGCACTACATTTTGCGATGACCGTGTTGCCATAACATGGTAAAGCGACCGTGTTATCGTAACACGGTAAGAGCCGTATCGGGCCGCCTAGGTAGACAACAACGAATGCATCGGTGGGCTTAGACGCCTATCAAACAATCGCATATGAGGTTCTGCTAATGCCAGAGACTTAATATCTTTAAGTTTTGGCAAGTTGAGAAAGTTTGGGGTAGTTCGGGGGTAGCTGTTTCGAAGTGCGAAGGGGATAAGTAAAGCTTCTGCAGCGCGCTATGGGTCGTGTTAATCTATAAGGTATGTGGTTGCGTTGCGAGCTTCATGAGCGAGTAAATAAGCCTCTCCACTGCAGTAACTAAGTCAATTAAAGTTCTAAACTATCCGCCATATATGCGATTAGTGCGTCTACCGGTGTGGGTATGCATGTCTGCGTGGTCGTACTGTGGAGACTTTCCAACACAAACTTTTTTAAGCAGAACCGGTTATCACACATGACCATCCACATCACCTGAGCTTGATAGAGGTATACATGTGCGTTGAAGGCCTTATGTAGCACAGCTACACCTGGAAGGCGGCGCTAGCGATCTAGCCGGTCATCAAGCGCTCCAGATGCCATTGATCGTTACCAAATCGAGTCTGCAAGGCATGGCGGCCTTGTTTGAATCGACGGGCATTATCGAGACGATTGCTAAGGGTCTTAGGGCTCTTTCCATGAGCTAAGGTGACGTAGCACTAGGGGGGGCCTAGTGTCAACTCGATGCTGATTTCGCAGCTAGTATGGAAAGCGGGGCTGTCGGCAGTTCTGCGCGTTTACATCGCTTTGGGTATTCAAAGCACAAAATGAGCTGGGCATTTTGCTGGACATGTAGGGGGCATCTGTTGATACAATGGCCGCAACGTTTGGCTGCAGCTTAGAACTACGGGGACGACACCCTCGCCTTTGGTTAAAGTGAGAGTTTTGAATCTAAGTACAGATCACCAAAATACTATTTTTAAATTCAAATATTGTTTAGCAGCGGTTCGGCAGAGAAACCACTAATAAACAGTTCACAGAGTCCGGAATGCCTCAAGGCGTTAAGAGCGAGGGCGCGTCCGCTGCTCGCAAGCGTGATGCGGCAGCATGCGGGGCGCGTGGAACGACAGTGCATCCGGAGGCCGTTCGAAGAAGAGCATGCACGAGGCGGTTGTCCGCGCGGCCGACGTTAAAGGGCGTCCGTGTGTCCTTAACAACGGAAGAGACTACGAAGAAAAAATGTCAGCGAGCCTCGACTCCGGCAACGACCACGTTGACAGACATGCGCTCGACACGTACGACCAGGTTGTTGTGGAGGAACCCGCCTCACAACGAAGTGACCCAAAAAGCAGACATTTTTTGGATGATTTTGCACGGCACTATTCTAACTGGACCGCATTTGAAGAAGCTTTCAAAAGATTTTGCGTGGAAACCTTTCAGATGATGTCTAGGCGCTCTTCTACTTCGGTAAAAAAACGAAACAACCAGATCAAGAGCAGGCAGATTGAAAAATCCGGAGCCTTGCAAAATTACGACAGTATTTTTCCTGATTCGATGGAGTCTGAGACCTACAGCGTCTCATATTGGTGCACGCATGGCCGGAATCGTGAATCGGAAAGCACTGGGCAGCGTACGCACAGCAAGTTACGTGGAACCGACTGTCCTGTCCGAGTATCCGCGACATTAAGAAAATGCCGAAGCGGGGGCTACTCTGTTGTCGTCTCTTCAAAAGGGGATGAGCACAACCATCGCGTCGACCAAGAGGCTTTTGACCACTATCCTGGAAAATCGCGCCATCCGAGATCCGTCCGTGCTGGCAACAGTTGATGCAATGCGCAAGAGTGGCGCAAAGGCGAGAGGTATTCTGATGTATCTTCACGATGCCTGTGATAAGCCTACATGTTACTTGCTCTTGATTACAACACATTTTATTAGTGAGGTTTTAATGAACGTTTTTTAATGTTTACAGCAGGAAAGAAGACAATTTTGAAGGACATCCACAATTTGATGGCTCAACTCAAGGCTAAAAGCAAGCCTGGTGGAACAGAGGATGATTGTGTCGAATCTGTCCTTCAAGATCTTTGTGAAAATGATCTGGGATCGGTTGCGGCTTTGTTTGTCGACGAGTCGAGTGTTTTGCAAACTGTGTCTTTTCAGTCGCGGAAGATGAGGCGGCTTTTCGATGCCTTTCCTGAAGTTCTACTTGTAGACACAACATTCGGCACGAACATCAACAGATACAAGCTCTTCAGCTTCGTCGTCCACGATATAAACGGAAAGGTGCGAGGCTTCGATGTATCTGAATGGTTCATTTGTCTCATTTGTCTCAAAGTGCAAAACTTACGTTTATGCGGTGCGTGATACAGGGTCAGTACGTTCACTCGCTTATGACGTCTGAAGCGAAATCGAATATGAGGGATGCAGTCAACAGCTTCAAGAAAAACAATCCGAATTGGCGTGCTATAAGGGTAATCGTGACCGACAAAGATGAAAAGGAACGTGCCGTTCTGTCCTCTGCTTTTCCGCAAGCACGGATGCTGCTATGCCAATTTCATGTAATCTCTTTCTTCGAAAAAAAGGTAAGCCGTGGATCGATACAATAGTGTAATTATCACCCAGTGAGGCAATATATTAATCTCGTTACAACCAAGGTGACAGCCCTGTGTACAGGGTCCCAGGAACGAAAACAGGAGTTGAAAGACATTCTGGCATCTCTCGTGTATGCCGATAGCGAGCAGCAATACAAGAGGTGCAAGCTTATGCTGCAAAACCGATTGGATGAACGCAAGGACCACCCGCTCTTCAAGTATTTCATTAAAATTTGGGATGGGATCACAGAAGAGTGGGTATCTTATCTCAGAACCGATGTTCCTCACTTAGGGAATCATACGAACAACAGGTATGTTTCATCTTCATGAGCTACTACTATTATCCGACTGTAGTTACGACGCGTCTCGTGTGTTTTAGAATCGAGGCTAAGTGGGCAAAGCTGAAAGATCTCATCCGTCCCAGCGCGAGTGTGGATGAATGTATCGCTACGTTGATCGGTTTGCAAGGTATTCGCGAAAATGAGTACGGAATGGAGCTGAACAAGGTGGGAACATTCCACATTCCACCTGACAAAGAATTGGACGTGATGAACGAACGAGCCTTGAACGAACTTAAGCGACTCGTAAACCTCGTGAGCTCATACGCCTTTGACCTCATCAGCGTAAGTACCCACAGTTCCCAAAGGCTTGAAACATTCGTACTCACCCTCGCTAAATTTATGTCAACTGGTTCAGTACGAGTTCAAAGTGGCACTCCGCGGCTCGACACACTACAAACTGAGTCTCCGCGAAGACTCTGTGGCAGAACTGGTCAGCGCGGACGATAAAAACAAATACTACGTATCTCTAACGGTAAGGCTAGTAATATTTGAACCGAAGGCGAGGCTTACACTGATTGATTTGTCGTATTTGTAGGATTTTTCATGTAGCTGCATGTTCGCTCGAACAAGATTGCTACCCTGCCGACACGCTTTCTATTATAGACGATCATCTCTACCAGCGTGGGGGCAGACGTATGAGTCTATAATCCCGTTCAGCCACATCAACACGCGTTGGTGTATCCACCAAGAGCTCAGGCCGAGTTGCGGAAGGCCAACAGACAACAGTACAGTTCGATAAATCATCCCTGAAAAAAAGAACCGAAGTATCCAGCTCAAAAGTACAACGAGGCGAAGCGGGTCATGTCCGATCTGACAGAGATTTTGCAGAGCATGGGCTCCGAGCGGTTCGACAAGTGCTTAACGGCACTAAAACTGTTTAAAGACACGTGTGCTGAGGGACAAGTATCCGGTATCATCAACCAAAAGCAACCTCCAGCTCCACCGGCTAGGACTGATCTGCTCCCCGCTGCGAATACCATGGAGTCGGAGTATAAAGTGCCACCAATCGGTACATTTACGGAGCTGTTGTCCGAGCCTTCACTATTTGCTACCAAAAGTCGTGATCACATTGTTGAAGACCCAGACCCCCAATCTACAAACCTCTCACGACAGGAGGGATGCGGGTTCACCTTGTCAAAAGCGTCGGAAACTCGTGGTGAAAGCAAGGCAAGCCACAACCGCAACGTCCAGCGCAGTGGACGAGTGACCGAAGTGAAGAAGGCTGCTGATATACTCGCAAGGGGGATTGCAACTAAACCATCTCTTGTGGGGCTGCAGGTTCTGATGCTCCATACCGCTTGTGCTTCCCCGTGGTACGTACCATCATGTGTTTGATTTAGCCGGCGTATTTATTTACATATTGTTTTGGTTCCCACTTAGTTCGAAACATTCAAACGAGTTAAACTGCCAAAAGGGTCGGTAGAAGTAACATTCAAGGATCACGGATTTGAATGCGTCGATGTCGACTTTATTCTGGACCAAGATGGTGTCCATCGATGCAAGTCGGCTATAGAAGTTTTTGCCGAAGAATTCAACTTAGCTCCGATAGACGACGACGAACTCGCCGAGCTTGTACGACAGTGAAGTTTTCCAAGCGACCCAGATCTCAATTATGGACAAGTTCTACAATATTTCATCTGAGATGAAAAAGGTAGAGGCCGCAATGGATTGGGTCTCGGGTCTCTCAGAATCGGTATTCAGTGGTATTATGAAGAGCTTCGACGAATTTACCACGAGTGGAAGCCTTTCAAAATAGCATTAACGACCCGACTTATCTGCAGCAGATAAGTCGGGTTTAAAAAAGATATATGTCGACTTATCGCTAAAAACCTCCACCGCAAAGGCCATACTGCTGTTATCTGCGTCCTGTTGCTACTGTCCCGAATCAAAGACTTACCATAGAGATTGGATAGGAGGAGAGATGTACCCGTCACTTTGTCCTGGACACTACGAAGGCTGTACTCCTTCCGAATTCTTCCGGATTCTGTCAGTTTAGAATTTGCACGCCGTCGAGCACACGCTGCTATGCTTGGCGAAGAATCCGTTGGTGCTAGCTAGCTCCTTCCTGGCGCATGACGATGCGGTCAATGAGGCTCGCAGGGAGATGTACGCCATGCTAGTAGAGGAGGCGTGGAAGATAGCGATGAAAAGCCGTCACTACCTGACGACGCAGTGTCTTGACTCACCGAGCGAGTCAGCATGGATGATGCTGTACCGGCATGGCAGCGATCTCAACTTCCTCAATGCTACAAGCTTGACAAGGTGCAGTTCTATCTGTGTTCTATCCGTGTTGCTGACGAAATCACTACATCTAACGATTGAATGCCTACAGGCCAGCCTTCCACCAACTTCTGTGCCGATTTGGCCGCTTCTTTTGCGTTTGGAACCGCCAGGGGCCAGGTCGCCCGCCGAAGCTACGCTACTTACACCAAATCCTGGGGCTGGTGCTATGCTTCTACACAGGCTCCATGGAACAACCTACGCTATGCCTGTTGTTCGGCGTTCCCCACAACGTTATCCAGGACGCTGTCGCGAGCGGAGGAAGCGCTTTCCAGAGCTCTGGATGGCTACGCCCCCGCGCGGATTTCGTGGCCATCCCCTGCTCGTCAAGTCGAGTTGGCGAAGCTGGTGGAAGCACGAGAACCGCTCATGAAGCACACCTTCGGCTTTATAGACGGGAAAAACCTGAAGGTTCGTTTTAGAAAACTATATTGCAAATATGGAGCTCGCTAACAGTTTACGTAATGTACAGGTGCAGCAGCCTGCAAACGGGGACATGCAGAACGCTATGTACAACGGGTGGCTGCACACCGTGTACGTGACAGGAACGATCTGTTTTGCAGCTGATGGCTGCATTATTTGGTGTAGACACAACTGCCCAGGATCCTGGAACGATTCCGACACCTCCCTCGGCTTTCGGACGAAGCTGCTGGATCCCAGCTTCTGTCCCGACGCACGTATGAACGTGGTCTCGGATTCCGCGTTCCCGTGCTCGACCGCCATGGCCGGCAGAATCTTGACGCCGCTCAAGGACGGCGACTTGGAGCGACTCTTGCCGTCGCTGAGGAGCTCGGCCCGCACGCTTCACAACGCGATCACGTCCGTGCGCCAGGCAGCGGAGTGGGGAATGGGCAGTATGCAGAAGGTGTACAGCCGTCTAAACCTTCCTTTGCCCTACGACCACAAGCTCCGTGGGATGAGGATCAACAACATCTTCCGGTTGTGCAACTACCGTGTACGCACGGTAGGAATTTCCCAGATCC
This sequence comes from Phytophthora melonis, assembly GCA_024211575.1. Taxonomy (NCBI): domain Eukaryota; phylum Oomycota; class Peronosporomycetes; order Peronosporales; family Peronosporaceae; genus Phytophthora; species Phytophthora melonis. The sequence goes on from JAMXKT010000068.1 coordinate 48,200, forward strand.
GCACCACGTTCTCTGGTGAGTTCGAGGTGCCGCAGTAGTGACGAAGATAGGCTGCAATAGCAGCGTGTTCATGATGCTTCCTCAATATACTTTACCTTATCGTTGAACTTTAATAATCATTTTCTTCTTTACGTTAGTTCAAAACAAACTAGTTTGTTAGTGTGGTGGCTGCAAGTGCGCCACAGTAACCAAGTCGGTGTGTAGTTCATTTGGTTCGAGAGTTGCAGCCACCGGTGTATGGACCAGCAAGTCATGAAGACAGATGAACGTGCGTAGTTGGTGATTTGAGGACTTAGAAGCTAAAACCAAGTATAAGAACACTACAACATGCAAATGGGCCTCGCTTTGGTGCTACGCGCACCATGGGATCGTTCGGGACAGCGCCCTAGTCCTTCTTCGTGAGAGCTCCGATCAACATGACCAGCTCCTGCGTACGGGCACGTGCCTCCTCGCGGTCGTGGCGCAGGCTCTCCTCCCGATCGAGCTTGTCCTGGCGGCGACGCTCCTCCACCTCGGCCTTATCAGCAAGAAGGCGGGCCTCCTCGCTGCATTTTCGTCGCGGCGACGCTGCTCCTTCTCCGCTCGACGGGCCTCAGCCTTCCGCTCATTCTCCTCGCGGAGGAGGAGTAGTGTAACGGGGTTACACGAATGTTACCCGAAGGGTTACGAAGTGTGGCACACACAGGCTTGTGTGGTGCACACTGTCTAACCTATTTCAGTAGGAGAATCAGTACATGGCTTCAGAGCCACAGATTATGCATATGACTAGGGTTCACTATGCTAGATAGTGAACCAGATACATTTACACCGAAGGCGGCTCTGCCGCGATAAGAGAAATACATTCAGTTTGAAGATTCACAGCTAAGAGTTAAGGGTTGACTCTTGGAGTCCGTAGGGAGTACGGACTCGTGCGTTCTGGTATTAGAACGGGCTATCTTTAGCCGCGACTCTGTGAGTCTGTTACGTCTTCCTCTGACGCTAAAGCTACGGCAGACCCGCTGCACTTGGTAGCACTAGTAGTCAATCCGACACCTGAGTCTGGATAGACTGACCCTCTGTGGAAAATGGAGCAGTTCGCTCACTTGCCCCCGAACCAGCAGGATGCGCTTAAAAAGCTTATGTCCTTGCTGGGCCCGGAGGGCGTGACGCAACTGGCGCAACAAGGCCCCGACGCGGTGAATGCGCGTCTCGAGGCGTTCTCCAGCTACGAGAATGCTCTGTTGGAGCACCTCCAGCAGAGGATGGCGACGGCCGTGGCGCCGCAAGCGCCCGCTACGTCATCCGACGCGGGAACAAGACCCAAGCCGCTCATGTTGAGCGTGAAGACCTTCGAAGGCAAGGAAGGGAAAGCTTAATGCTTTGGACCCGTGAAGTCGAGATGGCTATGAGCTCAGCTCTACTCCGGACGGAGTCGCAGCGCGTGGCGCTAGCTATCTCGAAGCTTGGTGGGCGAGCGAGAGAGTGGGCACTAACGTCAGGGACGTCGGTCGACACGGCCTTCCCGACGTGGGACCAGCTGAAGCAGCAACTGTCCCGAGTGTTCGCTCCGCCTAACGAGGCGTATCGCGTGCGCTCACGCTTCCTGGCTACCCGACAAGGCAGGAAGGATTTGGTGGACTATGTCCAGGAGTTGAGAACTCTCATTGCGGGCATGTCTGCCGAGCCTCTGGCTGAGGTAGTCATCGTCACGGTGTTTATGGAAGGACTTCGCACTGGCGTGGCCAGGACGGAAGTCTTCCGCACTCACCCAAGCTCTTTTGAAGAGGCTGTGAGCATCGCGTTGAACGCGGAGCACAACTTTAAGTCGTCAAGACTTGGGTGGAACGCTCCTCACACCAGTTCGTCGAATGGTCCGGAGCCTATGGACCTCAGCTATGCTGAAGACGAAGAAGCCGAGCTTCGGGCTGCTGAGCAGCGGCGCGGCATCCGCCGATGCTTCATCTGCGGTGACACGCGTCACTTGCGCGCCGGATGTCCGCTGCGCTTGCAGCGCCAGGCTTCGTCAAGCCGCTCTTCGGGTTCGAGCCAGGGCTCTGGTTCGTCTCGGGGAAACGAGAAAACCCAGTAGGCGCGGGGCGGCCTACTGGGGAGGAACTAAGTTCTATTGAACCTCGGCGAGGTGGAGGTCGACAGGACTTAGCCCCGAAGAGAGCTGTACTCTATAACACGGAACGTGTGTGCAAGCCGGGCTTGCTAGTTGTCCAGGCTTGGGTGAAGGGCTTCACAAAGCCATGGACGATTTTGATCGATTCAGGAGCGTCGGGTAATTACGCCCGGCGTTCCACGATGGACGGAAGTCAGCTTTATGCTGAGGCGCTGGTAGCGCGTGGGAGTGACATCGTCACTGTTCGTCTCGCGACGGGCACTCGTGTCACGGTGCCTAAAGTCCCTGTGGACTTGGGCGTGAAGTTTTAGATTTTGATAGCGTGGAACGCTGTCTGGTCTTAGACCTCGATTCGAGATATGATCTCATCCTTGGTATGGCGTGGCTGGAACGCCATGAGCCTTGGATAGATTGGAGGTCGAAGACCCTTGGTGCTACGCACTTCTCTCCTGGCGGAGCATTGGCGAGTCATGAACCCACCTCTGCTAGGAAGCAGAAGCGCTTCTGGCGCGAGCACTGGACCGAGTCGGTCAATGTGCTGAACATCGGAGTTTCCGAGTTGGTGGACACTGCGTGTGTCGAGAACGAGCGTTCCGAGCGTGGCTCGTGGACGGCAGGTGGAGCGGCACGAATTCCGCTGAGCGGGTGTGCGTCTGAGGGCGACGCCCTGCTGCGTGCCAGTGAAGGCGCGGTCGACGAGAGGTCGAGTGAAGGTGGGCGTTGCCCGGATCAAGGATGTGGAGCGGCACTAATTCCGCTGAGCGGGTGTGCGTCTGAGGGCGACGCCCTGCTGCGTGCCAGTGAAGGCGCGGTCGACGAGAGGTCGAGTGAGGGTGGGCGTTGCCCGAATCAAGGATGTGGAGCGGCACTAATTCCGCTGAGCGGGTGTGCGTCTGAGGGCGACGCCCTGCTGCGTGCCAGCGACGGCGCGGTCGGCACGATGCCGAGGGACAAAGGGGCTCTGCCCGGATGAAGATCGTGGAGTGGCACGTAATCCACTGAGTGGAGGCTGCGGGTCGTGCAGCCCTTCGCTGAGTGTCGATCAAGACACTGGTGCTCCTCTGGAGCTGAATTAGGTGGTGATACCTGGCGTCAAGAAGCACGCGAAATCACGGAGCTCTTCTGGGCGGACAGTGTCCATGAAGAGGCGGCAGCGCCGCAAAGCGCTGGCGGCGCGACGCAAGGCGTCTGCGGTCTCACGAGTCGAGAAGGGTGTGCCGAGCGGTGAGACTCCACACAAGAGCGAGCAGCTCTACACACTTGTGAATGGAGTGACGGGCGACGTCGACGGAGATGTCAGTCTCACCGACTTGCCCTAACTATCTGCTCTCCTGGAGCTGGACGAGATGTCCTTGGCCGAGTTGGGCGACGCCTTGAAGGCTGGAGACTTGGCGGAGGTGGTGGTCATACGACCTGAAGAAGAGTTGAACTCGTCCTCGCTTCTGGATGAAGCTGTCCTGGAGGACACTAAGAAGGCGCTGAATGCGCGAAGCGGATCGGCGATCCTGAAGGATCCGTCGGATCCCTTGTATCACGTGGTGAAGGATTATCAAGACGTGGTCTCGAAGGAACCGCCCTCGGGGCTACCTCCGGATCGAGGTGTCCGGCATGAGATTGATCTCGTTCCGGGAACGAAGTACTGCGTGACGAGGCAGTGGCCTCTGCCGAAGGAGCAGTGTGACGTCATTGACGCGTTCTTCCGTGCGAAGCACGAGGCGGAGCATGGTGCGTGAGAGTAAGTCTCCTCACTCCACGCCGACGTTCTGTGTCAGAAAGCCGAATGGCAAGTGGCGTATTGTGCATGCTTTTAACAAGCTGAATGCCGCCACCATTCCGGCGCAGACGCCGATTCCTCGGAAGGACGTTCTTCAGAACAACATGGCAGGATGTACGATGTACAGTGCGCTCGACTTGGTCGATGGCTACTACCAATTGCTCATGAGAACGAGCGACATTCCTCTCACTGCGGTGAGTACTCCGAGCGGCATGCTCTGGGAGTGGTTGGTGATGCCCCAAGGGCTCTCGAACGCGCCAGCGACGTTCAATCGTCTTGTGACGCAGCTCTTCCGGCCCCATCGGGCGTACGCGCAGACGTACTTCGATGACATCTTTGTCCACAGTCGTGCGGAGCACAGGAAGACTGATATGGAGAACCATGTCGAGCACCTGCGTGCTGTGCTCGAGTGCATGCGTCAAAACAAGTTGTATGCCAACATTGACAAATGCATCTTCGGAGCAGAAGAGATTCCCTTCTTAGGGTGCTTCATCGGGAAGCGTGGCCTGAGGGCCGACCTGGTCAAGGTCAAGGCCATTGTTGACTGGCCGGTTCCCCAGAACCAGAAGGATCTTCGCAAGTGGCTTGGCTTGGCCAATTACTTGCACAAGTACAGCGAGAATTACGCTGAGATGGCTCGGCCACTCTCCAATCTCCTGAAGAAGGACGCGGAGTGGTGTTGGAACACCGAGCATCAAGATGCGTTTGCGGCAATTAAGGATAGTCTCCTTCATGCGCCTATTCTGGCTTTGCCAGACCCCGCTCGTCCGTTTAGTGTCGTCTGTGACGCCTCGGACTTTGCCATCGGCTGTGCCCTGCTACAAGCAGACGCCGAGGGCGCGAGCGCGTGGTGGCGTTCGAATCTCGTCAGCTGAAGGCTGCTGAGAAGAACTATCCTGTCCATGACAAAGAGCTACTTGCGATGAAGTATGCGCTCGTCAAGTTCAGGGTTCACCTGTTGGGCTCTCAGCCGTTCGTGATTTACACGGATCACGCGTCGTTACGCACTGCGACTCAGTCGCCTCATCTCTCGCAAAGGATGGCCCGTTGGCTGTCCTTCTTCGCGAAGTACAACTTCGAGGTGAAGTACAAGCCTGACAGGCAGAATGTCCTCGCGGACGCGCTGTCGCGCAGGCCGGATTATGAGCTGGCTCATGTAACGACCGTGACTTCGTCATTACCGGATCTGATCCGAACGGCTTATGCCAAGGATGACACTTGTGTCGCGTTGCTGAAGGCTCTCGGGAGCAAGGAGTTTCAAGACTCGGACATTGAATTGTCGGCGCGAGTGCGCGCGCGTTTGCATCGCTACACCCTCGATGGTGGCCTGCTGTTCTACAGCACTGGCTCCGAGGACACGCCACGCGTGGTCATTCCTCATGATGAGGACCTGAAGTATGGTATCCTCTATGAGGCCCACGACACGCCGGTGGCTGGCCATCTTGGCCGTGAGAAGACCTACAGCTCGGTGAGCACCCACTACTGGTGGCCGAAGATGTACAAGTGGACGAGCACTTATGTGCGCACGTGCGAGACGTGTCAGCGAGTGAAGTCGTCACCCCATGCTGCAGCCCCGTTGGCAAGCTTGCCTGTCCCTTCGGGCTGTTGGCAATCCATGAGTATGGACTTTGTGTTTGGCCTGCCGGCGGATGCGGCGGGCAGCACTGGAAGTCGTGGTCTTTGTAGACCGACTGAGCAAGATGGCTCACATTGCGGCTGTGCCGGATACCATCGATGGTAAAGGTACAGCAACGCTGTTCTTGGACCGAGTGTTTCGACAACACGGACTCCCTGAGTCGATTGTCTCGGACCGAGACCCCGCTTCACGGGCAACTTCTGGAGCGCGGTTTTTGCGGTGCTTGGCACCAAGCTGGACATGTCCACGGCGGATCACCCGCAGACCGATGGTCAGACGGAGCGAGTGAATCGCGTCGTCGAGGACGTGCTCCGCAGCATTTGCGCTGAGACGCCGAAGCGTTGGAGCGCTATGCTGCCACTCGTTGAGTTTGCGTTGAATAACGCCGTGCATGCCTCGACCGGCTACACGCCGTTCTACGTGAACAGCTTGTCTCATCCCCGCGTCCCGCTGACGCCGCCACGTGGTGGCCTCGGGCTTGGTGGGGAGAGGAAGCCGATTTAGCTGATCGGCTAGCTGATGTCAGCCCGGCTACTGTTCGTAAACAGGTTGACACTTTCTTGTCGACGCGCTTGAGTGTCTTACGACACGTGCGTGACGCAATGGCTGAGAGCCAAGACAAGCAAAAGGAACATGCGGATGCTAAAGGCAGAGGCAATGTTGACAGTTATGAGGTCGGGGACCTGGTATTGCTAAATGCTAAGAACCTACCTACACATGCAGTGTCCGCTGTCTTCAAGACGAAGTTGCGCCCGCGCTTCATTGGACCTTTCAAGGTCGTGGCCAGGAAGGGCCTTGCGTACACGCTCAATCTTCCGAAGAAGATGCGGACGCACCCCGTCTTCTACGTGGGCTTGCTCAAGCCGTACCATGACCCGACGCAGGTGCAAATGGAGGCACCGAGGGCGACGAGGTCGCAGGCGCGGAGGTCGCGAGCGTCGAGGACGCAGTCGCAGGCGTCACAGACCCGACCATCATCGCAGGCACTGCAGGCACAGGCGGAAGGCTCGGCATCGGCGGTGCCGCGAGCCCTGAGGGCAGGGTCGGAGTCGGAGGTGCCGCAGGCACAGGGGCCACCGGCGCAGGAGGCGCAGCGGGCGGGCCCTGCATGCGGGCCAGAAGGTCAATCTGACCCTGCAATGCAGCCTGCTGACGCCGAAGCTCGGAGAGCTCCTGGCTACGACGATCGTCGCGATCGCCATAATACTGCACCCAGCTCTCCAAGTGTCGGAGCCGGTCCCAGACCTCGCGAGGCACTTGAACCCAGCTCAAGTCCCGAGCAAGCTCGTCGAGCTCCGTGGCAGTACGCGCGAGACGCGCATCGACATCCTGGACATGGTCCCGAAGGCGAGTCGTCTGTTGCTGAACCTCGAACAGCTCATCAAACGTCGCGAGGCGGCGGTGCGTCCTCCACCGGCGCTGCTCGATGAGCAAGGGAACCTTCACTACCATGTGGAGCGCCTGCTGGCGAAGCGGCGGTGCCGGGGTCAAAACCAGTATCTGGTAAAGTGGCGAGGGTACCCGCACTCAGAGAACTCATGGGAGTTTGAGGTGCCCCTTCGCCAAGACTGCCCAGACGTCGTGGACGCTTTTGATCGGCTTGATCACCAGCGCCCCGTGGGCTCGAGGTCGGCATGCCGGCCGTCCCGCGCTTCCCGGCAATAGGCTGGGGAGCTGCTGGGTCAGCCACATTGCTCCGGGGTTGGCCCTGAGCCACAGCGCTCACTCCCTCACGGGTAGGAGCGACTGGAGGGCTCAAAGGAGCGAAGCGCGCAGCGCTAGAATGGGTCTGCGGCTGAGCGTTAGCCGAGAGGCTGCGTTTGGCTCGGATCTTCGCAAAGTCGAAGCGGAGCTTGCGTTCGATACGAACATCCACTTCGCTGAAGCTAGCTCGAAGAGCATCCATGGAGCTAAGCTTCTTCTTCTTCTCAGCCCAGAGCTCGAACTGAGCCTCGTGTTCGATCAGGCTTTCGCCCGGGCTGAGCACCACAGGGTACGTCCGCATTGCGGGCACGGACAACCCCTTGCCTTGCAGGCGCAACCGCTCGCGGTACTCGGAGACAGTCGTAGACTGTGGAGTCAAGAGTCGCTGTCGTAGAGACGTTCGAAGAGCGATCTCCTCCGGAGTACGGGCCGCAGGCCCAATGACATGCTGAGCCAGCGTCGGCTGGAAAGCCTGGCGGCATGCCTCCGCGGGGTCACGAGGCCGAAAGCCGTACTCGGCGGTGCTGGGGTTCAGCAGGGGCCGCAACTCGGGGCGCTGGGAGCGCATGGAGGCCAGCTGCGCCGCAACCTGCTCGGATTGAGTCTCGTCCAAAGGGTTGGAGATGACGGGGCCCAAGGGCACTTTCCCGCACGAGGCGGAGAGTACCGTGACTCAGTGAGCTCGCGCAGCTCGCGGAGCCCGGAAGAGCGTTCAGGGAACGGATTTGGAGTGCGCAGCGGTGGCCGCGGCTCCTCCCTCGACAGCGCAGTGCGCTCAGTAGAGGATGGCTCGACGAGCGCGCAGGAGACACTCGCGCGCGGCGCTCTTGGTCGCGGGAGCTCGACGAGCCAACTGTGGCCGACGTGCCACCTCCGCGTTGTGCCGGCGACGTGGGCGAAGCGTCGCGGCGGTTCGGGAGCGTTGTGGGGACGCTGCTTCACCCTCATGGCTCGGAGAGCCGACATCGGACTCGCTGTAGTCCACCTCGCCCTCCTCCTCATCTCCGAAGAGATCTTTGAGGTCCATGGTCGGATGGGCTAGTGCTCGAGGGGAGCTGGGGCGTGCTCGCCGCGAGCGTTGCTTGAGGCGTTGCGCCGCGAAGTACTGAGAGACCGAGAGCCTGGGAGGCGCGGTCGGTGTGCGCACCTGCGCCGGGGAGCTTGGGAGTTCGCAGGCACGAGGTGCCGAAGCGCGAGAGGAGCGAGGCTCCGAGGCGGACCTCGCGAGAGGGTTTCTGCGGTCGAAAGACCAAAGGCGTTATGACTTGAAGTCATGTGAGGGCGCGTTGCGCCGAGAAGTTCTCAGAGACGTCCACACGATGTGGATTGACTCGTTCGAGAAGGAGGCTTGACGGAACAAGACCCGGTCGTTGACCGTTAAGCGTGAACACCCGTGTCCACGGTTTGGTGGGGGAGGGTGTAACGGGGTTACACGAATGTTACCCGAAGGGTTACGAAGTGTGGCACACACAGGCTTGTGTGGTGCACACTGTCTAACCTATTTCAGTAGGAGAATCAGTACATGGCTTCAGAGCCACAGATTATGCATATGACTAGGGTTCACTATGCTAGATAGTGAACCAGATACATTTACACCGAAGGCGGCTCTGCCGCGATAAGAGAAATACATTCAGTTTGAAGATTCACAGCTAAGAGTTAAGGGTTGACTCTTGGAGTCCGTAGGGAGTACGGACTCGTGCGTTCTGGTATTAGAACGGGCTATCTTTAGCCGCGACTCTGTGAGTCTGTTACGTCTTCCTCTGACGCTAAAGCTACGGCAGCCCCGCTGCAAGTAGCGTTTCCATGATGCTTCCGCGCATCTCGCTAGCGGAGCTTTCGAGGGCGTCCATCTTCTTCTTCAGCTCGGCAGTCTTCTTCACGGCGCGGATACGCTTGGACTTGGCGAAACTCGCCTCCAGCGTGTCCTTGTCTTCTTCGAGGGCTCTCTTGGCGCCCACCGTGTCTCGGAAGTTCGTCAGATCCGCGCCGCCGAGGCGGTTCGAAGCCCGCTGCAGCTTTGGGTACGAGGCCCCTTCGATCTCGTCACGACTGCGACTACCTTGGCCTTGAGCCGAGGTGTGCTGAGTCGCCGGAGGAGGCGCACCAAGAGCGTCGACCGTCTTGCAGGGCCTGGGCAACCCCCGAGCCAACACGTCGAGAGCTTGGCGCAGCTCGCGCTGGAGCAGGGCGCTGCGTATGCACAAATGCATCATGCCCTTCCACGATGGGCGATGACACCAGGTCCTGGAACTCGCCGCGACCTGCCGAGGACGCCCCATCTTCCGACATATCGGAGCCAGCAGATCCGTCGATGCCAGCTCCAGACGACGTCGACCCCACTCGCACGGCGTCGTCGTAGAAACTCTCGTCGGGATCGACGTCGAAGCAGAGGTCAGGTCCGGGCTGGTCCTCGTCGCCAGCGTCGTCCATTTCGACCACGTTGGCCTTCTCGTCGATGGCCAACTTGGCCTCCTTTGCCCTCTTGATGTGCGGGGGCATGTCCGCCGTGCCCGTCGGTTTGCGGGTGCTGTAGAGCACCTTAAACTTCCGGCGCAAGCTTTCGTAGTCTCTCTCGGGTGCACCTCGGGGTCGGTTGCTATTGAACGACACCGCCAGACGCTCCCACTCGTCCTTGCCTAGCGGCAACTTCGTCTCAACGAGCAGGAGGAGCCGGTCGATGTCGATCAACGAGTAGTTCGTACTTCCCGAGTGCTTCACCATCTACGAGTACAGAAATCAACACAACGTTAGCAACCGAGGCATTCAGACGCGCGCTTGATGAGGGCGAGGTAGACGTACGAGTACAACTTGGCGCGGAGGACGTGCTGGGGCGAGGGAGGGGCTTGGAAGGAGGACTGCGCGGAGCTTGGCAAATGCAGAAGTGAGAGCAGAAGACAGCGCCCGAGGAGTAAGGCTCTGCCCACCACCAATTCGTTTTGCCTCTTGAAAACAAGGCTGGTGGGCGGGGCTTCGACGCGCTGCGCGGAAAGCTGCGCGCGAAAACTGCGCGCGAAAGCTGTGCGCGGATACGTGTAGGTGAACGCCAGGTTGGTGGCGCGCCACCGACGTGAAGATGCGCCCTCGAAGAGGCTGACTTGCGCATCCTATTGAAGCGTCGCTGCAAACAACACAGACACCGACAAGGGTTAACTTCAATATGAAACATTCATTTGAGTATCCAGCCTCACACCGTGCAAACCTATACAACTCTTCACATGTCCTTCGCTCAGCATTTCTTCCAACATCTTCTTCGCGCTCATGGGTCTTGTTCGTACTGGATGTTTCGGTGGCGGCAGTCGTCAAGCCCACACCTGCGCACAAACCAGAGGTCGTCACCGTAGTCAGCAGTCACCTCCTCTCCACGGTGCACGTCTCGCGTTGTCGCCACGACCACGGTGGTGCGTCTTCCGTTGGCAACTTCGACGAACTGAGCCACAGGCTGGCAGGAGTGGTTTACGAACCGCATCAAACCGCCCATGTTCTCTGCGTTGATCGCGACGCAAACCGGGGCATTCGGCCTCTCGGGACGCTCCTTCATCACCAGTCGATAGCCGTGGTTGCGAGGTCTGGAGGCGCGCGAGATGCTCACGTGCTCCATTTCGCCCAGGTACTGCCCTAGCACCTCGCCGGCGTCGATGGCCTCAGCCGCCACAACGCCCAACGCCCTGGTACGCACGTTCCTCCCCAGGTACACCTTGGTTGACTCGACCAGCCCGTTGCCGCAACGCCCTCCGTACGGACAACAGTTGATGTTGCAGTACAAATGCATCAACGAGTTCCTGCAGGAACCAATGCGGCATGGCGACGAGCAATTGCACCACCCAAAATGTGGCACGACGGGAAACACCGTCGCGAGTGGGTTAAACTGCTCACGCAAGTGCGCCACACGACATGGCCACTGCGCAGGCACGAATAGCGGCTGAGCCCGGGTTGGTCGTGGCGGAGGCCGTGGCGATACCTCTGCACTGGTTTGGATCATCCCGCGCGGGTCGACGGCGGCTCGACTGGGACGCTGTGTCGAGGGGCGAGCGCGAGCGTATGGTGCAGCAGCTTCACGGCGCTCTTGGCGTCTCCCTTGGCTACGCGGCATCTTGCGTGACCGCTGCGCAGGAGGTTCAGGCGGTGGTGCCTCTAGCAGGACAGGCGACGACGTCGTCGGGCTTGCACATCTCCGAACAGTGGTCGGCGGCGACAGCGGTGGCGTTCTTGGTCTTGGCGCTGGCGGTGGGTTCGTCGCCGCCTTTGAGCGGCTCTTGCTTCTCTCTGGCGAAAGCCACGGCGGAGTCATCGTGCCCGTGGAGCCGGCGGAGTCGCTGGCTTGCCTGCGAGTGTTGTTGTCATCGACGTGCTCCGGACTGGGCATGACGTTCGGCGGCGTATTCTCGTCGTCGCTGTCTTGAACGCAGCGCAGCATCCGCCGACGAGTGGAGCGCGACAGGTGTGCCATGTTGGGTCTTCTTTGATCGCGCGCAGATTCAAAAGTGAGCTTGCGTTTGGCGGCGCGGAAGATATATGCAGCGCGATATGCCGCAGGAGTGATGATCATCATAAAGTATACAAAAATCAAGACAAAACGTTATAATGGCTACACGACATAAAACAGGGGTTAGGGCAGTCTCGTGAGACGTAAATTACGTCCCACGAGATTTATGTGCGGCATATGCCTCGGCATATCTGCTGCAGATAAGTCGGGTCGTTAATGCTATTTTGAAAGGCTTCCAGTGGCAAGGTAACCTATCTAATCTGCTGACTCAAAAGCCTGAGCACTAACCTGTATTTTATGTTTTCTTAGAACGAACACAATCTAGCTCTCGGATACTGCAGACTGACAGAGTCCCGAATCGCCGGAGAACCATTCTTTGCGGTCAACGTGATGGAATTTTGCAGCAGCAGATGGCTAAATTCCCCGTGCATGCTGATGGGAGTGGAATATCTACGGAGTCAATTTCCACAAGTTGGATTCGTTTGCCCAACCTTCACCCAACTGACACCAGAAAACCCCGCAGCCAGACTGGCCGATGCAAACAAACTAGGCTGCTTTCAGCACCTCGCAAATGGCAACATCGTTGCCGGGGTCTTGTTTGCGACTCACGATCACTGGACACCCTTCATCTACTTCCCGTTCGGCATCCTGATTTCGAAACGGAGAATCCATACCGGAGGCGACCAATGCGGCGACAGACCGACCTGCATCCTCTACGACTGTGGAAAGGATTACTACGATGAGACACAAGCACTGGTTGTCGAGTTGCTGAGCAATCAAGGTCATTCAGACATTATTTTCGTTACTGATACATTGACGAGGCACTTCGATGGGTTCAACTGTGGTCCCTTGTCTCTCCTATTCCTAGAAGTTCACCTCGGTGATTCTAGTTTGTGGACAGGAGATTTACAAGGGTCACTCGCGTATTATAGACTGCGATACCTTCGCCACTCGCTGGTCCTACTAAATGAATAAATTGGCTTTTATATTTTCAAGTACCCACGAAAAATGCTATACACCTTTTGCTGAGGGATATTGGTACCAGTAATCAGCTCTCTGATAGGTATGATAAGTGAAGTCATGCCACATAGCCCTTCCGTGACAAGGATGCTTCGGGTGGATGCGTCCAGCATACCTTCGACCGACAAAACATGATTCCAATAGTCAGGGTGTGCCAGAATTGACACGAAGTACATTAATCACCGTACGTAAGTCCAATCTCATCTGTCTTCGTAGAAAAGTGTTATGTCCAATGTTCTGTCCGGCTATGACAGAACACTGAATCGTGTTCTGTCCGTCTAGCCACAGCCGTTATTGGGTTGGAAGTAACGTTAGTATCAGGACGTGTCTCGTAAATGACTACGTCGGAGTACCTATAACTTATAGGTAACTACTTAAAGGCTATAAGTAGTTGCATGTTGCAAGGTAAAACGTTCTGTGTTTGAACGGTACACTGTTGTAAACCGGGTCCACATACGTACATTTACTAAATGTAGTTAATACAGCTACAAAGTCGCCAATTTGAAATAAGCGTTGACATGAGCTGCTTGTTATGGTGGGGTAGATATTGCTATCGACACTGTGGTCAGTTAAGTCTGTACAATACGTGTTGCTTTATCACATCGTCGCACTACCGTAATTTCTGTATTTGACTCGTAGGCTATGCCATTTACTTTTGTACAGTACGAGTACAGTACATTTGCTCGTAAAGCCCTTGGTATTAATAACCGCGCAGCATTACTCAGTACTACAAGCTCTTCTGAGTCAGAAAAGCTTGTTCATGCAAGTCTATCCAGCTGCGTACTGTAATGTCGATTGAGGAGGAGGAGGAAGGTGGAAAGCTAATTGGGTCTCTCAAGAAGGGTAAGCGACCCTGGAAAGGGAAGCAGAAGAAAGTTGGAGGTGGTAAGAAGGTGCCGGGTGCAGGCAAGTGGAAAGAGACCCGGTCTTGTCATCACTGCCACACCAACTTGAGAACATGGGTGACCCGATTAACGATGCAGAAATGGCAAAGATCATCCTGACTGGGGTGGAAGGCACGCATCGAAATGTCGTGCGGATGTTTAGCCACGTAGATGAACCTCCTGATCTTGAACGTGTGCGCAATACCTTGCGAGGGGAAGCCGAGATGGATAAGGCTGAGGCCGGTCAAGCTCGTGGATCCTAGTGGTATTAATATGTAGTGGGACGCAAATCGTAACAAGGTGACTACCGCATCGCCGAAGTCATTGTTCGTACACTTAGGGCCTGTTTCATTTGAGAATAACTGGAATAAGAATAGCGGGAGATATTCCTCCCGCTTAAATACGACAAAATACGACGATCCTATTGGCTCAGAAGTTATTCCTGGGGAATAGCTACATGGCTGGGGCTTCCTCTTCTTTCCGTCGAGAACCACCTAACTCCGCAAGCCAGCCGTGCTGACGCTGCTGGGAGTGCGCCTAGCCTTCGTGGCGAGATGAGAAACCTCCGGTCTATACGAGGGCTCATTGCGGCAGGGTAGAGCATCTTCAGTGCTCCTCTAGAGCCCGCTAGGGCCCTCAGCATGGCGCGCTCGACTGCCGAGCACGCGACCAGTGCTGGTGGCATTGTTGGTAAGAGGGACTTTTGTGAATGGCGGCCGGCCAATCATGTGCTTCCCTCCATAACGCATATTCTTTTCCTCAGTTATTTTGGGGGCTTTATTCTCCACCTGTTTCGTTTGAATAGCGTAGAATAGCTATTCCGGCCCGGCGCTATTCTCAAATGAAACAGCCCCTTATGATAAAGCGCACTTGGTATAAGCCAATCATAATCGTTTTTACTATCAGCAATCACCAGACAAAGTATACTTAAGGGGTCCCTTATAACCACAACCCCCTTGTAGATCAGGTAGGAACTATGACTTCGGCGATGCGGTACTGTAAGCGCTTGCTACTGCGCCTTTTATTGCGTGTGGGTGATGTGATCTCGTCAGACGGTGTACAGAGTGTTATTTAATACTTCGCTTGACGGTCTTACAGCGAGACCACAGTGACGCAGGAACTGTCGATTCGTTAGGCTGCTGCCTGGTCTAGCCTAGCTCTGCTGGAGCCTCTGACGTGTTGCTAAGCGCTGCAGTCAGCGTGGTGGTAGATCGGCGACAGCACGCCTTCGTCGAGGATGCGTTGCGCGCAATGGTTTTCTGCAGCGCTCGAACGAAACGGCTGCTTAGTGTCTGTGTGTTGTCTGTCAACTGTTGACCGTAGCTGCGGCTTCTCGGCGTTGGAAACAAAACTAATAAAAGTTTACCCACCTTCGCTCCCGACCGACTCCTGTGATTCGTGACTCGTCGCAGGCTGTCACTTGTCAATAATCAGCAACGTTCTACATGCATCACTAAGCTTATATGCACGCCTGCACGGAAACAGTTGTCTCTATTCGGTGCGTTTTGTGTCGGTTGCCCAGTGAGCTATCGTCTGCGAGACTCAAGTTTCTTTCACATTCATTGGTCACTGCTGACTTACAGTTGCAGTCTCTCTCAAAAGTGCACTTTGGCAACTACAGTACATGTAGTGAGCTGGTTCGCCTTCACCCTGCCCCTGAAGGCGAACCTGCTCACTACATATACTCGTTGACGACCGAAGTGGCGAGGAACCGCTGCCGATTGAATTGAGTGCCGGCAGACGATGACGCGCGGGCGCTGGAGCTAGAAAATACTTTTTGTATTAGAAGAAAAATACAGAATTTCAATGGGGTCTCTCGCTGGGCTCGATCCATCAGGAAGCCATGCCCAGCAACGAGCGAGGTGAACGCAGCTTTGAAGCCTCTTTCTCCCGAGCACACAGGCGAACAGCATCATGTGGCGAGCCCCGCCGATGGACGCGCTCGTGGCCGTTGACAGGAGCGCGCAGGCGGCAGACACCGGCATGCGCCGCATTCCTCATCTCAACATGATAATCCCACAGCGGTATCTGGAGTGGTTGGGAGGCAGTCGCGGGTTCCTGTTGCTAGTTGAACCCAGACCTCGGAAAATACAGTAACATACTGCATTGCTTCAACTTCGTTAGCATAATAAACACGGCAATATGACTAGCAACAATAATAAGTACGGCGCAGTTATTGACAATCCCTCCATTACAAGTGTTAACTGTCAGTGGATCAAGTCGAGCGCCTGCGGCAACTTACCTACGCCAGAGTAGTGACGTCCCACATTGCCTTGTTAGCGCGCAGGAATACGAGCATCTCCAAGTTCGCCGGGAGCAAACTGCCACGCTGCGGTGTCAGCACCCACTTGCACTCCGAAAACAGGCGCTCGCACGAGTTGGATGTCGGCGGCACCATTGCCGCCAGGGCGACGTACGCCACACGCTCTCCTTTGCGCCGCTTGGTCCCGCCGCCCTGCCGGATGATCTGCGCGGCGTAGTCTTGCTCCCGACCCGCGCGCTCGCCTGCACCCGCGCGTCGTGGCATCTCAGCTCGTGGGCGCTCCAGCCGTTTCAGCGCCGTAGCCTCCGACGTTGATAGGCTCTCACCAGCAGCCAATTTTACGAGACCATTCTCAAATGCGGGGGAGTGCACAATTTTAGACGTGGGTTTTAGGTATTCACCCATAATTGGGTAGTCAGCCACAACCGAGTCCAAAAGAAGGCGTACATCGCACATGGTCGTCGACTCACACTGCAGCCGCTTGCACACGCTGTCGAGCTTACGCAGATGACGCAGCACATCCACCAGCTGCTTGTGCTCGGCGCTGGTAGGAAGGTCGTCTTCCACGGCCTCCACGAGTCGGATGTGCGGTCGCAGGTCCACGTAGCGCTCCAGCATCTCGAAGGTCGACGACCAGCGCGTCGTGTTGCGTTTCTCGGCGCGGAGGAGAGTGAGCTTGCGGAGCTCGGCGGCATTGTTTGGCTGGCGTAGCTGCAACATTAGGTTGTTAACCTTTTGTAACAGCAACTCGTGTTCCGTTAAGAACTTTTTAACCGCTAGGTTAAATCGGTGCGACGCACAACCGACCAACGGGACACCGAGCTTCGTAGCAGTACTGCGATTGGTGTTGCAGTTGTCCGCAACAATGAACTGGATCATGTCCACCATCTTGTTGTAAACGGCCAGCACGTTTCGGAACAGCTCGATGTGCGCATCGGCGTCCTGGCTTCCGTCGTCCATCGGCGACAGCGCGAGCAGCGTGCGCTGGAGTCGACCGCCCACCATGTAGAGAGCGTAGACCCCGACGCGTGGCTCCAGCCGTCGAACAGCAAACCGAACAGGATACCCATCTCGTCGCTGATCACGATACCCAGCTTCCCCGCCACCGTAATCATATCCGCCTTGAGAGCCTTGGAGTTGGTGGGACGCCACTTGGACATGGCTCGTGTCCTCTCGTCGTCGACCTCACACAAAGGCATGCTCCGTTCGACAACCCACCGCAACCAATGGTTGCGGTGGGATGTTTCTTCGGACACAAAGCCGAATGCTTGAGGGGCGCTCGGCACCGCGGTGACGGGCGTCGAACTGCTGGCGAAAGTCGTCGTGCCGGCTTGCCAGGTGCGAGACGAGGTTGGAGTAGCCCGTACCGGGCAGCTGCTTCCGGTCATCTCCACAGAGCTTGCAACGATGAAGCCCTTGGCCTTGATGCTCGAAGAAGAAAACCCAGATGTCCCTGTTTGAAGCCATGGTGGTAGTTTTGAAAGTGAGATTACGGTTCGTGCTCAAAAAAGCAATAGCTGGCCAAACCACGGCTGGGCGTTTGGAGCCACCCACCATAGTCTAGCAAGGTTGCCTCTCGGCGGTCAACCCAAGTAGCTAGCATGAACCGGACCGGATAGTGAACCGGGAATTGTTAACCGGACTAGTCCACTTGGGCCAAATTGTATTGCCATAATTGCCTCAATTTATTATTTTATTAAAGCGTGTGTGGGCCAATAATCTATATTATAATATAGTAAATACAGTTATTGCAATTCCGCAATCATTTTTTCCGAGGTCTGGTTGAACCAGACCCACACGAGAGGATGGAAATGTTCCGGTTGACGACGGAAATGTTCCGGTTGACGACGGATTCTCGCGGATTAGACATGGCTGCTCAGTTCATCCCCGCCGGAATGATAGCTGCTGGACTGCCGCTGCCTGGGTTTGATGCTGCCGAGCGGGTTCTGCTGCGCGTTGTCGCGCTCAGGATCGTGACCAGGCCGACGACCGAAGAGCCGAATGACGAGGTCGAGGTGCTGAGGATGCTGCAATCTCCGGGCTTTGATCAACTTGGCACTGGGCGATTTTTGGAGTGGGACTGGATGCAGGATGATTACAATGTGTACATCGCCACCGACACCGGCCCCAGTGTTTCGGCTTATGCGGACAACTGGGTTAACTTCCGCACCGAAGAGTTCCGACAGCAGATGATCCAGCGGGTGCGGATGTTCCAACCAGCGGAGCTGGAGTCTGCTGTCACAAGTATGGTTGCGCATGTCTGGAGGAAGGAGGTTCTTCGCATCTTCCATGGTGTTTTGGAGCGCTTGGCGTTCATGCACAACCGTGACGTCTGTCACCTCGACATCAATGTCAACAACGTCGTGATGAGTCAGCAATGCCAGCCGTTCCTGGTTCGATTCCACAAGGCAAAGGCTATGATCAACGGGCGCGCTGAGCTTGCAGCCATCGAACTTGATGATCCCGTGTACGCTGCCCCAGAGCTGCGGCAGCTACCGCAGAACCGGGAGCAAACTGTCCTCGGGGCACCGGCCGACATGTGGGCTGCAGGGGTACTGGTACGTAATTGCTGGTGCATGTGTGTGCTGAACGCTGACTGAGCCTGCATCTCCCGTGTCTACTCGGTAGCTCTACCAACTTTTGCTCTACCCCTACAGAGTTGACGATACTAGCGGTTTGTGGCTGGCCAATCTACTCGCCCACGTCAACCACGCAGGCAACCCACCGTGCTCGAAGCTGCAACTTGTGCCAGGACCGTGCCTCATTTGCCGATTCAAGATCTGTCTCCCGCCAGTCCTGTACCAAGTCTTCTATGGCCTTCTCCAGGATATTCCTGCTCGGCGCCTGAGCGCCCGAGCTGCGTCAGATCTGCTCGGCCCTCCTGTCAATAACCTCGAGCTGCGCTTCCTGGGGAGCCCGGAAACTCCCATCTCCCATCGATCGACGAATTCATGCAGCAATAAGACCCGCCTCACTTCGTTGCCACCTCGACCAAT
The DNA here is from genome assembly GCA_024211575.1 of Phytophthora melonis. Lineage (NCBI taxonomy): Eukaryota > Oomycota > Peronosporomycetes > Peronosporales > Peronosporaceae > Phytophthora > Phytophthora melonis. Next base: position 67,064 of record JAMXKT010000068.1, read on the forward strand.
GCGCAAGTTGTCCGTAAGTAAGAACAAAGATAGATATTATATCTGCTAGCATGCAAGCAGATACTAATACGTGTTAGTTTAGATATAAAACTTTTAGCGCAAACCTACCGCGGAGATTGGCTAACAAAGAATGACAAATTTGAGCATCGGCATGATCGTGACTTGTTTCACTCTCCCAACTTCTTGTCCACCGTAGCCGTATACAGCTGCCAAGCTAGCTTCCGAGTCGTTGACTCGCTCGAGAGTGTCATGATGCTCTTCAATGTTTGGTGTAGCTGGGGAAGTGCCAACCTGCATGTTACACATCAACACAAAACCTTAGTCGACCGGGGACAAAGGTTGACTTGAACTGCCCACTTACTCGTTGAGATCTGCGGGGCTCTCGGCGAACTTCTTGATCGCATAAACGGCGAATCGCACGGTGGTTTGGTCAATGTCTTGCAGCAGTTCACACAAGACGCCAGCTAGCTCTTCCTTGAACACCGCCAACAGTGTGCGGCGATTTACGTCGTCTCGACACGCGTCCTTCAGCCACATCGCTGCTTGAAGCCGCTGTACTTGGTACGGCGACTTGGCGGCCGATAGTATCAGCGAGAGATCATTCGGGCGCATTACGCGGGGCCTACGTTCACCTGGCGCAGCATAATACTGTCCCGCGAGTCTCCTGACAAAGGGCAGCGACGATAGAAGGTCAGAAAAGCAGTGCTAGTAATACCTGGTAAATGGTCAACAACGACAAACCTTGCTTTGGCAAAAATGTCGGTGTCAACCGATGCGCAGTATTCGACAACTCTGCTAATCAGCTCCGTGAACTCGAGTACTTTCTGGCACATCTGCTCCAGGAAGCAAAGTTAGATCGCACTTCAAACATAACTTTCAATAGATAGGGGCAATGACCGAATGCAAACCGACCGGTAGCACGGGAGACAAGAAGAGCGCTTCGATTGCTTTCGTGACTGTGGAGCGAAAGATATAAATCCGGATGAACACCTGCTCGGCACTGATCAGTGCGTGACCATCAATCTAGGCAATCAAAAAGAAAAGGTTGGCGTGAGCGAGAGAACCTCTTAAACAGTCTAGTTCCAGAATACTTACAATCCAGTTAGGGAGGCATGTGAACTCGGCGTCCATAAAGCTCAAAGCCTCGATGAGAGTGAGGAAAACCACTTCCGCAGACGCGCTAGACTCGAACTTGTGGACGGAAGCCCCAACTCTCATTTCGGGAACTTTTCCGGTAGGAAGACATCGTTGCCGCTTTCGAAGAGCTGTGTGCGTCGTCTCGAACGTCGCCATATCCATCGCCTTCACACACGTCGGACATATCTGGACTGTTGGAGTTTTGCTTTTGATGAATTCCGCAACTCCACGCATGGGGCAAATGTCTTCCCTCTTCACTCCACTGCGCCTTAGCGCTTCGGGGACGAACAGGACGGAATTGGGCTTGAACTTGGTGTACATCATCGCCTCCTCCACTTTCTTCGATACCTCCTCACCCGTAACCATCACGTTAACGCGTTGAAGCGTCCCAACTTCGTAGACGACGACCGAGAACGGAACTTCGTTCTGGTAGATGGACTCCATCACAGTGGCGATGGTAGCGATGTCTTCCGAAACCACACGCCCACATTGTAGTCGAACCATGAAGATCAACTTGTGCTTCTCCGCTTGCTCCAGAGCGTCAATGATCGTGCGTGCCGTGTCGTCCGCAGTTCGAGGGTCGACCGGAGTGTTCACCTAGTTTACTGTGTGCGGGGCAAACTCAGGCTCGGATTCATATCTGACTCGGAACTGGTTCCACTCGGGTGACCTTGCAAGGCCTCCACCACGCAGTCGAGACGAGCACTCTTGCATGACTGCCAAGTCGTTGAGCCTTTGTCTCTCTCGAAGGCACTCGATCAAGTCGTTCGCACTGGCATCAGGGGTACTAATGAATAGGCAGGCGACGGTTGTGGCAGTCATTTCTGGAGTAGTGGTCTTGAGGATTCAAATCCAGAAGTGAGAACAAGTCTGACATCTTCCACGGAGCCTGTGTCCATCCATCCATCGTGCACGGAGCCTGTGTCCATCCATCCGTCGTTCAACGGCGCTATGCACCGGAGGTTAATTTCCGCCGCAATCCGATCCTTCCCTACTATGTAGTGCATGTATGGATAACGCGCGGCTCGACCCAGAAATTGAAGTGGGTGCTGCAGCTTTGTCGGAAAAGGTGGCGCGCCTCTCTGGTCGCGAAAGGAATGGTGCACTACGATGCATCTAGACACCCACGCGCAAAAGAAAGGACCAGCAGCACTAGTTGGCCCTAGAAGATGCTCTTGTGTTTCCTCTGGTCTTGCGATGCTCTCAAACTTGGCAGCTCGCGTGATGAACAGCACCATCTCGATGACCATCATGACGATGGCACCACCGAACCGAGGCCAGCGACCATTCTCTATTGCAAGCAACGAACGCCATATACACCTCGTCAGCAAAATCAACATCACACGAGGAGCTCCGCAGCCCCCAAATCCACCGCCTCACCGTCGTCTCGTTCTCCGTGAGGTTCCTCGCCACAAAGTACACGGCGATGAACGCCGTGATCCTGGCCATCACCATGTTGGCGCCAATGGACAGATGCTGCCGCACGCTGGTCTGGTGGCTGGCCAGCTCTCGAGCCGCCGTCTGCGCCTCGACGTTGCGCACCATGCTGCCGTAGCGCATCTCCTCGTCCAGGCGCAGCAGCTTCTCGCGGCGTCTGGCCAGGTACTTGGCCCTCTTCTCCTTGCTCTCCTCGTCCTGCTCGTCGTCCTGCTGCTCTGTGGACACTGCGCGTGCCTGAACGCCTTTGCACTGGCGCAGTAGCGACGCCAGACTGGGCGTCGACGTCGAGCGGCACTTGACGTCGGTTCGTAACTGAAAGATCTATCCGTTAGAATTAAGGGGAAATCCTGTTTCGGGGCCGTATTCTTGAAATAATTCTGTTTCGGGGCCGTAATGTTCAATTGAAGCGTTATTCAGGAAACATACCGTGTTTTGTAAAATATACATAACGTACCCTATAGTCCAAACGTATCCTGCTGCCATTGTGTTACCAGTAACGTATCGTGTTTCCTAAGTGTTACCTATCTCCCAATCGCACCCTGTAGCCTTAGTGTATCCAGTAGCCTACGTGCATCGTGTAGCCTCCGTGTATCCTGTAGCCTCCGTGTGGCGTTCTACTTATCTACCTCAAACGACAATCTGGCTGGCGTCCTCGCGAGATTTCTGTCGTTTCAGCCGTTCTTTTTCACGCCGCTCGCACGTTCGGACGTTATGCCCTGGCTTGGAACATCGGCTACAATGAACGGGCGAGTCGCTATTTAGATACTCTGAACGGTTTCGCATTCTCACCTTCTTCGGACGCCCACGGGTAGCTTTGATGACAGGAGGCTTAGTCGAATCAGGACCCAGGAGCCCAACATCAACTGGAAGCGCTGTCGCTTTGTAGCAGAGTCGGAGTCGCTCAACAGAATAGTACTCGGATATCGAATTCAGAGGGTCAATACCCACCGACTGTAACGCTGCACACGCATGAAGACAGGGGTATTGCAGCTCCGTCCACAACCCACATGAGCACAGCCGCGTAGCTACGTCCACTTGAGCGTACGTGTTCTCTGACATGCGCATCACTTCGATCACTGTGTCGCTGACTGGACTGATAAGGCGCTGACGTCCCAATGCAATGTTCTTCTTCACCTTTGCAACCACCCACGGAACGAAACGACCCGATATTGTCGCAGTATTCGCGGCCACGGGCGTAGCCTTCCTCGTCGTCCTGCTCCATTGGCTCCGAGACGTCGACTGAACAGCACCAATCGTTGAGATAGAACTGGTAACTTACTGGTAGAACCGGTATTAATAGGATATATCAGGGTTACAGGGTACGATATAGATACAGGGCGTATTATGGTTACGGTGTACCCCACGGGGTATAGGTTACACGAAAGTTACTCTTTAGGGCACACTGTGCTGTAAACGATACACATCCCAGCAGGAGAGCCGGCTCTGTGGCTCTGATCATTCGAAATCCCAAGCCAAGCCCCCCAAGCTAAACAACCATGACGAACAAGCGCAAAGGAGTTATCTGCACGTTCCCTCAGTGCAACAAGATGCTGACAACGTCCAAGTTCAAGCAGCATTTCACCAGGCACCTGAAGGAAGGCGAGAGCTACGACGTTAGCCACCGAGACCGCTACGAGCGTGCGCTCGACGACGCTAGCCTACTTCCTGAAGGACAGGATGAAGGTGCGAACGTCTACCTTGTTGCGCAGCTGCGTACCATACTGGCGCGTCTACAAGCGGTGGATGAGAGGCTGCAGGGGATGGAAGCGCGGATGGCGTCAATCGAAGAGGTCCTGCGAGCTCGCCACGCGAATGAAGGCCGCCAAGAGCGCGCTACCCGGGCGATCGAAGACTCCTCGTCGGATGAAGAGGAAGTAGCGGAAGATACGGGCGAGGATGCAAATGAGCGTGGAAATGAGGATGCAGATGCTGAGATGGAGACCCCAGCTTCAACGGGCGACGTGGATGGTGCCGACGACGGGCCCAAGAGCCCGACGACTCAGCGCCGAGTGCTCCGAGCGCTACGCAATCTCCGTTAAGCCAGCCACACGTGGACTGCAGGATACACGGAGGCTACAGGATACACGGAGGCTACACGATGCACGTAGGCTACTGGATACACTAAGGCTACAGGGTGCGATTGGGAGATAGGTAACACTTAGGAAACACGATACGTTACTGGTAACACAATGGCAGCAGGATACGTTTGGACTATAGGGTACGTTATGTATATTTTACAAAACACGGTATGTTTCCTGAATAACGCTTCAATTGAACATTACGGCCCCGAAACAGAATTATTTCAAAAATACGGCCCCGAAACAGGATTTCCCCTAGAATTAAATACGGGCACCAAACAGCTGTTTGATCCGATGCAGAATCGGCCATTATGGCTCACAGTCTCAGATGGTGCCGCGTCAGCATCAAGCGCGCCATGGCAGCGGACGCGCCAGCGCGTACCGCAGCCCCCTCCAAGCGTTGGGAGTTGCCATCACGCGTGCGTATAGCTGGGCGTTTCTTCTGACTTTCGCACTGCTTTTCGTCTCCGTCCGCGCCGTACAAGCCGAGAACGGCGCCAAACGCGACGCCGGGTCCAAGTCCCCGCGCTCTCGCACTTCAATGGGCTGCACACGCTGTCGGGCGCCAGCTACCGCGCCTTCAAGAACCGCCTGAAGCGGCAGATGCGCGGCGAGTCCTGTCTGCGCTATCACGTGGCTGGGGCCTGGTGGCACTACGAATGGTGCTTCGACCGACACGTGCGGCAGTTCCACGCGCAACCTGCAGGGCCCAGGAGCCAGAAGCCCAAGGAGCAGAGCATACTACTCGGTGCATACAATGCAGAGAAGCCGCAGCCGCTGCGCGTCTTGGCGGTGGACAACCTGGCCAGACTCACGGACCCGGACCGCATGGGCTACATGGCGCAGCAAGTCTACGGCTCGGGCGACTACTGCGAAGAGAGGAGAGCGAAGCGGTCGGTGAAGCTTCAGGTCAAGTGCTGCGCCTTCCACGACAATGAGACGTACGTGGACTCGGTGGAGGAGCGGGCTCCGTGTGAGTACGAGATGAACGTGTGCTCGCCCGTGGCGTGCGGACTGATGCAGCGCGACCAGTTTGTGCTGACGGCGCCGACACACATGGAGGAGGAGGAGCGCCAAGCGCTGACCAAGACGGTGAGAGACATGTTCTACCACGCCTACAACGGCTACTTGACGCACGCGTTCCCGCAGGACGACTTGCTGCCGCTTTCGTGTCGTGGAGGCGAGTTTGAGCTCGGACGCCTGCCCATGCTCACGCTGGTTGACACGCTGGACACGTTGGCTGTGCTGGAGGACGCGACGGAGTTCCGACGAGCGGTGGGGCTTGTGGTGGAGAACGCCGACTTTGACTTGGACACGGAAGTGTCTGTCTTCGAGACGACGATCCGGTTGCTGGGAGGCCTGCTGTCGGCCCACCTCTTCGCGGTGAACTCTGACTTGAAGCTGTACCCGGAAGGTGGCTATGATGGGGCTCTGCTGCAGCTTGCTGTTGATCTCGGTAACCGCTTGATGCCTGCGTTTGACACTGTCACGGGGATTCCCTACGGCACGGTGAACCTGAAACACGGTGTGCCGAAGGGAGAAACGCCCATTGCCTCGACTGCTGGTGCCGGGTCGCTGTCGATTGAGTTCACAATGCTGAGCGTTCTGACTGGAGATCCCAAGTACGCTGCGGCGTCGCGTGGTGCTGTGCGTGCGCTTTTCCAGCGTCGCTCGAAGCTCGGACTGCTCGGAAAGCACATCAACACGAAGACTGGCGACTGGACTGAGACTTCTTCAGGCCCGGGGTCGAACTCGGACAGTTTCTACGAGTATTTGCTCAAGATGTACGAGCTTTTCGGTGACCGCGAGTCATTGGAGATGTTCGCGCAGGTCTACCCGGCTGTGCTGGCTCATAACAAGCACGGCGACTGGTACACCGACGTGTCGATGTATACTGGCTGCCATCATCACAGTGGGAGCTCGGCTGTCGTCTTCGAGAGTCTGGCAGCGTTTTGGCCAGGGATGCAGATCGCTGCTGGTGACCTGAAGACAGCAGCGGAATCCATGAACGCGTTTTACCGCGTGTGGCGTGACTATGGGTTTCTGTCTGAGCAGTTCAACGTGGGGGACTGGAAGCCCGTGAAGTCACGGGGTGGGGGTGGCGCCCGGTATCCGCTTCGTCCCGAGCTGATCGAATCGACATTTTACATGCACGAAGCCACCAACGACTCGTCATGGCTCCGGGCTGGCGCGCATGTGGTTCATTCTCTTCAAAAGTACGCCAAGACCCCGTGCGGTTACGCGAGTATCGCTGACGTTGAGTCCAAGAAGCAGGAGGACTACATGCCGTCGTTCTTCCTCTCGGAGACGTGCAAGTACCTGTACTTGCTCTTCAACACGACCCACTTCTTCCGCCAGGGCAACTACGTGATGACCACCGAGGCCCACCCACTGCCGATCCTTCCGACGAAAGTCGTTGAGCCCATTTTGCAGGCCGCAGACGCGTATGTTACCAAGAGTGAAGTGGCCTACGATAACCGATACTCACCCGAACGCGTGATGCGGTGCGAAGCCCCAAAGTTCTTCGATCTGATCAACTACTCCGTTCATTACGAAGGCAAAGTGGTGGCACGAACTTCTCGATGCTCGCCTCCGGCACCGTCGCCTGCTGCGCTAATCAAGGCGTCCAAATCGGCGGCTGAAAAGATCGCTCAGAGTGCCTCCGAAAGAGCAAAACCCACCACTACGACGACGACAACGACTACGACTAAAGAGAAGACGGTATCTGTTGATACCGAGAGTGTAGCATCTGACGTGCTGCAGGAGTGGTTGCCGGCGCTCGAGGAGAAACTCCGAAAGATTGGTGGGAAGAATGTCAACGATGAGTGGCTCGAGCAGCTTCTGGAAGAGACCTCTCTTGGTACGACCCATCAACGACGCCAACCTGCGAAGCAACACGATGCCCAGGGTCACGTGGTGCAGTACTTGTACGGTGGTAGTCAGCTCGGAGAGTTCCGCGTCGAGCAGCTTCCTGGCCGCTTGCGCGTCACTCGAGAAGAGACCGGCGATTGGATCGAGGCGTCGGGTATCGTTGATGCAAGTCACATGATTGTTGGCCTGGGTTTCAACGATGGCAGCAACGACGACGACGCTGGCGCTGATTCGTACACGTTCGAGGAACCAGCAAGCAAGAAGGTCGACCCCAGCGATGATTACCACCCGCCGTTCATGGCGTGGAACCACGTGTACAAGGTCAACGAAGACTTGACGCTACCGGTGGATCAACGCTGCTCCTTACGCGTGCAGCTGGGCTACAACCCCCAGCCTGGAGAACCGCAGTACATCGCAAAGGGGCACCCACACGTTGATGGAGGCGGCAAGGGAAAACCCACCGTTTGGTTGACTGTGCCGTGTGTCGGTGCTGGCTTTGGAGTGACGAACACCTTCAAGGCATCTCGTGCCTTCCCCAACATGGAGCTGGTCGTCGCTGACCCCGTTGATGCGTGCAGCGAGGTGTCCAACCTGCCAGAGGAAAGTCTGCGGGGGAAGATCGTGCTGGCCCAACGAGGCGAGTGCTTCTTCGAAACCAAAGCGCGCAATGCTGCGAAATGGGGAGCTGCCGGTGTCATCGTCGCAAACACTGAAGACGACGACCTAGTAATGGTCATGGGCGGTGCCGATGAGAACAGTGCGGAGGCCACCGATGAGCCGCTAGACATTCCTGTCGTGATGGTGCCTGCGCGCCTGGGCGAGTGGTTTGAGACTCGATTGGCCGAAGCGGAGGCGTCGTCGTTGGCTCCTGTTAAAGTCAGCATTGAACTCACAGTGCGACATCATGCGCATGGCGTCGACCACGCCCGACGACGACCGAGAGGAATCTCTGAGGCATCGTTTCCCCGTATTGAGGGCACGGCGGACAACATGAAGGTGTATGGCCCCGTGTGGGGGATGGAGCTGGTCACGATGGGCTCAGACAGGGAAAAGGACCCAGAGCACGAGGACGAGGACGAGGACAAGCATCGTCAAGAGAGCTTCAGCATCGCCATTGTTGGCACCCCGCCATGGCAGCATTAGAACGTGTGAAAGGCAACTCCATAGACTAGCTAATTCACAAAAAACTGTTTTGTTTTGCGTCACCATCAAACGTGGATGGATGGAAAATTACGTATGCGCGAGCCATCACTCGAGTCTCAGTCGCGCATTTTCTTTGGTGCCATGAAGCCCCTGACGGCAAGTATGGCGACGAGGGAGATGACCTGTGCAATTCGTGGAACTGAATTCATCATCGTCGTGGTAATTCGCGAAGTCGCCGCCATAGCAGAACTCAAGCGTTGCATCTTCGAGCAAGCCTCTCATTTCTTTGCGGACTACGATGCCGCCGAGCTAGAGCTTCGTCACACAGCGACATCGTCTGGGTGGCTAACGGCAGAAAGTGACGAGTACGAGCTGGTCAAGGAAGGCCAACTCCCCGACCAGTTCCAAGCCAACCTCATGGAACCGGTGCACTTAGTTGCGGAGGTGGAGGAAACGCTCAAGCCCCTGGCCTTCCCGACGAATAATGTGGCTTCCGAACGCCATCCGATCCATGTCCTTGTGTGGGCTTCATCGAGGAGCAAAGGTAGTGTGTATTTTCGAGACTTCCTGTTGCTTGGGAATTTAACACGCTGCTGTCCGTATGTGTCTGTAGACGCGAAGCCGAACGTGAGATTTGATGGTATGGATTTCGCTCGAGCAGCAACCGATAAGCTACTTATTGAGGCACTGACGCTTTGGCGTAACTTTTGGTCAGACTTCGAGGAGAAGACCCCCACGTCGCTTTTGAGAGAAGCGTCTCGCGACACCGGTGATGACAAGAATGGCGATGGCCCGCCTCCACCTCCTTCGCAAGGTATGTCTGCGCGCAGGCTTAAATTGTTAACTTGACTAAAGATTGGTTTGCCGCTGTTATTGATCAGCGATCGACCCTGCACCTCCTATGAGAACTGCTCCTGCTGGGGCTCCTACACCTATCTGTGGTACGGTTTTGTGGTATGGATTGTTTATTGCTGTTCACTTATTGGCGTGTTGGTCAGGTGCAAATGCAGACGTGGGGTTCGAAGGTACTGGTTTCATCAGAGGTTGCTCAATCGCGATTTCGTGATGCACTGATGCTCCGCAATCTGTTACTTAGAACGCAAGAAGTCACAAGGTTCGAGAAAAACTCCCCCCGCCCGATTTCCGTCTCAAGGTACGCTTTTGTGTTACTAAATGACATCCTCTGAAGCCAAGAGGCCTGCACTAATGCTTGCAAAATCGTCCAGGAACCGAAAGAAAGAAAGCTAAATCAATTTCGGGCATGCCCCCGAAATTGACTCGATCCTGCCCCACCCAAGGTACTTAGTGCTTGTTATGATGGGGCTGTTTCATTTGAGAATAGCGCCGGGCCGGAATAGCTATTCTACGCTATTCAAACGAAACAGGTGGAGAATAAAGCCCCCAAAATAACTGAGGAAAAGAATATGCGTTATGGAGGGAAGCACATGATTGGCCGGCCGCCATTCACAAAAGTCCCTCTCACCAAGTTGGTGACACCAACAATGCCACCAGCACTGGTCGCGTGCTCGGCAGTCGAGCGCGCCATGCTGAGGGCCCTAGCGGGCTCTAGAGGAGCACTGAAGATGCTCTACCCTGCCACAATGAGCCCTCGTATAGACCGGAGGTTTCTCATCTCGCCACGAAGGCTAGGCGCACTCCCAGCAGCGTCAGCACGGCTGGCTTGCGGAGTTAAGTGGTTCTCGACGGAAAAGAAGAGGAAGCCCCGGCCATGTAGCTATTCCCCAGGAATAACTTATTCTGACTTTCAAAGTCAGAATAACTTATTCCTGGGAATAACTTCTGAGCCAATAGGATCGTCGTATTTTGTCGTATTTAAGCGGGAGGAATATCTCCCGCTATTCTTATTCCAGTTATTCTCAAATGAAACAGGCCCTAACTGGGGCCATAACTAACTTGATACTTCGATGATGCAAGATCAAGCCCGTCCTGTAAAGTTCTGGGAGAAGCTGCGTGCGAAGTTCCTCAAAGCACCTGCTCGTTCTTCCCACCGACGAGGTGCCCTCGTGACAATTCGGCAGTTCTTTGGTGCACGCAAAAGCTTACACGCCAAGCGCTAAGCCATGGGACCTCGACAAGAGTTGTGCGGTTTTGCACAATTTCTAACATTGCCAACATGCCGGCTACTCGCTAATCGTTGCGGGGCTTTCAGCAAGTTCCTTGATCACATAAACGGCGAATCGCACGGTAGTTTGGTTGGTAGCTTGCAGCAGCAATGTGCGGCAATTTGTGAAAACCGGCCGGTAGGAGACGTGAAGAGAGCTTCAATAGCATTTTTCGTCGTGGATAAATCCGGAAGAACACCTCCGCAGCATCATCGCGTGATCTTCAATCTATAATTTAGTCGAAAAACGGTGAAACCCTGCGTTAGAGAACCAACCAAAACATTCTCATTCCAGAATACTTACAGTCCAATAAGGGCGATATGTGAACTCAGCATTGATGATCTCAAAGCCTCGGTAAGAGGGAGAAAAGTCACTTCTGTAGACGCGGTGGACACGAATTTGCAGACGGAAGTTCTCACATTCATATCGGGAACTTCCCCCTCTTGAAGCGCTTTGCGCTCACCAGAGCTGATTCAATCTGGACCATTAGCGCTCCATTTTTGATGAACTCTGCGATAACATGGATGTCTTCACTTCGTTTGGGCACGCGCGGTTTTGGAGCGCCTTTGAAAGGGGCAAGCTCTTCGCGCAGCAGCGAATGTTCTACCACCTGATCATGCGCGTGCTGTCGGCGCGCGACGAGGCCATCCTGAGCACGGTGCTCAACTGGGTCTTCGTGGCTGTCATGAATTTCACCACAGGGCTGCTGGGAGCGCTCTTCTACTTCTTCTTCTCGCTCGTGGACATGGTCTTCTCGTAACAGCCGAACCCGCTCAGTGCCACGGCGTTCGTGGTGCTGGGCTTCAGAGGTCCGCCAATACAGTGTGATATTGAATTGGGGTCAACATTGGCCACTAATAAAAACTGCAATTTTACAGCGAGCAATAATAAAAATTACCGCAATTTATATTGCAATTTATATTTAATGTCATACTAGGGCTCCGCGAAGGCTGGGATAGGAGGATTTTGGAATAAACCCTTTATTTTTATTTTTATTTTTATTAATTATTTTACTTATTAATTCGGTCATCTCCTGCGCCTGCTTCGCAGCCGCAGCATCTGCCCGGACATTTGCCTTTTAAGGCATCTACAGTCTACAGTTTAAAAAAAACTGTAGATGCAATATATCAACAGACAATGCTCAACAAAATTAAGAAGGCGAACCCTGGCTGAGGTCTATTTGCAGCTAGTAGAATCGGCATGCTATTGTACAGTACAGTCCACCTCAATCGTCCCTTTACTTCGCTACAGCAATATATTTATTGATTCATACCAGTGTCATCGGTAGCACACTGGTTCAGGCTGCCCTCGCATATAAACCTTTTGGAGGCCCAGTGCGGCACCGTTTCCATACCGGTTCTACAGGTATCGTACCGGTTCAGGCTGCCCACTGGAGGGCCCAATGCGCCACCGGAGTCGTACCGGTTTCATAGAGATGTACCAGTTATTCAGATGTCAAGAGGGGTCATCTTTTGACTTGACGTACCACGGATATAATCCTATTTGGTCTGCGACTAGCCGAGCGCCGCCGCTACGCGGCGGGAATTTTAGTTGGTTGACGCTGCGCTCGCTAAGCTCGCTCCGCTGTTGGAGCAAGCTGCCTACGCTTCGCTAGGGGCAGTAGTGGACCCGTTCCGCTCGCCTCGTCGGCTCGCTGCACTACTCTCAATGTCAGGTTAGTAATACAGCGGCCGGGGCGGTCCTGCGGCCCCGCAATATCCTTATGTGGGTCGCCTTCGGCGACGGAGCCGCCTTCGCTGCGCTCGGCAGCAAAATCGGAATTAGTGGCATTCGTACTTAGTGGGATAAGTGTGACGATTTCTGTGACCGACGGACAGCGTCGTTCTGATTGATACTTTAGATAGCAGCACTAACGTTGCTTCCTATCCCAGTATAAAAGGGGCATAAATATCGGATTGAAGAGGTGACATATCCATTTCAAGAGGCTCTAATGGGACGTACAGTAGTAAATCTGTGAGCTCTGTACTACATGTACTGTACTGGTATATAGCACCCCTGACAGCCATTGTGCAGAGGGGTCTTAAACGAGGTGATGGCTCTTGGTAGCCCTTGTCGGTAGGTGTTCCTACCGCGCTTATTATTCCAAATTCTTATCCTTACTGTTATCTAATCGGTACTTATTGAAGTTATTTGCAGGCAAACTTTATACATGCCATTGATATCAGTATGTGCATCGTACCTATCGATTATAAGTCCAGTGTAGAGGTTATGTTGACCAAGAAACTGCAACTTAGAAAATATCTTGGGCCTAATTCAGGCTACTCTGGCCACGGTGTTACTTTTACCAAATTTATTGTCAATAATTGACTCAATTTTATATTGTATTGATCTCAGCACAGACCAATAATAAAAATAGTATTGGAAAAACTGATTATTTATTGTATTGCACTATTTTTTCCGACCTCTGCTGGGATTCATCGCAAGCATTGTGGCCGCGTGTTTATTCGCGATCTAGTGCATGGTGGCGAGTGGAGTCTACTTAGTGGGCAAGGTCGTGGTGCGTGATGCACTGGAGCAAGAACGACGCCAACAGCAACTGCGTGGTGAGCCACAGGAATGGATGGTAGACCGACAAAATGGCATTGTATTGTTTTTCTTCTACCTCGCTTAAGCTGGGTGCAGTAGTTGACCAAGCGAACCTGTTGAACCAGATTTCAGTATTTTATTGTTCGATGGAAACGATAAATAAAATCTTCCTGCGTGGAGCTTGGCACCGAAATCAGACTTCGTGTTGCAACGTACTAAGGCGAGAACTTGTCGGAGAAGCGTTCTGGGGATGGCTCTTCTCTATGAGGCTGTCTTATCCGATATACATCTTGTACACGTTCAGAATTGAGGGGTCGACCGAATAATTTCTGTCGAGTACGTAAAGCACGTTGTGAGCGGCTACTGCAATTGACCCGGTGCTGCTAGATTTACCGCCTGTAAGGTACGTCGTGACCTCTTTGGTCGAGAGTCTGAGCTTGCGGATGCAGCGATTTACCCCGTCTGCGATGTAGAGATTACCGCCGGAACCAACAGCGACGGCCAGTGGGATATTAAATCTCGCGGAAGTTCCAATACCGTCGATATACCCGGTGGTGGAAGATCCGGCCACCACTTGTAGCCTACCGCCCGCCGTGAATTCAAACACTTGGTTGTCACTCGTGACGAAAATGTTGTCGGATGCATCAATCGCAATGCCCCTGGGACAGATCAGACTCGTGCTATAGGTGCTGCCCACGCCCTGCGGGGTAATCTTGGTTAGCAGGCTTCGAAAGTAATCCGCGACGTACGCATTACCGCTAGAATCCACGGCAATACCCTGGCATTTATTCGCTGAGGACGAGCCAGTGTCGTACGTGAGATTGTAGAGCGTACTCACCATACCACCCGTGATCTTGCGCACTCCCACTGCCTTGGGTCATTTGGAGAAGCTTTACTGCAATCTTTTTGCTTGAAGAAAACTAAGGTGAAGGCTGCCTGGAGTGGCGGACGACACAAGCAGCGCGTATACAATCAGGGATGTTAAAGAACTTAAATTTCGATTAGCAAGAGGAACAAGAGAGATCTTCTGGTTGTAACTCATTGTTTTGATCCATTTCAATGTCTTGTGTGCGCATTACCGCTACATCATCATAGCTGCTTACAACTTGGCGCCAACCGTTCCGTACGGGGGGTTGTTCTCGTGAGCAGGGACGGCAAGCAGCGGGCCAAGCAGGTGCCAACCCCCATCAACGTGCATGGTGTCACCCGTCACATACGCTCCAGCGGGGGACAGGTAGTACAGCACGCCGGCCGACACTTCCTCGACACTCCCGACACGCTTCGCGGCCGTGGCGCTTCTAGCTGCCACGTGGAACTGCTCCGCTCCGCCCTCGTAGTTGTCCACGCCACTCGACAAGATGATACCCTACACAACCACAACCAGCACATCCGTCACCACATTAGTATTCTCTAGCGGGTCAACCCAAGCTGTCCGTTTAACGTACCGGAGCGACGCAGTTAAGCGTGATGCCCGACGCTGCCCACTCCACGGACAGCGACTTGCTGAGGTTCTCGATGGCAGCACGTGCCGCACCGCTGTGCGCCATCAACGGGTAGCCCTTGTCGATCACCAGAATGATGTTGACGATCCTGCCGCCGTGCTCCTTCATGTACGCGTGGTACGCCTTCTTGGTGACCATGAACGTGCCGTTCCTATTGCCAATGCACCACCATAACTGGTCAGATATCGTGGTAATCAAATCAATTTCCAAGCAGTAAATCGTCCTCCCAACGTACAGGTTCGTCTTCATGATGGCCTCCCATCCCTTGAGGTTCACCTTCTCAATTGGCGCGCGGAATTGCCCACCCGCTAGAAATTACACCAAGCAGCAATCCAGTCATGCATTAGCCCCACAGCTAACAAAAGCATGTAGTTTGAGAGACACAGTCCGCACCATTGTTGACGAGGAAGTCGATGCGCTTGTACTTGGCCAGCGTCTCGTCCACCAGGTTGTTCACCTGCTCCTCCTTGCGGATATCGCACACAATCGGGTGAATCACGTCCTTCAGGTCGCGGCCGGCGGCGTCCAATTGGCTGCGGATCGTCTCGGCCGCCGCACGAAGACGCTCCTCGTTCCTGACGTTTTCCAAGGACCAGTTAGCTGCAGTCAACTATTACCCGGCGTATATTGCTGTTCACCTAGCGGCAATCACCACGGAGCAGCCGAGCGACGCGAGCTCGTGCGCGATGCAGCGGCCGATTCCAGTGCCGCCTCCGGTCACGATGGCCTGCCAAGGTCGGTGTCAGTCAGTTAGCGGTTGGGAGGATACAGTGTACTGTACCGGTAGGGTATTGACGGCACGCACCACTTTGCCTTGGAAGAGGTCGGGGCGGTAGATGCTCGAGGCGTTGGGGGCGCGGATCATGGTGCAGCGGTAGGCAGGGCGAAGCGAATTCGGTAGTGGCGAGCGAGCGATCTAATGTAACGTTGATGAAGCGTTGTTGATGCATCAAAAGTGCGCGCTTCAACAGCTGGTTTAACACCAGCAATTCAGAATTGAATTGCAAAGTTGAAGTTGTATTACTCGCCGCCCGACGTCTCGACTCGATCAACAGCAGCCCCTGAAGCGCATTGCCCTGGGTATTATGCTTCCTGAGACTGAGAAGCAGCCAGGCTCGAGATCGTCGACACCCCTACGGCAGCTATGAGTAAAGAAGTCGAATGCTAGAGTACCGTAGCTCGCCAACCTCCTTTGGGGCGGTCGTGCAGTGACCTACAGCTTGCTGGTACCGTAGGGGTGGTTGTTTTCGTGCTGTGGAACGTCGAGAAGAGGCCCCATGAGATGCCAGCCGCCGTCGACGTGCATCGTGTCGCCCGTCACGTAGGCACCTGCAGGGGACAGGTAGTAGAGCACACTCGCCGAGACTTCCTCCACGCTCCCCATCCTCTTCGCCGCCGTCGCCTTCTCCGCCGCGTACTCGAACATCTCCGCGCCACTGGGATAGTTCTCAACGCCGCTGGATAGGATAATACCCTGAAGTACGACACAAGAATCACGTTACAGTTTGATCATCGAGATGTAAGCGACCACAGACTTGTTTTCGTACCGGAGCAACGCAGTTGAGGGTGATGCCGGAGGACGCCCACTCCACCGACAGCGACTTGGACAGACTTTCGATGCCAGCGCGAGCAGCAGCACTGTGTGCCAAGCACGGACTGCCCTTATCCAGCACGATGATGATGTTGACAATGCTGCCACCGTGCTCCTTCATGTAGGCGTGGTAAACCTTCTTCGTCATCAGGAAGGTTCCGTTTCTAAGCGAACGTTTCGGTTAGTTGCTTGTTCCTTTCACTCATATTGGCAACGCATCAAGCTCACAGGTTGGTGTCCATGACAGCCTGCCATCCCTTCAGCGAGACGTCTTCGAGGAGTGACCGGAACTGGCCGCCAGCTAATGAAATGAATGACACACAACCCAAAGTTAAACGGTCTCGCTTTGGCTGCTAAACGCCTGCAGTCTCTCACCATTGTTCACGAGGAAGTCGACGCGCTTGAACTTGGCCAAGGCTTCGTCGACCAGGTTTGACACCAGCTCCTCGCTGCGGATGTTGCACGCGATAGGATGCACCGAGCCTTCGGACGTCGGGTTCGCAGCCTTCACGTCTGCGTGAATCTTGCCGGCCGCTTCTTGAAGACGCTCCAGGTTCCTGCACCAAACGCAACGCACGCCTCAATACACCGCCCTAGCCATCGAGCACGGGAGCTCTAACACCGTACCGAGACGCGATCACGACCGTACAGCCCAGGAACGCCAGCTCGTACGCGATGCTTTTTCCGATTCCGGTTCCACCCCCAGTGACGATGGCCTACAGTGCACTCGCCGTCAATCAGAGGTTACGCTCCCTCTCCTCTCCCCTCCTTGCAACGCTCAGCTGACCCACCACTTTGCCGTTGAACAGACCGGGCCGGTAGATGCTCGGCGCCGCCGGGTTACGCGTGGGCTTTGCCGCCATGAGAGCTCCGATGGGATTGGGCTGATACGTGGCAGAAGAAGGTCGATGAATGGCTCATTTGGCAGCCACCCTGAGCTGAGCAGATGCTGCAAGCATGACGTATCCTTTTAAGAGCATGATACTCGTCACCTCCAGGCAGAACTTCTGCTTGGTTTATTATCTTGAGAGTTTGTCTAGCTACAGTCAACCTCTTGTCTACGTTGTGTCCTATGCGCAGGCAAGGCAAAGGCGCCGTCCACCGTCTCGCTACGTGCAGCTTTGATGAGCTGCTGGTGCTTACCTACCTGCTTGATATTTCCTCCCGTTTATCTCACGGCGTCGTAGCGGTCCGGGCGCTTCTTGGAGAAGACGATCTGCACGAGCTGGATGGTGCGCGCGCGGAAGCCGGCGGCGCAGTACTGCAGGTAGAAGTCCCACATGCGGCAGAAGACCTCGGGGCGGTCGATGTCGCCCTTCTTGAGGTGCTCCTGGAAGCGCTCGTACCAGCACATGAGCGTCTTGTCGTAGTCCGGGCCGAGGTTGTGCACGTCCTCGACGATGAGCTTGCGCTCCGAGAAGGTGACCATCTGCGCCACGGACGGCAGGAAGCCGTTGGGGAAGATGTACTTGAGGATCCAGAGCTGGACCGGCACCTCGATGGAGCGGTTGGCAGCGATGCCGTGCACCAGCGCGAGGCCGCCGTCCTTGAGGCAACGCTTGATCACGGTGTAGTACTCGTCCAGGTTCTTGAAGCCCACGGCCTCGATCATGGCGATGGACACGACGCGGTCGAACTGGCCGTGCATCTTGCGGTAGTCGCAGTACTCGAAGCTCGTGAGGTCGCTCACGCCCTCGCGCTTGGCCCACTCGCGAGCGCCCTTGAGCTGCTCGTTGGAGATGGTGATGCCCGTGACGTGCACGCCGTACTCCTTGGCCAGGAAGCAGCCGAGGCCGCCCCAGCCGCAGCCGATCTCGAGCACGCGCATGCCCGGCTCGAGCTTGAGCTTCTTGGCGATCAGGTGCAGCTTGTTGCGCTGCGCGGCGTCCAGGTCGTGCTTGTCCTCGACGCCCTTCCAATACGCGCACGAGTACTGCATGTACGGGTCGAGCCAGAGCTTGAAGAAGTCGTTGCCCAGGTCGTAGTGGTGCGCGCCCACGATGCCGGCGCGCGAGGGCGACTGGTAGTTGAAGATCTTGCCGCCCAGCGCGATGAACTTGGCGTTCCAGGCCTTGAAGATCTTGCGGCGCTTGTCCGCGGGCAGCGACAGCAGGCGCGTGAGCAGCTCGTCCAGCGGGAGGATGGCCTCCCACTTCTTGGCCATGTACGACTCGCCGATGGCCAGCATGCCGCGGTTCACCCAGTCCAGGAAGATGTCGTCGTCGTGCACGCGGATGTCGCGGTCGACGATGATGTCGGCGTCTGCCAGCATGCCCTTGAAGAAGGTGGCGGCGCGCGCGCGCGCAGCACGGGGCGCATGGCCGCCCGCAGCAGGTACGAGCCGACGGCGGCGCCCGTGACCACGGAGGCGGCGATCAGAGCGGATTTCTGCTTGTCCGACATGGCGTGATGGTCCGGGAGGAGCTCTGCTTCGTCGAGGGGATCTTGGAGACTGAGCGCATTGACACGTCGGCGCCGCTCCTGCTGGCTGCCTTGGCCGGCTGCTGACGTGTGGACCTGGAGCTTTTTGGTGCAGAAATCGTGGGGCTGAGGATCGGCTTATGTTGTTTTACAGGCACTTATTTGTATGTTTTCGACCTAGAGTCGGCAGTTATGGAGGCCTGCGCAACTTGTGAAAATAGCGGATAGGAGGTAGACCACCCGCTGAAAGCGCCAAGCCGGGCGAGGATAGTCGAGGCGGACAAGGGCACGAAATGGATCCATGACGCCGGGCCATGGGCTGTTGTACGAGCACGTGCAAGGGTTCGACCTTAGCCGGCGACGGCCCCATCTGTGTCGCCGTTGCTTGCTCGGGCCGCCCCGTGCCTACGAGGGTCGTGAGGTGGCACCGCCCCACTGGCACAGCGACGCCGAGCCCGTGCCGCCGGTCTCGAAGGGCACCTCTTTATCGCCGCGACTTCAACGAAGCCTCGCTCGGCAGTGCGAACAAGGAGAACGCTGCTCCCACTTGCTTGTCAATGCGTTGCACAATACCAAGCTGAAGTTCGTAACGGACCCGTTTCGGGTAATCGACAAGTGATCAACAGCAAAGGACTCGCTGAGCGATGAACCTTCTGGATGTTGGCGCGATGACAACATGCATAGCTCCTAGAAAGCTTTAGCAGCTGTACTGAAAGAGTTAACGTGGTGCTTACTTCTTGAGCTGCAGAGCTCACTGGCAATCGAGGTTTAACACCGTCGCATAGTGTAGCCATCTCAGACGAGTTGATACATACCGCTTGTACCGGTATTGTACCGCGCACGCATTGGTCAAAATGAAATCGCCTCTTCACGCCTGCGCATTGGCCGAAAATGCTGTGCGGCCGCAAACGCGCCGCAAACAAACCCGACGTGAAGCCGGCGGCATCGGGATCGGGAGAGCGAGATACAACATGGGCGCTAAGCGGTCGCGCGTGGTGGCGAACGAGGCGGCGTCCGAGCTGCGCCCGGAGGACGAGCACGATGGGGAGACGCGCGCCTCCATCCGCCTCACGCCGGCGCTCATCGACCAGATCAACGGCACGCACGAGGCCTCGGCCAAGGCCCAGCAGGCGGCGGGCGGCATCAACGCGCAGTACGGGCGGTCGCTTGCAGCATCAATATGCTTACTACGGTAGCATTATTAACGTGGTCTTTGCATGGCACTATTACTACTTTGCAGGCAGCAGGCGGCCTTCAAGAAGCAGCTGCAGTTGGCTTACAACAAGGTGCGTTCGTATTAAGAGAGGGATCAATTCAGAGCTACAACTTGTGATCCTTACGGTGGATACGGTACTTCGTGTGCAGGGCGCTGATGACTACCGGAAGAAGATGGAGGTGGAACTCAAGCAGAAGCAGCAGCAGCAGCAGGCTGCCGCCGCTGGAACGCCGAGTCTGGCGCAGCAGGCGCAGCTCGCCAAGGAGCAGGAGGAGCGCGAGAACCAGCGCGTGGAGCAGCTCGTGGCTGAGATCAACAAGAAGAAGTACCGCGCGCCGCTGCGGGACGTGCAGTGCTCGACCGAGCGCGAGGCGTGCCTGCAGTGCTATAGAGACAAGAAGACCGACGTCTTGAAGTGCAAGGAAGTGGCCGACGCCTTCGTGCGGTGCGCCCGACAAAACACCGAGGTGCGTTGAACAGCAGCATCGAATATCTGCTGAATTGAAGTTGCACGTTTAGTGCTAACACTGTGGTTTATTTTTTTTATTGCAGAAATTCGTCGGAGAGAACTGAAGTATCTTCCCGTTTCAGATCATCTAGCGGACTTGATAACTCACAAAGATGATGAATGTGGGCATTTCTTTTTGCTTGGACTCGTGTGTGTATGCTGGTGGCTTGACGGGCCTCCTTAGCAATCAAGCGCTGTCCAGAAAAGATCAATTTGAAGAGAGATGGCGCTGTAATAAAGTCTTGAGCAGATGGAGAAAGAGAAAAACCTGCTCGCCACTTCCAGGGCACGTAATTTGCAAAGGGTTCAAGTAAATTTGTGCTGCATTATGGTAAATGTGTGTGGTGTCTTCCTACTGCCGACGGGGTCCATCGTGAGGGTTCGTTCCTTATCTCACGGTGTCGCGGCCTTCGCTAGTTCATATCAGCCGGCTGCATCTTAGTTCTTCTTGTCGAAGATGTTGCCGACCATGCCTGGACGCACGTAGTCCTTGGGCTTGCCGATCTCCGCGCCCAGGGCGTCGAAGTTGTCCACTTGGATGATGACCTCGCGCGCAGCCTCGACTTCATCAATGAACTTCTGCTCGTCAATGGTGGCGCTGCGCTTCTGCTTGCGAAGTGCGGACAACGTCTTGTCAGCCTTCACAGCCTTGGGCAGCGTCGCGTTCAGCAGGGCCACACGGTCGTTCGGGTTCTCGGACACGAACACATTGTCGCTCAGCAAGTTGCGGATACCCGAGTCGGTGGAAATCAGGTCCGAAATTTGACGCCGCTGCTTGTCCGTGGGGGCATCGTACGGCAGGCCGAACGGGAACGACAATCCGCGCATGAGCGGACCGACGCCAGGCACAGGAAAGTTCTTGCTGATGCCCACGATGCCCTGCTGTGCTTCGTAGCAGAGCTGCGTCATGGCGTAGTCAAACATGGCGTCGATTCCCTCAACGTGGCGGTTGTTCTTGTAGAACCACATCGCAGAGTAGCCAAGGTACAGGCTTGAGAACACGTCCGCAAACCGGCCCGAGATCATTTCAGCAAACTTGAGCTTGCCGCCAAGCACCAGCGAGAGGTCCGCGCACATTGCGAAGTTCTTCGAGAGCTTGTCCATCTGAGACTCGTAGTGCTCAAGCAGGGCGCTTTGCTTCTTGAAACGCGAGCGCGTGACGGCCGTCTTCAGTGAACCAGCCGTGTTGGTGACACCGTGCTGTACCAGCTTGATCAGCTCCTTCTTGAAGCCTTCCAGATCGTCGCCGTGCTGGATGGTCTTGATGAGCTCGTACAGGTGAGGGTGGGCACGGGTGAGACCTTGGCCGAAGATGATGAGCGAACGCGTCAAGACATTGGCACCCTCGACAGTGATGATCACAGGCAGCGTAGTGTACATGTTCGCCAGGAAGTTGTTGGGGCCCTTGCAGATACCGGCGCCACCCAGGACGTCCATGCCGCGAATGACGGAGTCACGACCACGGTCGGTGATCTGCTGCTTGCAGACGCCACTGATGACAGCGGGCTGCTCGTGTTGGTTGATCATGGCGTTCACCATGTGCTGGCCGCTCGTCATGATGAAGGCGTTGCTGGCAATGATAGCAAGCTGCTCCTGGATACCTTCCAGGCTCGCAATGGGCACCTTGAACTGCTTGCGGACGCGCGCGTAGGCGCCAACAGCGTTCACCGACAGCTTTGCACCAGCAACTGCAGCAGCAGGAAGACTGATGGAGCGGCCTTCGGCTAGGCAGTCCATGAGCATGTTCCAGCCGTAGCCGACACGAGTCTGGCCACCAATGACCTTCGACATGGGAATGAACACGTCCTCACCCGTCACAGGGCCGTTCATGAATGGGATCGAGATGGTGTCGTGGCGCTTGCCCATCTGGAGACCAGGGTGGTTGCGCTCAAGCAGCGCCACCGTGATACCCGGGTGGCCCGTGCCCTTCAGCAGACCGTGCGGGTCCTTCACGTCCACAGCCAAGCCTACACACGTAGCCACGGGTGCCAGCGTGATGTAACGCTTGCTGAAGGTCGCGCGGATGCCCAGCACGCCGTCCTGCTCACAGACAATGCCCGTATCGCGCATGTTAGCTGCGTCCGATCCCGACGACGGTCCCGTGAGACCAAAGCACGGCAGGTGTTTGCCGTTGGCCAGGCCAGGGAGGAAGTAGTTCTTCTGCTCCTCCGTGCCGTAGCGCAGCAGCAGCTCAGCGGGTCCCAGTGAGTTGGGTACGCACACTGTGACTGCAGCAGTGCCGCTTCGAGTGGCGATTTTGGTGATCACGACCGAGTGGCCGTGCGCACTGAACTGCTTGCCGCCGTACTCCTTGGGGATGATCATGCCGAGGAAGCCCTTCTCCTTGATGAACTGCCACACCTTGAGGGGCAGGTCCTGGTCGCGCGTGACGCCGTAGTCGTCAATCATCTCGCACAGCTGCTGCACCTCGTTGTCCATGAAAGCCTGCTCCTCGGCGTTGAGCTGCGCCGAGTACTTGTCCAGCGTGGAGAGCTTGGGCGAGCCGAGAAGATGTCGCGGTCGAAGCCCACGGTGCCGCTGTCCAGCGCCGCCTTCTCCGTGTCCGACATGCGCGGCATCACGCGCTTGGCCAGCTTGTACACCTGCTCGGCCACGAACGTGCGCGTCTGCGTCTGGTGCAGCACTTGCACGGCCGGCAGTGCCCAGCGCGCCGTCACGAGCCGCAGCCCGCTGAGCCGCGTCGAGCTCTTGAGCAGCGCCGGAGACAGCATCCTGAAGATGGGAGAAGGGAGGAAGAGGACTAAGAGATCCTTGTGTGTCGGCTAGCGCGTCGATTCGGAAGTGCCGTTGCCGGTTGCAACCCCACGGCAACCGCACACGGCTGCACTGAGTTGGCGTTGAAGTGAGATGTGTCGTCCTCGCGCTGATTGGCCGGTTTATTCTCACGTGAGAACTGTCGGAGATGCCGACGTGAGTTTCCTCGCTTTAATGACGATGTCACTGATTTTGTTGCTTGTCAGTTGAAGCCATGTCGTCTGCGCGCTCGCTGGTGTCGCGCTTGATCCCGCCGCTCGCGGGCCACTGGCACAAGGGCCAGCAAGGCACGCAGCTTATAGTCGCTATATAGATCTTACTAGGATGGTGCTGATGGGCTGTGTGCTGCAGGGCGCGTGGGTGTGGTGGGAGGATCTTTCGAGTACACGGGGGCTCCGTTCTACGCCGGCGTGTCGAGTCTCAAGACGGGGCGGACCTGTGCCACCTCTTCTGCGTGGAGGAGGCCGCCGTCCCCATCAAGAGTTACAGTCCCGAGCTCATCGTGCACCCGCTGCTGCGCTCGGACTTGTCGCTCGCGGGGCTCGATGAGTCCAAGCGCGCTGCTGTTCTGACAGAAGCTGTCGAGAGGATCGCGCAGGTCCTGCCGAGACTGGACACGCTGGTGATTGGGCCTGGACTGGGCCGAGACGTCAGTGTGCAGGAGATCACGCGGAGGATCATTGCCAAGGCCAAGGAGGCCAACTTGCCGCTGGTTCTGGACGGCGACGCGCTGTTCCTTGTGAGTCTGGAACCTGAGACGATCAAGGGCTACAAGAACGCCATCCTCACGCCGAATGCGGTACGACCTTGGTAAAACTGTGGAGTGGTGGCGTATTGCAAGGTTGCTTACGGATTGACTGCTGCTTGGTGTTGTAGATGGAGTATGCGCGGTTGTGTGCTACCACACGGCTGCTGCCGAACGTTGACGTCGCACAAGCTGCCAAGATCCCGCCGGCTCAGCTCAGTGAGGCGTACGAAGCTGCAATTGGAGAAGGGGGTTTTGTGGTTGAAGCCCTCTCTAAGGCGGACAACTGTTTGTCTTGTTGTGCAGTTTGGGGTTCCCGGTTGTCATTCAAAAAGGCGGCGTGGATACGTTTTCCGACGGCAAGATCAGTAAGGCGAAGCTGATGCGTAGTTATCGATTGCACAACTTACTAACTTGAATGTGTTGCACTTGCCTAGCGATAACAAACGATGAATTCGGGTGCCCACGCCGATGTGGAGGACAAGGAGATGTAAGTTGTAGACTGTGTGTCTCAGTATATTGGATTTGGGTCGCTAACTCGCTGGGTTTCTGTGTGAAGGTGCTGTCGGGGGCCATAGGAACGTTCGCGGCGTGGACGAAGCACCTTGATCTGTGAGCTGCTGTTGCTTGGCTGGTATCGCTCTGCACTTGCTTCATCTTACTTTGTCGTCTTGTGGCTCAGTTCGAATGTCGACTTCTCGGGCAACCCGCTGCTCCTTGCAGCCTACGGAGGCTCTCTCGTGACGCGAGCCAGGTCAGTTACCATGCCACGTCGTAATCGCTTGATGCAAAGGGCTAACTTTGGTGTTCAGTTCGTCCCTTGCTTTTGACGAGCACCAACGCTCGATGACGGCACCCGACGTCTTGCACAGCGTTGGCAAAGGCTTCGTCGCGGCGTTCCCTAACTCTTCTATGTAGGCAAGGCTTGCCGTTGTTCAGGCGGCACACGGCTTGAGGTGCTTTGGTGGGTCGCACAGCGGCCGGAGCTCACGGCTGTGCAGTGGCTTCAGTCTGGCATCGACGTCCAGCAATGTCGAGGATTTTTGCAGCTTCATGTGGCATTAAACATTTTACAATAGCCATCGAGCTCCACAGCTCGCGAACGTAGGCTGAAACTAAAGACGACCTCGTTCTACCATCGCTCCTCTCAATCCACGATGGTAGGCATTCGTCAAGAGGCCGAAGCGCGCATTTCCAGCCTCTGTCTCTGCGTTTTGCAATCGCCGTTTTGCAATCTCCAGCCTGAAATCCATCATCAGGCGACGTCCACTCCCTCCCCTCTCATACTAACCTAACATACGGCGTTAATGGTCTTGTAGAGATCGCCAGCGAGTTTTTTCGTCGACTCTTTCTGCGAGAGCGTCAAGATGTCGCGAAGCGTCTCTGGCAACCGCGGCAACTCCAAGCTGGAAAGGGAGCAGGCAGGGGCCGTAACGTAAGTACCGTTGACTATCCATACCAACGCAACCAAAATTTGGTTCAAGCATCGAGTCACACGGCGTACGTACTCGTTGAGCGTTGAAATATCATCAGCGAAGTTCAGGATGGTGTAGATGGCAAAGCGCACGATATCCTCGTTGTCGTCCTTGAGCATAGACTGCAATCCGGTGACGAATTGCTCCTTAAGCAGGTCGGCAAGAGCACGACGGTTCGAGTCGTACTGACACAGCTCTTTCAACCGTTTGGCCACCTCATAACGCGTGAACGGTGGGCACTCCGAGTTGATTTCAAGCAGCAGCATCGAAAGTTCTTGCGAGTCCACCGAGAAAGACCCCGGGAAAAGTTCCCCTGGACTCGACCAATCCGCCATGATATCAAAGCTGCGGCAACGCAAAGGGTCCGACAATAGAGCACACAAAGCAATACGTTAAGAGCTGTTTTCCATGAGTGCAAGACACCAGCTCGCCGTTTCCAGAGCACCGGCATAAATAAGCCTAGCAATGGCAAGATGTTCCAACCTGAGTTCGGGGAGTCCCATCATGTCCTTGTCGATTGCTCTGCACTCCTTGCGAATGGAGTCCGTCAATCCGAGGAATTTGAACTCGTCGCCCTGCAAGGACCAGCATGAACGTAGCATCAAATTCCTCTCACCAAGGACAGATAATGGTGGCGGGGACTAAAAAACATTGCAATACGCACCGAGCGCAGATTGAAGTCGACACGAATCGTCGACTTCATGGCCAAGCGATGCAGCTCCACATTGAAGAACACTTCTTCCGCTGCGACCAGCGCGTAAGCGTCCATCTGCGATATAAAACCCCGCACAAACTTGTCAGCGCCCCGAGAACATCAACCCACACCTCCTCCAAAGGTTGCGCGTCAGCTGCTTCAGTTACCAACATACCGTCCAGTCGGCACTACACGAGAACTCGACGTCTTGTGCGCTCATGGCCTTATGCAGCGTCCGAAATATCACCTCGGGTGACTCGCACGACTCGAACATGGGGTTCACTTGGTGATAGCCCACTTCTCGGGCATCAGGCACCTCGCCAGTGGGCACGAACACCTGCGACTTGGTCGCGCTGTCCTCGCTCGCGTCATGAACAGACTCAGCACCGTCAAAGACAAAGTCCTTGGGCTTGTCCTGCATCGGCCCGAGGCCCAGCACCGTGGAGCCGTCCTCCAGGTCTTGCAGAGTGGCTGGACTGGTGGTAAACACCACTTTGCCCGGTGGTGGCGGCGCAAACTCGTCCTCCGTCTGTAGACAGACAAAGGGACCCGTTAGATGGAGATTTCACCCATTTCCTGCCGGGGAATTGGGTCGAGCCGAACCTGCGAGTCGAAGCGCGACGTCATGAACTGGGTCTCCACGTTGGCGCGGCGGTAGGTGACCTCGCGGTCCGGGAACTCCAGCGCGCCCATGCTCTGCTGATAAGGGCAGGACCATTTCACTTGAGGTTAGTATGCCGCAACGGTTATGCGGGTGCTGTTTGACCCGGCAAAAGTGCGCTACTTGCTCGCGTCAGTTCGCGGCCGCCACGGGAAAAAGCGGCGAGCGAACAAGAGGACCGGTTAGAGGAAACGCTGGAGAAGGATTAGAGAGACTCACCTCGTCCAGCACGAAGCCCTCGCGGTGCTGCACCTCATCGATCCAGTCGTCTTCCTGCTCGCTCCTCGACATATTTCGTTCCTGCTCCTTTTGCGTCGGTTTTGTATCGAGCGGCGCGGAACTCCGTAGAAGAAACATGTGTTCTCTTGTAGAGGGACGAAAGACCAACACTCACGAAACCCTATACGAAATAAAAAACATTTGGGATTTAAATCACAAAAACCCAGTTTGGGTCACTGGAGCTGTTCGCATTCAAGAACTCAGTCCTTCACGAAAGTTGCCACCAGTCGGAGCAATACCGGGAGCAAACGAATTGAGGCATCTCTCAGGACATAGCTGGATCGCTGGGCACGGTGGACTGGTGGTCTCGAGTACAGTAGCAAGTTGAAACTAGCAGCGCTGGGGCAGCCCCTCACAAATTCACGCACGCAAATGCAAAAGGCTCATCCGACCAGCAGAAACTAAAGGCCTACAAGGATAGGAGACCGTGGTCGCTCAGCAACGAAATCGCGATTCGTACCGAGGTTGCTCTGTATCAGGCAAACTAATCAAGCAGGATACTCATCGCGATTCAACCGCCGAGAGCAACCATCGGATCCTCCGAGCCTCAGTTTCGATTTCGTGTCAATCGGACCATGATGCTGCGTTCGTTGTTTTTCGCCGCATTCGCCACCGTACAACTCAGCTTGGCGATAGGCGCTACCATCGACCATGACAAGGTGCAGCCGTTTGCACAGCCCGAACCGGTCACCGTGTCCGAGAAGGCCGCTGTGAAGTTCAAGCCAAACCTCCTGGTCCTATGGACATGCCATCCGTACCCTGCTGTCAATGCCGCGGGCGATACGAGCGGGGGTCTCAAAGGAACTGGGGCGCGCGAATCGGGCTGCAAGGGGTCAGGTCTCGGCTCGCAAGTCTACGGTCGAGCTGGATGGCACCAGGACATGTGGGCCATCATGTACTCGTGGTATTTCCCCAAGGACGTTTACTATCGCGGAACCTTCTCCGACAAGGGGTTCCGACACATCTGGAACAACGCCGTCGTATGGCTTGATAACCCGGCGGTGGAGACGCCGAAGATACTCGCCGTGTCGACTTCATTCGGGATCAACGGAGGACGTTATGGTGTTTTGAAGGACGCCCCACGAGTATGCGGCCGCAGCCGTTCCGGGTGGATGCAGTGTTCTCCCCCATTCGCGGGATATTTCAACGGCACCACCCCCATGCTCCTGTACAAAGCTGATGACGGAGAAGACTTGAGCTTCCTGGGCCCGAGTAATTTGGGGGGTGGCGAGTTCCAGGACCTCATCATGTGGGAACAGTTGACGGAAGAGGCTCGCGATGCCCTAAGTTCGACAGACTTTGGAGAAGCCAAGGTCCCATTCATCGACGCCAATTTCAACGCTAACCTCGAGGCAGCTCACTCGTTTCTTTAGTTGCGATCAGTCCAGTGCGGGTACAGCGTAAAGGGAAGTGATAGAGCGTTAACAACGCTTCTCCTGGTACTAGTATCTGGGAGTCCCAGATACTAGTACCAGACTGGGGGCGTTGGCGATTAACTCGTTTGTTGAACAAGCTACTTCAACTTGCCTATCCGAGCCCTTCCACACTGCAGATCGCCACCGAGTGGGGCCAACCGAAGAACTTGCGATAGTCCTGGTGTGATAAATACCCGAAGCTTATTGACAAGGGAGCTCGCGTTGCAAGTCCGCCATTTGTGCGTGCACCTTGAGTAAAGGTAAAGTTTAGCCTAAACGGCTTCCATGGATTTCAAAATGCCAGTGCACTTCTGGACGAGCAGAACATGTACCAGTATGTAGTGTTGGTGCTGCATCCTACTAGGATTCCTAGTGCTACGCCTCCGCGCGAATGCCTCCTTCGCGCCGACGGAGGCTCTGTCAGCTCAGCGCGATTGGGCATGTTGAAGCGGTCCGGCAGCAGCTCGTACATAGCCGGCGGTCTTTTTATCAGACAGATGACCAGACCACCGGGCTCGCATTCAACCAGCGCGTCCGTTGGAGTCATTCTTCAAGTAGCGGCCAGCAACACAAGCGACAGACAGACGACATGCCGCCGCACTTCGCGTCCCCGTCCTCGCCCGTCACCGGCGCTGACGGCGTGCGCCGCGACCTGCTGCTGTACGTGAACGGCCAGCGCCTGCAGCTCGCCAAGAAGGACGTGCGGCCCGAGCAGACGCTGCTGCAGTTCCTGCGCCAGGACCTGGGGCTCACGGGCACCAAGCTCGGCTGCGGCGAGGGCGGCTGCGGCGCCTGCACCGTCATGGTCTCCAAGTTCGACGTGGCCTCGGGCCGCGTGCGCCACATGTCGGTGAACTCGTGTCTGGCCCGCTGTGCGCCATGGACACCTGCGCCGTCACGACTGTGGAGGGCGTGGGCGCCATGACGGGCGCGACGGGGAGGCCACGGGTCTGCACGAGGTGCAGAAGGCGCTGGCCGAGTCGCACGCGTCGCAGTGCGGCTACTGCACGCCGGGCTTCGTCATGGCGCTCTACTCCATGGTCAAGCAGCGTGAGACGGGCGTAAAGCTCACGATGGAGGACATCGAGCACGGCATGGACGGCAACTTGTGCCGCTGCACGGGTACCGCCCCATCCTGGACGCTGCCAAGAGCTTCGGAGACGATGCGGGCGAGGCCCACTGCAAGGGCACGTGTCCGGGCTGCCCCAACGCCAAGAACGGCGCTGCACAAGTTGATATTGAAGATCTGCACGGAGACGGCCCCAAAGAGGTCACGAGCTGCTCGTCGCGCAAGATCCGCGAGCTCGCCAAGCAGCGGAAACTACGGGGAAAGATGGAGACGACTCAGTCGTCAGTGACTCGAAGAAGGCCGACGCTCTGGCCGTGTCAACGTTCCCCAAGGAGCTGGTGGAGCAGGCGATGACGCCCCAAGTGCTGCAGATCGACGGTAAACACGTGCAGTGGTTCGCGCCCGTGACGATGACGCACCTGCTTCAACTCAAGAGTCAACACCCGGACGCCAAGATCTCGGTGGGCAACACGGAAATGGGCATCGAGACCAAGTTCAAGGGCTTCAAGTACGTGCACTTGATCAACGTGAGTCGCGTTCCGGAGCTGGTGGCGACGAGAGATGTTACACCCGATGATCATATCAACCAGACAGTGTTCGCTGGAGCTGAGCCCTTTGAAGGCGTCAAGTTTGGCGCCGCTGTCTCGCTTACCGACGTGAAGCAGCAGCTCTCAGAGCTTATGAAGACTCTGCCGTCGTATCAGACGCGCGCGTTCGAGTCCATCGCCAAGATGCTCAAGTGGTTCGCCAGCACGCACATCCGGAACGTCGCGTGTATCGCCGGCAACCTCGTCACGGCGAGTCCGATCTCAGACATGAACCCCTTGCTCGCTGCGATGAATGCGTACATCGAGCTGCAATCCACGAGGGGGGCGCGGTACGTGCGCGTACGGGACTTCTTCCTATCGTACCGCAAGGTGGGGATGGAGCAGGATGAGGTCATTACGGGGGTGTATGTGCCCTACACGAAGAAATGGGAGTACATGCTCCCATTCAAGCAGGCTCGTCGACGCGAGGATGACATCAGCATCGTGACGGCTGGAATTCGTGTGAAGCTCGAGTGCTCACAAGACACAGGGGCCTGGACTATCCAGGACGCATCCGCTGTGTATGGAGGCATGGCGCCGATCACGAAGCCCGCCTCGGAGACGGAACATTTTCTCATTGGCAAAGCGTTCGACGCGTCCACGTTTGATGAGGCGTGCGATGTTCTGCACTCGAGCGACTTCAAACTCCCCGACGGTGTTCCAGGTGGTATGGCCAAGTACCGAGAGAGTCTTTGCTCGTCGTTCCTGTACAAGTTCTTCATCGCGTCGTCGGAGCGACTTCAGCTGGACTTGCAAGCAAACGTGGGCACAGCATCGTTGCTGCCGGAAGCGCCAGCTGTCGACATCAAGGAGCAGTCCGCAGGCAAGTCGTTCTTGCACCACGTGCGTCCTGCGTCTCATGGAATCCAAAGCTTTGGCATGGAGACGGGTGGGCTCCAAGACTCGAAGCATCGGCCAGTGGGCGATAACACCACGAAGCGCGGACCTGTGGGAGATCCGTTGATGCACAAGTCTGCGTACTTGCAAGTGAGCGGCGAAGCACTGTACACTGACGACATCCCGAACACACCGGGAACTCTCCATGGCGCGTTGGTCCTGTCGACTTGTGCGCACGGGTTAATCAAGAGCATCGACGCGACTGAAGCGCTGGCCATGGAAGGCGTCCACCGCTTCTTTGACGCCTCTGTCTTCGAGACGGAGAAGCTTGGCTCTAACAAGATCGGTCCTGTGCTGAAGGACGAAGAGTGTTTTGCTTCGAAGGAGGTGCTGTGTGTTGGTCAACCTGTTGGCATCATTGTTGCAGACACGCACGAACTGGCTATGGCGGCTGCCGACAAGGTCAAGGTCGTGTATGAGGAACTGCCTTCGGTGACCACGATTGAGGAAGCGATCCGTGAGAAGTCATTTATACTACCAGTGCATACCATCGACAGTGGCAACGTCGAGAAGGGGCTGGCCGAATCGGATATTGTGCTCGAGGGTGAGGTGCACATGGGTGGACAAGAGCAGTTTTACTTCGAGACGAATGTGTCGCTCTGCACTCCGCAAGAAGGTGGTATGAAGATCATCTCCTCCACTCAAGCTGCGACGAAGGCACAGGTATTGGCTGCAAGAGTGCTGGGGATTAACTCGAACCGGATCACGAGCACGACCAAGCGTATTGGTGGGGGATTTGGCGGCAAGGAGACTCGGACCGTGTTCGTTACGTGCGCTGCTGCTGTTGCAGCCCACGTCATAAAGCGGCCCGTGAAGTGCCTACTGGAGCGCCACGTTGATATGCTAACCACTGGTGGTCGTCACCCGTTCTACGCAAAGTACAAGGTCGGGATCAAGCGCGACGGAACAATTCTGGCACTGGACGTCGATCTCTACAACAACGCGGGCTACTCCATGGATCTGTCGCTGGCAGTGATGGATCGTGCACTCTTCCACTGCGAAAACTCGTACAAAATCCCGAATCTCCGTTGCAACGGCACCGTGTGCCGCACCAACTTGGCTACCAACACTGCCTTCCGTGGCTTTGGTGGTCCCCAAGGGCTTTTCGTGGCTGAGACGTACATCGACCACATTGCGCGCACGCTAAAGCTCAGCCCGGAAGAGGTTCGCTCGCGCAACATGTACGTCGAAGGCCAGACTACGCACTTTGGCCAGCCACTGGAGGACTTCAACTTGAAGACACTCTGGCAGCACACGATTGATCATAGTGGCTTCGAGGCTAAGAAGGCCGAGGCGGAGGCGTTTAACAAGAACAACCGGTGGAAGAAGCGAGGCGTGGCGATCCTGCCCACGAAATTCGGAATCAGCTTCACGTCCAAGTTCATGAACCAAGGAGGTGCTTTGGTTCACGTGTACGCGGACGGAAGCGTGCTGGTGTCGCATGGAGGCGTTGAAATGGGCCAGGGGCTTCACACGAAGGTGATTCAAGTGGCCGCGCGTGCGTTTGGCATCCCGCATGACCAGATTCACATCGAGGAGACGTCAACGAACAAGGTGCCGAACTCACAGCCGTCGGCCGCCTCGATGAGCACGGATCTCTATGGGATGGCGACGCTGGACGCGTGTGAGCAGATCCTGGCACGTCTGGCACCCATCCGAGAGCGGTTGGGTCCAGACGCTTCATTTGGCGATGTCACGAATGCTGCCTACATGGAGCGCGTCAACATGTCGGCTCAAGGATTCTACATCGTTCCAAACGAGCGGTGCGGCTACGACTTCTCCAAGTCTGTAGCGGAAAATATCGAGATAGGGACGGCGTTCAACTACTTCACGACGGGCGTGGCGTGCACCGTAGTGGAGCTGGATGTTCTTACCGGAGACTTCCACATGCTGAGCGTTGACATCCTCATGGACCTCGGTGCGAGCATCAACCCTGCGATCGACATCGGCCAGATCGAAGGCGCGTTCATGCAGGGGTTCGGCCTGTTTGCACTGGAAGAGCTGGTGTGGGGCGACGACGGACACCCGTGGGTGAAGCGTGGCAACCTGTTTACTCGAGGCCCGGGGCCTACAAAATCCCGAGCGCCAACGACGTGCCGCTTGACTTCCACGTGTGGCTCGAGTCCAACCAGAAGAACAAGTTCGCCGTGCACTCGAGCAAGGCGGTTGGGGGGCCACCACTGTTCTTGGGCTCGAGTGCATTCTTTGCTGTCAAGGAGGCGATCTACTCGGCCAGGGCGGACGCTGGTCTCCACGGCTACTTTGAGTTGCGCAGCCCCGTGACGCCGGAGCGAGCTCGAATGGCTTGTGCTGATGATATGCTGAAGAAGGTGTTCACTGCGCGTGGTGCCGACATGGTTAGCTACCAGCCTAGCGGAAGTTGTTAAGGTTCGTTCGTGTTTGTGTACGTTTCAATGAGGTACCATCAATCAGCGCTTTGAAGTACGAGTAACATCAATCAGCGCTTTGAAGTAGTAGGATACTCGAAAAATCATTCCAGAAGCTGCCGGCTCGAGGGAAGATGGTTGTGGTGACTCTTTATTGCGGCATCGTGGGTGTCGCGACCCCCGTTTTCTACGTGGAAATCGACGAGTCGAAGTCGGTGGATCACCTAAAGGTGGCGATCAAGGAAGCAAATACGACCACGATCAAGTGTGACCCCAGGGACCTGCAGATCTTTCTGGCGAAGAAGGATGGCGGCGAGTGGGTGACGACGAAAGACGTGAAGGCCGGCTTGGGCATTACCAAGCACATGAAGCTGCTGGGCGAGGGACAAGATCTCCGCGACGTGGATCTGACGGCGAAAAACATGCTGACCAAAACTACGAGAGAGCAAAGAGAAGCAGGACTTCGCGAAGTCCATGTGCTGGTGCTGCTTCCCACAGTCACTATTCGTTATGGCATCGCTAATGTGCCGGGAAATGGTTTTTCGGTGACAATGAACAAGAACGATTCGGTGGAAGAGCTTATGAAAAAGATTAAAGAGGGGAATCCGAGCACGATCCAGTGTGATGCCAAGGACTTGGAGCTCTTTTTGGCGAAGAAGGATGGCGGCGAGTGGGTGACGACGAAAGACGTGAAGGCCGGCTTGGGCATTACCAAGCACATGAAGCTGCTGGGCGAGGGACAAGATCTCCGCGACGTGGATCTGACGGCGAAAAACATGCTGACCAAAACTACGAGAGAGCAAAGAGAAGCAGGACTTCGCGAAGTCCATGTGCTGGTGCTGCTTCCCACAGTCACTATTCGTTATGGCATCGCTAGTGTGCCGGGAAATGGTTTTTCGGTGACAATGAACGAGAACGATTCGGTGGAAGAGCTTATGAAGAAGATTAAAGAGGGGAATCCGAGCACGATCCAGTGTGATGCCAAGGACTTGGAGCTCTTTTTGGCGAAGAAGGATGACGACAACTGGGTGACGGAAAGTGACGTGAACAACGGCGTGGCTATCAGCGCACGTATGAAGAAGCTGAATACCGGTGGCATGAGAACACTCCGAACAGCCGGGTTGTCGGCGTTGGATGTGTTGCCGAAAGCTGCCGACGGCCAAATCGAAAGTGAAGTCGGTGAAGTTCACGTGCTGGTGAAGCTCCCCACGGCTGTACCCATTCGAGTGATGAACACCGCCGAGTTTGATCAGTATGTTGCAGTGGCCGAGAACCTCAAAGACTCGGAGGGAGTGAAGAATCTGGTGGGAATTATCGAGAGGATGCAGGTGGAGGTGGGTAAGTCGGGAGAAAAGCAGAGTGGACCATCGGACCGTGATGCGATGCCATTCATTGTTTTGGAGAATTCGTCGGGCACAGGAAAGACGCAGATGGCGTTCAACCTCCAGGCCACTGGCGCCTGTGACGTCTTCCACGTGTTGTGCTCGAGTCAGGGTGATCAGCAGCAGTCTGTATATGGGGCCTTGAAAAAGCGTTCAGAAGAATTTAGACGCTGTATCGAAGAGGACGCGCGGGAGAAATTTGGAAAGCAAGAAGGTGTGCTTGAGATGGCGAAAACAGGCTCCGTTGATGACTTCGGTCGCTCACCAAAGCTACTTATCTACGGTTATATCATCGCAGCGCTTTCTGGTGCGGACGAATTTTCTGGTTTGGAAGCAACGAGACAAGATGTAGAGAATGCCCTCAAGAAACGCCATGAGAAGACCAAGAATCCTTTCGTCTTCTTCTTGGATGAATTTCCTCGCGTCGGCAATCTAAAAAATGACGATAAGAAGACTAGAACGATACATGCCCGGATGATGAGGAATGTATTTCGGTCGTTTGACATTCTTGCGGTGGCCAGTGCCACAAATGGCACAGCGCGAGATCTCATGACCACAAGTGCAAATTCGAGGGTTCATTCATCGTCTGGACAATCGACTCCGTGGTGTGTGGTGGTTCCGTCACTTCCTGAGTTTGCCTTCACGGAGACGATCGAGAATATGATGCTAGACCCGTCATTCGTGTGGATTCTGAAGCACAGTAGACCCTTGTTCGCGCTTCGAGCCGTGCGGTACATGAAGCAGCACCCGTATGACTCGAGTAGAGACACTCTGCTTGGGTACTTGACCTGCATGACGAAAGAGTTGGCGGTTCAGTTTCGTGCTCTGAAAGCATCGTCAGCAGCGGGTGAATTCGAGCAGGGGCAGTTCTACATGCTCTTGTGCACTAGTTACAAAGAGGTAGACGGCCGTGTGAATCTGATCGATGGCCACTACGGATGTCTTCAGGAGGTGAGCCCTTTCACTCTGGCGTTTAGTGGCAATCAAAAAGGATTGTTCAAAATGGAAGAGCGTAGCCATTCGCTCACGGGCGAGGGCGATAGCAACACCAGTATGCGCAGGCGTGCCGTCTCGGCCCCCGCAGTGCTTGTGACCGAAGCCGAAGACGAGGAAAAATGGAGGCCGTGTTGCAGGTTACCACTGCCCGAGGAAGACATCCTGCTGCACCTTACGCTAACACTTGACCACTCTGAAAGTGGAAGGATGTCTAGCCCGCTGAAGCACCCAGTGCACAAAGAGTGGCAGGAGATCGATGTGCCATACGATGTAAGCAATACCGCGCAAAGGTCGAACGATGGTATGACTCTGGAAGCGTTGGTGGCAGCCGCAGTCGTGCTTGCAAGTCACCGAGGTGGCTACGGTGGAGGGAAGTTCCCAAGATTTTTGGGCAGGCTGCTGTATGAGTTGGGTGTTCACGTGAACCCCGAAGGCGTCAAAACACTTCCCAACGAGCTGAAGAAGGACACGATGATCCCATTTCTGTCGATGCCGAACACGAAGTGGCCGGTGGGTTTTCTGGATCACTGGCAGGGCAAAGGTGCCATGTTTGCAAATATGATTCGTACGGTCAATAAGGACCGGATTGATTTCGCGGTTCCTTCTACCACGAGCGAAACGCACTCGGGCGAAATTCAGAGCCAGGAGTTAATTCTTTCCGGCGAATGCAAGGATCGCAAGCCCCTGGTTTTACGTGAGTTGAAAGCCGTTCTTTGGCGCGTGCCAGGGAAGACAGAAATTCATTTGGTGACGGTCCGAGGACTCCAGGATAGCTACTTCAAGGCTGACAAAAAGAAGCCGACAACCGAGTCGCAGGTGCCAAACAAACGTATGAGATTCACAAAGTCAGGAGCCAAGCGTTCCAAGCAGTTGGCAGCCAAGCGCAGGGGGGCCGCTGCAGACGCGAAATCTGATGCATCGCTGACTGCCGAAACGAATTTGCCGATCGACCAGATGGCTGCCGCGCCCAAGTCCGACTCGACCACTTCGTCAGATACAGGAAGAGCGTCAAAGCCCAGGCAGATGTCGGCTTCCGAGTATTTGAAGAGCGTGAAGTTGCAGCACGCGGATTTTTACCGAATTTCACGCAGTGGAGAGGTGCAGGAGTTCTCAGAACTAATGAAAGCGAAGGCGCCGGGCGATGGCACGAAAGAATTTGGCGCTGGCAAGCTCATTCTGTTTGTGGAAGTGGGAGGTATTACTGTGAGGAAGAGACGCTTACATGAAGACGAATAGGTAGAACGGCCTACCAACCCGCGAAAGAAAAGTCGGTGAGAGTGGAGTAGGTTCAAGATGCTGATCTACGATTCTGCCCCAAGCACGAATTACGTAAATTACTTCTACTGAAGTAATAGAAGTAGCTGCTCGAAGAAGAAGAAGAAGAAAAATGAAATGAGTTCGAGCTGTTCGAACACGTTCTTGCAGCTTAGGTTGCTAGTAGGCTTGTCAAGACTCTTCATCCCCCTGAAGTTAAGTAATAGCGGAAGCAAGATCATGGTTTGTGTGTACCTCTGCAGGCACGACGCAATTGCAAATGAAAAGCGCAAGGAGGAAGACCACCAACAGCTTCAACCGAGTGTCAATGGTATTCTCGCGGGTAGCTAACCATGTCGGCACCACGCGCAGTAAACACCTTCTTCAGCATTTCATCAGCACAAGCCATTCGATCTCGCTCCGGATGCCCGCCCTAGCCGATTAAATCGCCATCGTCTCTTCTTTCCAGCAAAATCTACCCATGTTATTGTGTCAGGGTAAGTTAAGAATGATGAAGCTGGGGCCGACGGACTGGGCTGGCGCGATACAAGTGCCGCTCGATGACCAGCAAGGGTTTGAGTCGTGATTTCCTTATTGCCACTCGACGACGACGAATTCTTTTGAGGTGACTTTCGGACGGACGTGCTGGTGGTGGTTCCTGAAAAGGCTCTAACGAAGGGGAATGTTAGGCAAAAGGCAGAGGACCGAAGTGGGTGTGAATTCCATTGATTCGTTGAAAGAATTGGTTTCGATATGAATCCCGGGATTGATGAATATCCCAAATTCACCCTTAAGTAAATTCAAAACACCCGTGTGCTGTATAATTTCCAACTTTCGTTGCCGAGGTAGACGTCATGGAGGCCGAGACCCAGCCATACTGTACCTACAACTCGGGGTGTAACTGTAGCACGCACGGTAGGAAGGAATATATGTTTGGGCAGTTTACCACGTAGTATTGACACATCGCGGCGAATTTATAAATCATCTTGTGCTGCTCGATAAGCAAACGGAGCGACCTTGTGCAAAGTTTCTACTGAAGAAGCACATTTCAGATGAAATTAAGCGCTCAAACAGCACTATCCGTCGACTTATGTTGGCGTCAGGTACTCGGTGCACTTGCAGAGACCACGATCGTACTCAGCCCCAACTAGGAACTCGACGTCCGGGGTTGATGACGAGATACGATAGATCTGCACAATACGCCACAAAGTGAGCAACCATTACCCCCCCCCCCCCCCTACACACAGACGCAAGTGACCTACCTTGTGTCTTCCCCATGTGATAGAGCCGGTAATCGTCGCGTTAATCCGGAAGATGAGCTCGTTCCTGCTAAAGTCCCTCCACAACGCTATCCCTTCCGAGTATCCTGGCTGGATGTTGAT
This sequence comes from Phytophthora melonis, assembly GCA_024211575.1. Classification (NCBI taxonomy): domain Eukaryota; phylum Oomycota; class Peronosporomycetes; order Peronosporales; family Peronosporaceae; genus Phytophthora; species Phytophthora melonis. The sequence goes on from JAMXKT010000068.1 coordinate 105,639, forward strand.
GCCCGCGATGACATCGCTGATGGAGCCCGCCTTGGCCTCCCACGGCTTGTCCAGCTCCCACTTGCCCACAAGCGTCGAGTTGTGGTAGATGTCGGCCCGGCCCGACTCCAGAACGAAGCCGAAGCGGTTCTCGTTGATGACGCTCACAAGCACCTGGTACTCGACCTTCGGCTCCAGCCCCATGATGCTGTGCAGAATGGACTCCCACTCAAACTCGCGGTTGCACACGTTGTAGTCCGGCATGCGCGGGTAGAACATGAGAGCGAGCACTGTCATGGAGATGAGCGCCGTCAGCCTCGTCACCCGCGCAGCGAACGCCTGCCAGTTGAACTGCCGCTCTTCGTGCTCGTAGCGAGTGCGTAGCCGTTCAAGCGATGCCTGGTCCACCTCGTTCTCGAACAGCCGGACTTCTCCTTCCCTGATCTCCTCTAGCAACAGAGGCCGCCTCTGCGCCTCGGCATGCTCTTCATCATCTCTACACAGTAGCAGCACATTAAAAATATCAGCATAACCTACAAATATTTGGTCAAGTTTACAGCAAAACAGTCACCTCAGCGTCGTTTTCTTCTTCTTCTTCTTCCGCTTGTCCGTATCCAGCGCCGCTGCGAGCTCCGCGCGTCTGGACGGCGGTTTCTTGGCCCGACAGAACACGGAGCAGATCGCCGAGATGCCGCAGAAGCAGCAGGTCAGCGTCACCATGAGACACAACACCGCGATCACCACGGACGGCGGCGGCCCATAGCCCACGTACTGCGGATCCTGCCGCTCGCAATCTGCAACAACCACCAGCTGCAATTGTCAACCATATCCACTGTATCATTGGACTTTGCACGTCGCTGACCTTCGAGGTGGTGACAGACCGAGACGCCCACGGCGCAGCCGTACGGAGACCCGATGGCGTGGCACTGGAAGTCGCTCTTGCAGAAGTGGCACGCGACGCTGGCGTTCAGGCACGAGTCGCAGTCCTTGTGCGTGGCGCAAGCGTCCCACTGCACATCGCTGTCGGGGACGGCCGCGACGTCCAAGGGCGTGACCGCTGCAGCCTCGCTCTCCAGCAGATCCAGCGCCGCCACGGGCGCGTGAGTGTCCTCCATTGGCTGCACCAGGCGCGGGCTCGTGGCTTCTACTGTAGCGCCGCTTTTCTTCGTTATGGCTCGGGCTTCAACCTGTGTTGATCTCCTCCCCGTCAAAACCGATCGTTTTTGTCCACCACATCAACTACAAATACTTGACACATAGAACGTCCCGAAAACAAAACGTACCTTAAAGACCGCGCCACTCGGCTATCTCATCCAAGTTTTAACTTTGGCTATCATTCCCATACACTTTGAGTACAGCGCCGCGCTGTATTCGAAGCTAGCGCCACCTTCGGGTCACCCGTGGCGCCAGCGACGAAAGCCTGCGACTCGTCACTGTAGGCCAGCCTCAAGTCGAAGGAGGGAGGGGGCATTAGGTGTCCTCTTTGGCGGCCTTGTACCTGCGTATACACGCCTCGGAGCAGCCGCGCGCGATGGCCAAGGGCGAGGAGAAGGAGAGCCGTGCCGACTGGGTGGCCGTGGAGGCGCAGTTCCAGAATGGCGAGGGCGGCGCGAACCAGCCGGCCAAGGCCAAGTCGGCCTACATGTTCTTCCAGAAGCACGCCATGGACGCCGTCAAGAGCAACCTGCAGGCGCGCGCGGCCGAGCGCAACGAGCCCATGGAGCTGGGCAGCATCTCCAAGGAGATCAGCGCGCGCTGGGCGCAGCTGTCGGCGGGCGAGCGCGAGGAGTTCCTGGAGCTGGCGGCGGCCGACAAGAAGTGGGTGCTACGATGACGAGTGCCGCTCGTGGCGGCGCTGGATCTGCTGGAGAGCGAGGATGCAACGGTCGCGCCCTTGGACGCCGCGGCCGTCCCCGACAGCGATGTGCAGTGGGACGCTTGCGCCACGCACAAGGACTCCTGAACGCCAGCGTCGCGTGCCACTTCTGCAAGAGCGACTACCAGTGCCACGCCATCGGGTCTCCGTACGGCTGCGCCGTGGGTGTCTCGGTCTGTCACCACCTCGAAGGTCAGCGACGTGCAAAGCCCAATGATACAGTGGATATGGTTGACAATTGTTGCTGGTGGTTGTTGCAGATTGCGAGCGGCGGGATCCGCAGTACGTGGGCTATGGACCGCCGCCGTCCGTGATGATCGCGGTCATCTCGTCATCAACGCCGGACGTCGAGTTCCTTGTTGGGGCTGAGTACGGTCGTGGTCTCTGCAAGTGCACCGAGTACCTGACCCCAACATAAGCCGACGAGGTAGCGCTGTTTGAGCGCTTCATGATACCTGCCTCTTCAGTAGAAAACTTGCCCAAGGTCGCTCGCTCCGTTTGCATATCGAACAACAGAAGATGATTTATAAATGCACCGCGACGTGTCAATACTACGCGGTAAACTGCCCAAACATGTATTCAATTCCTCCCTTGTGCGCTACAGTAACACCCGAGTTTTAGGTGTTGCTGGATCTCGGCCTCCATGACGTCTACCTCGGCAATCAAAGTCGGACATTATTTAGCACACTCACGGCGTGGCGGTTGCAGCAACGAGCGAGCTTGATCAGCTGAGCGAAGTTCGTACCGAGCACAGATCATCGCCTCCACCGTCAACGACGAATACGCCAAATAGAAACGGCTGGGATCGTCGTCATCGCGACAAATGCTGAACAAATTGTGCCTCGTCCGTTCATCAAAATCTCCCTGTCTAAAAAGGTGAATCATGCGCTTCAACCCGTCGATATCGTGTGGAATATCAGCTTTCACTTGCTGCATCAAGCTCTCGTACGTTCTGGAGGGTGAAAACCAAGTTCTTGGTTTGCCTCCGATGAGATTGTACCTCCGCAACCACTCTGCTTGATCTTCATCACTCAACTTCAGCGCGTTGGCGAGATGTCGACACTCGAGTTTGGTCCATGGATTCATGTACACCTCAAAGCACCCTTCCTTCACGAAGTGGTTGTAATTGTCAGTGCGTGGACTAGCTAAAACATACGCGGGGTCGAACTTGGGCTTGAACGCTCCACCGGTGTCATTACCATCAAATAACCCCACGTATTTTGTATCAGCCAGGGACGTCACAGATATATCGTACTTTGTTCCATTCCAGCTGAAGTAATAGGGCGCCAGATCTCCAAGCGGGCGGTAAGCAACATCTTTCTTCTCCATCATCAGCAGAAGCAGCACGAACACCCCAAATACCGACCTTCCGATACCGGGGCTGCCAATCACAAGAACTCTGTCGATGTCATTTTTCTTTGACTCAAGTCGTTGCTTGATCATCTTGTGGAGATCCCAGTACTCCTTTCGGACATACAGACCGGTTGGGAATCTACCCAGAGGTGACTCTGGGATATTCAACAAGTTCCCCACGGCTAGGTCAGTCGCGGGATTCAGGCGCACCGCCATCTCGGTAATTGCAACCAGTTCGTTCAACGAATCAATCGGGTCCACAGTCACTTGGGTCCTCTGCCTTTTGCCTAGCATTTCTCCTGTCGTCGCCGCGGTCATACTCTCGCCTGACGAGCTTCCAGGAATCACCACCAGCACGTGAACAGGGGTCCCTTTAGCCTTGACAATGTCCTTCGTGATTTCGAACCGCACATCTTCGTCCGACAAGCCAGACATGTTGAGTGGTGCTCCCACAGTATCCAACGGTGTCAAGCCATTCGTGTCGCGAACACCTTTCTGCACGTCTGCCTCCGTCACCCACGTATCTCCATGCTTCCCCAGAAAGAGACGCAGCGCGGCGGCCTCACCCTTGATCGTGTCGCGCTTCTTATGTTGGATTAATTCCTTCAACTCGCCCACCAGCAGACTCGCGGCGTCGACATCCACAGGGAATGCGCTGCCCGCCACGCCAACGAGCGCACAAATGAGCTTCACCATCAGGGTTGTTTTTTTTTTGGATTGGGCTTTTTGGGTCCTTCTTTCTCATTCCGCCTAAACAAGATATGGTGAACAGTGTTGTAAAAAACCCTACTTTTTCGTGAAATGTGGGCGGGTGTTACAGCTCGCCATCCAGAATGGATTGATACTGTATGTACCTCTTTCGAAGACCTTTCCGGCGATTGATGCTGTGCTCGTTATACCACGCGAAACAGGCACGCGTGGGAAGAAAAACAAAGGTCACATTATCTACGTTCAGTCGACTGTGGCCGAATCGCACCCCATCAAGTACCAGCACTTGAAAAATGTGTATCTGGAGTTGAAAAAGCGCCCAGAGTTTCGATATTATACTCACGCGTTTCTCTTCATTGTCCCGGACGAAACTGCAATTGATATTCCTGTGACTCAGTACGTTGGAAGGATCATCCGGCAATTGTTCCGAGGTACTAGGAATCGAGTTGTGGTAAATGTAGGCCCGGCCCGACTCCGGTTCTCGTTGATCGCTCGCTTTTCTTCCTTATGGCTCGGGCTTCAACCTGTGTTGATCTCCCTCCCCGTCAAAACCGATCGTTTTTGTCCACCACATCAACTACAAATACTTGACACATAGAACGTCCCGTAAACAATCCGTATCTTAAAGACCGCACCACTCGGCCATCTTATCCAAGCTTTAACCGTGGCTATCATTCCCATACACTCTGAGTACAGCGCCGCGCTGTATTCGAAGCTAGCGCCACCTTCGGGTCACCCGTGGCGCCAGCGACGAAAGCCTGCGGCTCGTCACTGTAGGCCAGCCTCAAGTCGAAGGAGGGAGGGGGCATTAGGTGTCCTCTTTGGCGGCCTTGTACCTGCGTATACACGCCTCGGAGCAGCCGCGCGCGATGGCCAAGGGCGAGGAGAAGGAGAGCCGTGCCGACTGGGTGGCCGTGGAGGCGCAGTTCCAGAATGGCGAGGGCGGCGCAAACCAGCCGGCCAAGGCCAAGTCGGCCTACATGTTCTTCCAGAAGCACGCCATGGACGCCGTCAAGAGCGACCTGCAGGCGCGCGCGGCCGAGCGCAACGAGCCCATGGAGCTGGGCAGCATCTCCAAGGAGATCAGCGCGCGCTGGGCGCAGCTGTCGGCGGGCGAGCGCGAGGAGTTCGTGGAGCTGGCGGCGGCCGACAAGAAGCGCTACGACGACGAGTGCCGCGCGCGCGACGAAGAGGTCGAGCGCGAGCGCGCCAGGAAGCGCGAGGAGCTCTACGGCGCCGTCGAGGGCAAGCGCGAGCGCAAGAAGGTGGGGTTTTCCCGGTCTTCCGACGTCTTTAGCATTGGTATTAACAAATTTATGCTGTTTCTTGTATTTGATGCTAGAATCAACTGGTAGTGGAGGAGGCAAAGCCCAAGCGCCAGCCGCGCGAGCTCACGGAGAAGCAGCTTGAGGCCAAGAGACTGAGACAGGAGATCCGACAGCAGGAGATCGACGAGCGCGACGAGCTCAAGGCCGAGGAGAAGCGCCAGAAGGACGAGCTGGCCAAGAAGAAGTCGGAGATCGCATCGGCCAGACTCAAGTACCTGCTCTCCCAGAGCGACATCTTTGCGCACTTCAGCGGCCAGGTGAAGAACAGCAAAAAGGGCAAGAAGGGCGCGTCCTTGGACGCCGATGCCGACGCCGAGACGGGCGACGGGAAGGGCAAGAAGAAGGGCAAGAAGCGCGCCAACGACGAGGAAGACGAGATGGACTCGTCCCACCACGTGGGCGTACGACTCACCAAGCAGCCGTCCGTGATCAAGTTTGGCACCATGCGCGCGTACCAACTGGAAGGACTAAGCTGGATGGTCAACCTCGCACACCAGGGTATCAATGGCATCCTGGCCGATGAAATGGGTCTCGGTAAGACCTTGCAGACGATCTCGGTGCTGGCCTACTTCTACGAGTTCGAGAACATTACTGGCCCGCACATTGTGCTGGTGCCCAAGTCGACGCTGAGTAACTGGCTGGCGGAGTTTGAGCGCTGGTGCCCGTCGCTGCGTGCTGTCAAGTTCCACGGCAACAAGGAGGAGCGCCAGCGCGTTGTGCAGGAGGTGCTGTGCCCCGGTCTGCCCGACAGCAAGCGCAAGTTCGACGTGTGCGTGACCACGTTCGAGATGTGTCTGAAGGAGAAGACGGCGCTGTGCAAGTTTGCGTGGCGATACCTTATCATCGATGAGGCCCATCGTATCAAGAACGAGAGCTCCCAGTTCTCGACCGTCGTGCGTATGCTCGACACGGAGCACCGGTTGCTGCTGACGGGCACGCCGCTTCAGAACAACCTGCACGAACTGTGGGCCTTGCTCAACTTCTTGCTGCCGGACGTGTTTGCGTCGTCGCAGGAATTCGACGACTGGTTCAACCTTGACGTGGACGATGACGAAGCCAAGAAGCAGATGATCAGCCAGTTGCACAAGATTCTCCGTCCCTTTATGCTGCGTCGTCTGAAGGCGGATGTCGAGAAGAGTCTCCCGCCGAAGAAGGAGACGCTGCTATTCGTGGGCATGTCTGAGATGCAGAAGGTGCTGTACAAGTCGCTGTTGCTACGTGATATGAACACGATCATGGGCGGAGCCGGAGGTGTCTCCAAGAGCGCCCTGCAGAACATTGTCATGCAGTTGCGGAAGTGCTGTGGTCACCCGTACCTGTTCGAAGGTCAGGAAGACCGAACTCTCGATCCGCTTGGAGAGCACGTCGTGGATAACTGCGGTAAAATGGTGTTGATGGACAAGCTGCTGAAGAAGCTGAAGCAGCGCGGCTCGCGCGTTCTCATCTTCACTCAGATGACTCGTGTGTTGGACATCATGGAGGATTTCTGCCGCATGCGCCAGTATGACTACTGCCGTATCGATGGTCAGACCTCCTACGAAGACCGTGAAAGCTCCATCGATGAGTACAACAGGCCGAACTCGTCCAAGTTCCTGTTCCTCTTGTCTACGCGTGCAGGCGGTCTTGGTATTAACCTGTACACAGCTGACGTTGTGATTCTGTATGATTCCGACTGGAACCCGCAAGCCGACTTGCAGGCCCAGGACCGTGCGCATCGTATCGGTCAGAAGAAGGAAGTGAACGTGTATCGATTGGTTACCACCGATTCGGTGGAGGAGAAGATCATTGAGCGCGCCCAGCAGAAGCTGAAGCTGGATGCGATGGTGGTGCAGCAAGGCCGTCTGCAAGAAAAGCAGGCCAAGCTATCGAAGAATGATATGTTGGAGATGATTCGCTTCGGTGCCGACCAAGTGTTCCGCACCACGGACTCGACAATTACCGATGAAGATATTGATGCAATCCTTGCCAAAGGTGAGCAGCGCACCGAGGAAATGAAGCAAAAGATGCAGGCGCACGACAAGGGTGACATGCTCGACTTCAAGCTTGACGGCGGAGGTTGCCAGAACCACGACGGTGTCGATTACTCGAACGAGAAGGAGCGTCAGGAGGAGCTGAAGCGTCTTGCGGATGCCGAGCTAGCGCGGCAGATAGCCGAGGGCATGGGCAAGCGTGAACGCCGTACTGTTCTTCGTAGTAACCACGTGTCGCTTGAGAGTAAGCACAGGTCGAAGCAGAAACAATTGCCCAAGGCTCTGCGCTTGCCTCGCATGGACGAGTGGCAGTTTTACAACCGCAAGAGGCTGATTGAGCTCCACGAGATCGAGTGTGCGAATTACGAGCAAGCCAAGGCGGAGATGGAGAAGCCGCCTCTTCCGCCGCATGCGCAATACCTCACTGAGGAACAGCTTCAGGAGAAGGAGCAGCTGCTGTCCGAAGCTTACGGCGACTGGAACAAGCCCCAGTTCTTCCTGTTTATTAAGCTGCTCGCTCGCTATGGCCGCGGAAACATCGAAGCGGTGGCCCGCGAAATGATGAAGCCGCGTGAAGAGGTTGAGCGGTACTCAAAGATTTTCCTCGCCCGTGGCCAAGAAGAGCTGAGTGACTGGCACAAGATCATGAAGTCTATTGAGAAGGGCGAGTCCAAGCTGCTCGAAATCGAGCGCTTGACCGAGGAGACGGCGCGTAAGGTGAAGCGATACGCCAACCCGTGGGAGGACATGCCGATCAACTACCAGGGTAAGGGCGGCAAGGTTTTCACCGAAGAGGAAGACCGCGTGTTGCTGTGTCTTGTGAACCAGTTCGGCTACGGAGCGTGGGACCGCATCAAACAGGAAATCTGCAGTATGGAGATGTTCGCTTTCGACTATTACCTTCGCTCTCGCACGGCAGCTGAGATTGGTCGTCGGTGTGACTCGTTGATGCGCATTTGCGGGAAGGACAACGCCGACCTGGAGATCCGTGAGAAGAAGGAGCACGATGCCCGCCACATTTTGCAGGAGCAGCGCGAGAAGCTTGATCGCCAGCTTGCCGCAGCTCGTGCCGATGTGAAGCAGCACCAAGCTCGCGTTGATGAGCTGATTATGAAGGAGGCCAAGCGCATGCAGATGCAACGTGAAGCCAAGCGCGCGAAGAAGCGCAAGGAGCGCGACCAGAACGAGGAGATGGTGGACCAGCACACGGAGGCGCTGGTGTCGTTCTTGCTCAAGGCAACGAGCATGGATGCAGCCAAGGTCGCGCTCGACTTTTGTGCTAAGATTCGCGAGGAGAAGCATGAAGAGCTGCAGCCTTCGTATGTGCTCAAGAAGATCCGCCAGGTCGCTGAACTGGACGAAAGAGCTACCAAGGGCGCCTTGGCCTGGACGATCAAGGAGGAGTTCGCGAATTTCAGCTTGAAGAAGGAGAGCAAGGTGCTCAAGCAGGAGCACATGACTGACGTGAGTGGCTCAAGCTCGACGCCTGTTAAATCCGAGGACAAGAGCCGTCTGCCCAGGTCGCCGTGGTCCCCGACTGCAATGAAGCACCAGCAAAAGGCCAAGAAGGAGAAGAAGGTCAAGAAGGAAGGCGGCTTGAATCGTGTGCGTAAGCCTCGCACCGCGTACGTGCTGTACAGTCTCGCCTCCCGGGTCGAAGTGAAGAGGTCGCTGGGCGAGAACGCGCAGATGGTGGAGGTCATGCGCGTGATCTCGCAGAACTGGAAGGAAATGAGTCCCGAAGACAAAGCGCCGTGGGTGGAGGCAGCGAGGGAGGACGAGCTGCGCTACGAGAACGAGATGAACGAGACGACGGCGTAAGTTGGAGACGAAGGTGAGAAGTACATACATACCTATCGGATATGCCGCTATATACATTTGTTTTCAAAGCCAACTGGTGCGTTGGAGTGCATTGATTGCATTACATGTCAAGGCCGAGGTAGGCATGCTGGGGAGTCATGTTAGTTACTCGTCCTGTTCCGTGCGCAGCTTGCGGCCGTTGAAGATCGAGGCGGCATTGTCTTCGGCGCTGTTGAAGCTCTGGGCGACGTCGAGGAGGCTCTGCAGTGCAGCGTTGAGCTCGTTGTTGGCGGCAGCGTTGGCGTCAGCTAGAGACAGGATCTGCTGGAGAGCTTGCTGAGCCTGACCGCTGAAGGAGTCGCCGAACGGAGCGATTGCGTTGCTGACGTCTGTGGCGAGCGATGCAGTAACTGCAGCGTTGCTGCTCACGGTTGAACTGAGCTCAGCAAGCTGGCTGGCAGCATTCTGGGCGGCGGAAGTGTCGAGCATTCCAGCGGTGAGAGCGAGGAGAATTGCGATAGGCTTCAGGAGACGAGCGAACGTCTTCATGACGGTTGTCACTTGAGGGAAAATTGATGAATGAATAGCAAGCTGCAGAGTGCAATGGCCAAGGGCGGAGACTTTGTCCGTGGCCACACATCGTGTACCTATCTATCACAAGTTCTTGTTGAAGTTGCCGCCTGCTAGAAGGGTGGATACTCAAGTGGTGTAAATCCAGGACCAACTTGTGATCCGATGGCCACAAGAGGAAATTGACTGGCACTGACTTCGCTGGCAAGTGTGCTCTTGGGTTCGTCTTCAACTCTCGAAAAGATACTTTTTTCCGAAACAAATCTATGTATTCACCGATCTTTTGTACACATACATACACCAATAGAATTCATTCTATCTACCACATGAGTTTGCTCCTCAAAGACTCTCTCGCCCGCGTGCTCACGAGGAGCACGACTCTGAGCTGCCGGCGCCGAAGTCCTGCGTCCAGTAGTGTTGGTACGTGCTGTCGGCGTTGTACGCGTACGCGCAGCCGAACATGGTGACCTTGCTACTGAGAATGTTCGCTTTGTGACCCGCCGAGTTCATCCAGGCCGTCATCACCGCGTCCACATCGGTCTGACCCGCCGCGACGTTCTCCGCGACGGCCGTCCACGAGTAGCCCGAGTCCGAGATGCGCGCCGACATGGAGGAGCCATCGGAGCCCGTGTGGCTCATGAAGTCCTTGGCCGCCATGTCGTCCGAGTGACGCTGGGCTGCCGACTGGAGCTTCGAATTCGTGCACAGCTTCGAGAGACCCGCCGCCGCGCTGCTTGTTGACCGCATCCAGCATTTGCTGCTGCATTGAGCTGGACGTGGAGGGAGCTGTCGTTGGCGCCTTCGTGGTGACAGCGGGGCCTTCGTCGCAGCAGGTTTCACCGTGGCTGGGGTGTACGCAGACGACGAAGAGGAGGAGGTAGAGCAGGATTCGCTGCTTCCAGCACCAAAGTCCTGGGTCCAGTAGTGCTTGTAGGTGCTCTTGGCGTTGTACGCGTAGCCGCAGCCGAACATGGTGTTGTCCCTGCTGAGGATGTTCGCCTTGTGGCCGGCCGAGTTCATCCAGGACTTCATGACCGCTGCCACGTCCTTCTGGCCAGCCGCAACGTTCTCAGCGATGTTCGTCCAGTCATACCCCGAGGCCGTGACACGCTGCGACATCGAGGAGCCGTCCGAGCCCGTGTGGCTCATGTAGTTCTTGGCCGCCATGTCGTTCGAGTGTTTCTGGGCCGCGGACTGCAACTTGCTGTTCATACAGAGCGACGAGAGCCCACGTGCAGCTCGCTCCTTGTTGACAGCAGCGAGAAGCAGCGACTGGAATCCCGTCTGCGAGTACGTTTGGAGGTGGCGGGAGGTGACGTTCACTGCAGAGCTGCTGCTGCTGCTGTTGTTGTCGTTGGTACCGATCTCTTGGGCAATGGGGTTCCCAACGGCGGTAGGTAGTGAGGCTTCAATGGCCCAGACAGCGTTGCTGGCTACCGCTAGAAGCCCGACAAGCAGGAGGATCGTTCTCTGGTGGTGGAAGGTTGGCATATTGCTGAGTGCAGGCTTGACGACGGAATGGGCTGAACGAAGTCGACTGCGAACGGTAAAAAGCGGAATGGGCGGACTGACGCGAAAGAACGGACCGGCAGCACGCGGATGGCAAGCATCAAATACATCTACCCTACTAAGTTGTCTGGTGCACTCTGATACTCTCTCTCCATGTACTCTCCATGGCGTTGCTCAGTATTGAGCATCGATGGCCGGCTCTGACATGGCCTTCGGTTCAGCATGAGGTGCCTTTCGTCAAAACTTCTCCATTCGATTGAGGCGCTACTGCCGTCAGGGTCTGTGGCCACGACGCTGTCAAGGACAGGCAACCGAGCGCGAGGAAGTGCCCCGGAAACAGTGATAACAGACGAGCACTTCAACGAGAAACAGCTTGGGCCATATCTGCGTTGGAGTGGAAACCAGCTGGCACACTAGGAATGATCACGACGGACCCGCTAAGCGAAATGCGACCCACGAGTTGTCGGGTGCTGTAAGATGCGAAGCCATGTAGGGCCACGAGATCCACGCGCATTGCTTTGCCCTCACGGTTAGGCTCACCCGGATGGGAATGAGTGCAAGTAATTGTGACCTCTTTCTTGGCGATCAGAAGTCAGACAAACGGCCAGCCCAGACAGAGCTCATTGACTTCACCCGACGGGCTCAAGAGCGATGGCCGTTATGTAGTGTGCCCCTCGGCCGTTGTTGCGCTGAAGCATTCCAGCTACCCTGCAGATCCTGGCATCCACACCATCATCGTTGAAAGTGACCAAGTTATCGTTGCAAGGATCGACTTCAAGATGGCTAACTTAACAACGCGGTAGGACCGGTGAGTTCTTGGCTGTCGTCGGCAGCAAGGATCTGTGTGGTGGTTCAATGCTGCACCCCAAAGGACCAGACTTTGAACGCCCCGGCAGCACCTAATGGATATCATTTTTGACTGCCGGGTTCTCGGAATTCGGCCCCACAACCGCCACATGGACTCAGGCGCCGAGGAATTTCGCTCGAGTGTCCGGGCGACTGCTGTCGCTCAGTGGCGCTTTATTCACAGCTTTTACATGGAGCATTCTCCTCCAGCAGCCTGCGTCGCCCCTTGCCAGTTGGGGGCAAACTTTCGCGCACCTCGGTGGCCTTTGTCGAGCGCTCGATCGCACGTGCTGAGCATATGCTGGCTCTGATTGCCGCCTCTCCTCAAGTAATGATCGAGGTATGGCTCCTTCGGGTTAAAGGCTGCGTCTACGTGGTGAAGGGACAACATCTAGTCGCTTATGCCTCTCGGTAATATAAGAACCGCTCGCCGGGCCGGTGCGAGCAGGCAACAGCTTCGCCTTGAGCGGTTGCTTGGTGCAAAGCCCACGAATACGGGTCTTGCACTGCACCGACGGCACCACCACGCCGCATGTTGTGGAAAAAGACAAGGCCGCTATAGCTGCTGGCAAAGCAGCTGGACTCCGCGACTGACATTGCCACCTAAAGAGCTTCACAGCGACCGGTTCGGCACGTAAGGAATCCCGTGTGGCGTCGTACGGGTCAGGGTGTCGAACGCCTTCCTTTTGTGTGTCTCTTTCTTGTAAATGCTAGCACACGACACCAGCGTCTGTGCCAAACCAATCTGCATGCGCGGACTGAGGCAAGGTCGCTCCTCATGAGAACGGTAGAATGGCACAGACAATACAGTTTAAATTTACAGGTGGTCTGTCGAACCACACATAGCATTAGTAAACGCCACAGAAAAACTTGTCACGACGAGTAAATCCACAGATCGTAGCGGTAAATCCACAGATGCAAAGTCTAGAATAATGTGGCACACCTAAAGCATGTACAGAACCTAAATTAGTGATCATTGATCTCCACCAATCCCCCCCCCCGCGCCCTGCACTCCAAGGTAGCAGCAAGCAGGAACGTGGTGACGGCGAGACTCCGGTAACAGGGCCAGAGGACCTGAGAGAGCCGAGCGGTGACAGCGGGAGGCCGGTGACGAGGCCAGAGAACCTGAGAGAGCCGAGCGGTGACAGCGGGAGGCCGGTGACGAGGCCAGAGGACCTGAGAGAGCCAAGCGGTGACAGCGGGAGGCCGGTGACGAGGCCAGAGAACCTGAGAGAGCCGAGCGGTGACAGCGGGAGGCCGGTGACGAGGTCAGACGGCATAGGCACACGAGGCGAGAGTTGGAGAGGAGCTTCACCTGATACGAATCGGATAACATGACGCGGATTCGGTATTCGTGGGAGGAGCTGTGTACGATTGAAACCAAGGAAGCTGCCGCTGAGTTTGTGGAAGGGGAGTTTTGCTGCTCTCAAGTCACGCACACCGACCCACTACGTGAATGCCTACTTTGCACAGGGGGAGAACATCTAATGGTGGAGCGAAGGCTGAAGTGTACAAGCAAAACGTGTCACACTTTTGGTAAGTGCGGGGCGAAGTTCAAAACATGGAGGTGTGACGCGTCCGATCGTACGAGGATTTTTCAAAACACTGTGGATCATGTCCGCGACGAAGCTATGGCATGCGAAGGACCCCACAAGAGTGTTGTTACGGCGGAGATGAAGAAGTTCATTCTTCAGCAAGATGAGTGTGGTATTTCTCCACAGCTTATCTTGAGCAACATGAGGCATGTCTCGGATATTGTTGAGCCAAAGCGTGGTTACCCTACTATCTCACAAGTCACAAACTGCGCCAAGTACTTACGGAAGCTCAAGGGTACTAAGAATACGGTACATGCAGTGAAGCAAATGATGCGAGAAGCAGCGTTCGACCCCACTGGTGATCTGAATAACGCTTTTTTGGAGATCGCGAGGATGACGAAGGATTCACGTACGTTGGAAAAGGGACAGATGATGATTCGTTCGTAATTGGAGTGACGAGTATCGCCCTAGTCAATGCAGCAATTGCCTATGCCTCAGGTAGTCGGTTCACCCTGTTTCATGCAGACGCGACTTTCAAGCTAAGTGATCTTGGCTATCCCGTAATTACCTGTGGGTTTTCGGACTCGACGCGGTCGTACCAACTTGCTGCTATCTTCATCGTTAGTCGACGAACCGCCAAGGAGTATGCTATGTGTCTCGGTGCGTTTAGTCGCGTAGTCAAGAAAGTTCGCCCGACTGCCACGCTCTGTATTGACGCCGTCATGGGAGATGCTGAGGACGCGCAGTTGAACGGTTTTCAACAGGTTGCCGAATTTAACTCCGCTACGTACCTGATGTGTTTCTTCCACGTGCTGTATAACGTTCGGAAGCGGACTCGGCACTTGTCACCGGTTCATCGAAAGGCGGTGACAGAAGGAATTATGCGAATTCACTACACCGCTGACATGAACGCTTACTACGAGGAAAAGGAGAAAGTACTAGACGAGTGGAAAATGGTGCCGCAGCTGGCGTCCTTTGTCGCGTACTTCACGAACCAGTGGTTAGAAAGCCGATATTGGAGGTGGCAAATTTTCCACACACCTAGTGGATACGCAACAACGAACAATCCATGCGAGACGTTCAATGCACTGCTGAAGAAATACACTGGGCGACGGCGCTTCTACATGCAGCGTCTACTACGTATCAGCCGTGTTGTAGTTCAAGACGCGACGAAGCGGACTCCAGCACTCGACAACCAGATTCAACAACCTGCTCCGTTCATTTGTTCGGTTTGCAGCGTCTTCGATGCATCAGCACTGGGAAAAATTATTGCAAGACGCGACAACCCCAGCATTTGCCGTGTCAAGCACGTCGGAGCAGAAGGAGATTCAAGAACCTGACGATCTACAAGCGGTTTGCAACGCGTTAGACGCTCCGTTTCAAGCTACACCTGAACCACGTGAGGATTCGGATGACCAGATTCTGGGGGCCTCTCTACTTTTAAGAGAACAGCGAACAAGAGCAGCTCAACTCTACAAGAGCGTAGTCACGTGGTCTCTACGCTATGCTCATACTTCCGCTATGCCGGAGGGCGGATGGGTGGTTGACGTGGATAAGTGTGTGTGTGGCTGTAAGTTCTACAGCAAGCACAAGACATGCTGTCATGTTATTGTTGAAGCAGCATCATGAAGCATCCAGTACGCCGGAAGTATTGTCTCTGACGGAGCCGCTCGAAGGACGCCCGCCGTTGGCCTCGCGAGCGTTAGACGTTCAGTTCATCCTGTGTCCAGACACTTAAGTATATTTTAGGTTGTCTGTAATACTCTGAATAGGCTATCGCCCAACTTATCGTTTACCTCAACTGGAATCTCTCTGTCACCGGTATGTTCAGTGACCGGTGACAATATGTCACCGCTCTTTCAATACCCGGTGACATTACTCATTCCGAGAATATCACTGTCACCGATTATCAGAACTAGTAGTAGGTTGATCTTTGCAATAACAAGTGGCTGTAGCGAACGTTTTTATATTTGACTAAGCTGTCTTTACTCCTCGTCACTACTACTCTCACTAAGATCGGCGCTGTCGCTGTCACTCCAACTCCCCTCACTGGCTGGCTGCTCTTCTTCTTGTGGCTCGCGGTGGCGGCGGCGCACATGCTGATTCAGCGAGTTGCGGATAGCGTAGACAATGCCGCAGTAAGGTCACCGATACGGACCCCCGCGAACGACACAGCTTTGGCGATGCTCAACAAGTCCTGCACGCGAATACGCTAGCGCCATGCAGCGGTTGCACCGAAACGACCGGAATACGACAGCCTCCGTTGAGTCCGGTTCTTGAGGGATACCGTCCACAAGGACGTAGGCGTGCAGCCGAACGTTCAAGCGGCGGAAACCCGCGCCGGCATGCGCGAGATCTCCGCGGAAAAGTACCATGTGCCCGCGGTCCAGTCGGATTGTACGGCGCCTGCTTCGGTCCACCTGCCCGCCGAAGCACCCCGGGTAAACGTGGATAAAAGTGTCATCCATGAGCGCGATGATCACCGAAGCTTGTACTAACTCCCGGGTTAGGAGCGCTCTCGCCGTCTCAAAGGTGGGAAAGTCCCGGTGCACAGCTTGGTCGCGCCCACCCGGGAGTGATCGCAAAGCGTGCCAGTTGGTCTCGTCCACGTGCCAAGCGTCGTTGATGCGCAGTAGATTCACCAGCTGATGGTGGATTGCTTCAATGGCCGGTGTCAAGATTGGTAGGGTTGCCTGTAACCGGAACTCGTCCCTCTCTTCTTCATATACGCAACCAAATATAGGATCGTATTGAAGCGACTCAATCTCACCCAAAGCAGCAGCGCACTCCTCCGTCAGCACTAGGTCATGCATGACGAAGCCTCGGTTCCAGAACTCAGCAATGTTCAGTGGTCTAAAGAAGGCCATCATCACAACAGCCAGCCTAGTCGCGGTGAGCTGGCGCCGCCCTGGATCAAGTGGGCGGCGGCTCGCTGCTGGTGCTGCTGGCGCTGAGTCTCGGTGGTCGCGCCGCCTGGGGGCAGCGGCTTGCTGCTGGTGCTGGGTCTCGGTGGTCGCGCCGCCCAGAGTCAGGGGCAGCGGCTTGCTGCTGGTGCTGGGCCTCGGTGGTCGCGCCGCCCAGAGTCAGGGGCAGCGGCTTGCTGCTGGTGCTGGGCCTCGGTGGTCGCGCCGCCCAGAGTCAGGGGCAGCGGCTTGCTGCGGGCGCTGGGCTTCGGTGGTCGCGCCGCCTAGAGTCAGGGACGACGGCTTGCGGGCCTCGTCTTCACGCCGCCCAGAGTCAGGGGGCGGCGGCTCGCTGCTGGTGATGCTGGGGTTGGCCTTGGTCGTGGCGCTGCCCAGAGTCAGGGGCGCGGCTCGCTGGCGCTGCTGGGGTCGGCCTTGGTCGTGGCGCCGCCCAGAGTCAGGGCGGCGGCTCGCTGCTGGTGCTGCTGGCGCTGGGCTTGGTCGTGGCGCCTCCCAGAGTCAGGGCGGCGGCTCGCTGCTGGTGCTGCTGGCGCTGGGCTTGGCTGTGCGGGGCCAGGTGCGTGGTGGCCCGCAAGTTCTCGAATGAGAGGCCAGCCAAGCTGCAAGCCAGCGGGCGAGCTTGTCCGACGGGACCAGGAGTGACGTTTTTTTAATATACGAGGCTGATTGGTTGATTGGAAAGTGTCGCAGTGAAGCAGACGGATTTACACATCCGTGGATTTCCTCCTCCGTCGTCTGTGATTTTGCTTAATTTACATGTGTAAATCACCTTTTCTCGCTCCTCATGTCTGCCTGCCTGCCTATTTTCGATTGTGTGGCACCGCAAGACGTCCACGACCCCAAGTTGAAGAGGCCATCGATAAAGGCCAGGCGATTTGCAAAATGATGACCATGATGTCAAAGCATAAAAAGGATAAAAAGTCTATTGCTCACACGTTGCTTCTTGCGATTCATCTTTAGCTCACAGCAGCTTCGTTCTGGTTCACGCACGGGACTGGTACGGACGGAGGTGGACGCTAACACTCAAGTCTCACCTTCAACACCAAAGGAACACGACGTCCACTCACTTCCTCGCCTTGCAACCAGGCGTCTTGGGTGCAGGAGTCGGCATCGGGGCCTTGGTGGCAGGCTCTGTGACGACCGGGGTTGTAGTGGCCGGCGGCGCAGTCGTAGCAGGAGGAGACGTGGTAGCAGGGGCCTTGGTCGCAGGCTCTGGGGAGTAGTCATCAACGTCCGAAGCCTCACCCGCGACTTGGTCCTGCTGCTGGGTCTGGTCAGTCTCGTCGGACTGAGCAGACTGCGCGGTCTGATCAGTCTGCTCGGTCGACTGCGAGCTGCCGCTATCGCACGACTCCGTGTCGCCGGCGCCGAAGTCCTGGGTCCAGTAGTGCTTGTACTCGCTACTCTCGCGGTACGCGTAGGACGTGCCGAGCATGGTGTAGTCGGCGCCCAAGATGTTCTCACGGTGCCCGGGCGAGTTCATCCACGACTCCATCACCGACTTCACGTCCTCCTGACCAGCAGCGACGTTCTCGGCAACAGCACCCCAGTCGTAGCCCGCATCGGTGACTCGCTGCGACATCGTCGAGCCGTCGGCGCCATCGTGAGCCATGTAGTTGTTCTTGGCCATGTCGTCCGAGTGGCGCTTGGCCGCTGCCTGCAGCTTGCTGTTGGTGCACAGCGCCTTAAGTCCCGCCTTGGCTCGCTCGGCGTTCACCGCGTCCAGCATTTGCTGGTAGTAGTCGCCGCTCACCGTGCCCGAGGATTGTTCGGTGGATTGGTCATACGATTGTTTGACTGACTGCTGCTTGGTCGACTGCAGGCTGCGCGGGTTGCCGGATGCCGACGACAAGTTCGAAGTCAAAGCGGAGACCACAAGCAGTAGAGCGAGAGAGGAGCGCGTGATGGCCATCATGGTCGACGTCGGAAGATAGATGTTTAAGTTTGGTTTGATGGTATCGCTCCGAGTCGGCGAGATAAAGAGTGAGCCATCTCAACACCGAGGCTGCGGACAGCAAGTTCACGGGCGGGATAAGACGACAAGCCGAACAGAGGGAGACTTTCATGCGTGTGAGCCCGAGCGTGGCAGCCGCAACGCCAAGTCCAGCTGAACCGAGCAACCGATGTCGAATGCTGCTCGCAAACCAGCTGAACGTCGGGTGGGGGACTGCCCCGTCATTAGGTCGAGTTGCAGCTTCTTCACCGCGAAGCTGTCAACGCCGCAGAAAGTAGAAAGTGGTGGGACCCCCAAGACGTAAGAGCGGGGCTATCCTGCGCCCCACGGGTGCGCTTGGCATTGTTCGACGCACTGAAATGGGGCTTGATCATAGTCAAGTTATCGCTCAATGAAGCGCGAAAGACTACACCAGCACGGTGATGGTCAACTCGGATCCGGCAAATGGGAGTAATGCGTAAGCACGATAGATATCATGGATATCATGGTTGCTAACTCTGGTACGTGGACCTCATTGTGGACGCCGATTAATGCCCGCCGTTGCGCAGGAACGTCACGTGTGAGTTTAATCCGTGGCTAGTGGAGACTGAAGTAGACGCAGTCGGGGTACAGGAGAAACCGCAACTAGCCTTTGCAGTCTCTGCTTCTGCGGCAGCAGCCTGAATCATGCAGTGAAGGAGGCAATCAGAGCCAGCATATGCTCAGCACGTGCGATCGAGCGCTCGACAAAGGCCACCGAGGTGCGCGAAAGTTTGCCCCAACTGGCAAGGGGCGACGCAGGCTGCTGGAGGAGAATGCTCCATGTAAAAGCTGTGAATAAAGCGCCACTGAGCGACAGCAGTCGCCCGGACACTCGAGCGAAATTCCTCGGCGCCTGAGTCCATGTGGCGGTTGTGGGGCCGAATTCCGAGAACCCGGCAGTCAAAAATGATATCCATTAGGTGCTGTCGGGGCGTTCAAAGTCTAGTCCTTTGGGGTGCAGCATTGAACCACCACACAGATCCTTGCTGCCGACGACAGCCAAGAACTCACCGGTCCTACCGCGTTGTTAAGTTAGCCATCTTGAAGTCGATCCTTGCAACGATAACTTGGTCACTTTCAACGATGATGGTGTGGATGCCAGGATCTGCAGGATAGCTGGAATGCTTCAGCGCAACAACGGCCGAGGGGCACACTACATAACGGCCATCGCTCTTGAGCCCGTCGGGTGAAGTCAATGAGCTCTGTCTGGGCTGGCCGTTTGTCTGACTTCTGATCACCAAGAAAGAGGTCACAATTACTTGCACTCATTCCCATCCGGGTGAGCCTGTTTAATAACCGTGAGGGCAAAGCAATGCGCGTGGATCTCGTGGCCCTACATGGCTTCGCATCTTACAGCACCCGACAACTCGTGGGTCGCATTTCGCTTAGCGGGTCCGTCGTGATCATTCCTAGTGTGCCAGCTGGTTTCCACTCCAACGCAGATATGGCCCAAGCTGTTTCTCGTTGAAGTGCTCGTCTGTTATCACTGTTTCCGGGGCACTTCCTCGCGCTCGGTTGCCTGTCCTTGACAGCGTCGTGGCCACAGACCCTGACGGCAGTAGCGCCTCAATCGAATGGAGAAGTTTTGACGAAAGGCACCTCATGCTGAACCGAAGGCCATGTCAGAGCCGGCCATCGATGCTCAATACTGAGCAACGCCATGGAGAGTACATGGAGAGAGAGTATCAGAGTGCACCAGACAACTTAGTAGGGTAGATGTATTTGATGCTTGCCATCCGCGTGCTGCCGGTCCGTTCTTTCGCGTCAGTCCGCTCATTCCGCTTTTTACCGTTCGCAGTCGACTTCGTTCAGCCCATTCCGTCGTCAAGCCTGCACTCAGCAATATGCCAACCTTCCACCACCAGAGAACGATCCTCCTGCTTGTCGGGCTTCTAGCGGTAGCCAGCAACGCTGTCTGGGCCATTGAAGCCTCACTACCTACCGCCGTTGGGAACCCCATTGCCCAAGAGATCGGTACCAACGACAACAACAGCAGCAGCAGCAGCTCTGCAGTGAACGTCACCTCCCGCCACCTCCAAACGTACTCGCAGACGGGATTCCAGTCGCTGCTTCTCGCTGCTGTCAACAAGGAGCGAGCTGCACGTGGGCTCTCGTCGCTCTGTATGAACAGCAAGTTGCAGTCCGCGGCCCAGAAACACTCGAACGACATGGCGGCCAAGAACTACATGAGCCACACGGGTTCGGACGGCTCCTCGATGTCGCAGCGTGTCACGGCCTCGGGGTATGACTGGACGAGCATCGCTGAGAACGTTGCGGCTGGCCAGAAGGACGTGGCAGCGGTCATGAAGTCCTGGATGAACTCGGCCGGCCACAAGGCGAACATCCTCAGCAGGGACAACACCATGTTCGGCTGCGGCTACGCGTACAACGCCAAGAGCACCTACAAGCACTACTGGACCCAGGACTTTGGTGCTGGAAGCAGCGAATCCTGCTCTACCTCCTCCTCTTCGTCGTCTGCGTACACCCCAGCCACGGTGAAACCTGCTGCGACGAAGGCCCCCGCTGTCACCACGAAGGCGCCAACGACAGCTCCCTCCACGTCCAGCTCAATGCAGCAGCAAATGCTGGATGCGGTCAACAAGCAGCGCGCGGCGGCGGGTCTCTCGAAGCTGTGCACGAACTCGAAGCTCCAGTCGGCAGCCCAGCGTCACTCGGACGACATGGCGGCCAAGGACTTCATGAGCCACACGGGCTCCGATGGCTCCTCCATGTCGGCGCGCATCTCGGACTCGGGCTACTCGTGGACGGCCGTCGCGGAGAACGTCGCGGCGGGTCAGACCGATGTGGACGCGGGGATGAACTCGGCGGGTCACAAAGCGAACATTCTCAGTAGCAAGGTCACCATGTTCGGCTGCGCGTACGCGTACAACGCCGACAGCACGTACCAACACTACTGGACGCAGGACTTCGGCGCCGGCAGCTCAGAGTCGTGCTCCTCGTGAGCACGCGGGCGAGAGAGTCCTTGATGAGCAAACTCATGTGGTAGATAGAATGAATTCTATTGGTGTATGTATGTGTACAAAAGATCGGTGAATACATAGATTTGTTTCGGAAAAAAAGTATCTTTTCGAGAGTTGAAGACGAACCCAAGAGCACACTTGCCAGCGAAGTCAGTGCCAGTCAATTTCCGCTTGTGGCCATCGGATCACAAGTTGGTCCTGGATTTACACCACTTGAGTATCCACCCTTCTAGCAGGCGGCAACTTCAACGAGAACTCGTGATAGATATGTACACGATGTATGGCCACGGACAAAATCTCCACCTGTGGCCACTAGCAGGATGCTATTCATTCATCAATTTTCCCTCAAGTGACAACCGTCATGAAGACGTTCGCTCGTCTCCTGAAGCCTATCGCAATTCTCCTCGCTCTCACCGCTGGAATGCTCGACACTTCCGCCGCCCAAAATGCTGCCAGCTAAAGGAGCTTAGTTCGACCGTGGCGAACGCTGCAGTCACAGCAGTACTCCGCACTGCGGAGTCCGCAGAGGCTGGTTGCTGTTTCACAGTACCCAGGGTGCCCCATCTGCTTATTCAGCACTGCTAAACTTCAGCAGCCCCCGCAAGCCACTGGTTAAACTCACACGTGACGTTCCTGCGCAACGGCGGGCATTAATCGGCGTCCACAATGAGGTCCACGAACCAGAGTTAGCAACAATGATATCCATGATATCTATCGTGCTTACGCATTACTCCCATTTGCCGGATCCGAGTTGACCATCACCGTGCTGGTGTAGTCTTTCGCGCTTCATTGAGCGATAACTTGACTATGATCAAGCCCCATTTCAGTGCGTCGAACAATGCCAAGCGCACCCGTGGGGCGCAGGATAGCCCCGCTCTTACGTCTTGGGGGTCCCACCACTTTCTACTTTCTGCGGCGTTGACAGCTTCGCGGTGAAGAAGCTGCAACTCGACCTAATGACGGGGCAGTCCCCCACCCGACGTTCAGCTGGTTTGCGAGCAGCATTCGACATCGGTTGCTCGGTTCAGCTGGACTTGGCGTTGCGGCTGCCACGCTCGGGCTCACACGCATGAAAGTCTCCCTCTGTTCGGCTTGTCGTCTTATCCCGCCCGTGAACTTGCTGTCCGCAGCCTCGGTGTTGAGATGGCTCACTCTTTATCTCGCCGACTCGGAGCGATACCAACAAACCAAACTTAAACATCTATCTTCCGACGTCGACCATGATGGCCATCACGCGCTCCTCTCTCGCTCTACTGCTTGTGGTCTCCGCTGTGACTTCGAACTTGTCGTCGGCATCCGGCAACCTGCGCAGCCTGCAGTCGACCAAGCAGCAGTCAGTCAAACAATCGTATGACCAATCCACCGAACAATCCTCGGGCACGGTGAGCGGCGACTACTACCAGCAAATGCTGGACGCGGTGAACGCCGAGCGAGCCAAGGCGGGACTTAACCCCTTAGTTCCCGTATGTTGTACGGTACTACATAAGCGGTGTATACCCTAATTCACTTTTGTCGCAGCGTCTCTGGTATGTTGGAGGTCCAACATAAGGAGCGATTAGACTTAGTGTTTGTATGGAGACAATCCCAAGATATCCTATAGTGAAAGTAAGATATTTTATTAACAAAAAAGAACCAAATGCACAGGCTTAGGTTTGTAGTCTGTAGGTACGGTTGCAGGTGGTAGAGAAGGGAGGGTCTCACCCAGTAAGCACGAGTGGCCAGCAGGCTGCAGAGCTCATTTAGCAAAAAGACGAATCGAGCGCAACATGGTTGGTCCGGCCGGCAAAACCCCACGGCACCAGCTAACCGAACACGAGCGGCGCCTGTGCCTCGAGGCACTGCTGAGCGAGCGCCACGAACGTCGCGTGCGTCGTGCGCAGCAGAAGACGGGTGATAACGCTGCGGGGCAGCGAGGGCTGCGAAGCGTACGACAGCGGCGATGGAGGTCGCCGAGTCCAGGCGATGCTTGCGGCCAAGAGCTGAGGGCAAGGAGGAGGCGGGCGCTACGGCTGCTGCTGAGGCCAAGCAGACGACGGGCAAGAAGGCAACGAAGACCAAGGACGCAGCAGCCGAGGTCAAAGGATACGGTGACGAAGAAGAAGGCGGCGGCGAACGCTTGCGCCCTACAAGAAGAAGAGGAGGCGGCAAAGGCGACGCGGACCAGTCCAAGGGCTGTGGCCAGGCCGCCAGTGGCCGGCAAGAAGAAAGCCGCGGCCAAGTCACCGGCGACCGGCAAGAAGAGGGCGGCGGCTAAGCTTCCGGCGTCCAGAATGAAGAAGAAGGCGGCGAAGGAGACGTCAGGCAAGTCGACGTCGACGACCAAGAAGAAGGCGGCGAAGGAGTTCGGTGATAGCTTCACGCAGCCACGGAGGGGCAAGAAGCAGCTCATGCAGTTGAGGCTGCCGTCGGTGAGGTGCTCGCTGACATCGTCGGCTCTATCGCTGTTACCGAGAACCCCAGCACGCCTGTTCGGACGCCGTTACCTGCAGAGCAGACTGCGCCAACGTCGAACGCGGGGAAGCGGAAACGGGGACCATCCTCGTCATCTCGCAAACGTCGCCGCGGTATCCTGCAAGACGAAGATGTAAGTTATGTTGGTCTTCTCCAACATTAGCAGCTGCCATGCAAACGGATGTGAACATAAGGACTAACATAACTGTGTGTATTATTGTGAAACCGGTAGATCGGGCCAATGGACGACGGGCGCAGTGGTGGTGAAGAGTGCAGCGACGGTGGTAGCGATGGAGAAGACGATGAGCCCTACGTCCCACCCTGTGTCGTCGACGCAGACCCAAACCTGATGGAGGAAGGCGCCGACCGCTATACCGGCCTGAACTCGGATGAGGATCCTGACATCCAAGAAGAGCCCGAAGACGAGGAAGACGCCGATGATGAAAGCTGGAGTGAAGATTGGGACATCGGTGATCTCACGGACGAAGATTCCGACATCGAGCGCGGAGAGCTTCCGGACTCTGTCTGCTTGTCTGCTGCAAAAGACAAGCACCTGATCACTTCGATGCGAGACGATGGCTGGGAGTACGGTAAAGTTATTTTGGACGCATCCAACATACGTTGTCGTAAGTGGAAGTCGTTCAACATAACGTCTAACATATCTTTGAATGTGTTATTGGTTGCAGATACATCGAAGTTTGGCCCGGATCCGACTCTACGAGACCTCTACGATGGACCATACGGCCCAAGCGACAGCGTCCTAAGCGTGGCCGATGACCCTCTGGCTTTGCTATTCTACTTCCTCCCGCCAAAGTTGTGGGCGCAGATTGCTGTTGAGAGCAACACCTATCACCGACAATCCATCCCGCAGCGGGCACGGACGCTACGTACGCAGCAGCGTCGGAATGGTGGAGGCGTTGAAGATCTTGGTGAGATCCGCCGCCGGCTTGCAGCTGTGGATGACATTGAGGCATGGGAAGTTCTACGGGTCGTGGCATTGCTGATTGCCAGGATGTTGGCGCCTATCCGAAAGGGAATCGCGGCGCATTGGTCACTGAAGAAGATTGGGGCGCTACCTACGAATCGGTTCGGCAAGTTCATGGCAAAAGAATCGTTTCTTTCATATTATGGGCTATCTACACTTCTCCAACAACAAGTCCCCGCAAGCCCGCCTGGACCGCGCGTGGAAGATCCGACCTGTTGTCGACGTGCTGCAGCGCACGTTTGCCCGCGGCTACAAAGCCGCCCCCAATTCTCAGCTTCGACGAGGCGACGTTGCCTTCACGCTCGCGTTACAACCCAATGCGCCAATTCAACAAGGACAAGCCGCACCGGTGGGGAACGAAGGTTTTTGTCGCTGCCTGCGCTAAGACGGCGTATTGCATGAGGTGCGTTGGTGGTTGAAGTGGCAAGCTTTGGCTTGCTATTTTTTTTTGGCCCAAGTGCTTATGTTGGATGTGAACCAACATAAAACACTGATGGGCTACATGAAACTAACATAAGAACTAACATATCGGTGTACTATTGTTACTTTGCTTAGGATCGAGATTTACTGTGGCGCAAAAACCCATCTTCTCACTCCCGTGCCCGAGGACAACAATTCCGGCGAAGCGGCGGTGCTGCGCAACATGCATGCACTGTTTGCCCCCTCACCAACGTCGCCGTGGAGACTAGTGGTAACCGATCGGTTCTACACTTCGGTAAAGCTCGCGTTGGAGCTCCTGCATCGCCGTATGTACCCTGACAGGGACGATTCAGACCGATCGATCCGGCTACGCGAAGGGGCGTGATCACAAGCAAAAAGGTTCGAACGGTAAACAAGAGGAAGGTGGTGGTGCCGCCTCAGGGGACGACGAAGCTCGCGCAGAACAAGATGTTCCGCAGGTTTACGGCAGCGATGTGGATGGACCGAAATCCGGTCCACATGCTGTCAAGCGGAGGCAGTCGACAAGCTGTCGCAGTCCGTAAGTTATGCGTCTATGCTATTATTTCTGTTGGAAGTGCTCACATTGTATTTGTATTATGTCTCTGTAGTGCAGCGAATCCACGGTCGAATGCAGTCAGTCCTTGCGCCGGAGCTGGTGCGAGACTATCACCGCTCGATGGGCGGTGTTGACGTCCACGACCAGCTCCGTATGCAGCGCTATAGTGCAGCTGTCCTACAAAACGCGCAAGTACTACAAGACGCTGTTTCTAGGTCTTCTAGATATGGCGCTCGTGAACGCGTTTATCGTGTACCGCTACAACAAGAAGGTGAACAACAAGCGGCCACCGAAGCACTACGCCTTTTTTGAAGAGCTGATGGAGCAACTCTTGGCTGTGGACTCCGACATTGTTTTCACAGAGATTGAGGTAAGTTATGTTGCCCCGTCAACATAAGCGCTTTGGTGGGGCACGTTTTTTCAACATAAGGCGGCCTAATGTTGTCAACGTGTATAACTTACAGCAAGCGACTTCAGCAAGGGATCGGACGGCGGCGTCACTAGCTCGGTCCGAGTCGCGGCAGCAGACGTCGGGGCAAGATGGAGCAGCTGATGACAGCCATTATCTGGAGGAGAATCCTGACACTGTCGACGGGGAGCAGGGGTGAAACGGCGTCAGCGCTCGTGCAAGGTGTGCGCGCTGTTCAAGGTCAAGCCGCGAAAGTTTACGAAGCACTTTTGCCCGGGGTGCTCTGCGGGCAACAAACGGTAAGTGCTGCTTGCTATTGTAAAAAGAGGCTCAATATCTAACATGTAGCGATGCAATGCAGCAAGTACTTGTGCAATGTAGTCCGCGAAGGAAGAGCGAAGACGTGCTTTCAGATCTGGCATGGCGATTGGGACAACGGAAACGACATCCCGCGTCATCTACTTCAGGGCACAAGGTGCGCGACCGCCCCCACCTTCGCGCCCTGGAAAGAAGCGACGCCGGGTCAGTCAAGCGCAGGGAGCGGTGGTGAGCCAAGCTGAGGCTGTCTCGGAGGTGGAGGAGGAAGCTGGAGGAAGCGAGAATGCTGATAGTGCGGGGAGGCATGGCTGACGACGAGTTGTAGGCAGTACGTTTTGTGCATCATTTGTGAGCTAGCAATCAATTGAAACGTACCAATTTGCATTACCATCAACGATCGCATGTCCATTTTATCCGTTGCTGCACGTGTGCAATGTCACAAAAATCGAACGCACCGATAAACAGGGCATTTCTTATGTTGATTTGGGCATCATAGGCAAACAGATAAGACAAGTTTGCCTACATAGGATGCCTTTATGTTGTAGCTGTCACCTATGCCCACACGTCTGCCCTCGTACTCCACCCCCAACCCGCGCCTCAAAATCCGTACTTAGACGATGGTGCATACAAAAATCAAGACGTTAGATTATGGGACAGAAAAAAATATACACCTCGTATCCAGCCCGGGAAGTAAGGGGTTAAGGCGCTGTGCACCAACAGCAAGCTGCAGGCAGCGGCCAAGCGCCACTCGGACGACATGGCCAAGAACAACTACATGGCTCACGATGGCGCCGACGGCTCGACGATGTCGCAGCGAGTCACCGATGCGGGCTACGACTGGGGTGCTGTTGCCGAGAACGTCGCTGCTGGTCAGGAGGACGTGAAGTCGGTGATGGAGTCGTGGATGAACTCGCCCGGGCACCGTGAGAACATCTTGGGCGCCGACTACACCATGCTCGGCACGTCCTACGCGTACAGCGAGAGTAGCGAGTACAAGCACTACTGGACCCAGGACTTCGGCGCCGGCGACACGGAGTCGTGCGATAGCGGCAGCTCGCAGTCGACCGAGCAGACTGATCAGACCGCGCAGTCTGCTCAGTCCGACGAGACTGACCAGACCCAGCAGCAGGACCAAGTCGCGGGTGAGGCTTCGGACGTTGATGACTACTCCCAGAGCCTGCGACCAAGGCCCCTGCTACCACGTCTCCTCCTGCTACGACTGCGCCGCCGGCCACTCCAACCCCGGTCGTCACAGAGCCTGCCACCAAGGCCCCGATGCCGACTCCTGCACCCAAGACGCCTGGTTGCAAGGCGAGGAAGTGAGTGGACGTCGTGTTCCTTTGGTGTTGAAGGTGAGACTTGAGTGTTAGCGTCCACCTCCGTCCGTACCAGTCCCGTGCGTGAACCAGAACGAAGCTGCTGTGAGCTAAAGATGAATCGCAAGAAGCAACGTGTGAGCAATAGACTTTTTATCCTTTTTATGCTTTGACATCATGGTCATCATTTTGCAAATCGCCTGGCCTTTATCGATGGCCTCTTCAACTTGGGGTCGTGGACGTCTTGCGGTGCCACACAATCGAAAATAGGCAGGCAGGCAGACATGAGGAGCGACCTTGCCTCAGTCCGCGCATGCAGATTGGTTTGGCACAGACGCTGGTGTCGTGTGCTAGCATTTACAAGAAAGAGACACACAAAAGGAAGGCGTTCGACACCCTGACCCGTACGACGCCACACGGGATTCCTTACGTGCCGAACCGGTCGCTGTGAAGCTCTTTAGGTGGCAATGTCAGTCGCGGAGTCCAGCTGCTTTGCCAGCAGCCTTAGCGGCCTTGTCTTCTTCCACAAAATGCGGCGTGGTGGTGCCGTCGGTGCAGTGCAAGACCCGTATTCGTGGGCGTTGCACCAAGCAACCGCTCAAGGCGAAGCTGTTGCCTGCTCGCACCGGCCCAGCGAGCACTTCTTGCACTGCCTAAGAGGCATATGCCTCGTGAACTTTGTCCTTTCACCACGTTGACTCAGTCTTCGGCCCGAACGCTCCAACATACCGCGATCATTATCCATTTCACCGTCTCGGATCGACCCCAACAGCAACTTCCATTCGTCACAATGATCGATTCAATCCGCTCGTCGCTGGGTCTCTTGCTTGTGGTCGCCGGTATCTTTCCCAGCACCGTCGATGCTGCTAATAACCTGCGCCACGCCACGCGTAGCTTGCAGACGTACACGCAGACCGACGGCTACCAGACCAAAATGCTGGAGCTCGTGAACGAGCAGCGCGCGGCCAACGGTATGTCGTCGCTCTGCATGAACAGCAAGCTGGCAGCCTCTGCGCTGCGTCACTCGGAAGACATGGCCGCGAAGGACTACATGGCCCACAACGGCTCGGATGGCTCCACCATGGAGGAGCGCATCACTGTGGCCGGGTTCATCTGGACCGCTGTCGGTGAGAACGTCGCTGCCGGCCAGGAGACCGTCTCGGACGTCATGACGGCCTGGATGAACTCGCCCGAGCACAAGGCCAACATCCTGGGAGACTACAAGATGTTCGGCACGGCCTACGCGTACAGCGCCGACACAACTTATCAGCACTACTGGACCCAGGACTTCGGCACGGGCGACGACGAGTCCTGCGAGAGCAGCAGCAACAGCGGTAGCACCGCTGCCACCAGCACGGCCAGCTCGGACTCCACCGACCAGACGCAGCAGCAAGACACGACGCAGCAGGACGACGTGGCCGGCGAGGCTTCGACCGAATCCACGACGACGTCGCCAATCATCCAGGAAACCGCAGCGCCGGCCACGACGGCTCCCTCCAGCACGACCGCAACCCCCACTGCCACTACGGCGACTCCTGTCGCGACCACTGCGGCTCCGAGCACCGGG
The DNA here is from genome assembly GCA_024211575.1 of Phytophthora melonis. Classification (NCBI taxonomy): domain Eukaryota; phylum Oomycota; class Peronosporomycetes; order Peronosporales; family Peronosporaceae; genus Phytophthora; species Phytophthora melonis. Next base: position 135,036 of record JAMXKT010000068.1, read on the forward strand.
TGTAAGGCACGCAGAGCGTAAGAAAGTGTTGATCCTTTGGTAAGTGAGTGAAAGTGTAGGTTTTAGAGAGTGAAAAACTCAATGGCATTTGTCTTGGATTTATTTCGCCGCGCACCGGTACTTGCGACCTTTCACCGAACTGAACTCTTTGACCAATACCTGTGAAGCTCTTCCTTGAGCTCTTCCTTGGGCGCCGGTGCTGCCAACGCGACGACCGCCAGGCCTCGATCGGATCTGCTATTTATCCTGGCTGTGCCGGCGCAGAGTGAATCCACTTGAGACTATCACCTATCCCGCGCACGTTTCCAGCCAATCGGCGCAGTGCGGTCTTTTTGTCGGAACATCTTTTGTGAATTTGGTCCCCGAACTGTACGTCCTCACTTGGCCTCACTATGTGCTGACCAAATACTCAAATTTTGTGCTCATTTCGTCGAAAGAGGCACCTCACCCCCCAACAGTACAGAAAGCGCAGCGCCACACACGGCGCGGACGACGACTGCGCGGACCGGCCCTCCTCGCGCCCAGGACAACTTCACTGCCGACTCAAGGGCGGCACGTCACGCATCAGACACAGAGCTATCTCGTGGTGCCGGAATCAGCGGCGAAATCGCGCCGGTTGTCGAGATACGGCGCTTTCTACAACGCCCCAAGGTCGTTCCCATGAGGGTGAACGTCGGAGACGAGAAGCGCAGCAAGCGGAAGCTTCCGAACGCTGCGGCTGCTGCAGACGACGGAGAAGTGAAGTCGATTGAGGACAAGACCAAGACGGCGCGCCACTCGAAGCTGCAGCTCAAGTGCATGGACGGCACCACATTCGACGTGACGTACGAGCAGGCGATGATGTCGTCGACGCTCTGGGTGCTCATGCAAGGTGAGATAGTCGCTAAAGGGTGGTTTTAGGTTAGGAATGGTGGGCTGATGCGTGGTGCAATGCTGTTGCGGCAGACGTGAGCGGGAAGAAGCCCAAGAACGGCGTCAAGCAGCACATCATCCCGATGGAAGGCGTCCCCACAGAAAGTGTGCAGCGCGCGCTGGACTACTGCAGGTTGGTGGATCGCTGTACTGGTTTTAAGGAGCGGAAAAGGTGGCTAATGGTGTTGTGGTCCTGTAGTTGTCTGTACATCCAGCAGGTGGACCGCGCGGAGACAGCGATGCTGGACTGGGAGGACGAGTTCGTCAGTCTGGAGTCGAAGGAGCTGTGTGACTTGGCCAAGGTCGCCTCGAACTTGGACATTCAGCCACTGGTGGATCTCACGTGTCGGTCGATTGCGCAGATCATGTCGGCGACGTCGGAGGCTGACGAGTTGCGGAAAAAGTTTGGCCTGGAAGACCCGCACGACGTCGAGTGCAGCTGTGAGCTGCGCAGTGACATGGCGGGATTTGATTTCGACATGTTCAACTCGCTGGATCACGATCTCTCGACTGAGGAGTATGAGCTGGTGGAGTTCGACCAGCCGAGCGTCGACGAGTTAGTTAGTTTCATCAACGGTAGCGGCAGCAACCCGAACGCGACACAGGGCCAAGTCCAGCAGCAACAAGCCACGGCAGCGTCCAAAAAGAGCTGCCATCTCCACGGAGAGAACTCATCGGATCCGGGCGACTCAAATAACGGCAGCACTACGTCCAGCAAGAAGAAGCGCAAAAAACGCAAAAAGAAAAAATCGCCGCCGAGTTCGAGTCAACTTGTTGACCAAGCGGATACGAAGTCTACACAAGCACCTGAGGACAGCACATCAGGATCACATAAACACACTCAAGACTCCAGCAGCAGCGATGAAGAGAAGGAGGAGCCCGACCGCGAAGAGAACAAGTTGCCGAGCCCCGAACACGTCAAGAAGGGCAAGCCTCAGACTCTGGAGGAAAAGGTGCGGTTAGCCCGCCAAAACCCGAGTGCAGTGTTCAAGGAGTCGCAATTTGAAGATGACGATGACGAAGATATGGCAAAGGTGATCAAGATGTTCGAGCTTAACCTCGAGTCCGCATATCGCGAGTGCGACAAGAAGAAGAAGCCCCGTGTAGACTTTGCACCACGCGAAGTGTTCCGGTCCTCCCTTGTTCGCTCCTCGCAATTTGACTACGTACAACGCCGTCTTTCGGCGACGATGACGTAGCGATCACAACAATGGAGTCGGTCTATGGTTGCCCCTCCTACATGTCTTCAGCTGACACCTAGGACATCCAGAGGCGCCTCGCTCGATAATGTTTGCGTGACCATCTATCATCTCTAAACTATGCCGTAATAATATGACAAACATCTTCACGAACACGAACACGATCGTTTGGTTGCATTGTTGGTCTATTGTATGCCAGGAGCCTAGTCGGCCGTGGCATTCACACGCCACTTGCCGATCTTGAGGTTCTGAAGGAATTGGATGCGGCGGTAGAAGAAGAGGAGCCAGACGAACCCGATCACCAAGCAGATGACGGTCTCCACGTAGAAGCCATCACGCACGATGAGGCACTCACCGCCAGCTTCGGCGCAAGCCTCGCGCTCTTCAGCGTTCGAGCACGTGCGGGAGCCGATCGCCAACACTTCGTCGTGGAAGTAGCCGCCCAGGCACTCACGCGTGGTGAGGTGGTCCACGACAGCGAGACTGAGCGAGTTCGGCCACTTGGAGCCCAGGTTCGTGACCGTGTTGAGGAAAGTCATGTACGTGCCACCAATGGACGGGTCACTGATGCGCGCGTAGAAGGCCATCTGCGGGACGTACATCATGTTGGCCGCGACTTCGTGCAGCGCGCCAATCACCAGAATCACACCGTAGAACATGAAGTGGGAGCTTTCGTCCTGCGCCATGGCCATGGGCGTAATGTACACGAGCCCAGCGTACAGCAGCCCCACCGCGAGCCGCACGGGGTAGCCCCAGAGGAAGAGGTTGAGCGGCTGCGAAGGCTTGATCCACCGACCGATCAAAACCGGGATCACGATGCCGAGCGGGATGAGGATCGGCGTCAGCAGTGCCAGCTTCTCCTTCTTCATGCCGTACTCCACAAGCTTCAGCGACGCGACGCTCTCCGCAGCGGCAAAGCCAATCTTGCTCGTCAGCAGCACCACAGAGAGCGACACGACGCTGGGCAGACGCAGCACCGAGTACATCTGCGAGTAGGTCTGAGCAATGGTGAGCCGTTCGCTGTTCTCATCCTCCGGCTTCTCGTGCTTGAAGAGCCACACGCCCAGAGTGTTGAAGAACATGACCCATCCCCAGAAGCTCATGAAGCCCGGCAGCGACACCATCCCATCGTCCTGGGGCTCGCTACGCAGGTAGCTGTTGCACGTACCGGGGTCGTTCAGCGCCAGGAAGCCCACGTACGCCACGAAGTAGCCGACCGTCTGCCCGACCGTGTTGCACGTGGAAGCGTGGCCCACGTTCTTCTCCGAGAGCATGGTGATGGCCCAGCCGTCCACGGCGATGTCCTGCGTGGCCATCATGAAGTAGAGCACGAAGAAGAAGGCCGTGAGGTAGATGACGTGCGGCTTCTGGCCCTCGCCCTCGCCCAGCATGTCGTTCATAAACCAGCTGCCCACCACCATGAGCGCGGCGCACGTGAACTGCACGGGGATGAGCCACGACTTGCGGCGGCCGAAGCGCTCGCTGTAGAGCGAATCGACGAACGGCGCCCACAACAGCTTGAGGCTGAAGGGCCACGACACGAGGCTGAAGGTGGCCTGGTCTCCGTAGCCCACCTTCTCCTGCAGGATGAATGGGATGCTGCTGGACAGACCCATGGGGATGCCCTGCAGCGTGTACAGCAGCAGCAGGAGCAGAATAGACGGCCAGTCGTTCACTTCCTCCTCGTCGTTCTTGGGCTGCACGCGCGCTACAGAAGCCGAGGAGGGATCATCCGACGACGAAGAAGACGCGCTTCCTGTGGTGGACGAAGGCGTGTCGCTCGATGCGCCCTTGCGCTGCCTCAGAGACGTCATGACGGAGGTGTCGCTTCGAGGTCCTGCGTCCAGAACGTCAACTTGGCGAGTGACGTGTTCCGTTGTTGGAGGGTATGTACAGGCACGATATGATTGGGTAAAATAAAATATAGTATTAGCGAATCAGAATCCATCAAAAGAAATAAGCGTCTGCTCTTCCTGCACAAGTTCACATCAATTTCTTCCGCCGCCCTCCCCTGTGTGTGTGTAGCCATGGCCACGCTGTTCGGCAGCCTCCCATCGGCGGCGATGCGCAACCACGGCCGCAGCACGGCGCTCGTGAGCTCGACCGGCAGCGGCAATGAGCGCGCGTTGCAGTGGGTCTTCGATGACGAGACCAACAACTGCATGCACTGCAATACCCCCTTCACGGTCATCACGCGCAAGGTGGGGCTTACTCTGCAAGATGCCTTAGTGGCTGTACTGCAAGTTCTTACTCACTGTTGTTGCATTTACTGTTCTGTTGTTGTGTGACTTCAGCATCATTGTCGTCGTTGCGGCAACGTCGTGTGCCATAACTGCTCGCCGCACAAGCGCCGCATCTCGTCCACGGATCCTTTTGTACGTTGCGTTAACTGTGAGAGGATGGGAAGGTGGAGGGAGTCCTGATTGTATGTGCATTGTTGCGGTCTTTGACAGCCCATGCGCGTCTGCAACACGTGCTACGCGGCGGTGGACGAGCACTTTGCGTCGCTGGAGTGGTCAGGTCACTCGTCGGCTGAGGTACACAGTATCTTTACATTGCAAATGGCCATTTGGCATTGGCTCATTCATGCTGTTCGTGTAATCACCAGATCCAGAGCAAGCCCGATCCGGTGATTGAAGGTCGGGTGCACATCGGACAACTGTATGTGAAGGTGGTGGAAGCGATCGGATTGCCATCGACGGATTCGATCACGAGTGACCCGTTCGTCAGGGTGATGCTGACCGGCAAGTGGTCGCACGGACAGGAGTGGGGCAATGACCTGAAGAACGTCAAGTGCACCAAGAAGAAGTCACGCACACTCAACCCGCGCTGGCACGAAACGTTCGTCTTCAACGTGTGTGCTCCCGGAGCGGAGTTGGTGCTGGAGGTGTACAACTACGGCCAACTGAGTCAGCCAACCAAGCTAGGCGAGGCAACGATCCCGCTATCGCAGATCATGGATCAGCGTCGACACAACAAGTGGCTCGATCTTTTGCTACCGGAGAAGCTCCACCGTGCGGGGCTCAACAATGATGCTCGAGCGGGCCGCATTCACGTCCTGCTGCACTACAAGTTCTCGCGAATGGCCGAGGTCTGCAGCTACTTCTCTTCGGAACAAGACTACGTCTACGAATGGCCGGAGTTTCAGGCGGCGCAGCTGTACAGCAACTTCTGGGTGCTGCTCGACAACCTTTGGCCGTATCTCGAAGTGATCTGGCAAATACTGCCAACGCTCAACTGGGAGCATCCGACGCATTCGTTCATGTGCTTCGCGCTGTGCGTGTGGCTCTGTCTCTCCTTGCAGTGGCTACCGGTTGTCATCCATCTCGCGCTGATCGCGTTCGTACTCCGCAACTACTTTGAGCTCAACTTCCACTCGTTTGCTGCGGCCACCGACGGCAAGGACCACCCAGGTAGTCCCAATGTGAATTTGGACAACGACATGAGCAACGGCTCGTTCCGCCAGTACAACCTGCCGTCAGGATTCAATCACCTCATGAACAAGATGACCCACGTTACCATCGACCAAGAAACGAAGCGAACGCTGCAGTCTGTGCAGAACAACATGGCTTGGTGGTCGAGCATCATCAACAGCCTCGAGCTCATGTTCTCGTGGGAGGACACCTTCTACACGGCGCGCATCCTGCTCTACCTCATCGTGAGCTGTGTGCTGCACATTGTGATCCCCAACAAGTACCTGCTGCTGGCCTTCGTCGTCTACCTCTTCGTGCAGTGGACGGTGCCGTTCATGTGGTTCACGCACTTCATCTACGCCATCCGCCAGTCCATCCGCTCGCTGGTGCATCAACACCGTCTCCGGAGCTCGATGGCGCAGGCGGATTTGAATGCGAGACTGCCTGGCGTCGGTCTGGGTGGAGGTCTCAGTCTGAACGACCCACCGCGAGGCATGCGCCGCACGGTCTCCAACGCCAGTGCCCGTGCTCACGCCCGCGTATCCAAGAAGGAGGAGGCCTTCGGTGCCGCTGCGTCCGCGATCTCTGAGCGATTCGTTGTCTCAGGCGAACCAGCCCTGCGCAAGCGGCAGTGAACATGCCCCAACCATAATATATAACTCATTGCGCACAGCATGCAATGCGTGCAGTGCTCGAAAAGACATGGATACATTCTCGCTGCACACTGCGCAGTGGCGAGATGACCATCGTCCGATTGTAAATGTACCAAAATGACGGTACCGATACTGCGCCGTCAGTGAGTGTAACGCATAGCAAAACCTTCAGCCTGGGGGGCAACTTGGTCTCCTGCGCCCGTCGCGTCTATCGTCTTTGACCGCCAGCGCTGCTCCTGCGTTGCTACCTCCTTGAGTAGGTCGTCGGGTCGGGATGCTGCTGCAACGCCTCGTGGTGATGCTCTACTCGCTGTGGGCGCTGCTGCAGCGCGTCAAGCACAAGAAGTGGGTCCTGCTCGTGCTCGCCAGCTTCTACATGGGCCTGCGCTCCACGCAAAGAACCCGGTGGTGGGGAAGCCGCGCGACGTATTCATCAACCACATGATCACGGAGACCAAGGACGACGGCATCCACATGGCGCCCACGCCCGTGCTGGCGCCCTGGACCAACGCCAGCTTCGAGTGCGTGGGCTGGAAGCGCATCCAGTCGTGTCGCGAGCCGAAGGACGAAGAGGAGGAGACGACGCCCGAGCCGGAGAAGGACTTCCTTGGGTGCTCAGAGGAGATCGGGACGCAGATGGCGGGCTACTGCATCGTGCGGAACCGCACGTCTGGAGACCTGTACAAGCTCATGGTGAGTTCCTGCGATTCCCTGCCGAATGGCTATTACACGTGCGATATGGCCCGCGATTTCTCCGAGTTTGGGTATCATTCAGTGAAGTATGAGCACACGCCAGTGGCGCCGTCGTTGGCGCTGCCGTATGCTGCGACGAGCAAGCGGCAACCGACGAATGGAGTGCTGATGATCATCTACGACCGCGTGCTGCCGTCCGCCTACGCGACGATTAGGATGCTGCGTATGCAGGGCTGCGAATTGCCCGTGGAGCTCTGGTATCGGCCGGATGAAATGTCCATCGACAACCCGATCATCCACAAGCTGTTGTCGGACTACAACGTGCGGATGCGTCCGATATTCGACCGTCGCGCAATGGGCTTCCACGTCAAGCCGTACGCGGTGTACTACAGCAACTTCGACAATGTGCTGCTGCTGGATGCTGACAACCTGCCGGCAAAAGACCCGACGTATCTGTTCGAAGAACCCGAGTTTCTGCGCACGGGCGCTATCTTCTGGCCCGACTACTGGCAGCCGTCCACCCGCTTTTCCAGCTCTCGAACACCAGTCTGCTGTGGCAGCTCACGGGTGTGGACTACGTGGATATGTTCGAACAGGAGAGCGGCCAAGTGCTGATTGACCGGCTGCGTAGCAAGCGGGCACTGGACAAGCTCATGTACTACTCGACGCACCAGCCCCGGCTACTGGAGCAATTGCACCTCATTTGGGGAGACAAAGACCTCTTCCGACTTGCCTGGCTCAACAGCAGCCAGCCGTTCCACTTCATCAAGTACCCGCCTGCAGTTGGTGGACTGGACTTGCAGAAGGAGAAAGGCGTCTTCTGTGGACTGGCCATGATTCAGCACGACGTACAAGGCAACCTCGTCTTCTTCCACCGCAACTCCATCAAGCTCGACGGCAAGCCGGACCAGCCGCGGATTATGAGCCACATTCAGGAGTATTCTCTGGAGGGCAACCCGCGCGACTACCGCATTTTCCAGGCAGTGTACGCCCACAAGGAGTGCTGTTACTACATCGGTACGGACTCCCTTCCCGACGGTCGACCAGCTACACAAGTCACACCCATCGACTCGACAATGTACTCGTCTATTGAGGACCTCGCCATCCAGTTCTCTATTGAGGCAAGACAACTGCTGATCGACGATGCAATGACCAACGATCTCGGGTTCCGATCCATGCGCGTGCAGTACATCGTGGCGCTGTTCCTGCTGGCCTACGTGTTGGCCATCATCACGTTCGTGTGGTGCAAGGGCCGTCCGGCACGTGAACGATTGCCCAGTCGGTGGAAACCCATAGACTCCAAGGAGAGCTAGCGACGAGAGATAGAGTAGTGGAGCGCAGCAGTATAAGCAAAGTGCAGGATCATTGTAGACGCCCGGCACAGTCTGAAGACGTACAAAAGACTGGTGTCCCCTAAAACAGAGTGATGTGGTACACACCACATCGAATTACCAGATTATCACCCTTTACAAGGTGTTTTGGAGGTTGAAGTTTAACAATTCCGCCCCTTGAGAAGAAAGAAAACCTGGCGTTCAGGCACGAGCTCACCCCTCCCGGTGGTGGCCATGCAGTCCGTGATGCGAGCGCGAGGCCGCGCTCTGGCCGCCGCGCGGCACCCGCGCCCATCGCGCTCGTCTCCCGCGGTCGTCGTGGCCTCGCGGTCGTGGCTGCAGCCCGCCGGCATGCAGCGTGCGGCTCTTTGGACGTCGTCTCCGTTCTCGCGCTCGAGTCCTGAATTTCCAGCGTCTGAGTTCGAGCAGAGTGAGGGTCGCAGCCCTCTGTGGATGGGACTGGCGCTAGCAGCGGCGGCTATGGCGTTCGTGGTGAAAGAGGCGGCGGCGGACGCGAAGGAGCCGGCGGAGGAGCCCAAAGAGGACCCGAAAGAGATCGCCAAGGACATCCACGACCACAAGGAGGAGGTTAAAGCCGCGGCCAAGAAGAACGAGAGCAAGAAGCGCACGTTACGGAAGAGGAAGACCAGCGTCAGAGACGGCAAGATGGTGGTGAGCACGGCGGCGGTGCGCGGCGACCGCGCGTACATGGAAGACACGTCGTATGTCTCTTCCTGCAAGCGGTTCGCGGCGGTGTACGACGGCCACGGAGGCGCTGCCGTCTCGCAGTATCTTCGCAACCAGCTCTTCTCTATGATTGCACCGGAGCTGGCTCAGTTGGATCAAGAGATCCTCGCTGAAAGCAAGGGCGAGAAGAACGTGATGGCCAAGTCCACTCGACGTCAGAAGGTCGCGACCATGCTGCAGGAGGCGGTGAGCAAGCTGGACCAAGAGGTGATTGTCAAGAACGAGTGGAAGTTTCAGGGCTCAACGGCGGTCGGGGTGCTGCTGTTTGATGACGTACTGTACTCGCTCAATGTGGGAGACAGTCGAGCGGTGTTGTGTCGGTCAGGAGACGCAGTGGATCTCACGCGGGATCACAAGCCCAACGACCCTCAGGAACGCGCAAGGATCGAATCTCTTGGTGGTCGCGTGCAGTGGTATGGCTACGTGGACGCTCAAGGGGAGCCTATCGAGCCGTACGGCGCGTACCGAGTCAATGGCAATTTGGCGGTGGCGCGAGCTATCGGAGACCGCGACTCGCGGCCATTTGTGATCGGCGAGGCCGAGATCCGCCAATACGACCTCGAGTACGACAAGGACGAGTTCATTGTGATCGCGTCGGACGGGCTCTGGGACGTGTTCACCAGCAGCGAGGTGGTGGAGTTCGTGCAGGACGTCATGAGTGGCGAGCTAGGGGGACGCGAGGCCTGGAGCAGCGGCGGCCACAGTGACACTCGCGTGCCCATTTTCGAGTGGTCGCAGCAGTACACGAGTGACAGGTCCATGATCAAGGCTGCGCGGCGGCGACGGAAGGTGCAGATCGCTAACTATCTAGTGCAGGAGGCGCTCTTCCGGGGCACCTCGGACAATGTGTCCGTTGTGGTGGTCTGGTTGCGCTAAACACCGTCATTCTCAGATATGTAGGTTCCTCCATGATGGCATCCTCGACGATGTCGGGTTACGGCCAGCACGACATTTTATCCGTAGCGTGACGTAAGCTATCTTGATTTTGTATTCTGATAAAAAAAGAACATTTTTCCCTTATCCTTGCGAAACTGAAAAAGGCAACTTGCTGTTGAAGAGTGGATTCTGCGTTGAGAACGTGGTGTGTGACACACCACAGCTCAAATTTCGTCCCAAGACGTCGCTGGCGCAGGTGAGCGCAACCCGCGTGCGCTTACTGCGGCGGCGTGCCTCCATCGAATCCAGCTCTCATGGAGCCATGGTCTCTCCTGTGTCTTCAAGGCGGAATAAGGCGCTGCAGCGTCCCAGCCAGTCTGCGATCAAGCGGAACGTTCGTCGTGGCTGAGGCGCCTTCACTTGCGCTGAGTATGCTCAACGTGAAAGTGACCATCACTCAGATCACCGGATTTTCGACCAATGGCGAGACGGCAGAGCGCGAATTTTCTCTCTACAAAAAAGACTGTGCGTCGGACATAGTCTCAGGTCAAGTGCAAGTATTCGGCCGAGCTGTTGTGAGTTCATTACCGAATTGACCGACCAGTGCGCACTTCAACGCAGCGAACGCACTCGCACACATACACAGCAATGAGCAGCCCAACGGCTTCCTCTACTACCAGCTCCATGGACGATAGCCCCCACTTCCAGGTGCAGAGCGACTTTGACGACGAGTTGCAGCTCCAGTTCGCTCCAGCACACGGGGGTGTTGCTCCAGTGTACGTCGCCGGCGAGATCGCGTCTCCTGTTACGCAGTACCGCGACGCGCCGTTCCAGTTCACCACAGCGCCCATGGACCGAGTGGAGGAGCTCGACAGCTTCAGCCTCTTCCCTTCCGCTGGCAAGCAGCCGGTGATGCAGTTGGCAGCGTCCAACTCCAAGCAGAAGCAGGTCATGGCGTCCCCGTTGTCGCCGTCGGCGGCGGTGGAGGTGCCACTGAAGGAAGGATGGGACTCGTTCTTTGGCTCGGCGTTCCCGAGCTTCCCGTCATTTGCAGCCCCGAGAAGATCATGACGACGCTACAAGACGCACTGAAACCTTTCGAGTGCTCCGTGCGTGTCGAGAACTGCTGGACCCTACGCGTCTCGTGGCTCTGTGTGGCTGAAGAGATTGCGTTTTCCATCTCGCTCTCGAAGGAACAGGGCTGTGGTGGAGATAAGTATGAGGTGGCGTTTCGCCGCGAGTTCGGGGATGAAATGGCGTTCCACCAGCTGGTTGAATGCATGCGCGCTCGCTGCAGCGATGTCGACGCCGAGCCGCTCTTTTTGCTGAGTCGACGCTGGAGCCGTGGCTGGATGCCAGCCAGGAATTGAAGGGCCGACGCTACGCCATCCGTAACACTGAAGCAGCGCACCTTATTACGGAGATGAACGCTGAGCTGGACGCGGACACACTTTACGAGGTGACCAAGATGGTCAAGAACCACTGCCGGCATCATGGCAACCGCCGTCTTTTCCTCGAGACTGACCGGGCTGGATTTGTCAAGGCTCTCAAGTCGATGCTTGTCGACTCGGAGGTTCTCGCGCGTTTCGCAGTATTCATCTTGCTGCAGTACGCCAAGGAATCGTGCAACGAAGACGTCGAGTTGTTTTCATCTGCTTTTGAACGCAACTCGGTCGAGCTGTTGCTGTCCGAGCTGGAATGCCGCGAGAGCGCGAGCGTTTGCGCGCCGTTTACGATCCCCATGCTCGCGGAGATTCAGCAGAGTCGGATATTCGCGTAAGAACCGATGTCCAACTCCGCCCATGAATTATTAGCCATCGACCGTACTCGTGCCTTGGCCCGCTCGGTAGTGCACAACTGCCTCTCGAATTTTGCTCCAGTTAACTTATTTCATAGACTACACAACAACAATACACACCTGCTTCGTTATGCACTTCCATTGCACATTTGTTCTTTACCTTCATTCACGTGACTCATCAACAGACCTTCACTACCCACGCATTCTGATGATTGCTCAACAGGGATCAAGCACTAAACGTAGTACTCAAGGAATAACTATCACCGTCCCGTGAGAGGAAGGACATTACAGTATAGCTTTAAAAATACTTTTGCAAGCCACCAATCCACGAGACCCTTAAAACTGTCTGCTTGTGTCCATTCGACTCCTCCCCGATTCCTGTGGCGATGACGAGTGAGAACTGTCACCGGCGGGTGAAGGCTTGGGCGAAGGCCCTTTCCGACGCATGGCTCGCGTTGCAGATCACGCAATTTGGAGGGAAATACTCAATCGAACGCATGCTTGCGCTTGAAGAGTACACTCGGAAGACGTCACTAATACGCGTTCTGCTGGTGATCATCGGCACTCCACTCCCGACCATCATCCTTGTGCTATGCCAAGAGAGCATTCCTCTGCAGAACCCGTCTGATAGCTGGAGTGTAAACTATGGCTTCTGGATACGCATGGTTGCTCTTGCAATCGGTGAAGCATGCGGTACTTTGATTCAAACGGGATGTCTTCTCGATGGGTTTTCGCTCTCACCGACCAAGATGGCGATATTCTGCATCTGCGTGGCGACCGGTAACACTGCAGCATCCATGTTGGTGGCAGCGTTCTGGGTGTTCCCTATTCCATTCGTCAGCTTCCTGCTGTCCCCAGTTTTGGTTGCCTTTTCCGTGGGCACATTCCGTTTGTTGGCGGGACGAGAGAGGTGTCGACAAATTCTTTCTCAACGGGGGCAGCTCTATCAATGGTTCAAATACTTGTCTGTGCAAATGGCCATGATTCTCATCTACCCAGCATACCAAGCTTTGTTTGACGCCGCAAGTTCTACCGAGTTCGAGGTGCCAGTGCTGTTCCTCCTCCCCGTTCTTAAACTCGTGCTGAAGAATATGCTCACATTCACCCTTTTGCACAAGGAGGACATGATACCCGAGCAAGTGATCTTCAGTGTGGACTTTTTCGACGCGTTCTACTTGGCGATGTGCATGAAAAATGTGTCGTCAATAGTCACAGTGATAGCGATTATGGCTGTTGACCTTGTTCAAACCTGTATTGAGATGCAGGAAGTTCAGCAGCGAACGCGTAGCATCTTAAAACGGCTCCATCGGACGCTTGGAACGATATCCGAAGGCCGACATTTACTTGCAAACGTTCGGTTACTGTGTTCCCGCATTGAGGAAAATCTCCACCGTCAACCGTGTACCGGCTTTCAAGTCCGATCGTGTATTTCGCACAAAATCTCACCAGAAGGGGAAATATTTCTGAAGCACATGTCTTTTCATCGAGGTATCGACTCAAAAGAAAACACTTTCAACCTTTCGCGTAGTATCATCCACGAAGCTGCGAGAAAACTATCGCTTGTGTCGTTTTCGGATCGGCTATCACGAGGTGTTTCGCGTTCTCTAAGCTTCCAGACGAAAGTGGCCGCTGCACCTGTTACGTTCGAGTCGACAATCTTGCCCAAATCCACCAGCGACAAACAAAGAGGGGTTAAAGAGTCCCTGGACAATAACCTCAGCATTCTCCGCGAATCGCTTGAAGTGCTATTCACGAGCGAATGCATTGTTCTGACCGAGTACCTGGAAAGTATTGTACCTGTACTTTACGCAAATTTTGTGCTCGTCATGGTGCACCTTCCTAGTGCTAGATACCACGCCGAAATGTCCGAAGTATCAATCGAGAACATCGACAGCATTCTTCAGAACGTGTTCATCTATGCGGCGTTGGAAATGGTGTCCTTCGTGATCTTCGCAGTTGTTATGTGGCGACACTGCGGGATTCACGCACTGTATCAATTGGCTTTTGTTATGGAGACCCACGCCACGCTTGTGCAGCCGAAACTTGTGGTCTGGGTGTTGACAACTCTAACCTACCGCGTAACGCACTTTGGTACGATGTTTTCCAAAGGTATTGCGCTCTAAAACTATTGCTAACGGACCGACTTGTTTGTTTGGATGGATATTCAGGAGTTGACTTTTCGTTCAAGTTTGATTGGATTCATAGCTCGTGAGTACCGGTACACATTTACTCTATATTCTTGAGAGCCCAGCGATATTTGGTATTGGCCGAAGTGGTTGGCGTCACTAAATGTATAGTGCTCATGATAGGATGGAGAAATTGTGGGATTTGGGTGCCCTTTCCAAAATTCGGACGCCTTTCGTGCAAACCATATATCCGGTATCTACTGCAGTACCAAGTGTGTGCGCCACTGCAGGAGCATACTCTTCATTTCGTTTCAAGTGGATGGGTATCTGAACAAGTCTTCCTGAATAAATTCACAACGAGGAGCGCGTTGAATTGTACCTTCACCACATCTTCATGTATTGCTAGATTCCGTGAGTCTCGCCATACCCTCAGACGCTTCCTAATTGCAGCTGACCAAATAACCCCCACCAAATGCGTGTCTCTATTACTAAGCACTGGAGAGCGGATCACCTTCCAAGCGATATGGATGAACAAACAGCATTACCGCGTTATTACGCCAGCTCCTTGTCCAGTCCGCGGAAGTAGGCTGGTCTGCGCACCCACGTGCGGGGCAGCACTTCCTCGTTCGTGGCCAGACGCAGCGTGCGGCTCTCGTCGCGCACGAGCAGGTGTTTCTTCTTGGTGGTGATGTCCTTGACGGCGAGGCGGAACTTGGCCTTGGACTCGCTGTTCTTGGGGTTGGCGAAGCTCTTCTGCAGCGTGATCTTGTTGTTGCTGGCCAGCCGCTGCAGCTCCAGCGCCTCCTCGGGGTACAGCTGGTCCGTGTGTCCGTGCTTGCCCATGCGGCGCACGAGCGGCGGGTAGCCCTCGAACTCGTCGCTGAGGAAGAAGAAGTCGGGGTTCCTGAAGGCCTCGTCGTCGATGCCCATGAGCACGGCCTCCTCGCTGGCGCTCAGCGCCTCGTCGGGCTGCGTGGCCTCCTCCTCCTGCCGTGCGCGCTTCTTGAGGCGCGCGACCTCCTTGTCGTTGCCGGCGGCCTCGGCGTCCGCGAGCTTCTTGGCCTGCTCCTTCTGCTCCTTGAGGGCCTTGTCCTTGGCCTCCTGCACCTTGGCGCGGAACTCCTCGGGCGTGAGCTCGGCCTCCATGCGCTTCATCCAGATGATAGCCTCCACGCGGGGCTTGGCCAGGTGGAACTTGCGGGCCAGCACGGTAGGCGTCCACTTGAGAGGGTTCTCCATGAACAGCTCCATCACCAGCTCGTCCAGCTCGTCGTTCTCCTCCACGCCGCCCTTGTTGACGTCGGCGATGGCGTCCACCTCAATGTCGCCGTCCTTTCCCTCGCCGTCCTCCTCCTCACCGTCCTCCTTGTCGCCCTCAGCGTCGTCGCCCTCCTCTGCGCCCTCGCCCTTGTCGGCCTTGTCCCCGTCCGCCAGGTCCAGGAAGCGCGACGGCGTCGACTCGGTCGACTCGAAGCGCACGGCGCCAGTGCAACGAGCCACAGCGTGAGCCGGAGTAGCCGAGCGCAGCTGGCAAGCCACGCGCGCAGTGGCCAACGTGCTGCGCGAGCTGCGGCGCGCCGCGCGCACCAGAACGCGACCCCAGGCGTGCTGCATCTTCCTCCTGACAAGCTGCGGTGGCAAAGTGAGCTGCTCGCCTTTTGGAAGGCTCTGGGCCGCCCGTGTGATGATCCCACCGGTAACATACCGGTACACACAGTATCAGAAATCAAGTCTCAGACTCAGAAAGTACTCGACAAATGTCGATACCGATGATGCCGGTTGGATGTATCGGTATCTTCAGCTCCTGACCGGCTCATTCGCCATCGCCCGCGATGCCGGTGAAGGCTGTGCTGGCGCGCTTCCTGCGGCGGCACCTGGTGCTGGCCGTGTTCCTCGCGGCGGCCTCCATCATCGCCGCCAGTGTGTACGAGGTGACGGGCGGCGGCAAGCCCAAGGCCTGGAGCTACGACGCGCCCGAGCTCAACGCCGTGGACCTGGAGGGCCCCTGATCGGCCGCGCAGCCTCTGGACGGACGACGACTTCGAGTGTCTCGGCTGGCGCGCGACCCACAACTGCGACCCGTACGGGCCCGCGATGAGGCGCGCGACCGCGCGTGTGGCGAGCGCATGCCGCGCTCCAGCGGCTACTGCGAGGTGCGCAACCGCACGAGCGGCCAGATCCTGCGCGTCATGCTGGCCACGTGCAAGAGCTGGCAGTGGTATCTCGTGCCCCACCTGTCGTGCAACGACGCCCGCAACTTTACGGACTTCAGCATCCTCGCGGCGAGCTACGCGCACCCGGCGCCGGAGCTGCCGCCTCCTCTTCCGGCCAAAAACTCGGCCGAGCAGGACGCGCAGCAGGACAAGCGAGGTATCGTCATGATTGCCTACCCCAAGGTCGTAGCGGGAGTCTACGCCATTGTGAGGACATTGAGATCTCTAGGCTGCGCTCTGCCCGTGGAGGTGTGGATCGACCCGACGGAGATGAGGGCCACGCATTCCGTGTTGGTGGAGCTGGTCAAGTACTATAATGTGTTGGTGAGGGTGATCCGCGACCCTAATGCGTCCAAGTTCCACGGTAAACCGTACGCGATCTACCACTCAAGATTCGAGAGCGTGCTGTGGCTGGACTCGGACAACATCCCCGTGCGCGACCCGACGTATCTCTTTGAAGCGCCTGAATTCGTCAAGCACGGAGCCATCTTCTGGCCAGACTTCTGGAGACCGGCGATCGATACGCCCTTCAATGTACATCAGCAGAGCGCGCTGTGGACGCTGCTAGACATGCCATTCACGGACATGTTCGAGCAGGAAAGTGGTCAGCTGCTTGTGAACCGATCGCGATCCCAAGCCGCGCTCTCGAAACTCATGTTCTACTCGTCGCACATGCCGCGGCTGATCACGGACTGGCAACTTGTCTGGGGAGACAAGGATTTATTCCGCCTGGCGTGGCTGAACACGTCCACACCGTTTTATATGGTACAACATCTTGTAGCACTCGGTGGCCTTTACGACGCGGACGAAGACTTCTTCTGCGGCGTCTCAATGATTCAGCGGGATCCAGTGGGTGACATCATATTCATGCATCGGAACCAAGCAAAACTTACGGGCCGCCGTGACCAGAAGCCGCTTATGACACACTTGCAGAAGTTTACGGGCGGTGATGGCACGGCGGCGTCGCTGACCCGAGACTTGGACAAATACCGGGTGTCGTGCAAGATGCGCCGACTAGGCCAGTACACGTGTTTTATGTTAAACCCGCGCACACCTGACGGCAATGGCACTCCATCACTGATTGTCAGCCTAGAGAACACCAAGTACACGCAGATAGAGCAGCATGCTATCGGGTTTTCGATCGAAGGCCGCGGACTGTTCAACAAGGAAGAGGAGGCCGAGGTGGCCAAGATGGAGGCTGACGTGCAGGCGACGCAGGATGAGGAGACTGCGGCGATTATTGCAGCCCGTGAACGGTCAGAGAAGCAGACGCGCGGGATTTTCGGTACCGTTGTAGTGGTCGCGCTGGGTCTGTGGTTACGGTACCAGTGGATACGGCGATGCAGGAAGAGCCGGCCCAAGCTCGAAACCAAAAACTCTTCTGTGGCGTCCGCAGAAGCTTCTTCCTCACACGTAGCTGTGGTGGTGGACCCTTCTTCGCCAGAGACGTCTGGGTCGTCCACCGCTGTATTTTCAGGAACGACCTTCAACTCACGGCGACGCAATTCTTCCTTCCAGATCGACGATAAATGAGCGAGGGGGTAAGGCGATAGATGCAGATACAACTTAGACTTTGAAATGCCCAACAGATCCACTCCACGGCTTTCACCTAGAACAAAATAACTCACTCTGTCCACCGTGTCGTTAAAAGCCTTCATCCATGTGAAAGGAACGTGCCCTGCCCTATCACTTCAATACGCTGGGGACACGAGTCACATACGCCCGCAGACCGCATTCTGAGGAGTATTATGCTCGATCGACGGCCGGATTCGGTTTTCTGTCGGAGATTTGGCTTACAATTTGGTCTCGCTGCATTAATTTCGACCCACGCCGAGTTGGTCGTTAGGAGGCAAAAGGAAGGTTTCGAGCCACGCCTGTTGATCCAGCGGTGTGGGGATACGACGTAGCGAATCGGATCCACAGTACGAACTGGACCACCGATCGAGCGTTTGGCATTCTTCTGCGTGCAGTCGTAGAGGTTGTCCACCGTGATCAGCGTATTGCTGGAAGAGCTGACTTGGGCGCGAAGAGCAATAGTCGGGCTCCGGTTAAAAATCTCGCACCAGCCCGCACCGGTAAGGAAGACCTGCTCCCCTCGCCTACCTCATATTTCGATTCCAGCGTTGGTTTCCTTTTCCACAGTTATACACCGAGGTCATCGAGATCCTCAGCATGCTCGACACGAACTCTTGGGTACCCGTTCATCGAACGTTGGTCCACTGCCGAGCTCGAGAGACGCTGCTGGATGTAAGATAAAAACCATCCTCCGAGATGAAGAACCCGGTACTGTGTCCACCCTCGGTTTCGCCGACCAGGAGGATACTTGTCAAGCACTAGTCCGCATAGCGACCCACCACTTGAGCTTCGCCATCTTCAATGGCCAGCTTCCTCGCCGCTTCCTTCTCCTTCCTCGTTCGCTCAAGCTGCATCATGTCAGGACATCTCATCTTGTTCTTCTCAACTGCAAGTTGTTACCACGAACAAGGTATGCTACGTGCGGGGAAGACAAGAAGGAGACGCGTGGGAGGCTTGATGATAGTCGGTAAGTGATAGTATTGTATTGTTGGGACTTTTAAAAGAGAAAGCAGACTAATAGTAGCAGGGCGCCGTCTCTCGCTAGTTCTACCCCCGAGGCTGAGCTCTTCTTCCTCTGTTGAAAGAACTGGTAGACCCTGCTGCTACAATCCGTCTTGAGTGATAATCTGTCCTGATAGGTCCAGGACCTCAGCGCCGACTCGCTGGGTGCAATGGGTGGGTGGGTTGGTTGTCCTCGCTCTTGTGTCTTCACTCTTCAGTCGAGCGTTTGGTTCGGTGGATCTTAGTGCACAAACTGCTGCTGGTCATCCGCGACGAAGCTCGAGTCGAAGTAGATCTTCGATGGGCGCTGGAACCCGTTGAAGTCCGAGCCGGCCGCGCACGTGTAGGCGCCCATGCTCGGGAACAAGATCCACTGGCCGATGTCCATGAGCGGCAGCTGCACCTCCTTCATGATGCAGTCCATGCCGTCGCAGGTCGGGCCCCAGAGACTGGCCTTGTGCATCGGGGTGGCGTCCGGCGAGGCGGCATCCGACAGGATCACAGGCTGGATCGACGGGTGGTCGTAGACCATGCAGTTGAACGAGGCGTACAAGCCGTCGTTCACAAAATACATATAGTTGGGTACTTGTCCCGCGGCGGCCGCGGCGCTGGCGAGCACAGGCGGCTGGCCGGGGACGTCAAAAGTGGGGGCCACCTTGCGGCCGATCACGTTGACCGCAAGCGTGTGCGTGGAGGCGGCGAAGAAGCGGCCGGGCTCCGAGATGACCTGGACGCCGCTGCCCTGCGGGAAGTGCTCGGCGAGCGCCTTCTTGAGCTCGCGCGCGCAGTCCTCGAACCGGATTGGGGCGCTCTCGGAGCCGGGGAAGCCGCCACCGATGTCCAGCAGGTTGAAGTTGAAGCCGAGCGCGTGGCCCATGTCAAAGACCTTGCGCGCGCGGGCCACGGCGTTCGAGTAGGCCTCGACGTTGAAGCAGCCGCTGCCGACGTGGAAGCTGACGCCGATCACGTCGAGGTTGAGCGCCTTGGCGTGCGCCAGGATGTCTGGGCAGTCGTGCACCATGGCGCCGAACTTGGTGCCGAGGCGACAGATGGAGTTGGAGTCGTCCACGTACACGCGCAGAACGAGCTTGGCGTTGGGGTTGATGCTGTGGATCTTGGTCAGTTCATCCTGCGAGTCGAACGTCATGGTGTCGACGCCGTGCGCCTGCGCGTAGGCGATCTGCGAGCCCTGCTTGCACGGGTTGGCGTAGATGATGTCGCTGGCCGGGACGCCGTTGCCGAGCACGGAGCTGATCTCCGTCTGGCTGGCGCAGTCGAAGCCTGCTCCGAGGCGGGCCAGGCCCTCAATCAGGGCCGGGTCCGGGTTGCACTTGACGGCGTAGTACGGCCGCACCTCGGGCAGGTACTGGTGCCAGAGCTTGAAGCGCTCGTCCACGGCGGCCGTGTCCACGACGTAGAAGGCGTCGCGCTGGCTGCCGGGGGCGGCCCCAGGCTCTGGATCTGCGTCTGCAGCTGCGTCAGGATGGGCGCGCTGAGCTGCAGACGCTGCAGCAGCTCGGGCGGCGGCTTGGCGTTCGTGGAGGCCGTGGCCAGGTCGCTGGGCAGCAGCATGGCGCGGGCCGCCTGGGTGCTGAGGCAGCGCGCGGCGGCGGCGGATCGCTCGTGGCCGAATCTACTGGCCAGGCGCGACGCGCTCGTGAGCAGCGCGCTGCTGCTGCGGGGGCCTCGGAGGAGCAGGGCCATGGCGAGGCGAGCGAGGCGGCGGGGGCGAGAGGAGCGGAGCGGACGCGGAGTGCGCAGGCGCGGGCCAAATCGGAAATGAACCGAGCAGCGCGCGGCTCGCGGCTTAACGGATGGAGCGGGCAAAAACCACCACCAACCGGCCGTCAGGTTGTTGCAGTGACCGAGAGCTCCGACTGTGACACAGCGCTGAGAGTTCGAGGGCATTCGGCCGAGCCAAACACGCCGTCGTTCGGATCTTGACTGGCGCGCAGTATGTATGGCGCGAGGCGCGGCGCTGATTGGCTGCCGAGCCCCGCCCAGCCGTTACGAGTTGAAGCTGAATAAAGAATCGGCCAAAAAAGGCAACTTGGACTTGTGCTGGAGTAAGTACAGTGGGTTTCAGCGATGTGCGACGAGAGGAAACACCCGCTGACATGCTAGCTTCGCTTGCAAGCCTGAGTTGATTCCCCCCACGGTATAAATACCCCGTCGCACTGGGACGGGCTCGTGGCCGCGAATTTCCAGGCGGAAAATAGCGCGGCATCGCAAAGCTGTTCGTCGGTTTTCACCATGTCTTATGAGCGAGGGCGCGTCAAGACGGCTGACTGGGAACTGCAAAGCTGCCTCCATTTCCATGCCGAGAATGGAAGTCCTGCTGGGATGAAGACGCTAGCTAATTCGAGCGGCCTCCGTGACACGGTCGCATAGCTCACGCGAATTTTGGCGCAAATTGGTAGATTTCCCGGTGCTGCTACAACACCGAAAAGATCGGCGGTGGAGCGATTACCGCCATCCTATCCTGAAGTTTACGTTGAAGCTGCGGCTAAGCTTCAGATTTTGATTCAGATTTTGACCTTAGTAACTCAGCCAACGGCTCTCGGCCTGATTCGTCGACGACCCTAAGATTGCACTAAGCTCTATTTTGCATTCCGCTCCCTGTCCAGCCCCCCATCGAAGGGCACCTCGAGACATCACTGCACAACTCGCTTGCTTGCGCGAGGCGCGAGGTCCCGTGCGAATGGAGAGAGCTGCGTGTCGAATATTTTGCCGAGAAAGCGGTTTCCGCGCAGTGGTGACGTTACCACCACCGCGCGCGGCCTGTCTTCCTTCCGACACCTCGCCATTGAAGCTCCGCCCGAGCTGGGCACACGCAGTCCGCACTGCACTGCAGGGCTTCGCAGGAAACCGCTCGCCCCGTTCCCATCTTTAGCAGTCCAATGAGCGGGGTGACTTCACCCCACAGCACGTGCGCTGCTGCTGCCTGGGGCTGGACCTTGAGTCCATGGGACCAGAACTTCGTCGGACATCGGCGACGACGCAACGCCTCGCGAGAGCTAGCTGAGCAAGTGGAAGTAAAACGCTCTACAGTAGTTCCGTGCAGTTATCTCTCTCTCACTCGTCTTACGGCGACAGGTACTCACTCGCCTCCATCGACTCCTCCGGCTCCTCCGGGTCCATCTGCTCCATCGAGTTGCTGAGCCCGTCCGGGTCTTCGCCGCGCATCAGCTTCTCGAGGCGATCCAGCCCGCGCAACGCCTCGGTAGACCCGGGATTTAGGCGCAGAGCTTGATGGAAGTATTTGAGTGCCTCGGCGTACTGCTTGTCCATTGAATACACAGACGCCAGCTTCGTGAAGACTTCTTCCCGTGGGTGCCGCTCGCCCAGTGCTTGCAGTCTACAGTAGTTATTATCAAAGGAATTTGTTAGACAAACTGAGCAGAGCGGGTCAACAGGAAGACGACTAGTTGATGCGTACCTTTCAATGGCGCCGCGCAAGTTGCCTTCCTCAACTAGCAGATCAGCCAGCGCGAAATTGGTCGAGAGCTTGCGAGGGTCCATAGTCAGCGCCTTCTGCAAAGCCTGTCGCGCTTGCTCTCGACGCTCGGAACTGAGCGCGAGCCCGCTGCCGAACAGCACGAAGCTCTGCGCCTTCTGAGGGAACAATTTCACGACACTCTTGGCTGTCGCAAAGGCCTCCTTGTACCGATTGACGCCAATAGCAAACAGGTCGCAGTAGCTAGTGATGATACCGGTGTATGCCTCTAGCGAACGCTTGAGCCGACATGCTTCCCAGAAGGCTTTCAGTGCGAGTTGCGGGCGGTTCAAGCGCAGCAGCAGCTCACCACGCAGCAAGTGAGCTGGTGCGTGATGATTCCGCTCTTCAACAGCGCGCTCACAGAACTGGAGCGCCGTCTCGTAGTCGCCCTTCACATCGTTGTAGTATGCTGCGGCAAGCCATGATTCGGTACACGAATCGCTCACCTGGAACAGTTCTTGTACCAGGTCGTTCAGATTGGTACGGGAATTCCCTTTTCGCAAGCAATTGGCGTAGCTGTCCATAAACGTCAAATTCAATTCGTCAACTTGTCGTGCGCGCTTGAAGGTTACGTGGGCTTGATGCAGCAGTTCTTGGTCGATTTCAAGCGTCCCTCTGCGCAGCAAGCAGTGCAAGTTCTTTGGAAATACTCGATCCAGCGCGTTGTATGCTTCAAGAGCAGCTGTGGGTATGTCAAACGTCATGCAAAACGGCGAGATAACGCATTAGACCACAGCGAGATTCCAGAAAGCGCCAACACAGCAGACCACGTACTGCGGAAATTTCCGCGTTCGGCATCCATGTGAGCTGCCACCAGCATCTGCATCCAATGTGCGTCGGTCGGAGAGAGGACCGTGTTTGTCGTCCTCGTCGTCGCAGCAGCTTTGACATAGAATCGTTCGATCTCGTGTTGTCTTGCGTTGGATGCCGTCCCCGATGACCGAGCGTTTTCACCAGCCTTCGTTGTTCCATCGGAGCCTGCGAACGCATCCGGAGACGCATCCTTAGCTGCCGCTAGTTCGGTGAGCGCCAAAGCTGCTTCGAGCGCATATGGGTTTTGCCGAAGAGCTGCACTATAGCTTTCTTCAGCCTTGTTCTGTAATCCTTCGGTCACGTACAGCTTTCCAAGCAGCAAGTTCACGCTCAAGCTCCGTCCTTGCAGGGGCGTCGACTTCAACTATACGTAACAGCACGTCGCCATTAGATCACTGTTTCCTTTGCCATTGCGTGATCTGTAAATCGATAGTACCACTTCAATAGCTTCGTGCACGCACTTGAGCTGCACGTAGCACCTGGCCACTTTCAGCTTCACCTCCTGCTCGTCCTCGTTCGTCACGACACTCAGATCTCTGCAACTGTGGTGGTAGTAACGCTGCAATAAACACAACGCAACGCCTATTAGCACTCCTCTATGTGAACATACATCCTGTTCGTCGGCAGCCTGCAACTCACAATGGCCCGCTTGAACTCGCGCTTGGCCAGCATCAAGTCGGCAAACAGACGCAACGTCTTGGCGTGGAATGCGGGTGACAGCGCTTGTGAACTTCGCGCAGGCGCATCAAAGTGCTCCATTGATCTCCGAGACAGGAATACATCTTCTGATGCAGCACGCGCGTCGCTCCTGCTACTCTGAGACTCGGAATCCGATGGAAACAGCGCGACGGAGACCAAAAGTTCACCCAGAATCTGCGCCGAGTCCACGTCCCCGCTGCGAACAAAGAGCTCCAACTGCTGCTGCAACATCTCAGCGTCGAATTGAGCGGTCTGGTGGACGCTGCTTCGAGCCTCAGCGCTCTCCGAGAACGCTGGAGGCAGCTCATTCGCGCGCCGCTTCTTACTCGGCCGCTCCATTGTTTTCAAAGTGCACTAAGTTCGCATTAGGTTCGATTACTATTTGAAGTCAAAAGGTAGAGGTGTCCACCGACGTCCGCGTACGGTACTGTAATACGTAATGGAGCTACATATATCGGTTAGTTACCAACATTGGATTGGGGCTGTATCTGGGGTGTTGGTGGTGAGTCTAACCCAATGTAGAGAAGGCAGGGCCGAGAGTCACCGGAACAACTACGTCACATTCTCATTTTACGATTCTGCTGCAGCCTGTTCGGGTCCAGCATAAAGAACGGGTTGTGCGATATGATGTGCATCCTCGTTCGTCTACAGCTCGTCGTTGTCGCGCTTGATCTCGAGCAGCTCGACGTCGAACACCAGCGTGGCCTTGCCGGGGATCTTCGGGGGCGAGCCGCGGTCGCCGTAGCCCATGTTCGACGGGATCGTCAAACGACGCTTCTCACTGCAGATAGACATCAATATCAACAAGAAGAACAAGTCAGCTAAACAATAACCAAACCAACATCAAAGCAACGCAACGCAGCAGTACGCACCCGACACACATGTTCACCAGTCTGCAAAAACGACACCAGCGACAAAAGCACACCCAAATAACAGCACGTTAGCTTTCTCTGCACTGCACGCAGCACCGAATAATTAATTTGCACAGTACGCACCCTTGGTCCCAGCCCTGAATCCATCAACAAACAACATTCCACCAAAAGCCATTCGAGTGACGTCAGCATACTGCAACCCCCCAATGCAATCTCCCCCGCATCAATATAGAGAGTGACCGACCTTAATGACGCGGCCAGCGCCCAGCGGGAACTCGAAGGGCTGGTTGCGGTCCAGGCTCGAGTCGAACTTGGAGCCGTCCTTGCGCAGCGTTCCGGTGTAGTGCATCGACAGCACGTCGCCCAGCTGGCTCTTCTTGGTGCACTCCTCGGGGCGGAACTTGACGCCAATGCGCAGCTGCGCGTCAGGCGGCAGGTCGTCCTTGGCCTGCACCTGCACCGCCGCCATCACTGCCGCCACGAGAATCGCCGTCCACTTCATCTTGGTCTGCTTCTGCTCTTGCCTATTGCTCGAGGTTTTCGACTGTGGATCGACATGTTGAAAGAGCGCAACATCGAGCTCCAAGTGGTCGGACGTCATTGGTCGAAAGTCACAGCCAATCAGAGGAGATAAAATACGATCCACTTCAACTGCGGAACGTCGCTTCGTCTAGCACGAACCAACATGATGTGGCCGTGGACTGCGGAGTTCGCACGAGCAGTGCACAGCGGTTCGGGTGGGCGTCAGCCCATTGGGCGACGATGTGCATAATGCAGTGTAGCTAACCAGTTGTTGTGGTGGTAGCTGATCTGGAGGTTGCCCAAGCTCGCGAGCATGCTGCGAGCAAGATCAGGTCCATTCTGACCGAGGCGGCGGCGGTGGAGACTCCGAATGCAGAGCACAATGACGGTATGGTGATTGCGCACTATGCTGGGGGGATAACTACTCTAATGTATTAGTGTCACTTAGCGATCTATGAGCTGCTGGATTCCTGCCGAGTGTTTATGCGGGACCGACGAGGCATCGACCAGTTGCTGTCTGTAGAGGTACTTGCTCCGCCGCCAGGATAAACTAAAAATTGTGCTAACGATGGCGGTAAAGGCACTCGATAGTTTCCTTGTGCTAGGTGAAGACCCGAGTTGGAGTTCACGCGTGCGCGAAGAAGCGCTCAAATGCATGATCAACTCCGTCTACTCGCGGCCCGAGTTCGTATCCGAGACGCTTATTACAAAGGGGTTTGCGACACGGTTGCTTGGGATGGCGAAGTGTGGCGGCACTGCGTCGCTGCACTGGCTGGTTTGGAAAGTCTTGCTGGTGTCTTGTGAAGCGCCAGAGGTGCCTCGGTATTTGAGCACCTCGCTGGAAGCCTGGCAGCTCCTTTATGCGGTAATGCGATACATCGCCAGCAGACGCGATGTCTACTCCTACTAAGTTTAGTGCGTGCAATCCGTTTTGCAGACACTCTTCTACGCCTTCAAACACGGGAACCAGACAGGGATCGTCGTGGACGACCGCGCAACTTTACTTCTTGACTTGATCAAGCTGGTCACTGTGGTGGTAAATGACATGCAGTGGACAGCCGAACAGGAGAAGTTGCTTCCGGACGTCTTCAGCACTGTTCACCAGTACGGTGCTTTAGATCTACACAGTGCATCGAATTAACTCACTGACAGAGTTTGATGGTTCCTGCGCAGACTTGGGGGGATGCTGTTGGAAATTCTCCGCTTCAAGCACTCGGAGATATCGCCGCTGAATGCCAACTTTAACGAGCTCAAGAACAAGGCTATCGAGGTGTTCATGTTTCTGCCGGGAAATCTTCTAGCGGCATTTATTCAGCAGCAACACGGCGCTGATAAAGAGACTGGAATGATCAACGGAGCTATACTGTCGCCAGTGATCGATCATCTCCACGCCATGCTGTTGGTTGTTCGCATCGAGAAAACCCGGTTAGTGCGACCTTTTCATAATCCACTGCATTGTCTAGCTAACGTCGCAATTGTGTGCCTCTCTCTGTATTTAGTCCGCTCAAAGAGATCCTGCCGACGCTGATTGTGTGCCACAACCTGGCCAAGACAGGGAATCCAGACATTTTGGCCTGTTTCAAGAAGGCCATCCTCCCGGCAACCACGTCTGGAGATTTGGTTCCTATTGCGCCACCGACAGCAATTGACCGGACGAAGGCGTTCTTCTTCAAGCAGTTGAAGTTTTTCCTCACGTGCCTCGATACCGACGTCAGACGCTACGCCTCCGAGTGGCTGTTCCTGCTCTGCGATGAAAACGGTAAGCACTTGCCTTTAACCCTTTATATTTGCTTGAGGGCTCGCTCTTTAACTTCATTTCAAAATCGCTACCTGCGCGGCAACCCCGTCGAATAAAATAATAACGCTACCCATGTTATGCTATCTGCCCCCAGGGAAGGAATACACGCACCACACTGGAGTGGGGAACGCAATCGGGCTGCTCCGCATGAAAGGACTCGCGTAAGAGGTCGACTGCGGTTAAATATCCCCGACGCTGCCCATGGACAGCATTCGCTGCTTGCGGATGTGGCTGCTCATACCCATCTCCTGCACCAGCTGGAACAAATCGCCCGAGTTCTTGATAAAGTATGGCGCCTGCGAGAGTTTCCGGCCGAGCGTGCACACGAAGGTATTGACGGGGAAGCGATACCGTCCGTCGTCAGGCTCATCGGTAGACACGGACGTCGTTTGGCTGGCTGGCGCTTCAGTTTCCACAGTTTCCTTTTCCTCGTAAAGCTGCTTTTCAGAGATGTTTTTGTCCTTGTCATCGACTTCGACTTGAGTCTGGTCCCCACTGCTACCATCGCCATCACCGCCATGGTCTGCTCTAGGAGATGTACCCAATGGACCACTGCTGGAAGACGTGTTACCTGGCGAATCGTCCGCAGTCAAGCCTTGTAAGCCTGGCGGTGGTGTAGTGCACACTTGAGCAGCATTAGGAGGACTTCCAGTTACGGATGCCTTCCCCTCCGACGGTGTAGTTGAGCTGCCGCCGCTCTGCGCTCCCGCGCCGTCCTCTAGCTTCGCACGTGCAGTAGGAGGGCACAAGTGCCCAGCACGCAGCAGGGGTATCCGGGAGTCTGTGAATGCCGAAGTTGTCGCCGTACTTCACCTTCATAGCCTTGAACAAAGCTGCAGACGGCGGGAAGTCCCGACGAGGAGTGAACTTACTCTTCTCAGTGATCTCGTCGCGGCGTGCGTTGGACGGCCGGTTAAGCATCGCCACAGGAAACATAGTCGCCGCGCCGTCGGAAATTGATGGCTTTGCCAAAGGTGTCAACTTGGTCATATTTTCACCCAGCATGAGGAAATCTGCGTCGTTGGGCTGCGACGTGAGTCGAGCCAACGAAGCAGCAGCTGAAAGACCGCCGCGCTCTCCAGGCGATCCCGCAGCAAGCGACGTCGAGCTCCCATCCCGTCCCAGTAGTCGTCTAAAGGCGTTGTACGACATGTCGTCACTGATATCACCGAAGCTGGAGGAACCGATCCCACCTTCACTGTCGCCCGAGTCCTGGATAAAGCTTCGGCGATGACCAAATGAAGACGACGACGAATCTTCTGCCTCAGCCTTCGTTGCGAAAATGCCATCTTGTTGCATGTGACTCTCCGACATATCGTCGAACTCGTCCTTCTCGAGCTGCCGACAGTACGCCTCCAAATCAATCGGCGGTGGGACCAGGAACGCGAACAGATCCTCATCCGTGCGATCGTCACCAGAGGCGATCACCAGAACGAAATCCACCGGCTGCTTATCGTCCAAAGCGTCCAACGAGCTCAGCGCCCCAGCATCCACGCTAAAACTAACAGAATCCTTTCTGCCGGCATGAATATAGTCACCGCCCGATTCCGATAGGTGACGACCATCCAAGCTCAGCTCCGGCATCTCATCATCTGCCGGATTGTTGTAAAATCCACGCGGTTTCATCATCGGCGACGACTGCGAGTGCACCGGTTCTCCGAAGTACTCGGTCGTCACTGGATCCTCGTCCGGGAACAGCGTCGACCAGTTCATAAACCCCCAGATCCGCTCGAAAAGGGTCGCCTTGCTAACCTTTTGAGGTCGGACCTCGAGGTATCGATTTCCTGGACACACCGACACCGGAAGCGCTCGAGTGATCTCACGCAACGAAACCAACAGCTCACTCGCCTGCCACAAACCGTGATCCAAGTCGCAATCGCGATAATGCCACGCTACAGAGCTCTCCTTGCGCTCAATGTACGCGCCCGGGGTCCGTTCCGTGTAGTACTCCAGCAACGGGACTACGTGCTCCCACCAACTCATGTCCATGTTGGGCACCATGCAGTGCCAGTACTCATTTTTGCCGACCCACTTCACGTACACGCCGTACTCCGCTGCAAGAACGAGATTGCCGGACAAGCCGGCAAACCACTGTTCGCACACCGATGTGCTACGCGCGCTCACTAATACCACCGTGTTGCGCGGGTCCTTCGTCAGCATCGACAACTGCCATATGAGCTCTTGGGGCGGGTAAGCTAGTTCCGGAATAGATGCTTCAGCCGCTAACACACCTTCGTAGTTGATGAAAATCAGACGCCGCGAAGACCGCGAGTACGCGGACGTCATATCCCGCCGACTCAACTCGCGTCCTGACACCGAGAGCGCGTTGTCTTCGCTGCATTCGTGAAGCTGCTCCAGGAAATTGTCCGCCCAATGCCACGACGTGAACGAGCTCACGTAGCTGTACATGTGCTGGTGAGCACGCATCACTTCGTCATTGTCTCGCAGCGATTCTTGCAGCGCGTCAGTGAGTTCTTCGGTATTCCATGGGTTTACCAGTCTTGCTCCGCCTAACGACTGCGCGCAGCCGGCGAACTCGCTCAGAATCACGCGCGCATGCTTGCTTGTCGCCTCCCGACACACTATATATCCAAACGGAACCGTGTTCATGCCGTCACGGACCGGCGTGATCACCAGCGCATCTGCCAGCGCGTACAACGCGATCAGAGCCTCCACTGCTATCTCTTTATTCAAATACTGCACAGGGCCTTCGGTACCGATATCTTGCAACTTGCTGTTGATACGTGACACGAGAGACTCGACCTGAGCCTCGAGCGCCGACTCAAACACTGACGCACCGGTAACAATCTGCAAAAACACCACCTCCTTCGCGAGCTCCGGCTTCTGCGTGAACAGCTCCTCAACAGCCAGCAACTTGTGCACCAGACCTTTCGTCTGGTCAAGCTGATCTACACCGAGAATGACCTGTTTGCCGGCGAATTGGCTCTCAAGTTGCTTCATCTGCTCCTGCACTGAGTCCGACTGCACCATCGCAATGTACTTCTCAGCGTCAATCCCCACGGGGCAGATCGTCACGCGCGCAAAGTGTCCATTGTAGTCCACGCCCTTGTGACTGCTCTCCAGTCCCAGCAGGCGCACACACGCGCTCTGGAAATGCCGCGCGTACTCGTACGTCTGGAATCCAATCAGATCAGCGCCCAATATCCCCGTCAAAATCTCCTCTCGATTGTTGAGTATCCGGTACAGCTCCGCCGATGGGAACGGGATGTGCATGAAGAAGCCCAAACAAATATTGTCGTTCGGGAACAGGTTCTGCACCATTTGCGGCACCAGCGTCAAGTGGTACCCCTGGATCCAGACCAAGTCTCCTTCCTCGTAAACCTCCTGCACTGCGTCCGCGAACGCCTGGTTGGCAGCGACGTAGGCCTGCCACATCTTCTCCATACTGCGCTCGTCCTCCTGTCCCCCCTCCATCATCTCGTGCTGGATAATCTGGTCATCAGTCGTCGGCGGACACGAGTGGAACAACGGCCACATGACGGTCTTGCAGAAGCCCTGGTAGTACAGTCGCTCGCGCTTCTCGTCCAGGAACACGGGGTAGTAGTTGCGGTCCTGCAGGAGCTGCTCCTTCAGCGTGTTCTGCTCGCTGGGCTCGATCTCGCCGTGCACGGAGCCGATCCAGACGCAGTCGTAGTTCTCGTGCAGCGACTGGAAGATCTCCATGGCGCCGTTCAGACTCGCGTGCTCCGGGAACTCGGCGCGCCACTGGGACTGCGCGTCCTCCGACACGAGCCAGAAGGGCAGTGTGCGCGTCACGAGCAGCACGCGGCGGCGGCGTCGTGAGCCTCTTCCGCCCGCGTCGTCATCCGCGTCGGCGTCTCCATCGGCGCCCGTGCCGCTCTCCTGCTCCGCCTTGACGCGCTTCTCGCGCACCTGGTTCAGCTTCGTGTAGAGCGCCGACAGCTCACGCAGCAGCGCCGCCTCGCGCTCTTTGAAGCCAGCGCCGTCCGTCATATTGCTTTATGCCTGCGGGCGGAGTCTAGTTCTCTCTAGAATGGGAGAAGGAGCGACGAGGCGATTGCGACAAGGCGATGGCCGCGCAGCTGCAGCAACAACCTAACTGGAAGAAGAAGGCTAAACGTACGTAGTATCAATTGGCGCAGTGTTGCCTTGGGGTCCCGGTACGCCGCGGGCGTGCGCGTCGGCCGAGCCAAGCGATGTGGTGGCGAAGTGGCTGCGGGGAAAGGTAAGCGTAACTATGACAGCGCATAATGATATGCCATAAGAGAGGTTCAACTATCCGACGACGTTTCATGCTCGGAAGTGCAGCCTCGTATCGCGGCTTAGTGCTGCTAAGCCTCACTGATATGTATGGGCCCATCGCCATGGGCATCTAGGTCGTGTTCTTTATGGCGTAGATTGACTGAGAGTGCGTGTGGAGTTAGGCACGCCATGCATGGGAAGAAGACGGCGTTTTCAGTTTGGGAGATGGCGTACGCCGCGACAGTTTCTAATGTATTATCTAGTTGTTGGTTAATAAAAAGGCATACAGAGGGCGGCTCGAGCAATGGCGGCGGCCCCTGTGCGTGCGTGCGAGTCTCTTTCCTAGGACTCGGGTCGACGTGGACTGGGATGAGTAGGTGTGTGTGGGGGGGGGGGTTACATTTGCGAGACGAGGGAGTAGAAGACGATCAACATGTGCCGGTTGAGCGACGGGCCCGGGTTGGAGAACATGCGTTTGCGCTGGCGCCGTGGCCGGATCTCCTCGAGCTCCGAGAGCAGCAGCACGGTCGGCACCAGCTCCAGGTCGGGGCGCACGCGGTACAGCGCCGCCTTCTCCTCGATGGTGAGGCGGCGCGGCATGCAGCGCGCGGCGCACGAGCCGTCGAGCCTCCGCTTGGTGTCCTCGTCCTCGTCGCTGTCGATGTCGAGCGCGAACTCGACCGAGACCTGCTTCTTGAGGCTGCTGCGGCACGACGGGATCCGCAGGATGGACTGCAGCGAGCCTCCGGTGCTGCTGCTGGCCGTGCAGCTGCCGTCGCTGTCGCTCTCGGTCTCGCTCTGGTTGCTGTGCTGGTCGGCGGGCAGCGGCGTGGCCGGCATGGTGCCGTACATGGCGCTGAGCTGGCGCGAGTCGGGCTTGAGCGCGTACGACACGTAGCCCGCGCGTTGGTAGTGCTGCTGCGACGTGGAGCTCGTGCTGGGTTTGGCGTACGCCATGTCGCGTTTGGCGGCATTCTTGGCCTCCAGCGCCAGCAGCAGGAGGACCTCCTCGGCCTCCCGCATGCGCGAGTCGGATCTGCCGGTCATGGGGCGGAGGCGGTGGCGGTGATGGCAATAGCAAGGCAAGGCACCGCGAGGCGAGATGCTAGCGCCTTCGGCCAGATATTCACTTGTGCCAGCCCACTCCCATGCGGTCGGTCGGTCCCTCAACCGCCCAAGCGCCAGCGATCCTTAGGGTCAGCCGTCTGTCATCTTTCCATGTACTTGGCTCTGATTCGGCAACTCAGATGAGCGCGCAATACTGAACGCAAGTCAGAGCGGCAGTTGAGTCGCCCCTCAACGCGCAACCCGGTTTTTCGAAACCACGCGGCGCAGAAACAGGCGCAGCAGTCGCAGCGCTAAAAACGAGGGAAAGCGGCGTTGGCGCGGAGCGCTGCTGCTTACTTAGTACTGCGGGCAAGTAGCATCGAGGTGATAGGCCCATCAGTGCTCTTATCGGCGTCCTGACGGGCGATTGCGATGCAGTGCGCAGCGTGGGCGAGTTAACTTTGAGTACTGGTGCCGTGTTTATCCGGGGTCATCTCTCCCACTTTATGGGGTTTGAGAGGGCCATGCGCAGAGACCGGGCAAAGATCCTTTCGCCAGCTTCAACGTGCGCCGATAGCCACGAGATCAGGCGAGGGCAAGCGAGGGCAAGCGAGGGCACCAGCACCGGCACCAGGGGGAATGCTGGCGCTGCATGGGAAGCCAAGGACAAGATGACAGCGCGTTTCGCCCATGGCAAGCAACGGAGCGCGCAGGCTCGATGTAGGCCAGGTCGCTCGCTGCGCTTATAGCGTCGTCCGCCATAGCAAGGACGCCCAACATGACGCTGGTCGTCGACACCAGCAAGATAGCGGTAACGGCCTCGCGTTGAAGCTGGCGAGTGAGCGTGGCGAGGCACAAGGCAACGCGGCGCTTGGTCTGGCCCGCAGGCTTGTAGCAGCAAGCGGTGCCAGCTAGCGGCGTTAGCGGCGCAGGTCGAAGTGCTTTCGGCAAAGGAAGCGACGGTGTCGATGACAGCGTTTGTCATCTCGGCCTTCGCGTCCCACGGTGTTGGACGCGCGCGATTTCGGTGGAGCGTCATGTTGCTGAGCTTTATCGATACTACAGAGCTACTGTAGACACTGGCTGCAGCTTGCCGATATGTGTTTTAAGCTGCTATGCTGATGGCAGCAGCAATGCCAACCGGTAGGCGTTGGTTGGATGGGTCGCTGCTGCTTGAGCCGATGCGAGTGACTCACCACGGCGCTTTCACATCGGTTCATGCTTACAGTGTGCGGGTATCTGTTCGCCGAGGCGAGGGCTTCCACAATTGATAACGAGACCGTGATGATGACGTTAAATGTATTCGGGGTTTCCTCCCTATATGTAGTTTATAAAAGAGTGAAGCATCGTGTTTGCCCGGCCAACATGCGCATTCGAACACTGTGCTCCGGTGAGTATGCATTTGCTCCTGGTGCTCTATGCTGTGTAGACCTTGAGCACGCGTTGGATTGACGCGGAATACCGGTCGCGCACGTAAAGGACATTGTCAGCGGCTGCTGCCATTCCCCAGATCGAGTTGAATGGGCCGCTCTCGACAGATGTAGTGACCTCTGTGGTAGCGAGATTAAGTCTGCGGATGCAGTAGTTCACTCTGTCTGCGATGAACAGATCGCCATCTGAACCAATTGCCAGGGAATCGGGAGTGTTAAATCGCGCAGACGTGCCCGTACCATCGACAAGTCCGCTTGAGGTGGTTCCGGCCAACACAGTCATCGCACCGCCCGACGTAAATTTAATCACCCGATTGTTGTCCGTGACGTAAATGTTGTCAGCCGAATCGATCACAATGCCTGAGGGGTTGGATAGACTGGTGCTGAAGGTGCTGGCCACGCCCTTCGAGGTGATCTTGGTTATCTTGCCATTGTAGTAATCCGTGATGAACACGTTTCCACTCGAATCCACAGCAATCCCTCGGTAGCTCAACCCCGATGTACCCGAGTACAGCGTACTGACCGTGTTTCCGGAGATTTTGCGCACTTTGTAATAGTCGCAAATGAAGACATCATCGCTACTGCTCAAAGCGAGAGCCCCTACATTCTCCGACAAAAACCTCGCGTCTAACCGAGCTCCATCAGCGTCACCATCATCACCAGCTTTACCAGCGTACAAGACTGGCGCACTGCCTTCGGTCATTTTGAGGATGCGGCTACCGTCGCTCAAGTAAATAACCCCGTTTGATGCCATAGCAATCCCTCCATCCATGGTTAAGTATGTGCCAGAGCTCACGAGTACCGATACTGGCCCGGATGACGATGACACACCAGAAGTAGCGCTCGAGCCACTACTCGCAGAGGAGGATGAACTCAAACCATAAATTTTGCGCACGCGTTGATCGGACCCAGACATGCTGTCGCGCTCGTAGAACACATTGTCAGCCAGTGCCGCAATGGCCCAGATCTTCTGGAACGAGGACTCTGCAGCCACACCGTCGGCGACCCCACTGGAGGTGCAAGTGCCAGCGTACGAGGTAACCTCCTTGGTAGTGAGGCTGACTTTCCGGATACAGTAATTCCCCGTGTCTGCCACGTACAGGTTGTCATCAGATCCAATAGCAAGGGGCCCTGGGTATCTAAACCGCGCAGAAGTAAAATTGCCGTCCGCATACCCGCTTGTCCAGTATTCGTTTCCAGCAACGATAGACATCGTACCATCCGGAGTGAAAGCAACCACTTGCTGGTTATGCGAGACGTAAATGTTGTCGGATGAATCGATCGCGATGCCATTGGCATTGGACTGGCTAGTGAAGACGGAGACACCCTTCGAGGTGATCTTGGTTATGAGGCCGTTGTTGTATTCCGTGACGTACGCATTTCCACTCGAATCCACGGCAATGCCCTTCAAATTCGACGACGAGGGAGCCGTGTAGACCGTACTGACCGTGTCGCCCGATATCTTGCGCACTTTGTCATCATCACAAACAAAGAGATCACCGCTGCTGCTCACAGCAAAAGCACCTAGTGACGAAAACCTTGCGACTAGGAGTGCACCATTCACAGCGCCACTTTCGCCAGCACTTCCAGCGTACAAGGTAGGTTCAGTGTCTTCGGTCATCTGGAGAATGCGGCTACCGTCACCCAAGTAGATCACCCCGTCCGATGTCACAGCCATCCCTCCCTCATTCGTCAGGACAGACGAAGTATCAGAGTCCAAGATTGTCGCCACATTTTCACCCACAACGGAAGCATCAGAAACGGAGCTGCTACTGGTAGACGAGGATAAGCTTGAGGGGTAAATCTTGCGCACGTATTGGTCGGACGCTGACACGCTGTCTCGCTCGTAAAAAACGTTATCCGCGGCTGCTGCAATTGCCCAAATCCGCTGGAATGTAGCGCTGCTAGCGGCTCCATTCGAGCCCCCGGTTGAGGTGCAAGTGCCAGCGTACAGGGTGACCTTTTTCGTGGTGACACCAATCTTACCAATGCAGTAGCTTTTTGTGTCTGCCACGTACAGATCACCATCAGAGCCAACCGCCAGAGAGCCTGGGTATCGGAAGAGCCCACTTTCATCCGACTGGTATTCGGCCAGCACAGACATTGTACCGCTCGACGTGAAAGCAACCACTTGATAATTATTCGTGACGTAAATATTGTCTAATGCGTCGATTGCAATGCCCTCGGGAGTGGAGAGCTTGTTACTGAAGGTGGAGACGCCCTTCGATGTAATCCTGGTTATGATGCCGTTGTTGAATTCCGTGACGTACACATTTTCGCTGGAATCCAAGGCAATCCCCTCAAAATACGGGTACGATTGGGCCGTGTAGAGCGTACTGACCGTGTTATCCGTAATTTTGCGGACTTTGTCACCATCGCACACGAAGAGGTCATCGCTGCTACTCACAGCGAGAGCACCGAGCGAAGAAAACGTTGCTTCTAAACGCGCACCATCCGCGTCTCCAGTCTCATCAGCACTCCCAGCGTACACTGTAGGCTTACTGCCTTCGGTCATTCGTAAAATCCGGGTGCCATCACTCAAGTAAATCACTCCGTTCGCTGCCACAGCCATTCCCCCCTTATGCGTTAAGCTTGGCGAAGAGCCAGGGCCCAAGATAGTCAAATCGCTCACACCCATACCGAGAACATCAGACGCAGAGCTGCTACTCGCTGAGGAGGATGACCAACTTGACCCAGAGTTCGAGTCACTACCCGCTGACGAAGAGGGCCAATACGAGCCAGTGCTTGAGCTCGAATCATGAGTGCCTGCGGATGACCCCAACCCGACGATGAGCCCAACAATGCCGCCAACAACAACGACGAAAACCACAGCTCCAATGATTTTGTACAGCCTTGGGATCGAACGAGACCCTGATTTCGACGGCTTCACTGGCGTTCCGTCCGTGCTACTTTGTGCTTCCGAGGGGAACACATGAAGCCGATTGCTTGTAGCTTCAACACCTTTGGCATCCACCGATTGACTCACAAGCATTTCAATGCCTGACACCGCGAGATGGTTGCTTCCGTCGTCAGCACAACCCACGATGTGCACCGGATTACCCGCTACGTGCTGGGCTAGCAACGATTTCAACTGCACTGTAACCTCCTCCATCGTCGGCCGTTTGTCGGACTCGGGATCACAGCACTGCGTTATAAGTGCCCAGGCGTCGTCACTTATCAATTGCGCGACTCGAGACGGGAGTTCACCACCCAGCTTGCATTCACGTACTTCTTCGTGACTAGTAATATCAAAATAAGGTGCTTTGCCGACTAGCGCCTGGTAGAGCGTCATCCCGAAGGAGTAAACATCGGACTTGCTACTCGGCAGCATTCCTTTCACACACTCCGGCGCCACGTGACGCACAGCATCCGTAATCTCAACCCCTGCATCCGCAGCCTTGCCGTTCACGAGACGCTTCACCTTCTTCGCAGTCCAGTCGAAGCTGCGATCGAAATCCGAGACCTTCGCCTGGATGCTGTCCGAAACGAGAATGTTGTCACACTTCAAGTCTCCGTGGACAATGCCCATTGAGTGCATTTTCGTGATTGCTTTAGCAGCTTGTGCGAGTATCTCAAGACTGTGCCTGCATCGGTCGCCCTCGTGCTGGCGCAGAAATTGGTCGAGTGGTCCGTTGTCGTAATATTCCATCACAATGAAAGGTGTCGCCGTCAAGTAGCAGGCACCATAGAGGCGGCAGATATTGTCGTTGTCGTTCATTCGCTTCCACAGATCGATTGTGGAGATGAACTTTTGTTTCGCTGCATCCGACATTTTGCCACTTTCGGTAAAGATCTTGACCGCCACGGAGGTGCCATCTCGGAGCACACCTTTCGAAATCTTAGCGTCTCCGCCAGACCCAATAACTGTGGAAGTGTCGATGTCGACGTCGTCCTCCGTCATGAACCAGTCCGGGAGATTATTGACCTCCTCGCGAATAGTGTGACTCGAACGCGCCCACAGTTTATCGTGTATAACGCTGAGCACACGGACGTTAGCATCGCAAGTCTGCTGCGTAGCTTCACTGCGCAGGCCCCTGACAGTAATGATTGCAAGCAATTCCTTTTGGACTTCAGGGTCGCTTAATTCTGACTGCACTTCGGGGGAGTCGACGAGCATCATGTACTGCTTGTTTCGATCCTGAGCGGAGGTGTGAGCTGCACTAATGGAGCACTCGAGCTGGAGACACTTTTCCAAATTCTCAGCGATTTCTCGTACATTGGTGCTGGTGGCCTCAAATTTCTTGCAAAACACGAGCTGCTTTAACACCTTCTGCCGTAGGAATGTCTTCGCCATGCGATCGTATTCTCTAATCTCGGTCTCGAACTTTGCAATCAATTTTTGTAGCTCCTTCGTGAACAGCTCTTTATTCTGTACGCGCTGTTCCAATACTTCCACAAGCCAGCGAAAGCGCCATACGTCTTTTTCCATGATGGAGCGCTGCGACTTGATCAACGAAGCATTTTCTTCCATTCCATTCAGTACCTGCCCAATCTGGAAGAGAATTTTGGCGAGCTCAATCGCGCCGTTGACGACCACACCTGAACCGGGGACTAAAAGATTGGCGGTGGCTACCACGGCAGTCTGGACTACATCCATCCTTGACACGGCCCTGTCGACTCCTTTACGGTGTCCACTGCTCGCTGTAGTGCTTGATGAGGGAACTCGAGGAGGGGGGGGGGACTCTTTACTGCGAGGAGGGAAATTTTGGTTGTGGCCTTTACTGAACGAGCGACTAGTGAGGTATTTACGTCCATGCATTCAGGTCGTTACGGCCAGCTCTGAAACCTGCCGAGGACGCCATTTTTGAGGGACGCGTTGAGGAGGCGGCGGGGCGAGTGGGCGGTTTTAGTTGTGGGGTTTACAGGTGGCAAATTGGTTCCCTCGCAAATTCGTGCCCTGTAACCTTAGGCAAGTCTGACCCCACTCAGTTAATGCTGTCCCAAACAGCAATGGATCGGTTGGTAGACTGAATAAATAACGCAACGAAATCAATAACCTCCGGTTTTTCTGATCGTTGAGCCAATCACTACTGACAACGGAGGTACTGTAAGTACAATACAAAACTAGCATGTCCATTTAATTGCTTCAAACTACAGAGTTGTGCACGCCGAGTCCACCGACTGTTGATTAGGTCTCCAACACCCCACGATGGAGCATCGCGGATTCGATACCATCATGAAAAGCGTTCAATGCCTTATATCCTGCTTTATATTATTGCCAATACTGTTTAGGTCAGCGCCAAATCAGCTACAATGCCAATCAGTATGAGATGATGCTTTTGCTGCCCCTAAGCATGAGCCGATGTGAAAAACGTGGATAGCTACAGCGTCTGGGTGATAAATATCGCGGAAGCACCAGTGGCATCGACAAGTCCGGTTGAGGACGAACCGACCAGCATAATCATCGCACTGCCCGACGTGAATATAATCACCCGATTGTTATCCTTGACGTAAATGTTATCAGACGAATTGATCACAATACCTGAGGGGTTGGATAGACTGGTGCTGAACGTGCTGGAGACGCCGGTCGAGGTAATCTTGGTTGAAGTCTTCTGCGTCTTCTTTGATGTTTCGACGCCTTTCCCTCCATTCCGCTAAGCACCTTGGCAATCTGAAAAATGACCTTGGACAGCTCAAACGCGCTGTTTACAATGACCCAGAGCCAGGAAGGGCCACATTAGCGGCGATGACCGCAGCGCCCTGCACCGTGCGCATCTTAGCATTCGTCTAATGCGACGAAAAACTGAAGTGGCGCGAGACACGGCCTGTTTTTTTTTTTTACCTAATTAGTACGGTCTTGGATAAACATCAATCCCCCCCGCTGCCCAGATCGAGCTAGCGTCAGCAAAATGAGGCGTATCGGTGTTTTCGCCTATAGGATGATTATAAAGGCCTCATCCATTCGTCACATGAAGGGTGCCGAGACATCCTATCCACGGATTGCTTGTTTGACTTGGTCTTGTATGTGAGACCGGAAAAGCTTTAGTTATTCGGGAGGTGAGGGGCCGTAGCGCCGATAGACTTAGTCTTTCCCGGGTTAAGCTGTTATTCGGGAGGTGAGGGGCCGTAGCGCCGATAGACTTAGTCTTTCCCGGGTTAAGCTGTTATTCGCGTGAAGATTGATATTCCGTGAAAGCCAGGTGTTTCCCGTGCAAACAAGTTTTTCGCGATGTTGTTCGTTTCTAGCTATCTAACAAATCTCCCGCCGGGACCACCTGGTGACCCGGCAAATCATCCGATATTTAGGTTAGTGCACACCAACTCGGGAAGCGTTCTAATGTGTTAATTAGCGAGAGAATCCTATACCATTGGCGTACAAGGCGCGCAGACCATGCGTACAGCATCATCCGGGGGAAGCTTGGTGAGCTTTATCAGTCTTAGAGCTAGACTTTAGTACTGCTGCAGGATGAAGTGCATTAAAGAGGAATACTTAATCTCACCAGTTGTGACTGCAACCGCACCGATGGTAATGCAAATGCGTAGTGTCTCTAGAGGGTGCTGGCGATACCCGATTAGGAGTGTATAACCATGTATTAGTTTGTATAGTTATCCCGGTACTTATGGTTCAAGCCTGTACAGCTTGATTCGTAGCTTCGAATCAGTCACTACGCTGCAACTTACCAGTAATCGCCGCGATCATGTAGAAAACTGCTGAATGACGCGTTCCCCGGGTAGTGCTCGTGCTTCGTGCCTTAATCTAGAGACGTCCTACGTGGTGGAAACCTTGAGTACGCGTTGGTCGGCCGCGGAATACCGGTCGCGCACGTAAAGAACGCTGTTGACTGCTGTCATCGCCCAGATCACGTTGAATTGACCGCTCGGAACATACGTCGTGACTTCGTAGTTGGAGAGGCTGACTTTGCGGATACAATAATTTGCTGTGTCCGCAACGTACAGATCGCCGTCGGAGCCTACAGCTAGAGCGTGGGGGGTATTAAATCGAGCGGAAGTGCCCATTCCATCTACATATCCACTTTCTTCGGATCCAGCCACCACAGTCATTTTTCCCTCATGGTCGATCAGAAGCACTCGATTGCCATCCGTGACGTAAACGATGCCCCATGAATCGATCGCAATACCCAGGGGGTTCTGTACATCGGTACTGAAGATGCTGGATGTGCCGTCCGGGGTAATCATCGTTATCTTGGCAGCATCGGTTTCTGTGACGTATATGTTTCCGCTAGAATCCAATGCAATACCTCTAAGGGTCGACCACGAGTAACTTGAATAGAGCGTACTGACCGTGTCACCCGTGATCTTGCGTACTTTGTAGTAGTCACAAATATAGAGATCGCCACTGCTGCCCAGTACGAGATCACTCAACGAATAAAACCGCGCGTCTAGGAGGTCTCCATCCACCATGTTGTAGTTATCTTCTTCTCCGGCGTACAGGGTGGGCTCATTATCGCCTTCGATCATTTGGGCAATGCGAGTTCCGTCACTCAAGTAAATAAATCCGCCTGGTGACGCAGCCATCCCCCCATCATTTGTCAAGCCTGAACCAGAGTCCAAGATTATCGATACTTGCACCTCAACACCAGAAGAGATAATAGCGTCTGAGCCAGTGCTCGAGCTAGACGATGACGAGCCAGTGCTTCCTGACGACGCGTACGACCAATACGAACCAGTGCTTCCCGACGACGCGTACGACCAATACGAACTAGTGCTTCCCGACGAAGACGACGACGAACCACTGCTCGAGCTACTTGCTGACGGCCAGTATGATCCTGTGCTTGCGCTCAAGTCACTTGTATCCGAAGAGGATGACGCTAACCCAGCGATGACCCCGATGATAATCCCAACTAGCACAACTGCGACAACCACCGCTACAGTGATTTTACACGGCCTCGACATTTGTCGCGATTCTGGTTTCGATGGCTTCACTGGTGTTCCGCCGCGTGAACTCGGTTGCGCTGGTTTAATGTCGGTATTCGTTTCTTGGAGGACATTCGACGGTTGAAGTGCGTTCACCTGGTTGGATGTAGATTCAGGGCCCTGAACACCTACCGCTTCATTGACCAGCACCTCAATGCCGGATTGGGCGAGTGCGTTGTTAGGATTGCCGACGTCAAGCGTGACCTCTGCGGGATCCACCGGCTGCTCGCTCGCCAAAGATCTTAACGTGGCCATCACTTTCTCCATCGTCGGCCTTTCATCTGGCGAAGCATCGCAGCATTGGGTGATCAGTTCCCAGGCGCCATCACTGATCACTCGTACATCTCGATTAGGAAGCTCGCAGTTCAACTTGCACGTCCGAAGTTCTTCGTCACTAGAAATCTCGGCGTACGGGGATTCACCAGCCAGGGCATGGTAGAGCGTCATACCGAAAGAGTAGACGTCCGACTTGGTGTTTGGCAGCATTCCATTCACGCACTCTGGAGCTAAGTAGCGAACTGCGTCCGTAATTTCGATCCCCGCAGCTGCTGCCGTGCCGTTCACCAGGCGCCGGTCCTTCATCGCGACCCAATCAAAGCTGCGATCGAAGTCGCAGAGTTTCGCCTGCCTGCTACCTGAAATGAGGATGTTGTCGCACTTCAAGTCTCCGTGGACGATGCCGATCGAATGCATCTTGGTAACTGCTTGAGCGGCCTGCGCGCGTGTCAAGCGGCCCCTTGTCGCAATAGTCCATTATCACGAAAGGTGTCGCCGTGAAGTAGCAGGCGCCATACAGACGGCAGATGTTGTCGTAGCGGCTCAGTCGCTCCCACAGCCTCATTGTACTGAAAAACTTTCGCTTCGCCGCGTCCGACTTTTGGACATTCTCGTTAAAAATCTTGACCGCCATAGGAGTCCCATCCTTGAGTACACCTTTGTAGACCTTAGCGTCTCCACCAAATCCTATGAGCATCGACATGTCGATGTCAACTTCGTCCTCCGTGATGTACCAATCGG
Source organism: Phytophthora melonis (assembly GCA_024211575.1). NCBI lineage: Eukaryota > Oomycota > Peronosporomycetes > Peronosporales > Peronosporaceae > Phytophthora > Phytophthora melonis. The sequence goes on from JAMXKT010000068.1 coordinate 177,370, forward strand.
GGAGGTTGCTGATGTCATCTCGAACGGAGCGGCTTGAGCTCGCCCACAGCTTCTCCTTCACAACGCTGACCACGCGGTCCTTAGCGAGCAGAGAGTTCTGCATCATAACGTCATTGCGGCGACTCATGCTAGATATTGTCGCAAGAATTTCCTTCTGGTTGTCGGGATCACTCATGGCCATCAATACTTCCGGAGAGTCGACGAATTTCATGTATCGCTTGGCTCGATCCTCCACCAGGACGTCGCTGCGGTACGTGGAGCTTCCATCAATGGAGCATTCCGTAGTGAGGCGCTCGACCAGCTTCTCTTTCGTTTTCTTCGCGGTGGCGCTTGCGTTGTCCACTTGCTGGTGGTGCACGAGCTGCTTGAGAATATGCTTCTTCGAATACTTGTCCACGGCACGGTCGTACAACTTGACCTCCGCCTCAAACTTCGTGATCAGTTTCTGCAACCCGTCCGTGAGTTTGTCTTGGTTATTGACGCGTTTCAGCATGTCAAGGGCCCAGCGGAAGTCCTCCACGTCCTCCTTGATGTTCTCTTGCTGCGACTTGATCGTTGATGCCTTCCCCTCCATTCCACTGAGCACCTGGCCGATTTCAAGAATGACCTTGGAGAGCTCAAACACGCAGTTGACGACAACACCAGAACCAGGTAGCGCCACATTGGCGGCGGCGACCACAGCGCTTTGCACCGCGCGCATCACAGTCGATAGTGGGTCCCGAAACTGGAGCTCGGCGACGCGAAAGGAGAGATTCGGGAGGACGGAGAGACCTCTTCTCTTGAGTCTGGTATATGAGGAATGACAGTCTTAAGCGCGAAAAAGCAAGGGGGCATTGCAGTGGTTTCAAAGCTAAGCACGAGCCCGTCTCCGTTTCTCTGCCTGCGCGGGATTGCCATTTATGTAGGTAACGAACTGTAACGCTTAATGTAAATCTATACATTAACGTAAAGTTCCGACACAGTATTATGTGCGTGAAGTGCGATCGAGGGCGATAGAGGCACCTTGGTGGGGTGGTAAAAAAATAAACTCAGCAGTCTAGAATCTAGAGTCTAGATTTCGGGGCAATTATGCAGTGGTGATCCTCGATGTCGCTGACCCGACTGGCCCAAGGTTGGCTATTTACAATTAGCAGTGTGGCCCATGTCTACACGATGGTTGCTAACCAACAACCATCCGTTCAGCTCGGATCAACATAGATCGAAAACTCCCATACCCTCGTAACGACTACAACGTCCCAGAGTTGCAGTCACCGAGCTGCAAGCCGTAATTCTGCGGGTGGAGTTTTTATCTACTGTAGGAGTCGTCGTGCTGCAGTTTAGGAGGAGGGGGCTCGACAGGCAGTCAATTCTAACACAACTCACTCATTCAACATCTCACGAACCTATTCAATTATCGCACAGGAATGAACGTCTAACCAGGAACCCTCTTCAATTCTGGACCCGCATTGCTGGGACAAGCCCAGGTCTGGAAATGGTACATCGCATCCAGACCTCGGAAAAAATGATTGCGGAATTGCAATAACTGTATTTACTATATTATAATATAGATTATTGGCCCACACACGCTTTAATAAAATAATAAATTGAGGCAATTATGGCAATACAATTTGGCCCAAGTGGACTAGTCCGGAAAAGTGCCGCTTTACGTATTAATAGGCGACGCGTTTAAATATGTAAGCTTACTTTGATTTGGTTCCACGAAAGCGGTCACCGACATACACTGTGGATGCCCAAGCAATTTGTGGGAACACCGGTTAACAATTCCCGGTTCACTATCCGGTCCGGTTCATGCTAGCTACTTGGGTTGACCGCCGAGAGGCAACCTTGCTAGACTATGGTGGGTGGCTCCAAACGCCCAGCCGTGGTTTGGCCAGCTATTGCTTTTTTGAGCACGAACCGTAATCTCACTTTCAAAACTACCACCATGGCTTCAAACAGGGACATCTGGGCTTTCTTCTTCGAGCATCAAGGCCAAGGGCTTCATCGTTGCAAGCTCTGTGGAGATGACCGGAAGCAGCTGCCCGGTACGGGCTACTCCAACCTCGTCTCGCACCTGGCAAGCCGGCACGACGACTTTCGCCAGCAGTTCGACGCCCGTCACCGCGGTGCCGAGCGCCCCCTCAAGCATTCGGCTTTGTGTCCGAAGAAACATCCCACCGCTACCAATGGTTGCGGTGGGTTGTTGAACGGAGCATGCCTTTGTGTGAGGTCGACGACGAGAGGACACGAGCCATGTCCAAGTGGCGTCCCACCAACCTCAAGGCTCTCAAGGCGGATATGATTACGGTGGCGGGAAGCTGGGTATCGTGATCAGCGACGAGATGGGTATCCTGTTCGGTTTGCTGTTCGACGGCTGGAGCCACGCGTCGGGGTCTACGCTCTCTACATGGTGGGCGGTCGACTCCAGTGCACGCTGCTCGCGCTGTCGCCGATGGACGACGGAAGCCAGGACGCCGATGCGCACATCGAGCTGTTCCGAAACGTGCTGGCCGTTTACAACAAGATGGTGGACATGATCCAGTTCATTGTTGCGGACAACTGCAACACCAATCGCAGTACTGCTACGAAGCTCGGTGTCCCGTTGGTCGGTTGTGCGTCGCACCGATTTAACCTAGCGGTTAAAAAGTTCTTAACGGAACACGAGTTGCTGTTACAAAAGGTTAACAACCTAATGTTGCAGCTACGCCAGCCAAACAATGCCGCCGAGCTCCGCAAGCTCACTCTCCTCCGCGCCAAGAAACGCAACACGACGCGCTGGTCGTCGACCTTCGAGATGCTGGAGCGCTACGTGGACCTGCGACCGCACATCCGACTCGTGGAGGCCGTGGAAGACGACCTTCCTACCAGCGCCGAGCACAAGCAGCTGGTGGATGTGCTGCGTCATCTGCGTAAGCTCGACAGCGTGTGCAAGCGGCTGCAGTGTGAGTCGACGACCATGTGCGATGTACGCCTTCTTTTGGACTCGGTTGTGGCTGACTACCCAATTATGGGTGAATACCTAAAACCCACGTCTAAAATTGTGCACTCCCCCGCATTTGAGAATGGTCTCGTAAAATTGGCTGCTGGTGAGAGCCTATCAACGTCGGAGGCTACGGCGCTGAAACGGCTGGAGCGCCCACGAGCTGAGATGCCACGACGCGCGGGTGCAGGCGAGCGCGCGGGTCGGGAGCAAGACTACGCCGCGCAGATCATCCGGCAGGGCGGCGGGACCAAGCGGCGCAAAGGAGAGCGTGTGGCGTACGTCGCCCTGGCGGCAATGGTGCCGCCGACATCCAACTCGTGCGAGCGCCTGTTTTCGGAGTGCAAGTGGGTGCTGACACCGCAGCGTGGCAGTTTGCTCCCGGCGAACTTGGAGATGCTCGTATTCCTGCGCGCTAACAAGGCAATGTGGGACGTCACTACTCTGGCGTAGGTAAGTTGCCGCAGGCGCTTGACTTGATCCACTGACAGTTAACACTTGTAATGGAGGGATTGTCAATAACTGCGCCGTACTTATTATTGTTGCTAGTCATATTGCCGTGTTTATTATGCTAACGAAGTTGAAGCAATGCAGTATGTTACTGTATTTTCCGAGGTCTGATCGCATCCTTCGGACTTCGTGGGTTTTGGAAAGCTTTTTCGTTTGGGAAGTAAACCTTTTTTTCTATCCTTCGGCTTTGTTAAAAACCAAGAGAAGTGATCAAAATATATTAGCGTGCACGTCTCAACGTAGTGTGCCTTACCCGTATAGCCCAATGTGCGCGAACGTGCCTATGGTGTCCGAATCTGAAATTAGCCACGCTTCTTCACAGTAAATACATCGATTTTTACCACGACTATTCTCTGGATTTTAGATCCAAGGGAGTCACTCCGACCCAAACTTACTTCAAATTCTTATATGAAGAACCCAAACTAATGATCTTTACTCAAACCTAAGACAAACTTACTTGAAAACATGATATCCCTGTTATATAAGATTCCAAGTGGATATTCAAACCCAATATAGCGGCTTTTTTCTCCTTATGTTGCATACTCGATATATCCGTTCGTATCGAGAATAAAGTCTGATCCACTAAGTTATTTGACGTTCCTTCAATAATTGATAACCGCTGCACAAAGGATTCAAAGGAGGTGGATGTTGCTTGTGGCGGCTAAGTGCAACATCATCGGTAAATTACGACGGACCGAAGTAATTTATCCTTTTGAATGTCGTCCGAAGGGCAGCTCCTTTTGCTCGTCTACATGCATAGTACTTGTATACATTAATAACTGGCACACACCAGCGTTGCGACTCGAGAGGAGCGCGATAAGAGATGGGTTAGCTGTAGATATGAACACTTAACGAGGCGAGACTAGCAGTCGTCAACTTGGGCGTTGTATTTGCAAGTTCATTTGTAATGACATCATTACTGTTAAGATTTTTTAAATAAAATACGGAGGTTCGCCGATGTACTAGTATACAATGTTTGAAGCGAGCGACTGGTGCGCCACAGGTGTGGCGCGCCTAAGTCGCAACGGAACAAGTTAAAAAAAATTATGCATGGATAGCACAGTTTTCATTTTCTACGTAATAGCTCGGGCTTATGGTTGACAATCTTAGTACAGTCATACAAAACTCAGGCAGTTAACTGCCTCCTTCAATAGCCAACTTCTACGAAACCATACAGATACGTTTAAGAAAATCCAGAGCTTCACCGTGTAAAGCACGGCATTAGTTTTCCAAGTCGAGCGACGACAGTAAACTATTCATCCCATCGATCACAAGCGTGGGATTATCATAGCGGATATAAGTGTATAGGAACTTGTCGTTGGTGGACGTGCAATGACGTATGTCGTCGAAATGGAAATGTGACGCTTGAAGCTCGGTCCTGAAAAACTTCTCTTTCGCTGCATCCGACTTCGCCACATTCTCGTTGAAGATCTTGACTGCCACAGGGGTGCCATCTCGATGCACACCTTTGTAAACCTTAGCATCCCCACCAAAATCAATGATCATGGACATATCAATGTCAACTTCGTCCTCCGTCATGTACCAGTCTGGAAGGTGGCTGACGGCATCTCGCGTAGAACGGCTCGAACTCGCCAACAGCTTTTCTTTCACAGCGCTGACCACGGGGTCTTTGGTGTCGAGAGAGTTCTGCGTCATCATATCATTGCGACGATCGATAGCTGCAAGGATTTCCTTTTGGTTGTCGGGGTTGCTCATGGCCGCAATTACTTCGGGGGAGTTGAGAAATGCCATGTACCTCTTTTCTCGCTCCTCGACCGGAGCTCCACGGCGGTAGGTGATACTTCCATCAATGGAGCATTCTGCAATGAGGCGCTCGACCAGCTTCGCTTTGGTTTTCTTCACGTTCGCACTCGCATTATCCAGATCCTTGTGAAACACGAGCTGCTTGAGGGAATACTTCCGGAGAAATTTGTCCACGATGCGATCGTATGTCTTGACTTCCGCCTCAAACTTGGTGATCAGTTTCTGCAGTCCATCCGTGAGCTCGGTTTGGTTGTTGACGCGCTTCATCAACTCAAGGACCCATTGGAACTCTTCCACGTTTTCTTTTATGTTCAGCTGCTGAGACTTGATCGTCGATGCCTTGCCCTCCATTCCGCTCAGCACCTGGGCGATCTCTGTCACGTAGTATACGCGTGGGTTGAAACTCAACTTGTGTGTTGGAAGGAAAGTTTGAGAATGAATTAGAATTTAGCGGCGCTAGCTAGCTACTCGAAGGCCGTGGAATGGCCGATTGAACTTGCAATGAATCAAGTTGCCAGCTGAGAGTCAACTCAAATCCTAAACTATGGAAACGACAGTGTTGCATGAATCCTGCTGCTGGATGGCGATGCGTCCTCCTCTCTTGCAGGCTTGAGCAGGCAGGACTTCAACATGACTAGGTCGTGGTAGTGGTAATCATGACACTCCTTCCGCTGGAAAGCGCTTACGCCGAGCGTTGACGCGTCGAACGCCGAGGCTGTGCGAGAAGAAAGCGCTCAATGAGACCACGCACTTGCTCCAGATTTTCCTCCGGCTCCCAGGAATCCTTGTTATCTCGTCCATACCAGCGCACCTTGAACTGCACCTTGCCGTTCCTCACACGCCGTTGCAGAATTGCTTGGACTTGGACACCTTCAAAGCCGTCGCGAGTGATCAAGGGAGGCACATCATTGAGACGGCGCGGATTGGAGTCGAAGACGTAGGGCCGTAGGTACGAAACATGAAACTCGTCGTGGAGCTGCAGTCCTGGTGGTAACCCGATTTGGTATGTATCTGGCGTTGTAGACTTGATCACAGGATATGGGCCGATATAGCGCGGGGCTAGCTTCCTTTTACCGGTGGTGCCGAGATGGTGAAGATCGAGATTGGACGTGTTGAGAAGGACTTGATCACCTTCAGCAAATTGAAAAGTCGGGCGATTTCGATCGTGAAAGTACTTCATAGCCGCCTGAGATTGCTCCAACATGTCCTTGCACTGCTGGAGCACCTCAACGAACTTCATAGCTTGAGATCGGCGCCCGCGGGTTGACGGAGTTGCTAAATCAGCGACAGATCGTGGAATGTAGCCGAGGTCCGCCGTAAAAGGAGCCATGCCAATGCTGGAGTGCACTCGAGCGTTGTAAGCGAACTCAGCGAGGCTCAGCATTTCATCCCAGTCATCATGCCGGGCGTTGACGAATGCACGAAGGTAGTCGGCCACAAAGTGGTTGGTTTTCTCAGTCTGCCCGTCAGTTTCCGGTCTGAAGGCAGAACTTAGTTGAAGCTGGGTCCGTTGAAATGACATTAGCTCCGACCAGAGCTTGGACGTGAACTTCGAGTCGCGATCCGATACAATGCTTAGCGGCAGACCGTGGAGCCGCTGATAGTGATCACGGAATAAGCGCGCTGCTTCATGGGCAGTACACGTAGTCGTAGTCAAAACAAAATGGGCACGCTTGGTCAAGCGATCAACGATCACCATGATCGCGTCGCTTTTCGAGCGGCGACCGATAGGAAGTCCAGTAACAAAATCCATGGTGATGTTCGTCCAGCGGTTCGCAGGCACCTCCAAAGGATGCAAAAGTCCTGCCGCCTTGCGTTGAGATACCTTGATGCGCTGGCACATTTCGCACGATGCCACGTAGCGACGCACAGCTCGATCCAATCGAGGCCAGTAAAACTTATTCTGGAGAGCCATGAGCGTCTTCAAATACCCAGGATGTCCACTTGTAGCAGAGTCATGGTGTTCGAAAAATATCGCGTTGCGCAAGTCATTGTCGTCTGGAATACAAAGTCGGCGTGCCAAGTCCGCGCTGGGCTGGTAGAATAACAAGCCGTCCTCGAGGAAAAATGATTCAGGTTTGCACGAAGCGTTCGTGGCACTTCAACTGGCGGTGGTGCTGGAGGCCTCCGCTCGCGTCACGAGATACTGGTACAGAAGACCGAAGGTAGCATCCTGCCGATAGAGTCGAGTACACTGCTGATGGATAGATGCTCGGGCAGCCATGTAGTGCAGGTATGCATCATCCGCGGTTGATTCATCGTGCTGGCGGGTGAGTTGCTGCAGAAGGCTGGCGAGGGACACGTGCTGAGCTGACTCGGTTGGCTCGAAGGCAGGATTGCGAGAGATTGCGTCGGCGACAACGTTGGAAGTTCCAGGTATCCAGCGGAAAAGTGGGCGGTATGAGCCGAGCTCGTTCAGCCATCTAGCCAACCGCTGTGAGCATGTCTTCTGCTCAAGAATAGACTGCAAAGTGCGGTGATCCGTGTTGACGAAGAATGGCTTGTCGATCAGATAAACTCGCCACAGCCGCATTGCATGTAAAGCCGCCAAGAGCTCCTTCTCACGAGTGGGATACATTTTCTCCGCTTCGCTCAGCTTCCGGCCTCCGTAGCTGATGACGTGCTCGTTACCATTATCACCAACTTGGTACAGGTACCCACCGATAGCGTAAAATGGGCGCGAGCTGTCTGGGTGAGCGAGCATTGGCGGGTCCGAAAGCAAACGCTTCAGCTCCTCGAAAGAGCGTACTTGTGCAGGGGTCAGCGAGATCTGTTCGTTCTTCCCACGTCCTCGCGTCGCCTCCATGAGCGGGGCAGCCAACTCTGCAAAGTTCTCACAGTATTTGAGCACATAGACGCATGTGCCCACAAACGATTGTAGTTGCCGCCGTGTGCGAGGTAGTGGCCACTCTCGAATAACTCGAGACTTGTCTGGGTCCATGCGAATGCCTTCGCGTCCAAAGAAATCACCGAGGCATGGTATCTCGCCTGCACAGAATGTGCACTTCTCCAGCTTGATGTACAATTGCTGCTCCTCACAGCGCTTGAGAACCTTGTCGAGCGCTTCCAGGTGGTCCTCCAGCGAGGGTGTCTTGGTGAACACGAAAAGATCGTCGAAGTAGGCCCGGCAAAAGGAACGCTGATCACTGAATACTCGCTGCATCATGCGATTGAACGCTGAAGGGCTACAAGCAAGGCCCATAGGCGTCACGAGGTACTCGAATTGGCCGTCTGGAGTAGAGAACGCTGTGTACTGGATGTCCTTCTCTCGGAGACGGACCTGGAAGAATCCCCACAGCAAGTCCATTGCTGAGAAATAGTAGCCGCCCGCCATGGCGTCGAAAATGTCCTCTTTTCTGGGCACCGGGGTTGCAGGAATGCGGAGCTTGGAGTTGATCCCTCTGAAATCGTGGACGATACGCCAACCTACAGCCTTCTTGACGCAGAAGGTGGGTGCGCAATACGGAGATTTTGACGGTCGGATTATACCGGCCTCGAGCATCTCCAGTGTCCACGCGCGGATAGCTTCTTTCATCGCGTCACTAAGACGAAATTGCTTACGTGCCACGGGGGTGTCGTCTGATAGCTCCACTTCGGCTTCGACGTCCACAGAGCGTTGAGGTGCGACATTCGGGAGCTCCGCACGAAAGACGGTATTCTTGTACTTGACCACCACGGCTTCCTCGGGGCGACCTCGTAACTGGTCCCAGCCTTGACTGAGCTGCCTCGCGGCCTTATCAGACGTCTCCTCACATACGCGAACTGCGAAACAAAACGTGTCATCATCGTGCTGCATGCGGCGAAACTGGTGATGAGAAATGACCTTCGTCTCGCCCGCAGAGGACACGTAGTCGTGCTTCGCGTAGAAGAGCAAATTGTCCAGTTGATCGCTCCGATGCCGGCGCGCAGGAGCTCGTCGGCGGCTGCCGGCAGCAACAGGACTAGCTCGCGCTCGTGGGCAAGGCTGCAATGCCAAGCCAGAAGCTGCGCCACGCGGTCGCACAATCCGTGCCGCCCAGTCGATATCCGGATTCACATCTTCCAGCCATGGAAATCCGAGCATAACGTTTTTCCCTTCAGGGATCTCCATGACAAACACTTCGGTAGCATATTCGGGGAACCCGTCCATGGACACCGTGATCGTTGAAGTGCGTCGCGGGATACTCACACGTTGACCGCCACCTAACTTGACTCGTAAAGGCTCGGGTAGTGTGGTAACTTGTAGATTCAGGCTCGCAGCGACTTCAGGATCAATAGCGTTGAATGAGGCTCCGCTGTCGATGAAGACGGACACAGAAGCATCGTCGACACGGGCGCCCTGGCACAAATAGCCGTAAATTTTCTCCTTCTTGCGGGTTGAAGCTTCACTGGTTTGATAGTGAAGTCCAGCCTGGAGAGGGCTACCAGAGCGTGCACGGCGGACACGATCTGGCGGTTTCGGCTCGGTGGGATGCCAACCCACCGAGCCTACTAGTTTTTTGCAACCGAGGCCTTGGCGTCTGCCTTCTTCTTGAAGCAGATATCTTCGTGGTGGCCCGGCTTGTCACAATACTCGCACGTTGGTCGGTCCGAGTTCTTGCCCGTAGTGTTGGCGCTAGACTGAAACCTGTTCGACGCGGCAGGGTTCTTCTTCTGAGCTTGCTGCTTACCCTGGGGTTTAGCGTTGTTGCTCTGATCCTTTTTCGCGTTCCCAGACTGAGAAGCGCGGGAGTCTTCGTAACGCTCCGCGAGTTCGATCACCTCCTTAAGAGTCAATGGAACATTCTGCGACACGAAAGCACTGGTCTCGGGGCGAAGATTCTGTTGGTAGTACCAACGTTTGACAGGCTCAGGTAGCTCACATTCCAATTGAGAGAGCAAATGCAGGAACTTCGTGGTATAGGCGTGCTGGGAGCCACTCCAACGAAGGTTGTGCAGCCGAGACAAGAGCTTGTGCTGGTAGTCGGCCTCACGAAAGCGCTCACGAATGCATCTCTTGAACGTTGCCCATGTCGCCGGCTGCTCACCTAGCGAAACCTTGAAGTCTCGGTACCATGTCTGAGCAGTCGGGCCCAAGTTGCCGAAGATCGTGTCGACGAACTCAGACGATTCGCTCTGCATCTCCTCGCTGTAGTTAGAGTAGTATTGCTCCGTGCTAAACAGCCATAATTCGAGGTCGTCGTTGGTTTCCCGTTGAACTGCGGTGGGTTTCCCTTCTTCTTCTGCGGCTTCTGTGCTGCCACATGAGCTTGCAGCATCTGTTGCTGCAACAGCACTTGCTGCTGGAGCATCTGAGACATCTGCTCTTGATTCTGGCGCTGGGTAGTGTTCATGTACTCGAACATCTGCCTCATTATGGCCATGGTGTCTGCCGCCGACGGTGGAGTCGGGTGCGAAGCAGCAGCGTCGCTGTTGCCGTCCGTGGGAGCTTGCTCACTGTTCTCGGTTTCGGCAGCGGCGTCAGCTGCGGTGTCGTCTTCACGCCTGCGTCGCTGCTGACGGGGACGTGGGTTCGGACTGCGGTTACGAGCCATCGTGGGTAGCGTCTTGACCGATCGGAAGGAAGTCGATGTGTCTTGGCGTAGAAGGTCGAACCGGAGAGCGTAGTTACGCTTCAATAGTTTTAAAACTGTCACGTAGTATACGCGTGGGTTGAAACTCAACTTGTGTGTTGGAAGGAAAGTTTGAGAATGAATTAGAATTTAGCGGCGCTAGCTAGCTACTCGAAGGCCGTGGAATGGCCGATTGAACTTGCAATGAATCAAGTTGCCAGCTGAGAGTCAACTCAAATCCTAAACTATGGAAACGACAGTGTTGCATGAATTTGCTGGATGGCGATGCGTCCTCCTCTCTTGCAGGCTTGAGCAGGCAGGACTTCAACATGACTAGGTCGTGGTAGTGGTAATCATGACAATCTCTAAAATGATCTTGGAGAGCTCAAACACACTGTTGACAATTACACCAGAGCCCGGGAGGACAACGTTGGCGGCGACGACTGCAGCGCTCTGCACCGTATGCATCATTGCTGCCACGATGGCCAATGTCTCGGCAACCTGGAGGTGAAGACGAAGCGGCCACTTTGCTTAACTGCGAGTTATGGAGAATGTAGCTGGCAGTGAGACTGCTCCAGACTTGGGACAGCGCGGTCGTTACGGATACAAACTCTGCACAAGCTTCCGAGCTGCCATTCACGGTTTTAGACAAAGGGATGCCGTTGACGGTCTATTCTTGTTGAGCGTTTACATAAAGTGCGTTGGACTATTTACAAAGCATAACCACCTGAATGGCAGGCGCGCGCGGACTAACATTGTGTTAAAACTGCCACAGCCTCGTAACGACTATGATTCCCAGCCACGCACCCAGCCACAATCTACTAACTGCGGTTTGACCTGAGTTGCAAATTAAAACTGCTCAGAACTCACCAACGTACACACGCTCCGGCGTCCCAACGTCGTACGACTTGCCCGTGTAACACAACAGCCCCGTGTCGGCGTTAATTGAGAACGTGTGCATAGTGTCCGAATCTTGGTTAGCCACGATCATCCAGTCTCCGTAAACCACGAAGCTCTTGGGCGTCTTACCACGACTGCTTTCCCACCCGAGCGATGTCAATGACCCATCCGTCTCCTCGACCGCGAACATCGCAATGGAGTTGTGACCGCGGTTCGACGCGTACAGGAACTTGCCGTTGCTGGACAAATGCACGTCCGCAGCAGTGCTGGTGTTGGTGAAATCCGCTGGAAGCGTCGTGATGTTCTGCACAGCCGTACTCGACAAAGTGGCAGTCTCTTTGTTGATCTTGTACACGCCGACAGTGTTGGAGATCTCGTCCACCACGTACGCAAAGTCGCCGTCGGGGTGGAGAGTCATGTGCCGAGGTCCGAATCCTGGAGGGCGCTTGATTGCACCGATACTCTTGAGCGTCTTCTTCGTCATGTCTAGATGGTACTGCAATAGCTCGTCACTGCCCAGGTTGGCTGCGACGACGTGGTTCGAGTTGGGCAGCCACATGGAGCTGTGGATGTGGCCCGTGGCTTGCTGGTCCATGACGACTTTACTACCGGTCGGGAACTCCTGGTGGAAGCTTTCGTTGGCAAGAGATCCGTCGTCATTCAGCGGGAACATGGAGAGGCTGCCGTCATAGTTAGAGACAACCAGGAAGTCTTCGCTGGGGTTCAGCGAGATGTGCGTCGGGTTACCACCGTGCGACTCTAAAGTGTTGAGGAGTTCGAGTGTGCCGTTGGATCTCAGCGTTAATGCAGACACGTATCCAGTCTGAGTCCCTGGGTACGTCTGGGACGCGTCGGTAACCGCGCTGACTGCGTAGAGCACAGGTTTACCACTGGAGAACTTCTTGGCCGATCCCTGAACGAAGACTGGATTGACCCCCACCGGTGTGACCCCGAAGGGAGTCAACGATCCGTCGGTCGTGTCGAATTTGTACGTGTAGACGCCCTTGCCAGTTCCGACCATCCAGCCTTCGTCGCGGGTGTGTGTAGCCGCGAAGAGAATCGGCTGCTGGTTAAGCGTCTCAGCCAGGCCTGCGCTGACAACCGTGGCGAGTACTGCGAGGCCGAGTAGGATTCTGGGAGCGTGCATTAATGTCGAAGTGGATCGGAGACTGGGTGCTTTCGGCTTGAGACGGTCAAAGGAGAAATGGTGGGGTGAATCTTCGGGGACACCATCAGCAGATTTGATTCGCCGTCGCATGTGCAGGCAAACAGCAAAACGTTATTGGGACTCGGCTGTGATTGGCTCACGGTACATGTGTATTGGTGACCGAATTTCTACGTGATTGCAAAATTGCGCTCTGCAAAGTGAACCGGACCGGTTTGACGTGGCATTATAGGAAAGCTCCTAAATTATCGAATCATGCTACCGTACATGTTCATACTGAATGCTTGGTTAAAGACTGTAGGTGTCAATTGGGCTTCAACGTTGTCATCTAGCGGACCAGATGAAGATCTGTTGCAGTACGGTTCTTCTTGCCCAGATGGAAGCAACACGGATTCATCATTTCTCCATTGTGTTGCTCCTCCTTGGAAGCTATGGAGCGGAAATACCAAGGTACATACCTTTTTCACTTTGGTAGGTTCTCGAGGAGCTACATCTCGTTTCTCTACCAGGTACCTGGCGGCGGCACAGGCAGCATGGAATGGTTGATATGTTTTTAGCTGGAAAAGCTTCATCACGCGTGAGCTTCTTCTTCAACCCCTGCTGTCGTACTTCACCAACCTACCGGTATCCACGTCAAGGCAAGATGGAATCGAGATCCATAATCTTGTCATCATCCATATAGCAGTTCCACTGGGTCTGGAACTTCCAGGCCCAATGCTTCTATCCCAATCGATCGCTTTTTCATTCTCCAAGAATTGCTGACCGCGCTCTCTACTTCTGCGACAGCACAATGAACCTCATTCGGAGGCATACTTCTCCGGTCCGGAAAAGAATTAACAGTTAGGTTTTTCTAATAAAACCTCATCGATTTTTATTGGATAAAAATAATAGTAGTTACGATGCGCGACCAGCACTAATCTGAAGGTATCGACACAGCAAAAGTAGCCAGCCACTGTCGGCACAACAAAACAAACCAGCAACATTCCAATGGGACGTACCAGGGGCACGGCCGACATACCGGAGAAAACGAGGCAGGCCATCGCGATGTTCCTCGCTGAGCGGTCCGTGAACGGCCGCCTAAAGCATGGGGCAGCGACGGCGGCAGCAGCCAGGTTTGGTTGCTGTCGCCAACAAGCTACCAAGATTTTCAAGGAAAAACGGTTGGGCCTGCCCACGCCTAGGCGAGGGCGTCCGCCCGCAAGTACGTCGTCGCTGCTCATCGCCCAGCGAGTGGCCTGCATTGAGGCCACTCCCAACCGACGGCGGCAAACGTTGCGCGCCATGGCCCACGCCACCAACATCCCCAAAACCACTCTGCTGCGCTACATCAGCAAGAAGCTGGTGCAGCGCGTCACTGTTCGTGTCAAGCCGACGCTGTCGGAAGACCACAAGCGGAGGCGCTTAGCGTACGCGTTGGCGCACGTTGAGCGGCCTATTGGTAACAGTATTAATATGCGATAGTGATATGTCTAATACTAATTCTAATAGTACTTGTTCTAAAATTGATATGATATGTAGGTGCAAGATTGTATCGACTGCATCATATGTATGACATGATTCATATTGATGAGAAGTGGTTCAATATGTACAAGGCCACGAACACGTTCTACTTGACAGCGAATGAGACAGCGCCCTACACCTCGTCACCTAACAAGCGCTACATAGGTAAAGTAATGTTCTTAGCAGCCGTGGCGCGGCCGCGCTACGACAGCCACCGAAAGTGCCAATTCGATGGCAAGATCGGGATCTGGCCGATTGTAGAGGAGTCTGTAGCTCTTCGGACGTCCGTCAACCGGCCTAAGGGTACTGTTATCACGAAGTGCGTGACTATGACCCGCGCCGTCTACGCGAAGATGCTCAAGACCAAGGTTCTCCCCGCTATTCGGGCTAAATGGCCAGGTATATTATTTTTGCTCGTGAACTTACTATATTATTGCTAATATTATGTTTTGTTTTTACTAACATGGTTATTAGGTGGTAAGCGGCGAGTGATATTTATCCAGCAGGACAATGCGAGCCCCCACGTCCTCGAGAAGGACGAGGATATTGCTGCTGCAGGCAAAGAGGGTGGCTGGGACATCAGGATGAAGTGTCAACCAGCGCGTTCGCCCGATATGAACGTTCTAGATTTGGGCTTTTTCAACTCTATTCAATCGCTACAGTACGAGGAAGAAACGTACACAATCGACCAACTCATCAACGCGGTAGCACGAGCCTTCCGCACGACAACGTCCGACACGCTTGACCACTGTTTCCTGACACTTCAGAACGTTATGGAAACAGTGATCAAACACCGCGGACACAACGACTACAAGCTCTCGCACTACAGGCAGCGGCGTGGACTCCAGTCAAGTGTATCGCCGACAGCGCTGACATGTGAGCCAGCTGTGATAGAAAGTGGGATTCACCATCTTTTGTGTGGTGCACTTCAGTTCCTCTAATTCATAGTACATCGTCTGATAAATCATAGGTCTAAATTTTAGGCTTGTTCGATTGGCTAAAATGAATGGGATTCAAACACTGATTTGTCGTATATCAATCTAACCGGCAAAAAACCTCATCGTTTCTATTGCTAAAACAACGAAAAGGGAGTGCTATTTTAACGAAACTGTGGGGTTGTATGGAACAACTGTTCAAAGTACTTTACCATGATAATTTTTGTGTTACGTAAATCCGACAAACAACGACACTGCGAAAAAAACCTTAAAGGGGTCGTGGAGTGCCACAGTGCGAGCGAGTTAGTTAGATAGCGTGTCGTGTTAAGCGCTCATAAAAAATATAGCTGGAAAGCCCGCATTTAAAGCTTTCGAATGCAGGTTTCGCATCTTCAATACAGTCATTATTTGTCTAGATATGCATTGATTTATGAAGTGTTAATTCTTTTCCGGACCGGAGAAGTAGCCCTCTTGACTCTATCAACGGCGAACACAGTTGCGATTGACTTTGACACGGTGAAACCATTCACTCGACCCGAACCAAGTACGATTTCCGAAAAGGCTGCCGTCAAGTTCAAGCCCCAACTTCGCACCTCTGACGGCTGCAATTCTTACGCTGCTGGCGACACTAGCGGCGGCATTTCTCTGGGTGAAGACTCTGATTGTAGTGGATCGGATCTCGGATCGCAAGTGTACGGGCGCTCGGCCTGGTAACGTGATATGTGGGATCATGTACGCTTGGTACTTCCCGAAGGACGACACACTGACACCCGTCCGTACCGTCAGCACAGCTGGGAGAACATCGGCGTGTGGATCGATAACCCTGCCGTCAAGAGTCCGACAGTCCTCGGGGTGTTGGTCTCGAAAGGCGGTGGATACGCTCGATACGCCCCGCCGTATAAACGCAACATGGACGGCGACAGTCCCAAGATCGAGTACTACCTGGCGAAAGATTACCACTGGTTGGAAGTCGCCTTCTTCCACGGCGACTTCCAGGACCTCATCATGTGGAACCAACTGACTGAAGAAGCCCGCACTGCTCTTCAAGGAAAGAACTTTAGGGATGCTTGGGTGCCTTTCAGCGACGGCAACTTCACCGATAATCTGGCAATACCATCCCTGGACGCAAAGGAGCTGAGAAATACTACCAGCAGTAACAGTAGATGTGTCTTTGTTGTCCTAAGGAACCCATAATGAGATGCATACGATACGAGATGCATGCATTTTAATGAAGAGATGATAGCCCTAACTTGGGTGGGCTTTACAGTATCGGTAGATGTACAGTACTACAAGTGGGTCAAAATATCGAAGTACCAAAAGTGAAGCTGAAATCGATGTAGGTAAAGTATGCACGCACAGCAATGATAGCTTCATTTATGGATGTACTTCGTCAAACCGACCGAGTAGATACCTTCGTACTCAAGCGTCTAATACTCCGCAACGTAAAGGCTTACAGCGCCGTCAATCTTGTACGAGTTGCCAGTGTACGTGAGTGCGCCAGTGTTGGCGTTCACCTTGAACACGTACATGTCGTCCGATCCCTGGTTGGCGACGATGAGCCAGTCCTTGTAGATAACGAAGCCACGGGGGGTCACGCCGCGCGAGCTCTCCCAGTTCAGGGCCTTGAGCGTGCCGTCGGCGTTAATCTGGTACGAGACGATCGAGTTGTGGCCACGGTTCGACACGTACAGAAACTTTCCGTTGCTAGAGAGGTGGATGTCTGCAGCGGTGCTGGTGTTCTTGAAGCCGGCGGGCAGCGTCGTGACCTCCTGCAGAGTCTTGCTTGAGAGCACAGCCCCTTCGTGTCGATCTTGTACACGCCGACAGTGTTGGAGAGCTCGTTCGTGACGTACGCGATGTTTCCGTTCGGGTGGAGCGCCATGTGACGGGGTCCAGAGCCGGCCGGGCGCTGGACGGTCGGCAGCTTCTTCAGCGTCTTCTTGGTCGCGTCCAGCTCGTACTGCAGCAGCTCATCGCCGCCCAGGTTGGCAGCAATCACGTGGTTCGAGTTGGGCAGCCACGTGGTGCTGTGGATGTGGCCCGTAGCCTGGGTGTCCATGATGACCTGGCTGCCGACGGGAAAGTCCTGGTAGAACGTCTCAGCTCCGACCGAGCCATCAGCGTTGAGCGGGAAGAGCGACACGCTGCCGACGTAGTTGGCGACCGACACAAAGTCCTCCTTGGGGCTGAGCGCGACGTGGGCGGGGATCCGCCCTTCATCTCCTGCGAGTTGATGACCTTCAGCGTGCCGTTCGACTGCAGGGTCATGGCCGACACGTAGCCGGTAGTGGAGCCGCGGTTAAGCGCATAGATAACACGCTCGCCGTTCGAGAACTTCTTGTTGGAGCCCTGGACGTACGTGGGGTTGAGCCCCTTGGCCGCGAAGCTCAGAGGCGTGATACCGTACGGGGTCAGGGTGCCGTCGGCCGTGTTGAGCTTAAACGTGTTGATGCCGTTGGTGGTCTCCTTGGTCCACGTCGCCGCGAACAGAATCGGCTGACCGGCAGACTGGGTGGCAACAGCGGAAGCACCGGCCACGGCGGCCACGAGGCAGAGGAGGAGGCTAGGAAGACGCATTAGGGGGTTGTTTGGTTCGGCGGTGCTGGGCTCTACTCGTCGAATAGAAATGTGGTCATCTCGGTCGGCGGAACCGGTCCTGCTCATTGCTGCGGCCTAGGACTGTATCTAGAGAGGATGACGGGGCGTTTGGCGCTCTACGGACTCCGTAGTACGGAGGCGACGGGGCAGAGCACATCCAGTGATTAACAGTTGCCCCTACTTCTATTGAAGTTTGAGGCAGACAAGAGCATGCCGCCAAAGCTGGCCAGCCGGCATGACTACTGTACGGTGCCAAATGGCGACAACATTGTCGACATTTGTGCTAACTTGGCACTTTGGGCATGAATTATACTTAGAAAAAGTCAACTTTATCATCTTTAGCACCGTTTTACATGTAGTATGTTCGACCTTCAAAATAATACTTTGTATGTAGTAATGTTCAAATTAACGTTACTTCGAGTCCTTTTCCGCTCTTTCTGTCTCGGTAAACATCACTTTAGTTGATCCCAGCCGCTGCACTGGAACTTCGACACAACAACGTCGACGAACATTGGCAAAACGTACAGTACAGTGTTTTGGCCATACCGTATTTTAGATCTCATACTTCATACACCATATTCTTGAAGTTGTATTGTTGTATTTTGTCTTTGCGCCAATTCACCCTTTTTGTGCGTATTTTAGGACCTTTCTTGCCAAAAACGGCCATATTCTGTTGCAAATGCACTATCTCTCCGCTCTGAATTATGAGATCTCTCTGTAGTATGAGATCTAAAATACGGTAATATATGTAACATAATTGTACATGTATTATGGCCAAAACACTGTACTGTACGTTTTCCTGTATTGTATGTTCTACCGAGAGCAGTGATCGGCTCGCTGGAATGCTCGTCGCTGGGCCCGCCTCCGCAAATGTACCGCGCGGCCCTGCTTCGCGGGCACCCCGCGCGGGTTTGCTGCGGCTACGATCCTCACAACCGCTCACCTCCGTTGATCGACCCGGCCCCGTCTCTCGAACCGGTGTTTTTGCTGATTCTGCAGTGCTGTACGTTGTGCTGAATCCTATTAATATGCTCGACGACGAGCAAACGTTAGGCCGTCAAGCGATTTTAAGTGCTCCGCTCATTGCAATAGGTAAGTACAGCTCATAAAAAGTTAATTCGCACTTAAAAGCTTTGGCATTTTGCAACACCTTGTCACGACAGGTATTTATACTGGGATAGGAAGCGACGAAGTGCTGATAGCCCAGCCCAAACAGGATTAATTCGGGCGCTCTCCGTGCAAACTGGTGATGAACTGGTAATAGGTTTTATGGTCACTTTACATTGATGTCGATTGACCGAGTGTTCTCGACATCTCGAGAATGATGGAGGTGACCCAGTTTTGACAAAGCGAGAAGAGCATTTGCAGTCTGGACGAGTCGAAGACAGATCTACGCAGGTTCGTTTATCGGTTTCACTTTGAAAGCAGGCCGTCCTTTTTACTAATAGCGGTGCAGCAGGGCAGATGCTGCGGCTGTGAAGCAGGCGCAGGAGATGCCCGTAGGTCGTACGGATGGCACTACCAAAGTACAGGTATAACGAAAATTGATTTATTTGCTTTGGACTATACCTTTCGGTCAGTATCAAACCATTATACATGTCCTTATGATCTTTGGTTGTGATATCTAAGTAGAAACTCAGCTGCGAAGAAGGCGCAGGAGATGTCCGTGGAGCGTGCGGATTGAATTATTAATGGCGGTCAAAGTTGAGTTAACCAACCCTATCCCAGCCTTCGCGTAGCGATAGTTTAAGTGTCGTATTCCACCCTATTCGGGGTCGTTAAAGTACGCCACGGCCAAAAGGAGATAAGAGGAGTGCGAGGAGTTGGAGTAGTAGTAGACGAAGTAGTTGGGGGTGTAGCGTATGAAAAGTTTTACTTGTTTTTGAAAAGGGTAGAATCACGAGTGTGTGCTAACTATAAAAACGGACATCGCAGCTTGATCTTCGTGAGGGTGACTTCCCTCCTGAACACCACTGGGGTCTCTTGCCGTGTCCTCCATCCTCGGACGTGACAACCCCTCTTCTTCACTGTACACACCATAGTCCACATCGCGCGACACCCGTCCTGGGCGGTCTTCTCGGCTTCCGTCTACCGCAGACTTGGCCGCTCGTCCAGGTACCTCGCCTGTGGACCTTCAGGGCATCCTCCACGCGCTGTCGGATGCCACTTTGGGGTACTCTAGACACGGTACCCTGCGGCCACTGGTCCACCATGACATGAGTCCGTCGCCCGGACCCCGTTACGTGCTCCAGATACCCGGGTACGGGACATACTCCCCGACGAGAAGTCGGCGTCCCCGACGAATGTCCGGGTGGCGGGGGAGTTCCTGACCCAAAGCAGCGGAGCGATCTTCAGCGGCTCGTAGTTCGGCCGAAATGGCGGCCGGAGGGGGGGGCGGCCGTCCATGTTCACGTGCACGGCAGGGTCTCTGTAAACAGGTCTTCAGCAGCCGAGTCGTCGCCCTGCAGGCGACGCCGCGTCTCAGCATCAAACTGCTCGCGCTCAGCAGCGCGCTTGCGTAGGTTTATAGCTCACCGAGGACGATGACGACGGGCGCATACTGCTCCAGCTCCGCCTTGGCGTCGATGCTGCGCCAGATATGCGTCGTGACGCCCACTGTCACCGTGATCACGGTCAGCGCCGGGCCCAGCTGTGTAGGCATTCAGCTGTTTAGATGTCGTGAGCACCACGGCCACGCCGGGCACCCCTACGACACGTACTCCAGTAGGTCGTAGGAGCACATGGGCACGAAGAACGCCAGCGCAAACAGCACCTCACAGATCAGGAAAGCGACGTGGAGCACTTCTCCCGCGCGTCGCTGGCTCGAGATAGCCGCGTCCTTGGACACGGAGTGCGCCGTCCTCACGCTCAGGCCCGGTAGGTAAGCGTAGAACGTAGTGTAGGCGACCACCCACCACTTGTACAGCATGAATCCGTAGTCCCCGTAGCGTTCCTCACCATCTGTCAGCGCTTGCATGGGCACGGCGAAGAGAGCGCCCCAGAACAAGTAGGCGTAAGCAACACCGCGAAGTTCGCGGATTTTGGCGTTCTCCAGGACACCTTGGTACGGACAGATGCACCGGTGCCATAGCGAGCCGTTAAGGCACGCCACATGCCACACCTCACCCAAGAACTTCCACGCGACGTTCCGAAGCGGGGTGTTGACCCACGTCAATACGCAGGCGAAGCCGACGCCGCAGTAAGCGGGGATCTGCTTCACGGGGGCATACATCGCTTGCCAGCGCGCGAGGGCACGGTAGGCATCGTCCATGATCGCCGCCATTGGAGAAAAAGCGCACTTTCTCGTTTATCGTGCAAGTTTGTGCTTGGGGCCGTACTAAGACTCGCGCCCAAGTCCAAAACCCTCGCTCGCGAACTTTCTCGTCTTAGTGCAAAAGGGGCAATCTTGGCCCCGCCGAGTTGCCGTTCGAGTCATTCGCGAATCCGGTCCCAAGCTAGCAAGTCCTGCCCACCGCGACGCGCTCACCAGCCCAAGATGAGTGATTCGCACGCCGACATGATCCGGAAGTTCATGGACTTCCTGGAGCAGGAGCAGCCCAGCGTGCCAGGCGGCACGATGTCGACTGTGCGGGCCGCGCAGATCTCGTTCTGGAACAAGCTGCGCCCGCTCCTTATCGTGAACGACGACTCCCGTGGTCTCGAGGTGCTCGACGCGATGGCGGCCGCCGTGATCAATCCCGAGGGAGGCGAGCAGCCTGTCCTGTCGAAGCCCGTCGTCTCAGCGCGAGGCGACCACTCTCCCGTCGCACCCCATGTTCGCTCCGGTTTCGTCCGCGGCTCCAGCCACGAAGCGCGTGCCTGCTCTCACGAGTCCGTCGGGCAGCGCCGCGAAGAAGCCAAGGGCCACGCCCAAGTCGGCGGAGACGCCGTCCAAGTCGACGCGAGCGGCTAAGGCGACGAGGGTGAAGCCCGGCGTGCGACGCCACAGTCGGGGTAGAAGCCCAAAGCAAAGGACGGGGACCTGACGAGACCGAAGCCGAAGCCCAAGTCTAAGGCCAAGGCAGAGCCCAAGGTTTCGGCGAGCTCCGACTCGTCGACCGACTCGAAGACGCCGGTGAAGTTGGACTTCAAGCTCTCGACCGACGTGCCCGAGGAGGTACGGCTGGCCATCGAGACCATCTACCGCAAGGCAGCCGCCCGACAGCAGCGGCCGTTCCAGCTCGCGTACCCTGGGTGGACGAGAATCTCTTCTACGACCCGGAGGAGTTCCCGTACGTCTACGCGATGCACTGGCGGTTCTGGAGCGCCTTCTGCGCCGCTTTCTTCGAGTAGCCCCCCCACGCGCCGCTCGCAGACTCTCGGCCCAGGCGCAGCGTCGTAAGCGCAAGTTGTAGGCCGTGCGAGGGCGCCTCTGTTTCATTAGCTTCTACATCGAGACTTGGGGGTGTTTCCGGTTCCTGCTGCGGCTTGAGGCGCCCGGGAACGGCAACCTCATGTAGTGGGGAGGTCAGTCCAGCAGGTGCACCAAGGGGGCCAAGGAGTACACGTGTTGTCCGATTGGCGACCTGATCGACCTCTACGAGAACGACCACGACACGTCCCGAGCCAAGACTCGCCGTGCGGTCAGGCCGTTCCGCCTCGACGCCGACGGGTTCGAGTCGCCGACGGGCATGCCGGAGAATACAGGCGCCTTAGACCCGACGGCCGTGGAGTACGAGAAGCGTCTGAGGGACATGGCCTTGGCGCGGATCGCGATGGACGTCACGACCGCCGTGGAGGTACCGTCTCACTGATCACCCCCGCTCACGGAAGGCGTGTGGAAGAAGCTCGTCAGTGACAGTCGCATCCACGATCTGATGATGGACCTGACGTTCCAGCTCCTGGCCGGCAGCTACTAGCTCCCGACTACTCCCGACTTCGAGGAAACGCGCCTTTCAAGACTGCGAGCGGTCGTTACTCGGCGGTGGGTCCCGTCACGGAGGTCGGCGACAACGACGCCACGTACTGCGAGGCGCAGGACGAGGGCGTGGCCGATATGGTGGCGGAGGCTGAGGCGAAGTCGGCGGCGAAGGACGACAAGCTGTTGGCGGCTCTCCCGTCCGACAGCGATGGCGAAGGAGTTGACGCCGAAGAAGACGAAGAAGATGCCGACGAGAACGCTGGCAGCGAGGAAGAAGACAGCGAAGAAGATGAAGACAGCGCTTGGGGAGGTGGCAGTTCGGAGTCGCACACGACGAGTCGCGTAGGTGGAGATTAGCTGTTTCTTCCGCGTATTAGTCTAATTTCCGTAATGGATCTCCACATCCTGACGTATTCCATTGTATCTTGTTCGTTCGATCCTCATCCTGCCACGGGGCGGGCGCCGTTCATCAAGTAAAGCGAGCGTGGTCACGCCGCATAGCGTCCAACTTGAAGCAAAGAGGCACGGCCAAGCCGTGTCATATCCGAGTCAAAGTAAACGGGCACGGTCGCGCCGTGTCGTATTCAAATCAAAGTAAAGGGGCACGGCGCGCCGTGCCAAATGCAGAAAATCCAAGTGAAGGTCGAGACAGTAGAAGTTCACGCGAGCTGTGAGAGCCAAACGTCTCATTCGGAGCCGGTTCTCGCAGGGGCTAGAAGAAAAATTCGTCTTCGTCGACCGCGGCGTTCGCCTCGGCGAGGCGCGCACTCTTCGCAGTTCTGGCCACCCCTTTTCTTTCGAAGGTCATCCGCAAAGGCTTGTATTAGGGCGGCGTGCTCCGGCAGTAGTAGTGACCGGGGACGCCACCGTGTCTCGTAGGAGGTCGTCAGCACCAGGTACGGCAGCTGCCGGTTCTCCACGCGCTTGTCCAGGATGTCCACGATGGGGCTCGTAACCCCCGAGAAGACGGTTTCTTCCCCGCCGAGGGTGCGCCGTTCCACAAAGCTCGTCGCAGGTAGTTCTTCGAGGGTCAAGAGTCCAGCGTCGTCCGCGGAACGCTCACTCACTATTCCTTCGGGGACTTCGTTGGGGAACTGCCGGCTCCATCGACCCGCGAACTTCTTCATGTGGTTGACGTCGACGGTGACGACACGATCGGGGTGACTGGGGATGGCCACCTTGTACGTGTTGTCGCCAAGCTTGCTCACGACACGGTACGGCCCGTGCCATGAAAAAGCTAGCTTCTTCGTCCATTTCTCACCACGGCGGGCACGGAAGTACTGGTAGATCCAGACAGCGTCACCTCGCGGAATTCGACGGCGATCTGGTCTTCTAGTCGCTGCGCGTGGTGGTCATGGGCCTTCAGGAGTTGCCGTTCCACGAGTTGACGAGTGTCGCGCATCGACAGGTAGAATAGGCGGCGATACTCAGCCACCTCGATACTCTTCCACTCGTCCTTGGTGTTTAGGAACGCCAGATCCAGGGGCAGCATCGGGTCTCTACCGTATAGACTGAAGAATGGGGACTCACCGAGGGCTTCGTGGTAGGAAGACCGATAAGCAAATAGGACTCTTGGTAAATAGACTTTGAGCTTCGCTCACAAACATCCGTAGCATTCCGATGAGAGTGTCATTGAACCGTTCCACCAGCCCCTGCGTCTGAGGGTAATTAGCCGCTCCGAACAGCTTCTTAATGCCCCGGGTCTCAAAGAAGGACTACGCCAACTCCGAAATGAAATTTGAACCACGGTCACTTCGTAGTCGTTCCGGCACTCCATGCCGGCAAAAAACTTCATCCGCCATCACCCGGACATGTCTAGCGATTCCACTGCGAACGCCTCGACCCAGCGCGTGAAGTAGTCCGAAAAGACAAGTATGTACTTGTTGCCACGAGGGGTGATCACCAGCGGGCCTATCAAATACACCACAAGAAGAGAGAACGGCCCCGAGAGTTCTTGGACGAGCATCCGCTGCATGAATCCGTTCCTCCACGGGTGGTACCCTTTTCCGCTGCGGCACACCGTGCACCACCGCACGTACTCGACCACGTCGCGCCTCCATTCATGACAGTAGGCGTGTCGGCGAACCTTGTCCATGGTCTTGATCTGTCCCACGTAGCCGCAAAAATGTCCGAGTGGCAATAATGAAGAACGGTCTCAATGAACGACAGGGGGATCACGGGTACGCTGATGGATCGAGCGTGACCGCCCCGAGCCTTCAGATGGACTCGTCGAAGAAGTGTGCCGTTCCTCACCACGTAGTGCGGCGCCATCTGCAGCACCTTCACGCGCAGCTGCGCGTCCAGCGCCAAAGCCCCGTGCCCCAGGAACGCCACGAACGCCTTGATCAACGGGGTTCGCCTTTGCTCTTCAAGGAACTGCTCCTGGTTTAAGCCGACCACATCGACGGGAGACGTCGCACTGCGTTCCACCTCCGGTGTACCTTCGCCTAAATCATCAGGGGTGTATTCGTCGGTCCCGAGGGGCTGTCGGCGACAGGGTCATCGTCGGCGTTCCAGGAGTTCACTTCGGCTTCGGCTGTCGGAGGCGGCGAGTCTCCTCCCTTGTCCTCGCTTCCCGGCGGACCCTAGACTGAGGGTGAGACGAGAGGCTCCCCGACTTCGTCTAGAGCATCTCGGGCGGTACCCACCGTTCAAGTCGAGGCCGTACCGCGTCTCCAACGTTGAAGGTGAAGTCACGTAAGCAGAGATACAACAATACCTGGAACTTAACTTAATACGACCCTCGACCAGGCCCTGGGCCAGCCCCGTACTTATGGTTCACAAACCCGACGGACGGATTCGATTCTGTATTGACTATCGACGGCTGAACGCCCTTACGGTGAAAGACGGCTACCCTATGCCCCTCATCGACGTCATTCAGGACGTGCGGAAGGGAGCGAAGCTCTTCTCGACTATGGACACTGCCTCCGGCTACTGGAACGTTTCCATGGCCACTGCCATTATCGAGAAGACGGCCTTCACCTGCAAGTACGGCTTGTTCGAGTGGTTAGTGATGCGTTTAGGACTTTGCAATGCCGTTCCGGCCTTTGAACGACTTATGGAGAATGTGCTGATCGACCTGAAGTGGCGTACCTGTTTGGTGTACCTTGACGACTGCGTGGTCTTCAGCTCGGACTTCGCCACTCATTTGGTACGGCTGAAACAGGTCTTGGAACGCTTCCGCGCTCCGGGATTTAAGTTGAAGCTGAAGAAGTGCCGATGGGGCCGCGAACAGGAGGCGTTCCTCGGCCACATCGTGACCCCCTCGGGCATCTTGCCGAAGCTGGAGAAAGTCACGGCCGCCATGGATGTGGCCCGGCCTCACGACCTGCATACGGTCCGAGCGTTCCTAGGTCTGACCAGCTATTTCCGCCGATACATCCCCGGGTACGCAGCGATCTCAGCCCCGATCGAACGCCTCAAGGTGAAGGGAGCCGAGTTCAAGTGGACCGAGGACTGCGAAGCTGCCTTCCTCCAGCTGAAGCGGAAGCTCGTAGAACTCCCGATCCTAGTCTATCTGGACTTTTCGAAGCGCTTCAAACTCTACGTGGACTTCTCGCGAATTGCGGTCGGTGCCTGCCTTATGCAGACAGTAGATGGGCGAAAGCGCGCTGTGGCTGACGCCAGCAAGCTGCTGGTCGGTTCGGAGCGAAATTGGATCAACAAGTCGGACGGCACGTCCGCAATCAAATACTGGGGCATCGTTTGGGCCACCCGCATGTTTCGCTGCTTCTTAGACCGCCAACAATTTTGATCTCTATACTGACCACAAAGCCCTGGCGTGGGTCTTCGACGAAAACAACCGTACCAGCAACGCCCAGTTGACACGTTGGATCACAGCTCAGGTTCAAGGTGTACCACAAACCCGGTACGTCAATGGGGCACGTGGACGGATTCTCGCGACTGCACGCGGCGACGATCTACGCAGTCACGTTGGACGATCTGCTCAATCCCGATTCCGCCGACTCCAATGGTGACTCCGTCGAAGTTGAGGAGAACGCCCTGCGCGACCGCGCAAGCCGCAGGGAGGACGACGTGACCGGAGGCGTGATCGGAGGCGCTCCCTCAGCTGGCGTCCCTCGCCCCGACAGAGGCGCTTTTGTCGAAGTCGGGGAGCCACCCTCGAAACGACCGTCGCGTCGCCCGAATGCAGCCCCATCTGGTGGAGGAGCCCTGGAGGAGGCTCTGCGTGCGTATCCGTGTCGATCGAGAATTGGAGCAGATCAGCATGGCCAGGTCTCATGGAGGACTCCACGAACATATCGCGGAACGAGCCCAGGAGACCGCGCATCAGCTCTTGCTGCTTGCTGTTCAGCTTCGAGTCGGCAAAGCCGGTCTCGAGTTCGGCTTCGTACACGTCCTGCAACCCGGGTATCGGGTCGGACGAAGGGGCGGGTTCGATCGCCGCCGCCGCGATCACAGAGTCGATCCACCTGGCCTTAACTTCTTGGGGTTGCTCTTCAGAGGTCTTTGCCGGGCTCGAGCCGTTCTTGCCCTTCTTGGGCTTCAGGTGTTCAAGGGCCCTCGGGGACGACGGTGGCCAAGGCCAGAGTCGTTCCTTTCTTGACCACGAGCTCATCGGAAGTAGCATTGCAGATCTCGACAATTGTCTTGCCACCGTTGGCCGTACTGAGGGTCCGAGCGACCTTCACTCTTGCGTCCAGCCCTGGTAGGCCTTTGACTAGTACGCTTGCTCATTTCTGGGCGTTACCAGCGAGGACCGCGACAACCAGAGCTTGCCCACCGGGACGCAGCCGTACCGATGACACCACACGGGAGGTGTACATCTCCTCGACCCTGGGGGAGCCTAGCGGAATCTTCTCGCCCGTCTCCTTCAGTGTCAAGGTGTTATCGTCCAAGTCGATGACGGCGCGGAACGTGTTGAGCGTATCCGTGCCCATGATCGCGTCGACGTGTAGCCGGTCGATGACTACGAAGCCGCGCAGCTTCTCCAACGACCCCAACGTCAGCGGCAGGTCGATCGCCCTTGATGCGGTGAGGGTATCCCGAAACACCGTTGAGGCCCCCGTGGTACAGGCGGGGAGGAGCCGTCGAGAGGCCGAACCGCGCCAGAACGCGGGAGTCAACTAGACTGGCCACGGCGCCCGAACCGATCAACAGGTTGGCGGGCAAGTCCTCAATGTATCTGGCAGACACGGCTTCCACCCCACCCACCGAGCCGATCACGCGTTTACCGTCCGGCACTGGGTCAAAGGCATTGTCGTGGGCATCGCTGTCCTTGACGTCGGCGACCACTTCGACGAGGCCCGGGTTGCGTTGTCTCAGTCGCTCAGAGGAGTCGGACGCCACGCCCAAGAAGTGCGAGATGTCGTCCTCATTCTTCGTGTAGGAGAGACTCGGGCCGAGGGCCTCAGCGTACTCTGCGAACAGGGACGAGCAGTCATAGTGAACATGTCGGGCTAGCGGACGGAGGGCAGCGACAATAACCGCTTCCTCGAGGCGGAGGGCTCGCCGATCCTGCCTCGCCCATTTCTTGCCCTCGATCTTGGTGGCCTCCTGGTCGCATAACCGCAGTACGCACTTCACAACCGCGTCCAGGATTAGATCGCTCCGTACTCCAGCCACCGCAATCACGCGTTCGCGCATCTCAGTCTCCAGGTCCTCCTCCGTGGGGGGCGTTCTTCCCGTTCTTCTTCACGATCCGAGAGTTGGCCAACGACCGGGCCAGAGAGCGTAGCTTCGCAGGCTACGCAGTCGTCGTCCCTCTCGTCGGCTCCTCCACATTCAGGGTGGTAGTCTGGAAGGGCACACCGATGTTCCGCCCGACCGCGGCTTCATTAGCCGAGGCAGCAAACCGAGGGGTTTTCCGCTTCTCCGTCGAGAGGATCATTTCGTTCAAGACGCGAACGTCTTTCGCCCCACTCGATCCGTCCGCCCGGGAGTCATTCACGATGCCGATGGTGGTCGTTCCTTTCGGGTCGGCCGTACTGCTGCGAAAGGCGCGGTTGGCTCTCTTTGCGGCCTCGGATGCGGTGAGCGTCGTCTTGAACCACTCTGTCCAATACTCCGGGGACTACTGGGGGCCGGATGACGGCTCACGCGTCCTCTGCAGCGTCTTCACGGACAGGCCGAGTTCCTGGCTTATCTCCTCGAGTGTCGGCTCCTCGGTTCGGGCAGCATTCGCGACCCTCTTCTTCTTCAGTTCGACTTCGTCGAGGGGAAACAGCCGTTCCTCGATTTCCTTGTCGTACTCTTCTTTCTCTTCCGAGGCCACGATGGGATTGCCTCGTTCCAGGACGTCTAGCTCCTCAGCAGTGAACACCCTCGCGTGGGGAGGAGGGGACACCACGTCGCCCTCCTTCACAGAGCTCTCTGTGATCATCTCGCCGGAGCAAGACTCGAATTCCGAGCGCCTCTCTAGTAAGCCCTCCTCTAGGGTGATTACAGCCCTGTCGGCTGCGGAGGCGGGGCACTCTTGCTCGCCGTTCTCGTTGGCTTCCGCGGGGAGCACACTTGCTCGCCGTTCTCGCGTGGTAACGAGTTCTCAGTTACATTTATGTTGAAGTTAACGTACTCGACCTTGCTCGGCGGTGCGTCGCGGCAGTGGCAGGTAAGCCCCAGGCAGGCATCGTCGTCGAGGTCCTCGGTGGAGTCCTTGGCTTCTTCTTCGGGGCGGGAGGCGATCTCCGCATCGTTGTTATTCATCCAGTCCCTCCGTGGCCCTCACAAAAAAGTCCCTGAACCTCTTGGCCTTGTCCACCGAGGTGTTCTCAGTGTAGAACGGAGGAATGAGGTTCACAGCGTTCTTTATGTGAGAGGCCGTGCTCGTCAGACGGTAATGTTGTGTACGTTATCATGTATGTTCTGCAACTAATCGTGTATCTTGGATACCTATCCTGTACTAGTTTCGCAAGCAAGTCGCAGGAACGTCGACCCTGCTTTTGAGGATGCCAGTGGTAGCGATGGTGGGTCGGCAGACTCTGATCTTGATGCAGATGACGAAGGTGACGTTGCGGCCGGAGCAGAGGAAGAATCAAAGGAAGATTTGTCCGGTGGCGGTCAATCCGCGGAAGGTTAGTCTAACTTGTATGTACACGTTTACCTCGTAGCCCTAACGTGTATCTCCTGTTTCAGATGTGGCCAGAGATATCAATCGTGTCGCAGCCAACGACGACCCAAGCCAGTTTGGGGAGCTTGAATCTGACGCTGAGAATGACGATGGCGACGATGAGAATTCGTCGATTGACAGCTTCGATCCTACCGATCTACAACTACCCGACCCACCTGAACTGCAATTTGACGACGATTTGATTTCGGCCATTGGTGGTGTGGCTAGCATTACGTCGGGTGCCGTACCTGACGCGTTTTTGAAGGACAAGCAAGGCTGGTCAGAGCTGAAGACACACACACCGTACGACTACTTGATACAGCCATACAAGCCCCGTGAGCCTAGTTCAACGCGGGTCGGCTATCCTAATCTCTACGATGGCGAGTCTGGCCCCACGACAAGAGCTCTAGAGGCTACTTCAACCCCATCCGGAGCTTTCTTCTACTTCATGCAGCCGGCACCATGGGAGGATATTGCTGAAGAGTCGACTGATTACTTCGAGGAAAGCATCGACGAGCGCGTCGACGGCCATCACGCCAAGTAGCCCGTGAGCGGAAAAACTCGAATTTCAAGGCCAAGCCGCGTGAGCGCATCCGCGACGAGCTGCTCAAAGCGCCGCCTATTACAGGCAGAGAGGTGTGCGCGTTTATTGGGCTGCTGTTGGCGCGGTCAATCGTATCAAACAAGGAAACACTGGCTCATCACTGGCGAACCGCGGAAGAAGGCGCAATACTTCGCGGAAGTTTTGGGCGGTCCATGACGCGTGACCGCTTCCTGCACCTTTCGAGGAGCCTCCATTTCAGCTCCAACAACGGCCCCAAGGCTGCATCAGACCGGGTGTGGAAGTTGCGACCAGTTATTGACGCCTTGCAACTTCGATTCGCTGCTGGCTACACGCCTCCGGCCATCATGGCCTTCGATGAGGTAATGCTCCCTTCGCGTTCGACCTTCAACCGAATGAGAGTGTACATCAAGGACGAACCCCATAAGTGGGGCACCGAGTTGTTCATGTTGTGCTGCTCGACGACCGCGTACTGCACCCGGTAAGTAGCGAACGTGTCTTCGGAGACGCTCGCTATTTTTTTGACACCAAAGTTCTGTTATCTTGTATGATACAAACTAACCATTTATTATCGCGTATGATACAGCTTTGAAGTCTACTGTGGAACAGTCACATTTCAAGTTACCTGATCAACGCACAGCAAGATGCCTAGACCCCCCGTCTCGGCATCTTCCCTCGTGAACTTACTGAAGAAGCCGTAGAGCAAGGTGTCGCTCGGCTTACCCAGCTCAACGACTGGCAGACGATCCCATGGCAACGGAGTACCCGGACGAGTGGGCGGTGCTCGCCGACATAGGCTACCAAGGGCTGTCGTCGTACTGCAGAGCTGTCACACCCCACAAGAAGAAGCCGGGGGAGACCTTGTCCATTGGGAAGCTTGAACAGTACGACAAAATCGATCATGATAGCATTCTTGTCAAGAACGTTTTTGGCCGCTTGACTTCCCTGTGTACCGTATGCTCCGACAAGTACCGCTGGGCCGAAACCAACTACGACATCCTGTTCAAGACGTGCGTGGCGCTAAACAACTTCAACGTGCACCTGAACCCGCTGCGCTCCGACGATGGAGACTCCTACCACAACTACCTAGGGCGGCCGCTCTTCTATCGGTGAAGAGACGATCACCACGCGTAAGACAGCGCAGTAGCGCTACCGTAAGCGCCGTGCTGCAGCATGTTCCGCATCCGTCGCGACAGTTCGATTCCATCCCGCGGAAGTAGGAGCAGCGAGAGTAGTGAGAACGATAGTGAGGAGGCTGTGTTTAGCAGCTAAAGAGGGTTCTACAGTTAGACTCAAAGACATTAAGCGACTTTGAGTGCGCCATGCGCTCAGTAGGTAGCCAGTCAGCCTCAGCCACTACCTGGTTCAGCTAGTACAGCACACTTCTCAAAGAAACCTTTACAAGGTTCTGGTACGGTCAACGAGGAGTACAGTATAACTTGTTGACCCTGTCTGGTGCTGGATCAGGATCACTTCCTACTTAAAGTAACCGTAAGTATGGAATCGATGTTGAAAGCAATTGCCAGTTGGGCCGAATAAAGACGCCGACTCAATCATCGAACCGATGCGGCACGAAAAACATTTGGCAAGTTTGCTGGGTCAACACCTGCTGGATACTTATGTCCCGTGCCCGGGTATCTGGAGCACGTAACGGGGGTCCGGGCGACGGACTCGTGTCATGGTGGACCAGTGGCCGCAGGGTACCGTGTCTAGAGTACCCCAAAGTGGCATCCGACAGCGCGTGGAGGATGCCCTGAAGGTCCACAGGCGAGGTACCTGGACGAGCGGCTAAGTCTGCGGTCGACGGAAGCCGAGAAGACAGCCCAGGACGGGTGTCGCGCGATGTCGACTATGGTGTGTACAGTGAAGAAGAGGGGTTGTCACGTCCGAGGATGGAGGACACGGCAAGAGACCCCAGTGGTGTTCAGGAGGGAAGTCACCCTCACGAAGATCAAGCTGCGATGTCCGTTTTTAAGTTTAGCACACACTCGTGATTCTAACCTGTGTAAAACTTTTCATACGCTACATCCCCAACTACTTCGTCTACTACTCCAACTCCTCGCACTCCTCTTATCTCCTTTTGGCCGCGGCGTACTTTAACGACCCCGAATAGGGTGGAATACGACAACTGGTGGAGAAGCAAGGTACGCTACTAGCCGAATCTGAAGACCGAGAGCGACGTCCAAGCCGAGTGTGTCGACCTGGAGACCGACGACCCAAGACAAGTTGGTGAGGCGAGGCCGATGAAACCTTTATCACCCAGGGGGGTTCGTATAGCGCAGCCCAAGAAGGTCCTCAGGGTGTAGACCCAGAGAACCGACTTGAGAGTCAACAGCAAGAAGGTAAATCCAGAGGTTCGCAGCCGCAAAGCTTTAAACCCTGAGGACCACTCTCCTTGGTTGGCGTGGGTACCTTGTGTAATCCCTGTCGGCTCGTTTGTCTTTGACGGAACGGCACTTCACCAAACTTGAATGTAGCCTCGAAGAAGCGCTGAGGTGGACGTCTAATCCAGAACGCACCTCGACACTAGAGGCAAAACCCAGAGAATCAGATTACCCGAAATCCAGAATATCACGAATTCAGGATCCAGGATTTCAGTCAACTCTGAGGTGAGGAACTCAGAAGACACCTTACCCAAATGCCTTCGTAGCTCGATAAAACCAACAAATACAGAGTATACAAACACTACAACTAGCCGTCACTTATTCTTTTGGACCCTTGGACGGTGGGTCACTCACACACTAGGCTCACTCGAGTCTGAAATTCAGGGGCCTAGCTCCCCTGAGACTCACACAAACGCGCACCACCTCCAGTACAGGAGGAAAATACAATCACTATCAGTTACCTTTCCCTTCACACAAGCAGCCAATACACAATCCTGGAGGCGACTACCTAGCACCCCAGAATACCCTCTGGAATAATATGAAATGGGCTACCACGAGCACAGCAAGTGACCCAACTAGGATATGAAATAGGTGGATCACTCTAGGAAGCACGAGGCCGTCGCTGGTCCCCACCTAACTGGACTTGAGTTTGATGGAGTCCACACAGACGGCTGTCCTTCGCCGTTGATGTGCCCTTAGCGTCCCGCGGTCGTAGTCTCGGGTCCTCCGGATTTCCGTCGGCAGGCTTGGCCGAAGTCACTTGCGCAGTACAGGGTAAAAGGAACTCTTTATTACTCTCAACAGACTAGGCCTCAACAGACCAGAATACCAATTACTAGACCTCAATAGGCCGACCTCAACAGGTCATTCCCAGGATTTTCTTCAACAGTCTTCAAATTCTTCAACAACTTCAGGGTGGTGAGAGCTTGTACCAATTTCCGTCCAGGACTCCCAGCGTTCGTCCCATGGTCCCCCGGGCAACATCTTCCGGTGAGCAACTCCATGGTAACGCGCATTCAGGATTTCAGCATTAGTCCCATGGTCCCGCCAGGCACCTTTCTTCCGGTGAGCAACTCCATGGTAACCCGCATCTTGGATGTCAGCGTTAGTCCCGTGGTCCCCCAGGCATCTTTCTTCTGGTAGGCAGCTCCAAGGTAACTTGCGCACGACGGGGAAAAAGGAACTCTGTTTGTCTTTTATCAGCTACTTCTCTCTCTTACTTCTTTCTCTCTTCTGCATTCTTCTACGGGCAAATATCTTCATTTCACTATGCTTGGGGTCCAATATCTTGTCTTCAGTATACCTTGGGTTCAGCGGTCCAGACTTGCGATCCGCTTGCGATTCCATCGTCGCAAGGCGTCCAAAGTGCCAAATGTGGGTCCTTAGACTTGGGTTTGTATGGTGCAGGACTCCCTCTCGACTCCTCGAAAGTATCAGTCAGCAGGTCTGCACTTGGATCTTCAAGGTCACACATCACTTTGATTGCAGACTGACTCCCAATTGGCTCGACATTCAGAGATTCATCTGATACTCTGGAGAAACAGTGGAATTCGGGGGAGCTCTTGGGGGTTCTTGGGGATTCTTGGGTGTTGACTTGGGAAACACTTGCTCTGAGTATAGGGAGTCTGGGTTCACAGTCCTAATCCAGAGGATCACTTGAAACTCTGGGTCACCTGTTCTTGGGGAGGTGAACTCTGGATCATCATCCGATACTCTGGATTTCTTGTGTGATACTCTGGATCATAGGTTGTGTACATCACAGACTCGCGTGTATCTCCACAAATACGAACACTTAACGGGTTGTACGGCTTCCAGCGCATGTCCACGGTGATAGTGGGGTTGGTTTTCAGGGGATCTGATCCATAGTAGTGCTCTGACCCACAGCAAGATGAGGTGTACGCTGGGATACGCTCTCCAGAGACACTTTCCGCCAGACTTTAGGTATTCATCGTAAGGGAAAGTCCGGGACTGGACTGAGTGTTCTTCTGAATTCCTGGGTGTGCACTCCCAGGATTCACACTTCCAGTCAGTTGGGCCCATCTGCGGTCAGGCACTAGATTCGTCCCACTGAATCACTTCTGTCCCACCAACGTCACTCGTGTCACACGGGTACAGCCGTGCTCATCCCAGTTATCCACCAATCATACCTTGATACAAACTCCAGGTCGTAAGAGTGACGGCGCGTCATCGGCAAATTTCTGAAAACCACCTCGTGTCATTGGGGCGTCACATTCTACACTGAGAAAGCCCGACCCTGACCGACACCGAGTGACCATGACGCAAGGAGACCTCCGAGACCAAGAAGGCATGACAAGTGAAGGATTCCACTCCGCTGGGTCGGGAGGGGGCGAGGCGCCTCCTCCTGCCGCAGCTGACTAAGGAGATCGCGCCGCGACCGGCGAGCCAGACGCGCCCCATGCGATGACGACCGAACCCTCGAGGCCCTCGCTGACGGTGCCCTACCTGACCACGCCGGAAGGCCTTGCGGCGGCCCGGACAGTTCTACTGCGCGCCATGGAGGTCACGCGCCGTCATTCGGACCCACACATCAATCTGTAATGGGCTGCGGCCACGGCCGGACGCACCCGGACCGCTCCGAGTGCTGGAACGGCCCCTAGTGCACCGGTGAGCTATGAGAGCGTTCCCCAGAGTGCAGCTCCTCCTCCGACCCAGACGAGCGTTCCAGCTGGCCCGACGAGTGTCCCGGGTACGGTACCGGGTGGGCGTCCCAGTATGGAGCCCAGCCGGCCCCGGCTGGAGGTGTCCCGCCTCCGCTGACGGCTCCAGCAAGTAGTGCGCTACGTCCCCAAGCGGCCCCGAACGTTCCCCAAGGCTACGGGTCCCGGTGGGGCCCCTGCTGTAGGTGGAATCCCTCCGCCCTCGACGGTACCAGTGACTGCTCCTGAATATGGATCGGGATGGGGTATGTAAGGGTCAGTGCTCGGTCATTACAATAAAGTATTGGATAACCAAAGTCATAGAGCAATAATAAACAAATGATGAAAGTACAAAGCAATAATAAGTAACTGCTCAATAGGTATTTTATTGCTTGGGCTGCCGTCAACGCATCTAATCATCAGCACCAGCAATTTCGATGCCCATTAGTGCGTGAGCATCCCAGTACTTACGGTTGGCACGCAAAAACTCTATCATCTCGAAGTTGATAGGGAGGAGAGACGAGCGCTGCGGAGTCATGACAAGCTTGCACTACGAGAAAAGTCTCTCACAGCGGTTACTGGTCGGTGGAATCGCCCTGACAAGAGGGCTGTAGCGTGGCCCAGTCTCCGGCGGGACATCGTCAGAGCGTAGCAGCGCGGTTGCAAAGTCTTCGGTACCGCTGCGTGCTTGAGTCCGCGTCCGTGCGCTTTGCTGCGTGCTGGCGGCGGGTACGGCCACCGCAGAGCTGAGCTCAAACGGCGCCACAGCGTCTTGTTCTTCTGGCGTCAGCTCGGATTCGCGCTTTCCAGCAATCTAGTGTAACATACAGCAACATTAGTAATTAGCGCAACATTAGCTAAACATCAGCAACACAAATTACCTTTACAACAGCGCTCTCAAACACTGGAGAGTGAACGATGTCGGCATCCGGCGACAGGTACGAACTTGTTATGGGGAACATCTCCGCCATCTTATCGAAGAGGACACGCACGGCGCTCATATTGAGGTTGTCGTCCTGAAGCTTCTTGCACACGTTGTTGAACGTCTTGAGAGTCTCCGTTAGAGCGACAATCCGGCGATGCGCAGCTGGCGGAGGCACCAAGTCGTACACAGCGTCCACGCGCTTGATCTCGTCGCGGATGCGCACGTACCGTTCCAGCATCGTGAATGTCGAGCTCCACCGCGTCGCGTTCGCCCTCAGCGGCGCCAGCCCCGTGTGCCGTCGAAGCTCGGCGCGGTTCTTGGGAGTGCGCAGCGCTGCCATCAGCTCGCTCACCGCTCCAACATGATCGTCGTGCTCGGCCAAAAACTTTTTGGTCGCCAGATTGAAGCGATGGGAAGCACAGCCCACCAATGGGACACCGAGAAGTGTAGCCATCCGCTGATTGTCGCCGCATAGAAACCTCAGCGACTCCACTGATTGGCCAAAAATACCCAGAATGTTCCGGGTGAATGCACAGTACGACTCGGCCGTCTGGTCAGCCTCGTTGAGAGGGGCTACAGCCAACACCACGTAGTACACTTCACCGTTGAGCCAAAAGACGGCGATGACAGCGACGTAATGCTCCGCAAAGCACGTCCACTCGTCGAACATGAGGGCGGGAGCACCTCGGTGATGGCCTTCTCGACAGCCTTGGTCGTGGCCGCAAGGTACTTTCGCAGCGTCTTGGAGGAGATGGGCTTGAGACGCGACATCGACCGTGTGAGTGGGTGGTCAACCTCAGACAGAGGCATGTTGCGGTCGACCACCTACTCCAGCCAGTGGTACACGTTCGCGACTTTGTCGCTCACAAAGCCGTAGGAGTGTCGGTTCCCTGTCATGGAGCTGGCCCGAGCGATGTAATCAGCCTCATAGACGGGGTGCTTGTCCTTCAAGTGGTTGACGAGATTGCCGTAGCCACTCGAAGCCTTCTGGCGGCGTACCGCGCCACAGTACTTGCACTTGAAATAGAAGTCGGGCATAGAGGAGAAGTAAACGCGGCAGATGTCGGAGCTCTTGGGCATGGTTTCGACCGGTGGGGAGGGA
This sequence comes from Phytophthora melonis, assembly GCA_024211575.1. NCBI lineage: Eukaryota > Oomycota > Peronosporomycetes > Peronosporales > Peronosporaceae > Phytophthora > Phytophthora melonis. The sequence continues at coordinate 214,792 of JAMXKT010000068.1, forward strand.
TAGGGGGCTGGGGAGGATGTCTTCAGTTGTAGAATGAGCAGAATGAAGCGGAAGTCGACGGGAGGCGCTTTCTAGAATCACTGGCCATGATGAGCTCTACGAAAACATTGTAGTTATTTATTACCTTACTAAAAGCAAGATATTTGTACACGAGATGCTTAAAGATGAAGAACTAACTATACCAATACAAAACAATAAATGGTGCTCAGTAGCAATAATATAGGATACGTTAATATATCAATAATAAATAAATACGGAAGGAAAATATCATTACTATTTATTATAATATATTTTTTCCAGGCACTGGTAAGGGTCAGTGGTACCACCCACCCCTGCTACCGCGCCCACCTGGGTTCAGACCCCCAAGCAGGAGTTGCTCTGCCCGCCCCGACGTCTCGAATCAGCACATCCATCGACTCATCCGGCGGCTGCTCCATGGTGGACCTGCAAGGCGCGACTGGTGCAGGAACCTCTGCCCTACCTGGAAGCGTAGACGCGCCTGGAGTGACGCCTCAGCCTCCTCCCGAGTACGTCGGAACCGCCCAGGCGATTAGCCAGACCCCCCAAGCGTACTACGGTGCCGCAGTGCCCACTCCCATGTCCACGGTAGCTTCCACCGTTTGGGCTTGACTTACAGTCTTATGTGACTCGGTTCCTGGTGTCCGCTGCGTTTCCAGTTTGCCGACGTCTTGTTGCATTCGCGGATCCATCGCGCCGCGACTTCTTCTTTGCTTCAAGCGCAGCTAGACACATAAGACTGTCAGTGTACACAACATAATACTCAAATAGAGCACAAATGAGTACCGATTTCGATCTTATCGAGATATTTCACCAGTTCCTCCTCGCCGATGAAGTAATCCTGGCGACGGACGTCCTTCCTCGTCTTGCCGGGTCGTAGGTAGGTAAAGTCGACAGAGGCCAGTCGGTTTCTTGGAGGTCCATCCAGCTTTCTTGAGCTCGCGCAAGCGGCCTTAGAACGCCATTTTGCCTACCGGCGTGGGGTTGTGCGTCGAAGGAGGGAAATCTGAGAGTGAGGCAACTTTGGGTGGTTTTATCTCTAAACGGCGTATGCAATATACTAGTTTGATCCGTACGTTGTTCATCGGATGGGGAAATGGCCTCTCTAGCGTATTAGCTATGTTGATAGTAGCATCGATCGGATTCATTTTCTACCCCTCGTTGACTTGGAGTTTGTAAGGTTCCATACAAACATCAAGTGCACGATATCTTAACGTGTATGGTCCACGTTAAGAAAGTGTTGTTAACGTGTAAGATCCAGGCATTTGGGCTCAAGGGGTTAAGATGTGAATCAAACGATAGACGATATGCCGAGAGGCAGGTGAAATAGTTCAACGGACGCACCCCAATATTGAGCTAAAACGGACGGCATTTCAAGTGCAAAGCGCAATAGTACAAAATATAAAACAATTAAAATGTTAAAGCTGCTCATAATATTGCATTCAGTAATTGTCGTATTGTGTTAGCACCGGAAATATATTAAACCCTTCGTTTTCGTCTGAGTATTTTCGCTGGGCCCCGGTTTGTCTCTTTCTTCAAGCATCCTAGTTGCCACATGGTGAGGGAAAATGTCATGCATTAACTCTAACTAAGGGGCTGTATCATTTGAGAATAAGTCGGGAATAGCACCGGGCCGGAATAGCAATTCTACGCTATTCAAACGAAACAGGTGGAGAATAAAGGCCCCAAAACAACTGGAAAAATAATATGCGTTATGGAGGGAAGCACATGATTGGTCGGCCGCCTTTCACAAAAGTCATTTCACCAACAATGCCCCGAGCAATGGTCGCCTGATCGGCAGTCGGCCGCACCGTGCTGAGGGTCCTAGTATGCGCTAGAGGAGCACTGAAGATGCTCTACCCTGTCGCAATGAGCCCCTGGATAGACCGGATGTTTCTCACCTCCCCACGATTCGTGTGTGTTTAGTTTCCTCTGGTTTAGTTTGCGTTTAGGAAACGAAACCATTCTAAACCCGGGTTTCGTGGACGAATCCGCTAGTTTCGTCCATTAAACTCGCCCTCGAGATATTTAAGGAAATATTCAGATATATGGAATTATTTTTGAAAAATTTGGATCGGCTTGAAGTGCGCAATGCGGGTTCCGCACTCACAACTTCAACTTTCATTCCGCATTCTCCGCACTTAGAGGCAAGCACGGCAAGCCTGCCGCGCGCGTGGGGCAGCGCGGTTGCTACGGGAGTGAGGTGGCTGTGGTAAGCAAGCATCCAAGACATGCTAACCGGGGGTTGCTAACACGTCGTATACATAGAGCGATAATGCCTGGAGGGCGCCCAAGAGCCAAGTGTGGCAGCTCTTCGATGAGCACGACGATGGAGTGAAGTGCAAGCGTTGCACCGTCGTCATCGTCAACCCAAAGCCGCTCAAGCTGGAGAATCACTTGGCGAAGTGCTCGGGGTACACGCTTTAAGAGAAAAACAAGATGAAGCGTGTCGGAAGAGCGGGAGAAGAGGAGCGAGTTAGGCGAAACAGCAGGGATAATGGGGCTGTCGTAGCACTATCACCTGGAGACGGATCGGGTGTCGTACAGGTAGTCTCTGAAGCCGAGATAGAGATGAGGATCGCCAACTTCGTGTAGGAATCTGGATCGGCGTTTCGGATGGTTGAACTTCCCTCCTTCACGACGATGATGTCTCAAATTCAAGCGACGACGAAGACTTCGACGAAGACGCAGGCGATGAAGAGAGCGAAGAAGTCAATCCTGCGGCTCGAGCAGAAAAAGACATCGTGATCCAAGAGCCCCTGGAGTACTACATTGACAGCAGCTTCGACTCCTTAGGCGAGAATCTGGAGTTGCTTCGAACAACTTAAGTGAGTGGTTGTTGCGTACGTTTTTGACCTAATTTAATTGATCTATGAGAGAGTGAATAGTGAGGCGAGGCGGGTGAACGCCTTTATCGTCCAGGGTGTATAGCGTACGTCCGGTAGGCTTAGACCCGGGAGGGTTTAGCTTACGGAAACCCGAAACCCACAATGAATGTAAGCTCCGGTTGGCGTGTGACCTTGTGCAATCCCTATGGGTGTCGTTTATCTTCGGCGGACCGAGTTTCAACCCTATGAGAATCGCAATCGATCAAGAATACAGGAATACAGAGAACTTCCGGGCGCTACTCGTTCCGGGAGTCCTGAATGGGAGTGAGATCACGAGCAAAGTCCTTCTCCAAAATAACCAATATCAATACAGAGTTTGTACACACAATATGCAGCCTGTCAATTTAGGTTGCACCCCGAATACAGGTAAATTCGGGATACCCCACGCGCACCACTCCTGAATGTCAGGAGAACAATACAGGTACCTTCCTACCACACGCAATCTACAATCGGGTCCTAGGGGGCGATTGCCACAACCTCCTAAAACGCAGGGAATATGAAATGCAAACGCACACTGAGAGTGTACGTCACAACTGGGAGATGAAACAGGTGTACCAACCCGACGGGCAATACGTTTGGGTACCTGACTTGGCTTGATGATGTAGTGAGAAGTTTTCGAGGGCCTTGGACCAGGCGTTACTCAACGCTCGCAGCGGGGCTCCGAATGGTACACCCTCTCGTGGGCTCCTAGGCGGTACACTCTCCCGTGGGCGGCGGCTGTCCTTAGGCGAATCACGGACCAGGCACTTGTGCACTAGAACGCAAAACAAACTCTGTTGATCTTTATCCTCTTCTCTCTCTCTCTCTTTGGCTATCTCTCTTCTCTTTTGTATCTCTCTCTTCTTCGTTGTATACTTCTCTTCTTCTTCGTATGGTCTTGTTACCTTGAGGGCCGCTGGATCTTCACGCGGTCCCCTCTGCTCATATCTTCATACACTTGTTCGGGTTCTCTTGATCTCAGTATACCCGAGCGTCACGTCGCGGCGCACACGCATCACTTGATGTCGGAGGGACTCGGGTGCCTGACCTGGGGATCTGCTGCACTGATTACGCCACGGACTCAGACTGGGTCACTCTTCATAGTGAACCCAAGTCACACTCGGAACTGGCGCCTTGGTCGCTGACTTCGCTGACTTGGCACGTTCCTGGGCGTCGGTCCATTGGCAGATATCCGCAATGTCTTGGGTCTTCTCCATTCAGGGCAGTCATGGTTCATTCAGGGTGGTCGGCACTTGGGCACTCCGGGCGTTGTCCATTCGGGATAGTCGTTCACCATTCGGGATGTCGGCTGTCCATCCAGGCTGCCGTCGACTCCACGAGCTTCAGTGGCCACTTGGTCTCGCTGCTTGAGGTCCTCAACTCGTTGTCGGGTCACACTCGGGGTCTTCGTTGTCGCAGTGTCCTGGATGTTCATCTTAACCGTAATGGTAGCGTCGTTCAGGGTATCAGTGGCTTGGTGTGCTTGGATAGCTTCACGCCGGTGCTGGTGGGGTTCAGAGTACCTTGGGGATGCTTGGCCTCGCCAAGAAGGGTAGCTCTCCGGGATACGTTCACCGGGGCACTTCGCAGTCTCCCTCCGTCAGACTAAGTCGGGGCCGGACTGGGTGCTGTGCACCTCCGGCCAGTTGAGGTCAAACGCGACCAGTCATCCACACTCCACATCTCATTCCACCGCTCGGGCGTTCCACAGGCACGCCATCCTGAATCTGCTTTCGCCACACGAACCATCCAACTACTCTTGTCAGAGCAACCGGGCAACGGTAACCAGGAAAATGTCAAGTTGCTTCGCCACAATAGCATCATGCATCTTTTCGACTATGAGAAGGTCAGCAATGAATTGCACTTTGATAGCCACTTGTGCCGTCGGTGTCAAGCCGTTTATTGAACAGAACAACTATTTAGTGAGGCGCGTGAGTTTCATTCGTAGATTCAACAGGTTTCATTTCCGTTTCATCCACAAAACTCAGTTGAATCTTCGGACGAAAGACACACTACCCACGAAGGCTAGGCGCACTCCCAGCAGCGCCAGCACGACTGGATTACGGAGTTTGGGGAAACTCGACGGAGAGAAGAGGAAGCCCGGGTCATGTAGCTATTCCTGGGAATAACTTTTGAGCCAATAGGAGCGTCGGATTTTGTCGTATTTAAGCCCAGAAACTCGGTTTGGTCCGTCTAGAATGGCATTACTGTAGGATAAGGAAGCTTTCTCCCAACTTGGCATTCCTTGCGTTTTACTGTCATTGCATCTATCCAACCAGGACATGTTCTTTAATGAATTTAGCCAATCACGATCGATGCGTGTGTATCCCAACATTTTCCCAATTATTTTGGGAATTTACAGTCTTGCTAGAATAATGTTCAATACAAAAGTTAAGTGGAAATGTTGCATTACTCATACTTGACCACAAATTCCCAACACAAATCATGATTGTATCGTTGGTGACTGTGCCTCGTCTGCTTTCTCTCCTCTCCCATTTGAAAAGATGCAGCGGATGCCGAGAGGGCTTGACATCCCGCAAGGGACAGCGGGGCAGAAGGCAGCGGCGATGAAGTGCTTCAGCGAATTCTTCGCTCTTGCTAACATGAATGATGAGTCAACTGCTAGTATTGCGAAGTCGCTGTCTATTCCTGATGCTCTTCCAAGTCAAAACTTTTACTCTTTGCTAACCGCCTTCTCCATTTTCTTGCAAACCAAGCCAAGTGCTCGAGGAGGCCGTCTTCCTAAGGCTACTGCTGTGGGCTATATGTCCCAAGTTGTGAACATGCTCCGAGAGAGCGGTATCCTCTGTACTTGTCAGACAGCAAGCGAATTGCGAAAATACGCGACAAAATGGGTTCAACTATTGATGAGCGAAATTTGCTAGCTGGCGTGCACAGGCTGCACGCTCAGCGACTTGCGTGTTCTGGTGCAGGAAACTGCGATTAAGGGGGTTGGCTCAGGTTATAAGAGTTTGCATGACGCTGCTGTACTAACGTTAATGTGGCACACGTTCGGTCGAGCGATCGATACCTGTTTTGCTAGGAAGAGCCAGCTATCTATGGCGGCATCGGGGAAGCTGTTTCTGCATCTAGCTCGGATCAAGACTTCGGTGGTTCAAGGCATCTCAATTTACAAGGCCACGACTCACTGGGAGCAGTGTATGCTGCACGGCCTCGGAATGATGTTCGTCGGAGCGTCGAAGCCTTCCAGCTATGTGTTCCCGCTAGTGCCGCCCGCAGCGGCATCGGATTTGCCAGGGATGAAGACTTACAGCCAAGACGAAGGTATACTCTACTGGGAGAACCTTGAAGAGAAAGCTGAACCAAGAAACGAACCACCAACAAAGCGCGTGAGAGGAAGGCCCAACGTGTCCAAGTATATTAACGACGTCATCACCATGGTCTGCGAGCGCCAAGCCCAAGCCGCTGCCCCGACGCTCACCGCAGGATTGAGCAGCCACTCCTTGCGCCGTGGCTCCGCAGCGTACGCGAACGCCTCACCACAGCTTGCGATCCAGTGGAGCTCGACCCGGGGAGCTTGGCTGCTGGACTCGCTCACGAAGGCGTTCGCGTACGTGGGTACCACCACTCGCGAGGACCAGAGTGTCGGCAAAGTTCTCGCTGGACACCGCGACCCGCACCTGCCATGCGCCACGCCCACGATTGCCACATTGAGCGAGCTTCTTCCCGCACTGGAGTATGCCCAACTGCTTACGCTGCGTGGCCAGCTCTTCAAGAACGTGAGCAGCTTCATGGACACCATGCTCAACGTCGACGCCTTAGTCCTGGATGCGGCGCTTGCGTCCCTGCTCATCTGTCTCGACGAAGTTACGACGGCAGTTCCAGCAGGAGCAGGCTGCTACAGGCTTCACATCGCATTACTGTACCGCTTCCATGAAGCTCTGGACGCAACCAACACAGCGTTGGGAGCTCGGCTCTTGCTGGACACATGCATTGGTTGGGGTCGGCAGCTTCGCACGGCTTGGGAAACGGAGAACTTCGGGCAACTGGGGGAGCGCAGCAATGGAAACACCACCGTACTTGCCGCAGCCGTCACCCAGATGCTATCGTCCATCGCAGCAATGCAGCGCACACTTCAGAAGCTTGTCGCGGTCCAGGAGAGCAAGTCCGCCAGCGCTGATGAACCGGCCCCTTGTTGCTGCGCTGGCAAGGTCCCACAGACGCCGTCTTTGAAGCGCACTCTCTTGCTGGCTGCTTCTTCAACTGGTACACGCTGGAGCTGTGGCACACGACAACTCAAAAGAAACAACCGTTTGTTCGCGCTGACCTCAAGGCAGCTGTTAACATCATGGTCGTAGTAGCAGGGCGGAAGGTAGACCTACCAACGGCGCCATTGGACCGGGACGGCGTCGCGTATCGGCTGTGGAAGCAGTGTGGCTGGACGCTAGCGGAAGACTTAGACAAGAAGGCCAACGCTGCGCTTGGAAGTATCGACGGTAAAGGCCGATCCAAAACCGCGGGGTCGCTACGGAAGCGCTGGAGAAAGCTGCGCGTTGACCACCGCTCTGCTTACGGCGCTCTCTGGTCAGCATTCATCACCCGCAAAGCGAACGGTGGCATCGTCGACCGCTGCACACCAGCAAGTCACCAATGGAAGCAAAAGGACTTGGAGTCGTAGGATCACGCAGCTTGTATTAACGCTTAGTACATTCCTATTCATACAACATGGACAATCGAGTTCAAGGCACAAATGCACCCGTCATCGCCATCCCACGCTTCAACACAGAGCATGAATTCCCGTCAGTCCCGATATAAAGCCACACACAATAGAAAAACGCTCACATACCGTCAGCGAGCCCACACGACCTCGTACTTGGCCGACAGCTATCAAAACCGGCAGCATAACGCCCGCCCTGCCGGGTTTTGTAGCTGCTTTCGAGAGATCCTTGCGGGGGGCGCGGGGGGCGCGCCTGGAGGCACTCGGGTCTGGAGTGGCTGGCGGGGACGGCGTGCGGCACGCTCGGAGCGCGCTGTTGTGCTGGAGATGCGGGGCGGAAAGTGTGAAGGCGGAGAAAGCTGCACAGCCGGCCAAAAATTAAACCTTAAGGTTTTTTCGTGGCTTTGGAGCCGATAAACCAGTCCATACTTTGTTGAAGTCATTTGGAATCTCACTCATGATTGGCTCTCCTCATTGGGAGCGGCGGTTGGGACCTGGTCGATTACTGCGTTTCCAAGCCGGAGAAAAGCGTTTGGGTCGGGAAAACAGAGCCCCAAGATTGGATCTTAGACCAGTAGTGGCGAGATATATAAATCAGACCTAGGTCTTAATTAAGAGCTGACTGGATTAAAATCGAGATTATTAACGAGATAATATGGATGCGTTGGCCAAAATATCTGCAAACGGCAATACCTGTTATACTGGATATCCTGAGATCTAATCAAATTATGCTGCTATGTTGACCATCCGGTTGAGATTAAGTCAAATTACCTATTATTTTGCATACCCTTTAATCAAGTATATATATCTGTGATAGATAGTTTATCTTCCACTCAAGCTACATCCATCCGATTTTTTACGCTTCAACATGCGACCGGATCCCGCCTTGAAGTGTTCAACGGTGATGATTGATACCTCGCACCACAACTTATTAGTTAGGCATTACTCCGCAAGCATCAGCCACTGACAGCTACATGATTAGCTATGGCCTGTTGCAAGAGCCATAATGTCTGGCATCATTAGTGAAGACCTAGAGATCATGCGCCTCAGGCCTCGGGCGCAGATAGCTTCAGCACCCGGGCCGTTAGGTGATGCCGTCTCCCGAGAACGCGTTCCAGTAAGTTAACCCGTTCAACACGACAGGAATCGTCAAGAATTGCGGCTAGATCTACATCTACGTCGACGACGTAACATCGTCGGGGTGGGCTAGCTTGCTACAATCCTCAACTTCCCGAGTGTTATGTTGTAAACCAGTTTCTTCTTGGGAAAATGACAGCACGCGTATGAATGTCGTCGGTAAATGCAGAACCCGTAGTTTGTGTGACACTACACGTATGCAGGAAACTGGGGCGAAAACTTGTGCTGAAGGCGTGTAAACGTATGCCACCTAGTGACAACAGGCTACACAACCTCAAAGAGTACCACTACTGCATCTATGAATGCGTTGCTCGTGGCCGCCGAGGAGGCGCCACCCGCGCGCTGGTCGCGTTGGCCCATGCCCGCCGAGAAGGAGGACATCAGTGACAACGTCGTGCTGCTGCTGGACACGATGGGCCGTGGACGCCGAAGAGGAGGACTAGAGCGAGAACGTCGTGCTGCTGCTGGCTCCGCTGCCCATAGCCATCGAGGAAGGATGACAGCGTCGTCGGGCAGTAGTGACGCGCGACCAAGCTGCATCAATTCACGTTTGCTGTTCCCCCGGACACTTCTCTTCGTCGAGAAGTTTACCCTTCACCTCTTCACGGATAAGACTCCCGCAGGATGGTCGGCCTTCAGCCAAAGAGCTTTCGCGTGAGACCCTCTATGCTGGCGACACTGAGCTACTACGTCTACGGCGTGGCGGTCGGTGACCACCGTTGGCTTCGGACAAGTGTGCTGCTGTCCGTGGACAATCTCAACCTGAAAGCCCCAATCGAGTTAGCCTCTGGAGACCCAAACAGCCTCCACATGTGGCTCAAGCGCAAAATAATATGGTGGAGATCCGCCATCCTTCCCATGATGCACGTACGGCGCGTGTGAACAGCGGCCCGCCCGCAAGCAGCATATACACCATGGTGTCCACGACGATGCCTACAAAGCGACTGCTTGCGGCGAATCCCACGTTCCGCAGTGCCGTACACAACGTGCCCGAGCCCCTGCTATAATACCGCTTTCTTCGACAGCAATAGTAGCAGCAGAGTGAGTTGATATTATCTTGTATATACTTACTACGACGAACTACGTCGGACGTAGTATAGATCATTGCATGCACGCGTCACCCGGCTTGAAGCCGAGTAATCATTACTAGTCAGACTCCCTCGAGCCACGCATCCAGCAGGTCCATGGAAGGCGAGCGCCTGCCTCGCAGCGAGACACTTAATAGACTTGAACGACGACGGAGTGAAGACAACGATGGATGACACAGAGCCTCCTTTTCCTCCTCCGCTTAACTGCGCTCGAAGCACTCGACGAGGTGCGGGATCGAACGCGGCATCTCTCGAAGGGGCTCCGTCTTTCTGTTAGGCGCCATGGCCACGAAGCAGAAGCCCTTGAGAAGCTCCGCGAAGTCCGAGAAGCGGTGCAGCACCTGGTAGCCTGGCTGTGACGCGCTGGCCGTGGGTGTGTTGAGTGTCGTTGGGATGCGCGACGTGTGGTGCAGCAGGAAGACGTCCACGACGTAGTAGACGACGTCATGCCGCACGACGGTCGGGTTGATCTCGACGCGGTTGACGGTCTATGGAGAGAGATACACGGGTATCGGTGTGGCAGGTGCGGAGACTCTCCGCCGGAGAGCAAGGCCATAGCAAGCAATCGTGCAAGACGCCCTCCATGACGCTTTTCATTTGTCAGTAGACGTATGCGAGTGTATGTGCGGTATAATTGAGATTGGCACGGGGTAGGGATAGTCAGTAGCTACGCCTTCTGCATTTAAAACCGTATTTCATACGAGTGTTGTCATTTTCCCGTTTCTTCTTACTAATGAGAAAACGTGATTTTCACAGAGCACAAACGCAGAATCACAGAGCGTGTAACATTTTCACAGACAGGCCCGAGGTTACCGGTACACTTTGGCGGTCACTATTCCGGATGTATGACCTCTCACATTTTTAAAATGTAATTCTGCCGGCAGAATTACTCTTAGTGTTAGCTCATGTACCGGCAGGGTTGTGAAAATCCCCATATTTTTGCAAGGAAGGGTGGGTTTTTCGATTCTGTCGGGTGGGTCGGGGTTTTGGATATATTCAACCTAACCCTTCAACAGCAGTCGTGTACTGTATTAGGTTAGTATAAGTCTATATTTGTTTGAGATAGGTTATAGTGCAGCATTTTAAGACGATAATTACGACTCTCTTCAAGGCAAATAAATGTATAAACATTCGCTTTGAGTCCTATAACAATTGCAGAATACCATATTACGTTCGGTTTTCCTGAAATATTGGCATTTTGACATGCATTTGGCCTTAAATTGAGTATAAAACTAATAAATAGCGCTTAGTCCATTGGTGGATGGGTTTTTATGAATATCCCTAAAAAGCCCGACCCCGGACGGGTACTAGGGCTTCACGTAGGCTAGGCTAGTAAATGACAGTATTTTGTTTTTCAGAAAGCTTATTTAACCACCGGGCAGTAGCAAAAAAAACACTAAAACATTACTCAAACCAACGCGTCCATAATAAGACACGACCTGCTCAAAACGAATTCAATCAAGTGAGCAGGGCGCATTAATGGTGATCATACAGTAATGAGATCGCTAACAGAGTAAGATGGTATCTGTACTTTCAGCCGAACGAGCAAGTGGACGAAATTAGACCGTTTGATACTGAATAGGAAGGTACAAGAAATCATTTGATTATACTTCGGTAGTGTGACCCGTACGACCCAAGGGCATCTCCTGCGCTGTGAAGTAGCCGCAGGAGATGCAGGGAAATGGCGTACCGCTATTAGTAAGTTCTCATAGTAAGGAGAGAGCGCTATAATTGATCTGGGAGAACCGGTCTGACACCGGTATCCCATAGTTTTCATGAACTCGCAGTAAGTCATGCAGTACTTCAAGTAGGACGTGAGGTCAGGATTCACCGTGCAATAGGACCTCAGTAGTTCGGAATACGCCAATGAATAGACATTCTTCTCCGTTCTCACCTCGGTCCCGCAGTTCTCCAGGCGTGGAAACAGATCACTAATCACAGAGCAAAATGGTGATTTCACAGAGCGTGGGGTGATTTCACAGAACGTGGGGTCAAACTACAGACTGCGGCGCACAATCACAGAGACAGCGATAGTTACACAGAGCGCGCTCTTGTACGTGTAAGCTTCGGCACAACGTAACCCGGGCAGTTCTGCCGCAAATTTATTATATTTTTTAAAATTATAATACTACTTAAGTATTGCTATGCCGGTACACAGGGTTGCGAGATGGGGTTTTTCGAATTGGGAATAAACCATTTATTCCACCCACCCACCCCAAGTGCAGCAGTACGTCCGGTACTCTGAGAATACTTGCTCGTTTCGCTTGTGGCTGCAGGGAAAGACTATTCCTTCCTCCTATTATACTTAAAAACGTAAGAACTGAAGTACGTACTTCAAAATGCACTACCGCTTTGGTAAATCCGAGACGGTTATTATTCGTACGTAATGAGTCCGTTAAAACAACTAATGGAATTGGTTAGAGCAACCGAAAATCGAAACCAGCTGTCGAGGATGGATGTCATGGCCCTCAAAACCCCAAACGACCACTTTTTGGGTGAAGACAACGCCCCGCTGAGCCAATATGGCAGCTACGAAGGCGTGTTTGGGATCATGGAATAGATGTGAACTACGAGGTCTGGCTGCCTGGTTTGGAAGCCCGAGCAACGAAAGCATCTGCATAATATATATATATATATATAGCCTCCAATTTGGCTGGATTGGGCGGGCTTCCTTTCACCGTCCCTCCTGTTATAACTTATCCCCTCCTTGACTACCTGTTAAACATTATATTTTACACCAAAAATAGGTCATTTTCGATCATTTTCGGTTTAAGAGTCCATTTTGTACTGTGTATTTTCTGTTGCTGTACAGGCGGCCCCTCCTGATTCGGCAGAGTGGTACTCATAAAGAGTGCAAGGTTGTAAAATTCGTACAGGCTGCACATAGATGCAGCTGTACTGAGTTACTGAGTTCGCCGAAAATGGACATGAGCCAACCATTGCTGAGGCGCCACGTCGTGTTCCCTTCAAATCTAATCTATCTCAGTATATCTGTATGACTGCAGGAGCAAATCTCAGGCACAAAAGTACTATCTGTACGAGGTATATTGCTGATCGCTGGGCCGAATCTGACGGGGCCGCCTGTAGCACGATCCACAACTAATAGTGGTCTAGAAACAAAATACCGCGGTATATACCCAAGAGCGACGTAAAATCCAGAGCTGTTCCGGGCAGAGCACGGCTTTAATTTCGATGTAGAGCCACAAGACGAGAACGAAGATGAATGGATATTTCGTTTCCCCATATTTTTCTACCGAGCCTACGCTACGCTCTACGTCGGTCATAGACCAACACACAATACATTTGATCATACATGTGCACCGGTAGTTTTGAAAGAACCGGGGTCCCGATGGGTACCCGGTTCCCGCCAATTGTTTCATATATGTAGCTCTATTCAGTCTAAAGAGCAGCTCGTGATTTAGCAAGGAAGGAGTATGCTACGTACGCCATGAACTGTAAAGCCAAGCAACCGCAGTGGAAGAGCATAGATATTTTAGCATGAAATGGTGAGCGGGGGTAGTACAGTAGCTTTCGTGAGCAAAATTGCTGTTATTCGGGTAAGATTCGGTAACTTTCACACGCAACGAAGAATCTACTGCAGTAGGTATTAGCAAGTCTACAGCACCTAGTTGCAGCGAAGCAACACGGCTCCTTCCAGTCCAATATTCCGGTAAGACCGTTATCGTACTGCTTTGTGGGCCTTTGAAAATCATTCTGCTAGAAGGTTATTTTGTTTAAAAAGGTATACTGTCTGCAGCTCACTCCACCCACGTCTCTAATACTCTGCAACATACAGGCACACTGCCGTGCCGATTTCGTACGAGTTGCCCGTGTACGACAGCAAACCGGTCTTGCTGTCCACCTTGAACACGTACATGTCGTTCGAGTTCTGGTTCGCCACAATGAGCCAGTCGCCGTAAATGGTGAATCCACGCGGGATGTTGCCGCGCGTGCTTTCCCAGCCCAGAGACTTGAGCGTGCCGTCCGTCTCGTTGATCTCGAAGATGGCAATGGAGTCGTGGCCGCGGTTCGACGTGTAGAGAAACTTGCCGTTGCTGGACAGGTGGATGTCAGCGCTCGTAGTGGAGTTCTTAAAGTCTTCAGGCAGCGTCGTGATCTCCTGCAGCGCCTTGCTCTCCAGCAGAGCCGCCTTCTTGTTGATCTTGTACACACCGACCGTGTTGGAGATCTCGTCCACCACATACGCGATGTTGCCGTCCGGGTGCAGCGCCATGTGACGCGGTCCCGACCCTCCCGGGCGCTTGACGGTCTTGAGGCTCTTGAGCGTCTGCTTCTTCTCGTTCAGCTTGTACTGCAGCAGCTGGTCGCTGCCGAGGTTGGCCGCGACCACGTGGTTGGAGTTAGGCAGCCACGTCGTGCTGTGGATGTGGCCCGTCGCCTGCTGGTCCATGACGACTTTGCTGCCGGTCGGGAACTCCTGGTGGAACGTCTCGTTGGCCAGCGAGCCGTCGGCGTTCAGCGGGAACATGGAGAGGCTGCCGGCGTAGTTGGAGACCACGAGGAAGTCCTCGTCGGGGCTCAGCGAGATGTGCGTGGGGATCCGCCGTGCGTCTCGAGCGTGTTGAGCAGCTCGAGCGTGCCGTCGCTGTTGAGCGTGAGCGCCGACACGAAGCCCGTGGTGGTGCCGGGGTGCGCGGTCGAGTTGTCCGACACGGCGTTGATGGCGTAGATGACGCGCTCGCCCGTGTTGAACTTCTTGGTCGAGCCCTGCACGTACATGGGGTTGATGCCCAGCGGCGTGACGCCGAACGGGTCAAGCTGCCATCCGTCGTGTCGAACTTGTACGTGTAGATGCCCTTGCCCGTGCCGTTGATCCAGCCTTCGTCGCGGGTGTACGTGGCCGCGAACAGAATCGTCTGCGTGTCGGTTTGCTGCTGCTCCGGGAGCCGGCGGACACGCCCGCCACGGCGGCCGCGAAGGTGAGGAGGAGACTCGAGAGGTGCATCTTGGCCAGGAGGTTCGGTCGGTGCGCGCGAGGCCGCAAATAGGAGAGTGAGGGAGGCGGCGATTGTCCGTCGGCTGGGAGCTATCCAGTGATTAAACGGACTAACTCAGAGGCGGCACTATGATGTCGTGCGTGTACCCGTCATACTCTGTAGGCAGCGGATAGGCTTTGAGGGGCACATCCGTTTTCAAGATCATAGGGAACCCAACCTTTGAGGGCGAGCGATGGTACGAAGCTCCTGGCATCTGTGGTCGGGGGCAACAGCCGCCGCCGAACAGGGTGAAGTGGCCGGAGCCCCACTGGATGCTTGTGCCTAATCGAGTTGACTCCCACGACTGACAAGATGAAGACGTTCCGCTGGAAGAAGACTAAGGTGGTGTCGAAGATGTTCGTAGAGCAACACTCATTACACGTGCCGAACATGTCTTGTGTGTAGAGGAGATCGCCGGAAGCTGCAATCGAGATTTGAGCAGCAGCGCGTGGGCGCGCTCCTCGCCGTAAAAGCTTACTCTATGACAAATGGCTCGTTATTATATCTTTGAAGGGTTCTCTTGTACAGCATGTTGCCGGGTAACCGCATGGAGTCCATGGTGGACGAGGCTCGCGCTCCGCTGGCACAGCCGATGTCATCGAAGCCCTCACCTCAACAGTGATGACAGCTCCCCCATAAGCTGGCGACCGAGCCTCGTAATAAGTAGTCAACTGACCTTCCGAGGGCGAGCTCCAAACGGATGTGTAGCTGGCGTGGACGGGTATTCGGTTGCACATGTAATACACGTCTCCAACTTTCAGCTTTCCCTAATACAGGAACGGCTTCTGCAAGTCCAGCCTTTGGGTACCAAAAATCAGAATCCAGCAGGTACTGTACAGTATGTAGCCATTGCAACGTTGTACATGCACAGACGAACAGCAAATTCATTTCAATTAATCCACGTAGGTGAGCCTCGTGTCAAGACTCTGCCCCGAGGATCCACTCTTACCATCGTCGTCGCTGTCATTCTCGCCGCTCTTGGCGTCTTGAACGACCGACGCCCATTGCGCCATTTTCTTCATGCCGTCGATGGTCAACAGCTCCACGAATTCTGGATGCGCCTGCCACGCGAACATCCACTCCTGCTCGCGGATGTAGTCGTCCTGGTCGAGGTCCGCTTCCCTGAAAATCTGGTTCACGGCGAGCGGGATCTCCTTCTCCACCTCCTCCATCAGCTCCTCGATAGCCTTGACACTGTTGGCCACCGCGGCGTCCTGGACAGACGACAGCTCCTCGACCTGCTCGTTCGCCATTTGAATCTGCACTTGATCGCGCAGTAGTCTAGGAAATAGCTTCTTCACCGCACGAATTCTCCGCTGCATCGCGCGTGTCAGCTCCTCGCGCGTGATTTTACCGTCACCGGTGGCGTTCACGACTTCAAACAGGTTGTGAGCCTTCTGCTCGAATGTGCCCTTGGTCATCAGGTACACGCCCACTACGAACTCGTCCAGCGTGAGCCAATCCTTCGGCGTTGAGTGGGTCTCAAAACTTGAAAACACGGCTCCTGCGAGCGCAGCACTCTCGCTGATGTCCTTCATGTCTTCGTACTCATCACTCAACGCCATGCAAGCAGCCGTAAACCCGCCATAATACAGTTTCCCGTCGTTGTCTGCATAGTCGTGGAATACAGCAGCCAGGTCGCTGTAGGTCTGAGTCGAGATGCCACCTTTGATGCGGCGAGAAGCCCTAGCCTTCGCCGCTCGTCTAGCAGCTTCGTCGTCATCTTCGACAGATTTATGCGCAGAGTTGGCCGGAGAAGCCGCAGTGTAAACACTGGAGTCGACACTCTTTGCTGGACCACTTTGGCCATTCTTCCCCTTAGAGCCTTGCGTCAACGGTGCAGGCTTTGGCTGAACAGGGGCTTGCGGCAGCGGTCGAGGGCCGTGCCGTACATCTTCCGGGCTCGGCCGATGAATGCGTTCAGCTGCGTAAGTGCCACATCGTCGAAGAAGAGCTGGATGGCATTGGCGTGCAGGAACGACGACACCTCAAATGTCACCTTAAAGTTGACTTCGCAGCTTCCAGGCGTGCTGCACGGCCTGAACACCCATTCACTGCCAGCAGCAAGGAATAATGCACCTGACGATCAGTGACCAACAGCTCATACACGCAAGCATTTGCTCTGATGGCAGTGTTCACACACCTTTCAATTCGCTTGAACGTTGGTGAATCGATGGCTTTCGTGGCAATTTTGTTTGGTCTGCACCAAGTTTCCCGCACACACAACCACACCGCCAATTGTCGCAACAGAACAACACCATTAGCCCCACTATTGCAACATCTCCAGTACCTGCAGCCAAGCAGTTTAGCGAATTGGTGGCGCCTCTCACCGGATCATGAGAACACGGGACGTGTACGACTCGGTGAAGATGTTGAAGCCCACGCGCAGCGCGGCCTCCATGACGTTGTCGTTGGGTCTGCGCAGCACTCGCGACTCGACGCAGAAGGGCAGGAACTCGCTGTAGCGGTCCACGTCCGCCACCACATCGAACATCTCGGAGCAGGAGAAGGGCACCACGCGCGTCTCGGTGTGCGACTTGACCAGCGCGTGCGACGGCGACGGGAACGAGAAGAACGACGCGCGTCTGTCCAGCCACGTGGTCGGGCGCATGCCGCGCAGGCGGCGCGCCAAGAGCAGCGAGCGTCCGGGTCCCAGCATCGACATCCCTGCACTCCACTTCTCCACCTCACGCTCTGGCAAAAGTGAGACGAACTATGTGACTGACGTCGGCTTGGCTGAATTTCGACCAATCATGAGGTGGAAGCGCTATAAGTCGCACTGATTGAGGATTCCTTCCTGTACGAAAACGTGGGGTTTTGTTGGCCGAAGTGACGCTGCAGGTGGAGGATGATAGCAGGCGCATGGGCGCAAAACGACCTTGCGGTGGCTGTGTGGCTAGCTGACTGTTGCTGTGTATTGCGTTTGCTGCTGCAGACGAGAGATGGCGAGCTACTTCCCGGAGGTCGAGACGAGCTAATAGCTTGTTGCCGCTGTAATGGTGAGCAGCGGGTGCTGATGGAGTTGAACTGCTGCATACAATAGACGATCGCACCGACAGTGCCGCTGAGCAAGGAGCTGGAGTCGCTGTATGAGTTTCTGGCGCATCAGAAGCCGGCGCAGGTGGCGGGCGACCGGGAGTTTTACGGTGCGAGTCGTGTCGTTTGCTGGTTGTTGCGAATAGCTGCTGACGAGGGCGCTGGTTCTCGCTCACTGCAGAGCTCACTCAGCTGAGCGAGAAGGAGCTGGACGCCAAGATCCGAGAGCTCGAGAACTGGAACTTCCGGCTCAACCTGGACGAAGGTGCGTTGCAGTGGTCGTGCCGGGCTGCGTTGAGATGACGAGCACGACTGGAAGCCTGACGTTATCTGTGACGTCCACCTCAGCGAAGGAGATGCAGGACAGTATCACGCTTGGGATTGTTGGCCGCGAACAGCGGCAACAGCAAGAGCAGCAGCAGCCAACGACGTGAGACGGCGCCAATTCTGCACTTCGAAGTATAGCTAGTCGTCTGTCCGCTTCCGCGCCGACCAGCCGTGCCGTTATGCATGTGCAGCATTCACGCGCGCCGCCGGAGTCCAGACAATTGTTGAATGGGCAAAACCACAGGCCATGATGGCAAGTTGACTTGCTTGCTTCCAAATGTACCCATTACTTTTGTCTCGTCATTTCGTACTTAGCTCGAACTGAACCGAGATGTGTCGGCGATACTGACCAGCTCCTCTCCATCGTACATTCTGCCTAAACACGCTGACTGGCGACGCATGCAAACACGGCGAGCGTCGAGCAGCGGCGGCAGCGGAAGCAGCACCAGCACCACCTCCTATACCTCGATGGCCACCGTGGCTGCGGCTCCAGCAGTGAAAATTACTCAGACCTCTATCGCCAAAAGCGCAGGCAAGAAGCGCACGCGACGACAATGTTCTCACGCCGACTGCACCAAGGTGGACGCTGGCGGAGGTTTCTGCGTCGGCCACGGCGGTGGCAAGAAATGCTCGTTCCCAGGCTGCACCAAAGGATACCAGACCGGAGGCTTCTGTAGACGACACGGAGGTGGCGCGCGCTGTCAAGTGGAGGGCTGCGGGAAGGTGGACGCCGGTAGAGGCTTGTGTCGGGCCCATGGGGGCGGCAAACGCTGTCAGGTCGATGGTTGTCCCAAGGCTGACGTGGGTGGCGGGTTTTGTACGGCGCATGGAGGCGGAAGACGCTGTTCGGAGACAGGATGCACCAAGATCGACCAGGGAGGAGGCAAATGTCGAGCGCATGGAGGAGCTAGGCGTTGCCGACGCAGGAACTGCCAGCAGCCAGCCCGCGGAGCGACGGGATTCTGTACGGAGCATGGTGGGTCGCGTGTTTGTTCCGTGCAGAGCTGCAGGAGGCTTGTACGATCACCCAGTGACACAGGAACGATGTGCGCGACGTGTGCGAGGAGTCAAAAGCAGACCCTGGCGGCAAAACCAACGAAGATCACGGAGCCAGACGAAAAAGCAGCAGACAGTGACCGCTCCAGCGACAGCCCGAGAAACAATGCAGTATTAGCCCCACAAGGCTCCGGTGCATCTGTGCTGGGGTCGTTTTCACCGCTGGCTTCAACAACACCAGTGAACTCACGTTGCGACGGATCGCAAATGGCCAACTGCCTGGATAATGGTTGCTCACGGAGCTTTGGCGGTAACTGCAACTGTGCGGGCGAGAGCTGCACGTGCAATAGTCCAACGTCGCTGTCTATGTCTCGAGTCGTTCCCCAGCTCACGAGTAGCAACGCCATCGCCACACCTTCGAACCAGACGCTAGACTCAGGCGGGTTTGAACCACTGCTGAGAAACAGCAGCGCGTCGACTTCAAGATCGAAAGCCACGATGCTCCCGCGTTTCGAACTCCAGATCAAGCCATTTACAAGTGTGGTGGGCATCGAAGTCATCGCGTCAATGCTATCAACACTATCTGGGGTGAGGAGTGTTCACGTGGTGCCTGTCAGTGCCATTTCTGACGAGGTGTCGCTGTCGGAGAGCGAGTTACTTGGATCTAGCTCCAGCGCCAACTCACACTCATCCCAGCGGCTTGTTATCGTGCGGGGAGAGCAGTCACTAGACCTGGAAGTGTCTTTGACGCCGTTGAGAAATCTTCAGCTTGCGCACATTACCGTAGTCGCACAATCGTCAACGGCCTGGACCCGAAAAGAAGTGGTGCTGCGGGTGCCTGATATGATGTGTCCTGGAAACTGCGGTACGTCGGTGCTCAATGCTGTGCGAGCTGTTGAAGGTGTGGAAGCCGCTAGACTGCGTTTCGAGCACCGTCAAGTCATTATACGCGGAGATATGAGCGTTAACGACCTTGCTACTGCAGTGTCTGATATCGGGTTTGACTCGATCGTGGACGCAACGACGCTGCTGCCTCGAAGATTCCGGTTCCGTGTCGATGATCTCAGCGATGTTGGACTCAACGGTGTGAGACTCAAAAACGCCTTGAAAGCTGTCGAGGGCGTTGAAAACCTAGTACTTCTAACGGATCGTGTTGAAGTGCTGGTGGTTGCAATGCTTTTGGATTCTTCGTCGCTTGTAGAAGCTGCTGAAGGTGTTGGTTTTGAGATGCTGGAGTTGTCGGAAGAAGCCTGGGGAATACCGATGGAAGTGGTGCAATCTTCACTCGGATCTTCGTCTGACGCTGATCAAGCAAGTGCAGATGACTACCACAAGTCTCATCACTGTGATATGAATATCTGTCCGCAAAATGGATGCCCGAGGTATATGACGACAGTAGCGCATACTGCGGCGCTCGCTGTCGGTTGGGCTGTACCAGGCTGCGGCATGTCGTCTGGGGGAGAATGCACGTGCGGTGATAGCTGCAAATGCGAGGGCTGCCCTGAGCACAACCCTGCGTCTTGAGGTTCGCCAGTATCATAGTATAGTCTTCAGTTTTAACCCGTTGGGTGAAATCAAATATTTTTCCTCCATGCTGGCACCGCTCGTGGCTGAATCGGTAGATGACCGAAACTTTTGACCTTTACATCCGGTATTGCTTTCTTGCCAGGAATGTACGCCTCGTGTGCGCCTTGCCGTTCCCGTCGTCGAGCTTTTCTTCGTAACTCATCCTTGCTTAGGTCCCGTGCTTTCGATGCTTCCGTCGCGTTGAAAAGCATGGCCTGCTTGGGTGAGTTATTCCCACTTTCGTCGAAACCTCTCGATGGGGGCCGCGGAGGAAGCTGGGTTTGTTTCTGTTTGCGCTCCTCAATCTGTTGCAGCCTTAGCCGTTTGGCCTTGGCATACTCAATTGCAATTCGGGATCTCTCAACCAAATGCTCCTTCGAAGTCTACTCGGCACAAAACACAAAGATCAGCAACAACAAAACCAGAGCGTGCGGGTGGTTGCTACTAAGTACTTCGATTTATATCGTACCGGAGACGAAAACGGCAAAAGCCCGAGTGAGAGTCCATCATCATCAGTTCCATCTTGAGCTCGCAGTTTTGGAGTACGCTCTAAGAGCATTGTTTCCTGTTCTTTTTGAAGCTTGTACAGCAACACTTTTTGCTTGGCATCGAGTTGTTCTTGCTTTCGCTGTATGGATACAATTGGTCAGTTCGTCATGCATCCCTATCAATAAGCAACACCAGTATCTTACCTTTGCCTCCACCGCATCGCGCTTCTTCTGAAGCTCTCTTCTTCTCTGTTTCTCCTCCTCCTCCTTTTGCTTTTTATCGTGTTTCCACTGCTCTAGCAGGCGCTCTGTCTTTTCACGGGACTTGACATTATTTCTGTTGCTTTGCTTGCGAGAGGACGAGTCACAAATGCCTTCTGGTTGTTCGTTAGAATCGTCAGGGCCGAATGATTCCCTGTCTGCATCAAATCCGCACTGAATAATCTGCTGGCGTTCTTCTTCCTTGCGCGCTTTCCACCCTTGAATCACGCGTTTCTTCTCCTCTACCAGCTCAAGATGACGGAGATACCAATCCAAGTGCGATCGCACTGAGCTTTCTGTCTGTGTAACCACTTTGCGCATGCACTTGCGAAGAAAGCGAGAAACGCGTGTTTCATAGTCGCTGCCATCGAGCTCATCCTTTTGATTGTTCACTTGAATCGAGCCGGGTTGATTCTCTGCGGGGAATAGCTGCCGAAGTAGCACGTCATCAGTTAGACCGCATTTCACCAACAGTGTCGTGAACGCAGCATGCTCTCGGCTATCCCATCCTCCTTTTAAGCCACCTGAACGAAGAATCGCGTCATTTAACCTGCGCACCCGTCTTACCATGCCAACTTCATCCGTCGAGCCAGGTCTCACCGATGGTTCCTCTTCCTGGTTACTGCTGTTGTCGCTTCCTTGGCCTCGTAGAACAGTGGCGCTCTGAGTATCGGTATTCAAATTAATTGCTTTGGGTCCTAATGACGTACTACTTGCACCACCTCGACCAAGGCGACGTGGAGTTTCATTCTCCCACTCATTTAGTTTCTCCAAAAATCCCGCAAGCTCTTTCTCCAGCATCTTCTCCTCAAGCACATACCCCTCAAGTTGCTGCCGTTGTGTCAGCATGAACGTTGCTAGCCCCGCCTCCATCGCATCAATGCGTTCCTGCAGCTCCGACAAGAACTGATCTCCATTCGCAATCTCCTCCACCTTCACCTGAACATCGTTCGCCTTACTGTTCAGCACTCGTAGCTGATGCATAATCTTGTGCGTGTCCTCCGTCCTCGAGGTCTCCAGCTCCTCGTGCAGCTTGTTCACCTCTGCAGTCGTTACAAAACCCGACGAGCTCGATCCCCCCGCGCCAGCGAAGAAGCTCCTCCATGCAGCACTGCACTCTTTCTCCAGTGTCGCTGCCCTCGTCTTGTACTGCGTCTGCTTCTCTATCCACTCAGCTTCC
The DNA here is from genome assembly GCA_024211575.1 of Phytophthora melonis. Classification (NCBI taxonomy): domain Eukaryota; phylum Oomycota; class Peronosporomycetes; order Peronosporales; family Peronosporaceae; genus Phytophthora; species Phytophthora melonis. Next base: position 237,431 of record JAMXKT010000068.1, read on the forward strand.
TGTCTGCCCATCCGTCGACGACCATCACTCTTAGCTCCCTCGCTAGACGTCGCGCCTCGCCTCCTAACTGCAGCGATCTTCCTGATCGGCCGGGTCTTCTCCGCTGGTCGCAGCTCTTCGCCGCTCCGCTCAGTACGCTCCGTCTGTATGCCGCGTCTTGCTGCTGCCACCTTGATCCTCAGTCTGGCGGACGTGGAGACGCCCTCTCGGTCTTCTCGTCGCTCCTGCACTATAGCGTCCACTGTACGGGATACGGGGGATCTACGGCCTCAGGAACGGACGGAGAGGACTCTGCGCTGCGCTTCAGGTGGTGTGCACGCAGGTCGCCGTCATGGGCAAGGCGCAGCTCGCGCAGACGCTGGAGATGCTGGCCACCAAGCGGCCCAGGGCGCACGAACTGATGCATCGGAAAACAAGAGTGATGATCCCACGCCGCTTCAACTTCAATTGAACGGGCGTTATTTTATGTTTTATTTGCGTTATATTACGTACATGTATCTACCGATTAATTGACGTTAGATAGAGGATTCCCTAGGGGCCAAAATGCAGGCGGCGGCCACGATGGACGTCGTGGTCGTGTTCCAGCGCCAGGAGTGCGTTCCACTGCGACTATGTGGTGTAATTTATGAGTGTGGGTGAGTGTGGACTAATTTGTGCTGGCTGTACGCCTCGTATTGGCCTTCATTGTGGCAGGTATTACGTGTCAACGCATGCGTCTGCGGATCGGAGCACGCTTCCGGTGGATTTACTGCAATGCCAGCTGCTGTCGCTCGTGGGGGTGATGCCCGACGAGCAGGTCTTGCTGTCACCCACTGGGAAAGTGCTCTACTCGTCCAGCAAGGCGGACGTGGCAACGATCGCCGTGTCCATGGAGCGGCGACCTCGCTTCTTCCTCTTCTCCAGCGCGGAATCGACCGCTAAAGGGCTCGAGATGGCGGCGGATTGGAGCCAGATCTGCACTAAGAGCACGTTCGGGAATGCTGCAATTGTGCAACCAGTGTTCCGGAAGACGGCGTCGACTGGAGGGGATCCGCTCAATACGTTGATCTGTGGACCCTGTGCCAGAACGTGCACGACTGGTAACAATTGCTGTGTGTGTACGGTGTGGTTAAACGCATTGGTGTTATGCACTTACATTTTTTGTTCTTCCATGTTGCTGAGAGTAGGGTTCCAGCCTGTGAGCCCAATGGAGTGGAGTGCGTCCAAGACGCTGGCTTTGCGGTTCATCTCCGAGGTCACAGTGGTCGCTGGTGACGTGGACGCCGCTGCGCCATCGGGCTTTACAAAGCTGCCTGGAGATTTAAACTACTCGGCGTCGGGCGACTATGTGTACTTGTGCGTGAAGAGGGGAGGCCACCGAGCGTTGACGCAGCTTCACGTTCTTTTCGATCAGCTTGGTGAAGCGAGTTCTTCCGGTGCAGATGGATCTGTCGAGAAGGGTGAGCACACACCTGAGAAGGTGGTTGATGTCGATTGCAATAGCGGAGGTGCTGCTGGAGATGGCAGTGGAATGTGCGTTCGCATTGGATACGACTGTGTAGATCTTGTGGGCAACATGGAGCAGCTCGAGGCGCTAGCTATCACGGATGTAGCTGTTGTCGTTGGTGATCAGCCTGCTCCGTCAATGGATTATGTGAAGATTACGCGAAACCTGAATGAAGGTGCTCCAGGTGCTCTGCCAGTTTACCTGTGCTACCGTCTAGCACCTCTTGGCGGCTTTGTTTGTGACTCGGGGCGTGAACACAGCGAATTTGGCGAGTGTCTTTTTGCGACGTGGCACTTAACTGGGATTGACAACCTGCTGGATCTGGATGAAAAGCGTCTTGGTTTTGCTCGGACGACTCTAGTCGCAGCACGGAAGCGTGGGGATGAGGCCATTATGGAGGCCCATTATCGTCAGCATCAGCCGGGTATGCTTGGGCGGCTGAAGAGCGGGTTGCAACGAGTGCAATCCTACGAGAGTAAGCAAATGCAGGAGGAGGCTCTGAAGCGAATCCCTGTGGACAAGCTCCATGAACGAGCGCGGGCCAACTCATCACCCATGCCTTCGTACCAGGACGAGCTAGTCAAGCAGTTGCTCCACTGGTTCAAGCGCGAGTTCTTCACCTGGATGAATCAGCCTCGCTGCTCGGCGTGCAACCACGATAAGACTCGCTCAGTGCGAACAGAGGGCCCAAGCACTGCTGAAGAGATTGCTGGTCAAGCGAGTCGTGTGGAAGTTTATCAGTGTCCAGCGTGCGGCGCATTCACGCGTTTTCCTCGCTATAATGATCCTGTGAAGCTGCTGGATACACGTACTGGTCGTTGTGGTGAGTGGGCAAACTGCTTTACGCTGTGCTGCCGTGCGATGGGATTCGAGGCTCGATATGTACTGGATGTGACCGACCACGTGTGGACTGAGGTGTATTCTGAGCACTTCAAGCGGTGGCTTCACTGTGATTCGTGCGAAGACCAACTGGACAGTCCGCTCACTTACGAGGTCGGTTGGGGCAAGAAATTATCGTACATCTTCTCGTTTGCTCACGATGAAGTGGTTGACACTGCGAGAAGATACACTCAGAGTTGGGCTGAAATGCGTTCAAGGCGTCAAGATGTGAGCGAAGCGTGGCTAGAAACAACCATCGGCAGCATGAATCGAAGCCTAAGGGAACGGCAGACACCGGAAAGAGTGGCGGTGCTAGAAGCACGTGCGAAAAGCGAGCAAGAGGAGCTGCGTCGTGGGCGTTCTGTTCAAAAGACGGAGGTTAAGGGTCGTGTTTCGGGCTCCGCTGAATGGAAGAGTCAACGTAGTGAAGATGGAAAGCAAGCAGAAGCATCTTCTAATGTTACGAGCACGCCGTCACCGAAGAAGACAGTGAACACCGTGCCGACAGCTGACATTTTGCAGACCATTTGTAAGAATTTGGTGGTTGGGTGCCAATCAGCCGAATGCTCGAACCCGTTCTGCTTCACTGGCCGTACAGGCTTGAACTTTTCTGGGCCGTCAACTGATGTGAACGAACGCGCAGCACAAGCACTGCAGTTGGTGACAAGTCTCAGCTCAAAAGGATTCTCTTCGGATTCATTGGCGATGCTGGATTGCCCGACAACTAAGGAGCTTCGAAGTTTTCTGTGGAAGAGCCAACCGCTGGTGTATTTACCGCTGCAAGATCCACCTTCTTCTGGTGGAAAAGCAGCCCTGATTGATATTTCAGGCAACGATAATCACGTAGAGAATGCGGGTGTGTGTGCATTACGCAAGCCCTTCCGGATCCCCAATGGCACATCTGGGGGCCAACCCGAGAACAGGACTTTTGGAGTGCAATTACTCGCAGGCAAGCACTTGCCTATTGCTGTCAGTAGTGGGCTTCCTCCCGCTGGCTTCGTCCTGACTTTTCTCGTTCGCCTTGACCAGGACGACTCTTTCAAGTCAAAGGGAGCTGGAGTTGTATGCGTTCTTGACGGTCAGCTAAGTGCTTCCGACTCGGCAATATTCACGAGCTTCCGTATTTGCTGGAATTGCGTCGAGCAACACTTTTCGTGTGAACTTCAACGTGGAAATGAATCCCCGACGACAGCCACATGCGCCATCTCATCGCTATCCTTCGGCCAATACGCTCATATCACTATTGCACGACACGAAACAAAAGTCGGGATGTACGTGAATGGAACGAAAACAGCGGAGACTCAAGTGGAAGCGTTTAAAGTTGACGAAGTGACTCTCGAAGGACCTTCTTGCGATTTTTCGAATGTCGCTGCTGTAATAAGCCAAGTGGCTGTTATACCTGCAAAGACTCCGGATGAACTGCTGGCGTTTTGTGCTGCGATGAAAGAGAACTTTGTGGCGGCTCCACCTCTAAAGGCGTTTGGCGTCAATGGCGAGCGAGATGATAAGAGGTGCACTGAAGCTGCAGCTGGGGCGCAATCGGGGTATCGAGTTGCTCAAGTGTTGAGTACGTTGAGTTCTGTTATCATATGCCGCGCAGCAATCTGGGTTTAACCTCTTCTAACTTGAACTGTGTGTCCTCTTTGTATTTTATAGTGTGGGGTGGAGAATTTTTTGACGGCCTCCAGTTCGTCTATGAGAAGGCCTCAACCGGAGACACCCATTCTACGTCTTCAGAAAGAGTTTACGGTGCATTGGTGGGGAACGCGAATGCAAAACGCCAAGCTTCGCAACCGACAGTTACCCTCGAGCTGCTTCCCGATGAGGTTGTTACTCGTGTAAGTGGCCGCAAGGGCGCTTGGACCGATAACATCACTTTGCACACCAATTATGGGCGCACGATGACATGCGGCGGCAAAGGAGGAGGCGATTTTTCTGTCTCGACACCGGCCGACATCGAGATCCGCTCGATTAGCTTCAAGGTTGGGGGCCATTTGACTGACACCATCGCCTTTGTGATGGAGCCGTCGTCCGCCAAGACTCTCGAAGGTACGTACATGGCCCGTTGGTGTTGACTTCTGTTCAAGCCTAGGATACACTGCTAACATTTCTGAATTTATTGTGTTCAGGCAATACGATGGAAATTCTCATGAAAACGCTGTCGTCGGGTGAAGCTTCATCTCGCACAAATGCGATTTCCGCAGGTACCGTATCATTCCTTCGTTGCGCTTACACCCGGTTCATCGCGTTACTCATTTTCGTATGTTGCATCGTTTCCAGCTCTGCGCTATCTGGAAAACATAGCCCGCCAGCCCGAGGACTTGAAATTCCAGCGGATTCGCGCCAGCAACAAGTTCTTCGCTTCGAACGTTGGCGCGCTTGGTGACGACGCTGCCAAGTCGTTCATGCGTTGGTGCGGCTTTGAAGAGACCTCCGAGCAAGGAGACCAGTTCTTCGTTTTTCAGCTGTCGCAGCTTCAGAGCAAGCCATCCCCGCAGCGGTTGTCTGCTGAAGCCCACAAGAGGTTGCACTTCCTCAAGAATGTCGGTACTTAAAAGTACACTCTAAGGGGCACGTCAGTGGCGTAGTACGTGGTGCAACGTGTAGTGACGTGTAGATCGCATCTTGCGTTGCTGCTTGGAAGAGCGGGACCACCACCGAAATACGATAGATGAGACAATCTGAAGCTACACTTGAGACCTCGGGATTCAATCCATCACTTTCGTCTACATGTACAGTGCCTGTAATCAGTTGAATTGCATGCCAGTCAAGATAAAATCCATCCTGCCAATTGGGTACACTTCGTCAGACCTGGACTTCCCTCCCTCACACTAGGAGAATACTAAGCGGTACACTTTGCATTCATGGTGGCACATGGATTGATTCTCGCCGAGGGAATGCACACAGTCTTGATATTTTCAAGCCATGATGTCAAGCCATGTAGAACGACCGACCTCGTTCTTCAGCGCCGTCTACAGTACTAAGTTATGTGGCCGTCTGTACCCCTTCGTAGAACACTACGTGAGTGTTGGTTGCTGCACCGCGCTGGCGAAGCGATACGAGCTCAGTTCATTAGTCGATTTGCGCTAACGAACACACTAGCGAGCGTCCAGCAGCAACATTTTGACAAGCTTTGTCATGGCCCAAGAAACCGCGATACCAATGTCGGCTCACACCATCAGCGCTACGGACGTGTCCGGCCTGTTGGCGCGGGGCTCGTCACCCCAGCGACACAGCGCAGTGCAGGTCGGCAAGTGCCCGCCACCACGGTCGCGACGCCCGCGCACGCCCATTGCGCTCACCGAAGAGGATATGCGCACGCTAAGCGCAGACGAGATCCGGAAGAAGAAGAACCGAGTGTCCGCGCAACGCGACCGCGACCGCAAGAAGCAGCACGTCCAGGACCTGGAGGACATGGTGTGCGAGCTCTGGAAGCGCGTCCAGTACCTCGAGGGTGTCATTGCATCCATGCACCCGAATCAAGACCTAAGCGACCTCTACCAGGCGTACGAGCCCTACGCAGTGTCACGCAGCCTTCAGCCGCTGACCGGGCCAGCTACGGGCGGCCTGAACGAAGTCGATATGACCGAGCTCGCGTGGCTGCTCGACTCCATACCGATGGATGAGGATCAGCCCATGTGACGCCAGTGGGTGTAAGCACTACAGTAGCATTGCCTGCATTCAACACTCATCCTTACAGCGATACACATTTCGTAAAGTTATAAATCAAATGAATTGTAGCCTTGATTTCTGGTGTTCCAGGCACGGAGAGCCATCAAAATGCGTTCGGTCCATGACGACTATTATTTGTCAGCATTTGATTCAATGCCCCCGAGCTGGACGACTCCGCTGAAGTGTGCTCGCGCGCCTACCCTCTCGCAGCTGAAAACCTATAAAATCAAGTGTCCTTGCGTCCAGCGCAGGCCACCGCGTGCTTCGGACACCCGCACCAATACGATACGTACGCGAAGTCAACGACGAGATCTCACATGAGATCCCAAACTAAAAGCTGGCTACTTGGTGCCCAGCTCATCATAGGTGGGCGCACACAAACGATACCAAACATAGCCATAGCCCGATGAATTACCGGACTACCTATAAAGCCTCGCACACCGAAGTGATCTCCAACCAACACCACCGCCAAGGCACCAACACTCTCAATCTTCAAGGTCCTTCATTCTGAGTTGGTCCGAGCAAGCAGGCTGATAGTCAATCCATTTCCCAGCATGGCCATTGCGCGCAAGAGCTGTTGTCTCCATCTATGCATGGTAAATATATAATATATTTGAAAACGCTTCACTCGCGATATTCAGTGATACGCTCCGGATATCGGTGCGGTACAATTGTCAATCTTCAACCCAATGTGAACGCTCTCTGAGGTGGTGAGGACGGGGCGAGCAACCGGAGACCGTAAAATGAAGCAAGCAGAGTGGAGGAAGGCATTCTGCAACTTACCTCGTGACGCACAAGTCCGACGTCGATCACAGCGCAATGAACGTCAATGCCAACACCATCGCCGCCTTGCTCGGGCCCGGCGCGTCCTCAAAGGTGCAGCAACTGGTGCAGGTCGGCAAGTATCCTACCACGCGCAGTCGTCGACCCCGCGAAACGATCGACCTCGAGCTCTCCGAAGAAGAACAGCGGAATCTGAGTCCGGACGAGATCAGAAAACTCAAGAACCGGGTGGCCGCGAAACGCGCTCGCGTTCGTGCCCAGCAGCGCGTCATCGACCTGGAGAACACGGTCTGCGAGCTCTGGAAGCGCGTGCAGTACCTCGAGCACGTCATCAAGCTGCTGCACCCCAACGAGCCCATGGAGTACTTGTACAGCAAGTATGTTATGTACGCCGACTCGCCGAACCTGGAACCTCTGACGGCGAGTGACGCCGCGAAGGGTAACCTCGCCCTCAACATGGACGAGCTCGAGTGGCTCTTCAACACCACGCCGTCGAGCGGATCCAGCGACGTTGACATGAGAGAGTGAGTAAAAAGATACACTGGCAGGGTGAACCCGACAGTGGACCCTTCGGAGGCGAAATACTCCGCCTTGAGAGACAACGCGGGCGGGAGTACTACGGGGTTGGAAAGCTCAGAAACCAAAACGAGATGCTATAGTTGATAGTTGATAGGAATTGCACAAATTTGATAAGCACCATGAACACGATTCGATATAACTGCTACTCCGGGGTGGCGTTGGGGGGAAGCGCTGCCGGTTGCATCCCGGTGCTTGCTCAAACTACTAACGTAGTGCATGCAATGCAAGACTCCTGGAGCAGCAGGGGCAACACTTACAGTGTTCGTGATTCCTACAGTCGTCATGGCTACAGATTGTCTGTCTAATACATCACTACACCCAGAAAATCCACTATCAATCAGAAGTGCTCTCTATGTTCACTTCTGTGTGGGACTCGGTGGGTGCTTATCGTTTTGTACCCACCCCAAAGCGTTGGTCTCAGCTCACAGTCTCCTCCGTGACACAACGCAATTTGACCTACCGTGCAGACATGTCAAGAGATCCCGACAAACCCGAAACGAGACGCCCGGTGTTGGCCCCGACAATCAGCGCGAACGATGTATCGGCGTTGTTGAGCATAAGCGCCTCGCCGTCTTCGGACTTTGAGCGGGTACAGATCGGGAAGTGCCCACCGACGCCGCGCTCTCGTCGACCCCGAGAAAGTATTAAGCTCACGGAGAGGGAGATGCAGACGCTGAGCTCGGACGAAATACGAAAGCGGAAGAACGCCATCGCTGCCCAGCGCGCGCGGGACCACAAGGAGCAGCGTACCAGGGATCTGGAGGACATGGTGCGGGAGCTCTGGAAGCGGGTGCAGTATCTGGAGTCGGTTATCGAAGCTCTACACCCGAATGAGGCGCTGGACGACCTGTACAGTCAGTACGAGCCCTACGCGGTGTCGAAGACCATTAAGCCGTTGTTCCGTCGAACTGACGAAGAAGAAGGCGAACAATCTCCACCAAAGACTAACATGAAGGAGCTGGCCTGGCTGCTAGTTGCGCGCTCAAACAACGATCAGAACTGATAAGCGTTCAGGACACGGTTGCCGCTAGCGAAAAATAATGCGCAAGCAAAATTGACTGAAATGGTTAATATCCTGGCGCAGGGAGCGCAGCAACCAGAGTTATGGATATTTGTTTTTCCGGAGTCCGGATGGCATCCCAACGTCTATCAAGGCTCCCCGACAAGACTCGAGCCAGAAAAAAAAAACCATCGGTGGCGGTTTCAGACGGCAGAGAACGACACTGTCGGTTCATTGTGGTCTCCGCGACGCGACGAGGAAGGCGCGGCCTCCGGTCCTCGCTCCTCGACCTCGTCGCTTCAATATCAAATTCATGCGCGACTCACGCGCGCGCTATCGTCTCGCGCCATCGCTGGCGAATCGAGAATTTCAACCCTCCCACCATCCCTTTTAAGGTAGCCATTCGGCACCTTGCTTCTCCAGCAAGGAACCTCATGTCTTTGGCTCGTAACCACAATGTACCACAATTTACCCCATGCCTGTAGGATAGATGGAAATAAACATGGAATGGACGGAGGGTGTAGAGTTCTCTTCAACATTATCAATATCAGCGTTATATAAAGCATAGCGCATTACCGACTTTGAGATTTCCTACATGATACCCCAGGAAGTTGGAAGTTGTCCTCTTGTAGGTGTACACGAGATGTACAGGGTAAGCGCGGATAAAACAATCTGATCAATGCAAATGCAACGATGTACGTGTATTCATGCAATTATCTAAGCTTCTCCCTCGTCGGCCGTCAGCGCCTCGTCGGCCGTCAGTGTGTCAATATCGCGAGCAGGGTCAACCGAAGCATTAGCCAGTACCTGACGCTGCATGTTGAAATCTCGAACCAACTGAAACAGTAGCTCCCAGCTTCGGCAAGGGTCGCAGGCGCCTGAAGCGTACGCGGCGCTTTCGTCGAAATGATTTTCGCCTTGTAGAATCCATTTACGATCGTAGACGTAGATAGAGCCGACCCACGAGTAGATTTGGCGCTTTTTCACTCTTTGCTTAGCTATTATAATAGAGAAAGCATAGGAAAGAACTTCTTCACAGTTGCAGACATGGTGTTAGGCTCTTCATAGAACTGGATCACCTCCAGCTTAAAGCTGTAGGACACCGCCACTCGCTGGAACTTCTTGGGGGCCTTCCCCGTGCCGGAAGTCCGCGCCCTGCGGGGGATCGCGGCATCCTGCTCGCTCTTTGCAAAATGACTGGCTTTTTCGGTACTGTATAAATACCAGCCGGGCGTGCAACTTGCTTTGCTACCGATCGTTGATTGGTTAAAAATAGCTGACTTAGAAATGGGGAAGCACAGCAACAACGAGAGCTTAGCAGCAAGTTGCTGCTACGTGTATGCTCTGTCCGTAAGTGATACAATACACCGTGAGTGCATGCGGTGTCGTGGATCAGAACATTTGATAAGAAATCTGATACACTAAAAGTTCTTGTAAATCCTCTGTTTCCTTTTATTTTCACATGTCTTCTCATTTTTCTTGCCGTGATATATATATGCAAGCGGAGAGCCGATGGCCACAACCTCAAGTCAACCCGATGAGGGCCGTATACACGCTCCTAGCTGCAGTGTTGCCTTTATAAGTCGTCGCAGCGACCAAAAGTGCTTGGCGTCCCAGTGTTCGAGTCGCCCGGCGATCCGGCGTTGATGTTACCACGCGGCTGCCGCTTTGTGTCAGCACCACTAGCCACAGAGCTCACGCACCACTTTGTCCTTTACCCTGCCGGCCGTTTTGGTGGCCTGGGTGCAGGGGCCCCATTGCTGCGAATGGAGCCTGCTACGATCCCGGCGGTAGTATTACTATTAGCGCGCAGAGAAACACTGACTATTGCACCCGGTTCGTACAAAGGCACGCGTGTAGAAGCTGCTGATGCCGTAAAGTTAGCCCTGATGCATGCAAGGCTGATACACTACAGCATGAATGTGCCGCCCTTCATTTTGATTTTTTGCAACTCATGGTACTACGTCGTTTTGCAACCTCACTTGACTTTTGTATGGCGTAGGGTTGCAAAACTGAACAGTATTTGCTACTCGGTGCGCTACGAAAGTTGTAAACGACACCCAGCTGTTTGGGCGTGGTATCAGCCAAAATCCTTGTCGATACCATGCATCTGGCCAATCACAGGCCGCAGATCGCCAGAAATACTACCCGGGTTGCAAATGGCCGGTAATGTATAAATACCAGCCGGGCGTGCAACTTGCTTTGCTACCGATCGTTGATTGGTTAAAAATAGCTGATTTAGAAATGGGGAAGCACGGCAACAACGAGAGCTTAGCAGCAAGTTGCTGCTACGTGTATGCTCTGTCCGTAAGTGATACAATACACCGTGAGTGCGTGCGGTGTCGTGGATCAGACCATTTGATAAGAAATCTGATACACTAAAAGTTCTCGTAAATCCTCTGTTTCCTTTTATTTTCACATGTCTTCTCATTTTTCTTGCCGTGAAATATATATGCAAGCGGAGAGCCGATGGCCACAACCTCAAGTCAACCCGATGAGGGCCGTATACACGCTCCTAGCTGCAGTGTTGCCTTTATAAGTCGTCGCAGCGACCAAAGTGTTTGGCGTCCCAGTGTTCGAGTCGCCCGGCGATCCGGCGTTGATGTTACCACGCGGCTGCCGCTTTGTGTCAGCACCACTAGCCACAGAGCTCACGCACCACTTTGTCCTTTACCCTGCCGGCCGTTTTGGTGGCCTGGGTGCAGGGCCCCATTGCTGCGAATGGAGCCTGCTACGATCCCGGCGGTAGTATTACTATTAGCGCGCAGAGAAACACTGACTATTGCACCCGGTTCGTACAAAGGCACGCGTGTAGAAGCTGCTGATGCCGTAAAGTTAGCCCTGATGCATGCAAGGCTGATACACTACAGCATGAATGTGCCGCCCTTCATTTTGATTTTTTGCAACTCATGGTACTACGTCGTTTTGCAACCTCACTTGACTTTTGTATGGCGTAGGGTTGCAAAACTGAACAGTATTTGCTACTCGGTGCGCTACGAAAGTTGTAAACGACACCCAGCTGTTTGGGCGTGGTATCAGCCAAAATCCTTGTCGATACCATGCATCTGGCCAATCACAGGCCGCAGATCGCCAGAAATACTACCCGGGTTGCAAATGGCCGGTAATGTTTTGGTGCATTAGGTGCTGTCATCTAGGAGATCTCGAGTATCGAGCTGGATGAACGGCTTAATATGATTGGCTATGTGTGGGTGTCATTTAGGAGAAAGCTCTGCTCTAGGAAATCTCAAATTCGGTAAACGCGTCTACCGTTTGAGTCTATTATATTGTGAATTCTGGCCAATATTGCCGATTCGGGTCGGTTTACCATATGGCTTGAAATCGATGAATACAAACGTCAAGTCTTTTGGAATCGACCGAGACGGCCTCGTCGACTTCTTATTTCGTATTTTATTGCGTACATAGTAAACTCAAGTCAAATCAAGATCTCGGGCGGTTTGCTGGCGATTTGGCTCGGTCGATTCAATCAATCGACTTCGGAAAGTTCGAGTAGAACGCGCAATATTATTCCCATGTCAAGAAATGCTTGCAGATAAATTACAAACTGACCAGTGGTCTTATTTTTGGGTTTCAGCACTTTTTGTCCACCCGGACTATAATTGTATACAGTAGGACCAAACGTTGGCAATATTTGAATAGTTGATGTGTCACACACAATTTTGTAAGCTTGGTGACTGGCGAGGCCATACACACCGCATATCTACGAGCCAAAGCGTGTGAAGATGATGCTGAGGCTGGTGCTGCGCAACGCTCAGCGCGGCGCGCGCGCATCCGCGGCTCTGGGCGCGACGCGGCGTTTGATGCTACAGGCGGAGGCGGGCGCGGCTTCGTCCGTGTCGGAGGCGTCCTCCGTGCTGGCCAAGGTGGGGCGCGACATCCCCTCAAGGTGGTGCCCCGCGCCGAGCGGCGGGCGGCGCGCAAGGCCGCCAAGCACTCGGCCGACGCCGCCGAGCACAAGGTGGTGCGCACGTCGTCGCTACCCGCGCGCATCTCGTTCGCGCTGCTGGCCGGCAGCATCTCGGGCTCCATCCTGTGGCACTTTGTGCTGGACGACGGCATCAAGACTCGCATCACGGAGACGCTGGGCGCCACGGTGCTGGGCGACGTGTACGCGTTCCTGGCCAAGAAGGTGGAGGAGACGGTCAAGCCATTCACAGACCCGTCCAGGCAGAAGCTGCTGCCCGACTGGCCCATCCCGCAGGTGCCGGCCGACACGCCGCCCGTGCCTGTGCTGGTGCTGGACCTCGAGGACACGCTCGTGCACTCCGAGTGGAGCGTACGTTGACTGACGACTATTAAGTGCTGGAACATAAGTGAGTGGTCTGATGGTTTATTGCTTTGTTATTTATTTCAGAGGAAGCACGGCTGGCGCCATGCGAAGCGACCGGGTGTGGACGAGTTCCTCGAGACGCTGTGCCAGTACTACGAGATTGTCATCTTCTCGCAGAACTACGGCGCCGAGGAGATCGTGCAGAAGCTGGACCCCAAGCAGTGCGCGCTGCACGTGCTGTCGCGTGATGCCACGCGGTATCTGAACGGCGCCCACGTCAAGGACTTGTCCAACCTGAACCGCGACCTGCGGCAGGTGGTGATCCTGGACGACGACCCGGCGGCCTACCAGCTGCAGCCGGAAAACGCCATTCCGGTCAAGCCCTTCACAAACGGACGGGATCGCGACGACCACGAGCTCAAGGACCTGATCCCGTTCCTCAAGGCGTTGGCTTCAGAGCGCGTGCCTGACTTCCGCCAGGTGATCGGAGAGTTCCGCGATGATGACGGTGTGGTTCGTGATCTGGCCTCCAAGTACGGGGCCCGCGTGCACCAACTGGAGATGGAGAAGGAGCAGAAGAAGAAGAAGGGCTTCGGCGGCTTCGTTCGCGGCCGGATGTCCCACCACCCCGCCGGGCCGAACGGAGGTGTTGGTGCTGGCGGTTTTGGCGGTGGCCCGTTGAGCTCTTAATTTCGTCTGGGAAACTGAGCAATGGATGATTTTCGTTGACGCTCGGCGCACGCGGATTTTGGCTGGGTGTAGTCATTGTCGTGACCTCCCCACGAATTCACTCCACTCTACTAGGCTTGCAATCGGTAAGCTCAGAGCTTAACACGTCATTGTTTTGCATCTCGTTCTTTGTCGACTTGTCTGTGCTACTCGCGGCCCAAGTTTACAGCATTTGAGACGATCATCTGTGAGAGCTTAGTGAAAGGGAAGAGTACTGCCTACGCGGATGAGGTGGCTGCGCCTAAGCGGTTTGCTCATCTTACCGCTGGTAGGCCTCCATTGAGACCCCGACACTGGCCGTACAAGCACCGAGTACCCGCCGGAAGTACTTCCTGTCTCTTGGATGCGTTCACTGGGTCGGGTGTGCTGCAACTGTGCGTGTTAAACGAGCTGGCAGAGCGCAGCGACGCTGCAAGCATCACTCGACCTTCAGCCTATGAAATGCATCTTCGACGTTGAAGTTAACAAAGTTGAAGTTATTGGTATCAGCATGATCGAAGCAGCAATAAGGACTTCCTGTCAAGGTGAGCCTTGTAAGTGGGGGCCCTGAAGCTCGAGGTTCTTGGCCTTGTGCGGAAGTTCCCAAGCAGCTCACTTTCGTTTTCACCTTCGAACCCGCACATCGACACCGGCCAAGACCAAGACCAAGATGTCCTCGCACGACTGCGCTCCTGCTCTCAACGAAGCCGTCTTGCACCCGCTCGACCCCATCACTGCCAAGGAGGTTCAAACGCTCAAGGAAGTTGTCGGCAAGGCGGGCTATAGCGGACCCAACTACCGCTACTCGTACGTGATGCTGCGCGAGCCCGACCATGCTACCCTGAAAGCCTTCAAGGGTGGAGACACGATCCCGCGCGAGATTGGCGCTCTTCTCCTTAATCTGGACGACAACGCTGCGCGTGAGGTGGTCGTCGATATCTCGGCACGCAAGATCATCCACGAGCGGAAGCTGGACCCTGCTGTTGACGGCTGGAGCCCCATCATGGACGAAGACTATGTGGCCGCTGAGAACATCCTAAAGGCTTACCCCGAGTACCTCGACGCGCTCAAGAAGCGCGGCCTGGGTGACATCGACCAGGTGCGCTGCCTGCCGCTCTCCGCTGGAGTCTACGGGTACGAAGAAGAGGTTGGCTGCCGCATGATCCGCGTGCTGAGCTTCCTGGCCTCCGAGAACACGCACTCCATGTTCGCGCACCCGATCGACGGGATCGTTGCGCACGTCGATCTGACCAACCGCCGGGTTGCTCGGCTCATCAACACGGGCTACAATCACATCCCAGTGGAGTCGGGCGACTACCTCGACCCCAAGGTGACCGGGCCGATGCGTACCAGCATGAAGCCTCTGCACATCACGCAGCCCGAAGGTGCGAGCTTTGCCATCAAGGACCACGTGCTCACCTGGGAGAAGTGGGAGATCCGCGTCGGCTACAACGGCCGTGAAGGCCTCACGCTGCACGACGTTTCCTTCAATGACGACGGACACAAGCGCCCCATTCTCAACCGCGCGTCCGTGTCGGAGATGGTCGTGCCCTACGGTAGACCAGAGCCGACGCACGACTGGCAGAACTACTTTGACGTGGGCGAATACCAGTTCGGTCGCCTCGCCAACTCGCTCGTGCTGGGCTGTGACTGTCTGGGCAAGATCCAGTACCTGGATGCTGTGGTAGTTGATGACTTCGGGGAGCCTGCTCTACTGAAGAACGTTGTGTGCATCCACGAAGAGGACTACGGGACGCTCTGGAAGCACAGTGACGTGTACACGTCGACGGGCACGGTGCGCCGCCAGCGTCGCCTAGTTCTCTCCTTCTTCGCCACGGTCGTCAACTACGACTACGGATTCTACTGGTACTTCTATCTCGATGGGCGGATCGAGCTGGAGTGCAAGGCGACGGGCCTCGTCTTCACCTCCGGCCGTCCTCAGGGGGAGAATGACTTCGTGACCGAGATGGCGCCACGCCTCGGCGCGCCGTGCCACCAGCACCTCTTCTCGGCACGGCTTGACGTCGCCATCGACGGCAACAAGTGCTACGTGGACGAGCTCGAGGTGGAGCAACTCCCCATCAGCCCCGACAACCCCGTGGGGAACGCGTTCAGGCGCATGACGACTCGTCTCGAGCGTGAGAGCGACGCGCAGCGGCTGGCTGACAACTACAAGGGCCGCATGTGGCGCATCTCGTCAAGCGAAGCCACCAACCGACTCGGCAACCCGACGGCCTACACGCTCGTCCCTGAGGGCCAACCGTTGCTGCTCGCCGCCAACGAGAGCTCCGTCGCGAAACGAGCGATCTTTGCGTCCAAGCACCTGTGGGTCACGCAGTACGCGCGCGACGAGATGTGGGCCGCCGGCTACACGCCGAACCAGAACCCAGGCTTCGCTGGGCTGCCTGCTTACACCAAGTCCAACCGGTCAGTGGATGGCGAGGAGATTGTGCTGTGGCACACGTTCGGCCTCACGCACTTCCCACGCCCCGAAGACTGGCCCATCATGCCGGTCGACTACGCCAAGTTCACTTTCCGCCCCGAAGGGTTCTTCGACCGCAACCCAACGCTCGATGTGCCCGAGGACCCCAACGGGAAGGAGCACTCCGAGAGGTGCTGCCCGTGAACGATAGGCTTTCGTGCGGGCGTATGTTGCTGTACGTTAGGTCCCTTGGATAACGGGTAAGTTTGGGGCCTTTTCGTGTAAGTTTGGTTGGTAGGCTGTGAGAACTTGTCCTTTCAGGTCGAATGAAAATACGTTCTTGCTTAGTGTCATGCCAGCGAAAACTGAGTGAGTTTACAGTTAACGCTGCACGTCTATCGGTAAGAAGTACTAAGTACAGTACTAGGCATGCAGTAAGAGTTCCCTTAGAAGCCGCCACCACGGACCGAATGGCATCAAAACAAGTGAGCTTTACCGCTCCAATATGGCATTTTTGGCGGAACAAGCAACTCCGACGACTTGTCACCTTGCCGACAGCCGCACAACTCGTTTGTAGAAATCAGATTACCAACATCAACATTGATTCAAAACATCACTACGTAGATCAATACCACGCAAGTGCTCGAACGCTTTACACAAGCTCGAGGGCGTCGAACACCACGGAAGCAGACAGCCATTTCTCGCTGGGGTCGGTTGAACCACTGGCAATCGACAGCTCGATCTTGTTGGTCCCCGTTGCCAGAGCCGACGCGGGGATCGTGTACTCGTACAGCTTGTAGTTGCCCAGCGTGACTCCGCGGGTGATTCCGCGCGTCGAGACTGCTACGGACGCCGGTACTTTTGCGGTCCAGTCGCTATTCACTGTGACGCTGCAACGGCCACTGCTTTGAGCGAGTGTCAAGCCGATCTTGAGCATGCGAGCCTCAGCTGCCTGCTCACTGCTCAATGTGAAGCTGAGAGTGATCGGATCGTTCACAGCGCGGAACATCGCCATCGGGAAGGCGCTGTCGTCGTCGGCGCCGGGACTGAAAGTGAGAGATTCCGTCCAGGTGTCCATCCGCGAATCGCTCGGGTGCATGTCGTGGATGTTCGCAGCGTTGAGAAACCCGTCGGGGTGCCGTCCCATTCCCCGATACGCCAAATGGGACTCGACTCCAGTTCGTAGGTGACCTCGAGGTTCTGCTTTGTAGTCGAGCCCTCCGTAACCACGACCGAATCGGAGCTCACGGCGAGCTGCTTCTTGTAGACGGTAGCGTTGTAGGTGCCAGGGCGCATGAGCGGCGACGTGAATGTCGTAGCGTTCGAGTCGACCGAAACCCAGTACTGCGCGTCGTCATTGGAGAAGGTGACAACCACGTCAGAGCTGCCTAGTACGTTGTTGCTGTCGGTGATGGTGCCCGTGACGGTTCCGCGCTCTGTCTCCGTGGTGAAACCAGTGAGATCCAAGTCTTGGAAAAAGTCAAAGTCGGCATCCGACTTGGAAGGCGTCGAGCCGTCCGTGAACACCAGCGCGTATGGGCCGTGGAAACCGTAGCGGTAGTCTTCCGTGCGCGTGTGGTCGGAGAACATGTAGAACGTCAGCTCATTGGCGACGTCAAACTTGTTGTTGATATCGCGGAAGAATGGCCCGCCCACAGATTTCTCGTAAGCGTAGTCAGACATAATGAAGTAGACTCCGCCCGCTTCGCTCGTGACACCGTGCACTTTATCCTCCATGAACGGGATGGCGGAGTAAAATTTGGAGGCCGTCACGCCGTCGTCGTCGGAATAGATGTCGGTCGCCTCGATGGCCGACATCCCAACGGTGTCGGACGCGTTGATCATTGCGTTGTCCACTACGGCCGTGTCCAGACGTGCGAGGAAACGCAGCTCCGCCAGTTCCAAGTCGGTCGTGTGGTATGTGCCCATGTAGATGGCATTTTCGTTCGGACGAAAGAGGTAGGTCTGCTCGAGGCCCGTGGTCTTGCAAGTGATATGGATGGTAGAGTCGTCCAGCGTCTTGAGGGAGCTGGTGACGCTATTACCCAAGCCCGAATTCACGTGCGTGTTCTTGGCCGAGTACTGCAGCTCCGAGTCGTTCAAGAGCATGGAGGTGATGTCGCACGTGTCTTGATCCATGGTAATTGTGAGCCCGTCGCCGGAGGTGATCACCCAGGATCCGCCACTTGACGTGTAGCCGAAGTCCGATGCTGCCTCCACCATGACCATGAAGACGCTAGTAAGCAGCACCGTTGCAGTCACCAAACGCCCAGCTAGCATTGTGGTGCAATATTTCAAGTCGATGAAGTCTTGCCGGGAGCTCAAAAGCACAAGTGATCTGTTCGGGGCTAAAATTCAGTCGCAGTTTTGGGCTAGAGACGTAGCGTCGATTCCAGCCGCGGTGCACTTGCTGGCCTCGCCGAAGTGAGCTGGGGTGTCGTGATAATGAAGACGCTCCGAGACGATCCCCAGCTGGAACAGTAGATCTGACGCCCGGAATGACCAAGAAGACCGCTTCACATCACGAGTTGTGACCATTTATTCCGCACTTTTAGAGTGGCTTGGAACTGCTTTCGTTCCAGACCCAAAATCTATACGTTAGAACAAGCCAGCTCACACGAGCTCGAGGGCGTCGAACACGACGGACGCAGACAGCCACTTGCCCAGCGTGTCCTTGTTGCCGCTAACAATCGAGAGCTTGATCTGGTTCTTGCCCTCCACCAGCGCCGACTTGGGGATAGCGTAGTCGTAGAACATGTACTTGCCCACGGTGACTCCGCGCGTCACTCCGCGCGTCTTCACGGCCGCGCTCAGGGGCGACTTGGCGCTGAACTTGTTCACGGTCACGCTGCATCGGCCGTTGTTCTGCGACAGAGGGATGCCGATCTTCAGCGTGCGGTCTCCGACCTGCTCCTTGGTGAGCTCGAAGTTGATCGTGATGGGGTCGTTCACTGCGCGGAACATGGCCATGGGGAAGACCGAGTCCTTGTCGGTGCCGATGGTGAAGTTGAGCGGCGTCCAGGCCTCCATGCGCGAGTCGCTCGGGTGCGCCGTGTGGATCTTGTCGGCGTTCAAGAAGCCGTCGGGCGTGCCGTCCCACTCGCCAATGCGCCAAATGGGCTTGGCTGCAGGCTCGTAGGTCACCGTCAGGTCGGGGCGCTCTGCGTGCTTTGCATTCTACGCGACTGCGAAGCGGGGGCGGGCGTGGGCGCGTTGGTGCTGGCAGGAGTCGATCCAGAGCCGCCAGTGACGGTGATCGCCTCCGAGCTCACTGGGAGCTGGTTCTTGTAGATGGTGGCGTTGTAGCTTCCGGCGAGCATCATGGGCGTCGTGAACGACCCCGTGGTCGAGTTGAGCTTCACCCAGTACTGCGCCTCGGCGTTGGAGAACCCCACCACGACGCTCGAGTTGCTGAGTACACCGTTCTTGTCGGTGATAGTACCAGTCCACGATCCACGCTCGGCTTCAGGGACGAACCCAGTGAGAGTGAGGTCCTGGAAGAAGTCGAAGTCGACATCCGACACGGCAGGCGTCTTTCCGTCCGTGAACACCAGCGCATACGGCCCGTGGAATCCGTAGCGGTAGTCCTCGGCGTACGTGTGGTCCGAGAACATGTAGAACGTGAGCTCGTTGGCTTCGGTGCACTGGTTGTTGATGTCTCGGAAGAACGGTCCGCCCACCGACTTCTCGTACGCGTAGTCGGACATGACGAAGAACACACCGCCGGCATCTCCCGTCACGCCGTGGACTTGGTCGTCGATGAATGGGATACCCGAGTAGAACTTGGAGGCGGTGACGCCCTTCGAGTCGGCGTAGACGTCGTGAGCCTCGATGGCCTTCATCCCGTCGATGTTCGAGGCCGGCACCATGGGGTTCTTCAGCGGCGTGCGGTTCAACCGCGCGAGGAAGCGGAGCTCGCCGAGCTGCATCTCGGTCGTGTGGTGCGTGCCCATGTAGATGGCGTTCTCGTTGGGTCGGAAGAGGTACGTGTGCTCCAGTCCCTTGGTCTTGCACGAGATCTGGATGGTCTTGTCCTTGAGCTCCTGGATGGAGCTCGTGACCTTGCCCAGACCCGAGTTGATGTGCGTCATCTTCTTCTTGATCTGCAGCTCGGCCTTGTTCCAGACCATGGACGTGATATCGCACGAGCGCTGGCTCACCTTGACGGTGAGACCGGCGCCAGAGTCGATCACCCACGCCCCGCCATTCTCCTTGTAGCCGAAGCTCGACGTGGCGCCACGCTCCTCTTCAGACTGGAAGTTCAGGTTGGTCGTCTGCTGGTGCGGGTCGGCCAGGGCCACGGCCAGCAAGCCGCTGGTCAACAGGAAGGCAGCGCGGAACAGGCGTCCGGACAGCATTGAGACTTAAGGTGGTTGGTCCGTCCTTGGTGAAAACTGAAGTGCCGTGGTGAGCGCAGCGGTGGAGGAGATCCGTCAGTCATAAAGAGTCAGCTCCTGCCCGGGAATACGTCCCCACGAACAGCAGAAGACCGAAAGGGATCGCAATCCAAGAGCTCGAAACGAGCTTTGCGCTCCGTATGCTCCTTGGCAGGGGCCAACGCTACAGTGCACTGTAGAGGAGCGGATACACTTCAAGGGGTCACCGGTTCAACAAGCGGGTTGTTACATACACCACTCACGTTGTCCGCCTTATGTCGTTGTTAACTTTGCTGGTCGAAGTGCTCATAAGGATTTGTGAGGCGTGAAAAGACACGATAACGCACATGAATCTGCACCGAAAAACTTGAGGGTGCTGCAAAGTTTAACGCCGAGTTTTTCTTCTTCTTCTTCCCAATGATGTTCGTGTCTAAGCCACGCTGTGCTTAAAATGCTGCTGTCACATCGCTATGAATCGGTACGTGATGCTTGGATAAGGCGGCAGGTAGGCGCATACGACATAGGAATCCTGCCAACGACGGTGTTTACTACTGTATGCGTACACAATTGCCGCGGCTTCGTTTGACATGTGAAGGCGTACGGTGTACTGCACTGTACGCTTCTAATCGCTTGGTGAGCGGCTCGCTCGAGGCTGCTTCGGTTCCATATGCGCCACGTTGCCTTTTGACGAGTCCGTGCTGACTCACAGGGGCAAAGCGGTGGAGTAGGTCTCTAACCCAATTATTGCGTATTCATTCGAATTGTCGCCAATTCATAGATGCACGGGTGATCAAGTAGAAAAGCGGGAATTTCACGAAAATCAAAGAACTACGGCGAATGCTCGGAGGTCTAAGTGATATTATCTGTATTTGGCCTATGAGCTTGTCAATTCTGCAGCGCTCACATATTGAGCGAATACTCTCATATCCCTAAAGCTACTGCCGTATCCTGTAATCAACACCCTAGTCGTCAAGAAGCCCTCGCTTTCATCGTCACTCGCATGCTGATTCGCACGCTCAGCAGGGCGCCAAACGGGCACTTTCAGCGCCCACAATGTTCTAGTCGCCAGCTACGTCCCTTCGAATAGAGCTCCACAAACGCTAAAACGTTTCGGCGCAAGGTTCGCAAGCGAGACATTGTTCCCGTATACAAGGGCAGAGACTCCTATACTGTAGCAACTCCATCAGGCTGTGTAGTCGGTTCTGTGCTCACTGGGTGCTTCTTTGGGAGAGTGCTATGGTGATAGGTAAAGTAGGCGGCAAAATAAATAGTGAGGGAGTGATCTAGTAGATCGATCGATCTTTCGCCAAATGCTCGATCATGCGTGCGGGACCGGGTGAACAGCGATTCTAGAATCTTTCGTTAAATTGTGGGTTACCGAACATTCTCAGCGTATTTGCTAGTTTGCACGGTCATTCGGTGGTGTGGGAATTCATATGGTGATTTGACTCGAATTTCACGTGATGCTCAGAATTTGCGTCGAGAAAAAGGAGTTTCTACAGACAGAAGGTGAGAATCTACAGAAGCACGTGACAAAATACAGAAGGGGTCGGGCTATATTTTTCTTGCCTAATATGATTTGTGGTACCAAAACGATTCTGCAGGGGTACACTAAATCGACCGTGTTACCATAACTCGGTCGACTTACCGTGTTGCCATAACTCGGTCGACTCACCGTGTTACCATTGCACGGCAAGTATTGACCGAGCTGCCATCTCTAGGCTCTACATTGACCCAGTCGTTGCAGCGTAGCACACCAACACAGGAAGTGTCATGCATAGCGGTGCATCACGACGAGCGGATCACTCGAAGCGATTCTGTTCACACGTTGACATATTGTGGGATGGTCGAGCTCGACCATTCGCACATGGGCTTGGAGCTGATGCCCCTGGTCTGGCGCACCTGGATGCGAGGTTGACTCAACCTTCAGGTGGCGTCAATGGCGTCAGCGCGCATGCGTGTACCAGTAGCTATAGCACGTGCTTACCCAGTACACCTACACATACCAGCATACCAGCCACTGCCAATGATGGAGTGGGTACAAACAAGCTGCGTCCTAGTACCCAATGCACTATCCGGTAAGGTTGTAGAATGCTGGAGTAGAGTGTAGCCGATAAAGGTGCAAGAAATTGCTTTGTACCGTACACAACGCTATCTTAATCAACCTGCGCATGGCTTGCTGTTAAAATCTGCAGTGTCCTCCGTTGATAGCGTTGGCTCTCCCCCGCCGAGGGCACGCTAGCCTGGCATTTAAGATAGCAACGATGATAGAGCAGGCCACGAGCGGAGCATAAGTGCTCCTATTGCTACCTGACCGCTTGAATACACTCAATTTACGCTCATGTACGCACCAACATAACCTAAATCTGAATGCAGTATCGCACCCGACCGTAGGCCGTTCAACTAACTAACCAGACAGCTACATGTCCATTGGCTGGTATCCTATGCGTCACCCGACGAAGGCCACATCAACCAATACGAAGACAATGACAACGAATGGGGGAGGGGATTGCAGTCTTTGGCCGAGTAAATGTATGGCGATGTTTCACTTTGTATGTATCGTACCGGCCTCCACGTTAACCTTTTGCTGGCACAACGTCTTTGTTGTCACAACTCTGCAGCCACGTTGTGATAAGACGAGTTTGCTTCACGCCTAGGGAGATACATTTTACGAAGTATGGTGGTACCAGGTATGGAAATGCAAGCTCCACACCGTAAATCATCACCATGGAGAAGCGGACCGGGCCGGCACAGCCTGTTCATCTGCACTACGCAGCCTACGCAGTCTAGAGGCGACGATTCTTACTCGCACACTGGCCCTTACACAAATTGTGCTAGGTGAGCGACTACACACGCTGAATGTGTACTACAGACCATCCGAACCTCTGCTTGCACGCCACAGCCATGAGCAGCAACGAGCACGGCTATGGCCTCATCTCTACTACACACACGCCCACGTTGCAGTCGTCCGAGTAGTGACAGCAGCAATCCCTCTCTTGTAGCGACCGCTGTGCCCGCGTGGGAGGAGCTGCCGAATATTGCACAAGATAGTTCCTCTAATTCTGTTTCCGCACTCAAAGACCGCGCACTACAGCGCATCGTGCAGCTCGTCGACGGCGTGAACAAGCTTCGCGGACCAAATTTAGTCCAGAAAGGTACCAGCCAATGAGCTTAGTTCCCGACACCAGCTCTGTAGTATGTCACGGCGCTCTGTAATTAGCCCTGGGTTTTCGGTAGAACGTACAGCATGCCTGTAGAAAAATCGCATGTTCTGTAGTTTGCACAGTGTTTCTGTAGAATCTCACGTTTCGTCTGTAGAAAGTACCCTCTCTCATTTGCGTCGGAGCTCTAGTGAATCGCAGTGCAATGCGTGCAGGATTTTTTGGCTAGGCGTCTCAATGCCGATGCAAACATTTCCTTGGACTTGACAGTGCCGAGTCGACACCAATTTCGGTTGTTTAATTAAACGACTGTGAACATTGATGATGGACTTTAGTTATACGCCACGACAGAGAGCTTACAACTCTAAACCAGCTCCAGAGCGTCAAAGACGACCGACGCAGCGAGGAACTTCTCGACCGGGTCACTTGCACCGCTAGCAACAGTGAGCTTGATCGAGTTGGTGCCCGCGACCAGCGCAGAAGACGGGATTGTGTACTCGTACAGCTTGTAGTTGCCCACCGTCACTCCTCGGGTGACACCACGCGTTTTCACTGCCACAGACGCGGGCACGGGAGCCGTCCACTTGCCGTTCACAGTCACGCTGGATCGACCGCTGCTCTGAGCCAGGGTCAGGCCGATCTTTAGCGTCCTGGAAGTCTTCGCTTGAGCTGCCGTCAGACTGAAGCTGATGGTGATCGGGTCGTTCACTCCGCGGAACTGCGCCATGGGGAACACGCTGTTGGCGTCGGAGCCTGCCTTGAAGGTGATCGCTTTCCACGCCGACATACGCGAGTCGCTAGGGTGCATCTTGTGGATCTTGTCCGCGTTCAGGAAGCCGTCGGGCGTGCCGTCCCACTCGCCAATGCGCCAAATGGACTTCGACGTCATATTGTATGACACCGCAATGCTTTGGGTCTTTGTCGAACCCGCATTAATGAGCACGGAAGCTGTACCGACAGCTAGCTGCTTCTTGTACACAGTAGCCGTGTACCGACCTGCCTTCATCAACGGAGAGGTGAACGTCTTCTTGCCGACAGCAACCTTGACCCAGTACTGAGCTGCAGCGTTGGAGAAGCCGACGACAACGTCCGAGTTACCCAACACATTCTTCGAGTCGGTGATCGTCCCCGACATCGTTCCGCGCTTAGCAGACGGCACAAACCCAGTGAGTCCGAGCGTCTGGAAGAAGCTGAAGTCCAGCGACGAAGCCGACGGAGCAGCGCCGCTAGTAAATGCGAGCGCGTAGGGCCCGTGGAATCCGTAGCGGTAGTCCTCCGTGCGCGTGTGGTCCGAGTTCATGTAGAACGTGAGCTCGTTCGAGACGTCGAGCTTGTTGTTGATGTCACGGAAGAACGGACCGCCGCTGGACGTCTCGTAACCGAGGTCCGAGACGACAAAGTACACTCCGGCAGCGCTGCTGTTAACGCCGTGGACGTCGTCGTCCATGAATGGCACGCCCGAGTAGAACTTAGAGCGCGTCAGCCCCTTGCTACTGGAGACGACGTCCTCAGCCTCGATGGCAGTCATACCCGACTCAATGGTCGCCTCCTTGATACCGGAATTCATGACGCTCTTGTCCAGCCGAGCGAGGAACCGCAGCTCCGGTAGCACGAGGTCGCTGGAGTGGTAGGTCCCCATGTAGATGACGTTCTCATTAGGACGGAAGAGGTAGGTCTGTTCCAGACCGGTGGCCTTGCAGATGACGCGGATAGTCTTCTTGGAGTCGCTCAGAGTCTTGATCGACGTCGTGGCCTTGCCCAGACCCGAGTTCACGTGGGTGGCCTTGGACTTGTACTGCTGCTCCTTGCCGTTGTACTTGATGGTCGTGATGTCGCAGGTCGATTGCTTCATGGTGACAGTCAGCACTTTTCCTGAGTTGATGATGTACTTGTCGGAGCCCGTGGTGTATCCGAAGCTCGAGGCAGCGGAGACCGTCGACGGCGCTGCTGTTAGAATGCAGGCGAACGCCAGCGCGGCAGTCAATAGTCGACAGAGCATTGGAACGGTGCGTGTGCTGGAGCTTTGAGTACTGCGCAGACAATTGCCGAGTGAGCTCTATGGTCGGCCTGGAGAGGTGAGGCGGCAGGGGACCATGCCGTGTTTGTGAACAACATCCGAACAGCGTGAAGGAGGATGCGCTCACAGCTTCCTACGTGAGGTTGTGTTCTTGCTCGATCATCCCTTCCGCGTCCAAGGGTACGCACAGCAGCACATGTAGCGCCACCCGGCGACTGGTTTGAGCTGTTTTTGAAGTGGTAGTGATCGGTACCCCCAGATGGAGGTAGCTGCTGGGCTCTAGATACAAGAGGTGTCGTGAGAATCGTGAGAAAACGTAGCAAAATGCACGGCACTAGTGTGCCCTGGACATACAGACACCCGTCAGGGCGCTCGAGAAACTTCAGAGTCACAACAATAATACAAATACCTAACAACTTTATCACGTTTATTTACAGTGCAAATTGGCGTCATATTTTCGAGGCAACCTACGGTTGTTCCTCACAAAATACGTGATGAGCGCTTAGGAGTTTTGTGCAGGATTCACAGCGTCCCGTTCAGTTGCTACATGTACATTCAGTTGCTACATGGACTAGTGTGCTTCACTGAGATTTCTAACCGCTGTTGCAATTCACAGCACGTGTCGGAAAATTGAAGTGCCTGCCGGTCTTTACATCGATCCTCTACTAGCGAAACAGCTGCAACTTGGCGTCATGTGTAACTTACACAGTGTAAGGCGCATCCTGCTTTAAGGTAAGTGGGACTGCGCCGTGTTGCTGCCGTAGATACCATGAACTTTGTTTGGCAGCTTCTGTGTAGCTCGTAGCATTGTGGTTCTTACCAACAATAACTCACCGACCAGCTAACCCGTCTACCCAGGATGGTTGGCGGCTCAAATGCGTTCTTCACAGGTAGTAGTTCAGTAGTTTAGGCTGCACAGTGAATGAATGAGCTGTGAGGGGCAACTTGTGTCTCTACATCCATCGGCCGGATTCGCACGCGCGCTTAATCCATCAGATCCGATGGAGTTTCATAGTTTGATCCGGACCGGTTGCTATCCCAGTAAAAAAATATGCTGTACAGTAGTCAGGTATTTCACGGCAAGGATCATTGTCGAAAAATAGATACACGGTAAGGCAAAGATGCGAAGTAAGTAGTCTCCTTTGAGCTCGAGGACGAGTTTGTGAAAGGTTTCACCTGTTAAGCAGCAGGTGGACAAGGCGGAGAAGCATACGTGCAGCGTCCTCCTCAGCATTTGCTTCCACACCGCCGTTAAGCAAAACTCAAGTTGACGAAAACACCAACACCGACGGAGTGCAAGCGACCACCATGTACTCTCCGCCTCCTCCCCCAACGCTCGAAATGTTCATGTCGTCGCGGCCGACTCTGAACCGGCAAGCACCGCCTCCTAGGCCGTCTTGGGGTCAACGGAAAATAATTAATAGCTGTTGTTCTGCCCCCACTGACCTGTTGGACGTCCACAGCCCCTGTTCGCCTGTTGGCCACCCTGCTTAGCTGTTGCATATCGACAGAGAAGCAGTGCTGAATACCTGTCGATTCTGGATTGCTGTTGTTGTGCAAGTTGTAGCATCTCCTATGCAGTTCCGATATGACACAGTGCCAAGCTTGCACACACGAGCATGGCATCAACCTCAACATTCATAAGATATAGATAAGAATGATCAAGGTTGCAGGCATGGAGACGATAATA
The DNA here is from genome assembly GCA_024211575.1 of Phytophthora melonis. Lineage (NCBI taxonomy): Eukaryota > Oomycota > Peronosporomycetes > Peronosporales > Peronosporaceae > Phytophthora > Phytophthora melonis. The sequence goes on from JAMXKT010000068.1 coordinate 264,492, forward strand.
AATCTCGACGATAGAAATAAGCGTAAGGGAAGAGGGATGAAGTAACAGATATCGGTACTTATAATAATAAGACCCGAGGACCTCATTATCTTGGGAGAGCCTCATCGTCGCCTTCTATAGGTTGTGCAAAATCGTTTTAGGCTACACCGGCTGCACAGCGGGGGTCATTCGCACTTCTGCTTCTGACAGCTACTTCCAAGTACACCTGGGTCGTGAATACTTTCAACGGAGCATGGAGGGGGGCCGCGAAAACGCCGACGCCATGTACGATCTTCTCGCACGTTGCCAGGCTCGTCAGGCTGTTCCTAAGGAGACCTGGCCAGCCACTTCAATGGAGAGTAGTTGAGGAGCGCGTTGTCACCACCGACCAAACCGCAGAGCCTAGCTCCGTGATCGGGGAGGTCATTGCTCTCCGACTCACAGATGGCGTGTACAAGTGGTCCGTACGCTTTGGCGATGGGACTGTGCAAGATTACGAAGCAGAACAGCTTGCACGAGCTGTCAACCGAGCTCACAATTTACAGGTACGAGTTACTAACTAGCTGAGGGGTCTGAAACATTCATATAGATAGTGTAGATGCAACATTAGAGGCTAGACGTATCGAGCGCTTCGGGTGCTGAGAACTAGGGACCTGCTATTCAGGCAATCTACCCTTTCATTTCTGTATAAAATGAGAACTCTAAACGCGAAGAATTGGTTATAAAGCTGTTTATAGAGTAGCAAACACTTACAACTATGCGAGTGCATAGTTATAGTATCACAAGGCCCCGGGATTAAAAATTAATCCATACTTTTGTTAAGATGCATTGTATAGGTAGATACTATAGTGGTCGTTATGGTAATATTATTTGCTGGCGAATAACATGCTTTATGGCAAAGCTATTGTACATTAGATATAACTTCAACATGTAACACTTCAACTCGTTGAAGTTCGTGTCCGTGTGTCCGTCACATCACGCCATGCAAACCGCTGAAGTGCATATTCTATATTTGAGGTAACCGGAAACGCGAGCAGATGACAGCTCTACGGTACTACCGACAGGTGAGTGGGGGTCACAGGTACTTAACAGGCGGCTAGTGCTAGGATAACAGATAATAAATAGCACCCGGGGTCAACCACAGCAGCCTCCGAAACCGGCTTGGAGTCAACCACTACAGCCCCCAGAGTCTCAACGACGGGGTCAACCACAAAACTCTCCAATGCCCTCTTCGGACTATCCATCGTTGCATCAGGCTGCACAGCGGACTCCAAAGCCTATGAGCCAGCAGCCACCGCTTTCGAGGCTTTGGGCCCAACCACGACAGTCTCCTAGGCCTGCCTGGAGTCAACCGCGACAGCCTCCGAAACCGGTTTGGGACCAACCACAACAGTCCCCGACGCCTTCTTCGGACCATCCATGGTTGCAGCAGTCTGCACCGATAGTTTTAGTTTTTGGTGAGGTACATTACAGTCATTTAGTCTAGCTAACGACTCAGCCAATGTCCGTCCGGCAGAAGCCTACACATCTACTGCCAGCTTGCTAGCTACTGGTACTGGTGCTAGCACATGCGTGTCGGGCGAGCACGCCATCGTGTGTGAACCGGTCTGCGGCGCCGTCCTCGTCGTCCGCGTCCGGGTGTGTGGCGAGCCATTGATTGATATCCCCTGGAAGAAATTCAACTATGGGTGACCAGTTGGGAGGTAGTCTTGTGATATCCGCCTCTAGCGCTTGGGTGCTCGTCCTCGAGTCCATCGCGAGATTGGCCAATGCATCAGCCACCTTGTTGAACTGTCGTAGGTGGTGTGTCCACGATGTAATCTGTAGTTGATCGGCAATGACGCGACATTGCGCGTAAATATCACGCAAGTGCGCAGCCTTGGGCGGCCGCCTCAGCAGTCTGCACCGATACCTCCGAAGTCTCCGTGGGGTCAACCTCAGCACCTTCCCAAGCCGGTTTGGGGTCAACCGCAAAATCCGCCGACGCCCCCTTCGGACTATCCATCGACGCGGCAGTCTGCACTGCCGACTAAAGTCGCCCCGACTCCGCTGCCCCAGCCAACGCAACCAGCAGTGACCAAGGATACTTCAGGTGGCTTTGTCAAAAAGCGTGTTTACAACGAGTACGTCAGACGCTCCAAGGCTGACCTAGATCTCAAGACGGCTCGGTTGTTGCAGGGCAAACTTCGCATGAACAGCTTGTACCCTGATCAAGCGTACGTTACTGTGGCAGGCTTGAGCGTCGATGCCCTCATACAGGGAAACAAGAACCGCAACCGCGCTTTGAATGGAGACATCGTTGTCGTCCAACTGAACTCAGTAGCGGCATGGAGACCCATGGACGATGAAGTCGACCGAGGGATGATGGCGACAGGTGAACCGCCATTCGCCGCGTCAAGCGCTGACACCGACGAAGACGTGCTGCACTCGTTGTGGCTGCCAACTGTGCAGGCGGATCAGTGCTTCATCGAGTCTGCTCGTAACGAGGAAGAGCTGAAGATGATGGAACCGCGCCTGGCGTTCATCAACGACACCGCTCGACGAAGGCTCCGTCGCCCAACTGCCTCTGTCGTGTTCATACTGGAGAGAGGCAATTCCACGGAGCTCGTCGGTGCCTTCGAGCCCCTCACAAACGGTAGCGACATTGCACACTTCAACCCCCACGACCCTCGTGCACCCTGCCGTGTTCTCATTCCAAGGACGCAGCTACCTGATGACTTCGTCACCGAGCCGGAGCTGTACACGAAGAAAATGTTGAGCACATGTCGAATCACGACTTGGCCGGCGACCGACAAATACCCCACCGGTGAATTCGTCAAGATCCTAGGCGAGTACACGGACATCGAAGCCAGGCTGTCAGCCGTGTTGGCCAAACACGGTTTGCAGTCACACACTCTCGACTTCGACAGCTCCATTCTGGACGAGCTGGACGAAAAGTACGGCACCAGCGGAGAGAAGTGGGAAGTTCCCGAAGACGAACTCGAGAAACGGAGAGACTTCCGAGATACCCAAATCTTCAGCATTGACCCGTACAATGCCCGCGACTTGGACGACGCGCTGCACATTACTGCGCTTAATGAAGCTCGCACCAAGTTCGAGATCGGTGTTCACATTGCCGATGTGACCCACTTCATGGAGCACGACTCGATGCTGGACCGCGAGGCGCGATCGCGAGCTACGAGTGTCTACCTCGCCAACCGCGTGCTGCCGATGCTGCCTCGCATTTTGTGCGAGAAGCTGTGCTCGTTGCAGCCTCAGGTGGACCGCTTGGCGTTCTCGGTGGTGTGGCAGATGAATGTGGACGGCACTCTGGTGGACGGGGTGGAGCCGTGGTTCGGCAAGTCGATCATCCGGTCGTGCTGTAAACTGGACTACGGCTCGGCTCAGAAGATGCTGGATGGTGTCATTTCTGCCGATAATGTGGGCGAGTGGGAAGAAGACCGACGTCCGATCCCGGGCGCGAACCCCAATATCACCAACGCGACGGTGATCCAGAGCGTGAAGGACTTGTGGAGCATTGGTGAGAATCGGCGTGCGATGCGCTTTGAGACTGGAGCTGTGAGCTTGAACGACGTGAAGTTGGTATTTTCGTTGGATGCGAAGGGTAACCCCACCCGATACGGGTCATATGAGCTGAAGGACAGCAATCGTCTGGTGGAGGAGTACATGTTGTTGGCGAACTACTTGGTGGCTCAGCAGTTGCTTCGTGTCCATGGCCCGCTAGCGTTCCTCCGTCATCACCCGCCTCCGGTTCAGCGAAGCATGGGTGGGGCTCGCGAGCAGCTCCGAAAGTATGGCATTGAAATGGGCTCGAATCCGAAAGAGCTGATGGAATCGCTGACCCGTATCCGCGAAGAGCGTGGCGAAACGGCGTTCGCTCTTATCCAAGCGATCCCTGATCAAGCCGATGAAGCCTGCGCAGTACTCGGTGGCCGGTAACGCCGAGTCTTCGGACTCGTGGCGCCACTTTGCCTTAAACATTCCGTACTACACGCACTTCACGTCCCCCATTCGACGCTACGCCGACGTGGTCGTGCACCGCCTGCTCCAAGAGAGTATTGAGCGTCTGTCAGCTCCCGCCACATTCGAGAGTGAAGACCTGAACATCAGACTGGCGGAGCTCACATCGATCGCTCAAACATGCAGCACGAAGAAGGATACGGCAAAGTACGCGAAAAACGACTGCGATGAGGTGTACTTGAGCGCGTACTTGCAGCTCCACGGCGGCGTTGAAGTGACTGGCGTAGTGGAGAGCATGGGGTCGACGAGCTTTACCGTGTACTTCCCAGAGCTGGGCATGATGAAGCGACTGTCCCTCAAGGATATCAAGATGAAGGGCAAGTGGGACCGCCAGGCCGCACAACTTTCGATCAGTCTGCCGGAGGACCCAAAGAATTGGATCACGCTGTCGTTCATGAAGGAACTTCGCATGCGCATGTCGACAACGAAGTCGATGCCGGTAGCTCTGGCGTTTACCGTCATTGGGGAGAGCGGCGATTAGAGGGTGTACCCGGCAAATGTGAAACGAATAAGTCGTCAGTACTCGTCGAGCACTTCAGTACCTTAAAAGCACTTCAACGTCTGAAGTAGCATTATCGCGTGTCGCGCGAAGCTCCCGCAACCTCGCCATCAGGACCTCTTCCTTGTATGCCCCATATAATCCCCAAATCAAAAATTGAATGTCGCTCCAACGTCGCTCAGCCCTCCCCACCTTCACTATCGCAAATGAGTCGTTCCGCCCGCAATGGTCGCGCGGCAGGCGCCTCCGCGGCCGCGTCTTCCTCCTCCTCCTCTGCGGACACGGAGACGCTGGTGCTGCGTGCGACGCCATCCATCAAGCGCTACAACATCGCGCGCTTCGACGTGCCGGAGCTGCCGCGCTTCAGCGCCTGCGCGCAGCCAGTCATGATGTACCGCGAGCCGGAGCGCGTGGACGAGGAGGAGGAGAAGGAGGACGAGCCCGTGGGCTACAACCCGGCGCTGCGCAAGCGTCGCCGCCGCCGCCGCAAGGACACGCGCACGGCCGGCTGGGTCATCGAGGACAGCGAAGGCAAGAACAAGTTCAACGGCACGTTCGAGGGCGGCCAGTCGTCCACGTACATGCTGCTGGTCAAGAACCGCCACAACGACGAGTTCAGCGTCATGCCCGTGGAGCAGTGGTTCCGCTTCAAGAAGCCGCTCAACTACCGCACGCTCACGCTCGAGGAGGCCGAGGAGATGAACAACGAAAAGAAGCGCGCGGTCGAGCGCTGGCTCATGAAGCACAAGCTCGCGGGCGAGGACAAGCCCGACGCCGCCGGCGACACGGTGAGCGCACCGCGCGTGCGCACGGGCGCGCTGGCCACGGCTGCCGCCAAGCCCAAGGCCGAGGGGATGACATCTTCGGCGTCAGCGAGACCGCGCGTCCGCGCCGCGTCGCGCGCCCCAAGGCGCGCGGAGAGGGCGCCACGGGTGAAGACGGAGGAGACTTTGAGGAGAAGTTCGACGACGACGAGAGCGACGCGGAGATTCATAACGATGAACCGCAGGGACTCGAGTCGGACTCGGACGAGGACGAGTTCGAGGTGGACCCCGAGGGCACCGGCAAGCTCACGGAGACCGGCCAGGCCATGAAGGATTTGCTCAAGCGCGCGCAGAACGGGGAGATGCTGGAGAACAACAAGGACAAGGAGGATAATGATGATGGCGACGAGGACGAGAACTACACGGCCAAGGACATGGACGTGATCATCAAGCGCGATCTAGGCGGAAACATCATCCGCGAGCGCGTCACGGCCGGCGGGGACAGCGGCGCCTCGGGCGATGCCAAGACTGGCACCGGTGCTGCTGATGGGGCTTCTGTTGCGGACGCGAACGGCAAGACGAAGGCCGGAGCAGCTGGTGCTGATAGCGTCAATGGCAAGCGCAAGGCCGAGGACGGCCGCAAGACTGAAGAGCCGCCGCCGAAGGTTCCCAAGCCGTCGGCTCCTTCGTCGTCCAACAAGCTCACGGAGGCTGGCGTACAGCAGGAGCTGATCCGTTACGGCGGACGCATGCGCACGCGCGACTTGCTGAGGAAGCTGAAGAAGCTCATTGTCACGGATAACGACAAGGCGCTGCTCAAGGACATCCTGCGCACCATTTGTGACGTTGAAGTGGATGCGATTGATGGCCGCCTGCTGGTGCTCAAGTCGCAGTTCCGTTAATTGTCTGGCTCAGATGATGGTGGGAGCCAAGTCGAGCAGCAAAAATATTCGAGAAAAAATAAACGCTCAAGGGACATACATACGCATCTACATCAGAAGAACAATCAATTTCGTTATGCTCAGCACATTTTATTTCTTACGACAACCACTGCATGCAGTAGCTAGCTATTACTTTCCCCAATGCCGGTGAACGCACGGCATCGATTTCGTTGTCATGCGCATGCGAAGTTCCTTCATGAACGACAATGTGATCCAATTGAAGGTTGGGCGGCTTGGCAATCGCGACACGATCGATACCCAAATACTCTACAACACTTATTTTTCTTTTCCTTTATCATATTCATAATCTATGCAGATATCCAATTCCGTCTTTGATCGATGCTCCTAGCTTTTTTCTCCGACGACCGAGAACGTCAGCGCCAGCGGCATCTTCTTTGTCGTGGACATGCGCATCCGTAGCTGCTTCATAAATGCCAGCTTGATCATGTCCGACTGGGGTTTTGCTTTCGAGCTCTTGCTTGCAGCATCTTCTTCATTCACATCATCGCCCGCCTCGGTTTCCTTTACCTGCGTGACTGGTAGTCTGATCGAAAGCTGTGACGTCTTCTCGTTCCACGAGCCACGGATGTGAAGCTCCTGGAGAAATAGGCGCTGCTCTTGTCCAAGCTCCAAAATGTACACCGTGAAGCTCTTCTGGCCCATGCTCAGCACGACGCCAGTTACTTCCACATCACCGTGATTCTGCACATAAGCACACAGGAAGACTTTGTCGCACTCTTTCTCCGCATTCTTGGACGTCATCTTCTTCTCGTTACAGTTTTGTGCAACCGAGGTGAACTCCACCATCTTGGATTCCGGGTCCTCGGTCTCAGATTCAGGAGAATCTGACGACGCGGAACCAGCCACACTCTCTTGGAGCAGGCGATGCACCACGACGTCTGCATACCGGCGAATAGGCGACGTGAAGTGAGTGTAGTATGGAATGTTCAGGGCGTAGTGACGCCAAGATTCCGGGGACGCACCATTGCCCGCCACCATGTACTCAGCAGGCTTCATGGGTTTGATGATCAAAGCTTGCGCAATGACAAACGTCGTCTCACCACGATCGTGTCGGACACGCTCTAGCGACTCCGTAAGCTGCTTCGTAGATCTACCATCCACCTTGATGTCACTCTTACCCAACTGTTCCAGCGCCAGATCCAAGGACCTTGACACGGGGGGCGGGTGGTGACGGAGGAACGCTAGCGGGCCGTGGGCACGAAGCAACTGCTGAGCCACCAAGTAGTTCGCCAACAACATGTACTCCTCCACCAGACGGTTGCTGTCCTTCAGCTCATATGACCCGTATCGGGTGGGGTTACCCTTCGCATCCAACGAAAATACCAACTTCACGTCGTTCAAGCTCACAGCTCCAGTCTCAAAGCGCATCGCACGCCGATTCTCACCAATGCTCCACAAGTCCTTCACGCTCTGGATCACCGTCGCGTTGGTGATATTGGGGTTCGCGCCCGGGATCGGACGTCGGTCTTCTTCCCACTCGCCCACATTATCGGCAGAAATGACACCATCCAGCATCTTCTGAGCCGAGCCGTAGTCCAGTTTACAGCACGACCGGATGATCGACTTGCCGAACCACGGCTCCACCCCGTCCACCAGAGTGCCGTCCACATTCATCTGCCACACCACCGAGAACGCCAAGCGGTCCACCTGAGGCTGCAACGAGCACAGCTTCTCGCACAAAATGCGAGGCAGCATCGGCAGCACGCGGTTGGCGAGGTAGACACTCGTAGCTCGCGATCGCGCCTCGCGGTCCAGCATCGAGTCGTGCTCCATGAAGTGGGTCACATCGGCAATGTGAACACCGATCTCGAACTTGGTGCGAGCTTCATTAAGCGCAGTAATGTGCAGCGCGTCGTCCAAGTCGCGGGCATTGTACGGGTCAATGCTGAAGATTTGGGTATCTCGGAAGTCTCTCCGTTTCTCGAGTTCGTCTTCGGGAACTTCCCACTTCTCTCCGCTGGTGCCGTACTTTTCGTCCAGCTCGTCCAGAATGGAGCTGTCGAAGTCGAGGGTGTGTGACTGCAAGCCATGCTTTGACAAAATGGCAGAGATCCCAGTTTCGATTCCTGTATACTCGCCCACAGTTTTCACGAATTCGCCCATCGGGCTTTGGTGCCTGGTCGACCACGTTTTAATCCGGCAAAAGCACAACATCGTCTTGGAGTATAGCAACGGGCGGCTGATAAACTCGTCCGGGAGCTGTAGGCGGGGAATACGGATGTGTCGAGGCAGACGGAGGTCGTCGGCGTTGAAATACGCATAGTTGTCGTTGCTTGAAAGTGGAGAATTCAAGTCTTTCACTCTCGTCTTGGGCTCTAGAGACCCGATAAACCCATTGGCGTTGCCTTGTGCCAGGATGAAGACCACAGTTGCCGTCGGGCGACAGCGAGACTCTTTAATGCGCTCGTTAAGACGGGCCATAGACTGCTTCAACATATCCACCGAAGTTTCTTCATCGGGAGAACGCTTGAAAAAGCACTTCTCGGTCTCCACACTTGGAAGCCACAGCGAATGCAGCGCGGTTTGGTTCACGCCTGCAGTTGAAGAAATGGGCTTCGAAGTGGCCGCGCCACCAGATCGCTTGTCGTTTTCGTCGTTCATGGGTTTCCACTCCGATTCCGGATGCAGGCGGACAGCGACGAGATCACCATCAAGGGCGCGGTTGCGATCCTGCATGCCCTTCACCAGCAAATCCATCGACAAGCCATCCACCGTGATATATCCATCCATACGATACATCGCGTTCACGCGCAGTTTGCCTTGAAGAAGACCTCCCATCTCCAGCCCGCGAATAACAACGTCGCGGTCCAGGTACTCAGAGTACGTAACGGGACCATTCCCACGCGCGTCCTTCTTGGACGATTTCTTGGAGTTTCCGTCCGTCCCGCTTTGCGAGGGCGGGGCATCCTTCTCCTCCAATACTGCCACCTGTTTTTCATTGTTGTTGTTGTTGTTCTTTGGAGCCTTGCTTGCTTCATCATCCTTGGGGTCACGGGAGGTAGAAGCGGGCTTTGCGTCCGAATTCTCCTCTTTCTTCTTCGCGTTCTTCCCCACTTTCTGCTTTGAAGTAGGCCCCTGCTTCTCAGCAGGAGCAGCAGGCGTATCTTGCTCTTCCTTCTTCTTGTTTTTGCTCCTTTTCTTTTGTTTCTTGCTCTTCTCCACCACGACAACTTCCTCCTTCTCCTCTTCCTCCACCAGCTCCAGCAACTTGTGCGCTTGCCTCTCCTTCTTCTCCTTCTTCTTCGTCTGCTTCTCCGCCTTAGTAGCGACAGCCTTCACCTCCTGCTCCATCCTCTTCTCGTTCTTCTTCTTTTTAGCACGGTTAGTATTCTTCTGCTGCTGCTTGGAGCTCACGCGCACGCTGGCGAACCCTTCCTCCGTGGCCACAAGCGCCAGCTCCTCCATCTCGCTCTCTAGGTCCACAAGCACGAAGCCAGCGCCGCCGAAGGTGTCTATCTCGGCGTCCAGCTCGTCCTCGGGGCTGTCGTCGAAGCCGGCGATGGCGTCCATGTCCTGCTCCGTCCTCACGTCGTTCGGGTGCCGCTTCTTACGCTTCGGCTTGGGCTTTGCGTCGGGCTTCTTGCCCTTAGGCTTGGGCTTGGGGCTGGGCTTATTGTCCTGGCTGGGCGCTGGGTCCTGAGGCCCCAGGGCCTCCTGCCACGACAGCTTCACGCGCTGGCGGCCGCCGCGATGCGCCATACTCGCCGAGAAGGATTTTGGATGCTGTTTTTCTTGGTAGGTAGAAGAAGACCATCACTCACGAGACACAGTGTACACAAACCTGGAATGTACCGAAAAGATTGTCCTAATTGATCGTCATCGGTCTCACGTCGGACTGAATCTGGAAGTCGATTGTTAAAGCAACGGCGCAGTGCTGCGGCGACCCAGTCTTCGGCTGCTACGACTACGCCTACTTCGACTACGGCGGCGACGATCTCTTCTTTCTCCACCACCACTGTTGACACAAGCACGAGTGCTCCTGCTGCAACCACAGCTACCCCGGCGGTGACCACGACAACTCCCACCGTTACTACTGCAGCCACCACGTCGGAGCCCACCGTGGTAACGCACGATAGCTGTTAATTATGCGGCCACCCCCACCAGTTTTGCACTCGCTGCCAATTGACTTCGTTACCTTTGTCAATCAAAGTCTTCGTATGGACAGGCTGGGGCGTCTTGCTTCAACGCTACATGTATACTACGTAGTATGCATGAAGGCGAAGTGGACGAGGTCAGTCTGACTGATGCAGTGGAATATAGACACAACTTGCTCCAAGCAGTACATGAACGCCGACTTCTACTGCTCGTCATCTTTGGCTCGCAGCCGACGCATGCAACCACCAGTACGCTCAGAAGAAGGGCTACGCTCTGCAGTGCGCTGCATATCTAATTGACAGAAAAGTCGCCCCAACTTCAACTTGGGACAATAAAATACGTCGCATTAGACAATTTATTTTGTCATATCCTTATTCTCTGTCTGGTGATCCGCTGGCCCATAGTTCTGTCCACTTTCGACATCAAGCATGAACGTGCTCACCTCGACGGACCTGAGCGCGGACGGCGCGCCGCTGTTGCGCACCGGCGCCGGCGACGACGAAGAGTTTCTTCTGGCCAGCTTCACCAACGTGGAGATCCACGCCGCATCCAGCGACATGGGCGAGGACGACGACGGAGAGGCGCAGACGCTGCCGCACAGCGGAAATGCCGGCGCGCTGTTCGTGACCACATGCCGCGTCGTGTGGCTGGGCGACCCCATGGGCGCGCACGTGGGCTACGCGTGGGAGATAAGCTCCGTGACGCTGCACGCCATCTCGAGGGACCCTGCGGCCTTCCCGAAGCCGTGCTTGTACTGCCAAATCAGCAACCAGGACGTGTCGGAAGTGCGCTTCGTGCCGGCCGACGACAAGACACGTGCGTTGCTGCTGCCGTAGTTGCAGTTGTTGTTGCAGGTATCCTTCGGGTCGCTAATCGTTGCTCTGATATGTAATTTGAAGCAGTGCAAGAGGTGTTCGACGCGTTCTGCAAGTCGGCCGAAATGAACCCGGACGATGACGACGAGGACGACGACGATGGCTGGATCTGTGACGAGAACGAGGTGGCGGACGGCGCGCGGGCAGCGCAACTGGCCGCGCACTTCGACTCGATGCTGCAGGTGTCGCCGGGGCTCGAGAATGGCGCGGCCGAGGCAGGACAGTTCGACGACGCCGATGAAGACAGCCTGCTGTAACGTGGTGGAGGAGGGGTAGTGATAGGACTTCGCTGACACTCTCTTTGGTGGTGGTAGCGAGAATATATGCGCGAAGACAGACAGACAAGGGTACTGCACGAGCCACGAGCAGCTTGCATGCGCTGCCGCTGCATTCTTTTTGTTTCTTTCTTTGAGTTTTAGAATTCGTTACCGGTAGGCAAAATGCTCGCTGGGCGTGCTGCCGTTGCAGACTGCGCGTACGGGCTGTTGCTGCCAGCGAGCTTAGATCTTGTGGATCATGTTCTCTTTGTTGACTAAGTGGCACGTGGTCTCCACCAGGCGAAGCAACTGAGAAATATCCGCTGTAGTAACACGCGCAGGAGACGGTTAGAGCTTCGCCGGGACGTAACACAATGCAAGTGACAGCAGACGGACGTACCGGACCAGTTGGAAAGCTGCTCTTCGGGCGAGAGTGGTCTGTGGAAGGACACGAGCTTGGCAGGGCGGTCGATCTTGGCGAAGATGGATCCGTCGCTCACCAGCGTCGAGATGCTGCTCTCCGTCAGCTGTCATATCAACACACAAGCGTCACTGTCAGTTAGCCCCATCAACCACATCTATCAGATCTGCTCACGTCACGTACGTCTTCCGAGAGTCCGATCATCTTGGCCAGGTGGGGCAGACGGATGCGGTCGTAGTGCTCGGCCACGACGCGGATGTTGTGCTCGACGACGCGGTTGTGCAGGGCCTTCCACCACTCGGCGCCGCGCTCGGCGTGGTTGAAGATGGGGTGCTGCTTGAGCACGGCATCCTGCTCCATGGGGAAGGCGATGATCTCCTTGGTCGTGAATTTCTTGAGCACGGCGGCGAAGTCCGGCACCTTCTCGGCGAGCTTCTCGCTGGCGAGCCTGTGCAGCAGGTCGTTTTGCAGGTTCGAGTAGGCCGAGAGCACGACGAATATGGTGGCGTGCTCAAGCGCCTTCTTCCACATGTCGTCCTTGTCCTTGACCATGTCCGTGTTGAAGATGGCCATCCAGTGGCGGCACAGCTCGAGCGTGTTGTTCTCGTGCGTGTCGTACTCAATCATGAGGTGGTAGAACTTGAGCTTGCACTCCTGGAAGCCCTTCTCCTCGAGCGTGCGGCGCAGGATCTTCTTGGCCAGGATGTTGGCGCGCACGTAGTCCTTCTTGGCCAGCGTGAGGCGCACCTGCTCCAGGATGTACTCGGTCTTCTCCAGCTTGGTCATGGCGCCGTACGTCTCAACGTGCACCTCCTGCAGGATCGTGGCGGCCTCGTCGATCTCGCCGCGGGCCTCCTTCATGCGCGACAGCATCTGCGTGAGCGTGGCGCGCTCCTTCTCCAGGAAGATCTTGCCCTCGGCCACCGTGCGCAGCGCGTTGATGAGCTCCATCTTGACGGCGTCGCTGGGCGTCTCGGCTAGAACTCCATGGCGCGCTGCACCACGACCGTGATGGCACCCGACTTCTGCGCGCGGCGCTTGGCCAGCAGCGCCACGTGGTCCTTCAGCAGCTCCCAGCGCTTGTGCTGCGCGCAGAGCGTCAGGATGGCGCCCACCGCCTCCTTGAGCGTGGCCACGTCGTTGGCCAGCCGCGCCTGCTTCTCCAGCGCCAGCAGCATCTCGCACGCGCGCTCCACCTCGCCGCTGGCCGCCACGGCCTGCGCCTGCGGCAGCACGCGCTGGTACTCGGGGCCCAGGTCCGCCTTCTTGCCGATCTCCTCCGTGCTGCTCATGGTCTGTCCTAGTGAGGTGAAGTAGCTTTTAGGCTGGGGAAATCTTTTGCCAGGGGGAGCTGCCCGACTTACTTACTGAAATCAATAGTAAGTGCTTTCTAATATACTGAAATACGTTATTCTAGAATGTCGGGCCAACTCGCACTTAGGCGAGTTCAACTTTAGCCAGATTCGTTGAAGTGGACGAACGAACGGAAGCCGACGATGCACATGTAGTGTACATGTGCCATACTGTTGTGCACCCCGACGCGTGCGATTGCTTTGGGGAGATGGAGAAGACAGCAATCAGCCATGGGTTGCAACTGTGAGTTGATGCCGTCTTATCCCTGGCTGACCGCGGAATTTTCCACTGGACTTGCAGCGTTTCGGTCTCCTGCGAAGGGCCGGAGCGCGCGTGTGCAGTTGAACAATACTCAATGCGACAACATGCGAGCGGCGGAGAAATGCATCCTAGCAACTAGGAGCTAGGCAGACCATCCACTGCCAACGCAATGGGTGGGCGGAGAAGGAAAACTGCTGCGGGTGTTAGCTAGCTGTGGCGAATGTTGTCGTCTATTGTATAGTACCCGGCAGCGGTGGGTTGTTGCGCTGCGCTGAATTGCCTCGACCTACGGCCTACGTGAGCTCGTTCTCCAAGCGGTCGGACTGCGAAGTGGCGGGGGCTGATGCGATAGATAGGTCAGGAGAGCTGCTCCCGGGGTCCCCTTTAGTTAACGGCCACCGGCGCGGTGCGGTGGGCGCCTCGGGATCACGATGAATGGGGTAAAACTGGTCACGGTTTCGATCAATACTCGGGCTGGCGGTGCTCCTCGAGCGGCGGGGACTCGCTGCCGTCCGAGAACGAGTCGTATCTCCGCTTCCGGGGCGTGCCCTCAGTCGAACTGCCACCGCCACCACCGCCACCGGACAGCTTGAGCTTGCGGCTTCTTAAATACGTGAGCGCGTTGCGCAGCTGGATCTTGGTGGGCATGAGGTCGGCGCCGAACGCGCCCTGCTCGTGCAGCGCCGTGAGCTCCTTGTAGATGGCCATGGGCTTGACCTCCGGGTTCTCGTGCAGCATGCGGATAATGTACGTCTTCATCTCCTCGGTCACGGACGTCTGCAGCGGCTCGGCCGAGTCGTGCTCCTCGCTCAGGTGCTGGTAGGCCTGGCAGACGATGCCCGCGAACGTGAGCTGGCAGGTGGACATGCGCACCTGCACGGGGCAGACGCGCGGCTTGCCCTGCTCGTCGAGCTCGGTCTGGTTGTTGCCCTTGGGGTGGCACAGCGCCGAGGTGCACTTGGTCCACTGGACCTTCATCTTGTGCTCCGTGTTGGCGGCGTCCAGGTTCTCGTGGTTCATGGTGCAGTTGACCAGGTGCGTGTTGATGATGGCGTTGCGCTTGAGCGAGCGGCGGAACTCGTTCATCTCGGCCTCGCTCTTGGTCTCGCCGATGATGTACCAGCCGCCGTCGTCGGGGTTGTGCAGCAGGCGGCGGATGTCCATTGCGTGTTGCGTGCTCTGCGTGTCCGATTGCAGAATGAGCTGTGAGCTGGGCCTGGTGGTGGCTCGGCTTGGGAAAGGCAGCGGGTGGATGCTTGTCACACTCGAGTTTTTCTTGTCAAACGCACCGGGCGTGCGTCTGTTGGCCGCGCACGGGTCGCGAAATTTGGGGCTGGGAAGGTTTCGCGAAGCTGTGGCGGTGGTGCCGCTTGGTCGGTGCCGCTCGTGATGAGGTGGCGTGGGCCGGCTCGTTGGACGTGGCGCGAATTGGAAACTGAAGGACGGGCCCCCAGCCCACCCCACCGAGCGCCGAGGCTGAAGCGGGGTCTCCGACCTCGAGCGATGGGGGCGCGCAAAGAACCGAGCGCGCTCAGCTCCGGCAGCAGCTGATGCCGAGAGCAAGGACGCCGCTGTCAGCGGCGAGTGCACGAGAGAATCCACGAGAAAGGCTCGAGGAAAGCCATCCAGGAGCTCGTCAACGGCACGGCGCAAACTTCCGCCGCGATTGCGATCATGTTGCACCTGCACATGAAATGAATGAACGGTGGGATGGCGGTCTGCGCCAAAGGATCCCTATCTAGGCCAGACTGCCTTCCGTCTACCGATCGTCTGCCTGCCTGCCTGTGGAAGCGAGCGTCTTCAGCGTTCGAGAAGAGCCGGCGTCAACAGCAGCAAAGCTCTCGACAGGCGTTGAAGCACTTTACTTCCACTGCAACGGTTTCCAAAACGGATGCCCCTAGAAACGCGAAAGGATCGCGGACAATTCGATGCTCGAATTGATGGACAGCAGTCAGCAGTCCGACGAACGCAAAAGTATTGAGCTCGCCGGCAACGGTGTCGGCCCGACATCGATGCCGGCACTACCGGCACCTCCTTTTGGGCTAGCTCTTGCTGGAGGACACCGGCGCTACCATTCAGCTCGACTCTCTCGTCCTCCAGTAAGGGCACTCTCGTGACCGGCGTCCAGCCAGCTGCGAACGCGGAAGGCGCGGCGCAGCGTCCATGAGTCGACGTCCGGAACGATGGCGGGCTGTCATCGCACCGGTTCGCGCATTAGTCGCGGCGCTCGGATCGCGACCTTAGCAAGTCGTCGTCGCGCGCATTTTTTCAAAACTCCGTCCGCGTCCAAACATGATGTGAATCAACGGCTTCGAAAGCTGTGACTGCCAGCCAGCCAGCTTCGAGATGCCGTACGGACGATCTCGGGATGAAAAAGCAAGCGCCGACAGAGAACGAGCGTCTTTCGTTCACTCATCCGGAGCTGTCGGGCTCGGTTCAACCTCTCCCCGCGCGCGAAGCAGCGTCCAACTTGGACACTCCAAAAGCTGCAACGTGAGACCTGTGGGTCCATGCGGTTTTGGGGCGAGCCACGCACGGCACGACCGACATGAGACGCTTTCGGCTCGTTGCTTCAAGCTTCAAGCGTGCAGCGTACAACAGCTACATTGATCCGTTCGTCGTCGGAGTCTCCGACTCGAAGTCCTCGAGAATCGTCCGGAATCGTCAATTGAATTGAAGCGTCTCGGTCGCCGCTGATCTGGTCCTCGCGTTGCTAACAGCCATGGACAATGCAAGTCGGGGTGTTGACCAGCATATGGGGAGCGGCTCGAGTCAACTTTCTTTGGCCAACGTGTACGAGTCGACTGAGTCGACACCGAAGTGATCCCGTATCGGACGATCATTTGAGAGACGAAAGTCATCTGCGAAGTTGAAGTGGCTGTCGTGGGGGGACGGCTGCCGTTCCCCTGACACTGGAATGCCCCGCCTATTACGCGGACTGCGAGCAATGCGCGACTTGCATCTTGCCCGTGAACAGGGCCACCGGCTTTCGACTCAACTCGACGGTTGGCCTCGGACAAATTCGCGCTTCTCACCGCTTGGCCCGCTGGTCGCAACCGTATCCTGGTCAAGACAGGAACAACACCGCAAGAGAAGAAGCACCAGTGAACATGATGGAACAAGGTGATCGGCGGTGCCGAGAACCGCTGGCAAGCATCCAGCGTACGACTGGCAAGTGCGCGGCGCGGCTCAACAACAGCGCCGGCTCGCTCGATACACTAGAGACCTTTCGAAGCGAGTGTTGTTTGTGGTTTGTGGGATAGGGACACAAAAAAAGTCCAGGCGACGCTTCGGCCCCGATCGTATCCCACAAAGGCACAGGATAAATCGACTTAGACGCCACTCTATCCAACATCTTTGTTGGTTGTGGGATCCTCTTTGATGTCGCTGAACTCCTATCTTTAATATCCCCACTGGTAGTCTAGCTATAGGTTATTCGAGTTCATCACTCGGCGATGCTTGGTGAACAGCCTCGCCGATGCGAGGCTTAGACGGACGAGCACGCTACGCGTGCAGACCGCTACACCTTTCGCTGTGGAGGATCTACGTGCCGATCCAACAGCCTATTCAAGTAGCCTTGCATAAGCCGCAGCTCTGGCGAGGGCGGGTCCGAGAACGGAGGCGCTACGGCTGTCGTTCAAGTCGATCCAGGCCTCAAGGTCAGTCTGGCGTCACAGTTCAAGCGCAAGCCCTGGCGTGCGGCAGCGTCTCGGTGCGTCGCGAAGTCGCGCACGACATCGGGGGTGAGAGGGCGCCCGCGTGCTGTGGGGCGCCTTCGATGTCATCTACGTCGCCGAGCGGGAGCGGGAGCAGCAGCTGTCCCCGGTTCTATTTGCCTCCATTTGATGCCCCGCGATCTTAGATGGGAGACTGATTTTTGAGCTGTGATATAAATGTAGCGAGTAGTTTGTATCCCACATCCAACATTCTCGGAGTTTCGAAATTAAATCGCGGGTCTTTGTTGTTTGTGGTTTGTGGGATACGCGTATCCCGCAAACCACAAACAACACTGGCTTCGAAAGGTCTCTACTGTAGAAAGCCGTCGACATCCGTAGAACAGCAGCAGGACCCGCACTGAAGTTTTCGGCAGCGTGAGCGCTACAAACGCTCGGAGGGAGATTGCTCCTCGCTCGCAAGCTCCTCGAGTCAGCAGGACTGCGGCTCTTTGTCGGTCGAGGTCTGGTGGGACCAGCACATCCGCCAAGATGGCGCTCTCAACTCCTCGCTCTATCGAGCTGTGTGCGCGCGTGAAGCCTGTGATGCACAACCCGCGGCAGCCACCCGAAGCAACTGCAAGTTGCAGCGAAGGCGCTCGTGTCCTAGAAGTGTCACCGAAGCGTCCTCGTCCTCGCCAGCGCGACGTCAACGCCCTTCGACTTGACGACAGCGCTGCTGAGCTCGAGTGCGCGCGTGTGTCCGTCGCGTCACTATGTCGGTTGAACCGGAGAGATTATTTGCATGGATCGGGCGATCCGATGTAGCCGGAGGTTGCAGACGTACCAGAGCCAAGCCGAGCGCTTTTGTTCCGGCCCCCACCGCCGCTGGAGAAGGCGCGGCGACAAAACTCCCCGTAGCAATAGGGATACGATGCATGCAGCGCCCCGTGACCTCGATGCTCGCTGCCAACCCCTGCGCTCGTCACCGACACCGCTGCGCTATTGCCCCCCCCCCTCGGCGGTCGAAGGAGGAGCAAATCGAGCCCACCGAAAGCGCCCTGTTTGTGGGCAGGTTCCCACCGAACTCGCATGCAAATGAATGAGAGGTTACCGAGAGGGGTACCGATACTACTAGTATAGCTGGCTGCCTGCTGCGCCTTGAGCGTGACATTAGCCGGCAGGATATAGCTCCTTGGGCGTGGCAATGGTAGCCGTGGCGTGGCTTGGCAGAGACTGGATAGAGGTCAGTGGTTCAATGAAAAGCATCACTTTACTTCAGTTTCTGCGATTGCGTCATAATGAAGTTATACTGTAGCGTTAGCCGGCGATGGTGGGGCTTGAAGCTTCGACACGAGGACGCCTTCGGTCTGCTCGATCGCGCGCTGTCAAATGAATGGTACAGTAGATGTTAGCTCGGGGTGGATGGCGACAGACGGCACAACGTCTTGCCTGGTGCAACTGGATAAGCGACTTCAGGTCGTCGACAGACAGACGCTCGAGGTGGGCTCCCTGCAGCTCGTGGATGCTGTTCAGCGAAGTGAAGTCCACAACAAATATTAGTATCGGTAAGGTTTAGGCCCCCCGAACTGGTTCTAGGGTGCAGCTAACCGCTTCTCATGGGCCGCAAGGGCATCCTGCAGTTCCAATACACGACTCTGGCTGGCGGCCGTGGAAGACATCGTAACGCTGCATTGCTATTCATGCCGAGAGTTCCGCAAATTGCTAGGCGTCAGTACTACAATCGGCTCAACTGTAAAGTGCTATCGTACCAGCGCCACCAAAAGCCAGGCGACGGTGATCAATGCCGTATTCACGGCAGCGCAGACCTGCAAAACCACGATTCCGTCTCGAAATACTGACGAGGTCGGCGCTACGTCTTCACACCTGCTCACAGCAAGTAGATAAGCACTTGCAGTGAGCCCTCAACGTTGATACGAAGCGTTCATTGCTGGCGGCATTGGTCCTTGCCACGTAGCGTTCGTCTCCTGCGCTCGAGTCAGGCGAAGAGCTGCCGGTGAGCCGATCAGCAGCACAACCAATGCTGTAAATATCAGCGCAGAGGCGGCTTGAAGCTGATGCAGCAATTACAACTCATTAGCAGCCAAGAAACCGTGTAAACCTAGCAAAAATCCGATATAATTCACGCTCAAACCAGTTTGTAGGGCAGCTCTGCAGCAGCGCCACCTCCGAGTGCCTTGTACTCCCCATGTGGATCCATTCGACTCAACTTCCGCATGAGACCTATGAGCACACCAGTAAATTACGACAAACCGCTTGATGTAAGGAAGTTAACACCGATAACTCCAGGGAGAATGAACCACCACTGCCAACCCAAAGTGCAGTCCGAAGAGAAGGATATTTGAACAGAATGAAGAGATTCTGTCGCGAGCGGTTAGCGCCAGCACTGTAGGCACACAGAAACCGACCCATCCCGCCACTCGACGACCTGGAGGGCAGATTTAGTGCGTCCATCCAGCACATTCCGGTCACGATTCCCAGCACCATAACCACCGCTGCCTTCTCCCCGTCACGCAGTAGAATGGCCCAACTTTCGGATTTGGTGGAGCCATCGCGGATTTTCTGCTGTGCCTTGGCCAGGGAAGAGCGTCGGTGTCGACCACTACCATGCTCCGACAAAGAGGGGGAATGCTGCTTGCGCTGTCTGGTCTTCACCTGATAGAAGTCGCCGGTCGTCTCGTTCTCCGCGAGATATCGCGCCGTCGTCGCTACCGACGTTGACAAAGAGGACGAGTACTCGTCGTCTTGAAGGTGAAACATCTCGACGATCGCTGACGGCGACAAACTGGTCGTAGCGCTGTCAGAGCGGATCAATTCTGCTTTCTCAGCCTCGGGCTTGGCCTCCATGGCCTCTGGGGCATTATCGGTTTGAGCGTGGGCTTGCTTGGCCTCCTCGCGGAAGTGCCGCCGGGTTTTCCTGGTCTTGGGCTTGTCATCCTTCTGCTTCTTTTGTTTCTTCTTCTCCTTGCCTTTCTCTTCTTGCGGGACTGCGGTAGATTCCTTCGCCTCGCTCGCTTCTTGCTCCATCCTCTCGAGTCTCTAAACCGAGTATTTTGATGTGCGAAGCGACACTTTTGTACCAACCAGTCAGACCCTTCAGCGTCAAACGAGATCTCAAATGCCGACGGACACTTGCTTCGACTTCCCGTTGCTCAAGGACGAGGTGGGCGCCATCGTGCAGGACGCCGTGCTCAGTGTGCTGGAGGGCAACGTGTACGACAACTCCAAGGTGATTGAAGCCCTTGATCCCATTGTTCTAGTCTGGGCTCTCACTGCTACTGTATCTAGGTGAATGACTGGGTCAACATGGTCACGAACGCGTGCATTGAAGACTTGAAGCGCCTATGCCCAGTACGCGCTTTCTCTCATATCGATATGACAAAACCTCCACAGCAGTAGCTGAGACTTCTTTTCGTCCACGATTCCAGAACTTCAAGTATATTGTCACTTGCTTCGTCCGACAACGCAAGGGCGGAGGACTCGAAGTCAGCAGGTGCGCAGTGCCTTTTACTACATGTAGTGATCGAGACGCTGTATGCGCTGTCTAACGCGGTGTTCTGTGTTAGTGGCGCGTATTGGGACGAGAAATCCGATGGTACGTTGAATAACTAACGATTCTCCTTTACGAAGCTGATCATGACTTCTCACCCCACTATGACAGGATCATGCACTGTGTCGTGGGAGAATGCTACCATCACGGCAGTGCTCTACGTCTACGGACTAGCCATCTAAGCTGTAAAACACCAACAGAATGCAGCAACGAAATGATACATGTATTGAATTTACTGCCGTCATACTCGAAGTGACGGGGTTTTTAACGACTCGATAGCTTGTATGTTTTGGTCACCAGCGACTACGCTGTGAGTGCCGGTGTAGCTGTAGGGGGTGTTGCTACAACCCCCTGCCGCGCTTCGATCTTGAGCGGGTCGATAGCTACCAGCCACGCCCTCATCTCGGCGGAGGTCGACGCCTGGAGCCACCACACCGCCGACTGCTTCCGACCATCGACACACACCAGTCGGAACGAGAACGGCACGTCCGATGCAGTCGATACAATCAACTGACAGAGCGACAGATCCATCACACCCGTCTGCTGCTTGCGCGCAAAGCTCTCGTAGGCATACAGGAACGGGCGCTTGAGCACAAACCACTGTCGTTCCCATGCTACACGGTGGTTCGCAGCTTTCGGAGGGGTCTTTGGCCGCACGGTAGTGCTCCCCAGCGGTGCAACCACAGCGGCCGCCGTCTCCTCATCCAGCGAAGAAGACAGCGACAGCATGAGGAAGCCGCTCATCTCGCCTCCGAGCTGGTCACCGCCTACCAGTTGAGTCGGCTCCGAGACGAAGTGGATCACGTGCTCTCGGAACAGCAACTGCGCGTCTTCCACCGTCTCGAACGAGCTCTGGACCCCCGTGACCGTGGCCAGATCCACCACCTTCCCAGTGAAGAGGTTCATGAGCAGATCGGTGCGTCGCAGGTGACGGAGATAGAGCTCAGACGACGAGTCGAATTGCACGCCTTCGAACACTTGCACCTCGTCGTCGGTTCTCTTGAAGATCTCGTCCAAGCAGAGATTCACCTTGGTGGCTGTCATCGCCTCGGCGTTCGAGTCGGACGCCGCCAGCATGCGCAAGTTCATCATAATCCACACTTTCTGGCGGACGCGCTCCAGCTGCATCGCGGTTTCCAGGCGGTGCAAGCCGTTGATGTGGTGGGAGATCACGACATTCGTCATATTAGACGTCCTCGGCGAGTTCTCTGGCTGTCCATCGCTCTCCTCGTTGGCTGGGTTGTCCCTCTCCAATGGCTTTTCACCTTCCAGCGGTCCGTCGTCGACCATGATGTCCGCCGCGTACCAGGTGCCTAGCCGGTAGCTGCGACTGAAGCTCTCCTTCGCCCACCAAACCGTGCGCGACGCTACCAAGCCCCGAGTGAACCGCTGTGTAGCTGACACGGTGCTCCCACAGACCTTAGCCACCAAGCTCTTGGAGATGACGATCGGCACCTTCGACCAGCGGGTGGTGAACGCGATAGCGAGGCGATACGTCGACCGAGCTCCCGCAGTGTTAATCGGCTCTAAGTCGCTGTCGGGAGCGTGATCCCATCGTAGCACGGCGTTCAGCGACCGACTCGCGTCGTCCACCCCACAACTTCCCCGGAACTCGAGCACCTGCCACCTTGTGGACCCCAACTCAACCAGTTGCGAGTCAACGGAAGCACTCGAGGACTGGTCGTGATGGTCGTAGATCATGCGAGACGACGGCAGCATCCGCTGCGTTGTCTTGCCCATCATTCTCGACATTGAGGCCGTCCGGTTGACTGAAGGAGCATCCGGGGCGGCGATTCGAACGTGGACGATGTCGGCCAGAGCGAATGGCTGCTGGTCGGACTGCGTCACGCGAACCATCAGCCTACGAGACCGGTTCGCGTGGAGGCGTAATGCACCGTCGGGCTTCACAGCAACGGGGTGGTACAGTCCGTCCACCTCGCGCTCCTCCACGTCCACCGACACGTAGAACTCCACTTGCTGTAGGTCCATTGGGACCTCAGTCGTTGGCTTTAGTTCGTCAGGAGTAGCTATGTAGCGAGACAGCTTGACGTCGTACCCCCAGACTTCCACCAGCAACGACTCCTCTTCGGCTGTGCGCTGGCTGAACAGATTGTCCTTCTTCGCAGTGATCGTGGTCTCGAATATTTCACCGATCAAGAAGGTCTTCTCATCGTCCGAAGTCTCCGCCGGCGGCACTCTTGGTGTGGAGAAGATCTTGGGGGTTCCGACATCTTCTGACGGTGACTCGGTGCTGTCAGTGGCCTTGAGCTCGGCGTTAGCCTTCGACGCCGTCTCCTTCAGTGTGACGGAGATGCCGGAAGCGGCGACGAAGCTCTCAGCATCAAACTCCATGTGTTCGAGGTGAACGCATACGCGATGCATCGACATTGACGGCGCTTTCGGCGACAAGATGCTTCTCTTCTTTGGTGGCAGCGCCACTGTCGAGATCCCTTCCAGTAGCGCCCCCAGTTTACCGATATAGTGACCGGAGAAGTCGTAGATAGCGACGGACAGCGGCACCCTAGAGCCTGGAGCTTGAGCCGCAAGATAAACCCTTCCGTACCCAAGAAGACGCAGCGATGACATCGGTTGGGTGTGCGGTTGTAGCTTGCTCTGGCTCGTCACTTCCGGGTGCTCGTGCTTCTTCTCAGCGAGGGGCGTTTCTTCACTGTAGGAAGACTTCCGACTGTGTCGACCCAAATGACTTGGGAGTCGAGGGGCCGCAACTTTCGGGGCTGGATCGGGGATCGGCAAGTCTTCGATCTTGGGGGTGTCGTCGGCTGTGAATGACACGACGTTCTCCAGCGAAGCAGCGAATTCTCGCAAGAACTGGAGCTTCAGCTCGAGCATAGTGCGGTCCCAGTGGACGGTGCTGCAGCAGTTGGCTTCCAGTTTCTTCGTGACAATCACCGTCGGCGTCTCCTTTCCATCCACTCGGTCCGTTCCCACGGCAAACTCGGTGTTGAGCACCCACTTCGTGCAGATCGCGTTGGCTTCCTTCACTAGCGCCTCCAGCTCCCGACCCTCATCCTTGTCGATCTCCAACTCGGGCGGTTGTTCAACTGCTTCAGCAATTCGTGGCGTTGGGACAACGTACCCAGGAACTACATCACCCAGGGAAAACGTTAGAAAACAATAGGAACAATTCACTGAAACAGGGTAAATATCTTACCATGGATACGGAAGCAGTAGGGCTTGCCCAGTCGCACTTGGTCGCCATGATGAAGCTTCATCGGGTGTTCGCTGCCGTACTCGAGCGGTTGGCCGTTCACCAGGAGAATCGCAGTCGGGTCCAGCGATTCCAGCTCCACAACGTACTCGGGTGTGTCGTCTTCACCGGCACCAGCGTCTGACACACGAGTACACGTGAACCGAGCGTGACGAGGTAAGATCCTGCTCACTTCATCGCCTGGCAGCTTGCACACTTGCATCACCGATCGCTTATCCGCAGAGAGAGCCAAAGCAACTTCCGTCACATCCAATTTGGACCCTTTCCGTGACGCCTTCCGGCTTGGAGTGGAGGGGGCACTCTTCGACGAGCTCTTGCGTCGCCTCAGCATAGTTGAGGTCCAGGATCCGTGGCGTTTCTTCGGCTTTGGCGGCTTTGCTTCACCTTCGCTGCCCTCTTTCTCCTCGGACTCATCGTGGTCTTGTTGCACTTCGACCGTCTCGTACTTGGTCATATCGGGATTGGGGTCAGATCCGAACAACGTCGTCCCCTCCACCAGCACGTACGCGAGGGCTTCGCCTGGTACGAGGTTAGCACTCATATTAACAAGGCTGGGGAGGCTGTCGCTCAGGTGAATAGCGCGTGGAGCCGTCGAAGTCGCCAAGTACTTCTGTTGCGAGCGGAAGAACTCCACCTCTTTCTGCAATTCGGCGTAGAACGACTCGCGCTCCACCAAACTCGCGGATATGCCGGCGTTCACGCGCTCCTTGCCGGGACTTCCGTCTTTCCTTGCGAGCTGAGCTCTCAGCTGCTCGATTTCTTGGCGAAGCTGACGGATGATGCGCGCGTTCTTGTCCTCGTTCACGACGGCGCGGTTCATCACCTTCTTAGCAGACTCGGCATATCGCAGCGTGCTCATCGTCTCGTCATAATTCTGAATGGAAAAGGTAGCAACAAGTTGTTGTCAGTCTACTGTACAGTAGTTGAATACTCGAAAATCATATAACCCACGTACTTCTGCAGACGGACTGATCATAGCGAACATCGTTGTCTGTCATATCGATACGATCGGTTAGACGCTGTCATAATGCAGTAGTTAACACCATATCGCACCCACCTTCGCGTTTCCTCCCAAACTCTCCTTTAGCAGCCACGTCAGGGTACTATCTCGGTACGGGATCCGATCTGTAGCTTGTCTAAAGAATCACAACCAGCAATCACCCCATTAGAATTCAATACGAAGCCTACAAGGGCCGCAATACGTACTTGCTCAAAGCAGATATGACTCGTCCAAGTGTCGTCAGACTCTTGTTGATCATAGCGCCCTCCTTCAGCCTGTCGCCACTCGTACCCGACACATTTGCACGCTCCGAACCCGCAAGATCAATCATACTGATCTTCGACGTCTGGATCCGACAGAAAAGCTAGTCAGATCATAACCCAACAAGATAAAAATCATATCACCCACGTACGAACCTTGTCATTCGCGCACTGCGAGACTGGGTCGAACGTCGTCTGGGTGAATGTGATGGTGAAGACAGCGTGTGACCTGGACGACACGGGGTTCATGAGCGTCGACGCCACCGTTCGGAGTTTCTCACCCGCCAGCATTTCCTCCGCGATGTCGGCATACGATGTGACCGAGCGGATACTGAGCCCCTCCACAAAGGGGCCCGTAACTGGGTGCTCTCGAACCCTCAGCGTCCGTCTGGGAGTCGTCGACGCACTTAAATCCGAGTCTCCTCCTTGTGTCTGGGTCGAAAACGACGGCCTCCGCTTCTCGGTCGCCACCTCCGTGTCCAAAAGATCGTTCACCTTCTCCTTGTAGATCTCGCAGTAGCTCACATGGGCGCTATAAATTGTCCGCTTGACATCCACGTCTCCTCCTCCATCTTCATCTTGTAACGCCGCCTCCTTGTCGCGTCGAGCGTCAATCTCTCGGAACAGCGCCTCGCACACCCTCGGGATCACGCCCTTGCCTTGGACAGTTTTATCGCCCACCATGGTGTGCGTCTTGCCGCTGCCCGTCTGGCCGTACGCCAGCATGGTGCAGTTGAAGCCCTGGAAGGCCGAGTCGATCACGGATTGGCCGATCTCGTCGAAGATGAGCTCCTGATTGGGTCTCTGCGTGTCGTCGTCCACGTCGGCAGCTTCACCGCCCGCCGGGAGAGCGGACCCGAAGCATCGGTCGAAGTGGAAGGTCCGGCACTCCCCGCCGTGTTGGCCGCAGCGATGGCCGCCGCGCTTAGCGTCAATACTGGAGTCGAGTCACCACTTGTCGGCGGGAGGCCGAGGACTTCGACGAACGCCGGGTCCGCGAACACGATGGGGTTCACCACCTGCACGGCCGAGCGAGAGACGCTGACGACCACAGGGGTCTTGCTCTGCAGCTCCTTGACGCTCAGCGGACGGGAGCGCACCACCACTTTGATGGCGCAGGGCGCGTCCTCGTCGGAGAGGGGCGCGGGTGGAGCCGATGCCGAAGCCGATGCGCGACTCAGCGACGAGCGCTTGAACATGGCGGAGCTCTCTGGGACTGATGTCGCCTGCCTTGCCCTGTCGTGCGTGGAAGCCGAGGAATCTTTTTCTGAGCCCGGAGGGGGCTCTTCTCTCTTCTTGTCGAATGAGTGCGTGCGTTGCGTTCCAGCAATCAGATCATAGTATAGCGCCATAGTAGAAATACGCGCCTCTTCAAGGTGAAGTTTCAAGACCGGCGAAAAAGTGCTCTGCACCATGTAGGCTGCGGAAGCGTGGCTTGAGGGGTCGAGGATAGTGGATTGCTTGCTAGGCAGAGAGCGATAGGATGGTATTGGAGGTGAGTGCTATATCCTCTGGCGAGGATATCCTCCTACCCGAGTCGAGTCTGCATTGCAGGTGGTACCTTCTACCATACCAAGTTGAAGTTGTCCCGGATGGCGATCACCTTTGAAGTTGCTTGCTACTTCGTAGTACATTACCATTCATGACCGAAGCCTAGTTACACTACAATAAATGCGTCATATCCTTCAAAAGCCCAGTGCGTCCATCACATCCGGCCGTGGGTCTCTTCTTGTTCATCGCGAGGTTCACGTGCTCGTTGCTCGGTCTTGAGCACAGCGATTTCGCGCAGGATTGCGGGTGCGAGCGGGTGGTTGGTTATCCACATGGAGTCGCTCTCGCCCTTGCGGCAGCTCTTTCCAGCGCTGAGCGGAGACAGCAGACCGCAGTTCGGGAAGCGCTCGAGCGCCTCGCTCTGGACGTAGTCCCAGACGGCGTCCTCGCCCTGAGTCTCCTGCAGAGCGAATAGCGCCACGACGGGACTGCGGTACCACCATCCAGGGTGGCGAGGCTTCTGCGTGTCCAGCTTGACGAAAAAGGCGGCCCCGAGCTGCTCGTACGCGGCCACAATGACGGCCTCGAACGCGTTCTTGGCGGCGATCTGGCGGTTGTTGCGCTTGTTGAAGGCGGCGGCGTTCATCTTGCGAGACATTGGGGCCCAGAAGCCACGCTCCCACACAGCGCGCGCATGACGGTGCCAGAAGAGATGGAACTTCACTGCAAGCTCCCGGTACTTCTCGTCGTCGAACGGCGGCGACAAGTTGGCGTAGACAGCCTCCCACGGAATCTGCGCCTCGAACGCATCCATCTTGCGCTTCAGCTCCACTTGGCTGCGGCACATGGCCTCGGTCATCGCTGGTTTGCCTCGCTTGTGCGTCTTCTCCCGAGTCCGAACGGTGTCGCTCAGCGTGTCTGCCTCAGCACTGCGCTTCCGCCGCTGCACTTCCCCGGGGGTTGTAGCAGCATTCTGTTGCAACGGCGCAGTCGTTTTCGGTGCTCTGTCACGCGCCGGGGTCGACTGAGCAGTAGTGCTGGAGGCAAGAGGCGAGCTGTCTTGGGAACCTTCGACGTTACTGGTGCTGGGGGCGGCAGCAGCGCTGGTGTGTTGGTTGGCGGCAAGTGCTTCGTCTCGCTGTTGTGCAGCACCGGCATTATCGTCTCGAGGCTTCACTTTCTTGGGTCTCCCTCTTCTTCTCCGGCTCACGACTGCAGTCCCCGCATCTGCGCTCACTACAGTTTGCTGTGGTTCTGAAGACGCTGGAGACGCCGTGGGTGCTTCGTTTGGCGTACTTTGCGTGGCGGTGACGGCAGGTCTTTCCTTCCGGTTCTTAATGCGAGTCTTCCGCACCTTCGCCACCTCCGACTCCACTTGCTGCTGCTCTGCTGGGGCTTCTACGGTCCCAGGCGGCTCCTGCTGCTGCTCTGCTGGGGTTTCTACGGTCCGAGGCTCCTGCTGCTGCTCTGCTGGGGTTTCTACGGTCCGAGGCGGCTCCTGCTGCTGAGCTGGATTCGCTGTAGGTGCTGGCCGCACACAAGTCGTCGGCACCACGCGCGGCAGCTCAAAGGGGATGACGCTGATCACCTGGTTTCCCCTCTCCACGAACTCGAGCAGACCCGTCTCCTTGTGGCACAGAAACTCGAGGAGCATGTGCTTCAGCAGTGCCATGTTCCTCGTGGCCGCGCGGTACTGCAGGTAGAGGAAGACGCAACCGCGCGGGTCGAGGAAGAACTTGGGCTTGGCCAGCAGATACTTGGCCTTCCGGAGTCTCGGAGCGCTGGTTCGTAGCACTGGGAAGATGGTCACGATGGTGCAGCCTTGCTTCATCATAGGCACCAGCGTGTTTTCCTGCTCGTTGAGGAAGTCTGCGAAGATGCGCCGCAGGATGGACAAGTTCTGTGACTTGAGGCGCAGCTCCAGATACGCCGCGAAGTCCTGCAGCATCGCGTGGTCTCGAGGAACGGAGCTGGGCGGATCTCGGCCGCGACTCACGTACCCATCCATCGTCTCGATGGTGCGAGCTTGCGTGGTCTGCTGCGAGGAATCGCTGGGTGACGCCGCCATGGTGCTGGTCTCCGATCCGCGGTCTCTGCTCTCAAATGGCCAGGTTGAATAATGCGGCACGATTCTTGAAGCTACCGCATGCTACGCGGGACGAGGGCTCACGGTATTGTCGGCCGTCCCCTGTAACTTGAAATTGTTGGCTTGGGCCATCCAGCCCAGCCACGCCTTGAAGCACCAAGCGAGCAGTTTGCATTGCTGAAACTCCTTCGCCATAGCGTACTTGCCCTCGGTCTCGACGACTTCAACTGCCCGAGTGTGAGCCCACGCGTTTGCAGTGCGTTCGATCCGTTGCTGCGCTCGACGGCAGCGACGCAGGAGCTTGGCACGTTGCGTAACAACACGCCGCCATTGCCGAAATGCCCTTGATCTTCGACAGCGAGACGCGAGACGAAGCGCAGCAGTGAGTTGACTCGGACCACCGCGGTACAGACAGCGGTAGAGATAGAAGCGAGCGTACGACTGCAAGACGCTCGCCTTGACAGCTTGGCGAGCGAGCAGAGCGGCTCGACTACACACCTTTGGACTTGTCGGTGCACTCCGATCTTTCACCGTAGACTGGACTACCACGCGCAGCTTGATACACGGCTTTCTCGCCCGCACTCGCACAGCACAGCGGGCTGCTTGACGCTGGGTCACTGCATCCGTCGATACTTGTCCGTCCAGCAGCTCCGACGTCAGCTTCTCCAGCGCCAATGACTCCCGTTGGTACTCACGTCTCACCGACGTGCTCACCAGCATCAGGTCACTGTTAATGAGCTTCAACTGTCCGTCCAAGTCGGAGCAGAGAGCCATGAGCGAGGTGGTGCACTTGCTGACAGCTTCCGACCGGGCGCTACGGGCTGGTTCCTGCGCGTTTGAGCTCGAAACTTGGCGGCGTTGAGGAGACTTCAACTCTGCATTGGGTTCCGCTTCTTGTCGCCTTGCAACTCGCTTCCTGAGCAGGAAAAGCTTCTTGGCGCGGGCCAGAGCGGGGAATGCAGCCACCTCCATGATATGTGCGTTGGTATCTCGTGCCGGTTCAACATGGGTGCACTATCGGATTGGACAGGGCGCTGCTCGTTTTGGGCCAATCACACTCAGTTTCAGTTAACGGCGGCTGATGATGAAGACCTTAGCGAGTGACAGCGTGCGTGCAGGGGCTTACAGGCCGTGGAGACGTTGCAGTGGCGCGTGTGCGCATTCTGGGCCTTGTAGCTGCTGGTGTGGATGGGGAGGGAGATCGGGATCTCCGTGAAGTGAGGCGATGGGCGGTGGAGGCGTCTCTGGAACAAAGTTACCGATTTGTGACAAGGTTGGCATGGGGCGGAGCGGAGCTTTACACATATCTTGAGTTTTGTATGCATCGCGACCGACTGGAGGTGGTCTGATGGGCTGCCTATAACCCTAGACAAGGAAGCGGAGGGCTCTATTGATGGGGCTTCCTCTGCAAGCATGGGAGATGGCTATATTTTACGGGGGATACTTCGCCCGAGTGTGTTACGTGTTGTTTACTGACCCCTTTCTTCTCCTCACACTCGGAGTTTGGCGGGGAGATTTTACTCAAAAGGAGGAAGAAATGATGGGGTTTCAGTGGTGTATGTGAAGCTTACTGCATGTGTGTATTGCGTTGCTCCGCTCTGTTTGTTGACGTTGCTTACATGTTAGTTTACTGTTGTCCCAGTACCTCTTGTTACCTCGCTTTGCTTCGTGGAGTGTATCAGTGGATTGATACACAATGTTCCGGTCTCGTTCTCTGCTCTGCTCTACGCTGGTTGGCTGTGGTTCAGGTGTGTTGTGCGCTGCAGTGACCGTCTCGACTTTTCCTGCCAAGTACTTCCAAGCATCGGGGAGCACAATGGAATGACCGGTGGATGAATACAAGTTGTGCAATGTGCTGGGGGTGCAGAGAGGGTCTTTGTGGGGACCTTCAGTGGAGGCGGTGTCGTCTTTTCCCAAAGGGTTGCCGTTCGACTGTGTTTGGCCTCTGCTGGATGCAGTCACGACGTTTGCAACAAAGGTTCGCCCTTGTCTGCTGGGAGGAGATGATGCTGTGGCCGTGGGGGTTTCTTGCAGCTTCTTCTTAGTGTACGACTTGCTCATTTCCTGGTGTTCTCGGCGTGTCCGGTGTTGGGCTCGTCCTCGCAGGTACCCCCGATGTCTAATCTGACTGGCCGCCAACATGAACAACGTATTGTAAAGTATGGCACAAGTTGCTAAATAGATGGCGAGTTGCTTAGCATGCATGAAACCTTTTGTCCGCACATTGCATTAGTTTTGTCAATGGCATGCGTTTCTTATGGTGGTCGACGGTACAGCGATTCAACACCATGCCATTGAAGATTTTGCGCTAAGAAAACTGCGAACTTGGCAGTTTTTGTTTCGGAAAATATAGCGCCCATGTTTTCGGCCAGAGGGGGTGAAATTGACTCAAATCTATCAGGAGCGTCTGAGCAAAATCGACGCCAGCAGCTTTTAAAAGGCACGAGGAGCCTGTAAACTTCACCCCAGTGCCGTGGCTGGCCATGGTATTCCCTGCTCAACGCGGGGTCGGTCTTCAGAGGGTTTGAAGCCCGCGCAGAGCAACGTTTGGCAGCTTAAGGTCACCTTATCCCATGGGCTTTGCAGTGTTGTTGGCGGCCATGACACCCGTCCCACAAGCCGAACATGTTTAGCCATGTTTCAACATGTTTGTCCATGTTTGAGATTTCTTACTTGTTTTCAATATGCTTACAACCCTAGCCCGTTTAAAAAACATGGGCTGTATCAACGGCCTTTTTGTTTTGGCTGCTAGCCCACCCCAAGTATGCAGAAAATTGAAGTCGCGGAGCACTTTATTGGACGCACTAGTCGAAACAAGCTTTCTAGACTTCAGCATTTTCTTTTAGCTAACGTTATGCTTGGCCCCAGGTACACGCACACGTACACGGCGAGCTTGTCAAATGGTTGTCAAATGGTCCATACCGGTAGAATATTTCCGGTGGTCGAAATATTTCGGTTTTGCTCGGTATATCGGTACCTTCATCCAAAATGGCCAATCAGAATTCGGCCCTGTTCGTGCGTCACGCTGATCGTCATTGTGCATTTTGCGCAGCCGCCCTCCAGCGCCCCCTTAGTTTAGCTCCTCGCCCTCCCCCACCCGTCCGCCGCCATGCGCGTGTTCCGCTTCGCCATCGACCGCGGCGGCACCTTCACGGACGTGTACGCTGAGATGGACGTGCTGGACGCCCAGGGCAACGTCGTGGAGGTGCGCCCCAAGGTCATCAAGCTGCTGTCGGAAGATCCGGCCAACTACCCGGACGCTCCACGGTGCGTTTGCGTGCTGACTGTAGGAGGTCACGCTGGGAGACCCCTTCAAACTAACTTCGCTGCATTATTCTTGATGCAATTAGAGAGGGCATCCGCCGCGTGCTGGAGATCATGACGGGCATCCCGCACCCGCGCGACCAGCCCGTGAACACGTCCAAGATCCAGAGCATCCGCATGGGCACCACGGTGGCCACGAACGCCCTGCTGGAGCGGAACGGGGAGCGCACGGTGCTCGTCACCACGCAGGGCTTCCACGACCTGCTGTACATCGGCAACCAGTCCCGTCCCAAGATCTTCGACCTCGAGATCCACATGCCCGACGTCAGTACAGTCAGAGTTTTCGTGCATGTTGTCAATGGAGTGCTAACTTTTAGTGTTATGTTGTGGTTATTTATTGCAGACGCTGTACGACTCGGTGATTGAGGTGGACGAGCGTCTGCAGGTCGTGGGCAACGAGAAGGACCGTCTCCCGACGGACGAGAAGGGCATCAGCGGCGACTACATCCGCGTGATCAAGGATCTGGACGTGGAGGACATTACCAAGAAGCTGCAGGTCGCGCGTGACGACGGCGTGGAGAGCGTGGCGATTGTGCTGCTGCACTCGTACACGTTCCCGCGTCACGAGCAGCAGGTGCGCGACATTGCGACCAAGCTGGGCTTCACGCAGGTCTCGCTGTCGTCGGAGGTCATGCCCATGGTGAAGGCGGTGCCGCGTGGTTTCACGACCTGCGCCGACGCTTACCTCACGCCCGTGATCAAGAAGTACGTGGCGTCGTTCTGCGCTGGCTTTGGCGAGGGTTTGGAGCAGGTGAACATCAGCTTCATGCAGAGCGACGGTGGACTGGCGCGGATGAAGCACTTCCATGGCCACCGCGCGATCCTGTCAGGCCCCGCTGGCGGCGTGGTGGGCTACGCACGTACTACGCGACCTCCTGAGGCGCCGGGAGCTGCCTCCGTGCAGCCTGCGGTTATTGGTTTCGACATGGGCGGCACCTCTACGGATGTCTCCCGCTTTGACGGCAAATTCGAGCACGTTCTCGAAAGTGTGACGGCCAACGTTACTGTGCGCGCGCCGCAGCTCGACATCCAGACGGTGGCTGCCGGTGGTGGCTCGCGTCTCTTCTACAAGAATGGCCTATTCCTTGTCGGCCCGGAGTCGGTGCGCGCGCACCCCGGACCCGTGTGCTACCGCAAGAATGGTTACTTAAGCGTGACCGACGCTAACCTCGTTACTGGACGCATTCTGCCGGACTTCTTCCCCAAGATCTTCGGCCCCAACGAGGACGAGCCGCTGGATGTGGCTGGCTCGCAGCGAGCGTTTGAAGAGCTCACGACGGAAATCAACGCCTCGTCGGGCGCGACCGGTGCCAAGTACACGATGGAAGAAGTCGCGTCAGGTTTCCTTCGCGTGGCCAACGAGGCCATGTGCCGTCCTATCCGTAACCTTACGCAAAACAAGGGCTATGACATCAGCACGCACATTCTGGCATGTTTCGGAGGTGCTGGACCGCAGCATGCTTGCTCCATCGCAAAGGCGCTGGGTATGTCCAAGGTCTACATCCACCGTTACAGCGGCATCCTATCGGCGTACGGCTTGAGTGTGGCAGACAGCGTGGTCGACAAGCAGCTGCCCTCGTCGGCGGAGTACAGTGCCGCGACTAAGCCCGCTCTGATCAGCAGTCTTACCAAGATCGCTGATGAAGCTGTGAACGAGCTGGTCGCTGACGGCTTCCAGCACGAGGATGTCCAAGTGCAGTACTTCCTGAACATGCGCTACGAAGGAACCGACAACGCCGTCATGACGCGTGGTCCTGTCGGTGCTAAGGGCGAATCGACTGCAACTAGCGCGAATGTCCTGGCTGGATTTGATTTCGAGGCCACCTTCGTCAAGAAGTACCAGCGCGAGTTCGGTTTCGTGCTGCAGAACCGTGCCATCCTCATTGACGATGTCCGTGTGCGCGCCACGGTGTCCCCTGACCTGAAGGACCCTGCGCTAAAGGCCACGGGCAACGTTGCTAGCGCGGTGGAGCCGTGCTCGCCTCACTCGACGACTCGGTTCTACTTCGAGCAAGAGAAGGCTTGGAAGGAAATCCCCGTCTACCTGCACGAAGAGCTGATGGAGAGGCGTGGCGCCAAGTACAGCGGACCGGCGATCATTATGCAAGGCACGGCGACCGTTGTCGTGGAGCCCGAGTGGGAGGTACAGATCATGCCCAGTGGTGATCTGTACTTGGTCTCTGTTACTGAAGCTGCGGACCAGGAGAAGGACCAGCCCGTCCTGCGCTCTGAAGACGTACCGCTTGACCCCATTCAGCTCTCCGTGTTCTCGCACCGATTCATGGGTATTGCCGAGCAGATGGGTCGCACGCTGGCCCGCACCTCCGTGTCTGTGAACATTAAGGAGCGCTTGGACTTCTCGTGTGCCTTGTTCGGCCCGGATGGCGGACTCGTGGCGAACGCGCCGCATCTTCCTGTCCACCTGGGCGCTATGCAGCAGGCTGTGCGTCACCAGCTCAAGTTCTGGGGAGACGATCTTTCTGACGGAGACGTGCTGGTGTCGAACCACCCGCAGCTCGCTGGCGGGTCCCACCTGCCCGACATCACGGTCATCACGCCAGTTTTCGACAAAACGACCGGCAAGATCGAGTTCTTCGTGGCTAGCCGTGGTCACCACGCAGACATCGGTGGAATTTCACCCGGATCAATGCCCCCTCTCTCCAAGACGCTGTCGGAAGAAGGCGCAGCGATTGTGGCGTTCAAGCTGGTTGACGGTAAGGTTGGCGAGTTCCGTGAGAAGGAGATCACCGACATCCTGCTGCAGAAGGACCGTGTGGACGTCCAGGGACGTCCGTGCATTGGCACGCGCAACTTGCGCGACAACCTGTCGGACCTGCGCGCACAAGTGGCCGCCAACCAGCGTGGTGTTGTGCTGATGCACGAGCTCTGCGCTGAGTACTCGCTCCCGGTGGTCACTGCCTACATGAACTACATCCAGCAAGCGGCCGAGATTGCGGTGCGCAACATGCTGAACGAGTTCTCGCTGCAGCGCAAGCTGCCTGAGGTGGGCGTGGTGAACGCCGAGGACTTCATGGACGACGGCACGAGGATCGCACTGCAGATCACGATCGACCGCCGCACCAACTCGGCCGTATTCGACTTCGCCGGCACTGGGCCGGAAGTCTTCGGAAACGTCAACACGCCCCCGGCAGTGACGTACTCCGCCATCATCTACTGTCTGCGCTGCTTGCTGCCTGGCGAGGACCTGCCGCTCAACCAGGGCTGTCTGACCCCTATCGAGGTGCGCTTCCCGGCCGAAGGCAGCATTCTGAACCCCAGCGAGAACGCTGCTGTTGTCGGAGGAAACGTGCTCACTAGCCAGCGCATCACGGACGTGATCCTCAAGGCTTTTGGCGCCTGCGCCGCTTCTCAGGGCTGCATGAACAACCTCACGTTTGGCAGCGCTACGCTGGGCGGCTACTACGAAACCATTGCCGGTGGTGCCGGTGCCGGTCCGTCGTGGAACGGCCGTAGCGGCATCCACACGCACATGACCAACACGCGCATCACGGACCCTGAAATCCTGGAGAAGCGTTTCCCCGTGCTGCTGCGTGCCTTCCACCTTCGCGAAGGATCCGGCGGTGCCGGCAAGTTCCGTGGCGGTGACGGTGTCGTGCGGCAGCTCGAGTTCCTGGAGAGCATGACGGTCAGCATCCTGTCGGAGCGACGTGCCTTCCAGCCCTACGGACTGGAGGGCGGTGAGCCTGGTGCTCGCGGCTTTAACTTGCTCAAGCGCAAGGGCGGCCGCACCGTCAACCTCGGCGGCAAGAACACCGTGGACGTGCTGCCAGGCGAGGTCTTGACGCTGTACACGCCCGGCGGCGGTGGTTTCGGAGCTGCCAACTAAGCGACCATGACTCGTGCTCGCGTCCACAGAGGGAGCAATCGAGCTACCGCGCAGTCAAGTAGGTGAATGTGCCTCTAACAGTGGTTATCTTTTCCTCTCTATCTCTTTCAATGCTCAGTCGGCGTCGTTGGGTTTTCCTCCTTCAGCCGCTGCTGCTCTTTGCGCTGACGGTCCTTCTCCTCCAAGAAATCCGCGTACGCGTCGATCTCGGACTCCAACTCCTCGCGCATAACCTCGTTACGCTTGTTGTAGTCGCTCATGGGCATGCCTTTCGGACGCGGCGCTTGCGGGTTCTTGGCCGCGATGGCTGCTTTCTTCCTGAACTTGCGGGTCTTCTTTTGTCGCTTCTGGAAGTCCTCCTCGGCCTCAAGGAACTCGTCGATGGAGTCGGGGCTCTTGCGGTACCTGCACTGGTTGGCGGAGTGGCCGAGGTTGCCGCAGTTGGAGCAGATGCGGGGCACCAGACAGTTCCTCGAACGGTGGCCGCGCTCGCCGCAGTTCTGACACACGTGGTCCCTGTCCTGCTCACGACGCAGATGCTGGTGAAACTTGCGCTGCTTGAGCTCCTGCTCACCCCACACGTTCTCCAGCTCCGCGTCGTAGTTGAGCTCGTCCATGTCCTTCTGCAGCAGGCGGTTCACCGCCATCTTGCCCAGCTGAGACTGGCGGTCCGACGAGCCGCGGCGACGGAACGTGTTGCGCTTGAAGGGTGGGCGCGTGCTGCCACTAGCGTCACCACTAGGCTTCTTCTTGCTGCTACTAGGGGCTTCATCCTGCCAGGAACTGGCAAAAACCTCGTCGTCCTGCTCGTCCTGAGCTTTATCATCACCGTCATCGTCCTGTCCGTGTCCAGCGTTGAACTCTTCATCATCCTCCAGGTCCATGTCAACTCGGAACTGCTGCGAGTGCTGCATGAGGCGCTCGAGCGGGCTGAGTCCATCGTCGATTGGCTGGTCCTGCTCGCCATCTACTTCCCGGTCCTGCTTGTCTTCATCTTCGTCTTTAGGACCGTCAATAGTGGAAAACAGACGCGATTTCGTCGTCTCGAAGCGCGCGCTCGGCGCGGAGACGACCGCCACGTTGTTTCCAACAGAGCGAGCGACTGCAGAGACGCAGCGGGAAGCTGCGGGGCCGCGCAGCAGCCGCGCGCGCGCGGCCAGGAGCGACAGCGACAGCATCCTGATGCTGAATTGATGCGGATGTGTGGCCGTTGCAGTGCCAATAGTTCGGCGCGCTCTCATTGGTCGAAGCTAGAAACGTTTTCCCATTGGCTAAAAGTATTATTTATCGCGATTAAGTACGAACCCTAACGGAACAATAGAGCTCCCCACCGACACAGAAGAACGAGGTGAGCTTCTCGACTCGGACGGTGTCGCTCTCTGCGCGTGCGTGTGTAGCTCTCGTCGTGGCCGTGAATCCCGCGCAACCAACGCAGACTTCTTCTCCAGACGCGTGCAGTGCCTATCGTGCAAGTCCTGTCGTCTGAATCGCTCTGGATCCGTCGCAAGAATCCGTTCAAGTTCAGGTACCGGTTAAGTAAGACCCCCCACGCCCCGAACGCCCTCTGGTCGCCATGCTGTCGGACCGCCCAATGCCCGCCGAGGTGGAGATCCGCGACGTGTGGGAGACCAACCTGGAGGAGACCATGAAGACCATCCGCGAGGTCGTGACCAAGGGCTGCTACGTGGCCATGGACACGGAGTATCCGGGCGTCGTGGCGCGCCCCATCGGCTCGTTCACCACGTCGTCCGACTACCAGTACCAGACGCTGCGATGCAACGTGGACCTGCTGCGGATCATCCAGCTGGGCGTGGCCTTCTTCAACGAGGACGGCTCGTACATGGAGGACCTGCCCGTGTGGCAGTTCAACTTCAAGTTCAGCCTCAGCGAGGACATGTACGCGCAGGACTCGATCGAGATCCTCAAGCAGGCAGGCATCGACTTCGCCAAGCACGAGGAGCAGGGCATCGAGGTGGCGCGCTTCGGAGAGCTGCTGGTGCCCTCGGGCCTCGTGCTGGGCGACCACGTCAAGTGGGTCTCGTTCCACGGCTCGTCCGACTTCGGCTACCTGCTCAAGGTGCTCACGTGCGCGCCGCTGCCCGCCGAGGAGGACACGTTCTTCGACCTGCTGCACACGTATTTCCCGGCCACGTACGATCTGAAGCACATGGGCATGGACTTCGACAAGCTCGGCGGACTGAGTCGCCTGGCCGAGGACCTCAAGGTGGAGAGAATAGGCACAATGCACCAGGCCGGCTCAGACGCGCTGCTCACGGCCGCCACGTTTTTCAAGATGGTCGAGGTCTTCTTCGACGGCAAGGTCGAGAACGTAGCCAAGTACTCTGGCCAGCTCTACGGACTGGGCAACAGCATCGCGGCATAGACTAGCTAGCAGTTGAACTCCTCTGGCCGAGAAAGACCATGCAAATAGCACCTCCCATCTACCCCCAAAGCGGACACAACACTTCAGTAGAAGGCACTGCGTAGTATTAGCCGAGTGTTGTCTTTGGTCAACGGAATCTGGTCATAGCTCCAGCCGTTGATCGATACCTAGTCTGCAACGCACTTCCCACGTCCTAGTGCTGCTGGATGAAGGTCACCACCTCGTGGATGTCGGCGTCCTTGACGCTGCACTTGACGAACGAGATCTCGCAGGGCGAGTCCACGTCGAACTCAAAGTTGGCTCCGTCACGGCCGACCGGGACCTGGGACAGATCCTGCTCGTCCTCGTCACCCTCCGTCTCCAGCGACGAGCGCGTCGTCTTGAGCTGCGTCAGCTCCTTCTCGAGCGCGTCACGCACCGCCTGCGGACTGGCGGCGCCCGAGGCCTCGCTCTTGTTGCACACCACCATGATCGGAGGCGCCTGGTCGTTCACCTTCTTGTTGGCGAAGATGTCGTACAGGAACCTGAACATCCAGCAATCAGCACAACCACGTCAGCTATTGCAATATTTGCAGTACAATGGTAGCTATTGGCAGCGTACTCTGCGGCCTTGCGGAACGACGGCACGTCACTGGCGTCCACGAAGAAGGCGATGCATCCCGCGACGGGGTAAAAGTCCGCCACACGCCTGCAACCACGAGCACAAAACGTCAGATTCTCACCCCCTAGGTATTGCAATAGAGCAGCGTCCTACGAGCGGAGACGCTCGTGGCCGGGGTAGTCGACGACCGTGAGCTCGGCGTCGAACTTGTCCGGGTTGTACTTGGGGTGCACCACGAAGCGGAAGGTTTGCTCCTTCATGGAGCTGACCGTGTCCACGTGCTCGCCGTCGCGGATGAGGTGGAAGAAGCTCGTCTTGCCGGCGTGGCGCGGGCCCAGCAGCAACGACATCTTGCGCTTCTTGCCCGTGAAGCTCACGTTCAGGCCGCGCATGTGCAGGATGAAGCGCACCACCAGCACCACGTACACCACCACGAGCACCACAAAGGGCACCACCATGTAGGCCGGCGCCCCGTAGATCTTGTACGTCAGCAGCTCCAGCATCGTCGTCGTCGGGGACCTTGCACTTGCACTTGGGCTCGCTTGATCCGGAATGACACGTCAGGCAGGACCACGCCGGCGGTCCAAGTTGACACATATCTTTATAAAGAGGCACAAACAACAGGATTTGTATTGACACATAATAATATTTGTTAATGGGTTTCTATTGCGTTATGGGGATGGGCCGCGTCAATCAAGTGTGTACCACTCCGGGTACGCTTTGGTGTACGCCTACACAAACTGCGTCGCGCGTATCAACGCAACTGTAGCAGCGGTGTCAACATGTCGGGGGCATCTCCGCGGCGCCGCGAGCGCGTGAACGTTGTGTGGAAGCCCGCGCACCTGGCGGGCGTACTGGTGCTCGCTCTGACCTACGTGGACGCCTCCTCCGTGGTGCGCGTGGTGCGCGTGCTGCTGTTTCTGTACTTCTTGGCGGCGAGTCTGGACTTGGCGTTGACGCGCTACCACCTCTGGAACTTCGAGCCCACGACGCCCGAGCTCAAGCGCTACGCGTTGGTGACCGGCGCGTCATCGGGAATCGGCAGGGAGATGAGCTACCTGCTCTCGGAGCAGAAGTACTCGCTGGTGCTGGCTGCGCGCACCGAGACGACGCTGGAGCGCATGCGCGCGGAGATCGAGCTGGTGAACCGCCCCGCCGAGGTGTTGGTGTGCGTGTGTGACCTGTCCACGGCCGAGGGCATCGACAAGCTTGTCAAGTTCGTCAAGGACAAGCAGCTAACGGTCGACATCCTCGTGAACAACGCGGGCGCGTGTCTGACCAAGGACTTCACGCAGCTCACGGACAAGGAGATCGACGAGCTCATGACGCTCGACATGCACGCCATGGTCAGGCTCACGCGCGTCATCGTGCCACAGATGGTGGAGCGAAAGGTCGGACGCGTGCTGAACATCAGCTCCATTGCGGGGGCGCATGCAGTCCCCACAGCGGCTCTGTACGGCAGCAGCAAGGCGTTCGTGACGAGCTTCAGCCAGGCGCTGAGCTACGAGCTGCGCTCGACCGGCGTCACCGTCACCTGTATGTGTCCCGGGCCTGTGGCTACCAACTTCAGCAAGACGGCGGACCTGGACAAGGCGGTGTGCATGACGTTCCCAGGGATCACGGCGGATGCCAAGGACACGGCCAAGACGGCGCTGGACGCCATGTTCAACGGCGAGGTGCTAGTGTACGATACGTGGTTCGCCTACTTTGTTGCAAACATGGCACAGTGCATTCTTCCAGGCCGCCTAGCTGCTTTCTGCAATGGCGCTGGAATGCACGAGCTGAAGAATATCTGGCAGATGGCGAAGAGATGAGCTTGCTACTGAGGAGATGTGAGCTTTTTGGAGACGAGTTGGAGAACAGCGCTAAGCTTTAGGTGCAATACC
This sequence comes from Phytophthora melonis, assembly GCA_024211575.1. NCBI lineage: Eukaryota > Oomycota > Peronosporomycetes > Peronosporales > Peronosporaceae > Phytophthora > Phytophthora melonis. The sequence goes on from JAMXKT010000068.1 coordinate 305,309, forward strand.
ATGTCTTTTATTCCCACGCAATTCATTTCGACGTTTGCGTCTTGACCAGTGGAAGAGCAAGAGCTTTCACCTCGTCAATGACTTGCAACAACGGCAGATTCTGCTCAACAGCGATCGCCTGAACACCAAGAATGTATGTGTCAGGTAAGAAATGTCAGCAGCTAAATTGAAATCGAGATCTTACCTTGCAGTGTTCAAACTCAGGGTGTACGTTCACAGCCTCTTCGCCCAAAAATGCGACTTTGACGTCTACCGAGCGTCCAAAAGCGGAGACAGACACAAACTTTCGAGAAAGGAAAACGCGATCCATCACATTGCTGTTCAAAAGGGTCGTTTATTTCATGCGGTTAACCCATTCAATACAAAATAGTTAGTTGAGCGAGGCAATCGCATCAATAGTTCTTTGCACGTACCGGCGGACACCGAGCGTCGTGGTCTCGCGGAAGAGGGTCTCTAAAATCTCCTGCTCATGCTCAGCTCGACACAAAATGCTGGACCCCACAGAAGGTTTAGAACAGGTAGCCAGCCATCAACCATAGAAGCAGTAATTCCTTACCTGAGGCAGACGCCGGGCCGGTTCTTCTTCATGTGTATGGACTGCTTCCACACGTCAAGCGCGTGATGCTCCGATAGAAGCCGCTCTGAGACGTAGCCGATTACCTGCGGGTTCAAATCATCGAGGTTGGTCTCAAGCACGACGACTTTCTCCGTGGCATAAGGATACGAAGCGGGCTCAGCAGACCTCGAGGCGGCAGGATTGACGTAGCTCTTCTGAGAAGCCAAGGGGTCGATCTTCGTTCCAATAGCCACGCGAACAATGTTGGCGTGCTCAGGGAACTCCTTCGTTCCAGCACCGACACCAGTGTGCGTCGGAATGAAAGCAGGTGGCTCACCAAACGTGGACGCGAGCGCCTTGACGAGGCTGATTCCAGTCGGCGTCACCAGCTCCCCTTTGCCCTACAGTCACAGAAAGCGCAGACAATTAAGCACCTTTCTCGCCGCAATACAATGCAGTAGACAGCAAGCTTACCCCTTGGGGGCGGGACACACGGGGACGCCAATCATCAGACGGAACGTCGCCGGTGGAGGCACGGGCAGGACCCGTGCATGCACTTGACAGTCCCCGACGAGAACGGCAGGAAGGACGCATGCACCTCGCGCACACCGAGCAGATCCAGCGCAATCACCGAGCCAATGGTGTCGATGATGCTGTCGATCGCCCCCACCTCGTGGAAGTGGATCTCCTCCAGCGACGTGCCGTGTGTGTGCGCCTCGGCTTGAGCCAGCAGCGTGAAGACCGCGACGCTCTTCTCCTTCGCCCAGTCGGACAGATCACTCTCTGCAATCAGAGCCTTGATGTCGTCCAAGTTGCGCATAGGCTCCCCGTCGTGCTTGTGGTGCTCGTGTGAGTGCAAAGACTCTTCTCCGTGCTGCTCCTCTCCGTGGAAATGCTCGTGGTGCTCGTGAGAGTGCGAGTGGCTCATCTCAACGCCAACAGCCTCCACCTCCTCATCGTCCTCTGCAGCATTATCTTCACTGTGGGTGTGGGTGTCGTCGTGCGCGTGGCTGTGCGAGTGCGCGTGGCTGTGGCCATGTCCGTGGCTGTGCGTATGGTGGAGCGCATCGCCCGGCGTTGGAGGAGCCGCCTCCTTGTGCTGGTAGATGGAGCCCACGTGCGCCTTCGTGCCGGCGATGCTGCCGGGACCCTTCCACGCGCGACTGGTGCTGAGCTCCCACTCGCCCTTGATGCCGTGCAGAGACTCGAGTCCGCGCTTAATGTCGGCCAGTGGAGCGCCCTGCGAATGAGAGAATGGTTTAGTATTGCATTTTGAGAGCCAAGAGAGAGGAAGGGGAGAACTTTGGGACGCACCGCATCGATCAGCGCGCCGAGCAGCATGTCGCCCGCGATGCCCGCAGAGCAGTCGATGAAGGCGATGGTGCTGCTGCTCATTCCGGCAGGTAAGGGTGAGGATCGGCGCGAAAGCTGAAGTGCCCTCCCCCAGTGACGTCAGCTCAAGTAAGGACCTGCTTGAAGCTCCGGCTTAGCGCAACATTGAGATCATCGAGATTTGCAGCAACTTTCCTGAGGCGGACCAACGCGGACATGTGCAGGTCCACTGTATCGCGACAGTTTGTCAAGTGTCCTTCTTGTGATTACCCCGAAAAATTAGTCGTACCACTCTGACTTCAAGATGAAGTCGCCAAGGTCTTCCTGGGCTGTAGAGTTTCACGCTTGGCACACCATGCCAGCCAGTGGCACCGCGCCACTGGCACGTAAGCCGCTTTCTGCAAGCAACTTGCTGCTCGCCAACGAGGTCAGTGTCGCTCATTTCCCAGTTCGACGCCTGGAACTCAAGACCAATCCTCCGTAGCCGCCGCTATGCGCTTGTCAAGCCTCTTCACTTACGCCACTGCCATCATGGCCATGACCGGTGTCACTGCCGGTTCGAGCTCCCAGCCGATCCTGTTCGCCGCCACGTACACGACCAACCCGCGCAGGGCGTCTACACGTACAAGTTCAACACGACGGACGGATCCCTCACCCAGTGGGCGATCACTCCGTTCCTTATCGGCACTGGGGATCAACCCTCGTACCTGCAGGAATCGACCAGCAAGCTGCACAACGGCAAGCGTCTCATCTACGGACTCAGCCGCGCCACCGGAGTCGGATACGTGTCGGCCATGACGCTGAACGCCAACGGCACGCTCGATGTCCTCAACACGCAGCAGATGCAGGGCGGATCCCCGCTCACGTCACGCTGAGTCCCAACGAGGACTTTGCCGCTGTGGCTAACTACGCCGGCAGCCTCTCGCTCTTCCCGCTCTACGAGAACGGCACGGTCGCGCCGGAGTCGTTCTACGAGGCGTTCCCGAACGGCAGCCACGTCGTGATGGACAACCAAGCCACGGGCCACATCCACAGCACGCGCTGGTTGCCCAACTCGAACCATGTGATCGCTGCCGACTTGGGCGGCGATACGCTGCTGCAGTACAAATTGGACTCCAAGAAGCAGACGCTCAAGAGCCTGAAGACCGTCAACCGTCCGCCTGGATCCGGACCGCGCCACTCAGCGCTTAGCGCGAACGGAGACTTCTTGTACGTCACGAACGAGCTCTCCAATGCTGTCGGCGTGTACAAGATTAACCACCACGAAGGTCTACTTGAGAGCCCGGCCATACAGAACGTCTCGACGATCCCCGCCAACTTCACGACCACGACCACTGCAGCGGACATTCACCTGTCCAAGAACGGCAAGTTCGTGTACGTGTCGAACCGCGGCCACAACTCGATAACCATTTATGCGACCAACGAGGCGGACGGCACCTTGACGTTGCTCGGTTGGGAGAGTACGCGAGGGAGGACACCGCGCGGCTTCACCATTTACGAAGACTGGCTCATCGTGGGCAACCAGAACACGAACGACATGTACGTCTTTAAGGTGGACGAGGATACGGGGCTGCTGACGTACACAGGCAACTCGTACCAGATCCCAAGTCCGGTGTGCCTCTATGTATCCAAGTACGCTCTTTAGCGACACCACACCACTTTTAACAACGAGCACTTGTATAACTTGCATGGGTTCCAATACCGTTCAGGAACGACTGATAAAAACCCGAAGCAGACACGGCTCAAGATACTACAGTGTAGACCAAGTAATGCATCTATAATATTTGGTAATCGGTCCATTACCAATCTTCACAGTCGCTCGCTTAGAAAACTTCAGGCAAGCTTTGATTGGGGTTGAGTTGTTCCTTGTTGCCCTGGCGCGGACGCTAGTCGCTGCGATTCTCTGATCTGCAACTCGTTTTGAACTCGCGCTAGCTCGTGCTCAATCTGGCTCTTGCGAAGTTCCAATTCCCGGAGGGAGACGCCTGTGGGCTCGATTAGTTTGCAAATAAACGAACTACGTAATGTTGGAATCACGTACAGGAAGTTGCGAGCGAAGCCGAGACAGCTCCCGTGACTCTGCTGGAGCGAGAGAGAGTCGATGTAGAGCTCCTTGAGCTTGTCGAAGAGGCAACCGAGCGAGTCTAAAATCCAAGATAATTTACCAGCACTTAGCAGCAGAGAAAACATCGACTTGGATTCAGATTCGAAGCAGCTTACCTCGTCGAAGTCGCTTTCAGCACGTAAAAGTAGTTTGTGACCTATATTAACAAAAAACAGCAATAGGTAAAGCTCTTGACCGTTCGATTCACCGTCTTCCCGTCGTACCTTTCGACGCGCTTCGACTGCTACTGTTACTACTGGAAGATCTGTCAGCACAGAATGTCAGTGTGCACTAATGCACGCCGCTTTCTCGTATATCCATGCGGGTACCGTGAAGAGATAGAAGACGTCGAGGAAGCAGGCATCTTGGCAATATGTAGGGTGGGGCTGCCTTGGAGCTTCTAAAAACACCCACAAAACCAGTCTAAGTCCATAAATACCAGAGCCGGTGTAGCAAAGAAGGAAGATTTCTCGTACTAATAGCTTGAGGAAAGATGAATGCGGGTTCAAAAACACCATCGGAGCAAACTATTCAACGGCCAGCTTACCATGGCGTGGCAGGGTTTCCGCGTGTGCGGTCACGACTCCATTGCGATCCTCGAAAACAACAAGGCGGACGCTGCCATCCCTGGGCTGGGGTACGCAAGGCAAGACGCCTCGCGGTTTCACCATTTACGAAGACTGCCTCGCCGTGGGCAACCAGAACTCGAACGATATGTAAGCTTTCAAGGTGGACGAGCACAGAGGGCTGCTGACGTACACGGGTAACTCGTGTACCAGATCCCAAACTTCCGGTGCTCCGCAATTTTACGACCACCGAAACGTGTTCATATTTTAGCAAAGCCATTTTTAGCCAATCATTTATCGTCTATTGACGCCGGCCGTCCTCCGCTCACAGTCAGCCCCCGGTCGATATGCTGCGACTTGTGCGCAAGTGCTCGCGGCCACTGCGGGCCCTCTCCAGCCTGGAGTCCAGGGGCTTCAGGGCGGCCCCGTTCCAGGCCCCGAAGAGCGCGGCTGAAGAGCGGAAGAAGCAGATCATGTACTACGACCGCATCAACCGCAAACAGCCCGTGGTCTCCCAGGGGGAGGTTGACCGCACCACGCGCTTCCTGATGGACCGAGGATTCACCCAGTTGCAGGCACTGAAAGCGATCTCGCTGCACGTCCCGGTGGGTTTTTCACTATGTATTGTTTTGCAATATTTCCAACAAATGCAATGTGGGATAATTGACCGGGTCTCGTATACTCACGCTTGCATTACGATAGTTGACCTACTACACGGTCGAGATGATGGAGGGCAAGGTACGCGATCACTACTGTACTGCATTGATTGACGAAGATCCAAGTGAGGGACTCACGTGAAGTTGTTAACGCGTGCAATGCGTAGATCCAGTGGCTCCATGACTTGGGTCTGAGTCACGACAAGATCAACGTCGTCATTCACCGCCACCCCAACATCCTCGGCATCGCTATTGACAAGTACGAAGCCTTAGCCGACTGGTACATTTCCAAAGGAGTGTCGAAAACCAAGGTGCGTGGTCTTTTTGTTTTATGAAGATGAAGTTTCATGGACATACTGACCACCTGTGTGTGTTTAGCTTCCGTACTTGTTCAACGTGTTCCCGCAAGCAGTATCGTACAGCATCGCCACGAACTTAGAGCCGAAAGTGAATTTCCTGAAGGAAATCGGATGCAGCGATAAGCAGATCACGAGCGTCCTGATGATGGCCCCGCAGATTTTCTCCAACAGCGTTGAGGGGTTGCGAGCCAAGACGAACTATTTGGTGGAATTGGGGATAAGTCGCGAGTTGTTGCCGTCCATTGTTGCCAGAGTGCCTCAGTGTCTGGGGATGAAATCGTCGCGGGTCAAGGAGACGCTGGACGCGCTGGACGAAATGTTCGGGGCTGGAGCCGGCATTCGAGCTCTGACTTGGAATTGCATTATCGTGATGTACAACATCGATAGGATGCGTGCATCGCTGGACTACCTCATCTCGCTCGGCTTCACAAGAGAGCGTATCGAGAAGAACACGAGGTACATCACACGCAACGCCGAACGCGTCATCCGCCCGCGCTCCCAGTTTCTGCTGGCAAAGGGCCACAAGATTACTGAAAATCTCTCGTGGATCTTGATGTCGGAAGCCCTCTTCATCCAAAAGTATCCGGACTACGAAGACTACGTAGCGGAGTACACAGCAACACAGGAACAATCGAACAACGCGTAGTACTGCTCGAAGGAAGTCCCTCGTTAGCGCGATGAACCTACAGCAGTCTACTACAATAATGTAGTAATACATAGCTCAGGTGTCGTCTGATTGGTGCGACAAGTTTGTTAGTGACAAGATTTTCGTTGAACAAGCAACCGCCGACGTACCGTAGGTAAGAAATGCCATCCGTCTCGTTTAGTGGAGAAATGTGTTGCATTCGCTATACTAAGCAATTTCTCTAGTGTTGCTACCCAGAAGGGAGGTCAACCATACATGCTAGTCATCGATGGATGCTCTCAGGATTCAGCTCTACCAATGCTTACATACATTTTCAGTTTTCCAGCCGCGATGAAGAGCAAGATCAGTCTCCAGGACGCTATCACGGCTACGATCGAGGAGACCCAGTCGTGGTCGAGTGTTGTGCTGAAGGACAAGCTCACGCTGGAGCACGTCGCCGTGGATATCAGCACCGACCGCGTTCAATATCATCTTCACCTGGAGCTGCAGCACCCAATTCCAGAGCCATACCTCGCGAATGCCGAGTACCTGACACTGACATGGCGCGTGGGCGGCATCTGGAAGATCATGCGCCTTAGTGACAACAATCGCAAGGTCCACTGCATGTCGTGGCGCAAGACCGAGATGAGCCACTTGGAGGTGGAGGAATTGGCCAAGAAGGTCGAGACGGCTGGAGCGTCTGGAGACCCGGCCAAGAGCAGCAGCTCTACGTTGGCCGCAGCCGAGTCGTCCGACTTGCCGTCGACTCTTTTCGACTGGAGGATGCAACTCGGCAGGTGGGGGCACAAGCAGCACTGGTTCCTTCGCGATATCATGCCGCCACATGACCCAGGCAGCGATGGAAGCAGCCACCCTGGACCATTGACCGCGCACTTGATGGCTGGGTTCTCACCGCTGGAAGTGGAGATCGAAGTGAACGCTATCACGTCCGTGGACACGGTGGGCCAGATGTTCACGGCGGACGTGACGTGGGAGGTGACCATGCCTGCGATTACCACAATCCGCGAAGACTCGGTACTGCGAGAGCTGATGGACATCCTCGAGTTTGACGAGAACCAGTTTGAGTTCACAAACGTTAACTCGATGCAAGAGGAGCGCGACATGACCTCGAGTCTCTCGCCTGCAGGTCCAGTGCATTTCACGGACTCGACAAGTCTCGCGATGCCACTCAAGCCCACGTCGGAGTTTCTGAGTCATTTGCAGTTCAGCCGCCGAGTTGTTGCCGTCTTCAGCGAGGAGATGACGTTGCGCAGCTTCCCCGTGGACCAGCAGAAGCTCACCTTCGCGTTCTCGACTGGAACTGGCGTCCGTAAGTCTCTCCGGATCACACCTGGAGCTGGAGACGCCGGTACATTCGCCATCGCCAACTACCGACTGGGCAACGTGTTTGACGTGGTGTACCACGACAAAGTGTTCGTGGGGAAGATCGACGCTGAAGGCGAGAAGAAGGAGATCCGCTTCGAGATGGTGCTCGAGCGTCGGCCTGAATACTACGTGACGAATGTGGCCATCCCGGCGGCGATCATCACGTACTTGTGCTTCATATCGTACGCGCCGCTGTCTGACGGATCGCTCATGGACACCGGCGACCGTCTTCAGATCGTGCTGACGCTGCTGTTGACTGCCGTGACCTTCAAGAGCGAAGTTGCGTCGTTGACACCGCAGATTTCGTACTTCACCACGCTGGACAAGTACGTCTTCTTCTGCTTCATCATCGCCTGCTTGGTCGCGATCGAGAACGCGCTCTTCCCCCTCTTTGTGGGCATCTTCCCGTCGCGGGAGAAATGGCAGGAGCACGGTTTACTCGGCATTTCGATCGGCTTCTTCACGCTCGTGAATATCGCGTGGGCAGTGTACATCATCGGGCACAGGAAAAACCGCAGACGTGTATCTGAGGCGCTTATCAAAGTGCACGAGGCTATCCGAGTACTCTCCGCATCAATTCCACCGGAACACCGCAAAGAAGTGCTGCACGAGTACTTACAGGGATTTGACATTAGCAAGAGAGATCTCCCGAAGATATGCTGCACCGAGTTCGGATACCTGTTCGTCCAGTTGCCGAATGATGGCCCAGCTCCGACTGAAAAGGTTGACGCCAAGGTGGCGCTCCATACTGCTAGCCGCCAAAGGGCCGAGCGCGAGTTCGATACGTTCAAGGACATCTACCAGAAGCTCAACCCGGAAGTGTCGTTGCTGTACTCTTCAAGCCCGGACAGCGATAAACCACTGCGCGCAGCAAAACCCAACGAGGCTGGAGGCGGCGGCGGTCGCGACAGAAGGCGCTCGGTTGCCACCCCGAGTAGCCCAGTGAGAGCTACTGCGAAGATGATGAACAACCGCCGCTGGTGAATGTCTCTCTGGAAGTGGGACAATTGTGGGATGATGTTGCCCATTGAATTTATTCCCTGAGCAACTGATTTGATAACCGAAGAATGAAGTTGTGTTCATACAGCACAACAAAACATTTTCCGACAGCAGTATATAGCAGGCACAAATGAATCTACGTGTTGGAGAACGGAAGAGGTGAAAAATGTCGTCATTGGCGCGGAACGAGGCGGGTTTCTTGGGATCGAAAGCCCCCAAAGGCGAAGTTTTTCGGCTGTTTGCTTTTCGCTAAAGTTCCTCATGTAAACGAGTCCAGGGTAAATGTGCGCGTCCTAGTGAGGAAAAGCCTCATTGACAAAGCACTCTGTTGGCGTGTCTTGAACTCAGACAGATACTCCTCATACTCGGGGTACCTCTTCATCAACGCGCGATTGGACTTTGTAATCCAACGCGGGCTGGTAACTGCATCCACGCCCCTCGCTTGCAGAAATTTGAAGCGTGGTTTAAGGAATCTGGTGACATTCCGGGTGACGAGGGCATAGTTCTTCTTCAGTCGCTCTGGAGTGAGCCCCACCACCGAAACGAGGTAGTCGAACGATTCACGCATCCCGTTGACGTTGTACATCACGACGCGGGGGTTCCGAGCCACCACTCGAGCTCCTGATCCCGCACCAAACATCTCGTCAAGCGCGTTTACAGCTTCTTGGATTCTTGCTGGCTCCAGTGCAAGCACTTCGGACACTGTGCTAATGACATGATGCAGCCGCTCGCGGGGACTTCTAGTAGCCATGGTGAAACATATAATGATAAGATATCGATCACCCAGCTCCTCGATGTAGACCATGTTGGATCGCAGGCGCTCCGGGGAAAAAAGCGCAGATCATCGGCATCTTCACCAGCATACGCGTGATTTGCTTCTCGCCAAACCCAACCTCTCGGAAAAAAAAAACGATCATCGGGTCCAAGCTGCCTTCGATGCTGAGGCTAATCGTCCGGGCAGCGACAAGGAACACGAAGGGAAGTTACTTGGGTACACCGTGCTTGATGAACCAACGTGCCCATGCGTCGTACTTCGTGAGTGAGTTCCCCAGCAGACTTGGGTAGCGCCTTGGGTTGCGCAGAATCGCCTTGTTGGTGTTGTGGCTGAGACCCCTCGACCGAAACCAAGCTATCTACCGGTAACGTTCCGCAAAAAAAATAGCCTCGCTTCTCAGCACAGCTTCAATACAGTACAACGTAGTATTACAGTGTGCAAACCCAATCTTCCTTACCTTCGGCAAAGCTCGTAGCCGAAATGTTGAGCCAATTATTGGAAATTAATTAATGCACTGCCCTCAAACTTTACCACAATACCGTAATTTACATTTTGGACAAACTGTGCCTCCGCCCCATAGTGAATCCAAGTGCGTCCTCCGTCCACATATTCTCCTTCTGGCCAAGATGGACGAGTCTAACGTTACCAGCACGAGCACGAGCTCCAATGCGGACTCCGATGCGTCCTCGCCGTTCTCCGCGACGTCGCCCGCGCCCACTCTACCGCGGGGCATGCGCTTCAAGGACAGCAAGAGCGCGTTCTACGCCGTGCAGGACTACGCGCTCTACCACAACAAGCAGGTCAAGGTGGCGCGTCGCGGGGGCAAGCACCGCAAGATGGTGTGCGCTTCTACCGAGCCGTGCCCGTTCTTCGTGCAGCTCTACCTGCACAACTCCAAGACGGACCACACTTGGTACGTGTCCAGCGCCGACCTCACACACTCCGCCGAGTGCACGTCCACGGCCAAGCCGACGCAGCGCCAATTGGTGGAGAGCTCCAGCTTCCAGCAGGCTTTGGCGGCCGCGCCCAATGGCACAGCCGCCCAATTGCTGCAGCAACTCAAAGGTAGAACGAACCTACGCACGATCTACCGCGCCAAGCAAATTATGAAAAAGGAGCACATCACGCAGGTAGGCTCGTCCTACCGCAAGATCCCGTCACTGCTACGCAACTTCTCCGAGCTGAACCCGGGCTCGTTCACTCGGTACGAGGTAGGGGGCCCACAGAGCAAAGTGCCGGGGGCATTCTCCCGAGCTTTCGTGAGCTGCAACGTGTTCACGCAATCCACGACGTTCAACCAGCAGATCTACGGTTTCGAGGCGCGGCCGTGCAACAACAGCGAGGCGAGTTACCACGGGGTACACTTGTTCCTGCTCGGAAAAGATGGCAACATGAGCAACGTGACTGTCGCTGCTGCGTGTTGTGACGCGCCAACCAGTGACAATTACCGTTGGTTCTTCCGCTGTGTGGAGGAGAGCGGTGTGAGTTTGAGATATTGCCCTGTGCTCTGTGCTATCGACACGGAGCTGCTGAGTTTGGAGAGCGAGTTGGGGCTCACGTTCAGGTACTGCACGAGGTACATCATTGAGCATGACTTGACGCGGATGGGGTCGTTCAGTCGCCACCACCACGCGCTGGTGTGGGGGCTGCAAGGATCCGAGACGGAAGCGGAGTACAACAACCGCCTCGAGTGGATCGGCACGACGTGCGGGCCTGGGGTTGAAACGTTCCTCAGACAAATCCCCATCGAGCGTTGGGTGGTGGCCGGGAATATTGGCAAGGTGGCGTTCTACGGTTGGCGGAGTCGGACGTTCTACGAGACTGCGGAGCAAGAACAACAAGCGGCTACTGGAGCAGGAAACGGTTCTGGAATGGGAGGAGCTGGCGGCCTTGCGAGCAACGCGGCCAGCTTAGCTTCAGCGGCGATCGCACCCAGCCCGGACCCGAAGCCTCCACAAACTGCTGCTGCCGAGGCAGCAGCTTCGAACCCAGGGGCTCGACCGATACCGAACTATGCTTCCGTTTGCGTTCCTTGAAGCGGTCATGAGCTCCTTCATGCAGGACGCTTTCGAGCACAGCACGCTGGCTGGGACATGGAAGCAGCAGAACCGACGAGTGACTCAAGGTGCGCAAGATCTCTACGACGCGGAGTGCAAGCGCATCGGCGAGTACAAAGTCAGCCAAGCGTCAGAGACTGTTGCATTTGTGACGCAGATCAACAAGGACCAAAGCCATCGCCGCCGAGTTGATCTACAGACGAATTCCTGCTCGTGCGCATTCATCGACCAGTACGCCATCCCATGTCGCCATCTCATCGCTGTCCTCCTGTTCTGCGAGAAGATGGACACGGTCATGGACCGTTTTGCTCCTGGTTATCTCGTGGACAACTACGTGCTGGCCTTTCGAGGGAAGGCGGTTGAGCTTGCTCTCGGCTCATCGCTTACTGAGGACCCCGCGTGTGCTCCACCAGTGACAACGGCGAATTCCCGACGCAAGGCAACGGGTTCGGAGGAGAACGACAACGAGGTCGAGAATGATTTCGACCCCAACGTGGCACCTCGAGTCGGAGATAAACGGCCAGCGCCTGATGGTGGCACAGTCGTTGAACTTGTTGGGAATGAGGCACAGATTAGTGAAGAGCTACCAGGCACAGCACCCTTACCAGGCTCCGTGCCTCCACCAGATGTAGTACCCCAGCGAGTTCGGCTGTGCAAGAAATGCCGTGGCCCAGGACACAACTCCCGAAGCTGTTCGTTTGTACCTCCAGTTCTAGATCAGCAAAGTATCTGATCACTTGATGCATATCGGTTCAATGGGATCGTTTTAGGCGAATTTATGATTTCTTGAAATTTGTTTTCCGAGAGAAAAAAATCATTTTCAAATCTAACAAACCGATGGAGGAGCGATTCGATCGCGACTTTTCATGGCGCCGCGCTGTGGACACGCTCGTCCCGGAGCGCAGTAGGTGGCATTCCTCCCACTGCGGACTCGTGCGAACAGACGATGCCCTCGGCGATGCGCTAGCGGCGGCACTACGGGACGCTGACAAGGCCTCTCCGGGCAATATGGAGCTCATCAATCTTGGGTGGGATCTCGTCAAGAGGCTCGGGGACTATGAGCAAGAATCGCGTTTACTCGTCAAGCTGGCGGACACCGGTCGAGTGATTAAGATCCTCCAGCAAGCAGTGAAGACCTCACTCGATGTGTTGAACATTCACGATGCAGCTATCGCGGAGTCGTGGAGGAATGAGCTGCTTCGAGAGCGTATGGCCCGACTGGATAAGTACGAGGCTTTGGTGGCTGAAGTACTGAAGAGCCCAAGCGGGTCTAGACAGGTTTGCTGCCGAATTCTGTCGAATCTCGGGCTTGGCAGCAAAATGCCTCGAGAGCTGGCGAGCGACGTGGCAACCGAGGAACAACAGATCGAAATACTGACGCTGTTGAAGTATGGGCTGCAAGAACACGGCGATGTACTGCTGCCGCGTGAACTGGACGTGATCTCTGCTGCGTATGATTGGGTTGTGCGTCACTCAGGTTTGGTGGTCGGGGCCATTCCACCGTGGTTTATAACTACAACTTACGAGTGGGAGTACGCGGTGAAAACTTTTCCAGTCGACAGACGGGAAGAGAGCTGTCTGCGGCAGGCGGAGATCAGGGCGCCACTCCAGCATCCACACTTGCAGCGGTTCTACGGTGCATGCCATGTTGGTGAGCCTTTTATCGTTGTCGAGCGCTGCGAACAGATTTCTAGTAACGAATCGTGGAAAATACTTTTCGAGTGTGCGCTAGGGCTTGTGTATTTGCATGAACGCAGAACTGTGCTTCGACACAAGAGTGCGAGCGAGCTCCGTCTCGTATCTTGTCGAGGCAAGGGTCTACTGAGTGCAGCAAGCTTGCAGCGCACTCCTGAGAATGCCAGCGGCCAATCTGCCGTATTGAACGATGTATACCAGTTCGGTCTTGCGGTCTTCCTGACACTTGCTCGAGCTCGGACGTCAACTGAAAATACGCTGGTTAGAGCACTACCTGCGGTTCAGCCTGAATTTGTTTTGGAGAAAGAATGGAATTTACTTTGCGGGATGTGCTCCGTTGAGCTGGAAGACAGAATGGAAATGCTGGAGGTTGTGCGGGTAATGGAGGGTCTTGCCAGCGCCGAAAGCAGTAGCCACCATGAGGCGACGCAAGATGTGTTACCAGAACTCATTGACGACGTGGAGAGTTATGTATTTCCTTTGGCTGGTCAAGACATCGCTGAAATGCTGCGAGATGCGAGCGAATTATGCAGGGAAGAGTCCGAGATTATGGAGTTGAATCGGTTAGTATACGCTCGGCTGAAAGATCTTTACGACCAGCTAGTTTTGGCTCAGACCCCATTACCGGCTCCATTAGTCGGAGATTTTGGCTCTATCCTGTGGCGTTTTATCAATCGGCTGGAGCAAGCGAAGTCGGACGACTACAGCAAAACAGTGAGTTTGTGCGCTTCACGGACCATCGCGAATCGCAACTACGGGTTGCAGCACTCTATCGATCATCTCCTATCAACTTCACCGATACTGCAACCCTCTGCACCGATTCACAATTGGCAGTCAAGATGGAAAGAGCTTCAGCAGGAACAGCGAGCAGCACTGCAGGCGTGTCAGAACAATCCGCAAAGGTATATTGATGAACTGACGGACGAGAACGAGATATCGGAAGCTAGTGCGATGGTGCAGTATGAAACTGGGTGGCTATCACCAAGTGCCGTCGCTCTTCCTCGGTGGTTCATTCCGCCGTATCAAGTAGAGATCGAAGAGCATATCGCGGACGGATCCTTCGGCTCTGCGTATCGAGGCCGATGGCTCGGAGCCGACGTTGTGATCAAGCAAGTTCTGACGGACCAGGCGAAGCGTGAAAACCGAGATCAATTTCGACAGGAGCTGGATCTGTGGTTTTCCCTGGACCACCCAAACTTGATTAAGCTGTACGGGGCTTGCCACGAAGAAAAGCCGTTTTTCGTGTGCGAACGTGCAACGGGTGGAACTCTCACGTCGTTCACTATGGGGAAGAAGCGTAAGACGGTGTGGCGCAGCCTGTGGTATGCAGCGTGGGGGCTTGGATACCTTCACGAGCGCGGCATTGTTCACGGTGATCTCAAGGGCAACAACATCCTCATGGGCAAGGACGCATTTACCGTCAAACTAGCAGATTTTGGTCTAAGTGTATTGGCGAGCAACTGTTCTTCCGCTGGTGAATACGCAGTCAGTGGTGCATTCAGATGGAAAGCTCCCGAGTGTTTGCTCGGGTCTCCGCCGACATTTGCATCAGATATCTACTCCTTTGGCATGTGCATCATTGAAGCGGTCACGGGGGAGTACCCTTGGGGCAACTCGATGGGGGACGACGTGGTGAAGTACAATGTGACCGAGAAGCGGCAGCTCCCAAGGCGGCCCGCAGCTTTTCTGGAGGTGGAATGGGAGCTTGTCGAGCGCATGTGCTGCTTCGACCCCGACGAAAGGATCGGCGCGCTCGCTGTCATTCAAAGCACCAAGCGGATTCAGCAGTGGTTCTCGCTCGGGTATCTCGTCGAGGGAGGCGGTGACCAAAGTCGGCGGCAGGAGAGGCTTTCCTTGCAGTTTGGGTAGCGTTCGACGGTGTAAAGATTTGCAGCAAGGTTACGTACAAGATAGACGAGCTGAGCTGTACATAAGACTTGAACACCCGTGGAGACACTGCAAGAGCTTCGATGGTCTGACGAGTCTGAGCAGCCCAAGGTCCAAGGTAAACAAGTGCATGTATCGCTTCAAGTGACAAACCTTTTAATTAATCTATCGAAGCTGAAGCAAGTTGTTCCGGCCTGCCTGCCTGCCATTTCTTTCGAGTCGAGCACGTGTGTGTGTATACAGCTCGTAGTGTGTCTTAGCGTGGTGGTGCGTTGTCGAGGCGGTGCATTTGGGGAGAAGTCACGCTGAAAGCAAGCCGGAGCGGGTGAGGGCATCGACAAACTTCGCATGCCCATAGACGGGGGGTAATCTTACACGAGAGTCAACAGGGACGATTAGCCCCACGCACTTTGCGTCAGATTGACTCAGCTACATACTGTAGCTGTCTAAGTGCAACCACGGCACAAACTCTTGAGCGGCTGCACCTCTCCATGATCGCAGGCACACGCGAGGCGCATCACGCTGATAGCCGAAACAAATCCTGGCGACCGAGGGCGTTCATGCATGGGAACCGGAGCGCAATTGAGATTCGGACCGCTTCAACATGCACTTGGGCTTCTTGTCACACGTTGGAGGAGCTCAGTCGCATTGGCATTGCCGTTACATGTACAGGAGCCACCATAAAGCGCGTTGCCGCTGAACACGGATCAGGTAAAGAGACCTCGTGTTGGAGAAAGAGAGCGGACGAGCAGCATGCCTTCCAGCTCGCAGTGAAGTGTAGGCAGTGTTGTCGCAGCACCTCCAACGTGTGACAGCGGCGCAGTGTAGTGCGACACTGTATCGCTCCGTGCCTTGCAGCTCCTACGACTGGAAAATGCCCAAGACATGACATCAATCTCCAGGCCACTACTTTCTCGTTGCAATCGCTGTAATGTTGGTTCTCAACGCTCTCTGCGCTGTAGAACGGCAGCTCATCGCCGCCGGAGAATGCGCGTTAGTGGCGTGTGCATTTCTTGTACGACGCGTGAATCCCCCGCGAGAAGCCACTATCGACGCGACCGCCTTCGATAGGAAGGCACTGTTGCACAGCCTTTTTCTTCGAGATTTGCACGCCCCCTACGTTCGAGAACGTCTTCAAGCCCACGGAGCTTCGACGTTACCGACACAGTCCCGTTGTGCAATGTCAAACGCCCCGCAACGCCAGCCAGCAGCAACACAAACGGCAGGCAGGCTTAACTTCTCCGTCCAAGGCGTTGGTCTCCGTCGATCGACTGGCAAATTAATCCCGCGTGAGTGATGGTCTCGTCCAGCGAAACGCGAATCAGATGTGTCATGCTGGAGATTAACCAATCAAAAACTTGGGGTCCATCTCCTTGCCTTTTGCCCGGCTCTCGCCCGTAGATCTCGCACGTGCGCTTCGCATTGAAGTGCACATCCATCATCCCCCTTTTGCTCCCGACTTTGGTAAACGCCCCCGCCGCCGCTTCCTTGATGATGACCCTCACTTTCGAATTGGCATCCTGGGCCTCACTTCAGCCTCTTCAACCGACCGGGGGCCCCAAGACAAGACCACTCTACCGGTACTACCCACCTCTTCAACCGCCGCTCTACCTGCACCACCGCCACATCACATGTCAGGCTACGAGAGCGGGGCGTCCTTGCCCTCCCGCTCCAGCGAGCACTACGCGCGGCTGGAGACGCCGCGCGCGGCCTCCCGGTCCTTCGAGCTGCCGGCGCACCACGTCGTGGACGTGTCGGAGGCGTCGGCGGGCGCGCGCTCCTTCTCCGCCGCGGATCTGTACCGCGCGGACGCCAAGATGGCCACGAACGCCAACCACTCGCCGCCCGTCGGCCCCAGCACGCCGCGGCCCGACCACCGCTCGCGCTTCCTGAGTGACGGCGAGCTGCTGCTGGCCGCCAACCCCGTGCCCACGCGCGAGTCGTTCGCCACGCTCAATGAGACGGACGAGAAGACGTGGCACCAGCGCTCGACGGAGCTCATCTCCAAGATGCTCAACACGAACCTCGAGCGCGGCCTGAACGGCATGGACGTCGAGCGCCGGATACTGCGCTACGGCTACAACGCGCTGGAGGAGGAGGCGCGCACGCCGGTGATCGTGCTGTTCCTGCTGCAGTTCTACAACCTCATCATCGCCATGCTGCTGATGGCCGCGCTGGCCTCGCTGGCGCTGCAGGAGTGGGTCGAGGGCATCGCCATCCTCGCCATTGTGACACTCAACGCTGCAGTCGCCACCATCCAGGAGCACTCGGCCAGCAACGCGCTGGAGGCGCTGGCCAGCATGTCCAGCCCGCAGTCGCTTGTCATCCGTGACGGCATGCAGCAGGTGGTGGACAGCAAGCAGCTGGTGCCGGGAGATATCGTCATCCTCGTCACCGGTGACGTGGTGCCCGCCGACATCCGGCTGTTCACCAGCGTCGACCTCAAATGCAACGAGATGCTGCTCACGGGCGAGTCCGAGGACGTGCCCAAGAAGTACAACGCGCCGATCCATGGGGCGGGCGCCGGCAAGCCGGCCAAGCTCACGGCCAACAACATGGTATTCTCCTCCACCACCATCACGGCGGGCAACGCGCGTGGAATTGTGGTGGAGACTGGCATGAACACGCGTGTCGGATCCATCGCTGCGCTGCTGAAGGCCAAGAGCGGAGAACTGGACGACGAGGACGGAAAGAAGTGGATCCGGAACCCCATTGGAGACTGCATCGCCAAGCACCGCCCCAAGCCCACGCCGTTGCAGCGCAGCCTGCACCACACGGGATACATCATGGGCGTCATCGCTCTGGGCGTGGCCGTGCTCGTATTCATTGTCGGCATGGTCCGACAAGAGAAGGACCCCAAGCACCCGGACCGACCCGTGTACCTGACAATGATCATGGCCGCTGTATCGGTCGCTGTGAGTGCCGTACCCGAAGGACTCCCCATGGTGGTGACTATTTGTCTGTCCTCGGGCACTGCCGAGATGATCAAGAAGAACGTTTTGGTGCGCAAACTCGCTGCTGTCGAGACGCTCGGCGCTGCGTCGGTCATCTGTACCGACAAGACCGGCACGCTGACGGAAGGCAAGATGACGGCGGTGAAGCTTTGGGGAGATTTCAAGGAGTACAGCATCACCGGCAAGGGCTTCAACCCGGAAGGATCAATCCTATCTGCTGACGGTGTCAGTCAGGCCGAGCCTGAAGCTGGGAACGCCCAAGTTCGAGCTACTTTGATGGCTTCCGTGCTATGCAGCAACACGCAGCTCAAGCAGGTGGAAGGCGAGGACGGAGAAACCTCTCGTTGGATGCCGTTCGGCAACTCGTCGGAGGCTCCGCTGGTCGTTGCCGCCGCCAAGGCCGGTATCTGGGATGACAATCTGCTTGAAGACTACCCGCGCGTCGTGGAAGTGCCGTTCAGCTCGTCGCGCAAGATGATGATCACCGTCAACGCCCTTCCCGTCGTAAATGGTGTCGCAATGTTCGACACGCTGTCGCTTCCTGGTGACAAGCCGCCCAAGCTCGTGGCCAGCGTCAAGGGCGCTCCCAACTACATTCTTCGCAACTGCACGCAGTTCTGCCGGCGAGACGGAACGTTCGAGCCCCTCAACAACACACAGCGCAACGAAATCTCCGCAGCGGTCGATGCGTTGTCGTCCCAGGCGCTGCGTGTGCTCGCTGTGGCCATCCAACCGCTGTCGGAGTTGCCCTACGCCAAGGACTGCGACGACGCCGACGAAAAGTTCGCAGCGTTGTCCAAGCCGCTGATCTTCCTCGGGCTTGTGGCCTCGATCGACCCGGAACGTGACGGCGTTCGCGATGCCATTGCCACTGCGCGCGCCGCCTCCATCCGCACCGTCATGATCACGGGTGACTACCTCGCCACCGCCGTTGCTATCGCCAAGAACATCGATCTGCTCCAAGTCGGCGCCGACCCGGAAGCTCAAGCTACCGACTGCACTCAACTCCGCCCGAATGGCGACGTGTACCTTCCGCCGGCCGACATCGACGAGATCACGTCTCGAACTCTGGTGTTCGCGCGCGCCAAGCCTGAAGACAAGATTGAGATCGTCAAGTCGCTCCAACGCCAGGGTTTGATCGCTGCTATGACAGGCGACGGTGTAAACGACGCGCCTGCCCTGAAGGAGTCGGACATCGGTGTGGCTATGGGCATTTCCGGCACGGAGGTCGCCAAGGGCGCGTCCGACATGATCCTGACCGACGACAACTTCTGCAGCATCGTGTCGGCAGTGGAGAAGGGCCGAGTCATCTATGCCAACATCCAGAAGTTCGTCATGTTCCTGCTGTCGACGAACATTGGCGAGATTATACTGATCTTCTTGTCTGTGGCTGGAGGGTTTCCTCTTCCTCTGGAGGCGCTTCACATTT
The DNA here is from genome assembly GCA_024211575.1 of Phytophthora melonis. Lineage (NCBI taxonomy): Eukaryota > Oomycota > Peronosporomycetes > Peronosporales > Peronosporaceae > Phytophthora > Phytophthora melonis. The sequence goes on from JAMXKT010000068.1 coordinate 324,689, forward strand.
TGCTGCTCAACCTGTTCACGGATGGTATGCCTGCCGTCGCGCTGAGCTTGGAGAAGGGAGACCCGGAGATCATGAAGGAGAAACCGCGACACAAGCACGCGTCCCTGATCCAAGGTCGACTGTGGCTGCTGGTGCTCTGCAACGCCTTCTTGCTGCTGGCTGGAGCCACGACGACGTTCTTGCTGGGACTATACTGGAACTTCGGCGAGCTGCTGACGGACGATATCTACAATGCCGGCGGTGGTGCCGACGGCACGGACTACACGGACGTGACGTGCCGGCGCTGGGAAGGCATGAACGACGGCTGGCGGACGTACGGCAACTGCGCTGCTCAGTACTCCGACGGCTCGTACATTTTCGGGGATGAGGTGGCCGGCATGAGCTCGTTTGAGAACTCGACGGCTTACTGCGAAGGAGGCGACTACGACTGCGTGCCGGCAGGCTTGGGTCGTGCCCAGACGATGGTGTTCCTTGGTCTGGCGTTCACCGAGGTGCTGCGAGCCTACACGGTGCGGCACTTCACCGAGATCGTCTTTGCGCGGATGCTGTCGAACGGCTACATGCAATTGGCGGCCTGCATGTCAGTGATTCTGACGGTCCTCGTGACCAACGTCCCTGTCATCATGGACGACATTTTCGGCTTCGAGTACATCCCGTGGTTCATGTGGCTCGTGGTCGGAGCTGTCGCCGTCAACGGTGCGTTCTGGGGCGAGGTGCTCAAGGCTATCATCCGACGACACGACCGCGCTCAAGCACGGTGGGATCACATGAAGGCTGGTTTTGAGGAGATTTTGCTCGAGATCCGCCATGTGCGCCACCACGTCGAGCGTCTTGAAGCTGGTGGCCTCAAACGTGAGTAAGTGACCTTGAAGTTAGTTGTAGCACTCGCGGAGTGGAATTGGTTTTACGTAAATGAATTTATGAATTTCACGTTTTATGGGATAGTGTGGCCGATATGCTGCTACTACTGCTATTAATAGGCAGCCTCAAGGATAGATACAATGTCGACGTGGTTGTACATAATTACCATGGTTACGGCTTTCGGTGCGTTCTACGAACTCGTGTTGATGTATTTCCTGTCGCTGAGCTGCATCCGACGCAAGTTGTTCGAGTTCTTCATTCGAGTTCATCTGGGTGCTCTTCTTCGCTGTGGTAGTATTGACGGTTCTTTATGGCGCAGGGGTTGTCATGGTGGGAGTGAGCGAGCCCCTGAGTGATTGATATGGTGTATCGACTGTTCTACCGACCTCGAATCTACGCCCACGGATCGTGTAACAAATGCGATAGTGAAAAGATACCACTGCAACTGCGAGATGGACGGGATACACAGGAACGCACCCTGGCCGGCTTCGTACTCGAACGTCTCGCAAGCGTCTTGATGTACTGGAGAGAATTAAATACGTGTGATATTCTCCGGCAAAGCGCAGATGGAGAGCTGGTCACGCGCAATGACGCCTTTGGTCAGCCGCATGAAGCCATGGTAACATTCCACATCAAGGTGCTGGGGGATTAAACGGCTAAATTATTGAGTGCAGCACTCAAGCGCGAGGCCAGCACCTTGACACTCGACTGTCTGTTGACGTTTGATCTGCTTGTGGACGGTCCTTACGGTAAACTCTCACTCGATATCTCAACGCGGTTACTCTCACTTTGTCTTCGTCTCCGGTGGAATTGGCATGACGCCAATGTGTTTAATCGTCAACTGGCTGCATCACGAGTGTTGCTACCGCAACCGTGGCGTGGCCCCTCACGTGAGGTTCATTTGGTCTGTGAAAGAAGTCTGCTGGCGCGTAGGTGCCGGGAAGGGGTCGAATTGGCGTCGTATTTTCAGAATATCTTGGCTCATTCGGGAATCTGACGCGGTAAATTTTGAACTAAGAAGCTCAAGACCTCCCAGAAACTGCAAACGGGTTGTATGGCGGAACCCGACCGGACATCGTCGCGATTCTCCGCGAAATGGGCGAAGAAGCCAAGAGCGGAGGCAACAATCGGGTGACTATGTTGGTCTGTGGACCGGAAACGTTAGTAAAAGACGTCTAGTACGCAAGTACGAGGCTGACGCGGCAGATGAAGGTTCATTACGATGTACTCAGCGAGGCTTTTGAGCTGTAGATATGTAAATAACTAGTATTTCGAAGTAGGATCGATGGAATATCTGTGTGAAAGGAGAACGAGTTTAATAGTGCCAGTCGCGGGTATGGAATGCTGCATTTGATACGTTTCCGGTGAGCCGGAGTGTACCGTGTTGAAGTAAAGTTTAACTTTCAACGAACAATATTCTAGTTCGTAGTAATGTTTAAGCGCTCGGCGTGACTACTTGTCATACTTTAGTTCAAGTAGACGCACAGCGTAGCAGCAACCATGCCAGCGGCAGCAGCAATGCCGAAGCACACAATGGCTCTTCATTTGCCCACTCCTGGCCAAGCATCATCTGCTGAGCCGGGTTCTCCGGTTCGCAGTCGTTCTTCGCACGGCACTTGTTCGCACGACGGCTAGCTTTCGCTGGCACGGCCATCATTCGTTCGTCGCGTTTCTTGCGCTTGCGCAGTGAACGAGAAGTAGTCGCCTTGGTGGGAATCGCCACATTTTCGTTCTTTGGCCCGCCAACACCATCGTTCAGACCCGAAACTTCATTCTCCTTGTCGGTTGGCGTGGTTTCTGGTAGCTCCGACGGGATTGAAATACCCTCATCTGGCAGCTTTAAGTCAGCAACAACCGTGTTGGTGGGCTCCTCAGTGTCTGCTGATAATTTATCGGAAGCCTCTTTCGGGGCTTGGGAAGGTTGCTCCCGAGCTTGAGCGCAACCATCTCCAGTGTCGCTGTACGAAAGCGTAGGGACCATATCCGCAGCGAACAGAGCGAGGTCCGCGTCGTGTTGAGAGGGTCAACAGCGCACATGAAGGCTTGCTTTAAGGAATTTCCGCGTGAAATTCGCCACCACGATGAAGTGCCTTCTGCGTCAGCAGCTTGGAACGACCGTCACGCAAGAGCTCGGATGTGTTGAAGCAAATCGCTCTCTTCATCATAGACCATGCCGAGCTTGTGGCAATAGCGCGATGTGTGCTTCCTGTGCAGCAGCCGCTGGCTTCGTGTCAACTACCGGAAAAGTGAAGTCAGATTGTCTCGTTGCACTCGCACACTTTGAAGCGGTCACTGCCTAGCTGGACCGGATACCGCACAGTACTAAAATACACCGTACAGTTCAAGGGTACAAGATATGTAAAAACTTCCAGCACTTCTGGACCCGACAGGAAATCCTCTCGTGTGCCGAGTGATAGCCTCCTAATATATCAAATCCTCATCGACAGCATTTATGCCCCTATACGAGTATTACATGCAGTACTAACAAGAGTGGATCACAAATATTCGGGATAGTACATTAAAGAATTGTCTGTACAGACATCTGCTTCAATAAAGAACACTAGAAAACCTATAACTCTCGATATTGTATGCAAGCTGATTGGCTCCTACATACAAATTTTACTATAATGCTAACGTAATATTCAATTACCTTTTACAATTTTGTATATATCAGGTGTTCTTTATTGAAGCAGATGTCTGTATACGCAGTCTTGTGTTATACCTTGTGTTATAATATATTTACAGAAGAATAATTGTACATTTTCAGGAATATGCACGATTCATGGTCGTAAACCTTTTGGCAAAACTTTTGGAGTCGTCCGTCGGAACGTTGAGCCTGATGCTGCACAGGAAAAATATGATGGTCGAGGAGTGCAACGTGACAGCTCACCGAAACTCCCTTGTCGTTTGCGCTGTTCGCACGAGCCGTTCACAAACTCCGTCTGGAGAGTGCAGCACATGTCCTGAGACCCTTCCACTTTGACCCGTACTTTTCGACCACAGAGGGAGTGAGCGAGAGTAAAGCTCATTCGGACTTCTACCGTGCTCGAGTCAAGTGGAACCATGCTGTCTTGCCGCCTCCTTGCCGCTGCCCTGGCGGCCGCGTCGTCTTTGGCCACGGCCTCCGCTGCCGATGAGTTCGGCTACACCACGAGCGGTGACAAGTACATCATCAACACTGGCGCTGGCCTGACGATCGCCATGAGGCAGGCGTCGTGCGACATCGTGTCCATCAACTACAACGGCCAGGAGCTGCAGTACAAGTCCATGGGCACGCACGTCAACTCGGGTCTGGGCCAGGTGGAGTCGACCATTCAGGCGCTGAACGACGACAAGAAGACCATCAACGTCAACTGCAAGAAGACGGGCCTCGAGCAGTCCTACTTCTTCCGCCCCAACGAGAACGTCGTGTATATGGGCACGTACCACTCGAACGACCTCGTGCTGCCGGAGCTGCGCTTCCTCGCTCGTCTGGACAAGACGGTGATGGACCAGGGCATCCTGGAAGCCACGATCGAGGCTGGCATGACGGCCATTGAGGCCACGGATGTCGTCACGAACGCTGAGGGCATCACGCGCTCCAAGTACTACTCGGGTGTGCCCTTCATCGACGACGCCGTCCACGGTGTCAACAGCACTGCGGCAGGTGTGTACTTGGTCATCTCGGAGCAGGGCTACGAGACGTCGAGCGGCGGCCCGTTCTTCCGTGACATCAACAACAAGCTCGAAGTCTCCAACGAGCTGTCGTTCTACATGAACTCGGAACACACACGCATTGAGGACTACCGCTACGGATTCCACGGCCCCTACGCTCTCGCGCTCACGAGCGGCGCTGCTCCCGATGCCTCCACGCTGGACTTCAGCTTCTTCCAGGACCAGGGGCTCACGGGGTTCGTCCCGGACGCCAAGCGTGGCGAGGTGGCCGGTACCATCACGGACGCCAACGATGTCTTGGGCAACTCGGACGTCGTTGTGGCCTTCTCCAACGCTGACGCGCAGTACTGGGTCAAGGTGCCAGCGGGTACCAAGACGTTCACCTCGCCCAAGATGAAGCCGGGCATCTACAAAACCATCGTCTACAAGAAGCAGTTGGCTGTCGGCTCGGCCTCTGTCACGGTCGCTGAGGGTGCATCTGCCTCGGAGACCATCGACGTCACGTACGAGATGAACACCAAGCCTATTTGGCGCATCGGCGAGTGGGACGGCACGCCCGACGGCTTCCTGAACGCCGACAAGATCCACACGATGCACCCGAGCGACTCGCGTCTGGAGGCCTGGGGCCCGATCACCTTCGCGGCCGGCACGGATGAAGACAGCAAGTTCCCCATGGCTCAGTTCCGTGCTGCCAACGACGACGTCAAGATCACGTTCGACCTGACGGACGCCCAGGCTGGCCAGGACAAGACGCTCAAGATCGGCGTGACGCTCGCTCAGCTCAACGCGCGCCCCGGCGTCAAGGCCAACGACTTCCAGACCGAGACGGCCCCGTCGGTGGCTGTCAAGACGCGCGGCATCACCCGCGGTGTGACGATGGGCAACTACAAGCTGTACGAGTACGCCATCCCGTCGTCGGCTCTGGTGGCGGGCTCCAACACGATCACGCTCTCGATCGCCAGCGGCTCGCCCGACCCGGCCGAGAAGTTCCTTTCGGCCTCCTACGTCTTCGACGCCCTCGAGCTGGCGTAAGCTGGTTTCTTAGACCGTGAATGCGCATAAGTAGACTTCATGTTGAAAGTTTTCAATGAAATTGATGTGTACCGTTCAATACACCCTCCTTCACTACCTCAACAGCGCAGCATCTGACCTATCTTGCTCGGTGCGTTCATCCCCACGGCACAGATCGCTGTCAGAAGACGCCTGGGGGACACACAGGCCCCAAGGAACGCCGAAATATAGGCGAACCACGTGTCGTAGGCCAAGGATTGACCCCGAAACATGGCCTGCAACGCGAGAGCAGCGCAGTCCTTCGGTGTACACGCAGTCCCGGGGATATTCATGTAAATGGCGTCGTCGCAGTCTGCAGTGCTGCCGAAGTTGGTGTGCACTGGTCCAGGACAGAAGCACGTGACGGTGACGCCCGTGCCTCGCAGCTCGTAGTCCAGTCCCTGGCTGAAGTTGACGACGAACGCCTTGGCGCTGCTGTACAGCGCAGCCGAAGGCGAGATGATCGATCCAGCCATGGAGCCCATATTCAGCACCCTCCCCCCCCCACGCTCCACCATTTGCGGCACGAACGCGTGCGTGAGCTGCGCCACCGCCGCCATATCGAGAGCCATGATCTGCGTAACCTGCGCTGGCGAGAGCTTGACGAAGTCCTTGGTAATCGAAAACCCCGCACAATTCACGAGGATGTCGACGACGAGGCCGTTCTTCGCTACAAACGCCACAAGCGACTCAATCCCGTCTTCGGACGCCAAGTCACACGCGCAGATCGACACCTTCACCGCCTCGTGGACCTGCTCGATCTCCGTCTGCATGCGTTCCAGCACAGCCTCACTCCTTGCCACAAGTAGCAGCGAGTGGCCCTTGTCAGCCAACTGGTAGGCCATCTCCTTGCCCAGTCCGGACGACGCCCCCGTGACGAGAGCAACGTGCTTGGACCGAGGCTTGGGCTCCGAAGTCACGAAGTTCCAGCGATGGTAGCGCGTCAACGCCACGTCGAGACAAGCCAAACCCAGGTAGACCGACACCAGAACGCGTAGTAGATACCCCACCGACTCCAATGGTAGAACATGGAGAGCGATGAGCAACACAGCGACGCCCAACGCAGGCTGCAGCTTGCTGTAGATCGGCTCCCCCTCCGGCATCATGGACGCGTGACTCAGTGTATGAAGTTACGCCGTGCCGTACCCCCATCGCGTTGATCGTAACCTTGGGATTTGAACACGCGCTTCAGGGATCACGACTTGCAGTCCACCCACCCAATAATGGCTTTGCGTTTCAAGGGCTCAGAAGTCCATTGGCCCCTGGAGACCAACACCGTCTCAAGTCGCCGTCAACACTCGCACCCCGCGTGTTAATATCCCGGGAGGAGAGCTATTTTCCACTCACTCGCTCGCTCACTCGCGCGACGTTTCTCCGTTGGTGGTTGCATCGAGAGACGCCGGAACTTTGTCTAGAAACCGCTGCGACTTCAACTCGACCCTCGACTCGCTTCGACTCGACTGACCGGCCAATTCGAGACTGCCGGTCGCTTGCTGAGGTGGAGCGATGGCGACGTACGTGGCGACGGAGCTGCCGATACCCGAGCTTAAGACGCCGACCGACGCTGACGAACTGGCAGAGCCCCAACAGCTCGGCCTCGGAGACGACCAGGACGACGCCGATGGGATGCTGCTGCACCTGATCCGCACCATTGCGCTGTACCTGTTCGTGTTCCTCTCGCAGACAGCTAAACTTGCGGTCACGGACGCGGAGCTCGCAGTGTTCGCTGCGGATGCGGCCACGCCCGACTTGCTGGACGCACAGGCCAAGGAGCTGCAGCGACGACTGCACGCCGCGCTCTTCGCCTGGGTGCAGAGCGAGGTGAACAGCAACCAGTTTGACGGATTGTTACAGGAGCAGAGGGCGTTTGTGGTGATCAAGAGACTCTTCCGACAGCAGCGCGCCAAGGCTGCAGCGCAGTGCCGCGTGCTGGCAGCGCTCTTAAGCTCGTACTTGTCGCGACTGGAGACCCCATTGGTGCGCTGCGAGCCCAGCAGCATGCTGTCGTCAACGCTGGAATACTTGCTAGCTAAGGAAAAGGATGCGAAAGACAAGGAGCCCGTGCCTTTGCCGATGCTGTACCCGCTCGTGAATGCTGTGGACCTGGTGAGCATCGAACAACGCGAATGCCTGGATGCGCTTATGAACCTGCTGCGATGGCTTACGGCACACGACCAGTCCCAAACGGTAAGCCTTGCTCGCGTTTGAAACCCTGAATGCATGATACTTACTTGTATGCCGGGTATTGTTGCAGGTTTTGGCTACTTTTACCAACAAATATCACGTTAAAGTCATCGGAATGGAGAAAGACAGCGACAGTAACTCTAATGGTGATAGCGACTACGTCAACAGTGAAGCGCTGGGCGTGTGCTTCGTGCAGACGCTACTCCGCTACTCCGACCACATTTTTCGACGGGATCTTCAGGTTTGTGGCTCACATTTCTATTCGTTTGTATGGTGAGATTTACACGGCACTGACCCAAGTCTTGCGTTTTCTTCTTTTGTGCAGTTTGAGGATATGGTCCCTACACTTTCGTACAGCGACACTGAAGACGACGATGTCTCGAGCGAAGATGGTTGCGCTCAAGCCCCCCACCAGCCGTCCAACGACGTGAAGGAGATGGTGGATAGTTTACCAAAAGCTGAGGCGGAGGAGCCCACCTACGCTGTTAACGTCGACCCGAGCCTGGCCGATGAAGTTGCATCGACCCCGTCTGAGCTACCAGAAACCACGCAGATCGACAAGAATAATGAAGCTCCGGTCCTGAACGACGGTGTTCCCCCGCCAAAGAACGAAAATGTGGCGATTCCCAGTAAGTTGACCTCCCGTTTACTGCGCAAGCGCAAGAAACGCGATGAGCGAGTGATGGCCGTGCCAGCGAAAGCTAGCCGTCGTGCGAACAAGTCCCGTGCAAAGGTTGTCTGTGAACCGGAGTACCCGGCTCAGCAGATGATGCTTGGCCAGGAGTGGGCAAACGAAGAACCGTTGCCCGCAGTCGTGTGCTTCGGTATTGCTGCCGCCGCTGGCACGCTTGCAGCCATGCTGTGCGTCTACTTGAACTAAAGTATGACAAGTAGTCACGCCTAAGCATTGCTACGATTTGAGGGGGTTTTAGACAATAAACTCTAATGACAAAGCCACCACGCTATCACTGCTGGTGGGCATTTTGCTCCTTCCGCGTGACATGCATGTACAGGACTACTTGAGTACTCAGCAGAGTTACAACACCTAGAAGTGCTCCATTATGTAAATGCGGCCTTATCAATGTGTGTACTTTTATGGTATGTAAGTTACATACAGACATTGATCCAGGCCGTACCTCCGATCTCAGTCTCTAGGTAGTACATTCAAATTAAAAAATCCCTGGTCAATCCAGCCAGCAAAATACTCGCACAACTCGCGTGCTATCCATCCTCTCCCCCTATCGCGCCTTGACGCTCTATCTGGCATGCATTTACAATCGATAAGCTCCCCGCGCGAGCTCCCATAAGCCTGCCAGGACGGGTGCAGTTGCCTCATAAGCCTCGGCTGCACACTGGTCGGGGGCATCGCAGGCGATACCTACACCCGTCACGACCGTCAGCAGCAGCGAGACGAGTGGGAATACGATGTATAGCAGCATACTCCGCTTCTTGGTAGCGTTGACAACGAGCTCCTTGTTGCCTTCCTTGACCACGTGGGCGTCGTTGCTGCTGTCCTCGAAGCGGTTAAACAGGAAGAGGATGCCCGAGTTGAAGCCATAAATCACAAGCAGCAACGGGAGCCGGAAGAACATGTTCATCCATTCGTTGCGCACGTAGTAGAGCGTGATCGCACCTAGCACCGGTAGCATAACCGCCACGAGGTTGAGCTGAGCCACAGCGAAGAACAGCACACCGAGCGCCAGAAGAATGCCCAGGATCTTCATGCCGTACGCAACCTCGCAACCGAAGACCTGGAGGGACGACGGTGCCCACCAAGAAACCATCCACCAGTGGTGACTGTCATCCGGCTGGCACAAGGGCTTCACGAACGCCACCTCCCGCAAGTTCTCAAAGAACACGATCGCCATGATCACCAGCACCACGAGAACGTCGGTTTTGGTGATTGTCCACACGAACGACGCGCGGTCCCGAGCGTTCTGCGCGCGCCACTCTTTCAGCTCTTCCATACGTCGCTGAAGACGTGCTTCCTCTTCTAACTGGCGCTGGGCCTCGCGGTTCCGCTCAATCTTCTCAGCGATTAGCTGCTGCTTGTTGTGAAACTTCTGCGCCATACGATCGCGCTTCTCCTGAGCTTTGGCGCGGTCACGGTTCCGTCGCTCGTTCATCTTCATGATGTCACGCTTGCGCAGCTGATCAAACATGCCGCGAAGACTGTTCACCAGCAGCATCATGTTGGACCGGTTGGCCAGGATCTCGCCAGCCTTCAGAATCGCGTCCTCGCGCTTCGCACCCAGTGCGACAAAGTTGGTCGCCAAGGTCTGGACACTGTCGAGGCCCTTGCCTTCGTTGCTGACAATGGCTGCGCAGAAGCTGTCGCGTCGGGCATCCTCCAGCATAAACTGCGCACTTTCAACCTCCTCGACGTAGGTCATCTCCATCATCTCGGCCTCATCCACCCATCGCTCTAGCCGGCGCATCGACGCGGCTGTAGCTCCGCTGGTTGCAGCTGCGGTAGCGCCGAGCTGCTTGGCGCGCCGGATAACTTGATTGTTGCTTGAACTGTCAGCATTCTCCAGCAGCAGCAACTGCTCGTGCTCGGGCTCGTGCGCAGACTGGAAATTCTCAATAGCAGTCTGCAGCTCCTGCCGCACTTTTTGCTGCTCGACCACTTCGTCGAATGCCTTGAGCAGGAAATTAAACTCGTCCTTGTTCTTCTGGCCACCGAGGTTGCTCACACTGCCGCTCATGGTCATGCTCCCACTCCAGCACCGTGCAAACGCGTCCATTTCACTAGACGTCGCATTTCCGTTACTACCGTTTTGCGGTGGGCTCCCAGAGTTTTGCCGCAGCGACGCGAGCAGCATGAGGAAGACTGGCTTCGGGATGGCTTCGTTGGAGTTCACCTTGGCCACAATGAGCTCCGAAATCTGCTCCGAGAGCTGCTGCACACGAGCGTTCTCCAGGTGCAGGCTCTGCAGACTCTCGTCCTGAGCCTTCAACCACGAGTCTTCGTCCACGTAACTCCTCCACCGCGGGGGCACCACCAGCTGCATCATCTCCACAGCCACCTGCTCGCCTCTGCACGCGATCTCCTCCACGGCCGTCAGAATCTCCGCGAACGTCATCTCCTTTCGACTCGTCGGGTGAAGCGGCAAGCCCACCAGTTCCATTTCGGTTTCACGGAACGCAACAGCCTCCAACTGCTGTTTGAAGTCTCTGGCATTGGCCACCACCTGCAAGTGGCGCAGCCGCACGCACGCGATCTGCTTGATGCGCAGCGACAGCAAGTCCGCGGGGAACTTGCGCAGCTCCTGATCCAGCGCGGCCGGATCCTGTTCACTGAAGAGGCGGTTGAGCGTGGTGCGCTCGCGGTAGAACCGCCACGCGAACCAGACCAAGTTCCACAGCAGCGCGACGCCCAGCCCCAGCACCGTGAGCATGGTCACCACCACGGCCAGCACGGCGGCCTGCTCCTGCGTCGATAGCTCCGTCTTGTCGTGGCTCCACCACCACACGGCCGTTCGGTAGGACGCGTATCTCTTGAGCGCGGCGTCGTCCTTGGCCTTGGCGATTGCAGCCTTGACGCCAAAGTCCTCCACCCCAGATAGTCATACTCATCTTCAACGTCTTCTTCTTCCTCCTCTTCATCTAGAGCCACCGGAGCGGCGGCAATTGGCTGCGGCTGCTTCTTGTCTTCAACCGAAGCAGCAGCTGCGGGTTGTGGCTCGTCTGAGGTCTCCCAGGTCACGACATGCACGTCTCCGTCGGGCCACGGGTCCAGCTCCGAGCCTTTGATATCGTGGGCCTCAATCGCAACGCGCGGCTTGTCCTCCGCGCCGTCCGAGAAGCTGAAGTCTTCCACGCGGATCTCCACGCGCCGGTAGGCTGCCAACAACGCAAAAACCACGAACATAAGTTACCAGATTCAATGGATAATCACAGGCGACCAGTTTAGTGCACGTACGATGCGAGCGCTCCGCCACGGCGCGGCGCGCGTCGCTGGCGCTTAGCAGCAAGAAGGCGACCACCAGCAGGCGGCGCAGGCAGCAGAGCGTGGCCGCGTTGGCCCCCAGAGGCCGGCGGAGGCGCGCGCGGGTCGGCATCTTGCGTCTCGCGAGCCCCAAGGCGAAGTGCCGGCCGCCGCCTGATTCCATTGGGCTGTTTCCGAGAACCATCCCGCGCCAAAACTCCCCATTTGTGAGATGTGTTGCCCTGGGCAACTTGCCCAGGTGGGAGCTCTTACGGTTGAGCCAATCAGAATGGTCACCTAATCAAACATTTGTTGAATTATACATAAAGCATGAACTTTGCATTAATAAATGTTATTTTGCAAATCAGTAGGTCTGACGCCGATAAACTTCCCTGATTGGTTGTTGGCCTTCTTAACTCATTGTTTCCGTATTGGCTGATACGTTAGGTTAGTGCCTTGTCTGAGCCTCAGTACTCGAGGGAGGTCAAGCTTACTGCTAAAGTACACATTTTGGTTTCGCAACGGTTCGACCGAACCGGACCAGTTGAAGCGTTTGTTTTTTTGGGATTTGACACGCAGCCGTAACGAACGAACTAAAAATTGGAAACGGACGACGAGAATGATCAAGTGGCGAGGCCCTTTGTGCGGTGCGTTATGGTATGATACATGGGTGGGTGGGTCCCCCGCTACCTTCCTACTCTCCCTACTGCTTAGTGCGAATTGTTCTACTACTTCCTTCTACCTACTTAAATTTTACCTGATTGTTGCCCTCAATGAACTTTGGGGCGGCCTAGTCAACTAGGCGCAGACGCTGGATACGTGCGTCTTGTCGGCCGTGCGTGTAGTAGGCTTGATCTCCATCTGTGAAGAAGGCGCAGAGCTTGTCTCAGGCTCGGCTGCTACCGTGCTTTCATGCATGGCGTTGCCCAGCGACGTGAACATGTCGGCGGTGAAGCCCTGCGGCAACTCCTTCGTTAGTTCCTGCAGCTCCTGCAACACTTCTTCCGTCGGGTCTTCACTGCTGAGTAGTCGGCGCTTACGACGTCGAGAGCTCTGGTAGTGCTGCTCGTGCTGCTTGAGTTGCCACTCCCACTTCCTTTTCCGCTGCTGCCGCCGGATAATCGTCGCCTGGATCCGCAAAAACGACGCGTAGATTTCCTGCAGTCGAGTCCAGGCTTCGGAAAAACCTGCGTCCGCGTCCTCTTCGTCGTCTACGTCGTGTTTAATGTCCTGAAGGTGCTCCTCCACCTCGCTCGCCTTGAAGCTGCTGTCCTTGGCCTGAATCTTCCGCAGCGTCGCCAAAATCTCCGCGAGCGTCACCTCTTTCCCGTCCTCGTGTTGCGATATATCGAGCGACGCGACCATTTGCTGCGTGTTCTCCATCTTTGCGCCTCGCATTTCACGCTTCAACTTCTCGACGACGAGCAGGAACTGTAGATGGCAGAAGCGGACGATCGCCAACTGTTTTCTCTCACTCGACGTGGTCGACGCTTCACTGTATTTCTCCCTCTTCTCCTCCTCTTTATCCAACGCGTCATACCATTGCATTGGCAGCTTCACCAGCTTCCACGCTACTTGAATCACGAACACCATCAACCGCAAGACGCAGAGCGTAATAAGCGCCAATACCAGCACGTCCTGCCTCGAGAATTCCTCCGTCACGGCGTCCTTCCACCAGGACGTCGGTTCCTCCACCGGCTCCTCCACCTCGCCTTGAATTGCTGCGTAAATACACAGCGCCACCGCGTGCTGCTCGTCAGCAAACAGCACCAAGCAGCTCCTCCACGGGTCCACGTGCACTCCCGTACCTTGCATAATATTGAAAATGTCCGCTGTCCTCACGTCTTTCGTGACTACCTCGATCACCGGTCGCTCCCGAGCGCCGTCTACATTAGAGGAAAAGCATGCAAAAATCAACCCACGCAACCGGCAGTGGTAGCAGGACGCAACACGTTAAAAGCCAGTTAGTGAAGCTTAAGAGAGCTCTTCAGACGACGGGATCAACCCACGAGCCTACCGCTGAAGGAGAAGTCTTGCTCGCGGATCTCCATGCGCGTCTTGGAGACTGTAAAGTGCATGAGAGATAGAGACAGAAGAGCAGTAGAATAAAGGGACAGAAATAATAGCGAGTCAGTCACGTGAAACGACCATTATTATTGAGGGAGTGATTGTTTCGTCTTCCTCCTTCACCTTTGGCAGACGCGCTGGGGCTGGCAAGAAGCAGCGGCCGGCGCGTCTCGCTCAGAAGGAGCAGGAGCACGTACAGCGCTCGACGCAGACCCGCCCAGGGCCACAGGGGATGCAGGTGTTGTTGCATGCTAAAGCTAGGTAGTTGTGGTTGTGGCGCTGACGAGTATCCCGTCCGTCCTCACGGCAGCAACTTCGACAACCGCAGAAAAGGGTAATAAAACGGACTCAGATCTGAGACCGTGAACGTTCTACAAAAATGGGGAAAATTCCCCAAATCTCCAGGGTTGCAGTTGTCGATACAAACAATGGTTTTGAGCGAATGAGAATATGGCCGGCACCATGTATGATAAGGATAACTTGGTGGTTCTTAACCGCACGTCGAGAGCAATAACCGAACTTCTGCGTAGGAAGCTCACGCACTGTACTTCGATAACCTGCCTCATTGACCTCCCCATCAGTCACATCTCGTGTTGATTGCAATTGACTTCCGGGTTAAAACTTATCTCCATAACCTCCAGGAACAGAAGAAAAAAAATATGGCGGACCTAAAGCTTCTGTGCGGGGGTGTACGGCGAAGGATCGAGGTTATACGTGACAATCGATCGCGATGCGAACGTGGTCGATCTGCAGGAGGTCGTCGCTGGCATCCTGAGTACCGAACAAGACACGATTCCGCCCAGGCTTGTGGCGCTGTACTTGGCGCGGAATAAGGATGGCAAGTGGCTTAAGGATGGCTGCCAATTGATGACCTTCCTGCAAGGTCGGAAGAGCACCAAGTACGAGGAGATACCGCCGTCCTGGAAGCTCTCCGGGGAGCTTCTCTTTGGCGCCAACTTTCAGCCCCAGCCGTCAGAGATCCACGTGCGGTAGACTTTATTTGGGGTCGTATGCAGGTCAGATCTGCTGTTTCGGTCGCGCTTTTCGGGAGGGATGACGTACTTTGGGTAGGACACTAGCGCGTTGGCTCTCGTCTGCGGACTTCTGACCGTGGGCCCGCCCTCTCTCGCTTCGCTCGGGGGGCGCCGCTAGTGGACTTCATAGAACCTTCGGCTGGCGTTGTGGGGCTGATGCCAAGTACAATGGCGTGGCTGGTGGAAAACGCACTTCAGACGAAAGGAGATCGCGGTACGGTCTATCCCCTCGCTGATAAAGAACTCGGGTATTACGAACCCAGAAATGTACCGCTAGGGAGAACGATTCAAGCGTTCTGGTACGAAGGCAGTGCAGACCCATGTTCTCTTCAAGCAGGGTGGGAGTTAGCATTTGTACGTTGGCTTCCGCTAGCCAATGTTTCTGTAGAGGAGCATGTCTTGTATTTCGAGAGCCGCGTGAAAAACTGAATTCTCGGCCATTTTACAGATTTCGCGAGTGTCCAGCACGAAAAAGCAGCGGCGTATTTTCAGTCACGAATATTTAGCCTAAGAGTCCCGAGTCGCCTGAAGGATCGATATCTTCGGTTTCCACTGAAGTATCCCTTATCGACCCAGATCATCCTGTTTACAAGTACCAACGGATTGAAGATGACGGACTCTTCGGGCCGTTCGGCAAGGCTGAAAGTGCTCATTTGATGCCAAAATCTCATTGCCATGATACGGACGACAACAATCGATTGGCGCTCTCCCGGGAGATGCATGGTGTTTACGATGCCCTAGGATTCGACATCCCTGTACTCAACATTGAAGTTGCATCGGGCCCGTTCTTGACAACAGATACCTGGTAAGTAATTTCGTGTGCGAAGCGAGATTCTAACTTGTATCTCCTTTTTAGGTGGTGTTGAATGTATCAATGTTCAGTCGAGACTACGCGTCCTTGCTTGAGCGGCTGAAAACCGGCTCAACGAATACTAGCGACCCACTTGTCATGAAAACGTTTGCTCATGTGCGTGTGCCTGGGGTGGAAGTTCATAAGGGTTCGCGAGCTTCAGGACAGCTATTGCGACATGACTTTCGGCCGTGATGTGAGCTATCGTGTCGGCATTTGACAGAGGATGCAGACTGCAAAAGAATTGGGGAAGATAGCACGTTATACTTTCGATTCTTTTATTTGTCTTGGATGCGATGCAGACAGCGTCGATCTCTTTGTGTTGAGCTTTAAAACATGCGGCGATACGGCGTCTGGCTGTTCGATCGTTTCAATCCGGCCGCAGCAGGACTGAATGGCACAGCACCCGAGAGCCTGAGCTCATGGCCTCTTCCTGCCTCGCTGGGCTTCGTAGCGCGCAGCGGCATCTGACTCTCCCGAGAGAATGCACGCAGAGGAGCGCCCGACGGGTTCAACTTCGCGTAGATGTCCTTATACGAATCAATCTCCTGTTCGGCGGCTTGGCGGGTTTTCGAGTGCAGTATACGCCTCTTGTCGACGTTGTTCGTGCGCGACGGCTCGTCCTCCGGCAACTGAACGTGCAGATATCCGAACTCAGCGCTGCAGATCTTGGGGAGCTCCCACGCCTGGTAGTGGCACCCTTCCAAGTGTTCGTGAAGCACAGCTTCGCGGTGTTCAGCCGGGATGGTCGAGGAAATGGCACGAATGGCCTCGTGGACTTTAAGCAGCACCTTCGACGCGCGCTTACGGGACTTGACGAATATCACAATGTAAATGAGCCACAGGACGTTCACGAGCGTGAAGAAGCCAATCGAGAAGAAGAGCAGCTTCTTCTCCTTCCAGGAGTTCTCCTCTGAGAAATACTTGGCCACAATGGGGAACAGCGCATTCTCAACCACAACGACACAGGCGATGATGAAGCAGAAAAAGACGTACTTGTCCAGGGTGGTAAAGTACGAGATCTGCGGCGTGAGGGACGCGACTTGGTTCTTGAATGTCACGGCAGTCAGCAACAGTGTCAACACAATCTGCAGACGATCTCCGGTTTCGACCAGCTTGCCATCAGAGAGCGGGGCGTATGAAATGAAGCACAAGTACGTGATGATCGCGGCCGGGATGGCTACATTCGTCACGTAGTATCCAGGTCGACGCTCCAGCATCATCTCGAAGCGAATCGACTTCTTGTCACCGTCAGCGTCGATCTCACCGACAAACACTTTATCGTGGTACACCACGTCGAAGACGTTGCCGAGCTTGTAGTTGGCGATGTCGAAGGTGCCAGCGTCCAAAGGTGCCGGTGTAATACGCATGGACTTCGACACGCCGGTGCCCGTAGTCAAGGTGAAGGTGAGCTTCTGCTGGTCCACAGGGAAGCTGTAGACGGTCATTTCCTCGCTGAACGTGCCAATGATGCGACGACTGATCTGGAGGTGGTTGAGCGGTTCAGTCACGGATTCCAGACGTGGAAGGCTCGTTGAATCGGTGTAAGTAACAGGTCCAGCGGGCGACAGGTACGAGTAAATCTCGCGTTCCTCCTGGGTGGAACTGACGTTCGCGATTTCGATTTCTGTTGGATCAAACTCGAGGATCTCCATGAGCTCCAACATGACCGAATCTTCGCGGATGGTCGTGATCGCTGGCATCGTGACTTCCCACGTCACATCAGCCGAAAAGGTTTGGTTCACCGTATCCACCGCCGTAAGCGCGTTCACCTCGATCTGAACCTCGAGGGGTGAAAACCCAGCCATCAAGCGCGCTGTCAACTGTCCAGGCTGACTGTTCTGTGCGGGCATGACGTCGCGAAGGAACCAGTGCGGATTGTGCCCCCACTGGCCAAGCTGCATCTTCCAGGTAAAGAGCGTCGGTGGTAGTTCATCGGAAGCCGCAGCAGCTAGCATCGAGCTATGCGTGGCATCCGTAGCGTGTTCTTCAGCTGCCTTGAACTTCTTGGCCAAATCCTCCACCTCCGCAGGGTCCATCTCGGTGCTGCGCCACGACATGGAGTGGACCTTGCGGTTGTTGTCGCTGAGGTTCATGATCTTCCAAATGCCGCCTACGGGCCATGACAGCGTCATGTATTCCGTATTTGCGAGGTAAGCTTCTGGGATCGGGGCCTCGAGCTCGAGATGGAGATGGTAAAGCACGCGCTTGGTGTCGATGTCGATAGCGGCATGCTCCACGGTGAGCCTGTCTTTCAGCACGGCACTCGACCACGACTGGGTCTCCTCGATAGTAGCGGCTGGCACACTGCCCTTGCGGTCCATTGCGACTCGAACCCAGTGGAATTGATCGGGAGCCTGCAGATCGGGATGTGATGCATTTCACCGAGATGCCTGGCACAGCCACTGATCGGTACTCCGATGGGAAATGACACCCCTTCCACTCTGCTTCGTCTAATGCCTTACATACGAATCTGCCACAAGTATCCGCAGTGGACGCGAATGTGGGTTAGGACGGATGGCATTTCTAACCCAAACGGGGCGAAGCAAATCTGATGCTCAGTTGACGCGATGAAATGTCAAGGTACGACTATCATCGCATCATCCAACGAGACCTCTCGACCGGAGTTACCATGACATTTGTACTTGTAACCATTCGCTGAGGGAGCAGTACGGGTCTGTATCTGAAGGAGACTGCAACTGCAAGTCGGAAATTTAATTGTTAACCTAATGAATGCGTAGCCAAACATGTGAGCGTGTTGATATTTTGGAAAGCTGTGTAGATGCAAGACTCACTAGACCATTCGGCGATACTTGACCTGACTGGCCATTCTAGCCGACGTGGCTACGGGGCTGCTGGTCAAAGCTACGGAGTGTCTTCGGTCACGGCCGCCACCTCCAGCCAAGAAAGCCTCATTAGGTTTCGCAGCTCGCAGTGGTTTCTCGCTGTCTGGGCCTGACGAGTACAACAGCGAACCAGCCGGGTTCATCTTCTCGATGATCTCCTTGAACGCATCGAGTTCCCGCTCCGCCTTTTGACGGCTCACTTCATGCAGCGCCACCCTCGCATCAGCTCGTTCAGTTCGTGGAGCCTCGTCGTCTGGGAGCTGCACGTAGAGATAGCCAAACTCGGTGCAGCTGACCTTAGGGAGCTCCCACCGATGAAAATCCAGACGCTCCAAGTACTCGTGCAGGACGGCTTCACGGTGCTCCGGCGGGATTGAAGTCGACAGCACGCGGATGATCTCGTGCACTTTGATCAATGCCGCCGACGCGCGTCTGCGCATCTTGACGAATACAGTGATGTACAGCGCCCACACGACGTTCACAAGCGTGAAGAAGCCGCACGAGAAGCCCAACAAGCTGTTCTCCTGCCAGCTCTCGCGCCTCGGGAAGAGATCCACAAACAACGGGAAGAGAGCGTTCTCGATCGCAACGACACAGGCGATGATGAAGCAGAAGAAGACGTACTGGTCCAGCGTGGTGAAGTACGAGATCTGTGGGGTGAGGGACGCGACCTGGTTCTTGAACGTCACGGCAGTCAACAACAGCGTCAGCACGATCTGAACGCGATCGCCGGTGTCCATGAGCGAGCCGTCAGACAGCGGGGCGTACGAAATGAAGCACAAATACGTGATGATCCCAGCGGGGATAGCCACATTCGTCACGTAATATCCAGGTCTGCGCTCCAGCATCATCTCGAATCGAATGCCCTTCTTGCCTCCATCAGCATCGATCTCACCCACGAAAACCTTGTCATGGTGCACCACGTCGAAAACGTTGCCGAGCTTGTAGTTCGCAATGGCGAATGTACCGGCGTCCACAGCTCCAGGTGTGATCCGGAGAGACTTACGGACGCCAGTTCCAGTCGAGAACGCGAAGGTGAGCTTCTGCTGGTCCACGGGGAAGCTGCGCAACGTCATCTCCTCGCTGAAGACGGCAACAACCCGACGGCTGAACTGCAAATGACTCAGAAACTCCGACGTGGGCTTGAGTGGCATCGCGAGACTTGTCGAGTCCGTGAAATGCACTGGGCCTGCAGGCGAGAGACTCGAGGTCATGTCGCGCTCCTCTTGCATCGAGTTGATGTTCGTGAACTCAAACTGGTTCTCGTCGAACTCGAGGATGTCCATCAGCTCGCGCAGTACCGAGTCTTCGCGGATTGTGGTAATCGCAGGCATGGTCACCTCCCACGTCACGTCCGCCGTGAACATCTGGCCCACCGTGTCCACGGACGTGATAGCGTTCACTTCGATCTGCACCTCAAGCGGCGAGAACCCAGCCATCAAGTGCGCGGTCAATGGACCAGGGTGGCTGCTTCCAGCGCTGTCTCGGTTGTGCGGTGGCATGATATCGCGCAGGAACCAGTGTTGGTCGTGGCCCCACTTGCCGAGCTGCATCTTCCACGGGAACAAAGTCGGCGGCAAGTCGTCCGCTTCCGCTGCGGCCAACGTGGAGCTGTTGCTCTTGCTCGGATCTCCAGAGACTCCGGCCGCCTCGACCTTCTTGGCCAATTCCTCCACTTCGAAGTGATCCATCTCCGTCTTGCGCCACGACATGCAGTGGACCTTTCGATTGTTGTCACTGAGGTGCATGATCTTCCAGATGCCGCCCACGGGCCATGTCAGCGTCATATACTCGGCATTGGCGAGGTACGGCTCAGGGATCGGTTGCTCGAGCTCCAGGTGCAGGTGGTACAGGACGCGGTCGGTATTGATGTCGACGGCTGCATGTTCCAGCGTGAGCTTGTCCTTCAGCACGATGCTAGACCACGACTGGGTCTCCTCGATCGAGGCCGTGGTTGTAGCCTGGAGACTCGTCCTGCTCTTCATGTTCGCGCAGTTCGGCTGCAATTACTCGAATGACAGTGACCAGACGGGAGGGCAGCCAAGAGTTTCATCTGATCTTCCGGCACTCGTCGGTGAGACTGACAAGCATGTATGGGTGACCCCCGGTCTTCATGTAGCCATCCAAGCGATTGTAGTATTTTTGAATTGAGGACGGATGGCACTTTTCACGGCAACGATTTGAAGGGTAGGTTCAGCAAATCGTAGACGCCAAAAAAATCGATTGACCGGGTGGACCACGTGCTCTTTGTTCGACACATGCTGCTGACGAAAGCAAATTGCATGTACAGTCATGAGTGTGTGTACAGGTGACCTGCGGCTCGCAGGCATCGATGGTGGCGATACCGTCACACCGGGGGCACCATCGTTGCATCTACACATTCAACTGAATGTGTGCCGTCACTGCCGCGTCAGCAACGGCACTTCATAATCGAGCACCAATGGTTGGTGCAGCGGAGCCTGGAGGGACTCCTGCAAGCAGGCAAACCCTGTCGGGCAGGTAGAGTAGTGGATATCTGCTTGTCTTGATGTACTCACGTGATATTGATCAAAACCAAGCTGCAAACCCATTTGCCATGATAACTTCGTCACGAACGCTACATTTACTCATAATGAATTTCATCCGCATTAGTTTGTGTGGGTGAACGTCATTATGAGTAGCGTTCGTGGCGCATGTACGCGTACGTACGGCGTGGCTCGAACCGATCTGTGCAAGACAATGGGGCTATCGTTTCGCGGTTCGTAGCCTACTAATAATCGTAGGTACATGTAAGCTGTCACGTCGACGGATCTTATCATCGTGACTGTCGCTGCCGAACAAACTGCGCGATCTGCTATACATTTCGAGATGCTGTTACTTTCTTTGGATCAAACCTCGGTGCACATTAATTGCGTTTGGCCTCTTATATATCGGTGCGGTGGGAGGCTCTAGCACTCGAACGACAGTGCTATCCACTGGTAGTAGAGCCACTGTTCCGGTTTTCCGCGAGTTGCGTGGTTACATCAAGGATGTCGTGAGTATTTGAGTCGAAAAGCTGGCCACAAATGACCTGACGAATAAAGTCTTTAACTTCATCATGCTCGACATCGAGTGCCTCCTTCAGCATTGTCAGGGGCCAATTTTTTTCACTACATGTACTCGCACACTAAAGGTTAATAAGAACGGCATCCTTGGTTAGATTTGTTTACTACCGGTACCCCTTTTCACCCTGACCGGAACCTGCGCGGAACTTTTACGCGGAACTCTCGAGTAGTGAAAGTGAGCGCATGTTTTCACTAACCTGAGAATGACCCGGAGAATATAATATTAGTATTTTATCCGGGTTCTTCTCTCAGAGACCGCATCGAACAAAAATATACGAATCAACCAAAGTATAAATCGCGATATAAGCATATCATTCGATAGAGCTGTGGCTTGTGCGTCGTTTGAGCTATTTGGCGCTGATAAATGCTAATAACTCGCGGAATGACATCGGTCTGTAAAATTGTCTCTATTTCTGGATTTGAATTGGGGCGTGTGAGCTCAATACCTTCCTATTAATTTATTGTATTGTGAACGCGTTGCGCGAGCCGTCTCACCACCGGAGTGGGTCAACTTCCGCATGCGTCGGGTTATCTCTCGTTCTCTACAGCTCGCTCTCCTCTCTGCCAGAGTCCATCAAGCGGCACGTACGCGAGCAGTGCATTTGTGAGTGCCTTCCAGTTTTGGCGGTCTTGTGCGCAGAGTCGAAGTAGGTAGAGGTCGGGAGCACGTTGCAGTCGATGCTCGGAGCCGAGCGTCTGGAGGTCAGCATCGAGAACCATCGGTAGCGTGAGTCGTTGCCTGCCACGCCATTTACCTGCGTGATCGTTGCTGAAGTACGCGTCCATATAGCGATATGCAGGGATTCCTGCTGGCCTGCGAAGAATGTGACCAAATAGTCTCCATCGGTTGCGAAGGAGATAGAAGCGGAGGGGCTCCGTTCTAGTTTGGTCGTACAGTTTGTCGTTGGAGATCTTGCGCGGATAGACAATGCCGATAACTTTTCGTAGTTGTTGCCGATGAAAACGCTCGAGGCCTAGCAGGTCTGCATGCGTGAGGGCCCAAGTCCCGCAGTTATAGAGCAGAATGGGCAAGACGTAGCAGTTGTAGAGGCGGACTCGCGTTGCTTCCGAGGTTCGCAATGGCCGAAGCCAGACTTTCCACAGTCGATGAAGTGCTGCCGTCGCGAGGTTCTTGCGTCGAGACAGGTCCTCCACATCGCCGAGAAGAGAGCCTAGTTTCCGTGTGTTGCGCCAATCTTCGGCTTTGATGCGGATGATGCGGTTGGAGTGCGCGATCGGGTTACGGTGAACAATGGTGTGTTCCGTCTTGGTAGTATTCATCTGGAGGGACCATTTGGCCAAAATGGCCGGGGCTTCAGTCTCGATCAGTGTGGCGATTTCTTCGCACCGGCAGACGAAGTCAGCGTCGTCAGCGTACGCAATCATGTCAGCGAGGAGGTCGTGTGGGACGTTGAGCTGGCTGGCGAGGTCGCGTAGAGCTGCTTCAAGATAACAACAAAAAGAACAGCGGATAGTGAGTCGCCTTGGGGGGTACCTGTGTTGCTCTCAACCTGCACTGCGGCCACGATGCCCGTGGGGATATGCGTAATGCGCACGGCACTCTCCGTGGTGTTCACGTGCTGGCCGCCAGCGCCCGACGCGCGATACACGTCGATGCGAAGGTCCTTGGGGTCGATCTCCACCTCCACCTCCTCGGCCTCGGGCAGCACTACCACCGACACGGCACTCGTGTGCACGCGCACGTCATTCACAGAGAGCAGATGGTGGCCAAGTCGGAGTGAGAGAGACGTCTCTCGTAGGAGTAGTCGGATTAGTCGGAGCTCGTTTTCACTGACAATTGGCTTGAGTACGGAGAGGAGTTTGTCGCGGTTGACTGTGTCAAAAGCACGAGAGAGGTCGATTCCAAGGACGTGGAACCGTTCTTTGTATCTCTGCGCACGTGCGGCAATCCACCTGTGGGCCCATACTGCATCGGCAGTGCTGCGACTGGACCTGAACCCGCTTTGGTGCGGGGATAGGAAGCGTTCGACCTTGGGTGAGATGCGACGGAGCACCACGAGCGAGATCGCCTTGCGGATGCTGTTCAGTAGGACGATAGGTCGGAGGCTGGTACACTGTCCGGCCGGCTTGTTTGGCTTGGGGAGTCCGAGAAGGATTCCGTCGCCCAGATGGATATTGTCTCCAGTAGCGAGGCCTTGATTGATGATATCAGCGAGAGGTTGGACTAGTTGACTTGACCCGTACTTGAGGAGTTCGGCGGGGATGTTGTCGGGGTCCGTGGCACGTCCGTTGCGAAGGCGGCGGAAGGCTTGCTCGAGCTCCTTGGCGGTGATCGGGTTGTTCAGTGGGAGCTTGAGTCCGTCATCAGCGACGGGCGACCGGTTGGGGTTGTTGAATTGACTGACACGATGGAATTGGAGATTTTCCAGATTCGCCCGAGCCTCGCCCGTGATTGGTTGGTTCAGAGGTTCACTATGGGAAAGGGAAGCAGCGACACGTGGCGCAGGGGGTACGCGGACCCTGGTCGGACTCGCGCTGGCAGTGTACAAGGTTTGGTGACCCCGGATGGAGATGTCCCCGAGAGTGGACCGCCAAGTACCGGACGAGAGGCGAAGCCCAAGAGAGCGTAAAAGTGCCTCCGACTGGAGGCCGCCTGCTCTTGGTGCACCGTACAGCGCAAGAGGAGCCCGACCGGATTGAGCGAAGACCCAGAAGCCCCGAAGTTGCCCAAGAAAACCCAGACGTGAAGCCCAAATGGAACATGATCCCGTCTATAAATGAGCCTGAACCCCAAATGGAGATACCAAGATACCATCCCAGATGTGAAGATCCAGCATACAAAGTTCGAGATGTTTCCGACCGACCAAGCCGACCAGCCAAGATCTGTTCGGATTCCGTGGAACATTGAACCTCGTTTGCGTACCCGGTGATGATTGTACTTGCTGGAAGTATGCTACGAGGGACCGCGAACGATTACGACGACAAGACCATAGTGAAGACAAGTCAAGATGGAGTGCATGTAAAGATCGACAGAAGATAGACAGACAGACAGACAGAGAAGAGAGACAACAGATAACAGATAAACAGAGTTCGTTTTGCCTAGGATCGCGCAAGTGAGTTGGAGCAGCCTACCGGACGTGCATTCCCGGAGGACCGACTAAGTCTACGCGTGAGGGCCCAGCAACTGTGACATCTGGGTCGAGCTCCCGCAACAGAGTCCAGTCCAAGTTGGGGTGAGTACCGGGTACCAACCCGAGGTTGATCCACTTCCATTTCATTTCCTAGTTCGTCCCTCACAGGAAGGCCCCGCATTTCATATTACCGATTACCTTGTCACCTGGTTGGAGTAGCCCCAGGTGGGAAGTATTGATTTAAACGCTATTGTGTGGTAGAACGTACTTGATTGTGTTAGTTTCCCTCAGTACTTGAGGGTGGTGTGCGTGAGCCAGGATTGACCAGTATCCCGGAGTCCGGCTGGAGTTGACTGGAGTAGTGACCGACCCTTTCACGGTCCAAAAGAATAAGGAAGGGCTACGTGTTTGCATATAACTCTGTATCTGTTTGTATTGTTTGGTTATCTGAGAGCTGTCAGAGGCGACGCCCAAGAAGGTTACGTTCTGCCCTGCTGCCTAGCGACCTACAAGTATCAAGACAACTCATCCACGGTTGAAGACCCCTGGTTACGAAGACAAACGAACCCACAGGGATTGTTCACAAGGACACACGCCACCCCGGTTGGAGTGTACATCTAGGTGTATCACTTCCGGCTAGGGTCTGTTCTGGGTGCACCCCCATTCGGGAGTCTACATCCAGGGCGCGCTAACTATACACCTGGGCGGTCAGGCGTTTACCCGCCTCGCCTCATGACCTTCAAAGTGTTGCTTGATCTTGATACCTGTTTGACGGTGGCTGAGAATGTATTTGCCGTATGGATCACATAACGAGGTTAGTGTTGAGCGGCGTCGGAAGAGAGCTCGCGTGGCCTCAAACATTCGGGCACTGTGGCCCGACTGTTCAATGGCAGCTAGCTTCTCGTCGATAAAAGGTCCCGCAAGAGCTTTGCTGCGTTGTCGGATCTGATGAAGTAGATGATTGCGTTTGGAGCGAAGCGCCTGGACATCCTTGGCATGGTCGTTGTAGATGAGGTGGCGGAGCTTGCGTTGCTCGTACGAGAGGCGCGATAGTTCAGGGTCCACCACTTTCGCGTGACGTGACGAACAAGCGGCAGGTAGCCGATCGAGTCCGCTGCTGCCTCCAAGGCCTTGTTGAGCGTCGAGACCCAGCGCTGATCCATCGTCGTGCGTTGTTGTTGTTGGTCTTGTAGCTTCTGTTGTAGGGCGTGCTGGTAGAGTCTTCGGGCATTCTCTTCGTACACAAGGCGATGCGCCACGAGCCGTGTCTCGGCGTCATTGAAGTGCGTTCGTTTCGTCCTGCGTCGAAGCCCGCGAAGAGCGCGGAGGTCGAAGTCAAGGGTGACCAGCTTGTGGTCAGACGGTGTGAGGATGCCGCCCCATGACTGGGCATTGACACAAAGTGTTTTTGTCCGTTGGCTGCACAGGATATAGTCGATCTGGTTGAAGATACTATGCTCTTTGAGTCGAAGGGTCCAGGTCGTGATGTTGCAGGCGCGCTTCCTAAATGCTGTGTTCGTAATAAACAAGTCGTTAGCATCACAAAACGAAGCTAGGACATGACCGTTTCGATTACGCCTTCCACGCCCCCAGTTGCCTAGAAAGGTTTCTTGGTCGCGACGTTGGCCGATCTTGGCGTTGAAGTCACCAAGGACAAAGGTGGTATCGCGCTGTGGTAGCTTGGCAAGCACAGCGTTTAGATCCTCGTATGATCGGTCTACCTCGGGGGCGGAGTACCCGCTGTGTAGTGAGTACGCGTTGACAATATTGACTCTCTGGGCTTTGGGTAGACGCAGTTGAAGAACTCCTACTCGGTCCGACTGGGCCCAGTATTTGTGGAGAAACCTGCGAAGATGAGGTGCAACTGCAAAACCAATTCTATGCCAGCGGTTTGACGAAGGGAGGGTTAGTAGATGGTACGTACCGGTCTTCTGTTCACTCTGGTAGACGATGCGAGTCTCTTGGAGACCGAGGACGTCGAGCTTGTATGTCGACAGGTCTCTGGGAAGCGTCTCATGTTGCTTGCGCTGGGAGCCAATGGACTGGACATTAAACGTACCTAAACGGAGATGGCACGTGGACTTCTTCGCACGTGGCTGGGCGCGTCGTGGCGGCTTGGCTGGGAGCTGGGGGTGAGAGGAAGCGGTAGAGAGAGGTGTGTAGAGGGAGAGACCCGTGAGAGACTGACAAACGCCGCGAAGCGTTTGCCGGAAGCGGTGAGCTAGCATCATGCTGGCTCACACTTCCCGGGAGGGCGTCACCCCAACCCGACCAGGATTATTAATTTATGCATACTGTATATTATCGGAAAGCTTGTGTTAAACTCAATCGAGCTAGGTGCTTTCCTCTTTCTACGAGTGACTTTAACTTTCAGATTTGGCTAGGTACGAAAGTTAATCGGTCTCGATAACTATATTAGTAAATGGTGCCTTACCGTAGTAACATTTTGTTCAAAGCAGTCTGGCTTTATAGCCACTTTACTATGATGCGCCCAGCGAATAATGGACACCCCGGTTCAAAGCAAGTAGTTTCATAAGGACATAGCTACCCACGGTACAAACTGCCCACTGCTTCGAGATTGGATGCATGCAAAAATTAGTTTAGATAAACGGACCGACTAACGTTAGATAATTGACTTTGTTATGTTCCTAGTACGTTCGTGGAACTATGGATGTCCGCAGCAACATTGCATTGCAAAGGGTTAAATTCTGGTGTTTATCATCTTTTTATCCTCTCTTTATGAATGTACATTTCGCACTAATAATGCCGCGCGTCATGGTACATGTATTGGATTCTCATCCGTCCATGATTCCAGAGTGTGTTGACCCGCCTCTAGGGCTGAGATCCCCAAGATGTTCACTCAGCATTGGGCTCCGCCAAATCGGGGCCCATTAATGAACAATGACCCTGAATCCTTCGCTCACTGGAAATCCATGACGCGGCCTTGATTGGTCTCTTCACTAGATAAAACCTGGGTGCCTCGCACATGGAGAAATCCGAGAATGATGAAAGCACGTCACCTACAGGCTCGAAAGCTTGCAGACAATGAAAAGCCACACATTGGCCCTCTTCAGCAAACTTGGAACCTGAAACCTGGAAAAAAAGTTCCAAGATAGAGTTTTTCGAGGTACTTCAGGTAAATTCACCTGGAAACCCGAACTTTCACAACATTCATTCTGTACATAAAATTTTGCAGTGCCTTCTCTCATTTTCATTTCCACTCCTTCCTACGCGTCGTTGGCCGAGCCGCGTGGCCCACGCGCGACGTCTGAGCGCCGGCGAGCGGCATGAACGCCTGTAGCGAGAGAGAGAGGGAGAGAGACGTTCCCACCGCCTAGTGTTCACCAAGTAAGGAGCGCTTACGGCAAGCAGAGCTCGTGCCGTGGGAGCTGCCGATCGTGTGCGGTCGACAGCGTGCACGCACCGCTCTCCGCTGAGAGATCGCAAGGCGGTGGGAGGGGCTCAGTAGGGCGTGTGGTGTTCGTGCTCGAGAGCTCCTGATGGCACGCGGGTGCCTGTGCGCGCAGAGCTCGTGGTGCTGTGATTACAGCAGAACGCGCCCTCAGTCGAGGCAGAGCTCTCTCCGCGCTGCGCCGCCGCACATACATCGTCGGTGGTGTGGGCCACACGACCTACTATTGGATTTAAAAAGTTCCAAGCTTCAGGGAGCCCCAGAGCTGCCTGAAACTTTGTCACTCAAGCGAGGGAATCTTGGAACATTTTTCGCGGTTTCAGGTAAAAAATGGTCATGCTGAAGGCACTTTTCCCTGGAACCGCGAACTTTCTTCCAGGTTTCAGGTTCCAAGCGTTTGCTGAAGAGGGCCATTAAAACGTAACTTTTGGTACAGTTCGTCAGGCGAACTGTACAGTACCAAAAGCTTCTGCATACATGAATGCATGTACATGTACATGTACATGTAGTTTCACTGTGAAATACTACTGGCAGATGGGGGGCACCTTCGGTTCCGACTAAACGTCTGCTCAACGACGAACGAGCATTGCTCGTGTATCCCGTGCAGAAAAGAAAGCGAAATTTATAATTTTTGTGTCCGAACAACCTTCCCCTCCACTAACTTCACTGGCAGCTGGCTAAGATAAACATCCGCTGAGCAGCGTAACAAATGTCGTTGCATTGTGCCGCGCATGTTGCAGCAACGCGAGTCTTGACTGTCATGTGGCAGTTGTCGGTGACTGCCATGTGCCATTCCGGATTTTGCAGCAAGTCGGCGATACATTTCCCTGAATGGCCATGAAGTTCCGACAGGTTTCGACTTGTCTAGCGTTGCTACTCGCTGCGTCGTTCACCATCGCGACAGTGTCAGCGGATCTCCCCAACTGGGTGAGCCCTGTGAACGCTTCGCAGTCCGGATGCTACCGCAAGACGTACTTTTCAAGGAAGACCTGCGCCCAGGGCTATGAGTCTGACGGCGTCGCAACTTGTTGGGCGCAGTGCCCACTGAACTACCCTGTGGAGTGCGGCGTGGAGTGCATCCCGCAGAGTGCCGACTGCACCTCGCAGATGCTCAAGAAGGTCTCTTCGGTCGGCACGGTGGCGCTCAACGCTGCGACCGCCGGCATCTTCGGCGAGCTGGTCAAGGCAAGCAAGGCCATCACGCTCGGTGTCAAGTGCTCACAGAAGCTGTACACTGCCTCGAGCTCCCTCAAGGACTATGTGGATGAACTACAGGCCAACGGCACGGAACCCAAGCAGATCTTGACGTTGGTGAACCAATCCGACCTTGTTATCAACCAACTGCCTACTGCCGTTGCCACGTGCCTCGGACTCCCCGTGTCGGAAGACACGCTCAAGCTGAACGCTGAAGTGGCGAGTATCGTGAATCAACTCGTCATGGAAATCGTGGCGAATGGCGCGTCGTTGCTGCACCCGAAGAACTTCTTAGCGTTCATGAGCGACCTCGGCGTCGACGACTCGGTCAAAGACATGGATGGAGACAGCGTCGCTGAACTCCAGGACGTCCTATCGTCTGGAGTGACTTGCGGCTCAAAGCTCCAGGTAATTACCGACCAGGTTACGCAGTTCATTGTCGCTGTCAAGCAAAAAGACCCCGGCGCTTCCGTCAGTGCGATCCGTCAGGCTCTAAGTGTTTCGAAGCTCCTGGTCTCGGACATCCCCGATGTGACCAACAACTGCGTCCGCAACCTCACGGAAGACGCGTTCACTACGCGTGACAGTCTGCGCTCCATCATGAGCACGATCACCGACGGTCTGGTGGATAAGTCTGTCGACAAGGACGGAAAGTCGACCTCGATTGCCGACTACCTGGCGTCGGTGGCCAAGATGGGGCTCGACGTCATCGGCATCCTCGACCCGACCGGCATCGCCGATATGCTGTCCACTTTCATCCAGCCTATCTGCGGACCGACCGCCTTTATGGGAGAAATTGATGACGGCTCGCTTGAAGACGCACTGGCGCTCACGACGGAAGGCGACGCGTTCAAGGGAAGCCACGGCAGCTGGAAGAGGGTTGGTGATGGCGCAGTGAACATTACGTTCAAGAGTATCGACACGGAAGACGTGACGGTCAACATCCACTCGGGCGGCGATACGGTGGCAAAAGTCAAGGTGAAGAGCGGCGATACGGTCACCTGGAGCTCGACAGTCAAGGAGCTGCAAGACAAGACGCTGTACTTCGATCGCTGGCGTCCTGGCCGCTTCAACATCCCTACTTCAGCCGGTGGATCGTTGGTGCTGTGGGTGCCGCACTCGTCGACTGGAGGAAACATTCAGCTGTTCGTGAAGATCAATGGCGACGATGAGAACAGCAGTGAGAGCAGCAGCAGCAGCAGCAGTGGCAGCGGCTCCAGCACGGTTCAAGTCGGCGATAGCAGCGACGAAAGCAGTGGCAGCTACGCTGACGTGATTCAAGTCGGTGATGACAGCCAGCAAGGAAGTGGCAGCGACTCCACGCCCGTCCAGGTGGGTGATAGTAGCGAAGAAGGAAGCGGCAGCGACATCAACGTGACGCCGGCTCCTACGACTTCCGACAACGCAGACCAGGTGGATCAAAGCTCACTTGAAGGCAGCAATGGTAGCGACGAGATCGACGTCACTCCGGCACCGACGACTTATGACGAGGAAAGCGCGACTCCAGCTCCAACGACGCCCGATGCCGGCCCCGAGCAGTCTTACTCGACCCCCACGCCGACACCCGCCCTCTGCGAGAGCTAAGCAGCATAAGCGGACATCCATCATTTGTACTGAGAAACCCACTTCAACTTAGAGACCCTCATAAATGATACACATACGAGTTTCCCCGCACACAAAACTCATTGGTCAATTTAGTATCCAAAAAATCCGCCGACATCAACGCCGACACCCCCGCCGACATGCCGCAACTGATCGTGACACTGCTACGCGCCGGCAACCTGCCGGTGGCCGACACCTTCATCCAGGGCAGCGCCTCGGACCCCTTCGTGACCTTCCAGCTGGCCGACGAGTACCTGCGCTCGTCCTGCGTGAGCGGGGCGCTGGACCCCGTGTGGCAGCCGGCGGAGACGTTCGAGTTCGAAGTAGGCCACCTCTCGCCCAACGCGGAGCGACACCTGGTGGTCCAAGTGGTGGACAACGACCGCTTCAAGATGGACGACTTGCTGGGGGAGCTGCGTCTCCCTCTGTCCAGCTTCGAGAGACGCCCCAATGAAGCCATCGTGGAGACGTACGAGCTTGAAGTGCCCGAGTCGCTCCAGCAAGCGACGAAACAGACGGGCAAGAAGTCCACCATCCAGTTGGACATTTGCTACGCAGAAGAGACAGATGGACAGAGGACGCTCTGCATCTGGGAGAACGAGGACTGGGTGGACGGCAAGTGGACACCTTCGCACAACAACGAGCGTCGCCACTGGAGCACCTACGACCTGCAGATGTCTTCCGACAATTTCGACCAAGTGGCCCCCGAGGTCCCCGAAGGTCTCGAAGGCGCGGGCTGGGCCTACACGACCAAGAAGGGGACGACCACGGCTGGGTCTACGCCAGCACCTACACGGGGCCGTGGTCGGCCTCAGCGTCCCCCACTTGCTACGCGCGTCGTCGTCTCTGGCAGAACAACTGCCGTCCTGCCGTCGCCTGCGAGTAAACAAGGAGGAAGACAAAGGTAGCTGCATTGATTGCATTGATATGCATTTGGTTGTGAAGAGTGGTGGGTACTACTACAGGCGCAGTCGCCTCAGATCACTGAGCTTCCTGCCCTCTTTGAATGTATAAACTGAATTGCACAGACGTAACACAAAACACCACGCCCCTTTCTTAGATACTGTAGCGGTCGATCAATTCATCACCGTCCGCTACGACAATCTGCCACGTTTTGCCAGTTAACTTGAGCGGGTTGCGTAGCCGGCGTGGTCATCCTTAATCTGAGCCTCGAGCTGCGCGAATCGGTCCGGCGTTAAGACCTCCTTAGCCCGGGCGTACAGGTCATTGTAGTTCTTGTTCAGCACCAGCTTCTCAGGCAGCGGTTGGCCTCGGTTGGTGGCTGTGCACGTGTCATTCTCACGCAAAACGTCCAAGAAGAGCGCGTACTTGGTGTTCACCTCCATGGTCGAGTCGACATCCGGTAGGGCGTCCACGCCGTACTTGTGGTAGACAGCGAAGCTGCGAGCGCCCAGGCGGATCATGTCTTCAGCTGTGATCATGCACAGAATGCCGGGACCTTCCGGAGCTCCGATCTCCGCGAAATACTGCGTTGCTGCCACCACATTGTCACATTCCGGCTTGTGTCGGGGCCACGCAGCGTTCATACACTCGCGACTGCAGACGAAAAATGCCTTGCAGCGACTGCACCGCTGGTGCGATATCTTGCCACAGTGCCCGCATAAACTCACGGGATGATCCATGCTTAGCTCTTCGGCCTCCGTCAGCTAAACGGACAATGAAATGAGCTTGTTCCGGTGGCAATTTTGACGCCCCAGTTGAAATGATTGCCCAAAGTGGCTTCAATCACTCTCGCAGACACCCTGTCGCGTTGTAGTGAATCTCCCAGGGCTTGCCTCACTGTACCAGCAACAATGAATTAAGTCAAACTCAACAGTTGGAAACTTTCTTCATTTTCGTTAACCCCCCTTCTTCCTCGCTGCATTAGGAAGTCCACACCTTGGGATTCGTGAGTAGTTTCAAAGGTTCTTCGGTGGTGGTTGATTCACTTGTGGCGGTTGGTTCGCCATACCAACGTGGTGCTCACGCATCAGGGTGTTCAGCTGAGCGATCTCACTCGCCGTAAACGTCTCCGCGGCGTGGCGGTACGTGTTGTTGTAGCGGCGAGTCAGGAACAGCTTCTCGGGCAAAGGGAGGCCTCTGTTTTCCGGAGACGCCGTGTCGTGCACCTTAAGCATCTCCAAGAAGAAGGCCAGCTTCTTGTTCACGTCCATTTTCGACCCTCGTTGTGGTGGCTCGTCAACGCCATGCTTGTCGTACACGGCCAGACCCAAGCGGTTAAGTCGCATCAGAGCCTCGCCGTCAATAGAACAAGGTACGCCGGAGACCTCAGTCTTCGCCTGCTCAAGCTGCTTCCGCGCGTTGACCACGTTGTCGCAGTCCGGCTTATGTTTGGACCAAACGGCTGCCATACAGGCCTGCTCACAAACAGAGAAGGCCTTGCATCGGCTGCACCGCTTGTGCGAAGGCTTGCCGCAGTTCTCACACGGAGCGATTCCGGGGGTGTTGCTGCCAAATGCAACCTTGGCCGACTGTCGTCGCTGTTGCTGCTGGTTCTTCTTTATGTTGTTCTTCATCGGATTTCAAAATCGATAATGAGGACGACGACAGTTTGCTTTATTCGACAGTTGAGAAGTCTTCACTCTACATTCGCAGCCCCTGCCGATCCCCGTCCCATTATTTCTTTCCCATCCATCAATCAATCACTAACCTGCTCACTGGGGGGCGGGACGAGGGTCGGCTTACACACAGTCTAGTTAGCCTAATCTACCCGCTCCGGACAGTCTTCCAATGCCTCGTACGCGTTCGTCTCCGCGGCGAAGTAGTGGAACCGCCGGCGCAGCAGACGATTGAAGAAATAGTGCGGTAGCGCAACGGATCCCAAGTTGTCCATACACTCGAACGACTTGGAGGTGGCCAGGTCGAAGCTGTCGTGTCGGTACCTGGGTGTGAGGTGCGTCGGGTTCAAATTAAACATGCGTGAGCGCTTGCCCTTGACGGTCTTCTCCACTCCAGACGGGAAGGGCTCCAGCAGCGCCTTGCCATTCACATACAGCAGCTCCGCCACTTCCGTCTCATTCTCGGTCGGCAAGAAGTGCGCCATACTTCCACACATAGTGTTCGGGTGCGACAGATCGTTGTTCGGCACGGACTCCAGCAAGCTGAGCCCCCAGGGCGAGAAGAAGTAGTCCTGGTGGGCCAGTTCATACGCCAGCCAGAAGGCCTCCTTGTCACCCCAGGAGAACTGCAGCTTGAAGCGCGTGCTGAAGATTAGCTCCTTCAAGACTTCCATCGCCTTGCCCGCCCTCGTCTTGTCCACGAGCACCATGGACGAGTCCATCTCGTGTCCAGTGTCTCCCCTCCACGAGTACGTCGTCTTCAGCTGCTCCGAGGGCTTCGGTCCAGTCAGCGCCAGCTTCCGGTACGGGAACGAGTCGACCAGGAACTTGATATAGGGCTTGCCCTCCTGCGTCTTCTTGTTCAGGAACCTGTTCATCTTGGCGATGCGGTCTCGGAAGAAGGTCGTGCCCGTGCGGACGTACCCGGACATGGTCCGCAGCACCGCTGGGTCGCGCATAATAACGGCGTCTCCATCCAGCAGAATCACCTCTCTCAGCTTGGTATAGTACAGCGCCAGCGGCTTGATCCAGTAGTTCTGGAAGGCCTTGGCCGTCTTGACCTCGCCCAGGAACAAGTTGTCCTTGCCCTTCTTGGCCAGAATCTCCGTGCACACGTCCACGATCTCGACGCGCGAGTCGTTGCGCGTGAGCAGCGCCCTGTTCTCGTCCGACATTTCCTCGGGGAAGCAGTGGAACACCTGCACGATCTCGTTGTTGCCCAGGCAGCGCAGCTCCCGGATGAGCGACACGCCCATGGCCACGATGCCGTTGTGCAGGCACAGGATGAAGCCCCGCTGGTAGTCGTCCTCGCTGGGCTGTAGGCCGGTCACGTTGGAGCCATTACTGTGCAGACTCTGCGGCTGGTGCCACGGCGACGGCCGGGCGCGCAGCAGATTGGACTTGACCTGCACCGCCGTCTCCTGGATGCTCGAGAGCGAGAAGTTGCTGGCGTAGGACGCCATGAGCCCCAGCGCGAAGCAGCACACGCAGGCCAGCAGCCACGCGAGCGTGTTGCGGCTGTGGCGCGACATTCGTCACCCTCAGTCAAAGTCTCACTCAAGTCCGTCCGCCACGCACTTGGTCGCGAACTCGTTGGGTCTTCGGCCTGCGGAATGGAAAGTGCACTGACGCAGATGATATCGAGGATCACAAACTCAAAAGTGTCCAGTTGTGGTGCTGTAGCCATCCGATAGAGCGGGTAGGGGTTGTACCATAGTGAAACCTAGAGAGCAGGTGTCGATTAAAGGGCGGGTGGTGTGCGACACACGAATCAAGCCGCTGCAAGTCAAACCATGACGGCGGATGGGATCTGCTCCGAGATCGGCTTTTGATGTGGCGAGAACGGATCGCGAGGGGCGAAGGCTTCAGCTTCAGCTGCAACTCGACGACTCGCCACTCAATTTGCGTGGTGTGGAGTGGCCCATGGTGAGAGTGACCTATCTTTGGCAATCCAGTTGCTTGGGATCGTCGGCCTCTCGTCGCTGCTTTCTTTGGTTTACCGGTACTTGTGTACCGAAAAGTTCCTGGGCAAGTCAATCATCACCTACTGTACATCTACGGAGAAGACTTTGCCCACGTGCGATTTGAATATGCCTCGTGGCTTGATAATACTTTACGGTATGTACACGCGTTGAAGTCTTTTAGAGCACAGAGCGTCACCATTCTGCAAATACCCGACACACAACGCTACCTTGCAGCTCTGCTACATGCTCTACACTTCCATTGTGAGTTGCAGTGCTACTGCGCAGAAGCCCTTCTCTTCTTCTGGCGCGCCTTGAACTCGGTCATAAACTTCTTGTAGCTGGGATATTCCCCTTTGAAGTCGTTCTCCGACATGTTAATCCATGCGGTCCAGGAAACTACATCCAGGCCCTTCGACCGAAGGAACTGGGCGCGCGGGCGAAGGAAGCGGCTCGCATTGCGCGTGATCAACCTCGTGTTCTTCTCCAGTCGCTCTTTCGTGAATCCGATCGAGACGAGGTACTTGAATGATCGCCAGAGCTCGCCGATATTGTGCATGAGGATGACCGGATTACACGTCAGAGCATAAGCGCCACTGCCGGCTCCGAACATCTCGTCCAGCGTGTCCGCCGTTTCTTTGATCCGGGCCGAGCTTAGTCCAAGGCACGCAGGCACTCTCGCGATGACAGCTGGCAACTTCTCGGCAGGGACGCCCAGCTCCACCAAGTAGTTCGCGTTGAACTCCAATTTATCGGCCTTGTGGGACAGCACCTGTGGAGCCAACGTCAAAATACGCGAAATCTGAGAGTCGTCGCAACCGATGTCCTTGAAAACTTCAACTTTCTGGTCCAAGTTGTCCTCGTGCTTGAAAAATACTGACTGCGGGAAAATAGTAAACACGTAGGGAATCTGGCAGTACGACAACACACACGCAGCAGTTAGTGTCCGGCACCCCTTAAAGTTTAACAGGACACAAAATCCACGTACTTTTCTCTCCGGCACCCCCTTCGACAGGAACCAGTCCACGGTAGTTTGGAGGTTCTCAAGCGAGGATCCCAAAATGTGAGGGAAGCGCCTGATTATGATGTTGATCTTGTCGTGGCTAAGGCCCAAGTCGCTCAACCACTCAATCTGTGCACCCACCACGAAATAAAACTGCATTAATCTCCTGTTTACCGCTTCCTCGCCCCCACCAATTCCTACCTTGGTCTCCATCATTTCCGTCGAATACCGACACATCTGAATAATGCAAGAGTTCCCAGTTACAATAAACCGGCATTCATACAACTCCAATAAACGCAATTCCCTCTCACCGTGACTTGCAGCGAGATGGTTCGAAGTGCTTGCGTCTGGCTCAGCCCGCGATCCCTCAAGAAGCGCACCGTTCGGTCCACCGCCTCCATGGAGAGCTGCCCCACGTACATCGGATACCTTCGGGAGATGCGCGCGTACGAAACCGCTTGGTGTCTACGCGTCGCGGCAGTGGGTGTCTCATCCCCGGACTTCACGGGGCGGCCGCGAAGCTCCTCGCCAGCGTCCGAAGCGGTCGAGAACTGCGGAACTGGAGCACTGCGAGCCGCAGCATGATGCACACTCGAATGGCCACAGACAAAATTCAGGATATATGATTGGTTGAATATAAACCTGAAATTGTGATGATCGAAAGTATTTTGTGCTTAAATTTCACAAAAAGTTTCAAATCGTTCTAAAAAAACACAACCAAAAATAGACGGAGAATTTCCCTAACAGCAACATTTTTTTCACATTGACGTCCATCCTTGCCGGATATCTACGAACAATTTACTTGCCAAACTGTCCCTGACCAAACTGCCCCTGGCGAATGTCATTGTCGCGAGAGGTGCTCGGAGTCGACGTACTCTTAGCGGTAGTAGTAGAAGCCGCTGAGTTGGTCGAGGTGTAGGCAGCAGTTGATCCACTGAATGACGAAGGAGGAGTGGTGCTGGTGGCAGTCGACGCTTGAGTCACCATAGCATCCGATCCGCTCGACGTAGTGGCCGTTGATGTGGTCGACCCGCTTGATGAGGTTGAAGACTCTGCAGGCGCTACGGTGGCAGCCACACTGGATGAAGTGCTCGACGCAGTCGAACTCGAACTGGTAGTAGAAGCAGCAGACGAGCTCGATCCGTCGATCGCATCGAGATCGCCCACACCAAGGTTTGAGCTCGACAGCGCCAGCGTGGCCGCCGCTGTCGCGTCGTACGCCTTCCCCACAGTGGCCGCAGCCGTCACGGCCGACTCATCGTTCTGTCCCGTCAGCTCGGCGTCGCTGTTCACAACCGTGTTGACAACGCAGTCGCGGCCCAGCGCCGATTCGCAGTACGACTGCGTGTCGCTCGCCGGCACCATGATGGCGCTGGACGTGCCGTCCAGCAGCACGGGCTCCGTGCACGTGTCCATGTAGTTGCCCTCCGCCAGCGTGTAGGACTCGTCGATGGGGTTGAAGTTGTGGCCCGAGTTGTTGTAGAAGTAGTTGTTGGCCGCGTGCAGGATGGTGTTGCCGCCCACCTTGGGCGAGCGTCCCGATGTCTGGTGGACGTAGTTGTTCACGAGACTCACCTGCGTCTCCGTGCCGTAGAAGAGCATGGTCCAGTAGTGGCGGTTGTCGCACGATGCCGAGTACTCGGTGTATCCGTCGAAGTCGCAGTTGCTGATGGTCATGCTCTTGACGCTGGCCGTGTTGGTGGCGATCATCTGGCGGCCGATGCTCGAGAACTTGACGTGGTCGAGCCACACGTTCTCCTGCGCGGTCTCGCCGCCGTCCGCGCCCTGGATGTAGATGGCGTCGCCGCCCCAGACGAGGTGCGGGTTGAGATTGGTGATGTGGATGTTCTGCACGA
Organism: Phytophthora melonis; assembly: GCA_024211575.1. Classification (NCBI taxonomy): domain Eukaryota; phylum Oomycota; class Peronosporomycetes; order Peronosporales; family Peronosporaceae; genus Phytophthora; species Phytophthora melonis. The sequence continues at coordinate 362,948 of JAMXKT010000068.1, forward strand.
TGACGTTGCTGCCGAGGATCCAGAGGCCCTTGCCGATGATGACACCGGACGTGCCGACGCCGCGGATGGTCTTGTTGCCCTGCACCTGCAGCGGGTTGGGTCCGGCGTTGTCGTAGGTGACCTCGACCGAGATGCCGTCGGTGCAGCCGCCCGTGGCGGACATGCCGCCGCTCTGCAGGATCACATCCTGGCCCTTGCAGCCGTTATTCTTGGCGATGCACTCCTGGTTTGACAGCGGGCGACACCCGGTCTCCGTCGTGGTGCCCTCCGAGCCTCGGTAGTCGAACTCCTGCTGCAGGATGATCACGCGCGCCTCGTCGTCCGAGAGGTACGAGGTCAGCTCGTCGATGGTGGTTGGGTAGACGGGGTCGACGTCGCCGCCACCGGTGGCGCCCGATGCGAGTCCGGGGCCGTGCCGGTGTTGATGGCGGCGGCCGATCGGACGGCGAGCACGAAGGCGCAGATGAATGCGTAGCGGAAGATCTTCATGGTTTGCTTGCAACGCTGGCCTTGTGTGTGTACTTGTGTCGGAATTGGTAAATTGCGGAATGAGTAAGCTACTACGCGATGAGCCGTCTGAGTTCGTCTGATGGGGGGGGGGCTTATATGTGCAGTAGGACTTGTAGGCTACGAGAACAACATGCCTTAGCATTGATACGTCATGAATTTGTTTGCTACATAGTTCAATAAATGTAGTCAACCCTGACTGAGGTAACGAGCTTGAAAATCAGGTGGGATCTGGGGTGAAGGCACCTGGACGCCTCGTGGGAGATATCCTCGTACGTAGACACGTGTGGCTTTGCATCGCTGCGCTTACAACTACTGTAATATCAACCATTACGCGATAGGTGGCAGCAGCAGGTGGGGCGCATGACTCATTTTGGTCGAGAGAGCCTTAGATCTGAACTAAAACTCCTTAGAACTGAACTAACAGTCTTGTCCGTGAACAAACATCCTGAGAATAGAAATGAAGTGCTAGGGGGTGAACACAAGCGCCTGAGTGGTGAACTGAAGGGGTGAAGGAGAGCAGGTTGCCTAGTCCTTCCGCATGCCAACCGCCAGAGAAGGGAGAAGCTACCCCTGCTTAGCGAGTCGCTGACAGTGACAGAAAACTCGCCTTGTGCCAAATGAGCACCACGGGTGTGTGAACCGTCTTGGCCATTCGTTACAGCATCATCGTCTCGATGTCGCTACGCCGGAGGTTTTCATTATTATCTGTTAGATCAAATGGGGTGCCTATTTTAGTGAAAGGACTCTAGCTGCTAGATTTACTCCAAACTCGCCTAAGCACAAATGAGCACCACGGGTGTGTGAACCGTCTTGGCCATCCTTTAGAGCGTCCTCAACTCGACATCAACACGCCAAGGGCTTTGTCTATTATGTGCTAGATCGAATGGGGTGCCTATTTGTTTAAAGAATAACTATCTGCTAGAGTTACTCTGGGCTCGACGCCGTTTGGCTTTGCCTTTTCGTTTGGATCTGGCCGGGCGGATAGAGCTATCTCCAGCTTCGGCTTCCTCGCTACCATCACGCAGCGTGTTTGTAGATACCTACGAGATAGCGTCCTCCACATCGAGCCACCCTAACGCGGAAAACGTTTGCATTTTAGCGGGATGTTAGTCCCGCGTCAAGTAATTGTCAGAGAAGCTTTTGTCTTCGCGACCTGCTGCAATCACGTCGTGCAGTTTGCGCCAAGCTCTTGACTCGTCGTCGCGACACTTGGCCATCATGTCGGACTCTTCATCCTCCGATGCCAACAAGGCAACGGTTCTTGCGACTTCGATAGCTGTAGCTGCCTCTCGAATTGCACCAACAATAGAGCTTCGGTTGTCTCCTGGTACCTGCCAACCTACGTCGCTTATTAGGCAGCTCAGAATCGTTGAGACCGATCTTAACGCTTGCTTGGCTTCGTCCGACGACCTGCATGCTTGCGAGAGGCGCAGTAGCTCACCCGTACGAATAGTAGCAACGTAGTTCGTAGTCGCTTCCTTGTATTAATACCGACCAATTTTCTACCCAGCAGAGCTCCATCCGCCACGTCGGTGCGGTCTGTTGGCGAGCAGTGTACCAACTGAGGCGATTTCACTGGGACAAATGTAGGGACTCGATTCTTGCGCTCGTCGTACCGGTAGATTCCTTTAGGGGCTTCAGCCAGCGGAAATGTGTTGTCTTCGTGGGCTGCGAAGTACGCACTCCTGTCTTCTAGTAGCAAGGCATCCCATAAGCTGCGGTGGTACCGACCTTCTCTCTCTTTAAGCCAATCTGACGCTTTCTGGGGGTCATTCGCCGCATTCTCAGCGACTACGTAGTCCAACGCTAAAACGTAGCGTCCTCAGACCACTTCTACAGCAGTAGATATCCTTGGCAGGTCGAGCAATACCAACGACTTCTCTGCATGATCAGCTTCGAGCTACGAAAGCCTGGCCGAGTTGTATCTTGGCCGCCTCACCGAGTTATGGTAACTCGGCTGCCTTACCGAGTTATGGTAACTCGGCCGCCTTACCGAGTTGTGGTAACACGGTAAATATAAGCAGCTGTGAAAAGCAGTACATCCACCGTTTCTCTGGGCCTACCTAAGTACAGTACATCTGGGTCTGCCAGATGGCACCTATCCCTTCGCTTGCTTGATAAGGTTGTCAGTTCATTTCTAAGAAAACGTTGTTCACGATAAAGGTTTTCTCATTTTGGTCCGTGCAATATTTGAATCTCCGAAAGTGTCTGCCGACGAGCGGCTTAATGAATCGTTGAGCTTTATCATGTATACTAGTAGTAATAGCAGATCCCTTACGAAGTTTGCTCTACATACCCTGAGATATTTACATGTGTTGCAAGCACTAAGATAATCTATATGGTGCCAAGTAAGCATGTTTTCAAAACGGCTTACCACACTCAGTCGCGGTTCGATCGGTGTCCAACACGCGAGCGATCCCGAGATCCTTAAGTAAGGGGCTAAGTCGTTGGGAATTCCTGCACTACCGCAGCAAAGAAGGCTTTGCCACACGACTCCACGCACGATAGACGTGAGGTGCAAGCTCTCGTTTGAATGTCAATCATAAAACGACACGAGCTGGTAACTTCGGCTAAAACCTGTTTTGCACTCAGGAATCCTGCAGTATGCTAGCCCAGCTCCATGGTCTCCATAGTCGGCGGTAGTTTTGCAAAGATACTATCGTGCTTCGTTCGCGATGAAGCTTATCGTTCAGCGCGTAATTTTCTCTTCCATAGCCTCGATTGCAACGCACAGTGTAAAGGAGGAAGCGGTCCCTCTGCTGTTGAGTCTCTCTGAATCAATACTATTGATTCAACAGAGACTCAATAGAGCCCAGGGAGCCTTGACTCACTTGTACATTACACACTGGTACGCCAAGGGTGGAGCAAGACGTCGCGTGCCCCGCCGATCAACAAACAGTTGATTCGCATTGACAGTACAAGCTGTCACTCCAACAGGTAATCTGTCAATTTGTCAGCAGATCGCCATGAGATCTTGTCGAGGATCGTAGGACAACAGCCACTGGCAACGTCTCACGAGCTATCTCGTATGCATCCGGGCAAATTCATCCAACATCCCTCCTGGTTTTCAAGCGCCTTCTAATTGTGTATGCCTTGTCTTGCATTGATCGACTGGAAATCGGTGCTTGGACCGACTATTACAAAGGTCGTTGCATCCCTCTGGACCCCATAGAGATCCACGGTCTATCAATCGCCCGAACCAATACCAATCCCTTCGTCGCAACTAGCACTGCCATTTACATCAACCACTTAGCAATTTACCAATTCCGACACAAGTACACACACAAGGCCAGCGTTGCAAGCAAACCATGAAGATCTTCCGCTACGCATTCATCTGCGCCTTCGTGCTCGCCGTCCGATCGGCCGCCGCCATCAACACCGGCACGGCCCCCGGACTCGCATCGGGCGCCACCGGTGGCGGCGACGTCGACCCCGTCTACCCAACCACCATCGACGAGCTGACCTCGTACCTCTCGGACGACGAGGCGCGCGTGATCATCCTGCAGCAGGAGTTCGACTACCGAGGCTCGGAGGGCACCACGACGGAGACCGGGTGTCGCCCGCTGTCAAACCAGGAGTGCATCGCCAAGAATAACGGCTGCAAGGGCCAGGATGTGATCCTGCAGAGCGGCGGCATGTCCGCCACGGGCGGCTGCACCGACGGCATCTCGGTCGAGGTCACCTACGACAACGCCGGACCCAACCCGCTGCAGGTGCAGGGCAACAAGACCATCCGCGGCGTCGGCACGTCCGGTGTCATCATCGGCAAGGGCCTCTGGATCCTCGGCAGCAACGTCATCGTGCAGAACATCCACATCACCAATCTCAACCCGCACCTCGTCTGGGGCGGCGACGCCATCTACATCCAGGGCGCGGACGGCGGCGAGACCGCGCAGGAGAACGTGTGGCTCGACCACGTCAAGTTCTCGAGCATCGGCCGCCAGATGATCGCCACCAACACGGCCAGCGTCAAGAGCATGACCATCAGCAACTGCGACTTCGACGGATACACCGAGTACTCGGCATCGTGCGACAACCGCCACTACTGGACCATGCTCTTCTACGGCACGGAGACGCAGGTGAGTCTCGTGAACAACTACGTCCACCAGACATCGGGACGCTCGCCCAAGGTGGGCGGCAACACCATCCTGCACGCGGCCAACAACTACTTCTACAACAACTCGGGCCACAACTTCAACCCCATCGACGAGTCCTACACGCTGGCGGAGGGCAACTACATGGACACGTGCACGGAGCCCGTGCTGCTGGACGGCACGTCCAGCGCCATCATGGTGCCGGCGAGCGACACGCAGTCGTACTGCGAATCGGCGCTGGGCCGCGACTGCGTTGTCAACACGGTTGTGAACAGCGACGCCGAGCTGACGGGACAGAACGATGAGTCGGCCGTGACGGCTGCGGCCACTGTGGGGAAGGCGTACGACGCGACAGCGGCGGCCACGCTGGCGCTGTCGAGCTCGAACTTTGGCGTGGGCGATCTCGATGCGATCGACGGATCGAGCTCGTCTGCCGCTACTACTACTACTACCAGTTCGAGTTCGTCTGCAACCAGCACGAGTTCGGCTTCGTCGAGCGGTTCGTCGTCGACGGCTCAGACGTCAACGTCTACTTCAGCCCCCAGTGTGGCTTTCACTGAGGCTTCTACCTCATCAAGCGGGTCGACCACGACAACGTCGAGCGGATCGGATGCGACGGTCACGCAAACGTCGATTGAGTCAAGTGGTTCCACCGCTTCGTCGGCGTCGACTGCTTCCAGTGATTCAACGGTTCAGCAATCGACATACTCGTCCACTTCGAGCAACACCCAGGGGGATATCGACGCTGCATCAGCGTCGGAAACGGGTTCTTCCGTTGCAGGTGAAGGCGATTACTTGGCGACTACCAACTCCACCTCCATCTCTCTTGCGGACAGTGCTGCGACTTCGCTCGCTGCCAGCCAGTCCCGCGGTTCCTCAAGCTACTCGGAGGGCTCGAAGGGTGTTGACACGACCTCCAGTTCAACGGCCAGTTCTGTATCGGGCAGCAGCACGACAACTTCGGTTGATGCCAGCCAGTCCAGCGGTTCATCCGTTTACGCTAGCTCAGACGCGTCCACGAGCTCAACGACCAGCTCTGCCTCGACTGCGGCATCCTTCGCATCTGCCGCCGACACGAGTGCTTCCACGTCAGCGTCGACGTCCACTACAGCTACCAGTGAGCCCAAGAAGTGCAATTCTTCTCTCACCCGTCTGTAAGAAGTCTGTGCGAACTACCACGTAGTCTACGTACCCGTGAGTTAAGAAAAAAAAACTGTTAGTGCTATAGTTTTGACTCGCACATTGCAGCCGTACAAATTGAACCACTTTAATCAAAAACCGTAAACCATTGCGATCTTTCTCCGCCAAAAGGTCACTTCGCGAAAATCGCCATGGACGGGAGCAGCACTTTGGTTAGTCGTGGTGGGTCCGACGGGCTTCGCCGCCATGGGCGTGACGACGCTCGGCGTCCGTTGACCCCAACTCGGCGCAGCAAGGTGAGGCGTCCGATGTGGTTCTATGTCGTGCCTCTACTGCTGCTCGTCGGCGTCATGTATTCCGCTGGCAGATCCTCGCCCTCCTCATCCTCCTCCATTCGAGTCGAGCGTCCGAGGGCCGCCACGACCAACAGGTTAAACTGGAACAAGAACACGGCGTTCAAAGCGGTGGAGACCCCAGCACGCCGTCAAGAGACAAGGGCATCATCATGTGCATGCACAACGAAGCAGTCCCCATGGGGCTTTCGCTCGTGAAGGAGCTGCGCTGTCTCGGGAATCACGAGCTCATCCAGGTCTACCACTGCTTCCCCGAGGAAATGTCGGACCAGTCGGTCACGATGCTGCTCCAAGCCGACGACAACCTGGAGATCGTGGACGTGTGCCAAGATCTTGTAAAGCGCGGCTTGTTGACCGAGGACAAGGCGAAGCAGTTCCGAAGCTGGTGGGCCAAACCGCTGGCCATGTACCATACGGACATCAAGGAGGTGCTGCTATTGGACATCGACGACATCTTCATGCGTGACCCGGCAGTACTGCGCACGACCGAGGGCTATCAACGCACGGGGACGACCTTCTTCTACGACCGGGTGCTTTCCAGCAACGAGTTTTTCAATCAAAATGTCAACAATGGGACGCAGTATCTTCAACAACTACTGAATGAGTTCGACTACGCCAAGTTCGGTTTACCACCGGGGGCTTCTCCATCGGCGCATCTCGACCCGGAGACGTCGTTCGCGTGGACACGTCAGACGTCCCACGAACAGGACTCGTCCCTCGTTGCAATCGACAAATCTCGAGCTGGCCAAGCTATCAACGTGCTGTTCTTCCTCATCACCGAGCAGCGCTTCATTCGAGAATTCTCCTATGGTGACAAAGAGAGCTTCTGGCTGGCGTTTGAACTGGCCAAGCAGGAGTACTTCTTCTCACCGTGGGGAGTGGGGGACATTTCGTCGTCCACGAACCAGGACATGATCAAGCATAGCGACTCTCTATGCGGCAGCATCGTTCAGTATATGCCGGTTGAGGACGATACGCCCGAGTTCTTGTACGTGAACGGCAAAGCGCTGTTGGACCCGATCCCTGGGCCAGTTGAGATGCTCGGTAAGGTCTCTCACAACGTGCTGTTCAACATGAGCCCAACACACCTGACACCCCGCCAGAAACGCAGACCGAATGGCGGTACTCGCACCGATTACAAAGGAGGATTCCCAATGGAATGCCTCATTGGATTCGGAGCCGACCCGCTACCGGAGAAATTCCTGCCTCAACTGCTGCGACGTCGATTTTTCTACTTTGGCATCCGGATGGGGGTGCTCTCTGCGTTAGACCATTGCTTCCCCGTAGAAGGCATGGAGTAGCTTGCTTTCCTTACCTAAGTTACTGTACGTAGTCCGCTACAGTTGAGATGTAACTTTGAATACAGACTGTATGATACAGTACGCTTGTCCCCTCCTGAATAATAGACAACTAGCCGAGCGCCGCCGCTACGCGGCGGGAAGTTTTGTGGTTAGTCGTAGTAGTTAGGTCCGCCCACCTCCGCTTCGCTTCGGTGGGCTTTTATCATGTTCCAATGTTTTAATTGCCGTAAAAAAATGTTTTTAGGTTGAAAGTACTATCAGTAGAGTGACGTGTCTGGTACTTACTGTAAGTATCAGCCTCGTAAATGGTAAGCCGTTAGACCTATTATGTCAGAGTACCTAGAAGTAACTGCTGTTGCAAGGTGATACTGTGTTAGTACGGTACTATGTGGGTCCACATACGTACTTAAGTACAAATACTTTAAGTAGTTAATACAAAGTCGCCATTGTAAATCAAGTTGAAATAAGCGTTGACATGAGCCGCTTGTTGTGATGGGGTAGATATTGCTATCGACACTGGTCAGTTAAGTCTGTCTACGTGTTATCGCACTTTCATAGTTTCTGTTATTTGGTTCGTAGGCTATGTCATTTTGAAGTGCAGCCTGTAATCAGCTATAAGCCCAGATAACAATCAAAGTATGGGCTTCGTTATTGCTGTACTCAGCATTATCTGAAGTGTTTGTGTCCTTAGTAAAAATACTGACTATACATTGTGCTACATCGTTTCAGCATTTTGTATCTTCCGCCAAATGTAGCTGCACGCCGCGCTATACTACGTAAGTACTTAAATACGTGGTCTGCTTCAAAACTCCATATTTTAGACGTGGTGTTAGAAGTAGATGAAGCATGCATGTACGACCTCTCTATTGAACGCGTGCCAGACGCGTTTCGGCCCCCCGCCGGGGGCCTCGTCAGTGGCTTTACCAATCGAGAAGTGAGCTCTCTCTCTACGTGCCCTCCTGGGCGGTCGCCCCTACGAACCTTCTAGAATCCTCCTAAAGATCTTCGTGGGTACGACTCTGGTGTCGTAACCGTGTACCCCCACCACGGGGATACACCTACGTGCCTGCAGCACTTCCAACACGTGGCTATCAGTTTGTTATTCAACTACGCGGAGAACATTAGCATTTTAGCGTACCACCTGCATCGCAGTAGGAAAAATGTAGAGACTGCGCACTCGTAACTATAAATGCCCTATGTTAATTCCGTTTCATGCATGGATGCCCGTGCAATAACATGGTTAGACAAGGAATCCCAGCGTAAACTATAAGAAAAGCTCCCGCTCAGTGAATAATTACTAACCTAGCAGCGAACGCATTATCCTACCGCGCTACACATTGTACCTTCAAGATATTCAAAACACGTTTAAGCAAGTGTACCTTTCGCCACATGTACCCGCACTGCTATCGCTTACTCTCCATCTTTATCGTTTACTACTTGCTGCTACTGTATACTACGTGTTGCTATCGCCAACTACGCGGTGAGCCTTATCAATATCGTAACATATATATTGAGCCAATCTCGCTGCATTTCGTTATTATAGAAAGTAGTTGGGCAGGCCCAGCTATCGGGACGACACCGAACTACGCGCAGCTCTATTAGCTATTTTATGATACGGTGGGCGCCGCCGCTTCGCGGCGGTAAGTATAGATTAAGACTACTGGGTGTGCAAGTGCCCCCGTTCCGCTCGCCTCGTCGGCTCGCTGCACTACCCGCAGTGCTAGGTTAATTATGTAGGGTAGGCGGGCCCTGATGGGGGCCCGCAATGCAGCATAGGGTTTTCGGGGCTGCCTTCGCTGCGCTCGGCAGCAAAATCGGAATTAGCGGTGATCGTACTTAGTGGGATAAGTGTGACGATTTCTGTGACCGACAGGTTCTTGTTGATGCTTTAGACTAGCCGAGCGCCGCCGCTACGCGGCGGGAGGAATTGTGGTTGGTTACAGTAGTGAGGGCCGCCCACCTCCGCTTCGCTCCGGTGGGATTTTATCCAGTTCCATTGTTAATATTTTCCATTGTGTTTGTTGATACAGGTTGGAATTACTATCTGCAGAGTGATGGGATTGGTATCAGCTTAAATATCGATTTCCACGTCAGAGTTACTATGATTAGATGCATGTTGCAGTGTAAAACATTTGTAGTTGTACGGCGTGCCAACATAAGTTTCTCTACGTGTTTTATTGAGTTTGTCATGCTACCGTAGCTCTCTGTTATTTAGTTTGTAACCTATCTTTCCACATTCTGTATGGAGCCCCAAAGTATGGACTTCGTTTTTCCTCTACTAAGCATAGCTTATCTTCTTATAAGAATACCGAGCAGTTAGTAAGTATACAACGTCGTATCAGCACTCCATAATGTCTTTTGAGCTGCGGGGTGCACAAACTTCTACGTGACCTGCTTCAACACTCTTTTCTTACCGCTATTTCAGCTGATTATTTTACTACGCGGTATGCATTAGCATTTTAGCGCCCGCCTGCATTAATAGTAGCTAAGAAGTGAAGGTAAGAACATTGCACCGCGTAACTACAAAGTTGACGCTCACGCTATAGTAATTCTGTTTCCTACATGTATATCCGCTCAATAACATAGTTGTTGAACACGCTGCTATCGCTTACTGCACACTGCCACCGCTTACTATGTGTTGCTATCGCTAACTACGCGGTGAGCCATATCAATATCGTAGCATGCATCTATATTAAACTAAGCCAACTTCGCATTGGTGTAGTTATTTTAAGTCGTACGTCCAGCGTAGCTATCCTTGCCGCAGTGGACCTATTTTAATTGATAGTAGGAATTAGAAAATAGCCAAGTGCCGCAGCTGCTGTAATGTGTCCACTCCTAAAGCATTATAGTAGGCCTAAGCTGAGGATACACTTCAGACTCGCCTTGCAATGCAATTTAATTTCGCATGTCAATGTGAACCTGCGTACATAATAACAGCCCCAGTTTAAGTAAAATATCTACTATCTTCAGAACAGGTTATCCTACCGACATGCAGTGACCTCGGTTGCTATAAAGTGTTTATACCCAGACATATATCGTGAAAATAAGCTAGGCTCTCTGTAAATAGATTATCCACCTTCAGCTTACCTTGGGCAACATGTACTCGCACTGCTACCACTTGCTACGTCGCTGCAATCGCTTACTACGTGCTCCTATAGCTTTCTACGTGCTGCTATCGCTAATTATACGATCAGATCGCTTGCTACGTGCTGCTATCGCTAACTATATGTTCAGATACTACGTGCTGCTATCGCTTGACTATTCGCTCCTAGCGATGACTACGTGCTGCTATAACTCACTATGCACTGCCATCCCTTTACTATGTGTTTATAATAGAGCTACATTGATATTGTACTTAGTAGCAGGGTAGGCCCAGCTATCGCTGCCTCAAACATACTGTACTCACCCTGTTATCGCTGCTACGCTCATTAATATCGTAAAGGGTGCTAATAACAATAATTAATCTAGCGGCGAGGGTAATACGGTCGCCCCCGTTCCGCTCGCCTCGTCGGCTCGCTGCACTACTCGCAGTGTTATTTGTTAGTAGGTAGCTAGGCGGGCCCTGCGGGCCCGCTAGATCGCAAGTGGGTGCTGCCTTCGCTGCGCTCGGCAGAAAATCGGACTTAGTGGGATTCGTACTTAGTGAATAAGCGTGACGATTTTGATACGGACGGACAGCGCGTCGTTCTGATTGATACTTAAGATTATTGTCATTTCTGAAAATGTTATGTAATATTTTCAGAAACTTCCTTTCTGGATATTTACATTTTACTTTCAGGAAAACTCAGGTCGCTTCCTACATGCGTCGATGATGCCTTTTGCACGGCGTACACATCGTTGTAGGTTCTCAACCTATAAAACATTCATACTAAAATCCATACGAAACCTATAAATCGAGCCCAGCCGTATCGGGGATAAGACAAGCATCCGCGTCATTCCTGCTCTTCCCGGCTCAAGTGCGCACAACTCCCAGTGTAGGACATGCACGACTCCAGCACTTTGGTGAGTCGCGGCGGCGGCAACGCTAGCAACTCCCATGTCAACGCAATGGAATCGGGCCGCCCCTCTCGACCGCAAGCTCCTCGAGGACGCAGCTCCAGTCGCACATGGTCCTACGTGGTGACTTTCGTTCTGCTGGTCACCGTCATGTACGCCTTCATGCCCCCTTCAGCACAGCAAGAGCGTAGCGCCAGTATGCAGCGAACTACCAACGACAACCAACAGGCCATCGGGATGGCAACGCACAGTCCGTCGACCAGCCAGCGAAGCCCCAAGTTCGACTCGACCGTCACGCGCGACAAGGGCATCATCATGTGCATGCACAACGACGCAGTGGCCATGGGCCTCTCGCTCGTGCGGGAGCTGCGCTGCCTCGGCAACAAGGAGCTGGTCCAGATCTACCACTGCTTCCCGGAGGAAATGTCGGAGCAGAACCGCGCGCTGCTGCTCGGCGCGGACGACCGCCTCGAAATCGTCGACGTGTGCACCGACCTCGTCAAGCGCAACGTGTTGACGCAAGAGGTGGCCGAGAACTTCCGTAACTGGTGGATCAAGCCGCTGGCCATGTACCATACCGACATCACCGAGGTTATGTTGCTGGATATCGACGACGTGTTCATGCACGACCCCGCTGTACTTCGCACCACGGAGGGATACAACAACACGGGCACGACGTTCTTCTACGACCGCGTGCTGTTCAGCCGCGAGTTCTTCAACCAGGACGTGAATGGCACGTCGTACCTCAAGCGCGTGCTCAAAGAGTTCGACTACGCCAAGTACGGGCTCGAGCCCGGTTCAAGTCCGTCCACCCGCCTCAAGAGGTCGTACGCGTATCGGGGCGTAACGTCGCACGAGCAGGACTCGTCACTCGTCGCCATTGACAAGTCGCGCTCGGGCCAGGCCATGCCGATCCTGTTCTGGCTGATCACCGAGGAGCGATTCAGGATGCAGCGCTTGGAACGAGACCCGTTCTCCTACGGCGACAAGGAGAGCTTCTGGCTGGCGTTTGAACTCGCGAAACAAGAATACTTCTTCTCGCCATGGGGTGTCGGCGACATCTCGTCGTCCACCAATGGAGACTTGGAGAAGCACAGCGACACCCTCTGTGGTAGCATCGTGCAGTACATGCCAGTGGAGGGCCAACCCTCGGACTTCCTCTACGTGAATGGCAAGGCCATGCTGAACCCATTCCCCGTCGCGATGGACAAGCTGGGTACGGCCACGCACAACGTTCTCTTCAACACGAACCCGACGCACATTACCCCGCGCCAGCGACGCAAGCCCAACGGACGCACGCGCTCCGGCTGGAAAGGTGGCTACGCTATGGAGTGCCTCGTGGGATTTGGTGCCGAGCCGCTGCCGGAGAAGTTCGCCGCTCAGCTGCTGCGTCGGCGCATGTTCTACTTTGGCATTCGCATGGGCGTGCTCTCCGCGCTCGACCAGTGCTTCCCGTTCGAGGGTATGATCTAGAATACTTGCATGGTTTTCATGTGTTTAGTAGCGATGTAAATACAGTATGGGGTCCTTGCCAGCAGGACGTCTGTCCTGAAGACCCGCAAGCAGCAACCGTACTGCGTTGAGGAAGTGCTGAAGTTGTAGGAAATTAACAGGCATACTTTACAAACGACAAAGAGATGACAAACCATGAGTGTAAACGACATCACATCTACGATAATACTTTGTCGTGCTCATGATCAATGCTGAAGAAATAAGCTTATACTGAAGGCTGCTCCAGAAAACTTTTTTTTCTAAGCTTCATCTTAACGGTCGGTAATATTAACAATCTCCGCGGTGGATCCTATAATGACTGCCAGCTATGATATATGTACCAGACGTCTCTGCATCCGCAGATCCGAGACCATTATTTCGTGCATGCTGCCATGCGCTGCGAGCCACAAATCACACCTCATCCCATGCTGCAAGATGCAGAAGCAGAATGTGAGCCGGGAAAACATCGTGGCATTGAAGTCAGCCACAAACCATGGACAACGGTCCGCCATATAATATATGGAACTTCAGTAACGTCGAGCTGCCGACGCAGGCATCGCAAATTGCTGCAATGGCTATCATCAAAGTTATCATCAAAGTTGCATCAAACTGTCAAACTCTACCTGGTTTTGTCACGGACCGCTCCCGGGGTATCGTTCCTTCAGCATCATCCCAGAGCCAAGGATATAAACTTCCGCATCTCCCATTTCTATCATATCAAATCTCGTTCGATTATTTGCCGGCAGCTGCTTTCGACCAGTATTAGTTCCCACAATCCATACTGAGCACAAAGCGAACTTTTCGAAAATGATTGCTCGAAAGCGTCAGTCAAGAGCGTCTCACTTCACCTTTGCAGATATCCCACCCGCAGCATGTCAAGACTGGCGGATCCGATCGAAGACGACGTACTGCTGGACGCCGACATGGAGGCTTCTCTGCCGCTCAATGGCAGCAAAGCGGTGGCGTCGCCTCCTCTCAGGCAACGCAAGCTGCTGGTGCTGCTGCCGCTGCTCGCTGTGCTCGGCATGGCTGCAGTGGCGCTGGCGACGGGATATCTCAGCGACGACAACGCCGACGGCAGCTACAGCGACGCCAGCAGGAGCAGCTTCACGACGTCCGCGCACAGTATGCTGAAGAACCTCATCACGGGCGGCAACGCCACCACATGGGGGGCACCTGAGGACGGCGACATCGTGATCCCGCACCCACAGTCGCCGTACTACCAGCGCGGCGAACGCTTCGACGGCAGCGTCCTGCGCGATCGCGCCATCGTCATCTGCATGCATAACGACGTGCTGGCAATGGGGTTGTCGCTCATTCGTGAGCTGAGGTGTATGGGCAACGAAGAGCTGGTGCAGGTGTATCACTGCGGACAGGACGAGCTGTCCGCCGAGTCGAAGGAGATTCTGTTCTCGATGGACAACCGACTGGAGCTCGTGGACGTCTGCTCGGATCTGACGGCGCGCGGGGTTATTACCAAGGCCACGGCGGATAAGTTCAAGAACTGGTGGATTAAGCCGCTCGCGGTGTATCACACAGACGTGCGCCATGTGATGCTGATGGACGTCGATGATATTATCGTCAAGGACCCCGCTGCACTGCGCGAGCTTGATGGGTACAAGAACACGGGGACGACGTTCTTCTACGACCGCGTGTTCGCCAATTGCAAGGAGTTCGTGAACGCCGACGACAACCACCGGAAATACTTGCCGAAGCTGTTCGAGACCTTCGACTACGACAGGTTCAACATCACGGAAGGCTTTGCGCCGTCCGAGCACGTGCTGGAATCGTTTGCGTATCGAGGGAAAACGTGCCACGAGATGGATTCGTCGCTTGTGCTGATCGACAAGAAGCGTGCAGGACAAACCGTGATGGACGTCATGCTCTGGTTCATCACCAGGGAGCGCTTCCGCTTCAGATATTCCTGGGGAGACAAGGTACGCTGGCTACTTTTATTCACTCTCTTGTGAATTTCTGCATTAAGACTCACATTTCCTCATTCTGCAGGAAACCTTCTGGCTTTCGTACGAATTGGCTCACGTGCCGTACTCCTTCTCGCCGTGGGGTGTGAGCGTGGTGTCTTCGACGCCTAACAAGGACATGACCAAGCACCCAGACTCGCTTTGTGGCAGTATCCTGCAGTACATGCCCGTCGCATCAGGAGACGCCGAGATGCTGTACGTGAACGGCAAGGCGCTGCTGGACCCGTACCCACAGGGCATCGACTACGTGCCCAAGGCGCAGTGGAACAACATGTTCAACACGTTCCCGACCCACATGACACCACGTCAACCGCGGACGGAGCTTAACAAGACCGGCCACGGTAAAATGTACACCGAGTGCCTCATCGGTCTGGGCGCAACTCCGTTGCCCGACACCTTCGCCGGCATGCTGCTACGCCGCCGCCTCCACTACCTGGGCATCAAGACCGGAGTGTTCGGCTCGCTGCAGCTCTGCGATACCTTCCAGATGCGCAGGCTGCTGGAAGTCTAACCAGTGCCAGGTTAAGCGTACACATACAGTATAATAGTCAGTTAAAAAGTCAATCCATGAGGTTACCGGTACATGTAATTAAGCATGCCAGCCAAGAGCTGCAACAGCAACAGTGTTGGTGTTGCCGCAACTGTCCACCTGCTGACGTACACTTGAACCCCGGCTTTGCCCCTCGTATGGTTGTGGCTAGGAATCGTGTTGGGCAGGGATTAAAGGAATTTACTCAGTGCTCGAGTCTCCGTCCCGAATGGCGAGTGCTCCGCCGACGCCGCGCCCCACCACTGAACTTGATGACGACCTGGAGAGCATCGAGACGCAGCCGCTGACCGGTGCGCGCGCGCCCGCGTCGCCCACGTCGCCGTACCGCAAGCTGTTCCTGCTGTTGCTGCCGCTGCTCGCCGTGTCGGGCATGATCATGGCGGCCGTCATGACCGGGTACGTAGACACCAGCAGCAACGGTGCTATCCACCGCTTCGTCTTCAAGCAGCACGCGGACGCCGTCGTGTCGTGGGGCCCCACCCGGACACGTCGTTCTACCGGCGGGGAGAACGGTTCGACCTCAACGTCACTCGTGACCGAGCTGTGGTCATGTGCATGCACGACGGAGTGCTGGCCATGGGCGTGTCACTCATCCGAGAGTTGCGGTGTCTGGGCAATGAAGAGCTCATCCAGATCTACCACTGCGGCCCGGACGAGCTGTCGGAGAGCTCGAGGGACGTTCTGTTCACTATTGACAACCGACTGGAGCTCGTGGACGTGTGCTCGGACCTGGTCAGTCGCGAAGTAATCAGCGCGAACATGTCGAGCAACTTTAGGAGCTGGTGGATCAAACCGCTGGCCGTGTACCATACCGATGTGCGCCACGTGATTCTAATGGACGTGGACGACATTATCATCAAGGACCCTGCAACTCTGCGTGATCTGGAGGGATACGCCGCGACCGGCACGACCTTCTTCTACGACCGAGTGCACGAAAAGTGCAACGAGTTTGTCAACGGAGACGACAACGGGCAGAAGTATCTGCCCAAGCTGTTCGCCACGTTCGACTATGATCGCTTTAATGTGACGGGAGGAGAGAACCCGTCCGAGCAAGTCCAGGATTCGTTTGCGTACTTGGGAGAAACGTGTCACGAAATGGACTCGTCGCTGGTGCTGATCGACAAGGAGCGCGCGGGGCAGACCGTCATGGATATTATGCTGTGGTTTATTACCGAAGAGCGCTTCCGGTTCCGGTACTCTTTCGGCGACAAGGTAAGCGTTTTCCACTTCCATGATTTTTCGCGTACGTTATTGATTTTTTGGTTTTTAGGAAACATTCTGGCTGTCGTTCGAGATGGGTCATGTGCCGTATTCGTTTTCGCCCTGGGGCGTGAGTGTGGTGTCTTCGTGGCCCAACAAGGACGCTGAGAAGCACCCGGACTCGCTTTGCGGCAGCATTTTGCAGTATCTACCAGACAGCGGTGACGCCGCTCAGATGCTGTACGTTAATGGCAAGGCGTTGCTGGATCCGTTCCCAGAGGGCGTGGATATGGTGGCCAAGGCGCGCTCGAACAACATGTTCAACACGTTCCCGAAGCTCATGACGCCGCGTCAGGAACGCCAAGTGCTGAACAAGACGGGTAACTCTGGAGCCAAATTCTACAGCGAATGTCTCGTTGGTTTGGGTGGAGTCCCATTACCGCAAGAGTTCGCTGGCCACTTGCTGCGTCGACGGTTGTTCTACTTGGGTGCGACCACAGGCGTGCTGGGGTCGCTTCAACACTGCGAGACCTACGAAATGCGACGACTGTTACTTGAAGTGTAAGCTCAGCCAAAGACGCGTCCATAGTGTAATGGTGCCGTTCCACCCGCCGTCTGTAAACAATTTTAACTATCCGTATCTGTCCAAGAAATATTCTGCCTTCATGCGAAAATGTTCCATCCGAGCGCGCGGAATAACTTGGCTTGTGCTGCTCTAATCATTTACCTGTACAGTATCAGCTCGCCGTCGCAACCAAACGCCGGCGGGGAGAAGTACATGTATGATACTGTCCATACGTCGAGTCAAATGCATTAATACGATGCTGTCGCAATGAGAATATAGAAGGCATCTATTTCTCACGGGAACTGACATGCTGGAATGAAGGAGCAAGAAACTTCATGAATCCAGTTTATCGAGTTTTTAAGTGAAGGGGTATTTCATTCGGGGGTAAGGTGGAATATCTGCCAGCCAAAACGTGTAAAATAAGTTAGCACCTCGTTGCTTTTGTTTCGCGTGGCGGAAGTGCCGGTGTACAATTATCGGATACACGTAGTATTACTTTATTCCTCGTTATTCAGCCTAAAGAATTTTTTTATCTCCTTACGGATACCGTACTATGACGCCACCATTGATGGCGTCTTCTACATATGTATAAATGCGTGAAGAGGATCTGCTAAATGAATGGAAACTCGAAGTGTGCACGAGAATCTCACTAAACTGGATCACCGATTCACACGGAATGCACTACGGTAACTTCGGAACACGCGACCATGTCATCAATCCCCGACTAATGACGGCGCGCATTCGTTATTGACGTGAGTGGAACTCGGGTCGTAATTTAGTTAGTGCTACGAGAGATGGTAATCCTCGCGTGATGCTATAGCTGGAACGATGGTGAATGGAGCTTAAGATTCGCTCGGCTGGTCTGACTTTGCCGTTTAACGGCTCGGGCTCGTCAAAGTGATGGCGCCCCCTTCATTCGGAAGTGTACGCATACCTAGGTACATGAGGCACCTTCCAGCTTCGTAACAAACCGACATCTCGTGTGCGTCCATTTCGCTCGAGGTGGCTACAGATACCACTAAGCTTTTTGAACAGTACCACTCTTTTGGTTCATAGAGGCTACAAGATCTGTACAAGAAATGTGATGCTGCGGGTCGAGAGTGGATGAAGGCTTTCGCTTAGGCGGATGCATGTACGGCGTCCAGGAGACTATCCGAGCTAGTTACTTCGGACAACACCAAACTTCCGGTCGCAACTTGCCGGTTTAGATTCCGAGGTGTGCAGTCCTCCGATAGAGGTATCCTTGCTAAAATGATCATCGTACTTAACACGTATAAAGGGTATGCGTTGATCGGGTGTTCAAAAAGCTTAGTACATGTAGTATCTGTCCAGCCCAGCTCTCTAACCCTAAGGGGTGGATGGCTGGGAAAATGTACCACGCGCTGGACTATGGGGCTCAGTATGGAGCGTCCGCTCTCAGCCGCTGCACCATGTGCTTTGCGGCCTCGTTCCGGTCAAATCTGAAGCAGAGGACGCTGCTGCTTTGCTCGATTTCTCCAACCTGACGATCACCGACCGATCCGCGCCTATCTCCCGCGACTCGCCTTCGACTTGAGCCTCCAGCAGTCCTGAAAAATTCGCCGCGCGCAACAACAGACAGCACAAAAGTATCGCCCCAAGCGGAACTAGCAGATCATCTAGTTCAAAATGTCGGACTCGCTGCCCCCTTCGGACGTCGAAGCCGCGCGTCTACTCAGTAGCCCGTCGTCCTCTGTCTCCTCGTCACCGTCCGTGCCCCGCAACCTGCTGGCATGCATTCCCATGCTCGTCTTCGCAGCGGTGACCACCATGGTTGGCTTGACGGTCGTGATCGGCGCGGGGGCGTCGACTTCGGCTCGGACAACAGCGTCACGTCGGCCACGTTCCTGGCCGCCTCCGACGTCGGTGTCAACGTGTCACACCCGAGCTCGCCCTGGTACCAGCGCAGCGACAAGTTCGACGAGACCGTGGGAAGGGACCGAGGAGTCGTGACCTGCATGCACGACGGGGTGCTGCCCCTGGGGCTGTCGCTCGTGCGCGAGCTGCGCTGCCTCGGCAACCGCGAGCTGATTCAGGTGTACCATTGCGGCCAGGAGGAGCTGTCCGACGCGTCCAAGACTCTGCTACTTGGAGCGGACGACCGACTGGAGCTGGTGGACGTGTGCTCGGACCTGGTGCAGAGTGGCGTGCTCAAGACCGAGACGGCCAAAGAGTTCCGCAGCTGGTGGATCAAGCCCCTCGCCATGTACCACACGGACGTGCGGCACGTGATGCTGGTGGACGTGGACGACATTTTCGTCAAGAACCCCGCTGTGCTCCGCGACTTGGGAGGCTACGCGAGCACGGGCACGACGTTCTTCTACGACCGCGTGGTCAAGAACTGCAGGAAGTTCATGAGCGGCATGGACCGCGGCATGCAATACATGGACAAGCTCATCTCGTCTTTCGACTACAAGCGCTTCAACATTTCGGGTGAAGCCAAGCCGTCTGCCAACGCGCTGAAGTCGTTCGCGTACAACAACAACACGTGCCACGAGATGGACTCGTCGCTGGTGTTAGTGGACAAGGAGCGCGTAGGCCAAGCTGCGATGGACGTCATGCTCTGGTTCATCACGGAGGAGCGCTTCCGCTACCAGTTCTCGTTCGGTGACAAGGTACGCTTTGCTGTTCTACTGGTTTACTGGAATGTACAGCATGGAGATTGACTCTAGTGTGGCTTTGAATGTATAGGAAACGTTCTGGTTGAGTATGGAGGTGGCGCACGTGCCCTACTTCTTCTCGCCGTGGGGCGTCAGCGTGGTGTCGTCGTCGCCCAACAAGGACATGAAGGAGCATCCGGACACACTGTGCGGCAGCATCCTCCAGTACATGCCGGTGGATGACAACAACCCCGAGATGCTGTACGTGAACGGCAAGGCGCTCGTGGACCCGTACCCGTCGGGTGTCGACGGTGTGGCCACTGCCCGGCGGCAGAATCTTTACAACACGTTCCCGACGCACATGGTGCCGCGACAGAAGCGGGCTCCGACCAAACCCTCGCGTCAGCAGTTCACTATCGAGTGCATGGTCGGACTTGGCTCCACTCCACTGCCCGACTCGTTCGCCAGCGCCCTGATGCGCCGCCGATTGCACTTCTTGGGCGTCACCACGGGCGTGCTGGGCTCGTTGCACCACTGCGAGACGTATTCCCACAACTTCTAAGTAACTAACGCTAGCCTAATATTTGGATTCGTCTGTAGCTGTGTGGACGAGGGTATCATCAGATCCGGCCAACTTGTACAAATATCAAGTGAATAATGCGGAGAGTGTTGCTACTGCGTGTTCGTAGTATTATGAAAAGCGTGAAAGAACTGGCAAACCGAGGCTCGCTCGCGAGTTTTTTTACCTGTCGCCTGGAAGGGTGACGCGCACTGCTTGTGCTGGAAACTAACCGTATTGATGCTTGGGAGAGATCGACACTTACAGCTCCGACTTGATGCCCTCCGGGCTCGTGAACGCAGCCTCCGCCTCCTTGCGCGCGTCTTCCAGCAAGTTCTACAGTAAAAAAAGCACACACAAAGACAGTGGTGAGGATCTACAACGTGGGGAATAGTCAATAATCGGTGTCGTACCCTGCGAGATTCCGGTTCGATGACCTTCTTAACCTTGACCTTCTTCTCAGGAACACCGGCTGCAGTGTCTGTCGTCTGACTGCCCTGCGCACTCGAGGCTTTCGCCGACTCCTCCGTATCGGGGACTGCTGCGTCTTTTGCGAGGTCCAGCGCTGCTGAGAATCCTGCCTGGCACGCCTGTTGGCGCTCACTGGGCGGGACACCCTTCAGCGAGCTGCACGCGTCCAGCCGCTTCGACTTCATTATTCCGAGGTCCGGTGTCTCCTGGCAGTAGCCCTCGCATCCAGACGTCTTGCCCTGGTTAAAGCCCTGGCCGCAGTGGTTGAACAGGTCTGGACGCGGGAGCACCTCGCGCCACTTCTGGCACGCCTCCTCGCGGTAGTGCACGAGCTGCGACTGGCACGCAGACTTGCACGAAGCAGCCGCGGGGTCCGTTAACGCGGTGGCGATCACCACGAAGGCCGCGATAAGCGCAGTCCACGATGTCTTCATAGCGAATGCGCTGCGCTGTTACGCTGGTCCGGTCGGGTTGATGAGTGAAAGCGCTTTGCGCAGTGCGCCGGATCACTGCCATGGATCGCGTCCGCTCGCGACTCAACGACCTTTCGCCGCTGCGATCTAATGTGCGCCACGCCACTTCAACGCGACACCTTGAAGCATCTACTTACCCCATACTGGATGATGCAACGTGCGACTTGGTGTCGTGCACTACCCACTGATCCAGCGTGTTGTAGATCTGGTCCATTGAGGGGCGACGCAGCGGATGCACTTCGAAGCACTTCTCCATGAGTTGCTGGTGTGCGCTGGGCATTGACGACGGGATGGGGACGTGGTGGCCCTCCAGGATCAGCGCCGCGGCGTCTCTGGACGACAAGTTCGGGAACGGAGGCTGGCCGCTGAAGATCTCGTAGAGCAGCACGCCGAACATGTACGAGTCCGAGTACGTCGAGAAGAGGTGCGGCGGCGTGATGGACTCGGGTGCCATCCACTTGAGCGGGCCGAAACCATGGCGATCGTCGTCGAACAGGAAGCTGTCCAATGGTCCTGGAGTAGAAGAAGCTCCACGCAGTCGACGAGAGAGCCCGAAATCGCACACTTTCACGCGGAAGTCGGCGTCCACCAAACAATTCCGAGCTGCAATGTCGCGGTGCAAGAAGTTGCCCTGGTGGATGTTGGTCAGTCCATGGGCTGCGTCCCGTGCCATGACGGTACGAGAAAACAAGCTGACGGAGCTGGAATCGGCCGTGGCGTTGATGCCCAGTACATCCTCCACGCTGCCATTCGGGAGGTACTCCGTGACCAGAGAGATACCTCGAGACTCGGCCGCGGATCCGGTGCTGCTTACGCCTAGCAGTTCGACGACGTGTGGGTGCTTGCCCAGCAAGTTCATCACCGCTGCTTCGTGTCGGAATTCAGCTAGGGCGTCCGAGCTGCGGTACACGTCTTGGTTCATCATCTTGACGACGACGTCTTGCGACGTGCTCTTCCATCGCGCCAGCACAGCGTCGCCGAACGCGCCGTGGCCAATTGGTCGGATCAATTCCAGATCGTCCCTTGGAATGTCAAGGACGTTTGGGGCGACATGCTCCATGTGCGCGTCCAGCAGGGTCAGATCGGAGGAACTCGTCGTTCCTGCCGCTGCAGTACTGTAAGCTTGAGTAGCCATTGCTTGAAGTCGAATGTACAGCAACGAAACCTTGGTCCCTGCGATGATTTTGGCAATACAGAGCTCGTCTGCTTCTTCGTCGTCTTCACCATACCCGGTTCGTGTAGCTACGCGGAACAAGTCAAAAGAGACACTTGCGATGCCTCCGTGCCACCGAAACGACTTGCAATCTTCGCCCTTGACGCCAAATCGTGCGCTGGGCTCGATTGACACGGTTACCAGTGTGCCTCTCTGGATATGAAGCGGTTGAATGCGCTGCCCAGTCTCCAAGTCGTTGTGCTCAAGCGCTACTTCCAGCATGGTCTCGCGCTGCTGCTTCAGGTACGCCCAAATGTCAATGCGGAAGAATTCTCGCAGCGCCACTTCCGCTGGACCAAACGCGCTGAAGTGGACCGCGTCGTGGGACGCATTTCTGTCATATCCAACCGGTTCCTGCTCGTATTCCGTGCTAGCTGCTGCTGAGCTTGCTTGGTGGTTGAATAAATCATCGTACGTAGCATGCGCGCCGCTTGTGTTTTCTTCCGGTTTTTGTGGCGGTCCGTGTTGAAGCGAGCGCACAACGTCTCGTTGGAGCGTTCGGACATCGTCGATATCATGAAAGCTCGACACTGACGACCGTCTTCCATCCGCTGGGAGCGCCATGAATTCTCCTTCACTGTCTTCGTCGAGTACGGATTCAGCATCTTCAACAGCTTCGAAGTTGTCGTACAGCACCGACTTGGGACTGGAATAAAACTTGGGAAAGTCGTAGTCGAAGTCGTCGTAAGTTCTCCAGCTTTTCGAGTCGATGTCCTCTTGAATGTTGTGATCAGGTGGGAAAGTGTACACATGCCGTCGCTGCTCCCGGTTATTGTCCATGCCGTCTTGAGGCAGAAGCGAATGACCCCCTGGTACAGGAACCGGTAGGGGTCCTCGTCGAAGCACGCCATTCGGGACATACAGTCTTGATCTTGAGTATATTCGGCGCGTTGGTCTCTGCTGGTGTGACCCAAACATACGTTAAAATGAGGCTTCCTTTGAAGCACAAATGTAGCGAAATGCTCGTACCCGACTGCGTTGACGCGAGCTCTCTGTCTCTTCCTCCTCTTCTGCGTGCTTCACCTCAGGAGCTTCGTGCGCACGCCGTAGCCAGTCCATCATACAAAGCGCGGCTAACTTCCACAGCAATGAATTGTACAGCGCGTGCCGCGTTTCTGGGGAGATCAAGGCTCCGTCCAACCTGTTAGTGGTGTGGAGGAAGTCGACTCGGCGCAGCCATTTGCGGCCCAGAAGATCTTGCACACTGAGTTTCATAGCTATACACATGCAACTTCGCGTAAGTTCTCACATCAATATCAAGTAGTATTGACCATAACACTACTTACTCAGGCAATCAAGCAGCAAGTCGCGGCACGCAGACGACAGGTGGCTCAACTGCTCTTCGATTGTTCCTTCCACATAGCGAACGTCAACCTCAGTCTTTGTGGAGAGTGGCATCATCGCAATCTGGAATAAAAGCATGCCGATCGCCGCACTGAGCTCGGTCAAGCAGCAAATACCATCAGTTTCGTCCCATTCCACCGTTAAAGACTCCGAGCAATACTTACACATCCGCATCCCGATTCCTCTCCGTAGCAGGCACCAGTACGCACCCACCCAAGATCAAGTCGAGGTGCAGCAAGAGCGTCACTTGCTCGTTCAGCATCTACACCGAATCACAGGCACGCGCATATCCGTCGATAACCGCTTCGACATTTCTAACTCCCGCATCACTCAATCTCATTATACTAACCACCAAGTCGTAGTGCACCAACTCGCCCGCCAAGCTCAGCCCGTGTCTGTGCAAGAAGTGCACCATCGCCGCGGCCTGGAACACCACTCGACGCAGCCTTTCCTCCGAAAAATCCGCCGGGTCAGCAAAGCTTTCTCTCAACTGCGTCCACTCCGGTCGGAGCTCCTGCACTAGCACCCAACTGTTGCCTGCGTCGTAGATCTGCAGCAGTCTCTGGAACAGCCCCGGTTGTCTCTCTAGAATGGCCGCAACACGCCCCAAATGCTCCAATTGCCTGCGATCACCGCCGTATCAGCAACAACTGCAATAAAGCGTCTAGATCCACTGCAAGTAGGCAGCCTTACCACTCTGTCACCGAAGCTTTGGACAAGTTTGTGAGTAGAACCTGCTGCTTGTGTCTCGAGGCTGCCAGGTCGACTGCAACCGCTGAATGTTGCCGTTGTAGCGGCCCTGAGTGCATGGGCGACTCATAGGTACGTGTACATGCGTATCTGGAGGCTGTGAAGCGCTGGAAGGGAGCTGTGAACGGTGGAATGGAGTCCCAGAGCGACTGTATCATAGTTGAACACGGTCGGTGGCGTCTCTCTGGCTTTAGAGAGGATACAGACGGCGCGATTGCTGCGTTCAGAGTGGAAGGATGGGGCTTGTCGTGTAAATGGTGCGGTAAGACGCGCAGGAGGCCTGCGTGGCGCCGCAGAGACGCGTCCGCGCCGCTCGACGAGGACGTCGCCATCACCGGCATGGCTGATTGAGCTTTGCGAGAGGAATGATGGTAGCAATGATTTTTGACGAATAGGAAGTAGGTATGATGGATGAGAGAGGTATATCAGTTTTTTAGGTCAATAGTTAACATAGTACTCAGTACATGATCGATCTTACCGTATTACCACCGCGTGACGATCGCTTGCGTTAGTCGAAGTGTACATTGCTCATTCTCTGCAAGAAGAAGTGAACCTACGCTTGCAGGTTGCTATGCATTCGTATTCGTAAAGGTGATGTACAGTTAATACGTGTACGGGTATCATCGCAATGGAGCACGTCTACCGGTTGACACGTGTACATGCATGACAGTCATACTATGACGTCCATCCGCTGTCCACGTACAGTGGATTTTTCTTTCCTGGCGTCGGTCTCCTCTAATGCGAGCTCCAATTGTTGAGCTTCGCGCGCTCATTGGTGTAGCTGTCCCTTGCACTCAAGTCTACTCCAAAAGCGCACACAAAATCAAGTCCACCCCCTGCTCAAATTCCGTGCCATGTGACACAGCCGAACACAAATTTCGGCTCGTTTCTGGCGGCCCAGGACCCAGAAAACCCCGCCCCCCATAGGTTCACTGCTCAATTCGGCGAGTCGCCGCCACCTTCTAGCGGTACCGTACCCCACAGCGATCGAGACAGACAGCCATGAAGGCGCTGCGGGCGGCCGTGTCGGGCTCGCGCGTGCGCTTCATGCAGGACGGCTTCGACCTGGACCTGACGTACATCACGCCCAAGCTCATCGCCATGGGCTACCCGGCCTCGGGCGTCGAGAAGACGTATCGCAACGACATCAACGAGGTGGCCAGCCTGCTCAACTCGCGGCACCCGAACGCCTACCGCGTGTACAACCTGAGCGAGCGCGGCTACGACTACAGCAAGTTCGAGGGACGCGTGAGCGAGTGCGGCTTCCCCGACCACCACCCGCCGCCGCTGCAGCTGCTACTCGACATCATGAACGACATGATCGAGTGGGTGGCCAAGAGCCCCAAGCACGTCATCGTCGTGCACTGCCTGGCCGGCAAAGGACGCACGGGCGTCGTGTGCTCGTGCTACTTGCTGCTCACGGGCTACTACGGCAGCGTCTTCAAGCTGCGCAAGGAGCGCGAGCTTCGCGAGCTCGCCAACTCGAGCATCCGCGACTTCTGGAACGCCAGGGGCCAGGGCGTGCGCTTCCCCAGCCAGGCGCTGTATATTTATTACTTCATCAAGGTGCTCAGGCGGCTGGGGCGCATGCCCGCGCAGATCCCGCCGCTGCGGCCGGCCAAGAAGATGTTCCTGCGCAGCATCGTGCTCAACGGGGTGCCGGACTTTGAGGCCCCTCCTAGAGGAGGATGCACACCTTTCCTGCAGGTGTTGCCGGCGCCGTCGCAGCACAAGCAGACTCATTTGCTGTACAATAGCTCGTGGCAAAGACCCAAGTTCGAGACGTACATGGCCGACCCGAATGGGTCCATTATCTTCGAGGTGTGTGGGCTTTATTTTTGTATGTGGGTGATTTAGTGGGCGTTATTTATTGACAGGTGGGTGGAATTTGATTTGGTATTTGGTGCAGGTGAATGCCGAGGTGCAAGGCGACGTGCTCGTGAGGTGCTTCCATGCCAACACCACCAACATTTTGGGCAAGCACATGGTCAAGATGTTCCACTTCACGTTCAATACCGACTTCTTCCACAATTACGTAAGTGCAATTTCTACTAAACTGTTACAAATGACGGGTTAATGGTAATGTTGTGTTTGTGTTTGATTCAATAGAGCAATTTGTACCGACTGCCGAAGGTGGAAGTGGATGAAGCTACGGGCAACCAGAGGTACCCGGACAACTTTCAGGTGGTGTGTCACGTGGAGATGCTGGACAGGGAGGGGAACCCATTCCCGCCGAAGTCTGCGTCTTCGTCTTCCATTTTGCAGTCTGGGAGCAGCAGCAGCATCCGTGATGATGAGGTGGAGCAAGCGAGGACGATTCGCCCCCAGTCGGCCCCGCAACAGCGTCGAATGACGGTGCCGTCGCACCAGCCTTACTACGATAAGCAGCTCCAACCTCAGGCTTCTTTTCGCCCAGAGGAATCAACCCCAACTATGCAAGGCTGGCTCTACAAGCAGGGTGGCTTTGTCAAAAACTGGAAGAAGCGATGGTTCGTGGCGCGTGAGGGCAAGATGATGTATTATCACGGCATGTCAGACGCTACGCCTCTTGGTGTCGTGAACTTGCGGCGTGTGACTGTGGAGATCTGCGAAGCTCATGAAGTGAACGCGCGGAATAAGTGCTTGCACTTCTTCAAGGTCGTTCCGCCTAGTGCCGGTCAGCGTACATACTTTTTCGGCGCCGAGACCGAGTCTGATTTAGTGGGTTGGATCCACGTGCTTGGCGCTCAGTCCGCCTATGGCATTGTCAATGGTGTGCTGACACGGCGGCCTTCCATGCCTCGTAACAATACGTTTGCTACGAGGTCGTCGTACCAGCAAGAACATCAGCCCCGCACTCGCGGAGTGGATCGCATTCGCCCGAGCAGCGATGGCAGCAGGAGCTATCACACGAATGACACTAGAGCTTCGATGCCATCCATGGTTTCCTCTGCACCGTCGTCCGCGTTCAATACGTTGCACGATGTGCGCACGTCGGCGCAGTTTAACGCAACAGAGCTTGCGTTCCATCTTCCGAGTGAAGATAGCATACGGCCAGAGCCGTCAGAAGCAGGTGCAGCAGCAAGCTCACATAGTTCCGGGAGACGAGAAAGCATGCCGAGTGACTTTACGGGAGCTGCGCAGTGTGCGCTCGAGATGCGGTCGCTGTCGTTCACGGATTACGAAGACCAGGAGGGCGACCGCTTGTCATCTACATCAGCTTCTGCTTTGCCGCAGTGCGTGCCTGCCGAGCCTGTGGCGGATTTGACGAATACTCTCTCAGCGCGTGAGCAGGAATCGCTGCTGCAAGAAGTTAACGGATTCGAGGCAGGGATTTACATCTACTCGGCAGACGAGCTCCTGGAAGCGGCGCAGTTGCAGAAGTACATGCGCGAGACACGTGGTGCCAGCACTCGCACTGGGAGCGATCCCGATCCCGACCCAGACCCAGCGCTGTCTGCTGCGTACGGGCTCAAGGATTCTCCCCCTGGTACGTTGAGCCGCCAGCTTCACCAGTACATGGTGCAGAAGCGTCTGGGTGAAGCCGAACAGTTGTTGACGGAGCTGGTGCTGACCAAGTTCCCGACACTCATCGACGCAATGGACCACGACCCACTGGCGTTTACTCAGCTGATCGCAGGTGGAGACATTTCTCTAGCGAGCCACAGGCTACACGAGCAGGAAAGCGCGACTCCAGCGGTAAGGCAGGACTCGAATGGCAACCGTCGAGCTGTGTTCTTCTAGGCTACAAAGTAATAGATTGTTGATTTCCAGGTAGAGAAGATAGTAGATAGTCTAATGGCGTATCACTAACGGGCTTGTTGCTACACAATGAATAGCGTATGTAGAGATTCAAGACTGTTCTTGTTTTAATTTGATTAGATTCTGTTGTCAATCCGACTTATCAAGCGGGCAGGAGGAGTTGAAGAGTAGCAGCGACGCAGAATACGGTAGCGACCATGGCTAGCACTGACAAAAGCGCAAGTCTCGTCAACCCCTTGTGAGTTGATCGCCACGGTGCGAGTCGCACGTAAAACACCAGTGGAAAAAGGTAGCACAGCATGAGGAGGATACTCGCTCCAACGAAGGAGAAGACCACTTGAAGTCCAGGCACCCGCAATGCGCACAGGATCTGAGCAACCAGCAGCAGCACAGTAACAGCGGCTTGAACACCTTGTGATGGAGCATTCCGCTTTTCAGTTTCCTCCTCCTCCTCCTCGCTTTCGTCGGTTCGGGAGGTGCAGGCCACGCACATCTCAAGCACCAGCGAGCGCAGCGGGTGGAACAGCAGCGGGAACGAAAGCAGAATCGTCAGCAAAACGGCCACTCGAGGCACCGCCATGATCGGGTCGTTCGACAGGTTGAGTAGAATATTCCCCTGCGTCTTGCTCCCGTAGATCCGCGCAGCACAAACGCCGAACGTCGCGTAGAGCAGCACGCAAGTACCGACAGCCAGAGCCAAATGGCGACGCATAGTTCGCCCTGCAGCTTGTAGAAGATGGACAGCAACCGGAGCTTTTGTGCTGCTAGGTGCCTCAATATCCTTGTCATGCTGTTCTTGTATTTTCACAGTCTCAGCCGTCACGAGTTGAGCCAGCAGTGGGATCACGTTCAGGTGAAGCATGAACGTAAAGTTGTAGATCCCCACAACCTCAGAGACGCGCCAGAACAGCGAAGCCTCAGTCTCCGGCGACTGCGCTGGTAGCACAGCACTGTCATCATCTTCGTATCCCCCAACAGCAGCGCGGTACGCGACAGCTCCGACGAGATAAACCGAGAAAGCCACGCCAAAGTACGACGAGAAGCGCAGCGCCGAGATCTTCGTCAGACAGCCCAGAGGCAGCACTATCACCAACACCACGACCCAAACTGCGACCACCACTGCATGCTGCTGCTCCTCCACCGTCCGCTCTTCAAACCCGGTAATCAACGCTGACAGCAGCACCAGCGCCATGTCCTTCACCACGCGCACGCAGCCCACACACGCTCCAAAGACTGCGAAGGCCGTGAGGGCTCCAGTGAGTCGAGCTAGCGACTTGCCGCCAGCTCTCCACGCCAGATGCTGATACGTCTCTCGACTCTCCTGCAAACTTCCTGCGCTCTCCGTCGCCACCGCCACGTGGACATCCACCAGTGTATCGGCCGTGAAGGCCATCGCCAGTCCCACGCAGCACAACACCAGCACCGCCTGCACAGGCGACAACAAGACGAACGTGTAGGGCACCGCCAACGTGCCGGCACCGATGGCCGACATTAGCAGAGTGAACGGCACGGCGCAGTTGCGTCCCAGCCATTGGCAGGGCGACACACGAGCTGCTGCAGGCTGGGACTGCGCCTCAAACGCTTCCAGCTCGTTGACAGTCGTCTCGACATCGATTTCCTTCTCGGCGACGACCAGAGGGAACCCCGTCTCGAATGATGAGTGACGACGCCGCCGACTGGATGTAAGGGGCTCTGGGGAGGGCAGCAGCAGCGGAGACGTCTCGTCCGAGATGGCCATGCTGAGCTGGTTCTTGGACGAGGCTTTGGGGAAATACTGCAGTCAGTGTACGTACGTCACGTCGGACCATACGATCCACAACCCCACGATGGCCATAGGAGTTTTCTACGAATAAGAGGAGACTACATGTATGATATCTTTCCCTGAGTCAGGGAGTGCGTATATGTTGTATTGATGGACAGTAATGGAAAAGCTTTTTCCTCAATAATGAGCTCCTGAAGTGCTTTCGACCACCACAACTCACCATGCATGCACCATAACTCACCATGCCTGCTGCTCCTCGGGAGTCTGATTGGCTAGCCGTTTACCTTTGTCGTACGCCGCGGGGGGATCGAGGTGGCATATTTGGCTCCGCGATCCCCCATTTTACACCGTGGGGAAATATACTCCACGTTTTCTCAGACCGGTGCAAGGACCTAGTTGTATTCTGCGGGGAAATATAGCTTTTTGTCCACATTTGCCTCTACCGGTGGAACTGCTCTAATGCATTGCTGCTTCAATTGATGCTTGGTTCCTGCTATCCATGCTGAAATTTACAAAACTGAAATGACGGCTAGATTTGTTTTTTCATCAAAAGAAATTAGGTTATCAGGATGTGAACTAACATGTAAATGGACTGCAACGAACGGGCCCAACCACATGCCCTAGTCGCTATCGCTGGTTTCTTGGTGCCAATCCACTACGGTCTCGTAGAGCTGGTAAGCAAGTTTTTGGGTCGATGGTCGTGTCGAATGCACCACGATTTTCTCCAGCGTTTCGGTCAACTCGGGCAGCTCCAGCCTGCACAGAAAGGGGAAACAAACAGGTTAGACGCCTGGGGCCCGCAAATGAATTGAAACTATACTTACGCTTTAAGATCTGCGGGGTTCTTCGCGAAGTTCTGGATCATGTAAACGGCGAACCGCACGATATGTTGATCCGGATCGTTCAGCAACGACTGCACGATTGCAACGAACTCGTCCTTGAACTGGTCCAGCAGTGTGCGGCGGTTCGCCTCGTATTGACACAGGTTCTTGAGCATCATCGTCAACATGGTGCGTGGGCAGGAAGGTTGCGCCAAATTGGCTACCAAGATTCCGAGCTTGTCTGCCTTCTCCGAGCACGACGCCGGATACTCCTGTCCAAACCGTGACCAGTCGACAATTCGTTGTTTCCTGCAGAGCAAGTAGTTGCAGGAAGCATTAGGCTTCCTCACTCACAGAAGAGCAGGCTTCTAACTGAACGAGCCGGGCACTTACACGCTTTCAGGAGCATCGACCATTCTTCTGTCGATCGAGAAGCAGTACTTGTGGATTCGGTGCATCAGCACACGAAACTTGAAGTGGCTTTCTTGCTGCGTATGGTGAAAAACAAAAGCACCCGTGTCAGAACCCGTTTTTCCCCATTCAAAGAATGAGGAGAGAAGCACACCGGCAAATAGTTGTACTTGAACCCCACTTGAACCGCTTTCGTGATGCCCCAACGGTACACCTGAATGCTGAAATATATCTCCTCAGCCTCGAACAAAGTGAACGCGATGATCTGTAATGGGCAAGCAGCATGGGATATAGATCAGTGCGGCTGTGTGCCTGTTTGGCTCAATATGTTTCCAATACTTACAACCCACTTGGGACAGCACGTGTACTCGATGCCTTCATCCCGTAGAGCCTTTTGCAGGGTGAGGTGTACTTCTTCAGCAGGTACGCACGCCTCGAAGGTGGTCCAAAACAGGCCTGGCTCATAAAACTCCACAAGTTCTGCGGTCGGGGCAAGCAGTCGCTGCTCTTGAACGGCAAGTTGAGCGTCTTCAAAACCCTCGAAGTTGATCGCCTTGACTTGAGTTGCTGGAATTTTTGCAATCGGCGAGTCTTTCTCTATAAAACCCACGACGTTGTCGGGACTGCTGTTGCAGTCATTTGTTGCCAACTTAGGGACGAACAGTACGTGTGGAGTATTGTACCCAGCGTACGACAGTGCAACCCGTACTCGTTTGCACACTTCTCCGCTCAGCATCGAGTCTACGCGTTGGAGTTCCTCAGTTTCGTAGACGATGACGGAAAATGGAGTGTCCTTCTGGTCGATTGAGCCCATCACAACCGCAATAATTGCAATATCCTCACTCAGCACGCGTCCATTTTCCAGGCGAACCAAGAAGATGAGTTTTTGGGCTTCAGATTGCTTCAGCGTGCTAGTGACGGCTTGTGCTGCTTCGTTCTGCGAGCTCGAGTCCATCGCGAGGTCCACGTAAATCGCGGCGTGGTCGCCTGGACGATGCTGCTCTGTCCCACGAAGGCACTCGATCCACGGGGCTTGCGGCACACAGGGGGCGCCTATGAACAGGCAGTGGGGCGCCATGCTTATCAAATAGTGAGGCACAAAAGGAATTTAGAAAAGTTAAAAAAAAATCGAAATTAGAGAAACAAAGGCAACGGTACGGGAACCAAGGAAAACGAAGAAGAACAAATACCTTACTCGATTGAACACTTCTGCTATGGTGCTGTGGTAGAAAGTATGGAGTACGGGCATGGGACCAACGTTTTATACCAACCTTTTATCTCCAAAGAAATATATGCGTAATGAATCATTACAAGTTGAAGTTTGCACCCAAAATAATATTTACCTCCGTAGAATACCAGATCAGAAGAAGATGTGGAGAGCGCCAACTACGAACGAGGTGGTAGCTCTTGACGCCTATGGTGGTGGCCAGGGTATCACGCAAGGCATAACCTTATCGCTCCAGCATCCAGAGCAACTCAATCTGGTTGTGCCGCAGCATATTTTGACGTGGAGTGGGCAGTCTCCAGGGATCATGATGGTACAAGACTGGCCGGCAGCGTCAGACCCTCAATCACAGTTCAACTACTGCCCGGGCGGAATCATCACCTCAGCAGCGTTCTGTCCTGAAACAATCGTCGCTACCGGGTCTGCCGGCTTTGTGTGGATGGAATATCCTTGCGTTCGCGTCGTATCACTCAAAATCGTGAGCAAGGCTGCGACTGACGGACATATTACTAGCGTTCGCAAGGAAGTTCGTGTACTGGAGCGCATGATCCCTGCGGGGTTTGGCAGGATCGATCCTACATGGCACCAGTGGGAATGGGATCACATGGAAGATGAAGACAACTACTACATTGCCATTGACATAGTGCGCCGTCGCAGTGTCGCTGAGTGTGCGCCAGCTCGGATTGCAGCCTTTGAGAAAGTGTGCGCGACCCTGCTTAGGGATAACATGGGCTTTCGCTCTCCCAGACCGCTCGCCGTCGTCATCCAGACTTTCGTTGGACGCGCCTGGATGCACGAATCTCTACGTATTTTCGGCGGTGTACTTGAATGCCTGAGACGACTGCACGAGCGAGGAGTATGCTATCTGGACATCAAGATGGAGAACTTGATCGTCGATTCGGCAGCCAACGTGCGTCTGCTTCGCTCTGGAAAATCCGACATCATGGATGCAGGTCGCGTTGATATCACCAATCGCGAGGCCTTGGATCCCTGCTTCGCCCCCCCTGAGTTGCTGTCGGCTACTACAGATACGAGCTTCTTCGGAGCTGCTGTCGATATGTGGGCAGCTGGTGTCCTCGTGAGTTTGCTTCTCCGTTTGAGATTTTGAGTTACCATACTGATATCGTTATCTCTACCTTTCCTCCATATGTAGCTGTACCAGCTCGTGTTTTCCGCGTACCGGGGTGGCCTAGAGAGTTCTCAGCGTAATGGTGCATGGATCGACAATCTACTTGCCCACGCTGGTCACCCGACCTTCGCTCAGAGCCATGGTGACACCTGCTTAATCTGCCGGCTCGACGTTCAACTTCCGCCATCGCTGTACTCCATTTTTCTCGGGCTCTTACAGGTTAACCCCGTCAACCGTTCGTCTGCAGCAGTGACAGCGGCGCTAGTCAAGGAATTCGTCGCCTCCCACAGTTTCGATGCGATTTTTCTCAGGCGTGCGGAGCTCCTCATTGTCCGTGAAAGCATGGACTAACAATCCCCGACATTCCTACCCTCCATTCCGACCGTGAAGGCCATATCTCAAGAAGTTAAAGAATAGCCAGGATTTACACACTCTACCCAATGAAAGGAGTACATTACAGAGGTCGTGTGCGATTGCATATTTCATCAACTCGGGTGCGCTCACCTCCTTTTACGTTGCGATCCACTACGGTCTCGTAGAGCTGGTAAGCAAGTTTTTGGGTCGATGGTCGTGTCGAATGCACCACGATTTTCTCCAGCGTTTCGGTCAACTCGGGCAGCTCCAGCCTGCACAGAAAGGGGAAACAAACAGGTTAGACGCCAAACTATACTTACGCTTTAAGATCTGCGGGGTTCTTCGCGAAGTTCTGGATCATGTAAACGGCGAACCGCACGATATGTTGATCCGGATCGTTCAGCAACGACTGCACGATTGCAACGAACTCGTCCTTGAACTGGTCCAGCAGTGTGCGGCGGTTCGCCTCGTATTGACACAGGTTCTTGAGCATCATCGTCAACATGGTGCGTGGGCAGGAAGGTTGCGCCAAATTGGCTACCAAGATTCCGAGCTTGTCTGCCTTCTCCGAGCACGGTGCCGGATACTCCATGAGCCCCTTCTCCGCACCCGTGCCACGGTAATTAGATGTAGACAAGGTTCACGCTAAATGGGCGATCAAAGTCCAGGGTTACTAGCGACCGCGCTAGTTTGTTGTCCACCGGGTTCTTACCAGGCAGTGTCGTTGTCGATCCAATCGGTTCTTTTCTCCAGAAGGCTTGGCATCCGAACCCGCGCTTTCAGCGGGCGGGGCAAAGTGCTCGCAATGCCACGTGCCGAGCTTATTATCGCGCACGTACTCGCAGAATGGAAACCACCTGCGATCCACATGCACGACCCCGACCTTCTCTGGCTTAGGGCCTGCTGGTCGAGTGCCTTCGAGAGACGAAGCAGCAAGATCCGTGGATCCGCCCGGCCTTGCAATAGACTCTAGCTCGCCGAACGAAGCAGCGCAAGCTATTACGGACAACCTCAAGCAATCTGAAGCCCAAAAGTTCATCTTTTTGGATCGCATGAAGAACGGGTCCGTACTGAGTGAGGATATTGCAGCGATTGCTGTTGTCATGTATTCAATCGACCAGACGGACACTCCATTTTCCGTCATCGTGTACGAGACTCAGAAACTTCAGCAGGCAGATTTGATGCTGAACGTGTCACACTTCAGCAGGCAGATTTGATGCTGAACGGGTCACGAAAGCTGTCCATTTCGGAATGGCGTGCAACTATTACCGGTGGGTTGGGTAGGCTCATTTGGTTTTGTTTGGTACTGATTTGATTCCTTGTAGCAAGGGAGATACCATAAGTTTGGCGTGCTGCGACATCGAATCCACAAGCACTGCTTCTCGATCGACAGAAGAATGGTCGATGCTCCTGAAAGCGTGTAAGTGCCCCGCTCGTTCAGTTAAAAGCCTGCTCTTCAGTGAGTGAGGAAGCCTATGTTTTCTGCAACTACTTTCTCTGCAGGAAACAACGAATTGTCGACTGGTCACGGTTTGGTTCGGCGCACTCGGTTCACCGATGAAAAGATAGGTTGTCGGCATAAGCTTAAGAACGAAGAACAAGTCAATCAAGTTGGGAAATTTACGTTCACCGTTCAATATTTTGGAGACTTTGCTTTAGGTAATTTATCTTCGACAATGCAGTATCTATCTGTCTACCTGGCCTCCGTGCATGGATGCACTTCTTCGTCTATTAACGCATTGCTGCTTCGTAACAGCTGCCCGCGATGTTCCAGTGCTCTGGAATCTGGTTAAATGCTTGG
Organism: Phytophthora melonis; assembly: GCA_024211575.1. Lineage (NCBI taxonomy): Eukaryota > Oomycota > Peronosporomycetes > Peronosporales > Peronosporaceae > Phytophthora > Phytophthora melonis. The sequence goes on from JAMXKT010000068.1 coordinate 398,802, forward strand.
CCCCAACGTGGATATAGAGCTCTTCGATTGGCATTCGGTTGGAGCCCTCTCGAGATGGCCCAACCATCTCGGAAAAATGGTCCTTGGCCATAGTAGCCCGCGGGCGGGACTTGGTGTTGTGTTGGTTCTCCGATCGATCATCCGAGCGTGTTGAGTACGGCTTGTGAGCGGCGATTGAAGTCGACGTCGTAGTCGACGAGCAGCGGCTGCAGCAGGTTGGCTGTCGCCACAGCCGTCAGCCGCTCGGTCGGGCGATCCGCGAGCAGCAAGCCGCGGAAGATTTCATAAATTAGGGGCGGGAACTCGATGTGGCGGAAGCAAATGAGGCAGCCTTCCTGGCCGAGACACGAGTTGTAGCCGGGCTGGTTCGCGTGCGCGAGCAGGTTCGTGGCCCAGTTCGTGTCACACACGAGCGCCAAGTGGCCCTTGGGGTATCCAAAACAGAGCAACTGGTACAGCTGCAATGCACACACAACAGACACCTCGTTAGCGTACATCTCCAAACACCCACACAACTTTAAGTCAAGTCTACGTACCAATACGCCAGCTGACCACATATCCGCTGGAGCTCCCAAGAACCCGGGTCTTGGCGACGGATGCTGGTTATGTGCCCTGACCTCGTCCGCCACATAGAGCGGCTTGAACTTGATCAACCGGTCGTCCGCTCCGGCGCGTCCGTTGTTCGTCATGATCTCCGAGCTGCCAAAGTCAATGACCCTCGGGTTGTACTCGGCGTCGATGACCACGTTGCACGGGTCCACGTCCAGATGGCACACGTTCTGCGCGTGCATGTAGGCGAGTCCCTTGAGCACGCCCTCGAAGATATGCAGCGCCTCGAGCATCCAGGCCCTGGCCACGAACGTGTTGACCGCCTGCTCGAGCTCGGGCAGCGACGTCATCCGGTTGACCAGGCGCTCCACGGCGAAGCGCTTGTAGTCCGTGAGCCGCCGCTTGGCGTACATGATGAGGCTGCCATTGGCCGCCCAGTCCATGGCGATGTACTCGTTGTGCTCGTCCGCCAGACACTCCCACTGCGAGAAGTGCGGCGAGTTGTAGACACCCGCGAAGCCCGGCGGCTGCAGCTGCGCCATGACGCGCACCTCGTTCAGCACGTCGTCGTGCTGCAGCTTGAGCTGCGTCTTGTCCATGACCTTGAGGGCCACGTCGTACGTGGGGGCCCCGGCGCCCAGGCGCCCGCGCTGGAAGTACTTGGCGAAGCGCACGACGCCGCAGCGACACACGCCCAGCAGCGCCGCCTCGTCCTGATTGGCCGCCTCGGACGTGAGCGGCGCGTGGTGCACCGGGTGCGCGAAGCACATGACGCCGCCGCGCTCGTCGTCCCAGGGCAGCAGCAGCACCGGCAGCTGCAGCTCGAACGCCGGGTAGCGGGGCGGCACGCCGCGATGTCGGAAGGGCGTAGCGCGGCTCTCCGCGCTGCCGGTTGTAGGCGAACTCCACGAGTTGCAGCGCCTCCAGCTCCATGGCGGCGGCGGCAACAGTCAGCGTAGCTGCTCGCCGTAGCTGCTCGGCGTGGCAATTGGCAAAGTGAAGGGAGGATGCCTTGCGCGGAGAGTGGTACGGTGTACCAATTAGAAGGAGGTGGTGTGGTGCACGTAAGCGCAAGTGAGAATGTATGTGCAACTTCGCCGCCTGGGTTGAAGCGAGTGCGGGGAAGCATGGCTGCTGCTGTAGCTCCGAGTAGTAGGAGGAGTTGACGTGGCTAGCGGCGCTCGTCCGTTTACGAGGAATGATGAGCGAGTTATACTGGTGGTGCACCCACGAACGGAGAGGATCTTCAACGTGTCGGACGTTCTGGAATGCCCTGCGTGGTGTTGCCACACACCTGAAGGCTGGGTAGTCGCCGTTGTGGTTAGAGCTAACGTACACGTTCAGCCTTTGAGCACGGGTGGTGACACTTTTATTGCGTGCAGATGTCTCGCAGTGATGACAGTCAGGTACGTAGTATCAGGTATCTTTACCCAGCGTTGCGGGGCGATTGAGACGATGGACGCATCGCTGCTAAGGTAAGTCAGTCGAGTTCCAATTGCTTGTCCTCGACAACGATAAGCGAAATGGGCATTCTTGGGGTGGGGATAACAAATCAACAACTTACGTACTTTTGTATTAGATCATCGGGAGCTTTTCTACGAAGGTCCTTCCGTTCATAACGCTACAGGGACAGATGCCGAGGCACTGTGGAGAGGAGTTTCTTAGCAGCCCTTGCCGCCGGCAATGACGAGGCACGAGGTGCTGTCGAAGATGGCGAGGGTGTTGGCCATGAGCGACCACACGAGCGCAAACGACAGGTAACCGATGGTGATGCCTCCCAGCAGCTTGCTGGAGCCGCCGTTGCGGGCCAGCTCCTGCGTCTCCTTCTTCTGGCGCGGCAGCCACACGAGGAACCCCACGAGACGACCTTCATGATGTACGAGATGATGATCGTCCACGTGATGTCCGTGCGGATCGAGTGGTCATCCGCCTGCACACGCTCGTTCGTGATGTTGAACGGGCCGTTGATGAGCAGCGTCAGCGTCGTGCCGAACGGCGTGGCCAGGTTGCCGACCGTCGTCATGAGGCCGTACACGGCACCCTCGTTACCGACACCAGCGATCTCGACCGTGACGAACAGCGCAATGATCCAGGCAACACCGCTCGGGATCTGGACGGCGATAGGGGGGCCGAGCCAGAACCACTGGTTGCGGAAGACATCCCAAACCGTGATGAGGGCGACAGCGCAGTCGACGACGATCACGACAATACCCGTAGCGACAATCATCCACCGCCAGTCCCAGTGCAGACCGTACTTGGAGGTGACCATGATACCAGTCATGAAGCAGAGGTGGCCCAGCACGTCGTTGAGCGTGTTGTTGATAGGGGTAACGCCGACCAGGTAGGACTGCAGCGGAGAGCTGGCCGTGTACGAGATGCTGGAGAAGATGCCGGCGAAGAAGTGGTGGGCGATGACCTGGTACACCACGCGCTTGCACAGCAGCTCCCACAACTCGTTGATGTACTTGCGGAAGTCGGCGCGCTCGGCCTTCTCCTCCTTGATGAAGTACCACGTGATGGGGACCGCAGGCGCCGTAAGCACGACCATGATGATCATGAGCTCCGGGAAGCTCAGCGAGAAGTTGAAGTCGCCGCCGTAGTCCTCGCCGTTGAAGCAGAAGCCGACCAGCAGCTCACCGAGGATCACCAGCGTGGTGCGGACCGTGTAGATAGCCGACTGGGTCTTGCCGCGCTTCGCAGTAGGCTCACGCTGGGCGAGCTCACACACGATACTGTCGGAGCAAACGTCCGAGAGCACGTAGCCGAACGCGGCCAGGAACATGATGACGACGTACTTGGCGCCTTCACCCGGAGCGTCGTAGTTGATGCGAGCCTTAATTTCCGCGGTGTAGTCCGACGCGAGGACGTCGCGGTCGGACGCAACGGTGTAGTACGGATCGCCGATTGGCATGATGGCCATGAGCAGGAGCATTGCAATGCAGATAACCCAGCCGATGACCATGTACGGCCGACGGCGGTAGCCCATGATCGGGAAGCAGTCGGAGACGATACCGTAAAACACCTTGAAAGTCCACGGCAGGATCACGAGCTCCTTGGCGGCGGCGACCTGAGCACCGCTGCAGTTGAGGTACTGCTGCATGAACGGGTACACAGTCTCGGGAAGCATGCCGTAGACAACGCCGACGGCGGCGTACTGGAACACCAGACCGATGTGGTCCGGGCTCAGCAGGTTGGGCATACCACCGGGACGCAAAGCGCCGTCCTCGAGCATCTCCGGGGTGCCGTCGGGCGTCTTCATGCCCGCATAGCTGCCCTGGTCGGCCGCGCCCTCCTTGGTGATGCTCACGATTGAGAGACGCTGCAGGTCGTGCACATTCTGGCCACTGGGAGTCGAGGCCATTGCGAAGTGATCCGAGCTTGGTGGTGGGTGGCACTTGCGCAGTCCGAGGTGAAAGGCAGAATGACTTCAGGGCCTGGGCGGATTAACCGATTAATGCAAAAGAGATCTCTGATCGTCGGGACAACCACGCTCCAGCTCCAGCAACCCACCCACCTCGGCAGACAAGGGAGGCGCGCAAGCGCAACCTGTGCACCATCGCCAATCTCGTGCACTGAGCACAGCCAGCGCAGTGCTCCGGCTCCAGCGGCTGGAGCGCCTGCCAGACCCGATACAGAGTCTTCAGGACGATGTGCAAATTCGCCACTCGGTCGCTGCCTCGGCTCAGTTTCCGCAGTTGCAGGAGGTCGTTGCAACTCCGGAATCTAATGGCCACGCCCTGGCTCACGTCTGTCACAGTCAACGAGTGGTGCTATGCGCACGGTATGACAGGAGCTCGGCTCAGGTGTCCGCCTTATCACGCGGTTAATCGCCCAATCAGCCGCCGTAAGTCGCCGACGTCGAAGCTCGCGCGCGAATGGAGGACGCTCAGCGCACCACGGCGGTCATTTCCGATACTATTCGGAGCTTTTGCCAAGCTTTCATGCACTGCGCCCGGCTAGTGACTTGCTTGAGCAGGCACGGTAGCGACTGTACGGGAGATGCATGCTACGCTGTCGATCGCTGCCAGCGAATCGCTGGAGCAGGGGTTACAGTACCTCGAGGAGGGACCCATTCCTTTGGCTTTGAAGAGTTGCCGACCAGGGAGACCAACATAATTGGCATTGGATCTACAATCATAGAGCACGGGAACAATTAGAGAGACGGTCGAGCAGACCAAAGTCTGCAACCCGCCTCGTCTCGGGTGACGACAGGTACGCAGACGAATGCATAACGGTGGCGGTGGCGGTGACAGAGTTTACCAAGGCCTCCCAATTGGCACATGCACAACGACTCAGGGTCCAGCGAAAACCCACATCAAACTTCCCGGTACACTCATTGTCGTCAGGCCAGTGATCCGGTCCGGATGCGCTCAATCCGCGCTGTCAAGGAGGTTATGAGGTCAAACGGGTCTTGCGGGCAGCAGAGCCGAATGGTTGGGCGCCGCCAGTTGCGTAGCGCAATGTGAGTGAGCTTGTCTGAGTGTGAGGACACGTGCAAAACTTCTTATTCCCAGTGAGAGTAAGGAAGACCTTCGATAATCAGTACGTCGTTTCAGTATAAATCATCATAGGTTAGTGTTACCGCTGTCAAACGGACGCCTTCTTGTCTTAACCCCCCCCCCTCCCAGAACCACACGTGGTACTTGTACACCTGCAGTGGAAAGCTTTTACCTTTCACCTTTTCATCACTATTAACGCGATGCTCGGAGTGTAAACGTTTCAGTCGCAATGACAGGTGATATGTAATTAAGTATCGTCAGAGGTGAGTGTCCGCAAGATTCGCCTACCGATGTGTGGGCGTTCGAGGGCTCAACGTAATGTTGACAATCTGTTTTGCAACTAGGCTTACCTGTAACTTGTACTACTACAAAGTACCGACATGACTTTCGGGCTAAGGGTAGGCATTTGGTTGAACCCTATCCAAAACCTCACTTTGTTGGCAAGTTGCCGTAAAAAAAAAAATCTTGCGGCTATTGGAATGTTTTTATGATTAATGATCATAGCGGACTACACTACTTGAGGCCTAAACCACTGCTAGTTTAGCAGCCAGTGCCACCAGCGATCACCAAACACGAAGTGCTATCAAAGACGGCGAGTGTGTTCACCGTAATGGACCAGACGAGCGAAAACGCCAGGTAGAAGATGGTAATGCCGCCCAAAATCTTGTTGGAGCCGCCGGTGCGAGCGAGCTCCTGCGTCTCTTCCTTTTGACGCGGCAACAGGAACAGGAACACCCACGAGAAGATGGTCATCGCGTACGAAATGATGATCGTGTACGTGATGTCCACGCGAACAGAGTGGTCGTCGGTCTGCACGCGAGCGTTCGTGATGTTGAACGGGCCGTCGATGAGAAGCGTAATGGTCGTAGCGAACGGCGTGGCCAAGTTGCCAACCGTGGTCACCAACCCGTACACAGCGCCTTCGTTGCCGACTCCAGCAATCTCGACAGTCACAAACAGTGCGATGATCCAAGCGACACCGCTTGGAATTTGCACCGCGATAGGAGGGCCGAGCCAGAACCACTGGTTGCGGAAGACATCCCAGACTGTAATTAGAGCCACCGCACAGTCGACGATGATGACAACGATACCGGTGAAGACTATCATGCCACGCCAGTTCCAGTGCAGGCCGTACTTGGACGTGACCATGATGCCGATCATAAAGCAAACGTGGCCCAGAACATCGTTCAGCGTGCTGTTGATCGGAGTCACATCCACCATGTACGACTGCACAGGGGAGCTGGCCGTGTACGAGATGCCGGAGAAAATACCAGCGAAGAAATGGTACGCGATGATCTGGTACACGACGCGTTTGCAGAGCAGGTCCCAGAATTCCTTGATGTACTTACGGAAGTCTCGACGTTCGGCCTTCTCCTCCTTGATGAAGAACCACGCAATTGGAAGAATGGGCGCAGTGAGCATCGTCATGATGATCATGAGCTGCGGGAAGCTCAGCGAGAAGTCGAAGTCGCCCCCGTAGTCCTCACCGTTGAAGCAGAACCCAACCAGAAGCTCGCCAAAAATGACAAGCACCGTTCGCACAGTGTAAATAGCCGACTGGGTCTTGCCACGCTTCGCCAGTGGCTCCTGCTGCGCCAACTCGCACACGATACTGTCGGAGCACACGTCGGAGAGCACGTAACCCACCGCGGCGAAGAACATGATGACGATGTACTTGGCGCCCTCGCTCGGAGCGCCGTAGTTGATGCGAGCTTCGATCTCCGGGGTGTAGTCTGACGTATCGACGTCGCGGTCCGATGCAACAGTGTAGTATGGCTCGCCAATGGGCATAATGGCCATGACCAGCAGCATCAAGATGCAAACTGCCCATCCGATCATCATGTACGGGCGACGGCGGTAGCCCATGATAGGGAAGCAGTCGGACAGGATACCGAAGAAAACCTTGAAACTCCAGGGCAGCACCACCAGCTCCTTGGCGGCAGCAACCTGGGCACCGCTGCAGTTGAGGTATTCCTGCATGAACGGGTAGATGGTTTCGGGGAGCATGCCGTAGACGATGCCAACCGCCGCATACTGGAAGAGTAAACCGATGTACTTCTTGCTGGTCAGCACGGGCATGCCACCCGGACGCAAAGCGCCGTCCTCGAGGAGTTCTGGGACAGCGTCAGGAGTCTTCATACCAGTGTAGCCGCTCTGGTCAGGGTCCTTGGTGATGCTCACCGCGGACAGACGTTCGAGGTCGTGGACATTCCTGCCACTCGGTGTCGGAGCCATGGTGATGTCGTCAGGCCGTTCCGAGTAGAACTTTGAGGGTTGGCGGCCGTCAACGCAAAATGAAGAATGGCTTCGTACCGTTGGAGTTCTAGGACGGTTGTGGGTCAACATGGAAGTCCATCAGCAGAGAGTGCGCATGCCGCACCGCCAATCAGTAGCCGCAGGAGCGAGTGCCTTCACTGCGTATCCGCTAGATGAACGCGTACATGCAGCGCGATCTGCTGAGCACAGCCAGCCCAAACAAATCGTGCGGCGGGATCAATTTGCCAATCAGGCTGATTATCAGCTCCTGCAATCAGCTCGTGCAACTCCGGAATGCCTGTGACAGGCGCGAAAAGGGCATTGCCCAATCCACCGCTCGAACACCGCCGACGTGAAGCCCGCATCGACGAATCGCTTGTACAGGAAGCTCCACGACGCGTTGGTCGGAGCCTGCTCCGGCTTTGTGGCGATTGGTGACCCCGTAGACGACATGAGTGCCCGCATTGCTGATCCCGCTGTCTACTTTGTCACCGCTGAACAGTGTCCACATTGCTCATGGTAAGTTGGGGAATGCAGCCACAACGTTCGCGATTGATTTAGGGGCTCCGTAAGTACAGTGTAGATGGAGAATGATATTATGTGTGACTGCTGATGCTGCCACCCGCGCGTGAATGTCCGGATCATGATGACCTTAGTGTTATGTCAATTACAAAGATACTTTTTGATAGGAGCCCATGACACACTGCTGACAGAGACTTTTATTGGCGGGTGCTATGCGGTCGATTTGACTGACGTGGGGGTGTACATGTACACATGAGCATGCGAGACCCTTTCGCAAAAAGGGACGCCCGACGCAGCGGGATCGCTTACACTAGTGTATCTTTGATCCAACACGAGAGCCTCTACACTATAGAATTGGTACACTCGATAGCAGGACTGTGATACATCGGTCTGCACGTAGAGCTCTTCACAGGCTGGGCTATGCCGCTATCCCATTATCTCACCGGTGGCTCAGAAATCGGGGGTTACTCGGTCAGTGCAAGGTTCTTGCTTGGCTCGGTCTTCACAAGCCCGGCAACACCAACGCCTCTATCGTAGGGCAGTACTACAAGTATGAAGAAGGACGGACTCCACGCACGAGTTGACGCCCAGGAGTCGGATATTTTTAAAAATAATCGCGTCGTTTCAATATATGTTTATAGAGGTTGAATCGTTCTCATTTCGGTGGCGCTCTAATGCAAGTGTGAACTGAAGATATATATTTGCACCACGTCGATGCGGCTATATGATATTTCCTGGCCTGCTGCAGTGCTCAATGTTCGTGTAAAATCATGGGAATACGTGTATACCGAAATGATGGCATTAATACGGAGCCTCAACACGTTCGTCAATCTACCCACACTTCCTGAAGAGGCAGCACTCCAAGCCTCAATAAACTGTACTCTCGTGCAACCTTACTACAAAGCCCGCGGTATTGTACTCTACTATGGGTCTCAACGCGGAACTGACGGTCTAAAGGTACCGGCAACCAGCGCGAAATAAAGCCCAGGTTGCCTCTCAGAGCGGTGCCCCTCTGTGTCCGAGAAGCTTTGCCCCACTTCTCTTTCTCACATTTTTCATTCGTCGAAACCATCTCTCCATTTCGTCCAATTGACGTCGTCCGTCGTTTCGGGCATCTGGTTCCGTAGCTCTTCCGACTTCCGACCGGTCGCAACCTTTCTCCATACTGAACACAAGTGAACTGTGCGCCGCATTCCTCCTCTCACCCACGCCATGCGCAGCCGCTGGGTCGACTCGCTCAAGCGCGGCATCTCGGCGTCCCCGCGCGACGAGCGCTCGCCGCAGCCCTCGGGGCCACGCCCACCCCCACCCCGAGCTCCACGCTCTCGTCCATGTCCGCGCCGAGCCTCGGCGGCGCCGAGAACCCGGCCTTCGTGCATGACGCCGAGCGCTGCGACTGCGTGGGCGCCTGCAGCGTCGCGCGCGTGCTGGAGAACTGCGTGCTACAAGGTGGTGTACACCACACGCACATGCACGTGCTGACGTACCTCGGAAGACCGCTGCGCTCCGAGTGCTGCTGCTACCCGGTAGCCGTGCAGTGGTTCCGTGCCGTGGGGAGCAGGACGACTTCCAGGTCATCCCGGGCGCCTGCGATGAGTGGTACACGCCCACGGCGGACGACATCGGCGCGCGCATCCTGGCCAAGGTCATGATCGAGGACGAGGACGTGCTCAAGACTAAGATGCTCGAGTATGGACCCATCAAGGAGGACCCGGAGGTGCGCAGCAAGGTGGAGATGTATCTCGAGCGCAAGTCCGTGCTGTTCATGGGACTGCGCAGTATCGCGGTGCAAGACGGCAGCGAGTATCTGCACGAGGAAGAGCTCACGGTAAGGAGGAGGAGGAGGTGCGGAGAGGGAGGAGGCGGAGAGACGACTGATCTTTATGGTGTTTTTTTGCTTGGAACTGCAGGAGAGCTGGACGCTGCTGATTGACGACCGCAGGGTGCGATTGACGTGCGAGTCGTCGCTAATTCCGCCGTTTGAGAGCCTCTACACCCCTGACATCAAGGTAAGAAGCGCGTCGTGGTGCAGTTCCTTCGGTGTTGGGGAGCTCATTTGCATTTCGTGGATTGTTTGTTGCCTTTCCGTCGACGGATCGATCGATCAACCTACACGCGCGATGACTCGACTGCTCTCCCCCAACTGTACCAACCGTTTCAACTGGCTATCTCTTGGACTTGTGTGACTGCAGCTGGAAATGGTGCGAGGCACGCCGAACGAGTTCTACCTGCACCTGGCTCAAGGATGTTACGTTCGACTGCGCGCTGAATCCAACACGGTTCGCGATATCATCGTGCTCACGCTGCGCGCCTTCTGCAAGATGGCTGTCTCGGATGAGACCACCCACAGCGCCGTTGCGAAGGGCTGTCCCCGATGCTGACGCTCCGCAAGATCGCTCAAGAGGAAGAGGCCAAGAAGCAGCCACCAGTAGGTGCCAGTGCAAACTTTGGCGGATTGCTGGGATTAAGTTGCATGCTGAGGTTGTACACGCCGTCTCTTGATTTCGACCAGCAGACCCAGGAAGCCCCTCCGCCTCCGCCGCCGCCGCTCCCAGTGTACGATCTCCCGTGGAATCGATCGGCGAGTAACTCGTTCAGTCTGGAACCCCCTGAGTCGACCGGTACCAGTACCGTGCTCGAAGAAGTGGATGAATCTCTAGACGCCGGCAGCAGACGACCGAGTCTGGCTAGCAGTTTAGGTGGTGGAATGGGAGGTGACGGGTGGCAGCTCAGCGACGACCTGGACGATTCGCTTCTGATGGACGCCGAGGCGTTGATCGGCAACGCTCAGAAGATGGGCATCCAGTACCAGATTTTGCCGCGCGCGCCGAAGCGCATCTCGATTTTGGATATCCCGGACCTACAGATCATCGAGGCGATGGAAGCCTTGAGTGATAACAGTGCTCTGGGACGCACAGCAGGTGTGCAGCAGGAAGACGAAAGGATGCGGCAACAGCAACGAGACCAGAAGCGCCGCCGAGGGAGCAGTGGCAGCACAGGCGACAGCACCCCGGAGGATCACCATGGTCAAGGTGGCAATGGCAACAACGTCGATGGAAGCGTTGGTGCTGTGATGCCGGAGCTGCTGGATGCCAGCTGCATCGACAAGGCGATAGAGGAGTTCATGGCTGACGGCAGTCTCCGAAAAGAGAACCTGGACGTGGCAGCATTACGGCAACGCTACGTTGCGATCTTCTGCTCGCTGCAGCGCGAGCTGCACACGTACAAGCAGCGCGTAGTGACATTATCCAAGCAGCTGGAGGAGAAGCAGGAGCTCAACTCGAGCTTCCGCAAGGACATCGAGTCGCTGCGCAGCGCGCTCACGTCCATGCAGCTCGCCGACAAAGTGTACGACCTCGTATCCACTGACCTGCAGCAGCTTGTGAAGCGAGCAGCTACACCCGCGGATGCCATCCCCCCAGCGCCAGTACCGAACGAGTCGTACTGATCTCCCAAAGCCCAAGTAAAATTCCCACCAACAGCTCGAGTGTATTAGAGAGCTGACAAGTCAACAAACAACCCAAAATGTATCGTGTCTGAAGATGCTCGTGCTTTACCTGACAACACCTTCCAGCACCATCAACACCAACATACTACAGTAGTAACTGCAACGATAGAGAAGCATTAAAACCACCCCCGCGCATCGATGCGTCGTCGTCGGGGTCCTCATCCATTATTGCGTATTCTCCTCCTCCTCGTTCACCCTCTTCGCTTCGCTGCTCTCTCACTCTACTGACTCTTCTCGAGCGCCTCGATCCGCTTGGACAGCGCCGCGTTCTGCGCGATCATCTCGTCCTTGAGGCTGCCCACCGAGCTCTGGATCTGCTTGGTCGAGTGCTCCACGTCCTCCGACAGCACGTAGAGGCCGTAGCCGGCGCCCACCGACACGCCCACGGCGAACGACACGACGCGCTGCACGAAGGAGCTGCCGCCCTTCTTGATCACGACGGGCGCGGGCGTGGACGCGGCCTTGGCGACCTCCTCCTTGGCCTCCGAGGCGAAGCGGCGCACGAGACCCCGGGACTTGGCGACCTTGGCGACCTGGCAGCGCAGCATTGTTCTGGGACCTTGAGCACGTCGGAGCTTGGAGCTTCTTGATGTGGGGCGTGTGGCTCGAGGAGACCGACGGGTCCGGATTGGACAATATTAAAACGGTACAGCGTACCTATACCTTTGGAACTTGATGGCTGGATCCTCCAAGAACACATCAAGTTGAAGTGTCCGTTACACTTTCGTTGTTGCCTTTTTGGAGCTGCTAGTGGTGCACTGGAACTTTGGGGGTTCATATTGACAAGATGCATCCGACGGGGGGAAACAATGGCGCGGACCTCACGCAGCTGCAGCGCGAGTACCGCAACATGGAGCTGAACCGCAAGGTGTACGCGGACGAGAGCCACCAGGTGATGCGGCGGCAGCAGGCTGTGATCGAGAAGCTGCGCAAGGACAACGAGGAGATGAAGGCCGAGCTGACGCTGGCGGAGCGCCACATTAACGAGGGCGCCGTGGCGCAGCAGCAGGAGCAGATCGCGCGCCTGCAGGAGCAGATCGACGGCTACAACCGCAAGAACGTGGGCGAGAGCAAGCGCCTCGAGACGCTCACGCAGCAGATCCAGGTCATGCGGCACAAGGTGCTGCACCAGAAGAAGCACATGGGCGGCGTGAACGCCGCGAGGGAGAACCAGCAGATGGTCAGCAAGCAGATCCGCATCCTCGAGAACCGACTGGACAAGTCCCTGGTCAAGTTCAACGAGGCGCTGGCGCAGAACAAGGTGCTGCGCGAGGAGATTGACAACTTGCGTCGAGAGCGAGTCGTGTTCGACACCATTTACCGCAAGCTCGAGCGCGAGCACGCCGACAAGAAGCGGCAGATGGCGCAGACCATTGAGCTGAGCAACCAGGCCTACGAGCAGCGCGACGCGGCGCAGCTCGAGCTACGAAGTCTTCAAGACGAAAACCGAGCGGAGCTTGAGGCTCATCGCCGAGCTCTGTCCGAGTTGATGGAGAGACTTGAGGAGAGCAAGATCCTCGCTGGAGGAGACACGACGAGCTATAGACGCGGTGGATCGGCTGGTGCGGGAGCTCCAAGTGGCGGCGCTTCGGGAGGGATTTACGCAGGCAACATGTCGGTGGACGAGGAGAGCGAGATGAAGAGAAAGGTGCAGAAGGGCACGTGGGGTGTGGCCAAGGAGAAGGTGCACGTCCAGGTCTCCATCGAGCGCGTGCAGAACTTCGAGGAGGCCTTCCTGAAGATCAAGGCAGCGACGCGAATCGACGATCTGGAGCAGCTCGTGACGTCTTTCATCAAGAAGGAAGACCAGAACTTCTCACTGTTCAACTACGTCAACGAGCAAAGCAACGAGATCGAGAAGCTGGAAGAGTGGATTGCAGCGCTGCGTGACGAAGAGCGCCGGTACACGGGCAATGGCGACGGTGCTAATGCAGCCGGAGGGGGTGACGATGATGGCGTTGGGCACCACAAACAGCTACTGCGAGAACTCGAGGCGAGACTTGCGCTCACGGAACAGGCCGCTGAAAAGTGCGAGGCGCGCTGCGCGGAGGCCCAGAAGACCGTCAACGCCGTCAAGCGCGCCATTCAGAGCTTGTTCACGAAGACTGGGTGCAACGCCCAGGCCATGGTAGAGATGCTGGGCGACTCGGTGGTCACCGAAGCCAACATGATGGCCTACCTCGGTGTCATTGAGCAGAAGACGAACGAAATCTTGCATCAGTACGCTGCGGTTCTCGCGAAGCAACAGGCGGACGCACAGAAGAACAAAACTACAACCGACGCCTACGACCGCGAGTCGCAGTTCGCAGCTAATGCGATGTCCAGCAACTCGGCGGCAGTAGGGGCAGCAGGCGGCACAAACGGAGCCGTGGCGACGCTGCACTCGATTCTTGGTGTGGGGCCAATTACTCCTATGGGCCAGGAGCCCCTGCAGATCAACCCGCCCAACCTCGACGATTACTCGTCCGAGGATGAAGACAGCGGCGACAATGAAGACACAATGCATCCTCTCACGCGCGACGAGCTCAAGGTGCGCACGCTCAAGGGCATGCGGCGACTAAACCACGTGAACGCCTCCCCAGCAGGAACGATCAGCAACACGAACATTAAAGACGGTAAACGCGTTGTCACCAACGTGTCCTTCCCAAGCTCCCCAAAGTACCGGAAGCAGTAAAGCGTGCGTAGTACACTTTCAGTTACCAAGACGTATCCGGATAAGGCAATAATGCTAAACAACAACTCAGTGTGGGCCACCGCTGCTGCTTTAGACAGCGGAGTTGCTGACGTGGTCCGTGCCCGAGAAGAACTCTTCATTGAACGCGTCCAGCCTTGCGACCTGCTCGGGCGTCAGCTTGACGTTGACCGCTTCCAGGTTCTCCTTCTGCCTCGCTTCGTGCACCGACTTGGGCAGCGTCGTGTAGCCCTTGGCGAGGTCCCAGGCGATCAGCACCTGCGCGGGCGTGGCGTGCACCTCCTCAGCGATCTCAACAAGCCTTGATCGTCGATCTTCTTCACGCGCGCCAGCGGAGAGAAGGCTTGGAGCAAGATGCCGTTGTCCTGGCAGTACTTGACCAGCGGCCCCCTCGTGAGCCACGGGTGCAGCTCGATCTGGTTCACACAGGGCTTGACCCGCCACGTCTCAGCCAGCTTGGCCAGATGCGGCTCCCGAAGTTGGACACGCCGATGTCCCGCAGCACGCCCTCCTTCTGCAGGTCCTCGAGCGCGCGCCACGTATCCGCGCGCAGCTTGGGGTCGAACGGCTGGTGCAGCAGGAACAGGTCGATGTAGCCGCAGCCGATGAGCTCGTTGCTGGAGCGCGCGCCCTCGATGGCCTTGTCGTAGCCCCAGTGGAACTCGCGCAGCTTGCTTGTGATGAAGATCTGCTCCCGCGGGATGCCCGAGTCCCGCACCGCGCGCCCCACGTCCGCCTCGTTCTCGTACAGCCGCGCTGTGTCGATGTGGCGGTAGCCCAGGCGCAGCGCTGACAGCACCGCCTCGTACGCCTCCTCGCCCGCCGCAGCCTTGTACACGCCCAGTCCCACGAGCGGCATGCGCGCGCCGCTCGGCAGCGCGACGGAGGGCGTCATATCAAAACCTGTGTTTTTTGCAGATCACTTCCTACAGCTTCAAACCTTTGATACCTTATATATTGAAGCCATATATGTTTATCAGTATATGTGCCGTTAACCCTCCCGTATTCGATGGAGAAGATCGGTCGCGTCCCCCCCTCGTTGAAGCAGGCAAGCGTCACTCTTCATCCGGACGCCAAGAGCTCAAGCCAAAGAACTGAGTTCAAAGACCATGCGGGCGTCCCTGATCCTCGCCTTTGCCGCCGCCGCAGTCGCGTCCGCTTCGGCCGCGCCGCTCTCGCTGCCGGAGCTCACGAGCGCTGGCGGTTACGGCTACGTGCGCAGCCCCGACCGCTCCGTGGAGCTCACGTCCCCGCGGCCACACGACGTGCTGGACGTGACCAAGCTGCCCAAGAACTTCGACTGGCGCAACGTCAACGGCACCAACTACGTGACCATCTCGCGCAACCAGCACATCCCGCACTACTGCGGCTCCTGCTGGTCCTTCGGTAGGTGCATAGTTACACACACGTTGAAGCTGGTCGGATCGATCCTCCCAATGTATCAATCGTCACTAATTAATTTATTATTATTTATTGCTCTGCAGCGGCGACGTCGGCGCTGGCGGACCGCATCATGATCGCCAAGGAGCGCAACCCGGGGAACAAGCCGTCGGTGGAGGTGCACCGAGAGGTGGTGCTGTCTCCGCAGGTCATCCTGAACTGCGACAAGAAGGACAACGGCTGCCACGGCGGCGACCAGCTGGAGGCCTACCGCTACATCAAGAAGAACGGCGTACCCGAAGAGGGATGCCAACGGTACGCGGCTACTGGCCACGACACGGGCAACACGTGCACGGACATGGACATCTGCGAGAACTGCCTGCCCTCCAAGGGCTGCTTCCCGCAGAAGACGTACGACAAGTACTATGTGTCCGAGTACGGCACGACGCTGGGCGAGCAGCAGATGATGGCGGAGATCTACGCGCGTGGACCCATCGCGTGCAGCGTTGCGGTGACTGACGAGTTCCTCAAGTACTCGGGAGGGATCTTTGACGACAAGACCAACGCCACGGAGACGGACCACGCGATCTCCATTGTGGGCTGGGGCGAGGAGGACGGTGTGCCCTTCTGGGTCCTGCGCAATAGCTGGGGAAGCTTCTGGGGCGAAGATGGCTGGATGCGCCTCGTGCGTGGCGTGAACAACGTCGGCGTGGAGGGCGAGTGCGCCTTTGGCGTCCCCAAGGACGACGGCTGGCCGACTCCCACCAAGATTGAGGAGGAGGAACCAGTGCAACAACAAGAAGAGAAGGAGGATGTTGTAAAGGATACCGAGGAGGACACGTCGGTGGAATCGAAGCTGGGCGGCTGTCGCCAGAAGCTGCACTTCGCTGGTGGCGAGCGTGTCATCTCGCCGCTGCCTCACGAGACCATTGACGTCAAGGATCTGCCGAAGGCTTGGGACTGGCGCGATGTGAATGGCAAGAACTTCGTCACCTGGGACAAGAACCAGCACATTCCGCAGTACTGTGGAAGCTGCTGGGCTCAGGGCACGACCAGCGCGCTTTCGGATCGGATTTCCATCCTGAGAAACGGTGAGCTGAGTGCAATTTTCGGCGGTACTGGATCCTTGTAGTGATTTCTCACCGTTGTTTTTTGTTGTTGTGACTGCAGCTTCGTGGCCTGAGATTGCGTTGTCGCCACAGGTTCTCATCAACTGCCACGCTGGTGGCACCTGTAATGGCGGCAACCCGGGTCTGGTGTACGAGTACGCGCACCGCCACGGCATCCCCGACCAGACATGCCAAGCTTACCAGGCGAAGAACCTTCAGTGTGACCAGTTCGCCATTTGCGAGACGTACGTCG
Organism: Phytophthora melonis; assembly: GCA_024211575.1. Classification (NCBI taxonomy): domain Eukaryota; phylum Oomycota; class Peronosporomycetes; order Peronosporales; family Peronosporaceae; genus Phytophthora; species Phytophthora melonis. The sequence continues at coordinate 415,570 of JAMXKT010000068.1, forward strand.
TTATTGTATCACCTCGTGAGCCATATTTGAGCTGACTCTTGCTCTTGTATCTTCACACCCAGGTGCTGGCCGTCGAAGGAGTCTTTCACACCTGGTGTGTGCGAGCCCATTAAGAAGTTCGCCAAGTACTACGTCTCCGAGTACGGTTCGGTGAGCGGTGCTGACCGCATGAAGGCTGAGATCTACAAGCGCGGCCCGATCGGCTGTGGCGTACACGCTACGGAGAAGTTTGAAGCGTACACGGGCGGCATCTACTCGGAGCACGTCTTTTTCCCCATGATCAACCACGAGATCTCTGTGGCTGGCTGGGGCTACGACGAGGAGACGGACACGGAATACTGTAAGTACCGACTGCTGTCGCTTTGGAGTATTTTGTGCTGGTGCTGACTGTGCTCGACTTGCAGGGATCGGACGCAACTCGTGGGGAACCTACTGGGGCGAGAACGGCTGGTTCCGCATCGAAATGCACCACAACAACCTCGGCATCGAGCAGGACTGCGACTGGGGTGTGCCGCTCCCGGACGGCTCCAAGCCCGACGACTTTGTCATCACGGTCGACTATGAAAGCAACGAGGCGACGGCGAGAAACTTCCTGCACGTGAGCGGCGGCGCCAACTAACTGATCAAGACAAGACAAGAAGCTATGAGCGTGTGCATACATATCCTGCCTTGAGGTTGAAGACGCTGTATCATCGCTTTCTAATTGGCGAAAAAATACCCGATACAAGAACCCCGGACAATCTTGAAAGGGCGTTGATGATACTTTTCCATTAGATCCAACGGACGTCACTTTGAGGAGCGACCATGGAGGCCGACGCCGATGGGGGCGTCGATCACTGTCACCTGTTCACGGACCTGTTCGGCCGCCTGCTGCAGTTGTTTCTGGCCTTCATCGCCGTGTTCATGCTCTACATCAAGCGCAAGCTCGAGTTCCCCATCCGCCCCATCAAGGTCCGCCAGGAAGGGAACAAACATGCTTGACCCCTTTTAAAGTAATCTATTTTTATATCATTTTTTACGCAGGTGTGGGCACTGGACGTGAGCAAGCAGGGTCTGGGGGCGCTGTACATCCACTGCCTAAGTGTCATCTTGTCCATCGTGATGGTCGCGACATCCCCCGAAGACTATGACGAGGTACGAATTAATTCCGAGGCATTGCCATAAGGACAGAGCTAACTTGTTTATGGTGTAACTGGTTCTATAGTGCGGGATCTACTTTGTCAACTATCTGCTGGACACGACGTGGGGCGGCTTCATCATGATCGTGTTTCTGCGGATGATTGATAGAGTGGCGGCTCGGTTCGGCTTGATGGATATGGCGCGTTGTGGCGACTACGGCGACCCGCCGCAGATGCGGATTTGGTGGACGCAGTTCCTCGCGTACCTGGCTGCCCTCTCGCTCATGAAGTTGGTCGACGTGCTGATCGTTTGGGCCTTGTTCGCGGACATTGGGTACTTCTCCACTCGACTCTTCTCCGCGTTCGCGGGCCACCGACACCTCGAGTTGTCCATCGTGATGCTGGTGGTGCCAGGATGCTGTAACTCGGCCCAGTTCTGGATTGTGGACTCGTACATCAAGAGCGACACGAACCAGCTCAAGTTCTTGCCGGCGGTCGCGGATGATAGTGAAAAGCGGTGGATAGGACAAGATAACGTTGCGGGTTTGCCGCCGCCACCGCTGTCCCAAGGCGACGAGTCTGTCAAGAGCGTGAGTCCGCTTTGAATTGTAAATGTATTTGTGGGCCATAGCATCATCAAGCTCGCTTATTTTCATACTGGCGGGTATCGGTCTCGCTGCTGCTGCAGCTGTGCTCTCCTCTGCTCAATAAGCTCGTCCACCGACAGAGAAGGCGTCTGAGCTGGTGGCGATGCCATCATCGCTGGTTTCTCACTTGGCGCACGCGTACTGCCCACTCCAGCAGGTGTCATCGTAGGTGTGGGTTGGCTGCTGCTTGACTCCTTCTGTGCGGGTTTTCCAGTCGTTGCAGCCGATCCACCATTCCCCGCATCAGCGTTGCGTAGAGCGACAATCGACGCATTGACGAGCCTTTGGAGGGCGTTGACCTCGCGTGCAAGCCATTTCGCAGGCTCGCCCAGTTTTTCAGCCCCACCGGCAGTCTGAAGGGTAGCGTCGGATGCTTCACCGATGGCTGTCACCAGTGCCTTGATCTTGTGCTCCATGATGGTCTGAACGGCTCTCCTCTCCTTCACCAGAGTCTCACATCGCGCTTGTAGCTGCGACTGCTGATCGTCTGATGTAGCTCGGGCCTGCAGTTGCTGGTTCTCGGACATCAAAGTCTCTAGCTGTCGCTGCAAACTGGCGAGCTGCTGCTTGTCCTTGCTGCTGTCTGACCGCTCGAGGTTTTTAGTACGTGCCTCGAGTTCGACTTGCACGAGTTTGTCCAGCTTCTCACGCATCATAAACTCCACAGAAACCTTCTCAGACTTGACATCTTCGAGCTCCCGAGCCATCCGCTGATGCTCAGCCGACTGTGCGTCCACCAGTGCACGCAGTTCTTGAATCTTCTCTTCGGCTGAGAGCAAACTTGACCCGCCATTCCCGGCATGGAGTGAATTGTTGTTGCCACTGCTGTAGTTGTTGTCGTTGATGATGACGGGGTCCACAGGGTGAGGGCGGAACTGCTTGTGGGTGATGAGTAATTCAGCAGGGGTCTCGGCCAGTCGGCTTGAGCCAGCAGCAGGAAGCATTGCGGCTTGTGACGCACCGCCGCCCCAGTCACCAAGTGCTTTGAGCAGCTCCGCATCAATTTTACCTGGCGAACTTGCGTTATGCTCCATTGCAACACGTTGCAAGTGGATGAGGTGCGCCGTCTTCTCGTCAAGCTTCTCCTCCAGCTCTTTCTGATGACGGTCGTACGCATCAAGTTCGTCCTGCAGAGCTGTGATCTGCTCGTCACGCTCGTTCAGTCGCTGAGTCAAGGCGATCATGATATCGCGCTGTTTAAGGAGCAGCTGCTTGTATCGATCCACCTGAGCCTTCTCCTCTTCGATTGTCTCGCGCTCCTTCTCTAAATCAGCAAGACGACACTCATACTCCTGGCGGATGCGGTCCTGGTGCTCTTTGATGGCGTCCCGTATCAGTGGATCCTCAACGTTCAGAGCCTCACCCTCGCCAAGCCCGCCAGCAGAAGGTGTAAGCCGACGCTGGTTGCTCATCAGCATCTGCGACGTAAGGGCTGAAATCCGCTGTTCGAGACGCTTCTTCTCCTCCTTCTCCCTCATAAACTCGCGTGAACGCTCCTCGAGTGCGCGAATTGCTGCCATTTTGTCTTCCTCTGCTCGACGGCGCTGCTCGTCCAGCTCTAGCAATCGACGCTTGTCCACCACATTTCGAGAGCGTTCTTCAAGTTCTGCCCGAAGACGCTTCAGCTCCCGTTCGTACTTCCGCAGCAAAGACTTCTGGTCCAAGTCTTCGTTCACTCTAGCCTCATTTTTAATGTGCTTGGCCCGGTTCGCGAACTTTAGAGTCGAAAGCGACTCCGTCATGGCCTCCAACGCAGGGGAAATCATAGCCATCATCGTGGTTTTGCAGTTGCCTCCAAGAGAGTCTTCCAGAATCCTTGTGAGTTTACTATCACGATACGGAATGTGCTGACGGCCGCGTGCATCCGTAAGTGCTGAGATGACATTTCCAAGCGCCGAAAGTGACTGGTTGATCTTCTTACTCTCTTCAAGTCGTTGACCCGTAGCACCAGAGAGCCTCACTCGCTCGGAGCCAGCAAGATCCACCAGGTTTAGCTTGCCGACTTTAAAGCTTTGCCGTACCATCGCCTCCAGCTTGGGGTGCAATGCCGCCGTTCCGTTGGCGTTTGCACCGTTCGCACCACCAGAGGCCTTCCCATTGCCGCCGCTCCCTTGTGCGTTGCCCCCACCGTGACGTGCCTGGTACGCGTTGACAAGCGCCATGAACTCTTCCGGTGCTACATCGTTTCCCTTCGAGTCCACGTACGAAGTCTTGCTCTGCTCAGCAATGATGATGAACACAGCATGGCTACGCGATGATAGTTCATTCATCTTCGTGCTACCGGTTGCCCGCATCGCCCCACCACGCTCCATCAGCCCGTAAATTTCCTCCGGGGAGCGCACCACCCACTCAGAGAGACCCTCCACAAACACCCCGCGACGCCGGTCTTCTCTGATTGTCAAATTGGTCCGCTCGGGCTTGAGCAGATCCGAGATGGACTCGTTGTAAATCTGCAAGTACGAAGCGCGGACGAGGAATCGACACCGAGCCGAAACATTAGCCTGGATATGGCAGAAGATCTGCTCGATAGCACGCGGAATGATGCCGCGCTCCTCCACGCTGCCAGAGCCGCTATTGAAACCCTCCATCGTGTACGTCTTGCCTGTTCCCGTTTGTCCGTAAGCAAAGATAGTAGCGTTGTATCCTTCGAGCGACGACTCCACCACCGCTTTCGCAGTGTTCTCGTACACTGTGCTCTGAGTGCACTGCTGGTCGTACACGTGATCGAATGAGAACACGTGACTTCCGTACGCGCCGGGGGTGCTCGACTCGTTGTCACCATTCCCACCACTGGCCAACGCACCCAGGTTTTCAGACACCGTCAGCACATGGCCTTGCTGATCCACATTGATCACGTTCTGGAACGGGCGATCGCCATGAAGCTCACGCGGCAAGGGGGGTCGCACACGAATCACCACCTTGAAATTGCTCCCGCGCTCGGCAGAGTATCGACTTGAGCTGCTGGAGATACTGTGAGCCGGTGAAGATGGCCGATCCCCCAAGAAGCCGTCGGAGGACGTGGATGCCGTCTCGGTGTCTTCGCTGCTCCGCGAGCCGCCCGTCGAGTTGTACGCGTTCGATATCGCCGTTCGCTGTAGATACGCTGCAGCCGCTGCGGCGGATGGAGCTGGAGGCGCGTAGTACTGCTGCTGCTGCTGCTGCTGCTGCTGCTGTTGTTGTTGTTGCTGTAGTGGCTGGGCTCGACGCGCTGAGTTACCAGGAGAGCTGGTGTTGCCGTGAGGTGATGAACGCGCGCTGTGTGAAGGAGAGCTCGAAGCTGAGACATTGATGCTCATGCCCTGCGCGTAAGGATGGCCCCCGCGGCTGTTGTAGCCACTTGCAGCGCGAGGCGTGGTTCCACTTGGACTTCTCGACTTGCTCAGCGACGCGTTTAAGTCGCTCGTGCTCCTCATCTTGGACGATCACGACGAAGGAGCGCTCTTGCGGAGTGAAGGCGGCAATCCAGGGAACGTTGAGCTGTCCGGTCGCGCCCCTTGAACTCCGAAACAGTCTTGGCTTTGATCATGAAAAACGGATAAGCTCACACGTGTCAGGACTAAGTTCCGATACGTCAAATAAATCTATTTGTTTTTGGGCATAACTGCACGCTGGAAGGCTTCGCTGGTGCACGCACCTATTAGCATCCCTTCAAGGTGAGCGACATCTTGATGTTCATCGCGGCCAGCTCGTTGGCCAGGTAGCGGAAGACGTAGGGCATGGCGACAGCCTCGCAGCCCTCACCCGTTTGGCAAACTGTACAGTACCACTGCGTCTTGGCCTTCATGGCGATGGCGATCTCTCCCTGGCCCGCGGTCTCCACCGTCGAGCGCTGGGTCGCGTTGGAGAGCAGACTGCCACAGTTTGTGCACACCGTGGCGATGTGCTTGTCGGAACAGTTCATGAGACGATCCTGCACCAGGAACGCACAACCGTGGGCAAGCAGGGAATCACGCTCCATCTCACCAAGACGGATACCTCCACCCTTCTTACGACCCTTGACGGGCTGGCGGGTAAGCGAGTTCATCGGGCCCGTAGCACGCACTTGGCTCTTGTCGCTAACCATATGACGCAGACGCTGGTAGTACACAACGCCAATGTAGATGTCGGCCTGCATGACCGTACCCGAGATACCGGAGTAAAGAGGCTCACTGCCCATGTAGTTGTAGCCGTGCTCCTTCAGCTGCGAGCCAAAGTAGTCGATCACGCGGTCCTTCTCGCTGAACTGGAACGGAGTGGCGTCCATGTACTTGCCCTTCAGCGCACCCGTCTTGGCAGCCATCGACTCGATAAGCATACCGATGGTCATACGTGACGGGAAGGCGTGCGGGTTAATGATAACATCCGGGGAGATACCGGACTCCGAGAACGGCATGTCAGCCTGAGGCCACAGAATACTCATGACACCCTTCTGTCCGTGACGCGACGAGAACTTGTCACCGATCGTCGGGTTACGGCAGAAACGGAGCTTGATGCTAGCCTTCGTGAACTCGGAAGCTTGGGACGCACTGCCAATCATGTTGACCTGCTCGATAATAGCAGGCTCCGACTCCTTGTGTTTCTGGAATGAGGGCTGTCCAGTCGTCTCATCAATCCAGCTTGCAATGGGGTCCCCGTAGTTGACAACCTGTCCGATGTGCGGGAAACCATCGCGGTCCAGTTTCGTTGAGCACTGCTCGCCGCTGCCGTCCGTCTTAATGTTGGAGAAGTACTTTTTCGACGTCGAGCTGCCCTGCTTGCCATTGGAGCTGATGTCGACGGTCAGCTGCTTGTACACGGATGCGTGCGCAAAACCACGCTCGTAAGACGACTTGTTCAGAATCATAGCATCCTCCATATCGAAACCCGTGTACGAAATCACGGCCACCACAGCGTTGGTTCCCAGCGGGTACTCGTCAAGCTGGTACTCGCGCAGGCGCTCGTTCTGAACGATTGGGATCTGGGGCGACTGGATACGGTACATCTTGTTGTCCGTACGGTGCACGATCGAGTGAGCAGGCGTACCCATGGTCTGCTTAGCCATCTGGCACTGGTACATGTTACGCGGCGACTGGTTGTAGTCGGAGAACGGGGTCAACGAGGCCACAAGCGAAAGCATGTTCGTGGGCTTGATCTCCATGTGAGTCGTGGCCGGACGAATGTCATCCTTCGTACATGCGATGTCCATGAACACCTGCTCCATGGGTCCAATGTACTCAACGCGCTTGGTGTCCATCTGCATCACGGGGCGCGACATACGAGCAGCATCGGCCGACAGGAACAATCCGGGGAAGGGGCCACCACGCGTGGGCAGGATCAGGCACACCTCGAGGTTCTTGACAATACCGTTCGCATCGCGCTCTTCCGAGCTCTCCGCCGACTTGACCTGGCGCAGCACATTGGCGATACGCTTGCACACTTCCGCAGGCGCGCCACCGAGAACCTTACCGTTCATCATCACTGGCAGGTACGAGTATGGCACAACGAGGGCACCATCAGCATAGCCCGACGTTGGGATCATACCCAGACTGGTCAAGAAACGCGCCAACTTGACTTCCTGCTGCAGGTAGTCATCCGCCTTGTGAGCCGGGTAGCACACGAGTTCACACTCCACAGCCAAGTGGTTCAGCAGACCACAAGGAGATCCATCAGGCGTGTGGACGGGGCACAAGAAACCCCACGAGTCGGGCAGCAGCTTACGAACTGCAGTAGTCTTCATTTCCGTAAAGAACTGACCACGGTGAACGGATCGGAAGTGCGAGAAGTAACGGTAGTAGTTCAGCTTCTCGGCGACGATAGTGTAACCAGCGATCTGCAGCAGATCGAGACCGCTGGACGAGCGAAGGTTGCCCGTGTTCAGGAAGTACGTCATAGCGTTACCGATGTTGGGGGTACGATCCCACATCTTGCGCAGGAACACCTGGTCCATCACGACGCTCTTCTTCTTGTTCTGCGTCTCCTTCAAAATGTTTGCGCGCATCGAAACGAGCGAGTCCTGCAGCTTTTCCTTCAGGAGCATCAGGTACAGGTGGCCGGGCAGCAGCAGCTCGTGGTTCATCACGGAATCAGAGTTGTCCTCCGGGACGTCGCCCTTTGCGAATCCATACAGCTTACGCAGCATCAAACACAGCAGCTCTACCTTCTGCGTGCGTCCCTTCTCGCCCTTGGAGATGTGAACGAACAGGTAGTCGTCCAGCAGCTTGCTGCCAACCTCCACGTTGCTCATGTTCTCGTACACGTACGGCATCGCAAAGCGGAAGTGCTTACCCAGGTACGCCAACGCCTCGTCGCGCGTGTAGAGCGAGAACTTCTTGGCTTCACGCAGAATCAGCTCCACACGAGCGGACAGGTACGTGTTCTCGTGGTCTCCGCGCAGCACACGCTCGTAAATTTCACGGTCCGTCAGCGGGTACAGCGCCTTGAGCACAAGACCCGCGGGGATCATAAATTCCTGCTTCTTCACACCGAAACGCACGGTAGCGTTACCATCCTGCAAGTAGTGCAGCGTGACCGTGACAGCAGACTGGTCGCGCTTGACGCACTTCATGGTCACAGCCAGCTCCGTGTACAGGTCGCCACGATTGGCGAAGGCACCACGGCGCACAGCCATGATGTGGTGGCGGCGCGGCATCTGTAGCAGACGCACGCAGCGCTCGTTACCGTTACAGATGAAGTAGCCGCCCATCTCGTTCGCCTCTTCGCGGGCCTTGACAAGCTCCGTAGGCGACATGCCGTTGAGGTGGCAGCGCTTTGAGCGCACCATGATGGGGATGTCGCCCACCACGCGCTGGATACGTTCCACATTCTGCGAGCCGCCGAAGGAGCGCGCAAGCGTCACGACCAGCGGCGCCGTGTACGAGACGCCGCGCTGACGGCACTCACTGGGCAGCAGCTTCTGCTCGCCCGTGATCTGGTTCTCCGTGGTGGGGTAGCCGATCTGTGCGTTCTCGATCCACAGGTCCATGCGGTGCTGGTTGGGCAGCTCCACGGGCACCTTGCACATGTCGGCGACGGCCAGGTCCAGGCCCTCGGTCAGGAAGAAGTTGAACGAGTCCAGGTGCGGCGACACGAGCTTCTGCAGCTTGTCATTGCTGTAATGGAGTATACAAATATAAATTAGTATTGTGCAGAGTGAAGGTCAGCGCATTATTGCTGTTGCTGCTGCGTACGTCTTCGCGGGGATGGAGCGCGAGCTGGACGACGGGTTAGTGGACGGCCACTCGCTGACGCAGGCCTTGGAGGATTTGGACTTCTTCTTCGTGCTCTTGTCACCCGCCATGGCTTCGGGGTCGGTCAGTCGCTGCTGCGGTCAAAGAGGAAGAGCCCGGGGCAGCGCGCTGGAATGCGGAAGTGCACGAACACGAATGGAGCTCCGTCGGCGCCGTTTGGAGAGACCAGCTCAGCCAGCCAACGCGAAAAACCTCGAAAAACCTCGGCAGAAATAGCCCTACCCTCGAGACGAAAGTTTGGATATTTTACATCACAATACAATATAACAGGTAGTACGTCTTAGAAGGTATCTGTTCCGCCGTACTATATGAAAGTAATGAATGATTGAAGCCGATTATATCAGGATTCGCAGTATCATGTACCAGAAGTGCAGAGTGATGGTCCTATAGTTGAAGTGCGCACTCCAAGGCTTGGGAGTCCAAGCTCTCGCCTCTTGTGAGGGCGAAGGCGTCGAGCGTCGGTGACTTCGCGCCGCGGGCTGTTCCTAACCGGGGTCGAGATTGAGTCTACGTAGCTGTGGTGACGAAGATGTAGTTTTTCGTGGGCAACTTCCCCGTGCTGAGGAGCTATTTACGCTTTCAGGCGGGAGCAGCAATATACGGGTGTAAAAATACTTCAGCGGGTCAGTGCGTTACGGAGGCCCAGGAAGGACTCTTGCCGACGTAGGAGCACCTCACGACGACGTCTTGGCGAGTGCCTGCGCGGTTGTGCTCGGCAGCTTCATGAGCGGAGGTGATATACCTGGGCCTGAAGATCTACTACCGTAAGTTTCGTGTATCGATCGACGTCAGTTCGCTGACTGCCTCGACAAGGAGAAATACACTCTCTCTCGGACAGCGGATCAGCCCGCTCCGGCCTGGCGGGCAAGGTGGAGCGCTCGCACTCAAAAAGCGGGGCTCTGCCTCCTCTTCACCAGATGTCTGATGGACAGCTACAGACTTCTGCTCGTGATGAAAGGCCGACGACGACCGCCCAATCGGGGTTTCTCCCAGGGAGACTACAGACGTCCGAGCACCTCACGTTTACCGACAAGGGCCAGCTTCACTCGTATGACTCAATTGATGAGGGAACGGCTCGCATGCCTCGCTCTAACTCTGATCTTTCACGAGTCAGCAGCTTCACGCCTCGAACAGGTTCCAGGACAGGTGAGTCTTCAGCGGGTTTGCCGGGTGTTCCTAACGCGGGCTTTCAGACTCAAGACGAGGAAGCCTCCGAGTTCGGTGCGCACTTGGGCCCGCTGGTGAGGAGATCGTCGCACAGCAAGTCTGGCACAAGCGACGTGTTCCGAAACTTCAGAGTTCACCCCATTTTTTCCAACGCCGTCGTGAACAGCAGAAAAGGGAGCTTGGAACTGGATGATACGCTCATTACTACCTTGGCGGACGGACCTTCCACCGATGTTAACCACACTCTTCTGGCCAAACGATTATCCCTCCACAAAGTGCACGTTCTATCGCGGGGTAATTCAATCGCGAAGTTGCCAGTGGGGACTGCACCTGAGCAACCGCATGACCCATCCGTTCACCGAATGATCTACTTCCGCACGAAAAAGGAGCTCGGCGACTTATTTCTTCTGCCGCCCGTGTCGCTATGGGGACGCCGATTCAACCGCGCTGCATTTGTTCTTATCATGTTCGGAATTGGAGATCTGGCTATCAAAACATGCGATGGGCCGAACTATGCGGGTACGGATCCTGGATATCCTTATCTACCAACGGAAGAGCAGCACGAAATTGCCGATGGAGTACTGGCGGGGCTTTTCACCTTGGAATTTATCATCCGCGGTATCCAAACCAAGAGAATCCGAGCTGTTGTCCGTGATCCGTACATGTGGTTAGATTTAATCGGAATCTCGCCGTGGTATATCCTGCAGGTCTTGGAGGCAGCAGGGAATTCTGTGGGTCCGAACCACTTTATCAACATGCTTCGGCTGATCCGATTAGTCCGGTTGGCGCTTATCCTGAGGCACTACGAGCAGACAAAAATTATGTATTTGGCTATCAAGGCCAGCTTGCGGCCGCTGGGGATTACCCTCTTTTTCCTCTTTACGCTGGTGATGATCGTTGCTACAGCGATTTTCTACGCAGAGCCATGTTATAATGTGGAGACCTGCACTTTTACGGACATTTTCAACTCGGCGTACTTTGTAATGGTGTCGTAAGTATTGTATCATTGAGTCTATGTTTTCTTACCGAAAAACTAAAATGAGTGTGGTTCTGTGTGACTCAGGGTCGCAACGGTGGGCTATGGAAATCAAGTACCCTCTTTGAAGAACCCTGGATCCTTGTTTTTGACGATGTTAGCAATGATCCTTGGGCAAATCTACTTTTCCATGCCCGTGGCGATTATCGGAAATAATTTCCAGTTGACCTACGAGAATTTCCAGCTGGACAAAAAGAAGAAATCCCGGTACCTCGATGCATCGCTTTCGCCATTTGACTGCCAGCTACTGCATAGTCATGCCAAACGACTCTGTGACATCCAGTATCATCTCTTGAACTCGTGGTCAGTTCTACACAATCACATCCGCGGCATCGCGCGCTCAAACACCAGAGGTTCTCAATCGTTCACCATGGATATGCTCGAGCTCGAGGCTGACCGACAGACCAAGATCAAGGAGGGAATCGGCCGTCTGCTCGATATTCACACTGAAGCTACCATGTTGTTGCAGATTTTTATTCCTCACCGACGAAGATCGCTTCATATGAGCCTGGATCACCACGCACAAGGAGTGCTAAGCAACATGTATGCAAAGGCTAAAAAAGCTATGGCCAAGGCGAAAATAAAGTCAGGCCAACCTTCAGCCGTCGTAGACGCTCGACATGCCTCTCAAACATTTAGAGGGCGACTTTGGCTGCTGCTGGAAGTTCCGGATTCGTCGCGCCTTGCCACGATTGTAAACCAAGCTATGGTGGGGGTTGCGTTAGTGAGCATCATGCTGTTTTTCACTGAGTCGCTACAGGAGCTTGCAGCGAGTGGTGTCGAAACCAGTGGTTGCAGATCAGTTGTCAAGAGCTACTGTAGGACTACCGGGTTTGAAGACATGGACGCTGCGTGCTTTTTGCGCTATGAAAATGGCACGAGCGACTTTGCTGAACGGCTAGATTTCACCTGTCACACTGTCACGGAGTCGCTGACCTGTTATGGAAATGGACTAAATTTTGGGTCTCGAGATCCATCGGCGTTGGCGTGTGAGCACGCCTTTTCAAAGACTGGTGTTGACTACGTGTGCTATCGCCAACAATGCCGAGCATCGCTCAGCATGATTTTTGACATGGGGCCGTATTGGATTTACTTTGAATGGCTTTTTGGCCTCGTTTTCACGCTGGAACTTGCGCTTCGATTTTATATAGCGCAGGACCGCACGGAGTTTTGGAAGAATTTTTACGTCTTTTTCGACGTGGTTGCAATTGTACCATTCTTCGTGGAGGTATCAGGATACATGTTCTCAAATATTCAGCCAGATTACGCGATTGTTGCGACGTCGCCATCATTTCTTTCGGTGATCCGCGTGCTCAAGATCATGCGCATTCTCAAACTTACACGGGTAAGATATACCTGGGCAATTTCTGCCGTGGCAAAAATCTAACGTGAATGTGGTATGATTTACTCCAGCATTTCCGAGGAACGAAAGTCCTAGCTTCTACTGCGATAAAAGTTTGGAAACCTCTCGTTATCCCGGTAAGGCTTTCAGAGTGATGCTATTGTTCGTTGGAGAACTTTCTCACACGTGTATGTCTGGCAGCTTTTCTTCCTGTTTACAGGATGTATCATTGCTGGGGCTGTTTTCTATGAGATTGAGCGCGGAAAAGAGTGCTTTGTTGGGGAGCCCTGCTGGTGGTGGAACAAAAATGTCCTCACCCCAGAGCTTGCTGACGGGCTCCCAGTGGGAAAGCGTGTTTTGATTCAAGACAAAGTGAAAACGACAATCACGGATATGATCCACTCGACATGGCTCTCGTATACAACGTAAGAGTTTCGATGTCAACTAAGCGATCTATTATGTTGGGCCTTATCTGACATTTTCTTTGGGTGTGTGACTAGGTTGACCTCGGTTGGCTACGGTGACTTAGTACCAAGAACATCGATTGGAAAGTTCTTTGACGTATTTGTGATCATCGTTGCTACGATTTACTCGGCAATGCCACTATCACTGGTCGGAACACAGTTCTACTCGCTGTACGAGAAGCACCTGGAAAAGATGGTCGTCAAGCAGGTAATCATTCAAGACAAAGTCGCTTCATTGTGCTATGGAGGACTACATTATTCATGTTGTTTGCTGTGTTCGTTTCTCGTAGGGTGGATCATCCGTTTCTTGGCGCACAAAGACCGCTATCAGCCTCGTGACGCAGTACAAGAAAGCGCCAAAGAATCAGTCGGCACGAAAATCGGAGCCCTTCATGCTTTCAGAAGAGCAACTGCTGGTAGCGCACGAGTTTGAGAGCATGAGGCGTACGATTCTGAATTTGCAGCGCACTTTGGACGCTGCAACAGTCACAACGCTACAGAGCGTTCAGCGCAAGACCTCGGCTATTTCAATCCGAGGCTCCAGGACTTCAGGAGCTCCCAAGGCTTCAGCGAATTCCAGGCGCTCCATGACGATGACCCAGCGAGCCGCAAGCAGTATCGATTTGGCTATTGAGCAGAAGAGCTACGCCATCATGGTACGAAGGCTCGAGTACTATAATCGGTATGGATATTTTGCATTATCTAATACTTGCTTGTTGTTGTATTGCAGGACACACTGCTGCAATTTTCGCAGGTCGTCGAAAAGCTGCAGGAGGCACCAGTCAACTTCGAGGCGTTCGACGGCATCGAGGACGACTTGCACACCAATATTTATCCCAACGGCATTTCTCCTCGTCCGACGTCCGATGAACAAGAGCTCGACACGTTCCAGGAAATGGAATAATTCACGACCCACGCACCCTCACTCACGGCCATACGCAAAAATCCTGCTGCTTGGATTTCTTCTGGTGCTAAATTGCTAGACCGTCGAACGAAAGTCTCAGTTGACCCGTCGTAACTTTACCACAGTGCCCTTTTTTGTTATATCACACATAGCCAAAACCTAATATCAATCGCATTCTACACCGCAAGATGACTCACAGCGGAAAAAGAGCAGCAGCTCCGCAATAGAGTTCCGTACACGTTCCTTCAGCTCGAGGCCCCCACTCCGACCTCGTTCAAACCAAGAAAAAAGATCACACGCACCCGCTTGTGCGTCCTCTTATATCCAGCTCCGTCCAGCAGCCCCAGCGCCTTTGCCTGCTCCTCCGCAGCCATCTGCTTGGCCGTGCTGGGTCGTCATTTCTTAATTCAACACAGCGGCAATGGAGTACGGACGGCTCGTGGTGCTCGGCTACAGCAGCTACCGCGTGGACACGGTGGAGCTTCGCCCCCGAAGCGGCAGCGTAGAGCGCGCGCCTTCGTCTTTTGGGCTGTCAGAGGAGGGCGACCGCTCGGTGACCAGCGTCTCGTCGTCCTCGTCCTCCGCGAGTTCCAAGCGCGCTTTGGGGCAAACGTGGAAGCCGCTGGGCGACCAGAACGCCGAGTTTGTGCTGCAGAAGCGCTCGCGACCCAACGGCGTGGAGCTGCGTCGCTTCCACCATGTCCGGTCCATTGAAGAGCTCAAGGAGTCCAAGCACCAGGCGGGTACCAATAACCTCAAGCAGTCCAAGCACCGAGCCAACGATACGGTGACCAAAGACCTCAAAGGTATCACCACGCGCATCATGCAGCGTATCGAGAGGACACGAAGCCGCCTGAGTGTCGTCGACAATCAAAGAGAGGACTCTCCGCCGGTTGTCGCGCCGTACCAAATGTGCGTCCCCATGAACGACAAGGACCCTTTCGTCTGTGTCACGGAGTTCCACGCGGACGCTAGCACCGACATGTTCCAGATCGGCCGCATGCCGTGTCGCCAGAACGATTTCGTGATCCCAGGACCGCGCGTTGGCTCATCCGGGACCATTTCACGCTACGCCGCGAGGATTGTTTGCTCGCGCGAGCCACCGTACGAGTGCCGCATTTATGCTGGAGGCTTTGATGTGGCGAGACGCATGAGCACCGCGGGACATGCATTGAAGCACTGTTCAGATTGTGGAAAGTGGTCGAAACGTTTCGCGACGAATCATACCTGTGTGATGCGGACGATGTTGGAGCAATCGAGGGACGGTGGTGGTAACAGGGGGGCCTTTAGTCGGGTCAAACAGAGCAGCAATAATCTGCTGAGAGGAGAAGTCCAGCATTACATCGACGAAACGAAGGAGGACGGACTGCTGGAGCACTTCGAGGTGGATCTGCGGGATGGGAACGAGCTGCCGCTGGACGGATTGACCAAGAATGGCGTTCGTGTGTGGCTTCCTGAGTGCAAGCAATGGTTCGAGGTATCGGTGAATGGTAGATTGTTCGCGATCGAGTCCCGTACTGTGGTCGAAAAGTCAACGCCATCAACAAGCTCGAGGTCGAAAGCGCTGCGTAGTAGTGCATTCAATCGTCCAGCCGGCAATGCTGAGGGCTTTGCGCCGATACTGGCGGACGGAGCGATCATTGATCTGGGCGGAGTCCAACTACAATTCCAGACAAACCACCGCTCTGGGCTCGAAGGTGAAGCTGAAAACAACGAATTGCTGGAGGCCCCTGTGGTGTACGGTCGGGCGACGCTGTCCTCGGTGAGCACGCAGCTCGAGCGGCTTAACGTTCAATGTCCCGTTCAGCTGCACTCGCTACGATTTACGCGTGCAGCTCCCGGTGAAGACGTTCCACTGGACCAGATACCTCACGTGTTCACGGCATGCGGGCATGTGTTTGGGTATGAGGAGCGTATTGCCAAGTCGCACACGTGCCCGCTCTGCAGAACGCCAGGGTCCCTGGTTCGGCTGCTGCTCAAAGAAAACTCGCAACTGCAGTCGGCCGAGGAACAGCACGCGATTCCCGAGTGTGTGTTCAACCCGTGCGGGCACGCCATCAGCACCAAGCTCGCACAACACTATTCAGCTTTGCGCATGCCCAACGGCCGCGCGATTTGCCCGTTCTGTGCAGTGCACCTCGACCTGCGTGTGCCATTCTCAAGACTCTACCTCTATTGTGACTCTGATTAGAGTGAGGTATCTGCGCTAACGCAAGTGATTGAATTGAGTACAAGAACAAAATAACCGATAAACACATTCAGGCCTTCATAGCACAAGATAGATACTTTAAGTAAGTAGTAAGGTGGTAAACATCCATGGCAAGAATCTCGTCTCAAGACGGAAACTCAAACTAATGCCCAAAATCTCACGGAGATTGATTTGAATGCATTATCAACACACATGGACTGTGGTTTTGTCTAACACGTCGACGACATATACTCCCGGCATTGCGCTGTTCCTCAAGTCACTGTCTGCTTATAGATGATCTTCGCTGGACGTGATGAGGGACTGCGGCAAGTGGCCGGTCTCGTTCACTGCAATGACCTTGAGCGGCCGATTGGCGCACACGTCGATGCGCGTGACGCCGCAGTGGTTGATCTCGAAGTGACCCCACGTGTTCGCAGGGTCCACACCCAGTGCACGACACAAGAAGAACCGGATCAGGTTGGCATGACACACAAGTACACAGTACGACTCCTCGTCGCTTTCCTCCTGGGCCTCGCCCGAGTCCGTAAAGAACCAGTTGAAGGCCTTCCCCATTCGCTCAACATCCACACGGCTACGCTCCTGCATGGCGTCGAGCGCGCTGTTGTTGCGCGCAGCAGCAGCTCCGCCCACAGGGAAGTCGGTCGAGTACGGCGTCCCAGGCCAGCCCTCGCGCAGCATGGGGCTTGCGTTCACCGCGACCTCTCCAAAGTTGTTGGCAATGATGCCGGCCGTCTCAACTGCGCGCGTCATGTCGCTGTGATAGATAGTGACGTCGTGCCGCGTGGGGATCCGGTTGTGCGCCATCCCCAGGCACTTGCCAGTGAGCTCAGCCTGCTGTCTTCCCATTTGCGAGAGCACTTGCTCTGAGTCGGATGCCTGCGGCACGTGGGCGTTGATGTAGTGGCCGTGGCGGATCAGGATGAAGTGCTTGATAGGCGGCGTGGAGTAGACAAACTCTCCAAGAGACGGCTGCGCCTGCTGCAGATAAACCTCGTCTCGCCGTGCCTGGTCCTGCTGCTCGCTCTCGCCACATCCTGACTCTGCAGCCCTCTGGTGCCGACGACGTCACGCTAGCGCCTGTATCCGGTTTACTCGGCGAGCTATTACCTTGGTCTTTGCCGTCGGCAGAAGCTTGACACCTGAGAATGGCATTGACCCACTCGACACGCTCCACTTTTGTTGACGCCATGAACGCATAGGACGGCGCTCGCTGCCCATTGCCACTGTCTCCCAGCCCCGGAGCTCGGTACCGCAGCTGGAACTTCCTGTCATGCTTGAATGGCTCGTGGATCAAGTCCATGGCGTCAACATCCAGCACAATAGTGTGGTGGCTGTCTTTCGACACTGTCTCCAGGAACAGCCCGCCTTGCTTTCGCACCAGCACGCAGTAGATCTACACACAGCAACAGCCACCTCGTCAGCTCCCAACACTGTAGCCATATCCCCTATCCAGTCCGCATGCTCCGTACAGATCCCAACGTCCGGAACACTGGCGGGTTCTGCTGCTGCTGCATCTGGGCCCTGTCCACCTGCTCTGCCACGACGAGCAGCCCCTCGATCTCCACGGCCTCGCCGTCCCGCCGCCTGTCGATCGGCGCGGGGCTCTGCAGCAGCGCGCGCTTGTTGCCGCGCCGCTTGTCCGTCGGTAGCTCTGGCGCCAGCGAAGTGAGGTCCGTCGGCACCGTTCCACTAGGCGGTCGCTGCTTGCGCTTGGGCGACGTGCGGCTGCCCGCGTCGCGCTCGCGCTCGCCGCCACCGCCCAGCGACAGTTCCTGGATGCGCACGGCCTCCGTCTTCACGGAGCAGGAGGCGTTGCCGCCCTTACCGCGCGCCGCCGCTGGCGTCGGGGTCACCGCCAGGTCCAGGGACATGACGACGAGCAGAGGCGCGACTTGTGAATGATGATGACGAAAGGAAAATGACAATCGCAAAGCGGAAATTTGCCTTTTGGGGTCGGCGTTCCGGTGAAAATCTCGCTGGATAAGAGAGACACCACACTCACGAGATGTCCATTACCCGCGCCGCGTTAGGTCATGACGCACGCCAACCCGCAGAAAACGGGCCCCGACGAGCTGCAGCCATGGCTCGGGGGTGAGACAGCGTCCGAGGTTGCGTGTGCGCTTCGGCTCAAGCAGCGAGGGTATCGTTCCGGCAGACAGGCAAGCACCGCACTATCGACTCGTTATATGTATCATAGCTGCACGCTCACTGCAACATGCAAAGTTTCGGGCACATCGGGGGATGCCTCGGTGCGTTGTGATCGAAAGGGAGGAAAAGGCTCGACAAAGAGGGCATTATGTTGGCGACCATTTGATGCCGTACGCGGCATCTTCAAGGCAGTCATCGCGTTGAGACTGCACATGTTCACGACTAAAATCTCGCGAGAGCGGAAGAAAATTGCAAGCGTCGCCATCTGCTGCATCCGAAAGTCGATAGTACGAGCGGCGCCACACAAAGACGAGCTGGGCTGCTCGCCAGGATGGCAGTCAGGATGCGCCTTTGGAGGGAGGCGACGCCTTCAAGCAAGGCAGCTTCGCGCACTCGCGGCTTGCTTGCCGCTTCAGCCAATTTTTCTTGCGCGAATGGCAAAATTCACCGAAGCCATGGCGCGCTTCCTGCAAAAAAAGCCGGAGCCCAAGATCTGATCGATGCTGGCGAGGCGCGCTCCGTACGGCCGAGGCGGGGGAATTGATGCATCAACGGTGAAGATGCATGCAGGATCAATGCGACTTGAAGTGAATGCTCAGTATCAATTGCCAATTGACAATGGCCTGAGCGTGGGAGCGTTGCGGAAAGAGCGAGCCCTGGAGACACTTTGCAGTGCAAAGTTTGCACTCGCCACGTACTTACTTGGGGTTGTAGTTTTCAGAATAATTTTAATTATTTTAATAATTAAGATAAAAATCTATTAAAATAGCAGAAAATAGCAGTAATAAACTGATACAGTAGGTAGGAACAGAAGCAAGAATAGAAGCGGTACTATTTAATAACTACTATACTACTAGAATCAGTAATGCATGTGAGAACTATAATTATAGTACCGAGAAAATAATGTCACTAGTAGTGCAAATAGTAGCGATGATATCACCAGATCTTTAAAAGGCGCGCAAATTCCCCTCTATCCCCACCCCGCTCATTTCACTTCCTCCGCGAGCATGGGAACAAACCGGTAAAACGTGATAAGAGTGCTGTTTGGTGGAAGGAAGTAAAGACTTCCTTGTATTCACCATTCGAGTAGTCCGCCGACCTCTCAAAACGGTTGGTCTGCCGTCACGCATCATCTGGCTTGGTTAATACTTCTACCAGCCGGTTTTGCAGCCGCTCGCGCTCAGCATCTTCTTCAAAACTGACAGCGATGCAGGAGCTAACGAACCTTGGAATCTCCGGGGGGGGGGGGAGCAGAGTCGCTACCATCATACCGACAAGATCATTCACAAGTCACTCACGCTCGATCGTCTTGGTGCGAAAGCTCGTCTTACTACAAGGAAAGATTTTCTGCCGTGTTGAACCCGGAGACGTGCTCACTATCGTGCTGGCTGCAGTGGTCTAAGCGTAATTTTCGAGAGACATCGTGCGATGGCTGATCCGGGTGGGTGTTTGAATTACTGTTGCGCTCAAAACTGGCGAATCTTACTGTATTGGTTACACTTACTTAGATGATGATGTCCCCATCGGCGTACTGGTCAGTTGCTGAACTTGCTCAATTTAGCTGTGGCGTAGTTGCTCAACATCGTTCCTAGAACGTGTGTTCCGGCTGGCTACCTCGTGGCGCTACCACTAAAAACAAGAATTGACAGATATTGAGTATGCGGACCATTTACACTGCGCTTTTTGCTTGCGCACAGGGAAAAAATAGAAACCGCCGACAATGGAGATCGGCGCGGTTAAAGTGGAACGTTCGAATGAAATAGTAGTACTGTATAAGTACTATGGCAATGTTTTAGTATTTGTATTTGTATTGAGACCTACTAATGGCGTTCCGGATAGTAATAGTATACCTACTACAGAAGCCGACTACCAAATCCTGGTTGCGATATTACTATTTAATAGATCTAGTACCAGACCCTGTTTTTGCCGGTGTGTCTGGTGTGTGGCACACACCAGACTTCTGCCATACTTTGTTCAAAAGACGCGCCGCACATCTGATCCAAGCACTTGAGTCGACTCCACTCGCTGACCACATGCAGCTCCGCGGCGCCGCAGCCGTCGCTGGCGCTGGCCAGAAGAGAAAAAGCCCCCGGTCGTGACGGACCCCACAGCAGAGAGCAGGATCATGGCGCCAGGTGACGAGAAGCTCGCGGCTGACGCGTTCGTGGGCTACAACGAGTGGGCGGCCGAGACGCTCAAGGTGCAGATCGCCACGGACTTCGTGTACGAGCACCAGGAGGGCGCGTGCGAGGCGGAGCGCGGCGTGTTCATCGCCGAGGACGTGACGCCGCACACGGAGGTCTTCAGCATCCCGCTGGACTCGGTGCTGTCCGTCAAGAGCCTGCAGGAGAGCGCCGTGCTGCAGAGCATCGCCTTCTTCCAGCAGCTCACGCCCGAACGCGAGGATGACCAGCTGGCCATCGCGCTGCTCTACGAGAAGTTCGTGCGCGGCAGCAAGTCCAAGTGGGCCAAGCACATCGAACTGCTGCCCCGGACGTACCACAACGCGCTCTACTTTGACCCGAAGGAGCTCAGGGCGCTCGAGGGCAGCAACGTCTACTTCATCGCGCAGCAGATGGAGGAGAAGGTCGCGCACGACTACGCCCGGCTCAAGGAGTCGGTGCTGCTGGAGCTCTTCGAGAACGTCCCGGAGGGCATCAACGTCGACCTCTTCGACGAGTTCTTCTCGCTCGAGAGCTACAAGTGGGCGCTCTCGACCATCTGGAGCCGATTCGTGTCGCTGCGGCTCGACGAGGCGCCGCCAGTGCTGGAGAAGGACGAACCGGTTGAGGAGAACGCGGCAGCTGCTAGGAAGAGCGACGCGCCAGTGGCCAAGCAGTCCTTCAAGGCCATGGTCCCGGTGTTCGACATGCTCAACCACGACCCGGAAGCTGAGATGTCCCACTTCTTCGACATGGCGACGCAGAGGTTCAAGCTCGTGAGTCACCAGCACTGGAACGCAGGCGCGCAGATGTTCATCAACTACGGCCCATTGTCCAACCACAAGCTGCTGGCGTTGTACGGGTTCGTGATCATTGGGAACCCGTTCGACGCCGTGGAAATGTGGCTGCCTATGGACGAGGCGTCGACCAAGTTCTTCCAGGAGAAGGAGCAGCTACTGCTCACCAACGGGCTGGACCACGCCACGAACCCGTTCGAGCTTGTTGCGGACGAGAGCAATGACCTGCTGCTCATGGCTGCGCGGATACAGGAGATCGAGTGCGAAACCGCAGAGGAGTTCGAGGAGCTGGCCAACAAGGCGCTGGATGGCGAGATGGTTAGTTTGGAGAACGAACAGGAAGCGCTTACGCGGCTGATTTACACGTTGGAGAAGATGCTGGAAGCGTTCCCAACCTCGATCGAGGAAGACGACAAGCTGCTGGAGTCTTGGGAGAGCGACTTCACTCAGCAAAACGACGAGAAGACCGACAGCCTCAACCATGAGCGGATGGCTGTTGCTGTGCGGCGGTCAGATAAGTACATTCTCTCCGAGAACATCAACATGCTCAAGTGGAAGCTTCTGGACATCCTTCCGAAGAACTAAATGGGCTCAGCAAGAGAATCTAACAGCGAAATACAGTCACCATCTACGCCGTCCCCTCTATGAGCATGCTTGATTTCTTGCTCTTATTGTCTGCACAGGACAAGCTCTTCTACAGTTCTGGTGTTTTGTAAATCTTGACTTGCTTGGAGCTCTTCCCCAGCACAAGCACCTCCGAGCCGTCGGGCGAAAACACGGCGCGATTGACGGGATCTTCGAGCACGTCGGTGATGGTGAAGAACTCGTTGTTGTCGCTGGTCCGAACAAACACGACATCCTTGCCACGCACCATCGCCAGCATCTACGAAAGCGATCCATGAGATGCAGCACAACATCGCCGTCGTTCGGGTTTGATGAGCTTACCTTTCCATTAGGCGCAAAGTCGACAGCCTGGAACGGCTGCTTCCCGCTGGCATTGAAAGACGACATAACCTTCGGGTCTTCTTGTACAGTGTACCGGACTGCACAACAAATAGCCAGCCATAGAGGACATCAAGTAGTTCAGTCAGTAATTTTGCCCAACAGCATATCAAGCAACCACTTCACGCTTGCCGTTGATATCCCAGAGACGAATCGAAGCGTCCTTGGAAATAGTCACAACGCGGTTAACCGGAAGCTTGTCAGAGCCGTCGAACGCCAAGTCCATCACGCCGGTCTTGATACACAAAACAAGCGGCGTGTTAGCATTCGAGTCACAACTACTTCGCTTCACAGAAAAACACGTATAGCGAAAAATACTCACCCGGTGTCCTTGCAGGGTCATGATCTTGTTAACCTTCTTGAAGGCGCCGTTCTTCTCACGCGCGATTTCATAGATCTTGACCTCCGGTGTGTACGCGGCCACAGCAATGTATCGGTTGTCCTTCGATCCGACGCAGTGGTAGTTGGCGACCTGGTTCGTGTTCACCGTTTGCAGCAGCTCGCCGCTCAAGTTCCAGAACTTGACATCTGTGTCCGAATCACCCGCACACGTGATAACCGTTGCCCACTGCACAAAACAACACAGAAAGTTAGCAAAGCTCCAGAGTCGACCTGCAAGCTTGATTCTATCCTGGTGCGTACGTTGCCGATGTCGTTCATGAGCACCGAGTGCACATCCGTCTTGTGCGAAACAGGGAAGTCCGCGACGATCTCGGGCTTGGCACGCAGTTTCTCTGTTGGTGTCACAATAAGAACTGGTTAGAACCAACTCCAACGCGATATACAACATCCCAAACTTGCTGCAACGCACGATAAACCTTCACCGTGCCGTTCTCCGTTGCAACCACCTATATCGCACCAAACGTCAGTCCAAATCCACCCGCACGCAGCTACCTTGTCCATAGCACTCACCAGGCTGCGTCCATCCGAGCTAAAGCTCATGGCCGTGACGTGGTCGTACTCCATGTTGATCTGGCGCACCTTGGGGTTCTTGTCCTTGAGCATTTCGCGGAAGTAGAGGCGGATGGAGCGGTCCGAGCTGGCCGTGGCCAGGAAGCGGCCGTTGGGGCTGTAAGCCGCCGCCGTGATGCCGTACTTGTGGCCTTTAGCACGTGCAAGATGCTGGAGTGCTCCTCGTTCGCGTCTTGCGAGGCCGCCGCCTGGCTCTTCTTCTTGAGCTCGGCTGTCAAGTCCACCTTCTTCCCCTTGGTCTTGCTCTTGGGCTTCTTGCTGTTGAGCGCGTGGAACTGCTGGCGAGCCAGCTCCTCCTTCTCCTTCTGCAGTTTCAGCGCCTGCTTCTTGGCCTCCTCCTGCTGCTGCATGTACATGTAGCCGGCGCCTGCCAGCACCAGCAGCAGCGCCAACACCCACGCGAGCTCCATGGTCGATGTCGATCTGCGATGAAAAGATACGTGGCAATTTAGTCAGACACACCATATTGGTGTGATGCACGCGAAATACCTATTGGATGGAATGTGTCAAGAGTATCAAACGTGTTTAACATGGCAGCATGGCGGCTAGAGCGCACAATTACCGATGTTGCTAGCCATACACACAGTCTATTCAGCTTCAGTCACTAGAACGCACTTTCCTTTCGAGCTACTAAGCTTACACTCAACGCATTTTATTATTTCCCAACTGGCGCGACCGGGGCACTTCTCTGCTGAAGTCCAATCCATTACTAAGCGATGATCGCATCGCCGCCAAATGCTATCAGCTCATGACCTCCATCCACGCCATTCACACCTTCCCCACGTGCAGAAAACTGATGATGCAGCATTCGCGCAATGCGAGCTTCAACGCCGGCAGCGCGCGCTCCACTTCAACCAGGATGGTGCATCTATCAGAAGAGGTTCAACTCCAATACAATCGTCTTGGCATCAATCAATCCGTACCATTCCAAATCACAGGTCTATTCCATACAACAGCCCGTTCACGTCAACAGGAATCGCAGCAGCATTTTCGATCTCGAGTCCAGCTCACTTCCCAATCCCGACTGTCGAGCTCAAACCGAGTCGTCCTTCCACCCCCTCTACACACTCACCACCACCATGGAGCTCAACCAGGCTGTTGCGATCGTGACCGGCGGCGGCCGCGGCTTCGGGTACGCGTTCGCCGAGGAGATCCTGGCCAACGGAGGCAAGGCCATGATCACGGACGTGAACGTGCACGAGCTGCAGGCCGCGGGCAAGGAGCTGCAGCGCAAGTACGGCGAGCGCAACGTGTGCTGGGACCGCCAGAACGTCACGGACAAGGACAGCTTCCCGCGCGCCTTCGCGTACGCCGCCAAGTACTTCAAGCAGCCCGTCAACGTGCTGGTCAACAACGCTGGCATCGCCGGCGACATGACCTTCTATGAGCCGGGCAGCACCAACTGGGAGGCCGTCGTGGACATCGACCTGGTCGCGCTCATCCGCGGCACCAAGTTCGCCATCACCGAGTTCAAGCGCACGCTGAACGGCAAGGAGGGCGTGATCGTGAACCTCGGGAGCATGGCCGGCCTCACCACCACGCCCTTCGGCCCCGAGTACGCCGCGGCCAAGGCCGGCGTCGTGGGCTTCACGCGCTCGCTGTACCAGCTCAAGAAGAAGGACAACATCCGCTGCTTCTGCATGTGCCCAGCTTCGCCGAGACCAACATGGGTCGCCAGGCGGACGTCGAGATCCCCGAGTACACCAACATGATGGGCGGCCTCTTGCCCGTCAAGGTGGTCGTGGACGCCTTCGCCGCTGGCATGCGCGAGCCCGACAACGCCGGCCGCGTGCAGCGCATCATGAAGAAGAACACCACGTACTACCGCTTCCCGGGTGACAAGGCGCTCTTCCCCGACTCGAAGCTGTAAGATCCGAGAGAGCAGTGAAGTTGACATGAGATGTTGGTTCAGCTTGAATGAAATAGCTGTGTTTGTGCTCCGGTGTGTCTTGTTCTTACGGCTCTAGGGAGGAGGGAGTATGGATGGGATGCATATATTACTTAGCATGAAGGAAGCTGAGGGTGAAATTGGACGGTGCAGGCGATGAATCGAGCAGCCAAGCCGAGCAACACGAAGCTGTGCAAGCTGAATGTGTACTAAACTAAAGACGACGTGGAGGCGACCCCATTCGCGCGTGACTCGATGTCGATGACCTTGCCACGCGCGCACTACGATCCTCGACCTCCATCGCCGCATCTTCGTGATAAATAGAAATGCATGACCTCGTCGGCCAGAATTTCTTGCTTGTACTTCTCGTGTCGCGCTTTGCTGACCCCCACCACCAGCACTCGAACCATCCGCCTTCCTCCATTTATGTCAGGTGGGTGACGGCTATGTCGTCTAAAACTCGGCGAAGGGATCCTTGCCGTTGTAAACGGGGACGATAGCGTCCTCCATCGAGTCCGGGTACGGGTCGAAATTGGACGTGTCGTTGGCCGTCCCGACACGTGGGATAATTGGTGCTGCACCCTTGCGCGCTAAGAGGTCCTCCCAGTTGACGCCGGCGAAGAACTTGTGCTTCTTGATATCCTCTACCCCGTTCTTGAGGCAACCGTATCGCTTGGTAAGGTCGGCCGTGAGCATTCGCTTGATAAGTCCCTTGGCGTTGCGGTCGAAGAAACGCGGGAAGTTGAGCTTGCCGGAGAGAATCTGCTGGTAGATGCCCATGGGGTCGTCGTCGCAGAAGGGCGGCTGGCCTGCGAGCATTTCGTAGAGCAAGATGCCGAGCGTCCACCAGTCCACGCCCTTGCCGTGGCCCTTGTTCAGTAAAACCTCGGGCGCGATGTACTCGGGTGTGCCACAGAGCGTGTACGTCTTGAAGGCCACGCGCTTGGCGAAGCCGAAGTCCGTGATCTTGATGTAGCCCTCGTTATCCAGCAAGAGGTTCTCCGGCTTCAGGTCGCGGTAGATGAAGTCCTGACTGTGCATGTACTCGAAGATGGACACGACCTGCGCGGCGTAGAACTTTGCCGTGTTGTTGTCGAAGCGCCCGGCCTTCCGCAGGTGCGTGAAGAACTCGCCTCCGATCACGTACTCGAGCACCATGTACAGGTACTTGGTGTCCTGGTACGTGCCTGCAAGGTTGACGATGAACGGGTGGTCCAAGCATAGCAGGATGGACTTTTCCGACAGCATGTGCTCGACCTGCTGCAGCCGGATGATCTCGGCCTTCTTGAGGATCTTGATGGCCCAGTACGAGTTGGTCGCCTGTCAAAACGTCGAGAACCGCGACAAGGTTAGAGATTTGTAGCAACGTTCTCATTACTGAGGCCACCGACTTACTTTGTGCGTGGCGAAGCGCACACGGCCGAAGGAGCCGGTACCGAGCGTGACCCCCATCTCGAACTGCGAGCCATCGAGCGGGCCTGCGAACTTGTGCGAGTTCTTGACGGCCGGCGCCGCCGTCGCGTCCGGGGTGGCCATGGGTGCGTGGCGGAGTCTGCGGTGTTGCTGTCGGAGCTGCGGTCTACCGCTGCCGTGGCCAGCGGTGGTCGAATGCGTCAATCCGGCGAGCGAGTAGGGGCGTCCTGCCGTGCGAAACCCCAGCGACCTTGTCACTCGTGGCTTTTTGGGCTATGCGCGAGTGCGCGCGGGTATTGAAGCGGAGGGCGCAAGGCGGATCAGATCCACTGCGAGGCTCGAGCACTAGCAGGGCGGTGGTTATATGCAGCCACCACCAGGTATTTTTGTCCCGCACCTCGCTCGCTTTCCACACTCTCGCACTCACTGGAATAGCACAGCGACCGGAATAGCACAAATAGACAGCGACGACTGGGCGGACCTGGAAATAACCAACATGCATGCGCGCGCGCCCAAGCGCCGCCCCCGCGCAATTATAGAAGAAAGCTAGATAAGGCCGGGAGGCGATTCGTGTGGTGGTGACTTGTGGGCGGATCGCAGAGGCTCCTTCCATTATTATTCGGCTGAGTCGTTCTGAGGCTCGCCCGGAGAGAGGCTCGGTGAGCGGAGTGGAGCTCGTAGCTGCGCCGATGGAGCGCCTAATGCTGGTGTCTCAAAGCTCGCTACAGCGTGGCACCTAGAGCTGTGCCCGAACGCGCCGAGAAGGCGACAGGAAAGGCCGCCAAAGACCTCGTCGTGTTCGGTGTTAGCGCCTGCAGTCAAACCGTCGCGGTGACTCGCCATCGAAGTGGCCGACCGATACACGCACCCCCGATCCTAGTCCTGACACGGCACCCCCCTTGCTCTAGAGGAAAGACCCGGTCACGAAGTGGCCCGGCGTATGCAGTGCGTTTATATCTTGACGCTAGCGGGTAAGAATGGCTCCATGAGAGTTTGATGAGTACAGCAGCCTTGAAACGCTGGAGCGAAGACAGCGAGCGCATCGTCGCGCTGCTGTACTCATCAAACTTTCATGTGCATTTTGTTCACGTGTCCTCAGCAAATTGATCACTCACCGACCATCCGTGCTCTTCGTCGTGCTCCGAGCGGCGCGGCTGTCGTCAAGATCCTCGCGCCGATCGACGATTAGCGATCGTGCGTCGTTGGCCTGTCAGTCGGGCGAGCTTCCTGCAATAGTTGAAGTCGCTCAAGCAACACCAAGTTGAAGTTGGAATGTTGTGTCAAGGTCGTCTGTGATGTGGTCCACTCTACCTAATTGACGCAAAGCCGGGGCAGGGAGCTCCTCGCTGGGCGATCAGCCATTTTCTCCACGATGGGGATCAGACCGTCGCGCGCACATGGCCATGGCCGCCCGCGGAGGCCTCGTGCGCTCGCCGCGCTGCTCCTGGCCTCGACGTTGATCCTGTGCTGCTGCTCTGCGAAGACAACCAAGGCCAAGACGCGCGCGCCCGCGACGCTGGCGCCCGAGAGCGTCGTGGAAGGAAGAGAGGGCGCGTTCGCCACCATCATGTACGACTTCGGCGAGGACAGCGAGGCGCTGCTGCTGGCCACGCGCGTGCTCATGCGCAGCATCAAGGACTCCAACACCAAGTACCGCCGAATGGTGATCGTGCCGCAGGACGGACTGCAGGAGAGCAGCGAGCGCGCGCTCAAGGCGGACGACCCCGAGCTCGAGATCGTGCGCACCAAGATCCCCAACGTGTTCGCGCACATGCCGCTCACCGACTATCGCACGCAGCTGCTGCACATGCGCAACAAGCTGGTGATCTGGGACGACCCGCAGATCTCGTCGCTCAAGCGCGTGGTCTACCTGGACCCGGAGAACCTGGTGCTGCGCAATCTGGACGAGATCTTCGCGTGCCACCAGTTCTGCGCCGTGGACAACGGCCAGTCGGTAGTCTACTCCAATGGCCTTCTGGTCATCTCGCCCGAAAGCATTGCCGCCCGGAACCTGTACTCGGATGCCATTGACGGCTTCATGATCACTGGTCGCGAGTACAACTACATTGGCATCATCCAGGGCTTCATGCCGGGGCTCTTTGAGGCGTTTGAGGAGAGCCCGCTGTTCTTCCTTGGCTGGGATGGAGACGACAATGGAGAGGAGAGCGAGGGAGCGGACGATGGGGACGATGCTGTGGAACCGGTGGACAACTCCGTCGTCCACCGCCTGCCGTTCTACTACAGCATCAATCACATGGTCTTCTACGAGCGCATGAACTGGGACTTGTACAAGTGCAAGGACAAGAATTTGGCCACGGGAGAGATCCCCGGTCCGTTGCTGAGCTACAAGTACAGCGGCGCTACAGTGAAGCCGTGGTTCTGGCTGCCGTACGCGTATTTCCAGGTGTTCTGGTACTGGCAGGATGTGCGGAGCCGTTTAGGAGAAGACCACTTTGGCTACTTCCTGGGTAAGGTGGTGTCGTTCTTCGTCATTTTCGCCTTCATTTGGTTCGCCTACGTCTCGCTCTGCTTGAAGCTGTTCACGGAGCCCAATGGACGCCCGCGGCGTCTATCAAGCTGGGGACTACCCACTCCTGGAAACGCACAGCCGCTATCTATCGACGTGTTCAACTCGCGTGTGGTGCGCCGGGCCTGCCAGTTTTCGTGCAGTGCGCTGTATGCCGTTGCATCCATGCCGCTGCTATCGAGCGTCTCCATCGTCGTTATGCTCACGTGGTGCAGCATCCAGGTGATCCCGATCACGATGCAGCCCAGCTACGCCGGCAAGCTCTGGATCGTCGTGCATGATCTGATGCTGATGACACTGCTGTTGGTTTTCGCTGTCGCGCATACGCTGCGTACAGCACAGTGGAAGAAGGACGAGGTGCCCGCGACTTCGGACTTGCTGTTGGGCGGGGTCTGGTGGTGTGTCAAGAAGCTGCCGCTGCTGGTGCTGGCGCAGCTCCAGTTCCTCTACATGATCGGCCGCACAGACTGGTTTCAGAACCCCGTGCTGCGTCCAGTGATGACCTGCGTCTTCTTCTTTATTGCCGCCATCGTCGAGGGCCGCATTCTCGTCGTGGAGATGCACCGTATCACACGAAGTTAACGAAGGACGGGCTTCAGCGAAGAAAACTCGCCGAATATACATAGGGAAGTGTGCAGGGTGCCACATCCAGCCAAGAACGGACGGAACCACCTGCCGATTATCAGCTAGTAGCAGCTAGACGAGCAGAGACGAGAGAGAGCAGTTCGGTACGACGCTCAGTAGCGACAAATGCCAATAGAAAAGGGAACTTTTAACCACGAATACTAATAGTCCGAACGGCGCTTCTTCTAAGAGGCAGACACACAGATACCCCCCGCGTCGACGTACATACAGACACATACACATACACACACACAGCAGAGCTGGTTGTCAGTCCAGTGAGCCAAACGTTTGATGAAGAGACGGGAGTTCGGCGTTTCTGCTTCGATCGACACACCTGACTGACCTGGAGTTCCTGGGTCGACAGGGGCTGCTTGCCGCCGGTGAATGTCCGCTCACGAGGAGCTTCCGTCTGATGTTGCTGCTGCTGTTGATCTGCTGCGTCTTTGCGAAGGTCCTTCACCACTGCAGCCAGCGCCTCCGGGTTCACACCCTTCTGGATGAGCGCCATGAGGATGGCCAGGGTGTCGCGGTCCAGACCAGTGTTCAGGAGCCGAGACAGCTCGTACACGGCTGAAAATGGGATGGGTAGACCGATAAAACGTTAAACTATGTGGTGGGGTGTTGAATGGGAGCGCTAGAGTGCCGTACTCTCCATGACCTCCGCGCGAGACGCGGTGATGCCGTCGCTCATCTTGGTGGAGGAATTGCGATGAAAATGCAGAACTGGGACCCGACAAAGTGCGAATTACGGGTAAATAGATACATTTTGGTCACTTCACGCTTGCAGGGTGCCGACGACCAGAAGTTTCTTTTCTAGTCTACGACACTGGCGGCGAAGCAGCGAACGTGAACCAGTATAAGAACCACATGACTAATTCATGGCGTGAGCAACCTCAAGTAATTGTAAGTATAAGTTTCTGCCCAGAAAAGAGCAAACTTTGCCAGTACAGCACGATACGATAGCACACCACGCAATACGATCAATCTCTTTCAGTTTCCATGCTCATTTCCATCGACACTGCCACTCACGGCGTGCGGTGATCCACGGTCGGCCAAAGACGCGCACAGCGGAACGGATCCGTCTGGTACAAGTCAAAGCCCCCGTTACCGGCCATCGGCTGCCACTTGCCACTTGCATACTTGCGACTCCACTTGCGGAATATCTCCTCCCGTTCCTCCTTCGTGTAGTCATCAGGATAGTAGTCCATGCCTTCGTACACGAAATTCGCAGCTCCCCAGAGCACGTTGCTGGTAACAGGCTCGCCCTTGGCTGTCGCTCCAATAAATAATGCGTCACCGCTCGCGTTCACCGACATCGACAAGCCCGTATCGAGTTTGATGCCAATGTAGATCGCCATAGCGTTCAGCTCTCCAGCGACTCCTCTGCAGTTGAGCATGTCATCCAACTCGTCCCGCCCGAAGCCAAAGCCGAATTGTTGGATGAAATTCTCGTCGAAAGGAGGGAAGGCATTCTGCCGAGGGTCCACGTAGAGCACCCCACTGGAGAAGCCCATCAACTCCTTTAAGAAGGGCATCTCCGTCAGCCCCTTCATCTCCTCCGTCTGGCCGTAGCCCAGCCGCTGTCGAATGTACCTCGTAGCTTGAACGCGGGAGTTGAACACGTGGTTCACCATTTTGTTGGTCAGGCCGCTGCCTTCCCCGCTCTTGATCTCCACCACGACCACCATGTCGCTGGCATTGGGAGACGATTTCTCGGGTTGCGCTTGCTTGGATTGGTACGAGCACTCGGAGCGGTGCACCTTCCAGTGCTCCCGTTGATGCTCGCGAGAGCAGTAGCCCACGCGCTTGCAGGAGCCACAGCGTCTCAACGACTCGGTCTTACCGCAGATCGGGCAGGTGGGAGGAGCGGTCGACTCGACGGAAGCTTGGCTTGGCGAGGAGGTGGCGTGAAGGGATTTTTAGAAATGAAAGACCCAACTGTCGTACAGCGTTATCCGCCAATAAAAACCGTAAAACAGTCAATCACAATCACATGTCCATCAAAGTCAGAGGATGGTAGGATTCGGAACAATATGCATTCTTTTGTTTTGTTTCGCTGCCACACACATCAGGAAATGGCGGCGTTGACTCAACGCCGCCATTTACTGATGCCGGCTGCCACTCCCCGTGCATACTGCGAGCTCCATGTGGCGAATACCTCGTTCCGTTTCTCTTCAGTCATCTCCTGGTCGCAGTAAATTGGCCGCTCCCCATGGTATATTGCTGGTAACGGGCTGGTGCTGTGCGGTTGTGCCAGTAAAGAACGCGTCTCCTCTAGCGTTCAAAACCCTCGTATATCCGTCAGCAATCGTGCAGCCGAAAAAATGACCACTGCATTCATCTCGCTAGCTCCGTTGGGCCGAATCCACACGCCCTTTCACTTTTCGTCGTTTCGTTGTCGCTTTCCATCTCGAGTCCCAAAGTTAGGAGTTGGAGACGTGGGACCTCCTGGCGCAAGCTTTGACGGATGAGTTCATCACAAACGTTGCAGCGCGGGTCCACATACAACGAAGCACTGGGGAACTTCATTAACTCAGTCAGGAAAGGCATCGCAGTGAGCTCCTCCACCTCCTCCAATTGAGAATACCCCAAGCGGTTCTGGATGTAGGACTTGGCTTCCACAAGCGAATCAAACAAGGGCTCCACCATCGGGTTGGCCAGTCCATCTCCTTGGCCGCTTTTAATCTCCACTACATGAACGACCACCATGCCACTGGCTCCCGGAGAGGGTTCAGGCCGCTTCTTAGATTGAAGTGTCCACTCGGTGCGGTGCACCTTCCAGTGCCGATGCTGGTGTTGCAGGGAGCAGTAGCCGACTCGCTTGCACGAACCACAGCTCGGACTTGCCGCAAATGGGGCATGCAGGCGCTGTAGTCGGATTCATACGTACAGGGCGTTTACCAAACTGAGCTGCTGTATAATGCGAGCAGCAGGAGATTGCCTAGAAATGCTCACTCGTTGAAGTTCACTCCAAGCAGCAAAACCGACGTATCTCTGTCGACAAGTTGAAGTTATTCTGTATCATAGTTCGATCCCACGCAACGTCACACTCGCTCCACGTGGTCTCACTGCACACACAACTGGATTATCTTCGGCTATCGCCATGGCGCGCAAGACCAAGACGTCGGCGTCCGCGTCCGCGCCCAAGCGCGCCACGCGCATCGACAAGGATGTCAAGACCACGCTCATGCACAGCCGCCTGCTGTCCTTCCTGTACGACCTCATGTGGAGCTACCGCTACTTCCCGCAGCTTGCCTGCTGCCTGCTGCTCGCGGAGGCGGCCATCGGCTACCTCATCATCCAGCGCGTGCCCTGTACGTCGTTGCCTTTGTCCACCACCATGCCATATTATTGCAAACTAACGCCTGGCCACTATACGCAGACACGGAGATCGACTGGTCCACTTACATGCAGCAGGTGGAGCTCTTCAAGGGCGGAGAGCGCGACTACATGAACATCCGCGGCGACACGGGCCCGCTCGTGTACCCCGCCGGCTTTCTCTACGTCTTCTCGTTCCTGCACTCGGTGACCGACGAGGGGCAGAACATCCGGCGCGCACAGTACATCTTCCTGGGCATCTACCTCGTCATGATCGCCACGGTGCTCGCCATCTACTACCGCGCGCGCGTGCTGCCTCCGTGGGCCACTGTGTTCCTGTGTGTATCCAAGCGCCTGCACTCGATCTTCATGCTGCGCATGTTCAACGACGGCATCGCCATGACGCTGCTCTTTATTGCCGTGTACCTGTTCGCGCGCCAGCGGTGGCGCTGGGGCTGCGTGTTCTTCAGTCTCGCCGTGTCCATCAAGATGAACGTACTGCTGTTCGCGCCTGCGCTCTTCTTCCTGCTGCTGCAGTCGTGCGGCATTCTCCGCACGGCGTGGTATCTGCTCATCTGCGCTGCGATCCAGATCGCTTTGGGCTACCCATTCCTCAAGCACAATTGGTGGAGCTACATGAACAAGGCGTTCGAGCTGAGCCGCGTCTTCACGTACAAGTGGACGGTCAACTGGAGGTTCATTGACGAAGAGACGTTCGTGTCGGGCGGATTCGCCATCCTGCTGCTGCTGAGCCACCTGTTCTTCATGGTGCTTCTGCTGGACAAGCACTTCAACATCATCGGCACGATCCGCGCCGTGATGATGAAGCCGTTCGCCATCTACGAGCCGTTCCCGATCCAGAGCGAGATCGTCGTGACGTCGCTGTTTGTCATGAACTTCGCCGGCATCGTGTTCTCGCGCACGCTGCACTACCAGTTCTACTCGTGGTACTACCCGACGCTGCCGTACCTGCTGTGGTGCTCGGACCTGCCCCTGCTGCTCAAGATGGCGGCGCTGCTGAACAACGAGTACGCCTTCAACACGTTCCCGTCGACGACCATGAGCTCGCTCATGCTGCAGCTCACCAACGTCTTCCTGCTCATCACGCTCTACCTGAACCAGAAGTCGAACTCGTTCGTGCCGTACCTGGACGCCGAGGCGCGCACCAACCTCATCGCCTTCGTGAACGAGGAGTGCTTCGACGGCGCGCGCCAGCTCGCGCTGTACTACGGCAGCGTGACGGAGGAGCTGGCCGAGGGCGCTACGGTGTCCTCCATTGACGAGCACGAGGTGGTCTTGTCGCTGCCCAAGCTGAAGCTGACGCTCGCCGTGGGCTTCGGCAGCAGCGGCCCTGTGACGGGCGAGGGCTACGGCCGCCAGGTGCTCAAGGACATGCTCAGGGAGGCCGGCGAGGGCATCAAGGCCGGCGACACCATGGGTAAGATCATCAACCGCGAGTACATGAAGGACAAGGAGCTCAAGAAGCTCGTGGACGCGATGGACGACCAGGCCAGCGGCAGCAGCTCGCTACGTCAGCGTACGACCACCAAAACGGTGACGTCGACGAACGTTTAGGAACTTAATACCCCTGCGAATTCAATCTCATGTGGTCACATCATATCCTGTGAGAACTTATCTATCAGTTGACCAGCCATTCTGCTGGTGAGACCAACTAACTGCAGTATGACGGTGGCGCTGGCGTTCGAGAGCGACGATGGCTCGCGCGCCATCGAGATGCAGGTGCAGGTGCAGGAGAGCGACGGCGTGCGTGCGCCCGACTGCGACCTGCGCGTGTACTACGACATTGCGCGCACCGTGGCGCAGATCCGCCACGGCGGCTACAAGAAAATCGCGCTGCAGTTCCCGGACTCGCTGCTGCCCGATGCGCCGCAGGGCAGCAGGAGCTGAAGGACGGACTAGTGGGCCAATGGGAGCGCGTGTTCGTGCTAGGCGACACGTCGTACGGCAGCTGCTGCGTGGACGAGGTGGCGGCGCAGCACCTCGTGGCCGACTGCATCGTGCACTACGGACGCACGTGTTTGAGGTAGGAGGCGGATAGATGGACATGCAATGAATTTATTGGTGCAATGCAGCTAATGGCGGTGTTAATTGCAGTGCGACGACCAAGATCCCGGTGATTTACGCGTTCGGCAACGCACCGATTGAAGTGGACGACTGTGTGCAGCAGCTGAGCGACCGGATTGCCGCGGTGGACCCGATTAAGACGGTGGTTCTGCTGTATGAGCCTCGCTACCATCATGCTAGCGGCGCTGTGTTTGAATCGCTGAAGGAAAAGTTTGGAGAGAGGAAATTGGTGTTGGGAACGATGAAGACGTTCTTCGATCCGACGGAGCAGGTGCAGGAAGTTGAAGCGTCGACTGGTGGCGATAAGTCTTCGACGTCGGTGCTACGCATTGGTGGTCAGGAGATCGTGGTGGACTCGGAAGATGCTGAGGTTACTCCGGAGACGTTTGCGCTGCTGTACATTGGCGCGGAGTCGGCACACCTTACCAGCATCTTGATGCGGTACAGCGCCGTGGATTGCTTCTCGTACAACCCCGAGATGATGTCCACCCGCAAGGAAGGCGCGGCGGTCAATCGTTCTTTGATGAAACGGTAAGTTGGTTATCATTATCGCTTTGGGGGTGAAGACTCGGGGTCTAACATCTATTGCCGGCATTTTAATGCAGCTTCTTCCTCGTCCAGCAAGCCAAGGAGGCACAGATCTACGGCATCCTGATGGGCACACTTGGTGTCAACAAGTATCTCGATGTTGTGCACGGACTCCAGAAGCTAATCAAGAAGTAAGTCGAATTTTCACTTTCTTTCGTTGTGTGGTAGCTAACACGGCCGTGTGCTTTGCAGGAGTGGGCGCAAGTCGTACCTCTTTGTGGTGGGCAAGGTCAACGTGCCTAAACTCGCCAACTACGCCGAGATCGACGCCTTTGTGCTCGTGGCGTGCCAGCAAAACACTCTCCTGGACAGCAAGGAGTACTACAAGCCTATCGTAACTCCGTACGAGCTCCAGCTTGCGCTCTCGCCCGACGAGGAATGGGATGGCCAGTACAAGACGGACTTCGGCGAGGTGATCCCGGCGCTCGAAAAGACCGCGCAGAGCGTGGAGCAAGCAGCTGGTGACAGCGACGGTGATGATGCGGACAAGCCCTTCTTCTCGTTGGTGTCTGGAACGTACAAGACCTCGTCTCGAACAACGCCCGTGGACCGTGAAGCTACGACTTACGCACTCACGGCATCCGGAGAGGCCGACGCATCTACTGCGCTGCAGGTCAAAAACGAGCGCACAGAGCTCACGACGTACCGCAGTGAAGCTGCCGATTACTTGGCAACGAGAGAGTACCAGGGACTGGATCCACGAATCGGCAAGACGCCTGCACACGCCGCAGTCGAAGGTAGCACTGGCATCGCGCGAGGTTACACCCACGAGACTGAATAGAGATAATTGGGAAAATCTCTTATCACGCAAAGCTTTTTCTCGATCTACATGTAGTTGTATTGTTCCATGTTCTTAAAGCTGCATTATTCATGCTGTTTGGTGGAACATTTGCTTCGTAGAAGTACGATTAACCGATACTGAAGTTTCCTATACTTCGGTGATACCGTACTACACAAGCTAAAAAACTTTCTCCAGCGAGCATTACGTACACATCGCCAATATTTCTGAGCTTATGGACACCTTTGAGTAATGTTTGATTCATGGACTCGCTCTGCATTTCGCAGATTGTCGATACCCGTCCCAGTTTGTGGCTAGCGGCGATCAGCTCCAGCGTACTCGATCGACTACTGTACCGCTGTCCACCACGGAGCGGGGCAGGACCAGTTTCATCAGAAAATGACAACCCAGCCCATACAATCCTGGGCTCACTTCACAATTTCCCATCTACAGCTCACGACTCGGCAGGGACTCAACACGATGATGCCGATCTATCAACCTCTTCAAGTCGACCCCTGCAGGACATCGATCAACGTGGACAGCGACTTCGTCCTGAGCAACACCGAGATCTCCGCTTTGCTGGACCTGGTGATACCCGGCGGCGACGCACCGCTGACCCCTATCACGAAGAAGCCCCAGACCAATGCCCCGAGCTACAGCGAGTTTCTCACTTTGCTCGACTTGGTGATCCCAAACGATGACGCACCTCCGGCTCCGCTGGAGATGGAGCAGATCACGAGCTATGAAGATCCGCCGCTCGGCTTCACGTGCCGCTTCTCGGTTCCACCGCTATCGCCACCGCAGCAACTCGTTGGCAGATTCGGCTTTCGTGACTTTCCTGCGCAGTCACTCGCAAGT
This sequence comes from Phytophthora melonis, assembly GCA_024211575.1. Classification (NCBI taxonomy): domain Eukaryota; phylum Oomycota; class Peronosporomycetes; order Peronosporales; family Peronosporaceae; genus Phytophthora; species Phytophthora melonis. The sequence goes on from JAMXKT010000068.1 coordinate 452,822, forward strand.
CCTTGTTGGGACTCCAGTCCGTTCATGACATCGTTTCTCAGCCCTGAACCTGCATTCGATGTCCCCAATTCGCCAGCTAAGCCGGCGTTTGCTAACCACTGCGCGCTGGTGACACCCTGGGAGTTCTTCCAAGACTTACTCCAACCGCTCATCGAAGACGCGAAGTGGTTCCCGAAAGCCAGCCACAAGTGCATCGTCCCCGGATGCAACACGAGAAAGCAAAGCCGCGGCAGGTGTATGCGGCATGGCGGAGGCAGACGCTGCATTGCCTTCGGCTGCACCAACGGAGCGCAGACGAAAGGCCTGTGCAAGCGCCACGGCGGCGGGGCGCGCTGCAGAGTGCCCAACTGCAGCAAAAGCAGCCAAAGTGGAGGCTTGTGCCGAACCCACGGAGGTGGCAAGCTCTGCATCGCCCCTGGCTGCAAGAAAGGCGCCCAACGCCACGGAAAGTGCGCTATGCATTCCTCCCGAAAGTGCTCTATCGACGGATGTTCCAGCGTCGAGCGTTGCGGAGGTTTCTGCGGCCGCCACAAACATCTCAAGCGAGATTTCGGACGAGTGCAGCCGTCACCGAGTCTGAAGATGTGGGCGCATTAGCACGAGCGACGCCTTGACCACATCACGACCACAAGATAAATACTTCCATGACTCCTGCAAACAATAACGATACAATACCAACTCCAATCTTCCATCACCTCAATCCCACTACCGTAGTTCCTAGTGAAGTACAAGCAGAGAAACCCTTTGAGCGATTTTGTGAGCACTCGAATGATGGTTGGTCTATGAAGCTACTGCATGACTCTGCGTGATATTAAAGCAAACTTACCAAGAGGTAGCACCAGCTTTCCTACCACGTCCACAGCAAGATCAGGAACGACGCGCTCTCAGCGTTTATGACTCCAGCAGCTCTCGGCAATCGCCGAGTAGTAAGTGTGTACCGCACTCCTTAGGGCTGAAGCAGGCGGCGTTCCTCCTCTTCCTTCGCGAGTTTCTCCTCCTCTAGAGTCTGCTTTGCCAACTCATACCTCGGATCCAGTTTGGTCTTCCCGTAAGCAGCTCCGAGGAACTGCGGGTCCGTCTCGGCCTTCTTGGCGTACTTCAGAATGGCCTCTCGCGGGTCTTCCTCTCGGAACGAAGATTTGATATGGCTGCTCATGAAGTATTGCGTGAACGTCGTGCTGCCGCTGATCTTGCCACCCATGCCTGGGCCCGTAATGGGCTTCTCGGGCGCATGAGACTTCTTGGGGTCAGCGCGCACCTTCTCGTACTTGCGCTTGCGCGAGCCCGATGTATCATCACGATACATGGGCAGCGCGTGCGGGTTGTAAACCTTGCCGGCCCCATCAATGCGCACTCCCGAATCATTGCTCTGCACCTTCAGCTTCTTCGTAGCGCTCAAGAGAACGCCCTTCGTGCTCAGTCTGGGGTCGTAGAAGACACGGCAAGCTCCAGTCGAGCTTCCCACGAAGACCTGGTTGATACCGTAGTGCCATTCCACGCACACAGCACTCTCGTCTTCCTTCATGTCGATGCTAGCCACGGGATCGACAAGACCTGGAGTGTGTACATCCAGGAACAGAACCTTGCCCTTAAGGCCCTTGCCCTTGCGGACGCAAGTTCCAGCGGCGAGCGCCGTGCCGTTGTGGTTGAACGCGATGTTACACGTCCCAAAGACGCCTTCGATGCCGCGGAACTCTTTCAAACTCTGCTTTGGCTTGCGAACATCCCAGATCTTCACAGTGTCGTCGGCGCAGGAGCGCGACGCCATGTACTTGCCGTCGGGAGAAAACCGGATCGATGAGACGCCCACATCACCTCCGCCGTCAGCATGTGCATCACGAATGGTCAACGCGGCACCAGCGTACGCCTTGCGTGGGTCGATGCACTGGATCTGGCCATCCATAGTTGCTCCCGCCACCAACGAGCCGTCTGGATTAAACCGACATGTCGTCACTCCACAGCGCCGACCGCGGCGATCCTTGAACTTAAACACCGACGTATTGACGAGCTTGTCGAACGCCTTCTTGCCTCCAAGGCTCCACAGACGCACCGTACCGTCCAGCGAGCTCGTAATCATCTGGTCGCGTACTGTCGGATGCCACTGGCCGCTGGTCGTCGCGTGTGTATGTCCGTTCGTGTTGGCCATATCGACAACGTACATATCTCCTTTAGCGAACTGCAGCTCTTCCACGCCCTCACGCGTCAGTATCTTCGGCTGACAGGAGCCAGAGACAGCAAGCAAACGGTCACCTGACGGGCTGTAGCTTACTGCCACAAGAGGATGGCCCTCATCGACTTCGATATCACGGAACGGACGCACATGGCGCGCCATACCAGCAAAGTCCCACAATTTGACGTGATAGTCCATGGATCCGGTGGCCACTCGAGCGCCAGGTGTATCCACTGCGATGCATGCAAGAGCCTTGCTGTGGCCCTCGAGAACAACCTCATTAGACTTCGGCAAGCGATATCTGAGCGATGCATCGTCCTCCTCCTCGTCATCATCGCCATTGTCGCTCTCAGATTCCGCCTCCGGAGCCGATTCCTCCTTATCCGCACTGATCTGACGCGCAGTCTCCTCTTTAGAAGTTGCATCCTTGGACACTTGCACTACAGGCGCCTGCATCATTTGAGCTGTCATTGCAGCGATCTCCGCTTGCCGCTGAACACAACACAGACAACCAGAGGTTAGCCCAGCCTGCACACAACAATAACAACAGCGACTACAACATATCACCGCACCTTACTTCTCTCTTCAGCCTTCGCATCTCCACTCAACTGCTTCTTCTCGCCCCTCTTCTCATTGTGCTTGTCCCCGAAGCTTTGCATCTCGCGCATCATGTGCTGGAGCTCCGGGTCGGCACTGGCTGCTGTTCTGCGTTTGGTCGGCTCCTCCTCCTCTGTCTCTTTCTTCACCGTGTTCTGGAACACATATGTCCTCGTGCTAGCTCCGAATTTAATGCGGTCTCCGTCATGCAGCTCGCGCGGCTCGTTGGGCTCGATCTCACGGCCGTTCACGAACGTTCCCTGGGCCGAGCCCAGGTCCATGAGGCGGATCTTCTCGTGCTTGTCGTGTACGATGGCTGCGTGCTGCCTGGAGATGGACGGATGCTGCAGCCACACGTCGGTAAGGTCCTCACTGCGCCCCAAGACGAAGCAGGACCGAGGGCCGAGCGGGATCTGCTCGATGCATTCGCCTCCCTTCTCGACGCGCAGCTTTGCATGGCGATTGTGATGCGACGGGGACGAAGCCCTGAAGATTGCAAATGAGAGAGAGAGAAGTGAGGGTTAGAGACAGCTACGCGCTGGAGGAATGCAGGCAGGACGCACCACTTGGGCGCTTGGAACGGCATTTCCACTTTCTGAGGTCATTCACTTTATACAACGTCGGAATTAGAGGATACGTCTAAGTACGATTTTAATCACCGGTACCACTTATTGTGAAACGCTGTTGGAATGCCCACACCTTATTAGCTAGCACATGCATCTTAATCGGATTTGAATACCCGTACATCAGGGTATTAAACTGAGAGAGATAGAGAGAGGAGAGGTAGTCTATTTAACGTGAATTATCCTGTTAGTGCTTCGGGCTACGAAGTATGGACAGCCCAACCAGGATTAATTCGAGGCACTGAATATGTGGCACACAGAAAGTAAAAGTATACTCAACTCCAGTGAAATCTTCCGAATTCGCATAGTTTCTTAGAATTCACGTAAAAGTAGAGAGTTTTTCGGTGGAGTGGCGAACTGGTTGAGTAGGATATTCGTTTTCAGAGATTATGCGTAAACGTTAAGTACGACGATGGCGGACGTTATCAGGCCACTCTCATTGAGAACCCGCTCTTCTTGTTTGTATGCAAGTGGTTTTCGTGATGCTATCTAATTGTGCGGTATATATGCTGCGCTATTACGAAGAGGTCGTCAGGTGATAATAGCATCTAATATACATGCAGCTCTATGCGCGAATGAAGCATCAGCTCGACAACTAGCTTACGACAGACAAGTAGGGCTAGTACGACTACAGACAGGTGGGGACATTTCGTCCGGGTGTCGATCCGTTCGGTGGTCCTGCGGCGAGGTGAGTGTCGCTGTACTCTCCGTTAGGGTCGAGTACTTCGGCCAACAGAGAGTAGACGCTTAGCTTGCTGGTAGGATGCTAAAGAAAAAGAAGGCAATCTCGTGAAAAATGCAAAGGGTTTCTTGCGTTTAACGGGGACAATTCACGACTGAGTCTCCGCACTACCTCTTGCGCGACCGACGGCTACCCTGTCGACCCGCTCTCCACCTACTCCAACTCTTTGGGGACGCCTCACCTCCTATCCTTGATCCCCACGGCGTCCATGCCATCCGTCCTTGGGCCCTGGCGGCTGAGCACTCAGGGCTCAGCCCCTCGACACGCGCCATCTTCACCCCGAAGAGTGGTTTCACACTTAGACTCGGAACGCTTGCGCGTCCTGTCCTTGATCCTCTTGAAGCCGCGCTTCCTCTTGCTCCGGCGCGCTCTCGATCATCGTCAAGAAAGCTGTCAGCCGTGGCCTCAGACGTGACCTGTGACAACTCTCCCCGACTTCGGGCTGCCGTCCTCGACCAGCCTCACTCTTGTCCTCGTTCGTCACCGTCACGGGGCACGCCGGAGCTTGCTCGTCCGTCTCGTCGACGACCACGGCCACCTCAGTCCTGTCCGTCACCGACTTCGACGGAACCACCGTTGAACGCCGACGGGCGCCGTGCAGCTTGTAGATACTTGCCTTCTCCGCGCTCTCTCTCGCGTCTTGCGCTCACGTAGAGCGTCCAACCCCGACCTCACCACCTTCTTCGGCGCCTTCATGGGCATGTGACCGTGACAGCGTCGCACAAGGTGGCTGTAGAGCCTACACGGCAGCAGCACGCCGCTTACCCGTGTGGTCGTTGGCGTGAAGCCACACCAGGCGTTCCAAACGCCGAGCGCCACGGCGACCCCCGTCGAGCCATGAAGGAGTCCTTCAAGGACGTCGTACACTATGCGTGGGGCATGCACCACGACGGACACCCCCAGCGCAACCCGCACATAAGCACCATAGACGCCGTCACAGACACGGCCAATCATAGCCGCCGCGGCTTCACCGAGCGCACAGGTGTACCGCCGTGTCGCCTGCCACATCAGCTGACCCGCGTCGGGCAGGAACAGAAACACGGTCTGGCGCACCACGCGTGCCACATTTCACCAACCATGCCAAAGAGCTGCTCGTACTCCCGAAGCACCGCGACCGGAGCCACCACCAGCAACGGCAGCGCTGCCCACGCGTACTCAGGTGCATCCAACCCTTGGACGCGAGAGCTCCTCATCATCGTCATGTACAACGCAGGTAAACCCGAAGAAGTACAGCACGTATCCGGTCTCGCGCACCGACGCCCAAAACACCCGAAGAACGTTCAGCACAGGTACGATAACGAGCCAAACAGCGATGCCCAGAGCCGCCCACACCATCGGATGAAAGCCACCTTCGAGGTAGCCCTGCACGTCCCGGAGCACCTTGACAGCCTGCGGCCACCGGTCCATGTGCTGCCGCTGTTGAATGCCGCCAACTGCCGAGACTGTGGCAACCAACTGTTGCCACGGTCAACTGCCGTCAAGACCGTTCCTCGGCAAGTTGCCGCAGGCCCCTCCCCTCGGAACGTTTTAGGAAGAACTTTCAGCTGCGTCGCAGCGGGTGAGCTGGAAGTCACTTCCGCACCGAACCACTCATTTGCAATTTCGCCACCCGCCACGCGCCACTCGCCACTCGCCACGATATCCAAGCTGCGCTGCGCTTTTTCGGCTGAGGAGATCGAAGAGGTTAAGGAGCTCATCATTTTTGGGGCTCCTCGACGACTCCCTCGCCACCGACCCCGCGCCATCAAGACGGCGTTCTGGGAGCGCCTGTGCTGCGTCCTCACCACCAACTATCAGCCCAGGGACTCGCGCCTTGAGGCCGTCGTCGATGCCGTGCTCAACGAGGAGTCGGACCCGATCCTCGGAGGCACGATCTTCCTGCTGCCGCCACTGCCGTCGGCGACCACTTCGACCAGTTCCACCGCTTCTGCTGACCCTCCGTCGTCGCCACCACCGCCGTTCAAGTCGGACAAGGATAAGGGCGAGGCACCCCGCCGCAGCAATAAGCGAGCGGCCTCGTCCAGCCCCTCGCGCACGACGTCCGGCAAGAAGGCCCGTGCTGAGGCGACTGATGAGGCCACGCCGATCAACGTCAAAGAGATCCTGCACGTCAGCCAAGCCCCCCCCCCCCTCCCCCCCGAGGTACGCGCTACCATCGCAGCCGCTCTCGCCAAGTGCGTCGGTGAGGGCAAGGTGCCGTGGCGTCTCGCGTACCCGTGGGTCGCCCGTAACATCTGGTACGACCCACGCCAGTACCCCATCATGTACCGAGAACACTTGCGGTTCTGCATGCTCCACCGCTTGCTGTTTTGGCACTGGACCTTCAACGCGCCGTTGCACATCAAGGCGGAGACGGACAACTGGCACAAGTTGAAGCTTCGCGCGGTCGTGGCCCGCCTCCGTCTTACCAGTCTCTGAATTGAGACTTGGGGCTACTTCGGCTTCTACGAGCTGCTCGAGGGCCACGACGAGCTATCCTGGTACGGCGGTCAAGGCGGCAAGGGCTTCGGCGAGAAGCGCACCGACGATGGCCTGCCCGCCGAAGACCTGGCCTTGCTGTTCCGCACGGACCCGGGCCGATACCAGTCTGTCATAGATAATGCTCTCAACCCCGCCATGATCGACGACTATGGCTACCACAGCCTGCGCGTCCTACTCGAGTCTACACGAGCCCTTGACCCCAAGGCCCCCGCCGATCACCGCCTCTCGCTCAACGCCCTCGCCCGCGTCCGCATGGACCTCATGGGCCCCGCTCCGAGCAACCCGGACTGGGTGGGCGACCTGAACGCCGACCCGTGGCTCGCGTTGAAGAAGAGCAAGACCGTCCAAGAGGCCCAGACCCGCTTGGCCCTAGCAGTCGAGAAGGGAACGTACCAACCCATCTCGTTCACGACGTTCTTGCCCGAGGACATCATGTCGGAAGACTTCTCCGACTTCGAAGACGACGACGGCGTGCCTACCGCGCTCGCTCCCGCCGCCGCCGAGTGAAGCACCCTCCGTTCCAGCGTCCAGTGACGCCTGCATGTGCCACGATAGCTCTTTTAATTTGGTTAATTCCACTCGAAACCTCGTTCACCTTGTAGCTTTCCTCATTCTCCATGTCCATCAGCGTAGCACTTCCAGGGCGTCTTCATTTCCGCGTAGACCCCCATAATGAGATAAAATCAAAACAATACCCAATCTTCACAAGCTTCGAGGCACACTGCCTCACTTTGAAGCTATGTTCGGGGTTGAGCCCGCAAGCCTAGGAGCTCAGATTCCATCACCACTAAACTACCATTTCCGCGGAAAGCCGCCGCGTGGACATTGCACATGCGCATGGGGTGTCCATGTTCTCCGCACCGGAGACTGTTGTCGATTCCGAATGTTGGGATGTTGGACCACAATAACCGCTCCAAACCAAACAATACCCTCCAGCGCTCTAGAGCACCCCTCGAAATCAAAACTGAGCTCCCAGGAAGTTGATAAGCTAGAGTGAGGTTCTCTATTATCGAGGTCTTCAAGGTCGAACGGCACCGACAGTTTGTACTTGAGAAAATCGTGTAGCCGGTTCAAGTCCATGGAGCGGGCGACATTCCGAAGGATGACGACATAACGAGTGGATGGAGGAGTGGCCGCGCCGTCGGTATCTAGTTGTCTACTTCAAATCGAGGCGGAAGGGACCTGAGACTGTTTTGGGTACGCGTTGCGGATCGAGTGGAGATGCGTGTGAAATTACAGTTGGTCTAGATGCTGAAACTTCTCCGCCATCGCTCTCGTAAAAACGCAGGTTCAGCTCGTATCGGATTGCGTCGCAGCTTATCGCTTTCGCCACCGCTAGCATCGACCAAATTGGAGATCGCCGATCGACATTTCTCGCATTTGCCGCTGCTGACATTGTCTTCTGGAGGCTTCTCGTACTTCGAAACGCTTCTTTCACGGGCTAAATCCATCACCAGCTTTTCTTCCACTTGAGCCCGCACAGTTTCAATGAGTCTAAGTTTTTTCTCACTTCTCATGATTCGATTCAGAAAGTGAGGAAAACTCCGGCAGACAATGGTCTCTTCCACAATACCTTGAACGATTCTCCACTCGTCGTCGGTCCCTTCACGGAACAATATGCCCGATGCTTGCCGAACTGACGCTCACACAGCGTTCGCAGGTGTAGAATCTCTTCTTGCGTGTAAACAGCGAGATCGAACATGACGACCATCGCCGCCAACGAGCGGTCGCCGTCAGTATCCTTTGCACCCGTGACCTTCTGAGCCTATTGCGTCAGCACCAGCGCTTGAGCCACGGCCGCCTGCATCGAGAATCTACCTAGCATCTTAACGAGAATATTGAGCAGCGATTGTCGAGAGCGATACACTCTGCGGCAGAATTCATTTACAAGCTGTCTCCATTCGTGCCAGTTTCGCTCGAATCACTACCACCTCGTAGAAGAGCTCGCCTTGTCGTTCTTGCTCCGGCTTGGTCAAGCCGGGCAGCTTTCGAACCGCGTACGACAAGGTCTCGGGCTTAGATGTGCTTTTAGGATAGATCCTCTCGAACAATTGCTGGCTGAGGTCCAGCCAGAGTTGCAGTTTTGGGCGTATGGTGGTCGCGTCTTGAAACGCATGCCTCAAGGAGTCCGCAAAAGCGTCCACTGGGGCGGGTCCTTTCTCCTCCTGCTTAGCCGAAGTTGCTTCCCTCGAAGATGATTCAGCATCTTGATGTTCAGACGCTGCGGGGGAGGAGCAGGCTACCTCTCCAGGAGGGAACTCTGGACGCTGACGCACCACCGGGGTCCGGCGCGGCGTTCTCAGCCACCTCGGCTGGCATGCTGCGATGAGATTCTTGACTTGAATTGTATGTCGTGTCAGAGCCGCGGTACGTTTTCTTCCGATCCCTATTCCAGAGGTTGGCGGGGCTTGTCGCAAAAGTGTGGGTATTAAACTAGCTACAAAGCGAAATCGGCTAGCAAATTGGAGTGTGTTATCGTGCTTGGTCAAGCTGACGAGACTCGACTCCGTCTAATTTAACGTCAGTGGACACGATCTACCCAGGCGCCTTTGGGCTAATATAGCCCGAAGTACCAAGCCCACGATGCCAATACGGCTCCGACGGAGTTGACTATCTAGTGCACTACCTCGAAGTGCTTTGGAACCTTGCAAATTGCACGCTACAAAGCTTGTGGCTTACATTGACACATACAGAGCTATAATTATTTAGCCCCACAAGCTCGGAATGTAACTTCGGCGGATCCTGTTTCCAGGGTCGCAAGATCTTGGAGCGGGCGTGACTGTTAGTTCCGAGCAGCATGTCCAAGTCGAACAAGTTCTGTTCGGACAGACCCAAGAACTGGATCAGAGCTTCGATCCCTCCGTAACCATCCTGGAGGTGCGACAGCATCAGTCGTAGCCGGAACGCCAATAATGAAAGTGGGCCCGCCTGGGATGCGCTTGGGAGGGCTACAAACCGAGAAGGCACTACATTCGGGAACGGAGCCGGACAACGACAAGATGCAGGCATGACGCCCGCCTTGGACTGCTCCAGCACATCATTAAGAGAGAGCAATTGTGCGGCCGCCTCCGGAATGTCGCGACGGCCCTGGTTGACCATCCAGGATTGGCCCGTGCGCCTTCGCCTGTAACGGGGTTACACGCACAAGTGGCTACAGTCACTTGTACCTCTAACAGTTACGTTAGCTGTTAGAGAATGGTTACTTCCTCGGCCTTGATGTACGTTACATCAAGTACCACATTCATTTACGATCACCACGACGGGTGGTCCATACACAATTAGGATTCCTATTGGTTGAAAGCAGCATCTTTTAACCAATGGGCGACATGCATAGCAAAGGAATTCTGCCAACGGCTGGTTGGCAGATTCCCAACTTAGAATATTACATTTAGAGGAAGTCAGAAACATAAAACAAAAATAGCAGTTCTCATTTTAACGCAAAACCATTATTTGGATCATTTATTTAGATTAATCTATACTCGGGGGGGGGGGGGGGGCGAGGATAATTAACTCTAGTTTAAACTAAGCTACGCTTCATCATACACGAGCGCACACGTGTAAATGGAAAGCTCCACGACGCCTGTAACCCATGTTGCACGCGCTAGCTGCCCCCACCTGTCAGACCCAGAGTGGGAGGCCCTCTAACGACTGTCGACAGTCATTGGTGAGGCGGCTGTAGCTACGATGCTGCGTACGCTAACGCCGACAGAGCAACACGGTGTTGCTCTGGGTTTCATATTGAAGGGGCAGCGAGACCCTGCTGCCACTACCGCGGTGTTGTCGGGGATGACACCTCGCTCACAGTCGCTGAAGCTCAATGTGAGCAACTACGTCGGAAGAGAGGTGAACCTCTCCTCCGTTGGCTTCTCGAACTCGACACTGCCATTGCGGCTCGACGCATTATCGATCCGCTGTCGAAGGTCGCGTTCGCCATGTCATGCCTTGGCGGACGTGCAAGGAGCTGGGCGTACGGACGTCGGCTCTCCGATCCTACGTGCTTCAGCACGTACGAAGGCTTCAAGGAGAGCTCAGACAGGCGTTTGAGCCCCCACAGAATGAGTTCCGGTCGAGGGCCGAGTTCCTCGACCTGCAGCAGGGCAAGCATGACGTCCATGCTTATGCCCAGAGAGCACGGTATTTGGTCTCGAACATCGTGACCAACCCGATTGACGAGGCGACCTAGGTCGTCACGTTCATGAAGGGATTGAGAGATGGGCCTGTGAAGACCTATCTCTTCCGTGAGTATCCGAATACTCTCGAAGCTGCAATCACTCTTGCGATGCAGGAGGAGTTTAGCCTGCGACAGGCTAAACTGCATGCACACGTACCGAGGCCGCAGCCACGCCCGGTAGTGAGGACGGGAGGACCAGAACCAATGGACCTCTCGAGCGCTGCCACTGCTGGACCCCAGCATTCGCAGGGAAACAATGTGCGATGCTACCGTTGCGGTAGGATCGGTCACTTTGCTCGAGAGTGCACGGCCCCCGTGCACCAGCAGGGTGGCTATCGCGGCGGTGCCGGGCACCGTCGCAAGCAAACAAAAAACGCTGGACGCCAGTAGGCGCGGGGCGCCCTACTGGTAATGCGGTTCCGCGTGTCAACCTTGGACACGCGACACTGAGGACTACAGCCCCCAGTGAGGTTGACTCTCACTGCAAGAACCAAGATGACAGGCCTGACCTTGTCATCCGGAATGTGACGTCGATGAGAGCAAGGGACTCTTATCGTGCTCTGGTAGATTCTGGCGCGTCGAAGAACTTTGTTCGACTGCAAAGTTTATCAATGCTTGACTTCGAGGATTTAAAGTTACCTCGAAGTCTGTTGGAAGTACGTTTGGCGACAGGTGTCGTCGTGAAGACCGAGAAGCGCATGGTACGCGTGCGCTTCACGTACAAAGGTCGGGTGTTTGTCGAAACCTTCGTCGCCCTGGATCTGGACGATAAGCTCAACATAGTATTGGGCATGCCGTAGCTGGCACGGCATGATCCGGTAATCGATTGGGAGAAGCGCACTTTAATGCGCTTCGGTTGCGACAGTGGAACAGAGAGCGATGGCCCTGTTACCACCACACACGCACCAGCAGGTGCGCGCGAATCTCTAGTCGAGACAGCGCCTAATGCCGCTGTCCCGGAACACCCTGTACGCGCACGAGCGCGCGCGCAGGAACAGGTAGCGTCGGCGTCGCCACCGACGGCTAGTGAAGAGAGTGTGTTGACTTCGGAAGTCAACACCCCTTTTTCAGCGAATCAAAAGAAGTCTCCAGCCTCGAGCGGCGCGGATGACACAAGCGAGTCACACGCCTCAGCCGTGGAGGCTGACGCGAACCTGATTGGATCCGTTTTGGCCCGTAACGGAAGCCAAGGTGGCGTAATGCCGTCGACTCCGGGAGTCGATGGCTTGGATGAATTCGATTCGTCGGCTCGGGGAGCCGACGCACCCTCCGTAACGGGGGTCTCCACCAATAGAAGGCCTCGAGGTATTGAAGTCCCGTCGGTTCAGGGAACCGATGCTGCGAAGATACATTTCGCGTCGACTTCAAGAGTCGACGCACCCTTTGTAATGAAGGACTCCGCCAATGATAGGCGTCGAGGTGATGATGGCGTGTCGGTTCCGGGAACCGACGCTGCAGGCGATGCGGACGGTTGCAAACGTCCCGCACCGGAAAACTTGCATGCTGTCGTGCAGCCGGACTGCACGACGAAGCGCCGCGCGACCAAGCCGGGCTTGAAGTCGCTCGCCCGCGGGAAGTACCCGCCGGCGGAATAAAGAAGAACACCCGTCCACGGCTGGGCCTGGACGAGGTCAATGACTAAGCGGAGCCGGATCCGCAAGACAAGAAGACGGCGCATGCGAAGGTCGCTGCGCAGATCTCGGCCTGGGGCCGAGACCTGGACGTCGAGATGTTGAACGTCTTGACGCGTATCTGTGCCGGGTTCCGGTACAGGGAGATGACCCTCGATAATCCTCCGACGCAAGCGTCAGAATTGACTTCGCTTCCAGTCATGAGCTGGAAGCGCTTCGCGCGTGACTTGCACGATGGACGCATCGAGCAAATATGCATTCTCTCGGACGCCGAGAGAACGAAGAGCGAGAATGAGGAACTGAGGCAGTTCTTCATGGAGAGCACCACTGAGAGTGAAGACACTCTCAGTGCCAAGACGAAGAAGGAACGCTTTGAAGAGCAGAGCTGGGACTCGCTGAAGACGAGTCCCTACTACGAGATTCTAGGGGAGTACGCGGACGTACTTCTGGAAGAGATCCCTGCGGAGCTTCCGCAGGACAAGGTCATTCAGCACGAGATTGATCTCGTGCCGGGCACAAAATACTGTGTCACGCGGCAGTGACCACTGCCGCGAGAACAGGTCAAGGCGATCGACGACTTCTTCGAAAGTCGTCGCAAAGCTGAACAAGTGCGGGAATCGAAGTCCCCGCACAGTGCTCCGACGTTCTGTGTCAAGAAGCCACAGGGCGGCATGCGCATCGTTCATGCGTACAACAAGCTGAACGATGCGACGATATCGGCGCAGACACCGATACCGCGAAAAGATGTTATCATCGATTCGATGGCCAGGAGCACCATCTACAGTGCTGTTGATCTGCGCGATGGGTTCTATCAGATCCTAATGCGTGAGAGCGATATCCCTCTCACAGCTGTGAGCACGCCGGGTGGCATGCTCTGGGAGTGGCTAGTGATACCGCAGGGTCTGAAAAACGCCCCTGCAACTTTCAACAGGTGCGTGACGCCTTGTTGCGCTCGGTGCGCGACTTCGCACCGAGCTACTTCGATGATGTGTTCGTCCACAGCCGTGCTGCGGACGAGATGAGCGACGTTGAGATGCACAAGGTGCATCTCTGGAAGCTGCTTGCGCACATGCGCAAGCACAAGCTCTACGCGAACCTGGAGAAGTGCATCTTCAGGGCGAGTGAGATACCCGTGCTCGGGTATCTCGTTGGGAAGCATGGTGTCCGCCCTGACCCTGAAAGGTCAGAGTGATCAACGAGTGACCAACACCGTCGAACGTCAAGGAACTGCGGCAGTTCCTTGGCTTGGCCACGTACTTGTGCAAGCACGTGAAGGACTACGCAGGCACGATACGCCCGCTGTCACAGCTCCTGAAGAAGGACGCCGAGTGGAATTGAACTGCTGACTGTCAGCAGGCCTTCGATGCAGTCAAGCGGGGCTTGACTGAGGCGCCGACCTTGGCTGTGGCCGACCAAGATCGCCCATTCCACGTTGTGTGCGACGCATCCGACTTTGCGATCGGATGTGCGTTGATGCAGCACGATCACGAGGGCCGTGATCGTGCTCTTGCTGGCCTTCGGCTCAGCGCCTTCTGATAAAGCTCGTCAGAAGCTGCCGAAGCATCTTCGCGCTCGTGCACACCGTTTTCGGGTGCACGACGGGTTATTACTCTACAATGTAGTCGACGACAACGCGGACCGTGTTGTCGTGCCCAATGACCATGACCTGCGACTCAGGATCATGTATGAGTATCACGATGCACCGACTGCGGGGCATCCGGGCCGTGAGAAGACATACCTTTTTCTCACGCGAGACTTCTACTGGGCCCACCAGTATAAATGGGTGTGCAAGTACGTCCGTGTTTGCGAGGTTTGCCAACGCGTGAAGCCTGCACCTTTCGCGCAGGCTCCCGTGCAATCACTACCGACTCCGTCGGAGTGTTGGCAGTCCATGTCTTTGGACTTCGTGTTCGGTCTTCCCCCGGACAGCCAGGGGAACACGGGCGTTGTGGCTTCGTTAACCGCTTCAGCAAGATGGTACATCTTGCTGCGGTACCCGCTGAAGTAACGGCGAAGCAGACTGCACGTCTGTTCGTGTTCAAACACCATGGCATGCCGACCGACGTTGTGTCGGATCGAGACCCACGTTTCACAGCGCACCTGTGGCAAGAAGTGCTTACACTTCTTGGGAGCCAACTTTCGATGTCGACTGCGGACCATCCGCAGACGGATGGGCAGACCGAGCGCGTGAGTCGCGTGCTCGTCGACATACTCAAGAGCTACGCTCACTCGTTCCAACATTGGAGCGAGTGTCTGTCGATGGCGGAGTTCGCCATCAAAAACTCGGTGCATACCTCGCCCGGACATACACCGTTCTACGTGAATGCCATGTGTCACCCACGCTTCCCGAGCTTGATCGGGATGGCGGCTCCTTCCTTAAGTGGGGGAGGATCTACGGCCGCAACACAGCAGCCGCAGAATGCCGCTGACACTTGCACAGTGTCAGCCGCGATAACGCGCAAGAAGAAGAAGAACGCGTTTGTGCAGGGCACAGACGCCGCAAAGAACAAGAACAACGCGTCTGTGCGGGGCACCGACACTATGCCTACTGGTGAGGACGAGCTGAACAAGTTCAGCTCGGATGCAATCAACGTCGTGCAGCGCAGACAAGCCGTCATTCGGTTTGTCCAAGACGCTATTGCAGCTTCTGTCGATCGACAGAAGATGAATGCAGACAACGTTGGCAGGGGCAACACAAATGAATTCAAGAAGAGTTCGTTGGTTTTGTTAGCTACTAAAAACCTGCCTAAACATGCAGTCTCCGACTTCGGGGCGAGCAAGCTCGCTCCGCGCTTCATTGGGCCGTTCAAAGTGTTGGCACGGCATGGCAACGCTTACACACTAGACATCCCGTCCAGCATGCGCCTCTATCCGACCTTTTACGTCGGGCGGCTGAAGCCATACCAGCAGCGCGAGCCAGCTAGCTCGGCTGGCCCGAAGCGGAAGCCGAACCTTTCTCCAGCGCGTTGACGCGCTGGACCAAGCGCACGATGCGACCCCCGATGTCGACTGCAGCGGGGCTGCCGTAGCTTTAGCGTCAGAGGAAGACGTAACAGACTCACAGAGTCGCGGCTAAAGATAGCCCGTTCTAATACCAGAACGCACGAGTCCGTACTCCCTACGGACTCCAAGAGTCAACCCTTAACTCTTAGCTGTGAATCTTCAAACTGAATGTATTTCTCTTATCGCGGCAGAGCCGCCTTCGGTGTAAATGTATCTGGTTCACTATCTAGCATAGTGAACCCTAGTCATATGCATAATCTGTGGCTCTGAAGCCATGTACTGATTCTCCTACTGAAATAGGTTAGACAGCGTGCACCACACAAGCCTGTGTGTGCCACACTTCGTAACCCTTCGGGTAACATTCGTGTAACCCCGTTACACCCTCCCCACCAAACCGTGGACACGGGTGTCCACGCTTAACGGTCAACTACCGGGTCTTGTTCCGTCAAGCCTCCTTCTCGAACGAGTCAATCCACATCGTGTGGACGTCTCTGAGAACTTCTCGGCGCAACGCGCCCTCACATGACTTCAAGTCATAACGCCTTTGGTCTTTCGACCGCAGAAACCCTCTCGCGAGGTCCGCCTCGGAGCCTCGCTCCTCTCGCGCTTCGGCACCTCGTGCCTGCGAACTCCCAAGCTCCCCGGCGCAGGTGCGCACACCGACCGCGCCTCCCAGGCTCTCGGTCTCCCAGTACTTCGCGGCGCAACGCCTCAAGCCACGCTCGCGGCGAGCACGCCCCAGCTCCTCGAGCACTAGCCCATCCGACCATGGACCTCAAAGATCTCTTCGGAGATGAGGAGGAGGGCGAGGTGGACTACAGCGAGTCCGATGTCGGCTCTCCGAGCCATGAGGGTGAAGCAGCGTCCCCACAACGCTCCCCGAACCGCCGCGACGCTTCGCCCACGTCGCCGGCACAACGCGGAGGTGGCACGTCGGCCACAGTTGGCTCGTCGAGCTCCCGCGACCAAGAGCGCCGCGCGCGAGTGTCTCCTGCGCGCTCGTCGAGCCATCCTCTACTGAGCGCACTGCGCTGTCGAGGGAGGAGCCGCGGCCACCGCTGCGCACTCCAAATCCGTTCCCTGAACGCTCTTCCGGGCTCCGCGAGCTGCGCGAGCTCACTGAGTCACGGTACTCGCCGCCTCGTGCGGGGAAGCGCCCTTGGGCCCCGTCATCTCCAACCCTTTGGACGAGGCTCAATCCGAGCAGGTTGCGGCGCAGCTGGCCTCCATGCGCTCCCAGCGCCCCGAGTTGCGGCCCCTGCTGAACCCCAGCACCGCCGAGTACGGCTTTCGGCCTCGTGACCCCGCGGAGGCATGCCGCCAGGCTTTCCAGCCGACGCTGGCTCAGCATGTCATTGGGCCTGCGGCCCGTACTCCGGAGGAGATCGCTCTTCGAACGTCTCTACGACAGCGACTCTTGACTCCACAGTCTACGACTGTCTCCGAGTACCGCGAGCGGTTGCGCCTGCAAGGCAAGGGGTTGTCCGTGCCCGCAATGCGGACGTACCCTGTGGTGCTCAGCCCGGGCGAAAGCCTGATCGAACACGAGGCTCAGTTCGAGCTCTGGGCTGAGAAGAAGAAGAAGCTTAGCTCCATGGATGCTCTTCGAGCTAGCTTCAGCGAAGTGGATGTTCGTATCGAACGCAAGCTCCGCTTCGACTTTGCGAAGATCCGAGCCAAACGCAGCCTCTCGGCTAACGCTCAGCCGCAGACCCATTCTAGCGCTGCGCGCTTCGCTCCTTTGAGCCCTCCAGTCGCTCCTACCCGTGAGGGAGTGAGCGCTGTGGCTCAGGGCCAACCCCGGAGCAATGTGGCTGACCCAGCAGCTCCCAGCCTATTGCCGGGAAGCGCGGGACGGCCGGCATGCCGGCCTCGAGCCCACGGGGCGCTGGTGATCAAGCCGATCAAAAGCGTCCACGACGTCTGGGCAGTCTTGGCGAAGGGGCACCTCAAACTCCCATGAGTTCTCTGAGTGTGGGTACCCTCGCCACTTCACCAGATACTGGTTTTGACCCCGGCACCGCCGCTTCGCCAGCAGGCGCTCCACATGGTAGTGAAGGTTCCCTTGCTCATCGAGCAGCGCCGGTGGAGGACGCACCAAGCCGCCTCGCGACGTTTGATGAGCTGTTCGAGGTTCAGCAACAGACGACTCGCCTTCGGGACCATGTCCAGGATGTCGATGCGCGTCTCGCGCGTACTGCCACGGAGCTCGACGAGCTTGCTCGGGACTTGAGCTGGGTTCAAGTGCCTCGCGAGGTCTGGGACCGGCTCCGACACTTGGAGAGCTGGGTGCAGTATTATGGCGATCGCGACGATCGTCGTAGCCAGGAGCTCTCCGAGCTTCGGCGTCAGCAGGCTGCATTGCAGGGTCAGATTGACCTTCTGGCCCGCATGCAGGGCCCGCCCGCTGCGCCTCCTGTGCCGGTGGCCCCTGTGCCTGCGGCACCTCCGACTCCGACCCTGCCCTCAGGGCTCGCGGCACCGCCGATGCCGAGCCTTCCGCCTGTGCCTGCAGTGCCTGCGATGATGGTCGCGTCTGTGACGCCTGCGACTGCGTCCTCGACGCTCGCGACCTCCGCGCCTGCGACCTCGTCGCCCTCGGTGCCTCCATTTGCACCTGCGTCGGGTCATGGTACGGCTTGAGCAAGCCCACGTAGAAGACGGGGTGCGTCCGCATCTTCTTCGGAAGATTGAGCGTGTACGCAAGGCCCTTCCTGGCCACGACCTTGAAAGGTCCAATGAAGCGCGGGCGCAACTTCGT
The DNA here is from genome assembly GCA_024211575.1 of Phytophthora melonis. Lineage (NCBI taxonomy): Eukaryota > Oomycota > Peronosporomycetes > Peronosporales > Peronosporaceae > Phytophthora > Phytophthora melonis. The sequence goes on from JAMXKT010000068.1 coordinate 471,001, forward strand.
CTTGAAGACAGCGGACACTGCATGTGTAGGTAGGTTCTTAGCATTTAGCAATACCAGGTCCCCGACCTCATAACTGTCAACATTGCCTCTGCCTTTAGCATCCGCATGTTCCTTTTGCTTGTCTTGGCTCTCAGCCATTGCGTCACGCACGTGTCGTAAGACACTCAAGCGCGTCGACAAGAAAGTGTCAACCTGTTTACGAACAGTAGCCGGGCTGACATCAGCTAGCCGATCAGCTAAATCGGCTTCCTCTCCCCACCAAGCCCGAGGCCACCACGTGGCGGCGTCAGCGGGACGCGGGGATGGGACAAGCTGTTCACGTAGAACGGCGTGTAGCCGGTCGAGGCATGCACGGCGTTATTCAACGCAAACTCAACGAGTGGCAGCATAGCGCTCCAACGCTTCGGCGTCTCAGCGCAAATGCTGCGGAGCACGTCTTCGACGACGCGATTCACTCGCTCCGTCTGACCATCGGTCTGCGGGTGATCCGCCGTGGACATGTCCAGCTTGGTGCCAAGCACCGCAAAACCGCGCTCCAGAAGTTGCCCGTGAAGCGGGGTCTCGGTCCGAGACAATCGACTCAGGGAGTCCGTGTTGTCGAAACACTCGGTCCAAGAACAGTGTTGCTGTACCCTTACCATCGATGGTATCCGGCACAGCCGCAATGTGAGCCATCTTGCTCAGTCGGTCTACAAAGACCACGACTCCAGTGTTGCCCGCCGCATCCGCCGGCAGGCCAAACACAAAGTCCATACTCATGGATTGCCAACAGCCCGAAGGGACAGGCAAGCTTGCCAACGGGGCTGCAGCATGGGGTGACGACTTCACTCGCTGACACGTCTCGCACGTGCGCACATAAGTGCTCGTCCACTTGTACAGCTTCGGCCACCAGTAGTGGGTGCTCACCGAGCTGTAGGTCTTCTCACGGCCAAGATGGCCAGCCACCGGCGTGTCGTGGGCCTCATAGAGGATACGATACTTCAGGTCCTCATCATGAGGGATGACCACGCGTGGCGTGTCCACGGAACCAGTGCTGTAGAACAGCAGGCCACCATCGAGGGTGTAGCGATGCAAACGCGCGCGCACTCGCGCCGACAATTCAATGTCCGAGTCTTGAAACTCCTTGCTCCCGAGAGCCTTCAGCAACGCGACACAAGTGTCATCCTTGGCATAAGCCGTTCGGATCAGATCCGGTAATGACGAAGTCACGGTCGTTACATGAGCCAGCTCATAATCCGGCCTGCGCGACAGCGCGTCCGCGAGGACATTCTGCCTGCCAGGCTTGTACTTCACCTCGAAGTTGTACTCCGCGAAGAAGGACAGCCAACGGGCCATCCTTTGCGAGAGATGAGGCGACTGAGTCGCAGTGCGTAACGACGCGTGATCCGTGTAAATCACGAACGGCTGAGAGCCCAACAGGTGAACCCTGAACTTGACGAGCGCATACTTCATCGCAAGTAGCTCTTTGTCATGGACAGGATAGTTCTTCTCAGCAGCCTTCAGCTGACGAGATTCGAACGCCACCACGCGCTCGCGCCCCTCGGCGTCTGCTTGTAGCAGGGCACAGCCGATGGCAAAGTCCGAGGCGTCACAGACGACACTAAACGGACGAGCGGGGTCTGGCAAAGCCAGAATAGGCGCATGAAGGAGACTATCCTTAATTGCCGCAAACGCATCTTGATGCTCGGTGTTCCAACACCACTCCGCGTCCTTCTTCAGGAGATTGGAGAGTGGCCGAGCCATCTCAGCGTAATTCTCGCTGTACTTGTGCAAGTAATTGGCCAAGCCAAGCCACTTGCGAAGATCCTTCTGGTTCTGGGGAACCGGCCAGTCAACAATGGCCTTGACCTTGACCGGGTCGGCCCTCAGGCCACGCTTCCCGATGAAGCACCCTAAGAAGGGAATCTCTTCTGCTCCGAAGATGCATTTGTCAATGTTGGCATACAACTTGTTTTGACGCATGCACTCGAGCACAGCACGCAGGTGCTCGACATGGTTCTCCATATCAGTCTTCCCGTGCTCCGCACGACTGTGGACAAAGATGTCATCGAAGTACGTCTGCGCGTACGCCCGATGGGGCCGGAAGAGCTGCGTCACAAGACGATTGAACGTCGCTGGCGCGTTCGAGAGCCCTTGGGGCATCACCAACCACTCCCAGAGCATGCCGCTCGGAGTACTCACCGCAGTGAGAGGAATGTCGCTCGTTCTCATGAGCAATTGGTAGTAGCCATCGACCAAGTCGAGCGCACTGTACATCGTACATCCTGCCATGTTGTTCTGAAGAACGTCCTTCCGAGGAATCGGCGTCTGCGCCGGAATGGTGGCGGCATTCAGCTTGTTAAAAGCATGCACAATACGCCACTTGCCATTCGGCTTTCTGACACAGAACGTCGGCGTGGAGTGAGGAGACTTACTCTCACGCACCATGCCCGCCTCGTGCTTCGCACGGAAGAACGCGTCAATGACGTCACACTGCTCCTTCGGCAGAGGCCACTGCCTCGTCACGCAGTACTTCGTTCCCGGAACGAGATCAATCTCATGTCGAACACCTCGATCCGGAGGTAGCCCCGAGGGCGGTTCCTTCGAGACCACGTCTTGATAATCCTTCACCACGTGGTACAAGGGGTCCGACGGATCCTTCAGGATCGCCGATCCGCTTCGCGCATTCAGCGCCTTCTTAGTGTCCTCCAGGACAGCTTCATCCAGAAGCGAGGACGAGTTCAACTCTTCTTCAGGTCGTATGACCACCACCTCCGCCAAGTCTCCAGCCTTCAAGGCTTCGCCCAACTCGGCCAAGGACATCTCGTCCAGCTCCAGGAGAGCAGATAGTGAGGGCAAGTCGGTGAGACTGACATCTCCGTCGACGTCGCCCGTCACTCCATTCACGAGTGTGTAGAGCTGCTCGCTCTTGTGTGGAGCCTCACCGCTCGGCACACCCTTCTCGACTCGTGAGACCGCAGACGCCTTGCGTCGCGCCGCCAGCGCTTTGCGGCGCTGCCGCCTCTTCATGGACACTGTCCGCCCAGAAGAGCTCCGTGATTCCGCGTGCTTCTTGACGCCAGGTATCACCACCTCATTCAGCTCCAGAGGAGCACCAGTGTCTTGATCGACACTCAGCGAAGGGCTGCACGACCCGCAGCCTCCACTCAGTGGATTACGTGCCACTCCACGATCTTCATCCGGGCAGAGCCCTTGTCCCTCGGCATCGTGCCGACCGCGCCGTCGCTGGCACGCAGCAGGGCGTCGCCCTCAGACGCACACCCGCTCAGCGGAATTAGTGCCGCTCCACATCCTTGATCCGGGCAACGCCCACCTTCACTCGACCTCTCGTCGACCGCGCCTTCACTGGCACGCAGCAGGGCGTCGCCCTCAGACGCACACCCGCTCAGCGGAATTCGTGCCGCTCCACATCCTTGATCCGGGCAACGCCCACCTTCACTCGACCTCTCGTCGACCGCGCCTTCACTGGCACGCAGCAAGGCGTCGCCCTCAGACGCACACCCGCTCAGCGGAATTCGTGCCGCTCCACCTGCCGTCCACGAGCCACGCTCGGAACGCTCGTTCTCGACACACGCAGTGTCCACCAACTCGGAAACTCCGATGTTCAGCACATTGACCGACTCGGTCCAGTGCTCGCGCCAGAAGCGCTTCTGCTTCCTAGCAGAGGTGGGTTCATGACTCGCCAATGCTCCGCCAGGAGAGAAGTGCGTAGCACCAAGGGTCTTCGACCTCCAATCTATCCAAGGCTCATGGCGTTCCAGCCACGCCATACCAAGGATGAGATCATATCTCGAATCGAGGTCTAAGACCAGACAGCGTTCCACGCTATCAAAATCTAAAAACTTCACGCCCAAGTCCACAGGGACTTTAGGCACCGTGACACGAGTGCCCGTCGCGAGACGAACAGTGACGATGTCACTCCCACGCGCTACCAGCGCCTCAGCATAAAGCTGACTTCCGTCCATCGTGGAACGCCGGGCGTAATTACCCGACGCTCCCGAATCGATCAAAATCGTCCATGGCTTTGTGAAGCCCTTCACCCAAGCCTGGACAACTAGCAAGCCCGGCTTGCACACACGTTCCGTGTTATAGAGTACAGCTCTCTTCGGGGCTAAGTCCTGTCGACCTCCACCTCGCCGAGGTTCAATAGAACTTAGTTCCTCCCCAGTAGGCCCCCCCGCGCCTACTGGGTTTTCTCGTTTCCCGAGACGAACCAGAGCCCTGGCTCGAACCCGAAGAGCGGCTTGACGAAGCCTGGCGCTGCAAGCGCAGCGGACATCCGGCGCGCAAGTGACGCGTGTCACCGCAGATGAAGCATCGGCGGATGCCGCGCCGCTGCTCAGCAGCCCGAAGCTCGGCTTCTTCGTCTTCAGCATAGCTGAGGTCCATAGGCTCCGGACCATTGGACGAACTGGTGAGGAGCGTTCCACCCAAGTCTTGACGACTTAAAGTTGTGCTCCGCGTTCAACGCGATGTCCACAGCCTCTTCAAAGAGCTTGGGTGAGTGCGGAAGACTTCCGTCCTGGCCACGCCAGTGCGAAGTCCTTCCATAAACACCGTGACGATGACTACCTCAGCCAGAGGCTCGGCAGACATGCCCGCAATGAGAGTTCTCAACTCCTGGACAAAGTCCACCAAATCCTTCCTGCCTTGTCGGGTAGCCAGGAAGCGTGAGCGCACGCGATACGCCTCGTTAGGCGGAGCGAACACTCGGGACAGTTGCTGCTTCAGCTGGTCCCACGTCGGGAAGGCCGTGTCGACCGACGTCCCTGACGTTAGTGCCCACTCTCTCGCTCGCCCACCAAGCTTCGAGATAGCTAGCGCCACGCGCTGCGACTCCGTCCGGAGTAGAGCTGAGCTCATAGCCATCTCGACTTCACGGGTCCAAAGCATTAAGCTTTCCCCTTCCTTGCCTTCGAAGGTCTTCACGCTCAACATGAGCGGCAGGTCTTGTTCCCGCGTCGGATGACGTAGCGGGCGCTTGCGGCGCCACGGCCGTCGCCATCCTCTGCTGGAGGTGCTCCAACAGAGCATTCTCGTAGCTGGAGAACGCCTCGAGACGCGCATTCACCGCGTCGGGGCCTTGTTGCGCCAGTTGCGTCACGCCCTCCGGGCCCAGCAAGGACATAAGCTTTTAAGCGCATCCTGCTGGTTCGGGGGCAAGTGAGCGAACTGCTCCATTCTCCACAGAGGGTCAGTCTATCCAGACTCAGGTGTCGGATTGACTACTAGTGCTACCAAGTGCAGCGGGGCTGCCGTAGCTTTAGCGTCAGAGGAAGACGTAACAGACTCACAGAGTCGCGGCTAAAGATAGCCCGTTCTAATACCAGAACGCACGAGTCCGTACTCCCTACGGACTCCAAGAGTCAACCCTTAACTCTTAGCTGTGAATCTTCAAACTGAATGTATTTCTCTTATCGCGGCAGAGCCGCCTTCGGTGTAAATGTATCTGGTTCACTATCTAGCATAGTGAACCCTAGTCATATGCATAATCTGTGGCTCTGAAGCCATGTACTGATTCTCCTACTGAAATAGGTTAGACAGCGTGCACCACACAAGCCTGTGTGTGCCACACTTCGTAACCCTTCGGGTAACATTCGTGTAACCCCGTTACATCGACGGAGACGTCTGACGCGGTCTGCGCGGCCTGAGCGATCTGAGCCCTCAGGCTCGCCATCTCTTGCTTCAGAGCAGCGAAGTCACTGCTCTGAAGCCGCTCCACGGCGGCAACCCGGTCTTCAAGAGACGGAGGACAAAGGTCAACCCCAGGTTGACCGTACCCGGGGCGTGTTCCCACCACCGCCGCCTCCGATCCGTGACGCCCACGGCTCAACACGTTGGATTGTTGAGCGTATTGTCGACCATAGTATCCCGAAAACGAACTGTCACCCGGTTCGTTATCGTATTCGTTGGAGAGGGTTTCCGCCCCACCAAGACACATGGGAGCCGCGGGACGTCCGTGCAGGACGTTCCAGAAATGGTGAGGGCGTACGAAGCCCCAGTGCTCGCACTACCTTCGCGCCGGCAGTGCGTGGTTGGTCACCCCCAGCGCTCGAAGCACCACGCTCGTCGCGTTCCTCACGTGCCATGAACTTGGCACGGAGATCCTTGAGACTCGCAGGTACACGGATCGACGTGTACCCGTTTAGGTCGCGGTCGCTCAAGCGCGCCGCACCCGGAAGCCACAACATGCATTGCTGGCCTTCGGGCACAACACACGGAACCCCAGCATCCACAGAAGATCTGTGGAGCTGCTCCAACCTCCCACGCGTCGAGAACGTCTCGAAGCGCTCACGGGCATGCTGAACCCGCTCGGGGTAAGCTGCCGGATTCTTGTTGAAGTTATTAACGAAGGCATTCCAACTTTGACAAAGTGCCTGCCACTCAGGCACTTTGCTGCGAGAAGAGGTCTTCTTGCTGGAGTAATCTCGGAGCTCATGGAAGAGTCCGATAAAGTAATCGCGCCTTTGATCCGTCATCGGATCAAAGTGCTGGCCCTCCGCCACATCATCGTCCTCGATCGCGCTGCATACGTACAGCGGGATAGTGTTCGGAGGCACCGAGTTGCCCACCCGTGCCGCGATGTCTGTCGCGGACGGCATCCATGGTTCACGCGCTGCATGAGCAGCTCGAGGAGAGCTTGAAGGCGTCGTATCGCGCGGTGAGCTCAAAGCCCCAGCAGCAGAGAGCGGAGGCTCTTTTGCACTACGTGAACGCTTCGAACTCGAAGCGTCCGAATCGTCTTCTTCACGAAGACGTCTCGACCCGGCGGGCGGGTCGAGACAGTCACTGTCGATCGACTCCTTGCGCCTGCTGGGGGAGGCTTCGCCCTCCTTCATGTCCACATCGTCCTCGCTATAGTCAACGACGTCGTTGACTATCGAAGAGCCCTGAAGGACAATCTTCGGCCGAGCTGCGGTTTCTCAGCGGGAGCAACTTGCTTCGCCTCCTGCCGCTCGAAGTACTCGGGCACAGAGAGGTTCTCTGTCCCGGCGGCGGGCTTCTCCTCGGCGGCGGTCTTCTTCGGCGAGCTCATTGCGGAATGAGCTCGAATTTTCTTTCTCCCAACGTGAAGAATTATCGAGTGGTCAATTGCCTGATTGACGTGCCGTGACCGGTGCATCTAACCTTAAGGGGGGATGGTGTAACGGGGTTACACGCACAAGTGGCTACAGTCACTTGTACCTCTAACAGTTACGTTAGCTGTTAGAGAATGGTTACTTCCTCGGCCTTGATGTACGTTACATCAAGTACCACATTCATTTACGATCACCACGACGGCTGGTCCATACACAATTAGGATTCCTATTGGTTGAAAGCAGCATCTTTTAACCAATGGGCGACATGCATAGCAAAGGAATTCTGCCAACGGCTGGTTGGCAGATTCCCAACTTAGAATATTACATTTAGAGGAAGTCAGAAACATAAAACAAAAATAGCAGTTCTCATTTTAACCCTTTCGCGATGATTTTTATACTTGGAATTTGTATTGTAGCCTCCCGATACAAAACCGTAAAACATGACTAGATGCATGGTTTTACGCCGAGACCCGCAAACCAAAATCGGACATAAGACTCGATTTTATTCGTACCTAATATAAAACATGCTACTTAGCCATGTTTTAGTACGGTTACCGCCCCGACCCTTACTGGCTAAAATTATCATTCTAAACTCTGATTGGGTCGATTTTGTAAAACATGCTAATTAGCCATGTTTTACACAGAACCATCGCAAAAGGGTTAACGCAAAACCATTATTTGGATCATTTATTTAGATTAATCTATACTCGGGGGGGGGGGGGCGAGGATAATTAACTCTAGTTTAAACTAAGCTACGCTTCCTCATACACGAGCGCACACGTGTAAGCTGTTGTAGTGAACCAAGGTAGGCCCATTACATCGCCCGAATCGACTGGATGCTGCCCTGAATCGGAGTTCATTGCACTGTCGGGAACTTCAAGGCACTGCTGTCGCTCCCCATGTCATCTTCTCCCTCCTCCACTTCTTTGCTCTGGTTATCGGACCCTCATCAGCTGCTTCCATCTCCTTGTAGTCCGGTTTGCCTTCTGTAGGCTACATGTCTGCGTCGTTGCCGCCACTCTGGCCGGCGTCGGCGTTCGCGACACCAGCCGCAGCTGAGGCGCCAGTTGGGGGACGGGCAGGAGGCGTCAGCGTTGTACCCCGGGTCGCTCATCTGGAACGCGGGTATCAGCGTGGTGGAGCGTCGCGCGTTTGGCCCAGCGTGTTGACGCGCTGGAGCAGAGGTCGACTTCCGCTTCGGGCCAGCCGAGCTAGTTGGGTCGTGCTGCCTGTATAGCTTCTGCTGTCCGACGTAAAAGGTCGGATGGCGCATGCTAGATGGTATGACTATCATCTTACCCCGTATAAATCGGGGGCGGTTGGTTTGTGACGGATGGTTTGGGGATTTCGGCCAAAATGAGAGGTGATTTGATTAGGCGAATGGGCGCAAAACAATCCCCAGACTGGGCAACCGTCTGATGAGACACTGATTCATGGTGAAATCACACGTAAGGTGCCAACGTGGTCGTGGAGTCTAGTCATGACCCGTCTACTCGGAATGTGATGAAACGGTGAAGGATCAGAACTAGAGGGGCGGTTAACCCCTCAGCGCCCAAGCTGTTTCTTTACCTGTTTTTTATTTCTCGGTACTCGCCCAACATGATAGTCGTACAGCATGTTAAAGTCGCGCAACACTTAGTTTTACTATAGTCTCGTATAAGTTCGAGTACCGACTGTGTACAACGACGACATGACCATTTCGCCAAATCGTTTATCATGCTGTGCAAATAGCATGCACATGGTGTACGATACAGCATGTACATGGTGTAGATACACCGTGATAAGGACTTTTGATGAGAAGTCAGTGGCTTTTTTATCAAGAGACTGGGCAGGGACCTCTAAGGGAGTGCAAAGCAGGGTGACTTGCACGGCATCTTGCACGAAAACGACGATGCATCAAGTGAAACCGTTGATAAACTGAGCGCGTTGTAGCCTCGAACTATCACCTCCACATCATTTACCGCCTTTCTACAGAGGTCCACCACACATGCGCAACCTGATCTTTGTATATCCCCTCAAATCGGTTTCCATTGCAGACTGAATACCAGTCAATTCCACATCCTATTTCTAATTCCCTCCCAACACACCAGTTTACATTGTAACGTATCCGGGAGGTTGCCGGTATCTCGTTAGAACACGCTTCACGCTCAACATGGCACATCGGTTCTTGCTAAACTATCTACGCCACTTCCTTGGGGTCCTCTATAACGTGCACAGTTAGTTGTAGGTAATACACCACAAGTCAACTTACATAATAATATCAAGTAATGGAATTGTTGTCGATTCGGTAGCAGTTCCTTTCTACCCTAAATCGAATCGACGTAGCAACGGTATCACTTTGTATTTACTCTAGCACGCGTTCGCACAGTTTATATTCGTTTATATCCTGTTATCTGGTCTGCCGAACCCGAGCCCTGTGCATTTTGCGGGATGGCCTCACTTATGCAGCTAAACCGCCCATCTTTTAACATGTTGTACGTACAACATGTTTCTTGGTGTATGCACAACGAGTGGGCGTTGAGGGGTTAACACGATGTAACTCCAGATCTTAGCCGAGCCCCATGTTGAAGGCCTGGTTCTAGCTGGATCCAGGACCCAAGTGATGGGAAGAGCCTGGATGTGCATTTGACGTCCTGAATCAGGATGACCAAGGTGTATCGAACCTGGAACAAGACGAAGACCCTGAACCCTACCAGCCCTGAATCCCCAGTCACGATCAAGCCAGCCCAAGCCCAACAGCTAAAGAGGTCCCTCACCAAGCCCACTGATGCCTGCCCGAAGCCCATGTATTCTAAATCGACAACACATCCCGAACAGACGAATCTCCAAACCCTAAGATCCGACGATACAAATTCAAGACATTAATGACCGACCAAGCCGACCGCTTAAGATCTGTTCGGCACATGGAACCTTGAACTCCCTCCCAGCTGTGCTGCTGATCCCCACGGGATTCTGTCATGGGTGTTTAACCCTTTCGCGAGTATCCAAGATAAACTATAGTATACAACTCATTGATATTTCCTTCTAAAAGGGCACTCTAGGCGTCCTTTTACAAAGTTACGGAGTATTTTCTGTATGTCTCATGGGACATGCAAGATACGGTGATTTGCAGGTTACATAGTTTGGATGCATATTACTTATAATTTGTATAGACAATGATTACATGATGATTACGCTGCGTACTGATTATGATTTGTTCTAAGAGATAGTAGATTACTAGCTTGAACTTGTGTAAAAAGGCACAGGAAGCGCCCTTTAAGAGGGGGTACACTCTACCGTGTGTTGGTAAATCCTTTAAAGGGCGCTTTCTGTAGCCTTTTACCGCGAAAGGGTTAATGCCCATTTCATCTCAAAAGATAAATCTGTACCTTACTGACTGATGGTGTTTAGCGTAATCTACCCTTTGCTCAGCTAATGTCATTGGCCGCTACTATACGATCGCTACAATATCGGATCGGTCGAGACCGGCAAAGCTGCTGAGTAAAAACAGTAGCAATGATCTCGGGGAAAAGACTACCTCACGCCTAAAAATACTCCTACTTATGATGCGATATTCTGAGTACACACTGAATCAGGACACACATGACATCACAGCTAAATGTTCAAGCTTCTTCAAAAGCGGAGTTGTTATAGAGACGGACCAGAATCCCCATTTTAAGATCCCGGAGACGTCCCTATTTTCAAGTAAGGGTTAAAGCTCTATAATGCGGTTGGTCCGAATTGTGTACGAGTTCATAAAGACGTTGGGAGTTTTTAGAAGGCCCGCAAAGTTGTGTGCCTGATCTAACATGATATAAATTGAAATACACGAGAAATTAACTGCCTCGGCCCCTGTGACTACCCTCACGATGCTAAAAATGTACTTAAGTAGATCCGGTACACGTAACCTTACTAGGGGCTACTGGCAAGAACACACCGGAGAACGAACCAATCAACAGTGTTTATCCCTAAGGCTCAGCCTACCGCGATTTCTGGGCCGAAGAATTTAAACAAACGTAAATAGAGGGCACTAGATGTACTACACTAATACAAGTAGACCTGAAAACATACCCTCTGAAGCTCACACTACGAAGGGCTTTAGCTTCCTTTGAGAATGCTGAGCGAGGAAGTCTAGCAGTACTGTAAACGTGAAATGAAACTTGGTTATGATTCAGTGCTGACAGGCGTACCTGTTGTGAAAACGGGGTGAAAGCGGAGACAGGACTACACATATACAAACCGCCATATATTTCCCTCTTCCCATTCCTAGGTTTAGCGAATCTCTATGCATTTCTATTATTGTGCCTTTCAGCAGAATTACCAATCTAACTTCAAAAGGTAGGCCCTAAGATAGGCGGTAGGGCTAGTTTTATTTTAGCTTACGCAACTCATCGCATCGTCTACATTCAAACCAAGCTCGTTATGGACCCCAATGCCACCTATAATAACATGCAGATACCCAAATCGGCAGTGAGGCCAATAATTAACACCCTCCGTTCCATGTTTGACGAACGTGTCTAATGTGAGACGCTACTAAGCTTTCAACATTTGAGGCGTACAGCTTACATAGCTCGAGCTAGCAGTCATGATAGCATGAAATATCAACAAGCGTTGCCCAGCGCTAAAGTAAATATGCTTCAGCGAACACGTAGCACGGTTAGTAAATCCTTAGCACAGAAATAAGTTGTAGCATCATAACTTTTAGTGTGAAAGTAAGAGCGTTTCAACTAGCCGTGTCGTGTAGAGAGCTCTTTAGCACCTTGTTGGTCGCGCGTACCGAGCCCTGAGAGGACATAGGCGAGAGAGCACGTATGGAGAAGCAAGTGAATTGCAAATGAGTTCTATTCTGTGTCTGTGAAAAGGAGGAAAGCCTTTGGCTACAAAACCCCCTGGATTGTCCTCCACTGCCGCAAAGCAAGTTCCTGCAAGTAGCGGCCCAGTTCAATGTAGCCATCAAAACTGGGTGTCGTCGAAGCTTCAACATTCCACAGAGCTTCGACGACCTGACATCCGAAAACACAGCCGAACACAGCCCGTAGCGCCGCATGGCCCAGTGTAGAGTAGAGAGCCAAGTGACACCAGCATGCAGTCACGGTGCCCCTAATTCTCGTACTCCCACTTCACGCGGCTCCCACGAGTCCAAAGTGCAAATCCATGCACGGCGTTGCAAGCCAGCAACCAACCGCAAACCGAACCTGGGCTGCTGTGCCGTACCAGCAATTACGCCTCAGCATCAACCGCGAAGTACTTTACCAGCAAAAACACCGAGGTACTCGCATACGCCAGCCGAATTCAATCGCCTCCGGTCTTCTCACTGCCACGTTGCCGCGACAGCGTTCCAGAAGCAACACCAAAGCTCATACCACATTAGCAACGAGACTAACCCGTCTCGATACACAGTGTTATCGTGCTTACCACTTTGAACTGCCCCAGCTTCCTAGCCATCACCACAGCAGCTTACCAAACACCACGTCAATTGGCATGTGCGTGTCCGTGCATGACGATCCGAAAAACAAATCTGGCTCCATATCATGCACGCGAAAGAGACGATACCACAGGCATTACATCACTTGCTGTCTCGAACAGCAAATATCAATCCGTCCTCAGCGCATCCCTCCACGCAGACACAACGTCTTCCAAGTTGAGCTTGTCGCGAAGATAGTTGAACCGCTGCGGCCCCAGCGCTTTGGTGAAAATGTCGTCCACATCCCCCGTTGTCGGTACATACTTCATCTGCACGGCACCTTCTTCGTCAACAAACTCAGCAATCATGCGGGCCTCCTTAACAAATCGCTGCACCTTCTTGCTGTTTCCTCTATTCGCGATGACGTACAGCGTGCTCTGATTGTCGCAGTGAACGGTTGACATCTCCGTTTTCACGAGCAACCCTGCCAAAAGCTGCCTTGCCCACACCAAACTATACACGCAATCACACGCTGCAACCAGCTCGGAGGCACAAGTATTCGTCGTGACACGGGACTGCTGCTTACTCTTCCACACCTGAGGAGAGGCAGGCGAACGCCTTTTCCTCCCAGGTGTATAGTGTGCGAATGTTCCGGGAGAACAAAGTCCCTTAGAACTTCTCAGGCGGATACACCAGAAGATGTCCGCCCGAGATGGCGTGTGTTCTTTGTGACAATCCCTCTCGGGTCGTTTGAGCTCGGCCGAGTTGGTGAGTTGTCGTATACTGTTGGGTTTCCGAGCGGGGGGTGCGATACGTACTTCCAAACGTAGCCTCTACGACTCCGGACGATAACCACAAATACAGAGTTATATACAAATACAAATAGCCGTCACTTATTCTTTCGGACCCTCGGACGGCGGGTCACTACTCCAGTCAACTAACGAGTCGTATCCAGGGCACTGGTCAACCCTGGGCGACTTCAAACGTGCACCACTTTCAGTACATCTGAAAGAAAATAACCAATATCAATACCCTACCACACAATAACCTTTCGGCCAAGTCCCCGGCGGCGCTACTCACTCCACCTGGGATGTAATCGATAATATGACATGCAGGACCTCGCACGGGGCAAGAATACAGCTGCAACTAGGAAATGAAATAGGTGGATCACCCTGAGACGCCTGTACGCCCCAGTCCCCTTACCTAACTTGGCGTGCTTACTTTAGGGAGAGATCCAACCACGGTCGGTACCTAGCCGCGGTGCCCGGTTGTCCTGCGCTTCCTGCTCTTCCTGGCGGCTTGCGCGTTTCAAGGGAAAACGAACTCTGTTTATCTTTTATCTCTGAGGCTAACTTGCTTCAACTAAGACATGCATTCTGCTATCACTTGATTTCACTATATCGCGGTTGACGTCGACGTCCCGGCCGGGTCAAAGTCCAGTGTAGAGTCGTGGGTACAAATCACCTGCTTCAATCTTCCATGGAATCCTTGCCCATCCTTGGTCGGTCTACCCGGTCGGTCGGAAAACCAGATCTTCGAGACCCGTTTCAAGCCATACAGCCCTTTGAGAAGATGACAAACTCTGCCGGTCCCGTCGTCGTAACCCTGCGGCTGCTCCATCTAGATGCCGACGTCTGCCAGCTCGCCGTTCAAGAACGCAGTCACAAATCAACGTGTCTGCAGTCGAGCCCCTGCATCAGAGCTAGTATCATCACGAGCCACACGGACTTGATTCTTACCACAGGTGAGTATGCCGTCAGGTAGTCAACACCATGAGCTGCAAGCCGAGCCTTGAAGCTCTGTATCACACCCTTTTTGTCCCGCTTCACCACGAGAACCCAGACAGACGGGAGAATGTTGACTCTCTTGCTCTTGGTCGACTTCGGTCGAAGTACCAGCTCCCAGGTGAGATTCTTCATCAGGCTTTCGTACGCAGTATCCATCGCAGCTCTCCACTCCGGTGCGTGTTCTGATGCCAGCGCCTGACTCACTGTCGTAGGGTTCAGCAACTCACTCACAACGCCAATGGCCATGCACGCCATCAATGTGCAAGTCATTACCCATGTTGACGGGAGTACTGAGGCGGGGACCGCGCAGCAGTCGCCCCGCCTCGTGTTCTGCGTGCTGTCGGAGGCGGAAGCTTCCGTGGAACGTAGCCGAACTCCCCACTGTTGATGACGCGCTTGCTCCGCAACTATCATCACTGCTAGCAAGAGAAGCACTAGTAGATCACCCTGCAGGAGACTCATTTGCAGCTGATCTCCCACTATCACCAGCGCCATTATTCACCTAAAAAAAATCCCGCTAAAATCATCGCCGTCCGAAGACTCATCGCTGCTGTCACTTGAGGCTTCGCGGCGACTCTTTCTCGTAGCGACCACGCTATCGCCATCTACGGAAGCCATGTCATCGTCATCGCTATCCTCATCCGAATGACGAGCTGGAATGGGTGTACCGCGTTAACCGGGAGGCGCACATAGGTAACTCGAGCAGGTAGCTCCTCTTTGCTTCCTTGGTATTGTCGCGCAAGTAGCCGCTCCACGTAACCGTTGCCCCCCTGTAATATCCTACGTCGCGCTGCTCGATGAGATCTCCAGTGCGAAGGTCTAGTAGCCGATAGCCTAGTGAAGTCTGTGCGTACCCCAGGAACAACGTCGGCTTGGTCTTGGGGCTCGACTTCGACGCTCGTTTCTTCTTGGGGACGTGAGGAAAGGCCACGCAGCCACACACGTGCAGATTGCTGACGTCGGGCTTGAGACCAGTCAGTTTCTCGTACGGTGTCATCCCAGCGAGTGCCTTGGTGGGGCTCATGTCTACCTCGACAAAGTACATCAGCATCTCACGCCACAGAGAATCAGGCAGCCCCGTTGCTTCGCAAATGACGCGAATCTTGTTCATCAGAGTGCCGTTGAGCTTCTCGACCAGGCGGTTCTCCTCCGGTGTAGGCATCAGTCTTCCATAGATTGATGCCATGGTCCGCGAGAAACCGCTTCATCGTATTTATAAATTCACCACCCCTGTCAGACAAAAACCACTTCATGTAGTGCTCTTTCTCCAGCTCCAGGACCAAGTGCTTCACGTTAGGGGTTGACTCGCTCTGGTGATGCAACAGATAACACCACTTGTACCTGGATGCCTCGTCCTGAATCAGCTGGAGGTATGGGATACCACCGATCGTCTTCACACCAATGGGCGCCTTCCAAAACCCTCACCAAAAGTCTGCGAATAAAAGTTTAATTACGGGGAGCTGTGTGGTGAGACCACGTTTTGGTCTCATCAAACAATTCTAATGCGACTCTTAACTAGCAACGTGATTAAACAAGTGACTGAACTTCACCATACGCGAAGGTCGCCTTCCAGCAACCGTTTTGGGGCGCATTAAACGCTTCCGTGATTTAAAACGAGATCGCTGTCGCTTAAACCGGGAGGGCTTTTCTCAAGTGAAACATGCAATTACTAGATGTACTTGATCGCTGTTGTCTGAATCGCAAGTGGGGCTCATCTTCATGTTCCGATCGTGGTGGATAGCAGCGATGATGAACTATTAATATATGAAACTTTGGCAACGCTTTACCGTAGGGAAGAAGCAATCTATGACTCAAGGTCAACACTTTTCGAAGCTCATGCCAAGTTTGTGAATCGCGCGACAAGAAATTCATATCTCCACGGTTTTCATAATCTTATCAAGCACCTATGTGTAGCCTAGAATTGGCAGTTAAGCTGGTGTTAGATTTAAAAGTCTCCAACTCCTAATGCGGGCGATGATGATGGCTGGTAACTCGTTATGCAAAAGCTCAAACTCGTCGAAGTGAATCTTGTACGGAAGCCTTTCGTAGCATGGTTGAAGTCAGTGAAGCGGAGTTTGTGCCACTGGTGAGGCACAACTCCGCTTATGTGGCCATCACCAATACAGCGCACACGCTCTGTAGAGTCCTCCTTCATCCTCACCACGATCGCCAATATTGCCACCAGAAGATAAATTCCACAAATCAGGGTCCATATAGATGAAGCAACTGCAGAAGTCCTATCGCGGTGGCTCAATCGCCACCGTATCCTCGACATCGTCATTATCTAGGTCATCAAAGCTATCAACACCATCGGTCACAGGCGTGAGAGTGTCCGTGATGTGCGGCTGAGTGCTCAGGCGCTCCCCTCTCACACCACGGACTCCGCGTTGTTCAAGCCGCCGGCTAAGACCCGCAGCATGAAGCGCAGTGGCACGAAGCATCCAGCTTCCGTGTAGAAAGCTGGCATCTGCAGCTTCATCGCGGCGTGAGTGACTCGACCTAACGCACGTCGAGCCCCACGGCGGGCAGTGAGTTGGGCGAAGGTTGACTAAGGTGTCATGGGATAGTACCGCAAATGTTGCCTGTAACTCAGTCGACATTTTTTTTTAGCGAAATAAAGCTGGTGGTGCCCTACAGGCTACTACGTAGCCCTCCCGGTATAAATTACGTATAAAACTGACCAAACGGTTTTATATAGGTTTTGGAAGGCGCCCAATGGGGCACACATCAGACATCAAGCGCTCATAGCACAACTTGCTGCGCTTGTTGCGTCGCTTGTAGGATCTGCGCCTTCGCTTCGCGGTCGTGCACGCGATGCAGTCCAGCGGCTCGTCGAAGTCCTTCAGCTTCAGCGACGCCATGCCGTCCACCATCTCCATCCGCCTCATGGCTTGAGCGCTCAGATGGGCAAATCACATTTGCCATTGCATGAACGGCGATACTTTCTGCGTAGTGGTCACCATACACATGTCTACATCATCCACTGCTGCGCGCTTAGTCCGAAGCCAATAGTGACCATCGTGCTTCAGCATTTCCAACCGCGCCCCGCCACGTTCCAGGTACATCACCCGCTGAGCTGGATCCTCCGCCTTCGATTAAGAAGGCATCCAGCTGTCCTATTCCAATCGCTCGAGGCTCAGCAGATTAGTAGCACTGCCGCTAGCCTAGCGCGTCTCCTGCAGCTCCAGCGTCACCAGTCCTCCAGATGCCGCATCACCTGCGCAGATGTTCACCTGTCCAAAAGCTTCACTCTTGCTCGTGTCACCGCGCCAGCCAACGAAGGTCAGCGAGTCTTCCTCCAAATTGGAGGATGTCTCCCCACAGTGTGCACACGTGGATACCTGCTCACGAGTTAACCATCCACTCATCGTAGTTGGTGTCATAGATATGCACGGTTGCGGCCAATTTTTCTTGCCCGTCGTCGCATCCAGCACCCTTCACCATCCCCATCCCAATAGAAGATGGCTTACCGCCATCTGCTCCACTCCAGCGGACCAGCGACATCCTCTTCTTCCCGCAGGCTTTACACCAGCTGCTTCATTCTTCTTGGCCTTCCTTAGGCGCGGTTTCTCCAGATACTCAGTGCAGTTACGCTTCAAATGTCCCGGTTGGTGACACCAAAGGCAAGTCCTTGCCTCTTCCTCTGCGTGCCCGTCCTTACCCTCGAACTTCTCCTTCTTGATGGCGCTGTTCTGCTTCCAGGACCGTTTTCCTTTGGCTCCGGAGCACTACTGCTGCTGCTGAACATGACGAATCTTGGCGTCGTCCGAGCGGCTTCAGAGCTTGTTACTCATGTTGTGGCGCTGCTTGTCGATCTCAGCCGCGCTCCGCAGCGTGCTTAGAACCTCCGAATGAACGGCACATTCCCATCACGCATGTCTCTGCCAAACATGCGAACGCCCCGATACTCAAAAGCCACACCTTAAATAATCAGTCTCACCATGTCAGAGTCAAAGATCTCGTCGTTCATGTTGCGGAGTTGACGACGCATCGACTCCATGTCGTCGAGATACTTGTCCATATCCATGTCCAGCTTGTACGTGAACGCGTATAGCTTCTTGCGCAGGTACAACGTGTTCGAGAAGGCACGTCAAGTCTTCTCCTGCTCAAAGGCCGCCCACATGTCGCGGGCGCTGGTAAGCGTGCAGATCTTGGTCGCATCCTTGACGTGCACACCACGAAACAGCGCATCTCTTGCAAGAGCGTTCTTCTCTTGGAAGCGTTGCGTCTTCGCCGCTGAGGCGTTGAGGTCCAGCGTGTCGGTGCCGTCTAGGATGCCCCACGCGCCCCGCGGCGTCAGGTAGGACTGCAGCATAGCCTTGTACAGGTCGAAGCCGCCCTCCTTGTCGTACTTCGGCGGTTTGTTGCTGCCGAATCCGGTGTGGATTGCCATTGTCGTAGCTGCCGTGTTTCCTCCGCTGGTGGCCATCCTTGGTCAGTCTCGAAGTAGTTGGGGTCAATAACGTAAGAGTGTTTCAACTAGCCGTGTCGTGTAGAGAGCTCTTGAGCACCTTGTTGGTCGCGCGTACCGAGCCCTGAGAGGACATAGGCGAGAGAGCACGTATGGAGAAGCAAGTGAATTGCAAATGAGTTCTATTCTGTGTCTGTGAAAAGGAGGAAAGCCTTTGGCTACAAAACCCCCTGGATTGTCCTCCACTGCCGCAAAGCAAGTTCCTGCAAGTAGCGGCCCAGTTCAATGTAGCCATCAAAACTGGGTGTCGTCGAAGCTTCAACATTCCACAGAGCTTCGACGACCTGACATCCGAAAACACAGCCGAACACAGCCCGTAGCACCGCATGGCCCAGTGTAGAGTAGAGAGCCAAGTGACACCAGCATGTAGTCACTGTGACCGCAATTCTCGTAGAAAGGCTACGTAAGATTTCCACGTTACTCCACAATTCATCCCAGTGTCACGTCAAGGCACACGATTTTCTCCAAGTGCTGCATCCTCGGAGCCCCGAGAGAGAGAGAGAGAGAGAGAGAGAGAGAGAGAGAGAGAGAGAGAGAGAGAGAGAGAGAGAGAGAGAGAGAGAGAGAGAGAGAGAGAGAGAGAGAGAGAGAGAGAGAGAGAGAGAGAGAGAGAGAGTAGATCCAGCGCGGAAACGGGTACACAAGATGAGAACAAGTTCAGCCGATCACGGGTCTTTGGTGGATCCCCTCTGTTAGTCGGTGTCTGGGTGCTAGTGGGAAGCTTGATCAGGCCTTAACCAAATTTTGGCTGATCCCATCACACCTGCTACACCACAAAATCCTCTTCTACGACAATACTTGCCCTGATCTATCCGCTACATCAAGATCAAACCGAAATAGTGGGGCAGATGTGACGACGACAGCAGCGCACTCGACGTCTATTGCCCCCGCCATCATGGCAAACCTGGGTCCATGTTAATGCGGCCAACAAACCTAGCCGGGTGAGTCCCTTTTGTATCCAGACCCAGCTTCAGCGGACAGTAAATATGACAATGAAGATGATCTGCGATGCTGACCATATCGAAGAGATCCAGGATGATCAGGGCCACGAGGGTTTGAATCGGGAAGAGAAAGCTGAAGACAACCCCGGTATTTTTAAAATATAAAGTTGATTTTTTAAATTATATTCTTATCAACTATTTTTAGAGGATCGGACAAGATATGTCCGAACTGTTCAATTTGTTTCTGGTATAAGATTCGAAGCACGTCCATTGGTCAACACAATACATCGAGGGCCTCTGATATACCAAGTGCTAATGTCATATTGAAATGCGAAAATTGGTGTTTCCGAACTTTGATGCTATTCAAGTCGACGGGAACGGTTTCGAAGGTATATCTCGGACTCTCGTTCACTACTATCTTCCGTATCTTCCACTTTCATCCCTTCGTCCGAGCTCGTACCATCATCAGGAAGCTCAACTACCTTGGGTAACAGAATGGGGGGGGGGTCCGGGTGTTCTTCCGGATTCCACATCAGTCTTGACGTTAGCGTATTCGCGCCCAATCTCTCGATCGCCGATACGAACTCCGGAAGACTGGGATGCGAATCTTTGAAGACGCCGTTGAGTTATCAAGTAGTTATTTGTTCGATTTGCCAGCTCTTGTGAAAGGGGTTGGACATTTCACAGGTTTGGTGGGAATCGTACAATTCATGTACGATTGAAAAAACGTCAGAATTGACCCCACTTCGCTTCGAAAAGAGCAATGTTCTTGGTAGCGCATAGCAATGAAATCTTACCCTTGACCCACGCAATCCCTTGTTTCTTCACTTTCGCTTGGAAAATCACCGTCAGCATGTCCAAACTCCAGTCTCCATGGCAATAGTGCATTCTTTGTCGGGGGTTGTGTATATCTCCATTTTCCGTCGACACGCCTGCTCGAAGTAAAACAAGCCACCGCTCGGGGACGCGTCAAGGTTCTTTGAAATCCGCAGGACTAATGCACCTCTTCGTTGTTTGGATGTAGGCTGTGAAGACGACGTACTGTTTAAACTTGAGAGGGACGCCGCGAAAAGGGCCATCGAGGAAGGTGGACTTCTTGTTTTGCTTAAGCATGTTTAGAATAATTACGTGCGTCCATTCAATAAGCCTCTCAAGCTGCTTAGCAGCTCGGTCAAAATACGTGTAGTGGAAAAGCCAAATTCTTGTATCCGTTGGACACCTACAGTCATTCAGAATCTGGGACCAGGGTGGAGAACCAATCTGCCTGTACACGGATCCCCCAAGCCTCTCTGGTCGCGCTCGCTTCACACGACGGAGGGCCTTGTTCCTCGATTAAACCACGTAAAATTGGTTTCTATCTCGGTCGCCGTAGAATTTAGAGCGAAGATCTTCTCTTATTTCACTTCGGGTTGCCGTGGTTGGCACCGCAAAACGTTCAACTTTGCGCTACATCGCTTCGGTGACATCAGTAGTAGTAGCAGTTCTTGTCGCAGAATCGTCGCTTTGAATAGCACCACGCCCACAGGTATGCTCTACGAAGTTGGAGTAGCATCTCAACTTGAGCCGAAGCTCGCACCTTCCAGGACACTATTGAACGATATGCGCTGCAACGGTACGTGACTCTGACCTAGGTTTTGTTGGAACGCGTGTACTTGTAACCACCGATCCAGCGCGTAGTCCAGCCTGTGCGACGGCCGCCATGCCTACTGCCGCTAGCACTAGCATCGCCTACGGATATGACCAACCCGTCGGCTTGTTTTTCTTATTGTTTTTCCTCGACTTCACCCTCTGCACCTTCATTTGCTGGCTAAGTTGTCCCCATCGTCACCAAGGCCGAACTCGTATTCTTAACAAATTTGCTCCGTCATTTCAATAGCATCTTCGTCCGACCTTTATCACAAGGCCGTTAAATCTTTACTGTGGGATGCAATAAGATTTTGCAAAAGCGCTAGGATATGGTTCCGTTTGAGTGGAACCGCAGCCTTTTCTCCATGCACGCGGGTCTCTATTCCATGGTCTTGGGGTTCCTGGTTCGGTCTGTCCACCGCAAGCATCTCTGTGATTTAGGGATAAGGCATTTGCACCCGCACATAAGGCTGTTAAGAGCTACGCGTCGTGCGACACGAGTCTGTCGTTGTCACTGCGGATGATCGCCTGCGGTTCTCCTGTGCTGCTATTGACGCTGCTGCCTTTGCCGAATGGAGCGTAGCCGGCGCTTAGAAGTTGCGATAGAAGGCGGCGAAAAAACTAATGAAGCCAAAAAGATAGAGACGTGCTGGTTTCAACTTTGGCTCTGGCTCGACCCAAACGATATACATGACTTTCGTTTCAAAACTTACTTTACTTACGTTACGTTCCCTCCAAAGACCAAATATACCATGGATTTCAAAGCCGCTGTTAGTAATAGTACTTGTTGGATACAAAAACATTACCGTCTTATGTTGAATACGTATGTAAAGTTGACACGTTACCTAGTGTGGCCTGACCTGGCGAAGACCTTGTTTTGGACACTTCCTCACAGAACACCAATGAGTTATATTGCGGTTCACAGGGAAGGATAATATCTCTCTTGAGAGTCCTGTCATCGCACTCCGAATGATGGCAGTTTGCACGCTGATGGCTTCATCCATGACAGTTCCCCTGCGCCGAAGCTTCAAGCACGACCACGATTGAATCTGGACCGAATTGCTCATTTTCAAGGCTTTGTCAGTCAAACATTCCTTAGCAGTAAGGCCAATACAAAACTATGTCTGTGGCATGTAACATAGTATGTGCTTCCTAACGTAGTTCAGTATCACAGCATACATTGGAAGACAACAACGGATTTTTTTCAGCATACAGATGGTGGAAGGTCGTCGTCGACCAAAACCCTAGTGCTGCCATGATGCGACAAGTCGATGAGAAAGATGAGGTTGAAGTGCTGGCGAAGCAAAATCTCATTCTGGAATCAACAACAAAGATATAAATTGAGCTTCCTGTTATCAAACCTGGCCAAGCAGCCTGGTGGGTGTCCACGACCTCAACTAACTGAGCGAGAGGCCCCATTCCAACTAAATTACACCAACGACCGACTGACTCTGCAAGTGCTATCAACTCGCACTCTTGACTACCGTGAGAGCTAATGTTGTGACATACTAGGCGATGACGACGCGTAGCACCGCTAGGCGCGTGCTTGGAAGCGATACGGCACCAGCTCATCCACTCTTGGAGCTCTAGAACGGTGACGTCGGCACGGCTGTCCACAACCCGGCGCCGGAATGGCCGCTGGACACAGCGACTACCGATATGCGTCAAGGGATGATAGACTTATAGACCAGCTTGAGACTGGAGGTGGCTGTTTCGACGACAAACGTTGGCGACAGAATCACCACTGAGATGCTCAGAATTCAAGTGCAATCGGTGAACCTGGTCCAAGTAATGGCAAACATGGTGCCTTTTTTTCACCCAAGCGATGGCCCAGCCAGCTCAATAAATGGCTACAGAGGTTTGCGGTCGCTGGATGCAGCAGCCCCAGCCAATGGAGCCATAGGCCGTCGCCCAATTTCAACTAAGTGTAACAAATGTACGCTCAAGCGGTGATATGAACATGACGAGATCTATTACGGATGCTGAAGTCCCGACCACTACAATTTCCACGTCACGTCTAAGCAAGACGGACGTGATACCCCCCCCCCCCCCCCGATCTTATCGACGGTATAAAACTGACCCGCTTTGGTTTCTGCTCTTGGAACATACACAAATAGCATCAAAACAAAGTCAGCGCGACCATTCAGGCAGAGCCGAGCAAGGTTCCAGGACCTTGAGATTCGGCTGTCGTAATTTTCTCCGTCCAGCTCGAGAAATTTACGTTGGGCGCATGCTTGGAAGACTTGAGGAAAATGCCGAAGATGTCTTGCTCAGTCGTTGGGAAGCATCCGAATAAATTTGGTCGCAACTTGAGCCTTGAGGAGCCGAAAGCCGCGCCCAATCTTGAACAGGAAGTCCATTGGGTCGGTTTTGTTGCGGCACGAAGTGAGCGACTCCCCATTCATGACTATTAGCCTTCAAGTGAAAATTGGCGGTAGTGCTGCACAGCTGTGCGTCCGCGACGAGGTGACAAGCAAAGCATTAGTTCCTGCTTGTTAAAAGCTGACTTTGAGGAGGACGCGCGTCCGGAGTATCACGTTGCGCCGCGAAGTACTGGAACGCTGATGTGGTGTAGCAGACGTACCAAAACTCGTTAGCTTCCCACCCCCACACCAACAACACCGTGTGCGAGAAGAGCGTGGAGGAACCACGCCAAATGTTCTTGCCAGTATTCTTACGTTGGGTGATCGTCTCGAGCGTCGATTCCGCTACGACAACTTAATATTCCATTTGCTTGCCGGCCTGGATCAGCAGACAGCCGTCAGGAATCTTCACGGCCGTGCGTGTGCCATCTCGCAGCCAAATGTACCTATCAGGGAAGCGCGATTTACCATGGATGGCCAGCAAGTTCAAATCTGCACAACATCAGCCCAAAGAATACCGTCAATATTCCCTACCAGGTACTACAGATCCTTCGTAAAGTTCAAATCTTACCGTAGTGGCAGCACGTCGTTCAATTGACTTCCAGGTACTTGCACCTTTATTCCGAGGCTTGCAGGTAGTGGTAATCACATGGCAAGTCGGAAAGAGAACAGCTAGGAACATCTCGACAAACCACGGTATCCGCGATATCGCGCCAAATTTTAGGACAACATGTGACTGTGGGAGAGCAACCCACCAAATGTTTAAAGATGTCGCTACAATTTGGTAAACGTTTTGGGATTTGCCCAGATTGCTACAATAAGATCATGAGTTTTGTATTAAAAATCATGATGCATAATTTTAGAATAAAGTAAGGGCCCTAGTCAACCGAGAATGTTTGTGACCAGGGAATATTATCCCATTTGCGGCAAATTCGCCGAACGCCGTACCGGCCACCAAACTTCCGGGTGGGTTATTAACCCTATCGTTACCGCCATACGTTTCTATATTAAGCCTCACCATACAAACTTCAAGTAAATCAACGTAAAAAGGTACTTCATGTACGATTCTGTAGCATCATTTTCCACAGGTCACGCGCTTAAATAAATTAAGGATGGGGAGTTTTCAAAGCGAAATCCTTCTAAACCATACATAAAGTACCTTTTAGTAGCCTGGTATTTCCCGACACGCGATTCGCTAAAATTCTGAAGGGACGCTCGAATCGATGACTTCGTAGTGAGAAAATGATGCTAGGAGTAGTACCGTCATCGACGCTGGGCTGCAAACGCACCGAGCGCCACCGCAAGCAATCATCACATGACCGCTATCAACTGGGAGAACGTCCTCGCGCCGATGGGCTGTATGGCAGTCTATCTGGCTTGGGTACGACAGACACAACCACGGACTGGCCGGCGGCTATAGATGGTATCGTGCATGTCGTGGAATGTGAGCGATGTGGAGTTCGAGATGACGCTGGAAGCGTCGGCGTCACGCAACCGCTCTACAGCGTGGCCAAGAACGGCTTTATCTACGCCGGCACGTTTAACGGTGCCTACCGATGGGCAGGCCGCCAACACGCTTGTGGGGATGCCAAGTGCGAGACAGGGCGGCGGCACTTCTACTTGCGAAGCTGTGGGAGCTTGCTGTATTTGCTTCGGTCCCTGTTGGCATTCAGAGAGCGAGTCATGGAGATGGTGCCGGCGACCGTAAAGCTCATTGATGAGCCGGTGTTTATTGCGAGGGAGGACAGCACCGCCTACGTGAAGCTAGTAACCATCTTGTTCTTTCCGCGGCTGGTGGCGGCGCTAAGGAACATCTAGAGGAGGGTTTACGTCCTCGGCACCCCCAACACGTTCCGGCGATGAAACAATCGGAGGTCAGTCGACGATTCTCGAGCTACTATTTGTTTGAAACGACGAAGTCGTCACATTTAATCGGCATGCGTGATAGAGGTACGGGAGGACCAAAGTCGTGGCTCTAGGCGCCAATGAAGCAGTCACCGCTGCGTTGTCTGAAATACATGAGCTCTCGCCACAATACATTGGCCTGATATCCGCTAATCTTGACGTCCTACAAGGCATACTAAACCGAAGACGGCGATATCGACGCCAGGAAATGATCGACGCAGTCGTGTATTACGTCAAAGAGAAGGATGTCCAGGCGGAAGGGGTATTACATGTTCGGCGTGAGCCAGTAACTCAGTACACCTCAAGATTATTATTATTATTCAAAGAGAAGGACAAGTTCTCAATTGTGCGAGAAGGGTGAGTCAGTCTGGGCTTATAGAAATGCCACTTTACTCGAACGAACTGAAAACCAAACAACAATTTACTGTGTATTAGCTAACCTCAAGCTTATAACGCAAACGATGTTGCATCTGCGGTGCTTGCATGCGTTTGCGATTGCGATTTCTTCGCTGCTCGGCGTTCCTTCAGAAAGGGTGCCTGCGCCTTGTAGATGGGTGAGCTCCTTTTCAAATTCCCGTCCGCTGTATACACCTCCTTCGGCACGTAATAGTAGTGGAATTTTTGCCAACAGGTCCAACTGGCCTCCTGACACAAGTGCGGCTTCAAGTGGTCGACTGGGTACGCTCGCTTGCAAAGCGCGACTTGATGCGTCAGACAAAAATCCGTTTTTTGAGTCGCATTCCTGCATTCAAACTTACAGATAGTGCACTCCCGCTTCGTTCTGCTCTTTCCTTTCAGTACAAGCCACGCCTCCTTCGCCACGCATGTCACCGGCGGGACCGGTAGCGCTGTCACAGTATCTGAACTGGTATCGGGCCGCAAATTAGTTTGAGCCGACTCTGGGTTACTTGCTGCATACACCATTCCATCTTCGGTATCTATCCACTTTTTCCACTCACCGTTAAACAATTCTCGCACAAGAGAAACAACGAACGCTCGATGTCTATCGCGGCCAGGAGCACTATCAGTGCAATTTTCTTTCGAACTCTCAGGATCGCTCGGTTGATTCCCACGAGCTAGCTCATCGCAAATGAATGCGTTGCACCTGGCGATATCAAGCAGTGACATCGCTAGCTTCTTGTGCCACTTCTGGAACGAGTGCCCACCACATAACGAGAAGCGGCCACGTAGTTGGTCATGTCTGTCGACGCCCTGCATCGCTCCATTATACTCGCTAATACATGTCGGAGCGGAAAAAGGCTCACGAGTATTCTTGATACGTCTAAACACGGTTGTCGTATCGGATGCATCCGCATTTGATACGATGTTGACAATCGACCCGTCGACCCAGCTAGCTGCCACGATGTGCTTCTCGACACACACACCTTGCTTCATGAAACCCCTTGACTTGGCGTCACCTTGACGGATCATCGTGAAATGCGGGAAGTGTTTGCTTGAAGTGCGGACTGTACCCCGGCCATATAACCCAATCGAGCGCAGAGACTCCAATAACAAGCACGAAGTGTAAAAATTGTCAGTATTGACAATCCGACACGATCCCTTCAGTGAAGCGGTCACCTCGATCACATGAGATCGGATTTCTGACGACTGCGCTGTCAAACGCTCCAACTCCACTATTTCTCCGCTGGGAGCAACACTCTCCAACCGATCGCACAAATCACTTGAGCAATGCAGCTTGAAGTTGACAACGTACCAACTCGTTGAGCAGCAACACATATAAAACTTGAAATGGTATTTTCCTGTAGGTTTTCTTGGGTTGTAGACGATAATATGGCGAGCATAGCGTGATCGACACGCGACACTGGCTTCATCAACCGCCACATTACGACCAACAATGGCGTGCCGGGAGCAGCGAGATTTCACGATGCTAATCAGTGGACGAATCCTAGCGGCGGGGTCTCGCTCAATATCCGCCGTCGTTACTTTCGATCTGAAGCACAAATTTTGCCGAATATACAGGAATCTTCTCCACGTCATGATAGTCCCTAGACTTGTAGAACGCGCGCCCGGAAATATGGTTGCCTCCTCGCAATCGGTCCAGTAGTTTCTCATTTCTCCCTTATCAAACAGTGTCATGTACCATAAAATCCCTAAGAACTTCATGAGCTCGTCGAGGCTGATCTCTCTCGGCGATGGGTTCCCGGATGCAGCAGCGTATTCGTTCGAGAACACAACGACTTGATGCCAAAATGACAGCGGAACAAAAGCAAAAAAAGCAGAAGTCGCGGAATGGCCAAAATATTGCCTGCTCTCCTCTCGTAGAATGGTGCTTGAAGTCCCATCTGCGTGTGTGAATAAGCCAATAGGTTGACCTAGGTATGCTGTCCGTGAGAAAGTCATCGACTCAATTTCTTTTGCTTCACCTGGGCTTAGCGGAATTTGAAGCTCCTTGCGGCTACGATAATCCGACCACTCACGATATGCTTGGTCATCAAGCTCTTCAAATTCCTCGGTCAACGCAGGAATATTAGAAAGCTGAGGAACCATGTTACATAACGACTGCCACGATTCTCCAAGCAGCAAACTATTTTTCTGCATCTTCACGAATTGCCGTATGCCACGAATCAGATCCAGCTCAGGAATACAGTGAACGTGATCCTTGGTTTGGAACGCAGTACTAGTCCAATGGATTTCAAACGTAGTTGCTGGTACTTCAATACCCCGGTCACGTATGCAGCCCCAACATCACGGTACCGAGATGGCGGCATCCATTCTTCATCAGCGGGGCAAAACGCAACACTAGCATCGATGTACTTCATGGCGGCCTCGTGTGCTCTGCGTAGCAGCTCCTCCTTCATAGCAATAGCAGCTGTTTTCTTCTTCGGTTGAGAAACCTTGACCTTACGCTTCGATTGAGACTTCCGCAGCGGGGCCTTGCCCTTACTTGTCGATTGAGACATCTGAAGTGGCTTCTTGCCCTTACCTCGCCCCCCAGCGTTCGGGCGACTTGGCACGGCCGCTTGTGAACTCTTGCGGATATCTGATAGGGGCGAGCTGCGAGGTGGATTGGCGTGTAAGTTCTCCAGAGGAGCTTCTCCGGCCCGAAAGAAGGTAGTTTCACCGACAAATGACGCCGACGCTGGTGTCGTAGCCCGTGTGTAGCACAACTGGCTGCAGTAACTGCTTTCACCGAAATCCACAATGCTTTCTCCGTTGGCGTCGCGAAGATTCAACGAAAGACACACGTCGTGTGAACAAAAATGATGAATATAATTCCCACACCATGTACACGATCGTTCCATTGTACACTGCGAGCTACAAACTGCACACAGGATGGGACGGCAGAGTCCTGTGCTTCCCGCGACCTTATCGGGGCGGTTTGGTGGGGGCTGGTGCCTGGCAACACCAGCATTGCTGGACACATTCTCAACGCCATCTCCCTTCGAGCTTACAGGTTTGCTTAGCTCAATCTCAATGCTTGCCGTGCCACTACCAATCTCTTCGCGACGATTTTCACCATATTCATCCGAAGCACTCTCTCCACAAACACGAGCACCGCTAGCTCTGGTATCCACAAGTTCATAACCATTGATACCAGCACTGGCATCACTGTGGGGATCAACTGAATGGGGTTGGTGCTGACCAGGGCCCAACTCACGGGCCCCACTGGTACCAGAAACAGTCTCGGTACGGCTACCACCAGTAGCATCGGAACGAACAACGCCATCACTGTCGAGGCTTCCACCACTGCTTTTGGTACAGGGGCCACTAGCAATACCACGACCAGCCTGATAATTGCTAGTGTCCAATTCATCAGCCTGACTACCAACTCGTGTCTCCAACGCCGGTGTGCAGTTCGCTCCGTAAGCTCCATTGTAGTACTCCAGCAGCGCAGCCTCTCCTAAAAAGTAGTCAACTCCAGCTTCTCCGTTCGCATCGCAGCCGGTCCGGACGTATCGGTACAGATCACTCAAGCCTCGCCCAGGCGGTTTCTTGGAGTACCATCCAGCACGATGCAGAACCCTCCAAGCTGCCTTGAAAGCCGTGCGATCTAAAGTGATAGCAAATGCAAACCCAGTAAGTTGATGCTCTTGGGGTCGATGGTACGCTGTCACTCACCATACGAAGGAGAGAAGGCATCTTCATCGGCCACCCCACGGGATATCCGTCGACGCTTGGGCTCGTTCTCCACACTCCCTGTCGGCCGCTGCTTGGGTGCGCGAGCCATCTTGAAGAGTGGCCCCCTTGTATATGTATATGTAGGCGCTGTGAGATCTGGACCAAATATACTGCTGTTTGTATAGCCCGTTCTCGGCCTCAAGCCGCAAATATTGAAAGGTCGCGAACGTGCGGCTCGCAAGCTCCTCATCGCCTTCAACATGTGGGTTGACGTGAGCACCACAAGATCCAGTTTGGCTTTGCGGTGTGGGTTGATGGAGCTGGGACTGAACTCGTAGGTGAGCTCGAGCTCGCCTTACGAACGAAACACAGCTGATGTTGCTAAGGAAGAATAGGTGCTACAACGGGACCGACGTTGATTGTATCGATTGTCTCGTGGTTGCGCTGCATTACTATATAAGGGTGCCACTTGAAGCTATGAGCTCTGCCTTGTACATTGGGTGCCGGTGAGCTACGTACGCCTTGGCTAGCGGTTAGCTGGGTGTAGATCGTAGCAATGGCACCGTTGGTGATGAACCGACGGTTGTCAGGTCTGAGGCCATGAGGGATCGCTGTAGGGTCTCCGACAAACAGTGCCATGGCGCCTGGTATCAACGCCTCCGGCGAGCACCTCTTCCGCACCATGCACCACCCCAGGCATGAAGAATCCACAGGAGCACAGGGCGCGGTGGCAACGCCTACTGCAATACGCAAACCAATACCGTGGGGTTCTTCATCAAGTCGCAGTACCGGTCGTTTGATGAGCTGTGGCACGGATGCATCACTGTAGCAGGGCCTCTCGTCCAGCTGCGTCGAGGGGGTGGCGAGGTCGCCGCGTCCGGGCCTTCGGCGTACAGCGTTTCGTTGCAGTGGTTCGGGCAGCTTGCCGAGCTTCCGTGCTGCGGGTATAGCCGTCAGCGCCTCCGGCAAGCAGCGTCGAGGGTGGCGAGGTCGCCGCGTCCGGGCCTTCGGCGTACAGCGTCTCGTTGCAGTGATTCGGGCAGCTTGCCGAGCTTCCGTGCGGCGAGTATAGCCGTCAGCGCCTCCGGCAAGCAGCGTCGAGAGGGTCGCGCGGTCGCCGCGTCCGGGCCTTCGGCGTACAGCGTCTCGTTGCAGTGGTTCGGGCAGCTTGCCGCGCTTCCGTGCTGCGGGTATAGCCGTCAGCGCCTCCGGCAAGCAGCGTCGAGAGGGTCGCGCGGTCGCCGCGTCCGGGCCTTCGGCGACGTATGAGGCGGGCGAGTGACGGCCAAGTTGGTTGCATTGAGAGGTGGGAGGGAGGATGCAAATTTCGAAATGCTGTTGGTTCGGATTGAGCTCTGGCGCTAAAAAGCGCGCGAACAAGCGCCACCTTGACAAGATCGCTTGAAGCTACTGATTCCGCCAATCCGAGTGAGTATCTTGCGAATTCCACCAATAAGCCTCGATGCTATAGCAGATTCCGTCAATCAGCGCTCATTTGGGCAGCACGAAGGACAGCGATTGGTAAAAGCGAACCCGCTGTAAAAAAGTGGCGACTGTTCGCGGCGTTTGCACCAAATGTTGGATCCGCCAGTTTCAACGCCTAATAAAGGGAGGTACCTCATGCATACCTATCCATAAAACAGCATTGTTTTACTAATGTGATTGGCATGGTATTCTGCTGCCGCACATGTGGCGTTGGTGGGTATTGCTACTGGAAAAGTTAATTCAACACATCGCAGAGGCTAATCCTAACTTAAACGCGTTCAACTAACACTACAGCGACTGTGTTAGGAGGCTTTTTCCTTTACACATCCATATATACCCTTCGTTCAATGATTAGCAAGTGTAGTTGGCGCACCAATGGTGCAATATGCTATTTTCCTTATTAGATGCTCTGTGCTAGATAGCATAGTTAAGCATCAATAACCAGCAGTAGGGTTAGCCTTGATCCTATCAGTACACTTATCCTCGATCACATGGCAGTCAGTCCTGTTAGATGCTGTACTCACCGGCATTTCGCTATGAGCCACAGCCTAATCTTCCCAGACATATAGGGAGCGGTACAAATCTCTCGATCACTAACATATCTGCCCAGTGACGTAAAAGGCAACACACTAGCCGTTTATACGCAATTGATAGAGCCCAAATTGAGTTTGAAGGCTCTCATGTATCTCAGATAATGAGCGACCTTCGGGGTGAGAACCCTAAAGTGAACGACGCGTACAAAAGAATACCAGCAATCGCGAGGTATAAATTAGAAAAAACAAAGTCGGGAAACCCCTGTATAAATATCTACGAACGTTTAGGAAATCTACTAATGCAGAAAACCCGAAATACGGTTAAGCCCGCCATTTACTTTGCGCTTGATTGTGAGGCATGATTACCACGCAATACGCTGGCATACCAACAACAAGACAATGGCCTCTCTTAACTAGCACTACTGTCGTTCTGCATTAGGCCTCACGTGGATAAAGCTGCAGTATTACTACCTGCGCGTTTGTACTACCACCATGATGCCAAAGCAGAACCGTTTTGACTCAGCATCTTCACCAACAAGCCGTCTGTGTCATTCACGACGTTGAGAGGCTCTCGTCAAATGTAATAGCGTGGCAATACTAACGCCGGCACCGCTCATGATACGTACCCCCAGTCTACAGGTAACCTCAGCAAGTGGCTACCGGTATGAGAACTACCTAGGAGGCAACGAGATGTATTGGGGGTACTGTCAGATAGTGGTAACGACACCGGCGATGCGGTGCGAACGCGCCACTAAAGATCCAGTCACGAATAGCATACCTATAAAATCAGCAGATCAAATTTTCTGTTGCACACACTGTTGGGTAAATTCGTTGTGCAGCGCGGCGAATGGAATCCAGGTAGTTATGGGGGGAGGGGTTGTAAGGCATGACACCCCGTTCTACTGCAACAAACCCAAAGCCGTGTCACCGACCTTGTCGTTGGACATAAGAATGATGATTACTTCAACCTTGGGGCCGTTGCCAACATATTGGTGTAATTCTACTATAAACTGGAGCCTACGACCAAGCACCTTGGCGGATGGGGTAAAGGGAATGTATCATAACATGTAGTATTGATAGGATTACCGCAAAATGGCTACCGGTCAGAGCAATTTAGTCGTAGGTCTGCCGGATGTACCAAAATGCGTTGTGAGGTTTTGCCGACCAGGACACTGAAACAGGAATAGTGCGGAGGAGCTTCCAAGTAGAACAAAATTCTCTTTTGCAGCCTTCACGGTGTCGCCAGCATAGTTTGTCCATGGTAACGAGATGGACTAACCGCGGCGCGGTTGTGGCGAAAACCTCCACAGCGTCGTTGCTTGATGGATCGAAGACAAGATTGTTCGAAAACGCGATAGTGCTCGATTCCATCGCATCGTCTGTGGCGGCGCCTCTCGTCCTAATATCATCTCTGTAGACAAATACCTTCGCAAGCTTTGGAAGCCTTGCCGCCGCAGTGTAAATAATCGTCTTTGACAGCTGCGCGAGATGGTCTTGAAATTCAACCCCTACAGCCATCCGGACTTGAGTGGCCAGAGCTACTTGAACGATGACGTTTCCGATCCCGGAGCCAATGTCGAGAAACACGTCTGAAGACGACAGCGGAGGTAATGCGGATAGGATTGCGGCCGCACCTGCCGAAGTAAGCTCCCCGGGATGGGCGTCTGGTGGGGTGCCGCCTTGACAAAGCTGCTGCCGGAAAACGGAGCCAAATAATTCTGCGACTTGCTGGTGAGTATCGCCACATGCAACAGGTGTCTTGGCTTGTTGGAGCGATGGACGAGTACACTGGGGTGCGCGCACGATACGGTCGCTAAACAAACGCTTGGGAAAGCGGTTTATGTCGTTTCCATACGTTCTCTTGAGTGTTTTGAGCCGGATCTGAAGTTGATGTTGGGTTTTCCCCGCCGAGTCCATTGCCTGCCATATTTTCCTCCAGTTGATCTTGCGTCGCGAATCAATCTGTGCCTTCGCCAACTGACATAATAGCCGGTCCTCAGCATCTGAAAAATCTGCCATCTCAATCAACGGGTATTTCCAAAACTGATGCATAGTCAACATAAGACAATCGGTCCATTCAAGCTCCTCCCTTTATTAGGCGTTGAAACTGGCGGATCCAACATTTGGTGCAAACGCCGCGAACAGTCGCCACTTTTTACAGCGGGTTCGCCTTTACCAATCGCTGTCCTTCGTGCTGCCCAAATGAGCGCTGATTGACGGAATCCGCTATAGCATCGAGGCTTATTGGTGGAATTCGCAAGATACTCACTCGGATTGGCGGAATCAGTAGCTTCAAGCGATCTTGTCAAGGTGGCGCTTGTTCGCGCGCTTTTTAGCGCCAGAGCTCAATCCGAACCAACAGCATTTCGAAATTTGCATCCTCCCTCCCACCTCTCAATGCAACCAACTTGGCCGTCACTCGCCCGCCTCATACGTCGCCGAAGGCCCGGACGCGGCGACCGCGCGACCCTCTCGACGCTGCTTGCCGGAGGCGCTGACGGCTATACCCGCAGCACGGAAGCTCGGCAAGCTGCCCGAACCACTGCAACGAGACGCTGTACGCCGAAGGCCCGGACGCGGCGACCGCGCCACCCACACGACGCTGCTTGCCGGAGCCGCTGACGGCTATACACGCCGCACGGAAGCACGGCAACCTGCCCGAAACACTGCAACGAGACGCTGTACGCCGAAGGCCCGGACGCGGCGACCTCGCCACCACTCGCCGCTGCTTGCCGGAGGCGCTGACGGCTATACCCGCAGCACGGAAGCTCGGCAAGCTGCCCGAACCACTGCAACGAAACGCTGTACGCCGAAGGCCCGGACGCGGCGACCTCGCCACCCCCTCGACGCAGCTGGACGAGAGGCCCTGCTACAGTGATGCATCCGTGCCACAGCTCATCAAACGACCGGTACTGCGACTTGATGAAGAACCCCACGGTATTGGTTTGCGTATTGCAGTAGGCGTTGCCACCGCGCCCTGTGTTCCTGTGGATTCTTCATGCCTGGGGTGGTGCATGGTGCGGAAGAGGTGCTCGCCGGAGGCGTTGATACCAGGCGCCATGGCACTGTTTGTCGGAGACCCTACAGCGATCCCTCATGGCCTCAGACCCGACAACCGTCGGTTCATCACCAACGGTGCCATTGCTACGATCTACACCCAGCTAACCGCTAGCCAAGGCGTACGTAGCTCACCGGCACCCAATGTACAAGGCAGAGCTCATAGCTTCAAGTGGCACCCTTATATAGTAATGCAGCGCAACCACGAGACAATCGATACAATCAACGTCGGTCCCGTGTAGCACCTATTCTTCCTTAGCAACATCAGCTGTGTTTCGTTCGTAAGGCGAGCTCGAGCTCACCTACGAGTTCAGTCCCAGCTCCATCAACCCACACCGCAAAGCCAAACTGGATCTTGTGGTGCTCACGTCAACCCACATGTTGAAGGCGATGAGGAGCTTGCGAGCCGCACGTTCGCGACCTTTCAGAGGAGGTCTGGGAGCAACCAGTGATTCGTGTCGGTTTAGGTGAACATTGCGGCATACAAAATGTAGTATAGGGTACCCTAAGTGGCTTCCGCATATAAAATCTTGTATGCGTGGTCCTCTGCTAAAGATCTTCATGAGCTGTGAAGGCCAATGGTAGCTCATTTGGCAACTTCTGGCCTCAACAAGAACCATCATGGAAGCTGCCGACAACCAAACCACGGTGGGAGTAGGCATATCACACGATGCCGATTTTGACTCGTTGCTTCCTGTTTTCGTGCCTTCAAATAACCGGGTAAACGTGGTGTGCGTGTTTGGATATCCGTGGCCGGTTCTAACACAGTTTGCAAAGACGTTTGAACCTCTGTTTGGTTCTACTTCCGATGTAGACGATTTCGTCAAGATGCTACCAAACGCCAAGATCCTCAAGGTATATTCATCGTATTGCTCCGACCCCAAAACACACCGCCATGACTTCCTATGGATGATGCGCTGGCTTGAGACCTGCCAGGAGTTGTCTGAGGTAATTGTCTTTGGGGCCATTATGCTACTACCTTATTGCGGAATGTGCTAATAACGATCTGTGGCAGATAACACACGAAATGATGCGGGACCGTCAATGGTACCTAGACCTCTATACCGTGCGGCAGCGACAACAGCTAAACAGCAAGCCTAAGGCGAGTTCCAGCGCATTCAATCATGCTGACCACCCTGTAAGTTACCCTGACGAGGCTGAAGTCAAGAATTTGGAGATGCTGCTTTTCAAGATCGAAGAGCTCGACCCTATTTTCGACCAGCTTGATAGCGCTTACACAATTGAGCAGTGCGACTGCGCTCGATGCGCTTATCATCGCTCTCCTGCTTGGTTGGCGGACCAACCAGCTGATCTCTCGTATGAAACTCTCTACTACCTAAGTAGAAATGAATACCAGCTTTTGCACTTCATTTTTACAACTTTATCGATATATATAAGAACAGCAGTCGTGCACCGGAGGTGTAGTGTCTCGGAAGCGAAGGTAAGACTGCCGTAGGTACGATCAAGCGATACTCGCCTCACAAGAGGACGGAAGGAGCTATCAGGCTAGAGAGCCTGCGGGCTGTTGTCGTCGTGTTAGCCTTGGTGTACACATTATGTGCTGGGATGTCGTACTACACGAGACACATTAGCATGATCGGCGGAAGTTGTGGAGAAAGTTGTCCGTGTCATATCATTCATTGGCCAAAAACGCTTACTCGGTTTCAAATACGTCCCTTCGAATAGAACTTTTAGGTTTCAAGAGCCGTGAATCATCTTGATTAAAGTATTGTCGAATCCCGCATTCTACCTTCTTATGTAAAAAGCTACTTTGTGTAGCTTTTTGTGAACGATAGGGTTAATCCCGGAAGTTCTGGCCAATGAGACTCATCTCCCCCAAGAGAGAGAGAGAGAGAGAGAGAGAGAGAGAGAGAGAGAGAGAGAGAGAGAGAGAGAGAGAGAGAGATGCTACGCATCGACCCAAACACTTAATTATGTCTCGGAACCGGCGAAGGACTTGCACACAACACTTACCTCAAGCATCGAGCTGCCTACAGACACGGAATTGAACCCACACCACCTGTTTGCTGTCCGGCTGAGGAGGCGCACACAAACCAATAACCAAGACTGCATACTAAAACGTTTGTGTGCTTAAATCAGATTTGAGCACAGCAAAAACAGTCCTTTGAAAATAGTATTTGCTTTGTCACAGGGGCTAGGGTGACTTTAATGGCTGGCACGGGTTATCTTAGGAGGTCTTTCGTAGGACCGCCCCTCCTACGTAAGACCTCAAAATTGTACGTCCAGAAAACCTTAGAATGGGAACACCTATTGTGCCATTCTACCAAAAAAAACGCCCTTAGTTTTGGAAAAAGGGACAGACTTCCCACTTTGCAGAACCCTATACATGTTACTAGCATAAATGAGATATTCCTGTGTCATGCATCTAGATGTAGTATTGTTGTGACTTCCATGGCTACAGAGCTGGCACCGCTGCTCTGCAGGCATTACGGTTTGCAGCGCTACATGTCTCACCCTACTCACAAACAGACCGTTACTTATGGTTTAGCCCCAAATGACTACGCGTTACGATCTACCCTAAAACAACCACTGTCATCCTTTCTAGTTTATAGCACAAGCAGCACCCCGCCGAGGCAAAGGCTGCCAACCCAAGCAGCATCAGCAGCGGTGTCAGCGGTCCACCGAGACCAAGCGGGCGCATATGAAGAACCGCTCAAGCAGTATTGGCGCCGGTGCATTGACAAGACCAAGAGGGCGCAGACCGGCAACACTAGCAGATGCAATAGTTGCGGCCGCGTCAGTGCCCTGCCGTGGACAAAAGGCATCAGCAGTTCATCAGTGGCGGGTTGGAGAAACGATAATGCTCGAAGACCCGTTCATTACAAAGCTGAAGCAACTAGTTCAAGAAGCGGGTTATTGTGGTAAACTCATTAACAAGGAAGACGTTTTGAAGAAGCTGCATGAGTCCGAACCTCTACGTTGACTCCTCTTCTTTCTCAATGGAGGTGGAAATTGCGGCAAAAGCTGCGATGCTTGTCTTTAGGGACGCAAGCAACGCTGTGGCAGGATATCGTAGGGCGGATCAACTTCCAGTGTCGGCCGGCAATGCGCGGGCCGAGCTGAAGCTCAAGAAGGGCACAAGTATTGTGGAATTCATTAAGGATGTCGGCCAAGCTGCCATAGACGAAGATGCAGAGGGCCCCATTGTGCTGAGAGCATACCCGGGTACTACTCGAAGATTCGAATATCGACTACGGCGGCGCACGTATTTCCGCATGAGGCGTGGCTACAAGTTGGTTGCCGAGAGACACCCATGCACGTGGACCATGGCAGAAATGTTGCGCACATGCCTCCTTGTCAACAAGCTAAGGGTATTTTCCCGTACGATGGAGGAAGCTCGATGCATCCGCGTGCGAAAAACCGAGAATTCGATGAACCGCATGCTGAAGCACCCAAGTAGCTGCGTGGTCATTCAGCGCCCTGGGGACGTCATATTCGTCAACCATTTGGTCTATCAAGCTGTTGCCCTCGCCTACGAAGTCAAGACGCTGGACGAAGATAAGTGGGCCGCAATCGCAGGTAAGGTTGTAATTTTGAAGTAAGATCGGCTGTTTGCACACCGTTATGCTATGTAGGCCGCTGCTGCTGTGGCCAAGGGGACTAGGCGAGCATGGGAAAGAGTGCTGCCAGTGTTCTGCGCCATGGAAGGTAGCGTTTGGTGCCCTAACAGCTTCGAGGCCCAGAAGAGCATGTTTATAGCTAAGCTAGAGGAGGATCCCAGATTCTCAGCTAGACGGAATGCGGCCATTCCTGGTGGTAAGAAGAAGGAGAACCGTAAGCGAAAGCGCCAAACACAATAAACGCCTGCAACACAATGCTGTAACGAACAAAACTTTACCTACAACGTTTTCGATTCGTTATCAGAATTTCACATGCAAATCGCTATGGAATATGTTGAAGAGTAAGATCTCTTTCTACGTTGTTATTCTTGTTTAAATCTGTCAGTGAAGACACCACCCACCACATCGTTATCAATTCTTGTAGAGCTTATTTTTACAAGTTCAATGCAGCAATTTAACACCAACGCCAAGCATTATTGATGGCTGGGGAGCAAATTACCTTCCCTTTTTTGGTTAGTAGATTTACAGTTGTGGTGGCTCTCCGACTGATGAAGATGTAAACCTTACTATCATGGGACATAGTGATGGGCATGATGAGTGTGTTCCAGTAAAATCATGCATGTAACGGGTCGAATTGTACGCGCGGGAGCAAATTAGAATGAGGAAAAGTGTCCTATTGGATGCAAGATCATGTGCACCTCGCGCCGTTCATTCCGAATTTCTCTCTTTTTGTGCTCATATGCTCATAACTTATCATCATATCTTATAAGTGCTACCATTGCAAGAAAGCAGGGCACTTTCGTCGCGACTGCTGGTACTACAAGAATAAATCAGCAAAGGTGAGCGCAGATGGGTCCGGCTCAAAGGTGCAAAACCGGAAGTAGTAGCAAAAGGAGGTTTCAGCTGTCATCGACCATATGGAGTGGGACAATAGTGGACACGATGACACTAGCAGTGATGAGGACGAGGAAATGATAGGCATGGTGCAGAAGAACGAGTTGCACAGCAATTCGAGCATGTGGATCCTGGGCTCGGGTAGCAGTACGCACATGTGAATCGATCGTGCTCAGTTCACTACCGAGAAAAGTCGCAAGCGAGTTTCAAAGTGTGGACAGGTGATCTGGGTGCGGCAGTGTTCGTGTTTGTAGTCGTGGTGGCAACAACCAAAAAGGTCTTAAGTTGCAGTTAGAGAACGTGGATTATTCTCCGCATGGATCGACTAATCTCTGGACCCACGCCTAGAACGAACCAAACCAAGCCAAATGGTTTGGTTCGAACGTTACAGCATAATTACAGGTATCAAACCTGAAACGACCGGTATACTGGTTTGGTGGAACAGTTCGAACCATCCTGGCGGGTTCGGTAGCAAATGGTTTAGAGTTACGCTGTTGTCGGATTGAAAGGTTTATACCCACCAACCTTTCATGACTATAATCTCACTAGATTCAACTATCCTTAAAGTCCGCATGTGAGTTCCTTTCTAGCCGGTCACCTCGTAACGAAGGAACGCTTTCTGTACTTTTACTAGAACGATGATGTATACAGCCTGAATCAGCTTGCGCAACAATGCTGACTGTCCCCTTGTGCATGCTGTCAAGCTCGCGCTACCCAAACGTTAGCTTACGCTATGGTCTTGCCTCATTTACCAACTATTCTTCAGAACAACTAGCCGCCAACGACTGCAAAGCCATGGCCACCTGCCCAACCAGACCTACAATCAAATCAACACACCCAGCGATACACCAAGAATAATTGTTAGGGCATCTTCACACAAACGTGGCTAGCAGTTAGCTTCAACTCATTTTGCGCCACGGCAGCGCCACGTTACAGTAGCCGACAGTCCCGGGAACTGCAGGTAGCGTTGACATATATTATCTTGGGCAGCTTTATCTTCAAGACAAACTCTAACTTTGGTGTGTTTCAAGCAATAGGCCAAGTTGGTACTCTCATATTTACAAGCAAGCCCGTGGCTCCAATGTGCCGATTATTTTTTCGCTCGAATCGTGATAGTGGGGAGAGCCCTCTCCAACGTCGCCGTGTTACCAGTAATGGAGTTCATCTTAGCCCAAACGGGGTTCGACTTGCGGTAGCAGTATCCTCAGAGCGACGTGATGGATCATACCTATCCACTGCACTGAACGATATTACCTTCGTCTGGACGCAGCACTTGCCGTACCCCATATCCCGCAATGTATCCACCCCGACGTCTTTACTGTTGCTATTACCGATATCTACCCCCGATCACGGTGTATCGGGCTCTTCCAGCTTGGCTTCGTTGACGCCTACTAGATTGGACCCAATTCCTTTGGACCAGTGCCACCTACCAGCAGCAGCTAGTCAGAGTGGAGATTTGCGCCAACAAGACCGCGCTTCCAATTATTTCGCCGTCAATCAGACCACTATGTACCAAAGTTCAATCCCCACTGCAACAGAACCACCGCCGGAGGTGACCGCAGCGACTCGCAATTTGACCAGGTCCTCAGTTTGAGGTGATGCCGAAGCGTCCAGGTGAAAGCTCTCTGATTTTGGATTGGGGTGTGCGCGTGGTTACAATGCTCGATGGAAAAGAAATGACATGTTGGATATACCAAGGTAGCGCGAAGTGTCGCTCCGAAAACAAGCGCATTCAGCTGTTCGGTAATACTTCTAAGGCTACGAAGAACCTGAGCGATGCAATTAAGTACTTGCTGAGTAGGGGCGACAACGAAGTCGCCTGGAGGACGTCAATCGCATTTCGCATTCGTTCACCAACTCCGACGACTCAAAACGAGCGACTTTGCTTTTGGAGACGCTTCGTGTGGTGAACAACAACTTGCCCTTCAGGATTGGCGAGTATGAGGAGTCTGAACTGCTAGCGGCGCTTGCAGTGAAATACGATTTTCTCACGGTTGTTAACACTCACAAGGTGGTGCATGCTGTTGGTAAGCTATTAGTGCTGTGTGTAAGTTTTTGGCTGAAAACAAAATTCCGGGAGTGGCATCATTTGCAATGAATACCGCGTTTTGGGTGTGCAAGACGCAACGGACCCAGTTTCTCGGCCTTCGCGTGTACCTCGTTGATCAGCACTTCAGATATCAGTCCGTACTGCTTGGAACATGCCATTTCATCGCTCGTTACGCTGATAGGAGCGGAGGCGTTCGTGAGCCATTCAAGAGCTGGCTGGTCGCTCTTCTTCGAGATTTCCGCCTGACCTTCAGAGACTTTTTTGGAGCGACAAGTGATAAGGGACCTGATGTAAAGCGCATATTGGAGACAGAGCTCAGCCTGAAGTGGGAGTATCCCGCATCTTACAAATGCATCGATCAAGACTGCGTTTGGAATTGGGTCGACAAGGAGCAGCTCCAAAAAGGTCGAGATGACAGATCTGATTGCTCGCATTGGAAAGACAATTTATACTGTTCGCTCTAGCGAAAGGCTCGGTTCTCTTTTTGCAGAGCTCTGCACCATGGTCGGCCCTAGCGCCACGACGAAGCTGCTTGAATATCACGACCACCGCTTCGTGGGCCTGACAAGAGTGATCAAACGCATCCTTAAGAAGTACGAAGAGTTGGAGATCTGGTTTGCTGAGCGAATTGAGAAAGCCCTCCGCGAGTTTAATGACCCTCCTGATGATTTTCCCCTGGTTGAAGACCGGCAGACATTGCTTCGAATGTATGCGCTATTCGAACCAATCACTGTCATCAATGGCCACCGTCAAAGCGAAAGGCCAATCAGCCGGAGGTGCTGGGGCTTTTATATCAACTTTGGCGGACTGCCCTCGATGAAACTCAGCAACTTCGGGACTGTTTCTGGCAGCGAGACCCACCGATTTACTTTCGAGTACATGAGCTGACTCCATTAGTGAGGCGTACTCGCAGCTTGCTTGCGAAATCATTTCACGACAACTGTTTCAAGCGATATACTAGCAGCGCTCGTATTTCCACGGCCGCGTACATTCCCGAGATGAAGATGCTACTCCACCCACTCTTCAAGAACCCGGACAGTCATCTCAGTAAAATTATGAAGCTGTGCTGCGAACAGCTTGTCGTGGATCCAAAAACTCCCCATTTGCAAATGACAGCAGGACAGGTGACAGATACCGTTTCAACCGTGCGAGTAGAGGTGATGAACCGGATGAAGTCACTGATGCTTTCTGGCGTGGTAAACGAAGAGGAAGCCAAATTAATGGGACGAGAAGATGCCATGGCTTCGGTGGAGAGAGGGGCAGGATAGCAGGACCAAACACAACGCGAAGAAGTGTCTACTCACCGCAGTATTTTAGATGACCTGGTGCAGCTTTTTGGTCATCAACCAGAGCAAGTTCGACGTGGATTTCATGAAGAGCGCGTGAAAACAGAATTGCAGAAATGGGTTTTGGACACAACCCCCGCTACGCACACATCCGGACGGGAATGTTAAGACACCACTCGAGTTCTGGAAGCGCCAATCCATGAGTCCACGCTATCAAAACTGTAGTTCGAATTCTTTTCGCTATTCCGGCCTCTGCTGCGCAGATTGAGAGAGACTTCAGCGTGAGCGGCATGATGGTTACAAGTCACCGAACCAGTCTCGCTAAGCACAACATCGACATGTGCAGCTTTATCAACAGGAACAGGCAGTTCGTAGATATCACAGCTTGCCGAAGACTGAGCGCGAGTGAACTAGCTTCTGGTTGCCTAGCAGTGCGTTCATGCGAATGGGATCGCCAAACGAATCGAGTCCAAGTGCCTATGAGCATCTTTTCGGCGCGCCCACGGACCAAAGTGCAGAAGATGAGGGGTTCGACACTGCTGCAAGGGATCGAGACGGCGAATAACACTGCTCTAAGGGCTTGAAAGACGAACGACAGCGCCACAAGCAACCCCGAGTTCGGTCTCCAAACGCTGATGAGGATAACTCAAGCCGACCAAGCTCTTATAGCCGATGTATGCCTGAAAACGCAGCTAACGTTAGCAAAATATACAGCGTTTGTATATCCGAACTATCATTGACGAGAACGTATGCGACTAAACTTCTTGTGGCGGAATTGCATCGGTGGAGAAACTAACATTCATTAGAATAGACGGTGTTTTGTCTGGATTTGATCTTCTTGGGTGCACTTAACTAAGCTATGAAAAGTATATGTATTGGTCTTTACTTACCTTACGCTTTTTTATGATTCTTTCGCACTTGGCGTTCCTTGATCCGAGCGCTACGCCGTAGAATCTGCG
Organism: Phytophthora melonis; assembly: GCA_024211575.1. Classification (NCBI taxonomy): domain Eukaryota; phylum Oomycota; class Peronosporomycetes; order Peronosporales; family Peronosporaceae; genus Phytophthora; species Phytophthora melonis. The sequence goes on from JAMXKT010000068.1 coordinate 514,481, forward strand.
CCCGCTTGGTCCCTCGATCGTTTGTTGCTTGGGTTGCGGTGCGACGAGCCGCAGCTAAGTCACTTGGCCCATTTGGCTCGGTTTATCGTTGGAGAAGCGCACGTCGTCTTGCTTCGTACTCGCTGTTTAAATCCACGCTGGCTCCTTCACCAAGCACCACAATCACACTCTGTATTTGCTTCGGCTGACCACCAAAGGGAAAGTTGCGGCGACGTAAGAAAAAATCGAAGCCAAAACCAACTTAGTTGCGCGTCAAACTCACTTTACTGTAGCTACACCGCTGTAGTATGTCGCGAACCTAACCCCGCTGGTTTCGCTCTTTCACGGTTCACTCTGCTGCGCCGCCCGCGCCGGTGCTCTTGACCCTGGTTGAGAACGTATTCGCACTTGCTTGCGGCCAGCTTAGCCTGGAGCTAGCGTACCCCACTGCACTGGTACGGGCGTATGAACAGAGTTCACTCTTCTTGCTGCGTCAAGCAGCAACTGAACAGGAGCTACCGCGATGTAGCACAGTTGGTAATTCGCCCCATGCGCGCTACGACGTGCACTAGCTCGGGTACTATCGCTTCCTGGTGGCGGGGTGGTCTGCGGCTAAGCACAGGACGACGCGTTGGAGCCGGTCACAGAGACTTCGATCCGCTCAACGACCTTGGTCTGCGCGTACTCTGCTCGCCCCGACAGTTCTTCCGAATGAGAGCAGAGAAGGAATGAATTATGAAGGGTCACCTCGAGTGTCTCATCAGATAAAGCCGCACGAAGTGAAACGTACCACCAGCAAGCCAATAGCCTGGGCTCTGTTTGAACCAAATGGCGTGATTCGGACAAACCAGCCGCTTTTAGTTTGAATTGGCGACAGTAACAGCATCAACCATGGAATCGCTACGAACCATTTTTAAAGGCCGTTTCTGGTTTGGTTCATTCTCCATACCATTTGGTTTGGTTTGGTTCGTTCTAGACGAGTCTTGACCCTAGGTAAGATGGAGAAAACCGGTTGCATAATGTCGACTAATCCTCCCAGTGAAGCAGATAGAAATGTGTTCCTAGATCGCGGTGATGTGCGGTTGATGTTCACCAAGGACGGCAAACACTGCTGACTGAAGGCAGTAGATGATCAGGGCAATGCGGACGCAGTGATAATGATACCGATGCTTCATGCGGTGGCATGAGCGTCTCGGACATTTGAATGTGGCTACAATAAAGTGCATGATGGAGACGGGCAAGGTTTCGGGCATGGATATCCCGAAGGATGTGTTCAAGAATAAGCTCACCTGCCTCAGCTGTATGTCGACGAAAGCAACAAGAAAATCCTACAAGCAGACGCAGCAGAGAATCGTACGAAGGTAAATTACGAGCGTCTCACGTCAGTTACGGGTGATAGTGGAAAATATTTACCAGGTCTGACGGGGCCTCGATACTTCCAACTAATTCAAGACGACGGTTCCCGCTACAAGTGGTGCTTCCCGCTCAAAAAGAAGAGCGACGCGAACGCCAACATCATCCGGTCAATGACTGAGTTGCTGGCTCAAGGTCACCGTTTCAATACAATGACTAGTGCTGAAGACGGCGAATTCGTGAACACGGAGCTGGAATTGTTCTGTGCGTCGCGCGGCAATGCACGCAGCCCAATCTACCTGATAGGCTGTGACCGGAAGTACTTCCATACATCGTAGATGTGGACAACATGAGCTCTACACGGGCGCTGAATGGGAAGGCACCCTCGGACAAACTATTGGGTAAAGTGCCGGATGTGAAAAAGCTTCGTGTGCGGGGTTCAGAGGGCTTCGATCATGTGGCGAAACTAAAGCGAAAAACCAAGTTGAGTCTGAGAGCTCCTATTGGGTTTGGTACAACATCACCCGGATATTGGTGGCTGCACTTCGGAAGGGAAAATTTGTGGAAGTACTAGATGAGCCTTTCGCGAGGATATTACTGTAAGCCTGTCATATATGAACTCACCGCTGATGAGGCAACAAGAAAATTACAAGCAGATACCATTTGTTCCACTTCCTGTGAAATTCGCTATGGAGAACCTCGGCCATGTACGACATTTGCTGTCAATGGAGAACCACTACAAGCCTGTAGTGATGCTCAGCATATCGCAAACAGCGTGTATAAACGAGCTTCTGGAGCGTTTCCAGATGTCAGTCAGTCGGATCCCCACAAATGCACAATGAGAAGATGATGTCACTAGAATAAGGCAAGACGAAAATCAATGATCCTTCAATTCCTTACCGAGAAATCGTGGGGAAATTATAGTAACTGGTTGCCTGTACCTGTGCGGATACCGCCAATGCTGTCCGATGTCTAGGGCGCCACGCTGGAGCGTATACAAAAGAGAATTTCGCAAGTGCTAAGCGCATGCTGCAGTATCTGAAGGTTGCCAGCACAATTGGGTTGGTGTATCGCCGATCGAAGGCTAAACCAGCACCGCAGCTACAGATGCGGGTATATAGTGACACTGATCACGCGAACTGCCCGGCCACCGGGAGGTCAGTTACGGGATACGTGCTCCAACTGCATGGCTACAGCTTTGGCTTGAAGAGCAAGAAGCTGGAACGTGTCACGGATGATACATGCAAGTCGGAACTGGTTGCGGTCAGTAAAAGCACCGAAGACCTGCTGTGGGCGCAGAATCTGCCCACTGAGATTGGCATGAAGACAATGGTCCCGGAGCTACATTGTGATAATCAGAGCACGCTACAACTGTGTGAACACGTCCGAAACTATGCCGGTGTGAAGCTGGCAAAGATGGGTATCAAAATTGCTGAGCTTGTCGAGGCTAAAATAATTGTCGCTAAACTACGTTCCTACGGCAGACAACATGGCAGTCATGTTTACCAAGGCGCTCGGACCACAGCGATTTGAAAGGCTGAGGGAGCTGCGGACAGAGGTGAGGCGATTGCACATACACGCCTGCCAGGTCGCCATGGTCGAGTTGGGGACCTGGAAATGAGTTCAGGGGGAGTATGAGAGTTAGAGATTGGACGCGGTCGTACTCTACTCTCTCGTAGTCACTCATGTCCTGGTCATTACACAATACACAGTTATTGATGCAAAGCGGTTTGTAAATCCCGTTACATTTTATACATGAATATTGACCCTGTCGGCAACGCGTGCGTCCTCGCGCAACCTGCGTCTGTAAGAAATTTAAACGTAGCAGCTTTAGCGCTGCGAGTGAGTGGCAAAGAGGAGTAGGACGACAGGAAGACACTTATCGGTTGTAGTAGTGTGATTTATTGCTAACATCCCTGCAATGCATGACTCCGATGCGTGCCGTGCACGAGGAGGAGAGGATGAGCCATAAAACGGCTTTGAACATACAACCCACCAACCAGGCTAGTAGACCGACCCCTAGCATCCATCTTGGACGTATTATCTATAAAACTTCCGGAAAATCAGACACTTTAAATTACGAAGGTTTTTATCAAAAAGTTTTTTATACAGTTTAAAAAATAGGTGGTCCGTATAGCAGATATTGAATTCAAGCAATGGGGCGTTGCTAGAGTCAAATATATTCAAACAGCGCGCGAAAAGTGGTATCAGCTATAGACTCTTAAATAAATTTCATAGAACAGCTTGAGAATTGCTAAATTAGATTCATCTCAATTTTACTGTACCGTCGTTTCGTCATTATACTTGCTGAACTTTTTGTATGCTCTAAGTCGCGCTTTGTTTACTTTACTTAAAAAGCAATATAAATTAAGATTTAACCTTGCACACAAGAGCAAATCCTGCCATGTATTGAACGGTAGTGACTTTAATTGTGTCAATATTTGCTTAGCGTACATTATCGAAAACTCTCACCAATCGTATTAACCCTTTCGCGGTAAAAGGCTACAGAAAGCGCCCTTTAAAGGATTTACCAACACACGGTAGAGTGTACCCCCTCTTAAAGGGCGCTTCCTGTGCCTTTTTACACAAGCTCAAGCTAGTAATCTACCATCTCTTAGAACAAATCATAATCGGTACGCAGCGTAATCATCATGTAATCATTGTCTATACAAATTATAAGTAATATGCATCCAAACTATGTAACCTGCAAATCACCGTATCTTGCATGTCCCATGAGACATACAGAAAATGCTCCGTAACTTTGTAAAAGGACGCCTAGAGTGCCCTTTTAGAAGGAAATATCAATGAGTTGTATACTATAGTTTATCTTGGATATTCGCGAAAGGGTTAAAGTGTTTACGCTTTCTACAATTAATTTTGACTTTCAAATGTTCAATGCCTGGATAGGTACAAATTTTAATTAGTCAACTTCGAAGTTATCTCGATAACTCTCGATGATGCCTAACTAACATTTCGCTCGCTGATGCTTCTTCAGCGATTTGAACGGCTGCTGCTGCTAGCTAGAGTGGCTGTATATACTTGCCCGCACTACAGTGTGTTGGGGTGGCGTCCATGAAAACCTACGAAGGGACCGCTTATGATGATTTAATTTAGTCCGCTTCTCTTCAAAGCTACAATAAATATAGCTATACTATTAAAAGGGAAATTTCCAAAAGTTGACTCGATTTGAAAATCGTCCCAGAACGTGACTCGATACGGTACTCACCTCCGATTTAGACTAAAGATTAGTGTGCGCAACTCATTAGCAAAACCTCGATAAAACGCCCGCAGACCCTCTTGTTGGTGAAGCCTTTACACGTCGCTCCTAATCGAGGAGATGCCACAGTGCACCCGCGCCTTATTGGCGATGGCGACGGCACCATTCCCGGGGTTCTTGACAATATCCGCGTCTGTGCCGAGGTAGTTGGAGACCGTGGGGTAGATCCATTCGTCGAAGATATCGCGAGCGTCCGAGAGCGTTACACCGTTATGATGCTGCAGCATCTTGAACGCACGCTCAAAATCGTTGAGCTGCTCCAGTAGCGCCTCTAGCTCTTTCATCTCGCGATGCGTCGGCAGCAGGTCGGACGGATTGTCGTCAGCCTCCAGAAACGTTTTCAGCTCGAAGAACCGAGACACCATCTTGAAGGTTGACGACCTGCGACGGATTTGGCCGTGCCGGCGTTCTCCAGTTGTACGACTCCGTGATTACCGATAAGTGTTATCTGCTTGAACAGTACAAGCCCACCGGCACGATTACGCTTTTCTGTTGTTTTCGATTCTGCTGTTTTCAGATCCATCAACGGACGTGTGTAGAAAAAGACGCTCACAATAGGAATAATCACAGACAGGGGCTACGGTAAAATAGCGCATAAAGGACTATACAGCTCTGTTTCTGGCGCGGATCAACTAAACTTGCCGACGGGGTGACCGCACCACCTATAGTTGTTGTTGAAGTAGCCGCTGCCAACGTCCAGCATATGCGAGAGATGTTTTCCCGATACAAGCTTTTATTCACTCCGTAGCGCACTAGCATGCTGCTTGCAAACTTCGAACATGTGACGGAGTCACACAGCACAATGCACACAGGAAGTGCGTGTTTTATTACTATCCACCAGGTCGCCGGTTACCGGCCTCAAAGGGAACGGTTTGCTACAAAGGAGTAGGCTATAAGACTGAGTTTATTTTGGTAGAGGTTAACTTGGTCGTAATACCCAATACAAGATAACGATTCAATTCCGAATACAACTGAATTCGAAGAGTCCTGGCTTGTCGAAAACTTTGGTATGATTCCCATAGATCAAAATGTTGTCCGGTTAGGTTAGTCCATTCTAAAAGAGTTTCCGCACAAAACCTAACTGCTTGTAGGTATTTGGCGGACGGGGGGGGTGGATGTAAGGGGCCTGTTTTGTACAAAAAAAGACTGACCTACAGTACGGAGGTACAACGAATAGAATGAAGACTAGTGTACCTAAGGTGTTTTAAGCTGACCGACTTTGTGTATAATGTACAGGGTTGGGCTGCGCGGAGTGGATCATGGCGGTGTTGGGCCTCTCTTCTATGCCCCATAGCAGCACGATCGGAGGCATCGTCAAGACGGGCATTACCCGTCGATAATACTGCCCGTCGCTAATACTACCCGCAAGAGGCCTCCGCTTCGACCAAAACGCCATCGTGTTCGTGCTTCCCACCAAGCGAAGAGTAATCGTCAACAAGATCTAGGTCCCGCGAGACCAGTGCCTTCGGTTTGGGCTTTCATGGTTACTCTGCTTGCAACAACGTTAGGAATTCTGCACGCAACAGCGCATGGCGAGTCTAGCTACGTCAAGTTGGACGCATCAGCCGATGTGATAATCCGCATCACATGCATTGTTAGTATGTCCCCTCTCAAAAACGTCTATAAAATGGATTTTTTTACCAATCCGTACCAATCGTATCTATTTATAGAAACGCAGCCCAAATTGTAAAACCGAGTAAGACTAGTGCTACTATAGTTGTTTGTAGCAACGCGGACGGATCCGATAAACTACCTATTCTCTACTTGGGGGCGGCTGCAAATCCTTCCTGTGTTTTTAAGAAGCCAGGGACGCTTAGCGAGTTCGGGGCCGAAAAAGGCAGATTTACTACCTGTGATGTACCAGCCGTGGTTGCTGGCTCTCGACGAAAGGATGATTGGACAACTATTGTACTCGTACACAATGTGTCCTCTCACGATGAAACTGCTGAAGCTGGTGAGCAAGCAGACCAAGTCAGATGGCGGCGATGACACCAGCGTTTTTCGATTGGACCAGTTTCTTGAGAGTCCTAGCTTAAAGGCGTGCAGTTCGTGGTACGCGGAGCTTTGTCGCATTAAGTACGTTATCTCAGAGTACAAGTTGTGCACTCAAATCAATTCACTTTCACTCTTACTCATTTGCGCCCAAGTGCCATCAGAACTAATCGGTTTTGAGCCCAAGATGGGCAACGGTTCCGTTGAAGGCAAAGCGACGGAGGTAGTCCCTCTCCCCGCTACCGCTCACGAAAGGGGTGGCAGACCACTAGAGGGGAAGGTCGCGCCAGACGTCTGGGCGCTGTCGAACATCGTGATCAAGCTCACGGAAAAGGTCGGAAGCTCGGAGCAGTCGATGGTTCAATCCGGCCGTCCCCGGTCGTAGCACCGTCTGGTGGTGCAGGGGTCTGAGCCGGAGCGACTACCGGCAGATCCTGCAGCAAGGCGGAAGCTTCGGTATGCAGCATATGCTGCTACACGAACCCGGAGCGGCGAAACTCGGTGGCATCGGGGTATAGACACCTTCAGCGTACTGTGGCCTAGGGTTGTGTAGCAAGATGGTGGTGCTCTGTATTCAGGACAAGTGCAAGTGGCACCGCCACTATCAGAAACACACTATCAAGAATATTGACGGGGGCCAGTCCAACAGACCGAGAAGGTGACCGCGCCCAAGGAGAGCAAGTTCAACGGAGGTGTACAAGGGCACCAGGAACTGTTTCGAGCAAATGGGCCCTGTTCATCATCGAACAGGTCGAGATGGCAGAACAGGCTTGTGGATACAACGGGTCTGAGCGCTACAAGGAGAACATATTCGGATAGCACGTGCGCGTGAAACACTTCTACCAACAACATGTGGCGCGCTGGTGAGTTACGCAGCCTACGCTGTGGTTTGTCATGGAGCAAATGCGCATGTCCTTCTGAACGCCTATCTCTACATAACAACCTTTAAGCTATTTGAGGCAAAAATTGACCCGTCTTACTTGGGGAATAAGCCCTTTTCCTGTACCTAAATAATATAATAATAAATGCACTGGTGGTGGCGATAAACCGGCCTAGAGAACTTCATGAAGTACTCTGTAACGGGGTTACACGCACAAGTGGCTACAGCCACTTGCAACTCTAACAGACGCGATGTCTGTTAACCCCTTGAACGCGAGCGATTTCCAGCGCGCCCATTTCACTAAACCCTAGGGCAGTTATCCTGTATAATGGGGGAAGGGTTCCAATAGTGAACTCAGTATGATTTTATATCCTGTATATGGAAAGTCGCACGGAAGCCCTACTCCTATGATGGTGAAAAATATTTATCCTGTATGATGCATGATAAGAGGGCAGTTTAGATACAGGAAAAGCGTCTAACCTGCATGGTGAAGAACAAAGACATGGCCGGCTTTTGACAGAAACGTGCTACCTTGTTTTCAAAAAAAGAACGCGTGGATGCCATATCTAAACTAAGATAAAGCTCTGCACCTTTTGTCTCGCATCTGTCAGCCTTCAACCGTCGCGCTGTCGTTGCTTAGATTGGTGAACATCGCGCCCTCGCTGTTATCGCCTCTTCTCCATCTCTCCGTCTCTCTGCCGGCATCGACCGCGCATGAACGATCTTCTTCTTCGATGCTGACAACATAGTATCATTCCACCGGTGCCGACATAAGGCCTTGTAGCAGGAAATATACTCGCTGTTGCCTTGGCCCACAGGTCAACGCAAAAAAAGTATGGTTTTGTTTGAACCGCCCAGGCCCTCGCTGCACTGTAGTAGAAGTTGTTTCACTGTCCTTTCAGACCCTATTTTCCTTCCACACGACGATAACTCTGCTCACACGGTGGCGTCTCCTTCTCACTTTGTTTGTTCTCGCCATATTCAAAACAGTCACTACTGATTCGGTTGTAGTTGCTCCAACAACACTGGAATGACGCGTGCCAGCAGCCTTCAGATATGTACATACGGGATAACGGTGTTGATAGCTTGTATCAGACACGTTAAGATAACTTTGCGACCAAAACCAAGATTGAGCGTGCTTCACCAAACCAAAATTGAGCGTGCTTCACAGCCCACTGGCTATTCAACGCATTACATAGGACGACTGAGAACAACAACGCTAGAACATCACCACCGTGCATTTATATGCTTTATTCCTGACTTATAGAAGCAATGGGTTGGGCGATCACTATAACCGCAGCATTACATGGGAGCCTCGCTGAATGCCGTGCTTGCCCTGGTATGTAGCTTGCTCGAAACTTTGCTCGTACCGACCTCGATACGTGAATATACCGAAAGTTTGGGAAAGCCTGCGTCGTCCGGCACGTGGCGCAGCAGCGGTCGAAGATCTAGCAGCTGTAGTCATAACACGTATATACACGATTAGACACATGAGTAAATTGAATAGCACACCATATCCTCGAGGAGCACCTTACCTGCATCTTCCGGTACTTTTGACGCCAAACCAAAGCCAGTAGACCTTTGGATTGTGTTGCGAAGCTGCGGCGGGCGGTTTTGACACTGAGCGAAGCTCTAACAACTACCGTATCAACAGAAATATTCGAAATTAGCTAGGTGAGTGGCATAGATAGTAGTTATAGCAATGAACCGCACCGTTTCCTTTGACATCAGCATTCTCTGCTAATCTAGCCGCAGCCCGGAGAGTTGGTGCGCTGAGACCAGCTTGGCGCTAACGGAATCTGCTGTAACGTCAGTCGAAGTACTTGCGGCTGTAGTAGTAGCACGTGCAGACACGGTAAGATACAAACATAACTTGAATAATACAAGATAACATTGAGACTCACCGTCTCTCTCGATCAGCGGGTTCCGGTGTTGCTGTGGCAGTAGTTGCGACGCAACTGCATTGAAGAAGATTGATACTACTATTCTGCATCATGTGCGCATGTTAGCAAAATGTCAGCACTCTTACTAACACCACAATCACTTACCTAGTCAATCGCGAGTAGTCCGAGCATTGGTTCCTCAGCTCCGACGAAGAGGCGCACCTGCATATCCGCTCTGGACCTTTCGCGGCGGGCATGGGAGTAGCGCCTTGGTCTTAGATTTCCCCCATTGCTAGGTTAGATCAATCCAGTGCGCAGAAAATCTGGTCTTCGCTCTTGGCCGGCAAGTTCTGGAATGAGACTGAACGAGTGGCGTCGGTGCAGTTAGATATTATGTGGTTTACATCATGTACTGTTTATTTTTAGAGACAGTTTAGCCGTACTTTCCTGCACCTGGGTTGGGGGAGCCTATCCGGCACCCCAAACCCTCTTTGACTTAAACTTTGTATGGTCCATACTGAAAACAACATAAATTCCTTATCGTGTCTAATACAAGATAAGCATTTTCTGTAATCGTGTCTAATACAGGCTCTCGCGTTCAAGGGGTTAAAGGTTCAAACACTTCCTCGGCCTTGGTGTACGTTACATCAAGGGCCACATTCATTTACGATCACCACGCCGGGTGGTCCATAGACATTTAGGATTCCTATTGGTTGAAAGCAGCATCTTTTAACCAATGAGCGACATGCATAGCAAAGGAATTCTGCCAACCAGTCGTTGGCAGATTCCCAACTTAGAATATTACATTTAGAGGAAGTCAGAAACATAAAACAAAAATAACAGTTCTCATTTTAACCCCAAAACATTATTTGGGTCGTTTATTTAGATTAATCTATACTCGGAGGCCCGAGTATAATTAACTCTAGTTTAAACTAAGCTACGCTTCCTCATACACGAGCGCACACGTGTAAGCTGTTGTAGTGAGCCAAGGTAGGCCCACTACACCTGGTAGCACTTTGTAGTCCGTCCAACGACCGACTAAGTTGAGTTCGTACGTCACCGCACGAACACGGAGCCGAGAACCTTCCCATGGATACCGAAGTGTCCATGGAAAGCTCCACGACGCCTGCAACCCATGTTGCACGCGCTGACTGTCCCCACCTGTCAGACCCAGAGTGGGAAGCCCTCCAACGACTGTCAACTGTCATTGGTGAGACGGCTGTAGCTACGATGCTGCGTACGCTAACGCCGACAGAGCAACACGGTGTTGCTCTGGGCTTCATAATGAGGGAGCAGCGAGATGCTGCTGCCAATACCGCGGTGTCGTCGGGGACGACACCTCGTCCACAGTCGCTGAAGCTCAATGTGAGCAACTACGTCGGAAGAGAGGGTGAACCTCTCCTCAGTTGGCTTGTCGAACTCGACACTGCCATCGCGGCCCGACGTATCGTCGACCCGTTGTCGAAGGTCGCGTTCGCCATGTCATGTCTTGGCGGACGTGCAAGGAGCTGGGCGTATGGACGCCGGCTCTCCGACCCTACGTGCTTCAGCACGTACGAAGGCTTCAAGGAGGAGCTCAGACAGGCGTTTGAGCCCCCGCAGAATGAGTTCCGGTCGAGGGCAGAGTTCCTCGACCTGCAGCAGGGTAAGCATGATGTTCATGCTTACGCCCAGAGAGCGCGGTACTTGGTCTCGAACATCGTGACCAACCCGATCGACGAGGCGACTAAGGTCGTCACGTTCATGAAGGGACTGAGAGATGGGCCTGTGAAGACCTATCTCTTCCGTGAGTACCCGAGTACTCTCGAAGCCGCCATCACGCTTGCGATGCAGGAAGAGTTTAGCCTGCGACAGGCTAAACTGCACGCGCATGTGCCGAGGCCGCAACCTCGCCCGGTAGTGAGGACGGGAGGTCCGGAACCGATGGACCTCTCGAGCGCTGCCACTGCTGGTCCCCAGCAGCGGCAAGGAAGTAATGTGCGGTGCTACCGATGCGGTAGGATCGGTCACTTTGCTAGAGAGTGCACGGCACCCATGCACCAGCAAGGTGGCTATCGCGGCGATGCTGGGCATCGTCGCAGCCAAACAAAAACGCTGGACGCCAGTAGGCGCGGGGCGCCCTACTGGTAATGCAGTTCCGCGTGTCGACCTAGGACACGCGACACTGAGGACTGCAGCCCCCAGTGAGGATCATTCTCACTGCAAGAAGCAAGATGACAAGGCTGATCTTGTCATCCTGAAGGTGAAGTCGATGAGAGCAAGCGGCTCTCGTCGTGCGTTGGTAGATTCTGGCGCGTCGAAGAACTTTGTTCGACTGCGAAGTCTATCAATGCTTGACTTCGAGGATTTAAAGCTACCTCGAAGTCTGTTGGAAGTATGTTTGGCGACAGGTGTCGTCGTGAAGACCGAGAAGCGCATGGTACGCGTGCGCTTCACGTACAAAGGTCGAGCGTTCGTCGAAACCTTTATCGTCCTGGATCTGGACGATAAGTTCGACATGGTATTGGGCATGCCGTGGCTCGCACGGCATGATCCGGTAATCGATTGGGAGAAGCGCACTTTAGTGCGCTTCGGTCGCGACGGTGGAACAGAGAGCGATGGCCCTGTTAATACCACACACGCACCAGCAGGTGCGCGCGAATCTCTAGTCGAGACAGCGCCTAACGCCGCTAACGGAACGCCCTGGACGCGCGCGAGCGCGCGCGAGGACAAGTAGCGTCGGCGTCGCCGCCGACGGCTAATGAAGAAAATGTGTTGACTTCGGAAGTCAACACCCGCTTTTCAGCGAATCAAAAGAAGTCTCCGGCCTTGAGCGGCGCGGATGACACAAGCGAGTCACGCGCGTCAGCCGTGGAGGCTGACGCGAACCTGAGTGGATCGGTTTTGGCCCGTAATGGGAGCCAAGGTGACGTGACGCCGTCGACTCCGGGAGTCGATGGTTTGGATGAATTCTATTCGTCGGCTCGGGGAGCCGACGCACCCTCCGCAATGGGGGTCTCCGCCAATGGAAGGCGTCGAGGTATTGAAGTCGCGTCGGTTCCGGGAACCGAAGCTGCGAAAATACATTTCGCGTCGACTCCGGGAGTCGACGCACCCTTTGTAATAATTAAGGACTCCGCCAATGATAGGCGTCGAGGTGATGTTGGCGTGTCGGTTCCGGGAACCGACGCTGCAGGCGGTGCGGACGGTTGCAAACGTCCCGCACCGGAAAAACTTGCATGCTGTCGTCCAGCCGGCCTGCACGACGAAGCGCCGCGCGATCAAGCCGGGCTTGAAGTCGCTCGCCCGCGGGAGGTACCCGCCGGCGGTATTAAGGAAGAACACCCGTCCACGGCTGGGCCTGGACGAGGCCAAGAACCTTGCGGAGCCGGGCTCCGTAAGATAAGAAGACGGCGCATGCGAAGGTCGCTGCGCAAGTCTCGGCCAGGGGCCGAGACGCTACAAGAAATGTCTGCCGGGCAGACGAAGGCTGAGAAGCCGAACGTCGAGACGTTGAACGTCTTGACGCGTACCTGTGCTGGGTTCCGGCACAGGGAGATGACCCTCGCTAATCCTCCGACGCAAGCGTCAGAGTTGACTTCGCTTCCAGTCATGAGCTGGAAGCGCTTCGCGCGTGACTTGCACGATGGACGCATCGAGCAAATATGCATTCTCTCGGACGCCGAGAGAACGAAGAGCGAGAATGAGGAACTGAGACAGTTCTTCATGGAGAACACCACTGAGAGTGAAGACACTCTCAGTGCCAAGACGAAGAAGGAACGCTTTGAAGAGCAGAGCTGGGACTCGCTGAAGGCGAGTCCCTACTACGAGATTCTACGGGAGTACGTGGACGTACTTCCGGAAGAGATCCCTGCGGAGCTTCCGCAGGACAAGGGCATTCAGCACGAGATTGATCTCGTGCCGGGCACGAAATACTGTGTCACGCGGCAGTGGCCACTGCCGCGAGAGCAGGTCAAAGCGATCGACGACTTCTTCGAAAGTCGTCGCAAAGCTGGGCAAGTGCGGGAATCGAAATCCCCGCACAGTGCTCCGACGTTCTGTGTCAAGAAGCCACAGGGCGGCTGGCGCATCGTTCATGCGTACAATAAGCTGAACGATGCGACGATACCGGCGCAGACACCGATACCGCGAAAAGATGTTATCATCGATTCGATGGCCAGGAGCACTGTCTACAGTGCTCTTGATCTGCGCGATGGGTTCTATCAGATCCTAATGCGTGAGAGCGATATCCCTCTCACGGCTGTGAGCACGCCGAGTGGCATGCTCTGGGAGTGGCTAGTGATGCCGCAGGGTCTGAAGAACGCCCCTGCGACCTTCAACAGGTGCGTGACGCACTTGTTGCGCTCGGTGCGCGACTTCGCACCGAGCTACTTCGATGACGTGTTCGTCCACAGCCGTGCTGCGGACGGGATGAGCGACGTTGAGATGCACAAGGTGCATCTCCGGAAGCTGCTTGCGCTCATGCGCAAGCACAAGCTCTACGCGAACCTGAAGAAGTGCATCTTCGGGGCGAGCGAGATACCCGTGCTCGGGTGTCTCGTTCGGAAGAACGGTGTCCGCCCTGACCCTGAAAAGGTCAGGAGTGATCAATGAGTGGCCAACGCCGACGAGCGTCAAGGAACTGCGGCAGTTCCTTGGCTTGGCCACGTACTTGTGCAAGTACGTGAAGGACTACGCGGGCACGATACGCCCGCTGTCACAGCTCCTGAAGAAGGATGCCGAGTGGAATTGGACTGTTGACTGTCAGCAGGCCTTCGATGCCGTCAAGCGGAGCTTGACTGAGGCGCCGATCTTGGCGGTGGCCGACCAAGATCGCCCATTCCACGTTGTGTGTGACGCATCCGATTTCGCGATCGGATGTGCGTTGATGCAGCACGATCACGAGGGCCGTGATCGTGTCGTCTACTATCAGTCGCGTCAGCTAAAGCCAGCTGAGCGCAATTATCCGGTGCATGACAAGGAGCTCCTTGCCATGAAGTATGCACTTGCGAAGTTCCGAGTGTATCTCCTCGGAAGTAAACCGTTCGTGGTCTATACAGACCACGCGTCGCTGCGGACGGCTATCAAGTCGCCGCACATCTCGCAAAGGATGGCGAGATGGCTATCCTTCTTCGCGGAGTATAACTTCCGGGTTGAGTACAAACCCGGAAGACTCAATGTGGTGGCCGACGCGTTATCGCGTCGACCTGACTACGCTACGAATGAAGTCGACGTCAATGCCATTGACGCCATGCGATCGAGCACTCCCACGTCGTCGCTCCTCGACGACATGAAGGCCGCGTACGCGCACGACGCGGACGCGAAGCTCTTGCTGGCCTATGGCTCAGTGCCTTCTGACGAAGCTCGTCAGAAGTTGCCAAGACATCTTCGTGCTCGTGCACACCGTTACCGGGTGCACGAGGGGTTGCTACTCTACAGCGCAGTCAACGACAACGCGGACCGCGTTGTCGTTCCCAATGATCATGACCTGCGACTCAGGATCATGTACGAGTATCATGATGCACCGACTGCGGGGCATCCGGGCCGTGAGAAGACGTATCTTCTTCTCACGAGGGACTTCTACTGGGCCCACCAGACCAAGTGGGTGCGCAAGTACGTCCGTTCTTGCGAGGTGTGTCAACGTGTGAAGCCTGCGCCGTTCGCGCAGGCTCCTTTGCAGTCACTACCGACTCCGTCGGAGTGTTGGCAGTCCATGTCTTTGGACTTTGTGTTTGGTCTTCCCCCGGATAGCCAGGGGAACACGGGCGTTGTGGTCTTTGTTGACCGCTTCAGCAAGATGGTACATATTGCTGCAGTACCCGCCGAAGTGACTGCGAAACAGACGGCACGTCTGTTCGTTGACATGGTGTTCAAACACCATGGCATGCCGATGGACATCGTGTCCGATCGAGACCCGCGCTTCACCGATATCCCTCTCACGGCTGTGAGCACGCCGAGTGGCATGCTCTGGGAGTGGCTAGTGATGCCGCAGGGTCTGAAGAACGCCCCTGCGACCTTCAACAGGTGCGTGACGCACTTGTTGCGCTCGGTGCGCGACTTCGCACCGAGCTACTTCGATGACGTGTTCGTCCACAGCCGTGCTGCGGACGGGATGAGCGACGTTGAGATGCACAAGGTGCATCTCCGGAAGCTGCTTGCGCTCATGCGCAAGCACAAGCTCTACGCGAACCTGAAGAAGTGCATCTTCGGGGCGAGCGAGATACCCGTGCTCGGGTGTCTCGTGGGGAAGAACGGTGTCCGCCCTGACCCTGAAAAGGTCAGAGTGATCAATGAGTGGCCAACGCCGACGAGCGTCAAGGAACTGCGGCAGTTCCTTGGCTTGGCCACGTACTTGTGCAAGTACGTGAAGGACTACGCGGGCACGATACGCCCGCTGTCACAGCTCCTGAAGAAGGATGCCGAGTGGAATTGGACTGTTGACTGTCAGCAGGCCTTCGATGCCGTCAAGCGGGGCTTGACTGAGGCGCCGATCTTGGCGGTGGCCGACCAAGATCGCCCATTCCACGTTGTGTGTGACGCATCCGATTTCGCGATCGGATGTGCGTTGATGCAGCACGATCACGAGGGCCGTGATCGTGTCGTCTACTATCAGTCGCGTCAGCTAAAGCCAGCTGAGCGCAATTATCCGGTGCATGACAAGGAGCTCCTTGCCATGAAGTATGCACTTGCGAAGTTCCGAGTGTATCTCCTCGGAAGTAAACCGTTCGTGGTCTATACAGACCACGCGTCGCTGCGGACGGCTATCAAGTCGCCGCACATCTCGCAAAGGATGGCGAGATGGCTATCCTTCTTCGCGGAGTATAACTTCCGGGTTGAGTACAAACCCGGAAGACTCAATGGTGGCCGACGCGTTATCGCGTCGACCTGACTACGCTACGAATGAAGTCGACGTCAATGCCATTGACGCCATGCGATCGAGCACTCCCACGTCGTCGCTCCTCGACGACATGAAGGCCGCGTACGCGCACGACGCGGACGCGAAGCTCTTGCTGGCCTATGGCTCAGTGCCTTCTGACGAAGCTCGTCAGAAGTTGCCAAGACATCTTCGTGCTCGTGCACACCGTTACCGGGTGCACGAGGGGTTGCTACTCTACAGCGCAGTCAACGACAACGCGGACCGCGTTGTCGGTCCCAATGATCATGACCAGCGACACAGGATCATGTACGAGTATCATGATGCACCGACTGCGGGGGATCCGGGCCGTGAGAAGACGGTTCTTATTATCACGAGGGACTTCTACTAGACCCACCAGTACAAGTGGGTGCGCAAGTACGTCCGTGCTTGCGAGGTGTGTCAACGTGTGAAGCCTGCGCCGTTCGCGCAGGCTCCTTTGCAGTCACTACCGACTCCGTCGGAGTGTTGGCAGTCCATGTCTTTGGACTTTGTGTTTGGTCTTCCCCCGGATAGCCAGGGGAACACGGGCGTTGTGGTCTTTGTTGACCGCTTCCAGCAAGATGGTACATATTGCTGCAGTACCCGCCGAAGTGACTGCGAAACAGACGGCACGTCTGTTCGTTGACATGGTGTTCAAACACCATGGCATGCCGATGGACATCGTGTCCGATCGAGACCCGCGCTTCACCGATATCCCTCTCACGGCTGTGAGCACGCCGAGTGGCATGCTCTGGGAGTGGCTAGTGATGCCGCAGGGTCTGAAGAACGCCCCTGCGACCTTCAACAGGTGCGTGACGCACTTGTTGCGCTCGGTGCGCGACTTCGCACCGAGCTACTTCGATGACGTGTTCGTCCACAGCCGTGCTGCGGACGGGATGAGCGACGTTGAGATGCACAAGGTGCATCTCCGGAAGCTGCTTTGCGCTCATGCGCAAGCACAAGCTCTACGCGAGCCTGAAGAAGTGCATCTTCGGGGCGAGCGAGATACCCGTGCTCGGGTGTCTCGTTCGGAAGAACGGTGTCCGCCCTGACCCTGAAAAGGTCAGAGTGATCAATGAGTGGCCAACGCCGACGAGCGTCAAGGAACTGCGGCAGTTCCTTGGCAGCCACGTACTTGTGCAAGTACGTGAAGGACTACGCGGGCACGATACGCCCGCTGTCACAGCTCCTGAAGAAGGATGCCGAGTGGAATTGGACTGTTGACTGTCAGCAGGCCTTCGATGCTGTCAAGCGGGGCTTGACTGAGGCGCCAATCTTGGCGGTGGCCGACCAAGATCGCCCATTCCACGTTGTGTGTGACGCATCCGATTTCGCGATCGGATGTGCGTTGATGCAGCACGATCACGAGGGCCGTGATCGTGTCGTCTACTATCAGTCGCGTCAGCTAAAGCCAGCTGAGCGCAATTATCCGGTGCATGACAAGGAGCTCCTTGCCATGAAGTATGCACTTGCGAAGTTCCGAGTGTATCTCCTCGGAAGTAAACCGTTCGTGGTCTATACAGACCACGCGTCGCTGCGGACGGCTATCAAGTCGCCGCACATCTCGCAAAGGATGGCGAGATGGCTATCCTTCTTCGCGGAGTATAACTTCCGGGTTGAGTACAAACCCGGAAGACTCAATGTGGTGGCCGACGCGTTATCGCGTCGACCTGACTACGCTACGAATGAAGTCGACGTCAATGCCATTGACGCCATGCGATCGAGCACTCCCACGTCGTCGCTCCTCGACGACATGAAGGCCGCGTACGCGCACGACGCGGACGCGAAGCTCTTGCTGGCCTATGGCTCAGTGCCTTCTGACGAAGCTCGTCAGAAGTTGCCAAGACATCTTCGTGCTCGTGCACACCGTTACCGGGTGCACGAGGGGTTGCTACTCTACAGCGCAGTCAACGACAACGCGGACCGCGTTGTCGTTCCCAATGATCATGACCTGCGACTCAGGATCATGTACGAGTATCATGATGCACCGACTGCGGGGCATCCGGGCCGTGAGAAGACGTATCTTCTTCTCACGAGGGACTTCTACTAGGCCCACCAGTACAAGTGGGTGCGCAAGTACGTCCGTGCTTGCGAGGTGTGTCAACGTGTGAAGCCTGCGCCGTTCGCGCAGGCTCCTTTGCAGTCACTACCGACTCCGTCGGAGTGTTGGCAGTCCATGTCTTTGGACTTTGTGTTTGGTCTTCCCCCGGATAGCCAGGGGAACACGGGCGTTGTGGTCTTTGTTGACCGCTTCAGCAAGATGGTACATATTGCTGCAGTACCCGCCGAAGTGACTGCGAAACAGACGGCACGTCTGTTCGTTGACATGGTGTTCAAACACCATGGCATGCCGATGGACATCGTGTCCGATCGAGACCCGCGCTTCACCGCGCACCTGTGGCAAGAAGTGTTCACACTTCTTGGCAGTCAGCTCGATGTCGACTGCGGATCATCCGCAGACGGACGGACAGACCGAGCGCGTGAATCGCGTGCTCGTGGATGTGCTCAAGAGCTACGCCCACTCGTTCCAACACCGGAGCGAGTGTCTGCCGATGGCGGAGTTCGCCATCAACAACTCGGTGCATGCCTCGACCGGGCATACACCGTTCTACGTGAATGCCTTGAGGCACCCACGCCTCCCGAGCTTACTCGGGATGCTGGCTCCTTCCTTTAGTGGGGGAGGATCTACGACTGCAACACAGCAGCTGCAGAATGCCGCTGACACCTGCACGGTGTCAGCCGCAACAACGCGAAAGAAGACGAAGACCGCGTCTGTGCAGGGCACAGACGCAACCAAGAAGAAGAAGACCGCGTCTGTGCAGGGCACAGACGCACACAAGCAGAAGAAGAACGTGTCTGTGCGAGGCACAGACACCACATCTACGAACGCAGAGGCCGGGCCTACTGCTGGAAGCGAGCTGAACGAGTTCAGCTCGGACGCAATGAACTTCGTGCAGCGCAGACAAGCCGTCATTCGGTTTGTCCAGGACGCTATTGCAGCTTCTGTCGATCGACAGAAGCTGAACGCAGACAATGTTGGCAGGGGCAACACAAATGAATTCAAGAAGGGTTCATTGGTTTTGTTAGCTACTCAAAACCTGCCTAAACATGCGGTTTCCGACTTCGGAGCGAGTAAGCTCGCTCCGCGCTTCATCGGGCCGTTCACAGTGTTGGCACGGCACGGCAACGCCTACACGCTAGACATTCCATCTAGCATGCGCCTCCATCCGACGTTCTACGTCGGACGGTTGAAGCCATACCTGCAGCACGAGCTACCTAGCTCGGCTGAACCAAAGCAGAAGACTCGGCGGAAGCCATCATCTCCTCCAGCGCGAAGTCGCGCTGGATCAGCAGGTCGAGCTGGAGATCCAGCCCGGCCGGGACGATCGAGGCGGTCTGGGAGACCGTCGCAAAGTAAGGATACTCAAGAGCACCGAGCGCAGCGCTCTGTAGCTGTAGACCGAGTTCCGGTCGTGGGGAGAAGCGAGATCAGGGTCAACACCAAGTTGACCACACACGGGGCGTGTTCCCACCACCGCCGCCACCAATTCGTGACGCACACGGCTCAACTCGATGGATAGTTGAGCGGATTGTTGACCACAGTATCCCGAGAACGAACTTAGAACCAGTTCGTTTTCGTATTCGTTGGAGAGGATTTCCTCCCAACCAAGATACATGGGAGCCGCGAAACGTCTTGCTCGAAGACGTTCCGGACATGGTGGAGGCTTACGAAGCCCACCATGCACTACACACTGGACAGTAATGCGAACGCTGTTGTTAACAACAGCGCCCGAAGACACTTCGAGGGCAGGCCGTGGTGCCTGCCCCCGCGGCAGCGAAGCACTTCGCACGTTGCCGCGCATGATACTCAGCAGCAGAGAGGTCCTCCGCTGCTGCGCCAAAGGTCTTCAACTTCAACGTGCTCGTTCTATCACGAGCACGCTCTCTTCAAAACGTCATGCATTGACCAAACAGTCAATGGTGGTTGACGAGCCGAGACCGGTACGTCTAACCTTGACGGGGGGATGGTGTAACGGGGTTACACGCAGAAGTGGCTACAGCCACTTGCAACTCTAACAGACGCGATGTCTGTTAAAGGTTCAAACACTTCCTCGGCCTTGGTGTACGTTACATCAAGGGCCACATTCATTTACGATCACCACGACGGGTGGTCCATAGACATTTAGGATTCCTATTGGTTGAAAGCAGCATCTTTTAACCAATGAGCGACATGCATAGCAAAGGAATTCTGCCAACCAGTCGTTGGCAGATTCCCAACTTAGAATATTACATTTAGAGGAAGTCAGAAACATAAAACAAAAATAACAGTTCTCATTTTAACCCAAAAACATTATTTGGATCGTTTATTTAGATTAATCTATACTCGGAGGCCCGAGTATAATTAACTCTAGTTTAAACTAAGCTACGCTTCCTCATACACGAGCGCACACGTGTAAGCTGTTGTAGTGAGCCAAGGTAGGCCCACTACATACTCGGATCCAGACCTGCGCTACGCGTTGATGGTGAAGTCCGACCTCAAGCGCCTCCACCCGCTTCACCAATCCACCGTTTGGGTAACTTTAAGGAGGTTAAGGTTAGATATCTGCTCAGAGAGAATGATGGATTCATCTTTAATTAGACATGCTACAGACGAAGCTACTGATAACCAAATAACTATTCTTTGAAACTGTGCAGCGGTCGATAGTGGCAGCGCATCTGATGCCCTCTTGTCAATTCATTGTAGAACGTGAGGATGTCCAGCTCCAGCGGCTCTGCATGTAATCGTCAGCCAGCTAGGCCACTGGTTCCACAGATGATCTGCTATCCAGTCTAACACCGCGACAAAGCTTCCTCTGCGACAGGCATCAATCATTGCGTCGGGGTGAGGCTTGATCCTGAGGAAGTTTCCAACCAGATACGCCAAGTATGTTGTATCTTTGTATGCACCAACTTTGACACGAAGAAGAGCTTGGACCAGCATCGTAGGAGGAGGCGGCGGCGGCGGCGCTTGAACGGCGAACCGAGGCACCCGGAACCCACTGAAAGGCTCACAACGAGAACACTGCATCCTGCTTATCTTCTTCCAGTTGTCGATTGAGAATCTTGCTTGACTTGAAAGTAGGGTCTCAGATAACTTAACCATAATTGCAAAAATAGACACATGCGCCATTCCATTCCGTTGTCCTCTCATTTTTTTGATTTGGCATGGCCTTCCACGTTGAGACCTTCCAGCACTTCTTGGAGCTGCGCGAGAAAGTGCAAGTATGGCTGGAGTTCGAGACGCAGCTGTGCACTCTGGATTCCCGTGATCAAGCATTCGTGGGCGAGATGCTGATGCGGCCTGCCGTCTCTCAATGCATCGATCGCGGGTACGAAAGAAGACTTTATGATGCGTACGTCGAGGGGAGATCAAGAGTACAAGCAGGACTTCCGCTGGTTGGTTCGCCCTCTTCGGATCAAGAAGAGCAGAAGTTCCAGACACCGCCCGCAAGTCCGCATAATGCACATGGTCACCGAAGTCGCCGACGCCTTCACAGATGGAAGAGCTGGATCAGGTGATGCAACAAATGAGACGGTTTCAAACGAAATGATGCTTACGAACCTAAGTACGAATCGCGATTTAACCGCATCAATCGAAAGAGGCGTATCTTGGGCGTCGTTTAAGCTATCGAACGCTTCGAAATGTTGAGAACTCGCGGAGTGACATTGGTCTAGAAAAATTATCTCCATTTTCGGACCCCCTACATTCCCGATTTTATTTGGGGCGTGTGACCTCAATATTTCTTCAATTTTAACGTATGGTATATTATCGGAAATCTCGCGCTAAAAGCTCTCGAATAAGATTATTTTTACGCTTTGTGTATGTGTTTTTCACTTTTGAAATGTTGATGTCCGGTTATTTCCGAAAATTGATTGGTCAACTTCAAGCGCGATTATCTCGAAAACTCCAAATGGCGCCTAAGCATCATTTCGTTTGAAACCGTCTCAAATGCGCGCGAGGGGAAAAGAGGTTACACGTACCAGGAAGCGCAAGCGACACCAGCCAAAGTATTCTGATGAGGCGCTGAAGGTGAGGCGCATGGATCCGCCAAGAACACGTTCTAGCAAGAATGCCCTCTGATTGGTTAATGCCAATATATCCAGTCTGATTCTAACCAGTTGAATTACATAGAGTGCCACAGAGCTACTAATAACCAAAGAACTATTCTTTGAAAATCATTAATAGAGCTTATCCTACTACAAAGGGTTCAATCATATCCTACATCATTTTTTTTGTGTCATGCTACGCCCGCCGAGGGCGCTTCTGAGACGGCTTGGAATTGCGACGCTCAGCACGATCCAGCCAAGTCATTGCAGTCGTGTTGTTCCTTTTGGTCGCGGCCGTAGCAATAAGTGTGTGAAAATACTCGTCCTCTACGAATGAGTATATCCAGCGCAGAAATTCAATGGAAGTGGATTCAAACCTGACCGACTCCAGCGACACAGTCGGCCGCAAGCGTGCGTACGAGGAGGACAAGGAGCTGGTTGAAGCCAGCTACGCGAAGGCAAAGCGTGTCAGAGCTGCCAAAGCGACAACGGCGCTGAAGAAACGGCTGAGCGACCTCGAGAGCTCGGCCAGCACGATGGGGGTGCAACATCTTCGAGAGGATGCTGATGATGCGCGAGGAGAACGAGCGCAAGGCCGAAGTCCGACGCATGGAGCAAGAGCAGCGCCGCCGAGATGAGCTTGCTACTCGTGAGGCCCGTTACCTCACGGAAAAAGCCGTAGCGGAGGAGCGGCTCCGCCAGGAGAAGGTCGAGATCGAGGAGCGTGCGCGTCGCGACAAAGAGGAGGCCCGCGCACGCACCCAGGAGCTGATGCTGCTGATCGGCGCTCTAACGAAGAAGGGCTAATCCACGCGCAGATGCAGAGGGCGCAGAGAAGTTAAAAGCAAGAAGGGCAGTTCATTTGTAGCGTCTACATATCCAAAGCAGCCCTTGCTAGCACAACGTCAACAACGACAACAGATAATCTCAATGAAGACATGACTATCAGCTCGATATCAATTGCTTCCATACAAATTAGGTCACAGCACTTTGTAGCGCAAGTCAACAGAGAGAAATGAGAAGGAATGCATGATCGATGACGAACATCCATGTTATTTACTCAAACTCAAAGCTGCAGCTTGTACAGACACACGCTGCGCATCGCCATGCCGTTAGCGAAGATGGTGCGAATCTCAACAGATTCCGACGGTGCGGACGCGGACGTTGGTCATGCGGAACATGTTGTTCAGCCTCACGCCTCATAGCCGCTGATCATAGGGTAGCGGTAGGTTTAGACGGCTGTAGACCTTTCGGATGCTGCCCATGCCCCACTCTGCATCCTGCCTCACGGAGGTGATGGCGTTGTGCAGTGTGCGCGCCGAGCTGCGCAACGAGGGCAAGATCCTGTCCAAGTCGACGTCCTTGAGGGGTGTGAGGATTCGGCCGGTCATGACCGTGGGGCACAGAAAGGCGAGTCGGAGACGACATTCATGCGCTCATCCGGGCAGAATTTCGGGTCCGTCAGCTTCGTGTGGAAATCGAGCGACGTGTCGGAGTCGTTCCACGACCCTGGTCAGCTATGCTTGCACCAGATGATGCAGCCGTCGGCTGCGAAACAGATCGTCCCGGTGACGAAGACTGAGTGCTGCCATACGTGTTTTGTAGATCGGTGCTAGATGGTTGTTCCACCTGCACAGCACGTCAAGAATAGTGTCAGCAAACAGCTAAACAAACTAATACACTTACAACGTTTCATACGTACGCGGAAGTTTTTGCCATCTATGAAGCCAAATGTATGCTTTAGTAGCGGCTCCGTTGATTTGCTTGGCCATCCGCGTCTGACGGGAAGGCGCATGAGATGCGCGCGGGTGTGTAACCATCCAACGCCTTAGCGAGGGCCTCCTCCGCTCTTTTCAACGTTCTCCATAACGTGCTGGGTGGCACGCCAAAGATCATGCTCTGCTCCATGGAGCCGACGTAGAAGCATAGGACTAGGCCAAGCGCCTGGTGGTGATAACGTAGGTTAGGAGGGCGGCCCTTTGACGACGGCTTTGGGATGTAGTAGAAGCTACAAAAGCGGCTAAGAAGCTGGTGTAAGGCGGCCCTGCGCATGCATGCATCAGATAGTGTCAATTCAGAGAAAACAACGCGTGTCTCATTCACACCTTACCTTGTGAGGCTAGTTGCGTTTAGAAAGTTGCGGTCGTGACCGCTGGTGTACAAGGCTATCCACGCGGCCTCGCAGGGCGTGTCGAGGCACTGCGATGTCAGGTAGTGGCGCGTGCGCATCAAAATGCGCCACGCCTCCTCCACCAACGCGTCATGTACGTCGCGGCGGGCCTCGTGCAGCTTCGCGGTGTGCTGCATGGACACCTCGCACAGCAGCAGCATCGTGTCCTCTTCCTCGCTCATCTCGTCTGCTCTTGGGTAGGTCCCCACCCGACGTGAAATGGCGAACTTCAAGCGAACTTCAAGTGGGGCGAAATCTGGAAGGATTGCGCATGTTTTAGTGTCCTAGACTAAATGCCCGAGAAAAACCCAGGTTCGATGTGGCGGTGTGAGAAAGCAAGCGACGGGACTTTCGCTCGTGCGTGTTTATCCCAAACATTAAGATACGAGTCGCTCGGATGGCTAAACGATTGTTGGGTGTGGGTGGTGCCCACCTCAAGGGTGAAATGAAACACTTCGGCACGTTCTTGGTTGCAACGGTCATGGACTACAACAACCACATTCTGCCGTTCGCGTTTTCTCTCGTCCCCGTGAAGAATTACGATCACTGGATATGGTTTCTTGGAGTCGTAAAGGAAGCATTGGTGGAGCTGATTCGCTTCACGGTTATGTCCGACCGCCAGAAGGGTCTTTTGTGTGCCGTCGCGGAAGTTGTTCCTCAAGCTGGGCACCGTTTCTGTCTTCGAGACATCAAGACACACATCAACAGCAAAGGTATGTCGCGCACGGGGAAAGGAACGTGGCCTAATAAACGGCATGGGCAGAAGCGACTGTGAGAATGACTGCAAGTTCTGGGAAAAGGAGCTTGCAAGGATTAAGTCGGCCGCAGTGACGTACCTTCAGAGAATTGGCAAAAAGCACTGGGTGAAATACAAGTATCTTTTGGCAAATGCATGCCGAAGGGTATACCAAGAAGCGTTCGACCTCCCGCCTTACAACGAGGCCACTTCCAACCTAGCTGAGCAGGCAACCGCTGGATTGAAACGAATGCAGGAGCGCTATGGCACTCGAGGCCTTCGCTCTATACGTCCGGAAGTTGAGCGATCTGGCCTCCAACAAGAGCCAATAGGCTGCAAAGTGGTTGGTCAAGAGTCCTGGATCGGACTTGGTACCGCAGTTTGCTAGCGCGCGCCACAAGCTGACCATTGCGAGCGCCAAGTGCAAAGTTACGCCGTGCATGGAAAGCGCATAAACGTCTTGTATCTTGGACCAGTGGTGAAATCAGGGGCCATTCGCCCTTGGCGCCTCGTGGATTTGTCCGCCAAAGCATTTACGTGCAGGATATGGAGTTTCCTTGTGTCCACGCCATCCCGGCCTCAGCAAAAGACGGCCAGACGCTCGAATCGTTGTACGATGCTGAACGCATGTCTATTCAGCACTTCAAGGACTCGTACCTCGTACACCGCAGCATTTCGACCATGGCCGACTGACGTGCGTCTCAACACGGGCACAGCGCTGCCCCCAATCCAGTTGGAACCTCCAGGGCTGGGTAAGCGTGGCTTCTTGCCGGGACCAAAGCCCAAGAACAAGTGCAAAAAGAGCAAGGGTGACAACTGAAGCAGGTAAGCTGTAGCAGGTTACATGAGGAATGCACTAGGTACTTGATTCATATTATTCATAATACATGCATCGTTACTAATCTAGAATTTGATACCTAACATTTGTTTAAAAAACACGAAATAGACGGGGTTTTAATTTCTTACGCTAGAGAACGCACCACACACAAAAAACATGGTCAATAATAAAGATATGGGTGTTTTATTTTGTAGTAAGTTTTCGGCTTTAGATTCGATATTTCGGCTTCTGCTGACAGAAAACCAGCGTTGAATATATTAGTCCAGAAGTATTAGTACTAACAAAGCAGTAACACTACTTCTACAACTAATGTTATCAATCCACGGAGGTCAACTATCGCAGACCAGTCCACGCGGGTTAGCGATTTTGCTAGTTGTCCATCGCAGTGACCCACACGTAAGCGGGACTAGCGCTTGGCATGGTCTCGTCGCCGCACGAATCCTTCGTCTCTTCGTCCTCAATCTTCATCTCATCCCACCAACCCACCTTGTCGAGCTCACACTTGGTGCTGTTTACCTTGCTTGTGAGTCGACTTGCTTCCCTGGCCGTTCCTTCTGGCGAGCAACGGCCTTGGGTCCGCAGCCAGACTTACGTACGACATGCTTTTTCAGCTTCGTGGGGGTACTTGGCGTGCGATTGCACCTCCAGCACGTTGTCGTTTTCGGAGTTTTGGGCGACTGGGCTTCTCTTTGTGGGGGCGGAGGAGAGAACGGGTACCATTCTAAGCAGTAACTAGAAAGTGAACTACTTCGATGCTGGGATGGCGCATTTGCCGTAGCCACTGAATATTACAGTTGATTTAGGTGCCCTAACGTCGTTGCATTGAAAGTAGTAATGATATATTACAAGCACCGAAGTGAAGTGCATGTAATGTAACACAGCGTTTTAACAAATCTCAGTGAAAATAAATTCAAGCAAGGTCCCTCGACCATTTTCTTCTACACAGTGTCGTAGCCCAGTAGTAGTCACTAAGCACGTCAATTTCCTTCAGTCTGTGAACCAATGCGCCATGATCTAGTATTCCTTCGCTCCAAGCCGATCCATGCCATGCAGCCTCGTCGAAATGTTCGACCCACTTGACAGCTGCAACAATGCCTTCAAAGTGTGCTATAGCGGTGTGCCACGACCGCATTGCTTTGATTGACGATACATCATAGACCGCCCTTCCAGTCTGCACAGTCATTCCATGATGGGGCATACGGGGTCTCATGGTCACTGTACCATTGATTCTGAAAGTGGGCTATCTGTGTATCGCACGATTCTAGCCGCTGCAACGGTAGGGCACTCCGATGTTTATCCGTGGCTTGTTTCGCTGCTTCGCGACTATAATCGTGGTGCCTTTGGGCTTGATAATTGTTAGAGCTCGTAGAGCAGTAGCGTACTTGTATGTGCCTTCATGTGTGACAGCTTCCTCCAGCAGAGCTACCGATGGGTCTACTCCAGCTGCAACTGTTGCCACGAATCGCTCTGATTCTTTTAACCCCTCATTTTTAGCCTTCTTGCGCTCCGACAGCGTGATCTGTGCACGTCTAGACTTGGGGTTCGTCATTTTTGACAGCATCCAGCGACGGCGCTTGATTATCCGAATGGTTGTCACTTGGTGATGAGGCAGTGGTATTAACGGGAGGAGTCTCGTTTGACGGGTGCACAGTCTCAGACTGTTCCACAGTTTCAGCAGACCCCACAACCTCAGATAAGGTCACGCTCGGGCTGTCGTGATTCACACTGGTACCAGCGGCTACTAGCTCAGTAGGAGGCAAGCTTGAAGGGTACGGATCATCAATAAACGCGTATAGCGCTCGCGTATCCGGGGGCAATTGAACGCAACCATTTTGGGGGCTTGGGCAGCCGGTTCTGGGTAGTACAGGCTCATCCTGTGTATCCGTTCCAGGCGAGTGTCCACTGTTGGAGTGCACCATCGACTCACGCTGGTCACCAGAACCAGACTACTGCTCGACGAGAGAGTTGTTATCGCTGCTGGCCTCAGCTATATCGTCGGCGGCGACGGTGGCATTTTTTTAAGCTTTCAATAATTCTTGACGAGCCAACGTGGATGTATGATGATTTCTGGTACAAGTCTGCTGCAACCCGTATCATTCCGGTAGTAGATGATGTGTCGACATGGCAGTAATCATCTAGCGTTGTGGATCGATCGACGAGTGTTTTAAGCTTTTGCCAGCTTAACCCTATTGTGGTTGGTGATACTAAAACCTTGCCATATGCTTGTTTTTACAAATTTAATTCAATCAAATCACCTCTCTATTTATTTTGACCTACGATATCACTTGCATAAAACCAAGCACATTGCAAGGTTTTACAAAAATAATTGCAATAAGAATTATTAAGCCCCTGCATAATGATATATTATGCTGCGGGTGCGGCGCAAAACCAAGCATTTATGCATGTTTTACACTTTACTATGGAGACTTCAGTATACAAAAATCAAGTATGATTTTGAACACTAAAGGGTTAACTCCAGTTTACATGTAATACAGTAAACAGATTAGCAGCTATCACAACAGTAAAATCGAAAAAAAATTCTACAAACGTGTTGTTGGTTTGGTTTCCCATAGGTGGTACGTTCCCACGATAGGCCGAGCTCCAGCGTTCCTTGTACGTCGTCATTTCTTGTCGACGTAGTCAAACCACAGCTTTTTGTCTCTTTCGTTCGCAAAAAACTACCTTCATGGCGGTGATGATGCTGCCGTATGTCACTTCAGTCGGAGCCCCCACCAATAATTATATCAGCCGCTTCGTCTCCTTTTTCGTCCAGGGAACCAAATTATGCTTCTCTTTTGCCACCTCTTCCTGCAGCTATTTCACGATATGGAAATGACTGAGGAGTATGCGCGCACCGAAGAAATCTGCCTGTAGTACTACCAGATCAGTGAAGTCCTAATCGATCATTATAACTGCGATCGAGTCGTAATTCGGGCACGCCTCCTTGAACTGCTGGCAGGCAGTGCGCAGGCTCTCCATGCGCTCATTCTCGATTAAGCAATGCAAACACATTTAACCTGAGTCAAACAATACAAGCATGTTTGGGAATCACAACGAGTTTCGCATAACGCTTTAGTCTAAGACTGTGCCTCAGTCTAAAACAGCAAAACAATGTGAGTGCTAACCTGGACGTGTTGACTTTTATCCATCGCGTCGTGGATCATGAAGCTGAACAGCTTGTAGTTTGACGCATTGGTGTCGTGAGTCCCATCAATTATCACCACTTCCGGAAAGAGCTCGAGCATAGCTCGCATGTGAAGAGACTGAATAGTGATGCACTCGACCAATTCTATAGTCAGTCCATACGTTAGTATTCAATTCAATCACACACACAACTCCCACATATTGCTCCACACCCCTTCGTTGGCGTACACACGCGTCAAACTTCCTTTCTGTGAGGCGAAGTCCTCCAGGATAGCTCGAATACGTTCCTCAATTGTAGGGAACGCTTAGCTTTCCCGCCGAAGACGAGCAACCAGGTTGTTCACGTCCTGCATCGCTCGTTCCACCTCGGTATCCTCTGTGATGTACTCCAAAATCCGCTTTCGGCTCTCTCCATCCCTATATAGTGTATGCACGGTCACCAATACTTCTTTGTCTGACACCTGGCGTGCTTCGCGATAGGTCTGATAGACCGCTCGGCCAACTTCGTGACTGTGCCCAGTAACTTGACGAGTGACACAAACCTCCCAGCTCCCCGTTCCTGTTTCTCGAACGCACGCGTTTATCTAGAGTAAACCGAACAGTTAATAGTTTGATTTAAGCCACCACAATTGTTAATATTCGCGATACCTGTGTCAATCAGCTAATTTTTCTTGAATGCTGGTGTTGTTGTGAGCCTTGACTTCTACTTCGTCTGGGCTCTCCGCTATGGGTGCAGGCGTACGTATTGTTATAGAAGACGACGGAGTCAGGGATCATCTTTCTGTTTTGGTTTGTGCTAGCCTCGATCCGCGAATTGCGCACGCGAATCTGTGTGCTCGTCCGAATTGTAAAACTCTGTGGAATAACGTGAATAATCCTATAGAGTGTCATATCCAGTCTCAGAATATGCACAAACGTAGATCATGTACACCAACCTGGTATGCGCGTCTGGCGTAGTTCTTCCGATACAACTCCAACGCGTCCCGGTTGTCGAACAGCTTCTTGTCGATTTCTTGCACATGCACCAGCTCATCTTGGGGGAGATGTCACAGCCGTCCACACTGCTGGTAGCGCAGGAGTCATCCAGTCCAGATTGGCCAGTATCTGATGCTCCTGAAGGAGCGGGCGATGATACTACATGAGTGCACGAGCTGATGGCCCCCTCTCTAGTGCCACGCTTGCGTCGTTTGGAGCTTTTGCGTCTGCCGGAAGCTTTCCGCTGGGTCTTCTGCTTTCTAGGTCTCTTCGATTTTGGCGAAGATCTCTCAGAATCAGCCTCGCTTCCGCTCCCACCACCGCTGATGTAGCTTGAAGCGGAGCTAGAACTAGAGTACGCTTCCTCCGCGCTCTTCTCCTCACTCTGGTTCGGCACAGGAACGCTCCGACGTGGCATCGCTACGCGTTCCTAGCTGCTCTCTGCTGTTTCTTCAAAGTGGATGGAGGGTGAGAATTTCTTGCCACCCAAAATCTGTCGGAGGGATGGTCCGTGGTGGTCACCATAAAGCGCGAGTCCAGCTGGTGTGGGTAGGGTATATCCCATTGTGTCGGCACTTTCTGCCTTAACCCCTCAGCGCCCAAGCTGTGTTTTACCTGTTTTTGTATTTCACGGTACTTGCCCAACATGATTCAATGACGCTGCAGCACTGCGCTGAGCTGTACTGTAGCCCCTCGTCGCTTCTTCTTCTCCTCCTTGGCCGAGTCCCACAGCGCTCGTATCTAACGCCCATGTTAAAGTCGCGTAACACTTAGTTTTACTATAGTCTC
Organism: Phytophthora melonis; assembly: GCA_024211575.1. Taxonomy (NCBI): domain Eukaryota; phylum Oomycota; class Peronosporomycetes; order Peronosporales; family Peronosporaceae; genus Phytophthora; species Phytophthora melonis. The sequence goes on from JAMXKT010000068.1 coordinate 545,458, forward strand.
CTATAAGTTCGAGTACCGACTGTGTACAACGCCGACATGACCATTTCGCTAAATCGTTTATCATGTTGTACAAACAGCATGTACATGGTGTACGGTACAGCATGTATTGTGCTTTGCAGATAAAATGTCGCCCCGTTTTATGCCCTAGATCGAGGAAGGCCGGTCCACAAATCAGGGCACAAATCGAAGGGGGCAGCATAGACGATCTCGATTTATTATAGATCGGCTCGAATTGCGCTTTTGAAAACGCAAAAGCGATCGATTTACCGTAGATCGACCTCGTTCTGCTCAAATCTGCCAGGAGATCGACCTAGAGCCCTGATTTGGCTTGTCGTAGCTCGAGCTGTTGGCCGGCTTAAATAGATCGATCTGTCCCTTTCTTTGACCTCGTTTTATTAAATCGACCTCGACTTATTATAAATCGAGGAGAGCTCCAAGTCAAAACGACAAAACGTTTACAAAGCACAATACATGGTGTAGATACACGGTCATCAGGACTTTTGATGAAAAGTCAGTGGTTTTTTTATCAAGAGACTGGGCAAGGACCTCTAAGCCAGTGCAAAGCAGGGAGACTTGCACGGCATCTTGCACGAAAGCGACGACGCATCAAGTGAAACCGTTCATAAACTTAGCGCGTTGTAGCCTCGAACCATCACCTACACATCATTTACCGCATAACAGAACTCATAATTCGCAGATATATCATAGTTCACACCACCCGACTGTCCAATCAAAACTCAGTAGCGTTATAAATAAATCACCAAGTTTTACCTTTAATTCAATGTTATAGTTCATAGAACTCCAAAACCAGTCATTTCTAAGGGAATTCGCGCCAACTCGCACTCCCACAATTGGATTTCGCGCCAAGAAATCACACAACCCAGCTAGCAAACCTGACCTACCACCATGCCACGCACAGGAAGAAAGAGAACTACTGGCAATGGCTCGAAACCCAAGGTCTACAAACAAGTGGCCGTATCTTACCGCTTCAAGCTGCGCGTTCTAAGGTACCTGGTCCGCCATACCATGGAGAAGACGATTAACCGCTTCTGTACCGGTCTAGAGCGCTCTCAGGTGCTCTCTAACAAGCGCCTTTGTTACCCATGGAAGACGGCAAGAGCGCTGCCTGAGGCTAAGTGTGCGGTCGGCTTAGGGAGCCATCAACGCCACCGCGCGCGTGGCATGGGCGCGACCCTGCCCGCCTTGGGTGAGGAACAGCTTGTGAGGTGGGGCAATGATCTTCGAGCCGATAGCGTCCCTGTGGCAGGGCTGATGTTGAAGCGCCAGGCACGCGATCTTTATGCGGCAACCGGACTTCCACGCAGAGCTTTTACGGCTTCGTGGTCGTGGAGGAAGCACTTCCTACGCCGCCATAAGCTGTCGATCCGCAGGAAAACGCGTGAGGGGCAGACTACACCGCAAGACGCAAGTGAGCAGCTAGCCAACTTCAGCCGCCAAGTGCAAGAAAAAATGAAGGAGCTCAAGATCACTAAGGTTTACAACGCGGACCAGACGGGTATGCATCAGTTTAGACTGTTATGATGCCAAGTACTAACCTATTGTGTGAAGGTGTGAAGTATGAGTACGTTCCCACAGCAACTGCCAACAGCAGGGGCGCCAAGACCGTCTGGGTGAAGTGCGCAGGGAAGTCAATGGAGCGCGTGACCGCGATGCTGCTGGCGGATAGTCACGGTAACAAGGCGGACCCCTTCCTGGTCTTCAATACACGGCCATCCAAAGTTGCAGAGAGAGCAAGAGAGAACACGATTTTCCGCCACGGGTTTGGTCGCCAGCTGTGGGACGAACTCCATTCCCAGCGGATAGGTGTTCAGATCTACGGCAATCGCGCTGGGTGGTGGAACAGCGAGTTGTCTATCGAGTTTCTGTGCTAGCATTTTAGTCGCTGGGAGAACATGCACGAGCCCGTGCTGCTCTTGTGGGACGCTTTTTCTGGGCACTGGCGCCAAGATATACTAATATGCGCTAGACTGCTTAATGTCGAGCTTATGAAGGTCCTCCAGGCTACACGTACGTGTGCCATCCGGCGGACGTGGCGTGGAACCGCCCGCTCAAGGAGCACCTGCGCAACCAATGGGTCCAGTTTCTTCTAGCACAAGTACGTGCATCAAGTCGCGAGTCGCTGTTCAAAATGACCGCACCCTCAAGGCCCGACGTCATCACCTGGATTAAGAGCTCATGGGCATCACTGAGTACTACCACGATGTCGGGGGCTTCACGAAGGCGAGGCTGGTTGAAGAACAAGGACACGAGGAGCAGACTACACCCGAGCCAATTGGAGCGCGCTCATCCTCCTTCTTCAGCAAGAGCTTGTCCCCATGCAAGCAATTAACCCGCGCAATGACATCGAAGAAGATGAAGAAGTAGATGAAGAAACAGTGGAATGGTAATTTTAGACAAGAGTTGCCATTAAAAGCAAAAGCCTTGTTAAAAAGCATGACTCTTCGCATTGAGCCATTTTGAGACGCATCCCTTCATGCTGCGTCCCTTCAAGTCACGCCAATTCATTCAAGTCCAGCGTTGATCAGCGTCCCACATTCATCTCACCGCTTGGTTGTGTCACGCTGTCTCCTGCTGTCATGCTGAGCCGCGCCTTCTTCCGGTCGTCGAGCTGCGCTGCGCTTGGCTGAGCCACTGGGAGGAATCGAACCTCCATCCGCCGGTACGGCACTTTTCCGTTAAGCTACAGTGGTAGGTCTGTAGGGAAAGCACATTATACGTTAGTCCAAATGAACTTGTAAGGTGTCTCCATTTTTGTGCGGCGCTCGCCTTCTTGTGTTGGATGGGGCATTAACCTTGGTAGGCGACAACCCTGCTAGGACACCCAGTCCCACCTCAATACGCTTCGCGGTCAATCCAACACTTACCGCGACCAGCAAGCTGCGGCACCCAGCACGCAGTGAAGCCATTCATTTTACCTTAGTCCGCTATTCAGTACCCAGATGCAAACTAATTTTTTGGTAGCACCTTACTACAGAGGTCCACACACACATTCGCAACCTGATCTTTGTATATCCCCTTAAATCCGTTTCCATTGCAGGCTAAATACCAGTCGATTCACTATCCTATTTCTAATTCCCTCTCAAAACACCATTTTACCTCGTAAAGTATCCGGGAGGATGCCGGTATCTCCGCTAGAACTTAACGGTTCTTGCTACACTATCTACGTCACTTCGGTGGGGTCCTCTATAACGGGCACAGTTAGTTGCAAGTAATACATCACCAGTAAACTTACCCAGTACACGCTATAAATATCAAGTAATGGAATTGCTGTCGATTCGGTAGCGGTTCCTTTCTACCCAAATCGAATCGACGTAGCAACGGCATCGCTTGTATTTACTCTAGCACGCGTTCGCACGGTTTATATCCGTTTATATCCTGTAGCCTGGTCCGCCGAACCCATGCCCTGTGCATTTTACGGGGTGGCCTGACCTATGCAGCTAATCCGCCCATGTTTTAACTCTTTTTAACATGTTGTACGTGGAGAGCCTGTGGAAAACAGTGAAAAGTCTATGAACAGTCCACAAAGATGTGGGAAATGGACAGGAAGTCGTACAAACACATTATAAATGGGCGTGTTCCACACAGATGCGTGAATCGTCCACAAAAAACTGGAAAAACAAAAAAGGCGTACTGGCCAGTCAATTTGCAGGGACACGCTGCCTTAATGCCCAATCAGAGTCAAAGGGGTAAGGGTAATTGAACCTTTCTGGGCCTGTAAGTACAGGAGTCGAGAAGAATCCCCTCTCCCCCCCCCCCAAGGCTCGTTCTCGAGTGTTACAAGCCTGTCTGATAAGTTTTTCTTCCTCGCACCAATAAGTACTTCCCCGCCACGATATCTTACCCAATAATGCAATGCTATCACTGTTGTCAGAGAAGCCCATGGATCAGCTTCTGCCATGGACAGCGCTAAATAAGCGGCTTCCTTTCCAAGCATCTATAGACGTGCTTGATCGGATGAAAACCGAGAAGCGCCATAAGATCAGCGACAACATGCGATACCGCATACTGCGTTGTGTGTCTCCGGTATGCATCGCTGCTGCTGACGAAGGGCAAGCGTGTGGCTGGAAGTGTAAGGTTCTGACCTGCAAACACAATGATGTTGTCAACATTTTTGAGAAGGGTGAGCATCTATCGAGATGCTTGGATGCTCCTAGCGGCAAGTTGACTGAAAAGGACAAGGCTGTGGCTCGATCTCTTACAAAACTCTTCGTCAAACCGGTGCGGATCCGGAACCAACTTGCTGAGACCAACAATGGTGTGGCTCCGGCGCTGGATAAGATCCAAAACTTCGTCTCGTACTTCCGCAAGACAGAGATGAACAACACGGACGATATCGATGAGCTGGAGAAGATGATCTGGGGTCAATCGTACAAAGGAACGGAGTCGGACGTAGAACCTTTTGCTTTCTCGGCGAAAACGTGCAGTGATGGGAATTTGCAGATTGGCGAAGGCACGGACGGTGACGACTTTTTCGTGGGTTATACAACTAAGCTGCTTTTGAGACGTCTCGATCGCGACCCCAAAAGTTTCATCTTTCACGTGGATGCGACTTTCAAACTCAGTCAAGTGGACTACTCTACGTTCGTGTGCGGTATCTCCGACAAGTCGTGAACATTTCATCTCGTCGCCTTATTTGTCGCCTCACAGCGCAAAGAGGCTTAATACTCTACAATGCTTGGCTCGCTGAGAGACATCTATCACAGAGTGATGTCTAAGCCACTGGTGCTCCACTACGTCATGGGAGATGCTGAAGACGCCCAGTACAACGCCGTCATGGACAGCTTTGGAGATTGTGATGTGGAATACCTCATGTGCTTCTGGCATATGATAAAAAAAGTTCTACGAGCATGGCAAAGGGTTGACACCAGCAAAGTTAGCTCTGGCAGCGGCCGATGTTTATGATATGCACTATGCCGTCTCGGAATCCCAGTTTCATGCGCACAAGACCATGGCGGTACGTCGGTGGATGTCCGACCCCGACGTCAAGGAGTTTGGGTTATATTTTTACCGCCAGTGGCTTACTGGAAATTTTGCGAAATGGCAGTGTTTCCGCACACCTTCGTCGTTCGCCACGACCAACAACCCTGTTGAGACCTTCAAGATGGGTTTACTGCTTTCTCAGCTTTCCCGATGCTGCAACCACGAGAGTTTGTTCGGTGCCAACTTTATCGACCAGCCGAGGAGCACGACTAAAATCAAGAGGCGGGCAACATTGTTGAGGCGGACGAAACTCATCGAGGAGATGCCAGCGCTGGTTAGCTCGGAACTCGATTCAACCGGATCTGACTACGTCTTAGTGCGCGCTCAGCCAACACCTCGAGTCTACGTGCGTGCTCGAAAGAAAGCCGCCGAAGTAATTGAGATATGCGCGCAGATGGGGGTCAACAGCGCGAGGATGGAGCGCGACGAGCAACCCGAAGCCGGATGGGCTGTGAATGTCCGTGAGCGGTCTTGCCCGTGCAAGTTTTTCTTCAAACAGGCAGAATGTGTGCACTTGTACGTGCGCTACGGTACTGACAATCCACCTCGACGCCCGTTGTTTAACCGTAGCCAAAGCAAGAAAAAACGCAGTCTTGAGGAAGATATTGCCAAAGCGGTGACGGCTCAGCGGTCCGTCGGAGGGCGTCCTCTTCTCAACGGCCCGGCACTTTCGTTAGTGTAGCCACAAGATCCGCTGTTAGTACCGACGACTAGAACTGATAAGGGCAATATACATGTTTTTTGGAAGATGACAGTGTAGATCAATGTCAAGTGACGACACGGATCCCATCAGGTTTTGTTGCCCTTCAACATTGCAATGCGTATCATGGTGGTCCTTTAAGGCCGCAACACTAACTACCGCGTTGAACAAGGTTTATCAACATGCCTTGCATTCTACGTCGATACCTTGCCGTCTACGTCGATTTCCACGGTTTGATTTGGGCCAGTGTATTTTGTGAGAGTAGGTTAGCGACCTTCCACGTAATTCCATGTGCTATTTATCTGTGACTGCACTTCTGGCGGCCTAGCTCGGAGCTAAAAAGTGTATTCCACGCAGTGTAGAAGCCCAGCAAGTTTATATAGACAGCGCGCGTCAAGCCTATGCCCCAGCGTGGCGTCTGTGAGCGTTTATTCAAGCTCTACTGCCGGTGTACTAGGTAACACGTTGATAATGTCGACGGCGCGTCCCCTGTTGCTTGTACGGCCAAATGATCACAGCGTCTTCATGTCGCCACGTACGCCGTAGCTGCGCATCAGTTTTTTTCTAAACTAAACCGACGCGTGCTTGACAGAGTGGAAACGTTCACTTGACCGTTTGGATCAATGCCAAGTGACCATATGGATCAATGTCAAGTGACCGTATGGATCAATGTCAAGTGACCGTATGGATCAATGTCAAGTGACCGTATGGATCAATGTCAAGTGACCGTATGGATCAATGTCAAGTGACCATGTCAAGTGACCGTATGAATAGGTCAATACACAACTAAAGATATGTTGTGGTTTAACAATGCTTATTCGCTACTGCTGTTATCACGGTACCTATCGTCTTCATCCCCATGCTCTTCGTCGCGCGCCTCCTGTTCCTGTTCCCTCAACAGTTTTAGTCTCTTTCTGCGCTTGTGCTGGTAATACGAATTTATCACTCTAAAACCCTTACCGCAGTCCTCGCAAAAATACTTAAGCTCTGCGTTGACACCTTCGTCTTCCTTCTCTTCGCTCTCTTCCTTTTCTTCGCTCTCTTTGCTTTCGTCGCCACTTTTTCTCTTGTGCGGCCGCACATGGTTCGCCGAATCTCGCCTCGATCCGCACCGGAGTAAACAGACTTCACACAGATAGGATGCGAACGCGGCGGCTTCAGTAGCATCCGGGTTTTGCTCGATCCCTTTCACCAGAATGTAGCAGTGAAGCCGGAAGTTTTCAATGTCGTAGTCAGCGCCAGCGTGGACAAGGTCTCCACGAAAGAAAAGCATTTGACCCACTTCCAATTCCAAAAGCTTCGATTCTTCAAACTCCACTACACCGCCAAAGCACCGAGGGAAGACAAGGAACGCGTGCCAGGCATCAGTGCCACGATCACCGAAGCCTGGACCGTATCCGTCTTTAATAGTGCTTGAACAGTCTCAAAAGTCGGATAATCCTTGTGGGGGGCCTGCCTGCCACCCATAGGAAGTGACTACAATGCGTTCCAAGACGTCGGCTTTATCTTCCATTCTTCTTCAGTATTCTCAATGATGTACTCAACCGCGTCATGAATCTTCTGCATTGCCGGCCCTAGTGTTACGAGTTTAGCTTGTCGTCTCTTGCCATCGCCTTCATCGGAGTCGTCGTAGATTTCTTTGAAGATAGGATCAAACTCCAGTTGTTTTACTTCGTCTAGCGCCTCAGCGAAAATTTCATCTGGAAGAGTACAAAAGCCCATCACATAGCCCTCGTTCCAAAAATGCGCAAGCTGCGCTTCATTCATAGCTACAACAAGCGACAAATGTGGCTGCCAGGACACGTAATGGGCGGGTGCCTCACCAAGCTTCAGGCGGGCGAGACTGGTATCCACCGACGCGTGAGACTGGGGGCCGCTGCCGGGCGAGACTGGGGGCCGCTGCCGGGCAAGACTGGGGCCGCTGCCGGGCGAGACTGGGGCCGCTGCCGGGTGAGACTGGGGCCGCTGCCGGGCGAGACTGGGGCCCGCTGCCGGGCAAGACTGGGGCCCGCTGCCGGGCGAGAAGGTGCGGTGTGTCTGCGGTGGCTTGTTCAGGGATTAACTGTGAAGCGATAATGAAGGGGCTGGCGCCAGCGGCGAAATGTCCATACTGGGACCCGCGGTTAACCCATCCACCCTTTGACCGCGGTCCGCGGGCCCTGCAGGAAGTGATGGTGACTCTGGGCCCAGAGTTGGGCTCCGCGCGATTATGGGCTTTGGGATAGATACGGGGCAGCATTGGTCGTTGTTTGTGTGGACTCAAGACCGACTGTGTGTGGATATTTACCGTCTTTGTTGTGGACTTTTAATATTTTCTCGTTGTATGTGCAACATGTTTCTTGATGTACCGTATTTGAGATTTCCTACTTCAGACTGCAAATTATTGAAGTTGTGTTGTTGCAATGTGAACACAGATGTACATGTATCGACGCATTTGTTGTACCATTGAAAGCAGGAAATGGCTACATGTATTATCAAGGAGTTTAGAATGCATCGTCCTCTCTCACTAGCGTATCAATATCGTGTCGGGGGTCCACAACATGACGTACTACAGGAACTACCTCTAGTAGTCTGCTCAGGAGATTCCAATTTGGCTCTGCGACCGCAACCTTCCGTCCACATCCCACGTTTTCTCCAACTGGATCCGAGTCAATGATGTTTGCCTTGGCAAACCCCGCTCTTGATAACACTCTCAGACAACGTAGACCAGGCAGCTTTTGTCCAACTTATTAGTTGCTGTCTGGTCGGGGGCTTCAATTTAAACGGGATTGTTGCCGTCGAGTTTCGTAGCTGCAAAAGCATGTTGTCAACCCAATTTTTGCGCATTAAATCTTTCAGAGCCTTGTTCCACGAAATATCAGCCGTCTGGCACGCAAATGTGTAGCTGGCCGGTATTCACATGAGCTCCACGTTCAAAAGGCGAGTGCAAATTTGAACACCACGCCTCCAGTGTCCAGAAGTCATCTAAAAGAAGCAAAATAGCCACGTTCATGTTGTCCCGGGACCAAAAGTGATACAGTAGAAATTGTATCGTCATGTCCCCGTTCCACCAGCCCGCTGCGTTTCCATACAACTACACTTCAAGCTGTTCTCCGCGCAGTTTCCTCCATATTTGCGCTCCAAATCCATGTTGGAAGGCGGTATTCTCCAACGCCCGCTCGGGAATGTTGGATGGCTTCGTTTTGAAAACCATAAACGGATCGTAGCGCCGCCCTTTACTGTCTCAAGAAGCATCAACGTCGCTCTGTCCTTGTCTTTACCTGCGCTTTCCATCCAAATCGTCTTCGCACCGGTGGAGGCAACAGTTTTACTGGGCAAATATTCATAATTTATTGCTAAACACACCAAATAGTTAGCACAATACAAAGTAAAACGCAGTACGAGCCACATAAAAATCAAGTAAACCAACCTGTTTGGTCTGCATTAAAAACATGGTCGACGCCGGGTTCTTGCATCTTTTCCCGCACTTCTTGGCCAAATTTTGAAGCTTTCTCTTCAGCATCTTGGGGGTTTTCTGGGTTTGTCGGGTTCGCCGTCGGATGCTGAATTTATGGCGACGCAGAAAAGATCGAAGCCAAGTCTGGGAGGCTGCAAATTTGTTGAGGGAGGTCCGTGCTATCATAGCAGTCTTTAGCTTGTATTCGAACCATGGACCCAGTCACAGGAACACCTTCATTGCGCAGAGAATTGATCCAAAGAACAACCTGCTGCTCAATTTCGTGTGGCAGCAAGGTTGACGTGCCAAGTTGTCGATCGTTGCAGATCCCGTCTCGCATTTTTCCACGATCAGCTCGCGCTGCTTGAGCCAGTTGTGTATTTGCCGCATTTTGGCAGGAAACTGGTCCTATAGGAGCTCTGGGTAGAAGTACTGTACTGTGGTATGCATCTTAGTCTTCGACACGATCGCATCGTAAAACTCTATTACAGAGCGCTTGTGGTTGTAGGTAATCGCTACGCGCTTGAACTGCTTAGGGGTTTTTCCCGTGCCGGACGTCCTCGTTCTTCCTACTTGCTGCCCGGGAGCTCGCTGCATTGGGGTGCGCCCCATAGCGCTTTTCTTGCAATGAAAGAGTCGGTTGGCCCTATCACTATGTGATAAGGCCCAGTGGATTTCTCCACCGAACCCAATGACCAGCTGACCCGTATCAATCAACGAAGCTGACCCGTATCAATCAAGCGGACTTCAAGTACGTCATGGCTGAGATGGATCCAGACCACCAACTGTTGGTCGCGAGACATGCGACGAAGGTGACGGGACCCGAGGACTGGGCGAAGCTTCGCTCAGACCCCGGTCCTGAGAGATACCTGTCTGGGACCCGAGATGTCTGGCATTAGACATCCCAGGTCCGAGCTGAGTCCGGAAAGCTGAAAGAAGTTGCGCGAAGTCCGAGCCGAGTCTTGAGCGTGATGACCCGAGCCCCGCTCAAGTCGAGGAGCTGAGCGGAGTCTGGTGGAGTTGGAGTCTGACGTTTCCTGTGGTTATGGAGCTGATTGCCCAAGGTGTCGAGCCGAGTCGTGTTGCAGGTGTCTGAGCGAGACCGTGCTGAGGGCGACCCAAGTGTCGTCATGCTCATGGAGTCTCCGCCCAAGGTGTCGAGCTGAGCGGAGTGACATGGAGTCCGAGCTCAGCCTTGGATGTGACGTCGAGAAGCATTGCCTGAGCTGAGAAGCCGAGCAGAGTGCCATGGACCTGAGCGGAGCGGCATGGACTTGAGCGGAGTTGTCGAAGGCCAGTTGAAGTGCCGGGTGAGGAGTCGCTGGACTTAAGTTCAGACAGTGGTACTGACTTCGAAGTTGGTGGTGCTGGCCAGTACACTCATCCGGTGAAGCAGCCGTAATCAAGCCTACATTGGGTGCGGCTGCTCAAGATCGCAGACACTTCAAGCGGATCTCAACGGCTAGCAGCGACTCCAAGACGTCGTCGCCAGCATGGAGCCACCGCATTGGCTGAGACCAAAGATTTCAGGCGGATCTTCAAGGTCGCCCGGTAAGCATACAGCCGACACTCTTCGCGCAGCCAGTCAGAGTGTACCCAGAGGGATATCGCGCCCCCACTTAGTGAGTCCTAGTTTGTGCATGTGTTAAATTTAAACAGAGTTCGTTTTGCCCCGAAGGACGCAAGTGGTGGAGGTCTTTGGCCAGAAGGTGTCTTGGCGATCATCCACACAAATTCAACTTAACATATCAACGTTGTCAGCGTGCCTCGGTGCGACGGCAGTACGGTTATTTCATATTAAGGTTACATCTTAGGGTGTATTTCATATTTTCGGGTGGAAGGTGATCCATTCTAAGGTTTAGGCAGGGTAATTGTATTGTGTGCTTGGGGACATTGGCGTGCCCCGGTGCATTGTGTGATTATTAGTATCGGTTCATTGTGGACCTGGTGCGCGGGAAGTCCCAGGGTGTGTGTGAGTGCCTTGGATTTGGACTAGGCTCAAACCGAGTCAACTAACTCCAACCAACCGGGTCGTAGCTTGACTCGTAAAGAAGAAAAGGAGAAGCTGGTACGAGCCTCGCCCAGGCTCAGACAAATAAAAGGCGAACTCGGCCCGTACCCAGGCCGACCGGGAAAGAAGGGGTGTTGAGGTTCTAAGCCGGAACCAAAGAGAGGAAGTAGAGGCTATTGTGTGTGGTGTTGTGTTCATTAAAGAAAACCCGGGGCATTTCGGGCTGTGGACACGTGCGGACTGGGACTCGCCAAGTGGGGAGCGAGTTTCGTCTGGGAACACCTCCGGTAACCTTCAACATCGACAGCAGCTGGTGTGGCCGACGCGAGTCTGGGCCCACAGCGTAGCCGTGATCAAAAGAACCGCCAAGGGGATCGCAGAGTGGGGAACACACGCCTCACCCGACCCAAGTCGGCGCTAAGCCAAGAGTCCAAGCGGCAAAACCCAGCGAAGTGGAGTGGGAGTGTTCGCTCAGAGGAAGGAGCTGAGCGGAACTCTCGCAGCGCTAAGCAGGGCTGAGCCAAGTGGTGCAAGGGCTGAGCGAAGACCAAGGTCGAGCGGTCTAGCAACCTGAGCAAAGAGCGCGGGCGCTTCGTCACACGTGGTGCGCGTGCCCGGATCAGGGATACGACTTTGGACGGACAAGCTACAGTCATGTCGACTGCTGCTGATTCGAAGGAAACCAAGACTGGAGGTGAGAAGAGTGAGTCTTCGCTTCGGCGAAGTTTGAGAGTGGCTGGATTGCCAGCTAAAGTGGCGCCGACGGAGTCCAGGACGCCCAAGCCGAGAGGATCGACTACGGGAGCCCGGACATCCAGTGCTGAGGGAGAAGCTGCGTCGTCAGGCGAAGCTGAGACAAGTGCTGGGCCCGAAGTGCCACCACCGACGGAAACTGCTGTGCCGCCACCAAGTTCACCTGAGGAGAAGAAGCCTGAGGATGAACAAGGAGGTGGAGCGGGTGCTCAGCCGAGCACTCGTGTTGGTGAAGGTCCAGACCTGGGGGAGCCTGCTGTGAGTCGAGCATTGACGCCGCACAGGACTTCTGAGGCTGCGACTGCAACTTCTCAACCGGGAAGTGCTAACCCGGAGCCAACTGCCGCGGATCTCCGCGGTAGCCAAGCCGAGGGTGGTGCACTGAGCGTGCTGGGAAGCCGAGAGATGCAGCTGCGAGCTCAAGGTGCTTCTGGGACTGGGACGGGCCCAGTCCAGTTCGGCTTCACTCCTGGAGCTGGATACTTCGGAGCGTCAGGTGGCGGCGGGGCCTGGTCAAGTTCGCTTTGGCCGGACCAACGCCCCTATCAGAGGCTGAGAGGTGTCCCCGAAGGAGCTGATGCTGAGAGCCGAGCCTTAGCCCAGCTGTCTGAGCTATCGGAAGTTGAGATGCTCGCGTATGGCCGGACCCAGTTTGAGATGTCTTGCCAGCCCAACTGGCACAAAAAGGCAAAATGACTTGATTTTTGTATGCTAAGATGTACACTAAATCATTTTCAAGTCCTCACGATCCTTTTTAAAGGATTCTTAAAAGAAATTCACCCTAAACAAGAAACGATACAGCCATGCGCGTGTATATTAGAAAATTGGTGCTCTATCAATACGACTTTTCCGGTACTCAGTGCTAACGTAGGTGAAGCCGCTTGATACCGATTCACAGACCTGTGTAGTGTATCTCATTGTTGTGCTTTCTTTCTAGCATACCCACCCACCTCGCCCCGAAAAACCCCAGCATGTCAGATTCTCCTAAAATAAAAACCATACTATTTTCTTGTCCTGTGGTCGAGCAAGTTTGGTCAGAATTCATAAAGCTGAAGTATTATTTTAAATTTGAATGGTGTGTGTCTGTATTTTTCCCTTAAAATTCCACCCGTTTGAGCTAAACTAAAGCCAAATCTGCAGCGTTATCAACCTATTTTTATTCGATTTTATTATTTCGAAGAGTCACATGGACGGATTCAGCGTGCCTTGTCAATTCTAGTGGGAAAGGTGGCAAGCGTGCCACGATGAAGGACGGCGGGGTGGAAGATCTTCATACGCTCCAAGAGGAGCTCAAAAAGCTCGGCATTAGTGTCGTCTCCGGCCGTCAGGACACTGTCATCTCTGTGAAGATCAAGGGCCTGGCTGGTCGAGCGCTTTTACGTGGACTTCGACTGGCCGACCAACTGCTGCAAGAGAAGATTAAACAGGCACTAAAAACCTGCACAGATCCAGCCACAAATCTCTTCACGGACCCGACCTTCGGGCCGAGAAGTAGCGACCCAGACGGGGCTGCAGCAATCTGTAAAGCTGGTGCTGTGGTTTCTGCCAAGGGTGGCTCGCAGCATCAGGCAAAGGTTCTCGGCTTGCTTCAGCGCGGGAAGATCCGATGGGAGCGACCCATTTACGCGCTGGAGAACGGTGAAAATGACAACAGGTAAGATATCGCTGCAGTGTTGTATTTTATTTTTTACTGCGCAATACTGAGACTCACTGTTATCCCACGACCTTCAGTCCGCAAGAAGAAGAGGAGGACGAGGACTCTTACTCGATGGCATCGACTGATCACGTCTTCGCTTCGGATGCGACTCTGTTTGCTGATGGGGTGTCGTCGGGTGATGTAATCCAAGGAAACCTGGGGGACTGCTGGTTTTTGAGTAAGTGCACAAAAGTTGACGCAGCGAACACGGTGAATTGATACGACTCCTCTTGCAACGTAGGTGCGCTCAGTGTGGTTGCTACGAGGTCGGATTTGCTGGAACAAACTTTCTGGCGCAAGGACCAGCACAAATCTAAAGGACTGTTTGTATGCAAGTTCATGAAGGTTCGTCTCAATTTGACATGTTCCGTTAGCTCTTGCATTGACCACCTACCGTTGCGATCAATTGCTGCAGAATTTTGTCTGGAACTACGTGCTAATTGACGACCGCCTCCCAGTGTTTGGTTTTACCGACAAGAAAGCGGGAAAGCCTTATTTCGCTCGCTGCCGGAATCCGAACGAGCTTTGGTAAGCACATGCGTTAATCTGTCGCTTCAGCTACTAAAATCTAACCCCACTCATGTCTGTCCCCGCCGCTGACAGGGTGTCTCTGTTAGAAAAGGCTTACGCAAAGCTTCACGGAAGCTATGAGGCACTGATCGGTGGCTTCGTTGACTGTGCCTTGAATGACTTGACTGGAATGTGCTCGGAGCAGGTCATTCTGAAAGAAGGATTCCCTGGTTTTGGCGAGAATCCATATATTCCTGCCAAGCCACAGCAGAAGCACGGGGATCCATTCTGGGAGAAACTTACGCGATACAAGCAGTCCGGGACACTCATGGGGTGCTCCATCCAGCCTCCAGTAACAGCGAAGGATGTCGCTGTGGAGTCCAGTGCAGGAAATGGTCTGTACTTCAAGCACGCGTATGCTCTTGTTGATGTCGCCGAGATTAAAACTGCCAAAGGTGAATCGGTTCGGCTGGTGAAACTTCGAAACCCGTGGGGGATGGGAGAGTGGGTAAGACGTGCTATTTGAGATGCTGTATTCCTGAGCAAGTAGAGTGACCGTGCTTTTTTTTCCCTAGACTGGACCATGGTCAGATTCCAGTGAGGAGCGGGCACAAAATGAGGATGCAATTGAAAAGTTCTTCAAGATTCTGAAGCGAAGAGTTGGTGCCAATGCTGAAAAGAGGGTGTTTATGACAATTAATGCTCAAGGAAAAGTTGGCGCGGATGAAATTTCCCAAGAAGAAGTCACCGAGATCAACGCTAACGATGGGACTTTCTTCATGTCATACGACGCGTGGATGCAGTCGTTTACACACTTTTTTGCCGGCATAGGTAAGTAACTTGTGTGGTTTTAGTGCATCACTGCTTCTTCATTCTGTCACTAACCAACTCTACCATCAGATTTTCCTGATGCTTGGCATGGCCGGCGCTCAGAGGGGAGCTGGAATGAAGCAAACTGTGGAGGTAACACAACCAAAAGCACGTGGATTAATAACCCACATTTTGAACTGGTGCTCGATCAGCGCGCCCGTATTTTTGCCTCCTTGAGCCAGGAAGATCCTCGGGGTAGCGAGAACCTCAAGATTGTTCCTGTTGGCTTTCATATCTGCTCCCTCAGTCCCAGTGGGAACGACCCCAACAAGTTCGAGATTAGAGAACCCTCGAAGAAGCTGGATGCGTACTATCGACTGTATAAGCCAGCAGACCGAGAAAGTTTTCAGACCGGCAAGCGGCCGGAGCACCTCCCACCTGCGATTATACCCGGAACCGTGATTCCGGGTATTGACGACGATGGCGTTCCCCAACCGGCGTACACGTTCAAGCAAGCTGTATCGGTGAGTCCATACAGTTGCTTTCGTACCGTTGTGTGCATTAACCGTGACCACTATGCTCTTACTTCAAGGTTGAAGCTACCATGGAGCCAGGCAGATACTGCATTATTCCCAGCATGTACATGAGAACAGTACGTATGACAACTACCATATACTTGAAGTATACACTATGAGCATCCTCTCACTAGAGCTTTGAACAGGACAAAGCCACCGGAAACACCAATGTTGGGAACTTTTGGCTCTCGGTGTATTCAGACAGGCCATCGTTCCGTCTAGAAGGAGGGGAGAAAATTGTTGAGGAAGAGGAGGGAGATGAAGAGTCTCAAAGCAATGGGGAAGCCTCTCGCAGAAGCTCAAGCGTCGTACCTGCCCCTCTTGACAAGAGATTATCCACCACCAGCTCAAGCAAAAAATCGGATAGGATCACAGCTACGGGAAATGCGCTAGCGGCTGAAAGGAGACGGAAGTTCGAGAATGAGAAGGAGGAGTTGCTGAGGCAGGCGAAGCGATATGGGATCGGACTCCGAGAACTGCGAACGGAGTTTGCTAAAACGCCGAAAATCCAGAAGGCAGAATGCCGACACAAATTACAGAGGCTTGGCTTCAATGTTGCAAGCTGGGACGACGAGAAGATCGGGTTACTCTTTGGAGAAGAGGATGGGGTGGCTACCGGGGTGATTCACACAGACAAAATCCTCAAGTTATTCGCGCCTGATATTCAAGAAGAGAAGATGGCTTGTGAGCTCCCGGATATGGAGGAAGACGGAGACGACACCGATAACATCCATCGAGAGGGAATTCTTGAGATCGAAGTGCACGGTGCCAATGGTCTCGCGGTTTGCGAAGCGCGACGAACTCTCGTCCAGAGGAAGGTTCAAATCCTAGCTCCTGCGTTTTCGCCGTCCCATAACGCACTACGACGAAGGATAGCGCTTGAAATTTTTGAACGGGACCCCCCAATGGCTTGGCACCTTCGTCACTTTGCACGGAAGTCTACGCTGCTGACGAGAACTCGTTACGCCCAACCGAAGAAGAATAGGGACGCACCATCACGCTCGCCACCACTACTCAACTCATCCTCTGTGGCAAATTTTTACGATATGCTGGAAAAAGAGTACGCCGCTCGACTTCTCTCTCGAACAAACACACAGGACGAGGTCGAGTTTGAACTTCCCGTCAGCCGAACGCCAACGTATTCCAGGAGAGATGGGGCTTCATATTTCCCAGCACTATCACCCAAAGGGGCCCCCAGTGTGATAATGAACCTGCCATCGTCGAATGCCGTAGACTTGCACAAGAATAACCGGATCCGAGACCTCGAGGCCAAGCGATCAGCCAAACTAGCGTTATTGCTTCAGCACAAGCAACAGGCATTAGGGCATGCGGAGAAAACGTCGGCTTTACCGCGGTTGATTGGAGGGAGGAAGAGCGGCTCAAGTCACGTGAATTGTATCGATTGTGGAGTGCGTGTCCTTGTCGGGGGACGCGGAGACCGTCAGCCCGCAGCTATGGCTGAAAGTGGCAGCTGTCCGTGCAATGGTGTGAATTGCGTGAACGTGTTTTGCTGTACCTGCTACTCCTTACTTCCCACAAAGAGCAAACTATGCGAGGAGTGCTTCCAGCACGAAATATTCTCCGAAGAAGCCTTTGGTGAACAATTGCGAGTGGTTTTGATTGAGAAAATCGGCGGCTCCGACCAGCAGCGCGCGCATTTGGATGAAGTCTTCAGCTCTTTCGACGCGGATGGATCGGGATCGTTAAACCCGCTAGAGTTTGAAAGAATGCTGGAGCGGTTACGTATTGAGCCTGCGCTCACCCAGGGGCAGAAGGCGTTCTTAGTTGACCAGTTTGACGCGAATGGGGACGGCGAGATCAGTCTGACGGAGTTCAGGCACTGGATATTGCGGGACCGCGTATGGGAAGAACCTCCTCCTATGCTCACAACCGCCCGAGAAATTAAGGCCCAGAATGCGTCCGAAGTGTTTGATGCAGTCATTGTCCCATTATGCAATGAACTTGTTGACAGAGCATTCGACGCTCACACGTTTAGCCAGACGGTCGGGTCCTGGTCACGCTCGATAAACTCGACCACGGAAGTCCAAACACCCCAGGTCCCGATTCCTGCTGAAACTGGCGATATCATATTCCAACGTGTCGTAAGCTTAAGCATTGCCGCCGGTGCCTCTACAAATGCTGTGGAGAAGGTGTTTGAGCAGGTTGACGGTGATGGAAGTGGATACATCGACCAGTTTGAGTTCGTAGAGCTGCTAACTGCACTGGGGATGCACCTCAATTTTGAAGATGCAACGCTGCTGATGAACCGTTTGGGAGCGATATCAATGGGTGGGAGGATTACCATCGAGCGGTCCACATTCTTGTCGTATGCCGAGCAAGTGACTGCCAAAGCCAGTGGGAGAGGACACCGAACGAGTCTCAAAGACATCGTGATTCGCCTGGATACTCTTACTGGAACCGGTACGAATACACGTGAAATGGTTCAATCTGAACTGCAGCAGCTTCATGAAAATATCAGCCACAAGGAGCTACTCAGGATTTGCAAAGCTCTAGACGACAAAGCTGCGATTGCTATCGCTGCTGATGATTTGCGGTCTTTGGCCCTGAATTTATCATGTGACTATGAAGCATCGCCGCAAGCCGGTGAAGGCACCGACCAGGTTGGTAACATAACGTCGAGTGGCGACATCATCGCTAAAGTTCTTCTCCAAGGATCGAGCGGTTTGATGAAACATTTGAAAGACTTCGACGTATCTTCTTTTTGTGGGGATATCTCGGCTCATTTACAGAGACGCAGTGGGACAATCAGCACCAAAACGATATGGCGAAGTGTGTTCGGCGTTGACACCGCAGATGTAATCCACGTAAGCGGTTTTATTTCCGGTGTCTTAAGGACAGGGTTCCTCATTAACGGACCCACAACTGGTGGAACTCTTCATCATGATCGCCTTCTCACGCAGCTACTGCTTTCGCTTGCAGTGGATGCGGTACGAATGGATTGTCAAGTTCCGCAGAACAGCTCTGCATCCCTCGACCCTGTTGTTGACTTCAACCTGTTTAGGCTGATCATGAGACTCCAGAAGATTCAAGAAATCGAGCTCCGATTTAATCACGCCCTCGCCAACTTCTTGCAACTGTGCCATGGTGAGCAGCAACACCTCGTGACTGTGGCAGTCGACTCTAAAAAGGACCTTATCATTCGAGCCCGAGATCCGGTGTTCAAGTTCTGTGCTGACTTTGTATTCCACGAAGACGAGTACGACTACCAAAACTTAGTTGCTCAGTTCGGCTTCAACGACTTCGCGCGTCGTGCCGAAGAAACTCACGAAATTTCCCGCGAGCAGACATTCGCCAAATCCCCTCATGGCCTCATTACAAGTGAGTTCTACCCGGAGCTGAACAACTCGATCCTCACAATTCTTGGACGTGTTCGAGTGGACTACCGACGTCGCAATACTACAAGTACCTCGCACTCTTCAAGGCTGCATGTACTCCATCTTTCTCTCGTGGAGAGTGACTCTTTCGTAGCCACGCTGCGTAATTTACTCTCTCAAGTCGAGTTACCGTTCTTTTGGTCGGTATCACCTCGCAGCTTGGTGCTCTCTATCGACAGCGAGTACTTAGACCAGCAAGGCAAGACCAGTTTCCAGCAGCTAGTCGCCGATACGCTATCTCTGCATGGATCGCAGCTGCCTCCTCCACTGCGGGCGCTAGCTACGTTCGTATCGCACACAGCGTCGTCTCTACTGGTGCGATACGAAGTTGTTGGTAGACACACCAATGTGGAGACTAGCTGGCAAGAATTTCAGGAATTTATTGCTGGACACCAGAACGCGTACGCCGTCATGGAGCTGCAACCCCAAGGCTCTTTATTCACAACGTGCGTGGCTCGCGCGAGTGGCTCTGGAGCAGTGCAATGGAACTTTAAAGCTCAAGTCAAACTTGAAGAACCGAGGCTTTGCGACCAGCGTATCGACCGCCCCGTTGTATTCACTGATACCGTCAAAGTTTCACGTATCCCGGACAGTACCCCAACGACGGAAAGTACCAACTTTATTGTCACGGATAGTGGTGAAAGCCCTGGGCACTTTGTGGTGGTCAGTGTGCGTCGAGCACTCCCCTCTGGACCCGAGTCTCCAAAGCCAAGGCTGTATTGTACGGCGTATGACCCTTTGACCTCTTGCGATTATGCTGTGGAAGGGTATCCGCAAGATTGGTCTGTCGACTTCTTCGACGCCACAGTAAACCCTTCGTTTGAAGACAAGTGGCGGGCAATGCTCCGGACTATGCGGCTTGGGGCAACGATCACCCCCAAGCTTTCGATCACGGTTTATAACAAGAAGCCTAAGACGGATAAACTGATTGGAGAGTGCGAGGTCTCCGTCGGGTCTGCGATCATTTTGGAAGGCCATATCTTCGAGGAACGTATCGCGCTTCATCCGCCGCAATCTTCGGCGTCTTTGCCATCGACAGCAACTGCAACTGCTGGTGTGACTGCGTTGACCTTCCGCTTTGACGTGAAGAAGACACCAACGTTAGTGGAGGATTCGTCAACTAGGGAGAGAACTTCGTATTCACTGGGGACTGGGTCACCAGTGCCGATAAAACTTGGGGCGCAGTATTTGGCAGGAGAGATCGTAACTCCTCGACTCGAACCACCAGTCAAGGATGTCAAGGATGAGAGTGACGACAGGTTGAACCAGCTTCGAGCCTCGATAATTTCCATTGAGCAGTCGAAACTCGAAGCCCAAGAGCAAGTTCGACAACTCAAGGCTCAACTTCAGCAACTTTCGTATGCATCCAGCAAATCGTCAGAAGACACAGCAGAGAGATGGAAGCGAAGGCTCGAGCAGGCCAGGCAAGAACAGTTTGCAGCAGAGGAACAACACGCTGCCAGGTACGTGATGAGCTTTACTGTTGTATAATGGTGTTAGAGCTCATATTTTGCTGCATTGAATTACCCAGACTAGCAGCTCTCCAAGAAGAAATTCGGCACTTGGCCGAGGAAAATGAAAAGCAGAGGAACGCTCCTCGAGAGGCGACGAACTTGAAGGATTGTCGACTTTCAGCCGAGGCGTCAGCTCATGATATCCTCTCGGCCATGAGGGGAATTCTGACTAATCGATGCTCTGAGCGGCCGTACAATGGCTTGAAGAAGGCTTTAGCCGCCGAAGCAGAGGTCCCGGGGAAGGTGCGAAGGCTTTGTATCAGTTTGGATGCGGTATCTTGAAACTCACGTGCTGTGTCTGTTTGTTTGCCAGGTAACGTTTGCTGTATTCAACGACGTACTCAGGGACTTTGGACTTGCTCTTTCGTTGGAGCATCGATCGACTCTCTCGAGTCTCTTTGACCCTGAGATGGTCGGCCGCATCAGCATCGAAGGTCGATTGATTTATCTTGCGTACAATATGAACTGCAGTGTACTTACGCTTTCTTGCAGACTTCTTCATTAAGCTCTGCGGCGACGCTGAAGCGTACGAGCAGGTCCGAACGCCGCGACCTCAATCCCCTGCGCCAGAGCCTATCCCAGTTGACCCCGAGCCGATTGTCTTCACGGTAAAAGTTGGCTTCTACCTGTTCACCTACAAACACACTGCTCATCATCGCCGTTGATTGTTGCTAGCCATCTCCACCTCCCGTCCAGAGGCCGGTATCTCCCATTGCATCCCCCATACGACCCTCTGGCCCCCGATCAAAGATGAGCTGGCAAGACATGAAAAAGTTCCTTGTGCTCAACCTGCCGGACGGCTGGGAAACGCGGTTCACTGAAAAGGGGAGACCCTACTTCTGCAATCATGCCAACCGGTACGCTCGATCGACCTCATCGAATTTATAGCTGTAGACACTGACGCTGACTCTGCCAACAGATCCACACAATGGAAACACCCGCGTCCGGAGATTGAGACGATTTTCAGCGAGTGGGTCCAAGAGAACGGAGCGTACTTCAACAGGAAATCCACATCTGCGCGTGCGTCCAAGCAGAAGCATTGAGAGATTAGCTTAGAGTACGCAAAGGACGGGTTCATTCGAGAATATAGAATAGGTCGCGATCTCTTTAGCGGATCGTTCTACATGCAACACGAGGGTCAATAGCGCGTCTACCACTCACCCCAGTCGTCCGTAGACTTGGGGCCTTCAGAGGTGGAAAAGTCGTTCTTGCCGTTGTCAGTAAATATCGAGACCGATGAGGTTGGCGAACAGAGAGGCTGGCCGTCTGCGAGCGAGATGTCATCAAGGGAATCATCCAGCAGGCCTTCCGTGTCACCGCCGACGTGATCAGCGCAGTGGGCCGCACTCTCGTGGAAGGCACGGAACATGCCAAGCTCGGCCTTGAGCACGCCCATCTCACTATTGGCTTCAGCTCGAGCCTTCTTGTAGCCCTCTTTGAAAGCTTCATCACGATCTTGCTTAGCGCGTTGCTCAGCCTCCGCCTTGCCCGCCTCAATGCCCTTTTCGTAGGCTTCGCGTGCTCGTGCTTCTGCGCCGGCCAAAGCGTTCGCCAGCTGAGTCTGCAACTCACTCATGCGCGCTTGAAGCTTGCTGTGGTCGTCAGATCCGGCGGCTGGGGCACTGTCAGAGCTCGATGTGGCAGCAGCATCTGCGTCGCGCTGTTGTCGCAACGTTGTGAGTTCCGCCTGCACCAGGTCCTTCAGTTTCTTCATCTTCAGCGCCCGCATACGCCAAAGGTCCTTCTCCTTCGTCAGGTCGGCTAGAGCCGCAGCTCCCGCCTTATCCTCCTGCGGCGCTGCCTCACGCTTCTCCAGCTCAGCCAGACGCTCACGAGCCGCTTGAAGGGCCTTCTGCAGCTGCTCCTTCTCCTTCGTCAACGCTGCTACCCTCTTGTCATCCGACGCCGCTCCGCGCCCTTCCGAGATCTCCATCCTCAGGCGCGTCATATCCTCCTCTGCCTTCTGCTGCACGCTCTCCACGATCGCCTGACTCTCCCTCACGCCTTCGTCGTAGCCGGCAGCGCGCGCTTCATCAATCTGCATTGTGGCCGCAGCCATCTTGGTCTCGTACGTATCACACAGCGCCTGCAGCTGCTCCTCCCACTCCTTGAGCGCCTTCCGCTCCTTCTCGTCGTAGCTCTGCTTGGCTTCCTGCAGCTGGTGGTGCAGGTCTCTGGCCTTCTGGCGCCACTGCGTCGCGGCGCGTCGCTCGGCGTCTCTGGCCGCGCGCAGCAGCCACACGCCCTCGTGGTCCTCACCGTCACCCTTCTCTCTCTTGTGTCCAGCGGGAGGGGACAGCGGCGGCTGCTTGTGCTCCAAGTCGCCCGCGAGCGCGTCCTCCTCCTGCTCGCCCACCGAGTCCGTGTCCTCATCCTCCTCGTCGTTCTCCTCGGGCGGTCGCTTGCTCTCCGTCAGCGCGCGCTTCTGCTGCCTCTGCTGCTCAATCCTCTCCGCCTGCTGCTGACGGAAGAAGTAGCGGCGCCAGAACTCGTCGTAGCTCAGCTCCAGCGGCACCAACGCGTCGTGCAGCTCGCGGATCTCGCCGTCCTCGTCCATGGCGCGCGCGATCTCGTGCGTGTGCTCCTCGGTCGAGAAGAAGCTCGAGAACTCCTCGAAGTCCGCCAGCTCCTCGTAAAGAATCTCGTCCACGGGCCCCACACGCGCGGCGCCCATGGCGCTGTGCAGCAAAGTCGCGGCCTCGTCCTGCACGGCCGCCGCCAGACTCTGCGCCTTCTCCTGCACGGAGCTCACGTAGCCCGACGCGTTGGCCGACGCGTTCTTGGCCGCCTGCTCCAGCAGCCTCCACATGCTGCTCCCGCTGCGTCTGCGCGCGCCTCCACCGCCGGTCTCGTCACTGCTGGTCACGTCGGAACTTGGCATGGGCGGAACACTTGAGAAAATGAAGAAGAGAAGGTTTCATGCCAGACGCTAGGTTATGTATGTGGACAACATTTAATACCCGCATAGTGTGATATTGTCGGACAAGTTGAAGTTTAGGATACCTGTGGGAATCTATGTTACATTGTCATTGACACAGCTCGTCCATCTTGGCAGCCAAGGCGCGCTCGTGGCGGTCGGTGAGCTGCATTATGCGCTCGCTGGCGAGAGCCCGCTCTTTGTCGAAGAGTTTCTCCATACGCACGCGCTCGCGACGCTCGCTGCTCGCTTGGCGCAAGAGATGCTCTCTCTGCTCTTCTGCGTGGTGTTCCTCCTCCAGAACCTTCAGCAGCTCTTCGTTCTGCTGTCGGCGGAGTTCGTTGATCGCTGTGTCTCGTCGCTCTTCGTCTGTTTCGTCTTGAGGTGGCTGCTTGATGTCGTCCGCACTGTGAGGAGGCCCGTCGTCTATCGGACTGCGGTGATCGCGGCTCGTGACAGGTCGACGGCTGGAGGTTGAGGCAGCACTGCGTGGACGCCGAGCCGTAGCACTCGTGGGCCTTCTGCTGGTTCTCGGTACTCTTTCTCGGGACTTCGCCGTCGATAAGTCTTCTACTGCAGTGAACGACTGAGTATGTAGCATTGTCGCTGACGCCGACCGCGGTCGCTCGATACTCGCAGCAATGTGCTTGGGCAGCTCGAACTTTTTCGTGACTTTCATCTTGTAGAAGGTCTCGAGGATCTCATGCTTCTGACGACTTGCAGCTTGCTTGATCTGCTGTCGACGTCGGATGAGGTTCGCTCGCTGCTCCTTCAGCTGCTGCGTCCGCTGATTGTCGTTCTCGATGCGAGATAGTAGCAGGTTCGTGCGATACTCGTCCTGCTTGTTCTTGCGCATCAGGGCAGTCTGGATCTCTTCTTCACGCAGCTTGGCCTCTTGCAGGCGAGCACGCACGGACGCGTGCTTCTGTCGCTGCATTATCTGCGCCACCTTGGCCTTCTCCTCCGTCTTCTGGAGGATTGCGGATCGCTTCTGGTTCAGCTGAGCTTCCATGCGCTCATACGCGCGGCGTCGCTCTCGTTCCAAGCGTCTCTCCTCGCGTTGTTGGGCTTCGAGCTGTTGCTGCTTCTCACGCTCGCGTTGCACCAGACGCTCTTCCGCCTCTCGCTCTTGCTGCCGTAGTCGCTCTCGTCGCTGTTCCTCTATCAACGCCAATTGGCTCTGCACAGTCTCGATCTCTTCCTTCTTCCGCTGGGCCTGAAAGCGCAGCTCCTCCTCTTTTGCTCTCCGTTCCTCCTCAAACGCCCGGCGCCGCTCTTCACTGTGCTGTTGCTTTCGAGCTGCCTCCTCCAGCTGAGCCTTGCGTTGCAGATCCTTTTCGTTCAATACGTTAGCGATGCGTGCGGTGTTCCGTGCCTGCTTTTCCGCCATCTCTTGAGACCTAGCTTGTCGTTGGCGCTCACGCTCTTCCAGAAGTTTTTCCTCCCGCTCTTGCATTTCACGTAACTTGCGAGTTGCTTCGCGCTCCTGAGCAAGCTGGTAAAGCTCGTTTTGCATCCGCGCTTCTTCCTGGTGGCGCAGTCGCTCTTTCTCGCTTAGCTGAGCGTCACGTTGTCTACGAGCCTCTTCTTGCTTGGCGCGCTGCTCGCGACGCAGATTCTCTGCTTGCTGTTGCTGAGCCTGTTTCCGAGCCAGCTCGAGCTCGAGTCGATACTGCTCGGCTCTTTCGATCTCTTTGCGTCGCCGCTGCTCCTCAGATTCTCGCTGCCTACGCCTTTGCTCCTTCGCAAACTGTTCTTCTCGACGCTTTTGTTCGCGCTCCTTCTTCTCGCGTTCTTGGTGGAGCTCGGTCATTTTGAGCTCAAAGTTCAGCATCTGCTGCATCTCGAGAGCTTGTCGCTGCTGAATCCGCCGGAGTTCCTTCTTCTCCCGCTCAATCACTGTGAACTCGTGTTGCGAGCTTGAACAGCTATTTGACCCTGCAAAGCCAAGTCGGGCAGCACCCACGGGCGATCGACAGTAGCTACGTGTCCTCAGCGACATGCTGCTGTGAACCCCTCCCAATTGAGCTTCGATCAGCTCGCGACGCTGTGCTCGCACATTACGAAGTTGTGTTTGACGATTCTTCTCGTATCGCGCCGCACGTTTAGCGATAAATTCTCGATCCTCAGCCCTCCCGTTTTTCGCGGATCGGATGAAGTATTCAAGCGGTCTCTGGATAAGCTCCTCGGGTTCGACACCAAGCATCCGACACGCCTAGAATCGGGAGGAGTTAGTTCAAACCATCCAAGTACAGTGCTGTTGACATGCGATTCCGTACCTCGATGGAGCGGGGACTATCTAGAATGGGATCAGCCATCGCGTCGGTCTCATCGAAGTTGTCCAGCGTGATAGCCTCCCCCTCTTCACGCAGAGTTACCGGATCACTAGTCGATAATGAAAGTCCTCCATTTCTGCTGTCACTGCCCGGAGATACCATCACGAGCTCCGAAATGTCTCGTCAAGAGCGGTATTTTCTTGCCTTCCCCCTTCTTGAAGACCAAACGTGTCGGCAACGCACAGATGCCAGTCTTGTGAAGCTCATCAAGTCCATTTCGGTCACCTCGATCCCGTATTTTTAGCAAACAAGCCAACAATAATGACACGCATGAGCTGCATTCAGCCAACGACCCTTGGTGTCTGTCGTTGCAGTAAAACCAAAACGGTCAGCGGCGAGTTCGACAGAGCGAAATAAGCGTAAGGGGTCTTTGCAGCATCCGTACAGGCAATAACCATGGCTATGAGCGCGTCGTCCCTCGGGTCGTCGTCGAGGTATGTGGATGTGGGCGGTGCCGACGGCGAAGCGCACGTTCCGGTGAGCACCACAGACGAGCTGGATCCGAGTTTAGGTACGGCCACGGGTAGATGCTCGCTGTTGTCGGTTCAATATGCTGATGTAGCCTCGTGACGATTCTTCAGCTGGTGGCTTCCGAGTGATCTACGACCGGGAAACGCCGTTCGAGCTTCGAATTCAGGTAAACCACCTTGCGTTCCTGTCTCCAAACTCCACACGACAGTAAAACTAACAGGGATGGACGATCCCTAATGTCTCCATCCATAGGATGCCGACAACACTCCACAGCAGATCGGAACACTTGAAGCGATCAAGGTTAAGATCTTGATTTTGGTGCGTTTTCCTCCGAATTGCGGCTCGAAAATTCTCAGGCTCGAGATTAACGCTCCACCTGCAGGGAAGTGATACCGACATCCACGTCGTTCGCCTCGAGCTGTCCACTGAGAGCGACCTGTTCTTCCTGTACACACACACCTGCGACCTGGAGAGCTTCCACGCCATGCAGGAGCAGCAGAAACTCATGGTCGACTTCGCTGATTACGCCAACGTGTTGATTCGTATGCTCAACAACTGCATCAAGGAGCCGCACAATCACCTAGCAGTGTACCTCATGCAGGCCGATGGTCGAGCGCGGTTGGATTTCATCCAGAACATGGAGTACAAGTTTATCGAGCTCCTCTCCGTAGACTTTATGCGCGCCTCGGAGGACACGATCCGCCAGCACATCACCTTCCGCTACACCTCCATGAAGTCACGTCTTCAAGTGCTGCAGACGCGTCTTCACGTAAGTTGCCTCTACGCTTTCAATCCTCTCCGCATTCAGTGACAACCGCTAACACTTGGATTGCAGGAGGTCAACAGCATCGTCAAGACCAAGAATCCGTCGTTACTTCTGCAGGTAAACGCCTTCCGCTGTCTCCTGTTCTCTCGCCTTCGTGTTGCTGACTTGGTGCTGCACCCCAGCTTCAAAAGACCGTCCCGTCGCCATCGTCGTCCCGGAACCGCTACCTCACCCATTGACAGCAGCGAGCCAGGTTATCGCCTCCTTTAACGCCGCAATCAAATCTGCGTTTGCTTTCTGACGTTTTACGCGTATATTCAAAGACCTAACAGTTTGATGAGGACCGAGAGCAAGGCACCGCATGAACGTGCCCAACAAATGCTTGGCTGGCTGCACGATGCTCTTACGCCACGCGTCGTCTCTTTTTGCCAGGGTCCTCTTCTCTCTTGATCTCAGTTTTCACAGACACATCGGCACCATCCTTCGCAGCGTTCTGTTTCGTGCGACCGCCACTACTCGCACCTGGTGGGCTAGTCGGTCGTGACGCACGACCGCCAGCACCTCCAGCTCCCGTATTGCTGTTGCTGTGATTGTTACCACCACCGTTCAGCTGCTTCGCCTGTTCACGGCGGATCTTCTTGGTCTGGTATTCATGGGACGGCGGAAGGTTTGTGATGGAAGGGAGCTTCTTCGGGTCACTCGGAGGCAGGGGTCGAGCCTTGAAGTAGTGCGAGTTGAGGCAATCCGAAGCCGTCAACCGCTGCTCCGGGTCCAACACGAGCAGGGCTTCCATCAGCTCGAGCGCACCCTTGGGCAATATTCGCTTGCGCGCGGTGGTTTCGCGCATCAAATACTCCCGCAGGCGCTTCGGCTTCGGCTTTTCAGGAACAAAGGTACTGCTGTGCGTCAAAAACTTGTAATCAGGCCAGGATTCCGTAGTCGGTGTGCCGCAAATGTCGAAGATTTTCGTAATTTGCTCCAGCTCCGTCTTGCCCTGGAAGATAGGGTGGCCAATGTACAGCTCGGCAAACACACAGCCAATGCTCCACATGTCAATACTGGCATCATAGCTCGTGGCACCAAGGAGCAGCTCGGGTGGGCGGTACCACAACGTGACCACCTTGTTCGTGAAAAGCTGGTCACCACGCAGGGAGCGCGCCAAGCCGAAGTCTGCAACTTTGAGCAGGTGATCTCTCGTCATGAGCAAATTCGAGCACTTGATGTCACTGTCCGCGCACACAGTAGCCGTCAGCATTACTCGCCAAGTATTGTTTAGCGCGTCAAACAAACACTTACCGGTGGATGATATCAATAGAGTGCATATACTGCATGACTTCCAGCAACTGCTTCATCAGGCACTTGATCTCCGTATCATCGAAGCTGTGTCGTTGCAACAGGACAATAAATGAGCACCGTATCGTCAAAAATGCGCAACAAGGCTGCTACTCACGGGTGCTGACGGTCGATGAGGCCCGTCAAGTCGTGCTCAAGGTACTCCAGCACCAAGTAGATGGAGCCGTGGCAGTAGTCCAGCGGCTCGTCCTTGTCCGTGAACTCCGCTGAGCATCAATCACACCAACCCACACACCAATTAGGTGCTGCTGTCCTGCACAGCCTTCAAACCAAGCTCACCAGCATTTCCGCACCGTCATCATCGTCAGTCTCCGATGAGACCACCACTTCCTTAAGCTCTACGAGGTTCGGGTGGTTCAGACACTTGAGCACTTTGATCTCACGGATGGTCGTCACCGGCAGCTACAGAAACCCCATTCACACAGCATTAGGGACACTTTAAGCTGCTCTACAGCATCCAATTGACCTTCAATTAGCGGTAAACTCACGCCCTGCACTTCGTTAAGACTTCGGATCTTCTTGATCGCCACCACTTCGCCCGTGGCCTTGTCCTTGGCCATATACACTTGGCTACAGACACACACCGCGTGTAATTATTAAGCTAAATCCCGCCATCCGATGGCTGGCGGAGCGCGAGCGCTGCTGTAGGCCGGAGACACGTACCCGTAGGTGCCGGCGCCGATGCACTCGAGCTTCTCGTAGGCGTCCATGCCCCGAGTGCCCCAATGGTGCTTGGGCAGGTGGAGACTCATGGCGACCCGATGCGCGTGCGGCAATTCCAATCGAAAAGTGGTTAAATCGATGCGTAAAATGACGGCTACAAAAGGAGGCTTAACTCGTACGTGGTGTGGCGC
This sequence comes from Phytophthora melonis, assembly GCA_024211575.1. Lineage (NCBI taxonomy): Eukaryota > Oomycota > Peronosporomycetes > Peronosporales > Peronosporaceae > Phytophthora > Phytophthora melonis. The sequence continues at coordinate 574,556 of JAMXKT010000068.1, forward strand.
ACACGGATATATCCACACTAAGTGCGACTATCAGGCGAACCGCACAAGCCCCAGCTTGGCTTATCGCAGCGTCGGGAAGAGCAGCAGACGGTCACCATGGGCTTGTGGCGCAAGGCGTTGACGTCTATGAACGCCACGATCCTTAGCTCCAAGCAGTGTACGAGTACTTGCTGCGTTACCAAGTTGAGTATCGGTGCTGACCGTGGTGCGTGTTGTTGCTGCAGCGCTCGGTCTCCAGCTCAAGCTGCAGCCGGAGAAGGACATTTTCTTGTTCAACGCCAAGGAATCGGTGGCCAACTGGACGGCGTCTAGCGACAGATCCATTGGAGGTGCGAGGCAATTGACTGATATTGCCCTGGATAGTGCTGGGTGGCATTGAACGGTGGAGAGTTGGCCGCTTCTGGTGGTGCAGACGAAAAATGTGACCTTTTTGCAATTGTTACAACTCGTTAGGACTGTCGGAGTGCAAGTGGGGCTATTACAACGGCGAACCGGAGAAAGAGCCGGAAGAGGAAAAGGCGAAGTCGAAGCGGTTGATCCATACAGTCAAGATCAAGGACAATGTCCCCTCTGGTGAGTTCCGAGTGGAAAGTTGAAATCGCCCAAAGTGTGCTTGGTTTGCTGACGCGTGTGTTTGGTAGCTGTGTTTACTGGGCGACTGAGCATGGATTGCCAGCCGACGGAGGTGGGCGTCGTGCGTAGCGGCTACTGCGCTGTGCGGGCATCGGTGCCGTCTGAGCTTCTCTTGCATGGCTACGAAGGAATCAGCATGCGAATTATGACAGACGGACGCGAGTACCGTATGAACGTGCAAATGGAAAGCTGGAACCCCTTCAACCTGCACATGGTAAGCTGGTGAAACCTCGACTCGCTTTCTGTGTGCGAGCTTCTGTCTAACTTTCTGTTGGTTTCTTCAGGGTTTCATCCGGACACCGCCCAACGAGTGGGTGGACGTTACTGTACGTGTACTTTTGTTTCTTGATAACGCCACGGTCTTGCCTCGTTTGGATCACTCTAACTTCACATTGTTTGCCGGTTTTTTCGCCAGCTTCCATTCCGGGACTTCTTGCTGACGGCGAAGGGCTTTGTCAAGCTTGACGACGAGACGGAGCTTGACCCTTCGAAGCTAAAAAGCGTAAGATTTGGTCCATTCGACACGCAGCAAGATGGTTTGTCCGCTCAAGCAACATCTCTAACCAGAGTCACCGCAATTCTGTCTTCATGCCACTAGGTTGGTTTCGCCATCGCCGATCAAAAGGAGGGTGACTTTGAGCTGCGTATCCAGTGGATTAAGGCAGTAGCGCAGCTAGGACCGTCAGACAAGGATGATCACCATGATGACGACGATGATGACCGGTACGCTTTCGTGCTGTAGAATTGCGTTTTGGGATACTCGCTGACATGCCTATTCTTCTGGATCCCAGCTACGACAACTCCAAGAACAGCACGGATTACTTCCGGAAGCCTGCAGATTTAGTCATTTAAAGCGCGGCTTGCACCTGTGAAATCTCTGTCTCTCGACACGATGAAGGAGCGAAAGAGATGGAGTTTCACGATTGCTCCATCGAAATAATGAACCGAGTTTTGGCATCGCACAAGGCTCAGCCCCGGCTCACCTCAAGCTCAGATACAAGGCAAAAACGAGCATGTTTGTGAATATCTATCTATCAGGAGAGCAGTGACGCCCTCTGTCCTCGCTCTGCTTAGACCTCGTCCTCATTCAGGAGCATGTTGGGGATGCCATCGAGGATGGGGAACGCGCGGCCGGACTCCGGGCACACGAGCTTGCCCTGCTTCACATGCACCTCCAGCAGCGCGTGGTGGATCTTGCGCAGCGTCTCTTCGTCCGTGGCGGCCTCCTCGGAGTTCGGCAGCGTCTCCGGCAGTCCGTCCGCAAGCTTGAGCGCCTTGGCGCCAGCGAGGAAGGCGCTCCAGTCCAGCTTGGTCAGCATCTTGCGCACGAAGGCGGCCTGGAAGTCGCAGGCCACGACCTCCACCTCCTCGGCCTCGATGGCTAGCGGGTAGCCGTTCTCGACGCCCTTCTTATTGCAGATGAGCAGGTTGTGGGTGATGAGGCGCATCGCTTCTAGCGGCGGACTTATATGTTGAAAATGCATGTCGAAGCGAGTGGAAGCGGTGGGTGGTGTGGCGCACATAGTCATATGATCCTGATGAATACGATATTATATTTGACGGGGGTTGAAGTTGCATGGCGGTCGCAAGATGACAGCAACGAAAAGGATGGCACAAACACTGGCGCTGTATTTTGGCTTCTGCTCGCTCGGTATGCTGTGAAGAATAGCTACCTACAAGTATGGTATATGTTGATAAAGATATACTACGGCGGCGCGGTACATGGGGGCTTTGGCGTGTCAGCACGGACGCCGCTTCCTCAATACTTCTCGCCGCGCTTGGCTGCTCGTAGTGGCGGTGCGCAGTTCGCGCACAGTACAAACAATTTACATAAGGATATCCACATGCGACGCTCGCTCTCGGTCTGCGATGAAGACGCATCTGTCGAGCTGGCTGTAGATAATGCAGAGCACAAACCGATCGGGCAGTCGCTTTCTTCACCAGTCACTGCAGCGCGAGTCAATGAGTCAAACGGATCTATGCCGACTCACTTGTTCTGCTCCCACATGGAGAAGAAGACGAGCAACAAGACGATGGAGATCATGCCGCCGAACATGGCAAAGATGATACGACGCTGATTCCTGCGGTTGAGCTCTTCGACTTTTTCGTTATAATACGGAGCTGGGCCGATTTCGAGGTCAGGACGAACTCGGTACAGCTCCGCTTTCTCCTCGAACGTCAAGCGGCTGCACGGTTGGCACAGCAGAGCACACCACACCAAAGTCAGAACTTCATCTGGATACTCGATTCCACACAACATAATTGCCATGCAGCGTACCGTGGCTCTCGGCCGATAGACGAGGTGCTCGCGTGGATGCTCTGGGCTGCCTGTTGATGTGCGTGGTCCAGAACGAACTCCACGGACGCGCTTTTCCTCAACCCATGGCCGCTGGAAGTCTTGCTGGCGCTCATGCGCAAGATCGAATGCCTGCGCTGCATTGATACGTTGGTGCCGTAGCCCAGCGGCTTCTCCGTGCGGCAGTTCCTGTCGTTTTTAAGGTCTGCGGGCTGTTGGCCAGGAGCGCCGTCGTGACGCCCTCGCGACGCGGACCTGGCTCCGAGCGCACCGCCGTGGCGTACAGCGTCGTGGGCGTCATCATGGAGGACTCGGTGATAATGCTCACCGCGCCCGGGTCCGAGGCCACCCACGGGTACACGAGCTCGGCGTTGGCTGGGTTCTGCATGGGCGTGTCGGCCGCCACGGCCAGTTGAAGCGGCGGTGGCTTGACGATCAGGGCGCTGCTTTCGCCGCTGGCGAGGCTGTTCCGGCGCGGGTCCTCCTCTTCTGGCTCGTCGTCGTCGGGGCGGAGATCACACACTGGGAGCGCCGCCTGCAGGTCTGCCATCGCCGAGGGATCTCGAGAGTGAGGGGCCGCCGACCAACTAAAGAATGGATTCCGCCTAACGACGTTTCTCGCCGCGCCGCGGTGTGCGCCACACGACGGGCGGCTTCTTTGCACCGACGGGCACCGCTCAGGTCACGCTGACCGTCACGGGCAGCACTTCAAGTGCATCGAAAGGCAAGCACAAGAATCGCCAGGGGCCTCTGCATCGGCACCAAGTATCCGAAAGTATTGTAGGCGCGTCTAGAAGTGGCTAAGTCATGTTGACTTTGATGGGCAGGGTGACTCGACTGGAATCTTCCAGCCTCCATGTCACGTTCCTAGCGGCACGATATGTATTTCTTGAGCATGACAAAAACGTCGGCGGCGGCACCGCATTTGAGTCAGACAGCATGGTTGAGAGCGTTTACAATAATATGGAGTAGGGTAGGAGCTATGCACATTTGCTATCATAAGTTTAAAGGTATTCATGTTCTTGAATCGCTTTGGCTACGGTCAACTACGCGGTCAACTATCCATGCAAGAGTGGAGACCAGCAACGCTAAGACACCGTCAGCCCCATTAGAACTGTCACAAGCTCTCCACCGTGGAGTCTTCGGTCGAACTTTGGCCATGTGAGTTTATAGGCAACTGCAGCATTTGCAGTTGGTTTTTGAAATGCACGATTGCTTGCTAAGTCGAACAAGGCGAAACGACGTGCTTGACGTCGTGAACTGCACACTGAAGAATGCTTGCACCTTTAAAAAAAATAAATCAATTCAGCCAGGCCTAACTTCCAGCTAAGTTCACGGCTCTACAAGTACATGCTTGGTGGAGCAGCTCAGGCCAGTGCTGCTGTGCTGCAGTGCTGCAGGCTCGTAAGGGCGTACATGTTGTTGGGCTCAACCTGTAAAAAGTACCGAAACTGTAAAAGTTACTGAAACATTCCTGGGAGATGTTTCGCTGAAACTTCATATTTCACGCCATCTGTTGTTAATGATATCTACCATTAACTGCAATCCTATCAGTTACGACGCCTTCGAATTGGCTGGCGGGCGTGTCAGGCAGCAGTTCGGCCACCACCAACAGCAACTTGTAGCGACGATGGAGCAGTTCGACGGCGACGCGCCGCGCAACCACGTGGAGGCGGAGGCCCGCGATGCCAAGAAGAACCACCGCAAGGACAAGCCCTGGGACAGCGAGGACATCGACCACTGGAAGATCGACCCATGGCAGGACGAGGTAGACGACGACAAGAACGCCGGCAAGAAGATCAAGATGCCCAACCTGCTGGAGGAGAGCTCGTTCGCCACGCTCTTCCCAAGTACCGTGAGAAGTACCTGCGCGAGGTCTGGCCAATCGTCACCAAGGCGCTGGACGCGCACAAGATCTCGTGTGAGCTCAACCTCGTGGAAGGCAGCATGACGGTGCGCACCACGCGCAAGACCACGGACCCGTACATTGTGCTCAAGGCGCGCGACCTGATCAAGCTGCTGGCGCGTAGCATCCCCGTGAACCAGGCGGTCAAGATCCTGGACGACGACGTGCAGTGCGACATCATCAAGATCGGCGGCCTCGTGCGCAACAAGGAGCGCTTCGTCAAGCGCCGTCAGCGACTCGTGGGCCCTGACGGAGCCACGCTCAAGGCCATTGAGCTGCTCACCAACTGCTACGTGCTGGTCCAGGGTAATACCGTGTCGGCTATGGGCAGCTACCACGGTCTGCGCAACGTGCGCAAGATTGTGGAGGACTGCTTCGCCAACATCCACCCGATCTACAACGTCAAGCGCCTCATGATCAAGCGCGAGCTGGCCAAGGACCCCAAGCTCAAAGACGAGAACTGGGAGCGGTTTCTTCCCAACTTCAAGAAGCAGAACGTGCAGACCAAGAAGCCCAAGAAGGTGCGTGAGAAGAAGGACTACACGCCGTTCCCGCCGGCGCCGACGGCCAGCAAGGTGGACAAGGAGATCGAGAGCGGTGAGTACTTCATGAAGGAGCACGAGCGCAAGGCCATGAAGAAGCAGAAGAAGCACGAGGAGAAGCTCCAGGTGCTGCAGAAGCGCAAGGCCGACAAGATGGCCGAGTACGTCGCCCCCAGCGAGAAGGAGACGAGCAAGAAGCGCAAGAAACAGAAGGCCGAGGCCCAGGAGGAGAACAAGCGCGCCACTTCCGTCGAGGCGCTCAAGCAGAAGTTCCTCAGCCAGAAGGTACGCGAAACTTGAACTGTGCATTGCTTCTCCACGAATTTGATTCTAACTTGTATTTTATTTGGTGGCATCTTCACAGAGTGCGAAGACGACAACAGACTCCAAGGCCGCTGCTTCGGTCAGCGACTACGTGGCGATGCCGGCCAAGAAGAAATCAAAGAAGGCCGACGCCTAACTAGACTCAATCCATCCATGACGCTTTCTTTCTCTTCAAAGTTTTATCCCCGCTTCCATGCTTCTCTCTTCCCATGCTTTCGATACCATCTGCAGGTTGCTATCATTCCACACTTCACGGTACTGCTGCACCGCTGAATGTTGAAGCGGTCTTGAAAGGGCGTGGATACTTGGATATTACAGAAAGTCAAGCGAGCACAGGATCCGCGTTACCTCGCAAATCAAAGCCGAGCTCGATGTCGGGACGACCACATCGAAGCCATATTCTGACTCTGGAGCGCTCGCACGCGTCCTCTTCACGCGTCTCCGACGACAGCAAAAGCCCTCGAGCTGCTCGCAAGCCCGAATCCAAACGGTCGCCTCGGCTGAACATTCCCCAGTCCTCTGCCAAGTTTGACACGCAAGTGGCAGGCCTACCGATTCGGTGCCAGGCGATGACCCGGATAACAGCAGCACATGCAGCGATGGAGAGCAAATCGAGACTGGGGCCGCAACAGAGTACCGGCAGCAACAGGGAAGAGGGACGTGGAGGAGCAACTCCAACTTCTACTACTCCCCGACAGAGGGTTCGTAGAGCGAGCTCTGATGGGAATCAAACACGTTCTACGGCTGGGACAGTAGACGCGGTGGACTCTGATCCGCCCATTGGCCTCGTGGTGGCGCTCTTTCACGATGGTTTTGTCTGCCGCCACATCAACAAGGAGAACGAGGGGGTCGAGGGCTTCGCTCAGCCTTACGACGCCGAATCCAGGTGCGTACAGCTCGCTAGTCATTAATCAGAGCTTCAGAACTAAATGGTATCCACTTGGATGCTTCAGTTATTTTCTAGCGTGTATCGATAACGGACGCGTCCCTGAAGGGCTCCCCGATATGGTTGGTAAACCCTTCAGATCCTCCCGATATGAACCCTTTTGTGGTACGATAACACTTACGGTGTTGTTTGTTGTACTGTAGATCGCATGTGCGCACTACAATGGGAGCGTGCTGACCGAGATCCGAGACTACAGGGAGATGCGGGACGTTCTGTGCCCAGTCTCGTCCGCATTCCTACCGGCAGCTTCAGCAATGCCACGAGAACATGACGCAGAGCTTGACCCGAATTCCCGTGTTTGGCAGACGTTGCTCGAGCCAGGAAAGAGCCCGTTACCGATTCACGCACAGGTTTCTCACCTTTTCGAGCCCCCAACCTTGCAATCGATGTTCGACCATTTCCCGGATGTCGCGCCTAACGAGTTGGAGACGCTGGCTATTGATGCTAAGCGGCAGCTTCTTCAGGAAGAAGATGTGTTGCTCTCATCTTCATCGACAGAGTCTTCATCACCGAGAGAAGACTCACATGATTTTGGCTTTTTCCCAGCCGAAATGAACAGATCTGATGAAGGCGCGGGATTTTCAACAACGCCGACGACACGGTCACGGTTGCACAATGGACTAGCGGCTTCTCCACCAGCGTCATTATTGTCACCTATTGAGCGGAAAAGTGCGCGGTCAAGCCTCAATGGCCAAGAAGATAATTCAACGAAGCGGTGCAAGCGGCAAATTGAGACCAAGTCGAAAGGGAAAGCGAGCCGCGAGCCCTTCAAGGAAAGCGCCAGCCTCAAAGTTGAACGCACTGCAAACTCTGATTATGACATTCCTGAAGATCAAGACGTGGAAATGTGTGGATCGCCTAGGTATCATTGCCAGGAACCGCCCCGACGTACGTACAGTGATCTTCTTGCCGAGGATGCAGCATCAGTTACCCCGCTACCAGCGACACAACTGTTTCTATCAAAGCTGAAAGGGAAGAGACGGAGGCCAGACAATGAATTGCGTTATGGCAAGCCTGCGTGGGTGACAATTGCTCATGTGGGGAGATTTTTTCGCGCAGCCACTCGCTTGGAACGTGAACACTCCCGATTTCTCCATGTCGGTGTGCAATTGTTTCATTTTCACGGTCCAATCGTTGAGGCAAACTCACTTTATCTGTTGTTTTTGCGCAGGCAAATGCACAGCGGTTGATGCGAGCAGAGAAACCCCCTCCTCAGGAGACCGAAGTAGGTGGTGTGTATGTGCATTTTGTTTTTCTCCGTCTTCGAATACGGGCGGTGCTGCATCAAACTGATGAATACTCTTAGCACGTAGCAGGCAGTATGCGCTATCTTGCTCGGCAACTTGGTGATTTGACTCGACCCAGCGACGTGATTGCAGTAGCGGGCGCCCGAGAATTGAAAATAGCGGAAGATGAAGGGCGACAGCTTCAAGATCCAGACTGGACGGACAATGGCGAGCGCAGTCCAATGCCAGTGTGGGAATCAGCTGAGAGCGCCATCGCTTTAGTTACCCCCGACAGCGACCCTGCATTGCATCTGCAACGTATCGACAATGATGAGGACATTCTCCTGGAGCACTGCTTTCGGCTCGCAGCCGACTCAGCCAGCGTGACCAAGGACTACCAGCCGACAGTAGCTGCGCCTCACTTCAACTCTTTCGATGACGACGGCAACCTCCAGCTTCAATCTGCCTAGCAACGTTTTCACGTACACACTGAAGAAGATTCCATCCAGTCGCGGGGCATGACGCACTCCTCACTACATGTAGCATAACTAAGCTTGAAAAAATAGTCGTTTTCTAACTCAACTCAAACCTGCCACGTACGACATTCCCCCCAAATTCCACCAAGAACGGTCTTTGGTGTTGACCGAATGCTGCGTTTCATCGCGCTGATGTTTCGCATTGTGCGAGTTCCCTCGATTGCCCACGATACTGATGAAGTCTCGGAACTCCGCTTCAACATGCCGACCGTGCCTACTTCTTGTTGGCCACAATGTGGTCGTAGAGTCCGTCGCAGGCGTCCTCCAATAGATCAAGCACATGGTCGAATCCGCCTTCGTACCACGGATCGGGCACGCGCGTGGCGTCCTTGAAGGTCTTGCAGTAGTTGGTCATCATGGAGATCTTCTGCTTGGCGAGGTCGCGGCACGGCGCGCCGCCCCAGGCCTCCGCGGCCTCGAGCACCGCAGCCTTGTTCTTGTCCTCCATGCAGATGATGTAGTCGAACTCGTCGATGTCCTGCTTGTTGAGCGGCCGTGAGCGCGACGTCATGACGTAGCCGCGCTTCTTGGCCTCCTTGGTCATGCGGGAGTCGGCCGCGTCGCCCTCGTGGTACGACCAGCCGCCGGCGCCGTACCAGTTGGGGTTGCCGCCGCCGGTGCCGCACGAGTCGATGTGGAACGAGGACGCGTCGGCGCCTGCCTTCTTGGCCACGATGCCCTTGAGCACGGCCTCACCGGCGGGGCTGCGGCAGATGTTGCCCAGACACACGAAGAGCACGGACACCATAGTCAAGTGAAGTGAAGTGAGCTGCTGGAGGTGCGCAAATGTAGATGGATACATTTTATGTGTACCACATTATACATGTATCTGGTGTGCACCACACGATTTCAGCAGCAATAACGGATCGCCGTGGCTCTTTAGGACGTCGGAGGCAACATGGGCAAGAAGAAGCGGCGCGACGACGGCGGCGAGGCCTCGCAGCAGCGCCGCATCTTCTGCTACTACTGCGACCGCAACTTCGACGACGAGAAGGTGCTGATCCTGCATCAGAAGGCGCGCCACTTCAAGTGCGCCACCTGCCACAAGAAGCTCAGCACCGTCAGCGGCATGCTCATCCACACGCAGCAGGTGCACAAGGAGAGCCTCAAGAGCATCCCGAACGCCAAGCCGGGCAAGGAGAGCGTAGAGGTCGAGGTCTACGGCATGGAAGGCGTGCCAGGTGAGTCTGCACCCCTGAATTTATTGATACTATGCAAAGTCTGACAGGTTTATATCATGTTTTTAATGCAGACACGGATGGAGGAGTCACCAAGAAGCCGAGGCTGGATGCCCATGGCCCACCAATGATGGGAGGTTATCCGGGTCGAGGAATGCCGCCTCCGCCGTTCATTGGCGGTCGACCACCTCCTCCAATGCAGTATCCGGGTGCCCCTGGTATCGGGCTCCCGATGCGCCCCCCTCCTCCTGGGATTGGAGGCGCTATTCCGCCACCTCCGCCTAGAGGTTTCTGGCGGTGTCATGCCGCCTCCTCGAATGGTGGCACCGCAGGGCTACCCGGGGTATGGTGGTGTTCCGCAGCCGTGGGCAAGAGGCCCGCCACCTCCGGGTACCGTGGTGCCGCCTCCTCAAGTCGGTCTTCCATACGGGGGTCAACCGGCACCGGTGGGAGTGCCGCCGCCTGGAATTGGAGTTGTGGTGCCTCCTCAGGGCTCGACAGTGAGCAATACGAACGTTTTCGACGGTGCAGCACAGAAGGCGGTGAAAAATGACCTCGGACTTGTGTATGCCGATGAAAAGACATCCATGGTACGTAATGATAAATGGGTGGGGTGAAGCTTTGTTACGCAAGCTGACAAATATATTGCTTATTGATTTGAACAGGAGGAGAAACGCGCGCTCCGACCGAAGTACGCCTACAAGCCATTAGGGGTGACTGGCGCTGCCAGCGTAGAAGGAGCAGCATGAGGCATGGTGTTCTTCCACACCAGAACAGTTCAAGCACCACCGTGGCTTGGGATAAAGCACATTCACTCGCTCAAGAAAAAAGGTTGTGTGCCTGTGAGTGTGATCGAAAGGATGGTACGGTCTGCTTTCGGTTTTGGTTGACATCTGATCAAGGGTTTAAAGAAACATTGATTTTCCTCACTTACGGGTTGTTCGTGGTTGGTTCCGGCTGCTGCTGCTGCACCAACCGAAACGTTTGAGTCCAGAAGCGTTGGCTATGTGAGTGGTCTGCTTTGTGTATGCTGGTATTCTCTCTCTCTTTTGTGGCTCTTATTTATGCTTTTTATTTGTTGCTCGCTTAATCCAAATTCAAGTACTTAGGCGTTCATGGCGATCACAAGTCCGGGTAACCGCCATATTTAGAGCAGTAGCTCTTGAAGGTTGCAGACACAGGGCTTGGAATCTGCTCCTGGTCGTATTCCTGCTCGTTGTCTGCGTCGGCGTTATTGTTGCCGATATCCACGTTTGGATCCACGTTAGCTTGGCTCCAATTCATGGTGGGTCCAGGAGTATTGATCTCCATTCGAGATGGTCGAGGGCTTCTGCACATACTGCCAGTGCTGCTGCTGAATGATGACGCTGATTGAGCTGCTTGGTTATCGACGTTGTTCGCCGTGGCACCCGAAGAGGTCGCAGGAAGAACTCCGCCCATGGATTGGAAAGCCGCGAGATTAAAAGCACGCCGAGAGCTGCCATATCCACCGTCATCCTGAGAATCCGACGTACTCCCGATGCTTCCAACAGACTTGCTGTGGCCTCTCCAACGGCTGAGAGGGTTGTTGCGACCAAGTGAGTTATTGCGACCCAGCGAATTGTTGCGGCCGATCGAGTGGTTATTGTTGGCCGGAAAGAACAGGGACCCACTGCGTCTCGCGTTAACGGCAGCTGCTGGGGAGTCGTAGATGCGAAGGAATACACTCGTCGGTGACGCCACAGAGTCTCGCTGATCGGGAGTCGGGTCGGGCAGGTCGTCTGGAGCAGCAGGACCAAGTGGCGGCGTCGCGGGTGGTGGTTGATATCCCGCTCCTTCCGAGTAATGGCTCTTCAGGAACGAGCGGCGCATGATTCGCATGTGCGTCTTCACCTCTTCTTGAGTCACGCTGTGGTGCTTCACTCCCTCTTCGACGTTGCTCACGTTGAGATCCACGAAAATGCCGGTGAGACTCATGACCAGGACGAGGCTTGGCATTGTGAGTGGCGTGATTACGATGAGTGACAGCGCTGGGAAGATCACCATAACTGCCAGAAGCGCTGATCCACCCCCATTTGAAGATGATGCATTCGTGAGACTGCTAATCTCCACGAGCGAGAGCCACACAAGGTAGAAGGCTTGTCCGATGGTGGCAAACTGAAACATTCGCAGCAGCAGCTTCGGACTGTTGAACCAGAACCGGTCGTCGTGGTGGTGCAGCTGTCGGTGGCAAAGCGCCGACATTTGCATTCGGATCGTAGCACGAACAGCGAGCGCAGCCACTTTGAACTTCATCGGACCCTTCTTGCGACGAGCCTTCACGATGTTTTGGAGGTCGTCGCTATGCGCACTCGAGTCTTCCTCTGACTCGTTCATGGATACTGGCGCCGAGTCGGAAGCGGAAGCGGTGGTGGGCCGCCGTTTGCGTCGATTGCGACTTTCTGAGGCTTTGAGGACCTTGTCAAGTCGTGCCTGGATGTCTCTCATCGTAATGACCCGCAGGCGATCGTCGACGATGCCGCGCAATATCTTGAGCACTTTGAAGAAGATGACGACGTTCACGAGCAGCAGCGAAGCTCCCACGCCGATGAAGATCCAGTGGTCTTGCTCAGGGAAGATGGAAGGCAGCAGACAGATTACCAGGAGAATGAGGAACCCGCTTGGATGGATGTTGGTCATGTGGAACAGCAAGTTGCGCATGCAGAGCACATGGTACTTGGCGTACGTCATCCGGTTCTCGTCGTCTTCATTCTCGAAGCCATCCTCTTCTTGGCCCAACGGACGAGCAGGGGCTGACGGTCGCACGCCAAACAGTCGCTCCATCTCGAACGGGTTCTTGTAGATGTAGCCGCTCCTGTTCTGGCAGATATTGTACGCGAGGATCTCGAAGCTCTTCCAGAGGTTCCACTGCTTGCGGATGTTGAAGCGGAAGCCCCAGCCTTCGCGCTGGTATCTCTGGAGCAGCAGACTGTACGCCCTCGATCCCAAGACGAGGTCCATGCCAGACAGCGCCCTCGTCCTCATGGCCATCGTGCGGTACACACCGTCTCCATCAGAGCGTTGGCGAGCACGCATGGCAACGTAATAGTCGTCGGACGGCGTGTCAAGAGTGCGATCTCCGTCGTCGATGAAGCTGCTGCCCGAGCTGTGCGGGTTGAGGTCGCGGGCCAACGAGGAGGCGTCTCGGATGAAGGAGTGCCGCATACGGCGCCCACCTCCACAGTCGTCGCGGTCGCTCATGCTTCCACCAACGCTGGGGTACCGAGGGTCGTAGGTGTCGTCGTGGATGTCGCTGATGCTCTCTCGACGCTCGTTCGGGTGCTTCTTGATCTCCCAGATGAGCTTGGGCACCACGGTACCGATGAACAGCAGCAGCAGCACGATGATGATGAAGTAGATCATGGTGAGGAACACGACGTAGTGGAAGAACTCGTAGAAGTGGAGCTGCTCCGAGGCCGTGAGGTTGTTGAGCGCGAGCGACTTGAGGGCTCCGCTCGTGTTGAGCGTGAAGATTACCATGGACAGGAAGCCGAGGATCATCACCTCCTCGAAGATTCGGTTCACGATCTTGCGGAGCTGCGGACACTTGATGGCGGTGCGGATGTAGTGGATAAGTCGGTCCACGCCGATGGACACGGCGACGATCACCGCCAGCAGGAACACGGCCGTCCGCAGGTTCTCGTGCAGACACTGGGTGTTGCCCACGCCCAGGAACGACGCCGAGTTGTGGCAGTACGGGTTGCCCTCTTCGTCACCTCCTCCAGCCAGCATCCGCTCCCAGTTGCCGTCCAACTCCAGCAGTGCGTCGGGTCCTCGGAGTAGCGGTGACGCGGCAGAAACCACGCGCGTCTTGCAGTCCATGGCGAAGAGCAGCGCTGCGAGCAGAGCGGAGGGCTTGATGGGCAGCCGCGCGGCAGTCGGACGAGCTCGACGCCGCCGTGCTCTGGGGAACAGAGCGTCGATGGCCATTCGAACTAGGTTCTGGGAGCTATATGTCGAAGCTATATTAGTGGAAGATCGCCAGTGGTGGCGTGTGCGACGCGAGTCCAAATCGAGAGTGGTGGTGGTATTGGGGCGGACGACATTAGTACGCCGCTTCGCCAAGCAGCAGGCCGAACGATCAGCAAAGAAAGCCTAGCGCGTTTCACGTGGGTCTGCCCCTATTCTCTGCGCGTTCAACGCCATGACGCCGGTCGCCAGCTGGACGCACGGTGCCAGCTTGAAGCGGCAGCTCGCCGTTGGCGCCCACACAAAAGAATGGCGATCGTCTGGTGGCAGAATCCAGAGGTTCATGGGCATGGTGCTGGTGCTGCGATATGGCAATCGCACAACCGAGCCTCTCTTAGTTTTTTCGCCTCGTGATTGTAGTGCGAGATGGGGAGAAGGTTCCGTTCCGTTCCAGGCACGTCGGAGCATGTCTTCCTGGCAGCACGCGTCCGCAATGTTGGCATCGCTTGGCTCGGGTCGTTGTCGTTGTAGAAGACAGCCGCGTTTGCACGACCGATGCCGCGTAGACTCAAAAGCGCTCGAGGCGACGGCAGCGAGTCCAACGACTGTCTTCGTGGCACCTCGCATGACCCGACAGCAGGTCGGGCATGCATGATCTCCACGTTTAACAGCGGGCCAGCTGAGCTCGCCATTACTGCGCATAAGATTAACTAGCTCAAGCTGAAGCTGAGGGCAAGTTGAAGCCCTTGGAGACTGAACTTTCATGATCACCATGATCACGACCCGACTTTCCTGTTAAGTGTAGCCATGCCGCCCATCCCCCTCTACCACCACCGTTTAACACGTGCAGAAGTCTGTACGTGTTGTAACGACAGGAAAGGAGTGAAGGTCGCTGCACTTCCTGATTCGCATCAGCAAGTGCAAGACCAGGTCGTTCACTTCGTTTTGGGCCAATGCTCACCTGCCAGCGCATGTTGCCGCTGCATGCTGGTGCCTCCCCCCACGCTCACGATGCCAGTATCAAGCTTTCACAATTGAAGCTGCACCATAAGGGGTGGCCGCTTCAAGCTAACTAACTGGTTGCTATGCTGGACGGGAGTGTGCTGGCGGCGTCTCGAGCGCACATTGAAGCGCTGGGCGACGCGGCGGAGGACGCCTTCTACACCATCGACCTGCGGCACGTCGCGAGCCAGTACCGACGCATGGTGGCGCAGCTCCCGCGCGTGCTGCCCTTCTACACCGTCAAATGCCACCCGGACACGCGGGTCCTGTCGCTGCTGGCCAAGCTCGGCGCCGGCGTCGACTGCGCCAGCCAGTCGGAGGTAGCGCTCTCATTGGAGCACGGCGTGCCGCCCGAGCGCATCATCTTCGCCAACACCATGAAGCAGCGCTCGCACCTGCGCTTCGCTCGCGAGCACGACGTCCCGCTCATGGTGTTCGACTCGCGCGACGAGCTGATCAAGATCCAGAGCGAGTTCCCCGAGGCGAAGCTCGTGCTGCGTCTGCAAGTGGACGACTCCAAGGCGCGTCACCAGTTCGGCCCCAAGTTCGGCACCCCCATTTGTGACGTCCCGGCGCTGCTGGAGACGGCGAAGCGTCTGGAGCTCAATGTGATGGGAGTGTGCTTCCACGTCGGCGTCGGGGTGCTGGAAGCGAGCGCGTTCGTCGACGCCATTGTGCGCGCTAAGCGGGCTTTTACTATGGGCTTAGAGGCTGGATACGACTTCACGCTGCTGAATCTTGGAGGGGGCTTTGCTGGCGACGACCTTGGGCCGGTCAAGTTCGAGGACGCGGCCAAAGCGATCAATGCAGCGCTGGACGAGCTCTTCCCCGAAGACAGCGGCGTTGACATCATCTCCGAGCCTGGGCGGTACTTCGTGTCAGCTTGCGCCACGCTCACGGTGAACGTGATCGGATGCAAGGTCGACCCGGAGCTCACCGAGCCCGAGAGTGAAGCCAAGGAGCCCCGCTACATGTACATCGTGAACGACGGCAGACACGGCTCCTTCCAGCACGCCGCACTTGTGTGTGGTGTCGGACCCTGTAGTGCTGAAGAGCGCAAACAAGGGCGAGTCGACGCCGGTTTCGTGCAGTGTGTGGGGCCCGACGATGGACGGCAAGGACGCGATCACCCGAGAGACTGCGCTACCCGTGCTGGAAGTCGGCGACTGGATCACGTTCCCGCGGATGGGGGCCTACAGCTTCGCCACGGGCTCCACCTTCAACGGGTTCTCGCTACCAAGCCGCATCTACATCGAAGAGGAGAAGTAGAGCTTAGCTTTTCTATAAGGATTGCTTGTGTTGCTTCAATATACGTCGAGCCACCATGCCCCCCAGATACAGGTTGACGTTGAAGTCAGCTTTAAGTTGCGCAAAAGTTGCGTTTACGTTGCTCCATCAACTCAAGCATTTCAGTCCCAAAAAAGAGAACAAAAGCTGTGCAGCGAGCATTGCAGTGCTCGCCGCAGCTCCGCGGCGTCATGAACGACCCGTTCTTCGACGAGGTAGGCCTGCTACCACACTCTCTCCTGTTGCACCCCATTCCTCTCGCCCTCACCTCCACGCTCATGCTTTTCTTGCTGCAAAACTCCCGCAGGATGACGGCGAATTCGACGATTTGTACGGGAATCCCCCTCCGGCCGCGTCGTCGCCTGCTGCGCAGCGGAAACCGCGCAGCTCTCCGTCTCCAGCAGCACAGCCACTGACCCCAGGTAGCCGATCGCTTGCTCGTAGCCCTGCAGCCTCCAGCGCTGTCTCCAGTTCGTACGCGAGCAATGCGACGGACTTGGCAGCCTCAGGGAAGCAGGACAAGCGGCGCCGGAAGCACGGCAAGGCACGCCGCAAGGACAGCCAGGAACTGTTCGACGTGCAATGGCAATCGGACGTCGCGGTGAGCAGGTGCGGCCTCTGCAGGGCGGACTTCTCGCTCGTGAGGCGCAAACACCACTGCCGCCATTGTGGGCGCGTCATGTGCTCGGACTGCTCGTCGTTTCTGTTCTTCGAGTTCTCGCACAGGAAGCACCGAGTGTGCTCCACGTGCAACAATCAGCTGCTAGCGGAGCAGGACGCGTACGACCGGGAGACGCTCGCGAATGGGCGAGATACGACGTCGAACTTGTTCGTCGACTCGAGTGATGAGGTGGACGTGACGCCAGTGTCTTCTACGTTGGGTGACGTAAAGCAAAGCAATCTGCGCTCATCCCTAGTGAGTGCGTTCACTCCCAAGCATGGTGGAGATAAGGAGAAGGCGAGGAAAAAACAGGAGAAGAAGGAGAAGAAGGAACGGAAGAAGAGAGAGAAGCTGGAGAAGAAGGGGAATGCTGTGCCGGTTCAGACGGCGAGAATCTCTCGACGACAGGTGGAGGAGGTTGAAGAGAAGCCGGCGGCAAATGGGGCGGCGCTGTTCGATGGTGCAGATGACGAGTGGTTTACTGACGTGCCAGGTCAGCGGACACAATCTCGGGGTAGTGCTGACGACCAGAGTGAGGGGGGATCCAAGGGACCTGGGTGGAGAGATCGCGTTAAGGATACGTACACTGTCACGCCGGATCAACCATCAGTGCTTGCACCGATGGCTGGCAGTAGACTGACTGCTGGTATCACGGGCAATGGCTACATCTCTGAGCAATTCCGGTATGACGACGTGGGGGGACCAGGTCTTGGTCATGACGACGACTCGACCGTCGAGATGCCGAGGCCGAAGCAGCAGCGTGCTACTAAGACCCACACGGACTACAGTGCCAAGCCCAGTCAGCTAAGTGGCAACGGGTACTTCTCGGAGCAGTGTCAGTACGATGATGTAGGTGGGCCCGGGCTTGGCCACGAAGACGCTGGCACAGTTGCTATGCCTCGGCCGAAACAACAGCCAATTGCTGCTACCTACAGCTATGATGGTGTGCAGCCCAGTGGCAAACGCTCGGAGAATGGCAGCGCCGACTATAAATCAAGTTACGAGCAGGAATTTCAGCCGCGACTTACGTTCAAAGACAACCTGAAGGACATTTTCAGCGGGACAAAGCGCCAAGAGTCAACAGGGGTAAAGAAGGAGAAGAAAGCCAGGACTAGCAAGCCTCGTGCTCGAGGAAACCAAAGCATGACGATGGACGAGCTGAACCCGTCCTATTCGTCGGAAGATGAGCCTCGCCTGCCCGCACCTGCCATGCCACGCCCCACGCTCACTCCTGCTCAGCCCACGTTTTACGATGACGATGCCGACAAGTTGGTTGTTGACGACTCGCCTGGGTTCTTCGAAGCAACCATTGCAGAGCGAGAGGAGCAGCGCAAAAAGGAAGAGGAGCAGCAACAGCAGCTAGCAAAGGATATGGCGTGGGTAAATGGTTCAGCAGTGCCTCCGACAGTGCCAGCGCACCGCTTCTCTAGCGAGCAAGACTCGTACAGCCTCGTGGATCCCCCGTCACATACGTCAAACTCTCCGGTTGAAGCTCAACGACGTAGCCGGACTGCTAGTGATGGCGTTGGGAACAAAAGCGCAAAGGGTGGGTTCACAGGCGCACTCAAGCGGTTCTTCGGTATGGGATCCAAGGCGACGGAGAAGGCTACGACGCCACCGAAACCTGCTCCGGTGCCTCGAACTTCTGTTGTGCCCCCGCCAGTAAGGGATGACAGTGCAAAGCAGGACCTGACTGTAATGAGCACCAGTCAGCTCGATCATACCAGCACGCACGAGCAAGTTACGAGCAGACTGGAGCGGCATACTGTGATGGACTATTATGCAGGCGCTCAAGAAGAAGAAGAAGTTCCCGCAGAAGCTACTCGATTCACCATGGCAGGATACGGCGACTTGAAAACGGCTCTCTCTCACTTTGAGGCCTCAGTTCCTCCTCTGGTTAGTGCAGCCAGCCAGAGCTACGATGTACCCCATCAAAAGCCTGAACGAAAGCGCCGAGGTACGTTTGATGATCTTTTCGAATCGCCCAAAAACAACGTATCCAGTGACCGGTACAGTTCGACGGGTGCAAGTGCGTGGGCAACGACAGGAGCTGCTGCAGCAGGTCGAGCGTCGTACGGAGCTCCTGCAGTCGGAGTTGCTCGCTTCGATCAACGACGGTCTTTTGACGAAGGTGATGGCATGCTGCTTGGGGCTGGACCGCAGTCTGATCCACCCGCTGCTCGTTCACTCAACGGCCCTGCTGAGACGTGGAGACAATCTACAGCGAC
Organism: Phytophthora melonis; assembly: GCA_024211575.1. Lineage (NCBI taxonomy): Eukaryota > Oomycota > Peronosporomycetes > Peronosporales > Peronosporaceae > Phytophthora > Phytophthora melonis. The sequence goes on from JAMXKT010000068.1 coordinate 593,248, forward strand.
GTCACTACTGGATGATCGGGTAGACGCATCTCAGTCGGAAGGCCCTGAATTTACGTGGAGCAATGTCCGATCCTCTCCTGGTTTTGGAACTGCCACATATGCCGTGCCAACGAGTCTTCAACCTCGCGCAGTCTACGATGAGAACCGGGAATCCACACGTCATTACGACGCGTCGTCTTCAGCTCAATCAGCACCACTTGGAAATATTATGGATGACTTGAAGCGCAGTTCAACGGTGAACAAGTCTCAAGGCAAGGAGTCTGTTGACGACTTCTTTGCCGAGTTCGAAGAGCCGAATGACTATGTGTTCGACCCTGCAACGGGTGGATACGTCGCTGCACGAGTTCCTCCGCGTGCAGTAGCTGCTCGGCCTGTCAGCCGATCAGAATCAACGGAGTTGGAAGCACCGCAGGCGATGCCGGCTTCCAGAAGTAGTGGTCAGGGCTACTATGCTCCCTCTGAGCCAGTTGTGCGTCCTACCGCGCGCACTGTCGTCTCTCAGGATGGTGCCGCCGAGGAAGTCGACGATGAGGTGGCGGAAATTATCGTCGACAAGATTAGTTCTTTGGAGAGCGAGCTGGCGGCGCTGAAGCAGCTCATCCGTAGTCGGAAAGGAGGCGCGGGCAGCAGCCACGTGGCTAAGCAACATCACAGTGCGACAAGACCGAGTGCCCGGAAAGAGAGCATTTTTGACAACGACAGCAGCGACGAGGAGAGTAGCAAACCACGTGATCCATACGCTACATCGATTCAGCCGGCACAAAAGCGGGAAAGCAGGAAGAGACCGGGTAGCAAGAAGAAGCACGTCAAGAAGCGCAAGGATTCGTTTGCTGATCTATTCGAAGACAGTCCGAACGAAGCTGAAACTCTCGGTGGTGCAACTAGCTACGAAGCTCTTTTCCAGACTGGAGCAACCCAAACCGGGGCTGGTCAAGAACAGGTTAGTGACGACGAGGAAGAGCTTGCTCCCAAATCACGAAGAGCCAAGAGCAAGAAGTCGAGGCGCCGGTCAAGTCGGAAAATCAATGATGTCGTGGCAACTAAAGTTGACTCGGATAGTGAACCAGAGTTTGCGTCACTGAAAGGACGGCGTGGGAAGAAATCTTTCTCGAGACGGGATACCAGCGATGATTTGGAGAGCGCTGGGGTCAAGTCGGATGATCAGCTGGTTACACCAGTACAGGTCGACGTTATTCCTGCTCTGAAGCCTGTGAAAACGCAAGTGGAGGAGGAGGACCCGATCGATGCGCTGTTCGACACATCCGGTGATCATGATGTGGCTAAACTCTATGGTGGAGACAACGCCAACGCGGAAGGCGACGAGAGTTCTGCGGTGAAGCCTCAGATTGTAAAGCTTAGAAGCGAACTGTTCACTCAAGTGTCTTCGACATCCTTGACCGACGACGAAGGAAGTGGCGATACATCCGCTGTAGCGGCCAACGCGAGCTCAGTGGCATCTATCAGCAGAGAACCCAGTGGCCACATCTCTGATTTAAGTGCCCAAGGTCTGGACCAAGCTGACGAGGAGGAAGACTTTGCGATTAACTGGGCGAAGATGCGGACAAGCAAGTCGCGAAGGCGTAAATCCGGTCGGGGCCCTCCTGATTCATCTGTAAATCCCGACGAGAGTGTTGCTGCTGATACTACGACGGACTTGTTGGCGCCCAGTTCGCTGGGCACTAAGTCAGACGTCGAGGTGACTAAAGCTGATGATCTCGGAAACCCCGAGAAAGCGTCCGCTCCAGCTCCAAGTGCTTTTCTTGCGGATGCAGCATCAAACTGGATGTCGGTCAGCACATTGGATGGTGAGAGCGTAAATCTGAGTCTGACTGGCGATGAAGACTTATCGTCCGTGCTAGAATCTGTGGATGAAGCGGAAAGCGTCGAATCGTCTTTCGAAACTGCGCCAACTGGAAGAGAGACTCGTGACGACTTTGAAGCACCAGTCACACCAGTCGTGGAGTCAACTGATATCACCAAGCCAGTTATGGGGGCTGAATCGAGCGCGAATACGAAGGAGGCTGACAGCTCTGATGACCCCGCTGAAGATTTAGTACATTCAGAGTCAAGCCTCGAGGTGCATCTTGGAGTATCGAAGGTGGAACCGCTTAGACCGTCCGATTCTACTTTCGACATTTTTGACAGGTCTGGTGACGTGGATTTCCTGTCCATGAGTACACCGACTGCTACTACGGCAGTTGACTACGAGGCCGACAGTGCTGGCAGTGAGAATAGCGACAGGGAATCGCTCCCAGGCGAGGACGAAGTTTTCAGCTTCGAGATCCAAGCCCCGAAGAAGCGAGCGTCTGAACTTGATGGTCAAACCAGCAGCTCCGTACCCGAGAAGATCGAGTCGTCACCCGCGTCTCCTTTATCTTCAGCGGACGATAATGTTGAGCTCGGTAAATATGCATCGACGCCGAAGCCTTCGTCAAGGACCCCGTCGGTAGATGGCAGTGTTGACGATCCCGAAGACGCGTCGGTGGATGGCGAGGCGGTTCTGGGCAAGGTTGAGTCTCAAGCTTTCGACGCGGACTGGGATCAAATGCAGGCGAAGGAGAAGGAGCGTAAGAAACGTCTTCAAGCCAAGCAGCGACAAGCTCAGCGAGACAAGGTACTTCGGAAGCAAGGCGCGTCATCGAAATCGCTGACACCTCACGGTTCCAGCAAAAGCAAGTCAAAGAGCGGCAAGAAGAAGAAGAAGGATAAAGAGAAGGACGACGGCTCGCAGTCGTCACATCACAAGAAGAGCGGCTCGTCGCGGAAGCACCGGCATCGCGAGAAGGAAGATGAGGCGCCGTCGGAGCCTCCGCGCTCATTAACCGAACTATGACCAAAATGTGCGGGATGAATCGCAGTCTTTAAACCTTCCACAAGGGGGTACTTACTCATTCAACAGAATTACAATATAGATAAAAGCGTACAACCTTCAAACCAGTCTACACATCGTCTGGGTGAAAGTTAAAGTAGGTAGGCACAGTGCCGAATCGCCTCAATGCTTCGTGCGCTTCAGAGGTTTCTGGTGCATGGCAAGCAGCCAGAGACGATGGACAGCGGGAATAATATCCTCGACAGCAACGCGGTCGCCTGGGTTGGCAGCCCAGCCGGCTTCGAGGATCTCCGCGCAAGCTTTCGGGATGCACGGTAATAGTGGGGTCGCTCGCCGTTTGCTACCGAGCGATACACTTCGAGGTGCGACTTGGACTCCCACGGACTACGCGAAGGCACCATGATCTGCCACAGCGTGATCATCAGGCTGTACACATCGACTGCCGTGCCGTAGCGAGCTGTCTTGCCCCCTTGATCATCTCTGGAGCCATGTAGTCGACAGTGCCGGCGATGGTCATGGTTCCGTCAGTCCGTGGCCGCAGCAAGTTGGCTTCTCCGAAATCCGCGAGCTTGATTAGGAAGTCTTGACCCACCAGGAAGTTGTCCGTCTTGATGTCACGGTGAAGGAGCGGGGCGAGAAGCTGTGCAAGTAGGCAACAGCACGACACGCATCCAGCCACGCCTTCAGCTTCGCCGCCATTGTCCAGATCTCGGGGTTTTTACGCAACGTCGCGTCCAGAGCTCCATACTCGCAGAACTCAAAGATGAGCGAGATCGACGGCGGTACCACGCACAGACCGTAGAAGTGAACAACGTTCGGGTGCGACAGCTGCACGTTCAATGCAGTTTCTCGCGAGAATCGCTGCACTTCCTCGTTCGTCACCTGCACATCGGTGTAGATCTTGAGTGCAATAGGCACGGGGGTACTCCTTCGCAGTGTTCCGCGCATGACAATGGACGTAGCACCTTGGGCGATAATACAGTCCAGCTTCAGCGCGGAGAAATCCACAACGTTATGTCGATGCTCCTCGATCATGTGGTGCACATCGTACACTGACGTACGGGTGGAGAAGTTGGTGATCATGCCGCGCTCCGACAGCAAATTCATATAGCGACGCATCGCACTTGACGAGGCCGTCGCACCCGATCCATTGTCGTCGATGGCCAGCCAGTATCTTGTGTCAGCGCGAAGTGACAGCAGAACCGCGACGACGATGAGCGAGTCCAATCCATAGACGACGCAGTGCACGATAGGGAGCGTGGAGATCGGGTCAACTTTGGCAAGCCCCATGATGGAGCTGATGATGTTCATGATCGAGGTGACCACAGCGGCGACGAAGAAGAAGTCGAACGTGGCTCGCGCGTGGAAGACGAACTTGGCCCAGAAGTAGAAAATGAGCAGCAGGAAGTAAATGATCATCGTGATGATGTCCCCGATATCGTTTCCGACTTTATACAGCGTCATGTTGCATACCACGAAGATAATGCACACGCCGCCGGAGTACAGAATCGCGCGTCGCACCGCTTCTTGGGATACGCTGCGCTGGATCATGAGCATTGGCAGCAGCTGCAGCACCCACACAGACGGCATCGTGGTGATACTGCACGGGTAACCGGGGTCGTCAACAAGCTTCAATGCGCGGTAAGTCTTGCCGCTATCGTTCTTGTACGCTTGAAAACTGCCGAAGTACAGTATCAGCCCAATAGCCGACAGGGCCGCAATGGTATACCAGATCGCTTCGTAGCACGGGAGCATGAACGCCGACTCTGTGGACAAACAAACAACAAGAGCGTCAGATGGCAGCCAATCTTTGTGAAAGGTAATTACAGGGACGTACTCAGATTTGAGCTGATGCTGCACGGAGCGCTTCGCAGTACTCGCTTCCGACTTTGACTGCAGAGCATTCCGAGCCAGAAAGACACGATCAAGAACACAAAGTTGTTCATAGCTGGTATCAGCACTCCCGCCACATACGCCGTCGACGCCGAGTAGCTCTCCATGCTCCCAGGCACCGCACACCTTGCAACCATGTGCACTTTATCGGGCGCAGCATTTGACAGCACCGCAGCAATTGCCACCGCCACGGGCACACTCAGCACGGCCATGATCAGCGTTCCCTTCAGCACCAGCGAGTCCCAATTAGGCACCATTCGTCTCCACAGCGACACGAGTCTCTGCTTGGGTCGCCAATGGTGGAAGTGGCGACATTGACACTTGAAACACTTGCGCAGTCGCAATGCCCACCGTGCGCCGCGATCCACCGGCTCCATGGGCGGAATGCCGTCCAGGAAGCTGCTGCGCGAGCGCGTGTTCTCGCTCGGCGTGTTCTGCGCGAGCGGGTCCCCTTCAAACGACCCGTTGCGGCCCGACACGTTGGTCGTGCTGGTCACTCGACTGCCGCGTCCCTCCGCCTTCTGCTCCATGACCGAGTGCAGGATCGCAGATCCCGCTGGCTGCATGCCGAGTCTGTGCGCCGCGTCCTGCGCCGCTGCTGCTGCCTGCTGCACGTCCGTGTCGATGAGGATCGAGGCCTCTCTCGTGGGCATGATGTTGGCTGGGTTCGTGAACACGCTGGCCCCCGTCATGGGGAACAGGTCGCTGATGGAGTCCAGGCGGCGGCGGCGGTCGGATCGCTCGCCTCCGCCTTCGCTGCGCGTGCCGTCGCCGTCGTTGGACGACGCTGGAGGGTACAGGCGGCGCAACGAGTGCAGCGACTGCGGCGCTCGCACGGCCGCCGGACGGCCCCGCAGCGGCCCGCCGTCGCTGTGCGTGCTGCGCAGGAGACCCGGCGACAGCTGCTCGTCGCTCTCCAGCAGCACGAAGCTCGAGCGCGGCGACGCGGCCGCGCCGTCGCGTCCTCCCGGAGACGTCATGCCATGCACTACGGACGTCTATAGAGATAATGGAGACTTTGACGGAAGCTGGTCAAAACATTTGGTGTGTAACAGACTTTTGCCGGACACAGTGGGGGGAAGGGAGAGTACCGTGAGCCTTCGATGATATGGGAAGAAACAATGAATGTTTAAATAAGGTGCGGACATTACGGAGGGGTGGGTGCGGCGGTGGAACGACGCTGTCCCACTGTACCCTGCACCCACAATATACCGGCCGTTTGAAAAAGCTGATTTCCTGTATAAACAAGTTTCTCAATCACTATTTTATATCGCGTTCTAAGGGTGGGTTTGTAGGTAATAACAGTATAGATCAAGGATATAAAAAATATCTGGATAAACAGGGTTATGTGATATGTACTTTGCTGTAAAAGCTGTTCAATGATGTGTCTATTGGAGCCCATCTTCAAACTGGCCATCACTTAAAGTGATTCACTTTACCGCAGAGGTGGTCCCTTCACCACCTTCACCTTGCTCTCGAAGCGAAATGCATTTGCAAGACGATCATTTGGAAGAAAGCACGCACGATAAATGTAATTCCAGTTCACAGCATTTTTGGCGTTAGATTGCAGACGAAAGCCGTTGTTGATCGCCACGTGAACACACAGCACTGAAAAACATACAGCAGTTGAAGTTGAGATCCCGTGACCGCATCCGGGGCAACGCGAGCAAAACTGGAGCGTTAGATTCCGCTTCCCTTGTTGTGCTCGTCGATGAGCATCACGAGGTACGCCGTGGCTGTCTTCAGGAACATGTTCATATTGTCGTGGAGCTCCTGGGTGAAGACAGCCGGCGCCGCAGCAGGAGTGGCACCTGCTGTTGCAGCCGCAGTGACTGCTGGATTGGTTCCGTGCGCAGCCAGCTCCAGCTCGGTCGTCGTACTCGGGGCTGCTGGCAGAAGTTGTCGGAGGATTCTGGAGTTAACGTGCTGCAGAGAGCCCGTCGCCAGGTACTCGGTAACACTTGCAGGCTCGATATCGTCGGCAGACTTGTCTCCTGCAATATTGGCAACCATAAAAATATTTCGTCAGAGACGTCTAGGTTTCACTGGGGCCATCGAGCTGCCACAGAATCTTTGACGAACCTTTGATCAGGCTGCACACTTCGGCATGCGGGAAGCCGCCCTTTTTCTTTAGCTTCTCGAGCTCCTCCGAAAGCTCCGGGCGCTCCTTCATGAGCAGGTCCCAGTCCTTCTTGTACTTCGGAGCGGTCCCAGCAGCCCCAGTAAATCCAGTCGCGCGCTTGAAGTATTCGTAGTCTTGCATGACCTGCAGGTACTTGCTCTTGACTTGCTCTGCAGCATCAACATGACATCATACAGTTAGATCTACATGTAATCGCGAGCATCCCACTCACACTGCCACGATCCCGCTCAACGCACCCTCGTCGAAGTTGGTCTTGCTGTGCTTGTTGAGCTCGTTGGTCACTTCAAGCCACGGCTCGGTGCCTTCCTCGGCGAGCTTATCCTTGTCCGTCTTAACTCTCCAGCACAGGAACATCAGCAGTTTCTCCTCTCGCGGGCCCCAGCCACCAGCTTCCGCCTTCATAGTCACATCAGTGCGAGCCCTTTTGGCTTCCGGCAGCTCGTCCTCGTTTTCGTCCGGCGGACTGGGCCGTTTCGAGGTCAACACCGAAGAGGCCCAAGGCCGGGGCTCCGGCAGCTCCTCCTTGGACTTGGAGATGCGGCGGCAGACGTCAGCATGCGGGAAGCCAAGCTCCTTGAACTGGGTCAGCCGCTTCTCGTTCTCGGGCATGTCCTCGATGACTTTGTCCCATTCTGCATCGGTCAACGAGCGCTCGCCTCCCACGTACTCGAACAGCTCGTAGTCCATGATCAGGCGGTTGCACTTGGACTTGAGCTGGTCTGCTCACATTATTTTATCATAAATAAAAAGTGTTTAATAATCTATAGTGCTTTGATGTCACAGTTAGAGAAAAAAATCCCTTTACCATACCAACGTTAAAGGTGCTGTTGCAGCGGCTGTTGACCTCCTCAGCGACGGCGTCCCAGCCGCGCGGCTTGAGGCCCTTCTTGGTGCGCATCTCCGGGTCGTGACGCGCCTTGTCCACGAGGTCCATCAGCACCTGCTCCTCCGAGACGCTCCACACGGCGCGCTGCTTGCCCCACTCCTGCTTCACCTGGACGCTCATTTTTGTTTTGCTTTGAGAAAATGACACGCCAGACGTTAAAGATATTTTAAGCTGTTCCGTAGGTAACTGTATGCAATTTAGTAGTGATGTCGTTCGCAGCTGTAAAAACAGCAGAAAAATGTCCTTGTGGACGTTTTTTCAAGCGGAAGAAAATAAAAACGAATACGCTCCTAGTGCACCCTACACCACGATACGGAAACGACAAGTGATGGCCGACGGCTACACTACAGCTCTCTGTCCTGGTTGTGGTCGTTGATGAGCATCACGAGGTACGCCGTGGCGGTCTTCAGGAACATGTTGAGGTTGTCGTGCAGCTCCTGCGTCATGGGGACCGGCGCCGATGCTGGCGGAGCAGCTCCAGGAGCCGTGGATCCGTTCGCGGTGACCGCAGCCACCATGTTAGCGGTTGCCGGCAGCAGGTACGAGAGAGCCTTCGCCGACAGAGAAGCCTGCGCACTTGCGACCGCGTGGGCCGACGACGGAGCCTGGTTGGGGATGACCGAGGGCTTGGACGGATCCGGGAGTTGCAGGGCTCCAGTTGACAGATACTCGCTGATGCTAGCTGCGCCCATCCCGTTGGGCGGTGTGTCTCCTGCTCCGTGGCACGCAAACTTAAATTAGTAAGCTTCACTAGTCCCGTGCCTGTCATCGCCATTTGAAGTTGTCCGTGCTGCACTTACCTTTGATCAGGCTGCAGACCTCTGCGTGAGGAAACCCACCCGCCTCCTTGAACTTTTCAAGCTTGATATAATGCTGCGGGCGCTCGCGCATGAGGCATTCCCAGTCCATGTCGCTCGTGGGGATCGTCGCTGGATCACCCGTGAACCCTGTCGCAGCCTTAAACTGGTTGTAGTTTTGCATCAGCTCGACGTACTTGGCATTGGTTTCCTCTGTATATCCATAGTCAGACGTCACACCACAGCATTAGCATGCGGAATTTAACCACCAACCCAATAGCTATGCGCATACTCAGAGTGAAGTTGGTCGTGCAGTACTCATTAAGTCGCGAGGTCATTTCAGCCCACCCGTCCGTGAAGAAGCCCGGCTCGCCCTTAGCTCTCCAGCACAAGAACAGCAGCAATTTCTCCTTGTAGACGTCCCATCCCCCAGTCTTGTCGGCCTCCTCTTTGCAAACCTTCTTGGCCTTCGGCGCGCCACTGTCCGACCGAGCCGCCCGCTTCGCCCGAGGGGCAGCCGAACCTGCGCCTCCTTTGCTCTCAGCAATGCGGCGACAAAGTTCGAGGTGGGGACAGCCCGACTCCTTGAATTGGCGGAGTCTCGACGAGCTTTCGGGCCTCTCCGCAATAATTTTCTCCCAGTCTTCGTCACTAAGAGACCCCTCCCCACCCACTTCGTGGAACAGGTCGTAGTCGATCATGAGACGCGAATACTTGGACCGGATCTGCTCTGTTTTTAGGAGACACAAGATAGATAAAACAACGATCAGTTTTCTTATCTACTATCTCAAGAAAAAAAATAGGTGTGTGATTCTATTTTATTTTCCCCCAAAGAAAATAAAAAATAAAATGACTCACCAACCACGAAAGAGCTCTTGCAGCGCTCGTTGAGCTGCTCCACGATTTTATTCCATGTCTGCGACTTCACACCGCGGCCCGTGCGCGCCTCGGGGTCCTGACGCGCCTTCTCGAAGAGCTCCAACAGCACCTGCTCCTCGTTGAGCCCCCACACGGCGCGGAGCTTGGTCCCCTGCTTCGCTTTCCCACTCATTTTTGCCTGATGGGCTTCAACCGGCGGGAAAAGGATTTTAAGCGTTTTGACAGGAAATTATATGCCGTTACAGAGGAAATCTAACCCTAATCCCATAATTTGAATTTCGGATGCTCGAGCAGCTCCGCCGCCTCGTCCCCACCTCCGTCTCGACACCTCGCCGCTGCGCCATGACGCTGCCACTGTTTGATGCGCACTGCCACTTGCACGACGAGCGTCTGTGGTCTCCCAGCTCCCCATCAAGCTGTCGCAAGCTCGACGGCGTGCTCTCTAGGGCTCACAATGCTAATGTGACTCACGTCGTGTCCTGCGCAACGCACGAGCGAGACTGGCGTGTTCTGGAGCAACTCATGCAGCAGCAACAACAGAACAATTCCCTCACGATCGTCCCTGCATTCGGCTTTCATCCGTGGTGGGCGCGTGAGCTGTCACTGGGGGATTCCGGTGAGGGTCTGAAGCCACTCAGGGACACATTGGCGAGACATCCTGGAGCAAGTGTACGACTAGCTAATTCAACTTCAACTTGAAGTTGCCTTGACCTTGGTGCACTGAAGTGAATCCATCGAACTTACATTTTGATGCAGGTGGGTGAGATCGGTTTGTGCAAGAGCGCTCGAGGGCAACAGGTTCCCATAGAGGTGCAGGTGGTGGTGTTCCAAGTGCAGTTGGCGTTGGCGGCCGAGCTGGGGCGGACCTGCGTGCTGCATTGTGTGGGATACTATGGCAAACTTCTGGAGATTCTACTAGGTGTGAGTCGTGGGGGAGGCCAACTGCCACCGATTCTGGTGTTTCACTCGTACAGCGGCCCACCGGATATGATGCGGTCGTTCTTAGCGCTTCGAGGCACGATGGTCTTCTTCTCGTTGAATGCCAGGCAGCTGACGGATCCGCGGATGAAGAAAGCTGCGACTTGTTGCAAGGAATTGCCACTCGAAGCGCTGCTGCTCGAGACGGATGCCCCTGACCAAGCTCCCTCCGTCGAGCATGCTGAGAAGGTGTTTGATGGCGAGGTACAGCAAGTTGTTGGCGCTCCATTGCTGCTGCAGGAAGACTCGGCCGGTATTAACGAGCCAGCACTGGTGAAACTTGCGCTTCAGAGCGCGGCGGAGATTCGAGGCGTATCGGTTGAGGAACTGGCGGTCGCAGTATACGAAAACTGCAAACAGGCGTTTGCCTTTGATGACTCAACTTCAAACTGAAAAATACACGAAACTGGAATTTGCTTGGAGCCATGAAATGAAACATGCACAAGACTGCTGTGTGTTGCCTCCAGCCTACCTAGATGGCCGCGTAGTCCATGTCGCTATACAGGAGTGATTGCAGCATCGGATCAATGTAATCTGTTGACAGCAGCAAAATGAGTCAGAGCCTTTCAGCCAAGCAACATGCAAAAGACTCTGCCAAGTCACCTTCATCGTACTCGTACTGAATCGTAGCAGAGCGCGCTTTGGCCTTGGCGATGAGTAGAACAACGATCGTCGCTCCCCCAACAAGAAGAGCCGTAGCTTCCACGGCGACGAATGCCCCTCCGTAGGGCACGGGGAAGCTACTTGTGTAGTGGTGTTTCTCTCTGGATATCTCAAGTGGTCTCAAGTCACGTGGCTCCGGGTCCTCTGCTGGTGGCGGTGGCACCGCTGGCTTGCTCTCAAGCGACGCCGGCATCACAACATCGTCCAGAAGCTCCGTCGTGTTCTCGTCCGGGACGCTCTCGAAGGCTTCCGCGATCTGGAACGCTGCATCTCCAGACTCCACCTCAACGGGAACTGCAGACGCATACGCTGCAGCGCCAAGCAACAGCGCAAGCAACGCCGCCGATCGCCCTCGTCGCTGCCGGCGCATGATATCTATACCAATCTGGTTCGCTGTCCCGCCCAACGCCTGACAAAGGGACGCTGATGGACGGACGCCACGCACTGCGTCTAAGATCGCGACTTGTAAGATCTGCGCACCGAAAAGGCGTCGATTAATGAGCCCGACGCATGCTTTTCAGCACAGTACTCGATGTCTTTCTGGTTCTAACGTTTGCTGAGCTGTATGGGGCGATCGTCCAAGTCTACCGGTAGTCGCGCCTACGCCACCATCAAGTCGGCGTCCAAAGCGTCTGCCTACACAATCCACGATGGTCGAGGCATCCGGCACGGCGGCGATGAAGAAGACCTGCTGGGGACCCGACACGTTTGTAGAGCTGAGTGATCTGGCACCGGGGACTGCTCCGCCCTCCAAGTTGCAATCATTCAGGCGGCAGGGTGTGTCGGTCCCACGGCGCTCGTGCTGCCCTACGTCTTCTTGCTGGGCGGATTCCTGCTCACTCTCGTGCTGCTGCCAATCTTCGCGTTCGTGGCGTGCGCCCTTAGACTGCGACTGGTCCAGCTTGGCATCTCGCACGGGGTCTACTCGCTGCATGGACTTGGCGCAATGGCCTTCGGTGCCAAGGGCGCAATCGCGTCGGGGTTTCTCCAGCTCACAGTATCGGGTGGCCTTATCGCGACGTACTTCGCCATTCTCTTTCAAGACCTGCCAGTGTTGCTCAGTCAGGCGCTGGGGTTAAACCTTGAGGACATGGACTCGCCGGACGGGGAAGCCAAGTATCCGTCGATTGTTTGGCTCCTAAGAGACCGCGTGCGGTTTGCAGAGCTCTTGGTAAGCTGGTGCTGGCTTGGGTGATGTCGTTCTCATTCTCGTTGCCATACTGACGTGCTGTTTATCGTCCACAGACTATCGGAGTGGTGATTCCATTCTGTCTGGCGTGGTCTTCCCACCCGAAGTTGAAAATGTCCTGCATTGCGGTGGCTCTGTCGTTATTTGTCGCCTGCTTCTTCGTTCTGGCGAACACACCAGCGCTCCACAAGCGTGACGCGCCCTTGTTTTCGAGAGGAATCACAAGCGACTACTTCGTGATGCACGTGGCCGTTTGCCACTCGATGGCGATTCTGGCGACCGCTTTTGCGAGTCCGCACCACGTTTTCCACTCGTTCTACGCGCTCCGCACGCGATCAATCGGCGGATTTGCTGGTTTGTCCATCGGTTCTACACTGATATCGATCTTCTGGGCGCTTGGCTTTGGTGTCGGCGGGTATTTGTCCTTCTTGTCCGACACTCGAGCCGATGTACTGCAAAACTACATCAGTACTGAAGGAGATCTGCCATCGAAGAATAGCTGGGCGTTCTGGATCATGATACCGTTCTGCTCCATCGTATGCATTGCGCTTGAGGTAACAACTCCACGTAATTTCCGCGACTGAATTTTGTGGATGTGAGCTGATAAACTGCTTGGGCTGTGTGAATGGTGCAGGTCGTCGTCTCTCGGCACACGTTCCTGTTCTTCTCTCGAAATAATTACTCGCTTCGCTCTGAAGAGGACGACGTGTTGTTTTGGTCGCAGACTGGGTCCAGAAGTTACGCGGGGCGACGCAAGTCTGGGGCGAGCAATGGCGTCGCCATAACCCAGTCCAGTTTCGGCTGGAAGAGTAGTCTCGCCACTGCCCTATTGGTGCTCGCACTCGCACAGGTCGCGATCTTCACGCGATACACCATCGCAAAGGCAATGTGCGCTACTGGTGCAATAGGCGGTCTCTCCCTCTTGTTCATTGTCCCCGCTGCGTGCCACTTGAGGTTGACTGTGGGTGACGATGACAACGATCGAGGAGGTTGGCTGCTCATGAAACTCTTCCCCACGCTTAGCATCGCAGCCGGCCTTGTTGGTATCGTCTCTTCCGCCATCGTGGCTGCGGTCCAAGTGTTTCCGTAGTGCTGGCATGCTTCAACAATTTAATACTAAGTACTCCGCATTGTAGTTCGTGGTGTACCTTCGACAGATTTAATCAGCGATACCAGCAGCTTCCGCGCTGAGGTCAATGTGCGAAGGAAGAGGTTGCGATGGTGACCTGCATAAAACAAATGAAGCACGTCACGAAGCTGCAACAATACTGGAAGGTTTCTCGTCGTACCTGAAGTCGATCGCTTGGCAGGCTGGATCATGGCACTTCTGATAGAATACCCGCTGGTCGATGTCTACGATGAACATGACGTTGTTGCTTCTGTGTGGTCGTCGAATGTTCGCACACCAGCGATTACGAGCCATGTGATAGATGATCATCCACGGGTACGCTTGCGCCGATGTTGTCGTGTCTCCAGTCTGTTCTTCGTGGTTTGGTTGTTGGCCCGGTAGAACAGCTAACATCGCGGAGTTGTTCGCCATCAACATTTGGATCGCTCGAATCTCGCCCTGAACGCCGCCGGTGATAGCAATAGAGCGAATGAACGTGTCTAACGCTGGATAGATTGAGCGTCGGCATTCTACTGATGAGCTTGAGAGGGCCTTGGATGTAGATCTGGGAGCCGATAAACGCTTGCTGCGCCCCAACGCGGTAGGAGATGGCTCACAACGAAGCAGTCGGCAACGTCTCGTCGGATCGTTCATCTCCATGGCCTCTAGCGACGGATACGGGCAGACCAGCGTGTGTACAAAAAACTCTTGATCCAGCTCGTCTGGTGTCGAAGATGACGCATTGAGCGGACGTAGGATTGCGTTCTTCTTGAACTTCGACGATCCTAGTACGCGAAACATTCGGTTTCGAGTGTACACGCCCGTGTCAATGAAGAGCTGTTTCTTGTCAACAGGATCATCCTGACCCTCCGCGTTGATGAGAAAAGGCGTGTATAGGTCGTGTGCTGCCAGATTATCGGTATCATCACCGCTGATTGCCACGAGATCGCTAATAAACTCGCGTACAAACTGTGCATATAGGCAAACATGTCAGAATGTATATAGATCACACAGAGCGGATAAAACGTAAACGTACTGCTCCGGCATGAAGGTTGTCGACGAAGAGAGCACCATCAGGTAAGTGAAACTATCCAACAAGACAAGTAGCGGTCCTGGTCAGAAAATATGTACCTTACGTAGCCGGCAATGGTCACTTACAATAAGATGGCGACTGAATTTGGCCGGTGTTGACGAGTCCAGTTGATAAATATTTCCATGGTGCGCGTGAATCCCATACCTGCGCTGCATAACTGATGTCAGATTTTGAAGTTTATCAACTGTCCAATGCTGTACTGTACACGCCCTTACATAGAGCTGGAGTTGAAGCAAGGACACAAGCCGAGCCACCAGCGAATCTCCATCCACGTGGGGATTGATAGCACGCTTGAATTCTAGATCGAAGTAAAGTCGACAGGGTGTGCCCTCGCGAATAATTTCGTAGACGTGGCGCTGATCTACTCGAGTTTTCTTGTAGTTCTTCCAGAACTCGGCAAAGCTTGCAACGAGGAATCGGCGCTTGCCGTCACCAGCGCTCTCAAACGAAAATACACGTGGAATACATGTACGGTCGTCGTTATGCCCGTCATACCCCAACACACCACGAAAAGCTTTCACTCGTCTCCGAAGGGTAGCAACCTGATCAGCAAACTCGAACGCTTCGTGCTGGCGCGGAAACGAGGCGGAAATAGGCGCCGTGCCTTCAAGTTGGCACATCTGTGAGTGCGAGACTCTGAATTGGAGCTTTTCGTAAAACGACCCCCAACTGCCGTCCGCAGGTCCTGGACGTGTCGACTTCGGCGTCCCCGCCCCGTAAAACGCTTCAGCAGACAGCGTTTTCCTTCGTTTCACCATCTCACCAAGCGTTCTAGCTCCACCTGCACGTCGACTTATCTCCCGCTTGGCAAGACACTCTTTGGCTGAGCTGGAGAGCGGGACTTTGGGGAACGCCGTGTGCAGAGCCGCCAGGAGCTCTTCCGCAACTTCAGTGTCATAAAATGCGTCACTGCCGTTGCCTTCGCCTCCCGTTAGCACATATTTTGTTTTTGACTCGGCTCGCCGCACTTGACCGAAGAAATATCCTTGTTGCCATTTATCATCCACGTCCAGCACCACCAGAACACTCGACACGAAGGGAGAAGGGCTGAAAGCAGCAATAAAACGTCAAATACTCGTTCGATTCTGCACAAAGTAACGCAAAATAACCCTCACCTGTACATTGAAAAGCAGGATAAAGCTGCAACCGGCAGCAAAAGACTGGAATGTTGCTGGGATTGCGTTGCATCGGTACTGATCCTTTGGCTTTTGACCAAATAGAGACCTTGCTTTCGTGAGCTCTGGACGTCCACAGACGCAGCTTCTGGATGCGTACTTAACCAGATCTGGAGGCTGAAAGGGAGCACATCCAGCTCGCGCTGCTCCGCGTCCTCGATGGCGTGCAGGGGCGCGCCCAGGGCCCCCGTCCAGACGCGGCACGCCTCGCTCTCGAAGACGTGCGTCATTGTGAGGAGCGAGGCCTAATCTTTTTGATTGGCTGAAAACCTTCAACACGAAAGGTCGTACAGATGGATACATTTATGATACATTTTGTCGTCGATCTTCCAGCAGACTTGCAGTTCACTGTAGCAGACATGGAGGCGATTGTGCTGGACAATGGCTCGGGCTGCTTCAAGGCAGGGTTTTCGGGCGAAGATACGCCACGCACGACCTTCACAACGTGCACAGGGCGAGTGAAGAACCCCGAGTGGTTTGCCAGCCAGGCGCCGAACTGGAAGGCCGAGCTCCGCGACCGCGAAATGTTTGTGGGAACTGAGTGCCAACTGTATCGAGACTTTCTCGAGCTATCCAACCCGATCAACCGCGGCATCGTGGAGGACTGGGACGCATTGGAGCGTATGTGGGAGTTCGTCTTCTCGCAGGAATTGCGCGTGGACCCAGAGACTGCGGCGCTGCCGGTGCTGTGCATCAGTTCGCCGTCGGGACCGAAGAAACAACAGGAGCGCATGGCCCAGCTCATGTTTGAGTCGCAGAAGGTCTGCGGCTTCTACTTCATGCAGCAGTGTGTGTTGTCCCTCTTCGCGTCTGGACGCACCCGCGGACTTGTGGTGGAGGTGGGCCATGGATCGAGCCACGCCATCCCCATCTTCGAGGGCTACGCGCTGCCTCACGCTGCACTGCACTACAACGCTGGGGGAATGGACATCAGTCACCGTCTTCATCTGCTCCTGTCCAAGCGCGGAGTATCATTCCACTCGTTTCCGCTGCACACGATCGACGAAATCAAGGAGTCGACCTGCGCGATGGGGAGCAGCACCAACCAGCAGGCGGGTCAGCAGAACCAACAGGATGAAACGAGCAAACCCTTTGAACTGCCCGACGGGACCATACTACAAGTAGATCGCCACACACAGACAATGCCCGCTGAGGTGCTCTTCAAGCCACAGGAGCTTGGCGACGAGCACCCGTTGCGGCCAGACAAAGGACTGCACGAGTGTGCGGCGGCCAGCATTGCCATGTGCGACAAGGATCTGCAGACTGATTTGCTCAACGCGGTCGTGCTCGCAGGAGGCACCACCATGCTCCCTGGTTTCTCTCGCCGCTTCCAGGACGAGCTCCAGAGCGTCCTGCAGAGCTCTGGGGCTGGCAGCAACGTAAACGTCATCCCGGATCCAGTCGTTCGGGAGCGAGGCTACAACTCGCAGCGCAAAATCGCCGCATGGGTCGGCGGCTCCATGTTCGCATCACTCGACACGTTCCGCGACATCCACATCACCAAGCAGGAGTGGGAAGAGTACCACGAGGCCATCCTGGACCGGAAATGCTTCTAAGAAACACAACTGTAACAGGTGCGCGTGTATTTTGTTTTCAAGGTTACAGGCCGCACCCAAATATAAAAAATAAGGAGCAGAATACACAGAAACATGGAACAACAACTGTAGGGGGGCGAGTTACGTGCGTGAGGCTGGCAGCTCTCAACTGCTGGGCAGAAGCTGAGCAATGAGGTCGGACTCGGATGTGTCATCACTTGGAAGATGCCGAAGAGCTCTAGCAGCCGCAGGGCTGGCGCATGGCGTACTGCATGAAGTGCAGCAGCAGCATGAACATCATGACGGTGTTGAGGTTCCAGTCTGCCAATGCAAGAAAGCGTAACCGGTTAGATACACGCGTGTAACCTCTTAAACACAACGAGAGGTTGGATGTCCACGCACCGCCAAACATGTCGTGCTCGGGCTGCTGCTGCGCGCCTGCCGCCTGCTGGTTGGCCGAGTCGGCATCGGCATCCGCCGCGCGGTTACGTCGCTGCGATCCCGACACTGAGCACGAAGGAGCTGGTGCTGCGTTCTCCATGGCGACGGACGTACGGACTGGACGAGACGCTCCGGTCGAGGACGAGGATAATGCAGAATGAAGAGTCGGAGAACCGAAAATGTGTCAAAGGTCACTAAAGCAAAACCACCTTATTTCACTATGACGTCACTAAAGCGGGTATTGGGTTACAGTACCCCCACAAACAAAGCGTAACCAAGGCAATAATGGACGCCACGCCGGGGACGCTCAAGCGCACGGGGCGGCCTGTGCACCCTCTGTGGGCGCACTTCCACCGCGGAGAGAAGCGTAACCGGTACCACTACCATGCGTACTGCTCATACTGCGTGGCTCGCCATGGCGCGGACCAGGTGCCGCCCACTCGCGGCGTGTCCTCGGACATGCTCCGACACCTGGAGAGCTGTCCGAATTGCCCTCGGAAGGTCGTGGACAGCGTCAAAGAGCTCTGCGGACGACGCGAGCGCAACGCCCACAACAAGAAACATCTGAATGTCAACAGTGGCAACGACTGCAGCAGCCGACGACTGGAGGACGCCGTGAACGAGGAGGAGGACGACGACGACCAAGTGCTGCTACTGGACGCGGTGGCCGTCTCGACGACTGCCTCTGCGGCCATGCACGAGCCGCAGCACACGACAGCGGACGATGCTGCTGCTGTCCTTGCGGCGGCTGCAGGGACGGAGACAGAGACGGAGGACACTTCGCTGGCTGGCAAGAGGACGGCGAGTGAAGCGTTGGAGGACGCATCGGTGGACATGTCTCGTCTCAATCATGTGGACGCTACGGAGGTAGACAAGAGGACGACTTCCAAGAGTGGCGGGGATACTTGGTCATCCCTGCAAAGCGTGGACGCATGGACAGCGGTAACACAGCGGAACAGGAGGACGCGGTGGCGAGGTGGAGGGTGAGTCTGTTGCAGACTGCGGTGGCTGCGGGCATCCCGCTGTCTGCTTTCCAGAAGAGCGAGTTCCAGGAGTTGCTGCAGGTTCTGAGCCCTGCACGAGTCGACAGTGACGAGGTGATCGGGAGTGTGGGTGGCCAAGCGTTTCTCGAGGAGACGGCGGCGAAGCTGGCGCAGAGTCAATTGGACCGCGTGAAGGAAGGCATGCTGAACTCGACGATTAAGAGCGGACTCACGCTGAGTATCACGTTGTGGCATACTCTCGACCTGCAGAATTTAGTGGCGTTCACGCTTGTCAATTCGAACGGAGACGCTGCGTGTGTCCGCGTAGAGGATCTAGGCGGACAAATCCCACCGCTTAACCCGACTAGCGACGAGAACGACAGCTCGGCTTTGATGGCGCAGCTGCTTCCGCTTGCTGACGCCATTGAGGACGTTCTACAGGAGCTGAACGACAAGAACATATGCATCATGGGGGTCGTGGCAGACTCGGCGGAGGCGCTCAGTGCAGCGAAGAGGGTCTGTCGCAGTGAAAAGTGGCGCTCTCTGCTGGTGGTTCCCTGTATGTCTGCGCTGCTCACGTCGCTGGTTGGCAGCGTCCTTACGCACGAGGCTTATTGTGATGCAGTTGGACAGCTCGTGGAGCTGGCGGCCTACTTCTCCAATGCGCGGTTGCAGGCGTCACTGCGCGCCATTTCCGGGGAAGACGATGCTCGAATCCCCCTTCCGACACGGGAACACTGGTTTTCGTTCGTGGTTTGCCTCACCAAGGCCCTCCACTACAGCGACGCTATCACCGCGTTGTGCTCAAGTCAAGACGAGAGAGGCTCTCCTTTAGCTCCGTTGGCTCTTCGTGAACTTGTGCTTGGAGGCAATTCTCGCCTCTGGAAAACTTTACGCGAACTGGCGGTGCTGTTGGCCCCGTTGCGAGAAGCGTATAGTCTCGTGTTTCAAGCAAAGCCAAAGCTGGGCGAGATCAGCAGTGCTTACGACAACGATGACGAGTGTGCGACCACGGTGCATGCGGGGCTCACTCTGGCTCATGTCATGTACCAGCTCGGCCGCATGAGCCAACAGTACGCCGCCTTGGCAGAATCGGCCGATATGTCTTCGTCATCGACTGAGAATACGGCGGTAGTGGCTCAGCGACTGCACGAGCTGTTGGACGTGATGTGGCAGCGATATGATCTACCGACGATGGTTCTTGCCTATGTGTTCGACTTCCACATGGACACCGGACGTCTTGATATGAGCAACACTGCACTACAATGGAAGGCCGTGGCCTCCTACTTCCAGCTATACTTTGAGCGCTGGTTTTGCCAAGCAGACGACAGTCAGGGGCAGACAGGGAATGGATCAACGCTACTGGGCTCGATTCCTAGCGACAAGATCGAGGGGATCCTCAATTCGTACCAGCTTCGCCAGTTCCCGTTCGATGCCGAGACGACAAGCGACTACACAGATGTATCGTCGTTTTACTCGTTCGTGTCCGAGTCGCACCCAGAGATCTGCGCGTTGTGCTGCCGAGTGTACGCCGTCGCACTGGCGTGTGCCGATCTACGCCGTGTGATTCGCGGAATTGGCTTTCTGCCTTCCGTCGCGCAGACTACCGAGCGTCCGGAGCGGGTAGAACTGCTACTGCATGTGGGCTTCGCTTCCGGTTTGAAGAGAACCCGACGCAGCGCGCCACCCGCCTCTGACGGCAGCAACATCCTACCGGAACTACTTCAGGCGAGTCGCCCGGAAGACTTACTTTGCAGCCAGGACGATTGGGAGGCGTTTGCTAGCGACTGGAAGGCACAACTGGACCACGAGCGGGCATTAGACGAGTTGGAGCAACTGCAACAGCTTCAGGCCGATAAATCTTCCAGTTCTGGAGAAGTGCGGTTGTCTCTGGACCAGCTCTTCTTCGAGGCACTCCCACCGCTCCTCGCGGCTGTTGTGGTGGCACCCTCGCCTCATGATCCATCGGGGGCAGTGACGCAGGCATCAGTGGCGTTGTAGCTCACAGATTTACCTTGTCGGAGAGCAGTAAGATAATATATTACCCATGGGAACTCAATATACCAACATAACAGTTTGTGGCACTACATGTAGTTATGGGGTAGCTTGGCGAGCCATTTTCTCGCGAAGCAGGCTCATCCGAGAGATAATCTTGCGCCGATTGATGTCATTTGTTGTCGTCTCCAACTGCACTTGGCAACACGCAAGTGCTCGTTCATAGTCCTCACTCGCCACAAGAGCTAGCACCAAGTTGTTGAGGATAGTTCGTTCACGCTTGGTGTCCTCAATAGCTCGCGTGATATCCAGGCACTGCTGGTAGCAACGCACAGCCTGCTGCGGGTTTTTCTTGTCTAGGTACACGGTTCCGAGGTTGCCGAGCGCGCGCGCTTCCACGACCTGGTCACCCGTTGCACGAGCCATTTCTTGCGCCAACATGAAGCGGAGCAATGCGTCGTCCAACCGCTTTTGCTTGTAAAATTCCATCCCGACGTTGAGTTCATCCAATGCCGAGGTGACCGGAGTTGTCTTGATTGGAGGGAGGGATGCTGTCCCGTCGAACGAGCCGTAGACGTCCGAATTTGCGGCTGCTGTGGGGGTGGCTCGAGTCGGGGCCGATTTCGGTGCGGGCACTGTAGTCGGAGTTGGTGCTTTGGCTTTACCAAGTGATAACGAAGCGAAGTTGCCATAGATGCTAGTAGTATCTTGAGGAATGTTCTGGTAGTCACACCTTGAGGCAACTGGAGGAGGCGGTGCACCAAGTGCTTGCTCCCATTGAGGCTGCTTCTCTTCTAGCTCGTTGGTAAATGAGGCAAATCTGCCGTAGTCACTGGCAGCAGCAGGAATCTCGCGCTCGCTTGAACCAAGGCGTCCTCTGTTGGGTGAACCATTATTGTCCGGAGCCACAGTTGATGGCTTCGTTACCGATACACTCGCGAAAGATCCATAAGCTCCGGTGCTAACAAAGCTTGGCCGCTGCGTAGAATTCGGTGGTGACCTTGATAATGAGACGGTTTGCTGACTTCGTGCTGCCAATTGTTGTGATTCGTTCGCGTATGTGGACGCCAAAGTCGCGAAGCTGGCATAATCTTCCGATATCGTGGTAACTGGCGTTCGGTGGAGGTCGTGCAATGGTGAGCTTGTATTGCCCCTACCAGGTTGCTTCATTGTAGTGGGGTTTGCTTCTTCCTCCGGCTGATGCTGAGCAAATGCTGCGAAACTCCCATACTCGTCACTTGTAAATTGCCCCGGCGAAGCTCCAGCCTTGCCGTTAGCCCACTTCCCTTGAGCTAGGCTTTTGCTGTCGTAATTGCTAGCAGGTACATCACCGGGTAACTCAGCTCGGTGGACAACAGGGGCCGCGAGTGAGTCCACTGAGAAACCTGCGTAGCTGTCAGAAACTGTGTCGAGCTTGTTGCTGGTAACTGCGCTAAACGACGGCATGTTGAGAAACGAGGTTCGCGACGGAGGAGTCCGCGAGAAGAGCATGGATGCTGCGTCAGGCGGCGGTTCCGGCTTGCCGAACGATTCGGTACTAAAGGCCGAGTAGGAATCACACTGATGGTCCTGCATGGCTCTTACAGCAGCCAGTTCTTGGTTACATTTCGCAGAGAACTCCGATGCCACCTACGTCAGTAACAACTCAGTTAGAGACGCTGTTCCGCCCCATACAAGCCCACCAAACGTACCCCGTATTTCAATCTGCCGGAGCTGGACTGGATGAACGCCCCGATCGACGGATACGTACGCTGTCTAACATTACCAGCCGAGCCACCTCGTCTCGCCTCCATGAGTGCATACCCCGGCTCTCCCAGATTCCGCACGAGACAGTTCTTCAGCTCCCGTCGTCCAGGTGTGCTGGAGCTTGTCGAGTGCACTTTGAGGTACGTCAACGTGAATTTTGTGGGGTGCGACTCGGAAAACCTCACCAAGAACGCTCCATCGCTGCATTGCCTAGACGACAGCACGTTCTCCGCTTCCTGGCGCCCTATTTCGCCGTGGAACCAAGGCGCCAAGCCTCCGTTCACGCAGAAGCACGCCACCAACTTGGACAGACTGAGCTCGAGCGGGCCGAACCGTGCGAGGAACCTGCGGAACTGCAGCAATTGCAACACCGACCATAACACCCTTAGTGTGATGTATTATTATGTTAATTTGCATGACTGAAGCGCTCACGTCTTCTTTGGCCACTTGATCGCTTTGATAGGCATCGGGAGAGATGCAGAACTGAGTCACGACGCGCAATTCGTCGCGCGAGAGCTCGGACGGCAGCGACTGCGGGTCGCAAGCGCGCACCAAGGCCGGGAAAAAGACGGCGCGGAAGGGGGCGAGCGGCTGGGCGAGCTCTTCGTCCCACCAGAGCAGCCCCGACGCCTCGCTCTCGGGTCCCATTGATCGGTCACCACCCCTAATTCAAAACTGAGGGTACGAGTAGTAATTCGCTCGTCAAAATAGTATTTTTGCTACTATCCTTTTCCAGGAGTGATATTGAGTCGATGGAGCTCTGAGGGTTGCCGTTGCTGGCGTTGCTGCTGGAGGTGGTTCGATGGAGGCCCTGTCGCTAAGCTGGAACGCATTCGTGGACTGCTTTTGGCCCCGGCGAACCCTCGAGTGGAACCTTGATCTCGAACACTTGACTGTTTCAGGTTGGGAACCACGGGGTTGGTGACGATGTAGCGGGGTGATATCAACGCTTTCAGGTCGTCCTTCGGTTGCGAGGGCGCTGACAGCACTGGAACATCACTAGCAGGGACAGACAGCAACGGTGATCCGACGCTACTTACAAGCTGCGTGGGGATACCAGTAGTTGTCGACGATTGCCGTTGAAGTGCATTCGGCGCGTCCGGAGCTGCCACTCGACCGTTGATCGCGAGAGTCGCTGGGCTCGCGACATTGGATGCAGGACTGCTTCCGAGCAACGACAGCCTCTCATCGGGCTGCCTCTGCTGCATCTTTCGCGAACTGACTGGGGCTTGGTAGTCGCTGGTCAGCACGCTCCCCGCTCTTGGCGACGAAACGAAAGTATGTCGAGTAGAT
Source organism: Phytophthora melonis (assembly GCA_024211575.1). Classification (NCBI taxonomy): domain Eukaryota; phylum Oomycota; class Peronosporomycetes; order Peronosporales; family Peronosporaceae; genus Phytophthora; species Phytophthora melonis. The sequence continues at coordinate 616,875 of JAMXKT010000068.1, forward strand.
GACGGGGGCTTGATAGGTTTCTGCTGGGCAGATAGGAAAATGCCAGCGGCTTCAGCGGTGATAACGTTGCTGGCTCGTGGGGACAACATCGACGCCCCCAAGAAGCCTCTGTGCGGAGTCTGGGGTCTTGCTGGAGACACCTCTGAGCTCTCTTGGAACTGCAGTTGGATCCTTTTGATCGATGCCTCTCGAGGCGTCGCTGGTTTACTACTGACGATCGTCATCAATGGTGCAGTCAGACTGCTATTGTTGATGAAAAAGTTCGGAGGTATGTTCCTCGTAGCGCCGCCTCCAACCGACAGCGCCGTTCCGTCGGCAGTGGACTGCGGTGCTCTTTGAAGCTGCGCACGCTGGACAGCAAATGTCTGTCGGGGATTTACAGGTGCAGCGGCCATGGCCATGCTGGCTGCTGCCTCTGCGACAGCAGCAGCACGAACTGTAAAAGGTTCTCGCGGTTTGCCTGAATTGGCACCACTCGGGATCAAGAGGTATCCAGGTGCATTGGGGTCATGAGCGCCCGTGCGGAGTGCCGACCCTGACGCTTCAATGTGGCTCACCTGCAGCCCTGGCGAGTAGGTTGCATCCCGAGGACTATCAACTTTACCAGAGACCGACTGCAGAATCTGATCCCGTCGATGCTGACTCGAGTTGGACGCACTTCGGGACCTTCGACGCGGAAATGCCGGTCTGCCGTCCGCTATGGATTTGGAGACGACCATGCCATCCATCAAACCAATGTTGAGAATAACGCCACCTCCGCGAGTGAAGATATTTGGCGAAATCGCCCGCTGTACTGTAGTTTCTCGTCTTGGAGAAACGAGTACAGGTTCGGCTGGATAGTTCTGCGCAGTCAAGGGAGAAGTCCCAGCGTTATTACCGTCGGATCCTGTTCAAATGACGCACATCCGAATTAGCTGACGAGGTTTTGCTGTACATATGATGGGGGCTGCGTACCAGAAGTATCGGTTGTGAGGTTGAGAGCCTTCGAGCTAGCGTGTACCGAGAACTTTCGCCTCGGCGAGTCTTGACCACTGCCAGACCGACTTCGGCGACGCTGCGACGTCGATTCTGATCCTAAATACAAACGGACCGTGAGATATCCAGATTCATCGTAAGTTGACAGCACACGCGTTACCTTTCGCACCGCTTGCATGTGAACCATCCCTAGTAGACGAGCGCCTACGATCACGCGACCGTGACCTGCTGCTGTCCTGACTATTCGATGGCCGCTGCTGCTCCGAGGGGTTGCTGTGGTTATTTCCTCGCTCAAGTGATTGGTTTGCTTCAGCAGCGAGCTTCACCTGGTCCCGATAGTAACCAAACTCGCCACTGTTCAACTCGCGCTGAAGGTCCTGTTTGATCCCCTCCATCGTGACTCCTTTCGACTCCTCCAGAATATCAACAGCGGACACATCTGAACGATACGAAGTATATATGGTAAGCATCGGAGAGCATCGTCAGCAAAATAAAGAGAAGGCGAACGGACCTTTGAGAGATTTCAGCATGTGACGATCATTGAGCAAATACGTCAAGCAGTGAGTGATACAATAGAGTAGCGAGATGTACTTCAAATGAAGCGGCTGTTAGTAAGTAGACATCTCAAAGTGTGCATTGGGCATGAAACACTTACATCCTCCTGGTCAACAGTATCAGTCCACAGATCTAAATATCACAACATTAGTTAGAATAGTGTTCAACGCCGTGAAAACGCAGTACTTTACGCACCGACCAACTCGAACATGGACAAATGGAAGAAAGCGTAGTCCAGATGGTCTTCCTCCCCACTGTCTCGCTTCCAGTCGTCCAGAATCAGTTCCTTGGAGGCGGCGATGTCAAACTCAGGCAGGATCAAGCGGTGCAAACACAACATGTACGTCTCGTAATCGGAAAACTTGAGTTTCTTCTCTCCGTTCCTCAGTGCGCAGTTCCAGAGGCGTTGGGTGAGCGCAATCATGTGAGGGTGCTGCTGAAGACTAACGCGTTTCGCCAGGTTATCCTACAAGAATGGTCAATAACAACGTGACCTCGTCAGAGCAGGCTACTGCGATGGCCAAATACCTTTCAGATACCTCGGTGTAGTGATCCAGGTTGCCTTGCTGGCGGTAGGTGACCTCCGCTCCGGACGTCGAGTCGATCTCGGCGACTACGTGTCTGTATATCACGCATAAAAACAGTGAGTAGGGGTGTTTGGTCACATACCAAGCACTGATAACTAACTGTTCATACCCTTCCTCTACGAGCTTCTGTACTTTAGTTTGGACAGTAGAAACAGCAGTGGCCGAGATTCGAGGCACCTCCAACGCAACGCTTCGTTGTTCCTCGCTGACCGTCGGGACAGCGGCTTTGATGTTGCCCAAAAGCGATAAAGGCGTTCTTTTCAGGTGGATCAGAGCTCGAACAGTGCCCTTGAACGTGCGTAGCTTGCGGTAGTAGGCCTTGAGAGAGCCCAGCATTGAACCCCGGCGAGATGCCGTCGAGAGTTTTGGAGCAATGGGGCTCGCCGCTGGGGCTTCACATGGCTGTGGTCGCGGTTGCTGCTCAGGTTTCTGCTCGTGTATTTGCTGCAAGGCCCGTCCTGATCCCTGCAGCTCGATCTTACTGCCGGCTCGTATCGGGAAGCTGCCCGACACAATGCTCAGTCGTCGATCAGCCACCGATGTCCTCCTGAACGAGCCTCGCTCCTCCGCGGGCTGCATCCATGGCTCTCGGGTCATGGCTCAATGTCGTGACGGACTGCACACGCAAAGCTTTGAAACCAGGAGGACGCCGCAAATAGGAGGTCATCATGATCTAACGTGGGAAGTGAACAGCCAAAATAGAGACCAAGCTCTGCGAGTTCATCACCAAAGTATACTGCTGCTCTTCTTCATCACTGCATCCTGGCTGAATTGATCATCAACTCAAACGAACGAGCTCAATGCAGCAAGGGCCGGAAGTCAAACGACAGTCCGCAATCTTCGTTCTTGTCTCCAAACTCGATCCGTCCTCACAGCCAGTGCTGTTCTTCCCGTACCCCGCCTCCGTTCAACTCGAGCGACAATGCCCTGCTGGGTACGAAGGTGAGAACTACGAAGCATGAGCACCGTACTGCCCCTTGAAACTGTGCTGACTATCGTGCTTCTTGTACGCTTAGTCCGCCAATTCTCCGCTGATGAATCAGATCTGCGACTGACCTTTGCAGGCACCCAGCGATTCTTGTACAACGCCATCACCAACTCTCTTCGAGCGACCAACGTCCGCAAGACAACATCAACCAGCACGTGGAACATCTTCTGGGGTGAGCACCTGAAGACGCAGGAGTACGCAGCGCTGCTCCCTTTCCAGCGAGTGAATCATTTCCCAGGTAGCTTCGAGCTCGGACGCAAGGACCGCCTGTGCGCCCACCTGCTTCGAATGAGAAAGAAACACCCTGCGGCGTACGCTGAGGTCATCCCAGAGACGTATCTCACTGCAAACGACTACGACAAGCAGCAGTTCCTAACGCGCTTCCACGCCGAGCCGAGTGTTGTGTGGATCCTCAAGCCGCCGAACTTGTCGTGTGGACGAGGCATCAAACTCGTGTCTGCCAGCACCCACGCTGCTCCAAAGCTCTCCAAGAAGAGGGCGTACGTCGTACAGCGCTACGTGGCAGACCCGTTCCTCATTAACGGCCTCAAGTTTGACCTGCGCGTTTACGTTGCGGTGACATCGTACGACCCACTGCGGATCTACCTCTTCCACGACGGATTGGTGCGCTTTTGCACGGAGAAGTACTCTATGAGCAAGAGTTCGTTGAAGAATCCGTTCGGCCACCTCACCAACTACAGCATCAACAAGAAGAATGCGGCGGCATTCAAAAAGAACCAAGACGACGCCCAAGCGGACGAGGCTCACGCGTTGTCAAGCAGTAAGTGGAGTCTTCAGATGCTCTTCAAGTACCTGCGCGACCAAGGGAAAGCTCGTGAACTTGCGAACTTCCAGCAAGCGCTTGAAGACTTGATTGTCAAGACTTTGATCGCTGTGGAGGATAAACTCGCGTCTGCCTCCAGCGTCAGCAATAGTCGGCGCAATGGCTTTGAGCTGTACGGGTTTGATGTGCTGCTTGAAGGTGAGAGCATGAAGCCCCGGCTGCTGGAGGTGAACGTCTTCCCGTCTCTCAGCAGCTCGTCACCGATGGATAAGCGCATCAAGACGGTACTTGTGAGCGACCTGTTCCAACTGGTTGGGATTCCTTTCGTAGACCCACGCAGAGGAGCCCAACAACTGGACAAGGCCAAGCAAGAGCGACTACACGGGATCAAGCAGCCTCGACAGTCGAGTGCAAGTCTCACCACGTCAATCCTCCGCAAAGAGAAGGAAGCTCAGAGACGACGACGTGCCCTGGATGAACTGCAGGGAGCGGCTAGCGGTATGATGATGAACCAGATCGAAGGCGAGGACCTCCAGCTTGTCAAAGAGATGGAGGAAGAGCTCCACCGCTGCGGCCACTTCAAACGCATTTTCCCAACGCCACAATCGTTTGACAAGCACTCGGAGCTCTTCGACACGCTGCGCTACCGCAATCTGCTGTGTATGAGGTGGCTGCAGCACACAAACCAAGACGGGGCGCGGAGACTGCCCCCAACTGGGAAGAAATAAGGGAGATACGCGCTTGTTTGTTAGTCACTTCCTGCAACGGCTACGTCTGCTTCATCTTCAGCTTCAGCTACTTCGTCTCGCCTCGCATCGCCCGGGTCTGTATTATTCGTCTCCTCCGTCGCCGTCGACTCCACCTCGTCAGAATCCACGTTGCTCTTCTCTTTCTGCTCCATCTTCTCCACAGCTTTCGCCGTGCTCAACTGGCTCAGCTGATCTTCCAACTGCGAGAACTTCTGCTGAATCTGAGCGAGATTCGCCTGCACGTTGGCATCCTTTGCATCCATCTTCTTGTGCAGCTGGAACAGAGCTTGCTCCGAGAACGCCAGTCGCTGCGACAACGTGGACAACTTTGCATCGATTACACGCGCAATCTTCGTCTCCATCTCCCGCTCGAGTGTCTGCTGGAAGCCCCTCAAGATCATCTGCACGTCCGGAGCAGCACCCGCAGCTCCAACCCCCATCGCAGCCATCTTCGCCGCCAGACCCGCAGCACTACAGCGACAATAACCATACAAAAACGAACCTCAATATTCCGCCTCCATCTATTTTCACAACTTCTCGTGATCATATCTTACCTTGAATCAACCGTAGCAACGGGCTCCATGGGCACGAAGACGCATTGGAATTGCTGCAAATCCAGCGCGCTCTTGTCGCCCGTGAGCGACACGAACTTGACCCGCAGCACGCACAGACTCTTGAGCACATCGCAGTCGCGGTCGCTCTGCTTGAAGGCCGGCGACATGGCGAAGAGCTGCGGCTCCTCCCCGTGCGCGCTCTGCTTGGCGCCCCGGAACGTGCCTAAATACGCCTCGCCCTGCTCCTCCTCGCCCAGCATGTTGCGGCGCGTGCCCTCGGCGTGAAGCTCGATGTGGCGGGCCGAGCATTGGACCTGCAGCTGGAGCTGCAGACAGCGCAGCGGCTGTGTGGGCCACTGCAGCTCCAGCTCGCACGCGGCGGAGGCGTCAGCATCAGCATCAGCTTCAGGGCGCGTCAAGCGCAGCGGGAGAGCGGAGAGCGCAGCCACGCCGCCGCGCGCGTCTGGCAGCTCCTGCACCTTGAGCTCGGCGGCTGCATCCGAGACGCCCCACGAGCAGCGCCACGTCACAGACGCCATGATGACTGGCAAGTGAAATGGCTACGTACGACGAAATCCTGTCGAAACTGATAATACTTACCAACGGCGGCAGGTTATATATTACCGCGGTATCGTCCGCTTCTGTCACCCCGCTGACTCCTAGCTGCAGTAGTTAAGTACTTAAGTAGCAGGGTGGTGGATGCTTGTTACATCCATGCCATCGATCTATTATATTCAATCAAGCGTCGCTGTGCTCAGTCGTCTTCCTAGTGAGGGAGAGAACAATGTGCATCTGTCGCCGTGTCGGAGAGCTCCTGGAGCCCAAAACACTCCATCTCTACTCCCCAAAACTATTTAATTTCAGGTTCTCCCCTCAACCTGCAACCGTTTGATTACGTGTGTTGCCCATTCAGTGCCATCGGTTTCTCTTGTTTTGGGTTCGGAAGCTCCACGTGTCGTGCCACCTCTCCAAGCGCACAAAGCCTCCCGCCGTTGCCATTCGCCTATCGTCTCGTAAGCGGTAGCTCGCCCCAGTTCGCGGCCGCCATGTTGGAGTACGACAACTCGGCCTTCTACTACTTCTCGGTGTCGCTCTGCGCGCTGTACGCGGTGCCCGTGACGTTCCTGTCGCTGCGCCGCATCGTGTACGGCGTGTTCCTCAGGACCGGCTCATCGACAAGAGCCACGTGCGCTGCGAGCGCGAGCTGCGCAAGCTCAAGCAGCTGCAGGCCGAGAAGACGGCCCTCCGCAATGTGTTCTCCATCCCCTTCGTGCTCAACCTGCTCGTGCTGGCCGCCGTGTGGTACGCGCTCGTGCGCATGACGCTGCTGCTCAAGGACGACTCGGAGATCAAGTCGTTCGACCCGTTCGCCATCCTCGGCATCGCCGCGGGCGCCACGGAGCGCGAGATCAAGCGCGCGTACCGCAAGATGAGTCTGCTCTACCACCCGGACAAGAACCAGGGCGACGCCGTGGCCGAGCAGAAGTTCATGCTCGTGGCCAAGGCCTACGAGGCGCTCACGGACGAGGTGGCCAAGGCCAACTACGAGAAGTTCGGCAACCCGGACGGCCGCCAGGCGCTGCAGCTGTCCATCGGCCTGCCCACGTTCCTGCTGGACCCGGCCAACCACAACATCGTGCTGTTCCTGTACCTGATCATCCTCGTCGTGGCCATCCCGAGCTGCGTGGCGCTCTGGTACTCGCACTCGAAGAAGTACGGCGACAGCATGATCATGTACGACACGTACGGCTTCTACAACTTCGCCATGTCGCAGCACTCGCACCCGCGCTTGCTGCCCGAGATCCTGGCCGGCTCGGCCGAGTTCCGCGAGATCCGCGCCGCGCCTCGGACGACGCCGAGCTGGGCGGCCTCTTCAAGAAGTTCAAGCAGGCGGACATGATGACCAAGCCCAAGTTCAACCACCCGGCCATCGCCAAGGCCAACCTGCTGCTGCACGCGCACTTTTTGCGCGAGAAGCTGAGCCCGACGCTGCAGGGCGACCTGCACGCCATGCTCAAGAAGGGCATCCAGCTCGTGGACGGCATGCTCGAGATCTCGGTCATGAAGTCGTGGCTGCAGACGACGCTCAACCTGATGGAGATGCAGCAGTTCCTGACGCAGGGCATGTGGTTCAAGGACCCGCCGTTCCTGCAGCTGCCCCACCTGACGGAGGCCGAGGTCAAGCACATTGTCACGGGCAAGAACGCGGTGCGCAGCATGCACCAGTACATTGCCATGAAGCCCGAGGAGCGCAAGGGCCTGAGCGGCCTCTCGGAGGAGGACCGCGCCGAGGTCAACAAGGTGCTCGAGATGATGCCCCACATGGAGCTCTCCATCGCGATCGGCGTCGAGGACGAAGAGTTCATCGCCGAGGGCGACATCATGACGGTCACCGTCAAGCTCACGCGTCAGAACGTCAAGGAGGGCGACACGTGCGACCTCGTGTACGCCCCGCGCTTCCCGTACCCCAAGATGGAGCGCTGGTACTGCGTCGTGGGCGACGTCAAGATGAACCACCTGCACGCCTTCGCTAAGATGACGTCTCAGGAGCGCGTCATCGAACAGAAGCTGCAGCTGCAGGCCCCGCCCAAGGCCGGCACGTACCAGCTGGATATCTTCGTCAAGAGCGACTCATACGTCGGCATGGACCTGCGCGCCGTTGCCAAGGTGGGTTTTGAGCTTATTGATTTGGTTATATTGCCGTTAGATAGTTTTCTGACCTTGTTTTATTTGTTTTGCTGCAGTTCAACGTTGCCCCCGCATCCACACTGCCGGTGTACCAGCCGCACCCGGAGGATTTGGAGTTAGATAACGAGCCCACGTTGTTCGAGCAGGTGATGAACGCTGCGGACTCGAGTGATAGCGAGGAGGAGGACGAGGACCTGGAGCCGGAGCAGGCCGAGGAGAGCAAGAAGGACAAATAGAGTGCGAGCGCAGCTAGTCTGTCTGCTTTGCCGTGAAACGACGCAAGCAGTGCCATGACGGTGTAAACTCGGTTTGTGTTGTTGCGTACTTGTTGTTGTTGTTGTTGTGTCGGTGCTGGTGGGCTGCCCACTGAAGCCAGATAGGTTCCTCTCACCCTTTTGTCTGGATGGGATCTGTGCGTGACTTGCGAGCGGGTTAGTCGATTGAGCGAGACCCAATTGCAACGAGTATCCTTCATCTGGCGAGGATACTGCTGTACGTCTTCTAGGTGCGTCGGCCTTACAGCGAGCTGCTCAGTTGGCATGCATATGTTGTCGGCTGACAACTTCAACGTCGAACATAGATCGACTGAGGAGACGGAGAGACGAAGCAGAGGACCGAGGACTGGGAATCTACCCAGCTGTAGCCATGACTCAAGGATTCGTCTTCGTGAGCTCTGATCGCAACAAGCACTGGGCCTGTCCGCCATCAAAATATCGCGCCCATAACTCACGAGTGCGAGTTAGATCGAGACACCACAACGCAGCGAACTGAAGCAGCGCGTATCCCGCTTCAACGAAGCGCCAAAGGATCGTAGAGTACAAGCCTCTCAGAGATCGGAGCACGTCACCAAGGACGAGTGAGTTTCTCTAAGCGAAGCAGTAGATGAGGGCGACGAAGCTTCTTTACCTGTTCGAGACGTCGAAAATGGCCATGTAGAAGCCCATCGTGGTGAGCGTATCCAGCCAGGAGCTCGGTGGAGGCCAAGCCAAGGGAAGCAGGGCGGGGCCGCAGCTCGCCTTCGCATGGTTCACATCTCAATTTCCTCGACTGCGACCGCCAGCTCTCAGCCCGGTGCATTTCTCCTCTCTCCAGTCCCTCCAAGCTCGAATGCTGTCCGTCTCAGCGTGGTCGCTGGGTGTTTTGGCGCTGTCAGCTCAGCTCGTGTCCCCGGTGGTGGCTTTGGTGAGAGTTCCCAGCAGATTTACTCGGAGTGGAAGCAGTCCAGCTATTACAGCCACGCCGTCCAGGTTGTCAACACAGTCGGCGGAACGGCGGCTGGATCCTTCACGTCAGCCAAGAACGGCGTGTCGAGCAGCGGCAGTTCTGCCGTCGAGGTGAGTGTGGGCTCGCTTGAATCCAATGAGACCATCACGTTTCCAACATCCTCGTCATCATCGGGATCATCCACGGTCGTGGCCACCATCACGGAGACGGAGGAACAGCAGCGATTTGACCAGGCTCTGGCTGCCATCGCGGAGCTTCGGGCGCTGCACCCCCACGCCAACTTCTCGATCAACACGCCGTTCGTGCTCTTGACGTCGGACGAGTTCCTCGCCTATGTCAACCGCTATGCCATCGACCCTGGCTCGAACCCCGTCAAGGCCGGAACAAGCCCGACTGTCGGGATGTTCGCGGCAGACACGGGGAACTCCAACAGTACCGTCACTTCCAGTTCAAGCGGCGACATCAGGACGTCTTCGGCGGCCTCAGGGGAGACCCCGGACTGGCAACAGGCTGGTTGCGTCACGGCTGTCAAGGACCAAGGAGAGTGTGGAGCTTGCTGGGCGTTCTCGGCTACTGCAGCGATGGAGTCGGGGTACTGCGTGGCCACAGGGGGCTCACTGCCTGGCTTGTCGGACCAGCAGCTCATTAGCTGCGACGGCGAGGACGGCAACAGCGGCTGTGGCGGAGGCTACGCTGCGTACACAATGGACTGGGTGGCCAACGAGCGCAGTGGCAAGATGTGCACGCTCGACTCCTACCCGTTCGCTTCAGACGATGGCAACGTGCCGAGCTGCTCGATGAGTTCCTGCACAGAGTTCGACGTGGGCGTGACGGGCTACGACTCGGTCCGCGAAGATGCCGGCGCTATCGAGGACGCAGTGCGCAAGCAGCCCGTGTCGATCTTCCTCTACAGCGGCTCGAGCGCCTTCCAGTACTACTCGAGCGGCGTGCTCACGGGCGAGAACTGCGATAAGACTGGCTCACACTCGGCACTTGCGGTGGGCTTCGGCGAGACGGACGACAACGTGTTGTACTGGCGCATCAAGAACCAGTGGGGCACGTCGTGGGGCGAGAATGGCTACGTCCGCGTCCAGCGCCGCTACTCGGGCGACAGCGAAGGCGCCTGCGGTGTCGAAATGTACGCGACCTGGCCCACTTTTGATGTTTCGGCTAGCTCAGCTCCATCCGTGACGACTGCAGCCCCTTCCGTGACGACTTCGGCTCCGTCCGTAACTACTCCAGCTCCGTCCGTGACGACATCAGCCCCCTCTGTCACGGCTGCGACGCCAACCAGAACGCCGTCCGCCTCTCATGCCGCTACGACGCCTTCGCCTTCGGTAACAAAAGCTGCTCCTGTCACGGATACTCCTACTGCTCTGAACACGGTAGACCAAACGGCCTCGGGCTCAGACTCGAACGAGACGGTGGACCAGGTGAGCGCTTCCTCGGGCTCGACCAGGCTGTATGAAGCGGTAACTTCGGACTCCAGCGCTGTTGAGGACGCTTCAAACTCTTCGACGACGCCAAGTGTGGTTCAAAGCGACAGCGTTGCGGGTGACGCCTCGTACGCTTCGGATGCGACGCCTTCACCGACGATGCCTTCCGACAGCGTTACAGGAGCATCAACGCCCAGCGCGGGCAAGCGGGACTGCGCTATGTAATAAGCTGCTGCAACGTGCTTACCACTGTGTCGTGAGTAACTTCAAGTAACCAAACAAACTGCTGGTACTACTTGTACTGTTGTAGATCACAAACTTTGTCGGCGTTGTCCAGGAATCCTTGCATTATCCGTTGTAGGCACCTTGTAAGCCAGGCTACCGTACAATCTCCACGAGACGAACGCTTTTGCATGCAAGATGGTCTCGGCACGAGCACAACGAGTTGACAAGAAGGAGGAAGCATTTTACATCTCGGCGCTTTGACGACACGCCACGTACGTCGCAGGATCACGTCGTCAACCCAAGCAGCCAGCTGGTGGGACCACCATTGCAGGGATATCGGAGCCAGCTGAAGTCGTGCTGGAAATCAACGCCGTATCTGCACACGACTAAAGGTTTCTCGTTGCTTGGGCTCTCATAAAATCGCCTAATAAGCTGCTGTGGGATACATGTAGACCCCAGGCTTCACACTGGTGACCCTACAGGTGGATGGGCTGCTTCGTTTCAAGCTTGAAGTGGGATCAGCCAGCCGCCAATCAGAAGCGCGCAGATGAGTTCGGATCTTTATCTTGGTGTTTGTAAGGGGTCGGACTTCACAGCGAGGCGAAACCATTACATGTATCTAGATGCCCGCAAAAATTCCCAGTCGAGGGCCCAACAATTCTCAGACGCACCAACGGAGCAGAGTACATGTACCACGATCCTTGCTGAGAGGCTGAGGGAAGGTGGCTCCCTCGATGCAGCACGCCACCCTGCCATACGGCAGCCATTTGCTTTCTGCTGTGCGAAAAAGACCGACAAAGTGGGACTCGCGCTTGTGGGCGCAATCGAAATTACATATCTACCCTCACCTTTAATCCCCTCAGCTAATCATATAATTTAGCTCTCCTTCAGCCAGCCAGTCCGCGTCGAGACGTCAATAGTACTTGCATATGTAGCCTGCATACTCGGCCCCAATACTCGGCTGGCTCTTCCAGGGGTAGGCGCCCGCTCCTCTCCGCCCAGCCAACACAACCGAACGGACCAGCGGAGCGGACGCGCCGTCCAGGGCCCAAGGCGACAGCAAAGGCTCCGTCCGACCGACCGCTCAATACCCAGCAGCACTAGCAGCAGCAGAGCGAGAGCACCTCCACCTCGACGCAACCGCCGGACATGACGGCAGGGCTGGCGGTGCTCGTGGCACTAAGCGTGCTGCTCTTCGTGGGGGCCATCGTCATGCTGCTCTTCTTCTGCCGGCGCATCCAGGTGCAGCGCGAGCGCGAGTCGCTGGTCTTCATCCAGGAGCCCGCCGACGTGTACCGCGAGGAGCTCAACGACAGCTTCATGGAGCAGGCGCTGTGGCGCTGCGGCGTCTGCAAGTTCCTCAACCACCCGGAGCGCAAGCTCTGCGACTTGTGTCAAACCTTGAAGGGCGCGGAGCGGACGTGGCCGGAAGCAAGAAGCACGCGAGCTCGGGCTCAAGAGGCGGCAGCTTCTCGCGCGGCAGCCTGAGCTCGCAAAGAATGGGGCGCATCGGCGAGACGGAGCCCTTCTCGTCGTCCCAAGCGGATGACGCTATCGGCGGCTCCTTTGGCCGCCCCAGCTTCGAGTTCTCCAGGAAGCAGAAGCCGCAGAGTAAACTGAGCAAGTTGCAGTTGGCTGCGAGTCGTCGACAGCAGTGGAAGCGTATGCCTACGACGGACGGACTACATCGGTGGGTGAGACAGGAAGACAAGGCGCCCCCCGGGTATTCGAGGAATACTCAACGGGACTCAATCGAGAGCGACCCGGGCGGGAGGATGTCGTTGAACCGGTACCTGGACGCGACGGAGAGAGACAGCAACTTGTCGGTCGGGTACATTCGCGTTAGGGACTCGCTCGGACGATTGGTGCTGAACGAGAGCGACGTGGTGGCCACGGATTTCCACTACCGGATTAATATTCTGGACGGAACAGGCAGCTCCGAGCTCATTATGAACCTCGAAGGGGTGCACAACTTGCCGTTCCCTGACAAGATCCGCTGGTTCTCGACGGAGATTCATCGGTTGTGGCTGCCCTGGGAGTCAGGACACGCGGAGCTGGTGGTGCGACGAGACCATTTACTGCAGGATTCGTTCGAGCTGGTGGCGGCCATGAAGCCGTACCAACTGAGACAGAGGTGGCGGGTCGTGTTTGACGGAGAACCGGCGCTGGATGCAGGCGGCGTCATGCGCGAGTGGTTCACGCTGCTGTTTGCTGAGCTCTTCGACCCTGCGTTTGGACTATTCGTGAGTACGGTGGGAGACGAACGCAGCTACTGGATCAACGCTAGCTCGGACCTGTTGATCGGAGAGGAAGACCACCTGGCCTACTTCGAGTTTGCTGGACGACTGGTTGGTAAGGCCATTCTGGAGGAGCACTTGATGCCCGTGCACCTTGCATTGCCGTTCCTCAAGCACATCCTTGGTGTCCCCATCTCGTTCTCGGACCTTCAATTCCTGGATGACGAGATCTACAACAGCGCGCTGATGGTGAAGAAGATCGACGACATTGAACCGCTGTGTCTGGACTTTACGGCCACCCGTATTGTCGATGGCAAGCCTGAGATCGTCGAGCTTGTGGAGGGAGGCGCCAACATCGACGTGACGCGGGAGAACCGCGCGCGATATCTGGATGCGCTGTTCAAGTATCATGTGCTTGGCAGCGTGAGCGAGCAGCTGCTGTCGTTCCTGACTGCGCTGTATGATGTCGTGCCCGAGGGATTGCTCAAGCTGTTCGATTACCAGGAGCTGGAGCTGCTCATGTGTGGCGTTCCATCCATCGACGTGGAGGACTGGAAGAAGCACACGGACTTCAAGTTCTTCACGCACAACTTCCCCACGGAGCTGGAGCTCAACAACATCGAGTGGTTCTGGGAGGTGGTGGAAGACATGAAGAACGAGGACCGCGTTCGCCTGCTGCAGTTCGCCACAGGTACAAGCCGCGTGCCGGCACAGGGTTTCAAGGGCCTGATCAGCAGCGACGGACGTGTGCGCCGCTTCAACGTCGCATTTGCTGGAGCGAACCAGTCGTTCCTATTCCCCAAGGCGCACACGTGCTTCAATCGACTGGACCTGCCGATCTATAATTCCAAGGAGGTGCTGTCGGAGTACGTCAAGCTGATCGTGCAGATGGACATCACAGGGTTCACCATCGAGTAGACCAATTGCTGGGTGGAATGAGTATTTATTTAGCAGGACGAGGGAGGACAAGCAAGAGCAAGAGGGCCATCGTGACGACGCGAGCGGGTTTGCCGACTTCAAACACCCAAAGGGATGATGGGTACCACCTGTAGGTATGTGGACAATGCCAGGGGGGGGATAAAAGCTAGCTAGGAGCAGCAGACATCATAACCACTGTCGAAATGATCATTGTGAATGCGTAAAGTGTACTCGGCTGAAGAGCGCAAGTACCAAAGTAAATATGGGACGGCCAGGTAACCAGTGCCATTTCCAGTTTAGCATCCAACGAACATTTTCCTCAATGCCGGCCAAGCAAGTGACGCGTCCTCAAGCCTCCGATGGAGCCCCCCGCAAGCGTGCTAAGCTGTCTCCTCCACTGGAGCACGAGTTCTCACTCGACACCGTAGTGGCAAGCGTTAAGAAGGCTGCAACCGAGCACTCTCACCTACCGCCGGAGGTGGTTTCGAAGCTCTTCGAAGAGGCCGCGACGACGTTGTATCTTACGACAGATCACAAGAGCTGGGTCTACCACGTGCCTCAATGGTACAAGCACGTATTCGAGCACGCTCCACCCGAAGAACTCCGTGAAGCAATGGCAGAGAATGGCGACACTGAGTCTCAAGCTACATGGACAACGCTGTTCGAGCAGGCGTGGGAGGCCCATCCGAAGCAGCACGATACCATTATGATGTTTGGCAAGCCGGCCAAGCTCCCGCGGTTCCAGCAGCTATGCGGGGAAATGGGGAGCTACCGCTACTCGGGGAAGACGTTCGAGGCGCAGAAGAAGTATCCACGGGGTTTGGAGCACGCTGTGCTTGAGATGCAGAAGATAGTGGAGGACCCAGCTACTCATCGGACGCGACTCACAGGCGGTCTTGTGAACTGGTACGAGAATGGAGACCACTACATCGGGCCACACGCAGACGACGAGCGGGATATGATGGCATGCTCACCGATTGTGGCCTTGTCACTGGGAGCTACCCGGCGCTTTGTCTTCACCAAGAAAACCTCAAAGAGTGCCCCCCAGGGCGACGAAGCTGTGGCACGACTGGAGCTGCAAATTGGAGACGGAGACCTCATGATCATGGGCGGCACCACGCAAAGAACTCACAAACACGCGGTGCCGAAGATGGTGCGATGTCGTGAACCACGGATCAGCGTCACCTTGCGCTGTTTCCACTAAGAGTTCGCCCAGGAAAATAGTTTAACTCATTCATTACTTACCAATTGATTTATGCAAAAAATACAACTCACTCACGCGGTTGCATCGTTCCACGCCGTCCTCTTACTTGTGACACCTCGTGAGTGGAACCGGAACACTGCGATGGCGAAGTGTGGGGCCATGCTTCCGAAGCAGTGCGACTGGGACAACCCCCACGAAATCTTCCGCCAGCGAGAGACCACCGCCTCAAGATTGCCATGTAATTGCTCGCTCTTTGGCCTTGCGAGCACTTGGTCGGGCACCAAGAACTGCTGCATGCTCTCTTTGGCCTCCTCTGAGTGTCGAAACTGGTCCCAGATCACAGTCGCGTCCGTGCCAATAGCGTCTCCAATAACATGCGGACCGCCCGGATGCAAGTCCAAGAAGTCCGTGACGTCGTACACTTGTCCCTCAATAGCCACGCACTTGCGGCCGTCCGTGATGTCCAGCAACCTCGCGAGCTCTACGGCTCGTGACAAGTGGTGGCGGAAGTAGAACTGCCGCCAACACTCAATAGGGAACACTTGGGCGAACCTGTCGCCCGGTTCACAGAAGTCGCGCTGGAAGACGCGGCGCCAGAGCGTCTCGGCGACGTCGCCGACGTTATGGTCCCAGGATCTGCAGACCATGGGGCATGTGGCCAAGTCTTTGGGCGACAGGAACAGCAGCAGCTCGTGCAGCACGTCGCGCGGCAAATTGGTCACCGCGTTCCCGGCCGTTCGATGAAGAAGAGACCCATTCTTGAGGCTGTTCCTTTGGCTCTGCACCATCCTGGCAACCTGTCGCTGCTCGGCCTCGACGTCGGCCTTCTTGTCCAGCTTCTTCTTGTGCTGCAGCAGGCCGAAGAGCCCCAGGAATAGCAGGAAGCCTGTGATCTCGGACGACGTGAAGCGCCGCGAGTCTTCGCCCTTGCGGTAGCCAGGCCCAGCGGCGACGGAGCCGGCGACGGGGACGTAGAGGGTGCCACCGCCGGCCGAGTGAAGAGCTGGTACAGCACGCTGATGACCGCCGTGATCACGATGAACTGGGCCACGCGGTTGCCCGTGGACACCGCGGCGCTGGAGCTCCCGCTGCCGCTTGACGCCATCGTGAGAAAACGTTGACAACTGACTGTTTTGGGCGCGAGGCCATCATCCGAACCCAAATCAACGGAGTTTGGGCGCATGTTGACGCTTAATTTTGGGCTGTGGTTGAAGTGAAGGGTGCATGTGACTTGTGAGCTAGCTATTCGATGGCGTGGATGGGGTAGCGCTCGTTTTCCCACTTGAACTCGCCGATGACCAGCGCGTTGACGTCCTCGATGTCGTCTGGGAAGTCGTGCACGTCCATGTGTTTGCCCAGCTCCACGGCGAGCTGCGACCTCACAAGAGCGACCCCTTCGGGTGTTCCAGGTGCAACGTGCTTGGTCTTCACGTCGTGATACAGTCTCCCCGTCGAGAGGGAGATCCGCAGCGACTCCGGCATGAAGGGCATTGTGAGCTCGCCACCCCCGAAGACTAGCGTCCGCTTTTCGCTGTCATCCCGTCGGAGATCCTCGAACACGAACGGGCGGTCGGCGCACTTGATGAAGTTCATCTCCTTGCCGCACGGCGACCGGAACGGATACTCCAAGAACTCGTGCTCCTCCTCTGACTTGCACTTTGCGATGTTGTTCGGCTGCACTTGTGAGAAGAAGAAGCGCAGGAACTTGGCACTCTTCAGCGACGTCGCGATGTTCTTCGGACGAGTGTCCTCCAGGAACAAACGTCCCTTTCATAGCAGCAAAAAAACGATAAACTCACTCCATATGCGATGATAATACACTCCAACTATTGCGTTCCCACCTGCAAGTCCACATAGTAAAAGTATCTTCGCTTCTGGCCTTGCAAGTCGTAGAACTCTTCGCTGTACGCCACAAAATCGTTACCACTGCCTTCATCGAGCTTCTCATTCGGTATAGTCGAACCTCTTGATGTCTTTCAGCTGCTTGAGCTCCAGGTACTTGTCCTCGTCATCCGTGCAGAACGCCCGCAGCCCGTCAGCACGCCGCCACGCCCTGGACAGAGGTCGCCCCCACCGCAACATCATCATTTTTGCGAAGTTGGGCACTCTGCCGGGGATTTTCTCTTTAGTGACCTCGAAACGCCCGTCCCATCATTGCATTATTATCGGAGCTCCTCGCGCAAATGGCTCATAAAGCCGAGGAGGAAGTTGGCTGGGAACCCATAGGAGTCTCTATCCGCCCCAATCGCGGTCGGAATAGTGTATTCGAAGGAAAAGGGTACGCATTGAGGGCACCTCATGGACTGGCGACCGACTCCTTCGTCCGAGGCGGAGATGTGCGTCGCCGAGGGAACTCAGAAGGCGGCACGGCGAGTCGCGTGTACTCGCTGGCAAGTCCGTTGATCGCTAGACCCCTCCAAAGCCGACTTTGGATAGGAAACTGGTCTCGGAGAAGTGTGTGGCGATGATTCAGAGGACGCAGGAGGCGCTGTTCGACGCGAAGGAACTGGACTCGACGATGGAGGACATGACGCTGTGGGTGCACGCGCGCGTGGTGCCGTTGAAGTGGCGGCACCAAGTGCTAAAGCACTTGAATCCGATCTACCAGCAGATGGCGTTTTGTCGAGACGAGCTCGTGAAAGGGTGGGGGCTCCTCCATCCGCCGTTCTACGAGCCCAATATCGACTCGTTTGAGCGTCGACTTCGGTTCTTCGAGCGGTCCGTGCAGCTATTGGCGGCGGCAGTCGAGGAGTGCAAGACCAAGCTGCTCGAAGCGGAAGCCGTTGCAGCGTGTAGGTATATCCAGCTGTGGGTGCGTCGACTGCTGGCAAAGGTACGCTGGAGGTATGGTTTAAAAGAACGTGGTAAGGCTGCCTACTGACTATGGCGATACTGACTGACAGCGAGGCTTCTATACAAAGGTGATCAAGCTCACGTATCACCATCGAGGGTTAGTCTCCGGTATGTTCGACTCGATTGTAGGCAACTCCAAGCTGACGGCACGTCGACCAGCTCAGAGTATCACGCTCGAGTACCCACGCTCCGACAAGAACTGGGACAGCTTCAGCTAGCGACCGGATCTTATGTCTGTGGTGGCTTTCACAGCAAACAACACTAGCAGTTTTGACGTCTCGTAGGACTTTTCAATATATATTTTTTTCATTGAGACTTTCTTCTGATCAACCGACTAGCTCTGGGGCTGACTACGTTGCCCGAGGCGGAATGCCACGAACACGATCCGTGACCCAGAGCAAACGAAACAAATTGACATCTGGCGGAACCACCGGCACGAGGTGACTGCACGACGAAATCCCTGTGCCGACTTGTTCTCGCCGTTGAGCTCGCGTGTCGACTTTCTCGGAAGCTCCGCCCGCTTATCTCTTGACGCTCTGGTTCTCCTCCTTGGCGAAGAGGTCGTCGAACTGGCGCGACTGGTTGATCGGGTTGCGCTTGAGGTTCGCCATGCGGAAGCGGAACTGCCGCCACGACGACCCGCGGTCCTCGCGTGGCTCCAGCGTGTGGTGCAGCTCGGTGAAGCGCTCCTCCTTGTTCACGTACACGTCGGGGTTCATGAAGAGGTAGCGCAGCGACATGCCCGTGGCGGCCACGGCGGCGAAGGAGGCGCAGAAGACGACGGGGAACGTGGCCTTGTCCGTGGTCCAGAGGTTGAGCAGCTTGTAGCCCTGGCGCTTGACAACTTGGACCATGTTGGACTGAAAAGAGAGGATTGGAGGAAGGTTGTTCACGCGAGAGGAACTTGGAGAATGAGCGGCATATCCGGTAGGTGGCACCGGATCCGAAGCTCGCGTGTCTGTGTGCGTCTGCTAGGGACAAGGAGTCATCTATAGCACCAGCCTCTTGCACCTGGACACAGCCACACACATTCTGGGGATGCGGCTCAAAGTGAAATGGTAATTGGAGGGGCTGCGTGCGTATCTGGGGGCGGCTTCAAAGACAAACTTCAACTGCGCGGTGATTGGCAGATTTGAAGCGGCTTTCCCGTCGAAAACCGGTTCGGTACCGCGTGTTTTTGCGCGACCTCGGTTTTAGCCTATCAGAATGCAAGAGAACCGCGGCATATTCGCCAATCAGCAGCGGACACCACCGGGAAAAGGCAAGGTGGACCACATCAAATTGGGGCAGTACTTACTTCAACTTTGCCCGGAGGACTGCAGTTGTTTCTAGAGCGCGAGGGGCTCGTGCTTTAAATGACCAAGTTTTGTAAGCTGTGAGAGGAAGATTCGAGGTGCACTTACTCAGTAACACATCGATATGCTTCCTATTTGAGCATATACAGTGTCTGCTCCTGTTCCAACGACACTAATGCGCTTTTTTCTTCCAATGTTGCCTTGCCTAGGCTAACGCTTTGGCGGCTTACTGTATTTGCTACGAATTCGGCTTAACGAGCGATACGTTCGTATAGTGAAGCAGGGCATGTACTGCGTTGACATCGTGCAAAAGGACCCGGCCGGCTGACTCAATGGTAGGTATCATCATAGAGTTTCAGTCGCGCCACTGACAGCCAGGAAACACTTTCACCCCAAGAGAGCAGCTAATCGCTCGTTTATTGACCGTCACTCGCTTATTGTGTCAATGGCTCGTGTCGTTGCTGTTTCGGGAAATCGTACCACCGAAATCGGTAGACCAAAACGGGATATGTGTCGTTTTACATGTACTTCCTTTCCAGCGGATCACTTCCGTCAGCTTCAACGAGTGCAACACGCAGTGCCCACATTAATTGATCTATTTAGCACACACTTCGTCATGGTGACAACACAGATCTTGTGAACTATGTTCACGGTGTCCACAAGGGAGCTCTACTTTTAGCACGAGGCAAACAATATCACAACCAACAAATTTAGTGCCCATTTCTAGTTTAACCCATTGTTTTGCCAACCTGGGTTATTACCTTTTCCACCTGGGTTTTTCGAAGTGGCAAATCTAACTCACCAGCACCAGTTCTTATTCGGTATATCTGCGTGTCTCGTGTCTTTGCAAAACGAGCACCTTTTCCGACGGTGTCCGCTGCTGCGAGTCAAGTCGAAGTTGCACTAGTC
The DNA here is from genome assembly GCA_024211575.1 of Phytophthora melonis. Taxonomy (NCBI): domain Eukaryota; phylum Oomycota; class Peronosporomycetes; order Peronosporales; family Peronosporaceae; genus Phytophthora; species Phytophthora melonis. Next base: position 637,056 of record JAMXKT010000068.1, read on the forward strand.
TCCAGGCAGGATGAGCACTTATAGGCATACACACCACTAGGACTTTCCGCCGTCTCCTTTGCAACCGCAGCGGGCCATTCCAGCCCCGCAGCTCGACGCATTCCACAACTTCCACTCGACTGATCACTTCCACCGATCCGTCCACACGCAACAGCCTCAAGGCTAAGCTCAGCTAGCTACCAGCTACCAACCAACCTCACTCCTCCAGTCAACCATGGTCCAAGTTGTCAAGCGCCAGGGCTACAAGCTGCTCAACCTCTGGACCACGGACAAGGCCACGTTCCCCGTCGTCTTCTGCGCCTCCTTCGCCGCCGTGGCCGCCACGGGCATGTCGCTGCGCTACCTCTTCATGAACCCCGACGTGTACGTGAACAAGGAGGAGCGCTTTACCGAGCTGCACCACACGCTGGAGCCACGCGAGGACCGCGGGTCGTCGTGGCGGCAGTTCCGCTTCCGCATGGCGAACCTCAAGCGCAACCCGATCAACCAGTCGCGCCAGTTCGACGACCTCTTCGCCAAGGAGGAGAACCAGAGCGTCAAGAGATAGTTGGTGACTTCGACAGCTGCTGCGGAAGTGGAGCTCATTTCGTACCTCATGGGCCTGTTTAGCGACGAACTATGGGGGTCTGTGTTTCTGTGACTCTCGCCTCGCCAACGCAGACAACGCAACATTGTGTACTTATATTGAATGCCCAAGATGGCAAGCATTCCGACAAGACAAATAATTAAACAACAGTTCTGGAATAGTGTACAGTGTTTTGCACGCGTATGAATACACCTACGCACGAGCATTTTTACCCCACGCCTTGATCTGGCCGCTTGGCTCCCACGTTTGCTCTTGGTCTGGTTTCAACCGAGCATCCACGTCGTCACTACACAATGGAGCAGCATTGAAAAATGAGCATGAACGATAGGATTGCAGAAAGCATTGGTAAACTTGACACTCGCTACAACATTGTCAATAGGACTTACGCATTTTTTATCATTCGTACAACGTCAGGTGGCTCAATGTTCAGCTGTAAGCAGTAAAAGAGAGACTAAACGAGAGCTTTCAGCCTAAAAACGCTAGTGTCTAAAGTTGAAAGAGGATAACGAGCTTGGTGTGTATTTACACCGTCTCGCCAAGACGAATGCGTACGAATCGAGCAAGAAGAAAGAATGGCATCATCAAAGTGTCTACGCGTAATGACGCATTACTGAGTGTGTCGTTTGGTTGTGTCGTTCCAGGAATTTGATTTTTTTTTTCGCGAAGGTCTTCCTTCGCCGAGCATCATTGTCGGATTCGCCGGCTTCATCACACGTCATCTCCACCCTCACCCAGCGATGCCAGCAGCTCCATCCATCGTGCTGCAGCAGGAAAGGGCCGCCATCAACTCCGCGGAGTTGGCTCTGGAAGGAGCGCTTCTTCGAGTTTCGAGCGCTGTCAATGTTGGCGCGGATGCAGCTCAACGCGTGTACGAGGCGACCATCCCCTGCTGCGTGAAGTCGAGACAATTTCAGAGCGAGTGGGGCACTACGAGTTCAGCTACAGGGTGGACCTCGCGACCTACACCAAGTTAACCGCTTTGGTGGATGTGCTGCAAGCGGCGCTGGACAAGACGGAGGCGGCGCTGTGGGAGGCGAATGAACGACTTCACCAACTGACCGCTTTGACGCAGTCTGGTTCGTGGGCCTGTGAATGTGAGCGCACCAGGATGGGCACTATCGTGGTGACAGCACGGACGACCATCAATGGGCTTTGGGACCTGACGAAAGAGCGGCAGGGAAACATCAGCATCATTCAAGCGACACTGACGAGCGCTGGAGGGCTGTCCAATGGCTTTTTCGAGCTCCAAGCGGGCGTTTGCTTGTAGGCGCGATCAGAGGTGCTAATTGGTGACAGCGGCTTTAGCTAACCTACTTGAACAAGTCGCAGCAATGATTTTCCTTTTTGTTTATCTGTTCTCCTACCGTAACTACGCGTATACCAGGCATAGTGATGCTAATCACATCAAAATTGCAAGTGAAATGATAGCAACTGAGGTACCACCGCGTCAACACAACTCTGGTGGCACCTACTAACGTGCGATTCAAGTTGTTTGAACGCACTTATATACGTTGCATTGATTTCAGTTTGACCATACTGACTTGGGAGTTCGTGGGGATAAAGTTCCGGATTTACTGGTTGTTTTGGAGCCTCGCGAATTTGAAGCTGAAGTCGGCACCTATTATGGCCAGTCGTTAAGTCAGAGAGGGGTTACGAACGAGAAGAAGAAAACAAGTTGAAAAATGTACACACCAAGATGCACCAACGACACCTCCATCACGTAGACGAAGATTATCGTTAGCTTTGCTTGGCCCATCCCCGCTTGCTGCTCCAGAAGCACAAAGATCGATAATGTAAGCGAAGCGAACCGTAAGCGAGCACATTTTGGACGGATGACAGGAGCTACGCTTGACAGTTCAGCCAACGAAGGGTAGTACGCGCTGTTGGGCAAGTTAAATAACACCATTCGGTGTAAACCTTCGCACACAAAAGATCACTTGTCAATCCCAAAGCTCAGCAGGAAAGTAAAAATTAAAAAGCGTAAACTCATACTTACTGTAGATGATTGGTAGAACCACTTCAGCGTACTCCACCAGCACAAAGATACTCCGTAATAAACAGTGCGTGCGTGTTCTTTGAATAAAGAGTTCACGCTCGGCAAGAGAGAAAATAATCCCAAGACCAGCAGTATCAGCGAGGCCTTTTGGAGGAAAATAATTAATACCTGTTGTTCTGCCTCTGTTGGCCTGTTGTGTGTTCACAGCCCCTGTTCGCCTGTTGGCCACCCTGTTTAGCTGTTGCACATCAACAGGGAAGCAGCATCGATCTGAAAATGCCAGTTGCAATTATAATAAGAGGGAGAGATGCATAAAGCAAAATGACATCAACTAGGACAGCATAGGCACTTTGAAGCACGGCGAGGAGGCACAGGGCCGCAGTAGGAGTCGCATAAAGACGAAGACAAAACTCAACTGTAGAAGTAGCCATAAGATAGTAAAACCTGCAAACCTCGTGTAATTACGCGCATGCGTTCCTCGCCTTGTTGTTGATTGCCGAAGATTGACGAGCCAGTGGACATGGCTTGCGAGCCTCACACGTACCTGTGCGTCTGGAAGCCCCCGACAAGTATGCCTGGGTCATGTAGGTCTTTTACAAAGTTAGGTGGGCAGTAGCGAAGCGGGCGAATGCATGGGCAATCTTCGGCAGGCTGTGGGTATCCTCCTTCTGTGTATCTTGTTTGTTTTCGGTTCGGGAATCATTGCTGTCACTTACTACGAAGAGCTAACAGCTACAAACCATGTTTCATATCGGTGCGATTCTGACGTATCCTGTAGGTAACAGATGAACGGTACTGACAACACGCGAGTAGGGGCTATAGGTACTTAACAGGCGGATAGTGCTAGAACAACAGATAATAATTATCACCCCCTTTTGGATTTTCTGACCCCTTCGAATGTTCCAGGTTGCGGGTCGTCCTTAGAGGTACAACTTGCGTACTGTGAAACGATATATATATAAACGATATATACTCATTTGGCGGGCATTTGATTTGTAACTGGAGTAGGGCCTCTCTCTTTGTCCGCTGCCTTCTCGTTCCACGAATCTGTAAGCGTATCAACGGGTGTTTCATTCGGCGTGCCAGTACACCCACCTTTTTCGTTTGATCAGATGACCACTTCATGCTTCATCGCAATCATTTTCAGTGCAACCTCGATGAAGTTTTCTTTTGCAGCAGGGTGATTTGGGGGAAATTTTACCATGAGTGCTTTCACGTCGTTTGAAATATCCACGACGTCAAGCATAGAAAGCCAGAAGTGCACCAGGTCAACTGCCGTGATCATGGCAGTCGATGACGCATTCTGAAGAGCGTTCGAGAACCGCCTCGGGTTTCAGATCATTGTGGTTTATGAGAGCTCGACTGATCCAGTTCTTGGCAGTGAGCTTGATCATTGGGAACACGATGACGAACGGCGCTGGTCTGATGCCACTTAAAGACAAGAACCCGAAGATGTAGAGCGGGTAGACGAAAGTGAGAGCCACCTGACACTGGTATACCGCCAGTTGCCGCTTGATATCGTCAAGGATGGATCAGCTCGCCAACGTGGGCCCCATATGTACGCAAAACACCCTGTAATGACAATAACGTTGGGTGGTGCGGCAATCAGCAGCCCAAAAGGAACCGGAAAGACAAATCGTTCAGCAACAATGAAAACGACACCAATGTAACAGATTGTAGCAGTAGATCAGAATTAGAGATAGAACAGATTAGAAGGGATATTAATATTAGGGGCTCCAGCCACGTGTATGGCTGCAGGAGCTTAGGCTTGGGGAGAAGCCAGCACTTTTGGATTCTCCCCGCCAGCCCCTAGCGCGTCTCCCTCTTCCTACGGGTTCCTTTTGAAATACTGGTAGCACTTGTTGGTCTAGTCCAAGCGACCATGGCCCCAAACCGCAAGCAACAACCCCTAGACGAACCCCCTGCAGAGGAAGGAAGTCAGTCTGAACTGGAGGCGCAGCTCGCACAGCTGCGCGCCCAGATTGCGACGCTGGAAGCTAATAACCAAGCTGCGCGCGGACCAAGTGGCGACCATAAGCCCCGTGTACCAAGTGGTTTGCCGAAGTTCAAGAGGAAGCGCGACGAAGACGTGCGTCAGTGGCTATTCCAAGTCGAGACACTGTGTCGCATCCACGGACACGACGCATCCGACGACAACGACACGCTGCCCTCGATCGCCGGCACGGCTATGGAAGAACCCGCGTCCGGATGGTTCTTGTTCTGGGCCTCAAGGACGCCAGCGGAGGATCAGACGTGGGGACAGTTCTCCCGTGACGCGCTCTCGCACTTTGAAGCCTCCAACTATCAAGCCATGCTGCGGCAGAAACTTCGACAGCTGCGCCAAGTCGGAGACATCGAGGAGTATAACGGGAAATACTCCTCCCTGATTTTCCGTGCCGAGAGCATGAGTGAAGTGGATCAAGTCAGCCACTACTGCGACGGCCTCATGCGCGCGACCCAAGCCTACGTCAAGCTTCAGAATCCAACAAGTTTGAGCGAAGCGATGGACCAAGCTGTCAAGTACGAGATGTCTCACTTCGGGGCTGAACGCAAAACGGAGCGTGAGAGATCGGAGCGTGGGCATCGCTTCCGTGGACCTTCAAGGGCGACCGCTATCCACGACAAGAAGCCGTTCAACAAGCGCTCGTACAAGCCTGGTCACTACGCACCTGCTGAACAGACCAAGGAAGGCCCTGTGTGCTACTACTGCAAGAAGCCTGGTCACCTCAAGCGCGACTGCAACAAGCAGAAGTAGGATCAGGGAAACGAGACGCCACGCCAGTAGAAGAGGGACCTGACGTGGCGAGAACCAGCGAGCAAGATTTAACCGTAAACGAGGCTACGTTGAATCTGCTTTGCGACGACCCTCTCGTCTACAATCGAGCTCCGTTGTTTCGGTAGTTGGAGAAGTGCGTCAATGTGAGCTGAAGCATGAAGCCAACCTTCTACTGGACTGTGGAGCAACAACCGTTTACGTGTCGCGTGACTTCGTCAGGAGAAACGTTTTAAGGACTCACGTGTACGCGGACCGAACCATCAAGATCAAGCTTGGTGACAACAAGATTGGCGAATCCTTACTGGAGTTGGTAAAGATTGAAGTCCAGCTTCGAGATGACCTCAAGTATCAGTGCGTTGCTGTCGTGTTCGACATTCCCGAGGAATTTGACTGTGTTCTAGGGATGCCGTTCTTCGTGGATGTACAGCCCAATATCGACTGGAAGCGTCGATGCTTCAAGAAGGACGTTTCAGATGGAACATCATCAGCAGAAACTTCAACTCCCTGCGGGAAGGGCAGTCAGGCTAATAGCTCCGGGCTTCACAGAGCCGCGGACAGCGAAAGCTCTTCCGCGATAGGCCATGATTCCTGTCGAGCTGCCGTTCCAGAAACGCAGTCAGAGTGTGAAGCCGAAATTATTGAAAGACCGTCTGGAGACGTGGAGATTCTCTCTCGGAGAGAGAAGAGGAATGCCAAAGCGGAGGCAATGTTTACTCTTGGAGTCGTTGTCTCGGATGGAGTCGAGACGAAGTACATCACTAGGAAGAAGCTGCGGACATTTTTGCGCCTACCAGCTAAGGACGCGCCCGAGCACGATTTCATGATAGTGTTGTCGAACGATACGATCAAGAAGATTGAGCGAGACCTCAAGCGCAATGATGAGCCGGACAACGTTGGATCCGAGAAAGCCAAGCGATTTTTACAAACCGACTGGGAGTCGTTCAAGAATAATCCGGCGTATCCCGTGATCGTTGAGTACAAGGACAATGTGTTTAAACCGGAGCTACCGGACGGATTACCAATGGAACGCGACATCGAGCATCGGATTGACGTGAAAGACCCGAACATCGCCATGTACCGGAAGCAGTGGCGACTCTCACCGGAGCAGAAGGCCGAGATCCACAAGTGGGTTCGTGAGATGATTGCCAAGGGATTGATTCGACCCAGTATCAGTCCGCACGCCGCGCCAACGTTTTGCGTACGAAAACCAGTGGGATGGCGTATTGTACATGACTACCGCTATCTGAACAGCAACACGATCCGACAAAGCGTACCGATGACACGCAAGGAAGATGTTTTCGATAGTATGGCTGGTGCATACTTCTTCTCGTGTATGGATTTGATGTCTGCGTACTACCAAGTGCGGATGAAGATGGACCATGTGAAGTACACGGCATTCCAAGCTCCAAGCGGGTTGTACGAGTATCTGGTGCTACCAATGGGAGTCAGCAATGCACCGGCGACGATGCACAGGCTCACGTCGTCACTGTTCAAGGGACTTTCACACACCAGGTCGTTCTATGACGATATCTACGTGTTTACGAAGTCCCAAGACATTAACGAACACCTTCGAGCGCTTCGGGACGTTTTGGAAATCCTGAAGAAGAACAAGCTGTACGTGAAACTGTCGAAGTGTGTGTCTGTGCCGAAGAAATTCCGTGTCTCGATGATTTCGTCGGTCGCAAGGGAGTCCGCATTGACCCGGATAAGGTTCAAACAATTCGCGACTGGCCTGTTCCGCGCACTCAAGAACAACTTCACAGCTTTCTTGGGCTGACGGGATATGTGCAGCGGTTTTGCGAGCAATATGCGGAACTGACCGCACCTCTGTTTACTCTGCTGAAGAAGAAGAGCCAACGCAACTCCAAGATCACGTTGAGTACCCAACAGCTGAAGAATTTCGAGGAGTTGAAGCGACGTCTATCCGAGACACCAGTGTTGCACCTCCCTGATTTCAATCAACAAATGCATCTGCGGACCGACGCGAGTCAATTTGCAGTTGGTGGTGTGCTCTTCGAAATCGTCGATGGAGTAGAGCGCCCAATCGCGTACACAAGCAGGAAAATGAAGTCCGCGGAGTTGAAGTACCCGACGCAGCAACAAGAGCTGTTAGCGATCGTCAACGCTCTAGCCGCGTTCCGTATCTACTGCTTGGACCGGCCCGTGATGATTGAAACGGACCACAAGTCTCTTGAGGGGATCTTCCAGCAGAAGATGGCAAACCGACGTCTAGCCCGGTGGTATGGCATCCTCGCCGAATACCAACCAGTGTTCACGTACCCCCCGGGAGCGAAAAACGGTATTGCGGATGCTCTCAGTCGACGACCTGATCTCAAGCCAGAGACGAAGGAATTCCATGACCTACTGGTCCCCAGCTTCAACGAAACCAGTTACTAGCTCAGGGTTATGTTACGCGGTGCCGTCACTGAAATTTGGATCAGGGGACCAAAAACCCGGAATTGCCCATATTGTGGAGTTCGCGGATTGGTGGAAATGTGTATGTCAAGAATGACGATCACAGTACCAGATAAATGGTACATTCCTGGAATCTGACGCCTCTGCTGGGAATTCTGAGAGTTCGTGCGGGACTTGGAGCCGAATAAAAACAAGACTATGGTCGTTGCGAGCGTGAAACCTCGGAAAGCAGGTCGGCGTAGGTGAATGGATCTTGTTCCTTGAAGTGCCCAGGAATGTGTGCGACCTTCCCTACAACCTGCGCGAGGCGGGACTCGACTCTGGGTTACGACCTGGGAACTGAGGCACTTCTCAGATTCCCCGTTGTTTTCCTAGAATAACGACTCCCAACCTTCGCGACCGTGGCCTTACTTCCCACAAAAGCCTAAGAACCACCTCTTGCGAGGTGCTTCAAGGCTCCAAACCCAAGAACGCTTGGTTTCACTATGGCATCTTCCCCGATCCAAAGTGTACCCAACAACTCCGAGAAGGTATCCAGATCCGCGACCTTTCAAGGCCATACCAACATTCCGCAGAAAGATCGCAGTCTCCGAAGAGTCGCTTAGGAAAGATTTTGTCTGCATGTGACCTTTAACCAAACAAAAAATTCAAAGTACTTTAGGTAAGTGATCCACTGCTTCGGCCTGGAAGTGATCCTACCTATTCCATATCTGTATATTTGGCGGACTGCAAGCCGTCTTTGCTGTATATTTGCGGTCTATTGGGCCTGTGTCGAACTGAAGAAGTTGGCGACAGGGTAGATCGTTTCCTCTCTTTGAGAGGTGGTGCGCGTTCCCAAGATTGATCAAGTGTCTTGGATTTGAACCAGTTGACTTGTATTTTGGCCTTAGCCTTGGGCCTAGAGAAAGAAGAGAGGGCAAAGAAGTATTTGTGTGATTGTATAACGTGTATAACTCTATTTGGGTTGGATTGTTCTAGCGTTAGCCCGGCGTAGCTGTCTGATTCACGGGGTCGATACTAACCTCCTGGTGAAAAGAACCGCTACCCAAGGGATACACATCGTGCGCCTGACCAACAGCGTGTACTGGACAACAACACACACCCTGTGCCAGCCGAGACGGATCCAAGCTCTGAGTAGCTTGAGGTCGGTCAAGGAGGGCCTATAACTGCTTTCTGGGAGAAAACACCGCATCGCCTCGTCACAGCTGGTGCGCGTGCCCGGATCAGGGGTTGGAAGTTGAACGTGCATTGGGAGAGTTATGTCTACTAACGCTAACGAGATTGTGCCTGCTTCGAGTCCTGAAGGACGTGGACGAGGTCGTGGACGTGGTCAAGGTGCTCAACGAGTGTCAAGACCGCTACAACTCCCTGTCCCGCCGCCGGGGCCCGGGCAAGATCCTGTGATGTCGACGGAGACCGAGCAACAACTGGCGCTGGCCGAGCCAGCGCGCCCGACATCGACCCATTCGACGCCAAGACGAGCTTCTCAGGCGATGGTTCCCCGCTCTGTGCAGTCCAGTCCTGGACGGCCCTTCGACCGTGGTTCCGACGCTCAAGCGGCACGTCTACCGCCGGAATTGGCGCTGAGCCCTGCGGCTGCAAGCGCTCTTGGAAAACGTGATCATGTGGCGCTGCGAGAGTGGCGTGAGACGAGGGTCCCGGATACCGGTGCACCACTACGTCTTGGGCCAGCTCCTGGCGCTCGTGTCTTCGGACCTGAGCTGCCAACCACGCTGCACTCGACATTCCAAGGTCCGCTTCCGCTGATTCCACGAGGCGCGAGCGAACTCCCAGGATCCGACGTGAACTGTTTTGCTGACGACGAAATCCGAGCGTATGGAGCCGAACAACTGAGCCGCTGGAGCTCTCTTCCAGGAGAGGTCATCTCTCCAGTCGACATCGTCTACGATGAGGGAGAAGAAGAGTACGACATGGAGGCTTGGGTCTTCGCTGCATTCGAGACTGGGAAATACTTAGGTCTTGTGAACGCTGGACGGACTTCCGAGTCCTGGATCAAGGCGCTGTCCGCCAAACGCAACCACTGGTCTCGGATATGAAGGCCGTCACCGTCTCGCCTAAGTTGCTTCCGGCTGCGGCATGCGTTGCTGTGCTCCAGACTATGTTGATGGAAGCTGGCTTCGAGTTCCGCAACGTGATTCCTACATGGAGTGAAGTTCGCGCGGTGTCCGAGAACTTGATACGCCGAGGTGTCGAGGAGGTCCAACTCAGGCTTGCAGTTGAGAGTCTTGAGTGGAAAAAACTCATGGACGGCGTGGGGTTTCACATTCGACAACCGCTGGAACCTCTCCCTGCAGTGCAACTTCCTGAGCGAAGCACAAGTTCCGCGACTGATGCCGATGGAGACGTCCTAATGACGGACGACGCCGTGGAATTACTTGGTGAAGAACTGTTGCGCCGCCTGCGGATCACGCGGACGAGAAGAAGGAGCCCTTGCATCAAGTGCGTCTGGTCAACCGGCGCCCAAGCGTCCTGCTCTAGAAGCGGAGCGGTCACCACCTGGTTCCCTGATGCCTCCGAACCCGTCGTCTCAGATCTTGGTGCCTCAGTTACCAGCACCTCAGGTCCCAATGCCGCCGAATCAGAGCCTGGTTCCTAGAGCTCCAAGCCCTGAGTTGATGGCCAGCGTGGACTCGGTTCCAAGCCTGGTAGGCCCGAGTGGTGCCTCGGATGAGTCGATGAACGCGGCCGCTGAAGGGACTGATCGGTCAGGACATAGCTCCTCCGGGTCGTCGTTCTTGTCAGCCGCTGACTACATGGCTGCCAGTGCCTTGGGTCACATGCCTGGGCCAAGCCCGATGGCGATGATGATGATTGCGCAGGAGAGCGCGGCTGCGGCAGCTGACGACCCGGGTTTCGGTGTCTCGGTAGGTGCTGCGCCGTATCCGGTGCCGGTATCGACATGCCTTGCGCCTTCATCGCAGCCACATCAAGAATCGCCAGCGCATGTACCGCTCCCCGAGTCCTCAGAGAGCAGTGCGAGCTTCCAACCGGAACACACTGCTCGACCTGTTCCCAAACCGCATCCGGTGTCGTCATACCCTCCGAACTCCGTGCCTTCAGATGTACATGGGGTCACCGAGAATCGTGGTGTCGCTACGGCAAGTGCTGGACCTCAGACTCGAACCGGTTCGACCACGAAAAAAGACCGAGAGTCTAAGCAAAAGGCAGAGAATTCCGTGTATTCTCGGAAGTCATCAAGCTCCCGGAAGTCCGCCGTGAAGTCTTCGTCGTCCAAGTCTTCAGTGTCCGAGATCTCCTCGCGAATGTCATCCTCGAGGTCGTCGCGTTCAGGCGCGTCTGAAGTTGCCCTCGTCATGATGAGGCAGCAGGAAGCCGCCCTCAACCAAGTGCGTGCCGACATGGCTGCAGAACTGCGTGGCATTCGCCTAGATCACCAACAACAGACTGCTTCACTCATGGAGCGCCTGCAACGGAGTGAGGAAGCCGTGGTCGCCGAACGTGAGTCCCGCCGACACGACGCTGAAGTTGCTGAAGCCAGACTTGCCGCCGCGGTGAAGATGGAGCCGTCCCAGGTGCCGTCGGCAGTGCCTGCACCCGAGATGGGGCGCGGCGTACCTGTTTTCCCCGACGCGCCACTGCCAAGTGATGCCCTGGACACCGCCTCCGCTGCTGTATTGGCGGCAGCTGAAGAAGTAAAGGTGGAGAGAGAAGGCATCGCGCAGAGCGCGAGTGCTCATTTGGCCGCGTTCGAGGACCAGTTGCGCAACGTCACGTCCGCGTATCTGCAGAAGTGTGCCCTGGCCCAGAAGATTCAGCGAGAAAACGACGCTCGCATACGTCAACAGTCGGCTGGTGTACCAGAATCCAGTGGAAATCCACCGCACTTCCAGTGACAAATTAGCGGGACTGTCGCCCACTTATATTGGTCAACAGCAAGTGGCCGCTGATTCGCTGGCTGCCGCGCAACTTCAAGCGACTATACAAACTCCAAGTCAAGTTGTCAAACGCGAGACAGGACCAGGTGAGACGAAGCGGACTGAGACACGTGAGACAAGGTCAAGTGAGATGAAGACACGTGCGACAGTTGGGACAGGGTCAAGGGAGACCAAGCGCGGAAGGCAGTCGAAGGATGTGGTACAGACTCAGTCCGGCGTCGCTGTCATCAAGGAAGAAAACTCGGAAGAGACCAAGAGCTCAGCGAGAGGTGTCACCCGGGACTCTGCGAGTGGGAGTAGTCACGGCCCTAGATATTCGGGGAAGTCGGCTAATAAGAAGTCTTCCCAGAAACACAAACGTGGAAAGAGGACTCGTGGCAGTAAGCGACCAGGTGGCGATCCCTCATCGTCAGATTCAAGTTCAAGCAGCAGCTCGTCTAGCAGCGAGTCCAGCTTAGACTCCGACTCTGATTGGGAACGCGGACTTGCTGAGGAACTCGCCCCTACAACAGTACCAGCCGCGAACGGCCAGTCGTACACATTCCGCCCGTACATCCAGTATGGAGCGGTGGAGATGTTTGATCCTCACGCCAAGCTCGAAGACCGCGTGAACTGGTGGGAGCGGTTTGTCTACGCCGCAGCGTTGGGAGTCTGGCCGGAGAAGATGAAGTTGCGTCAGCTCCTGGGCCGACTACCTGCCCCACTACGTGCATGGTGACGCCAACTACCCGAGAAGGACCAGAAGAATTGGTCGCGCTTGTCGAGGCTGTTTCGTAAAGAGTACTGTCGCACCGAGGCGTCCCCATATGACAGGTACTACGAGTTGGGACCGGAGAACGGCGAGTCAGCCCGATCGTTCCTGTATCGACTCAACGCTGCAGCCAAGAAGGCCGGCGTCGAATACGAAGACTCTCCGAATGACCGTGAACTCCACATCCGTCGCTTTATCAAGAAGCTGGCGGACCGGCGTCTGAAGATCACACTGCAGGGGCAAACATTCAAGTCGATGAAAGAACTCGAGAAAACTCTCATGCGAATCGAAGTAGTGCAGCGTGATGATGGATATGAGACTCCACCTCCACATCCAAAGACTCGCGACTCGAAGCCTAGTGGTGTGAGATTCAGTCGATTCCCTCCTTCGCGTCGAACGCAAGGGGAACGTGCGTATTTGGTCGAGAACCTGGACTCGGAGTCGGAAGGCAAGGATTCCCCGCCCTCGGATTCCGAAGAGAAACCAGACTCAAGCTATCTCCCGGGAACTCCGCCCCCGTCCGTGGGGCGCACGGTGAAGGCTGAGAAGGTCAACGTGGCCCAAGCTTCGGAGACTATTGTCCAAGTACCAAGACCCCCGACGCATGAAGAGGTGTTCCGTGCTGCTGAACAAATGGGTTGGCGTCCGCCGATTCCACAAGCCCGACCACCGTCTCCGTTCCGAGACAACTCCCAAAGAACCCCTTTCTGTGAAAATTTCCGCAGTTTTGGACACGACGTTCAGAATTGCTGGCGGGATCTGATCTGTGACCGATGCCATGAGGCTGGACACCCGACATACAAGTGCTCGCGTCGCCCATGTTCCAAGTGCGGAGACTTTCATCGTGAAGGGCTTTGTGCTGATTGGGCTGCTTTGAAAGCAGTCCGGGAACTGGCCCGACAAGGAGCGCTGCAAGACTTGCCTACCGAAGTTCTGAAGCAACTGCTGAAAGAACAGCCGGCTAAGTCTGGGACGTCGTTAAACGATTAGGCTCGCTGGGTAGGGACCCAGTGCGTGCCGAGCCTAAGTCCCAAGCGTATTGCGCTCTTGCATTTGTCGGTCCAGAACTTAGGCATCAGATCGGTAACCCACAATGTATGACTGCCATTGCATGTGAAGACGACTCGCTGTTGGAATCTCGCCCGGTTTCCCGAAATTACGTTTTCCGTGGTTCTGCGTTTGAAGATGAAGCCCCAGTGGAATTCATGTTGAACCCAGGAGAAAAGTACGGGTGGTGGGCAGACCACGACTTGGATAATCAGGATGCAGTGGCCTTAGTACATGGGGCGATCAACAACTATCGGACTCACATCATTCTCGATTCCGGCGCAAGCACAACTATATTGAGCCCAGACCTTGCACGCAGGTTGAAGCTTAAGTTGACATCGCATGCCGGACTCAAAGTGAAAGGTATGGGAGGAGTGATCACGTACATCCGGTCGCGGGCTCGAGTGAAGTTAACTCTGGGAATGCGTGTGGTATATGTGCTGGACATGTGGGTTGGAAATATTGGAGATGGTGTTGCCTGTCTGTTGGGTATGGATCTCATGAAAGCGGCTGGAGTACGACTGTGTGCGCGTGAGCAATTGGTTAAGCTTCCGAATGAAGAGGATATTCCTCTAGTTGGGGAGAAGGAAGCTCCGCGTTACATCTTGGAAGTTCCGATTTGTGTGCGTGAGCCAGTATATCTGGCTCCTGGCGATTCGATCATCGTCCCGGTGCGGTATGGCCAAGCTGACGCTGACACAGCAGAAGTATGGACTGCCCGAGGGAACCAGTGGGTGACGCAAGTGATCTACAGCTCCAGACGGCGGCCTGCTGCAGTTCGTGTTGTCAATATCTCAGAGAAGTGGGCCCAAATCATGCAACATACGGTGGTGGCAGCGTTGGTGGAGCCTGGGCAATTGCCACGAGGAGACCGCTTTGTTCAACCAAAGTCGCGGAGATACCGAGAATGGCAACAGGAGATCTACCAGCACACGCCATCGCGGGAATATCGACGCCGGGAAGAACTGGAAGCGCTTGAAGCCGAGCGGAATGCTCCACCTGCAGTTCTACGACCGCAGTATGTTTGGCCGACGAAGATTCTGCAACGTCCGCCTGAAGAAACACGGGAGGCTGTTGAAGGCCAGAAGTCCAGGAACTCGAACGGTCAAAACACCAGCCTTTCAGGGCCAGCTGTAGAAAGGGCCAGTAGTGACTCGACCGCTGCGGTGAACGTGAAGATTCAGGATCTTGATGTTCCTGAGGTCACCGATACCACTCTTGTGGACGAAGCTGAGATTCAACAAGCGGATGAGCTTGACTTTGAGGAGGATCCCGGCAATGGTAGTGACCCTGAAGATACCAACCACGGAGTGGCTGGTGGAGGTACCAGTGGTGATGAAGCTCGACGTGAAGTAAACAACGTGTTTTGCGCGAAGGCAGTCAAGGTCTGGGAAGACACGCTGGAGCAGCTGGATGCGGCGTACGCGATCTGTCTACGGGTGGTCGCTGCCGACCTGGATCCTGATGAGATGAGGAATTCTTCTTCCATGAAGGAACCGAGCTGTTGACGCAGTTGCGAGATCAGTTGGCCGTACTCCCAGACTTGAAGGATCTCAGCCCGAAAGTGAACATGAATAAAGCAGATGTGGGTGTCGAAGGCAAGACCACTCCTGAGATGAACAAGCAGATGAGAGGTATCTTGGAATATCATCACTCGATCTTCCTAGGAGATGGCAACGCTGTCCCTGCCCCTGCTCGTGGAGTCGTGTGTGACCTGGATGTTGGAGATTCCAGACCCATTGCCCAGCGTGCTCGCCCAATTGCTCCACGATTCCTGCATCAGGTATACGAACTCATCAAGAAGCTTCTGGAGACCGGGTTGATTGAGACTTCGCACTCGGAGTGGGCTTCACCCATCGTGATCATTTTGAAGAAGAACGGCAAGGACATCAGGCTTTGTATCGACTACCGGATGGTGAATCAACTCATCAAGCTGTCTTGTTACCCGTTACCATTGATAGATGACCTACTGATTGGATTTGAAGCTGCGATGTGGTTTATTAGCTTGGATATGGCGAGTGGCTTCTGGGCAGTGCCCATGACCCGGAGGGCAAAGCTCATTTCTGCCTTTGTCTGTCCTCTTGGACACTACCAGTGGTTGCGCATGCCCTTTGGGCTGAAAAACGCGCCCCTGATATACCAGCAGATGTTGAACAACTGCCTGTGGGGGTTTGTGCGGTTGTCGCCTGATGAAGAAGCCAAAGTCGATCCCAATGTGCTCGAGTTTCTGGGAATTAAGGTAGACGAGCGGGCGGCCCCCGAGTCTGGAGTGGAGATCCCAACTCTGACTGATACAATGACTGTCTTCCACCGGAACATCCCAGCCCCAGCTACGATGGGCCCAGTTCTGGGTAGAAGCTCATACATTGATGACATCGCCCATGGGGCGCCTACCTGGGACCAGCTCTGCTCAGACCTGAACCCGTTGCTATTCCGACTACGCTACTGGGGAATCTCCGTGAGCTTACCCAAGAGCGAGTTCGGGAAGCTGTCTATTCCGTACGTGTCGCATGAAATCAGCGCCGAAGGCTTACGGGCTAAACCCAAGATCGCGAAGGGTGTAGCGGACCTGCCGTTTCCGTCGACACTCAAAGGCGTGCAGTCATTTCTGGGGAGTATCAACTACTACAACAAGTTTATTGAAGATCTATCTGTTATAGCATCGGTGCTTTACGAGCTGACTGAGGAACAAGTCCGGGAAGGACGAGATTTGGGGCGCGCCAAAGAAGCTTTCGAGATTCTAAAGAAGAAGATCGTTTCGACACCGCTGTTACGACACCCGGACCGAGAGAAGGACTTTGTTGTGATCCTACATGCGAATCCTTGGGCTGCAAGTGCCGTCTTGGGCCAAGAATTGACGGAGTAATTTTTCCTGTTCGGTACACTGGCAAAACCCTCAATGAATCTGAGGTTAAGTATCACCCGGCTGAGAAGGAAGTGGTGGCATTGTTGCGAGTCCTGCGAGTATTTCATTCTATGCTCGCTGGGAGTCACATCAAGGTCTACACTCGTTACTCGGTCCTGAGGTGGATTTTCACTTCGTCATCATTAGAGGGACGTTGTCAGCGGTGGGCTACCTTGCTATCGCCTTGGGACCTCGAGATTCACCGGATCGAGAAAGATGAAGACGGTCTTGCGGCTATTATGGGCGCCGGGATTACGCCTCGTGAACATCTCGATAAGGTAGCAGAATCCCTAATCCCGAAGAAGGGGCGAGTGACACCTGCTCGACCGATTAGTTTAGAGATGTTGGAAGTGGATGACTCAGGTTATCTCCTCAGCTTTGATGGTGCTGCGAAGACGTCTACGAGGCAAGGCAGTTGTGGTTGTATCTTGTGGAAGCTCCCAGAATGGTGTGTAGTCAGTGCGAGAGGCTACTTCTTGGAAGATGTGACTGTCAACGATGCAGAGTATCACGGCCTGATTAAGGGGACGACATTGGCCATGGAACATGGAGTCTATGACTTGGTGGTTGTTGGTGATTCTCGGATTGCAATTCAACAAGCCCAGGGATTGATCAACTGTCATCAACCGAATCTTCAGCGCCTGCTAAGTGAGTTCGACTCGGTTCGTCAGAAGTTCCAATCTGTGAAACTGATTCATGTGAAACGAGAATTCAACCAGGCTGCGGATTATCTCACGAGTCGGACTCTGGCTGCTGGAGAATCACTAGTTATCGATAATCCCCTTGAGCTGTCGCATTTGCGTTTGGTGAATCGCATCCCTGAGAAGCTAGTGAAGCAGCCTGAATCTGGAATGGTGGACCCGTTGGTCGAAGGCGTCGCTGAATGTCGAGTAGCGAGAGCCGTCGTAGATGAGTTCCCAGATTGTGACAACGCACCGCTTTCTCTTGGGGCGCGCGTGCTAGCTGCTCTGACCCGGAGCCAAGGCCAAGCAGGCATTTGTGATGCAGAAGAGACAGAGTCCAATACTCCAGGCATGACGCCGTTGGAGTTCCAAGCGGAGCGATGGCGCCGTATAAAGGCGCACCAGGACGGCGACCCATGGATGCGGGAGTTGAAAGCTTTCCTGCAGGGCGATCTCTCTGAGCTGTCAGAACTGGAAGCACAGAGAATGGCGAAGATTGCTGACAATTATGTCTTAGATTCACAAGACGTTCTTTACTATCTCAGCCGATCGACTGTTTCTAGGCCGAGAGACGCCCGAGATGAATCTCGATTAGTGGTTCCTCATGATATGCGCCAAGACTTGCTGCATCACTGTCATGAAGAGCTTCAAGGCGGCCACCAAGGGATTACGCGGACGCACGAACGCCTGCGCCGAGAGTTCTTTTGGCCAGGTCTCTACGCGGATGTGGAACGCTTTGTTAAAGAGTGTGTGGACTGTGCCTCTGGGAAGGGCAAACCTCCGAACCCCGGGCCGTCGCCTGGGAATATTGAGCCCAACGCCCCGTTTGAAGTTCTGTCGATGGACTTCGTCACGCACCTCCCGAAATCTGAACGAGGGAATACGTTTCTATTGCTGTTTCAAGACATGTTCTCGGGCTTTGTGATGTGCAAGCCTATGAGTTCGACGACAGCACAAGACGTAGCCGAGGCCTATGAGGAAGCTGTCTTCCGGCGCTTTGGTGCGAGCTCCATGCTCAGACACGACCAAGATCCTCGGTTCATGAGCGAGGTATTCAGTCGATTCAGGGAAATGTTAGGCACCAAGCAGCGAGCGACACTGGCATATCGCCCACAAGCCAATGGACAACAAGAGAGATCGGTGCAGACTATGGTGAGGAGTATCCGGGCCTATGTCGCGGAGGCGGATCAGAGCGACTGGGATGATCATGCGGAGAAGTTGGTGTTCGCCTTAAACACATCCTTTGATTCGACCCGGCTCGAGACGCCTTTTTATCGGGTCCATGGCTGGGATGCGAAGAGCACTGTATCTGCCATGCTAGGTCCACCACCCACAGGGCTCGAACAGAAGTCCGCTTACGAGTGGAGACGCAAGCTACAACGCGATTATAGTTTCGCCCATGCTTGGGCTCGAGACTTACAAAAGCAAGCGAAGCGGTTACGCTCAGAAGCCCAGACTCAGAGATGGCAGGAGCTCTCGGAAAGACTCAAAGCTGGATTCCAAGTTGGTGATTCTGTCTGGCTGTACCGGGCCCGTGTGCAACCCGGGTTAACCAAGAAATTCGCGCATATGTGGCACGGCCCCTTTCGAATTGAGGAAGTCTGCGAGGATTTCCGCGTACGGCTGAAGATTGAGGGTACCGGCTATCGAATTGGCCCCTGGGTACACATCAGCAGGTTGAAACCAAGAGCGCTCTTCCCAGAGCGCCCAATGGTAGAAGTCGAAGTAGCAGAAGAAGATGACTTCGATGCGGCATTATTACCAGAAGACAGCTGGGATCCTGAAGAAGAATCCGGTGTGTACGAGGTGGAAGCTATCAAGGACGTCCGCTGGACGAAGAGGACCAGGACATCTCGGAGAGTCCGTGAGTACCTCGTGAAATAGAAGGGGTACTCAGACTTGGAGTGGCTCCCCGTGACGCAGCTGAGCTGTGGCAACCTGCTTTACGAATTCAACAAAGGCGCAAAGGCGCGAGCTCGATTTCGAGCGATGCAAGCAGGTGATGACTCAGACGCTGTGACGGATTCCCAGTAATTATGGTATGCTGGCACTCGATGTGTTTATTGCGTATGTATAAGTCTAACGCTATGACGACCCGGCCCAAAAAAATGGAAGAAGACGGTCGCAGAACGACAATTGACATTTTAAGAAGTGATGTGGAGAAGCAGATGTGGTGATTGATCTAGAAAGTGGAGATATTGTGGAGAGTTACATGGAATGTGTTGCACCTCGCTGTGGGGACCTATGGGCTTACTAATCGGTACTCTGAGATGCTATGACATGCAAATCACGACGAGAGAGTTCTGCTGGCGTTCGCACTCAGGTTGGCGGCAGAGGTAATGGGTTCTGGCGACGCTGCGTGGGATTCAACATGCCCGCTCGAAGTTCGACTGGAGCGAGACGCAGGAAGGCATCATCGTTACGCCGTGTCGCCCACTGGGTTCGGATAGGTTCGTCTTCGTCCAAAGCAGCGAGTTGCTTGAACACGTCCGGCTCGTGCTCCAGGTCGCGCCAAATCCAAGGGCAGCAGTAGATCGGCGCCACCCAGATGCCAGGTTCCCACCAAATTGTCGGCACGAACCCTTCCGTGGCTTCCAGGAGTGCCACTTGCTTGTCCAAGTCTTTGCGAAACTGGGACCGGCGCACCTTGCGGTCTGTATGAAAGCCTCGGGATTGGGGTTCAGATTCGTCCATTGTGACCCAATGTCCACCTTCCCAGTAGAGCCGAGCAGCCTTTCGCATCCACCCGATGAAGCGAGCAATCCCGTGAATGAACTCCAGCTGGAGCTTTTGGCGCCGGTGGAAATAAAAGACCTTGACGCGATTGTCATACATGGCAACCCAGGGTTCAGCTTGAAGTAGCTTCTCGTATTTGGCCCGGTCCCATCGTGTTTTGATCTCGTCCGTGTGAGTCTTGACTGGTACGAAGCTGGGAAATCCCAGATTCTGGGGAACTTGGTTGCTCAGCGGCTGCTTCTGGACCAGAATCCCAAGGTAACGCCAGCTTTTGTCAGCGGGGTCAGGAATTTCAATGATGTCCTTCTCTTGGGGCGTCATGTCTTTCAGTGCCTTCTTGTACAGTCGGTACTTCGAAGCTGGGACTTTGACAACCACCAAGTCCTGTGTTGGCACTGAACTGGACCGCGCCGTAGCCGGAGACTTGGCCCTCTTAGAAGATCCACCACTCTGGCCTGACGCCTTGCGTTTCCGAGCCGAGTAGTCTTCGTCTCCCGTGTCATCATGCGAGGAGAGAGATGAGAAGTCCGATTGGAAAGTGTTGCTGCCGTCATCCCGGTCGGAGTTACCGGGCAGTGGAGATAAAGACTCGGAAGGAGACAAACTCTCGGACGGCAAGTCAGGCCAGAATGGAGGCGCGCTCGTGCGTCCGGAGAGGTTCTGCACCGCTTGATCCAAGAAGTATTCTGGGACATTGCGAGCCCAAGGTGTGGAATCCATCCGGTTCCAATATGCCATTGATTCCAGCATCGGCATTAACTCCTTTTGCCGGAATTGGGTGTGCAACGCCGTGTCCATTCGAGCAAACGCCAACGAGTCCAAGTACGATGTACCGAAGAGCATGAGCTCCTTGACGTCGGCACGTACTTCACTCCAGGTCACTGTCGGCGGCAAAGAAGCGGTGGCTAATTCCACACTCACGACGTACTTGGCGTTGCGTGAACGTGCACCCCTGGAGCTGCCCGCGTAGTTGCTAGGTCGAGCTTGAGGCTGGGGCGGAGGCTGTATCGCTGCACCACCGAGTGTGAACTTTCGCTAGACTCCTCTGCAGACCCCGAACGCGCTTTGGAAGCTGGCTTCGGCTTACATGCGGGCTTGGACGGCGACTTGGTTTTGGCGCTGGCTGGGGATGTCTTTTTTGCAGAAAAAGGAAGCCGCCCAGCAGTGATCACACTATGGCAGCCTCTAGACAGGTCCAACTGACGGGCTGAGTCTCGACGAGGAGAGGCGACACGTTGAAGTCCCTCAGAAGTCACTTGGAACCGCACCGAGGAGGGCGCGGGGGCCTTGGTTTCAGATTCAGCCTCCTCCAGCATCTCAGAATCTTCACAGCAAGGCTTTCCCATTGCATTATCGGACTGCGCAGCCCGTTCCGTGGATGATGGATACGGTGGCGCGTCGAAATCGAACGCCCGCAAGTCTTCTACGTCCACACGCGTCACCCAATCGGGAGGAGGGGCTGTACCTGCCTGGTAATGCTCCAGCAAAGCCAGCAAGCGTGGCCAATTACCACGTAGACGGCCATGTTCGCGCAAGAAGTCCAATAAGGACCAAGGGTCCAAAAGCCGAGAATTCCGTAGTCGAGTCTCAAGCAGGCCACCTGCTGCCTCAGCCTGGTGAGCTCGTTCTTCACTAGCACGGAGACGCGATGTCAGCTCCTCGATGCGCCGATCTCGTTCTTGGATTTCGAATGCATGACGACGCTTGCTCTCGTCAACGAAGCGTTCGTGAGCTGCAATGCTGCGCCGACGTTCAACTTCGACGCGCTCGGACCAAAATGCCCGCTGATTCTGAAGCTCGTGGCCCAAGCGGCGACACTCCGTCAACCATGATGCAGTATCAGCGACTTGGGGTCTTGAACGAGTTGCTCCAGAGCCCGAATGTGTGCCAGAAGCAAGTGAAGATAGCGCGGCGAGGCCAATGTGCGGCGCGCAAAGTGTTCCATGCCGAAGTAACGAAGCGCAGGAAGCGTCTCACGCAGGACCTGCGCGCCAGAGATGATGCTTGGGGCAGAGGCATGCTCTGAAGAGGCTGCAACGTGTTGGCGCGTACGTCCTCGCGTATGATGCGCGCCAAATCGGCGAAGTCTCGGTCGGACAAACACCCGCCTTCGACAAGGCGCTCAATCCCGCCATTGCCATCTCGGACAGGTGCGTCAGCAGCGATGTCCGCCAGCGTAGCCGGCACTCCTACCAGCGAGGGCCGGGACGCGGAACCCCGTGCTCACTGAAGACGTAGCGCGAAGTGATGAGACGCATGCGCGAAGGCACTGAAGACGAGCGTGCAAACGATGCTACCGCCAGCTGGGGTCTGCGCGCAGAAGCTGCTGTTAATTGTGAGACACTGCGTCCCGTGACACCACTGCTACCGCAGATGCTAGAGTCCGGAGCTGGCGACGAAGTTGCCGGTGGCGGCGACCCTTGCTGGTTGCTCGGGTTGCTAGCGCTGTCTATCGAAGCATCTGTGAGAGCAGCGCTCAATACCACGCCTACGTGCGAGACCCTCGCGTCCATGAGGAGTTGGTCTTCGCTTGCACGCGCATCCGCCTGAGTCGCTACGCCCTCGTGCGAGGCCCTCGCGTCCGCGAGGAGTTGGCCATCGCCGGACGCCTCGGACATCAGGTCGGTGGTAGGCGGAATGCGCTGCCCGAGCTCTCCTTGTTCAGCCACTCGAGAGGCGCCTTGATCCGGTTGGTCGTGGTCGCCGCTGCGTCCTGCGGCTTGCCTCGGGTCCGCTGGGGCCGCACGCGCTGTCCCGGATGGTTCAGCTGCAGCAGGCGGCGATGGCATTCGTGTTCCGCGTTACTCTGGAAGATGTTGGAAGCTTGGTCTTTCGAGAATGATCTCGAACGACGCTTTTCTCGGATCTCGTGTGACACGCGCAGCGACAATGTGATTGGTCGCTCATATTTGAGTCTGGTTTTGGACAAGTTGACCCATCTCGGCATTGAAGTTTCCTCCGTGGGTCAAGTTGGCCAATGGGGCGGTTGTTACGCGGTGCCGTCACTGAAATTTGGATCAGGGGACCAAAAACCCGGAATTGCCCATATTGTGGAGTTCGCGGATTGGTGGAAATGTGTATGTCAAGAATGACGATCACAGTACCAGATAAATGGTACATTCCTGGAATCTGACGCCTCTGCTGGGAATTCTGAGAGTTCGTGCGGGACTTGGAGCCGAATAAAAACAAGACTATGGTCGTTGCGAGCGTGAAACCTCGGAAAGCAGGTCGGCGTAGGTGAATGGATCTTGTTCCTTGAAGTGCCCAGGAATGTGTGCGACCTTCCCTACAACCTGCGCGAGGCGGGACTCGACTCTGGGTTACGACCTGGGAACTGAGGCACTTCTCAGATTCCCCGTTGTTTTCCTAGAATAACGACTCCCAACCTTCGCGGCCGTGGCCTTACTTCCCACAAAAGCCTAAGAACCACCTCTTGCGATGTGCTTCAAGGCTCCAAACCCAAGAACGCTTGGTTTCACTATGGCATCTTCCCCGATCCAAAGTGTACCCAACAACTCCGAGAAGGTATCCAGATCCGCGACCTTTCAAGGCCATACCAACATTCCGCAGAAAGATCGCAGTCTCCGAAGAGTCGCTTAGGAAAGATTTTGTCTGCATGTGACCTTTAACCAAACAAAAAATTCAAAGTACTTTAGGTAAGTGATCCACTGCTTCGGCCTGGAAGTGATCCTACCTATTCCATATCTGTATATTTGGCGGACTGCAAGCCGTCTTTGCTGTATATTTGCGGTCTATTGGGCCTGTGTCGAACTGAAGAAGTTGGCGACAGGGTAGATCGTTTCCTCTCTTTGAGAGGTGGTGCGCGTTCCCAAGATTGATCAAGTGTCTTGGATTTGAACCAGTTGACTTGTATTTTGGCCTTAGCCTTGGGCCTAGAGAAAGAAGAGAGGGCAAAGAAGTATGTGTGTGATTGTATAACGTGTATAACTCTATTTGGGTTGGATTGTTCTAGCGTTAGCCCGGCGTAGCTGTCTGATTCACGGGGTCGATACTAACCTCCTGGTGAAAAGAACCGCTACCCAAGGGATACACATCGTGCGCCTGACCAACAGCGTGTACTGAACAACAACACACACCCTGTGCCAGCCGAGACGGATCCAAGCTCTGAGTAGCTTGAGGTCGGTCAAGGAGGGCCTATAACTGTTTTCTGGGAGAAAACACCGCATCGCCTCGTCACAGTTACCGAAATTCGACCGTCCAACGAATTGACCAAGTCTATCATTACCGGTTACGCAAAAGATAAGGTCATCCGAGGGATCCAACGCGCGATCAAGGAACGTGACAACTCGTCGAATGCAAAGGGAGCAACAGGGAAGAAGTACAAGCCTTATTTCGAAGAGAATGGCTTCCTTTGGTATCAAGGATCGACCGATGAGAAGCCAAGAATCGTTGTCCCGAACATTAATACCATCAAGCATCGCATCATCGAAGAAATCCACGATTCCAACTCCGGGGGACATCCAGGAACCGACCGCACCTACTTGAAGCTCCGGTCAAATTGGTACTGACCGCGAATGGTGCGTACGATCCAGAAGTACATTGCTGACTGCGAAGACTTCCGACATACAAAACCGCGGCTCTCGAAAACCCCAGGACTGCTGGAGCCACTCCAGATTCCAGCTGAGCGATGGCGATCAATATCCATGGACTTTATCACGGATCTACCAGACACTAAGCGTGGGCATAACGCTATCTGGGTCGTAGTCGATCGCTTAACGAAGCGCGCTGATTTTATCGCAACCAAGAAAACCGTGTCAGCACAAGAGGTGGCAGTCCTGTTTATCGACAATATTTGGAAGCTTCACGGTATGCCCCAAGACATCATCTCCGACCGCGATTCCAAGTTCGTCTCAGGTTTCTGGAGCCAAGTCTTCGAGACCGTTGGTACCAAACTGAAGATGACGGTGGCCTATCGAGCTCAAGGCGACGGACAAACCGAGCGCACAAATCGAACACTTGAGGAGTACCTCCGATGTTTTGTGTCTCCACGCCAGGACGATTGGGACGTTCACCTCGCGAACGCCGAGTTTGCCATCAACTCAGCCGTAAACTCCAGCATCAAGGTGTCGCCCTTTGAAGCCGACTTGGGATACGTCCCACGCAACCCACTCGCAGCAGTTGCTGATTCCCTTCGGCGTGGTCTCCGTGGCGGGCGTCGTCAAGGCGTGAAGTTCACCAAGCGTCAAGCTGCGTTACTGCGCCAGTGTCAAGATGCCCTCGAAGAGGCCCAAGCTCGCATGGCCGACATCTATGACCGTGGCAGGACCGAACAAGAGTTCGACGTTGGTTCGCGTGTTTACCTGAGTACTAAGCACTTGGACACTGCTCACACCGGCTTCCCAAACTCGCGCAAGCTCGGAACCAAGTGGATCGGTCCGTACTCAGTGGTGCGCAAGGTGCACAAGCACGCCTACGAGCTCAATCTTCCGCCAGGACTCAAGCTTCATCCCGTCTTCAACACCGGATCGCTCAAGCCATACGAGACACCGACCCGTCTTTCACGGCCCCATGAGGTGATTCTTCATGACGGCACGAGGGGGCAGATCGTTGACGCAGTTATCAGCCGGCGCATGCGCCATGGAGCTGTCCAGTACCTAATTCGGTGGATGGGTGAGGCCAAGGCAACATGGGAACCCCTGGAGAACCTACACCAAGTGACGGGGCTCATCCAAGCGTACGAGAGCAAACGAACCAAGCGATCAAGCAAGCGCCGGCGTGAGCCGTCGACGGACAGCAATGTAGCCCGGAGGACGCGCCGCCAAAGCAAGTCACGGAGCTAAACCCTCCTCAAGAATCAGCAACTTCAACGTGAAAGGTGGTCCACACTATATGTTGTGAAACCTATGTGACAGATCCGGCCCGCGCACGGTTAACGGTTAGAGCGACGGTTCAAGAACATACAACAATCAAGTGAAAATGAAGCGGCTGTATTTGTAATTACACCTAAGTTCAAGTATCAAGCACCGCTACCTCATTCACGAAGCATCACGCGGCGGACGAAGAGGAGCCCAGCGAGCCAGGACACGCCGTACTCGCTCAGCGCTTCACGGTAGGCATCAGCGTCAGAAACGAAATAACCATCGGCGGTGACCTCCAGCAGGAAGCAGTGGCCAAGACGCAGTGGATACGGGTGGTACCCAGCAACAACGTACACACCAGCAGGTAAGTCCATGGACAAGAGGTGCGCTGTGGTGTTAGGACCGGTTACGCTGTCCACGTGCAGGTTACGGCGCAGCGTATCCTCGTCCAATTGCGGATCGCCACGTCGAGCTTCCCGCCGATTGGACCATTTCACGAAGCGCAACAGGATGGGCCAGACCGTCTCCGTCGACCCGTGGTGGGGTCGATTCACGCCAGTCACGAACGTGTCGATCAAGGCCGGAGAGGACCAGTCGAGCAGGCCCAGCGCGCGAGCAGCAGCGGCGAGAGCAGCGAAGCCACAGAGCCCACGGTTATCGGCGTCGATGGACAGCGGGAGGCCACGATCGCGACAAAAACGGGTGAAGCTGATGGAGTGCCCGGAATCCTTCCAGTCGTGGACGAGCTGGATCGCCTCGCTGAAATCGGAGCGCTCAGCGAGTAGCCACTCACGAGGCTCCCAGGTACGACTACCGTCTTACCCCGCACAGAGCGCCTAGGCGTTCTAAACGAATAGAACGCCCGTGTTGAAAAAGATATCCTAACTCAATACTTCTGAATCGGATCAAGCCAGCTTATCTCCTTAGTTTCGATATAAACCTTCTTTAGGCCAATGAAACGGTGTTATTTTATTGCTTAAATCAGTTTACATGGAGACTTCATTGAGTATTTTTCCCAGACTGTACACACTGCTCACTGAGATGTGTTATTAATAACCCTAAACCACGAAAAAGTAAGTGGGCGTTATGTGCGGGGTAAGACGGTAGCGTAACCGGTGTAACCAGCCCAAATCACCCGATATTCGTAGGAACCTTCGACACCGCGGCGATTGACGATGGACCAGACGGCATAGCGGCGCTCGGCGACGGCGGAAGCAGCAGCGGCGGTGGCAGCTTGGCGACGAGCGAGCTTAAGTCGCAGCTGGATCTGACGAGCCGTCAAGCCGATATTCGCGCGCGCAACGACCGGCAAAGCTCGAGCCATGGTAACCCGATGAGCGGATCCTACGCGCAAGGCTGGAGCAAGAAGGACGGTGAGCGGGCGACGGCGGCGAGGCGGCGCAAGTTAGCAAGTGGCGAGCAAGAGAACCAAGGTCAAGACGAGCGCGGACACCAAGGATAAGAACCGCGCGCAAGACAAGAAGACAAGACCAAGATAAGACAAGAGTCGAAGACGTCCAAGACCACATATGAAGGCCCATCCAAGTATGGAGGGGTGAGTGTAACAGATTGTAGCAGTAGATCAGAATTAGAGATAGAACAGATTAGAAGGGATATTTATATTAGGGGCTCCAGCCACGTGTATGGCGGCAGGAGCTTAGGCTTGGGGAGAAGCCAGCACTTTTGGATTCTCCCCGCCAGCCCCTAGCGCGTCTCCCTCTTCCTACGGGTTCCTTTTTTTGAAATAACCAATTCCAGCAGTGGCTGCTAGTGTTGAGATGAAGACGACCTGGTGAGCGCTCAATTTCAATCCGGGCGCGCTCTGGCCCATTTGCACCAGCACGGATCCGCCCACAATGCAGATCACGGCCCAGGAACGAGCGAAAAAAGACCCAGTTCTCGTGCACGCCGGCTTCGGGAGGTGCCAGCGTTGGCAACTCATCCAACAATCCCAATACGAGGCAGGGAGTGGAGTTATATCAGCAACAGCCGTGCGCTACTCAGGCTCTTCATGAACTTGTCAAGCTGTCGAAGTCGATCCACCGAGTAGTGTCCCTGGAACTCGACCTGGAGGGACATCCATTTTTCCCACAGTTGACGGCGGCTACGATGCAGACACTCCACCGTAGAGACAGCACAGGTCGGTTGGTATTGTGTGCTGCGCCCGTGGACTCTACTTTCAGAACAATGCAAACTATATATCGGGCTTCACCAACGGCAACCATTTCACATGTCAATTTGGAACCATTCTGCGTACGTGGGTTTTACCCTTTCCCACCTGGGTTTTTCGGGGAGGCAAATCCGGAGCCAGCAATACCGGTACTTTTTCGGTACATCTGCGTGTCTAGCGAACCGTTCGTGTCTTTGCAAAACGAGCCGCTTTCCCGACGGTGTTCACTGCGAGTCAGTCGAAGTTGCACTTGTCTCCAAGCAGGATGAGCACTAGCAGACATACACCACGAGGGGGACTTTCCACCGTCTCCTTTGCAACCGCAGCGGGCCATTCCAGCTCCGCAGCTCGACGCATTCCACAACTTCCCCTCGACTGATCACTTCTATCGATCCGTCCACACGCAACAGCCTCAAGGCCAAGCTCAGCTAGCTACCAGCTAACCCACCAACCTCACTCCTCCAGTCAACCATGGTCCAAGTTGTCAAGCGCCAGGGCTACAAGCTGCTCAACCTCTGGACCACGGACAAACCACCTTCCCGTCGTCTTCTGCGCCTCCTTCGCCGCCGTGGCCGCCACGGGCATGTCGCTGCGCTACCTCTTCATGAACCCCGACGTGTACGTGAACAAGGAGGAGCGCTTTACCGAGCTGCACCACACGCTGGAGCCACGCGAGGATCGCGGGTCGTCGTGGCGGCAGTTCCGCTTCCGCATGGCGAACCTCAAGCGCAACCCGATCAACCAGTCGCGCCAGTTCGACGACCTCTTCGCCAAGGAGGAGAACCAGAGCGTTAAGAGATAGGTGGTGGATGCGATGACGACTACTACAAACTTGGTGGGTTGTTGCGATCACGCTTCTTCGAAGCAGCGGCTCCGTACTGCTTGCTAGCGTATACCTGTCGCGCACGTGATGGGCTTTTTATAAAGATGGGCTTTTTATAAAGAAAACATAGTTATTGATAGTGAAAAGGTTGTTACTTGAAGCGTTCTCGCTTTTCTTGGCGTCCAGGTCGGTGCTTTACTGGTCCTTGGGCTTCTTCTCGCGAGCACGCTTAGTCTGCCACACGATGAAGTCCATGAAGAAGCCGAAGCCCACCTGGATGGGGATGAGCAGCGGCAGCATCACGGTCTCCATCAGCGTGTTGTAGCGCGGCGCAATGCCGTTGGCCAGGACACGCAGAATGAAGATCAAGGGGTCGTTCGTGATGCTGAACTGGCCGTCGCTCACGCCGTCGATCAGCGACTGCGCCACCTTGTCGGGGTGCAGCGGCTCGCTCACACCTTCGATCGTCTTGGTCTCAGGGGCTTGGTGCGGTTCTCCTCCACGAATCCAGGCGAGTCGATGTTGCCCGGGTAGAAGATGCTCACGCGGATGCCGAAGAGCTTGAGCTCATTGCGCAGCGACTCGGCCAGGCCACGCAGCGCGTACTTGGGGGCCGCGTACTGCGCGTAGCCGATCCACGAGATGAGGCCGAGGCCGGAGCTCACCAGCACAATCTGGCCGCCTTCTCCTCCCTCCTCCGAGCGCTGCACCATGGCCGGCAGCGCCGCCTTGATGGCGTGCAGCGTGCCGAAGTAGTTGACGTCCATGATCTTCTTGTAGAGACTCACATCCTGCTCCAGGAAGTAGCCAGGAGCCGCGAAACCCGCCGAGCACACCACGTGGTCCGTGGCGCGTCCGTGGAACTTGTTGGCCGCGTCCATCGCCTTCTGCACGCTGTCGAAGTCCGCCACATCGCACGACTGGATGAAGACGCCGGCGTCGGCGTTCTTACGCACTGCCTCGATCTCCGCCTTGGCCTCCTCCAGCTTCTCCAGGCCACGCGCTACGATGGACACCTTGGCTCCCTGCTGCGCGTACTTCTTGGCCAGCGACAGACCCAGGCCGGAGCTGCCGCCAGTGATAAACACGTGCTTGCCCTCCACTTTGAAGCCGGGGCACGCAGCTTGGTCACCACAAACGACTGCAAGATAGAGAAGAGAGCATGTCAGTACAGGGTAGAATGAAGGGAGAACAAGGGGGGAGGCCCTACCACGACGGAGACGCCCACGACGACGCTGGTCACGAGCACGCCCACCCACCAGAGATCCGCGGCCATTGCAACTCGAGTTCGCGTAGCTGGTCGGCAGTTGAGTTGTGGACTTGTGATTGGGGTGAGATGGGGAAACCCACCTGAATAGAGGCCCCTGTTTAAGTTGAAGGCACCTTTTGTATGGCAACAGCCGAGAGAGCAGCTTGCGTCCTCGAATGATTGTGGGGCCGTGTCGGTAATCCAGGAAGAGCTGTACAGTAGAATGCGTGTTGTTGCAAGTGTGTTCGCATGACTGGCGAGGAATCCACCATGGCATTGTTGGCGAAAGTTTTGCTAAAAGTGTGAGCAAAGCACTTCACGGCTCCATCACTACGACGCGAGGCAGTGTTCTTTGTTAGAATCACCAAGCTTCATACAGCGTGGCGATGTGCCTCCTCACATCTCACGACTCGAGATTAATGGCTCCGATCGCCCCGCCGAGACTCGCCAGCGCTTCCAGACCCTCCAGTAGTCGTCGCATCTCCTTCACCCTCTGGACAACATCGTATTGCCTCAGCCGAATGCGAGCCATCTCAAGCGAGATGTCGTATGGCTGAAGAAACTCTTGGCGCATGGGAAGCCACAACGAGATCATCGACACTAATGACCGGATATAGGCCCCCACCTCCCACAGATCAGCCAGCGCCTTTTCCGCCTCCGGTACCATCCGCTCCATTGCCACCACGTCTTGCAACTCGGCCGCCAGGTTATCCATTGGCAGGTGCTCCGCCTTGCCCGACGCGAGAAACGCTATCATCGAGATTAAGTCAGCATCCAAAGCATCGTACTCGAGCTCCATCTTCACAAACGATAGCACAACTGTCAGCGCGAGCACCGCCGAATAATCGAGCGGCGACAACTCGGGCGACGACTTCAGCTGCCTCAACACGTCCAGCGCCTTCACGAACGAGCAGGTCATTGTCGGGGTGGAGCTTGGTGAGGTGGGGGTTGCTCTCGACGAGGGATGTTTGCGAATGGATCGAAAGGACCAAAGTGTACAGACACCAACTTCAACCCGTTTATGTGTAATTACAAGATTTTCAAGAAAAATAAATGTGTTTGCCATTCAGCGTATACTTCTAGCAACAATGAAACTCAGTAGCACACTACGTAGTTGTCGAATACACGTCCGCTTTTATTGTTCTTGTGTAAGTTGCCGATTGCCGTTCCTTACCATTAAAAAATCTCCGCACTGACAAAAACACTCAAAAACATATCGGGTCAGCCTTAACAATTTCAATTTCGTTTCTGTCGAGTTACATGCTAGCCGAGCTATCGAGAGTATTACAACAGGTTTGATCGCTCGCTGCTGCCTTGGTGATCGCTTCAGAAATCACTCCCTCCAGACCACCCTTTGGGCGCTCGCCAGAGTTGTTTGCACGAGCTTGATGCCCTCCTGGCGCGACTTCGTCAGGTCCCAGAGCTCGTTTATATTTTTCTCCGCCGACTCGATGACGCTGTTCAGTCTGGTGCGCTCGTCGCGCGGCAATCCCGACTCCATCAACGCATTCAAGCTACGAAGGTGTTGCTTCGCCTCCAGCAGCTCCACCTCTGCCTTGGCAAACGCTGCTTGAATGGTGTTCGTCGAAGTAGTCAAGTCGGTGTATGTCGCCTTATCCATCCCGTAGTTGAAGCTGGGCCCCAGACTCACCGATGCTGCCTCCACTGCGCGCTTGATGGGCCCAGTCACCTCGTACACGTGCTGCGCCACTACTGCTCCACTGTTGAACGTCTCCGCCGCCCGGTAAAACGCAGCGTCCAGCGCCACCTTCGTCGAGTTGATGGCCGCCATTTGCTGCGCCAAAGAGGTCTGTGCCATTGCGAAGGGTGGAGATGAAGTGTGACGAAGCTGGTGAATTCGGCAATGGAACCGGAGCTGTCAGCTTCCAACCCAACAACAATCTCGCGTCATATTATAATGGGGATGGTGGGACCTCTTCCTGCTAGATTTCCACTTCCCACACTGGTCCACTACCCAGAGTTGAAGGTCTCCTCCATGTGGAGGCTCCACATACTACCAGGTAGGGACATGCATCAACACTTTTCATTGCTTTTTTCTAGTTGTTGTCGCTCTTTAGCTCGAGCATAGGGTAAAAATACACACTATGCCTACAATATTTCGTCGCCGGAGAAGTTGTGGCTAGAGAGGTCCATCGCTGTAGTCGTAATGGAAGCCAGGCTTGCAAAACGAGTATCCGAAGCCACCTATCTCTTGACGCTCTGGTTCTCCTCCTTGGCGAAGAGGTCGTCGAACTGGCGCGACTGGTTGATCGGGTTGCGCTTGAGGTTCGCCATGCGGAAGCGGAACTGCCGCCACGACGACCCGCGATCCTCGCGTGGCTCCAGCGTGTGGTGCAGCTCGGTAAAGCGCTCCTCCTTGTTCACGTACACGTCGGGGTTCATGAAGAGGTAGCGCAGCGACATGCCCGTGGCGGCCACGGCGGCGAAGGAGGCGCAGAAGACGACGGGGAAGGTGGCCTTGTCCGTGGTCCAGAGGTTGAGCAGCTTGTAGCCCTGGCGCTTGACAACGGACCATGGTTGACTGGAGGAGTGAGGTTGGTGGGTTAGCTGGTAGCTAGCTGAGCTTGGCCTTGAGGCTGTTGCGTGTGGACGGATCGATAGAAGTGATCAGTCGAGGGGAAGTTGTGGAATGCGTCGAGCTGCGGAGCTGGAATGGCCCGCTGCGGTTGCAAAGGAGACGGTGGAAAGTCCCCCTCGTGGTGTATGTCTGCTAGTGCTCATCCTGCTTGGAGACAAGTGCAACTTCGACTGACTCGCAGTGAACACCGTCGGGAAAGCGGCTCGTTTTGCAAAGACACGAACGGTTCGCTAGACACGCAGATGTACCGAAAAAGTACCGGTATTGCTGGCTCCGGATTTGCCTCCCCGAAAAACCTAGGTGGGAAAGGGTAAAACCCACGTCGGAAAAGGGGCAAAAGTGGTGGTATCGCTGGTTCTCGTCCAGTAGATTTTATTCAACAACGTAACCTGGTTTCTATAGCTTCATAAGTACCTATGCACCTAGCTCAGTTGGAGAGGCTCGTCAGCAGAGTGTAAACAAGACAGGGGCTACATCGGATTTTTGCATTGCGGACCGCGATTCGTGATATTGGAGGTGTACTATTTCAACGCACTTATGTTGCATTTTATTTGGCACGAGAAGTTCAAGGGCATGAACGGCAAGCTAAAGTTCTCTTATATGAAGCAGGTTGAGGGAGCATGGAATGTGTTTATTGAGACCAGCACTCTGACGGCGGCGCAGCAAGGCGAAATGGGGATGCCCCCATTTTATGTGAACTTTTCCCGATTTTGGTAGATTTTCAAACGCCGATTTACCTCCTCCCTGTTTTTGAAATGCCCCCTATTTTTTCGGGCTCTGCCGTCCACTCCGTTGGATACGAGTATCAAGGACCTGGACGGCTACGGGACGTTACGTCGGGTGAAGAGCTGCAGTTGCTGTTGGCGATCACGGCACACTTCGAGCCCGGCCGCATGGTCGCAGCCACCTGTGCCGGCAACATAACGCTAATGGAAGGGGTCGAGGCAAAATATTCCAATATTTTCACCGAGTCCTCCGCCAATCCACAGAACGGCGTATTGCTGCCCGTTTGAAGCATCAAAAGGCCGTCAACCAGCTCGAAGATCGAAATGCTGGCTGGTGGATTGTACTCATCACCATCCGACCCGTGCGACCGATCGACAGTATGTCACGCATGACGATCACTGCCGAACGCGCATCCATACCCGGGATGCAAGTGCTCTGGATTCCGGCGAAAACACCATCGCCTCGTAAATCGACACAACCTCCAAGTGGATATGCATCTGCCGTAACGTCAATTACTACTCAAGGAGTACAATATCAGTGAGTTGTGAAAGATCAGCCGTAAACGAACACTGGAGCTCTCCAAAACGTCGGGCGATTACATGGGTAATTGCAACGTGGAATCTAGTCTAGCGTCAAAGCAGGAAAACAAAATCCACGTCAGGTTATAAAAAGCAACACCCATTTCAATTTGGAACGATTCTGCGTCCATTTTCCGACGTGGGTTTTACCCTTTCCCACCTGGGTTTTTCGGGGAGGCAAATCCGGAGCCAGCAATACCGGTACTTTTTCGGTACATCTGCGTGTCTGTGGCAAACCGTTCGTGTCTTTGCAAAACGAGCCGCTTTCCCGACGGTGTTCACTGCGAGTCAGTCGAAGTTGCACTTGTCTCCAAGCAGGATGAGCACTAGCAGACATACACTACGAGGGGGACTTTCCACCGTCTCCTTTGCAACCGCAGCGGGCCATTCCAGCTCCGCAGCTCGACGCATTCCACAACTTCCCCTCGACTGATCACTTCTATCGATCCGTCCACACGCAACAGCCTCAAGGCCAAGCTCAGCTAGCTACCAGCTAACCCACCAACCTCACTCCTCCAGTCAACCATGGTCCAAGTTGTCAAGCGCCAGGGCTACAAGCTGCTCAACCTCTGGACCACGGACAAGGCCACCTTCCCCGTCGTCTTCTGCGCCTCCTTCTCCGCCGTGGCCGCCACGGGCATGTCGCTGCGCTACCTCTTCATGAACCCCGACGTGTACGTGAACAAGGAGGAGCGCTTTACCGAGCTGCACCACACGCTGGAGCCACGCGAGGATCGCGGGTCGTCGTGGCGGCAGTTCCGCTTCCGCATGGCGAACCTCAAGCGCAACCCGATCAACCAGTCGCGCCAGTTCGACGACCTCTTCGCCAAGGAGGAGAACCAGAGCGTTAAGAGATAGGTGGTGGATGCGATGACGACTACTACAAACTTGGTGGGTTGTTGCGATCACGCTACGCGACGCTTCTTGGTCTCCTGTTGCTATCACGCTTCTTCGAAGCAGCGGCTCCGTACTGCTTGCTAGCGTTGAGATCGGTGTCTTTCCCCATGCAGCGAACGCATTTTGTAAGCTTGCTATCAGGGATCCCGAAAATACGATATAAATCTATCTATCTCAAGTTAACGAAATACGTATTTGTTTGTATGCCAAGAAGAGAAGAAATAAATATCTACAGACTTGGCGCTGCCGCAGTAAATTATTCAGTAAATTGCTGCATTCGTGTTACCTTCGTGGCTTATTAAAAACCTACCCACATCGCCACATCTGAGTTAAACTTGCTGAACAACATCACTTTTAGCATAGCGGGGAGATTCGATGACATTCGTGGCATTTACAACAGCGAAAAAACAAACAACCGCGAAGGATTTTTTTAACTAGAAGGAATAACATACTGAACTGTAGACCGAAGCTGGAATAAATACCGGATAAAGCGACTAGAAATACCTAAAATAAAATATTGGCTCAAACAATACATTTTTTTTACGATACAGTATTTATGTTTCGGGATCCCTGCTTGCTATGTATTACTTATACCTATTTGATGAGCTTTCCAGACAATAAAACTAGGGCTACGCATAGGCTGGGATAGCAATTTTATAAGGGAAGCCAGAACTTTCACCACATCAGTAGTATTACGACGACTACCAAAGCGTGCGAGCACAACCTCAAAGCTTAACGACTCGTCGCCTCTCTTGCCTAGCAAGTGAGAGGAAGAACTATCAGCTTACTTCTCTGTCCCACGAAAGTATGATGATTTCAAAATTGGGCTCTATTTTCACTTTTACCCAAAATTATTGACCAAGTGACACCATATTGTGAAGCTTAGAGTCTGGCGCTAACGTCTGATTTTTGCTGTCTATCATCTGCGAGAACTGAAGGAACGGCAATGCTTTTTCTGCCTCCAATTTTAGTTCCCTGCAGGTTTTTTTTCGTAATTCCGCCAAAAATTAGCGATAATCCATCGGAATTTCAAGATGGGTTGGTGTTGCTAATGTTAGTTCGATGGACCAATTACAGCCTGTGAAAAGGCCTGGTAAGCGAGATATTTCGCTTCAAAATCAACGAGGTTTTTCTAACCAAGCGTGATATAAGTGGATAAAAATCAAATTTTGCCCTAACCAACGCCAAACGACCAATGGCATTCATTGCGTGGTACACAAAAAACCTAACTACCCATACTTTCGTGGGACAGAGAAGTATGGGCGATGCCTTTATGATAAACCTGGAGCATTAAATATCTTATATCATAGTTAACGTTACGTTTCGTTTTCTTTGCATTGTTTATACACCGAATGTGTGACCGCAGGAAACACTTACTCAATGTATGTAGTATAGCCCTTAATCATACCAAACTTTGACGTTGAGCAAACTATTTCTTTTAGAAATCCTTAAATTTCAAAGCTTACGACTACGTCAATGGCCCCGCGACCGTTGCTTGCGGCGATATTGCAGCTGGGAGGGTGTATATGGCGCGCATCTTCGCTAGAAATCGTGGCCTACAGAACTGTCAGGCTTGTAGCTACTGCATTTTGTACTTCGTAGTTAAAACGCGTGTTGTCCTCATACCGCTCCAAACTTACCAGACAGTATCGCATTACCTGGCAGATGCTGCGGCTGCGAAGCAGGCGCAGGAGACGCCATTGGATAATGATAAAAAGCCTGCTATAAACTAAAAACAAAACAATAACATATACGGTTAAAACCCTCCTATTCTTGCCATCACGGGGTCCTAGTGCCGTGGTGGTGGGTGGTGCTCAGGCAATCGTTGTAGAGGCGGGTGGCTAGGTACGTAGCTGCTTGGTTTAGTGGTGCAAAATTGCACAATAGCTGAAGTCCCATGACGCCTGTCAGCGAGACCGAGGTAGAAACGGCCTACTACAACAGTCAGCCAAAACCACGTCTCGAATTCAGCGTCGTAGTGAACCTGATAGTGGCGAATTATGGCGAAAAACGCGCGACCATGTTAGTTTAGGGAAGTTGTGGCTGTACTAGCAATTGTTGCAGCTCGCGAGATAAAGGAAAAACAGGGAGATAGGTACGTACGTAGGTGTCGGTTGCTTTAGAATGCGAAATGGCTGAAGTCATGCCCTGACTAAACACGATCTCTGGAAGACAGAAAACTAATGACTCGAGATCAGGCTCAGTTACCGGCTCCGTCACCAGTAGAAAGACAGCCAGCGACAAAGGACCACGATAGCGGCCTCAGTTTACTGGCTTCAGTTACCGAGGAGCGAATTAACCCGATTTGAGCTGCCTAGCAGCATGACCTATCAGCCACTGCTATCCCAGTAAAACTACTATAGTACTAGTTGACACTTGCCAAGGGCACTATATGTAGTAATAGACACTCAGTTTTCTTAAGGAATTATGCGGGCGCACGTGAGAGGAGTGCTGATACCGAATCCTTTTGAGATCGGTTTGCTCTTAAAAAAAAGGTGCCGTTAATGACAAATTATTGTACGTTGAAGTTGTTAGATACATTTTTGTCTGGTCCCAGTACACAAGATCTTCATCCTACACAGCAGGCTGAGATGGCGCACAAACTAGCGGGGGCGATGCACGTGTTACGCCAATTGAAGGCTTCGGATGCGCTCTCCCAAGACGAGTCCGCATCCGTGCAGACGCTCATTGCCGCGCCGCAAGTACTGGAGGGCGCCTCACTCACGTTGTCAGCGGTGGAGACCCACCTGGGGGCGATTAAAACGATGGTGACGGCGGCGGACGAGGCGTTGCTGATGAAAGTGGTGGCATTCCGGTCTGTGGGGTGGCCACGGCTGGTAGCAGCGTCCGAGCGAGCGTTCGCGTCGTCGGATGCGTCTCTGGAGAGTGTGATGCAGCGCTGCTCCTCACTGTGCGCATTGGCGGAGACGGTCTCGACCAACCTTCTCGGTTGCCAAGAGCTGTTCCGGCAGGACGACATCTTTGATGAGCTGGCCACGATCCAACAGAAGAAGACCAGCGTCGTGCAGACGATTGATGAGGTGCAAAGAGTGCTACGAGACCTGGATACACTGGAGAGTCTCGGTGGAATGGTGCAAAGCATGAATATCGCCAACGCGTTCTGACTGAGCTGCGAAGTCACGGAGAAAACTTGCAGGGGCTTTTATAAGATAAAGTGTCTACACGCAAGCTAGCTAGCACCTAGTGCAAGTTGCGTCAATAAAAAATAAAATAAAAATGCCAGCAGGAGCAGCACAAAAAGATATTTTCCTTGTCGTTAAATGCTCAGGATAAATGGACTCGAGACGGAAGCTACAGCTGAGGAAGCGTTGATGTCTATCACAATGGTCACAGCTTGTATTTTCAGTACGCAAGTTATAATACCTAAAGGTTATCTAAAAAAACATTTATTACTTCAAGGCTAAATAAAATCGTAGTGACGAATTACATGTTGAAGTTGGGTGGCTGCTGAGACCGATCCACCTCGCTCGACTCACTTTCGAATTTGCACGCACAACTACTACGAGAATGGAATCCAAGGCTCAGCAGGATAAAGCGGCACTCAAGACGGCAGAGGAAGAAATGCAAGCGGCGGTGCAGCGCGCAATCGAGGCGTTCAACGGTGCAACGCGGACTGGAGATCATTGACAAAGTGATGGCTTGGCAGGCGAGGGTGCAGGCGAGTGGCGGCGCAAATGCACCCTTCACTGGAGCCCAAGTATGCGATGGACATGTTCGTCTACAGCCAGCCGACTAGTGCGGCGACAGACATGCAAGCAGCCTTCGTCAAGGCGGATGCGGCGCGTCTGGAGGGGAACAATGCGTCCAGCGCCTCACCGCTATGATGCAGCCCGAACTCTCGCAACAAGAGCGCGACCGACTGGACGAGAGTGTCACGGGTACAATGGATACCCTGGCAGAGCTCAAGCGTCTGGCCGATGAGCGACAGAAGGCCGTCGGCATCGTGCAGGCGACCCTGGGGAGCTTCGAAAGGGTGAGCTCGGATAAAATTTTGCGGGCGAGCGCCGTGAGGATGGCATGCGGTGACTACATTGGAGCTCCTATGTCAACTGTGTCGATAGCAGCACTGCTGCTGCAGCAGTGCATATCTGTGGCGTGATTTCTCTAGCCGGTTGAAATGGATACTAAGCTCAAAATAACAAGTTGCATATGACGCTGTTCAGCCCGGGGTTTGCTGGAATCGGCCGT
Source organism: Phytophthora melonis (assembly GCA_024211575.1). Taxonomy (NCBI): domain Eukaryota; phylum Oomycota; class Peronosporomycetes; order Peronosporales; family Peronosporaceae; genus Phytophthora; species Phytophthora melonis. The sequence goes on from JAMXKT010000068.1 coordinate 675,938, forward strand.
CATTTCCGGTTTTGCCGGTTAACCTCTGCACAAGATCGCATTCAAGTTGGCCGAAGTCGAAATACAACTAGCGCTGCAGCGGGCTATAGCGGCATTCAACAGTGGAGCGACAGCGGCGCAACCTAGTCTGAGGGTATGAACCAAGGGGAAATCTGGCAGCCGGCGGCACAGTCGATGGCAAGCTCCTCGCAGCAGCAGAAGTATACGATGAATACGTCTGTCTGCAGTCAGTTGGCCACTGCAGCGGTAGACATGAAGGCAGACCATGCAAAGATGGATGCGGCGCGTCTGGAAGGGTTGCGGTGTGTGGACCAACTTGACGCTATGATCCAGATCAAATCGTCGCCCCAAGAGCGTACCCGACTGAAAAAAAGAGTACTTATACTCGAAACGATGGCTGATCTACAACGGCTGAAGCGCCTGTCGGGTGAGCAGCACGAGGACCTCAAGGACTTGGAGGCGACACTGAAGACTTTGGGAGGGTGGCAAGTTTCGTGAGCATGGATCTTGCGAGGAATTCAAGTGCTGAAGTTAACTTTTGCTGGTTAAGACAGCGTAGCTGAAAGAAAGTTTACCATGTACTGCAACCCAGTACATAAACTCACAATAGTGATGACGATTTCTTTAATATAGGTATAACGTTTCGTGCACACATTTCACAAGCTGCTGGCTGTCTTACTCTAGGTCGTGCAGCTGTCCGAAGAAATCTCCAGCGATAACAATAAGAATATTCAGCGACTTGAGCTGGATCTCGGACGGGGCTTCCAGCTCGCTCCTCAAGGTCCAACAGCGCCGCAGAATCTGTCGAATTGTTGCAGCCACATTTGCATGAACAGGCTTATCCAGCCTAGCAAGCAGCGCGTAGATCCAGACTGCTCGTGCTCGCGACAGCGGTGCCGCCTCCTCCTCACTGAGCCACGCCGCATGGTAGTCCAGCAGCCTCCGGGTCAGCACCTGGTCGAACTGCAGCAGCAGTCTCAAGTGCGGCGGAGTAGCGGACGCTTCTGTTCCTGGTTTGCCAAAGAAGAAGGCGACCCACCCGTCCTCGTCGCTCATTCTAGGTACTTTGGTGCGCAAGATCTCGGTCGGGACGCTGCCCGCCGTGACTGTCTCCGCCTTGGGTGGTCCGATGGCTTCCCAGCGCGCAATTAGTTGCCTCAACTCTGCAAAATCCGCCAGCAATTCCCTCTTCCACTTGTCGTCAGGAATTCGGCTGGGATCCGTCTCCTCAAGCCCGAAACTCTGCAGCGTCGGCATGTTGCTGGTCTGGTGCGCATCAAACTGCCGCGGGTCGATGTCTGGCGCCACGACCACGTCCGGGATCCCTTCTGCTTCAAGTCTGACGCGCCATAGATACTCCTGCACGTCTTGGGGTGGCAGACCTTGCTGCATGCGCCGCCGAATCAGCTGCACGTCCACAGCCTCCTCGCCCTCCACGGGCAGCGCCGCAGCCATCATGATCGCCGATTTGTGTCTTTTCAATGACCAATTTTTGGTCTCAATACATTCTGTAAGTAACTTAGCGATTTTAGTCTATACTATAATTTGAGTTTACCCAAAACGTGATTGGCTTCCAACCATTTTTCGACACACACCAATAGACGCCATGGCAAGTGATCCGCTGGCCGCCGTGCAGCAGCTGCAGAGCGTCGTGACGACGCTGGCGCCGTCGTTGCGTCCTCAAGTGCTCCCTAAGGGCGTCGACTACGGTCTGGACCTGATTCTGTCGCTGTGCAAGACTGAGGAGCAGCGACAAACGCTGTTGGCGCTTGTGCGCAGCAGCAAACCGAACGCCGGCGAGGCGGCGAAGATGAAGACGCAGCAGGACGAGGAAGGCACGGACGACGAAGAAGAGGAGGACGGAGACTACATGGAGCCGCAGGTGGTCGGCACCTTCGACGTGGAGAACAGGGTCTTTGCCGTTCAAAAAGTGCAGTGGATGCACGAGCGCGACGCCGTGGTGCACGAGTTCGCGCGCTTCATTGAGCTGCAGCTGGAGAACCCAATCGCTGCCAAGCAGGTCGTGCAGTACTTTTTGGAGATGAATGGCCACAAGCCTGAAGACGCCATGCTGGCGCAGCAGTGCTTCAGCTCTGCCTTTGCGTTGCAGACGCTGCTTCGGTAAGTTACTTGCTGCAGTTTTGCATTGCTTGTCCGGATGAATACGATGAAGGCGGCTGTTAGCTCACGTTTGTATGTGTGTTTCAGTGCCTTCCCGCGCTTGCCGGTTGCTGTCGGTGGCAAGGTTGTCGAGATCACTGAAGACTCGGATGTAGCGGAAGTGTTTGCGCCGCTGTTTGCTCCCAAGAAGACCAAAAAGGCCAACAAGAACAAGTCCAGCCCTGCTCAGAAGCAGGATCCTGCCAAGAAGGGCAAGACAAAGCAGCAGAAGTCGAAGAAGAGGAAGAGCACGTAATATGGTCGATGCTCGATAACTTTATCCTCTTCAATGCAAACAAAATTCATACGGGAAAAACGACAGAAATGCAGAGCTCTATGTTGATGGTATTGCTGATAGCTACAGGAGCTACTAACGCTATTAGTCGGCGAACTCGGACACGTTCTGCGCGTACCGCCGCTTCTCGTCGCGCACCTTCTTCTGCTTCTTGGCGACCACAGCCTGCTGCTTGTCATCGCGCTCCTTGCGCTTCTGGAGCGTACCCTTCTTGGCATTCCGTCCAGTGTCACGCAACTTGGCTGATGCTGGAGGCTCCCGCAGCGCAAAACTCTTCGCCACATGACCGAAGTGCAGGCTACGAACGTGGAAAATCTGCCGTGTGTCGGAGGAGTGCGTGGCGTAACTGCGCACGAAAGAGTGGAAGGCTTGGCAGGCCAGCTCGAACAGTTCCTTGTCGGCGAGAAGCGTCTGCTCATAGAGGAACTGCAGGTCGCCCTGCACAACCTCGTGCAGCAATTTCTTGCGAGACGTGGTCAGGAAGCCGCCGTGCTTGCCAACGCGAGCAATGGTCTTCTCGAGACTCAGGGCGTTCAACTTCAGACCCTGCTTGCTCAGATAGTCCAGGTACTCCGACTCGGACGGCATCAGGAACAGCAGACTGCTACCTTGGTTACCGCTTCCGGGCAGTACGTCCGACACGATGCACGTAGTCGCGGGTCTCCGTCGGCGGGTCATACTGGACGATCCACTTGACCGTGGGCAAGTTCAGACCACGGGCTGCCACATCAGTACACAGAAGCACGCCTGAGCTCGAAGAGCAGAAGCTTTTGAACGTGGTCACACGCTCCTGCTGAGGAATGTTACCGTGCAGGCGGAACACGGGGCCTTGGCTGCCGAAGAGTGACGCCACGCCGTTGCCTCCACTGCTGTCTGCATCCTCCGAAGATCCCTTACCCGACGGCCATGCACACTTGCGGAACAGGGCGTAGTGGAAGTCGACTGCATCGCATGTGGACAGGAACACCACAATTTTGCACTTACCAGGACCACCATCCTTCTTGGTATCACGCGGAGCGTGACGGAGTTCTTCACGCAAGAAGCAAGTCAACGCGCAAAGACGCGCCTTCGCTGGGACGAGCATGAAGTGCTGCATCAGCTGGTGCGGAGTCGAGAACTTCTCCTGGTTCGTGGCCTTGATCTCGGTTGCTGGGTCTTCACCACTTGTAACCGCATCAGCATCGATCAGCACCGGGTTCGACAAACTCATCTTGGCCAGCTGTTGCACGCCGCTGTTGATCGTTGCGGACACCAAAATGTTCTGCCGCTTCTTAGCTGACTTTTGGCCATCGAGGATGCTCAAGATCTGTGTAATCTGCTTCTCGAAACCCATATCCAGCAGACGATCTGCCTCATCCAGCACCAAAAACTGCAGTTGCGTGTAGTTAAACGACTGGGTGTTCACCAGGTGATCCGCCAGACGTCCAGGAGTAGCAATCAGAATAGTGATACCCTTGCGGAGGCGAGCCTTTTCAGCCTTCTTCTTCTCACCACCGATGATAGCACCCGGCACAAGGAACACGAACGGCTGGATCAGCTTGTTGGCAGTCTCCAAGATCTGCGTACACAGCTCACGCGTCGGCGCCAACACCAGCGCCATGCAGCCATTCTGTCGCTGGATACGTGGCGACACCGACTGCAGCTTCTGAACGATAGGAAGCAAGTACGACAGCGTCTTACCAGAACCCGTCTCACTCTTGACCAGGATATCATTTCCCTTCAACACGGACGGGATCGTTTGCACCTGCACGTTGGTGGGTCGGGCAAAGCCAAAGCCTCCGCTGCCCGCGTCCTTCTTCAGCACATTCACCAGCTTCTCCGCCATGTTCATCGACTCGAACGTGTTCGCAGCGAAAATCTTTTCACTTGACGACGACGTCAATGGCTTGGACAGCACGTTGTCGATCTGGACGCGCGGCTGGGTGAACTTTTCCACGCTGTAGCCCTCTTTATTCGGGTTGCGACGCGTACCGTAAGCCTTCTGCTTCTCCGTCGTCTCCTCAGTCTTCGCCTTCTCCACTGCATCGTCGTTTTCTGCGTTATCCTCCTCTTTCTTGTCCTGCTTCACTTCCTGTTTCTCCTGCTCGGACTCCTGCTCTTCCTCGTCTGAGTCCTCCTCTGGTTCTTCGTCCTTAGCAGACACAACCTCCACCTTATCTTCGGATTTAGTCACGACAGCTTCAACCTTAGCAGCTTCAACTTTCGACTGCTGCTTGATGGCCACCGGTCTGCGCTGAGTTTGACCATTGCTGGTGGTACGCGGAGCCTGTGGCCGCTGACCGTGGCTCGCACCGGCCGACTGCGGCTTTTGGGGAACTTTTCCGGCCTTGTTGGCCTTCGCCTTGTTGCGCTTCGCCTGCTGCTTGGCGCGGAACGTGTTCTTCTTCTTGGCAGGCTTGCGAGCACCCCGCTGGACGCCGAGATGTTGAGCGAGAAGCCGTCCATGGTCACGTACGCTGGTGGCTGGAGCTGCTGGTCGACGACTGCAAGTTGTATCGCTGGTCACCAACTAAGTGCTCTTTCATTGGTTGAAAATGGGGGTAGGATTTCATCCAATCGCGGAAAGGTATCTCTTGTGTGGCGCCACGCCAAGGAGGGGAATCTTTTACACCAAGCAAACGACCAGCCAAGCCAAGGCAACGAGTAGTAGGTAGATAGCGAGGATGTCCAAGTCGATGGGGTTGAACGTGGCCGGCGGCCTGTCGTCGCTGCTCAAGGACGGCCACAAGCACTTCGAGGGCGTGGATGAAGCCGTGGCCAAGAACATCGACGCCGTGAAGCAGCTGGCGGCCATCACGCGCTCGTCGCTGGGCCCGAACGGCATGAACAAGCTCGTGATCAACCACCTGGAGCGCATCTTCGTGACGAGCGACACGGCCACGATCGTCAAGGAGCTGGAGGTCATCCACCCGGCTGCGCGCATGGTCGTCATGGCCGCCAAGATGCAGGAGAACGACTTCGGCGACGGCACGTGCCTCGTGGTGGCGCTGGCCGGCGAGCTGCTCATGGAGGCCGCCAGCCTGCTGCGCATGGGGCTGCACGCCAGCGAGATCGTCACGGGCTACCAGAAGGCGCACGACAAGTGCCAGGAGATCCTGCAGAAGCTGCAGAGCGTGCAGGTCAAGAACCCGCGCGACCAGGACGAGCTGCAGAAGGCCATCAAGACGTCGCTGGCCTCCAAGCAGTACGGCTACGAGGACCTGCTGGCCAAGCTCGTGGCCGAGGCCTGCCTGAACGTGATGCCCGCGGCTCCCAAGAAGCCCTCGATCAACGTGGACAACATCCGCGTGGCCAAGATCATGGGCGGCAACCTGCACGACTCGTCGGTCATTCGTGGTATGGTTATTCAGCGCAACACCGAGGGCAACGTCAAGAAGGCGCTCAAGGCCAAGGTCGCTGTTTTCGGCTGCGGTATTGAGATCTCCTCCACCGAGGCCAAGAGCACGGTGCTCATCAAGGACGCCGACGAGCTCATGAACTACAACAAGGGCGAGGAGAAGCACCTGGAGGAGGCCGTCCGCGCTATCAGCGAGTCTGGAGCTACGGTCGTCGTCTCGGGCGGCAGCATCAGCGAGATGGCGATGCACTTCCTGGAGAAGTACAACCTCATGGCTCTGAAGATCCAGTCCAAGTGGGAGCTGCGTCGTCTGTGCCGCGCTGTGAACGCCAACGCGCTGGTGCGCCTGGGCGCTCCCACGCCTGATGAGATGGGTTTCTGTGACAGTGTGACGGTGAAGGAGATCGGCGGCAAGAAGGTCACTGTCTTCCAGCAGGAGCAGGAGGACGCCAAGATCTCGACGATCGTGCTGCGTGCCAGCACGGACAACGTGCTGAACGACATTGAGCGTGCTATCGACGACGGTGTGAACTGCGTGAAGTCTGTGTGCCGGGATGGCCGGTTCGTGTCGGGTGCCGGCTCCACGGAAATCGAGCTGTCGCGTCAGATCAAGAGTTTTGGCGAGGCCACGCCTGGTCTCGACCAGTACGCTATTAAGAAGTTCGGTGATGCTATTGAGGTTGTGCCGCGGATTCTGGCCGAGAACTCTGGCCAGATGGCCACTGAGGTCATCTCTAGTCTGTACGCTGCCCACGCGGCGGGCAACGTTAGCGCTGGCGTTGATGTGGACGTAAGTATTTTTTTGCTCGGCTGTGATGGGCAATTGTAGGAACGTGTGCTGACTTTTGTTGACGTGTGAATTGCCTTGTTGCAGAATGAGCACGAGTCGCACGTTATTCCGGACGCACTGGACAAGGGCATCTGGGACCACCTCCAGACTAAGATGTCGGCTATTCGTCTTGGCGCTGACGCCGCTATCACGGTGCTGCGCGTTGACCAGATCATCATGGCAAAGGCGGCTGGTGGACCTAAGCCGCGAGGCATGTAAGGAAGAACGATACGATGTCTCCTGCAATCTGCAGCTTGAGTGGTCTCTCGACTCTTCCTTCGTTTCTTCGGCCAGGTAGTTTATTCAATAATGAAGCCTTCATCTCTCACACGTGTAGAACAAACGATATCTTCTGGGTTTTTACTCTTGAGTGGTGCGGCAAAGGAGCAAAAAGCAGGATCATGTTTCCATTAACCTTTCAGTCCCATAATTCAAATACACAAACTAAACGTATTCTTTCGTTTTTCCTTCCCTAGATCTTTGGCGCTCCCTCCGTTCCAATAAATCATTCGTACAGTTCGCTCCACACGCGAGGTTCTTCAACCGATCCGAGAAAGATGTGCGATCGCTGCGTAAGCTACAACCGTTGCTGGTGTTGCTGATGACTCTCGAGCTCAAGGATCCTCCTCTTGAGAGCCTCGTTCTCCTCCATGAGCGTTCGAATGGTGGACTCAAACTTGCGCGTCTTCTCCTTGTTGCGCGTAGCCATCTTGATGATGCGCTCTCTCAGCTGCTGCTCCATCGAGGTGCTCTTGCCACCGGGGTTGTGCCACAACCTAATGTGCTTCTTCAGACTCTTGGGGCTGCAAAACGTCTTGGAGCACGTGGGGTGATCGCAGGCGTACGGGTTGCCTTCCGCATGGATCTTAAGGTGGAACTCCAAGTAGTCCTTGCCCTTGAAGCTCTTGGGGCAATCCGCGTACGTGCACTTGTACGGCTTGTCTCGAGAATGCGTCTGCAAGTGACTATGAATCAAAACGAAAAACGTCAGAGCACGTTCAACATCCTCTCAAGATCTGTTTGGTAACATCATGTGAACATACCGCGTCATGGCCGACTTCTCCGCGAAGGATTTGTCGCAGGACGGAAAGGTGCACGGAAATGGCTTCTCACCCGTGTGCACTCGAATGTGTCTGCAAGTGCCCATAGTAAACATTGGATCAGGTTTATTCGTCTCCCCCAAGCAGCATCCACACAAGTATAACGTCAGCTCGGGCGTACCGGATGAGTGCCCATTTCGAGTCGAAGCTCTTGCCGCACTCGGGGTTGGTGCACACATGGCGCTTCTGCTGCCACTTGTCCTTGGACGACACAGACGACGGCGCTGGAGACGCGGGCTCTGCGCCGAACTTGACGTCCTGGAGCAGGTCTCCGCCTACTGCGGCCATGCCCATGCCCATGCTCGTGTCGACGGGCGGCGGCAGCGGCTGCACGGCCGCCATCGCGTGCAGATCCACGCCCGAACCCGCCCACGCGCCTGCCATGGCTAATTGCTGCTGTTGGTGGTGATTGTGGTGCTGCTGTTGCTGGTGGTGGTGGGCGTCCATAGCGGCTCAATACTGGAAGTGACAATGGAGCCGATGTGAATCGCCGCGATCACGAAGGCAAGTTGAATTTCGGAGACCGCTGGAATCGTGAGCCGGTCACTGGCCAATCCGCGCGCGCGACTATATTGAGGCGGCCTCTGGTTGGCTGATATTGTCATCCCATCCCCTTTACGCAAGCGGTACACTGAATTCGTGTGTGGTACGTAGATGAAGTGTACGCCACACCAAAGTGACCCCTCTCGTCGTAACAGTGCGCACTCGCAGCACTACTGGAGGGCCAAGATGGAGAAGCTGCAGGAGCTGAGCCTCGTGTCCAAGGTGTGCCAGGCGCTGGAGAACCACCTGGGCATGAGCGACAAGACGCTGGCCGAGTTCGTGATCGACCTGGTGCGCGGCAGCTCGAGCTGCGCCGCGTTCCTGGCGTCCATCAAGAAGGACGAGCTGCCGCTGCCCCCCGCGCTGGCCGATAACCTCTACCGCATCGTGCAGACCATGGCACCCCGCAAGATGAAGCAGGGCAAAGAGTCGGCGGCAGGCGGTGGTAAGAGCAGCAGCAGGAAGCACCAGATCCGAGACGACGAGCAGCTCACGGCCGCGGACATCGCGGGCGCTTCTACCCATGACGACGAGGACGATACGAAGGAGAAGAAGGGAACCAATAGAGATACCAAGCCTTCGCCTCCGTCATCTGGACGTCGAGATGCTGAACGTGATTCTAGTACCAGAGATCGATCGAAAGAGCGCGACCGCTACGGACGAGACAGGAATCGCGGCCGGGAGGAGGATCGAGGCCGGAGAAGCCGACGCTCGAGGTCCAGATCCCGGTCGGAAGGCAGGAGACGCGATCGCTGCGACAGAGACAGAGACCGCAGTCGTGGGCGCGATCGGGATGACCGCTACGGGTCGTCTCGCTCTCGGCGTGATGACAGAGATCGGGATAACTTTAGCAGAAGAGGGAGGGACGGGCAGGCGAGAGAGATCGAGCTGTACGGCATCTACGACGGTCGTGTGACGAAGGTGATGGACTTTGGTGTGTTTGTGGAGCTTGAAGGCTTCTCGAGGGAGAAGAAGGAGGGACTCGTGCACGTGTCGAATCTGTCTGCGAACCGAGTGAGCAATGTGAAGGAGTTCGCCAAGCGCGGTGATCGCGTGAAGGTGAAGCTCATCTCCATTTCAGGTGCGAAGCTGTCGATGTCCATGCGGGATGTGGACCAGAAGACTGGGAGAGATCTCATGCCCCAGCGCTCGAGCAGCGGCGCCGAGCGTGCCCGTGAAGACAACAAATCTTCCGACTCGCGATCGTGGATCAATCCATCTGCACCTGGTATGCAGAAATCCCAACAGCTTGACGAAGATGACAGCAAGCCGCAGCGTGCTGCTAAGCGCATGTCCTCGCCGGAGCGGTGGGAAGTGCAGCAACTTATTAACTCGGGTGTGCTCTCAGTTGAAGACTATCCGACCTTCGATGAAGAGCATGGGCTGCTAAACACAGAAGCCACTGAAGAAGACTTCGAGGTCGAGCTGAACGAGGATGAACCGGTATTCCTACGTGGTCAAACTCAGATGAGCCGCGAAATGTCGCCCGTGAAGATCGTAAAGAACCCCGATGGGTCGATGCAGCGCGCTGCGATGACGCAGTCTAACCTGGCCAAGGAACGTCGTGAGCTTCGTCAGACCCAGGCTAACCAGCTGATTGATTCCATTCCCAAAGATCTCAACCGTCCTTGGGAAGACCCGATGCCTGAGGCTGGCGAGCGGCATTTTGCTCAGGAACTTCGTGGCATTAACATGGGCTCGACGTTTGAACTGCCTGAATGGAAACAGAAATCTGTGGGGAAGAACCTGTCGTACGGTATCGTATCCAACAAGTCGATCCTGGAGCAGCGCGAGAGTCTTCCAGTGTTCAAGCTGAAGCGTCAGCTGATGAAGGCCATCGCTGATAACCAGGTCCTTGTGGTCATCGGTGAAACGGGTTCCGGCAAAACCACTCAGATGACGCAGTACATGGCAGAAATGGGTTTAACATCCACCGGAATGATTGGGTGCACGCAACCACGACGTGTGGCTGCTTCATCCGTGGCGAAGCGTGTGGCTGAGGAGTTTGGCTGTGAGCTGGGACAAGAAGTTGGTTACTCGATGCGTTTCGAGGATGTGACAAGCCCGGAGACTGTGATCAAGTACATGACTGAAGGTATGCTTTTGCGTGAATATCTGGCTGACCCTACGCTGTCAAAGTACAGTGCTCTTATGCTGGATGAAGCCCACGAGCGAACAATCAACACGGATGTTTTGTTCGGACTGCTGAAAGACCTCGTGCGCAAGCGGAAAGACCTCAAGATTATTGTGACCTCGGCCACGCTGGATGCCGAAAAGTTCTCGAGATATTTCTTTGATTGTCCGATTTTCACGATCCCTGGACGTACGTTCCCCGTGGAGATTCTGTACACGAAGGAACCGGAACTGGACTATTTGGACGCTTCGCTGCTCTGTGTTATGCAGATTCACTTATCCGAGCCTGAAGGAGACATTTTGCTGTTTTTAACGGGTCAAGAAGAGATTGATACAGCATGCGAAGTGCTGTACCAGCGTATCAAGGCATTGCAGGAGCGTGCATTGGCCCCGGAACTCATTATTCTTCCTGTGTACGGTGCACTTCCCTCCGAAATGCAGTCACGTATCTTCGAGCCTGCTCCTAAGGGTTCACGAAAGTGTGTGGTGGCTACGAATATCGCGGAGGCGTCCTTGACGATTGATGGCATTTACTATGTGGTGGATCCTGGCTTTTGCAAGCAGAACGCCTTCAACTCCAAGATCGGAATGGACTCTCTGGTCGTCGTTCCGTGCTCTCAGGCTTCAGCTCGCCAACGTGCTGGACGTGCCGGTCGCACAGGCCCGGGTAAATGCTACCGACTCTACACAGAGAATGCGTACAAGAATGAAATGCTGCCGACGACTGTTCCCGAAATCCAGCGAGCAAACCTTGGCTCTGTCGTGCTGCAATTGAAGGCGATGGGTATCAACGACCTCATGGGCTTCGACTTTATGGACCCTCCGCCTCAAGATGCCCTCGTAATGGCTCTGGAAAACCTGTACGCGCTGGGTGCGCTAGATGACGAAGGATTGCTGACGCGATTAGGAAAGAAGATGGCTGAGTTCCCGGTTGAGCCGAAGAACGCCAAGGTGCTCCTGACCTCAGTGGTTCTCGGATGCGCAGAAGAAGTGTTGACCATCGTGGCAATGCTGTCAGTCGAGTCGGTCTTTTTCCGGCCAAAGGAGAAGCAGGCTCAAGCTGATCAGAAGAAGGCCAAGTTCCACCAGCCCGAAGGTGACCACTTGACGTTGCTGGCGGTTTATGAGGCTTGGGCGAACTCCAAGTTTTCGAACCCGTGGTGCTACGAGAACTTTATCCAGGCGCGTGCTATCCGCCGAGCTCAGGACGTGCGCAAGCAGTTGCTTTCCATCTTGGACCGGTACAAAATGGACGTGGTCTCCTGTGGCAAGAACTTCAACAAGGTCCGGCGTGCAATCGTCGCAGGGTACTTCGCTAACACGGCGAAGAAGGACCCGCAGGAGGGTTACCGCACTATGGTTGAGGGCCAACCCGTGTACATCCACCCGTCCAGTGCGCTATTCAACAAGAGCCCCGAGTGGGTGCTCTACCATGAGCTGGTGCTTACCACGAAGGAGTACATGCGCAACATCATGACGATCGAGCCTAAGTGGCTTGTGGAACTCGCCCCAGCCTTTTTCAAGAAGGGCGACCCGACCAAGCTCTCGAAGCGCAAGCGCAACGAGAAGATTGAGCCGCTGTATGACCGCTTCAACCCGCCTGACTCGTGGCGTCTCAGCAAGCGTAGGGGGTAGATAACGTTGCAAGTTCCTATGGAGTGCATTAGATCGAGTAGGTACTGTAGTAGCAGCAGAGAAACAAACAGAAGCGTACTTTCAGAAACCTCCATTCCTGTCTACCTCAGTTGTCAGCGGTTATCCTTACTGGTCCTTGGGCTTCTTCTCGCGAGCGCGCTTGGTCTGCCACACGATGAAGTCCATGAAGAAGCCGAAGCCCACTTGGATGGGAATGAGCAGCGGCAGCATCACCACCTCCATCAGCGTGTTGTAGCGCGGCGCCACACCGTTGGCCAGGACACGCAGGATGAAGATCATGGGGTCGTTCGTGATGCTGAACTGGCCGCCGCTGATGCCGTTGATCAGTGACTGCGCCACCTTGTCGGGGTGCAGCGGCTCGCTCACACCTTCGATCGTCTTGGTCTCAGGGGCTTGGTGCGGTTCTCCTCCACGAATCCAGGCGAGTCGATGTTGCCCGGGTAGAAGATGCTCACGCGGATGCCGAAGAGCTTGAGCTCATTGCGCAGCGACTCGGCCAGGCCACGCAGCGCGTACTTGGGGGCCGCGTACTGCGCGTAGCCGATCCACGAGATGAGGCCGAGGCCGGAGCTCACCAGCACAATCTGGCCGCCTTCTCCTCCCTCCTCCGAGCGCTGCACCATGGCCGGCAGCGCCGCCTTGATGGCGTGCAGCGTGCCGAAGTAGTTGACGTCCATGATCTTCTTGAATATACTCACAACCTTCTCCAGGAAGTAGCCAGGAGCCGCGAAACCCGCCGAGCACACCACGTGGTCCGTGGCGCGTCCGTGGAACTTGTTGGCCGCGTCCACCGCCTTCTGAACGCTGTCGAAGTCCGCCACATCGCAAGTCTGGATGAAGACGCCGGCGTCGGCGTTCTTACGCACTGCCTCGATCTCCGCCTTGGCCTCCTCCAGCTTCTCCAGGCCACGCGCTACGATGGACACCTTGGCTCCCTGCTGCGCGTACTTCTTGGCCAGCGACAGACCCAGGCCGGAGCTGCCGCCAGTGATAAACGCGTGCTTGCCCTCCACTTTGAAGCCGGGGCACGCAGCTCGTTCAACTGCGAGACGGAGAGAGATGTTAGTACAAGGTAGAAGGGAGGGGAGGATGAGGGAGACGGAAGGCCCCTACCACGATGAGCACGGCCACGACGGCGGCGCCAATGAGGACGCCCACCCACCAGAGCATCGTCACCCAACCTACTGCGTATCTGGTCAGTTGAGTGAGATAGGGGAGAGATGGGGAAACCCACCTGAATAGAGGCCCCTGTTACAGTTGAAGGCAACTTTTGTATGGCACAGCCGAGAGAGCAAGGAGCCTTGGATGGGTTGCTTGCGTCCTCGAATGATTGTGGGGCCGTGTTGGTACAGTAATCCAGGAATTACAATAGAATGCGTGTTGTTGCAAGTGTGTTCGCATGACTGGCGAGGAATCCACCATTTTTTATTTTTATTTTTCGCTGTTAACGCCAGTCACACTCGGAGTGAGCACTGCATCTACTCCTGAACCTGGCACTGCAATGCTGCGCAAGCAGTGATCGGTGGCTATGGCTGTCCCCTCCAAACCTCTAATATCTAAGACATGCATGGCAGGTTTGGCGGAAGAACTATCTTGATATGCATGTGTGTCCTTGTTTTCACGATCACGTACGATCTTGTACTGGTCGCTCGAAGGGTGTGCTTGTGTGCTTGGGTCTGTCGTTATTGTTGCCGATTGTCGTTTAGACGGGCACCATCAGGAGTACTTGCGACGTTGTCAGAAACCTCCCGAGCTTCCGCTTGTCCCTCTCGTTGTCGATGCCATTCGTCCCGCCGTTGGTCGAGTTTGGAGGCATGGCCTAGCAGGAGTGAGTCCATCGCCGCTGGTTGCTTATCGTGTTCGCACCTTCGATTGCGTATGTGCGCATTTGTCTCGGCCCAGATTCCGGCAGAAGTACTTGCTTGGATAGTTTTGTGGTGGAGTGGATCCGCTGGAATTAGCAGGGATCCCACACTCACACACTGCGCCCAGACACCGACTAACGGAGGGGGTACTCCGATAACCGTGGGGTTGCTGAGTGGCTCACCTTGTGTACCCGTCGGCGGGCTGGATCTGCTCTCTCGTTGACACGAGATGTGCAGCAGGTGAACTTGAACGTCCTTGGCGGGGACTTGGGGAGATGTTGGGGTAGATCCGCAGTGGGGGTTCCTTCACGCGGGTCTGGGTTGGTAGATCCTTGGTCTTGGCCGTAGATCTTGTGGATCCGATAAGTAGTGTACCGGATCCGGAGTTGTTGCCTTGTTGGGGGTGTTGTATCCTTTTCCTTTACGTTGCTTGCCGCCTCCTATTAGCGGGGAAGTTGGGGGCGAGGGCCGAAGGGCGCGAGCTGCTGGCCAAGCTATCCAGCAGTCTGCCACGTGTGCGGGGGCAAATCACTTGATTAAAGTATGGGCCAATGCTAATCCCAATACTAAGGACCAAGTGTGTGGTTCCCAAGCAAATTCGACTCTGATTTATGTTAGCCTGTATCCCGCCTTCCCATCTGGTCCAGCTCCTGCCTGCTACTGGCTCTCCTTCCTACCCAATATTCCTGCTATAGCCGTTGTACCCATAATTGGGTACACATTCATACCTAATCCAGGCGGCCCTAATTTAGGTGGCTGGATCCATGTGTACCACACTACTCACCTTGGATCTAGCTTCAATCGCCCTCATCCTGCAACCGCACCTCCATCTGGCAACCATGACGTCATCCGCGGGACTGGACATCGTCACCAACTGCCGGATCCCGCCACCAGGTCAACTGGCGGATCCATTCCCATCCGGATTGCTCTTGAGCGGATCTCTTTACCACATTCGCCCCTGGGACGAGGTGACTGCTGCACAACGGCATCAACTCGTGCCACCGTTGATCCGCATCATTCGTGGATTCGCTGCATCGCCAACACCACCCTTCTCCGCGCATACCATGACTCGAAACCGTCCTCGGCGCCCTACGTCTGGGCGGCCTCGTGCGTCCGAGGCTCCATACGAAGCGGACGCCCCTGCACCCAAGACCCGTGAAGCTGTCACCGTTGGGTATGGTCGCTCTCCGGACCCTCCCCGCCCTGTGCCATTTGTGACTCGGCGCCTTCTGACCCCACGCTGTCCGTCATGCCTCTGGCGCTGTCGCTCAACCCCGCACATGTTACTCCGTCTGCGCTGCTGGCGGTGATCCGTCACTACCACACGGTGCTGGAAGCTTTTGACGAGCTACGTCGGGCGTACGCTCTCGTTCGCCAACACAATGAGCAGCTCCACGCTGCGCCCGCTGCCATGCGACGGATCGCGGATCGCTTCGTGTCCTTCGTTCAACGCAAGTACAATGCCAGTCAGGCCAAGTTGGAGGACGCAAACTTCCGGGCCGCCGACGCTATAGCGTCCATGGATCGCATGAAGGATCAGCTGCGTCAGTTTGAGGTGCTCAAGATCGAGCACGAACTTCTCCGAGAGACCTCGACCGAGGCGTACGACCGTCTTCAAGATTACGCGGCTCGACTGGAACGGCGGATCGAGGGCCGTGTGATTGATGGCGAGCTGGATGGATCCGTGCTCCAGATCGCTCAGGACCTGGGTGAGGTGCGTCGCGAAAACGCAGATCTCGCGCGTCATGCTGCCGACCATCACAACCAAATTCGCTCTGCTCAAGCGGCTCAAGCGTCAACTTCGGCCGACCTCGACCAGTCCCGTCGACAGTGTGACCAACTCCAAACGCGACTCAAGGATCTGTTGGCCCACGCTCAGCGAGTGGAAGCCTCCAACCAACAACTTCGGGAAGATCTTCGCGCCATGTCCGGTGGTGACTCCGTCGTCCATTCGCTCCGGCTGGAGCTCCATGTGCGAGGAGCGGATCCGCGAGCTGAATGGGCTCCTCGACCGTGTTGCCGCTCATCGGGACCGCCTCCAGCAAGACCTTCAGGCTGCCCAACGTCGGGCTGACCTAGCTGCTGCAGCCGTGGAGCGAACTAACGAGGCCTCAGCTCGGCAACATGATTCGGTCCACGATGCACAGCGTCGCGCTCGAGACCTAGAGGAGCAGCTCGATCGGTCCCGTCAAGCTCGGGCCCAACACGCGCGGGACTATCAAGCTCTCTCCGCTGATTATCGTCGGTCACAAGAGCGGTTGGCGCAAGCGCACGCACGGGTGGCCGCACTTGGCACGCTGCAGAGCGAGAATAACGCGCTCCGCGGGATCTGCGCGTGGTGACTGCTGCCCGGGACGCACTGCAAGCTGACAAAGAGGCGCTTCAGGTCGAGTTGATGGCCACCCAAGAGTCCTTCAGCCAGGCGCAGGCCCAGGCGGCCCCGACTGTGGGTGTCCCTCCTGCCGATCCTCCTACCCCTGCTACCACGCACACCGGTGCCGCTCAAGTCCCATGCGGCAATTGCCGCGAGTTTTTGGCGCAAATCGCGGACATCCAGGGCGCCTACAATCACGTGCGTCGCGACTTCGACGACCTGGAAGCCGAATTTCGTTCGCTGGAGACCGAGCATGACGGCTTGGAGACCGTCTACAACACCTTGGTGGAAGATCACTCACTCGCCCTCGGACGTATCCAGGAGATCGCGTCTCTGGCGGTAATCGCTCCCTCCCGCGTTGCTGGTGTGTCGCCTCTGCCAGCGTGTCCTCCGTCCGCAGGGTCCCCACCACCTTCCAAGCGGGCTCCGGGCCCTACGTGTGAACACTGATCCTCGAGAGGGTCCCGCTCCCAAGCGCGCTCGTCGTGGGTCTTCGTCTGCCGACGTGCCTCCCGGAGGGTCATCTGACGCCCAGCCTTCAGCGTTGGCTCCACCAGCGGTCCGCACGCCCCTCGACATTGACTCCATGGTGGACCCTGTAGGGATGAGCTGGATGACGACTACGCCTGTTCCGATACCAGTACGGAGTTCGTCGGATCCGACTCCGAGAGTTCCGACGACGAAGACTTGCGTGTAGCCCGGGCTCGATCTCGATCCGACTTGCGCCGTCGCAGCCCTGAGCCGGGGCCACGCCCCTTGTCTGTCCAAGATGGGTCAGCTGCCGCACCGATCGAAGTGGGCGACGCAGACGGTCAAGAGTCGTCGGATCCTGTAGAGCCCCTGCTGTCGCCCCTGCTCGAGGTGATCGGGCTGTTGCAGGAGACGCCGCTACTTGTGCCTTCTCCTTTCGGTCCCATCGAATCGTTTGTCCCTGGTCTCCGACAGCAACGGGTGGTGTCAGCGGCTGACGTCGCGCCGTGGGAACCTTCGCAGATATCTATCTTGACTATGGATACCGTGACACCTCGCGTGATCATCGAGTACCAGGTGTTGACTGCTGGCTGGATGTTTCCTGAGCGTGTCGGACGGGGTGGCAATCTGGATCGAGCCTTGTACGTGCCGGATCTGATTACACGGGCGAACGTGGAGGCGTTATACGCCCAGGAACCCTGGCTCGCGTTGGCCACCCGGCCGGCGCCTTACACGTTTGATCCGGACGCGTCACCTCGGCTACTGAGTATTGTCGACGACTACCTGGAATTCGAGCGTGATTGCTTGCAAGCCATCTGGGAGTCTACGCATCCGTTCCCGATCTCCAAGGCATTGAAGCGGGCCGATCCCTGGTTCTCTTCTTTCTACACAAGTCGCAAGAACCGTAGTTCTCACGCCCGGGAGAAGTACCGGGCCTGGCAAGAGCGGGGTTTCGAGAAAGCGCGTCGGACCGGTTGCTGCGACTTGGATCTCTGGCTGGATTGCGTGTTCGCTCGATTCCCGCAGCAGAGTGAAGATACTACATGGTTCCCTGGTCGCGAAGCTGTCGCGGCGGGGCGCCCCGCGCCCACAAGTCTGATGGCAGCTTTGGCCGATTGTGATCAGGCCGATCCTTGGCGTAACCACTTCCGTACGGCTCCCGACACGCACCCGGAGCTCCGCATCGCTCGTCTTCGGTTGAAGTTCTCGCGCATCTGAGTGCGGCCCCCATTCCGCGTCTAGCTTAGTCTCATTCTGTAGCCTCGTCCGTAGCTAGCCGTTTAATTACATGTCCAACTTCGATTCACCTTTTCATTCACGATCTGCGTTGTTCCACTTCTTCATGTCATCGGATCGGTTCCACAATTCATCATCATCTCGCTTGTTCGTCACTCATACATGCACCTCCGATCCTCCGTAAACGGGCAACCTCCTTGCCCGTTTGTTGCATCAACTCCTTCCTCATAGCGTCCTGTCTGCCTGAGGTCCCTCTCCTCCTCGATACTGCAGCCTTCCTGCAGATCCTTCACCTTCTTCTTCAGGTCAGTAGCCTACCTGCCGACCTGGTTCCCCTCGTCACTCCTCCTCATGTGACTGCATAGCTTGGAACCGATTCCGTCTCGCACGGTTCGTCAAGAAGTCATGTATCAGCGCGCCACAGTTCAGATCTGCTTCGTCTACCCAGGAGGGCTCGTCATACCCCTTCCACCGGATCTTAAATTCCCGGAGTGTGCGGCCGTAGCGAGTCTTCCTCCCTGTCCTCACGTCCAAGATCTGCTCCACTTCGAACTCATCTTCCTCCAGCACTCGATCTCAGATATCTTCGGGCAGTAGAGCTTCATCAAACTCGACTCGATCAGCTTCGTCGACAGTCAACTGGACCCGTGGGCGCTCTGGGAACTCTTTGACCGGTTTCAACTTGGAGATATGCACCACCGGAAAAAGGTGGTATTCTGTCCCTGCTGTCTCCAATCTCGCCGTATATTCGTTCACCATCTCTAGCACTCGAAACGATCCATGCCACATGTGTGCCAGTTTCTTTGCGTAACCTTCCTTCACTCGATCCAGGTATAGCCACACGCGCGATCCAGTCTCGATCCGGTGGGGTGTGGCTTGCTCGTTTCGCGCCTCAGCCCTTTCCGAGATCGCCTTCTTCAACCTCTCATTCACGTCTTGCCTGGCCAGTTGGTAGAATCTCTGGATCCTGTATCGCCAACGGCGAGGGTTCGAGTCTCGTCCCTTGGTACTGCCCACGGGCAACGTGGCTTCCAGTGTAGTCCTTGGATCCCACCCGTGTGCCAGGTAAAAGGCGTGTCTCCCTGATCCGATCGTGAGCGGTGTTGAGGGCAAATGTTAGCCGTTCCGCATACTCGTCCCAATCGCGCTGATCTTCATCCTGTACATACATCTTGATGGATCTCGTGATAGTCTGCACCATCCGCTCCGCCGTCCCGTTTGCCTGTGGCCGGTAAGCCATCGTAGCTCGTTGACGCTGACCCAGGATGCGGTTGAAGGCGCGAAAGAAATCGGACATAAACCCGGGCTCCCGATCGTGACGGATCACCTCGCTTGCGCCGAATCGGCGGAAGACACATTCTTCGTAAGACTCCGCAATCGTCTGCGCCGTGCGCGATGCACTGGCCTTCGCCACCACATAACCCGTGAACAGATCCACCCAGATGAGCAACTCCGTATTACCCTTCACCGACTTCGGGAGCGACGGGATATGATCCATCGCGATCACCTGGAACGGGTACGTTGCTCGGATGTTCCCTGGGGATCTTCCCCGGATCGTCGGCTTCCCTTTGCCCGTCTCGCAATCTACACATTCGCCCACGAATTGTTGTACCGATCTAAACATTCCTCTCCAGAAGAAGTGGGGCTTGATCCGTTGGTAGGTCCGACTGATCCCTTGATGCCCTCCTTCCAGACTCACATGATAGTGGTGGAGCAAATCAGGTTGCAGGGATTCTGGTACCACTAGTCGGAGCAGACCATCCCGGTCCGCTTCCGCCCTGGCTGACGGCGCACAGTAATATAACAGTCCCTGCGTGTCAACCTCGAAGTCTGCTGCTAGCAGGCTGCAGGCCTTCGCCTCCGCTTGCGACATTGCTTGTACGTTCCCTTGCAGGTACTGCTTCAGCTGCTGGATCCACGCTTCTTCTTCTTGGGCCTGGCGGATCCGCTCTACACGTAATTGTTGCACCACTTCCTCCTCCAGCACCTTCGCCTTCGTATTCCTTCCGGCTTGGGACCGCGTCCGTGTAGCACTGATCCGGACTGTGTCGCCCGTCATGGTCGGCACTAACACTTCATCCAGACGATTGAGTGTGATCAGGTCCTCCATCTCTCCATCTGCCTCTACAACTCGTCCTTCTTCTCGTTGCAAAGCGGCACTGGCCAAGCTGTCTGCACTCGCATTCCAAGCTCTCTTCACGTGTAGCAGATCGTGAGTTGGCCATTTGCGTAACCATTCCAATGCTCTCTGTCTCAAGAGTGTTAGGCTCGGAGCTTTGCAGTCTATCTCTCCGCGCATCTGGCGGATCACCAGGTTGGAGTCGCCGCATATCACTAGGCGTCGTGGGTCCAGCCCTTGTAGCAGTTCGAAGCAAAGCAACAGTCCGTTGTACTCCGCCTCGTTCACCGTAAGGTCGGTTGCATACTTTGATGCTGCCGCCACCACCGTCCACCCTGGCAGAGCCCACACGATCGCACTGAAAGCTCCTCCGCCCCTCTTCACTCGGGCGGATCCGTCGAAGCTCGCTACCCATAGCTCTTCCTCCGGTTCCACCGTCGGCACGGGCATGGATATCACTCTCCGTGGCTCCTTCCGGGGGGCGATTGCCGCTAGTGCCTCGTCGACCTTCTCCCTGGGGGTGATGCAGGCTGCTAACGCCCCTAGTATCTCATCCTCACCCTTAGCACAACGTTCAATCTCGAGCGTCCATGGCGACAGTAACGCAGCCCATTGACTCAGGCGGCCTTGGAGCCCCGTCGACCTGAACAGCCATGCCAACGTGGAGTGGCGGGTTAGCACCCGGATCCGTTTCCCCACCAGCATGGAGTAACCGAGGTCCAACATCCGTAGGATCGCCAGCACTTCTTTTTCCGCGATGCCATAGTTCAGCTCATTTTGCTTCAGCGTTCGACTGACGAACATCACCGGCCAGTAGACGCCGTCATGCTCTTGCGTAAGCGACGCGGCGATCGCCCACTCGCTAGCATAGACAATCACCACGGGCTCCTTTTCTGCGTCGAAATGGCGCAGGATCGGCGTGGTCGCTATCTTGTTCTTCAACGCGGCAAAGGCAGCCTCCGCTCTGCTCCACTTCGAACTGCAATCGTCCTTCTCTGGTTCATCGTCATCCAATCGTTCCGCTGTTGGTTGTTGCCTCAGCTCTGCGAAGTCAACCTCCCGCAACTCATACAATGTCGCTGCGTATACTGCCAGATCCTCGATGAAGCGGCCATAATAATTTAGGCTCCCGAGGAACGACTGCATCGCTCGGAGGGTCTTCGGGAACGGCAGCTCCGTTAAGGATTGCAGATCCTTAGGGTGGGCCTCCAAACCTCCAGCGGACACTCGGTGACCGAGGTAATCCACCTTTTTGAGGCCCCAGAAACTCTTGGCTACACTGATTGATAGATTCCACTTGTGGCACGCTTCCAGCAGCTTCCGCACCCGTCCGCACAGGTGATCCCACGAGGTGGCCGTCACCAGAATGTCGTCGATGTACGAACGTCGCCCCAGCACCGATGGTTCTCCCTCGTCACTCGGCTCGCCTTCCTTGAAAAGATCGACGAGATCGTTTTCTTCTGAGGCTGGCGGGATCCGGAGAAACCCGTACAGTGCGTTGTCGATCAACCTTTGGTAGATCTGGGGCGCGTTCTTCAACCCAAAGGGCATCCTGTTCCATTCGTACAGGCCCGATGGGGTGATGAAGGCGGAGATCGCTCGTGCGCGCTCGGTCATCGACACCACCCAAAATCCGCTCGCCATATCCAATGAACAATACCACAGCGTCGCATCGAGATCTTCTAGCAGGTCATTGATTAGGGGCATGGGGTAGATCATCAACTTCGTCAGGCTGTTCACCAGTCGGTAATCGATGCAGAGGCGGATGTCTACTCCATTTTTCTTGATGATGACCACGATGGGGGACGCCCATGGGGATGTCGACGTGCTGATGATCTTAGCCGAGAGTAATCCCTTGAGGAGATCCGAGAGTTTCTCCCGGTACTGCGGGGCCACCTTACGCACACGTTGTGCGATCGGTTTCGCGTCTCCCACGTCGATGTCACACACTGCGCCGACGGCGGCCGGGGGTAGAGCGTTTCCTTTTCCAATGAGGAGATGCTTGTACGCCCATATCTCGTCTGTCAGCTGCTGGATCTCCTCCGGGGAGTTCTCTTCCGGATCACCTACGTGCAGATCCTCCATCTTGACTTTCTCCGTGGTAGCAGTCACCTCAGGCAGTACTGCCAACTCTCCTTCGTAGTCTTCGGCATGTAGAGCACTCGCCTCGTGCACGTACGTGTCTGTGATCGGGGCCAGGCCTTCAGTCTCTGCGTCAGCAGTCTTAGTCTCTGGCCCGTCGTCCGGTCCCGGAGTTATCTCTGGCTGACCCGTCAACGTCTGGCTCGAGGAGTCTCCTGTAGCTCGAGGCTCCGGCCCTTCCGCTGGGTCTTCTTGCGTGTCGGCGGTCTCTTTTGCTACTGGCTTCGTTGAGTGGCCGGACGGTCGCGGGGATCCACTGTGTGCGGGATAGACTGGCGGCTTCTCTGCACTTCTTGCGGCCTTCGGGATGGGCTCCGAATCTTCAAGATGCGTAACAGTCAGCCCGTCCTTCCGAGCTACGCTGCCGATCGTATCCACTGGGCACTTCAACGGCGCTAGTGGCTCACCTTTGCCCCGGCCGCCTTCGGCTCCCCTTCTGCCCCCAATGTCTGATCCGGGCGCTCTGGAGTCCGCCTTCCCGGCCGCAACGTTGACACGCGTGGGGCGGCTGGCGGGTCTCTAGCTACTCCCTCCGGCCAGCTCATTATCGCTTTAGGCGTCGGGTAGGCAAGCTTGGGGACCGCCGGTATCGGCGACTCTGAAGCTGGCTCAGGTCGCTCGTCGGTCGTGGCGCTATACACCAGGTTCTGCCACTCAGCATACCGTCTTGATCCGACGGATACGAAGCCAGGTTTGCGGGGTACGTGATCTCCGGTTAACCACATGCCTATTTGATCGTGATGTTGCAGACAAATCGGCTCGTCCCCAATGTTGGTGATCCGCAGGTAACGTGTCCTCCCCAGCCCAGTGGCCAACGTGGGCACCCATTTCTTGCCCCTTGTGAGCCACAGTTGTTCGGAGTCGGAGAGACGGATACACTGCGGCAGCTCGGCCGTCTCACCCGCTTCTAGCGACAGCCACTGACCGATCGTTACCGTGCGCGCCCGGTTGCTGAAGATCTGTCGCCGCCCATGCAGCTGGATTCGGATCTCGTCTGGCAGGCACATGGATCCATCACCAAGATCCAGGCGAATCCCGGCTGGTACCATGAAGTCCATGCCCAATATCGCCTGGTAGTCCGGAGGTAGATCATCGCCCACCCATACATCGTAGTAATACACCAGGTGCCCTGCCAACGTGAGCTTGATTCTTGTCCTCCCGGTGGCCACGTACAGCTTCTCCCCAATGCCGAGACACTCTTGACTCTGGCTTGTATCCACATAACATCCTACCTCACGAGCAAAGGTGGTGTCGATGATCGACACCTCGGATCCAGAGTCAAGCATGACTACAGCCTTAGTGTTGTTGATCTTGCTGCCGACCTTGGCCTGCTTGAAGTGTTTCCCAGGTACATAGTACTTCCAGTACCCTCTCGATTCTCCAGGCATCAGATCCAAAGTCATAGACACCTCTGACCTCAGGTATTCATCGGGTGCACGCAGACTCGCAACGGAAGCAACACGCTTTCTTTCATGATCACGTGTATTATCAGCGAGTCCCAGTCTTGCGACCGTCTCGGGACGTCCTGACTGCTTGTCCACAAACGCATAGATGCAGAACGTAGAACGCTCGTCTCGTACCGGATTCAAACCCGGCGAGCGCTCTAGTTTAACATCTTCTCCGCCGCCTCTGGCAGGAGTCCCGGGTGCTTGCTGGGGTCAAACCACTGGCGGATCAGGTTGTAAAATTCTTCCATCTGACACTTGCCGTGATCGTGGAGCTCGCCGCACCCACGACATACGAAAAAGCATCGATCCGAAGGGTGACCCTTCTTGCCACACTTCTGACAGATGAGGCGCTTCCAACATCCTAGGTCCGAGTGCTTCCTGGATCCACAATGTGAGCAGCGCTGTCCGTCGTTCGGGAAACGCGGGCGGCGATCTTGGGCATTGGGATCCGCCGCTGGTTGGGTCGTAGTCAGCGAGGTGGGGTTGTCGCCGCTCACAGGCGTAGGCTCCGCCGGTGGCACACCACTCGCCGCTGCCACGTACGCTCTGTGTAGTTCGCTCTCTGAACCTGACTCATCTGTGTCGGATTCGCTGTCCGACGTCGGAAGGTGCATCGCCCTGACTGCTCGCGTTGGCGCTGAAGGCTGCGGTGTCGCTGGTGGCTTCGGCCTGAACTTGGTTCCTCCCGGCGGCTTCTTGTGCCGGGACTTCGATCGCTCTCGCGCTCGCAGTACTTCCTCCAATTCTTCCGCATCGCTCAATCGTAGCAGCGTTAGCTGGTCTGCAAACTCGGGATCTCCCAAGGTTTCGATGAAGTGCTCCACGTGTTCCCGGCGGGCTTTAGCGTCACCATCCTTGATCCTGATGCGGGCTCGCATGCCTGCTACGTTTAGCCGATGTAGGTACTCTAGTGGGGACTCATCACTGCGCTTGCGTGCATGATAGTATTGCCACGCCACTGACACTCCTAGCCCGCAATACTGTGACTGGAACTCCTTCACCAGATCTGTCCATTTCGTTCGCGTCGACCGGCTCAGCTGACGGTACCAGTTCTTTGCTGGGCCGGTGAGCAGATCCGCGAAGGTAAGACACTTCTCCTCGTCCGGGGCCTGATCTCTGGTGAATGCTGACTTGACTTTGCTAATCCAGGCCCGGGCCCGTTCTTCATCATGGTCTTTCCCGGTGAATTCCTTTAAATCGGAGATGGCTGAGATCCTGACTCGCTGGATCATAGCCGTCCCAGCCACCGGCGCCGTTGTCGTCGTCGTGGCTGCCATTCTCCGGGTGCCTATTGCTCCCAGGTCGTCCGGGTCATATTCCCAGTTCTCTGGATGATCCTGCGATCCCACTGATTCCATGTCCACGTCTTGCGTCCCCACGTAGGTCGCAGCCGCAGCCGACTTGCTCCGCCGTGCAGTAGCAGGATGCGTCCTCGGGGCCGACGTCATGTTCCGCTCCTGCAAGAATCTGTCCATGGCTGACTGGAAGTACCTTTCCAGTGGACTTGTCGACTCGTGCGGTGGATCTGCCTTGGTCGGCTGTACTAACGTCCGAGTTGGAGTCTGGGTTGGCCATGCTACTTTCTCTTGCGGTACCTCGGCGGATGCTCGGTTCCTTAATAGCTCGGTACCTGCCGGGCCTAGCGGCATACGCTTTGGCTCGGTCGAACTGTCCGATCCCACTTCGGAGGTGGCTGACTCGTAGGTAGACGATCCTGTGTGGTACTCCTGCGTCGGGTCTTGCTCCTCTTTCGCCTGGTTTGGCTGAGCAGGCTCTGGCGCCTCCTTCTCGCCCACGATAGGCTTCAACTTGTTGAACAGCGTCGCCGCTGCGATCCGGATTGTATCTAGTTCCAGACCGAAGAGATCTTTAGCTTCGAAAGCTCCGACTGTAAGACCGGCCTCCTGTGCTAGGCGTAGCAAGTCTGTGGCGGCTTCCAGTTTGTTCATCGTCATCGATGGGGCCTGCACGGGCCCGGTGAGTCCTTCGGGTAGCTGTAGCTGAAGGATTCGCATTACATGGTGGTCTCGTAGGAAGTCCTGTAGCACGATCCGCCTGTAGGCTATTTCTAACTTGGACTGGGTCCACGTCGCCTTGGTTGCACTTCGATCTTCGGGCTCGGAGTCTGGAGCTTTCAGCTTCTTCCGCGCAGCTCGTGTCTTCTTCTTCGACGTAGTTCCTTGACTCTGCGTGGGGTTTTTGGGCGAGGATCCAACCGCTTTCGCTGCTGGGTGCTCGTCCGGCGGGTCCTGCTTCGCAGCACGACCCGCGGGGTCCTCGGAAGGACCTGTGGAGGGAGTAGAGGCTTCTCCTCGAGATCGGGATCGTCCCGATCTGCCTCTGGTCCGCCGATAGAGTTCCTCCTGGCACTCTGTCGGTTCGAGGATCCATTCTTCAGCGACGCCGCCGGTGATCCTAGCTCCGTCGGCGCTTCATCTCCTGATTCGTTGCTCACATGCACATCATCTTGGGACTCACGGTGAAATCCCATGTCGCCAAGAGATCCGGGCACGCGCACCATTGTGGTGGAGTGGATCCGCTGGAATTAGCAGGGATCCCACACTCACACACTGCGCCCAGACACCGACTAACGGATGGGGTACTCCGATAACCGTGGGGTTGCTGAGTGGCTCACCTTGTGTACCCGTCGGCGGGCTGGATCTGCTCTCTCGTTGACACGAGATGTGCAGCAGGTGAACTTGAACGTCCTTGGCGGGGACTTGGGGAGATGTTGGGGTAGATCCGCAGTGGGGGTTCCTTCACGCGGGTCTGGGTTGGTAGATCCTTGGTCTTGGCCGTAGATCTTGTGGATCCGATAAGTAGTGTACCGGATCCGGAGTTGTTGCCTTGTTGGGGGTGTTGTATCCTTTTCCTTTACGTTGCTTGCCGCCTCCTATTAGCGGGGAAGTTGGGGGGCGAGGGCCGAAGGGCGCGAGCTGCTGGCCAAGCTATCCAGCAGTCTGCCACGTGTGCGGGGGCAAATCACTTGATTAAAGTATGGGCCAATGCTAATCCCAATACTAAGGACCAAGTGTGTGGTTCCCAAGCAAATTCGACTCTGATTTATGTTAGCCTGTATCCCGCCTTCCCATCTGGTCCAGCTCCTGCCTGCTACTGGCTCTCCTTCCTACCCAATATTCCTGCTATAGCCGTTGTACCCATAATTGGGTACACATTCATACCTAATCCAGGCGGCCCTAATTTAGGTGGCTGGATCCATGTGTACCACACTACTCACCTTGGATCTAGCTTCAATCGCCCTCATCCTGCAACCGCACCTCCATCTGGCAACCATGACGTCATCCGCGGGACTGGACATCGTCACCAACTGCCGGATCCCGCCACCAGGTCAACTGGCGGATCCATTCCCATCCGGATTGCTCTTGAGCGGATCTCTTTACCACAGTTTTAGCTGTGGCTTCGCACGTTTGGGCCCAGTGCGATCGATTCGCCTCCCAAATTGCTTCCCGTATCGTGCTGTGCAACTTGGTCGCTTTGGTTTTGTTGTGGGATAGGTCACTTGCCCATGTCATGGTTGCTGACGAGGCCGAAGGCCACACCCTCCAACCTTTCGGGGCATTGTATACTGCGTGGTGACGGTGGTGGAGCCACCGTTGGTTATGCAGCAATGCGTCATCCTCCATGTCGGCCCCGGGGGTGCTGGTCCAGTCTATCATCGTCACTCTATCATCCCCAGCATGCGGTTCTGTACCAATATCCTCCGAGCATGCCCACGCCGTTGTATAGCAATTACCGAGCACACGTAGCCATTCCTTGTTAAAGGTGTGGTGCTCAGAGTGCGATATCTCAGT
This sequence comes from Phytophthora melonis, assembly GCA_024211575.1. Classification (NCBI taxonomy): domain Eukaryota; phylum Oomycota; class Peronosporomycetes; order Peronosporales; family Peronosporaceae; genus Phytophthora; species Phytophthora melonis. Next base: position 703,458 of record JAMXKT010000068.1, read on the forward strand.
CTTGACTACGCCGATCCAAATACCACGAGGGTTCTTTGCTGTGAATATCGCTTTACTGGTGCTGGTTTGACGCACCGCTAGGTCCGTCCGCATTCGGATACCCTGCGCCGGGATATGCACATACCAATCTACTCCGAGACGGAGCGCTGCTCTGTGACCTTCGGTCCGTTCATAGCATGCGATCCACACCGTGACATCCCGTTCTCGCTGTGCTCGAATCCATTCCTGGGTATTGGCCCACCATTGCCGTGACTCCGGACAGAAGATGTCATCAATCCACCAACTATCGTGACCTTCCCCAGGCGATTTCACTATCAGCGCGGCTTCGTTACGCGGATATTTACTGTGTAGAACACCAGTATTCCAAACTCCACATAGCTGGCTGGGGTGATAACTGAAGTGTGCTAACGAAGGAGTGCAATGCTGGGCTGTTCGTTGTAGACATCTTGGTAGAAGCCGACCGGCAGGGCGGTGTGATATAAGCTCGGTCTCTAGCTGGAATAACTGGCTGCCGTAGTCAAGCAAATTCGAGTCGACGAGGTCGGTCAAATTCCTTGCATTTATCCATAGATCACCTCCTGTGGTCACCATTGGTGCCCATTCTCGCTGATGTTGTGACTGACTTGAGTATCGGGGTCTACTGGGGTATCTGGTTGCTGCTGCAATCTCATGATCCATTGCCGGTAAATAGTACTCCTGGTCTGGTGTCCACTGCTGGTTTATTGCGCGTCTAATGCCATGCGTAACCTTGGCTTTTAGTTCACTTGTACTCACGCAGTGTTGCCCTCCCGCGCCAAATCTATGAGCTTGTGTATCGACTTCTTGGCCCGGACACAGCCAGCAATGCGGTGGCCATCTACTGTCGAAGAGGTTTTTCCTTGCGTTGGTGTGAAGTACCAGACTGATTGCCCTCCAGTAGAAGCGTGCCTCGAAATCGTTCCATCCTAGTAGGTCTGGCGTGTTCAAGGCATCTAGTCGTATTGTTTGTCGGTGCTCCTGTTTCTCATTAAGGTGCTCCACCCAGGCCTGACGTCGCTGCTGGTCCACCATCATCTTCATAGCCGCTCGAGTTTGACCGAGGAAGGGTTTGCCATCCGAGCCCAGTAGGTGAACGATATCCCATGCCATGGCATCACTATATGTACCTTGCAAGGTATCCCCATGTCCATCTGCGGCTGCCATGTCCGCTAGAGCTAGTGCTTGCCGGCGTTCTGCAAGTACGGTGTCCGTCGTCTGTTCATTTTCTTGGTGTGATTTTATCCAGATTGCCCGGAACGACCCTCCCTTTTTCATTAGCTTCACCATTGTCCTAATTTCCACGCGGTGAACGTTTGAAAAATTTATATGCGGCGGTCTAGTTCCTGTAGCGATGGATCTGGCAGTCTCTAAAATCTGAATTGCCGCTTTGTTATCGCATATTTGGGATCCTTCGTCCTCGGATGATAGTAGCCCCGAGATGAGCGCGTGACATTCACACCGGGTTGATGTTATATCCGCCCAATGGCATTTTATCTGCCCGACTACGCGATGTGTGGAGCTGATCATTGCCCATGAGCCACTGGCCTCTGCTGTGCCCGCAGCTACAACACTGCCATCACCTGCCGTTACTGCAATTGCTCGTGCTGGCTCGGCTGCTGCTCTCGTTGTGCTCACTTGCCGGGCCCACGCCTGCCGAGGTGACTGGTGTGGGTGCTGGGGGCACGTTTTACAGTTTTTATGGTGCCAGGAGCTACAGATCGTACAATACAGCGCATTTTTCAGACGATTGCACTCTGTACATCTTCGCGCAGCACTTGTGACTTGCCCAGTACTATACATTTCCAAATATCGTGCTTCTAGTCGTCGGAATGCTTGTTGGATCGCACTGCGATCGGTGGGTCCTGCGAGCTCGCCGACAACTGTGTCAGACCATATTATCACTTTTTCCAAGTGGGTGCGACTGCGGCGAGGAAGATGTATAACTTGGACCGGGTAGCATGAGTCGATATATTCTGTATCGGGTTCCCCTGGTCTGGCTGACCATACTTCACTGGATTGCGATCTTCGATGCCACCACCTAACTGTGATCTCGTATCCATAGGGTCCATCGGTAATCGATTCGTCAATTCGTTCGCCCAGTTCGTAGCCTCGTAATACCGGGCGTTCTTCCACGACTTCAAACTCACAGGCAATAAAAAATCCCCCCGGGGCGATGTCAACCGTTTCCATGCCAAGATGGGTGAGATCGTGTAGGGTGCATCCGACCGGTTTACGTAATTTGTCGTTATTAGGTCTGCATATCCGAGCTTTCAGTAGTGGGGCGATTTTTTCGTAGCCGCGGCATTCGGCTTTTGACCAGCGATGCCTTTGCGCCATTGAGATACTACTCAGTACGGATTCTCCAGCGGAACAAGTAATATCCCCCACAAAACGAATTTTTCTGCGGCTCCGGAGGTTGTACGCCAACAGCACTTCACATTCCTCTTCAGAGAGCTCCGGCCAGATAGGTCTGTCATTTGGTCTATCCGATACGCATCCTGGAGGGTTAGTCCAATGCACGTTGGCTCGGATTCGCAGTTCCGCGGCATATCGTAGTGTTTGGTAGATCCAATCGTTTAACCCACCGGCGACCGCTCTTATCCCGATTTTGCAGGGATAAGATTAATATAGGAATTTGTATACTGGAGGGATAGGGTAAGCGATGTCCCCAGCGGCCGGCGCCGACCCTTCGGGCTCCATCGATTTTCAACCTCATTGGCTAGACTTATCCAATCAAAGCTGGGATACGGCCGTAATATTAAGCTCTGTTGAGATTTCGATCGAAAAAACCTTGGCGTAATTCGCAGGATAATGCAAACATTCGCTAAGTGAGTGAATTGCTCTGAGCTGAATATCGCGGTTGATGGACGTGTTCGGCAACCGCTGTGACACTATCCCAGGGCAAGCACGGCACGACACATGAGGGACGCCTTCTACCGCGACGACGAGACGTACGAGGCACAACCGAAAGCAGAACAACTCAATCTCGTACACTCTAGCCAGCCTGTTGCCCCATTGCTGACGTGTTTCTCGACTGCAGGCGAGGCGATGGCTGGTGGCACAAGCCCCCATTCCATCGGTAGTACACCCGCCTGACTTCCTCCTTCCTCTTCGCCATGCAGGGCTACGGCTACTCGCAGTACCAGGCGCATTCGTCGCACCACCAGCGCAGCGGCAAACTTTCCAAGCTCTACTACAACCCCTGGACCACGGCGCCAATAGCGGCGGCTTCAAATGGCCCGGCGTGCGTGAGCTCCAGCAGCACGTGAACTCGTGCTGCACGAACGGCAGGAATCGAGTCGAGCCGGAGAGCGCCACCCACCGACGTCGCGCACGCTGTCCCATCGACTCGAACAGGATGCAGGCCCAGCAGCAGGCCCGACGCCGCAGCAGGGAGACTTCGACTACGAGCCCGTCAGCATACTTCGCGCTGTCGCCCAAGGCCTATCGATACAATTGGGGCGATTCTCAGAGCCGATCTGTTGGGCGGCGGTCATACGTCAGCGCACACGAACACCCGTTCGCGTGAGGCGCCGTCAATGAAGGAGAACAAGCGCGTGTTCAAGCTAAACGATGGCATCAACCATCACAAGACGCTGCAGGACGAGGTCGGACGACCAAGCAGTCCATCGTGTTATCTCAAGTCCGAGTGCGTAGCGCAGGCAGGTCGCCGAGGACCAAAATGACGGTGGCACGTAAGGCGGTGGCGTTAGCGATGAGGGCTACAATACACACCAGTAGTCTTTCTAGGCGGATGCATTGAGCATGCAAGTAAAATACTACTATAATAATAAAGGCATTCCATAGAATTGAGCGATAGCCAAACAAAAAAGTCAAACAGTCGCGGTCGCTCCTCAGTGGTACACATCGTGTTTGCGAGAGGGGGGGAAGATCTTCTCCGAGAAGGTCATGGCCGACGCAAGGATGTACACCGACGACACGGTGGCCGACAGCAGCAGCACTGTGGGCGGCAGCAGCAGCGATGAAGACGAGCGCTCGAACCAACAGGAGCTCACAGCGCGAGGGCGCTCTGAGAGCCAAGGGCACCTCAGCAATCAAGATACCGACGTAGACCGCTCCTCCTACTTTGTTCTCTCGGACCCTAACTACACCTACGAGGCTGTCCCGGTGCGCATGTATGTTCTATTTGTGGTTGCTATTTGATATCTAACCGTCCTGCTTGCATACAACAGGCTTTCACGCCCGATGTCAACCGAACAGCGTCAAACAACAAGAAAATTTATGGCAAGCCGAAGTCGGTGGGGGAGGTACGTACACGTATCTTAGGTGTTCAAGTGGCGTTACGATGGCTCAATTCCGATGTATGCCTAGACGTTGGAGAGATTTCATTGATATCAGGGTAACCTTGACTTTCACACCCTCCAGCCAGTACGCAAACCTTCACGCGACCGGGTGGGTATGCGAATTACTTGAGTTCTGTGGCGTAGTCTAACAAATGTTATTATGCAACAGGTTTACGAGCCTAGATTCAGGTCTACCAACCATGTAGACGCATTTCTGGCCGCCCTTCCGCTCTACGAGATGTATGCGCAGTTTCAGAATGACGAAGACTCGAGTCACATCTACGCGTGGCTGCAAGCATCCCTGAAAGCCTCAAAGGTATTTCACGCGATATGTAGTGCCAGATGTACTCCCAACGCTAACGTGCCATTGATCTCTGTGTAGATAACGCTGTCTATGATAAAGCGTCGACAGCGCCTGTGCGAGTGGGACATTGAACGCTTAGACGCGTTTCTCGATTCCCATGTTGAACACCACATCGCCATGGAGGCAGACGGATCGTACGACGAGAACGCTATCCGGGAGCATTCCAAGGAGGGTTTCTTCAAAGAGCTCGAGTATAAAGCTCGAGTCCAAGAAGCCGCTGCGCTCGAGTGGCTTGCTGTGTGGACGTATCAAACCGAGGTGATGTTTCCTCGTCTTGGAGTATCACTGAGACGCTAGTGGGTCTGAAAGTGCCTAGTCCAGCTGCACAGAAGCATTTATGTTTTGTTAGTGATGCTGAGATGTAATCAAGAAGGCCATGCCTGCATATATTCGTTCGTAGCCTGCATGGATCTCAACGTGGACAGCCAGCTTGGCCGCCGTCGATGTCAAAGTTGGCTCTCACAGGCGTATTTGTATTCAGCTTTGTATGCATGATGTCAAGGTTGACTTCGCGGTGAACCATAGATGTCAACGTTGACAGCCAGCTTGGCCGCCGTCGATGTCAAAGTTGGCTTCGCATCTGCGTATTTGTATTCAGCTTTGTATGCATGATGTCAAGGTTGACTTCGCAGTGAACCATAGATGTCAACGTTGACAGCCAGCTTGGCCGCCGTCGATGTCAAAGTTGGCTTCGCATCTGCGTATTTGTATTCAGCTTTGTATGCATGATGTCAAGGTTGACTTCGCAGTGAACCATAGATGTCAACGTTGACAGACAGCTTGGCCGCCGTCGATGTCAAAGTTGGCTTCGCATCTCTCTCACAGGCGTATTTGTATTCAGCTTTGTATGCATGATGTCAAGGTTGACTTCGCAGTGAACCATAGATGTCAACGTTGACAGACAGCTTGGCCGCCGTCGATGTCAAAGTTGGCTTCGGATCTCTCTCACAGGCGTATTTGTATTCAGCTTTGTATGCATGATGTCAAGGTTGACTTCGCAGTGAACCATAGACCCCAACTAATTATCCGGCTCGTTCTGCTGTTCGTCCCCGCTGACCGTACCTTCTACCGCGGCGAGAAGCTCCGCTAGCACTTCCGCCACGGCCTCCCGCTCGCTCTCATCTTATGGCCTTTCAGTCGCAGTTACTCTTCCTTCATCCTGTCCTGCTGCATCTGTGCCTGGTCGCTCTGGCTGATGTAGTTGTACCTCTACGTTTTGCGGTCTGGAACTTGGAAGCGGTAACGGCAAAGATGCCTCCGAAGCCGCCCTGTCGGCATTCTGAACATCGGTCTCGGTTTCCCTTGGCAGTACGGCATCCGAGGTAGCTGTGTCCATCGTTTCCGCGCGCAACTCCTCCTTCGACCGACGCATTCGAATCCGCCCGACCGTTTCATTGTGCGGGAGTTGATCTCCGTTCTTCCACTTCGAGTGCCAAATGTTAAAGCACGATACAGAATTACCATCGGTTACGTGTCGCGCCTTGGAACACAAAAACAGTCTTCCTCGATCAGTGGAGCACTGCTTGCAGTAATGACGCGTTGTACCGGGAGGTCGATTCGATCCAGGACTGCGAGCACCACGCAGTACCGAACAAACTTTGCACACGCGAAACTTCAACTTGCCCTTCGCCGTCTTGTCCGTCGAGACCATCAATTGATGCTTCGAGCTTGCTAGCGAGTACGCCGTCGAAACTGGTGTTTGGTTAGATCTTGGCTCCACCTCGGTAACAGCGGCTTCGGCGACTGGAATCGTTTCCAGGAAGTCATCGTCTCCGAGAGCGAGTAGCTCCTCGTGTAGCTGAATTAGAAAATCCGCGTGTGAAAGAGGTTTTTCCCCCACAGACTTCGCGTACTCACGATGGGCGATAAAAGCGTTAATAACCGCTATATCGAGAAGCCCGTAGAAAACAGTCTTGTAGTATTTCTTCGGTCGCATGACCCTTTGGATGGAGTACCTAGTAAATGCATTCTCGGCGTAAGTGAAGGGAGTCAGAACCGCAACAGAGCAACACGTACCTTTGCAGACGTAGCTGGTCGTGGCTGTCAACACCCCCCATGTACTTATTGTACAATACCACAAACTCCGGACACGGAATGTTTGCATATGAGCCGTCCTTTGCTTCCTCCGCACAATCGCACGTCTAGCGGAGGCCCCAGTCGCCACAAAGTAGCAAATTTTCGAGTCAACCCACCGCGTCGAGTACATCCGACGATTCGTATTGTTCCGGGCAAGAACGTATGAGCCGCGCGGCATCCCTGTCGAAGCTGATTTTTTGTCGGTCTTCAAGTCTTCGGGGAAGCCAAGACGCGTCGTAGCCACCGTCCCGATATTGTAGTACCCCATGTTCATCAAACGAAACCCCAACGTCACTGAAGAATACTCGCGATCAGTGATGATGATTCGCTTCTTGGATCGATCCACCCGACGCTGTTCCCACACGGCTTTAAGGTTTCGAACCACAGCAGCTGGTCCGCTTCTGGTGTCAACAAATTGACTGTTTTGTTTCTTACCACAATAAACCTCGAACCTGAGCATGAATTCACAGCGTTCAGATACCGAATATATAAAATAGGGCAATGACCATACCTGGAACAGTAGTGGGTTTTCCCGCAGCACACAGCGAACAGCTTGGTGCCGTACTTGTGCGGCTTATTCTTCAGGAAAACTCGTATTGTGTTCCGCGAACTTCTTGAAGGGATAACCATCTCGTCGAATGCAACCCAGCGCCCTAGTTCCATTCCCCCCTTGAAAGTAGACTGTAACTTGTTTATCACGTTGCGAATCTTCCATGCCCGGTCCGTCTTAGCCTGCGGAGCCTGGTTTGTTCGTAAAGTGGAGAAATCTGGCGAAGGACGTGTTAGTGGGCCCTTTATTTAAGTAACGTGGAAGTCACAGTACCTGTTAATCTCCTTGAAACGCTTGCGAACCATAAATGGCGACCAAGTTCCAGCTGGGATCGCTCCACGGGCTCGCGTCTTCCAATGATCTTCCAGTCGAGACTTTATCGGGCAAATAGCCCTGGATATTACTAGGGCCAGAAAATGCATGATCTCCGCGGCACGTACTTCTTTGAACGCGTCCAGTTCCTTTTCTTTGCTTGAAACATCTCCTTGCGTTTGTGCCTGTCGTCCGTCTTCTTTTCAATTGACAACTTCGCCTGTCGAAGTCTTTCCGGTCGTGTCTGGCGCTCGTAACGATTAGTTTCCTCGGCAATCTCCGTCCAGAGAGTCTTCGGCATGAAGTAAAAAAGATCTGAAGGTTTCATCGTTTTCGCTGCCTCTATAGCTGAGGCAGTAAGTCGAGGGGTCCGTAAACACATCCGTAGCGCCGGACAGGTCCGAGTCATCCCGTTCGTCGGTTACCGGTAGCAACTCCCAACCATTGTCAGACATGCCTCGAAGCATTTCATCTGTTATGTAGTCCTGGGGGCCGGCAACCGCGCGAATTTCCTCCGCTGTTTCGACACTAAAACTTTCGTTTCCGGTATCATCCGCAACATAAAGCTCATCTGCAAACTCATCTTCAGAATCGTCGTCGGCACTCTCGCTAGGGCAACCATCAGATTCCAGCACCTCGTAATCGCCATCAATACCCACGTTCACTTCATCAGCAAGCATCTCCGCACGTCGTTTCGATTTCTTCCCAGATACTCGACTTCCGGGAGACGAAAGAGTACGTCGATTTTGCGAGGGTGTTGCGGTTGTTTCTGCTGTCTGCCGGGGCGATTTTGTTTTTCTGGGAGCCTTGCCTGACCCTCTGGAGTCTGCTCGCGGTACTGGCGTAGCATCCGCATTCCTTCCATCGGTATTAAGGTTGTTTGTAACCCCGGCACCACAATGCTCAACAGCACCACCTGCATTTGAGATCGCCTCTTCCTCGGTAGTCTCGGGAAAGTAATCCGGGAAATCGTACTCATAGTCATTTTCGGCTCGATCATCGGTTTGCCGGCTCTCGGAGGCCACATTGCCAGCATCATTGGTTACTCCCACTCCATAATTTTCTGGAATCGATGCTCTGCTTGCTTGGCGAACTGAAGACCCACCGCTGGGTTTCTCGTTCTCATCGGTATCTTTCCGAGGGCTGTCATGGCCTACCGTCCCAGTAGCATCGGTGACTTCAGCTGGAGCTGGGTTTTGGAGCATAGCTTGACGTGCTGCTTTCTGGCGACGCCTAAACTTCTCCAATTTGTCAGGGCAGTTCAGATTGGAGGCAGGCTCCCAGCTCGTTTGGGAATATCCCTTCCATTTCACCTCAAAGTAAGACAAGCCAAAACGAAAAGTTTCACGAAGAATTTTTTCCACTTCGTACACTTCCTCCGAGCCTGGGCACCATTATTACAGTTAGTACGTTTTCCACAAAACCAACATAAGAACTTGACAGATTTGGTTGTTACCTTCAGAATCCTCTTGGTGTTTTGCAGGTTTAGCCGTCACGTGGCTACCTCGGTCAGGCAAGTCCGCTCTTCGGGTTGTTTTTCTTCTTCAACGCGCGTGCCTCTTGAAGTTGTGCTGCCTTGAACTTATTGAGGAGCTCAGGGCAATGCAGATTCGATTCCGGCTCCCACGACGTCTCGTCGTAACCCTTCCACTTCACATGGTACTTGGGCTCTCCACGCACGAACTTCATCTCGATGATCTTCTCGACTTCAAACTCGTCGTCTGCAGCATTATGAGCGTCTACTATAAGATCGCTACGACGCTTTGCTAGTGAAAGATGCGTTTTGCTTACCAGATGCCTCGGAGTTCACTGTCCTCGCTGCTTTTCTTCGCGCCTTCCGGGGCGGCTGGGCGTCGCGCCCGCTGCCTACTCGGCGCTTCTGTGCCATCTCGACGAGTGAGGGGCAAAAGGCGCACTTCTAGCATCCGGATACGTGGGCGTTGTTGACCTTGATCATACAAAAATACTGATATTAAATTTCCGATCTAAACATATCCGGATACGAAGTTCGTATACTAATAATATCTCGAAGTTGAGTTGCAAGTGCCAATGTTGACATCGCAAAGCTTAGCAGATTCCTCTGGCATAACAAATAGACTGGTACTGCTAGATGTCCTACATTTCTTCTAGAGCTCCTGCTCCTTCACAATGATAAATATACGCTCGGCGTCGCACTCACCATGCACGAAACCCGCTGCATGGCAACGGGTATCACGAATGAGCTCTCGAGAAGCGAAACGACAGACATGACGGCGCACACCCACCCGCAAGGAAGAGGGACTCAACGTTGGGCTGGGGGATGTCAACATTGACACTGCGCTGGACCTCCAGATCAGCGAACAATCGAAGCTCACCAGAAGACTTGACGGCAAGCATAGCGACAGCAGCACCGCGATCGTGGCGATGGCGGCGAGGGCGACCGTCGGGCAGCGTTTTGGTGAGCCCGGCCACAGCGTCACGGCGAGCGTATGGTGGCTAGCCCTGGCACGGCGACAGCAGCGCCGCGGGAGCAACATGGCGAGCGTGGCGGTGGCGAGCATGGCGGCGGCCGGCACAGCGAGCGTGGCGGTGGCGAGCATGGCGGCGGCCGGCACAGCGAGCGTGGCGGTGGCGAGCATGGCGGTGGCGAGCATGGCGGCGGCTGGCACAGCGAGCGTGGCGGTGGCGAGCGTGGCGGCGGCCGGCACAGCGAGCGTGGCGGTGGCGAGCATGGCGCCCGGCCGGCACAGCGAGCGTGGCGGTGGCGAGCATGGCGGCGGCCGGCACAGTGAGCGTGGCGGTGGCGAGCATGGCGGCGGCAGGCACAGCGAGCGTGGCGGTGGCGAGCATGGCGGCGGCAGGCACAGCGAGCGTGGCGGTGGCGAGCATGGCGCCCGGCCGGCACAGCGAGCGTGGCATGGCGGCGGCCGGCACAGTGACAGCAGCATGGCGAGCGTGGCGAGGGCGACCGTCGGGCAGCGTTCTGGCGAGCATAGCGGCGGGCAGGTGAAGATCAGCAGCATGGCGAGCTTGGTGGCGGCCTTGGTGACGACGGTCGATGCGAGCCAGGCGTCGGCATAGTTGGAGAAGCGCTTGAGCAGGAGCTGGCGATTTCGGAAATGAGGTTTGGGATTGAGCGCGCGGAAACGATCTTCCGGCACGGATCGCAGCGCGAGCGTGATTGGCCGCGAGATGGCTGGCCAATTACACGTCGCAAATTCAAACGGTGGGGGCGCTGATTGGCGTAGATACCGGAGCGAACCCGCGGGCGAAAATCTGCGTGTTGCGCGAACTCACGCGCAAGTTGGAAAAGCGCGCGAAAAGCTGTGTGTTGCGCGAAGCTTGACCAGGCTGATACCACTTTGTGTCTGTGACCTTTGGGTGAAGCTGACTTTTGATTGGCTTATCAGCTTCAACTTCAACCCTCGATAAGCACTCCGAATTATAGTAGTTCTCCTAGTACGGGGGCATTTCTTTTGCAGTTCTATGGTAACTTACTTTTGCACGTTCATCTGCAACAGAAACGGTGGCAAACGGTGCCCGAACGTCGCTCGCCTCGCTACCTAGGTCGGTGTGGTGTCCTCACAAAACGCGGTATTCGTAGATATGAAATACCAACCAATTCGTGCACACGGTTTCTATAGGTGAGCGCTAGCACCATTGATCTTGTCCGTCAAAATACTCTGCTACTGGGTGGTCAAAGCTCACGAGACAACACACTAATTCTCTCCTGTACCTCGACACACTGATACGAATAGACACCAGTGACTTGAGCTAGGAATACGCCGCGCTAGCTAAGAACACGGATGCCCCCCCCCTCCTTTATTTTACGGCCATTTACTACATCTAGGAGCCCACACACCGCTTGACCTCCCGTGTCGCGCCGCTGTCACCGCGTGAGGTGCGTTCTGCAGTTCGAGTGCGGCTGGTATCGGTGAAATGGCGAAAGTCGAGGGTAATTCGCGCCCGTTGGCAATAGCGCTGCAGGGAGCTTTGGGGGCTGCATGGAGGTGTCAGTGGTGACTTGGCCGGCCCAACCACCAGTGCCGCGCCGCTGTGGCTCACCGCCTCGCCCGGTGAGGTGCGTTCTGCAGTTCGAGTGCGGCTGGTATCGCTGAAATGGCGAAAGTCGAGGGTAATTCGCGCCCGTTGGCAATAGCGCTGCAGGGAGCTTTGGGGGCTGCATGGAGGTGTCAGTGGTGACTTGGCCGGCCCAACCACCAGTGCCGCGCCGCTGTGGCTCACCGCCTCGCCCGGTGAGGTGCGTTCTGCAGTTCGAGTGCGGCTGGTATCGGTGAAATGGCGAAAGTCGAGGGTAATTCGCGCCCGTTGGCAATAGCGCTGCAGGGAGCTTTGGGGGCTGCATGGAGGTGTCAGTGGTGACTTGGCCGGCCCAACCACCAGTGCCGCGCCGCTGTGGCTCACCGCCTCGCCCGGTGAGGTGCGTTCTGCGGTTCGAGTGCGGCTGGTATCGGTGAAATGGCGAAAGTCGAGGGTAATTCGCGCCCGTTGGCAATAGCGCTGCAGGGAGCTTTGGGGGCTGTATGGAGGTGTCAGAGGTGACTTGGCCGGCCCAACCACCAGTGCAGCGCCGCTGTGGCTCACCGCCTCGCCCGGTGAGGTGCGTTCTGCGGTTCGAGTGCGGCTGGTATCGGTGAAATGGCGAAAGTCGAGGGTAATTCGCGCCCGTTGGCAATAGCGCTGCAGGGAGCTTTGGGGGCTGCATGGAGGTGTCAGTGGTGACTTGGCCGGCCCAACCACCAGTGCCGCGCCGCTGCGGCTCACCGCCTCGCCAGCCGAGGCGCACGGTGGCGCGGCACGGGAGGTCAAGCGGTGTGTGGGCTCCTAGATGTAGTAAATGGCCGTAAAATAAAGGAGGGGGGGGGGCATCCGTGTTCTTAGCTAGCGCGGCGTATTCCTAGCTCAAGACACTGGTGGCTATTCGTATCAGTGTGTCGAGGTACAGGAGAGAATTAGTGTGTTGTCTCGTGAGCTTTGACCACCCAGTAGCAGAGTGTTTTGACGGACAAGATCAATGGTGCTAGCGCTCACCTATAGAAACCGTGTGCACGCATTGGTTGGTATTTCATATCTACGAATACCGCGTTTTGTGAGGACACCACACCGACCTAGGTAGCGAGGCGAGCGACGTTCGGGCACCGTTTGCCACCGTTTCTGTTGCAGATGAACGTGCAAAAGTAAGTTACCATAGAACTGCAAAAGAAATGCCCCCGTACTAGGAGAACTACTATAATTCGGAGTGCTTATCGAGGGTTGAAGTTGAAGCTGATAAGCCAATCAAAAGTCAGCTTCACCCAAAGGTCACAGACACAAAGTGGTATCAGCCTGGTCAAGCTTCGCGCAACACACAGCTTTTCGCGCGCTTTTCCAACTTGCGCGTGAGTTCGCGCAACACGCAGATTTTCGCCCGCGGGTTCGCTCCGGTATCTACGCCAATCAGCGCCCCCACCGTTTGAATTTACGACGTGTAATTGGCCAGCCATCTCGCGGCCAATCACGCTCGCGCTGCGATCCGTGCCGGAAGATCGTTTCCGCGCGCTCAATCCCAAACCTCATTTCCGAAATCGCCAGCTCCTGCTCAAGCGCTTCTCCAACTATGCCGACGCCTGGCTCGCATCGACCGTCGTCACCAAGGCCGCCACCAAGCTCGCCATGCTGCTGATCTTCACCTGCCCGCCGCTATGCTCGCCAGAACGCTGCCCGACGGTCGCCCTCGCCACGCTCGCCATGCTGCTGTTACTGTGCCGGCCGCCGCCATGCCACGCTCGCTGTGCCGGCCGGGCGCCATGCTCGCCACCGCCACGCTCGCTGTGCCTGCCGCCGCCATGCTCGCCACCGCCACGCTCGCTGTGCCTGCCGCCGCCATGCTCGCCACCGCCACGCTCACTGTGCCGGCCGCCGCCATGCTCGCCACCGCCACGCTCGCTGTGCCGGCCGGGCGCCATGCTCGCCACCGCCACGCTCGCTGTGCCGGCCGCCGCCATGCTCGCCACTGCCACGCTCGCTGTGCCTGCCGCCGCCACGCTCGCCACCGCCACGCTCGCTGTGCCAGCCGCCGCCATGCTCGCCACCGCCATGCTCGCCACCGCCACGCTCGCTGTGCCGGCCGCCGCCATGCTCGCCACTGCCATGCTCGCTGTGCCTGCCGCCGCCATGCTCGCCACCGCCACGCTCGCTGTGCCGGCCGCCGCCACGCTCGCCACCGCCACGCTCGCTGTGCCAGCCGCCGCCATGCTCGCCACCGCCACGCTCGCTGTGCCGGCCGCCGCCATGCTCACCACTGCCATGCTCGCCGTGACGCTGTGGCTGGGCTCGCAAAACGCTGCCAGACGGTCGCCCTCGCCGGCACCGCCACGCTCCCCGCACTGCTGTCGCTACCCGCTGGAGCGCTGCCCGACCGTTGTCCACGCACGAGTCTGTCCAAGATGTCGATTCTGACTCAACGTTGGGTTATGTTAGGTGTGGCCCACACGGTTTTGACCGTGTAGTGTGACCCACATCGAAAGCAGCGGAATCTCGGAGGACGGGGACTTGCCGACGCGTGAGAGATGGAGTATAAAGCCCGACAAATTGTAGACGACTACCGGGCGTACAGGGAGGACTGCCGCTGGTATCTGCAGTACCCGCCACGGCTCTTCGTGATCATGAGAGGCCTTCCGGGCTCTGGCAAGACAACGTTTGCTCAAGAGGTCGCTCGTTATGCCGCAACGCTCGATTTCCGCTCGTCAATTTGCTCAGCGGACCACTTCTTCCAGCGCGGAGGTACCTATGTGTTCGACGCAAGTCGACTTTGGGAGGCACATCGAAGCTGCTACGAAGAATGCAAAGAACTGCTCTGGCGCAGCCCCGATCGTGGAGTGGATATCGTTATCGTCGACAACACCAACCTTCGGATGGATGATTTTGAGCGCTATCGGGATCTCCACATCCGCTCGGATAAGCTTGCAGTTGCTGCTTTCGAATGCCCCCCTGGTGTAGCTGAAGCAACGAAGCTCCTGGAGCGAGCTAATCGTATTGGCCACGCTATCCCTGGTCACACTTTTGTGGAGTACTTCAACGTCTGGAAGCGCAATACGCCGCGCCGCGCGGACGATGAGGTGGACACCGACAACGAGCTGCATTCCGAGGACGAGCTGGCCACCAACAATATGCCACGCACCTATCTGATCACGGTTGAGGAGTTTATTCCAGATAGTTAAGTCGCTCCGACAAATCCGTTGAGGTGACGAGTAGCTCCAATAAATCTCTAATATGACGTATCCACTCTTGTTCTGCACTCGTCTTCACCAAGTTTACTTTTTGTGAGCACAACGCTGCGAGCCATGCGCACTTACTAGTACCTCTCTTAATGAGTCAGCTACGACTTTGGGGTCTATGTTGGCTTCGATACTTGATACTAGTAGCCAGCTCAACAACGACTCCGACCAAGTCAACGTTGACTTGAGTCAGTTAGATATGGTTCGAATCAACTTCTCTCAACTGAGGATTTGCGTTTCACTTTCTCACATTAAAAAACGTTGACTGCAGCTAAGTGCTAATGGCGAAGCGCAGGGCGCGGCGATCGCAGGCTGCAGAGAGCGAGGGACTGCAGGCAGGGCTACTGACCAGGCGCCGATGACGAGGAGTAGGAAAGCTGCAAAGGCGACGGGCAAGCCAGCGACAGAACGGACGAGTGCGCCCACTGACAAGTCAACAAGCGCTGCCAAGACCACGCGTGCCACCGGCAATGCCAAGGAGAAGCGGAAAGGGGGGGGGGGGCAAGACACTTCGCCAAGCCCCAGTAAGCGGAGGAAGACTACAAGGAAGGCTGGCCAAGGATCCACGGGGACGACGGGCGAGCTGGGCGCCGCGGGTGCGTCGGAGGACGAGATGACGACTCAAGATGGAGAGACGATTCTCCTGGTTCCCAAGCGCGCGCTCCGGTCCGCGTGCTTGGCTTTACAAAAGAAGCTTGACGAAGAGAAGGGCGAGAAACGGCAAGGCCCACGGCGCACGGCAGCTGATCGGTACAAGCTCGCAAACTACCAGAAGCGTGTGTGGGCGGACAGGTACACAGCTGCGAGGAACAGCAACAAGGCATTGGACTACGGCGCTTTGAGCAAGACGACTCACTTCAGTGCGTTCAAGGACAACCCAGACGAGCTCCAACGTCACGAGCCTGCGCTGCTGAAAGAGCTCTACAAGGTTTATTTAGCAGAGCAAGCCCTGAAAGGAGACGCACACGCGCAGACCGCTGGATCAAGTTCGCCGATGCTGTCGCAACATGACGGAGTGGAGATCGAGCAACGCGACATCCAGGCGGCTCAGCAGCTTACGGCAACCAGAAACCAAGCAGCGTCAGCGTTAGACCAAGCTCCGCGTCCAGAGGCTCCAGTCTCCGTCCAAGCGCAGACACCCGACACAGCCCAAGTCGAAGATGGGAGCGTGCAAAGCCACCCTTTGCGAGGAGGCTATGCGAGTTTTGAACACTCCATTTCGCAAGCACTGCAGCAGTTTGGAGAGAAGCTGGAGGAAGAGAAGCAGAAAGGGGCTCGACAGCTGGAGGAGGAGCAGGCACGCTCAAGGGCATTGGAGGAGCAGCTAGCAGCCACAGCGAAGGAGCTGGTCGAACTCAGGAACGATGATCTCCCAGACAATGATACAACTAACGCGGTGACAATGGAGTTGCGGGATGCGGTTCTTCAATTAGCTGAAGAGAGGGCAACTTCACGCGGCTTGAGCAAAAAAATTGCTCGTATGGAAGCTGAGTTGAATTTGTCGAAGCAATCCGTCACCACGCACGCAGACAATCTGGTTAAGGCACAGGCTAACCATGCCAAAACTCTCCAGGATGTGCACGATGACATGAACAATCTCACGAAAGAGCTGGACGAGCGCAAGAAAAAGCTGGATGACCGGGAGAAGGAGGTGGCTTTGTGAGAGAAGCAGCTGGAGGTCAAGAATAAAGAACTACAAGCCAAGCTGCAATCTCATGAGGCCAAACTCAAAGAAGAAGAGCGGCGTATGCAGAATGTGGAGCATCGACTGCACTGGCAGCGGGAGAAGTTGGATACAAAGCGACGAGAGAAGTCGAGGCAAGAGAAGCAGCGAGGAAATCGATTTTCGCTGACGCAGGCGAAGATGTTGAATGAAATGAAGCGCCAGACCCGACTCCTGAAAGAGCAGTTCGAGAACAACGGGTGCCCGCCAGCATTTGAAGAGCTTCAAGCCACCCGCAACCAGGTCGAGCAAGAGAGGGCGGCGATGCAAGCAGATCAGGATCGTGTGAGATCGGAGTTGGAATCGATGAAGGCTGCGCTAGAGGCGGTGAAAACGGAGAACAGCGGATTGCAAGATACCATCGCGAGGCGAGGGCTGCAGCTGCATACGTTCAAGTATAGCGCGGTGACCAAGGAAGCTATGGAAAAATTCACGCAATGGGACGCCGTCATCCGAGATGGTAAGCCGCTTGCGTTTCTGCTTCAGAGTGGTTTGACATTGTATTGACTTCCCTTGTCTCTGTTTAAAAAAATGTAGGTAGCACGAGCACAATGCAGAAGAAGCGCGACTTCATTCTGGGCAAAATGAATGAGGCGTTTGGTTCGAAGACGGCGGACGCTCAAGAGTTTGAGGCGCTTGCGATCGAGTTCTGGGAGCAGAGAAAGAATTTGATCCACGACAAGACAGGCACCGCAATTCAGACGATGAACCACGGCAGATATGCGAATGTATGCAGTAGGATTCTGGAAGTTTTGGCTGCGTTTGAGAGTGCCATCCTCCTGTAGTTGTGTGTGTCGTTGCGTAACGATGAATGAGTACACATTTCCAAGTCACCGATGACTTAGAGCGAGTCAACTTTGACTCGAATACGCCTGTTTTATTGATGGCGAAGTCAATATGGACTTAAGCCAAGTCGACATTGGCTCAAACATGTTAGTTTCAGTAATAGCAAGTCAACGTCGACTCTGAACGAGTCAACATTGACTCAGTCGACAGCGACCCAACCTTGACTCTGAACGAGTCAACATTGACTCAGTCGACAGCGACCCAACCTTGACTCTGAACGAGTCAACATTGACTCAGTCGACAGCGACCCAACGTTGACTCTGAACGAGTCAACATTGACTCAGTCGACAGCGACCCAACGTTGACTCTGAACGAGTCAACATTGACTCAGTCGACAGCGACCCAACGTTGACTTACAAGTGAAAAAAACTCGGTTCCAGTATGAATCCCAAAAGGGTTGTTTTACTTGTGTTTCCATGTGCAGATAGTCTTGTTAAAAAGCGAAATCTGTTCACACGCAGGCGCTATAATAGTTTTTATCTGGATTGCCAACATACTAAACAACGCTAAACAACGTGAATACGTGTAACACGACCTGATGTATTAAAGTCCGCCTAGACTACCTCTCTCCGCCTGTCCTATCCTATATATTGGGGCCGACGGTGTACACGTTGGATACGTCATCACTACTATCCGCGACGTATTCTTCAAATCGAGTTCGAAGCTCATCGTCCGACAGCGATCTCCACGATCTTCTGTTAAGCTCGAAAGCGTGCGATTCGTCGCGGCATGATAAGCTTAACCATGCATACCTCTCCTTCGCACTCCAGACTGTTCAACGTTGTGGTTACCGTGTTGAGAATTGGTTTCCTTTCGCTCTCCGTAAGATTCATCTCATCGATAATCACCACGTCCGCAACTTGTAAGGAAAACGTAATATCCTCCTCAGCAAACCTCGCCGGCGTGGAGTCGCGCTTCCCTGCACACACTGCATGTACTTCGTAAAATGCCGAGCTGCACACCCGCACTAGACGAGAGCTGCCGTCCTCGATTGGTTTCTCACGCAAAGCCTCTCTGAACTCTCTAGCCAACACTTCGCTGAGCGCGCTCTTTCCAGCCCCAGGAAGCCCACTGATAAGGACCACATACTTCCGGCAGGTCCAGGAACGCTCAACCGTATCCGCCACGACCTGGGCGACGACGTGACTCCAGTTGGCTTCCTCCCACTCGGCGGGCAGCTCCGCGTCAGCCATCTTGTTGAAGAATGACTGCAATTGGTCAGATCCATATCCTTCAAAATCAATTTCCATCAATCAGATGAAGTTCCTCGATCTCCTTGATCAGCACAAAACCGATCTCACCGTTGACTTGGAGGTCCAGGAACGTTGACTACAGCAAGGTGCTGATGGCGAACGGATCCCAGGCTGCAGAGAGCGAGGAGACTGCAGGCAGTGCTACTGACCAGGCGCCGATGACGAGGACTAGGAAAGCTGCAAAGGCGACGGGCAAGCCAGCGACAGAACGGACGAGTGCGCCCACTGACAAGTCAACAAGCGCTGCCAAGACCACGCGTGCCACCGGCAATGCCAAGGAGAAGCGGAAAGGGGGGGGGGGGCAAGACACTTCGCCAAGCCCCAGTAAGCGGAGGAAGACTACAAGGAAGGCTGGCCAAGGATCCAAGGGGACGACGGGCGAGCTGGGCGCCGCGGGTGCGTCGGAGGACGAGATGACGACTCAAGATGGAGAGACGATTCTCCTGGTTCCCAAGCGCGCGCTCCGGTCCGCGTGCTTGGCTTTACAAAAGAAGCTTGACGAAGAGAAGGGCGAGAAACGGCAAGGCCTACGGCGCACGGCAGCTGATCGGTATAAGCTTGCAAACTACCAGAAGCGTGTGTGGGCGGACAGGTACACAGCTGCGAGGAACAGCAACAAGGCATTGGACTACAGCGCTTTGAGCAAGACGACTCACTTCAGTGCGTTCAAGGACAACCCAGACGAGCTCCAACATCACGAGCCTGCGCTGCTGAAAGAGCTCTACAAGGTTTATTTAGCAGAGCAAGCCCTGAAAGGAGACGCACACACGCAGACCGCTGGATCATGTTCGCCGATGCTGTCGCAACATGACGGAGTGGAGATCGAGCAACGCGACATCCAGGCGGCTCAGCAGCTTACGGCAACCAGAAACCAAGCAGCGTCAGCGTTAGACCAAGCTCCGCGTCCAGAGGCTCCAGTCTCCGTCCAAGCGCAGACACCCGACACAGCCCAAGTCGAAGATGGGAGCGTGCAAAGCCACCCTTTGCGAGGAGGCTATGCGAGTTTTGAACACTCCATTTCGCAAGCACTGCAGCAGTTTGGAGAGAAGCTGGAGGAAGAGAAGCAGAAAGGGGCTCGACAGCTGGAGGAGGAGCAGGCACGCTCAAGGGCATTGGAGGAGCAGCTAGCAGCCACAGCGAAGGAGCTGGTCGAACTCAGGAACGATGATCTCCCAGACAATGATACAACTAACGCGGTGACAATGGAGTTGCGGGATGCGGTTCTTCAATTAGCTGAAGAGAGGGCAACTTCACGCGGCTTGAGCAAAAAAATTGCTCGTATGGAAGCTGAGTTGAATTTGTCGAAGCAATCCGTCACCACGCACGCAGACAATCTGGTTAAGGCACAGGCTAACCATGCCAAAACTCTCCAGGATGTGCACGATGACATGAACAATCTCACGAAAGAGCTGGACGAGCGCAAGAAAAAGCTGGATGACCGGGAGAAGGAGGTGGCTTTGTGAGAGAAGCAGCTGGAGGTCAAGAATAAAGAACTACAAGCCAAGCTGCAATCTCATGAGGCCAAACTCAAAGAAGAAGAGCGGCGTATGCAGAATGTGGAGCATCGACTGCACTGGCAGCGGGAGAAGTTGGATACAAAGCGACGAGAGAAGTCGAGGCAAGAGAAGCAGCGAGGAAATCGATTTTCGCTGACGCAGGCGAAGATGTTGAATGAAATGAAGCGCCAGACCCGACTCCTGAAAGAGCAGTTCGAGAACAACGGGTGCCCGCCAGCATTTGAAGAGCTTCAAGCCACCCGCAACCAGGTCGAGCAAGAGAGGGCGGCGATGCAAGCAGATCAGGATCGTGTGAGATCGGAGTTGGAATCGATGAAGGCTGCGCTAGAGGCGGTGAAAACGGAGAACAGCGGATTGCAAGATACCATCGCGAGGCGAGGGCTGCAGCTGCATACGTTCAAGTATAGCGCGGTGACCAAGGAAGCTATGGAAAAATTCACGCAATGGGACGCCGTCATCCGAGATGGTAAGCCACTTGCGTTTCTGCTTCAGAGTGGTTTGACATTGTATTGACTTCCCTTGTCTCTGTTTAAAAAAATGTAGGTAGCACGAGCACAATGCAGAAGAAGCGCGACTTCATTCTGGGCAAAATGAATGAGGCGTTTGGTTCGAAGACGGCGGACGCTCAAGAGTTTGAGGCGCTTGCGATCGAGTTCTGGGAGCAGAGAAAGAATTTGATCCACGACAAGACAGGCACCGCAATTCAGACGATGAACCACGGCAGATATGCGAATGTATGCAGTAGGATTCTGGAAGTTTTGGCTGCGTTTGAGAGTGCCATCCTCCTGTAGTTGTGTGTGTCGTTGCGTAACGATGAATGAATACACATTTCCAAGTCACCGATGACTTAGAGCGAGTCAACTTTGACTCGAATACGCCTGTTTTATTGATGGCGAAGTCAATATGGACTTAAGCCAAGTCGACATTGGCTCAAACATGTTAGTTTCAGTAATAGCAAGTCAACGTCGACTCTGAACGAGTCAACATTGACTCAGTCGACAGCGACCCAACCTTGACTCTGAACGAGTCAACATTGACTCAGTCGACAGCGACCCAACCTTGACTCTGAACGAGTCAACATTGACTCAGTCGACAGCGACCCAACCTTGACTCTGAACGAGTCAACATTGACTCAGTCGACAGCGACCCAACGTTGACTCTGAACGAGTCAACATTGACTCAGTCGACAGCGACCCAACGTTGACTCTGAACGAGTCAACATTGACTCAGTCGACAGCGACCCAACGTTGACTTACAAGTGAAAAAAAAAAAAACTCGGTTCCAGTATGAATCCCAAAAGGGTTGTTTTACTTGTGTTTCCATGTGCAGATAGTCTTGTTAAAAAGCGAAATCTGTTCACACGCAGGCGCTATAATAGTTTTTATCTGGATTGCCAACATACTAAACAACGCTAAACAACGTGAATACGTGTAACACGACCTGATGTATTAAAGTCCGCCTAGACTACCTCTCTCCGCCTGTCCTATCCTATATATTGGGGCCGACGGTGTACACGTTGGATACGTCATCACTACTATCCGCGACGTATTCTTCAAATCGAGTTCGAAGCTCATCGTCCGACAGCGATCTCCACGATCTTCTGTTAAGCTCGAAAGCGTGCGATTCGTCGCGGCATGATAGCTTAACCATGCATACCTCTCCTTCGCACTCCAGACTGTTCAACGTTGTGGTTACCGTGTTGAGAATTGGTTTCCTTTCGCTCTCCGTAAGATTCATCTCATCGATAATCACCACGTCCGCAACTTGTAAGGAAAACGTAATATCCTCCTCAGCAAACCTCGCCGGCGTGGAGTCGCGCTTCCCTGCACACACTGCATGTACTTCGTAAAATGCCGAGCTGCACACCCGCACTAGACGAGAGCTGCCGTCCTCGATTGGTTTCTCACGCAAAGCCTCTCTGAACTCTCTAGCCAACACTTCGCTGAGCGCGCTCTTTCCAGCCCCAGGAAGCCCACTGATAAGGACCACATACTTCCGGCAGGTCCAGGAACGCTCAACCGTATCCGCCACGACCTGGGCGACGACGTGACTCCAGTTGGCTTCCTCCCACTCGGCGGGCAGCTCCGCGTCAGCCATCTTGTTGAAGAATGACTGCAATTGGTCAGATCCATATCCTTCAAAATCAATTTCCATCAATCAGATAAAGTTCCTCGATCTCCTTGATCAGCACAAAACCGATCTCACCGTTGACTTGGAGGTCCAGGAACGTTGACTACAGCAAGGTGCTGATGGCGAACGGATCCCAGGCTGCAGAGAGCGAGGAGACTGCAGGCAGTGCTACTGACCAGGCGCCGATGACGAGGAGTAGGAAAGCTGCAAAGGCGACGGGCAAGCCAGCGACAGAACGGACGAGTGCGCCCACTGACAAGTCAACAAGCGCTGCCAAGACCACGCGTGCCACCGGCAATGCCAAGGAGAAGCGGAAAGGGGGGGGGCAAGACACTTCGCCAAGCCCCAGTAAGCGGAGGAAGACTACAAGGAAGGCTGGCCAAGGATCCAAGGGGACGACGGGCGAGCTGGGCGCCGCGGGTGCGTCGGAGGACGAGATGACGACTCAAGATGGAGAGACGATTCTCCTGGTTCCCAAGCGCGCGCTCCGGTCCGCGTGCTTGGCTTTACAAAAGAAGCTTGACGAAGAGAAGGGCGAGAAACGGCAAGGCCCACGGCGCACGGCAGCTGATCGGTACAAGCTCGCAAACTACCAGAAGCGTGTGTGGGCGGACAGGTACACAGCTGCGAGGAACAGCAACAAGGCATTGGACTACGGCGCTTTGAGCAAGACGACTCACTTCAGTGCGTTCAAGGACAACCCAGACGAGCTCCAACGTCACGAGCCTGCGCTGCTGAAAGAGCTCTACAAGGTTTATTTAGCAGAGCAAGCCCTGAAAGGAGACGCACACGCGCAGACCGCTGGATCAAGTTCGCCGATGCTGTCGCAACATGACGGAGTGGAGATCGAGCAACGCGACATCCAGGCGGCTCAGCAGCTTACGGCAACCAGAAACCAAGCAGCGTCAGCGTTCCGCGTCCAGAGGCTCCAGTCTCCGTCCAAGCGCAGACACCCGACACAGCCCAAGTCGAAGATGGGAGCGTGCAAAGCCACCCTTTGCGAGGAGGCTATGCGCATCTTGAACACTCCATTTCGCAAGCACTGCAGCAGTTTGGAGAGAAGCTGGAGGAAGAAAAGAAGAAAGGGGATCGACAGCTGGAGGAGGAGCAGGCACGCTCAAGGGCATTGGAGGAGCAGCTAGCAGCCACAGCGAAGGAGCTGGCCGAACTCAGGAATGATAGGAGCGGTGATGACAAATGTACCGTAATAGCGCATGAGTGGAAGAAGACGGCTGCAAAACTAGCTGAAGAGAGGGCGATTTCAAGTGGCTTGCGGAACAAGCTTGCCCATGTGGAAGATGAGTTGAATTTGTCGAAGCAATCCGTCACCACGCACGCAGACAATCTGGTTAAGGCACAGGCTAACCATGCCAAAACTCTCCAGGATGTGCACGATGACATGAACAATCTCACGAAAGAGCTGGACGAGCGCAAGAAAAAGCTGGATGACCGGGAGAAGGAGGTGGCTTTGCGAGAGAAGCAGCTGGAGGTCAAGAATGAAGAACTACAAGTCAGAGCCAAGGAGCTGCAATCTCATGAGGCCAAGCTCAAAGAGGAGGGCCAGCGTCTCCAGAATGAAACGAATCGCCTGCAACGGGAGGGGGTGCAGTTCAACGCGGATCAAGAGAAACGAGAGAAGTCGAGTCAAGAGAAGCAGCAAGGAAATCGAATATCACTGAGGCAGGCGAAGATGTTGAATGAAATGAAGCGCCAGACCCGACTCCTGAAAGAGCAGTTCGAGAACAACGGGTGCCCGCCAGCATTTGAAGAGCTTCAAGCCACCCGCAACCAGGTCGAGCAAGAGAGGGCGGCGATGCAAGCAGATCAGGATCGTGTGAGATCGGAGTTGGAATCGATGAAGGCTGCGCTAGAGGCGGTGAAAACGGAGAACCATCGCGCAGCTAGAGCTGTACTTGAGTATGTTCAAGCATAGCGCGGTGACCGAGAAAGCTATCGAAGAGTTCACGGAATGGGACGCCGTCATCCGAGATGGTAAGCCGCTTGTGTTTCTGCTTCAGTGTGGTTTGACATGGTATTGACTTCCCTTGTCTCTGTTTAAAAAAATGTAGGTAGCACGAGCACAATGCAGAAGAAGCGCGACTTCATTCTGGGCAAAATGAATGAGGCGTTTGGTTCGAAGACGGCGGACGCTCAAGAGTTTGAGGCGCTTGCGATCGAGTTCTGGGAGAAAAGAAATCTGTTGGTTCACGACAAGACATGGACCGTCATTCACTCGATGGACCACGTCAGATACGCGCGTGTCTGCGCGAAGATTATGGAAGCATTGGGCGTGTTGGAGAAAACCATTAATCCTTAGTCTGTTGTAGTTGTGTGTGTGTCGCTGCGTAACGATGAATGAATACACATTTCCAAGTCACCGATGACTTGGAGCGAGTCAGCATGGCCAAGTCGACATTGGCTAGCTTAAGTAATAGCGAAGTCAACGTCGACTCTGAACGAGTCTACATTGACTCAGTCGACAGCGACCCAACCTTGACTCTGAACGAGTCAACATTGACTCAGTCGACAGCGACCCAACCTTGACTCTGAACGAGTCTACATTGACTCAGTCGACAGCGACCCAACCTTGACTCTGAACGAGTCAACATTGACTCAGTCGACAGCGACCCAACCTTGACTCTGAACGAGTCAACATTGACTCAGTCGACAGCGACCCAACCTTGACTCTGAACGAGTCTACATTGACTCAGTCGACAGCGACCCAACCTTGACTCTGAACGAGTCAACATTGACTCAGTCGACAGCGACCCAACGTTGACTTACAAGTGAAAAAAATAAACTCGGTTCCAGTATGAATCCCAAAAGGGTCGTTTTACTTGAGTTTGTATAGACAGTATCCGAAGCGAAAAAATGGCCGACTTTTCAGATGAAGAGGATCGCCTACTCGTTCAGCTCGCGGCGGTGTACGAGCTAGCGGGAAGGCGAATCGACTGGCTGTCAGTGGAGAAAGACATGGGGCCGACAACATGGAGCGCAGCCAAACTGCAACAGCGAATCAAGACGCTCAAGAGACGATATGGCAATAACGTGCTGAGTTTCCCCCGACGCTATTTCCGCCCGCTACCAGACCGAGCAGGACTGTCGGAAGCCGAAGCCGCGTCTCCGCTACGATGTTCGCCTTCACCACATACCCTAGCGACCCTATCACCGCAAGAAACCTACAACGCCACTGAAGGACTATTCTGCCTACTCACCAGGCGTGATATGCGCGCGAGTGAACGTCAGCTAAATACCGGGGAGATTACAATGGCTGGGGTGTCCATGCTGATCGAAGAAGCGAATATTCAAATGAATGACGTGTTTCTGGATGCTGGATCCGGCGTGGGAAATGTTCTCGCTCAAATCGCTCTGCAAACGCAAGCATTTCGTGTGGTTGGTATTGAGATCCAACGTGACCTGGCCGCTAGGGGTATGGAGCTGATTGCGTCTCGGGCATCGCGCTTTCCCCACTTGCTCAAGATCAGCGTCGTCACCGCAGACATCCGAGATATTGCGGAAGGCAGCGATACTGTTATCAGTGCTGACCCAGACTCGAAGATGGCTCAACCCAGCTCCCTTATCAGCTCCGCCACTCTTTTATTTTGCCACGACACTGTGTTCGAAGAAGATGTGGTTTTGGCAATGCGTGCTTTGTGCATGAAGCTACCTGATCTACGTCTGGTGGCGCTTACAACACGAGTGTGTCCGCGGCATCGTAATACTTGCCGAAATTCGTTTTGCAAGCGGTGGAAGTTACTGAAAACAATTCAGGTTCCGATGACTTACAGCAGCTCCCTTCGGGATTTACACCTGTACGCAGCTGAACCAAGATGGTCGATGCAGTAACTACGATCACATCTCCGCCGAGGGGCAAACCAACAACTATGTATTAATTGCATGAAAATCAATCACAACTCTAATCAACTTCGACCCGCCCTTGAGTTTGTCAGCGTAATGCATACGAGGTCTAGAGAACCCAATACGAGATGAAGTGTTCGTAGCGGACGAGCTTACTCGACGTACGGCATCGTGGGCTCCGTAACCAGATCCCACCCAACCATGAAGACTCCACGCTTCAAGCCGCCGTGGTATCTGTCGTTCTTGGACACTTGCCACACCCCGCTGTCCCTGTCGTGCTCTTGGCGTCCCCCCTGCCGTTTTTTCACCGTCGTACCTTCGGCATCGCGCTTGGGCTTTCGCTGTGGAGTCGACTCGCGTTAGGGTGAATTGTCATCACCCGCATGGTTTCACAGCGGCGGACACGCAAGATCGCCTCCTTGCTCGAGTCCTGCCGGGAGTGGCCGGTGAACAGCTCGTCCAGAATGTAAATACGCCTGTCGACAACAACAACACCAGCATGAGCCCCTAGACATACAACACCAGCATGAGCCCCTACATATGAATGCCAAAGCTGCCAAGACGCCGCCTTACCTTGCGGGAATTGAAGACGGTGTCCAGCTCGCACTCCTACCGAATCCACAACACCTCTCAGCGTCAGCCTCCCTTTTGCTAAAGCTCCTCTACCCCCGGCGCATCACGTACATTTCCGAAGTAGCGGTCGGGCTCCTCCACGAACAGGAGCGTCCAGGCCTCGATCGGAACACCTCGGTCTTCGCAGTGGCGCCGGTCCAGCCGTACTCGCAGCTTCTCGACCACCGTACCTCGAGCTTGTGGGCACCTACAGAAGACAATGATAATACAGTACATACATAAGGGGAAATAAGGTTAGCGATTAGTGAGAGGTGCATCTTATCAATTCAGAATTTCACCATACCGGGGAAGCGCTAATCCGTTGCGGGCTCCTGGCAATCTGCGGGTGTAAATTCTAGTGCAGTGGCCAATGGTGGCGCGGAAGGCGCGGAAGGTGCCCATCCACCTCAGCAGGCGAGAAATCCGCAAACAGATCGCATTGGTCAAAACGCTGTCGGCGGGACCTTGAAGAGTCGCAAGTACCCTAACCACCTGTATGGTTTGAACCGGAACTTTTCCCCGAGGTTTTTCTTATCCCAGCAAAATCGGGATAACGGTCGCCGGTGGGTTAATACAGTACAGCCAGATGAACTCGAGAAATGAGAAATGTATTACGCTTTTGTATGTTACGCAGCGCTAATGCTGCTGTTTTAATAACGAACATGCAAGCACTTAACCCTTTTGCGATGGTTCTGCGTAAAACATGGCTAACTAGCATGTTTTACAAAATCGACCCAATCAGAGTTTAGAATGATAATTTTAGCCAGTAAGGGTCGGGGCGGTAACTGTACTAAAACATGGCTAAGTAGCATGTTTTATATTAGGTACGAATAAAATCGAGTCTTATGTCCGATTTTGGTTTGCGGGTCTCGGCGTAAAACCATGCATCTAGTCATGTTTTACGGTTTTGTATCGGAGGGCTCCCATACAAATTCCAAGTATAAAAATCATCGCAAAAGGGTTAAGTTGGTAACAGCGGCAGAATTGCAGGTGTCGGGCTGTTACTGCCTGACACCTGCAGTCCGGGATTTGCTCTGGCACTGCAGTGGCGCATTTGATTGCTAACCACCTGGGCACCATGCCCGACGTGCATGATGTGTCTGTTTTATTTTAACCAATCACAGCTTGTAGGCACTCTGTCGGCCGCTGTCGGCACCGTCATGGTATGGGCTAAGATTGAGGCGGCGTGCGAAACTACAAAGGGCGGCCAGCTGAAATACATCCGGGATTTGGGGACAGCGACTATGCTATCCCCAGATGGGGAACGCGAAATCGTCAAGTGGATAGACGACCTGCGTGCAGAAGGCGCCCCTGTCTCGGCCTTCATGTTGCAGCGGAAAGCGCTCGCGATAGCAGCTGGTGAAGGGCTGTCCAAGGACGCGTTTAAAGCTTCGTGGACATTCCGTAAGGGATTTTTGCGCCGTCACATGCTCTCACTACGGTGCCACACGCGCCAAGGTCAGAAGCCACCCGCAGACAGCGATGCCGCCCGCACAGAGTTCCGCACGAAAGTCCGCGAGCTGATGAAGGAGCACGGCGTCGATCGCGTTTATAACGCTGATCAGACTGCTGTGTTCTTTGAATACCTGCCGAAGCAGACAATCTCGGGGCGTGGGGCAAAAACCGTATGGGTTCGCTGCGCCGGAAAAGAAAAGGAGCGGGTGACTGTAATGCTCCTCGGTGACTCATGCGGCACGCGCTACACACCTTTCGTGATCGCAAAGGCGAAGAAGTCCGAAAAAGAAGATACGGCGGCGGAGAACAAAGCCATTCGTCACGGGTTTGGGATCGGCGTGTGGAAAGAGGTCGTTGGCTTACAAAACCGACTGGATGTCGTCATATACGGCAACCCCAAAGGCTGGTGGGACGGCGAGCTTTCGTTGGTATTTCTACGCTACCATTTTGCTAGTCGTCCTAACCGAGACCAGCCGGTGTTACTGCTTTGGGATGATCTGGCGGCTCACTGGACAAAGGATGTCCAAGCTTGTGCGAAGGAATTGAATGTCATTCTGGTGCCAGGCCTCCGGGTTGCACGAGTGTGTGTCAACCCGCCGATATAAGCTGGAATATGCCTCTGAAAGCTCGGCTGCGATCTCGTTGGTTGGAGAATCTCCAAGCACAACTCAGCGCTCCTCGCCAACCCGGCATTAAGTTCAAGCTAGCAGCTCCGAAGCGAAAGGATGTGACTGAGTGGGTGGTTGCAGCCTGGGAAGACCTCAGTCCGGCAGTTATTAAGAGCGGATTCTCCTTCATTTTCAAGGATGCACCGGCTATTGAAGTGAAAACAAGTGCCGCTCTATCTGGTCTATCGAGACTTCTATAGTGGATGATCTGTGCAGGCGGCAGTAGATACCCGTGGCAGTGAGGCGCAACAGGGGCGCGCTTGTTGGCGAGGTCACCAGCACAACTCTGGTGGTGGAGTTGGATACAAAAGCCAAGATAAAAGTGACAATCACTCTGTACAAGTATTTTTTATTACGATACGGAGGAAGTATTTGTAAAGCGTTTATCAGTCCCAAACTCATCAGCGACGTATATCAGCCCTCTACATCGCAATGGTACCGCTCTGAGTAGTTTTTGCACGGTGGTACGACGATACCGCTGTCGTTAACATTGGCATATTAGAAAAAAATCTACAAATTCATTCGCTATGAAGACTTGCTCAATTTATCTAGGGAAAAAGGAGGGTATTACTACGTCCTTCAGCTACCTATATACCAACCTACAGAACCCAAGCGTGTCTCCATATGCCAAAAACTATTTTTTTAAGAGCCCCCCCCCCCCCTCTGCACACGGCCGGTCGCCCGAAAAACGTCCACGCTTTTCACTAAAAAAAAATACTCAGCGCCTTGCATTAAAAAAAAAGACACAACAAGAAGCAATAGGCGGTGAAGTCGTGAAGCAAATAGTAGAGCAGATTGTTCCATGGGCTAAAGTTGATTGTAGAGGGTAATGCTCAAAGAAACTGACATTTTATTAAGTTCCAAGTTAGAGCATCTCCAACGGTAGTGCAAAACTCAAGGAATTGCATGATATTTGCACAATTGCAAAAAAAGCATCCCCAACGGGGAAGTGATAGGGGTTCAGAAGTAGTGCTGAAGTAACACGCTGAAATCGATAGTGCAATTCCCGGATGGCGTAGTGATTATCGGCCTGCTATTCACTACGACCTGCCAGCTATTGCACGCAAAGTGCAAGGCAAAAACATGTATTTGCGGGCGCTTCCAGCGCGTGCACCCGTCTGAAAGAGGTACACAACGCTCTCACAAGCACATACTGGTAGTTTTATAGGTATACAGGATGAGTAGAAGCAACCGGGCTTACTGGCAGTTGCTATAGTATGTAGGGCAAATGACTGGCTGTCCCGAACGCATACTACAAACAAAGGCGGGTCGTTATTGACCTGAAGTACTCCATAATTTACCTAGAGCAGTATTGTGGTGGCTTTGCCGCAGATAACTTCAGCTGCGCTACTCTGTATTGGTCATTGCGGAGGGAGGGCTACCCGCTTTCACTACGCAATGTTGGAATACCGTTGGGGAAGCTGAACTATTGCAAAAATGAGACCGCGTCAAACAAAATGATGCTTACGAACCATTTGGAGTTTTCGAGATAATCACGTTTGAAGTTGACCAATCAAATTTCGTACCTAACCGGAAAACAAAGATTGTAGAGTGAAAATCACGCGTAGAAAGCAGAAAACACTTTCATTCGCTTGCTTTTAGCATGAGCTTTCCGATATTGTACAGCACAAAAAATCGGAGAAAAATTGAGGTCACACGCCCCATATAAAATCCGGGATTTCGGGGGTCCGAAAAAGGAGATATTTTTTTCAGACCAGTGTCACTCCTCGAGTTCTCAACATTTTCAAGTGCTCAATAGCTTAAAAGAAGCACAAGACACAGTTCTTTCGATTTATGCGGTTAAATCGCGATTCGTACTTAGGTTCGTAAGCATCATTTCGTTTGACGCGGTCTCAAATATTCAAGCGTGCCCGTCTTGTTTATGTTGCTAATCGGCCATTCACTTTGCCTTATCAATTTTGCAATTTGCACTACCGTTGGAGATGCTCTTAACTTGGCAGATGCTGCGGCTGCGAAGCAGGCGCAGCCGATGTGCTGTAGTGAGCAACTGGGCTTTACACACACAACATAACTACATGTCTGCTCTTAATTTCAGAGCTTCTTCGCGCAACGCGCGACTTTGTACGTTGAAGTTGCTTAGATATATTTTTGTCTGGTCCCAGTATACAAGATTTTCATACTACACAGCAGGTCGAGATGGCGCGAGGGCGATGCACGTGTTACGCCAACTAAAGGCTTCGGGTGCGCTCTCCCAAGACGAGTCCGCATCCGTGCAGACGCTCGTTGCCTCGCTACAAACGCCACAACTACGCTGTCAGCGTTTAGCACGTACCGTATACTGAGTGGCCTCGGTTATCGAGCCATAACTCAACAACTAGAACGTCTCAAGGCATCGCACTTGGAGATCCCGTTAGCATCATCACTCGCGTATCAAACGCACCTGGGTTGAAGCGTTTTGGGGCAATGGTTGAATCGTGGCGGAAAAATAAAGCAAGTCGTCCATTTCAGCCGGCTCTCGTTCAGCTCTTTCATTCAAACAAATTTGCATTTAAAACAACTAACTATTGGCTGAGAAATTGAACTTTGAAACCAATTGTCCCTAATTTTACGATACGGAGGAAGTACGAAATATAGTCCGTTGAATATTAGTCTTCAATTCCATTGAGGTACTGTATAACATGCCGTACCAGCTATTGCACAGCAACTTCAAACTGTTCCCTGTTCCTCTTGAAAAACAAATGGCCCGGTATACAAACTTGTTGACAAATTAACTTTTGCCAAAGCATACGGGTATGCTTGCATCCTGGATACCCGTATGCTTTCGACCTGGGGGATTAAGGTTAAAAGCGACAAGATGACCGGGCGTGTGGCGAGCATTTCACTGGCACGTGTTGCTGCTCCAGACTGGGAAACATGTGACGAGCCTGGAGCTCCAGACATCTCCAGACTGGGCTCCAGACAGCGTCCAGAATATCCAGAATATCCAGACAACCTCCAGACAAGCTCCAGACTGGTAGAGCGGGTTAGCCCACGTGTCTTGGCTAGGGTATACATTCCGGTTAAGAATTATGGGAGAGAATTCTGGCTCGAACGAATTGCGTTGAACGCAAACACTTAATCGTTCCAGCACTAAGCGTGCGGTATGCCATCCGAAGTGGAGCTATGTATGAAGTGTATATTATCAAATTATCTCACTGGTAGCACATATTCAAGTACCTGTATCGTAGACACTGGAGCTTCTTCTTGTCCACTTCGCCAAAGGCGGGAGCCCCGATGAAGTGTTCGAATCCCAAAAGAACATAAATTCCGCAGTTGTAGTTGTCCAGCTGAGTTCCGACATCAGTATCGTACTCGAGGGTGTCGATTTTCACACCTCTACGGCCGGCTTGAATGAGCCCCGCTAGCTTGTGGGCTACGGCTCGAATGTGCATTGTGTAGTTGGAGCACAATCCCTGTAAGCACATTTTCACTTCTGAGCGTAAAACATTCAGGGTAATTAGCACAAGTACCTGAGCCGGACACTCTATCTGGCAACTTTGCTGGCGAAGCCGTTTGCCTGTCCCTCTCGACTTATACTTCCCTGCATGGATACATTCGAGACCTCTTGCATAGTGCTCGAACGATTCCGGGATTTTATCCGCTAGGACATGCACCTCACTGTTACGAGCCTTCACGGTTTTTGAAGTCCTAAAGCGGAAGCGCTGCATTTACGACACTGGGTTAGCATCCGCTTAATACAAATACGAAGTAAACAGTGCATACCTGGAACGTCCTGGACTGATAGGCATCCACATGCAAGAAGAATTCCGACCACGAGCCGAATTCTGTAGAACCAAAATCTGCGGGGGAGAAACTCGTAGAACCACCTACGAAGGCGTGTGCCACCCTATCAGCTACTTGTGTGCCTCCGTGTGTGTCGTTGGTGGTTTGCTGTTGATCATTTCGAGTTGTTTGCAACGAAGCTTGCCCCAAACTGCCATCGATGTCACACTCTTGAGGAGTATGAGCCGATGGAGCAACATCATCCGCCCAAGCGCGTTCATCGTCGCTGTCGTCATGAGCACTGGTGCTGGACCAATCTTCGTCAGGTGCCGGCCGCTTTCTTCCTGCCGCTGTTTCCATCTCGGTCGCCGACGTCCGATCGCCGACGTCGAGGAATGTGCCTTCACTGGCCACTATTCCCGCCTGCGCTCCGTTTCGCACTATTATTATCGCCGATAGGCGTCTATACTTACGTATACGCTATACGTTGGCCGGAAGGAAGGGCGAATGCTAGGGCTAGCTTCGTACATATGTGTGACGAAACCAGGTGTTCTCAGTCTGGAGCAGCAACAACTCTCCATTTCACTAGTCATCGACAACACGGCATAACATTCTTGCTGGTGTGGACTAGCTGCCATCCATATTTTTAGCGTAGCATTTGTCTGATGGTGCCACGATGGCTTCAACATACATGTACTTTCACGCAACATCACATAAGCGGAGGGGGGCGACGACACAGGCAACATTCACGTAATTTATGAAGTTTCTCGGGTATTAATTATGGAAAGTGGCACTGTACCAATATCATCTACTTAAAATATATTACCTCTATATACCAATATATTTTCACTCATGTAAATTACCGGATGTTTATCGGTTGGAAAATCGGACCTCCACCCGGATATCCCTTAGCTCTGAAATAAATTTCAGAGAACAGGAATGACGAGTTACTTTTTAATAAAGTAACTTTAAAAAAAGTTGTACACAAAACCGATCTCAAGTCTCGCGCACCGCATAATTTTTCGAGAAAACTGAGTGTCCATTATTACATACAGTGTCCGAGAAATATGAGTATCAATAAGTAGTTTTTTGTTAGCCGGAAAGCCCATCTCGAGCGCGATAAGTACAAGTAAACAGCAAACTTACACAGTGCGTCAACTGCATGGGTGAAGTGTCTTCACTGAAGACACCGATCTCTACACAAGCACTACGGAGCCGCTGCTTCGAAGAAGCGTGGTCGTATCAAGCCACCGTAGCAGTCGTAAAGGAAGCCTTTTATCTCTGGACGCTCTGGTTCTCCTCCTTGGCGAAGAGGTCGTCGAACTGGCGCGACTGGTTGATCGGGTTGCGCTTGAGGTTCGCCATGCGGAAGCGGAACTGCCGCCACGACGACCCGCGGTCCTCGCGTGGCTCCAGCGTGTGGTGCAGCTCGGTGAAGCGCTCCTCCTTGTTCACGTACACGTCGGGGTTCATGAAGAGGTAGCGCAGCGACATGCCCGTGGCGGCCACGGCGGCGAAGGAGGCGCAGAAGACGACGGGGAAGGTGGCCTTGTCCGTGGTCCAGAGGTTGAGCAGCTTGTAGCCCTGGCGCTTGACAACTTGGACCATGGTTGACTGGAGGAGTGAGGTTGGTTGGTAGCTGGTAGCTAGCTGAGCTTAGCCTTGAGGCTGTTGCGTGTGGACAGATCAGTGGAAGTGATCAGTCGAGTGGAAGTTGAGGAATGCGTCGAGCTGCGGAGCTGGAATGGCCCGCTGCGGTTGCAAAGGAGACGGTGGAAAGTCCCCCTCGTGGTGTGGAAATCTATAAGTGCTCATCCTGCTTGGAGACAAGTGCAACTTCGACTTGACTCGCAGCAGCGGACACCGTCGGAAAAGGTGCTCGTTTTGCAAAGACACGAAGCGAGTCGCTAGACAAGCAGATATACCGAATAAGGACCGGTACCCCGAAAAACCCAAGTGGAAAAGGGCAAAAACCCATGGCGGAAAAGGAACTCAATATAGGGATATTTATCAGCAGAGACCACAAACAACGACCAATTTAGCAGCAGAGACCACAAACGATGTGATTGGTTAATTATTTTGAGGTAATAGAGACTGGCGGTGTTGAGGTTAGTCGCGAAAACGGACCGGGCTGCAACCATGAGCGCGCCAAGGTCAAGGCTCGATCTGCTGTGTCTTCATGGTCTCGACGAACCAGTTCTGCACGCACACTTCCCTGATTTACCCGAAGCCGGGCGATTCATCAGACGTTATGCTTTGAATAACAACTTTGGAGTTGAGCGCAACAAAGGCACGGGTTGTCAGAAGCGTTGGTATTGCATTGATAGCAATTGTACTTGGTCTATTACGTTGACAGAGAAGCGAGGTTCTTCAGCTACCCCAAATTACTCACAGCGCAAGAAGCCCAAGACCAAGCTGTCCGGCGTTCCTGAAGGTTCCTGGTATATTGGCAAGCTCGATCTCCAGCATGTTCAGTGCTGCTGTAGTGTACCGAAGTTCATGCTTGAAGATATTGTGGAATTACCAGGGTTCAAGGCCGCTATCGTGGAAGGACACAACACATCGAAGGCACGAGTAGTGAACAGTATTAAACAAATCGACGGCTTCGACCTCTCTGCGCATTCTTCCCTAGTGTACCGTGCCATTCGGAAGGCGAAAGCTAGCCAAAAGAAGGATCCCATCGACGAGTTCGGTAAACTACCAAGTTTTCTTACCCAGTTTGCAGCCAAAAACACTGGATCCAGAGTGTGCCTTCAACTAGACTCGGAAGGCAGATTTTTTAGGAGTTTTTTGTCGATTGGAAGCGCGGTTCAGCTACAAGACAGCCTCCTTCCAGTATGGGAGTGTGATGGAACCCATATGAAGGACCCGGGCTATAATGGAATATGTTTGACCCTCATTGGAAAGGATGGAGAAAAGAAAAATGTTCCTGTTGCCGTGGCGTATATACACAAGGAGACAGTCGACAATTTCGCCTGGTTCTTCTGCAACTGCGTAGTGGCTGGATTACACTTGCACGACCGGCCTACCTTTTGTGATAGAGGTAAACAGCTTGGCGCAGAAGTGCTCCTCGCCCAACTCGGTCTACAGGTTCATCTCAAGTTCTGCTCGTTGCACATTCGCTTCAACACCATGGACCGATTTAAAGCTTTAAAGCTGAATCAAGAGCGATTAAATGACGACATTTTCGAGTTGCAATCCACGGAGACTGCGGATGCGTACGATGCAGCGATTGAGCGTTTACGTAAAAGATATCCAACTGGCATTG
Source organism: Phytophthora melonis (assembly GCA_024211575.1). Classification (NCBI taxonomy): domain Eukaryota; phylum Oomycota; class Peronosporomycetes; order Peronosporales; family Peronosporaceae; genus Phytophthora; species Phytophthora melonis. The sequence continues at coordinate 739,391 of JAMXKT010000068.1, forward strand.
TTAAGTGTGTGGGTGACAAGGTGTTAGAAGAACACGTACACGAATATCTTCGTCGCATCCATCCAACCGACTGGTGCGTGGTTGGTAACATGCAACCAACGTCAGCGGAATTGTCGTGGCTGAGTGAATCCTGGGGCACTGTTTCTAAGCATGGGGATCCACTACCGTTATTCGGGGTGCGCACCACTAGCGGCATCGAGGGCGACAACAATGGCCTACTCTGGACTCGTGTACGTGAAAATCTGGTGCTCAGCTCGATGATGGCGTTTTGTACGCGTGCGGTTAGTGTTTGCCAGAAACGATTAAACTTGCTCAGAAAGTGGCACTTGGCGAAGTTTGATGTTACCCCCCATGCTAAGAAGCTACTAGACGAAGAGAAGAAACACGTTGCCAAGCAAACCGTTCTGCCGGCGAAAGAGCCTCTTTTCTACGTGTTTGATGCTTTTGACGAGCGCAATGTCTGCGGAAACACAAGTGTGGCTGAGGTGGACATGGATAAAGGTACCTGTACACGTTGTATGGTATCGGAGCAGCTTCAAGTGCCGTGTCGGCACATCCAAGCTGTAATATTCTCGAGATCTAAGCTAAAAGACTCTCCGTTGCCGATGTACGACACACGCCATTATTTTCACCAGGCGTACTTGGTGCCAAAACTCTACGCTGCTTTCTCGGCTGTCAACATTCGATTGCCTCTCTACGATACTTTGTCGATGACAAGCGCTGTGAAGCCTTCTCCACTGTATCTACAAGCCGGGCGACAGATCCAACGATCTACGGAAGTAGCTGATGTTTCGAGAGCTTCCAAACGCACCAAAAACCGTGGAGAAGGCACTGCGCGATCGAAAAGGGCAGCTTCAAGGCTTTTACAGCTCTGTGAGGTCTCAAACGAAGACGATGCGGACCAAGAAATAAGTGAGTTCTTTGACGAGCACGTACGGTCTGCCATTACCGCGACTCGGGAGATTATACCTGCACCAATTGCGGGAACACAGGTCACAACACTCGCCGATGTACTACCGTGACGTGCGAAGTAGAAGAGCGTGGTGTCGGCATCGTCCCAGGCGAGTATGTTGTGGGCGAGTCTCCGTTCATTGCTTGTGGTATTCAGGACCGATACTGCGTGCTAATCAAAAACTACAGATAGGTTAACAGGAGCTAGATAAGGGCGGGGTATTGCATTTTCTATACATCAGCAATGTATTCCACAAACAATGTACTCAGTAGGCTCTTTGAAATGTATAGAAGTCTTAGTATGACTTCTCGTATAAAACCTGTACTTTCAATCTAGATCCATGATAATCTCATGCTATATCTATGAGTCGTCATATCAATCCATGAATCTACCTTGCTGTATCTAGGAGTTCTCATCCGGATCCATGACCCATCCGGGCGATATCTATGAGTTACGTACTGGATCCATGAACATATAGTGCTTTATGTCTGAGTTGGTGAATTATATCCACGAGGTTTCAAGTGGATCCATGACCGAACACTAGCAATTCGTTGATTTTTCACGGGATCCATGAAAACACGTGAATGATTCATGATGGATATTGTCGAAAAAGTATTGTAGCTCTAGAAAATAAATGATTACCTTTAAAAACTAGCTAACATAACAATAACTATACTAGAACTAACCTAGATCCATGATCTTGCCGTCGACAATCCATGATAACCTACTCGGATCCATGAATAATCGTGAAGGATCCATGAGACGTCATGCAGTAAGCATGCTCAGTAGCTGTCGACCTAAACCACTTGGACTCTGGCACGGCGTCAACGCCCGCCAGAGCCATCGCGACTTCTTCAGCAGTCATGAAGCCGCGGACGACGTGGTAGCCGCGGTTCCATAGGCCGCTTAGGATGGTAATCTTAGCCGGGGTAGAAGGCGTGGACATGGTAGCTTGTTTGGGTCGCTGGAGTGCTTGTTAAATCTTGAGTTGCGTTGTGTGCGATCACACTCGACTTTCATGGATGGCTGTCGTCTCCTACTTATTATTAACCAATCACATCGTTTGTGGTCTCTGCTGCTAAATTGGTCGTTGTTTGTGGTCTCTGCTGATAAATATCCCTCAATATAGTCGCTGAAGCGTCTGGTTCTCGTTAAGTATTTTATTCAACCAGGTAACCAGGTTTTTAGAGCTTTGTAAACGCGCGCCGAGCTATGCCGTTCTATACTGTAAAGGGACAAGTCCTACTTTTGTTTTTAACGTATATCAATGCAACCTCACACGTCAATACCGGTAATGCATTCTTTGCAGCACGTGATTTGGGGGATCTTTGCCTGGATGTTTGCTAGTGCTGTGCTGAAGCTTGCCTGACGACCACTCAATTTCAGTCGGGGCGCGCTCTGGCCCATTTGCACGAGCACGGTGATCCGCCCGCAAAGCAGATCACGACCCAGGAGCGAGCAAAAAGACCCAGTTCTCGTGCACGCCGGCTTCGGGAGGTGCTAGCGGCGGTAACTCGTCCAGTAAGCCCAACATGTGACAGGGAAGTGGAGCTAACAGGAAAATGAGTTGCTCAAGTACTTCATGTCGAAGTTGATTCACCAAGTAGTGTCCTTGGAAGTCGACCTGGAGAGACATCCATACCTCCACAGTTGGCGGCACTACCGCCGCCTGTTGAGACATACGGAGAAGCCTAAACAACAACAACTCAGGAAGATCATTACGAAGCTGGCTGGAAGCAGTTCTTTTGGAGATTTCTATCGACGCCATCCCGACACATTCCGAGTACACCACGTCCAACTACATCTGAATCACCGATCAGGGGGGGTATCGTCTTTCAGACGCTAGTCGATTAATTCACAGTATCTACCAAGCAAGTTGAGAGGATAAGTAATCGGTAATTGAACTTTCTTCTTCTTCCCACAGTTGGCGGCAGCAACGCTGCAGACACCCCGACATGCTGAGCACAGGCCAGTTCATATTGTGCGCAATGTCCACAATGTCCACAAGGAAAGTCTACTTTTAGCAAGAGGCAAGAAATATCACGAGCTTCAGCTACACCAGCTAGTATAGTGCCCATTTCTAGTTTGACCCATATTTGCTGGCCTGGGATATTACCTTTTCCACCTGGGTTTTTCAGGGAGGCAAATCTAACTCACCATTACCGGTACTTATTCGGTACATCTGCATGTCTAGCGACTCGCTTCGTGTCTTTGCAAAACGAGCACCTTTTCTGACGGTGTCCGCTGCTGCGAGTCAAGTCGAAGTTGCACTTGTCTCCAAGCAGGATGAGCACTCATAGATTTCCACACCACGAGGGGAACTTTCCACCGTCTCCTTTGCAACCGCAGCGGGCCATTCCAGCTCCGCAGCTCGACGCATTCCTCAACTTCCACTCGACTGATCACTTCCACTGATCTGTCCACACGCAACAGCCTCAAGGCTAAGCTCAGCTAGCTACCAGCTACCAACCAACCTCACTCCTCCAGTCAACCATGGTCCAAGTTGTCAAGCGCCAGGGCTACAAGCTGCTCAACCTCTGGACCACGGACAAGGCCACCTTCCCCGTCGTCTTCTGCGCCTCCTTCGCCGCCGTGGCCGCCACGGGCATGTCGCTGCGCTACCTCTTCATGAACCCCGACGTGTACGTGAACAAGGAGGAGCGCTTCACCGAGCTGCACCACACGCTGGAGCCACGCGAGGACCGCGGGTCGTCGTGGCGGCAGTTCCGCTTCCGCATGGCGAACCTCAAGCGCAACCCGATCAACCAGTCGCGCCAGTTCGACGACCTCTTCGCCAAGGAGGAGAACCAGAGCGTCAAGAGATAGGTGGCTTCGGATACTCGTTTTGGAAGCCTGGCTTCCATTACGACTACAGCGATGGACCTCTCTAGCCACAACTTCTCCGGCGACGAAATATTGTAGGCATAGTGTGTATTTTTACCCAATGCTCGAGCTAAAGAGCGACAACAACTAGAAAAAAGCAATGAAAAGTGTTGATGCATGTCCCTACCTGGTAGTATGTGGAGCCTCCACATGGAGGAGACCTTCAACTCTGGGTAGTGGACCAGTGTGGGAAGTGGAAATCTAGCAGGAAGAGGTCCCACCATCCCCATTATAATATGACGCGAGATTGTTGTTGGGTTGGAAGCTGACAGCTCCGGTTCCATTGCCGAATTCACCAGCTTCGTCACACTTCATCTCCACCCTTCGCAATGGCACAGACCTCTTTGGCGCAGCAAATGGCGGCCATCAACTCGACGAAGGTGGCGCTGGACGCTGCGTTTTACCGGGCGGCGGAGACGTTCAACAGTGGAGCAGTAGTGGCGCAGCACGTGTACGAGGTGACTGGGCCCATCAAGCGCGCAGTGGAGGCAGCATCGGTGAGTCTGGGGCCTAGCTTCAACTACGGGATGGATAAGGCGACATACACCGACTTGACTACTTCGACGAACACCATTCAAGCAGCGTTTGCCAAGGCAGAGGTGGAGCTGCTGGAGGCGAAGCAACACCTTCGTAGCTTGAATGCGTTGATGGAGTCGGGATTGCCGCGCGACGAGCGCACCAGACTGAACAGCGTCATCGAGTCGGCGGAGAAAAATATAAACGAGCTCTGGGACCTGACGAAGTCGCGCCAGGAGGGCATCAAGCTCGTGCAAACAACTCTGGCGAGCGCCCAAAGGGTGGTCTGGAGGGAGTGATTTCTGAAGCGATCACCAAGGCAGCAGCGAGCGATCAAACCTGTTGTAATACTCTCGATAGCTCGGCTAGCATGTAACTCGACAGAAACGAAATTGAAATTGTTAAGGCTGACCCGATATGTTTTTGAGTGTTTTTGTCAGTGCGGAGATTTTTTTATGGTAAGGAACGGCAATCGGCAACTTACACAAGAACAATAAAAGCGGACGTGTATTCGACAACTACGTAGTGTGCTACTGAGTTTCATTGTTGCTAGAAGTATACGCTGAATGGCAAACACATTTATTTTTCTTGAAAATCTTGTAATTACACATAAACGGGTTGAAGTTGGTGTCTGTACACTTTGGTCCTTTCGATCCATTCGCAAACATCCCTCGTCGAGAGCAACCCCCACCTCACCAAGCTCCACCCCGACAATGACCTGCTCGTTCGTGAAGGCGCTGGACGTGTTGAGACAGCTGAAGTCGTCGCCCGAGTTGTCGCCGCTCGATTATTCGGCGGTGCTCGCGCTGACAGTTGTGCTATCGTTTGTGAAGATGGAGCTCGAGTACGATGCTTTGGATGCTGACTTAATCTCGATGATAGCGTTTCTCGCGTCGGGCAAGGCGGAGCACCTGCCAATGGATAACCTGGCGGCCGAGTTGCAAGACGTGGTGGCAATGGAGCGGATGGTACCGGAGGCGGAAAAGGCGCTGGCTGATCTGTGGGAGGTGGGGGCCTATATCCGGTCATTAGTGTCGATGATCTCGTTGTGGCTTCCCATGCTCCAAGAGTTTCTTCAGCCATACGACATCTCGCTTGAGATGGCTCGCATTCGGCTGAGGCAATACGATGTCATCCAGAGGGTGAAGGAGATGCGACGACTACTGGAGGGTCTGGAAGCGCTGGCGAGTCTCGGCGGGGCGATCGGAGCCATTAATCTCGAGTCGTGAGATGTGAGGAGGCACATCGCCATGCTGTATGAAGCTTGGTGATTCTAACAAAGAACACTGCCTCGTGTCGTAGTGATGGAGCCGTGAAGTGCTTTGCTCACACTTTTAGCAAAACTTTCGCCAACAATGCCATGGTGGATTCCTCGCCAGTTCCCAATTTGCGAAGAGTCGCTTACTTGGACCCGCACAGAAGCCCGGAGGGAACTCGGCTTGAAGCCCCGGCGCGCCGTCGAACCGGTCGTGGCGCAGAACACCAAGAGAACCAAGACAACACGAAGACAACACAGAAGTGGCTCGAGACTATGTGCGGCGCCACACGCGAGCACAACAGCAGAGCAAGACACCCCAGTAAACCACCACAGACAACCGAGCAGACCGCCAAAGCACCCCACAAGCCAGCACCAGCCGCGCCAGATTTAGAGCCCCAGCGGTGTTTTTTGAAACTCCTGCGGCAGACCGACTACTGCGAGCACTAGTACAGTCCCCAACATCCCAAGCCAAACGCCAAGCTACCTCTCCACCCACGCCTTGTACAATGCCTGCGACGCCTTCGCAACGCACCAAGCAGACAGCCGACCCCAAGAAGGCATCGACCAGCACGAATCGCCAGTCCGTCCGGATCGACCTCCCCATCCAGGCGCGAATTGCATCTCGAGACACGCGCCGATCCACACTACGGAGTAAGGCAGAAGGCAACGGCCCAGGCGTTAGTAAGAGCCCTCGGTCGTGCGGTGTCACCTACGACAACATTGAAAAGCAGCGACAATCTGAGGCCGATGGAGACGACCCCATGGGTGCCGACGATGAAGTCACCGAATCTACGAGATCAACGGATCGCTTTGATAAACACAGCCGACAAGACGCTCGGACGATCGGCACTCGTGACAGCGGTAATCCTGGAGACTTCAAGCCTGGTGAGCTGGAGCGGATCATTGCTCGCGAGGATGAGCTAGATATCGACCATACGGAGGAGGCTTGGCAAAATTCGAAGGACGCTTTCACTCTACCAACATGCGAGTTGCCTTCACGCTGAGCGCAACTACGGTGTCCGTCCCAGGCCATGGGGACTGGGGACTGGCACAGCTTCTTCCCAAGATACATGAGACTTGTGCAGCAATGGAGATTACGTTCGAGAACCCAGGGCTCGTACTAAGCCGAGGAAGACTCCCCAAGATTACCGGGAAGCCCCGGCGGAACGACAGGACACTCTGACAAGTTATGCGTCTAGGGTATCTTGTTGTTATGGGGGTCACTGTCTGGATGCAACCTGCATTTAGTGGAGCTTTGGATACTAACGTAGACTTACTCGAAGTTGAGTACTCCAACCCAAATGCTGTATCTGTCTCGGACCTACAAAAACTACTGAAACGATGGGGAGCTATGGAAGCCTTGGTGGTATCCCACGGCACTAGCACAAGACGACAAACCAAATGGCCAGCCATTGCATGCATGGTAAAATCGGTGACGGACGCGGCCACGAATGCGAAGGTTTTTGCATTCAGACTGTGTTTTGAGTGTTCAGCCACCGCAAACGCAGTGTACGCAGCGTACCTTCGCCACGACCAGGACATGCTGAGCGACATCCCGCACGGGCACAGTATCTCACTGAAACCCGTTATGCGCACGGAATGGGACAGCAATAGCGAGCGCATGATCCGACCAAACTCGGAAGAAGCTCTTGCAAAGCTCAGTAAGAGGCTATTTATTTACGGCTTCCGGGCTGAGCTACGGACCGAAGAAGTGGAAGCACGCCTTGCAGACCTCGGATACCCTCACTGCAAAATCGCTGTTCACCCTGGAGCGAGCTCCGGAACGGTAGACCTGGCTACTGAACAAGATGCACAGCGATTGCAGAGTGCGTACGGAGCCCGTCATGGAAGCAAGTTGCGCATTGGAAATATTAAGCTCTTCGTGGACGCCCCTGGACCCGAAGGAGAGCGCGCCTGCTTCGAATGTGGCAGATTCGATCACTTCGTTAGAGAATGCCCGATAAAGATCCCGACACTGAACCGACAACGCTTTCAGCACCACATGTACTCTGATCATGCCAGCAATGAGCGACAAGGGCGTGCCAATGACCGCTGGAGGTCCATAGCACAGATTGGGCAAGGTAGCGACGCAGAAAACAAAGTAACGCCCTCCATTCAAGAGCTCGTTGCAAAGGAGGTCAAGGAGCAGTCCAAGGTGATCATGAGCTCAGTCCGCAGCGAACTGGACCGCCACATGATGACAGTTGACAGCCGCCTGCAGGCCCATGAGAACTCGATTAGCTCGATGGAGCGAGCTCAAGCGCGGACCTCGGACAACATATCTGAAATGTCGTCGCTCTTAAAACTCATGGCCGCGCGAATTGGAGTACCGGATTTTGGAGCGGGGGGTCTCGAACGCGGTACAGGCCCCCAGCAATAAAATACCGCAGTGGGTGCACTAACATCGGTGTAATAACACTCCTTGCTATCACGTTTTTGATGTTATTTGGAATATCGGATGCAGCTCCAACGACATCCCTGGTTGGTACACAGCACGAATCGGCAAGGACAGTAGGAAACCCAATTGAATTATCATCGTCTGATGATTCGTCAAATTCAGAGGCAGAGGACTGGCGATTGATAACGCAAGAACCAGTCGCGCATGCTACTCCACGAAACTACAAGAGACGAAAACGCAGGTCGTGGAACCCAGGAAGAGAACGAAGCTCTCGTACATCTGAAACCGGTGTGGAGGTATCAGTGGAGGAAATATTAAGCCGTGGCTTCTTTCAAGAGCAATACATCGGAGACCGCGGAGATGCCCCAACCACGGACTTGTCAAAGCATCTTCGCATCGCATCTGCTAATATCAACAAAGGCGTGTTACGGAAGGTGGATGGAGAGATTACGACATGGTTCATAGCGAATAGACTTGACTTTATGATAATTGCGGACACGGGATTGACATGCGCAACCACGAAAACGATATGGGTCACGGTCACCGATGGATCTAAGATGTCCGGCCTTACTCTAATTGGCAACAAACGTGCAGGAATCCTGATGGACAGTGAACGATGGCAGGGGAGACTGATTAAACAAGACACGAAATTATCTCCATCCGGACGATCCATTAGCATTACTGTCCGCCTCGGTAGACGCGCCGAGCTCGTGTTGGTTGCAACGTATTTGCCGGGCACCCCTCAAGCAAATACGACGGCAACTAAGCAAGAGAGAGAATGGATCGGCACGCGCATTGAACTCGCACAGCAACGCGGACAGATCCTTATTGTAGGGGGAGACTTCAACGCATACCCAGATGGCGGCTTAGACCGGCAAGGCCCAGGGGCTCAGGCAGTGGGCACACGACGACAAAATGAGTACTTCAAGCAATGGACCGAGATGAATGGACTAGTATCAACGTTCAAACAGCGACACCCCCGAACACCGCGATTTACGTACACAAATGGAGGTACGTCTACCGCACTAGACGACATCTACATCTGCTCGCAGCAGGTACACCAAGTCGAACAGAGCGGGATATGGCTGTACTCTCTCAATCGAGGAGACCACGTTGGCACACCTTTTGTCAGCCTAGCTCTCAGCCAGCTGCAAGAAACGCGCAGACACCTGAAAGGTGTGAAATCCATACGGCACGTTGATACTAAGAAGAAAACCCCGGAGGAGATGATGGAGTATACGCATACGCTATCCGGCATGTTAGCGACAGGAAAACTGTCCCTGATAGACTCAATCGACGTGGCTAATAGCAGCGAAGAGGTAATAAAGACGTGGCTCCATGACTCCGTCGACAACGTGTACAAGTGTATGTACTCTGCGGCCAAGCATTTGTGGGGGGAGAAGAGTCAAGCGAGGAAAGTAATTGACAGAGCCGTAAGCAAGAAACGCACCGCGCGATGCCATGGCCAGTTTAAAGCCATCGCTAGAATGAGTAAAATGCAGGATGCTACCGAGGCCAACATCACCAGCGCGTTCAAACGAATTCAATGGCCAAAGTGGATCGTCGATCCGGCCCGGCTCCCTACCATTTGCCCCCACAAAGCGACAGCGACTGCGCTCGATACGTGGAGACGAAGTTGCAGACCAGATGGGCTACCAAATCTAATTGCATGGCTGGATAGGGGGTATCACCTGTGGCGACAAGCAGTGCGTGCACGAACAGACTGGCGGCACCGACGAAAACTCGAAATCAACTGTGAAAAACGAGAGTTTTGGTTCAAAAACGGAGGAACGCGCCGATTTCTTCGCGATGTCCTTGGGCCCTCGCTGCCACCGGTGTCGATTAAGGGTGCTCTAGTAGGGGAATCTCCAAATTATCACTACTATGAAACACGGCAAGCCGTCGAACGATCGCTTAAAGACTTATTGGATAACTGGGTCCCCGAAGATCAGAAAACCAAGGAGCCTGACCACTTGCAGTCTTGGAGAGAGATTGACGAGGAGACTCTGCCCCAGTTTGTAAGAGAATGGCTATTAAGGCGGGAGGAACCAGAAAAGAAGCTTTCGAAGGTGATGGGGGGTGGAATAACTTTGAGTACGATGAAGTAATGCAAACTAAGGTCGACCGCATGGTAAATAAAGGGGTGGCGTCAGGATATGGGGGTGTAACACAAGAAATGTGGATAGCTGCTCCTGCGATGATTCGAGAGCGCGAACGATTAATTCTCAACACCGTCCTACGAACCGGAATAGTACCAGCAATCCTGAATCACCGTCAGATGACATTTCTCCCTAAGACAGCCAAAGCTTCGGGAGTGTGGGAAAGAGAGGGGTTACCACCTTGGCGCCCGATCACGGTCCAAAGTTCTCTCGCCACGCGATTATTTACCGCCATTAGCTGTTATCTGGAGTCCCGCGCCCCAAACCACCCAGGCCAACACGGATTCCAACGCGACCGAAATGTGCAAGATGCATCCCTTGCAACAACACTCCTTATTGATCGGGCAAGGCAACGTAAAGAGACTTTGTACATTCTCAGTAAGGACTGTGAAAAGTGTTATGATAGAATCCCGAAGTGGGTTATGGCCTACATCTACATGCGTCTTGGAGTTCCACTGGTGGTTTATACCATCTTGATGGCATTCCTTGGTGCTGCAGAGATAGATGTGAGAACCGGTTATGGATGGATTGCTACTGGAGCCAGGGAATTTGGTTTAGGTCAAGGTTCGGTGCTGTCAATTCGACATATTGGGTACTATATGGATGTCCTGCTTGAAAGGCAGCAACTCGGGCCTGGGGCAATTAATGTGCGGCACCATCAAGAAACCCAACCGAATCCTATCACGAGCATTGTCCTAGTCGATGATGTAATTGATGTATCAGCAACGAGAGCTGGTATTGAAGATCGAGTGCAGATATCTAATATCTTTACGGGGAAACAAGGGACCGGAGGGGTGTTCGGTGCGGCAAAATCGTTTCTAATGTAGTACCATCCTCATCGTGGGCGACACGAGAGTAGCGTATACCTCAACGATGGACTCGGTGCGCCCCAGGAAGTGACAGTGGTCAGCCCAGCGGAAGGGTTCAAACACCTGGGTATACAACAAAGTACCATAGATGTGTGGAGCGCTACAATCCGCCAAACTTGGGAACAACTGAAGGCCGAAGCAGAGCGAGTATCTCAAAGACGAGTATCTGTTGAACAACTGCGATATATCGTAAATTATGTCTGGATACCTCGTTTTGTGTACCGCATGCAACTGGATACGTCGCTGAAGACAGCAAAGCATGCAGACAAGCTAGTGCGTCGAATCGCGCGTCAAATCCTAAAGCTGCCGTTCGGAACACCAACAAACTTATTTCACGACCGTGTTCAGGGCATCGGCTTGAATCGATTTACGGACGAATGTCGCGTAGCGAGGACTCAACTAACTCTACGAGTACTAAATACGCCGCATATTCCCGCCCATCACTTGCTAGTCGAGGCCTTCGAAGAGTACCAAATTCGAGCTGGGTTAACTCAGCATCCGCTTGAGCAGCCAATCCAACCACCCCGTCACTTAACCCACCGGCGACCGTTATCCCGATTTTGCTGGGATAAGAAAAACCTCGGGGAAAAGTTCCGGTTCTAACCATACAGGTGGTTAGGGTACTTGCGACTCTTCAAGGTCCCGCCGACAGCGTTTCGACCAATGCGATCTGTTTGCGGATTTCTCGCCTGCTGAGGTGGATGGGCACCTTCCGCGCCTTCCGCGCCACCATTGGCCACTGCACTAGAATTTACACCCGCAGATTGCCAGGAGCCCGCAACGGATTAGCGCTTCCCCGGTATGGTGAAATTCTGAATTGATAAGATGCACCTCTCACTAATCGCTAACCTTATTTCCCCTTATGTATGTACTGTATTATCATTGTCTTCTGTAGGTGCCCACAAGCTCGAGGTTCGGTGGTCGAGAAGCTGCGAGTACGGCTGGACCGGCGCCACTGCGCAGACCGAGGTGTTCCGATCGAGGCCTGGACTCTCCTGTTCGTGGAGGAGCCCGACCGCTACTTCGGAAATGTACGTGATGCGCCGGGGTAGAGGAGCTTTAGCAAAAGGGAGGCTGACGCTGAGAGGTGTTGTGGATTCGGTAGGAGTGCGAGCTGGACACCGTCTTCAATTCCCGCAAGGTAAGGCGGCGTCTTGGCAGCTTTGGCATTCATATGTAGGGGCTCATGCTGGTGTTGTATGTCTAGGGGCTCATGCTGGTGTTGTTGTTGTCGACAGGCGTATTTACATTCTGGACGAGCTGTTCACCGGCCACTCCCGGCAGGACTCGAGCAAGGAGGCGATCTTGCGTGTCCGCCGCTGTGAAACCATGCGGGTGATGACAATTCACCCTAACGCGAGTCGACTCCACAGCGAAAGCCCAAGCGCGATGCCGAAGGTACGACGGTGAAAAAAAAAACGGCAGGGGGGACGCCAAGAGCACGACAGGGACAGCGGGGTGTGGCAAGTGTCCAAGAACGACAGATACCACGGCGGCTTGAAGCGTGGAGTCTTCATGGTTGGGTGGGATCTGGTTACGGAGCCCACGATGCCGTACGTCGAGTAAGCTCGTCCGCTACGAACACTTCATCTCGTATTGGGTTCTCTAGACCTCGTATGCATTACGCTGACAAACTCAAGGGCGGGTCGAAGTTGATTAGAGTTGTGATTGATTTTCATGCAATTAATACATAGTTGTTGGTTTGCCCCTCGGCGGAGATGTGATCGTAGTTACTGCATCGACCATCTTGGTTCAGCTGCGTACAGGTGTAAATCCCGAAGGGAGCTGCTGTAAGTCATCGGAACCTGAATTGTTTTCAGTAACTTCCACCGCTTGCAAAACGAATTTCGGCAAGTATTACGATGCCGCGGACACACTCGTGTTGTAAGCGCCACCAGACGTAGATCAGGTAGCTTCATGCACAAAGCACGCATTGCCAAAACCACATCTTCTTCGAACACAGTGTCGTGGCAAAATAAAAGAGTGGCGGAGCTGATAAGGGAGCTGGGTTGAGCCATCTTCGAGTCTGGGTCAGCACTGATAACAGTATCGCTGCCTTCCGCAATATCTCGGATGTCTGCGGTGACGACGCTGATCTTGAGCAAGTGGGGAAAGCGCGATGCCCGAGACGCAATCAGCTCCATACCCCTAGCGGCCAGGTCACGTTGGATCTCAATACCAACCACACGAAATGCTTGCGTTTGCAGAGCGATTTGAGCGAGAACATTTCCCACGCCGGATCCAGCATCCAGAAACACGTCATTCATTTGAATATTCGCTTCTTCGATCAGCATGGACACCCCAGCCATTGTAATCTCCCCGGTATTTAGCTGACGTTCACTCGCGCGCATATCACGCCTGGTGAGTAGGCAGAATAGTCCTTCAGTGGCGTTGTAGGTTTCTTGCGGTGATAGGGTCGCTAGGGTATGTGGTGAAGGCGAACATCGTAGCGGAGACGCGGCTTCGGCTTCCGACAGTCCTGCTCGGTCTGGTAGCGGGCGGAAATAGCGTCGGGGGAAACTCAGCACGTTATTGCCATATCGTCTCTTGAGCGTCTTGATTCGCTGTTGCAGTTTGGCTGCGCTCCATGTTGTCGGCCCCATGTCTTTCTCCACTGACAGCCAGTCGATTCGCCTTCCCGCTAGCTCGTACACCGCCGCGAGCTGAACGAGTAGGCGATCCTCTTCATCTGAAAAGTCGGCCATTTTTTCGCTTCGGATACTGTCTATACAAACTCAAGTAAAACGACCCTTTTGGGATTCATACTGGAACCGAGTTTATTTTTTCACTTGTAAGTCAACGTTGGGTCGCTGTCGACTGAGTCAATGTTGACTCGTTCAGAGTCAACGTTGGGTCGCTGTCGACTGAGTCAATGTAGACTCGTTCAGAGTCAAGGTTGGGTCGCTGTCGACTGAGTCAATGTTGACTCGTTCAGAGTCAAGGTTGGGTCGCTGTCGACTGAGTCAATGTAGACTCGTTCAGAGTCGACGTTGACTTCGCTATTACTTAAGCTAGCCAATGTCGACTTGGCCATGCTGACTCGCTCCAAGTCATCGGTGACTTGGAAATGTGTATTCATTCATCGTTACGCAGCGACACACACACAACTACAACAGACTAAGGATTAATGGTTTTCTCCAACACGCCCAATGCTTCCATAATCTTCGCGCAGACACGGGCGTATCTGACGTGGTCCATCGAGTGAATGACGGTCCATGTCTTGTCGTGAACCAACAGATTTCTTTTCTCCCAGAACTCGATCGCAAGCGCCTCAAACTCTTGAGCGTCCGCCGTCTTCGAACCAAACGCCTCATTCATTTTGCCCAGAATGAAGTCGCGCTTCTTCTGCATTGTGCTCGTGCTACCTACATTTTTTTAAACAGAGACAAGGGAAGTCAATACCATGTCAAACCACACTGAAGCAGAAACACAAGCGGCTTACCATCTCGGATGACGGCGTCCCATTCCGTGAACTCTTCGATAGCTTTCTCGGTCACCGCGCTATGCTTGAACATACTCAAGTACAGCTCTAGCTGCGCGATGGTGTCTTGCAATCCGCTGTTCTCCGTTTTCACCGCCTCTAGCGCAGCCTTCATCGATTCCAACTCCGATCTCACACGATCCTGATCTGCTTGCATCGCCGCCCTCTCTTGCTCGACCTGGTTGCGGGTGGCTTGAAGCTCTTCAAATGCTGGCGGGCACCCGTTGTTCTCGAACTGCTCTTTCAGGAGTCGGGTCTGGCGCTTCATTTCATTCAACATCTTCGCCTGCCTCAGTGATATTCGATTTCCTTGCTGCTTCTCTTGACTCGACTTCTCTCGTTTCTCTTGATCCGCGTTGAACTGCACCCCCTCCCGTTGCAGGCGATTCGTTTCATTCTGGAGACGCTGGCCCTCCTCTTTGAGCTTGGCCTCATGAGATCGCAGCTCCTTGGCTCTGACTTGTAGTTCTTCATTCTTGACCTCCAGCTGCTTCTCTCGCAAAGCCACCTCCTTCTCCCGGTCATCCAGCTTTTTCTTGCGCTCGTCCAGCTCTTTCGTGAGATTGTTCATGTCATCGTGCACATCCTGGAGAGTTTTGGCATGGTTAGCCTGTGCCTTAACCAGATTGTCTGCGTGCGTGGTGACGGATTGCTTCGACAAATTCAACTCATCTTCCACATGGGCAAGCTTGTTCCGCAAGCCACTTGAAATCGCCCTCTCTTCAGCTAGTTTTGCAGCCGTCTTCTTCCACTCATGCGCTATTACGGTACATTTGTCATCACCGCTCCTATCATTCCTGAGTTCGGCCAGCTCCTTCGCTGTGGCTGCTAGCTGCTCCTCCAATGCCCTTGAGCGTGCCTGCTCCTCCTCCAGCTGTCGATCCCCTTTCTTCTTTTCTTCCTCCAGCTTCTCTCCAAACTGCTGCAGTGCTTGCGAAATGGAGTGTTCAAGATGCGCATAGCCTCCTCGCAAAGGGTGGCTTTGCACGCTCCCATCTTCGACTTGGGCTGTGTCGGGTGTCTGCACTTGGACGGAGACTGGAGCCTCTGGACGCGGAGCTTGGTCTAACGCTGACGCTGCTTGGTTTCTGGTTGCCGTAAGCTGCTGAGCTGCCTGGATGTCGCGTCGCTCGATCTCCACTCCGTCATGTTGCGACAGCATCGGCGAACATGATCCAGCGGTCTGCGTGTGTGCGTCTCCTTTCAGGGCTTGCTCTGCTAAATAAACCTTGTAGAGCTCTTTCAGCAGCGCAGGCTCGTGACGTTGGAGCTCGTCTGGGTTGTCCTTGAACGCACTGAAGTGAGTCGTCTTGCTCAAAGCGCTGTAGTCCAATGCCTTGTTGCTGTTCCTCGCAGCTGTGTACCTGTCCGCCCACACACGCTTCTGGTAGTTTGCGAGCTTGTACCGATCAGCTGCCGTGCGCCGTGGGCCTTGCCGTTTCTCGCCCTTCTCTTCGTCAAGCTTCTTTTGTAAAGCCAAGCACGCGGACCGGAGCGCGCGCTTGGGAACCAGGAGAATCGTCTCTCCATCTTGAGTCGTCATCTCGTCCTCCGACGCACCCGCGGCGCCCAGCTCGCCCGTCGTCCCCTTGGATCCTTGGCCAGCCTTCCTTGTAGTCTTCCTCCGCTTACTGGGGCTTGGCGAAGTGTCTTGGCCCCCCCCCCCTTTCCGCTTCTCCTTGGCATTGCCGGTGGCACGCGTGGTCTTGGCAGCGCTTGTTGACTTGTCAGTGGGCGCACTCGTCCGTTCTGTCGCTGGCTTGCCCGTCGCCTTTGCAGCTTTCCTACTCCTCGTCATCGGCGCCTGGTCAGTAGCACTGCCTGCAGTCTCCTCGCTCTCTGCAGCCTGGGATCCGTTCGCCATCAGCACCTTGCTGTAGTCAACGTTCCTGGACCTCCAAGTCAACGGTGAGATCGGTTTTGTGCTGATCAAGGAGATCGAGGAACTTTATCTGATTGATGGAAATTGATTTTGAAGGATATGGATCTGACCAATTGCAGTCATTCTTCAACAAGATGGCTGACGCGGAGCTGCCCGCCGAGTGGGAGGAAGCCAACTGGAGTCACGTCGTCGCCCAGGTCGTGGCGGATACGGTTGAGCGTTCCTGGACCTGCCGGAAGTATGTGGTCCTTATCAGTGGGCTTCCTGGGGCTGGAAAGAGCGCGCTCAGCGAAGTGTTGGCTAGAGAGTTCAGAGAGGCTTTGCGTGAGAAACCAATCGAGGACGGCAGCTCTCGTCTAGTGCGGGTGTGCAGCTCGGCATTTTACGAAGTACATGCAGTGTGTGCAGGGAAGCGCGACTCCACGCCGGCGAGGTTTGCTGAGGAGGATATTACGTTTTCCTTACAAGTTGCGGACGTGGTGATTATCGATGAGATGAATCTTACGGAGAGCGAAAGGAAACCAATTCTCAACACGGTAACCACAACGTTGAACAGTCTGGAGTGCGAAGGAGAGGTATGCATGGTTAAGCTATCATGCCGCGACGAATCGCACGCTTTCGAGCTTAACAGAAGATCGTGGAGATCGCTGTCGGACGATGAGCTTCGAACTCGATTTGAAGAATACGTCGCGGATAGTAGTGATGACGTATCCAACGTGTACACCGTCGGCCCCAATATATAGGATAGGACAGGCGGAGAGAGGTAGTCTAGGCGGACTTTAATACATCAGGTCGTGTTACACGTATTCACGTTGTTTAGCGTTGTTTAGTATGTTGGCAATCCAGATAAAAACTATTATAGCGCCTGCGTGTGAACAGATTTCGCTTTTTAACAAGACTATCTGCACATGGAAACACAAGTAAAACAACCCTTTTGGGATTCATACTGGAACCGAGTTTATTTTTTTCACTTGTAAGTCAACGTTGGGTCGCTGTCGACTGAGTCAATGTTGACTCGTTCAGAGTCAACGTTGGGTCGCTGTCGACTGAGTCAATGTTGACTCGTTCAGAGTCAAGGTTGGGTCGCTGTCGACTGAGTCAATGTTGACTCGTTCAGAGTCAAGGTTGGGTCGCTGTCGACTGAGTCAATGTTGACTCGTTCAGAGTCGACGTTGACTTGCTATTACTGAAACTAACATGTTTGAGCCAATGTCGACTTGGCTTAAGTCCATATTGACTTCGCCATCAATAAAACAGGCGTATTCGAGTCAAAGTTGACTCGCTCTAAGTCATCGGTGACTTGGAAATGTGTATTCATTCATCGTTACGCAACGACACACACAACTACAGGAGGATGGCACTCTCAAACGCAGCCAAAACTTCCAGAATCCTACTGCATACATTCGCATATCTGCCGTGGTTCATCGTCTGAATTGCGGTGCCTGTCTTGTCGTGGATCAAATTCTTTCTCTGCTCCCAGAACTCGATCGCAAGCGCCTCAAACTCTTGAGCGTCCGCCGTCTTCGAACCAAACGCCTCATTCATTTTGCCCAGAATGAAGTCGCGCTTCTTCTGCATTGTGCTCGTGCTACCTACATTTTTTTAAACAGAGACAAGGGAAGTCAATACAATGTCAAACCACTCTGAAGCAGAAACGCAAGCGGCTTACCATCTCGGATGACGGCGTCCCATTGCGTGAATTTTTCCATAGCTTCCTTGGTCACCGCGCTATACTTGAACGTATGCAGCTGCAGCCCTCGCCTCGCGATGGTATCTTGCAATCCGCTGTTCTCCGTTTTCACCGCCTCTAGCGCAGCCTTCATCGATTCCAACTCCGATCTCACACGATCCTGATCTGCTTGCATCGCCGCCCTCTCTTGCTCGACCTGGTTGCGGGTGGCTTGAAGCTCTTCAAATGCTGGCGGGCACCCGTTGTTCTCGAACTGCTCTTTCAGGAGTCGGGTCTGGCGCTTCATTTCATTCAACATCTTCGCCTGCGTCAGCGAAAATCGATTTCCTCGCTGCTTCTCTTGCCTCGACTTCTCTCGTCGCTTTGTATCCAACTTCTCTCGCTGCCAGTGCAGTCGATGCTCCACATTCTGCATACGCCGCTCTTCTTCTTTGAGTTTGGCCTCATGAGATTGCAGCTTGGCTTGTAGTTCTTTATTCTTGACCTCCAGCTGCTTCTCTCGCAAAGCCACCTCCTTCTCCCGGTCATCCAGCTTTTTCTTGCGCTCGTCCAGCTCTTTCGTGAGATTGTTCATGTCATCGTGCACATCCTGGAGAGTTTTGGCATGGTTAGCCTGTGCCTTAACCAGATTGTCTGCGTGCGTGGTGACGGATTGCTTCGACAAATTCAACTCAGCTTCCATACGAGCAATTTTTTTGCTCAAGCCGCGTGAAGTTGCCCTCTCTTCAGCTAATTGAAGAACCGCATCCCGCAACTCCATTGTCACCGCGTTAGTTGTATCATTGTCTGGGAGATCATCGTTCCTGAGTTCGACCAGCTCCTTCGCTGTGGCTGCTAGCTGCTCCTCCAATGCCCTTGAGCGTGCCTGCTCCTCCTCCAGCTGTCGAGCCCCTTTCTGCTTCTCTTCCTCCAGCTTCTCTCCAAACTGCTTCAGTGCTTGCGAAATGGAGTGTTCAAAACTCGCATAGCCTCCTCGCAAAGGGTGGCTTTGCACGCTCCCATCTTCGACTTGGGCTGTGTCGGGTGTCTGCGCTTGGACGGAGACTGGAGCCTCTGGACGCGGAGCTTGGTCTAACGCTGACGCTGCTTGGTTTCTGGTTGCCGTAAGCTGCTGAGCCGCCTGGATGTCGCGTTGCTCGATCTCCACTCCGTCATGTTGCGACAGCATCGGCGAACTTGATCCAGCGGTCTGCGCGTGTGCGTCTCCTTTCAGGGCTTGCTCTGCTAAATAAACCTTGTAGAGCTCTTTCAGCAGCGCAGGCTCGTGACGTTGGAGCTCGTCTGGGTTGTCCTTGAACGCACTGAAGTGAGTCGTCTTGCTCAAAGCGCTGTAGTCCAATGCCTTGTTGCTGTTCCTCGCAGCTGTGTACCTGTCCGCCCACACACGCTTCTGGTAGTTTGCAAGCTTATACCGATCAGCTGCCGTGCGCCGTAGGCCTTGCCGTTTCTCGCCCTTCTCTTCACCAAGCTTCTTTTGCAAAGCCAAGCACGTGGACCGGAGCGCGCGCTTGGGAACCAGGAGAATCGTCTCTCCATCTTGAGTCGTCATCTCGTCCTCCGACGCACCCGCGGCGCCCAGCTCGCCTGTCGTCCCCTTGGATCCTTGGCCAGCCTTCCTTGTAGTCTTCCTCCGCTTACTGGAGCTTGGCGAAGTGTCTTGCCCCCTTTCCGCTTCTCCTTGGCATTGCCGGTGGCACGCGTGGTCTTGGCAGCGCTTGTTGACTTGTCAGTGGGCGCACTCGTCCGTTCTGTCGCTGGCTTGCCCGTCGCCTTTGCAGCTTTCCTACTCCTCGTCATCGGCGCCTGGTCAGTAGCCCTGCCTGCAGTCCCCTCACTCTCTGCAGCCTGCGATCGCCGCGCCCTGCGCTTCGCCATTAGCACTTAGCTGCAGTCAACGTTTTTTAATGTGAGAAAGTGAAACGCAAATCCTCAGTTGAGAGAAGTTGATTCGAACCATATCTAACTGACTCAAGTCAACGTTGACTTGGTCGGAGTCGTTGTTGAGCTGGCTACTAGTATCAAGTATCGAAGCCAACATAGACCCCAAAGTCGTAGCTGACTCATTAAGAGAGGTACTAGTAAGTGCGCATGGCTCGCAGCGTTGTGCTCACAAAAAGTAAACTTGGTGAAGACGAGTGCAGAACAAGAGTGGATACGTCATATTAGAGATTTATTGGAGCTACTCGTCACCTCAACGGATTTGTCGGAGCGACTTAACTATCTGGAATAAACTCCTCAACCGTGATCAGATAGGTGCGTGGCATATTGTTGGTGGCCAGCTCGTCCTCGGAATGCAGCTCGTTGTCGGTGTCCACCTCATCGTCCGCGCGGCGCGGCGTATTGCGCTTCCAGACGTTGAAGTACTCCACAAAAGTGTGACCAGGGATAGCGTGGCCAATACGATTAGCTCGCTCCAGGAGCTTTGTTGCTTCAGCTACACCAGGGGGGCATTCGAAAGCAGCAACTGCAAGCTTATCCGAGCGGATGTGGAGATCCCGATAGCGCTCAAAATCATCCATCCGAAGGTTGGTGTTGTCGACGATAACGATATCCACTCCACGATCGGGGCTGCGCCAGAGCAGTTCTTTGCATTCTTCGTAGCAGCTTCGATGTGCCTCCCAAAGTCGACTTGCGTCGAACACATAGGTACCTCCGCGCTGGAAGAAGTGGTCCGCTGAGCAAATTGACGAGCGGAAATCGAGCGTTGCGGCATAACGAGCGACCTCTTGAGCAAACGTTGTCTTGCCAGAGCCCGGAAGGCCTCTCATGATCACGAAGAGCCGTGGCGGGTACTGCAGATACCAGCGGCAGTCCTCCCTGTACGCCCGGTAGTCGTCTACAATTTGTCGGGCTTTATACTCCATCTCTCACGCGTCGGCAAGTCCCCGTCCTCCGAGATTCCGCTGCTTTCGATGTGGGTCACACTACACGGTCAAAACCGTGTGGGCCACACCTAACATAACCCAACGTTGAGTCAGAATCGACATCTTGGACAGACTCGTGCGTGGACAACGGTCGGGCAGCGCTCCAGCGGGTAGCGACAGCAGTGCGGGAGCGTGGCGGTGCCGGCGAGGGCGACCGTCTGGCAGCGTTCTGGCGAGCATAGCGGCGGGCAGGTGAAGATCAGCAGCATGGCGAGCTTGGTGGCGGCCTTGGTGACGACGGTCGATGCGAGCCAGGCGTCGGCATAGTTGGAGAAGCGCTTGAGCAGGAGCTGGCGATTTCGGAAATGAGGTTTGGGATTGAGCGCGCGGAAACGATCTTCCGGCACGGATCGCAGCGCGAGCGTGATTGGCCGCGAGATGGCTGGCCAATTACACGTCGCAAATTCAAACGGTGGGGGCGCTGATTGGCGTAGATACCGGAGCGAACCCGCGGGCGAAAATCTGCGTGTTGCGCGAACTCACGCGCAAGTTGGAAAAGCGCGCGAAAAGCTGTGTGTTGCGCGAAGCTTGACCAGGCTGATACCACTTTGTGTCTGTGACCTTTGGGTGAAGCTGACTTTTGATTGGCTTATCAGCTTCAACTTCAACCCTCGATAAGCACTCCGAATTATAGTAGTTCTCCTAGTACGGGGGCATTTCTTTTGCAGTTCTATGGTAACTTACTTTTGCACGTTCATCTGCAACAGAAACGGTGGCAAACGGTGCCCGAACGTCGCTCGCCTCGCTACCTAGGTCGGTGTGGTGTCCTCACAAAACGCGGTATTCGTAGATATGAAATACCAACCAATGCGTGCACACGGTTTCTATAGGTGAGCGCTAGCACCATTGATCTTGTCCGTCAAAATACTCTGCTACTGGGTGGTCAAAGCTCACGAGACAGCACACTAATTCTCTCCTGTACCTCGACACACTGATACGAATAGCCACCAGTGTCTTGAGCTAGGAATACGCCGCGCTAGCTAAGAACACGGATGCCCCCCCCCCCCTCCTTTATTTTACGGCCATTTACTACATCTAGGAGCCCACACACCGCTTGACCTCCCGTGCCGCGCCACCGTGCGCCTCGGCTGGCGAGGCGGTGAGCCGCAGCGGCGCGGCACTGGTGGTTGGGCCGGCCAAGTCACCACTGACACCTCCATGCAGCCCCCAAAGCTCCCTGCAGCGCAATTGCCAATGGGCGCGAATTACCCTCGACTTTCGCCATTTCACCGATACCAGCCGCACTCGAACCGCAGAACGCACCTCACCGGGCGAGGCGGTGAGCCACAGCGGCGCGGCACTGGTGGTTGGGCCGGCCAAGTCACCACTGACACCTCCATGCAGCCCCCAAAGCTCCCTGCAGCGCTATTGCCAACGGGCGCGAATTACCCTCGCCTTTCGCCATTTCACCGATACCAGCCGCACTCGAACCGCAGAACGCACCTCACCGGGCGAGGCGGTGAGCCACAGCGGCGCGGCACTGGTGGTTGGGCCGGCCAAGTCACCACTGACACCTCCATGCAGCCCCCAAAGCTCCCTGCAGCGCTATTGCCAACGGGCGCGAATTACCCTCGACTTTCGCCATTTCACCGATACCAGCCGCACTCGAACTGCAGAACGCACATCAACGGGAGAGGCGGTGAGCCACAGAGGCTCGGCACTGGGGGTTGGGCCGTCCAAGTCACCACTGACACCTCCATGCAGCCCCCAAAGCTCCCTGCAGCGCTATTGCCAACGGGCGCGAATTACCCTCGACTTTCGCCATTTCACCGATACCAGCCGCACTCGAACTGCAGAACGCACCTCACCGGGCGAGGCTGTGAGCCACAGCGGCGCGGCACTGGTGGTTGGGCCGGCCAAGTCACCACTGACACCTCCATGCAGCCCCCAAAGCTCCCTGAAGCGCTATTGCCAACGGGCGCGAATTACCCTCGACTTTCGCCATTTCACCGATACCAGCCGCACTCGAACTGCAGAACGCACCTCACCGGGCGAGGCGGTGAGCCACAGCGGCGCGGCACTGGTGGTTGGGCCGGCCAAGTCACCACTGACACCTCCATGCAGCCCCCAAAGCTCCCTGCAGCGCTATTGCCAACGGGCGCGAATTACCCTCGACTTTCGCCATTTCACCGATACCAGCCGCACTCGAACTGCAGAACGCACCTCACCGGGCGAGGCGGTGAGCCGCAGCGGCGCGGCACTGGTGGTTGGGCCGGCCAAGTCACCACTGACACCTCCATGCAGCCCCCAAAGCTCCCTGCAGCGCTATTGCCAACGGGCGCGAATTACCCTCGACTTTCGCCATTTCACCGATACCAGCCGCACTCGAACTGCAGAACGCACCTCACCGGGCGAGGCGGTGAGCCACAGCGGCGCGGCACTGGTGGTTGGGCCGGCCAAGTCACCACTGACACCTCCATGCAGCCCCCAAAGCTCCCTGCAGCGCTATTGCCAACGGGCGCGAATTACCCTCGACTTTCGCCATTTCACCGATACCAGCCGCACTCGAACTGCAGAACGCACCTCACGCGGTGACAGCGGCGCGACACGGGAGGTCAAGCGGTGTGTGGGCTCCTAGATGTAGTAAATGGCCGTAAAATAAAGGAGGGGGGGGGGGCATCCGTGTTCTTAGCTAGCGCGGCGTATTCCTAGCTCAAGTCACTGGTGTCTATTCGTATCAGTGTGTCGAGGTACAGGAGAGAATTAGTGTGCTGTCTCGTGAGCTTTGACCACCCAGTAGCAGAGTATTTTGACGGACAAGATCAATGGTGCTAGCGCTCACCTATAGAAACCGTGTGCACGAATTGGTTGGTATTTCATATCTACGAATACCGCGTTTTGTGAGGACACCACACCGACCTAGGTAGCGAGGCGAGCGACGTTCGGGCACCGTTTGCCACCGTTTCTGTTGCAGATGAACGTGCAAAAGTAAGTTACCATAGAACTGCAAAAGAAATGCCCCCGTACTAGGAGAACTACTATAATTCGGAGTGCTTATCGAGGGTTGAAGTTGAAGCTGATAAGCCAATCAAAAGTCAGCTTCACCCAAAGGTCACAGACACAAAGTGGTATCAGCCTGGTCAAGCTTCGCGCAACACACAGCTTTTCGCGCGCTTTTCCAACTTGCGCGTGAGTTCGCGCAACACGCAGATTTTCGCCCGCGGGTTCGCTCCGGTATCTACGCCAATCAGCGCCCCACCGTTTGAATTTGCGACGTGTAATTGGCCAGCCATCTCGCGGCCAATCACGCTCGCGCTGCGATCCGTGCCGGAAGATCGTTTCCGCGCGCTCAATCCCAAACCTCATTTCCGAAATCGCCAGCTCCTGCTCAAGCGCTTCTCCAACTATGCCGACGCCTGGCTCGCATCGACCGTCGTCACCAAGGCCGCCACCAAGCTCGCCATGCTGCTGATCTTCACCTGCCCGCCGCTATGCTCGCCAGAACGCTGCCCGACGGTCGCCCTCGCCACGCTCGCCATGCTGCTGTCACTGTGCCGGCCGCCGCCATGCCACGCTCGCTGTGCCGGCCGGGCGCCATGCTCGCCACCGCCACGCTCGCTGTGCCTGCCGCCGCCATGCTCGCCACCGCCACGCTCGCTGTGCCTGCCGCCGCCATGCTCGCCACCGCCACGCTCACTGTGCCGGCCGCCGCCATGCTCGCCACCGCCACGCTCGCTGTGCCGGCCGGGCGCCATGCTCGCCACCGCCACGCTCGCTATGTTGCTCCCGCGGCGCTGCTGTCGCCGTGCCAGGGCTAGCCACCATACGCTCGCCGTGACGCTGTGGCCGGGCTCACCAAAACGCTGCCCGACGGTCGCCCTCGCCGCCATCGCCACGATCGCGGTGCTGCTGTCGCTATGCTTGCCGTCAAGTCTTCTGGTGAGCTTCGATTGTTCGCTGATCTGGAGGTCCAGCGCAGTGTCAATGTTGACATCCCCAGCCCAACGTTGAGTCCCTCTTCCTTGCGGGTGGGTGTGCGCCGTCATGTCTGTCGTTTCGCTTCTCGAGAGCTCATTCGTGATACCCGTTGCCATGCAGCGGGTTTCGTGCATGGTGAGTGCGACGCCGAGCGTATATTTATCATTGTGAAGGAGCAGGAGCTCTAGAAGAAATGTAGGACATCTAGCAGTACCAGTCTATTTGTTATGCCAGAGGAATCTGCTAAGCTTTGCGATGTCAACATTGGCACTTGCAACTCAACTTCGAGATATTATTAGTATACGAACTTCGTATCCGGATATGTTTAGATCGGAAATTTAATATCAGTATTTTTGTATGATCAAGGTCAACAACGCCCACGTATCCGGATGCTAGAAGTGCGCCTTTTGCCCCTCACTCGTCGAGATGGCACAGAAGCGCCGAGTAGGCAGCGGGCGCGACGCCCAGCCGCCCCGGAAGGCGCGAAGAAAAGCAGCTAGGACAGTGAACTCCGAGGCATCTGGTAAGCAAAACGCATCTTTCACTAGCAAAGCGTCGTAGCGATCTTATAGTAGACGCTCATAATGCTGCAGACGACGAGTTTGAAGTCGAGAAGATCATCGAGATGAAGTTCGTGCGTGGAGAGCCCAAGTACCATGTGAAGTGGAAGGGTTACGACGAGACGTCGTGGGAGCCGGAATCGAATCTGCATTGCCCTGAGCTCCTCAATAAGTTCAAGGCAGCACAACTTCAAGAGGCACGCGCGTTGAAGAAGAAAAAAACAACCCGAAGAGCGGACTTGCCTGACCGAGGTAGCCACGTGACGGCTAAACCTGCAAAACACCAAGAGGATTCTGAAGGTAACAACCAAATCTGTCAAGTTCTTATGTTGGTTTTGTGGAAAACGTACTAACTGTAATAATGGTGCCCAGGCTCGGAGGAAGTGTACGAAGTGGAAAAAATTCTTCGTGAAACTTTTCGTTTTGGCTTGTCTTACTTTGAGGTGAAATGGAAGGGATATTCCCAAACGAGCTGGGAGCCTGCCTCCAATCTGAACTGCCCTGACAAATTGGAGAAGTTTAGGCGTCGCCAGAAAGCAGCACGTCAAGCTATGCTCCAAAACCCAGCTCCAGCTGAAGTCACCGATGCTACTGGGACGGTAGGCCATGACAGCCCTCGGAAAGATACCGATGAGAACGAGAAACCCAGCGGTGGGTCTTCAGTTCGCCAAGCAAGCAGAGCATCGATTCCAGAAAATTATGGAGTGGGAGTAACCAATGATGCTGGCAATGTGGCCTCCGAGAGCCGGCAAACCGATGATCGAGCCGAAAATGACTATGAGTACGATTTCCCGGATTACTTTCCCGAGACTACCGAGGAAGAGGCGATCTCAAATGCAGGTGGTGCTGTTGAGCATTGTGGTGCCGGGGTTACAAACAACCTTAATACCGATGGAAGGAATGCGGATGCTACGCCAGTACCGCGAGCAGACTCCAGAGGGTCAGGCAAGGCTCCCAGAAAAACAAAATCGCCCCGGCAGACAGCAGAAACAACCGCAACACCCTCGCAAAATCGACGTACTCTTTCGTCTCCCGGAAGTCGAGTATCTGGGAAGAAATCGAAACGACGTGCGGAGATGCTTGCTGATGAAGTGAACGTGGGTATTGATGGCGATTACGAGGTGCTGGAATCTGATGGTTGCCCTAGCGAGAGTGCCGACGACGATTCTGAAGATGAGTTTGCAGATGAGCTTTATGTTGCGGATGATACCGGAAACGAAAGTTTTAGTGTCGAAACAGCGGAGGAAATTCGCGCGGTTGCCGGCCCCCAGGACTACACAACAGATGAAATGCTTCGAGGCATGTCTGACAATGGTTGGGAGTTGCTACCGGTAACCGACGAACGGGATGACTCGGACCTGTCCGGCGCTACGGATGTGTTTACGGACCCCCCTCGACTTACTGCCCCAGCTATAGAGGCAGCGAAAACGATGAAACCTTCAGATCTTTTTTTTTACTTCATGCCGAAGACTCTCTGGACGGAGATTGCCGAGGAAACTAATCGTTACGAGCGCCAGACACGACCGGAAAGACTTCGACAGGCGAAGTTGTCAATTGAAAAGAAGACGGACGACAGGCACAAACGCAAGGAGATGTTTCAAGCAAAGAAAAAGGAACTGGACGCGTTCAAAGAAGTACGTGCCGCGGAGATCATGCATTTTCTGGCCCTAGTAATATCCAGGGCTATTTGCCCGATAAAGTCTCGACTGGAAGATCATTGGAAGACGCGAGCCCGTGGAGCGATCCCAGCTGGAACTTGGTCGCCATTTATGGTTCGCAAGCGTTTCAAGGAGATTAACAGGTACTGTGACTTCCACGTTACTTAAATAAAGGGCCCACTAACACGTCCTTCGCCAGATTTCTCCACTTTACGAACAACCAGGCTCCGCAGGCTAAGACGGACCGGGCATGGAAGATTCGCAACGTGATAAACAAGTTACAGTCTACTTTCAAGGGGGGAATGGAACTAGGGCGCTGGGTTGCATTCGACGAGATGGTTATCCCTTCAAGAAGTTCGCGGAACACAATACGAGTTTTCCTGAAGAATAAGCCGCACAAGTACGGCACCAAGCTGTTCGCTGTGTGCTGCGGGAAAACCCACTACTGTTCCAGGTATGGTCATTGCCCTATTTTATATATTCGGTATCTGAACGCTGTGAATTCATGCTCAGGTTCGAGGTTTATTGTGGTAAGAAACAAAACAGTCAATTTGTTGACACCAGAAGCGGACCAGCTGCTGTGGTTCGAAACCTTAAAGCCGTGTGGGAACAGCGTCGGGTGGATCGATCCAAGAAGCGAATCATCATCACTGATCGCGAGTATTCTTCAGTGACGTTGGGGTTTCGTTTGATGGACATGGGGTACTACAATATCGGGACGGTGGCTACGACGCGTCTTGGCTTCCCCGAAGACTTGAAGACCGACAAAAAATCAGCTTCGACAGGGATGCCGCGCGGCTCATACGTTCTTGCCCGGAACAATACGAATCGTCGGATGTACTCGACGCGGTGGGTTGACTCGAAAATTTGCTACTTTGTGGCGACTGGGGCCTCCGCTAGACGTGCGATTGTGCGGAGGAAGCAAAAGGACGGCTCATATGCAAACATTCCGTGTCCGGAGTTTGTGGTATTGTACAATAAGTACATGGGGGGTGTTGACAGCCACGACCAGCTACGTCTGCAAAGGTACGTGTTGCTCTGTTGCGGTTCTGACTCCCTTCACTTACGCCGAGAATGCATTTACTAGGTACTCCATCCAAAGGGTCATGCGACCGAAGAAATACTACAAGACTGTTTTCTACGGGCTTCTCGATATAGCGGTTATTAACGCTTTTATCGCCCACCGTGAGTACGCGAAGTCTGTGGGGGGAAAACCTCTTTCACACGCGGATTTTCTAATTCAGCTACACGAGGAGCTACTCGCTCTCGGAGACGATGACTTCCTGGAAACGATTCCAGTCGCCGAAGCCGCTGTTACCGAGGTGGAGCCAAGATCTAACCAAACACCAGTTTCGACGGCGTACTCGCTAGCAAGCTCGAAGCATCAATTGATGGTCTCGACGGACAAGACGGCGAAGGGCAAGTTCAAGTTTCGCGTGTGCAAAGTTTGTTCGGTACTGCGTGGTGCTCGCAGTCCTGGATCGAATCGACCTCCCGGTACAACGCGTCATTACTGCAAGCAGTGCTCCACTGATCGAGGAAGACTGTTTTTGTGTTCCAAGGCGCGACACGTAACCGATGGTAATTCTGTATCGTGCTTTAACATTTGGCACTCGAAGTGGAAGAACGGAGATCAACTCCCGCACAATGAAACGGTCGGGCGGATTCGAATGCGTCGGTCGAAGGAGGAGTTGCGCGCGGAAACGATGGACACAGCTACCTCGGATGCCGTACTGCCAAGGGAAACCGAGACCGATGTTCAGAATGCCGACAGGGCGGCTTCGGAGGCATCTTTGCAGTTACCGCTTCCAAGTTCCAGACCGCGAAACGTAGAGGTACAAGTGCATCAACCATAGCGGCTCGGCGCAGATGCAGAAGGACAGGACGAAGACGGAGTAACTGCGACTGAGAGGCCCCGGATGAGAGCGAGCGGGAGGCCGTGGCGGAAGTGCTAGCGGAGCTTCTCGCCGCGGTAGAAGGTACGGTCAGCGGGGACGAACAGCAGAACGAGCCGGATAATTAGTTGGGGTCTATGGTTCACTGCGAAGTCAACCTTGACATCATGCATACAAAGCTGAATACAAATACGCCTGTGAGAGAGATGCGAAGCCAACTTTGACATCGACGGCGGCCAAGCTGTCTGTCAACGTTGACATCTATGGTTCACTGCGAAGTCAACCTTGACATCATGCATACAAAGCTGAATACAAATACGCCTGTGAGAGAGATGCGAAGCCAACTTTGACATCGACGGCGGCCAAGCTGGCCGTCAACGTTGACATCTATGGTTCACTGCGAAGTCAACCTTGACATCATGCATACAAAGCTGAATACAAATACGCCTGTGAGAGAGATGCGAAGCCAACTTTGACATCGACGGCGGCCAAGCTGGCTGTCAACGTTGACATCTATGGTTCACTGCGAAGTCAACCTTGACATCATGCATACAAAGCTGAATACAAATACGCAGATGCGAAGCCAACTTTGACATCGACGGCGGCCAAGCTGGCTGTCAACGTTGACATCTATGGTTCACCGCGAAGTCAACCTTGACATCATGCATACAAAGCTGAATACAAATACGCCTGTGAGAGCCAACTTTGACATCGACGGCGGCCAAGCTGGCTGTCCACGTTGAGATCCATGCAGGCTACGAACGAATATATGCAGGCATGGCCTTCTTGATTACATCTCAGCATCACTAACAAAACATAAATGCTTCTGTGCAGCTGGACTAGGCACTTTCAGACCCACTAGCGTCTCAGTGATACTCCAAGACGAGGAAACATCACCTCGGTTTGATACGTCCACACAGCAAGCCACTCGAGCGCAGCGGCTTCTTGGACTCAAGCTTTATACTCGAGCTCTTTGAAGAAACCCTCCTTGGAATGCTCCCGGATAGCGTTCTCGTCGTACGATCCGTCTGCCTCCATGGCGATGTGGTGTTCAACATGGGAATCGAGAAACGCGTCTAAGCGTTCAATGTCCCACTCGCACAGGCGCTGTCGACGCTTTATCATAGACAGCGTTATCTACACAGAGATCAATGGCACGTTAGCGTTGGGAGTACATCTGGCACTACATATCGCGTGAAATACCTTTGAGGCTTTCAGGGATGCTTGCAGCCACGCGTAGATGTGACTCGAGTCTTCGTCATTCTGAAACTGCGCATACATCTCGTAGAGCGGAAGGGCGGCCAGAAATGCGTCTACATGGTTGGTAGACCTGAATCTAGGCTCGTAAACCTGTTGCATAATAACATTTGTTAGACTACGCCACAGAACTCAAGTAATTCGCATACCCACCCGGTCGCGTGAAGGTTTGCGTACTGGCTGGAGGGTGTGAAAGTCAAGGTACCCCTGATACCATTGAAATCTCTCCAACGTCTAGGCATACATCGGAATTGAGCCATCGTAACGCCACTTGAACACCTAAGATACGTGTACGTACCTCCCCCACCGACTTCGGCTTGCCATAAATTTTCTTGTTGTTTGACGCTGTTCGGTTGACATCGGGCGTGAAAGCCTGTTGTATGCAAGCAGGACGGTTAGATATCAAATAGCAACCACAAATAGAACATACATGCGCACCGGGACAGCCTCGTAGGTGTAGTTAGGGTCCGAGAGAACAAAGTAGGAGGAGCGGTCTACGTCGGTATCTTGATTGCTGAGGTGCCCTTGGCTCTCAGAGCGCCCTCGCGCTGTGAGCTCCTGTTGGTTCGAGCGCTCGTCTTCATCGCTGCTGCTGCCGCCCACAGTGCTGCTGCTGTCGGCCGCCGTGTCGTCGGTGTACATCCTTGCGTCGGCCATGACCTTCTCGGAGAAGATCTTCCCCCTCTCGCAAACACGATGTGTACCACTGAGGAGCGACCGCGACTGTTTGACTTTTGTTTGGCTATCGCTCAATTCTATGGAATGCCTTTATTATTATAGTAGTATTTTACTTGCATGCTCAATGCATCCGCCTAGAAAGACTACTGGTGTGTATTGTAGCCCTCATCGCTAACGCCACCGCCTTACGTGCCACCGTCATTTTGGTCCTCGGCGACCTGCCTGCGCTACGCACTCGGACTTGAGATAACACGATGGACTGCTTGGTCGTCCGACCTCGTCCTGCAGCGTCTTGTGATGGTTGATGCCATCGTTTAGCTTGAACACGCGCTTGTTCTCCTTCATTGACGGCGCCTCACGCGAACGGGTGTTCGTGTGCGCTGACGTATGACCGCCGCCCAACAGATCGGCTCTGAGAATCGCCCCAATTGTATCGATAGGCCTTGGGCGACAGCGCGAAGTATGCTGACGGGCTCGTAGTCGAAGTCTCCCTGCTGCGGCGTCGGGCCTGCTGCTGGGCCTGCATCCTGTTCGAGTCGATGGGACAGCGTGCGCGACGTCGGTGGGTGGCGCTCTCCGGCTCGACTCGATTCCTGCCGTTCGTGCAGCACGAGTTCACGTGCTGCTGGAGCTCACGCACGCCGGGCCATTTGAAGCCGCCGCTATTGGCGCCGTGGTCCAGGGGTTGTAGTAGAGCTTGGAAAGTTTGCCGCTGCGCTGGTGGTGCGACGAATGCGCCTGGTACTGCGAGTAGCCGTAGCCCTGCATGGCGAAGAGGAAGGAGGAAGTCAGGCGGGTGTACTACCGATGGAATGGGGGCTTGTGCCACCAGCCATCGCCTCGCCTGCAGTCGAGAAACACGTCAGCAATGGGGCAACAGGCTGGCTAGAGTGTACGAGATTGAGTTGTTCTGCTTTCGGTTGTGCCTCGTACGTCTCGTCGTCGCGGTAGAAGGCGTCCCTCATGTGTCGTGCCGTGCTTGCCCTGGGATAGTGTCACAGCGGTTGCCGAACACGTCCATCAACCGCGATATTCAGCTCAGAGCAATTCACTCACTTAGCGAATGTTTGCATTATCCTGCGAATTACGCCAAGGTTTTTTCGATCGAAATCTCAACAGAGCTTAATATTACGGCCGTATCCCAGCTTTGATTGGATAAGTCTAGCCAATGAGGTTGAAAATCGATGGAGCCCGAAGGGTCGGCGCCGGCCGCTGGGGACATCGCTTACCCTATCCCTCCAGTATACAAATTCCTATATTAATCTTATCCCTGCAAAATCGGGATAAGAGCGGTCGCCGGTGGGTTAAAAATTTTCACGGTTGGTGAGCGCTCGTTGCCATCGATGCGGCAATGCAGTTCTTCTCACTTTTGCTTTTGCACTCACCCCGCCGGCGGTTTGCTAGCGATTTCACGTCAGTGCTAAGTAAGAGTGGGGAGTCTTTTTTTGGGGCGCGTCTCTCTTCACGTCCGGCGATTTGCTAGACCTTCCACGAACAGAGATGCAATCCATTGTGGGTAGACGGACTAGGGGCGGTCCTATGTGTGAGAATCAGAGCGGTACATCCGAGAGATATTCTCTCTGTGGATTGTACTCGATCAACAATGCGGTGCAAACCCGGGGTTTTTTAACCGTCGAGGATTTGGTGCCAATCGTGCGTCGTTTAAACGCGGCTGCACCCGAGGAAGAAGGGCCAGCCCCCCACGGCGATGAGAGGTACGGGGCGTATTCTATGCAAGCACTGCATGAAGCGCTTCGCGCCAAGGGCTTTCAGCTGCGGTACCTGAACAGTACCCAACACGTTCAACTGCAGTTCGCAAAGGTGGTTCAAGAAGATTCCTAGGTCTAGTTTTAGACACCTTGTGATCATCGGTAGGCCCTTTGGCCAAGAAGAGGGTACCTGGCACTGCATCGCTCGCGCGGCGGTGGGCGACAAGTACTACTTCATCGACTCGGACGAGCTTGTCTACAAGCCAAGTACCGAAGACGGATTACGCCACTTCTTTGCTGATCTGGGCTGTGTTTACGCGGTCGAGCCGGTTAACTACCACCAATAAATCATTCTTGTGCCCTAAACGGTTTTTTATTCTGTAACCTCTTTGCAATCATGAAATATCCTATACGACAGGAACACTCTTCTTTTTTACTATTTAAATGGCTACAGTAAAGATTTAGAGTGGTAGGACACTGCCTCGGGGGTTGTGCAAGATGCTGTCAAATGCATGTGCTGCTTAAGAGTAGATAAATATTATAAAGCTTTGTGGCGTTCCAGCAGTTGCGTACAAAGTCAAATTCACACTACACGCTGTACGCTATGTATTTATCAAAATGCAGTGTGTAGCGGCGCAGATAATTTTATTGTAGCCCCATGGTAGAGGCAATAACTCAACTACTTCCGTGTAAAGAGCTCTTGCGTTTCCCTGGGTGCTGGGTCCGTTACGCCAGCGACAGCAACGCGAGCACGGTACGCGTCTACTAGAGAGTTGAGCTTGCTTTCACGGTAGAACTTGCGCATTTGCTTGAGCACAGCTGATCCACGTTTGCTCTTGACTCCGTGCTCTTCGAAAAACTTGTACATCCCGGCTTCGGCCTCAATCCCGGTACGGACAACTTGGTCGGTGTAGTCAGGGTCCAGCGGGTCCAGCTTGAAGCCGTTCGGTAAGAACAGCTTCATGTAGTTCACGGTGTGCTTGTACGCCGATTTTTTCTGCCGATCCGCACACACGTCCCACATACGTGGTGTTTTGGCGTACCACTCAAACCAAATAGCCGCTGGGCCTTTAGGGAGAGCCTTGCTTCCACACGACTTCGCCACAGGGACGGCATCCTCGCAATGCGCTTGTGGTGCCACCATCGGTGACGGCAAACTTGTGGAGGAGTCCCCCAGGCCAGCGTCGCGTTGACTCTCCAGCTGGGTGACCCGCTCGGTCAAGGCTCGATTCATGGCTATCAGCTCACCGATGATGCAGTTCTGGTGATTGATCAGCTTTTCTTCTCTTGTGAATGCCTCCACGTCGTCTTGACATTCCTCCAGATCCTTTTGTGCTGCCTTCGCCTGTAGTTCAGAGCTCCACGCGAGAACTTGAGCTTTTGGTAAACCCAACGCCATCAGGCATTCACGCATCCGGGTAGCGTACGGGCACATCGGGTAGCGCTCGAGCACCTCGGGAAAATGTTGGATCAGCGCGGCAGTTAGCACTTCAGCGACACGGGCATTGAGCTTCTTCTCAGGGTCTTGGGTGCACACACTTGGCTGGAAAAGCAGATTGCCCAAGCTCAGTGCCTGTTGCCGGCTGGCGGAGTCGAACCAGGAGAGGGTTGGAACCGGTGGCTTCTTGCTGGAATCCCACCCGCTGAGAACGCGCGCTACTTTCTGGTCTTCACTGGTAGTGTTGAACACGTAAGCGAAAGCCTTGTTGGTAGCCGTCATGTTCCACGAACCGCGATCGAAAATCCATTGAGCACTGAGCAGTGGGTCACCGTTTGCATGTTGAGCCCCACCCCGTCGAAACGAGTGAGACGTCAAGTTCGCAGTTGGCACCGCTTTAGCTTGAGCAGCCGACGCCGTCTTGACAACGCGGTTCACGTAGGCGTGGATCTTCATGTTTTCTTCAGGCAGCTTACGCTTTTTCTGGGGCGGCTCACTTGGCGTGTCTTCGTTCTCGCACGCAACAAGAGCTTCAGCTAGTGGCACGTCAACTGGAGCTGTCATACTCTCGTAGCTGCTTGCGGCAAGGTGCGGATGGTCCAGCAACTGAGCGCACGGAGCGTCTTGCATCACCAGGGCCATCGCAATTGCATGGAGGGGACACGTGATGAAGCTGTTCTTGTCGGGAAAGAGAGAGATGCCCTGCTCGTCTGAAGTCTTCACGCGGATGAGCCGAACGAACACAACGCCATCCGCGCTCACAGACAGGTTTCCCTTCACCACGAACCCCAGGTCCGAGGCGCGGCCGAAGGCGTACCACATCAGCGCCAGTAACGCGGCATCTTGGTAGTCCTTGGGGCTGGCGGCATCATAGTACAGTCCGTCCATGAGAATTCGCAGGTCTTCCTTCGTGCAGGCAGGAGCCTTCTTGACCATTCCACCTTCGATGCGCTTCAGACAGTGGCGCTCAAGCGTCTGTCCCATCTTGAGTAGTTTCTTCTCGATGGTGGCTCGGTGGGTCGGGTAGGTGTCGAGCAGCCAGTTCTTCACATGTCGGTAGTAGCTCATGACCGAGTTCTTGGCCAGTGGCTTCCCTCCCCGGCCTTCGACGAAGGCGAGGTGAACGCCAAAGCGGTCCATGAGCTTGACAAACACAGCCCCACTCTCATCATCAGCGAGAGAGGTAGCGATGAAGTCCATGGAGACGCCTTGGGCCGCGACGAAGCGACCGAAGGCGTTGATTGCGGTTTGCAGAGCGCGCTGGGAGTTGACGGGGGCGAGGTCTTGGAGGCTCATACTGCTTCCGAGTGTTCTGCCGGCAAGAGGGCAGATATTCGAGTGATGAGCAGTAGACTAGTGGCTTGTATTGACGCCTTGCATATTTTCGCCCCCGTGCCTACATTATACGTCGGCACGGCGTCGGCACTGTTTTACCCTACACCTAATCAAGCTCATTGGTTGATATTAGGTAAATATAGATGTCATTGGTCAATATACGTCCATTGCGGTCAGCCTGCCTATACTTAAATCAAGTAAAAAAAATGTGTCGGCACCGTCACGATATTTATCCGTAGCGACTCCCACAAATAGATTGACTTGCGCTTGGTATCGCGTGGCTTGCCCTCAACATCAGGAAAGAATTTTGCGAGCGTGTCATCCATGCACTTGTTATCTCAGTAGTGGTTTATTGCAGCCAGCTTCACGAAGTAGGGCTCCGCGCTACGCTTGAACTCGTGGTGATGCTTGCCTTTGCCATTTTCGCTGCGCTTCCTCCCTGGGCGCTGGCGCGCCATTGTTGTTGTGGCGCGCTTCCAACATGATCGCGTTCCCAATATAAGGTAAGCTACACACAACAGTGCCTAACTTAGGCTAAGGCTAGGATTGTCGGATGCTAGAAGTGCTCAACAGTAAAGTGCCACTCTTTTCAATTGGGCGTATCCTATTGGCTGAATTCCACTTGTCGGATGCTAGATGTTGTCGGATGCAAGAAGTATTATACGGTAAAATATTCGATGTACGTGTAAAAGATTTACTAAAGTATAAGAAAACCTGGTAACGTTAGTGACGAATTGCCACGTTGAGCTGGTGGGCCAGATCTGCTGGAATCCACCGACGTCACTTTCGAATTTGCCGGCTTCGACGCGTATAACACCATCACCCCATGGCGCCCAAGACGATGAGCACGCAGAAGAAAGGTGAAGCGGAGCTCAAGGCGGCCGAGACCGAGATGCAAGCAGCGGTGCAGCGGGCCATTGCGGCATTCAACAGTGGGGTGGAGCCGGCACTGCGCGGCATGGCGCTCACTAACGATATGATGGCTAGGACGGCAACGGCGCGGGCGGCGGCAGCGCGTACCAACCCGTCGGTGGAGCCGGAGTATGCGGCGGACATGTCCGTCTACAAAAAGTTGATGGCGGCAGCGCTGGAAGTCAAAGTAGCCTCCCTCAAAGCTGACACGGCGTGCTTGGAAACGCGCAGCGCCTCACCGCTATGATGCGTCGCAAACTGTCGTGGCAAGAGCGCACCCGACTGGTGCACAGTGTTCGTGGTGCCATGCACACCCTGGGAGAGCTCAAGCGCCAGAGTGGCGAGCGCCAGAAGGCCATCGACATCCTGCAAGCGTCACTGGAAAGCTCGGAGAGGGTGAGTGCGGATGAATTTCAAGGTCAAGCGTTGTGAGCATGGAAACCCGGTGGCAGCTTGGAGTTGGCGTCGACGACACAAGTACGTGTTAGGTTTCTCGTAAGTAGACCAAACAATTTAGGTGAAAGAGGTTCTATCGTGCAAAACAAATCTACTTACATGAGATTCGTGCATAATGGTGTTGAGGATTTCCGACCCGAAATTTGAAGCCAGGGCCGTGTTTGCTGGAATCGATCGACGTCACTTTCGCTTTGGCCGGCTTCGACGCACACCTCTCTCTACAACCAACCATGGGGTTCAAAACGCACAACAAAACGCGGAACAAAGCAGCAACGGCAGCAGGCAGCAGCAGCACTACCATTAACAGGACTCAAGTCGGCTGAAGTCGAAATGCATCTAGCGGCATACAGGCAGTCAACAGCGGAGCGCATGCATGGGATCATGACCCAACAGAGACTGTGGTGCACGCGGATGGGAAGGTGGAGTATGGGATGAATATGTCTGTCTACAGACAATTGGTCGCTACGGCAGCGGGCATGAAGGCAGCCTTCGCAAAAGGTGGATGCGGCGCGTTAGGGGGAGCAGTGCATGAGTCGTCTCACTGCTACGATGCAGGCCGAACTGCCGCCGCAAGAGCGCGCTCGACTGAACAAGAGTGTACGCGAAGCGAAGATCGACCTGCAGACCGACCAGCTCAAGCGTATGGCTGGAGAGCGGAAGGATGGTCTTGCGAGCCAGCTTCAGAACATCGAAAAGATTACTGGGGTGAAAAAGCTGCAGGAGCATGGATCGTTGTCACGGACTCGGGGTGATATCGGGGCGTGGAGCTGGCAAGGGCTTACTAGCTGACCGATTTAGCTGAAGTTCTATTGCCAGCCAAATAGCAACACTCAACGAGCATCCATGAATTTAAGGTTCGTGCAGAGCCATTTACATGTAGTAGTAGTATATTATCAAGCCCGAAAGACCCACCAAGTACATGACGACTCAGCCACGGAAACGTGGCTGAGTCATCGGTGCCGCGTCGATCTGCGTTCAAAACCTACCTAGGTAGAGTTTAGAACCGAAGATCCCGGACGCTAAAATGTCAGCACTGCTGACATTTTAGCTGACTCAGCAGTCGCGGAAGTGATGGCATGGTATCCATTCTTGAAAAGGTTGGGCGCGGATGACGAAGATGAGGGCGTCGACAGATACAGATACATGTAGCTGCTGATGGCTGTCGTCGTGCTCATCTGTCAGATGCCTCCCCGGGCTCATGCGCCGAGTCGATTTATAAGAGGCCAGACAGCGTGCGCGGCTTTCGTAGCAGCGCATACCATGGGGCGCCACAACGGACCCTTCCGAGCGGTACGGTATCCCTGTGCACCGCGCCCACGCGTAGACAAAACCATGGCAGTTCGTTGGCGTTCGTGCGCGCAGCAAACGGTCGGCCAGTAAATTGACTCGAGCGCAGTAGCTGCAGAGGGCAAGGCTGATCCCAGAGCGGGCGAAACTGCACTGCTGGAGTGTTGAGGCGCGACGGACCAGAAGACTCAAGTTATCCTTGAGTCAAGTATAGTAATACTTATTCACAGTACGGTAGATGTCCTCGGCTCAACTCTACGTGAGGCTACTTCGGACCGCATACAGATCCAACGGTGCTGGACCAACGCAGAGTACGTCGTTGTGCGAGGACGGCACCTCACACGATGAATGCGTCGACCGACATGCTTGCATGAACCTGCCCCACCAGATGCAGACCCAGATTATTTGGTCCGCGCCCGTGGCCACGAGCGCAGCCCAGCTGGAAGCGCAGCAGTCTGTCACGTCACGGAGTCCACGGAAGAGCAGTAACAAACCGGCGAGGCCCATGCGGCACCGGAGCATTCATAGCTGACGGACGGATCTGCCTCTTGCAGGTTTGCAGACTCCGAGCTGCTCCAGGAATGGCTGGCGCTCGGCCATCGGAGCCATTTCGGGCGCGGCGCTTATCCCGGGATGCTAGCTGCTGCGGCCGGAAGGCGTAATACACTCGCCCCATCAAGACAGCAATCCCAGCGCCCAGCCCTTGGCCGTCAAGACGGAGCAGGGCCTCCGTCTTTCAGCTCGCCCTCGCGGCGGGCATTTATTTCGGGGAGAGTCTTGTCAACGCAGACCGTCAAAATGGGCCGGGGCAATTGGAAGTCATGAGGGCAAGCCCGCCCGCAACTCGAAATAACCAGCCGCGCAGCCTTCACCGAAGGCGCTGGCAAGCGTACGCCAGCCTTTGGCTGTCTGCGACGCACACTCAGAGCAGCAACCCGCAGCCGCCGGCGCGGGCTGTCGCTGCTTCAGCTTGCACCTGGCATCTTGCAGTCCATGATCCGACCCGCGAACTTTCGCTGAAGCCACGCGCGCCGTGCACGCGGCGGGCACCGTCAATGCCGGCAAAGTCGCAGTCCACGAGCCAAGCTGCCTTGCATCGCCGCTGCACCATGCAGGCGACCGGGCCTGCTGGCCAGCCACCAAGCAAGCCATTTGTTGCCCTGAAGCTGCGCTGGTTGAGCTTATGACACGGCGCCGTTTCTCTCCTGCGCGGAACGTTCGTCCGCAGCGGCTGGCGCATCTGCTCGACACTCACATGCGCACAGAGAACGGCCACCCTCTATCCCTCTTACTACGATGAACGAAATTAGCTACCCATTACGTATTGCAATAAACTAATTGATTTATTAGCCTTTAGACGCGATAATAAATATTATCCTGTGAATCAGATACAGCAGGTGTCCGAACTGACTCCTCCCGGTCCGGCCCGTCTGCCGTCGCCTTCCGCGAATCGTGCAGCGCCGCACTCGAGCATTAGCGCCTCAGACCGCAAGCTGCCGCGCGCCTTCCAGCCTCCCCCCACACGCGCTAGGCAACCTCGAGCGCCCGCAAAGCAAGGCCCGCTGGCCACCTGCACTCGGCCAAAAAGATCGACGGTCGGCCTCGCATCGCATCGCAGGAAACGCCAACCCTCGCCGCTGCTTCTCATTGTAGAACTCGCCGCGCTACCCCGCAGGCCAGCAAGCAGCGACCACAGAGCAGCAACTCAACTCAACTCAACTCAACGCAAACTTAGCCGCCAGCGCGTTCCCGCCTGGCGTTTCGAGATCACCATTACAGCACAGGACGACCGCCGCACCATGGGCAAGTGGACCCTGCAGCGCAGGCGGTCCCAGAGCGAGCTGCCGCGCCTGCACGAGCTGGAGCGCGCCGTGCAGGCCGAGATCACGGACGTGCGCGGCCGCGAGGAGCTGTTCCTGCGCTCGACGTCGGAGCTCACGGCGCTCATGAAGAAGCTCGGCCGCTCGCAGGGACGCGCCTACTTCCGCTACGTGCTGCGCGACGTGTTCGGCGAGAAGTCCCGACTGTACGAGGCGCGCGGACCGCCCGCGCCCAAGCAGGTGTGCGCGTACACCAAGAGCGTCATCCAGCGGCTGGCCAAGGCCATCCACTTCGCGCCACTCGTGCTGCGCGCCGGCTGCCACTACATGCTCACGGAGTTCCGCAAGGCCTTCCCGGAGTGCAAGCACGACGCGCGCATCGTCGTGGGCAGCCTGCTCTTCCTGCGGATACTGTGCCCGGCGCTCATCAAGCCCGAGATGTTCGACTTCCCGGCACACACAGCGCAGTCACTGCCCATGGGCGTGCAGATCGCCAAGATCCTGCAGCACACGCTCAGCGGCACGCCCGTGGGGACAGCGACCCCGCCTTCAATGACAGCAACAGCTTCATTTATGCCTTCCAGCCGTACGTGGCCAACTTCCTCGTGCGCGTCCCCCAGATCCGGTCTGCGTTCGGTAATGAAGAACCGCAGCAGCTACAAGTGCCCGCCGCGCCGGCCTCCTGGGACTGCAGCAACGTGGCGCCGATCACGCCCACGACCCCCACAGGAGCCGATAACTGGCAGCCGTCACCCCGCGCCGAGTCCTGGGACGCCCACCGTCCCGTGGGCAAGATGCGCGGGCTCTCCATGAGCTCCAACGACGCCATCAAGAACAAGAAGAAGTTCTCGCTGCGCTTCTGGTCGCGGGGGCCCGACGGCATTAGCCAGCGACCCTCGCCCTAGGCGCCGGCAGCGCGCGTTTAGTCAGGATAGGAACACAACCATTATTTAATCCACCACCGTCGGGGACACCTCGCCACCTCCACATCCATGTCTTGCATCCATCTTTCCTAAGATCCGAGGAAGCGCTGGCGCCACTAACGCCAAGCGACGTCATCGCGCCAACATGATTCACGGGATCCCGATCAACAAGCGCCGAACCTTCCGGACACTCTATTATCTTATGCAGGTGTCATCCCCCTTTGCCTAGACGCAATACCAGACTAAGACCTCCAATATCGAATATCGAAACGGACCGCTTGGGTCTGAGCCATTGCTTGCTGCTGGTGCAAGGCTCAGGTTGGCTCGAGCCGAGCCGCAGCCGCAGCAGCAGCACAAGCCGCTGCAAATGGACAACATCACCGCCGAGCTGACGTGCGCACAGGGCTGCCGCGCCGGCCGCGTTTATGTGGGGCCGCGGACGGAAGCGTGCTCGCGATCGCCGCGAACGGGGCCGGCGAGCTGCCGCTAACGCACGCGCGATGGGGGCTCCGCGTGTGCGCGCATGCAGTCACGGTGCGTGGGTGGATGGATGGATACATGCCGTTCGGGCGGCGTTCGCGCGGGTGTCGTCAGAGCTGACGAAGAGTGATGGCGTGGTTGCACTTGCCCTTTCCAGAGTGTGTGCGGCGTTGAAGCTGGCGAGGACGCGCTGCTGCTGGTCGGCAGCGCCGGCGGAGAGCTCGTGGTGCTGCGCGAGGAGCTGGTACGGCAACGAGAAGGATGAGAATGCTGGAAGATGCTGAGCTGACGGCTGTGTTGCTGGGTGTGGGCAGGAGGTGCGGCGGTTCCAGTTGGAGAGCGCCGTGCAGCAGATTTGCTACGATCGCGACGGGGAGTTCATTGTGGGGGACGCGCTCGGCAACTTGTACGCGGTGACGCAGTACGAAATCCTCTGGAAGGTGTGTGTGTGTGTGTGTGTGTGCTGGGGGGTACACGCGTCCATGACTTACCCTTGTTGTTGCTTTGGTCATCAGAGGCGGCTTCCAGCTATTGCCCCGAGATACGATGACGGTGAGGCAGAGTGCTTCTACCCGGCAGGTGCCCAGCCTTCGGTGCGCGCAATCGCGCGCGCCAAGCTGTTGGACGTGGAGAAAACGTTGTCCAACTACGTTTTGGTGGCCACAGGCCAGAAGCACTTGCTCATGACTCATCGTGGCAAGGAGTTTGGAGTCATTCCTGCTCGGACGCCAATCGCAACCCTCGCGAGCTTTTCAGTCGGCGATGAAGACGTCGTGCTGGCAGCTGGAGAAGAAGGGTGAGATGCGGGCTGCCGGTACTGACATGCCGCGTTTAAACTTGCTGATGGATGATTTTGCTGCATTGCAGGGTTATCTATCGCCTTGTACGCTATCGAGACAAGGTGCCAAAGGATATGCCAGCAGTTCGCTTCACACTAGAGGCGTGGACGCAAGTCTCATTCCCCGTTGCCAAGCTGCTGCCTGTTAAACAGTCTACAGACGCGAAAGCATCAGAGTTCGCTTGGGTCTGCCTGGGTTCGGATGGCGAAGTTGCTTTTTTCCGAGGCAAAGAGCGTCGAAAGCAGTGGGGTGCTGGATCATTTGCCAGTACTCAATACGTTGAGCTTGGATTCCCTGTCGATCTGACCATGGTAAAGGGAGCAGATACCGATGCGAAGGCAGCCATCGTGTTCCCCGACAGAATACACGTGCTCTCTATCGAGCTCACAGGCTAGTAGCAGCGGCAAACTCAACACGCCGTAAGCATTCGAGCGTATTATCAAACATGAATTCATTGCGAGCTTTCAATTATTGGGAGTCTACTTTGACTCAACTGGTTTGCTGCTCTTTAGCATTGGGACGCCGAAAGAGGACCAGGTTTTTCCCATCAAAAGGGAGGAAAGCCTTCTCGATATCTGGGTGCTTGGCCGTGAGGTACTGGACCAAGTTTTCGTACGACAGCACCTTGCTGCCATCCGCGAGTCGGCGGTCGGGAAACTTCTGGCCGAAGACGCAGCATGGTACGACTGCGAACGGCTTGTTAAACTTGATGGCGACGTCGAAGATGGAGTCGGTGGCCTCATCGGGGTGCATTCCGAGCAGAAGCGAAGCTTGTTCTACGAGCTGGACGTTGCTGTCGTCCTCAAGGAAAGTATCCATGTTGAAGAGCGTGGTAACTTGCGGCACGAGCGATTCGGTAAGAGGCGGTTCTGCTTCGCCCGACTGCTTGCGCTCCTTCTTCTGCTTCTTGAGGTATTTGTGTTGCATCTTTGAAAGCTTCATCGGACGCTGCGTGCATGAATCTTCGTGTTAGTCTCAAGTTACACATGGCAACTTCAACGCAGGACTTACGGGTTCGATGAGGGTGCACGGTAGTCGT
This sequence comes from Phytophthora melonis, assembly GCA_024211575.1. Taxonomy (NCBI): domain Eukaryota; phylum Oomycota; class Peronosporomycetes; order Peronosporales; family Peronosporaceae; genus Phytophthora; species Phytophthora melonis. The sequence continues at coordinate 782,607 of JAMXKT010000068.1, forward strand.
CGCTTGTTCCACAGCTCGAACGACACACTGCCGCGACCTCCTCCACGACGCCTTTGCCCGACGCGAGGAACTCCGCACCGAACGTCTCGACCAGCCATTCGACGAACACCTGAGCTCGCTGCTGCTTTCCAATTTTCCCGTGCGGGTCCAGCGGATCTTCCTCGATGTGAGCGCGAACTCGCTTGAGCTGAAGCCTTTCCTTCAACCACTTGGCGCGTTCGACCTTTCGGTCGGCATCGCTGACGTGGTAAAACTCGCACTTGTCGCCGTGCTGACAAGTTTTCGAGTTGATCCAGAACTTGCAGTGCACTCGCTCCCCCGTAGCCGTAGAGGTACCGTTCTCCACTGTCTCTGCATCGACTTTTTCGCTTTGCTTGCCCTCTTCACTCTGCTTGCGCTTACTTGTCGTAGCCACAACTGTCGGCAGCGGGAGGAAAGTCACCCCCGGGTTGTCATCTTTCCACGCTCGAACGACAGTAATATCCCGCGCGTGCACCAGAATCGCAGCGCCGTGCTCAAGTCGCTCCACAAAACCGTGGACGCGAACGACGTCGCCGACCTTGACTCGGTATCGGATGGCGTCCACCTGCTCGCAGGACAACTGGCCGTCTATGATCTTGAGGATCACCTCGAGTCGCTCGCGCTCGCCATCGGAGCCCGTCCTCCGACGCCAAGTCGAAGAAGGAGCATTTGCGACTAATACGTCGCTGGTGCATCAATTGACCCTCCACGGTGAGGTCGGCTTGTCGGGTCTGGTCATCGGTCCATTGCGCCACCTCCTCTCGAAGAGCTGCGAAGCTCGACCACACCATTTTCGATGGCTACAAAAGAGTACAAAAAATGAGGAATAAGCTTTCCTGATTGGCTAGTAAGTTTGTTTTTTTTGAGTAGTTTTGTTATAACCGACAAGTATTATTTGGCTAGCTGGCTGGCTCACGCAATGAAGACCCCGTTGGCGCGCAAGTGGACTTGGAGGTGCATGGTGACCTCCTCGTGGTGCGAAAGAAATGGGAAGTCACCTCCATTCTTCAGCATCGCCTAGGAATGTTTTTTGGAAGTTAGTTTCTGTTGTTGTTTCGAGTGGGAGACGATGTGGATTTTTAGCATGATACCTGCTTGGCGCGAGGGTAGCGACAACCGATCTGGTCTTTGAGGCTATTTGGAAGACTGGTATCTTCGTAGCTCTGCATGGGTAGCAAGTTAGTGAGAACACTTCAGTAGAGCAAGTATGAAATGCACTTACGTCAATGAAAGTGATTTTTTCATCATGCAGGAAGATTTTCCAGCTCTCAGGATCGCAGGACAAGCAATTGAGGGTCAAGCGCGACGCAATTTCTTGTTGAGACAGAGAGTCTAGCTGTAATGGCGAATACAACATGTCAGATGACGTGCATTCTTTTCCCAACGCAGTAAAAGCACACGAAAGCTTCTCACCTGCTCCATCATGTATTCGATCGCTTCATTCTGGGCGTCTAAGCGAGGAGTCGGTTTCGGAAAGCGCTCGAGGATGTATCTAACATCGACAAACCAAAACAGCAATGGCTTACTTCAGCTTTCGCCCATGTCCGTCGAACGGCCAGCAAAGTATAACAACTTTTCACTTACTTTCTCACATAGAAGTCTGGCATGTACGGAAGCCTGCAGTTGATACAGCGTATCAGGTAATGAGTGTGTCATAACTAAAATGAAGCTCGTGGTCACTTACATTTTGATGCAGGGGGCGTTCGCGCCGTACACTGCGGTATCGCAAAATCCTTGCGTCATGGCCAAGGACGCTACTCGTTGAGGGTAAAGCGACATATAGCGCTGCGCACAAGAGTACGTTGTATCGGTAAGAATTGCAGGATACTTTTAGCAGTGTGTTTGTGTTTTTGGTCAGTCTTACCTGTATCAGGTACGCGCCCAGTGACACCGCGTACACGTGGATCTAACACGAAAACGGAAATCTATCAGTACAATCAATACCTTAGGCTCTCAACCAATTGTTATTAGCACCTCAGACAGATTCATCGCGTTGAGAAATCGGTCGAAGCTGTGGATCCACTCCTCGTGCGTCCAAACAACGGGGTGCTGGATCTGTACAAGCAGCCCATCGCAACACGTCAAGCAACAAGCGTAAAATACCAGAAGTACACATCATTTAGTTGGAATTCTTACCGCTAGGACGCGGTAGCCTTTTGCAGCCAGTTCTTGCAGTTGGAGGTGAAAGCAGCGCGCGACGCCGCTCGTCCCGGGAAGACACACCAGTGGCGGCAGGCCAGCGTTCGCATCGCTCAGCCTACCCGAGTCGTAGTACTCCCACGTGTTGCCGTCGTACGTGGTGATACGTTGGCGCGCGGTCTGCTGCAAGAACTCCTGCTCGCTGCGCTTGAGAGGCGACAGCTCGGTCGACTTCATGCAGACCGATGGTTGTCAAGAATGGTATCTTCCGGCTCGGGGGTCGCGACTCAAAATATTTCGAAGGCTTTACTTAAGGACGACACCCTTTCGGTATTCAAGCTCCGGGTACCTGACCCAAGCAGGGGCAGCTTATAGTTAATGCGAGCAGGTCTTGAGCACATCAACTTACAGAGATGCGAAGTACTAAGTAGACCTTCCTAGCAATGAAGCCGTCATCTTACTGCTAAGCACATATATTACGGATACTTAGGTAAATTACTTTGGATAATGACTCACTAAATGAACCGCTGGACAGAGACAACCCAGTAATTCTCAATAGTCTTCCTTGGGCACAGATTCGCGTGAACCAGTGGCAAAATGGAGCAGCGCATGGTGGATCCGCAGCTGCTGAAGACGGTCAAGTACCTCGAGACGTGGCGCGTGCTCTCGCAGGACGAGCAGGCGCTGGTGAAGAAACTCTCGGCCGCGCTCTCTGCGCTGGACTCGGAGGAGACTCTGATGGAGGCGACCATCGCCACCCTGGACTCGTTCATGACGGAGATGAGGTCGGTGGGGATATCTGCCAGAGAGGTGGCAATGGCGGAGACGATGGCGCGTCGACTGACGGCGGGAAGAGGGCGCTGGTGACGGCGGAGAGGGCCGTGGTCGACGCGCAGACCAAGATGGACGCGGTGGATCCCATCGTCGCCCAGTTGCGAGCGCTAATAGCGAGGCTGTTGCCCCAATTGCCCGCTAGCGAGTGGCTTCCCCAACCGAACGAGCTCCAAATGGTGATTGCAGACATGCAGCAGAAGCAAGCGGGCGTTGTCGAGAGCATCCAAGAGATGCGAGCAGCACTGACGCTGATGGAGGGGCTCACTGTGGAGGCTCGAGCCATGACTTTCGGTCCGTAATGGTATGGAGGAGAGTGGAGTGTAACCACCCGACAGGTCCACTTGCTTTGATTGTTGCCGCCGGCGAGCGGGATTCATGTTGCAGGATAGGCTCAGAAACAAAAGTTTCGTTTTATTGCGGTCATTTTGCAATGGTTGGACGAGTTATTTTGCACTGAACTAGCCGGAGAGCTTGCTCATGGTTTGCGGTGCTGAGGGCAGTGCTTGCAGCATAATTCCTTCAACTATGGTAAGTTACAGTAGTCCAAGTGTAATGACGCATTATCGAAATGTTGTTTGGTTGTCGTTCCAGGAATTTGGCGTGCTCTTCCGAAGCTTTCATTATCGAAATCGCCAACTTCATCCCGCACTCAGACCTTTTCGTCATGGCATACCAGTTGTCAGCAGCGAATCAGCAGCAATTGGTTGCCGCCAACTCGGCGGAGGCGGCGCTGGGGGACACACTTCTTCGGGCGATAGAGGCTTCCAACAGTGCAACAGAGGCGGCACAATGCATCCACGACTCAATCGCCCCCATGAACTGTTATGTCGACGCGGTATCGACGAGTATGGGGCATGATCACTTCAGCTACTGGATCGATACAGCGACCTTCGCCCACTTGGCTAGCTGGACGGATGCCATGCGAGCAGGGCTGGACAAGGCGGAGACGGAGCTGCTGGAGGCGAAGCAACAATTTCTGTTACTGGCTACGTCGACGCAGTCCAGTTTACCGGCGTATGATCACATCAGGGTGGTCAATCTGATGGAGACGGCACGAATTACAATAAGAGAGCTTTGGAATCACACCAAAGCGCAGCAGCAGGAGGTCAACGCGTTTCAAGCGATACTGAGGCGAGCTGAAACGGCAGTTTGGCTTTGATCGCCAACATGAGCACCAAGCGGGGGTCAATAAACAGCGGGTGGCCAGTGTTATTGCGTGAGTCGATGGTCGCTGAAGCATTGTAGGTAGAGAATATTAAGGAACACACCATTTAATTAGTGAAGCATGAAGGTTAGACAACATGTTGTTCCGTTTTCATCTGAGGTGAACCGAATCCAGACAAAAAAAGCTAACTTATAAGGAAGTTTGTGGGATAACTTTGCGGGACTCGGCGGAAAGGTTCGAGCCATGACTGTCGCCAACCCGTTCTAGCAGGGAGGATAGCAGTTAATACATTTTTTGCGGTGGTGAGGTGCATTTTAAGCCACACCGACCACATGTAATCATGGTTAGTTCAGCGTTCGAGTTCTGCTCTTAATGTAAGCCTGATACCTAAGTTGCTTTTCACCCATTACTGTCACAATACTATTCATTTCATCATAAGGACTGAGACGCAATGTTGGAACATCCCGACTCTGGTACTTATGTATTAATGGCAAAGCCTTACGAATCGCGAAAATCTGGAATGGACACTTCTCACATCCAGCAACAAGAAGCAGAAATGATGCGGAATGCATTCGTGTTTAGAGAGCCCATGACGACGGCAGACACTGTGGTGTTAATTGCTTCACCGCTGGCTGCGCTCAGTTTGTGTTGGAGACGAAAACTGTTCAAACTGTTCCGAACATACCGAGCGATGCGATACGAATTAAGCAAGAGGATGACGCCGAGGCAACAACGAAGACTACACTGTATATACGACGCATCCACATGTACCTACAATACGGAGGATATCATCCCCCGGTAAGGCGACGACACCTTTGTAGTCATCCTGGATGTACCAAGTTTTATCAAAATGGTGGCAAGTGTTGTGGACACGGTGGGGGTCAGGCTCGTATTGAGCTTGGGAAGATTGTCAGGAGGACACTAACTGATCTCGCAAACACCTTTCTGGAGCTCGTTAGGCTTGACTTTAATTTATTTTCTACTTTCCGACTTTTCTGTGCTCATCCGGGATGCTCGAAGATAAGTGTTAGTGAAGGCAAATGCTGCGCACATGGTGGAAAGCGGCAATGCTCACATCTAGGATGCACTAAACATCAAATGAGTTGGGGTAAGTGCTGCGCGCATGGTGAAGGGCGGCGATGCAAGCACCAGGATGCATGCTGCTGGGGGAGGGGGGGGGGCAATTGCGTTGCGCATGGTGGTGGGAATCGTTGCAAACACCCAGGATGCACGAAATATGGGTTATCTGGGGGAAAGGGGGAAAATGCGTAGCACATGGTGGGGAACAGCGCTGTACTCAACCCGGGTGCAATAAGCATGCTCCAACTGGAGCTAAATGTAGTGCGCATGGTGGTGGGTATCGGTGTTTGCATCCAGGGTGCACGAAGCTTCGACGACGAGGGAAGCTTTGCATTGCGCATAGTAAGGAGGCAACAAGTACGAAGTAGCTTTTTATTCGTTCCGATGCTTTGTTGAGGACAAGAGGCTGATCTTGATTAACTGTCTGTAGAGGATAGCATGAACTTGGTATTCTTTTCAAAACTATTAGCAGCTCCCCAGATCTGAAGTATACTGAGCAAATACGATGCAAGCGAAGCGAAACTAGATTGTCTTCGACTTGGCTGGGAACACCTGTGGTATAATACGCTGCGTGCTGGTACCGGTGCTAATTGCCGTGATAAGGGAGAACTGTGGCCCGCGTGATTCAGTTCACTTTCTGAAGCTGGTGCATGGGGCTGTTGATGTCGATGTACATTTTCTGGCCATTCTGGTTGCGCAGTTACGCGTTACGGTCACGCAATTAATCCGTTGGGAGCTGTCCACTCCCTCATTCTTCGGGTGTTCCCAGTATAAACATATATATTTTCCTGTTGAGCTTCTTAGCACAGTCATTGAGAGTACTTCAGGGGATTTTCATGGTGAAACGGGTAGATTTTGCCGATAAATTATGATTGCTTCGCTATGCTTGAACCTTACAAGCCTGCACCGTATCCACAGTGGTAAGATAGCATTCTTCGATACTTAGAACAGTTCAACGTTGCAGTATTTCATGCAAAACCTTTTTACAACTTGTAGTGACGAATTACGAAATTGCAGTCCGTAGTGACAAATTATGATCTTAAAGTTGACAATCGTTCTTTTTGTGTGTCATATCCGGAAATTCGGGGTATGGTCCGGGGAGTTCGCAGTTCTCAGGGGTGAAAAGATACCAATGTGGAGTTTTGATAGCACGGACACCCCGCTACAATCAGCAACTGTGACTTACTTGACATATATGTACAACTGGGGCCCAGCGAAGCCTGAGATAGGAGGATTTTGAAATACGGGTACTTCAAATAGTTTTTTACTCCAAAGATGTTTATGTTCTATTTTAGTAAGGAAGTACGTACCGTATATTACGATGCACCAGCATCTTCTGCGCCTGCTTCGCAGCCGCAGCATTTGCCCCGTGCCTAACAGTCAAAATTGAATAAAATAAAAAAACTCCACTGCCGCACTAAAGGCACAACCTGTGTACGCCGCCTCGAGGCCTCACTGGCAATGATAATGAAATGGTGTGTCGGGCAGGTCGAGCACGAGTACTATGCATGCTTTGCAATTGAATGTGCAAGTTGAAGTGGGAATAACGCGTGAAAGTCGTTAGAATGTCGTTCGATGATACTCGCTCCTCGGTAGTTCTTCGAAACTGCGAATTTCCAAATTCGCAGTTTCGAAGAACTACCGAGGAGCGAGTATCATCGAACGACATTCTAACGACATTCGCATAAGCCAAATTCATTTGGCTTATGCGAATGTCGCTCGATGAGACACTGGCTTGCGGTGGATGTCGTGAGAATGTCGCTCGATGACAAACTCGCCTGGGTGCGCTCGCCAGCAACAAGGTTGGCCGCTGGGCACGTGGAGTGGTTCTACGCGAGGTGGATCAGATCCAACAAAGGCAAGCAAATATCGTGCAGATGATGAAGGAAGTGCAGGGTGCGGTGGCAGACTGGGAGGCCCTCGCGAGCCTCGGAGGAAAGGTTCAAGCCTTGAACATCGCTAACCCGTTGTAGCTTGAGGAGAAGGTAGTGTATGTTTTAAGCGCTGTTAGTGCTAATGAGACGCGTTTAAGCGGCACCGACCACAAGAAACTGTGGTTAGCTTGCGTTTGAGTCCTACTATACATTAGAGCGCAGCATATCTAGCTTATTCCAACACGGCAGTACATAACTGCGCTTGGGCTTTGAAACACATTATTGATCCAGCAGAAGATGAAAAAAATACACTTGAAGTAATATTCTTCTCAATCTAAAGTATGCGTAAAAAAATTCTATCTTCTCTGTCAACCGTGCGAGTGGAAAGAAATGTCGAGAACAACATTATAAAGCTTTCCGGAGCATGGAGTTTAGCGTTCATCTAAATATACGTCGCCACCACGCTGAAACTTCCCCACCGCGCTGGAGAAGTTTCAGCTTCATGGATGTCCCGCTATATAAAATACGACCTCATGAAGCGCGAAAGTCTGTACTTACTACGCTTCCCGCATCCAGCACCAGGGGCCAGAATGACGCGGGATGTATTCGTGTTTGGAGACGCCTTGACGACGGCAGGTATCGTGATGCCAATCGCTTCACCGATGGCTGCAGTCGGTCCGATAGCTGTATCGTTGGAGACGAAAAATACCCCAAACATACCGACAGAAACGATACAAACGAAAGAGGAGAACGACTCTGAAGACTATATCCGACCTGCACGCGAGAAGTACCAAGCGTCCCAACACCGTAGACGCAGCAGAAGACGTTGAAGGCCATCTTGACGCAAGATTCTTGCGACCCTCCAGTGTGAGGAGCTTGTCGCCGCACTTGCCCATGACTGTCGACGGACGCGGGTGTCGGTCCGGAAGTTGAAGGGGTGGTTATAATATACTACCACAGTAGTACATGGAGGATATTGCGTGACTTCATCATCGAAGGATGTCGAGTGTATTGGTCTCAACCAAACCAAGATCGGCGATAATTAGCGTTACTACTGGTATTACCTTCAATCTTAGAAGTCGAGTCGTGCCATTTAGAGGTTGTGCATGGGTGCATTAAATTAATGAAGCTGAGGCACGACGCCGGGCAGCAGGGTAGGGGCGAGCGTAGCACGTAGGTGGCCGATGAGTTCACCAGCGCGTAACTCCGATGCGCAAGTCCAGATGCCGACGGCGCCAGGGAACGCAGGCACATTGCCAGGGCGAGTCCAGGAGGAATGACGACTGCAACCGGGTCGACTTTCATTGCCTGCAGGTTGAAGATAACCGTCGGTGGGTCAAGCAGCTTCGCGAGTGCCGGATACTTGGTGCCCAGCTCGTCCAGCAGATGGATGATCTTTCGCCCAAGGTCGATCGCGCGACCGTCGACTTGATGGAGCGTGCCAATGCCCTGCATGAACGACAGCACTGGCCACAGCTTGAACAGGTGCTTGGCGATGGTGCAGGTCATGAAGTTTTGAGGGAAAGAGTCTCGCACGGCGGCCTCGATCTCTTCACTCGTCCTCCAGACAACGCCGCTTGGTTGAAGACAGTCATCACGACTGAGGCAGTGCTCACGCACGTCGACCTACAGAAAAGGTTAGAGAGCAGAGGTTCGACAGACGGCGAGTAGCAATCACACACATACCTTCTCAAGACGCTTGATCAGTTGGACGAACTTGGTTTTGATCTTCAGGCTCAGGTAGTTACTGGGAGGCGCATGGCGCATAAGGAAGTGGCAGCGCTCGATGACATCCTCGTCGGTGAGCTCTTGAGCGCGCTTGAACTCACTGAAAAACGTGAGCGTTTGGGCCTCGGTGAGCTTGGGGATATCTTGCCAGCGATGCCCAGGGATGTGGCCTGGGAGCACACTTGCTTCTCGCGATTCCTTATCCACGGTCGAACGTGTGCATAGACGGCGGTAACGTACGGTACAAGTTGTACTACAACCTGTATCTATGTCTACACTAACCCTAAACCCTAAACAAGTTGTACTACAACCTGTATCTATGTCTACACTAAGTGCGAGTGCCACAACTAACAGTAAGCAAAGCAACATGTGGTAAATGCCACTTTTAAAAAGGTCAGACCATTTCTACTGTGAAGAAGACTTCTCTTCGCTGCCCGTTGTGAAATATACAAGGACGACGATGGAGCAGATGCACAGCGGCCACGAGGAGGGCGATCAATCGAATAAGGAACAGCGAGATGCAAGTTTGCTCCCACACCATATTAGCGGGAGAGATATCCCTCGTAACGCCAAGCTCACCGAGGCCCAAACGCTCACGTTTTTCAGTGAGTTCAAGCGCGCTCAAGAGCTCACCGACGAGGATGTCATCGAGCGCTGCCACTTCCTTATGCGCCATGCGCCTCCCAGTAACTACCTGAGCCTGAAGATCAAAACCAAGTTCGTCCAACTGATCAAGCGTCTTGAGAAGGTATGTGTGTGATTGCTACTCGCCGTCTGTCGAACCTCTGCTCTCTAACCTTTTCTGTAGGTCGACGTGCGTGAGCACTGCCTCAGTCGTGATGACTGTCTTCAACCAAGCGGCGTTGTCTGGAGGACGAGTGAAGAGATCGAGGCCGCCGTGCGAGACTCTTTCCCTCAAAACTTCATGACCTGCACCATCGCCAAGCACCTGTTCAAGCTGTGGCCAGTGCTGTCGTTCATGCAGGGCATTGGCACGCTCCATCAAGTCGACGGTCGCGCGATCGACCTTGGGCGAAAGATCATCCATCTGCTGGACGAGCTGGGCACCAAGTATCCGGCACTCGCGAAGCTGCTTGACCCACCGACGGTTATCTTCAACCTGCAGGCAATGAAAGTCGACCCGGTTGCAGTCGTCATTCCTCCTGGACTCGCCCCTGGCAATGTGCCTGCGTTCCCTGGCGCCGTCGGCATCTGGACTTGCCCATCGGAGTTACGCGCTGGTGAACTCATCGGCCACCTACGTGCTACGCTCGCCCCTATCCTGGTACCCGGCGTCGTGCCTCAGTTTCATTATTTTAATGCACCCATGCAAAACCTCTAAGAGCATCTCCAGCGGCAAGTCTTAAAGTCTTAACCTAAAAGTAAGGCTTGAGTTCGAGTCTTAAGCTTCCAACGGCAAGTCTTAACCCGAGTCTTAACTTTATCCTCTGTGACTCTTTAACTCAGCGAGGTATTCGATTTCGTGCTGTTTAAGCTTAGACATGAGGATCTGCATGTCAACCATGCCAACGACTCGCAGTCCGTAATACTCAGGTCGTTTGGGTTTTAAAGGATTGTGTGGTGTACACAACTTAACGAGACCAAGATGAACCGATTAGTGTTCGCACTTACCCTTACCGGTAAGACTTACCCCGGTTAGTTTACGGAAAGTAAGCGGGAACTTTTTTTAGGTTACCGGTTATTGGAGTTAGAGATAAGAATGCCAGAAGGCTACGGAATAGCGAAGCGTGTGCCCTCCAATCCTCCGTCCGAGCAGTTTGCTCTTTCACTCTTCGTTCTTCGTCTTCCAGTTAAGACATCGCCGTCCGTTGTAGAAGTTCTCTTCAAGACATACTCATCCGAACGGCTCGACTACCATGCGCGTCTGCGTCCCTGGAGGGAAGACCCGTTCTTTCTTGGATGCATTCCAACGATCTACACCACCTGCACAACCTACCAAGTTCGACATTGCTGTTTACCTGACTCGCATCGGTTCCTCGCAGAAGGGAAAATGCAAGTCTTGCGGAGGAGTCGTGCACTAGGGGCGAGACAAACTGCTCTCGCACAAGCGAGCTTCGTGCAAGACAATCTCTAAAGAGGAACGCGAGTTCTTTCAGATGCAGACTCTTCTGCGCAAGAATGCGTTCGTATCTGTGCCAATTCCGAAGCGTGCGCGCATTGCGCCTCCGCCTCCATCTGCATCGCAAGTGGGTGCTACCTCGCTGCTCCAGGTTGCGACACCGTCGTCCACGCAGAATGAAGAAACAACCACACCTCAGGTGTTGGCAACTTCATGGGCCGACACTTTGACTGTGGCTAACCGCGACGAAGTTACCGAGGCTCTGGCGGCACTGTTTTACAGAACTGGGCTCCCATTCAACATCATCTCCTCGGCCGCCATGAAGACATTCATTGCAAAGATCCGACCTTCGTATCTCCCGCATTTGCCGTCCTCAAAAGCGCTTGGTGACGGCATTCTGACACGTACGTACTCGAAGTTGTTTTCGAGGCTCAAGGCGTGGGTTGGAGAGGCGACCTGCTTCTCATTGGTGAGCGACGGGTGGTCCAATTCCCAGAATGTTCACTTCGTGAACTATATTGTGATCATACCGGGCAAGAAACCCTTCTTCTTCAAGTCGAAGTGTACGTCCGGCGAGCGGCAGACATCTCAAACCATTGCAGCAGACATCATCGCAGTGATGGAGGAGCTTGGAGCCTCAAAGTGCGTCTCGGTTGTCACCGACAATGCGCCCAACATGCAGGGTGCGTGGAAGATAATCGAAGAGAAGTACCCAGACGTGTACGCGAACGGATGCGCAGCGCACGTGATGAATTTGCTCGTGAAAGACCTGTGTGCACACGAGATTTTTGGTGATCTCATAGATCGAATGTCCAAGACGATTAAGTTTGTCAGCGATCACCAGCACGTGCGTACCTACTTCACAACCAAACGGAAGCAGTTCTCAGTGAAGAAGGGCCTTGTGCATCCAGTTCCGACTCGTTGGTACACCCAATACAACGCATGCAAGAACTTACTGAGTGCTAAGTTTGCGGTGCTCGCGTTACTCGAAGAAGAAGCGAGAACGGCAATGGACGCCATCAAGAACAAGTCGGCTGTTGAGGAATTTCGGAAGATTGCCAGTGATCCACAGTTTTGGACGGAATTGCAGAGATTGGAATTCTCCTTGCGTTTCCTACGAAGCTGATCGGAGTCTTTGAGAGGGACCAAAGTGATCTTGCCACGGTTTACAACAATTTCATGCGTCTCTACAATCACACCAAGGACCCGCACATGAAGGCAATATTTGCTGAGGGCACTCTCGCGGAGTTTCGGGAAACAATTGAGGCGAGATGGAACTTCATCCACACCTCCTCAATGGGATTCGCCTACTTGTTGACTCCGAAATACTTAGGCAGCCCCTGGCTCCCGAACGATAAGGTGGACACGAAGACCGCGCTCCGTGAACACATTGACCAGATATTCAAGGACGATAAAAAGGAAGCTGCTCTGTGCAAGAAGGAGCTGAGCGCGTTTGGGAAGATGAGGATCACGTGTTCCCCTGCCAGCATGAAGCTCTACGCTGAGATGGACGGGCTCGAGTATTGGATTGATCATGGCGAAACCGAGTACCCCCGTCTAGCGCGCATTGCTACTCTCATTTTCACTGTTCCGACCTCTTCTGCTGCCGCTGAGAGAGTGTGGAGCTCCTTTGCGTTGTATGGTCGAAGCGCCGCAACCGTTTAGCCGCAGACAAGGTCGAGAAGCTTGTCTTCTTGTACACTAACTTTTCTTTGCTGGATTCAGAGGACGACAAAGACTACGTGCGGGGCCTCGTTGAAGGTGACAGCGAAAGTGAGGAGGACGACGACGATGAGATAGAGGTTACTGAAGTTCATGACGCAGCTGGGATCGTCGACAACAGTGTCTAGTCCAGACAAGTTGATGTAGAGTAGTGCTTTGCATGTTTCATTCTAATCGACACTTACTCAGTTACCTGTAAATTTACCTCACTTCCGGGAAGTAAGCGGGAACTAAAATCAACTTACAGGTAAATGGAGAACACTAGAACCGATTAAGTGCGCTGGCGAAGTCAACCCGCCACAAAACCATAGCTAAACATGCTGTGAACCTCAGGCAAGCCCAGCCTACGCCATAGACGCATTCCGTTCCAAATATGGGAAATACCTTTCCAAATATCATGACCTTCCACAAACGCCCATACTGGTAACAGGCAACATCGGATTGGATAAAAAGAAAATATGGTCATTCTGATTGGCCTAAACCTTAGGTTAAGACTCGATTCCGGGCCGGAAATTCCGGCAGCCGAAGACTTAAGTTGGAGTCTTATACTGTATAAGTGCATGTAGTGAAGGACTAAATGAGCTAGAAATTTGGGCATCGTGTTGCAGCGCGCTTCCTCCGCCAAGGAGTTTTGAACAAATTTGCGAAACTCGAGCGATTTCGAAAAATCCAGCGGCAATAAGACGTTCATTGGTCCATATTTCAAGCACGCTGACAGGACAATATTTGCACACGTTGAAGGTCTTTAGGTTGCGGAATCGCAATACATGTACCACATCAAAAAGAAGCCAGCAGCAAGAAGCAGTCGAATCTCAAGACGGACAGCACAGCCAGCCTACCTGCAGGAAGTGGCGATGAAGCGGGCGCGCAGTAGCGACGAGGAGGAAGATCCGCCGGAGGAGGAGGAGAAATTGCAAGACGCACGTAATTTCCCTGGGCGTGCGAAGCGGGTGCGCGGCGATCATGAGGCGGAGGATAAGGAAGAGGAGGAATCGCGAGAAGCAAGTGTGCTCCCAGGCCACATCCCTGGGCATCGCTGGCAAGATATCCCTCGTAACGCCAAGCTCACCGAGGCCCAAACGCTCACGTTTTTCAGTGAGTTCAAGCGCGCTCAAGAGCTCACCGACGAGGATGTCATCGGTAGCCGGATTTTTAGGTCAATCCTACATTGGTCACGGGCCAATTCCTTATTTTGGTCACGTGACCTAAGCGAATGAGGTCACATATAACTTGCAAGCGGTTTGATTGCTACGTAAATGCTTCGGTTCCTGACAGATAGCGAGTCGCTATGAGCGACTTCCGCGCCATTATTACGCGCTTCGTAGTCAAAAGAGTGATCTGGGTGATAGTCTGCTGTCTCATGATCCACGTCGGCCTCTGAACCCAAAGCACTAGAGCAAGATTCAAGGTCATCCAATGGCGATGGTCTGCTCACATAAGTCTTTCCTCTTCTCTGACCCCACAATGTCGGCGGCCTGACCCAGATGAGCACACGCGGCAGCTGGAGACGTTTCCCCTAAGGAAGCCTACAGAGCCTGGAATGGATACCACGCGTGGTGCCGCATATTAGTAAGAAATACATTTTAACATTAGGCCCGTTTGTTGTGATCCGCGAAGAGTGTAGGTCGTAGAGTTGGTCGGTGAAGAAGTGTTGGTGTCGAGTCGATGGGAGGGGAACTTGGTATATTCGAGAGTGAGTTCTTAGCGCTAGCCTAACATGCATGCCTCGCTGTGCTCCTAGGCGAGCACTGGGCAATCTTTGCTTATTTCTGTTTGTGTTTCTTACCTTTGTTACTGCCCTCATCCCTTTGTGCTGTTTTCTTTTCTTTCCTACTAAATGCATGTTCCTTGTTTCTGATTTCCTTTTCTTTTTTACTAAATGCATGTTCGCTGTGACTGCTGACCCTCTCGGGTAGCAATCACAGGCGTGTCGAGCCTCTGGCCACGAGCAAGCAAGCCCGAGCCTTTGCTCCGCATCGCTCTGGCTTGCTTGCTCAGCAGGCCAGAGGTGCTGGGCATGACATCTCCCCCCGGCTGACTTCGCGTTGGCGGAGTCGATACTCTTCCAGGAGTTGACGCCAATGCGAAACGTGCTTGATCTGTGCTTCGCTTTCCCATGTCGCCTCATGCGCTGGCAATCCATGCCACTTCACGAGCCATTGGCGTTTACGACGCTTGGTTCGTTGCTTCAGCAGCTTCTCCACGATGTAGAGCTCTTCTTCGGTTTCCTCATCCAAGATCAAAGGTACCGCCTTAGGAATCGGTCGATTCGGGAAATCTTCGCGATTCGTCAGGTAATGAGTCAGCAACTCCACGTTGAACGTAGGATTTAGACGCTTCATCGCTTGCGGAAGTATCAACTTCGCGACGTTGTCGTTCACCATGCGTTTAATCACGAACGGTCCAACCTTCTTAGCCGCTAGCTTTGCTTTCTTCAATTCCGTGTTCTGGTTCACAGTCTTCAGCGGTAAGTTCTTCGTGTCGAGCATCACTAAGTCACCTTCCTTAAAGACAACTTGTCTGCGCTTGCGATCGTAGTACTCCTTCTGTCTAGCTTAAGCTTCTTCCAAATTTTTCTAAGCACGTTCTACAATCTCCTGTCGTTCCTTCGCAAAGTTCTTCGCAAACTCCGCGAGCGTCACGTCATTCTCCGATTGCAGCAGGTCTTTCATTTCCTCTGCCACAATGTTTGACACCTTACGTCCCGTGTCAAGTTCAAATGGCGCGAACTTCGTAGATGCGTTGACGAGAGTCGAGTGCGCATACTCGATCGTTCCTAGGTGTTTAACCCAGTCGTCACCGTGATACGATATCATACATCTCAGTGCATCTTCGAGCACGAGGTTCTGGCGCTCTGTCTGGCCATCTGCCTGAGCTCGGTGCGCAGTAGTCATGCTGAGTTTAACACCCATCAATTTCATCAATGACTTCCAAAAGTCCGAGATGAACTTTGAGTCACGATCACTGATGATGACCTTCGGCAATCCGTGATGCCGAACAACTGCATCAAAGAACACTTTCGCCGTGTCCTTCGCATCAGCTGTCGAATACGTCGGCGCATACTTCGCTCGCTTGGACAACTTGTCCACTGCGACTAGTATCGCATCGAACCCTTCCGACACTGGTAAACCCGTGATGAAATCCATTGACACCACTTCCCAGCATTCCTTTGGAGCTGGTATCGGCATCAGCAGTCCCTTCTTCTTCTGGCTGCTGGACTTCCAACGTGCACAAGTCTCACATGCGCGCACGTATTCCCTCACGTCGCGATCCATAGTCGGCCAATAGTACCACTGCGCTGCTTTCAGGTACGTACGTCGACTTCCTGGGTGCGCGGACGTGGCTCCATCATGAAATTCGATCATGACATGCGTACGAAGCTCCTTTACCTTCGGTACGCAGAGTCGGTAGACAGTTTCGCCCTTCTTCTGCTTAAAAAACAGAAGGCCATTGGGTTTGACGAACTTCTCCTCTCCTGCTCCATGGGACCACTGTTGTTTGAAAGCAGGGTCTGATTCGTATCCTCGCTGAAACGCTTTCTTCGTTCCAGGGGTCAAGTGCGGACTCACGAAATGATAGTCGACGCTGTTGACTTGCTGCTGTGCTACGCCAATAGGACGACTCTCCCCCCGTAAGTCGACATCGTCGAGTAACAGGTGAGTATCATCAGTTGACAAGTTGCGCAATACTGCAGACTTGATACGATGCTCATGAATTGGCGCAGCATTCTTGGCGCATTCGTCATTGCATTCATGGACTGTATACGTCACATCAGGAAGAGGTGCGTCTTTCTCCTCGTCATCTTCCTGTCCGTCCGGTGGAGGCCGTGATAGCGCATCCGCCACAACGTTCATCTTGCCTCGCACATGGTGTAACGTAAACGTGTACTGCGAAAAGTGCGTCAAGAATCGAGCCATCTTGGGTGACACTCGTGGGTGATGTAACATCCACGAACACGCTGCGTTATCTGTGTAGACGTCGAATGGGCGTCCATGCAGATAGTGTCGCCACTTCTCCGTAGCCACCTTGATTGCTAGTAGCTCCTTCTCATGCGTAGGCCATCCACGTTCATGCTTGTTCAACTTATCCGAGTAGAAGGCAATCGGATGGTCTGCTCCGTCGTACTTCTGGGACAGAACTCCACCAATACAGTGTCCTGACGCGTCCGTCGTCACAATAAACGGTCGGTCAAAGTCCCGCAACTTCAGCGTTGGCGCTTGCTGAAGTGCGAGCTTGAGATGCAAGTACGCCTCATCCACAGGCTTAGACCAAATCAAAGGAGCATCCTCCTTCGTCAATTCCCGCAACGGACGTGCAATCTCGGCAAAATCACAGATAAATCTGCGGTAATATCCTGCCAACCCCAAGAAACTCAACAACTCCTTTCGATTCGTCGGAGTCGGATACTTGGTTATTGCCTCGGTCTTGCGCGGATCAACGCTTACTCCTGCTTGTGACACAACATGTTCGAGGAAAGCCACTTCGGACTGACCAAACGAACACTTCGCCATGTGGGCAAAAAGTTGCTCGCGTCGCAGTACCAGACACACTGTACGCAGGTGCTCCACATGCTCCTTCATGCTCTTCGAGAAGACGCAGATGGCATCGAGATACACGACAACAAACTCGTACTTGTCGAACAGCTTGTGCATGAGCCTGGACCACGTTCCTGGCATGCCTGCCACTCCCATGGGTGCTACACACCACTGATACGTCTCCTTGTGCGTACGAAACGCAGTCTATGGACGGCTTGACTTCACCACCAGCATCTGATGATATCCCTGAGCCAGGTCGATCAACGTGTAGATGACGCAACCTACCATCTTATCGAACAGTTCTTCGATCAACGGCAATGGGATCTTGGCGACGACGGTCACACTGTTGAGATAGCGGTAGTCGAACACCCAACGCAACGGAATCTTCGTATTTCCGCTACGCAACCATTCAGCTCTCTTCGGCATTTTACCGGCGACTGGGTCCTTCTTCGGGATAGCGAAGATGTTTGAAACCCACGGTGAGTTTGACACCTCAATCCACCCCTTCTTCAACTTGTCTTTGACAAATTCTTCGAACGCATCCTGTTCCATCTTCGACATGCGGAACGGTGCTTTAGAGCTTGGCTGAGCTCCCTTCTTCAAGGTCACTTCAAAGTTGACTTCTCGCGTCGGAGGCAATCCGTCTGGTAATTGCTCCGGAAACACATCCTTGAACTCCTTACCGACTACGTTGAAGATCGGCTCCGGAATTCCTCCCACTTCGGGTACAAGTTGTATTTTCACCCGAAAGACCTGTTCATACTCGCCTTCCTTCAAGTTGTGCGAGAATGATGGTGCCTCGACGTCAATGAATTGCAACCGGTCAGGTATGACAACCTCCTCCTTCTGCCAATCCACTTGAGGGTTGTAGTCCTTAAACCACGGTTTCCCAAACATGACGTCGTACGACTCCGGTAGCTTCCATTCCACGAACTCAATCGCTGGAAAGAAGTATCCATCCATGCTTACTGGCGCTTCCACGTGTTTCACATCCGTCGCCGGTGTCAACGTGCCATCAAAGCGCTGAGCCCGAAGTCGTATCGACAGAAGCACGTTACTAGCCAAACCTGGCGTAATCATGTTCGTGCTCGCACCAGTGTCCAACAAAATTCGGACATCTCTGCCGTTGATGCGTCCCTTCCTGATAAACAGGTTGCTCGTACGGTCGGACTTCACTGCGTTTACCTTCAAGGTCTCCGTTGTACTTGTTGGTTGCGATCCTGGCTGAACCAACTCCACTGGCTGCATCGCATGCAAGTCAGCGTCCTGCTCTGGCGGCGATCCGCACACACCAGACTCCAATTCCGGTTGCATCGCATGCAAACCAGGCTCCTCCGCTGACTGTAGTCCACACGAGTCAGCTTCGTCCGTCATTTCTGACGCAGCAGTGACAGTCTCGCCTACCTCCTCGCGTGCCTGGTCGATGAATGCCTGTAATTCATCCGCTTCTTCCTGGATGTCAGCCACACTCATAGTCACGCGGCCCATGACGACAGTATCCGCTTGTTCGTCATCTTCGAGGATCATGTTCATCCTCGGCTTGCGCCCTTGATGGTTGCCTGAGTTGTTATACTTCGGTGCATTCCGCTTAGCCAATTGCGTCGGCTGCTGCGGCATCGGACAGTGTCGAGCCCGATGAGCGCTACTCCCGCACCGGAAACATAGATTTCGGCGCATAGATTCCTCCTTCGACGGCACCCTTACGTTGTCGATCTCCATCGGCACTGGTCCATCGTTGTTGCTCTTCGATCGTCTGTTGTCGTACGATCGGTACCTCGGTCTGTCGCGTGCTCCCTCCGAGCGTCCATGATGCGCGTGAGACCGGTCATAGTCGAGCGCTACCGTAATAGCGTCGGTCAACGTTGCACTCCTGCGATACTGGACTTCCTCTCGAATGCTTGACGGTAGACCACGCAAGAAATACATGATCTTGTCCAGTTCGCTCATCTCCTTGACCTGAGTGATTAAGTGCCTAAACCTGCTGATGTAATCAGGCAAGTCCCTGCACTGACGTATCTACGAAGGATAAACATCCTCCGCTATTGTAATCGATGGACCAAAAATATACTGACCCTTTTCATGTTCTAAATTGCCCAAAACCTATAGCAGCATTTAGATATAAGGTGCAAATCCGCGTAAAGATTTCGGATCTGGTGTCAGATTTAGCTAATTCGCAGCCGTTTTAACGCTATGGGAGAGCAAAATAGACTACTCCTTACCAGCACTTCCACCGTGGCCTTTTTTCTCCCAAATAACGCGGCGACTTTGCAGTCATCCTGGATGTACCAAGTTTCAACAAAATGGCGGCAAATGTTGTGGACACGGTGGGGGCCAGCGGTGCTCGTACCCAGGATGCACCAAGCTCGGCCGCGTCGGAAGCAAATGTTGTGCCCATGGCGGGCGAAGGCGCTGTTCGCACCCCGGATGCACGAAACACGGCATAATTTGGGTCAAGTGCCAAGTATATCGCGATCAGCGTTGCTCGTACCCGGAATGCACAAAACCTGCCTATCTGGAGGGAAATGTCGTGAGCATGGTGGCGGGTATCGATGCAAGCACCCAGAATGTACGAACCTCCGACAATCCAGAGGCATGTGTTGTACGCATGGTGGGAAGAAGCAATGCTTGCAGCCAGGTTGCGCAAAGCGTAGTGGATTGAGGGCAAGTGTTACGATCACGGTGGACGTATCGGTGTTTGGTTCGAGGCTGCACTGCACTTAGACGAAAAGGAAGGAAATGTTAGCAGAAGTTCGGTACAAAATAGTCGGGGGGGGGGGGGGGGATGTTGAGGGGCTGTAGGGGTTTTTGTCGTTCCTATCTTCGTAAGCGAAAATGAGCTTCCAGAATGTCAGCGGGCTTCATGCGTCACAGTATGCGCAAGGATGCATGAACGTAGAAATATATGGAGCTCACACTATTTTTTTTAGATTTGTAGTAAACTCAGTTTGCACGAAGATT
The DNA here is from genome assembly GCA_024211575.1 of Phytophthora melonis. NCBI lineage: Eukaryota > Oomycota > Peronosporomycetes > Peronosporales > Peronosporaceae > Phytophthora > Phytophthora melonis. The sequence continues at coordinate 802,743 of JAMXKT010000068.1, forward strand.
GTCGACGTTTGATGCGTGCTTCTTCAAACGAAATTTTGATAATCCCGATACTAAGCATACACCTTTTTCGGTAGTAGATACAGCATTCATCGCTTCATGAGAAGTGTAATGGCCTAATCAATTTCATCCAAAAGTGTGTTATCCCCTGAATCGGCAGAGTTTAGTGCATCCTCGATACAGTGACAAAATTTCCACAAGCAGTGAGGCTGCCTTTGCTGATCAATATTTTTCTCCGTGGACGTGTTTGCCTCCAAGTGCACCATCGTCTCCTCCTGTAGGACGGTTGGAATCACGATACTTGGGGGACCACGTGAACACAGCATCTACTTACTTGTATTGAGTTTACGTGGGAGGATATTCTACTGACAAGCCTGAGCGTAATGACGCATTACCGAGGGTGTCGTTCAGTTGTCGTTCCAGGAATGGTGAGGACGGCCTAGTGTACTGTGGCGTGGATCGGGAGGGCCTACGACCACTTAATCATCGGGACGGACGCCGAGAGAGCAGCGTTCGAGAAGGCGGAGGCGGAGCTGCTGGAGGCGAAGCAACATCTTCTTCGCCTGACAACGCAGGCGCAGTCCGATTTGATGGCTGAACAGGCGCCAGAGTGGGTGACGTCATGAAGTCGACGCAGGAGACTATTACCCTGCTTTGGGGCATCACTAAAGAGCAGCAGGAGAGCGTCAGCTGCGTGCAAGAGATTTTGAGGAGTGCCCAAAGCGTTTTCCTGGAGGTGGATAGCAGTGAATGATCGAGTAGGCTGAAGTCGTCACGTTCCTTGGCCAAAGCAGACATTAGCCGCGGTAATGAACTCAAATAAACCGAACTCGATAACATATTATGTGTTGCCATTTCAAAGTCTGGGATCCTGAATTATAAGCACTGGTATGGAGATTGTACTTTACAACGTCAACATGTTTCCTATTAGTTGCAATAAGCTAAATCATGCCCGATGTGAGCCCGTAATTTTTCTTGGTCGACGGAGTCTTGGGTCTTGTCGAGATGTGGCGCTGTACTGCAGAGGCCTCAGAGAAGCTCTTCGACAGGTCGATAGCCAGCCCGAGTGGCACGACGTTCTTGGCCTCTTCTATCAGGAAAATGACAGTACTAAAGGACGGTCGCTGCATTGGGTCGGGGTCCCAGCACGCTTTCATGATCCGATGTAGGATCTCGGGGATGTGAGGGAGCAACTCAGGCCGAAGATCTTCGTGCGCCACGAGGTAGGCCAGGTTGATGGCGTCTTTGTCCAGATACGGCTTCTTGAAGCAAAACAGCTCCCTAATGGCGGCGTACAATCAAATGTTAGAATACTCATCATTACCAGATTGTGTGTTGTAGTGATGAGGTTGCTCACCATAGTACAATGCCGTAGGAGTACACATCAATCTTTTCCGAATAGTCCTCGCCACGGAATACTTCCGGCGCTAACCATCGTGGAGTGCCGCACATAGTTTGTGCATTGGTGTTTTTGTCGAGGCTGCGTGAGAGACCAAAGTCACTCAACTTGCATCGAAAATCTTCAGTGATGAGTAAATTCTCGCCCTACGAAAGACAACAAAAAATACTTCGAGATTAATCCTCAACCTTGAACCACGAAAGCATTAATTCACCGCACCTTGATGTCGCGGTGTAGTACGGATGGATTGAGTGAGTGGAGATAAGCGCACGCTTTGGCACAGTCCATGGCGATTTCAAGCGTGAGCCCCCACGTAATGTTGAGCTGCTTGCTGCGCGCGAGTCGCAGAAGATCTGCCAGTGACCCAGCGCAAAGTTCGGTAAGAAGACAGAGCGTCGGTGGCTCCAGCACCGCGCCGAGGAACTGGACGATGTTCGGGTGCTGCAAAATGGACAGAATGGAGAGTTCGTTCTTGAAATCTTGTACGGTCTTGGCGGAGTAGCGCTGAGCAAGTAGTCGCTTGAGGGCGATGTGTTTGCCCTTGTAGAACGCCTTGTACACCACGCCAAACGTGCCCGTGCCGATCTGACTTTCGATCTCGATCTCGTCGAAAGGCACCTTAAGTCCAAAGAACAGCGAGTTGTCAATACGCCGCGAGTCGGTGATCGGATTCACGCGGTGCTTCTTCTTCGACGGCGCAACGTAGACGAGGGTGCCAGCTTGTGTAGTCGACTGGAAATGGTGCGTCAGGGGCGACACCGTCACGGGCTCGCGCGAGAACATGCCTCCCATGACATCAAGGTCGCTGATCCCTTATGAACAGACTGGGGAAGAGTGTGAAGGACCAAAGGGGTCGAGTCCCAGCGCCAGGGTCACGCCAAAAATCAACTCCGCGTTGTTTGTAGGTCTATTTGTACTCGCACGTACTTATTTTCATTCCGAGGAAACTGTCGAAGACGACCTGATCGACCGACAAGGCACAACACAGATACAGGGGCACACCAAAAAACGGCACGTGTACGGTCTACAGGCAAAGTCTCTCACGCGCAGGTCACACTTGTTTCGCGCCATGAAGTATGAAGCCCCCACGCTAAATGGACTTGGGTAAGAACGCAGCCGGATCGCCGTGCAAGACAACTTTCCTATCGCAATAGACCCGCAAGGGCTGAGCAAAACTGTTTCGGTTCTGGCCCAATTCCAGTGCATCTCCGTCAACTTGAGCAGTGCAAGTCGCTTCGATCACGTTGAAGTGGATACTTTTCACTTCAACTATGATGTGCACCACACCAGATGTGTGTTCGTAACACAACACCAACACTCCGTAAAACGACATCGATGCGACGCTGGACGACACCGGTGCTGGGCGTTCTCGCAGTCCATGGCGGGGCTGCTGCAGACCCCGCGACACTGGCGCTGTGGCCCCAACATCTCGACGCAGAGCTGTCAGTCTCCCAATCTGCAGGTGCGTCAAATCGCATTGTACTGATGTGTAGCCCCGCGACTAGATACCTAACAGCTATTGTCTGCCTATTAGATGGCCAGATACTTGTCGAGGCTTCCCACGGAGGAGCTCTGGGAACATTTAACACGAAGATCGATGCACAGTCAGAGGTGGCAATTATGTGTTTATTCTGTTGCGCTACTTGGATCGTTACGAAGATGTCATGCTGATTGCTGTCTAGCAGGTGTTGTTTGACCCACTAATTGATTCAATCGAGGTAAGAGTCAAAGCTCATTTGGGGGGATGATAACCTATTACCACTTACTGCTGTAACCTTCCCTGCTGTGGTCGTAGATCACGTGGGTCCCAGCTTCGGATGTGCACAGCTCCGTGTTTGATCGATTTGTGGCGAACTCCCCTCGGTTCGACCGAGTCAACGCTGAGGGTATTCATCTGCAAGCCAAGCTGAGAAATGACGCCTCTTTCGGCGACCTAAACGAGACACACCACGAAGGGATTGAAAACAACGTCCGTGGAGTGTTGAAGAGTGTGCTCCCTACGCTTGAAATCCTTCCTGATCTGTCAAAAGGTACTGTAATGAGGTATCCCGTGTCCATTTCGGTTGAGGCTCATATTTGTTTGTTTGTTTGCATGCATGCGTACAGGCTACTTAGCCAGGTCTCTGTGCGACAACCAGGCCTGGAGGACAACTAATCCGCTGCAGGAGGCCCTTCATGAACCTTCTGCGGGTTCGCCAAGACGTTGCTACTCCTCGTCCTTCCCTTTTGCGTCGAAAGCCGGAGGTACTTCCTTTTACAACAGCATTGCTCGTGGACTTGAAGACCGTTCGTTTGATTCCCAAAGCTCGAAGGTGGAACAAGCTCTGGTTCATGCGATACGAGGCGTTAGTTTGATAGAGCGCGAGCACCGATTTGCTGGGGTGGCGATTGGGCGTAGCTCTGCTTCTACACCAACTATTGAGGTCGAGTACTTGGAAGCGTGGGTCGCGAAGAAGATGGATGCAGAAAAATCTTGGAGAGCTGCTTTCCCACTTGGAGAGATTGGGCCCAATGTGTTGATTGTGGCGTCGACCAAACAAGACGCCGATCTTTTCAAGCTTGAGTATGTTCAGCTTCAACGTGAAAGCAAGCTACCCGAGGTTCTGTCTTCTACGGATATCCAGGTGCCAGACATGGCAGCAACAGCATCGATGCAGGCAACTATTGCTGGTGAAGGTTTTCATCAGCGGTACGTCATGGACGTGAACATCACGGAGCACGATTCATGCGGGAAAAATTCTGAAGACCAGGCGCTTCTTGTTCGCATCCCAGTGTCTAATACTGCGTATCTCGACTTGGACGAGATTCGGGTACGGTCAAGTCAAGCTGGATACTATTGTGCTGGTCTTAGTAGAAGTGCTAACGTTTTTCTCTAATACGCAGAGAATGGAGCGCTTCGGCGAGTTAAAACTGCTGTCCTTCACAAAGCACATCGAGATCGAGCGGCCATCTCCAGTTTCATCGCAGCATGTTGTGAGCCTCGAATTCACCGTGTACGGGGATAATTTTCCATTTGTAACGTTGGTTGGGGTGGCGAGGTTCTCACAAATGTTTATTGTGGTTTGATCCAGGCCTACGACTAACCAAGTGCACCTCGAGTATCCGATTCACTTCCGATACCAGGCCCCGTCCGAAAGCGAACTCTATCGCCCAGCCTCTGTCATCGCCCCTGATGTGTTTGTATTCTGTCGCCGTGGAAAGCACCTTCGTGCAACACAAACTGTTGACGGTGCTCTGAGAAATTACTTGCAGGTAAGCCGAACACAAGCAATAAGCAATAGCTATGTTACTGATAGTGGTCGTGACCGACAGGCTTGGGGGCTGTTAGGCTACCCAGATGAAGCGCAGTCGAGCGCGGGCGGCCGCTGGCTTCGCCTGGTAACAGCGTCTCCTCTTCCAGTCACGGAGGTACTCACACCTGTCGGCTATTTGCCTTCTGGTGGGCTTGTGAGCTCGGTGACTCTATTGTTCGCAAGCATGGGTGCAGCGCTGCTTCTTTGGGTTTCGCTCGGCGTTGCGAAGGGCATGCAGAGCCCGTCAAGAGCTAAATGGAAAGGTAAATCTGAGTAAGCCGCTGCAGTTGACGCAAGATCCACTTCGTGGCATCTTCATACAAACGCGTTTTGCCTTACATATACCGTTTTTTATACCTGCCGCGCTTTGTTTCCTCGATGAGAAAATCTCTTGTGCCCTCAATACATAAGCTCTCCCAGTAGGGGAGTCCCAGCAGCCTCCTGCTTTGTTGTTTTTGATGCTCAGCTGCTGTAGTTTTCCTCCGTCAGCAGCCTCAGCGTCAAGGTGGCATGGTCCAGCACGGTGACAGTGTAGTGATGCATCCGTCGAGTCTGAATGTCCCTCGTAATGGGGGTCGGCGGAAAAGACCCAGGAGTGACTGCCCCCATGTAGTAATTCGTGCCCTGATCATCATCGTCACCTCCGCCAAGAGTGACTGTGGCCCGGAAGAGGTTGGCCGGCACGTTCGAGTGCATCATCTTGGCCATGCGACGCGTCATCTCGGACGGGATGTTGGCGTCCTGCTCCAAGTACTCCACGGCCCAGCCCGGTTCAAACTCGTTGTCTGCTTCACTGTCTTCGGAGCTGCTGTCGGACTCGTCGTCTTGGTGCCGCATCCTGTGATACTGATGCCGCGTGCTGTGGTGGCTCGAGTCCGACAGATCAACTGGAGACGTGCATGGCGTCTGGGTCCGCCCTTGGTCTGATGAATCGGCCGCGAAGAACCGCTGGATGCCGAGGAAGAGCTGCTGGTAGAAGCGCTTGACCACGTGCTGCTCCTGTTCCTCTGCCTGCTCGTCTGTGCCGTCACCGCTGCCATGTCGGTGTTGGTGCCGGTGCCGGTGCCGGTGACGCAGGATCTGCTGCCTCCTGTAGGACGCCTCCTCGATCTCCTTGGCCACGAGCGAGCGCCAGAACTCGGTGAACTGCGCGTCTGAGAGCGAGATGACCGAGTCGGCCACGCGGTCGAGCGAGTCCACGGCCGCAACGGGCAGCTGCGTCTGGAGCTGCATGTACCATTGCAGGATGGACGACGCGCAGTACTTGGCGCAGCTCCGGTCCAGCTGGTAGAGCACGAAGGCCAGAGTGCGCAGCAGCGACTTCTCGACAGCCACGACCACGGACATGGCGCCCGACGCGCCGTCGTCGGCAGAGGAGGAGGAAGGTGTCGGTGTTGGTGCCGGTGGTGCGGCCGGCACATCGCCGGCATGTCGGCAGACTTCGGTGGCGCCAGTCATGGAGTAACTACAAGAGCTGGTCGCTCGCTGTCAAAGTTGCTGAATGGCGTACGCCCCGACAGCTGCTGGGTCGGTCGATGGTGAACTGCGTGCGTTCCGGTCCTCGGAAATCAGCGCCTTAGGCGCCGCGATATCTTGGGCGCGGAGGCCGCTGGGCAGAAACGGCCGGCGACAAACAACTGGCCGCCACTATGCGGTCCGCAGCACGGCCTTCTACATTTAGCGGCCGGCACACCAAGCACCACTCGCAAAGATCCCAGGCCAAGCCTCTCTCTGGCTACGACTCAGTGATCCGGTCAACAGTGCAGCTCGCTGCAGTGCACTCTGCTCTTCTCGAAGCTGCGTCCTCGGCTGTTGATGGAGGCTCCGACGCCGTCCGCTTGGATCGAGGCCTCTTCGCCGAAGCGTCCGCAACTGACGGACCGCCAGCAATCGATCATTAATTCATTCCGACTCAATGTCCGCCCAGCAGCCATGTGGAGCAGCGAGTGCCAATGTAAGCAGACTAGTAGCGATACTAGGAGGTCAGTCAGTGCTTGGCGCTTCCTTCACGAACGCAGGAAGGGTTCAACACGTTGCATGTCGAAGTTGCCATAATGTAGCCATCCACCCCACATGGCTGCACTTAGTAGAATGATGGTAGCCAAAGTACCGGTCCTACTCGAATACAGCGCTGCCCATTGTCGGACGTGTGGCGCACCTCACTGATCCTTTCAACACAGACGCCACCACCTTAATTGACCATGCTGCACAGTGCCGCCCTCCGCTCGCTGCTGCGCAGCCGCCCTTCCTCGCTGCTGGCGACGCGCCTGGCTTACCCGACGTCTTCGCTGATTGCGCAGCGCAGTGTCCGCTACGGTGCGCAGAGCTCGTTCGCCAAGAGTCTGCAGGCGCAGACGTACGCGTCGCTGCCCAGCAGTGGTCACAGCGACGACGAGCTGCCGAGCAAGAGCAAGACGCAGCAGATCCAGGAGCTGCTGGAGGAGAACGCCGCGCTCAAGAAGGAGGTGGAGACGCTCAAGGCCGAGGTGGCCAAGAAGCCCAGCGGCATCCTGGCCACGGCGCAGCAGTACGGCCTGCCCTTCGTCTTCTGGTGGTCGTCGCTGTACCTGGCGTCGGGCTTTTCCATCTTCCTGGCGCTGGAGGCGAACCTCATCTCGGGCGCCGGCATCATCGACGTCATCATGCAGATGGGGCTTGACAAGTTCGTGGACCCGACGCGGCTGGACCCCATGTACGGCAACATCGCCATCGCGTTCGTCGCCAACGAGTGCATCGAGGTCATCCGCTTCCCCATCACGCTGGCCACGCTGCCGTACATCAAGCGCGTCTTCTCGCGCAAGAAAGTGGAGGAGAGCAAGTAAGAAAATGCAGTTATAGAGCGAGAGAGAGAGACTGAATGCAGACCATTTCGACGGTATCAATCGAGAGGAGTAGAACGGAGTACTAAGTCTGTTAGTTAGAAGATGCAGGTTAGTGGTGAGGCTACGACAGCTTCCACTGGAAGATGGACCGGTCGTTGCCACCGACAGAGATGAGGTACTTGTCGTCGAAGCTGAAGCGCACGTTTGCCACGTGCGAAGAGTGACCTCGGCATGCAATGAACTTGGACTGCAGATGCAACAAACGCGGTGAGATGAGTGACTCCAATTCAAACAAGTGCATACGAAGTAGATCGTAAGACGTACCCCCTTCGGAATGCACGGATAGCGGAAGAACTTGACGTTGCCGGAGTCGTCTCCGGACGCGACGATCGTACGCGACGAAGACGCACACACTGCGTTGATGTCAGTGCCGTCGGCACATTCCGGCCAGATTCCCTGCACGGGCCAGCCCAAAGTGCACGTCCAGGTCGCCCACTTGACGTCCCGCATGGACGACGCTCGACTCACGTGGCTACTGGATGCTGTGTCGCAGAACAGATACTCATAGGCCCCACAGTTCGACTGCAGGTAGCTGCTGTCCTCGGAAAAGTCGAAGTGCGTGATATAGCTGTTGTGCTTGCTGAATGGCTTGCGCTTCTTGAAGTCCGACGCCCCTGAACCAACGGAGTAGAGGTAGACAGAGTTGTCGTGGGACCCGAGAGCCAAAATATTCCCACAGGGTGAAAACTTGACGTCGCTGATCCACTCCTTCGCGGGTTTGTCTTCAAACACGATCTTGTCGGTGTCCAGATCGCGCGTCCTCAAGACAGCAAAGCCACCCTCTCTCGACTGCGCTTGGCCCTGCTTAGCTGCTGCTGACTTTCGCCTTTGCCGTACACCATTGTCACCACCAAAGCCCACCGCTACCAGCTCGGAATCGGGCGAATACGTGCACGCTCGAGCTTTCGCGGGAAGTGCACGCGCCTGGATCAACCGCTTGGCGTCCATATCCCAGATTCGAAGTGTCCGATCATCGCCGACCGTCACGAACTCCCTTTGAGACGGATGCACTGCTAGCCCCCAGAGTTCGAAAGCGAAATGACCCGAGAAAAGTGGCTGCCCGCCATTCAGAACACTTCCGCTTGACACGTCTATCTCGATGATGTCACTGGAGCACGTGCCGACGAGGAGATTCCTGCCGGTGGAGTTCATGAAGACACTGTTGATGACTCTTCCGAAGCTACCGACGTGCATGGCGTCCAGATCGAAGCACTTTAGCGATTGATACGCAGAGCTCCACATGATAACGCGACCATCCTTGCCACCTGATAGCAGCACGGCGGCTTTTCCAGCAGGATTATCGGATAGAGTCGTGCTTGTCACAACACGGACTTCTCCGTCGTGGGCCTTCACCGTTCGAGATAAATCACTTCCTCGCCACACGTACAGCTCGCCTCCTGCCGTCCCCGTCACAAAATCCCCTCCAAAGTTGCAACCTGACGGGAATGTCTGAGGAGTTCCTTGCTTGCCAACGACCCCCTTCTTCGAAGCGATGGTTTTCCCTTGAATAGTACAAAACAGCACGTGCTTGACTCCTCCAGTGATGATGGCGTCGGCGTTCATTCCAAATGAAGCAAAGCGGTTCACCGCCTTGTCGCCCTTACCAGTAGCCAGGAGTTTGGCCAAAGTCCACGACCCATTGCTCGCGTCAATCCAAACTGCCAGTGAGTGATCATCATCGTCTCCAATACTAACCAGTCTCGTCGAATCACTGCTAAAGGCGAGTGATACAATGCCGCGGGAGTGAAACTCCTTCATTTCGCAGCGTAGTTCGCCCGTGTGGGCATCCCACACCCTCAACGCCGGCTTCTTCCCGCGCTCCCCTGTCGCGATAAGGTTGCGATTAGCGTCGCACACCGCAAAGCTGATGATGTCGTCGCTGTGGCCAACATGGTGCTTTTGCAAGTGATTCGTCGAGTCGTAGATAACTCCCACTGCGGCCGTGTGATAAACAATCTCATCCTGTGCGTTGTATACCAAGTTTTGCTGTGACAGCTCCGATTGATAGCCATATACCCATTCAAGCTCAGGCTTGACGTCTGGTTCGCGAGAGTTGGGCGTGGCAGCATTTGTAGGGGCTACAATCGCTCCTATCCAGGGTTTCACTGCCATGAATTCATCACCTGCAGGATCATCAAACTCCTCTTCTTCCGACTCTGCAGACAAGTCCGTGGCTTCCTCAGCTTCTACCAGACTCAATTGTTTGGCAGTTCCTGTTTGAATACGCTCGTTCTCTCCTAAAACCTTCCACTCCATCACGGATCGGTCATTTCCACCAATGCTGATCACGTAACTATCGTCGTGAGACCACCGCACGTTGGTAACGTGAGAGGAATGTCCGCGGTGATCCACCGAACTCGCATTCTTCGCCACGCATGGGTAGCGGTAAAGCTTGACGAGTCCGAAATCATCCGAGGTAACCAATAGATCTTCGCGTGAGTTCCGGGCGACTGCATTCACATCCGTTCCATCTGAACACGGTGGCCAAATACCTTGCACAGGCCACCCGAGCACACACGTCCAAGATTGCCATTGCGTGTCTTTCGTGCTGCTCGCAGACGTGATGTGCTTACCCGTAGTAGCGTTACTGAAGAGGAGCTCGTAGGCCCCGCAGTTACTCTGTAATACCTGGCCATCCGCCGAGAAATCGAGGTGCGTGATGTAGCTCTGGTGTTTGTCAAAGACCCCAGCTTTTGTCACTTTAGTGGCATTCCGGTCCAAACGATACAGATAAATCTTGTGATCGTGCGATCCAACTGCAAGCACAGAGCCACTCGGGGAAAACTTCATCTCGCTGATAGCTTGTTTCGACGGTCGGTCTTCAAACATCTTCCTCGTCAAGTCAGTATAGCACAATAATACGATGCCCCCTGTTTTCGCTTGGGCTGCCTTGGATAAACCCGTGACTGCGTTACGACCTCCAAATCCTACCGCTACAATGTCAGCGGAGTCGGTCAGTGCACAGGCACGAGCAACGCATTCTAGTCGTTGGACTCGCAGTTGAATCTTCTTAGCCAGGCACCATACTCGGATAGTTTGATCATCACCGACTGTGCAGTACTCCGGCTTGGTTGGGTGGCATGCAAGCCCCCAGACTTCACTCTTAAAATGGCCTCGAGTGATCGTTGACAACGTTGGCTGAGCGCGTCCAGCATCAAGCTCTAGCAGATCACTCCCTCCAGTGCCAACCAAGAAAACTCTGGGCGAAGACCAACTGCAGCAGATACTTCGGATTTCCGGGGTCAATAGTTTAGCTCCCTGGAGTGTATACTCTTTCATATCAAAAGCAGCCACTTTGTTTAGCTGGGCGTCCCAAACTGCAATCTTGGCGTCCTTCCCACCGGTTAGCAGCTCTCTTTCCGTCGCATACAGTGCCAGCACAGCGCCGTCATGCGCTGGGATGGCTTTGGTAACATCTACTGAGCTTTGGAACACGAGTAAATGTCCTGTTGAGCCTCCTGCAACGACCATTTGTCCGAAAGATACGACGCAGTCGAAGACAGATGGTACCTTTCCGTTTTGATACGCTTTCGTTCCGAAGATGGCCTTCTTGGACGTGAGGTTCTTCCCTTGCTCCGTCCAGAAACGAATGTGTTTGTCGCCGCATGTCACCCATTCCTTCGTAGCAGCATGGTAACAGATCCCGCGCACATTGTTCCGTTCGCCACGAGACTGGCTGGACAATACTCCAGTCTGCCACGAATAAATCGCAATGGAATGGTCGTCGTCACCCCCAACGCTTCCAAGTTTTGTACCATCACTTGAAAAGCAAATCGCGTTAACGAAACGCTGGTGGAATCCTTCCAGACACGGTGCTGCAGCTTCTCCAGTGACAGAGTCCCAGACGTAGATCTTAGGTTTCTTCCCCATTTGAGAAGTTGCGAACGTGGTACCATTCGGATGAGCACTCAGCGCCACAACATCATCATCATGACTCTTGAAAAACGCCTGCCGCTGAGAGTTTCTGTCAAAGACGACGCCCAAAGCTGCAGTGTGGTACACCACCTTGCCGTTTGAATCGTAGCGCGCGTTGTTTGAAGCCGTTTGAGCTTGATAGCCGTGCACTCGTTCCAGTTCTAGCCTCGTATGCGGTGACGAGCTGTCCACTTTCATCGAAGCAGCTTTCGTAGGAGCGACGACAGCTCCGAGCCATGGACGTACCGCCATGAATTCGTCGCCGATATCATCGTTCGTCGCCGCGATTTCCAATGGGTCATCAGCCCTCTTATCGAGTAAATCGATTCCATCGCTATCGCTGTCAGTCTCACTGTAGCGTCGCTGAATATTGTCTTTGCCACTGGGCTGTTTATCGTGCTTCCACACGAATAGACATCGATCATTTCCACCAACTGACGCGATGTAGTTGTCATCAGCAGACCATCTGACGTTGGTGACGTGGGAAGCATGCCCACGTAGCTCGAGGGATGCCGCTTTCTCCAGCGCACAAGGGTACTGGAAAACTTTTACTTTTCCGAAATCGTCGCCTGTTGCCAGTAGTTTCCCGTTGTTGGATCGGTCCACTGCGTTCACGTCCGTGCCGTCACTTTCTGCTTCCCAAATTCCTTGTACAGACCACCCCAACGTGCTGGTCATGGTATGCCACAACTCATCCCGAAACAATGAGGCATTGGTAACGTGCTTCCCCGTCTTCACTTCGGCGAACAACAGTTCGTACCCACCCGAAGTGCTCTGCAAGTAGTTACCGTCCAACGAGAAATCCATGTGCGTGATGTAGCTCGAGTGCTTGTTAAATACGTGAGTACGCGAGAACCCCTTGAGCACGTGATACAGGTAGATTTTCGAGTCGTGGCTTGCAACCGCTAGCGTTCGATTGTCGGGTGAGAACTTGACATCGCTTACCCAGCGTTTCGCGTCGAAGCAGGGCTCCTTTGCACAGGTTAAATCGACTGCGTTGTAAACCACGAAACCCCCATTTGGCTGCCGTGTCTTACCGCTGCCTCCTTTCGATTGAGATCCGCTTCCAGATTTCCCGGAGTCCTCAGTTCCAAGCCCGACCGCGATTAGTTTGCCGTCTTCGGAGTAAGCGCAAGCTCGCCCTGGAATCGGTAATTCTACGAATCCCAACTCATGCTGGGCTACCAAGTCCCAGATTCGAAGTGTCTGGTCATCTCCGACCGTGCAGCACTGCTGTTTTGTGGGGTGAGCATCCAATCCCCACAGCTCTCCCTGGAAGTGCCCTTTCATCAGAGCATCCGAGTGTACATTTTGACCCGTTTTGGCGTCTAACTCGTAAATTTCGGAAGCAAGGGTACCGACGAGAATCGTTCTCCTGTCAGGCGAGAAACAACAGCTTCGAACCGCCTTGCGCTGAGGTTGTGAGGATGGCTCAATGACATTCTGGATCTGGATGGGGGGTCCTACCTGCTTCAGCTTATCGTCCCATTGAACGATTTGACCATCTCGCCCTCCCGATAACAAAATGCCCGACGAGTAAGACAGCGCTGTAATAGCCCCTTCGTGCGCCTTGACGACAGTCGTCAGCTGTCGTCCCACGAAAAGATACAGGCAACCATCACTCGTTCCAACCACCACAGCCTGGTCTGCTGTTTCGAGATACTGAGCCACAGGGAACGGCTGCAAAGATCCCTTTTTTCCCAACAGACCCTTTTTCGAGACAAGTTCTTTCCCTTCAAGCGACCAAAACTCAACGTACTTTTGACCACACGTGACAAACTCACTCGGCATCCGAGGGTTGGTAGTAAGGTGGAACGGAGCCGCTTTGTTGCCTTTCACTGAAATCTTCAGCACGGCAGACTTCCAACTGTTACTCGACTCGTATACTGCGATACTGTGATCGTCATCTCCACCAATTGATACCAGCATCTCAGAGGCCAGAAAAGCTAGCTGCAAGATACCGCGCTTGTGAAACCCTTGGAGAATACACTGTGTCTCCATAGACTCAAGATCCCAGACAATAATCTTGGGCTGTTTGCCAATTTCACCACTTGCAGCGAGGGGGAGGCGAGGGTGCAGACACAAACTGAGCACGTCGTCGGTGTGAGCGAGATGGTGGCGCTGCTTCATTGTTTTAGTGCTCAAGACGACACATGCTGCAGCGGCCGGGTATACTATCTCCTCAAAGCGACCAGCTTTGGCCCCAGTCGTCGTTGAGGCGAAGCGTACATTGTTCTTGCAATCCTGCGCGCTGTAGCCAAATATCCAGTCCAATTGAATTGAGACCAACGGGGCTCCTTTTGAAAGTGGCGGGACTTTGCTCGGAGCGACAATAGCCCCGATCCATGGCTTTACCGCTAAAAACATGTCGCCGACATCATCTTGCGCTGCATTCACCAACACACCAGTTTCAACTGCCGTAGATTCAGAGGGATCAGACTGCTTGTCCAGCTTAGCAGCCAACGCGGTAGTTTCCGCTGTCTTCATCGAGTCCACCGCATCGCCTCCAATGCCGTCAGTATCAGGACTAGCATCGGCTACGTCGAACACGTCGAATAGTCCTTTAGCTCGCTTATTCTTGACGCAGAACTCCCGAAACTGCTCGCAGGTGATAGTGACCGATTCCTGCTCCGTGGCCTTCTCTTTCGACACAGCAATTCCACAGTTCGCGATCTCTCGGAAATTAGACTCCGCCAGGAGGATAATCTCCTCTTCGTCCACGACTGGATCTACATTTGTGGCTCTGGTGGCGAGGCTTGGTGCGACCGGCTGGATGATCTTGGCCAGTCCCGACAGCGTCGACTTCAACGAGATAGTGAACTCGTCCAGGTCCAGCGCACCATCCTCGGACATATCCCACGAGTCAAACAGCAAGTCGATCTTCTCGTCCAGTGGGATTGCAGCAATGAACGCAATGGCCGAGAGGAACTCGAGCGCGTCAATGGCAGCCAAACTGTCGCTCGGGCTCGAGTACTGCTGGCTCTGCAGTCCTCGAGCGCCGGACTGCAGTTGCGACCACCTCCGCTGCATGAAAGGGTCAGCAAACAGCTCAAACGCAGCGTCTGCGTACTCTGCAACGCGCGCATTGGAGCCCTGTAGACTGGAGACGCCGCTGGCGACCGCGCGGCAGCAGATGGAGCGCAGCTGGCTCTTGGACAGCGCCAAGCTCGTGGCCGAGTCGTAGAACGCGCACCAGAACGCCTCCACCTCGTGCAGCCGCAGGTTGTCGAACGGCAGGATGGCGTCGGCCAGCGCCACGGCCTGCCGGTCCTTGACGGCCGCGAGCAGCAGCGCGTTGCCCATGATTGATACAGTGGCGATGGATCGCACCCTTTCGTGCTCCACTTCAATTTGGCTTTCGTCCAATGGGTTTAGAGACAGGATTGTGTACACATTGTGTGTCTTAGACCTCATCTTTTCATCCAATCATATCGCGGAAGAGGGCAACGGGAGAATTTGTAGCGCTCGGGCGCCACTCAATACCAAACACGACAGGTAGCGAACATGGCCGACATCCAGAACTTCCAGACCTTCGGTGCGTTATTGCGGCCGCTTTAAGGCGATAGCAAGGACAGGATGTGGTCCAGTAGATGCGGTACAATATGCTGATGTGTTTGCAACTTTTTTGCGCTGTGTAGACGCCTTCGCCGACGCCAAGGACGACTCGAGCATCGGCGGCGGCAAGGTGCACGTGCGTGTGCAGCAGCGTAACGGTCGCAAGTGTCTGACGACGGTGCAGGGCTTGGCCGACGACCTGGACGTGAAGCGCATCCTCAAGGCCTTCAAGAAGAACTTCAGCTGCAACGGCGCCATCGTCAAGGACGACGAGCTGGGCGAGATTATTCAGCTGTCGGGCGACCAGCGAACCAACATCCGCGAGTTCCTGCTGGACCAGGAGATCTGCTCGGACGCTCAGGTGGTGCTGCACGGTTTCTAAGCCTGGTCTATAGGGCGTTGTAGCTGTAGCTGTGTGCTGCCGCAGCCGCTGCCGGTGCGAGTAACATCGCTGGTGTTAGTGCTTTAAAAGAGTTAGATAAGAAGAGGAGGGAGACGAGGTGGCGGACCTCTCTTCCCGTCTCTCGGCGGCTGTTGAAAGAATATATTTGATGCTTCACTTGTTGAGAGAGCCCTGTGTAGTGAGTACTATTGCAAGTTTCACTTGTTGTCGACCCAGCGTGGTTCCTTCCGGAGCTGAATGCCAGCGTATCTGAGATCCTGAATCCGAAGGCAGCGCAGGAGTATGTCGACTTGACACCTGAAACGTTGCACCTCTCATCCAGCAGCATCGACATCTACGTGCGGTCGCTGATCTTGAACTCCGGGAAGTCCAGGTCCGGCTGCCAGATGCCCTGGATGGTCGGGCGCTTGGAGAAGACAGGCTTCTTGATGCGCGTCATTTTGCGGCCGCTAGAGTTGCGAAGACGCTCCAGCTGCAAAAATACAATAGCCGGCGCCAAGTTAGCAACAACAAGAGAAACGTCAATTGCCAAAAGTTCCGCGATGAACGGGTCCGACGCGCACCTGCTTCAGGATGAAGGGAATATCCTGGTTCTTGATGTCAGACACCTTGCGCTCATTTGTGACTGCAATGCAGCATTCAAACCCCAATAAATTAGCAGCCTGCTTGCCTTCCAATTGTAGGTAATAATTCCCAGTGCAGTACGCACCGTAGTCGCCGATGAGCACGGGGTGGCGCGCGCCCTTGAGCTCCGTCTCGAACTGCACCTGCGGGTTCTCCTCTACGAACTTGACGAAGCGCTCGTCGCTGAGCAGCTGGCGCACGTAGCGACTGCTGCCGCCGTGCTGGCAGTAGCGGATCGTCACCTGCTTGAGCTGCCACACACCCTTGGTCGCCATGTCTATCGCTTACCGGTATTGAGCGAGCGTGCGGTCCGAGTGGCGCGGCCAATCCCTTGGCTTGGGGACCGCACTTAAGCGGGAACTTAGCTGCAACTTCTGTGCGCCACACCAACTCTTAAGTGCGTTGAAGTCCGCACTCGTCCAGCAACTTCCGCACTCATGGCGACCCGCGCGCCGGCGGCGGCTGCGGCGCCGCCCGACGAGGCGGAGAAGAGCGACGTGGACAGCCTGCTGCGCCTCGTGCGCGCCCACCAGCGGCAGCACGCCGACCGCGCCTACGACTCGAGCGCTCCGGCGGCCATCCGCCGCTGCAAGACCATGCTGACCAAGCTGCGCAAGCTGCTGCCCAAGCTCATGCGGCCTGTGGCCACGCTGCCGACCGACAAGGCCGTGCCCGTGCTGCAGGACCTGTGCCAGCTGCTGACGCTGCTGCTCGGAGGTGGCGCGTGTCCGCACTCGATGACGCTCTTCATGGAGAGCAGCAGTGCAGGCGCGACCCGCGCGCTGGGCAACCCGGCGGCCTCTGGCTTCCCGTCCTACCCGACGATGGCCACGATGCTGTTCTACATGGTGTCGTTTTATACCAACGAGAAGCTGAAGCAAGCGCAGCGAGACGTGCGTAACGTGACGCTGCAGATGGTGCTGTTCCTGCAGCGGAACGATGTGTATGGGTTCATCCACTTCTTCCGGGACACAGTGCAGCTGCTGGAGGACTGCTTCTTGCTGGAGGAGTCGCTGAAGAACAGGAACGATACGGACGTGCTGCCAGGTGGAGCGAGCATTGCGTGCTTTTTGGATACAGCGATACACGTGTACCAAGATGCGGACGGACCGCTGGGCGCAAAGAGCAACGTGACTCTGTGTGGCTGCATGCCGATTACTGATGTGAACCAGCTTTACGAACGCCGAGAGCAGCTGAAGCAGATGCTGCCGTCGATTCATGTGACTTCGTACGGGATGGTGGTGGCCCTTCGGGAATCTGTGACAGTGCTGGCGGATCGGATCGTCCGAGAACATCGTGCGATGCTGGAAGGAGATCAATCGGTTGACAGGCTTTGTCAGTTGCTGGAGCTATTTATTGTGAAGAACGAAGCACTTGTGAAGAGCGCAGATGAAGCATTCGGCGCTGTGTCGACTCAAGGCGCGGATGCAGTTACTCGAAGTACGCTTCGCCTACTGCACACGATGCTCCAGGTGAGCGTGTCTACGGAGCGACGGTTTGTCCGCTTGACCCTGATGTACTTGAAGTCGAGCTGTGTGCACGATAGCAACCCTCGGATACTGAAAGCATGTGCCGCCATTCTTGAACTGGTTGGCTCAGCATATCCGCGATTGTCCAAGTTTGCCACCGATGTACTATGGCCGCCTTTCGAGTCGTGGGTATCGGAGAATATGCAGCTTGTCTGTGGAGCTAACCGTGAAAGCAAAAGCACGGTGGAAACGATTTGGATGGCTGTGTTTTCGATTTTGAGTCAGTACACTCGTCAGTCCAGCACTGCAACTCCTGCTTCGTTGTTCGTGGATCTGTTGGGGTATGTCGACGTGCGAGTAGCAAACCCTACAGTCATTTCGAGCGTCATTGATGGTATTCACCGCGTATTGTCGACCAAGGAAATACTGATGAACGTGATCCGCTTTATATCAAAGGCACTCGTGAACAATGGAGCTGATCGAACGAAGTCCAGCGAATACTCAAATACAACAAGGAAGCGGAAGCGGAATGAAATGTTTCTGAGTAAACAGAGTTCGCCTGGAGTGTTGCGTCGCGAAAACAGCGTAGAGCTGCACGAGAAGTTGGGCCAATGGATTATTGATTTGATCTCGATCGGTAGCGGAGGCGATCGAAAAAGTATTGTGGCAATTACCACAGGCTTGCGGATAATTTTGCCGCTCCGTCGCTATATTGTGGCATTTGTGCGTCTGGAAAGCTTTGCCATCTTCCGAGCCCTTCTTCAGCGTGTGGATCTGGTTGTGAACACCTACGCGCCCTCGCTCACACCCCTCACGAGTGATTATCTGGATCTATGGATCGTTTTGCTTCGTTATTTTGATGACCACGAGCTTGAAAAATATCGGGACCTGCTTGCTAAGGTCGTTGAAAGTGTCGAGACTCAGCAAATCTTCGTCCAGAGTGTCGAACGAGACAAGTCGTTTGTGGTGCCAGAGTGCTGGGAGTATTTGGAGTTTTTAGAGCTATATCAGGCTCATCCGAAATGCCACGACATGTCTCCTTCCGAGAACTTGACGGACGTTTTATACGACAATCTCCGTACCTCAGAGGCTGTGCTCGCTGTTGTTTTCCGCAAATCGTTGCCCTTGCGCGGACCTTTCCTGGTCTACTTCGTGTGGTCACGCTCTGTGATACTCAATTTGGGTGGTGAGGATTCCTGGCGTAATTCTCTGCCGTGGAGAGTTGCTTACCAGAGCATTCTACGCGAGACCACAGTCGACGCAGCAGTTTGTTCCTATCTCGCGATGATTCCTCTTCTTGCCTTCTTTGTCGTGGCTGGATCTATAACGTCTCCGAAAAGGATGGCTACGTGTGTTATGGAGGCGTTGAGTGGAAAACTTCAACGCACGAGGTCCAAGGCGATTTCGTCAGCAATTATCCAAGTGTGTGGAGCAATGCTCTGCGCAACTGCGTACGGTCAAGCTCTAGCTGACGGGATGAGTAACCCGGTTGGTAAAAAAGAAACTGTTGCCCACTGTCGCTCGAGCACGTGTCAGTGTCGAGAGTTCGCCAACAACTTCCAAGCGGTATCAATTCCACTTGCTCTCTTTGAGACCATCATTTGCGATGAGACCTCCAGTGATTCCGAGGATATGCAAGTCGTCAAAATAAACGCATTGTCCAGCGTTTTTGAGCATTGTGAAGTCGACTACGGAAATGATCACACTGCCATGCGATTTGTGGAATATCTTTTGGCCTGTTTTGAGCACCGCTCTGGGCTCGTTCGCCAAGCAGTGTTAGAATCGATAGTCCACCATCCACGTCTTCTCGATGCAATGATCGATCCGGCTAAGGATGGTGTCACCGGGTTCATGGAGCGGCTGGAAGCCCTTATGACAGCGGCCGAAGAAAGCTCTGATGAGAGTCTGATCACGGCAATGATGTTGACGTCAGGTACCGTTGGCTGTGAATGTGACCCACAACAAGGTGATCGTGGAGATAATTGCATCTGGATCCTATTGCGACTGGTATCTATGTGGAACCGTTTTCACATCGCAAAGCGTTCCCGATATGCGGCCATGGCTTACGACCAAATTTGCCGTATTACTTCTCATCATTGTGTGTCATGGAGACGTTTGTGCGTTGATTTTCCGGAGTTGCTTTACTTTTCTCTCGTGGATGAACTGTTGGAAACTCAGACGCTACAGTTGTTCCTTCGTACATTCATGGGCGGGAAGGTCGATATCAAAGTTTTCTTGCGAGCAAGCGCACCATACGTTCTTCCGAAATATGTTGTGAATCAAAACGAGCGGATGCTGCATGCGTACGTTGACGAGTATAATGGCGGCGACGGAGACGCGATCATGATGGAGGACGGTGCAGAAGGCGATCCACCTATGACTATCACGAATCTTCTCTTGAATCACCTTGACTACGTGTTGAAAGACCTGCTTATTCACCAAGTGCAAGCAGTCTCCAACAAGAACCGCTTAGCAGAATGGGAGTTTTTGTTTAAATTCCTACCAGAGAACTCCACTGTGCGTGATGTGATTACGCACTCTCCACTTCGGCTAATGAACTTGTTGGCGTGGGAACTCGGCGGTCCTCAGTCGCGCATGGCGAAGAGGGCGATACGAGAGGTTGCAAATTGCTTGAGTGAAGATTCGAGGGAGGCGGAAACGATTGAACAAGTGGCGAGCCTGCAACCAGGAGAGGGGTGTATGCCTCGCCAGTATTTTCTGGCGCTCATGACAGACCTGGGCAATCGAATAAGCGGTAAGAGCCCGCTTTCCATTAAAATTCGGGCGATCAAGAGTATCGACAGATTGTTGGAACTCTACAGTAATTCATCATCGGACGTGGGTACTAGCACCCAGAGCAATGGAGTCGTCGATATTTTTGTGCCCAAAGTGATGGCAACATTGAAGGTCGCCCTCACGGAACGTAAATTGCAAGAACACGCGGTACAAGCTTGGGGTAATTTCTTGCGAATGCTCTCAACTAAAGCCCTGGAGGTGAACCTGAGCTCGATCATTGTGAGCTTTCTTCCATGTCTTGGTCATGAAGCGTCTGCAATATTGACCGAAGACAGGTCAATAACGGGTAGTCAATGCTGGAATGTGGAGTCTCTCGAACTTTTGAAATATGATACCGAGTCTTCATACGAACGCGATGAAATTCAAGCTCGCTGCATGACAGGAGCGGTGGGTATCCTGCGGTACTTATTTATCGAGAGAAGAGCAGAGTTAAAAGCAGCGTTTCCGAAAATCCCGTTGCTGCCTTCGATCCCAGAGCTTGACGAGATATTTGCCGTTCTCTACGAAGAAGATGGTGATCCAAGACATCGCCCTTTGCGCGAATACTTGATGGATTTGGCATCATACGTAAATCATCTGGATGTGGCGGTTCGGGAGATGGCGCTGATGCAATTGCTGCGGTGCCTCTCGGTACGTGGTGCTGAGTTGGAGGCACTCATGCAGAATGAAGGAGACATATTTATTGACCAGGCACTTGCGAGTGTGGTCCAGTCTATTCTGCAGCTTTCCCGCACAGAGAGCCACGAATCGATTAAACTGCTATGTGCTCGGTGCTTGGGGGCATTGGGCGCAATCGATAGCGCCCGCATGCCATTGTACATGTTTTACACGTCCGGCGGGCCCCAAGCAAGTGCTGCAGTTGCAAAGGAAAAGCAAAAAGTGGAGTATACGATGAAGGATTTAGCCTGTGCGCTGATTGAAAAGTGGCTGGTGAAGGAATTGCGTGCAGCACCCGAAAACACAGACTCGTTGGCTTTTGCGATTCAGGAGCTGTTAAGGATCCTGGCAGAGCTGACAGCGGATCCACAGCAGAGCGGCCAAAGTATGGCTTCGACAACTGCGTACAAAGCAAGGCAGGATCCCAATGCTCCTATGCCTGAATGGATGAAAAGAAGATTCGAGCGGAAAGAGGTCCTTCAGTTTGTAGAGCCATACTGGTCAACAAACTACACTGTGTCAGGTGGGCGATCCTCACGCCGGAATGGTAGCAGCGGGTCGGTGCGCCGGTCATCTGCGAGCGCAGATCGAAGCCTACAAATCGCACGCGATGACATTTCATATTACGAAAAGTACGGGACGTCATACGAAGAGTGGCTTTTGATGTGGTGCCGGCGATTAATTAGTCTTTCCCAGCCTCCAGAGCGAAAAGTTTTCTGGGCGTGCAGAACCGCATTGGCGACGTGTCCTCAAATCGCTCGGTTTTTGCTACCCTACTTGATACAGAATGTGCTTCGCTCTGGAAGATCGGAAGTTGGAGAGGAACTTAAGAAAGAAGTAATGGCAGTGCTGGACGGTCAGGACTGTGGAGTTTTGATGGACGATGTGTTAATGGCACCGCCCGAGTCTGAGCACACTAATGACTCCGTGAACAGCGCCAGTAGCTCGCCTGAAAAAAATGTTGGCGATTTCTTCCGCCGCCACGACCAATGCTCCCAGACCATTTTCTCTACGATCGATGAGTTGAATGAGTGGATTTGGACAAGCGAGAAAAAGCGCCTCCAGCTTAGTGCTGCTAGTGCTGCCAGCCGCCAGACGTCTGCATCGGCACGCAGCGAAGCTCCATCTGAGATGGACGACCACGAAAAGGACTATTTGGAAGAGTTTCTGAAAGAGATCCCCAGTCGCTCACTTTCGAACGCTGCATATCAAATTAGAGCGTATGCCCGGGCAATCCAATACTTTGAAGTGTATCTACGGCAACAAGAATTTACCCCGACTGAAGCAAGAGATGCTAATATTCCAATGGCGGGGCCGATTCATCCGTCGCTGATCTTCAAAAACGCGTTTTATCTTCAGCAACTCTACAAAAGCGTGGACGAACCTGACGCGCTGATCGGCTTAGCAGCGGTGCGACGTTTGTATGACACCTATCGGCACAACGACGCCGGAGCAGATCTCCCAGATGAGGCTCAAGAGGAGGGCTTAGACCTCTCCGATCTAATGCATCAAATTGTTGACCATGAGCAACTAGCTCAATGGGAAGACGCTTTGGCTTGTTACGAGCAAGCAATCCAAGAAATCCAGTCGGCTCTATCTTCCAGATCACTGCCATCAAGCCGACCACGCTACAGCCAGCTTCAAATGATGCAACCTCCTGCCGAAATTTTGGAAGCGGACGCTCACAAAGACCCTGACGTGATCAAACCCGAGTTGTATTCTGGAATGATTAGCTGCTTGATTCAACTTGGCCGTCTCGAGAGTGCATTGCAGCATATCAACGGCATTGTGACACAGGAGCCGCAATTTATGGCTACAATGTATCCTTTCGCACTCGAGTGCTCTTGGCGACTATCGCGGTGGGAGCTTCTATCCGACTTGCTAAGTGCCGAAAAGCAAAACCCCCTTCTTCAGTCGTCAAACAGCTCTTCTGAAGGACCAGCTAGCACTCGGCTAAAGGGATTTGATGTCTCGCAGTTGATGCTGGTTCGCGTGCTGCACAGTTTACATGGTGGCGAGCAAGAAGAGTTTCAGCGTCACCTGAAAGCAGCGCGCCTGGAAGTGATGGGACCTCTTGCAGCGGCATCTGCCGAATCCTACCAGCGTGCATACCCGCTCCTACACGATCTCCACTTTCTCCACGAGGCAGAGCAGGGGTTCATATTTTTACAGAAAACAAAGGACTGTGAAGAACTGGATCGACGCAGTCTTCTGTGGAAAAAGCAGACCCCTTGGAAAATGCGCTACGATGCAGTTGCAACATCCCTGAAGTACCGTGATCCAATACTCGCGTTGCGTCGAGTGGTTCTTCACGAGGCCGGGCTTCGCAGCGAAGTATCTGAGAACTGGTTACTGTACGCAAAATTAGCCAGAAAGGAAGGGTTCATCCGTACAGCTACGAGTGCTGTGATGCACGCTGAAGCACTGGATAACCAATACGCGATGATAGAGAAGGCCAAGCTGCTGGTCAGCCAAGACCGAATGCGTGAGGCTTTGCAGATCTTGGAGCCGATGGACATCGATGCCAATACGTTGGATTATGACGTTGAAGACCCTCACTACTGCGCTAAGAACCTGCTTTTGGCGACCAATTGGATGCAGGCGTCTGGCCAGCGTCAGGGCAAAAAGGTGATCGAGCGCTATCAAGCTGTCATTCACTTTGATCCAACATGGGAGAAAGGGTATTTTTTCCTGGCCAAATACTATGAGTATTTGCTGAGCGTGAGCCATCCGGATGCCCTCAATGGATCGATGAGTAATGATTCGACCGAAGTTGTGATCGACTCGGTGTTCCACGCGCACCTGATCAACTTGATGAAAAATTACGTGCACGCACTATCGCATGGAACAAAGTTTGTTTTCCAGTCCCTTCCACGACTGCTAACGTTATGGTTCGAGTATGGAGAAGTGTTATACGCGAGCGCTACCGGCGGACGTACCAGCAACAAAGCCAACAAGGCCCTGCGGCAAATTGAGATCGGGTTGA
Organism: Phytophthora melonis; assembly: GCA_024211575.1. Classification (NCBI taxonomy): domain Eukaryota; phylum Oomycota; class Peronosporomycetes; order Peronosporales; family Peronosporaceae; genus Phytophthora; species Phytophthora melonis. The sequence goes on from JAMXKT010000068.1 coordinate 826,719, forward strand.
GCCAATCCACCACGGAACAAAAAATCCTCGATGATATCGATAAGCTTGTCAACGAGGCGGCCGAATCACTGCCAGCATACGAATGGCTCATGTGCTTCCCGCAAGTGACATCGCGTATTTGTCATCCCAATCCTGTTGTGGTCGAAGGCGTCAAGAAAATCATGGTTCGGGTGCTGCATGCTTATCCAACTCAAGCTTTGTGGCCGCTGCTGGGCCTCTCGCGATCGTTGAATACGCAGCGACGCAATCGTGCGCGTGAGATCATCTCCATTACACAGAAGGAGCTTATCTCCCAGGGCCTCAAAGAGATTGCAGAGAGTTTTTCCGAGGGAACGAGGATGGCCGACGAGCTGATCAGCCTCGCCGGCCACGACCCTGGCAACAATCAACGGAAGATTCACATTCGACTGAGTCGGATTCGGACCAGAATTCTCGTGCCGATTCAGGCAGCTCTGACTACAATTCTGCCGGTGTCTGGGAAAGCGCCTCGCGACGAATTTCACGTTGCCTTCTCAGCGAATGCTGAAATTTACATCAAGGCTTTTAGTGACAAGGCTGATGTGATGATGACCAAGGAGAAACCCAAGCGCATTGAGATTCTGGGAACCGATGGAAATTTGTATCCATTCCTGTGCAAGCGTGAGAAGACTGGTGATCTACGCAAGGATGCACGCATGATGGAGTTCAACTCGATGATTAACAAGCTCCTACAGAAGGATCAAGAAGGTCGCAAGCGTAAACTCCGGCTGCGCACGTACGCAGTGGTGGTGCTGAACGAAGAGAGCGGGCTGATGGAGTGGGTAAGGAACACGAAGGCCATGCGGCAGCTCATCGGGCAGATCCACAAAACGGAGCGTGGGTACATACAGCCTATTCGAATGACGCATGAGGTCAAGGACCGATACTTGAACATGCAGAAGAAGTACGCGAACGACCCTCACGCGATGGCGCGATACTACCGCCGTAAGGTGCTTTCGATGCCGGTTTTCACGCCGAGGTTCCACCAGTGGTTTTACAACAACTTCGCCGATCCCACGGCTTGGTTCGAGGCTCGACTCACCTTCTCGCGGTCGGCGGCCGTGTGGTCCATGGTTGGGCACATCATTGGCCTCGGCGATCGTCACGGCGAGAACATTCTGATCGACTGCACGAATGGCGAGTGCGTGCATGTGGACTTTGACTGTCTTTTCGACAAGGGTCTCAAGCTGGCGAAGCCCGAGATCGTGCCGTTCCGCTTGACGCCGAACATCATTGACGCCTTCGGAATCACGGGCTACGAGGGCGTTTTCCGTCGCGTCAGTGAGGTGACGATGCGTCTGCTTCGAGAGAATAAGGAGACGCTGCGGAGCGTGCTGGAGGCCTTTATCCACGACCCGCTAGTGGAGTGGGGCCGTCGCGGCAAGGCCACGCAGAACAGTGCGGGCAAATCCGTCCCCGACCTGTCAACCGAGCGCACAAAGCAGGAGACGCGTCTCGTGCTCAACACCATCGACGACCGACTGCGTGGCATCTACAACTTGGGCGACGCGATCCGACCGCTTGTGTCGGCCAACCACCGCAGCATTCTGCCGGAGACCGACTCGTTGCCGCTCTCAGTGCAGGGCCAAGTCGACAAGCTCATCCACGAGGCCACGTCGCTGGAAAACCTCGCGCAGATGTACATCGGCTGGATGCCGTTCCTGTAACTAGGAGTAGGAGCACTTTAACTGAAAAAAAACAGCGGGTTTTGTGAAACATACGGATTTTGACAATATTTTTGCATTTACAATTTCCGACACTACGTATTTTTTATTTTGCCGATGGAAGTGATCGCCGTGGGCACCGCCGCCATCGACGTGGTGCACGAAGTGGCCGCGTACCCTGAAGGTCCGCTGGCCTGCATCGAATTGCCCATGAATTATAGAATATTGACGCGTGCTTTGTATTCACAGAGGACACGAAGGCGCGCTCACTTGGTACGCGGAAGTGCCGAGGCGGGAATGCTGCGAGTGCCTTGGTACAATAATCGTGTTGCAGGGTACGACATGAACGGTAAAGGGATCAATTCATGCTTATACTTGACTTGTGTGTGCAGGTTGTTTGCTCTCAACTCGGGGGTCGCTGTCGATGGCTGAGCACTTCGACGGACCCAGCTAAGGACAGCGACGCCGCCTTCATCCACGCGGATCTGGCGAGTTTTAATGTCGACTGTTCACTGGCCGTCATTGAGACGGAAGGCAGCATGCCAGTGTCGGTGAGTCCCCAACAGAAGAACTTCGTCACATGTTGCGGTCTTCTTACCTTCCTTTGCTTTCTGTGGTTCCTGTAGTACATTTTGTCAAGTCGGGCGACAGGTTCGCGGACAATTGTACACTCGCGCACAATTGCCGAGTTGGGCGTGGGAGCTTTCAAGAAGCAGGTGGAGCGATATTTTACTGAGATTCGACAGGATGCGGCTGCCCCTGCGTGGTTCCACTTTGAGGGGCGCAATATGGAGACTGTGAGGCAGATGATGCTGCACGTTCGAGAGAAGGCACCGCAAGCCACAATTTCGGTCGAGATCGAGTTCCCGAGATACCCGTGGACTCTGGCAAAAACGTTAGAGCAATGATTTAACCTGCGCGGTTGAAGCTTTATCTGACTGGTACCTGTGTTGGTGTGTGTATCGGCAGACTGGCTTCACTGGCGGACTACGTGTTCATGTCCAAGGATTACCTTCGAGACAACATCAACATTGGTACCGCGGAGGAATTTTTCGAAGGAATTCGAAACCAGCAGTGGGGTGAAGACTGGAGCTGGGTCCGCGCTGATGCTGCGGCTGGCTGGCTGGCTGCCGTGCCTGCAACCCATGAAGACGTCAGGATGAAGTTCGGCGGATGATCTGTGTCTGCGACAATGTCCGCCAACGAGGTGGCCTCGCATGCAGGCGATAAGATAAGCGCAGGGACTTCAGCAGCATCGCTATGTATCTGCCGAAACCCGTGCTATTATAGTGGGCTATGCTCTGTGTGAGAACGCCGCCGAGGAGCGGAGCCTTCGCCCTTCAGCAGACTTCGGTCCGAAGTTCGGACACGTGAGCAGCTTCACAACACGGTGGGTTATGCACGAAGAACGCATCAAATACGCCGCCACCTGCATTGCAGGCTGCAAACTGGCACGCAGCCACGGGGCTGCACGGGACCCGGTGGCATATCGGCTGGTGGGTGTGTGCATGCGCTGCCGTTTTGTATTTTGTAGCACCTCGTCGGGCCCAACGTTGCGGTGGACTTGCCCTCCTTGCTGTAGGCCGGGCTGGGCTGTGAGGACGGCGCCAACCATGGCCCCGAGGTCGGCCTGATGAAGGTCTCCAGTGTCTCTACATCAATCGTTGCCTCGACGGGTCACCGATCGGTGAACCGGGCGCAAGTTCCAGTGCTCGAGTTGCTCAATCACGATGTCTTCATGTTGGAATTTCGTCGCTTAATGCTAAATAGTAATAGAAACTAGACTTGACTGGTACTGCTCAGTTTAGCTTGCGCTACTGAGATCTCTGGTATTCGGTCGGCAGGAGATGGAACTCTGGAAACGGACGGCTGCCTTGAACTGCACCTTGGCGAGTTGCGCGCGTTTTGATTGCTCCGCCATCACGTTCGGAAGATCGGCACGGTGACGAGCGCACCGCGCCAAACGTACTGCACGTGGCAAATGTACTGTCCAACGTGCAATCCGTTGATCGCGGGAAAGCGTGGTCCTGGGCAGCAGATCGCGCTGAGCAAAGCGGTGACTGCGAGTCTGGCTTGGCGGACATTGGTCATGGCCGCTGGGCCCGACAGAGGTCCAACACGACCCGCTGGAATGCCATCCGCGAAGTGGTTGATGATGCTGGCGGCTTCGATCTGGAGGGCAATGCCGAGCTCACGAGGTGGGCACCTGCCGGTGCCTCGTAACGCCGCTGGCGGCGAAGAGTGGGCGATCACCAACGGGTTACCCTCGGTAAGCGAGGAAGCCCAGACCTCGTACACGTTCCACGCCTCCGTGTGCACGCCGTCCACGCGCAGGATCCGCACGTCCTCTCCGTCGAGTTCCTTCTTTACGGCGCCTCCAGTCACCATTGCCGCGATCACGTTCGCGGGGACGCTGCTCCGAGGCACAACTGGCACCGGGTGCTCGCGCGCAGTCACGCACCGGTCATCAGCTCGAGCGGGCGCCATCTGCGTCGACTTGCTCCACTTGTCCATGCTCATCGTCGCTGACTTGCTCATCGTCGCTGGCTGGCTTGCTTGCTCTCTTCTCTCTGGCTCGTCGACCTTTTCTCGGCTTGGATTGTTCGCGAATGAGAGAGATCCCGTCGCCGGGGCCAATTCGGGACCCGAATACCCGAATTTCGGGTCAGTTCGGGCCAAGCCGGGTCAGTTCGGGCCAATCAAGGCTTGATTCAAGCACCCCATGTATTACATAGTAGTACTGTAGCCATTCGGTCCGAGCATGTCTCCTTGAAGGCCGTCCTTCACCTTGCCGCCGCCCTCAAGCCGTCGCGCACCGCACACCGCGGTGGAAGGTGGGCTAGAGGATCTCAACCCCCACCGCCTGACGCAGGACGCCTGCCAGGACGCCAACATCCCGATCGCAAGCTTCCACCGCACCACCAAGTGGGCTTTCAGCTCATCATACGCTGCGAGATGCGTCGGTACGCGCGGCGTGTGCTGGAGTGGGCGCCATGACCCGCAGCCTCAAGGTGCTCGTGCAAACATCGTTGACGGTAAAGCTGAGGACGAGGGCAACACGAGGGAAGCAAAACAAGCCTTGAAAACTCGACTCATCAGGGCCGCCGATTATGGCATTTATATTTATGATGACAGAATCATCAAATAAATAATACCGCTTGGCAAGAAAACCCCGCTGCATAAATAATGACATGAGGATCATCCATACATCAATAATGGCATTGTAAGTGCGCAACTTTGTATTAGATTAGTTACGCAGACCATCTACCGTACCTACATTCCAGTAGCTCGCGTTCTGACGCAGAAACAAAATTTGTTCCAGTGTAATCGGGTGCAGCCCGTTGCGCTCGTGCCCAAACGTGATGCGGGCAACACTGAAGAACCGCTCAACGACATTGGACGTCGGAGGGATACTGCGAAGCAGATTATACTGCTGTTGGTGCTGCGCGAGACGTCGGCGTTTCTGCAAACGCTCCACGAAGGAGCCTTGAGTCTCGTCGTCAGCCGATGGTTGCGGCGTCGTATCCGCGGCGAACGGCCGAAGTACGGCTTTCTCAGCCCTGGTTAGTCGGCTGGTGTTGCCCCGCAGCACACGCACACAACCCGACTCGAAGTCGGGGCTGTGGACGATCTCCGCTCTTGGCCCTGTTGTAGTACAGAATAGTCATTGTAAGTATTCCAATTAGCAAAATCAAATATCGGCAAGACCTTACCGAGATAGTTGGCGTAGTCGGGTTTGACGGCAATGAGTCCGTCAAACCACTCGCGCACATCGAGGAGGTCTGCATCCTCCCTTGAAGTGCCTTTGATACAGACTCCACGTCCTTGAGCTCTTTGAGAAGAGCACGGAGCCGACGGTTACTGGCTGGGGCGGGAAGGAGATCCGCAATGTCGTCGTCGTGGACGTCTAGGTGCTCTAAAAGCTCGAAGTATCGGTGCAGCATGGTGAAAGTTGAGCCCCACCGAGTATCCTGCCGAATTACGGGTCGAAGCTTCGTTTTGAGTCTGAATTAAAAAAAATGACGCGAATTAGTAAAAATAAAAATAAAAATAAAAAGATTTAGAAAAATTAAAACGCCCCAAAAGAATCGTACCGGAGTTTAGCAGATTGAGTCAGCGTTCGAAGCTTGGTCATCAGGCTCTGCACATCTGAGAGATCAGCCTCGTGATCTTGCAGCTCTTTCTGCACCGCACGGTTGAGTCGATGCGAGGCGCACCCAACAAGAGGGACACCGACCAAAGTCGCAAGGCGCCTGTTGACGCGGCAGTTGTCGCCCACAATGTAGACACACTGCTCCAGCTGCTTACCAAAGTCGCGCGGGAGCATGTTGGCTAGAAATTCTCTGTGTGCCACAGCAGAGAGATCATCGTCTTCCTCTTGGAGGAGAGGGGCCATGCAAAGCAGTGGGGTCATCACCTGGCCGTTAACCTCGTAGCGGGCAAATACCGCGACGTAGTGCTCGCCCAAGTGGGTCCACCCATCCAGAATCAGGCCGAATTGCGCAGGCATTTCTGCCGCAATCGACCTCTCGACTGCCACCGAGACCCCCTCCAGTACGGCACGCAGCGTCTCGATACAGACAGGGTCCAAGTTCGTGTAGCTATAGATAAACAAAAATAAGAAGTTAAATCGGAGTAGTTAATCAGGGTAAATGAAGCTGCTTCAAACGTACCGTCTTGTCGTTCGATTCTCGCAAAATGCAAGCGGGAGGTTGCTCATGACAACCCACACTAGCCACCCGTAGAGGTTTTGCGAGGAGCGGCGCACGTAGCTCAGCAGTGACCCCGTCTCTGCGGTGGTGGCCTCAAGCATCTCGGCCTCGAAGTTGGGATGTTCACGTCTCACGTGCTGCATGAGGTTGGTAAACCCGTTGCGGCGGGTCTGCTTTCGAACCGTGCCGCAGCGACAACGGAAGTACTCAGGGATAACTTCGTCGAAGTCGTCGCGGCACGGTTGGAAAAAGAACCCTGTGGCCTGGGCTGGCGTGAACGTTGGGCGCGGTGGGCGGGACACAAAGACCATGGCTGGGAAGGCTGAGTTGCTGGGATGTGGGCTAGTGGTGGTTCTGCAAAATGCGCAATGACAACAACAGACATCTGAACGCAGTTAAGAGGCTGCTACCAGTCATTACAACGGTTGGTTTTGAAAGGCCAATAAATTTTTAAGGTAAAAACGATGATACTTAGTACGATTCAAGCTTAAAAATATAATATATAGTAGGGTATAATTTCTTACGCATAAATTATGACATTGGGTAAATTCGCTGCATAAATTATGATATGCGGTAGGTCTTCAGTCAACAATAAATTTATTTATGATATGATGTACCATTATTTTTATGGCCATGCTATTTTCGGCGGCCCAGCGACTCATGCTGAATAATAGACTACTGTACTTCAAAACTAGACGCTTACTGCTGCGAGGCTCGAAGTTAACTCGCGAGTTCTGAGTTGCTGATGGCGCCGGTTTCTTGGCGTGTTGTTGCGCGAGATGGGTGTACTCGGGTGTCTTGCTCCGATGGCTTGCGCTGCACTTGGTTACCGGTACGCCTCAACAGCTCCGTCATTCCATTCGGAAGATTGGCACGACCACAGCTGCGGTCCTCCACATGAAATGCACGTGACAAATGTATTGTCCGGTGTGCAGTCCGTTGATCACTGGGAAATTCCGACCAGGGAGCGGATCGCACCAAGCAGCGCTGTGACTGCCACTTGTGCATGGTGGACGCTCACCGGGGCTGGCGGGCCAGCGAGAGGTGCAACAGCTGCGAGCAGCGCTGGAATGCCATCTTGAAAGTCCTCGATGTGGAGGGGTGCAAAGTGGTACACGATGCTGTTGGCTTCGTCCTGGATGGCAGCGCCGAGCACCAGCGGAGGGCACACGGGGGTGCGTTGCATCGCGGGTGGCGGCAAGAAGTACGCCTGGACCATGGGGTCGATCTTGCCAAGCGAAGAGGCCCAGCCTTCGTACACGCTCCACGCCTCCGACTGCACACTGTCAACCTGCAGCACGCGCAAGTCCTGTCCGTCGACTCTCTTCTCCTCGGCACCGGCGGCCACCATTGTCGCGATCACTTCCGTGGGGATGTTGCCTGAAGCCACAGCTTGCTCGGGATGCTCGCACGCAGCTAGGTCCGCCACGCACCGGTCATCCGCTCGTGCCACCGTCGTCCTCGCCGTCTTGGTCACCTTGGCTTTGCCTTGCGCTACCATCGTCGTCGCCGTCTTGCTCACCTTGACTTTGCCTTATTGCGCTCGTCCTTTCCGTACTGCACCACTATGGTGCTGTTGAGTGACATTATGCATCAGTGGCATTACTCACTGCTGTCCTTATAGCGGGTCGCAGACCTGGAGCTTTGACATCAACAGGTTGAAGGAGGCCGCAACTACCTGTAGACAGCGCGCCCCACCCGAGAGTAGCTTGGCTCCACCTTTGATCCACCTTGCGTTAGCAGACACGTGCAGAACGAACCGAACGCCGGCGTTGTGGGCGGCCGGCTTCATTCCTTCACGCAGTGCAGCTGCAAATCGATGGCCAACTTGAAAGTCTGGTCGCTCAACAATGCCCCTTCAGCTCGACGCCTCCCGATCCAGTAACCAGGGCGCCTTAACCCGATCGTCTGAAAACCGAGGCTGAGGCCTCCAGTGTACGCCCGACCTTGAGGCCAACGTCGCCGAGGCGGAAGATGCCAATCGTCAACTGGGAACGATTTACATGTGGGGGAACTTGCGCTTCTCGATGTCTCTGGCCTGGTTACAGAATCGACAACTCACGCGACGCAGCTCGGAGGCATTGACACGGAACTGATGCCACAAACGATCCAGTGATGGGATCGTCAGCATTGATGAAGCTGGTACCTCCCAGTCGCTTCTTCCTGAATCCACGCGAGCTGTGCCATCGTTCGAGTATGCGGCGGCATCCTGCGCTTCTTCTCTCCGCGCCCAGTCCCCAGTCATGCAGGAGTCGAGGAAGAGGTCTCCGTCGACGGGGTCCCTCGGCCGCGCGACGCTGGTGGCGGACACGCCGTAGGGGTCTTCAAACGTGAGGAAAACCTCAACCAGTTGTACGCGGAGACTGCCGAGCTGCTGCGACTCGCCGAGACGTCATCGGAGGAGAGCGCCAAGCTCAGCAACACCAAGCGTCTTCCCGAGGAGGCGGAGGCGGAGGCGGAGGAGGCGCTGACGATTGACCTTCGAACTGGACAACAGCGACGACTACGGTGGACCAGAGCCCCAGACTGATGCCAAACTTCCGCCGGCCATACAGCCAAATCTTCACGCGTTCACGATCAGGTAGAACCTCCTGCACTCGTGGATCCGTCGCTGAGGATCCCCATTCAACGAGGTAACGATACCGTCCACCCGTGTATGCGGCCGCCCAAGCACGGGTGTCGAGTGGCCGAAGAACGCCAACGCCTTCCAACGAGACAGAAAGGAATCACCAGCCTCGTCAAGTGTCGTCGAAGATGGCGGGCTACTGCTGCAGCAGAAAAGATTGCGGGTCGATCAGTGGAACGATGAGGCGCGCGTGGAGAGAGGCTGAGGGGACGGACCTCGCACGAGCACCTACACCGCAAAGTCGCGCAGCGCCGCTGAGTCGGCAGCAGATCTGCCTGCCTCCGGTGCTGTGTGTGTCGGGACTCCCGACGCGGGAGGCACTGCGGCAGTGCCACTGCCTCGGACGCAGGCAGCTTCACACTGGGGGAGGGGGCGTGCAGCTGCGAGCCAGCACAAAGTGGTACACTAATGGTACAGTAGGGAAGTACTTGAAGTCACAATAGTGTAGCCACTTTCGACGTCCCACGATGTCCGAGTCCGACGTCGAAGGAGGTCAAGGCAAAGAAGGCATCGCTCAAGCCGCTGCACATCGCGGCTCCACGCATGGGTCCGCGCTGATGCTGATGCTGCGGCTGGCTGGCTGGCTGCCGTGCCTGCAACCCATGAAGACGTCAGGATGAAGTTCGGCGGATGATCTGTGTCTGCGACAATGTCCGCCAACGAGGTGGCCTCGCATGCAGGCGATAAGATAAGCGTAGGGACTTCAGCAGCATCGCTATGTATCTGCCGAAACCCGTGCTATTATAGTGGGCTATGCTCTGTGTGAGAACGCCGCCGAGGAGCGGAGCCTTCGCCCTTCAGCAGACTTCGGTCCGAAGTTCGGACACGTGAGCAGCTTCACAACACGGTGGGTTATGCACGAAGAACGCATCAAATACGCCGCCACCTGCATTGCAGGCTGCAAACTGGCACGCAGCCACGGGGCTGCACGGGACCCGGTGGCATATCGGCTGGTGGGTGTGTGCATGCGCTGCCGTTTTGTATTTTGTAGCACCTCGTCGGGCCCAACGTTGCGGTGGACTTGCCCTCCTTGCTGTAGGCCGGGCTGGGCTGTGAGGACGGCGCCAACCATGGCCCCGAGGTCGGCCTGATGAAGGTCTCCAGTGTCTCTACATCAATCGTTGCCTCGACGGGTCACCGATCGGTGAACCGGGCGCAAGTTCCAGTGCTCGAGTTGCTCAATCACGATGTCTTCATGTTGGAATTTCGTCGCTTAATGCTAAATAGTAATAGAAACTAGACTTGACTGGTACTGCTCAGTTTAGCTTGCGCTACTGAGATCTCTGGTATTCGGTCGGCAGGAGATGGAACTCTGGAAACGGACGGCTGCCTTGAACTGCACCTTGGCGAGTTGCGCGCGTTTTGATTGCTCCGCCATCACGTTCGGAAGATCGGCACGGTGACGAGCGCACCGCGCCAAACGTACTGCACGTGGCAAATGTACTGTCCGACGTGCAATCCGTCGATCGCTGGAAAGCGTGGTCCTGGGCAGCAGATCGCGCTGAGCAAAGCGGTGACTGCGAGTCTGGCTTGGCGGACATTGGTCATGGCCGCTGGGCCCGACAGAGGCCCAACACGACCCGCTGGAATGCCATCCGCGAAGTGGTTGATGATGCTGGCGGCTTCGATCTGGAGGGCAATGCCGAGCTCACGAGGTGGGCACCTGCCGGTGCCTCGTAACGCCGCTGGCGGCGAAGAGTGGGCGATCACCAACGGGTTACCCTCGGTAAGCGAGGAAGCCCAGACCTCGTACACGTTCCACGCCTCCGTGTGCACGCCGTCCACGCGCAGGATCCGCACGTCCTCTCCGTCGAGTTCCTCCTTTACGGCGCCTCCAGTCACCATTGCCGCGATCACGTTCGCGGGGACGCTGCTCCGAGGCACAACTGGCACCGGGTGCTCGCGCGCAGTCACGCACCGGTCATCAGCTCGAGCGGGCGCCATCTGCGTCGACTTGCTCCACTTGTCCATGCTCATCGTCGCTGACTTGCTCATCGTCGCTGGCTGGCTTGCTTGCTCTCTTCTCTCTGGCTCGTCGACCTTGGATTGTTCACGAATGAGAGAGATCCCGTCGCCGGGGCCAATTCGGGACCCGAATACCCGAATTTCGGGTCAGTACCCCATGTATTACATAGTAGTACTGTAGCCATTCGGTCCGAGCATGTCTCCTTGAAGGCCCGTCCTTCACCTTGCCGCCGCCCTCAAGCCGTCGCGCACCGCACACCGCGGTGGAAGGTGGGCTAGAGGATCTCAACCCCCCACCGCCTGACGCAGGACGCCTGCCAGGACGCCAACATCCCGATCGCAAGCTTCCACCTCACCACCAAGTGGGCTTTCAGCTCATCATACGCTGCGAGATGCGTCGCTCACATACCGGTACGCGCGGCGTGTGCTGGAGTGGGCGCCATGACCCGCAGCCTCAAGGTGCTCGTGCAAACATCGTTGACGGTAAAGCTGAGGACGAGGGCAACACGAGGGAAGCAAAACAAGCCTTGAAAACTCGACTCATGCTGAATAATAGACTACTGTACTTCAAAACTAGACGCTTACTGCTGCGAGGCTCGAAGTTAACTCGCGAGTTCTGAGTTGCTGATGGCGCCGGTTTCTTGGCGTGTTGTTGCGCGAGATGGGTGTACTCGGGTGTCTTGCTCCGATGGCTTGCGCTGCACTTGGTTACCGGTACGCCTCAACAGCTCCGTCATTCCATTCGGAAGATTGGCACGACCACAGCTGCGGTCCTCCACATGAAATGCACGTGACAAATGTATTGTCCGGTGTGCAGTCCGTTGATCACTGGGAAATTCCGACCAGGGGAGCGGATCGCACCAAGCAGCGCTGTGACTGCCACTTGTGCATGGTGGACGCTCACCGGGGCTGGCGGGCCAGCGAGAGGTGCAACAGCTGCGAGCAGCGCTGGAATGCCATCTTGAAAGTCCTCGATGTGGAGGGGTGCAAAGTGGTACACGATGCTGTTGGCTTCGTCCTGGATGGCAGCGCCGAGCACCAGCGGAGGGCACACGGGGGTGCGTTGCATCGCGGGTGGCGGCAAGAAGTACGCCTGGACCATGGGGTCGATCTTGCCAAGCGAAGAGGCCCAGCCTTCGTACACGCTCCACGCCTCCGACTGCACACTGTCAACCTGCAGCACGCGCAAGTCCTGTCCGTCGACTCTCTTCTCCTCGGCACCGGCGGCCACCATTGTCGCGATCACTTCCGTGGGGATGTTGCCTGAAGCCACAGCTTGCTCGGGATGCTCGCACGCAGCTAGGTCCGCCACGCACCGGTCATCCGCTCGTGCCACCGTCGTCCTCGCCGTCTTGGTCACCTTGGCTTTGCCTTGCGCTACCATCGTCGTCGCCGTCTTGCTCACCTTGACTTTGCCTTATTGCGCTCGTCCTTTCCGTACTGCACCACTATGGTGCTGTTGAGTGACATTATGCATCAGTGGCATTACTCACTGCTGTCCTTATAGCGGGTCGCAGACCTGGAGCTTTGACATCAACAGGTTGAAGGAGGCCGCAACTACCTGTAGACAGCGCGCCCCACCCGAGAGTAGCTTGGCTCCACCTTTGATCCACCTTGCGTTAGCAGACACGTGCAGAACGAACCGAACGCCGGCGTTGTGGGCGGCCGGCTTCATTCCTTCACGCAGTGCAGCTGCAAATCGATGGCCAACTTGAAAGTCTGGTCGCTCAACAATGCCCCCTTCAGCTCGACGCCTCCCGATCCAGTAACCAGGGCGCCTTAACCCGATCGTCTGAAAACCGAGGCTGAGGCCTCCAGTGTACGCCCGACCTTGAGGCCAACGTCGCCGAGGCGGAAGATGCCAATCGTCACCTGGGAACGATCTACATGTGGGGGAACTTGCGCTTCTCGATGTCTCTGGCCTGGTTACAGAATCGACAACTCACGCGACGCAGCTCGGAGGCATTGACACGGAACTGATGCCACAAACGATCCAGTGATGGGATCGTCAGCATTGATGAAGCTGGTACCTCCCAGTCGCTTCTTCCTGAATCCACGCGAGCTGTGCCATCGTTCGAGTATGCGGCGGCATCCTGCGCTTCTTCTCTCCGCGCCCAGTCCCCAGTCATGCAGGAGTCGAGGAAGAGGTCTCCGTCGACGGGGTCCCTCGGCCGCGCGACGCTGGTGGCGGACACGCCGTAGGGGTCTTCAAACGTGAGGAAAACCTCAACCAGTTGTACGCGGAGACTGCCGAGCTGCTGCGACTCGCCGAGACGTCATCGGAGGAGAGCGCCAAGCTCAGCAACACCAAGCGTCTTCCCGAGGAGGCGGAGGCGGAGGCGGAGGAGGCGCTGACGATTGACCTTCGAACTGGACAACAGCGACGACTACGGTGGACCAGAGCCCCAGACTGATGCCAAACTTCCGCCGGCCATACAGCCAAATCTTCACGCGTTCACGATCAGGTAGAACCTCCTGCACTCGTGGATCCGTCGCTGAGGATCCCCCATTCAACGAGGTAACGATACCGTCCACCCGTGTATGCGGCCGCCCAAGCACGGGTGTCGAGTGGCCGAAGAACGCCAACGCCTTCCAACGAGACAGAAAGGAATCACCAGCCTCGTCAAGTGTCGTCGAAGATGGCGGGTTACTGCTTCAGCAGAAAAGATTGCGGGTCGATCAGTGGAATGATGAGGCGCGCGTGGAGAGAGGCTGAGGGGGCCACCCAGGACGGACCTCGCACGAGCACCTACACCGCAAAGTCGCGCAGCGCCGCTGAGTCGGCAGCAGATCTGCCTGCCTCCGGTGCTGTGTGTGTCGGGACTCCCGACGCGGGAGGCACTGCGGCAGTGCCACTGCCTCGGACGCAGGCAGCTTCACACTGGGGAGGCGTGCAGCTGCGAGCCAGCACAAAGTGGTACACTAATGGTACAGTAGGGAAGTACTTGAAGTCACAATAGTGTAGCCATTTTCGACGTCCCACGATGTCCGGAGTCCGACGTCGAAGGAGGTCAAGGCAAAGAAGGCATCGCTCAAGCCGCTGCACATCGCGACTCCACGCATGGGTCCGCGCTGATGCTGATGCTGCGGCTGGCTGGCTGGCTGCCGTGCCTGCAACCCATGAAGACGTCAGGATGAAGTTCGGCGGATGATCTGTGTCTGCGACAATGTCCGCCAACGAGGTGGCCTCGCATGCAGGCGATAAGATAAGCGCAGGGACTTCAGCAGCATCGCTATGTATCTGCCGAAACCCGTGCTATTATAGTGGGCTATGCTCTGTGTGAGAACGCCGCCGAGGAGCGGAGCCTTCGCCCTTCAGCAGACTTCGGTCCGAAGTTCGGACACGTGAGCAGCTTCACAACACGGTGGGTAACCCACTGGGTTATGCACGAAGAACGCATCAAATACGCCGCCACCTGCATTGCAGGCTGCAAACTGGCACGCAGCCACGGGGCTGCACGGGACCCGGTGGCATATCGGCTGGTGGGTGTGTGCATGCGCTGCCGTTTTGTATTTTGTAGCACCTCGTCGGGCCCAACGTTGCGGTGGACTTGCCCTCCTTGCTGTAGGCCGGGCTGGGCTGTGAGGACGGCGCCAACCATGGCCCCGAGGTCGGCCTGATGAAGGTCTCCAGTGTCTCTACATCAATCGTTGCCTCGACGGGTCACCGATCGGTGAACCGGGCGCAAGTTCCAGTGCTCGAGTTGCTCAATCACGATGTCTCCATGTTGGAATTTCGTCGCTTAATGCTAAATAGTAATAGAAACTAGACTTGACTGGTACTGCTCAGTTTAGCTTGCGCTACTGAGATCTCTGGTATTCGGTCGGCAGGAGATGGAACTCTGGAAACGGACGGCTGCCTTGAACTGCACCTTGGCGAGTTGCGCGCGTTTTGATTGCTCCGCCATCACGTTCGGAAGATCGGCACGGTGACGAGCGCACCGCGCCAAACGTACTGCACGTGGCAAATGTACTGTCCGACGTGCAATCCGTCGATCGCTGGAAAGCGTGGTCCTGGGCAGCAGATCGCGCTGAGCAAAGCGGTGACTGCGAGTCTGGCTTGGCGGACATTGGTCATGGCCGCTGGGCCCGACAGAGGCCCAACACGACCCGCTGGAATGCCATCCGCGAAGTGGTTGATGATGCTGGCGGCTTCGATCTGGAGGGCAATGCCGAGCTCACGAGGTGGGCACCTGCCGGTGCCTCGTAACGCCGCTGGCGGCGAAGAGTGGGCGATCACCAACGGGTTACCCTCGGTAAGCGAGGAAGCCCAGACCTCGTACACGTTCCACGCCTCCGTGTGCACGCCGTCCACGCGCAGGATCCGCACGTCCTCTCCGTCGAGTTCCTCCTTTACGGCGCCTCCAGTCACCATTGCCGCGATCACGTTCGCGGGGACGCTGCTCCGAGGCACAACTGGCACCGGGTGCTCGCGCGCAGTCACGCACCGGTCATCAGCTCGAGCGGGCGCCATCTGCGTCGACTTGCTCCACTTGTCCATGCTCATCGTCGCTGACTTGCTCATCGTCGCTGGCTTGCTTGCTCTCTTCTCTCTGGCTCGTCGACCTTTCCTCGGCTTGGATTGTTCGCGAATGAGAGAGATCCCGTCGCCGGGGCCAATTCGGGACCCGAATACCCGAATTTCGGGTCAGTTCGGGCCAAGCCGGGTCAGTTCGGGCCAATCAAGGCTTGATTCAAGCACCCCATGTATTACATAGTAGTACTGTAGCCATTCGGTCCGAGCATGTCTCCTTGAAGGCCGTCCTTCACCTTGCCGCCGCCCTCACCGCACACCGCGGTGGAAGGTGGGCTAGAGGATCTCAACCCCCACCGCCTGACGCAGGACGCCTGCCAGGACGCCAACACCCCGATCGCAAGCTTCCACCGCACCACCAAGTGGGCTTTCAGCTCATCATACGCTGCGAGATGCGTCGCTCACATACCGGTACGCGCGGCGTGTGCTGGAGTGGGCGCCATGACCCGCAGCCTCAAGGTGCTCGTGCAAACATCGTTGACGGTAAAGCTGAGGACGAGGGCAACACGAGGGAAGCAAAACAAGCCTTGAAAACTCGACTCATGCTGAATAATAGACTACTGTACTTCAAAACTAGACGCTTACTGCTGCGAGGCTCGAAGTTAACTCGCGAGTTCTGAGTTGCTGATGGCGCCGGTTTCTTGGCGTGTTGTTGCGCGAGATGGGTGTACTCGGGTGTCTTGCTCCGATGGCTTGCGCTGCACTTGGTTACCGGTACGCCTCAACAGCTCCGTCATTCCATTCGGAAGATTGGCACGACCACAGCTGCGGTCCTCCACATGAAATGCACGTGACAAATGTATTGTCCGGTGTGCAGTCCGTTGATCACTGGGAAATTCCGACCAGGGAGCGGATCGCACCAAGCAGCGCTGTGACTGCCACTTGTGCATGGTGGACGCTCACCGGGGCTGGCGGGCCAGCGAGAGGTGCAACAGCTGCGAGCAGCGCTGGAATGCCATCTTGAAAGTCCTCGATGTGGAGGGGTGCAAAGTGGTACACGATGCTGTTGGCTTCGTCCTGGATGGCAGCGCCGAGCACCAGCGGAGGGCACACGGGGGTGCGTTGCATCGCGGGTGGCGGCAAGAAGTACGCCTGGACCATGGGGTCGATCTTGCCAAGCGAAGAGGCCCAGCCTTCGTACACGCTCCACGCCTCCGACTGCACACTGTCAACCTGCAGCACGCGCAAGTCCTGTCCGTCGACTCTCTTCTCCTCGGCACCGGCGGCCACCATTGTCGCGATCACTTCCGTGGGGATGTTGCCTGAAGCCACAGCTTGCTCGGGATGCTCGCACGCAGCTAGGTCCGCCACGCACCGGTCATCCGCTCGTGCCACCGTCGTCCTCGCCGTCTTGGTCACCTTGGCTTTGCCTTGCGCTACCATCGTCGTCGCCGTCTTGCTCACCTTGACTTTGCCTTATTGCGCTCGTCCTTTCCGTACTGCACCACTATGGTGCTGTTGAGTGACATTATGCATCAGTGGCATTACTCACTGCTGTCCTTATAGCGGGTCGCAGACCTGGAGCTTTTTGACATCAACAGGTTGAAGGAGGCCGCAACTACCTGTAGACAGCGCGCCCCACCCGAGAGTAGCTTGGCTCCACCTTTGATCCACCTTGCGTTAGCAGACACGTGCAGAACGAACCGAACGCCGGCGTTGTGGGCGGCCGGCTTCATTCCTTCACGCAGTGCAGCTGCAAATCGATGGCCAACTTGAAAGTCTGGTCGCTCAACAATGCCCCTTCAGCTCGACGCCTCCCGATCCAGTAACCAGGGCGCCTTAACCCGATCGTCTGAAAACCGAGGCTGAGGCCTCCAGTGTACGCCCGACCTTGAGGCCAACGTCGCCGAGGCGGAAGATGCCAATCGTCAACTGGGAACGATCTACATGTGGGGGAACTTGCGCTTCTCGATGTCTCTGGCCTGGTTACAGAATCGACAACTCACGCGACGCAGCTCGGAGGCATTGACACGGAACTGATGCCACAATCGATCCAGTGATGGGATCGTCAGCATTGATGAAGCTGGTACCTCCCAGTCGCTTCTTCCTGAATCCACGCGAGCTGTGCCATCGTTCGAGTATGCGGCGGCATCCTGCGCTTCTTCTCTCCGCGCCCAGTCCCCAGTCATGCAGGAGTCGAGGAAGAGGTCTCCGTCGACGGGGTCCCTCGGCCGCGCGACGCTGGTGGCGGACACGCCGTAGGGGTCTTCAAACGTGAGGAAAACCTCAACCAGTTGTACGCGGAGACTGCCGAGCTGCTGCGACTCGCCGAGACGTCATCGGAGGAGAGCGCCAAGCTCAGCAACACCAAGCGTCTTCCCGAGGAGGCGGAGGCGGAGGCGGAGGAGGCGCTGACGATTGACCTTCGAACTGGACAACAGCGACGACTACGGTGGACCAGAGCCCCAGACTGATGCCAAACTTCCGCCGGCCATACAGCCAAATCTTCACGCGTTCACGATCAGGTAGAACCTCCTGCACTCGTGGATCCGTCGCTGAGGATCCCCATTCAACGAGGTAACGATACCGTCCACCCGTGTATGCGGCCGCCCAAGCACGGGTGTCGAGTGGCCGAAGAACGCCAACGCCTTCCAACGAGACAGAAAGGAATCACCAGCCTCGTCAAGTGTCGTCGAAGATGGCGGGCTACTGCTGCAGCAGAAAAGATTGCGGGTCGATCAGTGGAACGATGAGGCGCGCGTGGAGAGAGGCTGAGGGGGCCACCCAGGACGGACCTCGCACGAGCACCTACACCGCAAAGTCGCGCAGCGCCGCTGAGTCGGCAGCAGATCTGCCTGCCTCCGGTGCTGTGTGTGTCGGGACTCCCGACGCGGGAGGCACTGCGGCAGTGCCACTGCCTCGGACGCAGGCAGCTTCACACTGGGGGGGAGGCGTGCAGCTGCGAGCCAGCACAAAGTGGTACACTAATGGTACAGTAGGGAAGTACATACTTGAAGTCACAATAGTGTAGCCACTTTCGACGTCCCACGATGTCCGAGTCCGACGTCGAAGGAGGTCAAGGCAAAGAAGGCATCGCTCAAGCCGCTGCACATCGCGGCTCCACGCATGGGTCCGCGCTGATGCTGATGCTGATGCTGCGGCTGGCTGGCTGGCTGCCGTGCCTGCAACCCATGAAGACGTCAGGATGAAGTTCGGCGGATGATCTGTGTCTGCGACAATGTCCGCCAACGAGGTGGCCTCGCATGCAGGCGATAAGATAAGCGCAGGGACTTCAGCAGCATCGCTATGTATCTGCCGAAACCCGTGCTATTATAGTGGGCTATGCTCTGTGTGAGAACGCCGCCGAGGAGCGGAGCCTTCGCCCTTCAGCAGACTTCGGTCCGAAGTTCGGACACGTGAGCAGCTTCACAACACGGTGGGTTATGCACGAAGAACGCATCAAATACGCCGCCACCTGCATTGCAGGCTGCAAACTGGCACGCAGCCACGGGGCTGCACGGGACCCGGTGGCATATCGGCTGGTGGGTGTGTGCATGCGCTGCCGTTTTGTATTTTGTAGCACCTCGTCGGGCCCAACGTTGCGGTGGACTTGCCCTCCTTGCTGTAGGCCGGGCTGGGCTGTGAGGACGGCGCCAACCATGGCCCCGAGGTCGGCCTGATGAAGGTCTCCAGTGTCTCTACATCAATCGTTGCCTCGACGGGTCACCGATCGGTGAACCGGGCGCAAGTTCCAGTGCTCGAGTTGCTCAATCACGATGTCTCCATGTTGGAATTTCGTCGCTTAATGCTAAATAGTAATAGAAACTAGACTTGACTGGTACTGCTCAGTTTAGCTTGCGCTACTGAGATCTCTGGTATTCGGTCGGCAGGAGATGGAACTCTGGAAACGGACGGCTGCCTTGAACTGCACCTTGGCGAGTTGCGCGCGTTTTGATTGCTCCGCCATCACGTTCGGAAGATCGGCACGGTGACGAGCGCACCGCGCCAAACGTACTGCACGTGGCAAATGTACTGTCCAACGTGCAATCCGTCGATCGCTGGAAAGCGTGGTCCTGGGCAGCAGATCGCGCTGAGCAAAGCGGTGACTGCGAGTCTGGCTTGGCGGACATTGGTCATGGCCGCTGGGCCCGACAGAGGCCCAACACGACCCGCTGGAATGCCATCCGCGAAGTGGTTGCTGATGCTGGCGGCTTCGATCTGGAGGGCAATGCCGAGCTCACGAGGTGGGCACCTGCCGGTGCCTCGTAACGCCGCTGGCGGCGAAGAGTGGGCGATCACCAACGGGTTACCCTCGGTAAGCGAGGAAGCCCAGACCTCGTACACGTTCCACGCCTCCGTGTGCACGCCGTCCACGCGCAGGATCCGCACGTCCTCTCCGTCGAGTTCCTCCTTTACGGCGCCTCCAGTCACCATTGCCGCGATCACGTTCGCGGGGACGCTGCTCCGAGGCACAACTGGCACCGGGTGCTCGCGCGCAGTCACGCACCGGTCATCAGCTCGAGCGGGCGCCATCTGCGTCGACTTGCTCCACTTGTCCATGCTCATCGTCGCTGACTTGCTCATCGTCGCTGGCTGGCTTGCTTGCTCTCTTCTCTCTGGCTCGTCGACCTTTCCTCGGCTTGGATTGTTCACGAATGAGAGATCCCGTCGCCGGGGCCAATTCGGGACCCGAATACCCGAATTTCGGGTCAGTTCGGGCCAAGCCGGGTCAGTTCGGGCCAATCAAGGCTTGATTCAAGCACCCCATGTATTACATAGTAGTACTGTAGCCATTCGGTCCGAGCATGTCTCCTTGAAGGCCGTCCTTCACCTTGCCGCCGCCCTCAAGCCGTCGCGCACCGCACACCGCGGTGGAAGGTGGGCTAGAGGATCTCAACCCCCACCGCCTGACGCAGGACGCCTGCCAGGACGCCAACATCCCGATCGCAAGCTTCCACCGCACCACCAAGTGGGCTTTCAGCTCATCATACGCTGCGAGATGCGTCGCTCACATACCGGTACGCGCGGCGTGTGCTGGAGTGGGCGCCATGACCCGCAGCCTCAAGGTGCTCGTGCAAACATCGTTGACGGTAAAGCTGAGGACGAGGGCAACACGAGGAAGCAAAACAAGCCTTGAAAACTCGACTCATGCTGAATAATAGACTACTGTACTTCAAAACTAGACGCTTACTGCTGCGAGGCTCGAAGTTAACTCGCGAGTTCTGAGTTGCTGATGGCGCCGGTTTCTTGGCGTGTTGTTGCGCGAGATGGGTGTACTCGGGTGTCTTGCTCCGATGGCTTGCGCTGCACTTGGTTACCGGTACGCCTCAACAGCTCCGTCATTCCATTCGGAAGATTGGCACGACCACAGCTGCGGTCCTCCACATGAAATGCACGTGACAAATGTATTGTCCGGTGTGCAGTCCGTTGATCACTGGGAAATTCCGACCAGGGAGCGGATCGCACCAAGCAGCGCTGTGACTGCCACTTGTGCATGGTGGACGCTCACCGGGGCTGGCGGGCCAGCGAGAGGTGCAACAGCTGCGAGCAGCGCTGGAATGCCATCTTGAAAGTCCTCGATGTGGAGGGGTGCAAAGTGGTACACGATGCTGTTGGCTTCGTCCTGGATGGCAGCGCCGAGCACCAGCGGAGGGCACACGGGGGTGCGTTGCATCGCGGGTGGCGGCAAGAAGTACGCCTGGACCATGGGGTCGATCTTGCCAAGCGAAGAGGCCCAGCCTTCGTACACGCTCCACGCCTCCGACTGCACACTGTCAACCTGCAGCACGCGCAAGTCCTGTCCGTCGACTCTCTTCTCCTCGGCACCGGCGGCCACCATTGTCGCGATCACTTCCGTGGGGATGTTGCCTGAAGCCACAGCTTGCTCGGGATGCTCGCACGCAGCTAGGTCCGCCACGCACCGGTCATCCGCTCGTGCCACCGTCGTCCTCGCCGTCTTGGTCACCTTGGCTTTGCCTTGCGCTACCATCGTCGTCGCCGTCTTGCTCACCTTGACTTTGCCTTATTGCGCTCGTCCTTTCCGTACTGCACCACTATGGTGCTGTTGAGTGACATTATGCATCAGTGGCATTACTCACTGCTGTCCTTATAGCGGGTCGCAGACCTGGAGCTTTGACATCAACAGGTTGAAGGAGGCCGCAACTACCTGTAGACAGCGCGCCCCACCCGAGAGTAGCTTGGCTCCACCTTTGATCCACCTTGCGTTAGCAGACACGTGCAGAACGAACCGAACGCCGGCGTTGTGGGCGGCCGGCTTCATTCCTTCACGCAGTGCAGCTGCAAATCGATGGCCAACTTGAAAGTCTGGTCGCTCAACAATGCCCCTTCAGCTCGACGCCTCCCGATCCAGTAACCAGGGCGCCTTAACCCGATCGTCTGAAAACCGAGGCTGAGGCCTCCAGTGTACGCCCGACCTTGAGGCCAACGTCGCCGAGGCGGAAGATGCCAATCGTCAACTGGGAACGATCTACATGTGGGGGAACTTGCGCTTCTCGATGTCTCTGGCCTGGTTACAGAATCGACAACTCACGCGACGCAGCTCGGAGGCATTGACACGGAACTGATGCCACAATCGATCCAGTGATGGGATCGTCAGCATTGATGAAGCTGGTACCTCCCAGTCGCTTCTTCCTGAATCCACGCGAGCTGTGCCATCGTTCGAGTATGCGGCGGCATCCTGCGCTTCTTCTCTCCGCGCCCAGTCCCCAGTCATGCAGGAGTCGAGGAAGAGGTCTCCGTCGACGGGGTCCCTCGGCCGCGCGACGCTGGTGGCGGACACGCCGTAGGGGTCTTCAAACGTGAGGAAAACCTCAACCAGTTGTACGCGGAGACTGCCGAGCTGCTGCGACTCGCCGAGACGTCATCGGAGGAGAGCGCCAAGCTCAGCAACACCAAGCGTCTTCCCGAGGAGGCGGAGGCGGAGGCGGAGGAGGCGCTGACGATTGACCTTCGAACTGGACAACAGCGACGACTACGGTGGACCAGAGCCCCAGACTGATGCCAAACTTCCGCCGGCCATACAGCCAAATCTTCACGCGTTCACGATCAGGTAGAACCTCCTGCACTCGTGGATCCGTCGCTGAGGATCCCCCATTCAACGAGGTAACGATACCGTCCACCCGTGTATGCGGCCGCCCAAGCACGGGTGTCGAGTGGCCGAAGAACGCCAACGCCTTCCAACGAGACAGAAAGGAATCACCAGCCTCGTCAAGTGTCGTCGAAGATGGCGGGCTACTGCTGCAGCAGAAAAGATTGCGGGTCGATCAGTGGAACGATGAGGCGCGCGTGGAGAGAGGCTGAGGGGCCACCCAGGACGGACCTCGCACGAGCACCTACACCGCAAAGTCGCGCAGCGCCGCTGAGTCGGCAGCAGATCTGCCTGCCTCCGGTGCTGTGTGTGTCGGGACTCCCGACGCGGGAGGCACTGCGGCAGTGCCACTGCCTCGGACGCAGGCAGCTTCACACTGGGGGGGAGGGGGCGTGCAGCTGCGAGCCAGCACAAAGTGGTACACTAATGGTACAGTAGGGAAGTACATACTTGAAGTCACAATAGTGTAGCCACTTTCGACGTCCCACGATGTCCGAGTCCGACGTCGAAGGAGGTCAAGGCAAAGAAGGCATCGCTCAAGCCGCTGCACATCGCGGCTCCACGCATGGGTCCGCGCTGATGCTGATGCTGATGCTGCGGCTGGCTGGCTGGCTGCCGTGCCTGCAACCCATGAAGACGTCAGGATGAAGTTCGGCGGATGATCTGTGTCTGCGACAATGTCCGCCAACGAGGTGGCCTCGCATGCAGGCGATAAGATAAGCGCAGGGACTTCAGCAGCATCGCTATGTATCTGCCGAAACCCGTGCTATTATAGTGGGCTATGCTCTGTGTGAGAACGCCGCCGAGGAGCGGAGCCTTCGCCCTTCAGCAGACTTCGGTCCGAAGTTCGGACACGTGAGCAGCTTCACAACACGGTGGGTTATGCACGAAGAACGCATCAAATACGCCGCCACCTGCATTGCAGGCTGCAAACTGGCACGCAGCCACGGGGCTGCACGGGACCCGGTGGCATATCGGCTGGTGGGTGTGTGCATGCGCTGCCGTTTTGTATTTTGTAGCACCTCGTCGGGCCCAACGTTGCGGTGGACTTGCCCTCCTTGCTGTAGGCCGGGCTGGGCTGTGAGGACGGCGCCAACCATGGCCCCGAGGTCGGCCTGATGAAGGTCTCCAGTGTCTCTACATCAATCGTTGCCTCGACGGGTCACCGATCGGTGAACCGGGCGCAAGTTCCAGTGCTCGAGTTGCTCAATCACGATGTCTCCATGTTGGAATTTCGTCGCTTAATGCTAAATAGTAATAGAAACTAGACTTGACTGGTACTGCTCAGTTTAGCTTGCGCTACTGAGATCTCTGGTATTCGGTCGGCAGGAGATGGAACTCTGGAAACGGACGGCTGCCTTGAACTGCACCTTGGCGAGTTGCGCGCGTTTTGATTGCTCCGCCATCACGTTCGGAAGATCGGCACGGTGACGAGCGCACCGCGCCAAACGTACTGCACGTGGCAAATGTACTGTCCGACGTGCAATCCGTCGATCGCTGGAAAGCGTGGTCCTGGGCAGCAGATCGCGCTGAGCAAAGCGGTGACTGCGAGTCTGGCTTGGCGGACATTGGTCATGGCCGCTGGGCCCGACAGAGGCCCAACACGACCCGCTGGAATGCCATCCGCGAAGTGGTTGATGATGCTGGCGGCTTCGATCTGGAGGGCAATGCCGAGCTCACGAGGTGGGCACCTGCCGGTGCCTCGTAACGCCGCTGGCGGCGAAGAGTGGGCGATCACCAACGGGTTACCATCGGTAAGCGAGGAAGCCCAGACCTCGTACACGTTCCACGCCTCCGTGTGCACGCCGTCCACGCGCAGGATCCGCACGTCCTCTCCGTCGAGTTCCTCCTTTACGGCGCCTCCAGTCACCATTGCCGCGATCACGTTCGCGGGGACGCTGCTCCGAGGCACAACTGGCACCGGGTGCTCGCGCGCAGTCACGCACCGGTCATCAGCTCGAGCGGGCGCCATCTGCGTCGACTTGCTCCACTTGTCCATGCTCATCGTCGCTGACTTGCTCATCGTCGCTGGCTGGCTTGCTTGCTCTCTTCTCTCTGGCTCGTCGACCTTTCCTCGGCTTGGATTGTTCACGAATGAGAGAGATCCCGTCGCCGGGGCCAATTCGGGACCCGAATACCCGAATTTCGGGTCAGTTCGGGCCAAGCCGGGTCAGTTCGGGCCAATCAAGGCTTGATTCAAGCACCCCATGTATTACATAGTAGTACTGTAGCCATTCGGTCCGAGCATGTCTCCTTGAAGGCCCGTCCTTCACCTTGCCGCCGCCCTCAAGCCGTCGCGCACCGCACACCGCGGTGGAAGGTGGGCTAGAGGATCTCAACCCCCACCGCCTGACGCAGGACGCCTGCCAGGACGCCAACATCCCGATCGCAAGCTTCCACCGCACCACCAAGTGGGCTTTCAGCTCATCATACGCTGCGAGATGCGTCGCTCACATACCGGTACGCGCGGCGTGTGCTGGAGTGGGCGCCATGACCCGCAGCCTCAAGGTGCTCGTGCAAACATCGTTGACGGTAAAGCTGAGGACGAGGGCAACACGAGGGAAGCAAAACAAGCCTTGAAAACTCGACTCATGCTGAATAATAGACTACTGTACTTCAAAACTAGACGCTTACTGCTGCGAGGCTCGAAGTTAACTCGCGAGTTCTGAGTTGCTGATGGCGCCGGTTTCTTGGCGTGTTGTTGCGCGAGATGGGTGTACTCGGGTGTCTTGCTCCGATGGCTTGCGCTGCACTTGGTTACCGGTACGCCTCAACAGCTCCGTCATTCCATTCGGAAGATTGGCACGACCACAGCTGCGGTCCTCCACATGAAATGCACGTGACAAATGTATTGTCCGGTGTGCAGTCCGTTGATCACTGGGAAATTCCGACCAGGGGAGCGGATCGCACCAAGCAGCGCTGTGACTGCCACTTGTGCATGGTGGACGCTCACCGGGGCTGGCGGGCCAGCGAGAGGTGCAACAGCTGCGAGCAGCGCTGGAATGCCATCTTGAAAGTCCTCGATGTGGAGGGGTGCAAAGTGGTACACGATGCTGTTGGCTTCGTCCTGGATGGCAGCGCCGAGCACCAGCGGAGGGCACACGGGGGTGCGTTGCATCGCGGGTGGCGGCAAGAAGTACGCCTGGACCATGGGGTCGATCTTGCCAAGCGAAGAGGCCCAGCCTTCGTACACGCTCCACGCCTCCGACTGCACACTGTCAACCTGCAGCACGCGCAAGTCCTGTCCGTCGACTCTCTTCTCCTCGGCACCGGCGGCCACCATTGTCGCGATCACTTCCGTGGGGATGTTGCCTGAAGCCACAGCTTGCTCGGGATGCTCGCACGCAGCTAGGTCCGCCACGCACCGGTCATCCGCTCGTGCCACCGTCGTCCTCGCCGTCTTGGTCACCTTGGCTTTGCCTTGCGCTACCATCGTCGTCGCCGTCTTGCTCACCTTGACTTTGCCTTATTGCGCTCGTCCTTTCCGTACTGCACCACTATGGTGCTGTTGAGTGACATTATGCATCAGTGGCATTACTCACTGCTGTCCTTATAGCGGGTCGCAGACCTGGAGCTTTGACATCAACAGGTTGAAGGAGGCCGCAACTACCTGTAGACAGCGCGCCCCACCCGAGAGTAGCTTGGCTCCACCTTTGATCCACCTTGCGTTAGCAGACACGTGCAGAACGAACCGAACGCCGGCGTTGTGGGCGGCCGGCTTCATTCCTTCACGCAGTGCAGCTGCAAATCGATGGCCAACTTGAAAGTCTGGTCGCTCAACAATGCCCCTTCAGCTCGACGCCTCCCGATCCAGTAACCAGGGCGCCTTAACCCGATCGTCTGAAAACCGAGGCTGAGGCCTCCAGTGTACGCCCGACCTTGAGGCCAACGTCGCCGAGGCGGAAGATGCCAATCGTCAACTGGGAACGATCTACATGTGGGGGAACTTGCGCTTCTCGATGTCTCTGGCCTGGTTACAGAATCGACAACTCACGGCGCGACGCAGCTCGGAGGCATTGACACGGAACTGATGCCACAATCGATCCAGTGATGGGATCGTCAGCATTGATGAAGCTGGTACCTCCCAGTCGCTTCTTCCTGAATCCACGCGAGCTGTGCCATCGTTCGAGTATGCGGCGGCATCCTGCGCTTCTTCTCTCCGCGCCCAGTCCCCAGTCATGCAGGAGTCGAGGAAGAGGTCTCCGTCGACGGGGTCCCTCGGCCGCGCGACGCTGGTGGCGGACACG
The DNA here is from genome assembly GCA_024211575.1 of Phytophthora melonis. Taxonomy (NCBI): domain Eukaryota; phylum Oomycota; class Peronosporomycetes; order Peronosporales; family Peronosporaceae; genus Phytophthora; species Phytophthora melonis. Next base: position 853,533 of record JAMXKT010000068.1, read on the forward strand.
CCGTAGGGTCTTCAAACGTGAGGAAAACCTCAACCAGTTGTACGCGGAGACTGCCGAGCTGCTGCGACTCGCCGAGACGTCATCGGAGGAGAGCGCCAAGCTCAGCAACACCAAGCGTCTTCCCGAGGAGGCGGAGGCGGAGGCGGAGGAGGCGCTGACGATTGACCTTCGAACTGGACAACAGCGACGACTACGGTGGACCAGAGCCCCAGACTGATGCCAAACTTCCGCCGGCCATACAGCCAAATCTTCACGCGTTCACGATCAGGTAGAACCTCCTGCACTCGTGGATCCGTCGCTGAGGATCCCCCATTCAACGAGGTAACGATACCGTCCACCCGTGTATGCGGCCGCCCAAGCACGGGTGTCGAGTGGCCGAAGAACGCCAACGCCTTCCAACGAGACAGAAAGGAATCACCAGCCTCGTCAAGTGTCGTCGAAGATGGCGGGCTACTGCTGCAGCAGAAAAGATTGCGGGTCGATCAGTGGAACGATGAGGCGCGCGTGGAGAGAGGCTGAGGGGACGGACCTCGCACGAGCACCTACACCGCAAAGTCGCGCAGCGCCGCTGAGTCGGCAGCAGATCTGCCTGCCTCCGGTGCTGTGTGTGTCGGGACTCCCGACGCGGGAGGCACTGCGGCAGTGCCACTGCCTCGGACGCAGGCAGCTTCACACTGGGGAGGGCGTGCAGCTGCGAGCCAGCACAAAGTGGTACACTAATGGTACAGTAGGGAAGTACTTGAAGTCACAATAGTGTAGCCATTTTCGACGTCCCACGATGTCCGAGTCCGACGTCGAAGGAGGTCAAGGCAAAGAAGGCATCGCTCAAGCCGCTGCACATCGCGGCTCCACGCATGGGTCCGCGCTGATGCTGATGCTGCGGCTGGCTGGCTGGCTGCCGTGCCTGCAACCCATGAAGACGTCAGGATGAAGTTCGGCGGATGATCTGTGTCTGCGACAATGTCCGCCAACGAGGTGGCCTCGCATGCAGGCGATAAGATAAGCGCAGGGACTTCAGCAGCATCGCTATGTATCTGCCGAAACCCGTGCTATTATAGTGGGCTATGCTCTGTGTGAGAACGCCGCCGAGGAGCGGAGCCTTCGCCCTTCAGCAGACTTCGGTCCGAAGTTCGGACACGTGAGCAGCTTCACAACACGGTGGGTAACCCACTGGGTTATGCACGAAGAACGCATCAAATACGCCGCCACCTGCATTGCAGGCTGCAAACTGGCACGCAGCCACGGGGCTGCACGGGACCCGGTGGCATATCGGCTGGTGGGTGTGTGCATGCGCTGCCGTTTTGTATTTTGTAGCACCTCGTCGGGCCCAACGTTGCGGTGGACTTGCCCTCCTTGCTGTAGGCCGGGCTGGGCTGTGAGGACGGCGCCAACCATGGCCCCGAGGTCGGCCTGATGAAGGTCTCCAGTGTCTCTACATCAATCGTTGCCTCGACGGGTCACCGATCGGTGAACCGGGCGCAAGTTCCAGTGCTCGAGTTGCTCAATCACGATGTCTCCATGTTGGAATTTCGTCGCTTAATGCTAAATAGTAATAGAAACTAGACTTGACTGGTACTGCTCAGTTTAGCTTGCGCTACTGAGATCTCTGGTATTCGGTCGGCAGGAGATGGAACTCTGGAAACGGACGGCTGCCTTGAACTGCACCTTGGCGAGTTGCGCGCGTTTTGATTGCTCCGCCATCACGTTCGGAAGATCGGCACGGTGACGAGCGCACCGCGCCAAACGTACTGCACGTGGCAAATGTACTGTCCGACGTGCAATCCGTCGATCGCTGGAAAGCGTGGTCCTGGGCAGCAGATCGCGCTGAGCAAAGCGGTGACTGCGAGTCTGGCTTGGCGGACATTGGTCATGGCCGCTGGGCCCGACAGAGGCCCAACACGACCCGCTGGAATGCCATCCGCGAAGTGGTTGATGATGCTGGCGGCTTCGATCTGGAGGGCAATGCCGAGCTCACGAGGTGGGCACCTGCCGGTGCCTCGTAACGCCGCTGGCGGCGAAGAGTGGGCGATCACCAACGGGTTACCCTCGGTAAGCGAGGAAGCCCAGACCTCGTACACGTTCCACGCCTCCGTGTGCACGCCGTCCACGCGCAGGATCCGCACGTCCTCTCCGTCGAGTTCCTCCTTTACGGCGCCTCCAGTCACCATTGCCGCGATCACGTTCGCGGGGACGCTGCTCCGAGGCACAACTGGCACCGGGTGCTCGCGCGCAGTCACGCACCGGTCATCAGCTCGAGCGGGCGCCATCTGCGTCGACTTGCTCCACTTGTCCATGCTCATCGTCGCTGACTTGCTCATCGTCGCTGGCTGGCTTGCTTGCTCTCTTCTCTCTGGCTCGTCGACCTTTCCTCGGCTTGGATTGTTCACGAATGAGAGATCCCGTCGCCGGGGCCAATTCGGGACCCGAATACCCGAATTTCGGGTCAGTTCGGGCCAAGCCGGGTCAGTTCGGGCCAATCAAGGCTTGATTCAAGCACCCCATGTATTACATAGTAGTACTGTAGCCATTCGGTCCGAGCATGTCTCCTTGAAGGCCGTCCTTCACCTTGCCGCCGCCCTCAAGCCGTCGCGCACCGCACACCGCGGTGGAAGGTGGGCTAGAGGATCTCAACCCCCACCGCCTGACGCAGGACGCCTGCCAGGACGCCAACATCCCGATCGCAAGCTTCCACCGCACCACCAAGTGGGCTTTCAGCTCATCATACGCTGCGAGATGCGTCGCTCACATACCGGTACGCGCGGCGTGTGCTGGAGTGGGCGCCATGACCCGCAGCCTCAAGGTGCTCGTGCAAACATCGTTGACGGTAAAGCTGAGGACGAGGGCAACACGAGGGAAGCAAAACAAGCCTTGAAAACTCGACTCATGCTGAATAATAGACTACTGTACTTCAAAACTAGACGCTTACTGCTGCGAGGCTCGAAGTTAACTCGCGAGTTCTGAGTTGCTGATGGCGCCGGTTTCTTGGCGTGTTGTTGCGCGAGATGGGTGTACTCGGGTGTCTTGCTCCGATGGCTTGCGCTGCACTTGGTTACCGGTACGCCTCAACAGCTCCGTCATTCCATTCGGAAGATTGGCACGACCACAGCTGCGGTCCTCCACATGAAATGCACGTGACAAATGTATTGTCCGGTGTGCAGTCCGTTGATCACTGGGAAATTCCGACCAGGGGAGCGGATCGCACCAAGCAGCGCTGTGACTGCCACTTGTGCATGGTGGACGCTCACCGGGGCTGGCGGGCCAGCGAGAGGTGCAACAGCTGCGAGCAGCGCTGGAATGCCATCTTGAAAGTCCTCGATGTGGAGGGGTGCAAAGTGGTACACGATGCTGTTGGCTTCGTCCTGGATGGCAGCGCCGAGCACCAGCGGAGGGCACACGGGGTGCGTTGCATCGCGGGTGGCGGCAAGAAGTACGCCTGGACCATGGGGTCGATCTTGCCAAGCGAAGAGGCCCAGCCTTCGTACACGCTCCACGCCTCCGACTGCACACTGTCAACCTGCAGCACGCGCAAGTCCTGTCCGTCGACTCTCTTCTCCTCGGCACCGGCGGCCACCATTGTCGCGATCACTTCCGTGGGGATGTTGCCTGAAGCCACAGCTTGCTCGGGATGCTCGCACGCAGCTAGGTCCGCCACGCACCGGTCATCCGCTCGTGCCACCGTCGTCCTCGCCGTCTTGGTCACCTTGGCTTTGCCTTGCGCTACCATCGTCGTCGCCGTCTTGCTCACCTTGACTTTGCCTTATTGCGCTCGTCCTTTCCGTACTGCACCACTATGGTGCTGTTGAGTGACATTATGCATCAGTGGCATTACTCACTGCTGTCCTTATAGCGGGTCGCAGACCTGGAGCTTTTTGACATCAACAGGTTGAAGGAGGCCGCAACTACCTGTAGACAGCGCGCCCCACCCGAGAGTAGCTTGGCTCCACCTTTGATCCACCTTGCGTTAGCAGACACGTGCAGAACGAACCGAACGCCGGCGTTGTGGGCGGCCGGCTTCATTCCTTCACGCAGTGCAGCTGCAAATCGATGGCCAACTTGAAAGTCTGGTCGCTCAACAATGCCCCCTTCAGCTCGACGCCTCCCGATCCAGTAACCAGGGCGCCTTAACCCGATCGTCTGAAAACCGAGGCTGAGGCCTCCAGTGTACGCCCGACCTTGAGGCCAACGTCGCCGAGGCGGAAGATGCCAATCGTCAACTGGGAACGATCTACATGTGGGGGAACTTGCGCTTCTCGATGTCTCTGGCCTGGTTACAGAATCGACAACTCACGGCGCGACGCAGCTCGGAGGCATTGACACGGAACTGATGCCACAATCGATCCAGTGATGGGATCGTCAGCATTGATGAAGCTGGTACCTCCCAGTCGCTTCTTCCTGAATCCACGCGAGCTGTGCCATCGTTCGAGTATGCGGCGGCATCCTGCGCTTCTTCTCTCCGCGCCCAGTCCCCAGTCATGCAGGAGTCGAGGAAGAGGTCTCCGTCGACGGGGTCCCTCGGCCGCGCGACGCTGGTGGCGGACACGCCGTAGGGGTCTTCAAACGTGAGGAAAACCTCAACCAGTTGTACGCGGAGACTGCCGAGCTGCTGCGACTCACCAAGACGTCATCGGAGGAGAGCGCCAAGCTCAGCAACACCAAGCGTCTTCCCGAGGAGGCGGAGGCGGAGGCGGAGGAGGCGCTGACGATTGACCTTCGAACTGGACAACAGCGACGACTACGGTGGACCAGAGCCCCAGACTGATACCGAACTTCCGCCGGCCATACAGCCAAATCTTCACGCGTTCACGATCAGGTAGAACCTCCTGCACTCGTGGATCCGTCGCTGAGGATCCCCCATTCAACGAGGTAACGATACCGTCCACCCGTGTATGCGGCCGCCCAAGCACGGGTGTCGAGTGGCCGAAGAACGCCAACGCCTTCCAACGAGACAGAAAGGAATCACCAGCCTCGTCAAGTGTCGTCGAAGATGGCGGGCTACTGCTGCAGCAGAAAAGATTGCGGGTCGATCAGTGGAACGATGAGGCGCGCGTGGAGAGAGGCTGAGGGGGCCACCCAGGACGGACCTCGCACGAGCACCTACACCGCAAAGTCGCGCAGCGCCGCTGAGTCGGCAGCAGATCTGCCTGCCTCCGGTGCTGTGTGTGTCGGGACTCCCGACGCGGGAGGCACTGCGGCAGTGCCACTGCCTCGGACGCAGGCAGCTTCACAGTGAAGTTCACACTGGGGGGGAGGGGGCGTGCAGCTGCGAGCCAGCACAAAGTGGTACACTAATGGTACAGTAGGGAAGTACTTGAAGTCACAATAGTGTAGCCATTTTCGACGTCCCACGATGTCCGAGTCCGACGTCGAAGGAGGTCAAGGCAAAGAAGGCATCGCTCAAGCCGCTGCACATCGCGGCTCCACGCATGGGTCCGCGCTGATGCTGATGCTGCGGCTGGCTGGCTGGCTGGCTGCCGTGCCTGCAACCCATGAAGACGTCAGGATGAAGTTCGGCGGATGATCTGTGTCTGCGACAATGTCCGCCAACGAGGTGGCCTCGCATGCAGGCGATAAGATAAGCGCAGGGACTTCAGCAGCATCGCTATGTATCTGCCGAAACCCGTGCTATTATAGTGGGCTATGCTCTGTGTGAGAACGCCGCCGAGGAGCGGAGCCTTCGCCCTTCAGCAGACTTCGGTCCGAAGTTCGGACACGTGAGCAGCTTCACAACACGGTGGGTAACCCACTGGGTTATGCACGAAGAACGCATCAAATACGCCGCCACCTGCATTGCAGGCTGCAAACTGGCACGCAGCCACGGGGCTGCACGGGACCCGGTGGCATATCGGCTGGTGGGTGTGTGCATGCGCTGCCGTTTTGTATTTTGTAGCACCTCGTCGGGCCCAACGTTGCGGTGGACTTGCCCTCCTTGCTGTAGGCCGGGCTGGGCTGTGAGGACGGCGCCAACCATGGCCCCGAGGTCGGCCTGATGAAGGTCTCCAGTGTCTCTACATCAATCGTTGCCTCGACGGGTCACCGATCGGTGAACCGGGCGCAAGTTCCAGTGCTCGAGTTGCTCAATCACGATGTCTTCATGTTGGAATTTCGTCGCTTAATGCTAAATAGTAATAGAAACTAGACTTGACTGGTACTGCTCAGTTTAGCTTGCGCTACTGAGATCTCTGGTATTCGGTCGGCAGGAGATGGAACTCTGGAAACGGACGGCTGCCTTGAACTGCACCTTGGCGAGTTGCGCGCGTTTTGATTGCTCCGCCATCACGTTCGGAAGATCGGCACGGTGACGAGCGCACCGCGCCAAACGTACTGCACGTGGCAAATGTACTGTCCGACGTGCAATCCGTCGATCGCTGGAAAGCGTGGTCCTGGGCAGCAGATCGCGCTGAGCAAAGCGGTGACTGCGAGTCTGGCTTGGCGGACATTGGTCATGGCCGCTGGGCCCGACAGAGGCCCAACACGACCCGCTGGAATGCCATCCGCGAAGTGGTTGATGATGCTGGCGGCTTCGATCTGGAGGGCAATGCCGAGCTCACGAGGTGGGCACCTGCCGGTGCCTCGTAACGCCGCTGGCGGCGAAGAGTGGGCGATCACCAACGGGTTACCCTCGGTAAGCGAGGAAGCCCAGACCTCGTACACGTTCCACGCCTCCGTGTGCACGCCGTCCACGCGCAGGATCCGCACGTCCTCTCCGTCGAGTTCCTCCTTTACGGCGCCTCCAGTCACCATTGCCGCGATCACGTTCGCGGGGACGCTGCTCCGAGGCACAACTGGCACCGGGTGCTCGCGCGCAGTCACGCACCGGTCATCAGCTCGAGCGGGCGCCATCTGCGTCGACTTGCTCCACTTGTCCATGCTCATCGTCGCTGACTTGCTCATCGTCGCTGGCTGGCTTGCTTGCTCTCTTCTCTCTGGCTCGTCGACCTTTCCTCGGCTTGGATTGTTCGCGAATGAGAGAGATCCCGTCGCCGGGGCCAATTCGGGACCCGAATACCCGAATTTCGGGTCAGTTCGGGCCAAGCCGGGTCAGTTCGGGCCAATCAAGGCTTGATTCAAGCACCCCATGTATTACATAGTAGTACTGTAGCCATTCGGTCCGAGCATGTCTCCTTGAAGGCCGTCCTTCACCTTGCCGCCGCCCTCAAGCCGTCGCGCACCGCACACCGCGGTGGAAGGTGGGCTAGAGGATCTCAACCCCCACCGCCTGACGCAGGACGCCTGCCAGGACGCCAACATCCCGATCGCAAGCTTCCACCGCACCACCAAGTGGGCTTTCAGCTCATCATACGCTGCGAGATGCGTCGCTCACATACCGGTACGCGCGGCGTGTGCTGGAGTGGGCGTCATGACCCGCAGCCTCAAGGTGCTCGTGCAAACATCGTTGACGGTAAAGCTGAGGACGAGGGCAACACGAGGGAAGCAAAACAAGCCTTGAAAACTCGACTCATGCTGAATAATAGACTACTGTACTTCAAAACTAGACGCTTACTGCTGCGAGGCTCGAAGTTAACTCGCGAGTTCTGAGTTGCTGATGGCGCCGGTTTCTTGGCGTGTTGTTGCGCGAGATGGGTGTACTCGGGTGTCTTGCTCCGATGGCTTGCGCTGCACTTGGTTACCGGTACGCCTCAACAGCTCCGTCATTCCATTCGGAAGATTGGCACGACCACAGCTGCGGTCCTCCACATGAAATGCACGTGACAAATGTATTGTCCGGTGTGCAGTCCGTTGATCACTGGGAAATTCCGACCAGGGGAGCGGATCGCACCAAGCAGCGCTGTGACTGCCACTTGTGCATGGTGGACGCTCACCGGGGCTGGCGGGCCAGCGAGAGGTGCAACAGCTGCGAGCAGCGCTGGAATGCCATCTTGAAAGTCCTCGATGTGGAGGGGTGCAAAGTGGTACACGATGCTGTTGGCTTCGTCCTGGATGGCAGCGCCGAGCACCAGCGGAGGGCACACGGGGGTGCGTTGCATCGCGGGTGGCGGCAAGAAGTACGCCTGGACCATGGGGTCGATCTTGCCAAGCGAAGAGGCCCAGCCTTCGTACACGCTCCACGCCTCCGACTGCACACTGTCAACCTGCAGCACGCGCAAGTCCTGTCCGTCGACTCTCTTCTCCTCGGCACCGGCGGCCACCATTGTCGCGATCACTTCCGTGGGGATGTTGCCTGAAGCCACAGCTTGCTCGGGATGCTCGCACGCAGCTAGGTCCGCCACGCACCGGTCATCCGCTCGTGCCACCGTCGTCCTCGCCGTCTTGGTCACCTTGGCTTTGCCTTGCGCTACCATCGTCGTCGCCGTCTTGCTCACCTTGACTTTGCCTTATTGCGCTCGTCCTTTCCGTACTGCACCACTATGGTGCTGTTGAGTGACATTATGCATCAGTGGCATTACTCACTGCTGTCCTTATAGCGGGTCGCAGACCTGGAGCTTTTTGACATCAACAGGTTGAAGGAGGCCGCAACTACCTGTAGACAGCGCGCCCCACCCGAGAGTAGCTTGGCTCCACCTTTGATCCACCTTGCGTTAGCAGACACGTGCAGAACGAACCGAACGCCGGCGTTGTGGGCGGCCGGCTTCATTCCTTCACGCAGTGCAGCTGCAAATCGATGGCCAACTTGAAAGTCTGGTCGCTCAACAATGCCCCCTTCAGCTCGACGCCTCCCGATCCAGTAACCAGGGCGCCTTAACCCGATCGTCTGAAAACCGAGGCTGAGGCCTCCAGTGTACGCCCGACCTTGAGGCCAACGTCGCCGAGGCGGAAGATGCCGATCGTCAACTGGGAACGATCTACATGTGGGGGAACTTGCGCTTCTCGATGTCTCTGGCCTGGTTACAGAATCGACAACTCACGGCGCGACGCAGCTCGGAGGCATTGACACGGAACTGATGCCACAATCGATCCAGTGATGGGATCGTCAGCATTGATGAAGCTGGTACCTCCCAGTCGCTTCTTCCTGAATCCACGCGAGCTGTGCCATCGTTCGAGTATGCGGCGGCATCCTGCGCTTCTTCTCTCCGCGCCCAGTCCCCAGTCATGCAGGAGTCGAGGAAGAGGTCTCCGTCGACGGGGTCCCTCGGCCGCGCGACGCTGGTGGCGGACACGCCGTAGGGGTCTTCAAACGTGAGGAAAACCTCAACCAGTTGTACGCGGAGACTGCCGAGCTGCTGCGACTCACCAAGACGTCATCGGAGGAGAGCGCCAAGCTCAGCAACACCAAGCGTCTTCCCGAGGAGGCGGAGGCGGAGGCGGAGGAGGCGCTGACGATTGACCTTCGAACTGGACAACAGCGACGACTACGGTGGACCAGAGCCCCAGACTGATGCCAAACTTCCGCCGGCCATACAGCCAAATCTTCACGCGTTCACGATCAGGTAGAACCTCCTGCACTCGTGGATCCGTCGCTGAGGATCCCCCATTCAACGAGGTAACGATACCGTCCACCCGTGTATGCGGCCGCCCAAGCACGGGTGTCGAGTGGCCGAAGAACGCCAACGCCTTCCAACGAGACAGAAAGGAATCACCAGCCTCGTCAAGTGTCGTCGAAGATGGCGGGCTACTGCTGCAGCAGAAAAGATTGCGGGTCGATCAGTGGAACGATGAGGCGCGCGTGGAGAGAGGCTGAGGGGACGGACCTCGCACGAGCACCTACACCGCAAAGTCGCGCAGCGCCGCTGAGTCGGCAGCAGATCTGCCTGCCTCCGGTGCTGTGTGTGTCGGGACTCCCGACGCGGGAGGCACTGCGGCAGTGCCACTGCCTCGGACGCAGGCAGCTTCACAGTGAAGTTCACACTGGGGGAGGGCGTGCAGCTGCGAGCCAGCACAAAGTGGTACACTAATGGTACAGTAGGGAAGTACTTGAAGTCACAATAGTGTAGCCACTTTCGACGTCCCACGATGTCCGAGTCCGACGTCGAAGGAGGTCAAGGCAAAGAAGGCATCGCTCAAGCCGCTGCACATCGCGGCTCCACGCATGGGTCCGCGCTGATGCTGATGCTGCGGCTGGCTGGCTGGCTGGCTGCCGTGCCTGCAACCCATGAAGACGTCAGGATGAAGTTCGGCGGATGATCTGTGTCTGCGACAATGTCCGCCAACGAGGTGGCCTCGCATGCAGGCGATAAGATAAGCGCAGGGACTTCAGCAGCATCGCTATGTATCTGCCGAAACCCGTGCTATTATAGTGGGCTATGCTCTGTGTGAGAACGCCGCCGAGGAGCGGAGCCTTCGCCCTTCAGCAGACTTCGGTCCGAAGTTCGGACACGTGAGCAGCTTCACAACACGGTGGGTTATGCACGAAGAACGCATCAAATACGCCGCCACCTGCATTGCAGGCTGCAAACTGGCACGCAGCCACGGGGCTGCACGGGACCCGGTGGCATATCGGCTGGTGGGTGTGTGCATGCGCTGCCGTTTTGTATTTTGTAGCACCTCGTCGGGCCCAACGTTGCGGTGGACTTGCCCTCCTTGCTGTAGGTCGGGCTGGGCTGTGAGGACGGCGCCAACCATGGCCCCGAGGTCGGCCTGATGAAGGTCTCCAGTGTCTCTACATCAATCGTTGCCTCGACGGGTCACCGATCGGTGAACCGGGCGCAAGTTCCAGTGCTCGAGTTGCTCAATCACGATGTCTTCATGTTGGAATTTCGTCGCTTAATGCTAAATAGTAATAGAAACTAGACTTGACTGGTACTGCTCAGTTTAGCTTGCGCTACTGAGATCTCTGGTATTCGGTCGGCAGGAGATGGAACTCTGGAAACGGACGGCTGCCTTGAACTGCACCTTGGCGGGTTGCGCGCGTTTTGATTGCTCCGCCATCACGTTCGGAAGATCGGCACGGTGACGAGCGCACCGCGCCAAACGTACTGCACGTGGCAAATGTACTGTCCGACGTGCAATCCGTCGATCGCTGGAAAGCGTGGTCCTGGGCAGCAGATCGCGCTGAGCAAAGCGGTGACTGCGAGTCTGGCTTGGCGGACATTGGTCATGGCCGCTGGGCCCGACAGAGGCCCAACACGACCCGCTGGAATGCCATCCGCGAAGTGGTTGATGATGCTGGCGGCTTCGATCTGGAGGGCAATGCCGAGCTCACGAGGTGGGCACCTGCCGGTGCCTCGTAACGCCGCTGGCGGCGAAGAGTGGGCGATCACCAACGGGTTACCCGCGGTAAGCGAGGAAGCCCAGACCTCGTACACGTTCCACGCCTCCGTGTGCACGCCGTCCACGCGCAGGATCCGCACGTCCTCTCCGTCGAGTTCCTCCTTTACGGCGCCTCCAGTCACCATTGCCGCGATCACGTTCGCGGGGACGCTGCTCCGAGGCACAACTGGCACCGGGTGCTCGCGCGCAGTCACGCACCGGTCATCAGCTCGAGCGGGCGCCATCTGCGTCGACTTGCTCCACTTGTCCATGCTCATCGTCGCTGACTTGCTCATCGTCGCTGGCTGGTTTGCTTGCTCTCTTCTCTCTGGCTCGTCGACCTTTCCTCGGCTTGGATTGTTCGCGAATGAGAGAGATCCCGTCGCCGGGGCCAATTCGGGACCCGAATACCCGAATTCCGGGTCAGTTCGGGCCAAGCCGGGTCAGTTCGGGCCAATCAAGCACCCCATGTATTACATAGTAGTACTGTAGCCATTCGGTCCGAAGAGGTCGAGCATGTCTTCACAATAGTGTAGCCACTTTCGACGTCCCACGATGTCCGAGTCCGACGTCGAAGGAGGTCAAGGCAAAGAAGGCATCGCTCAAGCCGCTGCACATCGCGGCTCCACGCATGGGTCCGCGCTGATGCTGATGCTGATGCTGATGCTGCGGCTGGCTGGCTGGCTGGCTGCCGTGCCTGCAACCCATGAAGACGTCAGGATGAAGTTCGGCGGATGATCTGTGTCTGCGACAATGTCCGCCAACGAGGTGGCCTCGCATGCAGGCGATAAGATAAGCGCAGGGACTTCAGCAGCATCGCTATGTATCTGCCGAAACCCGTGCTATTATAGTGGGCTATGCTCTGTGTGAGAACGCCGCCGAGGAGCGGAGCCTTCGCCCTTCAGCAGACTTCGGTCCGAAGTTCGGACACGTGAGCAGCTTCACAACACGGTGGGTTATGCACGAAGAACGCATCAAATACGCCGCCACCTGCATTGCAGGCTGCAAACTGGCACGCAGCCACGGGGCTGCACGGGACCCGGTGGCATATCGGCTGGTGGGTGTGTGCATGCGCTGCCGTTTTGTATTTTGTAGCACCTCGTCGGGCCCAACGTTGCGGTGGACTTGCCCTCCTTGCTGTAGGCCGGGCTGGGCTGTGAGGACGGCGCCAACCATGGCCCCGAGGTCGGCCTGATGAAGGTCTCCAGTGTCTCTACATCAATCGTTGCCTCGACGGGTCACCGATCGGTGAACCGGGCGCAAGTTCCAGTGCTCGAGTTGCTCAATCACGATGTCTTCATGTTGGAATTTCGTCGCTTAATGCTAAATAGTAATAGAAACTAGACTTGACTGGTACTGCTCAGTTTAGCTTGCGCTACTGAGATCTCTGGTATTCGGTCGGCAGGAGATGGAACTCTGGAAACGGACGGCTGCCTTGAACTGCACCTTGGCGAGTTGCGCGCGTTTTGATTGCTCCGCCATCACGTTCGGAAGATCGGCACGGTGACGAGCGCACCGCGCCAAACGTACTGCACGTGGCAAATGTACTGTCCGACGTGCAATCCGTCGATCGCTGGAAAGCGTGGTCCTGGGCAGCAGATCGCGCTGAGCAAAGCGGTGACTGCGAGTCTGGCTTGGCGGACATTGGTCATGGCCGCTGGGCCCGACAGAGGCCCAACACGACCCGCTGGAATGCCATCCGCGAAGTGGTTGATGATGCTGGCGGCTTCGATCTGGAGGGCAATGCCGAGCTCACGAGGTGGGCACCTGCCGGTGCCTCGTAACGCCGCTGGCGGCGAAGAGTGGGCGATCACCAACGGGTTACCCTCGGTAAGCGAGGAAGCCCAGACCTCGTACACGTTCCACGCCTCCGTGTGCACGCCGTCCACGCGCAGGATCCGCACGTCCTCTCCGTCGAGTTCCTCCTTTACGGCGCCTCCAGTCACCATTGCCGCGATCACGTTCGCGGGGACGCAGCTCCGAGGCACTACTGGCACCGGGTGCTCGCGCTCAGTCACGCACCGGTCATCAGCTCGAGCGGGCGCCATCTGCGTCGACTTGCTCCACTTGTCCATGCTCATCGTCGCTGACTTGCTCATCGTCGCTGGATTGTTTGCTTGCGCTCTTGTCTCTGGCTCGTCGACCTTTCCTCGGCTTGGTTTGTTCGCGAATGAGAGATCCCGTCGCCGGGGCCAATTCGGGACCCGAATACCCGAATTCCGGGTCAGTTCGGGCCAAGCCGGGTCAGTTCGGGCCAATCAAGCACCCCATGTATTACATAGTAGTACTGTAGCCATTCGGTCCGAAGAGGTCGAGCATGTCTTCACAATAGTGTAGCCACTTTCGACGTCCCACGATGTCCGAGTCCGACGTCGAAGGAGGTCAAGGCAAAGAAGGCATCGCTCAAGCCGCTGCACATCGCGGCTCCACGCATGGGTCCGCGCTGATGCTGATGCTGATGCTGATGCTGCGGCTGGCTGGCTGGCTGGCTGCCGTGCCTGCAACCCATGAAGACGTCAGGATGAAGTTCGGCGGATGATCTGTGTCTGCGACAATGTCCGCCAACGAGGTGGCCTCGCATGCAGGCGATAAGATAAGCGCAGGGACTTCAGCAGCATCGCTATGTATCTGCCGAAACCCGTGCTATTATAGTGGGCTATGCTCTGTGTGAGAACGCCGCCGAGGAGCGGAGCCTTCGCCCTTCAGCAGACTTCGGTCCGAAGTTCGGACACGTGAGCAGCTTCACAACACGGTGGGTTATGCACGAAGAACGCATCAAATACGCCGCCACCTGCATTGCAGGCTGCAAACTGGCACGCAGCCACGGGGCTGCACGGGACCCGGTGGCATATCGGCTGGTGGGTGTGTGCATGCGCTGCCGTTTTGTATTTTGTAGCACCTCGTCGGGCCCAACGTTGCGGTGGACTTGCCCTCCTTGCTGTAGGCCGGGCTGGGCTGTGAGGACGGCGCCAACCATGGCCCCGAGGTCGGCCTGATGAAGGTCTCCAGTGTCTCTACATCAATCGTTGCCTCGACGGGTCACCGATCGGTGAACCGGGCGCAAGTTCCAGTGCTCGAGTTGCTCAATCACGATGTCTTCATGTTGGAATTTCGTCGCTTAATGCTAAATAGTAATAGAAACTAGACTTGACTGGTACTGCTCAGTTTAGCTTGCGCTACTGAGATCTCTGGTATTCGGTCGGCAGGAGATGGAACTCTGGAAACGGACGGCTGCCTTGAACTGCACCTTGGCGAGTTGCGCGCGTTTTGATTGCTCCGCCATCACGTTCGGAAGATCGGCACGGTGACGAGCGCACCGCGCCAAACGTACTGCACGTGGCAAATGTACTGTCCGACGTGCAATCCGTCGATCGCTGGAAAGCGTGGTCCTGGGCAGCAGATCGCGCTGAGCAAAGCGGTGACTGCGAGTCTGGCTTGGCGGACATTGGTCATGGCCGCTGGGCCCGACAGAGGCCCAACACGACCCGCTGGAATGCCATCCGCGAAGTGGTTGATGATGCTGGCGGCTTCGATCTGGAGGGCAATGCCGAGCTCACGAGGTGGGCACCTGCCGGTGCCTCGTAACGCCGCTGGCGGCGAAGAGTGGGCGATCACCAACGGGTTACCCTCGGTAAGCGAGGAAGCCCAGACCTCGTACACGTTCCACGCCTCCGTGTGCACGCCGTCCACGCGCAGGATCCGCACGTCCTCTCCGTCGAGTTCCTCCTTTACGGCGCCTCCAGTCACCATTGCCGCGATCACGTTCGCGGGGACGCTGCTCCGAGGCACAACTGGCACCGGGTGCTCGCGCGCAGTCACGCACCGGTCATCAGCTCGAGCGGGCGCCATCTGCGTCGACTTGCTCCACTTGTCCATGCTCATCGTCGCTGACTTGCTCATCGTCGCTGGCTGGTTTGCTTGCTCTCTTCTCTCTGGCTCGTCGACCTTTCCTCGGCTTGGATTGTTCGCGAATGAGAGAGATCCCGTCGCCGGGGCCAATTCGGGACCCGAATACCCGAATTCCGGGTCAGTTCGGGCCAAGCCGGGTCAGTTCGGGCCAATCAAGCACCCCATGTATTACATAGTAGTACTGTAGCCATTCGGTCCGAAGAGGTCGAGCATGTCTTCACAATAGTGTAGCCACTTTCGACGTCCCACGATGTCCGAGTCCGACGTCGAAGGAGGTCAAGGCAAAGAAGGCATCGCTCAAGCCGCTGCACATCGCGGCTCCACGCATGGGTCCGCGCTGATGCTGATGCTGATGCTGATGCTGCGGCTGGCTGGCTGGCTGGCTGCCGTGCCTGCAACCCATGAAGACGTCAGGATGAAGTTCGGCGGATGATCTGTGTCTGCGACAATGTCCGCCAACGAGGTGGCCTCGCATGCAGGCGATAAGATAAGCGCAGGGACTTCAGCAGCATCGCTATGTATCTGCCGAAACCCGTGCTATTATAGTGGGCTATGCTCTGTGTGAGAACGCCGCCGAGGAGCGGAGCCTTCGCCCTTCAGCAGACTTCGGTCCGAAGTTCGGACACGTGAGCAGCTTCACAACACGGTGGGTTATGCACGAAGAACGCATCAAATACGCCGCCACCTGCATTGCAGGCTGCAAACTGGCACGCAGCCACGGGGCTGCACGGGACCCGGTGGCATATCGGCTGGTGGGTGTGTGCATGCGCTGCCGTTTTGTATTTTGTAGCACCTCGTCGGGCCCAACGTTGCGGTGGACTTGCCCTCCTTGCTGTAGGCCGGGCTGGGCTGTGAGGACGGCGCCAACCATGGCCCTGAGGTCGGCCTGATGAAGGTCTCCAGTGTCTCTACATCAATCGTTGCCTCGACGGGTCACCGATCGGTGAACCGGGCGCAAGTTCCAGTGCTCGAGTTGCTCAATCACGATGTCTTCATGTTGGAATTTCGTCGCTTAATGCTAAATAGTAATAGAAACTAGACTTGACTGGTACTGCTCAGTTTAGCTTGCGCTACTGAGATCTCTGGTATTCGGTCGGCAGGAGATGGAACTCTGGAAACGGACGGCTGCCTTGAACTGCACCTTGGCGAGTTGCGCGCGTTTTGATTGCTCCGCCATCACGTTCGGAAGATCGGCATGGTGACGAGCGCACCGCGCCAAACGTACTGCACGTGGCAAATGTACTGTCCAACGTGCAATCCGTTGATCGCTGGAAAGCGTGGTCCTGGGCAGCAGATCGCGCTGAGCAAAGCGGTGACTGCGAGCCTGTGCTGAAGACTGCCTGCGACGTTGCAACTGTGAAATGCGCACAGCATGGATTTAAACTACCTGCTGGCAGAATGTTGAAGTGGCAGCAGGACTTGCAACGTGAACGCTCCGACGAATTAAATGGTGCCTAGACATTGGATGTGGGATGACTACCTACTGTGCCAAAGAATTAACCCCTAATCTGCTGTTGAATATGGTTCATTGCTTTACGAGGACAGATGAAGGCACCCATCCCGATACGGAGCAGATATCTCATAGCGTAACTTCTGATTCAGATCTCAACTTCAGAAGTTCTGAAGTTGAGATGGAGCTGGATATGGTCCTCCTTCCTACTCGAACAGAGGAGGGATCAGCCCACCTCTTTGCTGCGTCACTTTTGCCGGTACTGGAGGAGGACGACGACGGAGACATCGTTGTACCTCGAAAGCGTTCTCGGAAGCGAGTGAAGTCAGTCGAACGGCGTGTTAACGAAGGTGCTGAAGCAGTCAGTACAGCTCCGATCAAGGACTTCAGAGGCACCGACTCCATCTTCGTCTTGGAGGCACGCAGTCGTACCACGTGGGATACCGCAGGCACACAGCTCTGGAGAGCAGCATTCCTCCTCGCGGAATATCTCTACAGCTCGCCGGTAAGATTGACGTGAGTGTCATGATCGTATGAGCAATGCAAAGTTTACGACAATAACTCTACAGGAACTTTTCGCGGGCCACACAGTTCTCGAACTCGGCTGCGGAATTGGTAAGACGGTTAATTGTCTCTCAAGTATCCAACGGTAAACCACAAGCTCACTTGCTGGTTGCTTGCAGGGTTTACTTCGATCGTGGCTTCCCGTATGAGTCGCTGCGTGTATGCAACCGACTGCGACGAAAACGCACTCTATCTGGCAACGAAAAATGCTGAGCGTAATGGCCATGTACGGAATATCTGCGCTATCAACTGAGATAATATTAGGAAGTATCGCTGACGATGTGTGTCATCGTACACAGGGAGATTTGCGTTTTCGGTTGCTCGATTGGGATAATGGCAACACGGCGCCTACCACCGGCGACACCCCGCCTTCTCTGTATGGATGGAATCCTACCGACCAAGTCGAGCTGTACTTGCTGTCGTGGAGGATACTGACGTACTGTCATGAAATTCGTCTGGACAGCGATGTTTTCTACGACGATGCCACCACAATCCTGTTCTTGCGAGCTCTTCGTCGGTTGATGGTGCAACACAACCGTGCTAAAGCGTACGTATCGTCGGAACGACGCACGGTCTTCTCTGCTGTGGCTATGCGAGTTGTTTCGCTAGGCTATGATGCCTTTCAAGACCACATTTGCTCGCATGAGCCGAGCACTTGCCACACTCGCGTCTGCGAAAATCAAATACGATGCCGGGCGTGCAGTGCAGAGGCCTCAGGGAACCAGGAAGAGCTGCTCCGCTTTGTTGTGCGAGGCATCGACATCAACGATCTCCCTCAACGCTTCAAGTATGAAAGGCTATCCTCGTTAATGCTCTGGGAGATCAACGCGGTAGTGATTCCTTGAACCCGAGAAGACAAAAGTCATCAAGCCATTCATTACCACTTTGAAGCATCTACACTGGAGGACCATTGAGCGTAGTTCGGCCGGAGAACGTCCGCACTAGTGTGTTGCGAATGCCACCAGCAAGACTTGACACTCCCCACGACCGCGCCGACGTCCCGCTTCCTTGGTCTGGCATCGTCCCAGTAGTAGACGACCCAGCATTCAGCCATGAGCTCAACGTGCTTTCCAACCGCTTGAAGCCTCCCAATGCCATGAGCTCTAAGCGCTTGTTCGGCAAGTACGCTGGGGATAAACCTGCGCTGTCACTCGCGTCCGATTCCGTACTTGAATCAGTGTTGTTGCTGCTGTTGCTCATGGATCTGACGAGCGTGTTGTACTCGATTTCCAGCTTGAAGCTCCAAGTGCGCAGATGCATGACCCCCGCCTCAAACGGAGCTGCTTGCAACTCGTTCCGTTTCCCATTGCTCCGCGCAAAATTGCTACAGTCAAGCCCACGGCATTAGTGTTGGCACCAAAACACATCCAACAAGTCGGAACGTACTCGATTGTGACAGTGATGCACTGCTCAAGCAGTCTTGGAAACAAGTCAACGTAAGATGGTGACGGTTCTGCCAGCATGCGTTGCCCCATTGGCTCCAGCAATTGCTGTACAAGGCGCTCAATGAATTCTCTCTGCAAAGTCGACAAACTAAGGAAATTAGACACATGATTGATTAACTAGACTGGTGGGGATCGGATAGTTTACCGCCGAAATCCGAGATCTGCCGGCGTCCTTACTTGCTGTGGGGGTGCACATGTGCTTGGCAATCTGAAAAAAAATCACAAACATATTATTAAGCTTCATAGAAGGACTGCATAGTACTTCGCTTGCCTTACCGTCTCGACGACTTCAACCAGGCTCTCCGTTAAGGCCGCAAGATGCACCTTGAATTCCGAGTCGACATGCGCGAGCTCCAACGTGATGTGATGGACTTGAGGAACTGAGCACGGTCTGTCTGCACCAGGTCGTGGCGTGCGCACTCTCTCAGTATCCAGCGGATCTCGGGGTGTCGATGTTTTCGAGGAGCAAGACGACGACGCTGAGGACGCCTGCGATGCTGGTCTGGATGCCTTTGGCAGGTGCGCGGTTCGCTTCGGGTGAGTATTGTCGTGGTCAGCTCCTTCGTTACTCTCAATGAGGCGTAAAATCTGCGCCGTTCGAAGAGAGAACCGGGTGAGGGTGTCGTGTTGAGCTAGCATTGCCCACAGCACCGGGTCAGCTTCGTTCCTGTAGACGGATCCTTCTGACGTCGTGCTCTGATGTCGAATAGCAGCAACGTTACTTCCCCATTCAGCACGCGTCGCTTGTGTCCACGCCAGATACTTCCGAAGTGTTGGCAGCAGCATCGAGAGCAGCATCACAAACGGACAAGCGCTTCTTGAACTGGAGCGTGGATCCACAGCCTCTGCCAACTCGTTAAGTGCTTGAAGAATTTGCCGACCGACTTGGGATACGTTCGCTTCAGTGAAGCTTTCTCCGCTTGTGCGACTCAGTCGTTGGTGCAGCTCTCCATACAGCTGCGCACTCGTCCGGAAGAACGACAGATCGACTGTTGGACCGCCAGAGTTCCGGGGGCGAAGCTCCGGGGTTTGATTGGGGCGTTCTGCGATGGTCTCGGGGGCCTCGCTGCCTTCGCTCGGGGACGGATCGCTGTGCCTCTTGGTACTCTTCTTCTTGCCTCGCTTGGTCATTTCCACCACGCTGTTGTACACCAGTTCACGCGGCGCTAGCGTCGAGCTCCACAACCAATATTGACCGCTGCTCCCACTGGCAGCATCAGCCCACGCCAACCGACCGGCCATGCAGTCGCTACAATAATAGCAGCCAGGACGATGAAACCATCGGAGGACAACCAGCGCTCTACACAAGTCACAAGCACCACAAACACACACACACACACAGGAGCGCGTTTCTATCAAGAATTCTTCATCATTACATACTTCACCACTTAGTTCTGCTTCTCAGCTCTGCAGTACGTTACACTACTCGAAGCCAAAGCCCGTGATCTCCATTTGAATCACCTGCAGCACAGCACAGAGCATCGAGGCGTTAAATACCTCCCTGATCACCATAAGCAAGAACATCGAAGCTTACCAGAGATAGATATGACTTGAGATCCTCCTTGGTCTCGTACAGGGGCAAATCAATGCGGTTAAAGCATGTATGCGCCCGCGGACACATCCCCAGCGGCGGTGTTCCGATTGGAACCAGCTGCAGCGTGAACGGATGCACAATGCCACTAGCACTTGTGAGCGCCTTGAATCCTTCAACAGGAACACGCGAGCAGCCTGTTGCAAACTGCAGTAACCGCGCACGCTGGTCGTCCGTGAAGGCTCCCACGACATCCCAGAACCACTGCACCACTTCGATCTCCTGCTCGATCGCTTCAGCGTCCCCGTTCGCAGTCGCGTGTCGAACTCGCGAGTTATTCTGCCAATCCGTGACATTTAGTGTGGGCAGCCCGCTGAGGTAGAAGTCCAGCTCCTGATAGTCGAAGATCGTGAGCAAAGACTTGGGGATGACCTCGTACAGCCCCTTGAGCAGCGCCGTGAGCTGCTCAGCGACGCTGTCCAGCATGCGATAGCGCAGTACCAGCGATAAATACTCCATCTTGTTCTCGTCAGTCACGTCGATGTTGTCTCCGTCCGGTTTGAGCTCCACCGTGTCACCCGACGGCGTCTGAATGGTGAAGGTCACGCACAGAGCGTCCACGTGGTCGTTGTCCCGCACCCAACTGAGATGCTTATAAAGTTCCTCGTCCAGAAATTCCAGGTCGGAGAACGTGATAGGGACGCCCAGAAGATGCTTCAGCAGCGGCAACGCCATGCTAACTTCCAGTACGAGGCCGTCCAGAACCGCCTTGCCCAAGAGCCTCCCCGCGAACGTGAAATACTGCAGATGGTCTTCTCCTTCCGGCACACACTTGGCCGACTCCGAGTTGATCCAGTAGCTCGAATCCTCCGCGTGAGTCGTCACGAACAGTCCACGCTCCGCACTGAAGAGCTCCTTGCACACCAGTCCGAACCACTCGCGTAATACTCCACCTGCATCCAGCGCTGGCTCGCCTATGATTCCAATGTTCAGGTGCTCCTGCATCCTCGACTTGTCGACTTCAGGCCCGGCCAATTGCGGCAACGAATCGTCCAGGATATGCGACCGCCGCACGTCGATCTTGAACATGGACTCGGTGTAGGGCACAGCAAGGCTCGTGATCTGCTTCAAGAACCAGCGCTTCTTCTCTCGCCAGGTCATGGCCAGCACGCCCTCAAAGTCCACCATCGGCTCTCCGTCCCCACCTTTCGGGTCGATGTCCAGCGCCACCGAGTCCGTCTTCCTCCACGCCACCCCTGTGCCTGAAGGGTTGAGCTCCGAGAAGAAGCCCATGGACGCCGCGTTCTTGCGATGCAGCTGCTCCGCCAGATCCCCATGCAAGTTCTTGGCCTGCGGGTTCTTGGTCAGGAACGAATTGTTCCTCAGCTTACTCACTAACGAGTCCGCGCGTGCGAATACCGACCCTGGAGCTGCAGGCTCCATGGTCCTGACCCATACAAACCCCATTGGGCAGCGGTACGCGCTGCCAGAGTCGTCTCCTGCTCGCGCCCCTCTGCTTCTGGTTCAGCTGCATCTCGTTCAGTCTCCGGTAGCGCAGCGCGCGCTGTCGCATGCTGGTGGTGGCCTCCAGCTCCTGCGCGACGTCTCCGAACGACGACTCGCTGCGCAGCATCGGCAGCGTCTTGGCCTTGTGCAGCGAGGCCGCGGACGACTTGAGTCGCCCGTCTCGCCCAAGATCACGGCCGAGCTCTCCGCGAGACTCTCCAGCAGCGTGGAGCTTAGGAGGGTGGTGTTGTCCGCGCCCAGGAACGTGGTGCGGGCCACGCGCCGCGTGCGCGTGCGCGTGTGCGTCGTCGGGTCCTCCACCGTCTCCTCCATGGTGGAGAACTCGGCCGACGTGCCGCACAGCAGACACAGCTCGTGGTTCGGGTGGTTCATGTGCGCACAGACCAGACACTGCCACTCGCTGCGCCCCGCGTCCAGCACCGTGTCCACCAGGTCCTCGCGCAGCTGCAGCCCGCGCAGATCCACCGAGTCGATGGCCACCTCGTCGTCCAGTCGGTGGCAGTAGCTTGCGCACAGCACGATCACGCAGAAGAGCAGCAGCACGCACGCGCCCGCGGCGATGAGCGCGCCCCAAGCGACGACGAGTCGCTCATGGCGTTGCGTCCGTCGGTCGACTAACGAGCGTCCTCCTCCTGCTGGCGAGTTGAGTAATGGCTGCGGTGCCGCAGTGGAGTGGAGTGTACCTATGAAGATGCAGGCACCTACCGGATACAGAACGATGGGCCGGCGACGTCTGAGTTGTTATCCTGTCTTGGGCAGCTTTGGGGCCGGTTGTGAAGCTGGATAGCGATTTTTTCAAGTGGGAATTTTTTTTCAGCCAATGGAAGCGGCTCGTGGCGAGGAGTGAGGAAGCACCGGCCGGCCGTGGCGTATTGAGCGGAAGGAAGGAAGGAAGGAGGGAGTATGTGAAGCGGGCGGATGGATCGTCACGGACGGAGGTGCGACAAGACAAGTGGGGCGACGCTGAATGCGGAGTTCGATTAACCGGAAGATTTGTCGCATCGTTGTGGGCGACGACGCCGTGTTGCAATGTACAATGTGTAGTTTTGCTTTAGCGGATCTCCTCGTCACGTGGTGAGCTCGGGTGGAGGGGACGGTAGAAGCAGCAGGGGTAAGGAGTGAATTTTTCGCGCCGGGTGTCGTGCGCTGCGGCCGATGGTGGCTAAGGATTTCCTACATGTACACGTGCAGTGCCCGTCTCAAGCTTCACGGTCCCATTTTCGACGCTCGAACTTGTTAGGACCGCCAACAAGTTGACTGCTATGATGCGCGTGATGGCGGCGAGCTTGGGCGCCGGCTAAGGGTCTGTGAACGCAATGGCCTTTGGAGGATACTGCTCTTTGTTGACCACGTGCTCGGACAGAAGTAGCTCGAGGTGGCGATCCATGGGGCGACCTGACGGCGTCGCGCAGACCTCCGACTCGGAGGCTCCGGGCAAAGGATCTGTCGACGATCGCGTTCGAGGCCTTCCCCACGACGCCAGAAATGGCTGCACCGTATATAATACATGTAATATGTAGTGTTCATGTTAGTGCACTTCTTTCAAATGCCGAGGACGCAACAGTAACATGAAGCAATTTCCGTGGCGCGTCACTACTTGACTCGGTCAGGCTGACAAAAGTTTCTGTGGCGCAGACTTCTGAGCCGTTTGGCGACAAGACGAAGAGTAGCAACACCCGTTTTGATTTAATCTTATCCTCCAGTCTGCTCATGCAAACGGGAAACAGCCTGCAGTGCAGTACAATGCAATGCAATGATTTACGTGTTCGCGTAACCAATTATGGACTCCAGTGCAGGTCATGTACCTCAAGTTTTTTAGAACTTTTTCGCACTTAGCGGAGGATGTTGAAGTTTCAAAGGCTCAGCTCAACGAGATCATCGTGGGGATCGCGATCCTCGACGTCGTGCACGAGGTGGCGGCGTACCCTGAAGGTTGGTCCTGCCTGTGTGTAGCATCCACGCTGTGGACTGTGAAGATGCTCACGCCGACGGTGCTTGTTGCCTGTCGCGGACTGCAGAAGACTCAAAGGTTGGCTCTAAGAGGGCTCGCCCCAAAACCCGACACCCCGGCATTCTCACAGTGGATCGACACAATGCTGCATTGACTGCATTTGGATGTAGATCCGGTCGCTGTCAACTCGGAAGTGCAGAGGCGGGAACGTCGCGAACGCACTGGTAAGAGCAGAGCCGTCCTCACTGGCTGGGCATGAAGTCAAAAACATGTTTGACCGACCCCGTTGCCTTGTTGTAGGTGGTGTGTGCTCAGATGGGAACTCGTTGTCGATGGTTGGGCGTGTCAACCGATCCAGCAATAGACAGCGAGGCGGCGTTTGTTCACGCTGATCTCTCGGCGCACGGTGTGGACTGCTCGCTGGCGTCTATCGAGGCTCGTGGAAGTATGCCAATGTCGGTACGTTGTTCCCACAAGACTACGTGCAACACAATCTCTTGATGCTGTGGTAACATTTTCATGTTGACCAGTTTATCCTGTCAAGTCGCGCGACGGGGTCCCGCACGATCGTGCACTCGCGAAACCTCGCGGAGCTCAGCTACGAGGCCTTTGCCAAGCAGCTCGCGCTGTATCGAAGCGATATCCAACAGGATGCCAGTACACCCGTGTGGTTCCACTTCGAAGGTCGCAATTTGGGAGCGACCGAGCAAATGATGCTTCATGTCCGAGAAAGTATGCCTGGTGCTAGCATCTCGGTGGAGATTGAGGCACTGCGCAACGACTGGGATACTGCGATAAAGTAAGTTTCTTCAAGAGGTGTCGAGGGTGTAATTGTTAGTTGTCGTCTGACGGGGTTGTTGTGTTTTTATTTCGGGATAATTGCTCAGGTTGATTTCACTGGCGGACTACGCGTTCCTTTCCAAGGACTACATCCGTGAAAAGCTGGGCTTTCAGACGGCCGAGCACTTCTTCGAGGCCGTTTTGGCAAAACAATGGGGTGACACCTTAATTAAGAATGCGAAAGCGTTCATTTGTCCCTGGGGAACGGAGGGCGTGCACTACCTTGACATGACAGGACCACGGATGCACCATGTACCTGCCGTTCGTCTGGAGAAGGTTGTCGAAACGCTTGGAGCGGGAGATTCATTCATTGGGGCCAGTCTTGCAGGTTTCGCCCGTGGAAACGTGCCTCTGGACCAGATAATGACGACGGCGTGTGAAGTGGCAGGCGCCAAGTGCTTGAAGAGAGGGTTCACGCTGTCGCATGAGGACAAGCAGGCCTGGAAGCAGCAGGTCCAACGTGAAGTTGTGAGCACAGGCACCTATGCGGCTTGATCGAGTAAAGGCAACACCAAACTCATTCGCGCTCGCTGGTACCAATACATTTATGAGTTCTTTGTTACTAGTAACATGCTAGACTCGAACTGAAAAGTGCTCGCCGTTCGTGCGCTCGTCTCACTTGATGTTACTGATTAAGCCCAAGGTCGGAGACGCCGCCCCCGAGCACTGTAGGTCAACGTCGCTATCATCATCTCCACTGTCCCTCACACTAGTACAATTGCAAACCGATCGATTGCGTTTTGCTTGTAGAGACTCCCCCGCAAGTTGTGGGCCGCAAGATATCTGGTATCCATGATATCCGGATACCGTGAAGCGCGTGCCTTGGGCTTCTTTCTACTGTACCAGTGGAGCAGCACCAGGACGCGGCACGTGCCAGCAGCTAATAGTTATCACGAGCGCGCATGGTCGCCCAGCAAAAGAGACCCGCAGTTCTTTGACCTGAAGTCGATGAATTGAGTATATATATACCAACGAGCTTCACAGGCGTTTCCTCGTGCACCTCCTCGCTGGCGAAATCTCCACCTACAACGCTCGAGTTATTACGCTGCTGCCGCTTTGGCCAAAGTTTCCTCTCACTGAACTGACTGTGCTGCGTCGCTGGACTCCGTCAAGTGAATGTGGCCATGGGGTCACTGCAGTCGAGGACTCGTCTCAATCCGCAAAGACACGCCAAAACCTGCTCACGCTGATGAGTCCTCGAAAGGACCCGTAGTGCGCTACGTAGTCTCGTAATGGCGCATGATGCACCGATTGCTCCTACAAGCTATACTATGCCTTTCATCGTCAACACCGATCCGTCGTCAGGCCACAAGTCGTCGATCCTGTCAGGCAAATGATAACCAGCACATGCTTCACTGCCGTCAGGTATCAGCTCATAACGCCAGCGGCTCTGGGGACTAGGCTAGGCCACGCCAGGCGATATGCCCAGCAGCTCCGCTCCGCTTAGCGCAACGAGGACGAGCAGCTTCCTCTGAATAGCATACGCGGCCTGCTGTGGGAGCGAGGGGAGCAAATGAGCGGTGGGACGGGCCTTCATCTGATGACTCCCGGCCCCCGTTGCAGGAATGTTTGTAGCTTTGTTAAACGGGCGGTCGTGGTGATTGGCCAAACGCCCATCCACCACGGGCCAATCAGGTCCTTCCGCGCGTGCCGATTCGTCCGAGGCACGCGCCCTGAGCTCTACAATTGGCCAAAACTCCGTTACTTAGTGTGGTGCACACGAGGCAGGACAGCCCTCGACTCCGAAGGTCACTCATTTCGCAACGGAATCCGTCGGTGGAAGAAGACCCCGAAGCTCTAAGCTAAATGATCGCCCGCTCGGCTCTCAAGCGCTCCCTGGGTGCGTTCACGGCCGCCCGCAAGGCCGCCTCCGCCCCGCGTTCGCGCAGCAGACGCGCATGTACCACGAGAACGTGATCGACCACTACGAGAACCCGCGCAACGTCGGCGCCATGGACAAGAACGCCAAGGACGTGGGCACGGGCCTCGTGGGCGCCCCCGCTTGCGGTGACGTGATGAAGCTGCAGATCCAGGTGGACGAGAACGGTACCATCGTGGACTCGAAGTTCAAGACGTTCGGCTGCGGCTCGGCCATCGCGTCCTCGTCGGTGGCCACCGAGTGGCTCAAGGGCAAGAGCGTGGAGGAGTGCCTCAAGATCAAGAACACGGACATCGCGTCGCACCTGAAGCTGCCGCCCGTCAAGCTGCACTGCAGCATGCTGGCGGAGGACGCCATCAAGGCCGCCATCTCGGACTACAAGCGCAAGCAGGCCGCGTCGGGCTAAGGCGGCACAGGATAGCAACGGTCTTGTCGTCGCCGCGCTCGCTCCTCGTCTTCGGTGAGGCAGAAGATTTCCAGGCAGGACGCGAGGACGCCGGCGCTCGGTGCGGGCAAGCTTGGCCCGCACTCGGGGGAAGACAGGTCAAAGAAAAGCATACAGTATCGGATGAGAAGGAATAGCTGTGAAATAATCAGTTGCTAATTTATTGCCCGCCATCAACCACAGCTTTGCATTGTCTGAATCTGCCATGGTTGTCAAAATGGATCTCGACAAGATCATCTCGGTGCGGCTGCTGCCTTTCTGTCTGGTGACCAGAGCTTGAAGCCGTTCAAGCCGGACTGCACTGGTTTCTGGAGGTTATGCCGCACGTGCTCAAGACGCATGGGATCCCGCAACGCATGCGGTGTAGATCTGCGTTGGCATCCCGAAGTTTTCTGTGGTGATAATTCCTTGCCATCGACTCGAAGAAGGCAAGAAGCTTAGTTACGCGTACGTGATTTCTTCGCCGACGAGCAAACTGCAGCAATATCACTGCTGACATCGTAGGAGCGTTCGTATATTATCTCGCCCCCAGCCGCGCCTTCAGGAATGTCCTGTGCAGTCTCCAGTTCTTCGCCTGAGGCCCGTGACGGTGATCGAGGAGCAAGATGCACTTCTACGGACGGCGGTAGACGTGCATCTTGCAATTCCGTTGAAGCCGTTGACAATTGTTGCTCCGCAGTGCAGTTCATGCACACAAGCACCGGTTAGCCGCCTGCCTGCGAGGGATGACCAGGCTGCGGTCACTGAGGCAACTTCAGCTTTGTTCTGACACTGAGACACGATCCGTATTTCTCCTCTTAACAGCCAGCATTTTACCTAAATCCGCGCGTTTTACAGAGCGCGTAATCCTGAGTACGGTAACGGGGCACAGTCAGGACAACATCGCCACGCCGCCTGCTTGCTCGAGGAGCTCTCTGCTCTGCTGCAGTTCCAGATTTGTCGGCCGGGCGACGGAGCACTTCCGCGTGCGAGCCGCTGCAGTACCCTGGAGGTACGCGTACAGACACTTAGCGCCTCCCAACGCCAATTGACCGCTGACCTTCCGTCTGCGTGCGTATTCTTAGAACCACTGACTGTGCATGCCGAACCACCGCGTCGCCGGCGCCCAGAAACGCCCCAAAGCTCCGCCAGCGCGTCGAGCCAAGCCTCGAGGCTCCTCCCCACGCAGACGCAGCTCGCCATGGCCGAGTCGCTGCGCACGGGCGTGCGCTCTGTGTACCTGCCGCAGCACATTGTGGTGCTCGTGCACGGCAACAACGGCTCGGCCGCCGACTTCGACGCCGTGGAGACCGCGCTCAAGGCCAAGTTCGGCGAGCGCCAGATGCTCATCATCAAGTCGCGCGCCAACGAGCCCGACACGTCGCTGGGCGTGGAGATCGGCGGCACGAGGCTCGCGAAAGAGGTCGTGGAGGCCGTGTTCGAGTACGATCTGAGCCCCGCGGTGAGCAGCTACAAGCTGTCGGTCATCGGCCACTCGCTCGGCGGACTCTACGCGAGATACGCCATCGTCCAGATCATGGACGCGCTCAGCTGCCTGCACGTGGAGTACGTGGACTTCGTCACAATCTGCACGCCGCACCTCGGCTCGAGGCGCGCGAGAGGACCCTCCACCGTGAAGGTTTGTGCTGCGTACGCGTGGCTGTTGCACATTGTGGAAGTTGTGCAATCGACTAATTCTTCGGCGTTGATACGTATTGGGCTGTGCTACATACTTATTACAGAACATCCTTCGACTTGGAGTGCATAAGGTGCTGTCGTCGCGTTCGATATACGGACAGACTGGCATTGATCTTCTGCTAGATGGTGAGTTGTCCTATTGTGGCGACTTCGGTAGCGTTTTCGTTGGTGCGGTATTGACCTGTGTTTCTGGCGTTGTAGCGCAAGTACAGCAACAAGAGGGGGTGGCGGATGCAGAAGCCGTCGAGCCTGCTCGGCCGTTGTTGGAGGTGATGAGCGACCCAGAATCGGAGTTTATCCGCTCGCTCAAGCGCTTCAACCATGGCACGCTGGTTGCCATGACAGACGGCGATGTGGTGGTACCGTACCCCTCGGCATCCATGCGCAGCCACAGTCCCTTCGTCAGCACGTTCCTGACCGAGCGCTACATGGATTGGCGATGGCATGTCCGCCACTCCGGGTTCTGCGAATGCGATGAGAGCGGCCGCACGCATCCTGCGTATGTGGCGTTCTTGGAGCGGCTAAACGCCAAGATTGATACTTCAATCGAGGTCGAGAAGCACGAGCTGGGACTTGATGCAACGTGCGCCCCGAGATATCCCAGCATTGAGGGCTTCGACTGTGACAACAAGCAAGAGGTAGAGTTCCCTCACGAAATGCTGTGCAGCTTGCAACACGCGATCCCGTGGAGACGCATTGATGTGACGGTGGAGCCGTGCGGTATGAAAGGCAAGATGCGTCTGCATGACTGGCCGATCAACAAGATGCAGCCTCCTGACTGCCGTGCGGACGAGTTCATCGATCTCCTGTGCGATATGATCGGGGCCGACCACCAAATGCGGCCTCTTACTACACCGGATACCGTCGGTATGATTCACGAAAGTCCCGCGCTCGCGTTGGCGCGTAGACTCCGAAACGCTACCAAGCGAACTGATGGCAATACTACGAGTGACAGCGGAGGTACTGACAGCGACGCTGACCCACACTACTCAGGGACGACGTCTCCGACCTCGGGCTCCTCTGTAACATCAAGTGACACGAACGGCGAGCGCTTTTCGGTTCAAGTGTAGCATGTTAACAAAGAACTCATAATTGTATTGGTACCAGCGAGCGCGAAGAGTTTGGTGTTGCTTTTACTCGATCAAGCCGCACAGGTGCCTGTGCTCACTACTTCACGTTGGACCTGCTGCTTCCAGGCCTGCTTGTCCTCATGCGACAGCGTGAACCCTCTCTTCAAGCACTTGGCGCCCGCCACTTCACACGCCGTCGTCATTATCTGGTCCAAAGGCACGTTTCCACGGGCGAAACCTGCAAGACTGGCCCCAATGAATGAATCTCCCGCTCCAAGCGTTTCGACAACCTTCTCCAGACGAACGGCAGGTACATGGTGCATCCGTGGCCCAGTCATGTCAAGGTAGTGCACGCCCTCCGTTCCCCAGGGACAAATGAACGCTTTCGCATTCATAATTAAGCTGTCACCCCATTGCTTGGCCAAAACAGCCTCGAAGAATTGCTCGGCTGTCTGAAAGCCCAGCTTTTCACGGATGTAGTCCTTGGAAAGGAACGCGTAGTCCGCCAGTGAAATCAACCTGAGCAATTATCCTCACAACAACCCCGTCAGACGACAGCTAACAATTACATCCTGCTCTCCCCGACACCTCTTGAAGAAACTTACTTTATCGCAGAATCCCAGTCGTTGCGCAGTGCCTCAATCTCCACCGAGATGCTAGCACCAGGCATACTTTCTCGGACATGAAGCATCATTTGCTCGGTCGCTCCCAAATTGCGACCTTCGAAGTGAAACCACACTGGATATCGCTTCGATACAGCGCGAACTGCTTGGCAAAGGCCTCGTAGCTGAGCTCCGCGAGGTTTCGCAAGTGGCTCCCTCAGCGACCCAAGCTCCAGACCACCCGGCCTACCAACCATGGCTCGCTACGCGACCACCTCCCGAGCGTATGGCGACATATCCGCAAGGGCCAACAGGAAGGGCGATACCTCGTCGTGCGGTCCCCGCTCGCGGATCAATGGAAGGAAGTGTTTATTTCCCCGCTCGGTGTGGTGGCCAAGGCTGGCGCGAGCCCGCCCGACATCCGCCTGATCAACGACTACTCCTTCCCAGACGGGAAGTCTGTAAACGACTTTACAGATCGCTCCCGTCTGCCGGAAATCTCGTACAACCCTCCAGGAGACATCGCCCGGCGCATTTATCGGCTACGCCGCGACCACCCGTACGCGCGCATACTTATGATGCTCGGTGACGTCTCTGGAGCTTTTCGTCATGTACCCGTACACGCTGATCACGCCCACATGTTCGCGTTCATCATCGATGAGTTTCTCGTGATTGACCTTGCCTGTGGATTCGGGTGGTGCGGGTCACCCGCTTGGTACTATCTTCCGGGTGAGCTCATCAACGCGCTGTACGAACAGCCCGCCAACACAGCTCTCTCGCGAACACCACGTCAAGGATCCTTTTGGTGCGACGACCACACCTGCGTCGAGATCGACGACGGGATACACTGCTACGTTGCAAACCTCGCTCTTCGACGAGCAATGGTCACCGTTCTCGGTCCGTCTGCCATCAACGAGAAGAAGTTCACGATGTGGAGCGAGCAAGGGCGGGCGTTGGGTCTTGACTGGGACACGAGACGTGGCACAGTAACCATCCCGCAAGAGAAGATCGCCAAGGCCAAGCAATGCATCAAGGATATGATCGAATCTGGTACTGCGACGAAAACCTCCGCCCTAAGTCTGCTGGGATGCTTGCGCCACATTTCCACATGCTGCCCTCCGGCCCGCGCCTTTTACCAGCGCCTGCATCTCGCGGCAGTCGCCCTGGGCCGAGCTGGTCGCCGCACGCTCCCCGCCGAGGCCGTCGACGACCTGAAGTGGTTTCAACTGATTCTCTACCATGACAGCCGCTTCAACCAGGTTCCAGTGGAGCACTTCGCTCGGCTAGCTGATCCGGCTGTGAACGTCTTCATGGATGCATCCAATCAAGGACTCTGTGTTTTGGAACCGGCGCTCAAGCAATTTATCCGACTAAGGTTTACGCAAGATGAACAGGACTCGTTTCTGGCCGACACCTCCGCCAACTCGATTAACGTGCGCGAATTCCGCAGTGCAGTGCTCGCAGCCCTTCTCTGGGGCCCGACATGGGCTCGGTCGTCCGCGCATACGCCGACGCACGTGCGTTTCTGGATTGACAATACCAGCGCTGTCTCGTGGACTCAACGACGAGCTAGCCGACAACCACTCGCGCAGCTGTACAATCGACTCTTGTCCCTGGCGGAGTTCAACTATTCGCTGGTGTGCACCGCAGCTCACATTCCCGGTGTCGACAATGTCATGGCGGACGCTGGATCACGAGCCTGGACCCGATTAGATCATCACTTCGATACGTGGACTAACTTGTCATATGGCTGGACGCAGGTACCGGTTGTGGCGCCTTACGACGATCTCTCACGTCTCTGGGATTGGTGCTGCGCAGGGATCGGACAATATATATTGGATATTGATTGTCGGCGAGACAGTCATCACAATCAATATTGTACCAATATCAATATTTGCCTCAATATATTGTCATACTTGCACTTAGTATGCCGATATATTGTACTGTACTTGAGTATATGAGTACGTTGAGTATGTTAGCATGAATCGTCATCACATATTTCCAATGGTTAGCGAAGCTTTAGCCCTAACTTTATTACCTGTTCGAACATGTCTGACCTCGGTCTGCTAAGCGTCAAAATGAAGTGACCGCACAGAAGTCAATGCTGGAGACTCGATTGGTCCTCTTTCATGGCATCTGTCGCTTAAGCCCAAGGTATTATCGTCGACGTAAGTACCGTAGTAAGATAGGTATTCGATGCAGCTCTGAAGTCTAAGCGCCTCCCCTCCTACGCATAGGACATCCTTTCGCACGTAGTCGCAGTCTCTGCTCAAATTTCTGACGTATACATGTTGACACCATAACTTGGCTGTAAGGAAAACAGAAACGCACCCCTGCAGACCTCGCCAAATCAAAGCTCAATAAGAAAGCAAGTCTACATATACTTCAACTCGGCTGATGAGCGCCATCGACCTCTCGACTATCAGTGAAACGTAAGGAGCGCCGAAAAACCTGAGAATCGGTTAAGTGCTGAAGGTTGAATGGGATGTTATGACCAGGGAAGTGCTATTAAGGTGGTCGGAAGTGTTCGGTAGGCCGCATCCACGCGGAAGAAGAGTGCAAACAGCTTATGGTGCTCTAAAGAAGCTAGGAGGCAGTTTTTCTTCCTGAACAATATTGACAATAAATAGTGGATATTGATGACCCCCGTACAATACAATATTGGTGGTCAACAATATTGCAATTTTACAATATCAATTTTTATTTTCCGATCCCTGGGTGCTGCGGCAACATGCCATCGCTGGCACTACCTCCGCCAAGTATCATGGGTATTGGAAGCAATGGGTACACTTCTCGCGATTCATGAAGTGGTCACCATGGCTCAACAACGATATCAACGACTCGGAGAGCAAGCTCAGCATGTTCGCAGTGTATTGTTGGCGTTATGGTTGGAATGGCACCGGAAACCAATACGACACAATTCGCCTCAAACTCGCCGCCATTCGATGGGTACACCGCGCGCATCCCGGGGTCAGCATCAGCACTTCACCCAGTTTCGACATCCTCATGCGCGGAATCCGACGAGTCTCTGATCCTGTTACGAAGAAGCAACCAGTTACGCCGGCCTTCTTACGACTACTTCGGCGGCAACTCAATTTCTTCCGCCCCCGAAGCCGTCTCTTGTGGGGCTCCGTCGTACTGGCCTACTTCTTCCTGCTCCGCCGCTCGGAGTATCTGCGCGACGGCCGACGACGACACGCGTTCTGCCTCAAGACACCCGACGCCTACTTCTCGGACAAGGACGGGAAGCCGGTACCTCATAGGGCGGCGACATCAGTGACTATTGGCCTGGCAGGATCCAAGAATGACCAGTACGGACGAGGAGCCTGGCGAACCATGCATGCCACCGAAGACCCGGTATTGTGCCCTACCCTGGCTCTTCGACTTATTCTGCGCGCGCGCAAAGACCTACGACTTCAGGACGAGACTCATTTGTGTGCCGACCTCAGCGTGGACGAAGTGAACCAGGCGCTGAAGATGACTGCAGTGTGCATTGGAGTGCCCGCAAGGAACTACTCAACGCATTCGATCCGGTCGGGTGGAGCCACCGCGCTGCTCAACGGGGAAGCAGACAGCCTCTGCATCAAGCTTTTGGGACGCTGGATGAGTAACTGCTATGAGGGCTACCCTCTTCTTGCCGCCAGGACGACAGCGGGTCTCGCACGAAGAATGGTGTAGCACATCGACTACACCAAGCTCACGCTCGCGTTCGTGGCGACCAATTCAACAACTGGGGCCGCTCACCACGCCCACAAGCATGGCTGGTGAAATCGAAGCAATTTGCCCCTCAAGGAAGATGTCTTGCGTAATGGAAATGCGAGATATCCAGGATGGATGTCAGGGTTTCCAGACGGCAAGTACCTGACCTTATTGACGGACCACGACCGGATCGAAGTAAGTAGACTAGATTGGATAAGTAGCGTTATGACCGTACGGGCTTCTCACTTTAGAATTTTCTCGCTCGCTCGAAGCTAACCCACCTCACCACGCCCACAAGCATGGCTGGTGAAATCGAAGCAATTTGCCCCTCAAGGAAGATGTCTTGCGTAATGGAAACTTAATTAAGGTGTCACCCCATTGTTTTGCCAAAACAGCCTCGAAGAATTGCTCGGCTGTCTGAAAGCCCAGCTTTTCACGGATGTAGTCCTTGGAAAGGAACGCGTAGTCCGCCAGTGAAATCAACCTGAGCAATTATCCTCACAACAACCCCGTCAGACGACAGCTAACAATTACATCCTGCTCTCCCCGACACCTCTTGAAGAAACTTACTTTATCGCAGAATCCCAGTCGTTGCGCAGTGCCTCAATCTCCACCGAGATGCTAGCACCAGGCATACTTTCTCGGACATGAAGCATCATTTGCTCGGTCGCTCCCAAATTGCGACCTTCGAAGTGAAACCACACGGGCTTGCTCGCATCCTGCTGGATATCGCTTCGATACAGCGCGAACTGCTTGGCAAAGGCCTCGTAGCTGAGCTCCGCGAGGTTTCGCGAGTGCACGATCGTGCGGGACCCCGTCGCGCGACTTGACAGGATAAACTGGTCAACATGAAAATGTTACCACAGCATCAAGAGATTGTGTTGCACGTAGTCTTGTGGGAACAACGTACCGACATTGGCATACTTCCACGAGCCTCGATAGACGCCAGCGAGCAGTCCACACCGTGCGCCGAGAGATCAGCGTGGACAAACGCCGCCTCGCCGTCTGTTGTTGGATCAGTTGACACGCCTAACCATCGACAACGAGTTCCCAGCTGAGCACACACCACCTACAACAAGGCAACGGGGTCGGTCAAACATGTTTTTTGACTTCATGCCCAGCCAGTGAGGACGGCTACGCTCTTACCAGTGCGTTCGCGACGTTCCCGCCTCTGCACTTCCGAGTTGACAGCGACCGGATCTACATCCAAATGCAGTCAATGCAGCATTGTGTCGATCCACTGTGAGAATGCCGGGGTGTCGAGTTTTGGAGCGAGCTCTCTTAGAGCCAACCTTTGAGTCTTCTGCAGTCCGCGACAGGCAACAAGCACCGTCGGCGTGAGCATCTTCACAGTCCACAGCGTGGATGCTACACACAGGCAGGACCAGCCTTCGGGGTACGCCGCCACCTCGTGCACGACGTCGAGGATCGCGATCCCCACGCCGATTACCTCCATTTTTTTCCGCTTTTGATGATCTCGTTAAGCTGAGCCTATGAAACTTCAACATCCTCCGCTAAGTGCGAGTCTAGAAGGCAACGCCCATGTACGGCATTAAACGCCCTAGGCAACATACATGGCAAGCTGTCATCGCTGACACCAGCGTTCGGCTTGCCGTTGAGCTATTTTTGTGCTCCGGGGGTCCTCCTGTGTCGAGTTTAATCAATGCGCTCTAGCGTTATGCCGACTAAGATTGGCGTAACAGTGTTCGGCTCGACTTGACACGCTGCGATTGGAGAAAGCCTCGCCCTCTCGTCACCGTCCTGTGAGCGGCAAAGCGCTTCGATTCCTGGTCATCTACCCTCAGTCAATGCCCCTCAGAGGCAGCGACCCTGATGTTCACGAACATTCGACCTCATTGCAAACATCGCGTTGACACGCTACACAAACCTTCTCGAAGCCAAGAATAGAACGTTCGATGGCTCAAAATCCAGCGGAGCCAATCAGAGACATTCGAGAGCGCCTTTTCCGCCAATCCCCGTCCTCGCAGCAAAAAAGTTGGCCCGTTCCTTTCGCATACCCCGGTTGCCGTGATCATCAAACGCTGTTTCTCTCGACGATCCCAGTCTACAATTTGCAGCAACTGAAGCAAGACACTCAAAGCCAAGCGAGAAAAGGCAGCCGAGCAACATGAGCGCAAGCAACGGCAACGCGCCAAACGGCCCGACGGCAGCCCAGCCGCAGCCCCAGCTGCACGGCAACTTCGTCTTCTTCATCCCGCCGCCGCCCACGGTCTGGGTGCAGTTCAACGACGGCATGCAGGTGGCCTTCACCCCGTCCCCGGCTCAGTACCTGCAGTCGGTTTTCAATGGAGCGCCACTATTCGGATCGATGCCCGGCGGCGCCGACGGGTTCCTGAACGTGCTGAACGAGCTGTTCCAGCGGGCACAGGCCCAGCAGCACGGCCCGCCCCCGACGAGCAAGCCCTTCCTGGACAAGCTGCCGGTGAAGATCTGGACCACTGATATGAAGAAGACCGAGACCCACACGGAGTGCGTCATCTGCCTGAGCGACTACGAAAAAGACGACAAAGTCATTTCGCTCCCGTGCGGACACACGTTCCACAAGGACTGCGGCATGACGTGGCTGATGGAGCACAATGTCTGCCCCACCTGCAGATATGAACTACCCAAGCAGACGGAGACGACTACGGCACAGGCCGCCACGCAGACGGCACCCTCGACAACAGCGGCGTCCACTTCGACCCAGCCGGAGCCCGAGCCGGCCTCGCCGGATACCACCTCGAACGTCACGGGCGTCCGTCGCCAGCGCCCGACGGAGGCGTTCCGCCCGCGCGATGTGCGCCAGCGTGTGCACGAACCGGCATCGGTGGATGAGGACATCGAGCTTGATAACATGCTGGAGGAAGAGGCTGACCGCTTCGTGAAGGAAGAGATGGAGAAGCGCCAGGTCGCATCGAGCGACGACGGCATCGAGATCGATGACCGCGACGTGGATGAGTTCATCCACGAGACGTCGAGCAACTAAGCGTCCTCGACAGTGTCATCGAATAGCGATTGTAAATTAGAAGTAGTGTGGCATAGATCCTAGTAAGAAGCAGAAGATGAATAAATTATCGTGAACATGAATGTGCTGGTTCAATTCGTCCACTGAGCCTGCTTCAGGAAGGCGTCACCTTTAGTGAGTAGAGGAATACACATGTACCGAACATTCACGGCTCTTTGTAAGACCCCTCGTCGATATGGCGCCTAGGTCCACTGCAGTGGCCGAGCGAATTGGACACCTCACTCTCTTCAACTTCCTAACGATTGCAGAGCGGTTTTCCAAAATCAGCATTTTTACAGTTTGAGAGCAACATTCTTAGAAAAAGGTTTATATGCTAAGAAAAGGGCTTTATGTATTTCACACCATCGTACCAACTGTTTGGTACCGCTGCTCAGGCTCGGCGCCACCATCGAGATCGCAATCCGCCCCTCGTCACGCCCCAGAACACAGCGACAGATAGACACCTTAGCAGCATGAGCTACCGCGGCATGAACCCCAACGCCGAGATCGTGAGCAAGTCGCAGGCGCTCATGGTCAACGTCAGCGCCGCCAAGGGCCTCCAGGGCGTACTCAAGTCCAACCTCGGTGCGTAGACCTAGCCAGCCAAAGAGTAGTAAAGATCTCCTCTAACAACCCCTCGATGCACAGGCCCGCGCGGCACGCTCAAGATGCTGGTGGGCGGCGCCGGCCAGATCAAGCTGACCAAGGACGGCAATGTGCTGCTGCACGAAATGCAAATCCAGCACCCGACGGCGGCGCTGATCGCGCGCGCGGCCACTGCGCAGGACGACGTGACGGGCGACGGCACCACGTCCACCGTGCTGTTCATCGGCGAGCTGCTGAAGCAGGCGGAGCGCTTCCTGGCCGACGGCCTGCACCCGCGCATCCTGTCGGAGGGCTTCGAGCTGGCCAGGACGAGGCGCTGCGCGTGCTGGACACGATGAAGACCACGCCCGAGGACATCCTCAAGGACCGCGAGCTGCTGTGCAGCGTGGCGCGCACCTCGCTGCGCACCAAGCTGGACCAGAAGCTGGCCGACCAGCTCACGGAGATCATCACGGACGCCGTGCTGACCATCGCCGTGC
This sequence comes from Phytophthora melonis, assembly GCA_024211575.1. NCBI lineage: Eukaryota > Oomycota > Peronosporomycetes > Peronosporales > Peronosporaceae > Phytophthora > Phytophthora melonis. The sequence goes on from JAMXKT010000068.1 coordinate 891,356, forward strand.
CCGAGCGCCCCATCGACCTGCACATGATCGAGATCATGCACGTACGTGAAGCTGCATTGGGCGGGTTTTTGTGGGTTTGGTACGTGAGATTAACAGAGCTTTTACTTGTTGCTGGCTGGAATTATACAGATGATGCACCAGAGCAGCAGCGACACTCGCCTCGTGAAGGGTCTGGTGCTGGACCACGGCTCGCGCCACCCGGACATGCCCACGTCGCTGGAAAACTGCTACATTATGACGTGCAACGTGTCGCTCGAGTACGAGAAGAGCGAGGTGAACTCGGGCTTCTTCTACAACAGCGCCGAGCAGCGCGAGAAGATGGTGGAGGCCGAGCGCAAGTTCACGGACGACAAGGTGCGCCAGATTATCGAGCTCAAGCGCGAGGTGTGCACGGAGGAGAACGGCAAGAGCTTCGTGATCATCAACCAGAAGGGCATTGACCCTCTGTCGCTGGACATGCTCGCCAAGGAGGGCATCCTGGCGCTGCGTCGTGCCAAACGCCGCAACATGGAGCGGATAACGCTGGCTTGCGGCGGCATGCCCATCAACTCGACGGACGACATGGACGAGTCCATGCTGGGTTACGCCGGCAAGGTCTACGAGCAGACTCTGGGCGAGGAGCGCTACACGTTCGTGGAGGACGTGCAGCACCCCAAGTCGTGCACGATCCTGATCAAGGGCCCGAACGAGCACACGATCGCGCAGATTAAGGACGCCATCCGCGACGGTGTCCGTGCCGTTAACAACGCCGTGGAGGACAAGGGCGTGGTCCCGGGCGCTGCTGCCTTCGAGCTGACTGCCCACGAGGCGCTCAACAAGTTTAAGGGTACGGTCAAGGGCCGTGCCAAGCTCGGCGTGCAGGCCTTCGCGGACGCTCTGTTGGTGATCCCCAAGGTGCTGGCCGAGAACTCCGGCCTGGACGTGCAGGACACTTTGATCGCGGTCCAAGAGGAGCACCAGAACTCGGGCATGTTTGTGGGCATCGACCTCTTCTCGGGCGAGCCCATGCTGCCGGAGCAGGAGGGTGTCTGGGACAACTACCGGGTGAAGCGTCAGTTCATCCACCTCGCCACGACGCTGGCGTCGCAGCTGCTGCTCGTCGATGAGGTTATGCGTGCTGGCAAGCAGATGGGCGGCGGCGGCATGCCCGAGCAGTAAGTAGGGAGGCGGATGCGTAAGTAGTTTATTTCCCCACCCCAATCCATCTACTCACCCACCCACTGAGTCATAATAAACCGAGAAACCCACACATCAGTAAGTCAAGGAGCTGCAGCTCAGCTTACCACTTAACTATTTCCTCGTTGCCTTGGCACAGGCTTCGTTATCTTAGTGGACAAACAATAGATAGAATACCAGGGTGTCGGTGATTGACAGCGCCACGATGATCATGTAGAGACACACTTTCTTCCGGTACGAGCGGTCGGCGATGATCTGCAGGAGGTGGCGCACCTGGCCCGTCATGCTCGACGTCTCGGACACCATCCCCTTCATATCGTGCAGCTGCGAGCGCTGCAGCTCCAGGTCCACCAGCACGTTCTTGGCCACCTCCTCCGATTCGGCCACGGTGCGGCGCGTGCGCTCGATGTTGTCCGACGTGCGCATCAGCGACCGCACACTCTGTACACACAGTAAGTTATTATGTCGTCTCGAAGAGAAAAGGCATTGCATGAGGCCGTTAGTTGACGCACCGGATCCGCAGCGAAGAAGGTGCTGTAGTTGTTGAGGTTGGCGGGGTCCGGGCCCCCGCCAGTGACGCCGCCGCTGGTGCCGCCGGTGAAGATGCCGCCACCGCCGTTGGGCGCATTGTGGTTGCCAGACATGACGACTGCAAGGCGGCCGGGCAGGTCCTTCCTTCCCTTTGAAGAGCTCTTTGACCGCTGAGATTTATCGAATGATGAAGGCCGATGGAAGATACTGCGGCTAGTCGCACGCAACGTTCTGTGACGTAAAATGGTTGCGCCACAATCTTCACATACGATTGGTGTGGAACACTCGTCATTTTGCTTTATGAGCTTCGGGAAGACCAACTACCGCGTGGGCGGCACGCGCGGTGGCGCCGACCGTACGTCGCTACTGAGCTGTTTGCTACTGTACAACGATGTGGTTGCTATTATAGTTTAGTAACTGCGTGTCAAATTGTGTGGCTGCTCGTGCGCTAGAGTTCAAGTGGGAGGACGTCAAGAACGACAAGTACCGCGAGAACTACCTGGGCCACTCGGTGCAGGCGCCTGTGGGTCGCTGGCAGAAGGGAAAAGACCTGACATGGTACGCTAAGGCCAGCAAGTCGCAACGCGCAGAGGCGCTGCAGACGGAGCTGGCGCTGGCCAAGCAGCGGGACGAGGACCTCATGAACGAAGCTCTGTACGTTGGCTCGACACTGCACGATAGAAGTGCTACAGCAGATATTTACTGTGTGCTGGTATGTGTAGGGGCATTGCACCGAAGAGGCGTCACGAACCTGCTGAAGGACTGAGTGCGTCAGAGATGAAGGAGCTGCTGAAGCGTGGAGAGGCGGAGCGGGATGGCATGGACGCAGAGCGCGTTGAAGGCCTTGGTGCGGCACCGGTGGAAGCTGCGGGATTCGTGACGGGGCCGAAGCGGACTCTGGCTGAGAGGTACAAGGATCAGCTGGAGAGCGGCAAAGCAGACACCACGTACGCGCTACCGGGGACTATCAACGCTCAGATGACGGAGAGTGAGGTGAAGGCTGCGAGGAAGGAGGCGCGCAAGGCTGAGAAGGCAGCTAAGAAGCTCAAGAAGAAGGAGAAGAAGGAGCGCAAGAAGGAGAAGAAGGCGAAGCGGCATCATGACCGCGAGTCCGATGATGAAGAGGATGAACAGCCCCGCCACCGTCGCCACCATCACAAGAAGGAGGAAGATGGACATCGTTCGCGTTCACGCTCTCGGTCGCCCCCAAGTCGCTCAGGAAGAAGTCGAGATGGCGCTCGACGTTCGCGCTCAGCTAGTCGACAACGTCGTAGCGCTCGATCCCGATCTCGTTCACGATCTCCAGCCGGCCGTCGTAGGTATGAAGGCTCGCCTCCACCACGAGCACGCCATCACGAGGAGTCACGTGGACGTTCGCGATCTCCGGGAAGTCCTTCGAGCCGGTACCGTCGCCATCGACACCGCTCGTCTTCGCCTTATCCAGCTCACAGAAGACGCTCACGATCTCGCTCACGGTCGCGCCGCCGCTACTAGCGTCGATGAATTTCTCTGGGTTCTATTAGCTTGGGTTATACATACAGAGCTTCTGCATGTACACACACGCACGCGAGAGCTCTTTCGTCTTACACGTCTAGCTTAGTCAGACTTTGATGTCGTGTGCGCCTTCTTCTGCCGACCGCATCGCTCCGAGCTGCCGTCCTTGAGCTCGTAGGCAGGCAAGTAGTAACCCTCTTTGCCGTCCTCGCCCTTCCTCCAGAGCTCTGGGTTCTGCACCGTGTCGTAAATGTTACCAAGCGATGTGTATCCGTGGTCGTACAGCGAGCAGTATTCCAGCTGACAGTCGCGCAGGAAGCTCCACACGTCAGCGTACGTCCACTTCAGGATCGGATTCACACGGAGGAATGGGGGCCACCCGGGGCTGCTAGGCGAGAAGTGCTCCATGTCCTCCGTGTACGGGTCCCCGCCACGCACACCCATGTACACGCCCTTGATCTTGAGCTTCTCGAGTATATCCTTGACGCCCTCCACGAACGAGCACTTGTACACATGGCAGCTGAGCGCGAACTTGTTGGTGCACAGCTCGGTAAAGTCGCGCACCTCCGGGAACTGGTCGTGTGAGTCGAAATACATAACCGGCACGCGCTGCAGTTGCGCCTGCACGCGCGCCTCGAGCTCGTCCTCTTGGAGCAAGTCAACCGAGACGAAACTGTTCCGCGGCGATGTAACAGTCGTCTTGTGGTCGTCCTCGGCTTCCTTCTGGGCCCTCACGTGCTCCTGCTCGGCCTCCTCCAGCACGCGCTTGGCCACCACGATGCGGAGCAGGTGCAGCACCACCGTCGAGTCCTTCCCCCATTGAAGCTGAAGCACACGCCCTCCAGACCGAAGATGTCGATGGCGCTGCGCATCACGTCCAGCGCCTGCTGCAGTCGCTTCTGCATGGCCGCATCAGCGCCGGCGAAGAAGAGGTCGAAGCGCTGTAAGGTGGCCTTCATGCTGTCGTTGGTGGTCATGGTTTTGCAGCTTGGAGCGCGGTGAAATTCAAAGAATTACGCGCTGGGGACGAGAAATAGCGAGGAGCTCCGTTAACGTGGCTTGGTCGGACTGCAGTCGAATGTCGAGCGTCCCGCAGTGAATGACAGCTCAAAAGAAGTATCAGGAGATAGCCGACACGATGGCAAAGGTGGTCGTGGCGGATTTGAGCGCTAAGGGCTTCTAGAGACGACGCAGCGGCGACTTGAAGCGGCGAGAGTCCGTTGTTACGCCTGGAGTCGGAAAGTTGTTGAGTGACGGCGTACGTAAACCGCTGACGAGGGGCTCGGATGATGCGCAGCGCGCGGATTGGTCGGATTAACGTTGATTTTGGCGAATGGAAAATTGTAATTGTGTGAGCCAATGAAATGAGCCGATTGAACAGCCGAAAATCGAGAAGAAACATGTGACGTGTGCAGGATCAAGGCTAGGGGGTGTTTACAGTCCGCCGTGGCGTTGCGGGCGATCGCGAGATCGACCATCAAGTTGACGGCGTGGGTCGGCTGCAGCAGCTGGAGCAACCCGAGCGTAGAACACCCTGTAGCCGTAGCGCACCGGGGCTCGGCTTGCGCGGTGTCGCTTCGCCCGCGACAGTGGCGTCGGCCATGGCGTGTTCTTGCTCTTCGCTCGGTGCTGCTTCTGCACTAGCTGGGCTCGCGTAGGGACCGAAGACGGATCCTTCACGACACGCTCCTTTCGCGAGCGCTTCCGAGCTGACAGCGGGTCCGAAACCTTCTCTTCAGCTTCGCTATCATCGTCGTCTTCACCGTGGTCTACCGAGAAGGCCTGGGCAGGCTGAAACTTGGACAAGTGGCTCACCACAGCCCCATCGTCGTACTTGCTCTCTTCCTCCTCCTGTTCTTCTTCTCCTTCTTCGTCTGAGGACGTGTACAGCTGAATCGCATCTTGCTGCGTGCTCATGTTGACTGTATTCTTCTTCTCCTTCTGCTTCCCCTCACTCTCTTCATGTGCTGGCAACGAACGTTTACAACGTTCTTTGCCCAAGAAACGTTATAACGGCTCAACGAACGTAAGAAACGTTTTTTGGGCATCAACGAACGTTCGTTCGCCCGAAAGGCCAACAAACTGCTAACAAACAACAGTACCCTAGCCACCCAAATAATACCCCCTTCCTGTGTTGGGATGACTCCCGTTAGCTTGTTTTACTTAGCTACGGAACATGAGCACCTGCATACGGCCGATGTCCGTGAGGCAGTTGCCGCACACGCTAAGCTTCGTAAGCTGCGTAAGCTAACACAGCTTGTCGGACAGCGTCCCGCGGAGGTTGTTGTGCTGCTGCTGCTGCAGCAGCAGCAGCAGCGCCCGCAGACACTGGAGCTTGACCTGCTCGCTGGGGATCGTCCCGAACAGCGAGTCTGGTACACATTGAGCTTCTACAGCTGCTCACAGTCGCTAATCTGACGCGGGAGGGCACCCGTGAGGTCGTAGCAGCTCAAGTCGAGGCGCTTAGGTCGGGATCTCGCCGCGCAGCTTGCGCTTGGACATGTCGAGCACGCGGAGCTGCAGCAGGCAGGCAAGGGTGGTGGCGGGCAGACACCCTTGTTGGGCCGGCAGCTCGAGCGCTACGACGTGACCCGTGGCCACCTCGACGCCGAACCACTGCTCCGGGTTGCGCGAGCAGCCGTCTCGGCGACGCCAGCGGTCGCCGCCCAGCGCGTTGTAGAGCTTCACGAGAGCGGACACCGCCGTCAGCGGGATCAAGCTTTGTCCTTGACCCATTTGGTCTTCTTCTCTCTCTTCGTAGGGAATGGCAACATTAATGTTTCGGCTCGCAACATGTAGGCATTGGGCCTTGAACACTACAGTAGCCCAAATTACAGCAATCCTCCGAATAGTGCACCGTTGGAGGTCGGATCGTGATAGTGAAACCAAGTCACTCATTTTACAGGTAATTACGCCAAGTAACAGTAAAAACGGTAAAAACGTTCAAGTAAAAACGGAAAACACGCACCAACGTTGCAAACGTTGGTGCTTCGAACGTTTTTACCAGAGACAGTCTCTTTTTTTTTAACCCCTTACAATCAGATGTCCTGTTCAGTCTGGGACGAGTCTTGGATTTGCTAGCACTGCTGCTTCAATAGCGACTCGACCCACTGGTGTCTTGTCCGCAGCGCTTTCTTCGACAACTCGACGTCGGGTGCATGAGCCGCGAAGTTGTGGTATCCACCAGGCCAAACGTGGAGCTCTGCCTGCACGCCACTCGCCCACAGCTTGCTTGCGTACGCAACGACTTCGTCTCGACACACCTCGGCCGACCCCACTTCAAGGTACGTCGATGGCACGCTCGATAGATCCGTGCCTCGACCTGGTGCTTCAAAGTCTTTGACATCGTCTGTTCCACTCCTTGGCCCAAGTACGCAGCTCCAAGCGAAGCGGTTGCTGTTAGAGCTCCATAGCCCTCCTTCTTCAAACTGACGGGCACTCACGCTCTCATTGCGGTCGTCCAGCATCGGAGCAACGAGTAACTGGCCGCATACCTTCGGTCCACCACGTTTACGAGCTAGAAGTGTTACCCCAGCACAAATAGCGCCACCTCCAGAGGTTCCAGCGAGCATGAATCGAGCTGGATCAATGCAGAGCTCCGTGAGGTTGTCTCCAGTCCACTTGAGCGCTGCGTAGGCGTCCTCGAACGGGATTGGCGACGGATGTTCCGGTGCGAGACGATACTCCGGTGAAATGACGATGGCGTTGCACGAATCGAGGTAGGGTGCAAGGGCCTCCAAGCCGGTGAAGCGGTTGCCCATGATCATGCCGCCCGGGTGGAAGAACAGAATGGCGGGGTGCTGCTTGGCTGGGTCGAAAGTCGCCGGTCGAAGGATCGACACCAGGATGTCTCCGTTTGGACCTGGGATTGCGCGCTCTTCGTGTGTGCCGCCGCTAGACAATGCGAGAACGGGGTCCGCTGAGACGACTGAGGAGGCCCCTGCGCGCAACGATGGCAGATCGTCAAGGCCGTAATGGAGCGACATGCCTTCGGCAAACCCTTGGTCGAGCAGAGCTTTCAGCTCGGGGTCGTAGGGCGGGCGAGAAGGAAGGCCCATGGTGCTCGTGGTCGCGTGGCGGTACTTGGCACTGCCAAGTTGGCAGATCAGGAAGTGCCTCAAGGATTGATCGGATCTTTTCGGGCCTCCCTGCCGCCAATCATTTCTACGGTAGTCAACAGACAGGTAGCCAGCAACTTCGTCAGTGACATCAAGTCATTCAACCCTGCTGGGTTTTCGGTGATGGTTGATATTCCTGATTGTATGGTATTTTTTAAAATATTTATTTTAAAATAATACATGAGATGAAATATCGGTCGGTGCTGGAGCAGCCATGGTCACAAACATCGGCTGTCCTACGATATCGGTGTTCTCAAGTGAAGTAGGGCTGGATGCAGAGACTGCTATAAGCCCCTCGTCTTCTATCTTACGTCGCGAGAGAATCTAGGTGCCCGTCACGGGCACCTACACGGGCAGCCCGTGTCGTACTTTCTCAATGGAGGACCAAAAGCTTCTCGACTCTCACTCAGCCTGCTCATTCTCCAATTTGCTTCCAAGTTGGCAACCAGATCCAGACACCGACAGCCGCGCTAAAGCTTCGCCCAACTTTCTCCGCATCGACTCTCAAGTCCACGATGCAGTTCGCCGCCGTCTTCCTCCTCCTACTCAGCATCTCCGCAGCCGCAGCTGAAGACGCCTGTCCTCCGACCGAGGTGGTCAAGTTCGCTGAGCTCTACGCCAACCCGCACCTGCATCCGTGCCAGAAGGCCTCTGCCGGCTTTTCCTGGTCCCACCGATGGGCTACCCGACGGAGCCGCAAGTCAAGGCCATGTGCGCTTCTGAGGCTTGTCGTGCGCTGGTCAAGGACGTCCTCGCTCTCGAGCCTGCTGACTGCTACCTGTCTCTCTCCGGTGCCAAGCTGAACGCGCACAAGATGGCCTGTAGCTTCCAGGACGCTTGCGAAGATGGCACGGCCTACAAGGAGCACGAGGACAACAAGCATAGCCCGACACCGAAGCCCACCGATGACAAGCACCACCCGAAGCCAACTGAGCACGACGGCAAGCACTACCCGACTCCAACGCCAAAGGAAGGCAAGCATTACAAGACGCCGAAGCCAACCGAGGACAAGCTCTACGACACCCCAAAACCCACCGAGGGAAAGTACGATGACAAGTATCACCCGACACCAAAGCCCACCGACGACAAATATCACCCGAAGCCAACTGAAGACAAGCACTATCACACCCCGGAGCCCACAAAAGACACTGACAAGCACCACCCGACCCCAAAGCCCACCGAGGAAAAGTATCGCCCGACGCCGGAGCCGACGAAGGACGAAAAGTACCACGACAAGCTCGAAGAGCCGAAGATCATCAAGGTCGACCACGTGGGCAACGTCAGCAGGACCGCCGAGTCGATTGGAAAGGAAGCTGATAAAGATTCGCACAATCTCAAGCCCCCGATGAACGGTACGGCTCTCGAGTTCTTGCCGATGCCCAACACGACGTACAAGGCGACTCCTGAGCCGAAGGCGGCGTAGGCAGCTACCCTGTACTAGTATCATCCACGGATCCTATTTCTTCAAGAGCCTGCTCTTCAAGCCGAGCACAAGTTGTTAGCTCCAAGTCGTTAGCAGCAAAACCTCTCAGTTTCCCCATTGTTTCACTTACGAAGATAACATACAAACATCAACAGCTTCTGAAAGTTAAACAGATATTATATGAATTGCCGCTCACCATGTTGCTTCCGTTGCTGCTTCCAGATCACGACCTATGCCTTGGCAAACCACCATCATCGGTAAATCCTCACTCACTCGACGGAGATAATTTCATCGATTGGTGTCGCCTTGACTGCTGGAGTAAGGACCTCGTGCTGCTCCGCAGAGTACACTTCGGACACAAACGCTTTCGCATTTAGCCACACACCCGCAATGCTTGGTGCAGACTCTGTCAAAAGTTTGTGCACGAGACCATTTTCATACCCGGACGCTGGCACTGAATACTCCGTCGTGGGTGAGGTTATTGCTGCACAGGCGACGGCTGCGTCGGCTTCGACGACCGGTGCATTTCCCAGCTGCCAGTGGCGGGGGGTTTTCACATCAACGCATGCCGGTACCAAGTTCGCCGTTTGGCAATCCACACTCTTCCAAGTCGTGGACTCGCGCATAAGCGCTACACACTTGTTGGCATCAAGCTCTTGCCCCTTTAGCACAGTCCAGATCGTAGCCTCCATGCGTTTCGGGGTGATGTTATCGGGCGACGCAAGGTTTACTCCACAATTTGCCACGCCCGGAAGAGACTCCTCATTCAACAAGTTCTTGTTGCTCCCAATCTGCCCGTCAGCGTTCAAGAAGCCGTATTCAATTTCGCTGGTTTCAGGACGGAAAATGGTGAAGTTCTCGTCGGGGACCCCAATCTGAGTCTTCGATTCGTTGAACCGGCATTCTGGGAACGGAGCAAGCGGTAGTGGGGGCTCCTGCCAGTTGCAAACAGTGTCCTTGACGAACAAGATCTCTTCGCCGAAAGCGAGATAGTCCACGCCACTCATGAACACAACGCGCTTGCCAGCACGAAGCAGCTCTTCGAACGTTGGCCACTTGGTTTGGTACTACACAGATCCAAACCAAGCATTAGTACCCCCTCCACCAAGCCATCAGCATACCACGCACACCAAAACTCACCGCCAGCTCAATCGGGTGTAGAATCTCCTTCTCGGGGAAATACTCCTTCAAATACTCCAGCAGCTTGCCCACTTTCTTCCACTTCATGAGGTCCGTCTCGTCATCAAAGAACACCATCAAGAACTCATCCGCGTTCTCCGGCGCGTGCAACCACGTCGACAGCTCCTTGAGCGCCTCCGTCAGCGGCCGTTGCTCCTTCGACGGGATGCTACTCAAACTCGGCTTGCAGCCAATTGTTCCCGAGTCCCACTCGATGTCCGTCCCCAGCATTTTCGCGATTTCATTGAAGATATCGATCATCCCGTCCAGCAACTTGGACTTGAAGCCCCCACAGTGGGCAATGTGCAGATCCCCATCGAACCAGTGCACGTCCAGCTCAATGAACCTCACGCCTAGATGCAATTGGTCCGTCAGAGAGAAGAGCTGGTCGTTCGTGTGCACCTCCATGCCCTTCTTGAACCACGAAAAGTACTTCAAGTACCCCTCGAACACGTGGTCCTCCACGCCGTACCCATCGGCGTAGTTGATGGCCGAATTGTGCGTACCCGGCAATTGAGCTGAGCAAAAATTGCGGCGGTACGCGAGTTTGCGCTGCAGTTTGAGCGCCTTCTGCAGCCATTGGTCCACCTGCACGGACCCGTGCTTGCAGACGATGGCGCAGACGCCCTTTGGTCGCAGCGCTTGATCTTATCACATTTCACGTCGGCCGGCACCAAATCGGGGACGCTGTCCAGCACGCGGGTCTTGAATAGGGCGCGGTCCTGCGCAATTTGGTCCCGCAAAATAGTCCCCAAATAGTCCGAGTCTGCCGCGGCACCAGGCGAGAAGAGAGATAGGAGAACTGCGGCGGTGAAGGTTAAGATGGCGACGAAGCGTCGGGAGAGTATTGGGGAGCAGCGGGGGCCTGGGAGCAGCACGCAGGCGGCGTGAAGTGCGCCATGCTCGCAAGTCCGGGGCCGAATCAGGCCGTGTGAGTGATCTTTATTTTCTCAGAAATTGTGTTTTGGTACGTAATGATGTATACTTACGAAGAGATGAATGGATACTTAATTGGGAGCACTTCAACGTCGATGTATACTTAATGGACGAACAAGGACAACCGTGAGTCGCGGTTGTCCGACCTGACCACAGCCAACACCATCTTTTACAAGTGTTTTTTTTTCTCTTCTGTTTCATCTTAGAATCTGCCGCGTCGAGGGAAGAATGGTGGAGCTTTCACTAATATGCGCGATAGTTGGCCAGGAGGACTACATGTTCGAGGTGAAAATCGACAGTGCTGAAAAAGTGATGGCTCTCAAGGTGGCGATCGAGAACGAGGTACCAGGCATCCAGTGTGACCTGAATGCGCTGCAGCTCTACTTGGCGAAGACGGCGAACGGCAAGTGGCTCTCAGCCGGCAAAATCCTGGACGAGATACTTCAGTGCGGGGTTTTCCCTTGTAAAATGAAGAAAATGAATGCGGTGTGGAAGCTACAAGACATGCGATTGTTTGGTACGGGTAATTCACTCGCACAGGGCGTACTCCACGTGCTGGTGGTGCTTCCCGGTCAACGTCTATCGATAGGTGCAGCCCCGGTAGCTGCTGCCGCAGCTCCTCCTCCCGAACCTCTCCCCGCTCGCAAGAGGAGATGGGAAGAATTGAACGAATTGCTCCACAGCAGCAAGAAAGCGAAGAGTGAGATCGATTCATGAATCACCCACAGACAACTGGAACTTGTCGTTAAACGACTTCAAGTTAACGATGAAAGCGCGTACCGATACCTACGAAATACAACCGAAGGCCATTGAGGACGACAAGATTGATGCGTTGTATGCGCATCTACTTCTCGTGACCAAAGCGTTTGGGCGAATCGTCGAGAGCAAAGACGTGAGCAGACTTTACTTGATCCTCCCAATTCTCGCCTGCGTTTGCTCGCAGTTTGGAGGAGACGCCCAGATTTTCGCCGAAGAAACGGTGGCGGGGGAGCGAGTGTACGCTGACGGATCTTTTGAATTCGTGGTAAAACGCGACAGTAAACGCTTATGTGTCGTCCTAGCGAAACGAGAGGATTTTAGCCAAGGCCTGGCGAAAGCTTACATAGGGTGCGAAGCGCTCGCGGATGTCGAAGGCTTGACGGAGGTTTACAGCGTTGTCACGAATTACAAGGAATGGTACTTTTCCGGAAGCCTGGATGACAAGATCGAGCGAAGTGATGCGATGTTGTTTATGCAGAACGATATTCCCACGCGGGAATCAGTGAAGATGGTAGCAGAGAAGATATACGCCATGCTGTCAGATGCGTCGTGAATTCTATGACTGCTGTCCTTTTATTTTTCCGAAATGTCGAAAGAATTATACCCCCCCCCCCCCCCCCCCGCCGCCGCTAGTTTTTTTAAGATAAGAATACGATTTTGGTGAGCTATATCGAGAACCGAACGAAGGGAGATCTGTTCTTGGTCGCTGTCGACCTGCCATTCTACTGCTGTAGAGGCTGTGAACACTGCAATGAGCAGTTGCGTGGTCACCGCGTCGTGGGTTGATGTCCCCTTCGCCGTGGATCATCGAGCCACGTGCTACTTTAGGGGTGGCTTCAATACGTGCACGGTTCGGGGCGACTCACTCTACGTGTTCGGAGGTTGGGCTTGTTTATTACTTTGCTTTAGTAGACCCACCCAAGCGCTAACGATGAAATGTGTTTTATTGATGCAGATCTGGACATTTTGTATGAGTTTAGCTTTGAACGGAAGATCTGGAGTGTCGTGCCATGCAACGGGGATGCGCCAAAACCTCGACAACAGTACGCTGGATTTCTTCATGGAGACTGCTTCTTCGTGTTTGGCGGATCGACCAGCGAATCGATCGAGCGTGACTTTATCCATTACGATTTCGGTGTGTGGGTTTCTTCCGCAGCTGCAGTCCATTTCGATTGGTGTCTAAACGCTCTGTATTACTATAGCAACCCGAACGTGGAGTGAGGTTGTCGTCAATGCTGGAAAGCAGCCAGTCGCGAACTGTTGCTCTGCGACAGTGTTGCATGGTAGGATTGGCCGGCCAAGCTTTTTTGCGGCGTGCGAGCGTAAGAACTTACAGTGTGGGCGAGAGCAGCGAATTCGATGTATTCACTCCAGCAAAATCAGGGGGCATTGAATGGGCTCCACAAATTTGAGTTTGGTACGTTTGCCACCACTACATTTCGGCATCCAACGCTGTATTTTCATATATCTTATGATATCCGCGTGGGTCAGACGCAAAAGCTTGGACTGCGGTCACGGCAACTGGACAGCCTCCGCCAACTTGGTGCTGTAACTTGCGAAAAGGTGCCGCTTACTCCAAAAAATCAGGCTGACATATTTTTCACATCAGGAAGTGCAAGTGCATATCCCACGTTGTTCAGAACAAGTGGGTGCTTGTGGGTGGTCAACAGAGCACATACGACCAAGGGTACATCTTTGACTTCGGTAAGATCGCTGGAGTGCCGTGCTCGTCGAAAATCCGCTCACATTTGCTGTCATATAGATCTACGGAGCTGGTCAAATTTCGCAATCACTGCGAAGTGGGGACCACCTCAAGCTCCAAGTGCCCACCTCAGTGTAGCACACTTCAATTCTGTGCTAGTGTTCGGAGGGCAAAATAACCCCGCTGGGGGCTATAGCTGGATCCGTGAACTGGACGTTGGTAAGAAGCTAAGTCCACTCGGTCAAACTGATAATCCCGACTAACTTAACTATACTCACGTACTGTAGAGGCGAAATCGTGGTTTCCTGTCAACTGTAGCAACAGCCCAGCATTCTTTCGTTCGTTCGTCGGTGGAGTTTACAACGACAACGTGGTCGTCTTCCAGCCGCGGACCTACGAGAGTGTGGGTTTTACCTACAAGAAGCTTCACATGAAAAGTGGCGACAACCTGGACACGACTCGTACGTCTAGCTCAAAAGGACCATCACCAACTTACCTGAAGTCTCTAGTGGACAAACCCAAGTTCAGCGATGTGACGTTCAAGGGTACGGGTTGAACAGCCGAATCGCGATGAAAACTTGCACACACTCACTATGTTATGCTTTTTCTAGTGGAAGGCACCGAGATCTTTGGTCACAAAAACCTCTGCATGCGCTACGAGTCCTTCAAGACACTGATTCAAGTGGAGGTATTGTAAAACAGATCAACCTGAACCATGAACGTGTGCCTAACAGGGAGAATTATTGACAGGGACAAGACAATCCATCGCCGACAATCGAGATTACGGACATCAGCCGGGCGACCTTCCTACTGGTACTGGAGTACGTGTATAGCGGCCACGTCGACGTATCGAGCGGCGCTGCAATCGAGCTATTTGTCGCTGCGGATCGGGTGCGTTTGACTCATTATTTGTTCTTCTTTCCATATCGGTCTTTTCCTAACAGTATTGCGTGTACAGTTCGAAATTGAAACTCTCAAGCAGCTTTGCGCGAACAAAGTTCGTCAGTCGTTGACCGTCGAGACGGCCGCCGAGATTCTCAAGCTTGCCGACAAGCACCACGCGGTGGAGCTTCAGAACGAGTGCGCGGAGATGATAATAGCGAACTTCGAAGTCGTGTCGAGGTCGCAAGCGTTTCAAGACTTGCTGCTTACCAACGCGTCCCTCGTCCTGGAGATTATGAAGCGACACTAGGCATTTACACCGATCACTGTCTCCCCTGAAGAAGAGGGGGGGAAGAAGCCATTTCGATACATGCACACGATAACCATTACACAAATACAAATCGTATCAATCTGCTATTAAACGGCGTTTGAGTAGCGTCTCCACTATTGTCATTAGGCAGATTAGCATTCAATGCAGTAGCGATGCAATGCCCTACTCTTTACTACTCTCGCTGGCGCTCGACGCCAACTCTATGGCGTCACAGCGTGCTTGTGGGCGTGACGTCCGTCGTGCGTGGGGCTGCTCGACTTGTCGCCCTTGAGCTTGTCCTGACCTCGCTCACCGCCTCCTTGGCGCGCTCCACGAAGGACGGCGAGGCCGACAGGGACTTCTCGGCGAGGGTGATCTGGTGGCTCAGCGCGCTGACGTTGAAGTTGTCGCGCAGCGTGGCCTTGACCAGGTCCTCGACCGTGTCGGAGCTGCCGAGGATGCCGCCTGCCTTGCCTTGGTGGTGGTGGTCGCCCTTGTTTCCGAGGATGCCTCCGCCGTGGTTGGCGTCCTTGCCCTTGTCCTTGCCGCCGAACAGCCCGGTGTGCTTGTCGTCCTTGTCCTTGTGCCTGTCGCCCTTGCCAAAGACGGCTCCGAGGCCCTTGGACTCCTTGTCCTTCTCCTTGTCGTCGCTCTTGCCGAAGAGACCGCCGACGCCCTTCGACTCCTTCTCCGTGTTCTTGTCCTTGTCGCTCTTGCCGAACAGTCCCGTGTGCTTGTCGTCCTTGTGTTTGTCGTGGTCTTTGTCGCTCTTGCCGAAGAGACCGCCGTCCTTGTTCTCCTTGTGGTCGTGGCCAGCGCCACCTCCGACGACGTTGTCGATCGCGCCCTTGACGCCCGTGGAGCGTCCGTTCTTCTGGTCGTAGTTGCGCGCTGTCGTCTTGAGGACGTCCATGGCCTTGGCGGTGGCGCCCATCATGTTGCGCGCGGAGGTGACCTCGGCCTCGGACGGCTGCGGGCTCTTGCTGATCTGGTGCGCGACGTGCTTGAGGTCGGCCGACGTGTCCTTGGCCGTGCGCATGTCGCTCCGCAGGTACGAGACGGCCGTGTTGACGAAGTGGTTGCCGTGGCGACTGTCGTAGTCGGAGAGGTTCTTCTTGAGCAGCTTGAGGCACCTGGCGGCGTCGTCGGCGGTCTGGTTGAGCACCTTTTCGAGGGAGGCGAACTCCTGCTCGATGGTGGCGTTGCGGTCGCTGGACTTGCCCATGCTGGAGTGTTGAGTCGCTTGAAGCGGTCGGGAGGTGGTGGTGTTAAGGGTGCTTGGGTAGCGGGGGTATCGACTCGTGTGCTCGAGGTCACGTTTCGAAATGAGCGGAGATGTGTGTGGGGCTGGCGAGACTGGAGGTGATGAACGGGGAAGGTGGTCGTGAGCAAAGAATCTTATTAGTGCGTCATGCATTTTGGCGTGCCGCATCGATTAAGGGGCGCTTTGGTGGCTGCGGACGTCTCCCATCGAAGAGCATCGATACTTGTCGAGTGCTACACTGTCGCAAGGGTGTCGCCAAAGCCTCTACAGCTAAAATTTGTTCGTGATGAGAAAGCCAAAGCTTTTGTGTTGGTTGCTACACTAGTTTTCAATGTATTCATGTGATGAAATGAATGGAGAGCACTATACGCTCAGTTCAAATGCTGACGCTCCGATTCGAGGTGGAATTTTCCTTAAACTTGATCACGACGTCCTCGACTGCTTCTTTGGCGCGTTCAATTAGAGACGGTGTCATGGACTTCTCCGCTACGGAGATCTGATGCTTCAAGGCTGAAAACCCGCCGAGCTCGCCACGGAGTGTCGACTTGACCACTATCTCCACCGTGTCCGCAGTCCCGAGAGTGCCGTCCTCCTTCATTTTGTCGTATTTCCCGACCAGCACGTTGTCGATGATGCGCGTGATGCCGTTGGGCTTGCCGTTCATCTCGTCGTAGAGGCGAGCCGCCTTCTTCAGCCCCTTCATGGCGTCCGAGGCCGCGTTCATCTTGTTGCGGGCCGCAGCAATCTCCCAGTCGGATAGAAACTTGCTCTTGGCCACCTGGTCGGCCGCGAGTCGGAGGTCAGACGCTGCGTCCTTGGCGGCCCGGATGAAGCCCCTCATGAAGGACTTGGACGTGTTGGTGAAGTGCAGCCCGTGGCGAGTGTCGTATTCCGCCAGGTTCTCTTTGAGGGTCTTGATGCAGTGAGTTGCATCATCTGCCGTCTGGACCAGCAGAAGTTCGAGCTTGAAAAACTCGGCGGCGACGCTGGTGTCGGATTTGCCCATGCTTGAATGCACCTTTTGGTTTGTTGTTGTGGGTTTTGCTCTTGCGATCGCGTTACAGAATGAGTCGTTCGTCTCGGAGAGTAGCCATCGCTGCAGCACCGCACAAACCCATCTTCCACGAAATAGTGGCTGCTGTCCCGTGCGACAGCGAGTTTCGCCTCAAGGTTGAGGTCAAACGGCAATGGAAACGGCTTGCTACACGTTGAAAGCTAGCAAGTCCTTCGCTTTCGAATCTAACACACGCTGCGGTATACTCCAGTGTTGAAAAATTTTCACTCAAAAACTAACGAGATCGTAGACACCAAAACGCCTATGACACAAGTTGAAACGGTTGTCATCCAATGAAAGGAATTAGTAACTTACCATGGTAAACGGTTGTCATCCAATGAAAGGAATTAGTAACTTACCATGACAGGAGATCGAATACCGGAACCATTGTTGCCATTCCTTTAGTGGTAGCCTCAACATGGCCATTATTATAATAGTAGTAACGTTAGCCTCAATTTCATCGACAACTCCTGCGAAATATGTACCGGTACGGTAGTGTTGTCTCAAGTACCCTACATTTTTCATGGGCGACAATGCAGCCACCAAACCGACTTGCCGATTTTTAATCGATGCGGGGATGCTACAAAACTCGCTCCGATTCATCGCGCACCCCCATGTTTCCCCGTTCATCAGCTCCAAACTGGCCGGTCCCGACAACCTCAAGCTCATTTCGAAACGTGACCTCGAGCACACGAGTCGATACCCCCGCTACCCAAGCACCCTTAACACCACCACCCCCCGACCGCTTAAAGCGACTCAACACTCCAGCATGGGCAAGTCCAGCGACCGCAACGCCACCATCGAGCAGGAGTTCGCCTCCCTCGAAAAGGTGCTCAACCAGACCGCCGACGGCGCCGCCAGGTGCCTCAAGCTGCTCAAGAAGAACCTCTCCGACTACGACAGTCGCCACGGCAACCACTTCGTCAACACGGCCGTCTCGTACCTGCGGAGCGACATGCGCACGGCCAAGGACACGTCGGCCGACCTCAAGCACGTCGCGCACCAGATCAGCAAGAGCCCGCAGCCGTCCGAGGCCGAGGTCACCTCCGCGCGCAACATGATGGGCGCCACCGCCAAGGCCATGGACGTCCTCAAGACGACAGCGCGCAACTACGACCAGAAGAACGGACGCTCCACGGGCGTCAAGGGCGCGATCGACAACGTCGTCGGAGGTGGCGCTGGCCACGACCACAAGGAGAACAAGGACGGCGGTCTCTTCGGCAAGAGCGACAAAGACCACGACAAACACAAGGACGACAAGCACACGGGACTGTTCGGCAAGAGCGACAAGGACAAGAACACGGAGAAGGAGTCGAAGGGCGTCGGCGGTCTCTTCGGCAAGAGCGACGACAAGGAGAAGGACAAGGAGTCCAAGGGCCTCGGAGCCGTCTTTGGCAAGGGCGACAGGCACAAGGACAAGGACGACAAGCACACCGGGCTGTTCGGCGGCAAGGACAAGGACAAGGGCGCCAACCACGGCGGAGGCATCCTCGGAAACAAGGGCGACCACCACCACCAAGGCAAGGCAGGCGGCATCCTCGGCAGCTCCGACACGGTCGAGGACCTAGTCAAGGCCACGCTGCGCGACAACTTCAACGTCAGCGCGCTGAGCCACCAGATCACCCTCGCCGAGAAGTCCCTGTCGGCCTCGCCGTCCTTCGTGGAGCGCGCCAAGGAGGCGGTGAGCGAGGTCAAGGACAAGCTCAAGGGCGACAAGTCGAGCAGCCCCACGCACGACGGACGTCACGCCCACAAGCACGCTGTGACGCCATAAAGTCGGCTTGAAAGCGGACATCAGCAGTGTAGGAAGGAGCTACTACAGCGTGATGCAGCTACTCGTTGACTATATGAGCGATGATAATGAGAACGCTACCGAATGAATATCAAATCGTGCAAAACCAATTCCATGCCCCTAGCTACAGCTTTGCAAGGCATATGAGCGGCTCCGACACCAACTCCGGGTCGCGGCTGAGCATCCCTTGAAACACTTGGGTTTTCGACACGGTATCGAAGTTGGCCGCGATCGAGCTCCACGGCGCGGTGTCGACCACAAAGTCTTAGCAATTCCAGCACGGACTCGACCGTGAACATTTGTCGCGCATTGTTCTCGCACAGACGTTTGAGCCCGTCGATACCGAACCGATCGGCAGCAACGAGCAACACGACTGCGGGCTCACCCGAAGCGCTGAAATTGTCGCTGCACATACTTCAGCATGAGCAGGAAAGTTTCTCGACTTACACCCGTAATCTCGATTTCCCGGGCGCTGATCTATCAGCGCAATAAAAGTCAACGCGACCTCAAATATTGTTCACACATGACGGTCAACTGGGTCTCACCCCTCCTGAAAACATCGCTCGAAAGTACTGGAACCGCGGGCAGAGATTGTAATTGTGTTGTATTATACAACGTCCACTCATCGTTATTGTTATAAGCAGAGATGCATTCGCGTCATTCTGTAGCTTACCAAAATTAAATGAGAAATGCCGTCCAAAGCAGCACATTGACCCATCTGCAATACATATCACTGCATGAAGAAGTATAACGTAACGTCAGTGCAAAATTATAGGATTCTAACCAGATACTTACTATACGCCACCGCCGCGTGACATCTCTGGGCCTTTGATGGTTTTGCAGCGACCGCATCCCACCTTTGTGTAGCTATATAGATGCAAATTACCCGTGAGAGTGCGCTGTTTGTACTTACACAAGTTCTCGCAGGTACCTACCGTTGACGAAGGTATTTCGGAGAACATGCGTCTCGAGGCAATATCGTAGAAATTGTCTTACGCCCGACTAGTAACCTGCTGGCTTGTGTCCATTCGTCGGTACGTCTGACCAAATCTTTTGGGCGAGTGTAATCTCTTTAAATCTAGCATTTTTCAACGATAACGATGGTATTGAATAAGCTGAGCGCTAAGCTTATCCCAACCACTCCATTACCTCCGAAAACATACAAGGACCCTTCTCGCATGGCGCATCTTTGGGGTCCAAATCCGAAGCTTGTTGCCGCCCAATCGTCGACGTTGTATGGAACGTTAACCCACGACGATGTCTCCACGGTACTAGGCATCGGAACTTCCCCTTGAACCTTCACCTTTGGTAAGCAGCTTCGCAGTTGATTGCTTGCAAGTGCACGATTGATGGGTCTACTCCTCCATAGATTGTTCATTGCAGTTTTCTCTAACAAGCCAAAGCGTTGGCAAAATATCTATTGATGTGGGGTAAGCGACGACCGAGGCATACGCACGCACAGTGCGCTGTACACTGAGCACATAGGGAGCAACCTCCCCCTCTATCCTCTATCACTATGACAAGCACCGATTGTTTGGAAGGACTACTGCTCCTTCTCCTTCTTCTTACGGCTGTTCGCTCGCTTAACCTTCGCCTTTTCTGCCTTCTCGGCCTTCGCCTTGTCGGCTTCTGCTGCTGCAGTAGCCTCTGCGGTGGCGTCCGCCGGTTCCTGCAGAGCAATGCGGCCCGTAGCTTCCAGGCTCTCGCGGCACTTGGCAATCCAGGCCACCAGCTCCTCCAGAGCGACTGTAAATAACACAAAACAGCATTAGTACCAATATCACCAAACCTTACCGAATGTGAAGCCGGACATGAACGTACTTTTGCCATCGTTGTCTTCATCGATGAGCGAAATGACCCACTCCACATCCTCCTGCGTGTTTGCCTTGCGCAGAATCGTCATAACAGCGTCACGAAGCTCCTCAGCCGAAAGCACACCATCACTATCGCGGTCAAGGATGTTGAGGCGGTCGCCAACGTGACGGTCAACCTCCTCGATCTCGACCTCCAGGTTGGACAACATCGACTCGAGCTTCTTCATCATACGGCCAGCAGTCTTGTTCTCCGCAGCCTGGGCACCAATACGACCCGCAGCCAGCAGACCCTCCACGTCCATATCATACTTGTTCTGCTTGAGCTGACTCACTGTCTGGCGCTCCTTCTCGACCAACGACTTGAATGCAAGAGACTCGAGAGCGCTCAGCTCCTCCAAACTAACTACGTTTTCGATGGTCTTGGGCACCGGAGGCATATCCTCTTCGAACTTAGTCTCAATCACCGGACCCAGCGATGACGTTGCGGGGGTTGACTGCGTCTGTGCCTTCTCCATAATAACATCAGCAATCACCTGCTCCACCTCAGTCTGCGTCTCAGCGGCGGCAGCAGCGGCGGCATCGCTCTCGGCCTGCTTCTGGGCCTCCGTCTCCCTCTTCTGAGCTTCGTCACGGAACTTCTCCTCATCCGCAATCATTTCATTCTGGTAGCGAATGCTGTCGAGCTTCAGCTTGCGCATCTCAGGCGTCTCCTCCGTCGTCTTCGCCGCCAGCGCCACCTCAGTCACCACCTCTTCATCCATGGACGACATCGACGTGGCCAGGGCCTCCTCCAAGTTGTCCGCAGCAGTAATGTTCAGCGCCCGCGACATGATGAGCAGCGACGCCGGCACGTTCTTGTTGATGGACAGGTCGAGCCACTGGCGCATTTGACGCACGTAACCAGCCTTGGTGAGTCCTGTAGCACGCATACCACGCTCCATACAGGCCATCTGCAGCTCCTCCTTGTCGAGCGAGTCCAGACCCTCCCAAATGATGTCCTGGTCGTCCTTCTTCAGCTGACGGATACGGTTGCGCAGCTGGAAACGAAGGAGGTTGTCGTTGCCGTAGTGCTGCACGCCCATGAATCGGCACATGCCCACAAGCTGCGGCCGAGAGATATTGTCCAGCATCAGCTCATCGTTGAACAGCTTTGCGACCTGGAGCGTCTCCTCCGACGTCAAGGGCTCGCCGCGCTGAGCACGCTCCACGAAGTTCATGACTTCGCTCGCCGTAGCCTTGCGCTCCTCCGACACACCTTCCGTGTCACGAGTGTCCTGCATGACCTCCTTCACCGTGTCCTGCAGGAACTCGGCCAGCGCCACACGCAGCTGCAGCTGACGCTTCATGTCTTCCTCGCGCTGGAACGAGTCCTTGTACGTGCTCGGCAGCATGTTGGGGAACACCTTGAGCGCCACAGGCAGCAGTAGCTCCATGAACGGCACGATCACAAAGAACGCGAAGGGCACGAGACGGAGCAGGTCCGCCACCGTGCGCTGCAGCTGCTTACGCTCACGACGCGAGAGTGCGTTGCCCTTCAGCAGGCGGCGCAGGATGCGCGTGGACGTGGAGACGTCCGCGTACAGCAGCTTGGTTCCGAGCCAGTAGTGGTCGAGCTCGTGCTTAGCCTTGCCCTTCATCTCCACGAGCCAGGCCTTCACGGCAGCCGGGTCCGTGACCAGCACCTGCAGCGCGTGGGCCACGGCCTTGATGCCCTTCATGGTGAGCTGCGGCGTGCGCTTGAGCAGCGTGACGGCGTGCTCGGGCACCTTGGGCAGCTCCTTCTCCACGTCCTCGACGCGGATCATGCGGCGCTCGCCGCCCTTCTCCAGCGCCGACTCGAGCTTCTCCTCCTGCACGCGGATCTTGCTGCGGCGGCGTCTAGCGGCCGCGATCTTCTTCTTCATGGCCGCAGCCTCGGCGGGCGTGGGGACGGCGTGGTCGAAGGCGGCGGCGTGGACGTGGACGGTTTCGTAGGCAGCGCGGCGAACCCGCGCGTCTGCGCGCGCGCTAGCAGCGGCGAGTACTGCGGCGTCAAGGGCTGGCGGGGCGCCGAGAAGACGGAGAACTCATGGCCCATGCTCGCCAATGGTGCCAGACGCGACGGAGCCTGGGCGTGCGGAGGCACGGCCCCCGTGTAGCGCAGCAGGCGCTGCGACCGCGCGGCGTTGCGCAGGCTCGAGCGCAGCATGATGGAGCTCTTGGTGTGCGTCAGGCGTCCGATCTCGAAATGCTGTGGCTCGCAAGTATCTCACCCAGCAAGTTCTCCACTAAGTTCGAGTCGGAAGTTACAGGAATGTTGGTCACTCGGTCTGTTTGACATTTGGTGTGCGCCACATACGCCGTTTGACTTCCTTCCTAATACCTGCGGTCGTGATGGTGTCGGCGTCGTCGAGCGGCCACCGCAAGAAGAAGAAGGTCAAGAAGAGCGCCAAGCGCAAGCCCGTGAACCTGCAGGCCAACTTCAACCGTAAGTGCTCGCTGAATGGGGCTCGAGGCGCGGCGCCCGACGCGGCCTACGAGACTCTGAGCGACGCCATGTTCCCGTCCAATGATCACCATTCCGCTCACGAGGCGGTGGCCCGTGGCTCTCCTGATGCAGGCGACTCGGCATGTGGTGACTTCCATCTGCACAGGTGCGATATGAAATAAGCATATATTATATCATATTAAGCTTTATTTTTATATAAAAGCTGACCGTCCATGCACTTGTTGATGTGGACCAACGAACGGATTTTTTTGCGGCCCGCCAGTGTGTGCAGCGACGGCAAGCTCAAGCCCAGCGAGGTGATCGCCAAGGCGGCGGCCAATGGCGTCACGTACATGTCGCTCACGGACCATGACACGATGGCCGGAGTGGGTGAAGCCATCGCCGCCGCGCAGAAGCTGGGCGTGCTTGTGTTCCCTGGTGTGGAGATCAGCGCCGAGGTGAAGGGCGGCGAAAACCTACATATCCTGGGCTACTTCTACCCGGGCTCGAACAGCGCCGAGCTGGAGAAGCAGCTGCTGAAGATCCGCACGGGCAGACACAAGCGCGGCAAGGGAATGCTCAAGAAGCTGGTAGGTTCGACAATGGGCTGGGCAGTTTTGAAGAGCGTCACTTAGATTGGTGCTGTTTTTATTTTTCTTTTTGCAGGAAGCGATGGGTATCAAGCTCAGTTGGGAACGTGTGCTCGAGATTGCCGGCGAAGCGGCGCCTGGTAGACCCCACGTGGCAGAAGCCCTTGTAGAGGCCGGTCATGTCGCCAACTTCAGGCAGGCCTTCGCGCGATACCTGCATAATGACGGACCTGCATATGTGGAGGTAAGTCAAGCGGTGCTGTGTATATGAGAGTATTGCCGTATTTAATGTTCTGCTTTGCCTACACCAGGGTGAACACTTCCCGCCTGAAGAAGCTATTAAGCTCATTGCAAGCGCGGGTGGAGTCTCTGTTCTCGCTCACCCGTGGTGCTGCAAGGTACGGTCGGATCTGCTGGTATCGGTGTACGATTTATCTCAAATGTGTTTTTCAATGCCCTCGTATCAGAACCCGTTGACGCTTGTCCCGGAGCTTGCAAAGCTTGGAATTCAGGTAAACCACCGTTGCAATGATTGTTTCTAGCAGGAATTGAATATATCATCTAATGGCGTGTTACTGATGGATGGATAGGGAATCGAGGTTTACCATGACACCAACAAGATAGATGTGTATGGTGCCTTGGCGAAGGAATCCGGTCTCCTCAAGGTAGATTATGTTGGGTTTGATTCATGGTGCAGTATCAACAACTAATGCTTGCTGGTACAATTCGTTCTTGCAGATGGGTGGTTCCGACTTCCACGGCATTGACCCCACAACTGAACGCGCTCCAGGTGCCATCCCATTCCCGCGTCTGCATGTCGATCGCTTCCTTGCCCACGCGCTAGATGTGTGGGAGCGACCGCTTGTAGAGCGGTTGAGGGCCATGGCTGAAGCTATCAAGCATGCAGGTCCTGAGGCTCCTGCATCGGAGGAGCTGCTTATCTGGAAGGAACAAGAGCCATTGGTGCGCCGAACGTTAGCCGAGTTAGGGATGGGAGTTGACGTAGTGGCGAACGAGCCTGCGCAAGCCGGCGGCAGCGTTGTCGAGAGTCACTACCGCACCATTCGCGTCACCACCCTTGGTCGGTGATGGACACGAGGCTCTAGAGCTGCAAATACAAATCGGTTTTGACTTGTCAAGAGTTCTCAAAGCATAGTTGTATTCTATAAATTTGGACCAGAGCTTGCCATTTCAAAAGGCAGTCCACACTACTGCTCCATGCACTTTGTATTGCACCTAGCGGACTAGCGGCGCTTCAGTAGCTCAAAGACCAACTCAACGTTGGTGCGGCCCATCTCCTCAAATGCGTCGGTCTTCGTCACGGCGTCAAAGTTGTGGAGCATGAAAGTGACACATTGGTCACGCAAGACTGTCGCGTTGTGCAGGTCCGCGGCATGGAAAATGCTGGCGGCATTCTCAATGCACAGTGATCCGAGCATCTTGCTTTCGCAGATGCGCTTCAAACGCTCGACTCCATACTGTTTCAGTTTGCATAGAAAACAATACGTTAACTAGGGGGTTTGAAGAAGTCAAAGTCTCACAGTTGCGCACCCGATCGGCAGTGACAAATAGCTCCATTGCAACATCGACAGCGACGTCCAGGTGATCTGTGTAGAGGTACTCCATCAAAGAGATGAAGATCGGACGACGCACATCGGTTATTTGAATTTCTCGCGCACGACTTTCCAACATCTGCGGGAGTCAACACAAGCACATTTCAGCGAACACTTCACGGAGTTTCAAACTCGACTCGTCATGAGCGTACCTCTCCAGTAAGCATTGCATTGAAGTAGCTGCAGCGAATACACAGGATTTTGTGACCGTACACGGGGATGCCCTCAACTATTCATTCGCAAGAGTGCATCGAGAAGCCCGATTAGTAAGATACAACGACAAATTCTGGCGGCAAAGTTCAGGAATCCACTCCACGTACCGATGAACGTTACATCGCTCATGATGTCGTTGTTCACCAACATTCTCAGGTCATTGATCAGCGTGCTCTCAGGAATCTCTAGCTGGAATTCGTCTTCTCCGAAACGGAACTGCTTGAAATCATTCAAGCGACTGCTTCCATCGTAGCCACCGAAGATGATCAAGTTGGAGTCGTACACCGTGCCAACGTGACAAAATCGCTGCCCAGGTGGTTGGCCGTTGAACTGCATAGGCTGCCAGGTATTGGTCTCTGCAGTCAACGATCCCGCAAAAAACACTTAGCACTCAACAGCAAGGAAGCATTTAGCAAGTAGGCGTAGCCAGGATAGCTTACCCAAGCTGAGCTCATAGAAATCGTTCACAGCAGTGCCCGTGCTACCGCCAAAGATGTACATGGAATTTGAGTTGATGACAGCGACGTGGCTATCGCGAGCAATAGGTGCTTGTCCCTCTGTTGCAAGTAGCGACCAGACCCGCGTATCTGCCATCCACAATCGTCCACGAGCGTTTGTAAGTGAGTACATAATGCAGGAATGGTACTCATTGCATTCGTAAATCTTACCGAAATTGAAGACGTGGACGTCATTGAGATGGCGAGAGCCGTCATGGCCACCAAATAGCACACATGTATGGTTATGCACCACCAGCGAGGATCGGTACCTGGCGTAATACAAAATAGTCGTCATTAGTCTCGACTTCCCGACAGACGGACACGTCCAAGATTACCGAGGTCGAGGAACGCGTCCTGTTGCTGCCACCAGCGACCAAGTGTTGGTTTCTACTCGGCGCGGCGTGACAAATACCAAGACAGAACGTTAGCACTTCCATGACTGAGACCTTATCCAAGAAAGACAAAAGCATACGCACCGAAGTTGAATTCGTGGAAATCGTTTCTGTAGCTGCCATCGTACCCGCCGAAGCAGTACATCGACTTGTCTGTTTTGCAATCGCGTAAGTCGACAATCCTTATCAAACGGCCACAACCTCGATGCTGCAGAAACGTACCGTAGACCACAGCAGCATGGCTGTGTCGCGCGGTCGGCGGCAGGCCAGCATTTACCACCACATTGCTCCACCTCTGCGTCACTGCGCAAAGTACCCACCAACATCATGGAGTCAGCAACCACACAGCAGCATCACCAAAACCTGCACACACGACGTACGGAAGTTGTACTCGATGAAGTCATTCACGCGCGAGCTTCCATCGAAGCCGGCAAACACGTAGAACGAGTCCTTGTAGACCACCGCCACGTGGCGGTCGCGCGGACTCGGAGCCGAGCCGATGGCCAGCACCACCGACCAGAGCTTGCGCTTGAAGTTGAACTCGTAGAAGTCGTTGATGCGGTTCGATCCGTCGTAGCCTGCGTCGTGCCCCAACCAGACAACAGATAGATATAACAGCACATCAAGTTAGCGACTTGCAGACCAAATAGACGGCCCGCTCGTTGCGCATTAAATGCGCAACAAAGGGTGACGTATCAGGTTTGACTTCACACACACACGCACCCCCAAAGATGTAGAGCGAGTCCTTGCGCACAGCACACACGTGCAGCGAGCGGTGGCACGGCGCCGCCGACGGGTTCTCGCAGGACACGTCCACCCACGAGCGCGAGCTCGGCTGCAGCGCCATCTCTATAAGTTCGATAGCAGACAAGAGGGAAGGGTGCGCCGTCTCGACGAACACTGAGTTCGCTGGATCGCTAGGCTGCATCGAAACGGCGGCGACGAGGATTGGTTGAAATCTTGCATTTTCAACGAATCAACAATCTGGAAACGTAAAACCTCGCGAGATTTTTTCTAGATTTTGGGGCGGCACAAATCCTGGGCCATTTCGAAATTGTACTGGCAAGGCACAATAATGGTGCGTCCCCGGAGATGGTAGCGGCAACTATTCCGTGCAGGGGCTAACGTGTTTTTCCTCGCTCGTGTGCAGTCCGGCATCGGCGGCAAAGGCGGCAAGGGAGGCAAGGGTGGCAAGGGCGTGACCGCCAAGCGGGCGCCGCAGTCGCGATCGCAGCGCGCTGGTCTTCAGGTAGGAGCAAAAATATCATCGGCCTGCAGACTTGTGACAAATGTGCTGACCCTCTCTTGCGTCTGCTGCCAGTTCCCTGTGGGTCGTATCCACCGCTTCCTGAAGAAGCGTGTGGCCAACAACCAGCGCGTGGGCGCCACTGCGGCCGTGTACGCCGCTGCCATCATGGAGTACCTGACGGCCGAAGTGCTGGAGCTGGCGGGCAACGCCTCCAAGGATCTCAAGGTTAAGCGCATCACGCCGCGCCACCTGCAGCTTGCCATCCGCGGAGACGAGGAGCTCGACACGCTGATCAAGGCCACGATCGCCGGCGGCGGTGTCATCCCTCACATCCACAAGAACCTTATCACCAAGCAGAACAAGAAGCGGATGCCGCTGTAAGGTGAGGACAGGAGCAGTCGTTACACAGATATATCTCCACTATCTCTCCTCCCTCCCTCCTCCTAGCTTCGCTCTGCGCCTACACGCGGCGCGTATATAACTAAAATATGAGTTTGTTCGCTCCCCTTCAGCGCAAACATGTCATTTTGCCACTTCTCCATTTTCCCGCCAAGAAGTCCGACGCCCCAACAAGTCGTACCAACATACTGGTACAGTGCTCGTACCATCACATTGTACCAAATAGATGGTACACCTGATGCGGAGCAACTCCCCCCTTTCCTCGCACAAGGGAAGATCGACGGGAAGATCGACGACGACGGCGCATGGCGAGCAGCGCGGACGTGACGGCGGCGCCCGCGGCGGCCGACGTGCTGTCTGTGGGCGAGTTCCGGCGCTACCTGCTGGCCACGTGCATGCCGCTGTTCGGCGAGGGCGCGGCGCTCAGCGTGGACAGCTTCAAGGCCGACCTGGAGGCGTCCGAGGCGACCATCACTCTGGATCAGTTCGTGTCCGACTCCGCCACGCGCGTGCTGCAGGTACACTGCTACCCCGCGCGCGCAGATGAGGACAGCCCCATGGACGGCTCCGTGCCGGGCTTTCGCGTGCGCGTGAATCTCGGCATCGAGTACGCTCCTGGCAAGAAGAGCGGCCACGACGTCGTGTGCTTCATCAAGCGCTTCAGCGCGCCGCTGGCCAAGGAGCAGACGCTCAGCCACCAGCTGCAGGTCATGACGCTCGGCCTGGGCTCCTCCTCGTCCCCGCCGCTGCGGCGGAAGGCGACTCGGACACGGCCACCGCCAGCAGCGGCGAGAACACGGAGGAGGAGGACGAAGACAGGGCAACCTGCTCTCGGTCGTGTACAACTACGTGCACCAGTCCTTCACGCCGCTCGTGAATGAGTACTCCAAGGTGCACATGCCGCAGAGCGAGATGGCCAATTTGAGCGAGGGCACGAGAGGTCTGCCGGCCATTCGACGCAGGATGAAGGAGCTCGAGCTCGCCTTGCTGCAGTACCAGCAGAACATTGAGATCCCCGAGGTGAACCTGATTTTCCACCCGGTGATTCAACAAGCTGCGGACCTGGTGCGTGAGAAGGGCGTGCTGATCGATGTGGAAGCGCTGGGACTGGAGGACAAGGTGAACGACGTCATGTTCGTGAACACTATTCAGGGAGGAGTGAGCAAGTGGATCAAGGAGATCCAGAAGGTGACGCGACTCATCAACGAGCCGCTGCCGGGGACTGCCATGCAGGAAATCAACTTTTGGTGTGATTTGAATCGCGCACTGCTTGCTGTTCAGGAGAAACTCAAGTCGCCGGAGGTGGAGATTACGCTGGCCGTGCTGCAGCGCGCCAAGAGATATCTGGCAACGGTGACCTTCAGTGCTGACCACGGTCTCGGCCCGGCGATTCAGCATGTGTCCAGTGTTATGACGCTGATGAAGGAGTTCCCGATGAACTCCATTTTGTCCGCGACGGACATCAACCAGCTCAACCAGGGAGTGACGCTCGTCTTCACCCACCTGAAGAAGATTCGCGTGGCTGATTCCTACAATCTATCGCGTCTGTTGCGCTTGGTGGAGGTCATGTCGAGCGACCTTACCCAGCAGATCATCAGCTTGTTGCGAGTTTACAGCCTCATCCAGGTCCCTTTCAACCAGTTCGAGCACCTTATCTCTTCGTGCAAGGAGCTTTTCGCGAACTGGCACCGCCAGGTTGCAACGCTTTATGATCTTACGAAAGAGCTATTCAAGCGACGAGGAGGATCGATCAACACGGAGAAGCTTCCGTTGCTCTCCGAGTTGCAGATGGAGCATGCAGCTATTGAGGAGCGGTTGCTGGAGCTCTATGAATTCCGAGAGCAGCACGAAAAGCTACGAGAAGTGATTCAAAGAGTGCTGGGTGGTTCCAATGGGATTGGTCTGGAGGAGGCTCGCGGCAGCGATGGCACAAACGACGCACTCACTGAAATTAACTCGGCGTATTCCCAGTTGAACTCACTGGATCCTTTGGATGTGTCTGGCGAAGGCGTGACTGCTTGGAAAAACCTGCGCAAAGCATACGACCTGTGTATCGACCGTGTGGAAGGACGAATTATCAACAGTCTGACCAGCAGACTGAGCGCTACATCAAATGCTGACGAGATGTTTCGCGTTTTCTCCAAGTACAACGCGCTGTTTTTCCGTCCTCGTATCCGCAGCGCCGTGCAGCAATTTCAGATGCAGTTGATCGAAAATGTGAAGGAGGACGTGAGCAACCTTCAAGCCAAGTTCCGCGCGCATTATGCTTACTCGGAGGCATCGCGTACAAGCAAGCTTCGCGATATCCCGCCTATTGCTGGTGCGGTAATGTGGGCCAAGCAAATTGAACGCAAGCTGAAAATGCTGCTCTCTCGTGTTGAAAGTGTTCTCGGAGTTGGCTGGGAGCAGCACGTAGAAGGGAAGGCGCTTAAAGCAGCCGCTGAGGCGTTTATTGCCAAGCTCAATCCGCAGCTAATCTTCGACCAGTGGGTGAACGATTTGGCGTCAATGCCCATCTTTGACATCAAGAATATTATTCTGAACATTGTGACGGAGGACACGCCTCAGGGTGAGAAGAAGAAACTGGTGGTAGCATTCAACCAGCAAATTGTGACATTGTTCAAGGAAGTGCGAAACCTGGAGTGGCTGGGCTACCGAGTGCCTTTCACTCTCAAAATGATTGCGGAAGATGCCAAGTCGAAGTACCCGTTTGCAATGTCTCTGGACGCGAGTCTCAAGACGTACACAAGCTCGTGCCGACGTATCCAACCCATTTTTGAAGCGCTAACGGCGGCGTATGTTCGAGAAGTTCGTGCTACTATTGGCAAGACGTTTACGAAGGGCAACGAAATGCGATGGCATGCAGATGGCTTGGGCGAGTATGTTACTGACCTTGCAACGAAGGTGGAGCGCTTGCACGACAAGGTGGATGAGTTGCTGCAGAAAACTAGCGAGATTGACAACCTCCTGGAAAGTGTCCGAACTAGCTCAGACTTTCAAGCTGCAGAGGTTCGAGCAGTTTTGGTGAAAATTCAAGCGCACGTGGACGAACTAAGTTTGGCTGGCTACGCGAATTTGCATGTGTTCGTCAAAAACCTCAACACTTTGATCAGTGGCATTCTGGGCAAGAAGTTGGAAGTTCTGCTGCAACGTTGGGTCTCTTGCTTTGGACCTCAGGCCGACGAAAAATCTTTCCAGGCTGCACTTGCCGAAGCCGGCCTTAGCATCACAACTCACCAGATCCTTTTGAAGAACCAGGTCCTGTACTTGGAGCCTTCAGTTGGTGATGCACGTCGTGATTGGTTGGCGCAGCTTCAGAATTTATTGAACTCCGTGTGCGACCTGCCAAAGATTCAGACCTCCTCGTATGAAAATGTCTATGGGAAGTCCACTGTGTCTGCCTTGTCATCGCCACCCCGGAAGAGTGCCAGCTCGAGGCGGCGTGAGGCTGTGTTCAAGGAAGCTCTTAATCAGGTGCCCCTTGATCTGCTTATTAAGGCATACAGCGTGCTTGATGTTACTGTGAGCGATGTGGACAAGTATGCGTCGACGTGGTTGCAGTATCAGGCTTTGTGGGATATGGATGCTCAGACTGCCCTGAACAGTGTCGGAGAAGACCTTCGGAAGTGGCAACAAATTCTTGTGGAAATTAAGAACGAGCGCAACGCGTTCGATGCTGTCTTCAACACGAAACGGTTCGGCCCGTTGGTGATTAACTACCAGCAAGTGCAAGCACAAGTGAATGTGAAGTATGATGCGTGGCACAATGAGTTCCTTGCTTACTTTGGCGATCTTCTCCGCGACCAAATCAACTCGTTCTACTCCACGATTTCGTCCAAGAGAACGCTGCTGGAGCAGCATGCTCTTGAAGCTGCCACCGCGCAAGTAGTTGCTGCGATCACGCTCATCCAAGAAATGCGCCAGATGCGAGTCCAGTGGGAGGAGGCAGTGGAGTCATTTGAACAGGGAGAGCGCTTGCTGAAAAAGCAGCGATACAGGTTCTCTGCTGACTGGCCGTCATTGGCCAATGTGGAGGGCGAGTGGGAAGCGTTCATCCAGCTCCTTGAGCGGAAGACTGCTGCTATGGAGAGTCAGTTGCCCCAATTGCAGGCCAAAATCATGGAAGAAAAGAGTGCCTTGGACAGCAAGATCGGCAAGGCTGTGACTGAATGGGACAGCGCTAAACCGTTGCAAGGTGGTCAATCACCGAAGGCAGCCACGGAACTGCTGATTGTCTACGACACACGCTTCAAGCTGTTGCGTGCTGAGCAAGACAAAACTAACGCTGCTCTAGATGCTTTGAACATTTCTTACGTATCGGGAATGGGAGGATCTTCTCTTGATGACGATCGCAGCTCGTATGGTGATCTTTCAAGGGCAATGGAGGAACTGTCTGGATTGGATGAGGTCTGGAAGAGTATTTCGAAGGTTTGGGCTCACGTTGACGAACTACAAGACACACTGTGGTCTGCTGTTCATCCTCGTAAGGTCCGGAAGCAGCTGGATGAAATCGTTGACGAGATGCGTCGTTTCCCTGCTCGTGTCCAGCAGTATGAGGCCTTTGAGCATTACACATCGTTGATTCAGTCTCGGAAGGCGATGAACTCTTTGCTGTCAGAACTGAAATCTGATGCCGTTCGTGATCGTCATTGGAAGCAAATTTTGCGGCTACTGAATATTTCATCTCCGTTCACGGAGTTGACCTTGCGCAGTTTTTGGGAATCAAAGATCTCCGCCAATGATAACGAGTTGAAGTCTATCATTCGTACAGCTCAGGGTGAAATGGCGCTTGACGAATTCTTGCGCCAGGTGTCGGACTACTGGACCAACTACCAGCTAGACCTGGTCAACTACCAGAATCGTTGTCGCGTCATTCGTGGATGGGACGAGATGTTTGCTAAGCTTGATGAGCATCTGAACAGTTTGAGCAGTATGAAGCAGTCACCGTACTACCGCGTGTTTGCAGAGCTGGCGACCAGTTGGGAGGACAAACTTACAAGAATTCGAAGCATCCTCGACTTTTGGATTGATGTCCAAAGACGTTGGGTGTACCTTGAAGGTATCTTCTTCGGCTCGGCGGACATTAAGCAGCAGTTGCCGAAAGAGTTCGCGCGTTTCCAAAGCGTTGACAACGAGTTCACTTCGACAATGAAGCGTGTTGCGCACAAACCCATGATTGTGGACGTTGCCAACATACCGAACTTGTATCACTCTCTTGAACGCCAGCAAGACATGATGGGTAATGTTCAGCGTGCGCTGGGCGAATACTTGGAGCGCCAACGTGCAGCTTTCCCTCGTTTCTACTTCGTGGGCGATGAAGACTTATTGGAGATGATCGGTAACAGCAAGGAGCCCATGCAGATTCAACGTCACCTTTCGAAGATGTTTGCCGGAATATCCTCGCTGGAAATGGACAGCAGCACGGGTGTAATTTTGGGAATGGCGTCACGCGAAGGAGAGGTTGTGCAGTTTAAGGAGCCTGTTAAGACTAGTGAAGATACCCGCATCAACGTATGGCTGGGTAAGGTGGAGGAGCAGATGCGCAAAACACTATCGCTTCTCCTGGAAGAAGCTGTGCGATCCTACCCTACCGACGACAGCGCTGAAACGTACTTGAAATGGGTTTCCGAGTACCCGGCTCAAGTGGTGATTCTTGCCACCGAAGTGCAATGGACAAACGAAGTCGAAAATGTGCTGAAGGCTGGTAGTGGTGACCTGTCCCTGGTGTTGGAGCAGTTGGATAAGCTACTGTTCATTTTGAGTGACCGCGTTCTCACAGACGTGAAGAATGACGTTCGGAAGAAATACGAGCAGCTTATTACCGAGCTTGTCCACCAAAAAAGCGTAACAAAGCGTTTGAGTCAAGCCAAGGTGAACAGCGCTGAGGACTTCCGTTGGCTGTATCACATGCGACACTACTTCCAAGCTAAGGAATCGGACCCGCTCAAGAAACTCACTATCCAGATTTCTAATGCGAGCTTCTCGTATGGCTTTGAGTACTTCGGTGTTGGAGAGAGGCTTGTGCAGACTCCTTTGACTGAACGTTGCTACCTCACGCTAACCCAGGCGTTGGACTTCGGAATGGGTGGAAACCCGTTCGGTCCGGCTGGTACTGGTAAGACGGAGTCCGTTAAAGCACTGGGTTCCCACCTAGGTCGTTTTGTGTTGGTGTTCAACTGTGATGAGCACTTTGATTTCCAGGCGATGGGACGGATTTTTGTCGGTCTGTGCCAGGTTGGTGCTTGGGGCTGTTTCGATGAGTTTAACCGTCTCGAGGAGCGCGTGCTTTCTGCTGTATCCCAGCAAATTTTGGCTATCCAGAGTGGAGTGTCGTCGTTGAAGGTTGGAAAGAGCACCGATGTTGTTATGAACGGTGGCGGCTCCAGTACTACGATTGAGCTGCTGGGAAAGAGCGTCAAGCTGAATCCTGACGTGGGTATCTTCGTGACAATGAATCCTGGCTATGCTGGACGATCCAATTTACCGGATAACTTGAAGCAGCTATTCCGAAGCATTGCAATGGTTGCCCCGGACCGTGAACTTATCGCGCAGGTGATGCTTTTCTCTCAGGGTATTACCACAGCCGAGCAAATCTCTGCCAAGGTTGTTCTTTTGTTCAACCTCTGCGAAGACCAACTTTCGAAGCAACCTCACTATGACTTTGGCCTACGCGCGTTGAAGAGCGTGCTCGTTAGCGCAGGCCAGCTTAAGCGAAAGATCACTCAGTCGCAGGACAGTGTGGCATCAGCCAACATCGAGGAGCTAGAGACGAAGGCACTGATCGGCTCCATTACGGATACGATTTTACCGAAACTCGTTTCTCACGATGTATCAGTGTTCGAGACACTGTTGAAGGGTGTGTTCCCTGGTACCGAAGCTCATCGTATTGAGGAAGATTCTTTACGCGCGAAGATCGTGGAGTTGGCGAAGAAGGGGAACTATGTCGCGAACGACCAATGGGTTGAAAAGGCTTTGCAGCTGTACCAGGTGATGCAACTTCGTCACGGCGTGATGCTTGTTGGTGCCTCTGGAACAGGAAAGTCGAGTGCATGGCGAGTGCTGATGGACGCTATGGAACTTGTTGACGGCGTAAAGGGTGAGGCACACGTGATTGACCCCAAGGCATTGTCTAAGGAACATCTTTATGGTGTTCTTGATAACACTACGCTCGAATGGACGGACGGAGTATTCACTCACTTGCTTCGCCAGGTTCTTAACAGCGTGAGAGGTGAAAGTGAGAAGCGGCACTGGATCATTTTCGATGGTGATGTGGATCCTGAGTGGGCTGAAAACCTGAATTCCGTGCTGGATGATAACCGTCTGCTGACGCTTCCTTCTGGAGAACGCCTTGAGATCCCCCCTAACGTGTGGATCATGATGGAAACGGAGACACTGCGTTACGCAACGCTGGCAACTGTCAGCCGCTGCGGTATGGTTTGGTTTTCTCATGATACGGTTAAGACATGCCACATCGTTGAGCACTATCTGCTGAAAATGCGGGATGATGTGTCTGTCATTTCTTCGTTCTCGCTACAGCCGACGGAAAGTGAACTCGCCAAGAAGACAGCACATACCTATGTTGCACTTCTGCGTGACCTTATTGATCGTGGTGATGGCATGCCTTCGTTGATTGAGATTTGCTTGGAGCAGGCGATGGGCCAAACACACATTATGGAGGTCACGACCCTGCGCTTGCTAATGTCGATGTTTACGCTACTTGGAAGGGGTCTGTCTCGCACCAATGAGTACAACGAAGGCCACTCTGATTTCCCGATGACTGCAGACCAGATGTCACGTTTCGTGCCGAAGTGGTTCGTGTTCTCGATTCTTTGGGGATTCGGCGGCTCGATGGACTCAGTGAATCGCATGGATCTATGTGATTTCGTGGTGCAAACTCTTGAAAACCGCTTGACGTTCCCTGTCGCTGCATCGTCGAGCCCCGATAACACCCTGCTTGAATACGAAGTGAACATTGATGATGGAGAGTGGCGCCAATGGCTCCGATCGATCCCGCAACTGGATCTTGAGAGCCACCAAGTTTTGTCGACGGATGTCGTAGTGACAACGGTAGATACGATTCGCCACGTCGAAGTGTTGAGAGGCTGGCTTTCGCAGCATCGACCGCTTATTCTGTGTGGTCCCCCTGGTAGTGGTAAGACGATGACGTTGACCTCAACGATCAACTCTCTGCCCGAGTTCGAATTTGCAAGCCTCAACTTTTCGTCTGGAACTTCGCCCGAGCTGATTCTGAAAACGTTCTCTCAGTACTGTGAGTACAAGCGCACTCCGAATGGAATGATGCTGTCACCAAACGCACCGGAGAAATGGCTGGTCGTGTTCTGCGATGAGATTAACCTTCCAGAGGCTGATCGTTATGGTACGCAACGTGTGATCACCTTCTTGCGGCAACTTATCGAACAAGGCGGCTTCTGGTTGGGCGGCAAGAACGCTTGGGTCCGGCTAGAGCGCATTCAGTTCGTTGGTGCTTGTAACCCGCCAACCGACCCAGGCCGTGTCCCTATTTCGCTTCGTCTTCTGCGTCATGCTCCTGTTCTTCTGGTTGATTTCCCGTCGTATCCGTCTTTGAAGCAGATCTACGGAACGTTCAACCGCGCACTGCTGAAGTTGACCCCATCCCTTCGTTCGTACGTGCAGCCGCTTACCGATGCGATGGTTGACGTTTATGATAGCAACCAGAAGAAGTTCTCTGCTGAGATGCAGCCGCACTACATCTACAGTCCACGAGAGCTGTCGAGATGGATGCGCGCGTTGTATGAAGCGATTGAACCGTTGGAGTATGAAATCGACGTCGAGACGCTGGTCAAGCTGGTTTTCCACGAAGCACTACGTCTTTTCATGGACCGTTTGGTGACATCCGACGAACAGAAGTGGTGCTTCCACATGGTGAAGGAGACCCTGAGGAACCACTTCCCGCAGAGCGCCACTGCGTTGGAGGTGGTGGAGTATGGTGGTCAGCATCCAGTTTTGTTCAGTACGTGGCTTTCAAAGAATTACACGGAGGCTACGACGACGGATCTGCGAAAGCACATCGAAGCCCGCTTACGTGTTTTCTACGAGGAAGAGCTCAATGTCCAGCTGGTAGTATTCGACTCAGTGATCGATCACGTGCTTCGCATTGACCGTGTTCTTCGCCAGCCACTTGGTCACTTACTACTTGTTGGAGAAAGTGGCGCTGGTAAGACCGTTCTGTCCCGTTTCGTTAGCTGGATGAATGGCATGTCTGTGTTCCAGATCAAGCTTACCTCCAACTATACTCTGGATAACTTTGATGATGACCTTCGTGTTGTCCTCAAGCGATGTGGTTGTGAGGCTGAGAAGATCTGCTTCATCTTCGATGAGTCCAATGTTCTTGATTCGGCTTTCCTGGAGCGCATGAACGCTCTGCTAGCGTCTGGCGAAGTGCCTGGTCTGTTCGAAGACGATGAATACACGTCACTCATGCACGCTTGCCGCGAAGCTGTCCAGCGTGACGGAGTCATCGTGGAGAATACTGAAGACGAGCTCTTCCGATACTTCACAAAGCAAGTACAGCGAAACTTGCACGTGGTGTTCACGATGAACCCCGCTTCAGGTGACTTCCAGAATCGTACTAACACCTCGCCGGCTCTTTTCAACCGATGTGTGGTTGATTGGTTCGGTACTTGGAATGATCACGCACTGGCACAGGTGGCGTATGAGTTCACGAACACGCTTGATCTTGCGGGATCCTCAGACTTTGTGATTCCGAATGATGCTGCAGAAGTTTTGGCGAAGCTGATTCCGCATATCGCTACTGGAACATTCCGTGACGTCCTCGTTGGAAGTATCGTTCAGTTCCACCATGCTGTTCTGCTACATATGCGCCGTCTTCAGAAGCGTCACATGAAGTACAACCACATTTCGCCTCGGGATTACTTGGAGTTCATTCGACACTTCGTGTCGCTGTATTCAGAAAAGCGGGCGCAGCTGGAGGACCAACAGCTTCACTTGAATGTAGGCGTGCAAAAGCTACAGGCTACTCACGAACAAGTGGCAGAGCTGCAGGGTCAGCTCAGCCTTAAGGAGAAGGAGCTCAAGAAGAAGGACGTTGAGGCTAACGAGAAGCTTCAACAAATGGTGCAGGAGCAGAATGAGGCTGAAAGAAAGAAGAAGGACACGGAGGAGCTTGCTGCCGATCTTGCCAGCAAGGACGAGGAAATTCGTTCGCGTAAAGAGGTCGTCGAAGCTGACCTTGCCCAGGCCGAGCCTGCTCTGTTGGATGCCCAGGCATCGGTGAATTCTATTCGCAAGGCGCAGCTGGATGAAATCCGTGCCCTCGCTCGACCTCCTGCTGCCGTTCGCATGACCATGGAGGCCGTAGCGGTTATGCTTGGTGAGTCGAGCTTGGAATGGGCGGACTTGCGTCGTTTTATCCGAAAAGACGACTTCATTTCCCAGGTTGTGAACTTCGACTCCGAAAAGCTTACAGCGCGTCAGCGACACACAATTCAAACGAACTACGTCGACAAGGTGGATGAGTTCGACTATGAAAAGGTCAACCGTGCCTCGAAGGCTTGCGGTCCTCTCTACAAGTGGATTGTATCGCAGCTCAACTACACGAACATCCTGCATAAGATTCAACCGCTGAGAGAAGAGGTGCAGACCCTGATTGACACTTCCTCGGATCTGCGTGAAAGATACGAGCAAGCCAAGAAAACTATCGACGCTCTTGAGGTCCGCATTGAAAATTTCAAGCACGAGTATGCAGCGTTGATCAATGAGGCTCAAGTTATCACGAACGATATGGCTTCGGTATCGAAGAAGGTAGAGCGCTCAGTGGCACTGCTGAAGAGTCTGCTTCAAGAAAGCGAGCGATGGGAGGCTGGGTCCAACGATTTCGATACCCAGATGAAGACGCTCGTGGGTGACACATTATTGTCCTCTGCATTCCTCACGTACATTGGTTTCCTTGATTTCCAGCAGCGTAAGATTCTGGTGCAAGATTGGCGAGACATTCTCGACTCGATGGGTATCAGTACGAAGCCCCAGTTGAGTTTCGTTGACTATCTATCGCGCCCGAACGAGCAGTTGGAGTGGCAGATGAGTGACCTGCCCTCGGACGAGCTGTGCTACGAGAATGCCATTATCTTGCAGCGCTTCCACCGCTTCCCGCTGATTATCGATCCATCTGGACAGGCAAACAATTTCATTATGAAGTACTACAGCCTCAAGACCAGTACGAAGATTGCGCAGACGTCGTTCTTGGACAGCTCCTTTATGAAGGTGTTGGCCAGTGCCATTCGCTTCGGTACTGCACTCTTGGTTCATGAAGTGGAGAACATTGATCCGATTCTGAATCCAGTGCTGAACCGAGAGCTTTACAAGACGGGTGGGCGTGTGCTGATTCGCTTGGCCGGAGAGGAAATCGACTACTCACCAGATTTCCGACTCTTCTTGATCACGAGGGACCCATCTTGCCGGTTCTCGCCTGACATTTGCAGCCGTGTGACGTTCGTGAATTTCACGGTCACTCCCAGCTCACTAGAGAGCCAGGGCTTAAGCATTCTGCTTAAGAGCGAGCAGCCGGAAGCAGAGGAGAAGCGGAATAATCTTCTGAAGCTGCAGGGCGAGTACCAAGCAAAATTGCGCGAGCTGGAGGACTCGTTGCTTCAGCAAATCAACAACGTGCAGGGCAACATTTTGGACGACGATCGGGTTATCAACGCTTTGGAAAGCATGAAGGCGGAAGCCGCCCAGATCTCGCAGCAAGTGGCGGAAACGGAATCGACGATGGCGATTGTGGAGGCAGCGACAAGTCGCTACCGCCCGCTTGCAAAGGCGAGTTCTCAGCTGTTCTTCGCGCTGGAGAACCTGTCATCGGTTCACTTCCTCTACCAGTACTCGCTTGATTTCTTCCTGTCGTTGCTGTCTAAGGTTTTGGCCCAGCCGAGTGAAGGAGGAGATTCGGTGCGCCTTGCCAATATTTCAAAGGGTCTCTTCGTACAGCTTGCCAGCCGAGTCAGTCGAGGACTTGCCGAGAACGACAAACTGATGTTTGCCCTACGACTATCACAGATTTACTTGGCCCTGGAACAACATAGTGCTGCTGTTGCTGACGCCAAGACGACTATGGATGACACCAGCAGGTTTGATGGACCTACTGATGAGGATATGGATGTACTTCTTGGAAGCTCATCTACCTTCTTTAAGGCTGACATGGGCTCCCAACGCAGCGAACTTGAGCAATTGCTACCGGCTTTCTCGAAGACGGAAGTGGACCAGCTAATGAAGTTGATGAAGCTGTCGACGTTCAAGCACCTGGAGGAGCACGTGCGCGAACATGCTAGCGAATGGAACACCTTTGTGAAGACTCCCTCAGCGGAGGATGCTCTTCCGGTTGATTGGGATGCCGCATGTGTGGCAGCCTCGGCAAGTCCGCGCCGTGCAGCATTCCGAAACATGATTGTGATTCATTTCTTACGGCCGGATCGTATCACATTCGCTTCGGAGCGATACATAGAACTGGTGTTTACGTCCTCGTTCCCGTGGCGTGGCGAGATAGAGCTCTCGAAGAACATCCAAGACGACACGCAGGCCACGCGTGGAGTGCTTCTGTGCTCTACGACTGGTTTCGACCCAAGCGCGCAAATCGATGAGCTCGCGGCGGTTTTGCAGAAGAAGTACAACTCGGTGTCCATGGGTTCATCGGAAGGTTTCGATGCGGCTGAAAAGGGGCTTAACACGGCGTTGAAGCATGGCACCTGGTTGCTGCTGCGCAACGTGCACTTGTGTCCGTCATGGCTTGTGAGCGTGGAGAAGAAGCTTTACAACGCGCGTGAAAGTGTGCACCCGAACTTCCGCCTATTCCTGACCAGCGAGATTAACCCGAACTTGCCGGTGAATCTCGTCCGCATGTGTGATATCTTCGTGTTCGAGCCACCGAGCGGCATGAAACTCAGCATGGTGCGATCACTAGACACGGTGGCTGCTGACCGCATGAACAACTCGCCAGCCGAGCGAGCACGCTTGTACTTGCTGCTGGCTTGGTTCCATGCGCTGGTGCACGAGCGACTGCGCTACGTACCAATTGGCTGGTCGAAGACGTACGAGTTCAGCCAATCCGACTTCCGAGGTGCATGTGACGTGATTGATCGATGGGTGGACTCAGTGGCCAGCGGCCGTGCGCACGTGGCTCCTGACAACATTCCTTGGACGGCTATCCGAACCACGCTGAAGGAGTCAGTTTATGGTGGCCGCGTGGACAACACGTTCGACCAGGAGTTGATGGATACGCTTTTGGAGCACGTGTTCACGGCTGCTAGTTACGAGAACACCTTCGAGCTTGTCGCGACGGACGATGGCAACGGTTTGGTGATCGCTGAGGGCAAGACCAAGGCACAGTTCATGGAGTGGGTACTTTCTCTTCCTACGACGAATCCGCCTTCATGGATGGGCCTGCCACGCTCAGCGGAGACGATGGTTCTTATCAACCAGGGCGCGCGCATGTTGCGTAATTTGCAAGTGATGCAGGACTTCTACGGAAGTGAAGGTGGGGATGACAGTGCTGGCGGAGACGACGAGAGCAAGATGGTACTGGGTACTGCGGCGGCAGATGGTGCTGATGCGAGACCGAAGTGGGTCCAGGAGTTGGATCACCGTGTTGGCGCGTGGCTCCAGCTCTTCCCCGCGGAAGGACTGGCAGTGCCTACAGTGCGCGATCCCGTCCACTTTGGCAACCCTGTCTACCGCTGCATGTTCCGTGAGCTCGAACTTGGAGCGTCATTCCTGAACAATGTGGTTGGCCTGCTTCAAACTGTGCAGCGTGTGTGCGCTTATAAGGCCAAGCCGTCGAACGAAACGCGCGAGGCCATGCGTACGCTCTACCGCGACCAAGTGCCCCCGCAATGGGCGCAGCTGTACCGTGTTTCTGATGAACTCAATCTGAACGAGTGGCTCTCGGACTTCTCTCGACGCGTGCACCAGCTGAACGCGCTAGCGCAAGTTGCGCCGACGGAGCTTCTGCAGCAGACTGAAGGGATCTGGCTGGGTGGATTCTTCTCGCCTGAGGCATTCGTGACTGCTGCCCGTCAGAGCGCTGCCGCGGATCTTGGCTGCTCTCTGGATGAGCTCCATCTACTCGCCGATGTGGAGGACCCTTCGGTCTCATCAGCCGGCGGATTTACCGCTCGCGGCCTGCTGCTCGAAGGCGCTACCTGGAACTTTACCGGCTTTGCACCGTCGAATGAAATTCGCAACAGTCTGTCGGCGTTGCACCTGCGTTGGGCCCCACGCAATGGGGAAGCGGACAACCTGCGACTGCTTCCAGTGTACTCGAGCAGCAAGCGCGACACGCTCCTCTTTTCCGTGGCCGTCAACGTTGAGGACGCCGCATTCCCGAAGAAGAAATGGGTACAGCGCTCTGTGGCGCTTGTGCTCTGGGAGTCGCAGGCCTAGTTGAGGCGCGGAACCATGCATGAATGAGCGGCAGCTACTAAAAGAAATACCCCGAACGATGCTTTGCATTTGTGTAGTGTTTACCAATTCCTATGACTGACGTAGCCAGGATCATCGATCAATACAAACTACTTCAAACAGTGGTGGTTCATTGATGCAGTTCAGTCTCGATTGAAGTGGGTTGTGATCGTCTCTTCTCGTCCTTCGTCTTCTATCTTACGTCGCGAGAGAATCTAGGGTGCACGTGTCGTACTTTCCCAATGCCTAGTTCTTCCGAGAGCTTCTCGACTCTCACTCGGCCTGCTCATTCTCCAATTTGCTTCCAAGTTGGCAACCAGATCCAGATATCAACAGCCGCGCTAAAGCTTCGCTCGACTTTTTCCGCATCGGCTCTCAAGTCCAAGATGCAGTTCGCCGCCGTTTTCCTCCTCCTGCTCAGCGTCTCCGCAGCCGCAGCTGAAGACGCCTGTCCTCCGACCGAGGTGGTCAAGTTCGCTGAGCTCTTCGCCAACCCGCACCTGCATCCGTGCCAGAAGGCCTCTGCCGGCTTTTCCCTGGTCCCACCGATGGGCTACCCGACGGAGCCGCAAGTCAAGGCCATGTGCGCTTCTGAGGCTTGTCGTGCGCTGGTCAAGGACGTCCTCGCTCTCGAGCCTGCTGACTGCTACCTGTCTCTCTCCGGTGCCAAGCTGAACGCGCACAAGATGGCCTGTAGCTTCCAGGACGCTTGCGAAGATGGCACGGCCTACAAGGAGCACGAGGACAACAAGCATAGCCCGACACCGAAGCCCACCGATGACAAGCACCACCCGAAGCCAACTGAGCACGACAGCAAGCTCTACCCGACTCCAACGCCAAAGGAAGGCAAGCATTACAAGACGCCGAAGCCAACCGAGGACAAGCTCTACGACACCCCAAAACCCACCGAGGGAAAGTACGATGACAAGTATCACCCGACACCAAAGCCCACCGACGACAAATATCACCCGAAGCCAACTGAAGATAAGCACTATCACACCCCGGAGCCCACAAAAGACAAGTACACTGACAAGCACCACCCGACCCCAAAGCCC
This sequence comes from Phytophthora melonis, assembly GCA_024211575.1. Classification (NCBI taxonomy): domain Eukaryota; phylum Oomycota; class Peronosporomycetes; order Peronosporales; family Peronosporaceae; genus Phytophthora; species Phytophthora melonis. The sequence continues at coordinate 934,716 of JAMXKT010000068.1, forward strand.
ACCGAGGAAAAGTATCGCCCGACGCCGGAGCCGACGAAGGACGAAAAGTACCACGACAAGCTCGAAGAGCCGAAGATCATCAAGGTCGACCACGTGGGCAACGTCAGCAGGACCGCCGAGTCGATTGGAAAGGAAGCTGATAAAGATTCGCATAATCTCAAGCCCCCAATGAACGGGACGGCTCTCGAGTTCTTCCCCATGCCCAACACGACGTACAAGGCGACTCATGAGCCAAAGGCGGCGTAAGCGATTGCCTCCAGACCCCAAACGACCAATTCATCCTCTTCCAGAACAAGAAGCTTTACAAGTTCGGCCAGCATGAACATTTCAAGTAGCAACATAGCTGTATCCCCAACATGAACTTTGAAGTTAATGAAGACAACAATCCAGACGCCAATCACCCCTTATCATCGAAAAGGCCTGCATCACTTGAGATCCTTCCACGTACGTGTATTCCAGGTGTCCAATTCATACGCCATTCATTGCCAGATAATCCAATCCGGTCATGCTTGGTTCCTCGTCATTGCTCTCTACTACTTTGCCACCCCAATACGACGTTGCTGCATCAGGGCAACAAGTACTGAGCGTAAGTCACCCACAGTCACACCAGAACATGCGCCCTCTCCCTTTTGCTGCTGCTGACTACTGGATGAAAAGGTAGTCCGGAGCGCCCGAAGTACGTGAAGCATTTCCACGTGCGTTGGCTTGAGCATCAGCAACACCTTTAGCTCCTCGGCATCACGGTGCTTCATGCAATACTCCAACAGCAGGAAATACACGGCAGTTGCAGCGGTTGCGCGGGCTCGTGCCTCCTCTTCATGCTCGTCTTCTCCTGGACTTTGCTCGTTCTGCGGGTCCTTCAGCAACAGTAGAAGCTTCTGCTTGCTCTCTTCGTACAGATGACACTGCAGTAGGGCCCTGCACGCTTCAGAGTGATGGCCGCAGTAGCCCAGTAGGTCTACGTACGCTAACAACGATGCCTTGGCAGCTTGTCCGCCCTTGCTTTCCTTCCCTCGAAGTATTTTACGCGTGAAAAACTCCAGTGGAGGGAACAGCGTCAGAGCTCGTTCAGCGTGTGATCGAGCCAAAGGCTGGTGTCCAGATAGCGAGAAGATCCGTGGGCAAAACCGCTCCACGCACCGGATAAACGGGAGCAATGAAGAGGGTTCGTACAGTAGATACAAGCGGCTCATCGACTCCAGGTACATGTGCTTGGAGAATGACGACGCGGCAACGTTGCGGAAATCCGCTAGCACACGTTCACTGTGGAACAGGCGATGACTGGGTGTCGCTTCGGCTCGAATGACACGACGGGAAACACCCTGCAGCTGTTGCTCCTTGAAATCCACGCCATCTAAAAGAAAAGACTCGAGCTGCAAGAGCCACTGCCGCCCTTGACTCTCTGAGCTGGTGCTGCAGCCAGCCGCGAATCGCAAACTGCTCATAGGACGCAGCTTGCGACTTAACCGAAAGTTCCGCGCGTCCTCTGGATCTAGACTCGAATCCTTGCGCTGGATGTTGCTGTGCTCATCTCGTGCTGCTGTTAAATCGTCTTCATTAGCGAGAACGGAAGTAAGCTCGCTCACTGCTCGAGTCTGTCGATTGCCGGGACCTTTAGAAGATGATTCACTACAGCTTCCTTCCAGGCGAGCAAGCTTTCGCTTCGCCAGGACAATCCAATTGGCGAGATGGTGGAGCGACTCGAGGTTGGCCGGTGTCAGCCGAAGCAAGTGGTTATCAGGTGTTGTGCTAGTACTTGCACCATCCAAACGGCCATACGAGCGAATTCCACTCGCTGTCTCGTATATCGCGGCCACATGCTGCGCGAGCTCGTAGACGACGTGCTCCGATGTGGCTCGATTGTCGAGCAGCGCCAAAAGCAACGCTGGGCTGGAGACGGTATTCCAAACAGCTTCCCAGGCTTCAGGGTGGCTCTGAGTCGGATCCATCGCGGAGGGGGTAACTTGCTCCAGCACTTCCAGAGCGTACCGCACCGCCTCTAAGTGCAGGTCACCCGTGCCGTAGTCTTTTACCGCCAAGAACGCCGACTCGGGATCTTTATCCTTTCCCTCATATTTGCTTCCCTGTTTCAGAGACGGCGGCTGGTGCAACGCTCCTGCAATTGCCTTTGCAGGAGGCAGACGAATCGTCCAGAAGCCACGTGGAGACCATAGCCCAATCGAGCTAGCACCACCCGAAATGGTCCAGAACTTGCATTTCCCGCGGTCGCGTTGCTGGGAAGAGTTAGCCATCGTGTCCGGCAAGGTCACATCTTCAAGTAATTCGCCAGCGACCAACGTATACACTCGAAGAACTCGACGAGTCAACACAAGGAGGACGTGACGGTGCGCTGCTACATCAAGCACTTCAAAGTCTTGGTCTTTGCCATCAACGGCACCGCCACTGGACTGCCTCCAGGGTGTCAGCACGGTTAGCTTACGCGAGAACAGCGCAGTGCACGACTCCTTCTCACGTGCACTATTCCTGCCGTCGACGGTGGAAGAAGACCTCGGAGACTTCGGTGTCACGAGGTATACATCTCCTGACTCCCGGTGTACCACAACCAGCTCGCCAGTCACGCTGTGGACGCATATCATGAGCTGCGTCATCTCCGGAGTCGCGCTTCCCTCCTCAAGCGAGAAAGTACTGTGCCAACTCAGCCCCACAGTACGCAGCGAAGCCGTCGAACTCCGGAAGAATACGCCTCGCGTCTTCGAGATCGCAAACAATCCGAGCTTGGAGCTCAGCAACTTGACAACATCATCACACACCGGTTTGGGCGTGAAGGCGCTCCCAACAACCACATCCGTCGCCCGCAGTGCATCCGTTGCGCGTTCAAAGCGCAGTCGTCGGAGCTTGAGCTTGGGCTCCTGCTTGGCGGCCGTCGACCACCAGACCAGCTCCGTCGCGCCGCTTGATCCAGATCCAGATCCGCTGCCACTGTTTCCAGTCCCCCACTCAAGCCCAGCACCGTACCGTCCAGAGGCAAGTCCGTCGTCGTGAAAGCCGCCACAGGCCGCGTCCACTTCAGATTCGGGTTCTCCAAGAAGCACAACCTGTTCAGAAAGACCCACTGGAGCAAATCCGCCTGCCACTCCCACAGGAACGCCATGCCGTCCTCCTCGCCACGACGCATCTCAACGGCGCTGCAGCCCCACAGCCCTCGACGACGAATTAGCAGCCCCGACGACGAATTAAACGAGTCGTTGAGCCCTGCTGCTGCTTTTATTGAGTTTCTGAGGCTTCGGTAGAGTCCACCCACTGCGAATAAACCGGATCGAAACCACGCGACAGTCGAACCTGGCGCACAACAGAGGGCCTTGATCAATACGCTGCCTTCTTTGCCCCCGCAGCTCTTGTGTGGGGGCAAAGAGCTCCTCGAGAAGCTCCAGCTCGTCCACCTGCTGCGGAGGTAATTGTGCCCCCGGGGTCTTATTTTTCCTGCTCTTGCTCTTGTCTTCATAGCCCCCACGACGTGAAGGTGGCAGGGCGTCAAGTACGTAGACGACTCGGGGCGCAGCGGGGCTGAAGCGGAAGCTGTGGGCGTCGTGGGCGTCGCCTTGCTCCGGGCCGGGGACTTTAATTGTACCCCCGAGGGTCTTCGCACCAATACTAAAGCCAAGTGACCGGCCGTCGGAACGCAAAGCTCCAGTTCATAGGGAAAATCGGCACTAAACTGGTCGTCCGCAATCCGCTCTTGATCTTCTTGGCCCTCCTGCTCTTCCTGGAGCCCGCCGGACGTCAGCGCGCGCAGGAGACGCGCGCCTCGCACTGACGGCCACGTGAGGCCTCCGCGCAGCACGCGCGTGCACTGGGCGCGGGCGCGGCGACAGGGAGTGTCATGGACCTGCTGAGACCTGCTCGAGGGAAGATTGCTACAGGTGACTTCAATCGGAGGGAATAAGTATGCACTTAAAGAGGTTCGATTTAGGCTATTTCGTGGTTCAAATGCGACGTGTGACGGAGAAGATGGCTACAGTCTCATGAAGGTTTAGTTACAGCTCACCTTTGTGGTGCGGGAAGATGCACTGGACGCGAGCATTGGTTTCCCCGAGTGCCTGACCAGCGCAGCTGCAGCCGCGGACTGTACATTACATTACCGTACTGTACAACTTCCAGACGAGATTGGAAGCGAGGATCCAGTCTCCATTCTGAACGAGCTGGTGTCACCAGCTCGTTCAGAATGAAGAGCGGAATGGAGAGCACCAGTGGTGCTACATGTATGAATTACACCAGTGCAGGCCTCACTGCGGCAGGGCCTAGCGTGGGAGACTGCAGCAGATGGCCATGCAATATGTACGAAATCGTGTGTACATTGTGGACCATTGCATCTCTGCTACTGGTACTCGTAAGAATTGATCATGGTGATGTAAGACACCGCCACCGCTCCACCGCTGTGCTGGCGGTCTCACTGTAGCAATCGCACTACTGTGTCAGATACCGTATCGTATTATCTGCTGCGGTTTTCAGAGCGCGTCTTCGCTGTAGGTGGGGGTTGCTATCCAGTAGATACCCTCTGTGCTCGACTCGATGGTTCTATCACGTGTACTTTAGTTGGTCCACCGTGCGGTCGTCTCTAACGAAAACAGGCAAGGTAAGTACGTGTATCTGTGGTCACTGAAGCAAGTCGTCCGTCGCAGGGGATCGCCAAGGCGCTGGACGGTCGTGAGCTGACGTCAGAAGTAAAGGCGACAAACCGTCCTGTACATACAATTGCACAGCACAATTCACCTACGTACATACCGGTATTGCCAAACCGCCCCACGCCTTTGATCCGACAGCACCTCCGGGAAGAGGAAAGCGTGGTTGGCGCCGTAGCCGCATAATCGCCATGGCAGTCGGGAAGGAGCAGACCTCCGATCCAGCTGGCCACATGGACATTGTGGTTGCGCTCTTCACCTGTTTTCCAAACAGAATGGTTCTCCATTCCATTTCCTCTCGTGCCAATCGCCAGGCTCGTGCACACTTCGCCTCGTCGTGGACGACTTAGGTCAGCAAGCGCCTCCGACGGAGGTCAGGCCGAGCCCTTCGATCGGACGACGCTCTCTATTGACGTGTCCTCGCGCCCACCCACTCAGTAAAATGACAAGCAACGAAGACGTCGACCGACCGGCCTGGGCGTCCGTACGCTGCGTGAACCCGAGAGACGCGCCGCTGCTCGGCTCCGGCCACACTTGCGCTGTGCGAAAGGACTCGCTCTACATCTTCGGAGGTGAGACTGTGGTGCCCCCGTAGGGCGGACCATCGGTCAGTGCATCTCTGTAAGAGGGGACTAACCGATCATTTGTGTGTTTCGTTTGCAGAGCGCAACCTTCCCGCGGCCCCGACACGCAGCAGCTCGGTGATCCGGCAGTCCAGCAACAACTTCTTCGAGTTCAACTTCGCTCGCAATGAATGGTCGACTGTCCCGGGTAACGGCGTGTGTCCGAGTGCGCGCAAGAGCCACTCGGGCGTGGTCTTCAAGGACTCGCTCTACGTCTTTGGCGGATACGACGGCGACCGGCGCTTGAACGACTTCTTCTCCTACAACTTCCGTAAGCTGAGCGTGGCTGGATTGTTTGCTGAGCGTGGAACTAACTGCTTAACGTGGATGGAATTGCGGGAATGCAGAGACGCAGAATTGGACCAACGTGTTTGTGAACGCCGGACAGCAGCCGACGCCCAGATACGGCCACGCCGCTGTGGTCTATGGTAAGCATTGATCTGCTGGAGCATCTTTAAAAAAGACGAAATGTTGTTGATCTCACCTTGATTGTCACGGCTAGACAACGCGATGTACATCTTCGGTGGGAGCGACAGTCATTACGACCGCGAGTCCATGTCAAGTCGCAGCTCCAGTGAATACGGAAGACTGGACTCCGGTCGACACGTCAACGACATGCACTCGTTTAACTTGGGTACGCGGACTTTAGTATCTCTTACACTGCGTGGGGTTTCTGACACCAATGTCGTTCTTGCGACAGAAACCAACTCGTGGTCGCTGGTTCGTACCAGCGGAGAAGTGCCGTACCCTCGGTAAGTTAAGGAAGATCTTGATGTGGGAAAATCTGTATTAATTTGCTTGTATTTGCACCAGAGAGGGGGCTTCGATGATTGTGCACAACCAGAACGGTTTGCTGTTTGGAGGCTATGACCACGATCTGGGTTACCTCAACGACGTCCACGTCTTCAACTTTGGTACGCGATCCACCATGTTTCCTTGCTTTTCTATTCTGTCTTCTTTATAGAGGGATGAGCTCTGACTGCTCGTGGTCTTTTTGCGGTGTAATGTCAACAGAGAGCCGAGTTTGGTCGAGTTTGGAGACGAAGGGCACGCCCCCAGCAGGCTGCCAGAACCCTCTCGTCACTCTGCACGACAACTCCCTGTTTGTGTTTGGTGGGAAGACGGACCCGAATTTGTATGAGCTCGACCTTGGTACGAACGGCTTTGGCTCCAGTCTAAACGTTTCACCAAAGATATCCAGCTAACCTCACATTGTTTGATGCTGGCAGAATCCAACACTTGGACGGCGGTTGCTTACGAGGGCCCCTCTCCGAAGAGCAACGCGCCGGCAGGGTGCGTTTATGACGGCAACTTGTTCGTCTTGAGTGACCACAACGATGCGGTCAGCTTCAAGCAGATCAAGCTGCCAGAGAAGAAGATCGAATCGAAGACCCCAGAGAACCTCGAACCCGATGATGAAGGCTCAGCAGTTGCCCACCTTCGCTCACTCGTCAACAACCAACTCATGAGCGATGTCACTTTCATAGGTAAGATAGATACACACTTATCGGTGAGTATTTCACAAAAAAAGTCTGACGAGTATTGTTGTTGTACAGTCGAAGGAACGCCGATTTTCGGTCATAAGAGTTTGTGCGTGCGCTGCAACTACTTCAAGGCCATGTTTACCGGAGAGGTGAGTACTAACCACACGCTTCTTGAAGAAATGAGGGAGCTAATAGCTGAATTATTGTGGTGGACATCTAGATGCTGGAGAGTACAGCGGCTGAAGTTGAGATCTCTGACGTCAGTCGGAAGACGTTTCTCTCCCTGCTGGAGTACGTCTACACTGATCGACTGGCTGTGGCAGATGAAGACGTCAAGGACTTGTTTGTGGCTGCAGACCGGGTACGTCTTGTGATCGCCCTGATTTAAGCTCGAACAAGTCACTAACAAGGAAACTTATTTCCTTGCTAACAGTACGGCATCGATAGCCTTAAGCGGCGCTGCGCCCAGAAACTGCTGAAGACAGTGTGCGTCGACAACGTGTCCAGCATCCTCCAGGCAGCCGACCAACACCATTCCCAGTTGCTGCGAGACGAGTGCTTCGCCTTCACGCTTCGCAACTTCGACACGGTCTCAAAAACTCCGTCCTTCCTTGAAATGGCCCGCACCAACATCGAATTGGCTCTGCAGATTCTGCAGCAGCGCTAGGGCTACTACAGTACATAGAATTTGATGTATGAGGCAACTACAGAAACCACATTTTGGGAATTTGTGTATGTCATCTTTTTCGGCAGGTAACAACCGAAAGATCGTGCATCATGCCATGGACGCCGGAGCAGGAAAGCCCCGATGCAAATCGCCGGTCGCTGCACCTCGTGGTCGCTGAGAGCGACTTCGTTTAACAAGGAGCTCAGAAGAAGACACCCCCATCAAGGGACCGAACGGTCGGAGGAAGACACTTTTTTACAGGATCTCGGAGTCAAAGCCACACCAGACCCATTAACTAGACTGCTGGAAGAGTCGAGCTCTTGCTCTCAATTGACGAAACGACGATGGGCGAGCCCTACAAAGCTAAGGTTAGACTGGACAACGAGGCTGCTGTGAAGAAAGGCTGGGATTCAAAATCCCGCGTGCCCAACTCGTACGGAAGCTCCAATTGGTGAGCCGATAGCTGAATACCGGTAGCACGAAACGACCCACAAGGTTCGTGCAGAACTCGAGTGACGATGAAAGGGAGGTGGAGAACCTGCCAGCAAATGCGGTTCCCAGTCACTCCGGCAACCACGCTTTTAATTGATGCATGAACGAACTCAAGCGCAAGAAAACCGGAAGCTATATGACTGTTGCTCACGATACTTTGGGTGGAGATGAGAGCGGTGGTGACGACGAAGATGAGAGCGATGCGAGCAGCACTGAGAGCAAACACAGCGTCTCGGAGATAAACTACGTCGCGTACTGCTCTTACTATTTTCCCTCAAGATACACTCCATGCGAATGGAGTCTCAGCTGCTGTGGTACCCGCACCTGCTCGGTCGGGTGGTTCTACGAAGAAGCCTACCATCGCATCCCGTTCTGATGAGATGTTGAGGCAAGTTGGCAACAATCTGAGCCGCGTTGATGCTGAAGAAGCGATGGGCCACGAGGAGAAATCAACGACGGACTATTTCCGTTCGCTGGTAAACAACTACTAGTATCACATGATGCGGCATTCCGCGGTACGCATGGTGCCGAGCTCGTTTTGTGGACCGATTTTTTTTATTTTTGCGTGTACATGTAGTTGAAGGAGTATCGATCTTTACACACAAGTGCCGCATTAATACTCGCTACCTCAATACTACGTAGTAGTTACTACTAATACTTAAGTACTGAGGAGTAATTGCGTTATTCTCTTAGATGCTAGAAGATTTCAGACGCTGCGTGGATATCTCAGGCATCAAGCGAAAGCCATTCTTGTATTTGCTGCAATACGCGTATATCAATCGTCAAACGTCTCGGAAGGTGATGCAAAGGAACTATATACCGTCGCTATGTGTTGCCATTGCGATAGTTTCTCACAATTTCTATTTTATCTTTTTCTACATGTACAGTACGGTATGAAAGGTCTGAATCACCGTTTGTGCGGCAAAAGTCGCTGCGCGTCGACAATGCAGCAGACATTTTGCACTTCGCTGTTAAGCAGAACGACTGTTTCTTAGAGGGACAGTGTCTTGCCTACACTCTTCGCAACGCGAACATTGTTTCAAAAACGAAAGCGTTACGCGAGATGGCGCTGACCTGCCCCTGAGAATTATATAGCACCTGCCTGCCCCTGCTGCTGGCGAAGAGTAGATGTCGACTCGCGCCTTATTATCTTCCTGGCCAGCACCGCGGTTTCGTTAATTAAGCATAAACATTTTTTATATGTATGGTGGCTGCTGCTAACCTATGTGGCTTGCTGATCATTCTCAAACTTCAACATCCCTTCACATAGGCGCGATAGATCCTCCATAGCCTATTAACAGCAGCAGCTCCGACAATTCGAACGGCAAACTTGACTTGATAAAGAGTTTCCGAGACCGTCTCCTCGCCGTCGTTATTCCGACCCGAGTACTTGTGCCCCAGCATCGGTTGGAACAAGTCCGAGCGCACGAACGAGTCCGTAAACAGCCCAATCATTGCTTTCATTGCCATGTGGCGCCCCACACACACCCGAGACCCGGCACCAAACGTCAAGTCGACGCCCGCAGCAAACGCGTCGCCTGCCATTTCGTCAAGCGGGATCAAAACGTGCGTGTTCGGAGCGATGCCCAGCGCTGTGTCCCCTTCAGGGAAATACCGCTCGAGCACTGGAAACGGATGCGCGCTGCACACACACTGCCGAATAATCTCAGGCGTGATCTGCTGCTCTGACGGTGCCAACTTGACCCACTCGCCGACCACCACAGCGACGTCCGTCAAATTAATCGCCGGCGAGATCACGAACGGCTGCAAAATGAGCGAGTAGAACTCCGGCTCCGCCCACTTCTCGCCAAACACCTCGTACAGTCTCGGAGTGCGTCGAACCTCCTCCACACACCACTCGACAGTACGTTGCTTCACCTCACAATTGGCAACACCTTTGATCGCGAGCTGCTTGCGCCACTCCCACGTCGCTTGACACACGACCGCGAACTTCTCGCGGTCGAACTCTCGCTCAAAGACCCACTCGTAGAAACAAGCGACCGACAGCTCGTTCAACTTGATCGCATCGATCACCGCATTAGCCTCGAGTAATTCTCGGCCGCGGGTCTCGAAAATAGTGGCAAGTTCCGAAATCGGCTGCAGAACTTGCGTAAATTTCGTAAACTGGGCCTTCATCCGTCGCCACTGCTCTCCATTGACCGACTCGAGCGAGACGACGGGTTTCCAGGCCGGCAGCGACAGCAGCGACTCGATTAAATCGCCCTTGTCTCCACTCGCCTTTAGCACTCGAATGGCGAGGTCCGGATCGCTCACCCACTTGACGTTGACACCTTGGAAGAAGCCAATGAGGTTCAGCAGCAGCGTGCGCAGCGCGGAGGAGCGAATGCCGATGGCCACAGACGCGAGAACGTAGGCGGAAGCCACCGCGAGCGCCAGGATCACGCTCTCCTGCAGCATCTTGATCTCCTTACCAGTGACTCACGATCCCCAAAGTCAAAAGTTACCTTTTCTCTGTTCGAACCTTGGGTTTCAACAATAGGCGACATGACGAACATCACGAAAAACCTCAACCTTTCCAGTGTTTTATACTTTACCGGAAACGCGTAATAAAACACAAAATCATTTTGTTAAACGCCCCGCGACCACCAGTATCAAGTCGCGGTCACCATGGCGGACATGCAGCCTCCCGCGCCGGCGCCAGACGCCACGCCCAGCGATGCAACTGCTTCGACCTCCATGGCCAATGGGTCTGCTACGTCTCCTGCAATTGCGACGTCTTCAAGCGCTCTGGAAGCCGCGCAAACGTCCGATATCGAGTCCATCCAGGTGCCCAACTCCGCCCCAAGGGGTGATGTGAACGACCCCGCCACGTACAAGCGCAGCCAGGACCCGGACTGGAAGAACACGGGGCTGGACGACATCTACGCCACGTGGGACAAGCTGGTGCCCGTGGAGGAGCTGCCCAAATTCGAGGAAATGGGTCTCTTCCTGGTGGAGCACGACCCCAAACCGCTCGCGAGCTGGAGAAGGCGTTCGTGCTGCTGCGCCGCAAGTTCAAGTGCCTGCCCAAGAAGTCCCAGATGAAGTTCGTTCTGGGTCTTTTGGTGCAGAAGGGCGAGGCGCCCAAAGGCCTGGCGCTCGAGAAGTTGCTGGTCAAGAAGGCCCAGAAGAGTCAGTCGGGCGTGCTGGTCGTCACGGTGCTCACCAGTCCGTACCCGGAGGTGGGCGGCAAGAAGCAGCGCTTCAGCTGTCAGTGGAACTGCTACTACTGCCCCAACGAGCCGGACCAGCCCAGGAGCTACCTGCACGACGAGCCCAGTGTGCTGCGCGCCAACCGGAACGACTTTGACCCCGTATTGCAGTTCTGCGATCGCTGTGTGACGCTGGCGATGAACGGACACCCCGTGGACAAGATTGAGCTGCTGGTGCTGGGAGGAACGTGGGCGTCCTACCCCGTGGAGTACCAGGAGACCTTCATCCGCGACTTGTTCTACGCGGCGAACACGTTCTTCGACAGAGAGAAGCGCGAGCGCCACAGTCTGGACGAGGAGAAGCTGGAGAACGAGACCGCGGCGGTGAAGATCATTGGTATCACGTTGGAGACCCGACCGGATTGCATCACGCCGGAAGAGCTGCGTCGCTTCCGCCGCTATGGATGCACGCGAGTTCAGCTGGGCATTCAGCACACAGACGACGCCATCTTGAAGAAGATCAACCGCGGCTGCACTTCTGCAGACGCGGTTCGTGCGCTGAAGCTGCTGCGCGACTGCTGCTACAAGACCGACATCCACCTGATGCCTAATCTTCCCGGCAGCGACCCGGAGAAGGACCGCGCCATGTTTGACTACGTGCTGCACTCGCCGGACCTGCAGGCCGACCAGTGGAAGATCTACCCGTGCGAGATCACGCCCTGGACTGTGATCAAGAAGTGGTACGACGAAGGGAGCTACGTGCCGTACTCGGACGACAAGCTCATCGACCTGCTGATGGACGTGAAGGCTCAAGTGCACCCCTGGATCCGACTCAACCGCGTGATCCGCGATATCCCCAGCCAGTACATTCTGGGAGGCATGGACGAACCCAACCTGCGTCAGGTTATCTGCAACAAGATGATCGCGCGTGGCACGCCGTGCAAGTGCATCCGGTGCCGTGAGGTGAAGACTGACGATGCTGCAATCGCCTCGGCTGAGTGTGTTATTCGCGAGTACGAGGCCAACGAAGGAGACGAGTACTTCATTAGCTTCGAGACTCCGGACCGCTCCAAGATCTGCGGTTTTGCTCGGCTTCGTCTCTCTCAGTCCGCTGGTGGCGGTGTGTTCCCCGAGCTGGAGGGTGCCGCGTTGATCCGCGAGCTGCACGTGTATGGTCAATTGGTGGCCGCGATCGCCAAGTCCAAGAAGACTGCAGTTGATGCCGACGCAGAGGGCTCGCACGCGCAGCACACGGGCTTCGGTACGCAGTTGATGATGAAGGCGGAGGAGATTGCTCGCGCCCACGGGTACAAGAAGATGGCTGTGATCGCTGGCGTGGGTGTTCGCAACTTCTACCGGCGGTTGGGCTTCGAAGTGGAAGGCGAGGGCGAGCTGATGATCAAGCACTTGAAGGAACTGCCAGCGCCCAGCGTCTGGTCCAAGGTGAACGCGTTCGTCTCGGACAACATCGGTAAGGAGCTGACGCCCAGTCAGCTAGGTACGATTGCAGTCGCTGGTACTGTTGTCCTTAGTGCGTTGACTGCAGTCGTGATCCGAAGAAGGTAATCGTGATCTACTACTTCTCAAGATATCGATAGCAGCAGCAAATAAACTCTCTGTTTGCAATGTATAGGCTGCAAGCTCGATCATCCTTCATGTCAAGTTAGAATCTTTCTCTCTCCAATTTCTTGCTGAGGCTGGGCTGATGCGCTGAATTTTTCGACCTGCAATGATACCGCGAGCGGTTCACATTCGCCCCAGGCGACATACAGTACAGCTCCGCTTGGCGCTAAGCAACCCCAAGGCTGGCTGAAGAGTGAGCTCACGTTGGAACTTCTGAAAAGCGGGATTACCATATTGACAAGATTACGTGGTTATGGATCCGTTGGCGAAGTTGTCTGATTACTTTGAGCCCGATGTCGACCTCGGCGAGCGAGTTGCTCACGTGCTAGTGACCTGTTTTGTCGATGTTAGCCCGGCTGGAAGGGAAGTCTCCATGTGAAATGTGCGTGATACTCTGCGTTGATGGTCTTCACAGACTGGACTATCAAGCAGGAAGCAATTCCCTCGGATTTCTACGGCGCTTTGGTTTCGCTACTCAACATTTTCAACGCTGCGCACAGCTGGGTCATTGCAATAGCTTCTACAACGATTTACGAGCCAGTGATGAACGATCTAGCTCTCTCACCCCAGTGGATAATTCGGGTGCGGCCACCAAGTCTCTCTCGTCCGACGAAAAACGGAGCGGAAGTTTTTGGCATCCAATATTTTGCTGATAGCCATGCATCTCTTCGAGACGAATGTTTCGCCTACCGGTCCGCAATCTGAGATTTGTGTAATAAACAAAGTCCTTCCAGGAGATGGCACACCGGCACCGGTGAAGAAAGTGCAGAAACTGTCTGAGCGGCGTAAGTTGTACTTCAAGTAGTAGGCTGTGGCCGATCTCATCGCCACAAGCTGAAACACTCGGCATTGCCATAAGGATTGTCGCTCAATCTTGTTTGAGGCAGTAGGAAGTTGGATCGACAAAAAGCTGGTAAGTTTTGTTTTCCTGTTAGCATGGCTTAACATCAACCAATCGAAACCTGACTCTGCCTGTCATGAACGCTTGCCCCCCCCCCCCCCCAAACTTTGGGTTTTGGGCCAAAGCTCTGCTCAGACGTTTTCAACTACCGAGGCATGACGCGTCGGCAAGCCTTCCCTTTACCATCGCGCTGTCCTCCCCACGATGCTGCTTCGCATCAAGTAGCACCCTCCGCATGATGGACCCGAGTCCTCGGCCAAGACGTCCTTAACGAATTGAAAAACGTTGGCTGGGTATTGCAGAGACAGCGTTGCCACCTCAAAATCCGCTGTAAACCAGAAGAACAGCCAGACCGCATTCAAGTCCGTCAAAAGACCCACCGGGATGTGCCGCGTGCCGCTCTTGAAATCGGCCGCAACCAGCTCCAAAAACATTCGCCGCCGATATTTTCCAAATTCGGTATCGCATCTTTCCTCACGTCGATGACAAACCGAAGCCCAGCAAACTCGTCCTTCTCCTGCTGCGCGAAGCGATCGATAATGACCATGTCGGTTGTCCCCACCACGGCGAACGGCATGCTGGATATGTCATCCATCGCCAGGAAGTTTTTGTTCATCACGGTGTCCTTCGGATAAAATTCTTGTGATCCATCTCGCACAAAAGCGTCAGCTAGGTGCTTCTCCATGTACTTCATACATTGCGCTCGTTCACCCGAGTCCATGGTGTCTTGTCCAGTCCATTGAAAGCCGTTCACCGACACATCCGGCTCTTCTTCAATCTCGATCAGCTTTGTCGACAGATCCCAGGTCGGTATCAGCTCGTCGATTTTCGGCGGCAGATTGTCGGAAATGACGCACACGCCGCGTTCCCCTTGCATTTCCATCACGATGTCTAAAGTCTGCTGTCGCGTGGGCCCGTCCTGGTACCTGTGACGGGTTAACGGTTCAGGGGCCACCACAAGCACGTGGACTAGCCCGTCGCCCTTTTCAACCTCCTCAGCACTGACCTGGACCACGTCGGCATGGCCCAGCCCAGCGCACTCTAGTGTCGTGTTGTCGCACTCCAAGCGCATAAGCCAAGTGCCTTTATATTCCAACCCAGAGACGTAACATTTGACGTCACGTATCTGCTTGGCAGTGAGCCACTTGCCGTCGACTTTCGCGAGGTACAGATCAAACATCGCGCCTTCGCACCATTGCACGAGTCCCGTAGCAACGTACACTGCGTCCTTGAGCCGGATAAGCCTCTCGTTCTCCCCCACCTCGACCGAAGCCGTCGACTGCAGGTCGTGCGATAGTCCCCAGCGCACCTGGACCATTTTGCTTCTTGCCATTTGATGGTTGCGGACCCTTGCTCTTGCTCGCCATTTTGTGAAAGCTACAATTTTTTTTTAGTTTTCGGTAAAAAAATAAAAAAATACTTGAAGTAAGATAACTTGACTTTATGATGTACAATACAGATAGCTGGGTAACATGCTTGGTTTTTAAGCAAACACGCACTTGAAAAAAAAGTAAAGAATGCTGTTACGAATGAGGTCCCAGTGGCCGTTTCTGCAATCGCTCTTGCGATGTAAAAAATATTAGAAGTATCAGCATAAGATGATGGCACGCGGGGTGGCACCCATACAAAAAATGCCAATGTGCGGAAGGCGTCTTCGTTGTGTGCCCCAACACCCTGGTTGGTAATATGTTGAAACCAAATTCGGATTTACGAGTCTCGAGACACAGATATTCCTCTGAATTTATCTAGTAGAGTTAATGGTCTTGGATTTGATGAAGACCACATGCTTATCGTGAAGGCTGCTCCGACCGATTCAGGTGGAACATTATGTTTTAAAACCGTGCAGTTTCGAACCCGGATTCGTTGCGCGAACTCATCGTCAATGTAATTGGAGGGATGAGCGCGTCTGCACTTCAAGAGTCAGCTCTCGGTAGTAATGGCTTTACGGACGAGGATACTTTTCAGCAGGTTATGGAGGGTCTGGCTGTGAATATGTCGTCTACCTCCGGAGCTATGCCGCATTTGCCCTGCATCATCAACAAACGAGAATCGCCAAATGGGATTCTTTTTTTCATAAATGTTGAGGTGTATTGAGTTACTGGCCGTCTAATACCCCAAGTAAATGGGATTCTTGAGCCTATTCAGAACTTTGTGGTGACGTGGAAGCAGATCAATGAGGCAGATGAGAAGGAGGACCCCCCCCCCTAGCAGGAATCGGCTGACACCGATGGCTACATTGCGTTCACTCATGCTGGAGCCAGGTCGGACGCGAGACAAGAAGATCTGCGCGCCGTTAGTTGGGACGCGACAGACCAAAGGGGGTTTTTACTGTTGAAGTTGCTGTAGTGCATGTCCGACAGCTTTCCCTCCTCGTGTACGACACGTTGCATGTGGGAGTATGCGGTAGGAGAAAGAGAACAATGAAAGCATTCTGGTTTTGACTCCGGTTAAACGAAGTGACGCCAACTACTCGTTTGCTGTTCATCTGCAAGGCCACCTACGCAGCAGGATCCAGCCTGCACTCTGCTAGTGATCACTTCCACAGCAGTGTCTGCTAGGTTATGAGCCCAAAGACGGCTTGTGGACAGAACTAAAATGAGCAGTGATCCAAAGCAAGTGGCGTCGAGTCAAGGAGCGCAAAACGCGGGCTCGAATGAACACGTCTCAAGCTCGAACACACCCGAGCAGTCGACGATGGTACAAGCGGCATCGGGGTCGCCTGGACGACAGACTTCAGTGGCTTCGGTGGGAGCTGGTGGCCAGCCTGTGGTCATGGTGGGTGGAGTGCCCCAAGGGCAACCTGGTGGGCAGCTACCTGCTAATCCTGTGATACAAGTGCCCAAACCACTTGGCAGCAGCAAGCCACCCAAGTTCAATGATACCTTTGAAGTCTATCAGATGCGGCTCAAGTTGTACTTGGAGCAGAGGAATTCGTGGGGTGTGGTAACTGGAGAAGAGCTCCGTCATGAGACGGACCCAGTGTTGCAGCGCCATTTTGATGACCGCAATCGACTGGCCATGGAGACAATCATACGTGGTGTGAAGGGTGCAGATGCACAGAAAGTGTGCAACTTCGACACAGCGAAGGAGATGTGGAGACGTTGACCGCTGAGAAGACGCAGCGAGATTTCTCGTATGCGGTGCACCTCAAGCGCGAATTGTACACGCATTCGTACACACCGGGGAAGAAGATGGCGGACTACATTCAAGAGATGAACTCTCTTCGCCAGCGGCTACAGCACATGGGGCCAGGATTTCAGATCCATGATAATGAGATGTCTCAGTTGCTGCTGATGGGAGTTTGTGCGGTGCATCGGGAACTTGTGACACAGTTTGACTTCTCTTACCGGCAAGGAATGTGCCCAACCTTGCAACAAGTCAAGAACGCGTTGCTCTCTCGTGATGAAATGGAAAAGATGGCTACAGACTCAGCTGCAAACAGTGGAGCACCGAGTTGTGGCAGCTCGGTAGTGATGCAAATGGGCCAAAGTACGAGCCGGCAATCGAGTCAAGGCCCGCCTCCTGGACCTGGACCAGGGCCGTATGGACCTGTGCAGACCGCTAGAGCTGGCAAGCGTCGTGCAATTCGCTGCTATCACTGCCACAAGCTGGGCCATATGAGGAAGGATTGCTGGCACTACAAAAACAAGCAGTCAAAGGCCCAGCAAGCGAAGAGCAACACGCATGGTAAGGAGAAGAAGAAAAAGAAGGACAAAGGCGGAAATGGAGACAATGGTGGACCCAAGCAGAGCAGTGCACCGACTACTGGTGCTATGGGCTACATGCGGTTCGTAGCTGGAGTGGGTGAGAACGAGCAGAGCAGTAGCAGCAGTAGTTCGGAGAGTGAATCTTTCGTCGGCATGGCAATGAAGGCAGGTCGGCTCGGTACCAGTGGTGATTGGATGCTGGACTCGGGCACCACGTCGCATGTTTGCATTGAGCGCGACCTGTTCACGCGATTGAAGAAGTCCAAAGCAACATTCAAGGTGTGGGATGGTGGCATTACGCACGGAAGTATGTGCGGGTCTGTGGTGGTTACTGCCGTGGACGTGCTGAGCCAGAGCGAGCTGACACTAATGCTCGATAACGTGGAGTTTTCTCCTTCTGGTCCAGTGAATTTGCTCAGTCTTGGTCTCTTACTAAAATCAGGCTGGGTGTTGACCACTAGTCCTCCGAATGAGCTGCCTTGCAAAATGTTTTTGGCGCGTGATGGTAAATGCTTGGAGTTCATCTTTCATGGAGAACATTACTGGCTGAACAATGGAACTTTTGGCGAGAACAATGCGGTGGTGATGTCGAAGGTGAACGCAGATGCAAGTCCGCTGATGCGTTGGCATGAGCGTCTGGCTCATCTCAATGAAGCATCGCTAAAGTACATGGCGAAGCATGATGTGGTCAAGGGTATGGACATCTCGTCGGATCAACTGAGAATGAAGCTGAAATGCTTGAGTTGCATGTCTGCCAAGAGGCGAAGAATGACGTTTGGCGATGCTACAGATAAGCGCACTACGGTGAGCTTCGAGCGGCTGACGTCGGATGTGTGTGATATGGGCAGATATTTGCCGGGTCTCGGGATGACACGATACTTCCAGTTG
The DNA here is from genome assembly GCA_024211575.1 of Phytophthora melonis. Classification (NCBI taxonomy): domain Eukaryota; phylum Oomycota; class Peronosporomycetes; order Peronosporales; family Peronosporaceae; genus Phytophthora; species Phytophthora melonis. The sequence goes on from JAMXKT010000068.1 coordinate 952,893, forward strand.
ATTCACGACGAGGGCTCACGCTACGTGTGGTGTTATGTCCTGAGGCACAAAAGTGAAGCTGCTGGCAACACACTACGGCTGATCGGGGGAATAGTTGCTGATGGCAAACGAATCGCCCGGTTCACGAGCGACGGAGGGGGAGAGTATATGAGTAATGAACTGGCTGCGTTCTTGAACAAGCATTATATCGAGTTCATTCCCACTCGCCCGTACACTCCGCAAGAAAACTGTCTCGTCGAGAAGATGAATGGAGTTCTCGTGAACAAGATGCGCGCAGTGATGCATGCTGCTAATTTGCCGAATGTGTTGTGGACTGAGGTCCTTCCGTACGTGGTCGAGGTGGACAACTTGTCACCGACCAAAGCACTGAAGGGAATGACGCCCACGGAGAAGTTGACTGGCCTTAAACCTGACATCAGCACATTGAAAGTTTGTGGATGTGTGGGTTATGTATTTGTACCAAAGGAGAAACGAAAGAACAAGCTGTCAGCGAAAGCTGAACCTGCGTTGTTCCTCGGGCTTCCAAAGACTAAGCATGGCTACCGACTGTTGCATCTGCGAACTGGGAAGATGGTGGAGTCCCGCGACGTCAAGTTCCGTGAGGATGTGACGGTCGAGCGCACGTATATCAATGCGCTGCTAAAGGGAAGGCAACACTATTATCCACAGATTCCGTTTGTTCCGCTACCGGTGGAATATGTAGCAGAGCAAACCGTGCGTGCCATTGCTGGTGATCTGGTACGTCGGGCCGTCAATGAAGTTGAAAGTGGAGATCACGTGCAGCAAAGACATCCGAGCACTGCAGAACAACAAGAGCGTGCTGCGGATGTTGAGCTTTCGCCAGGAGGAGAACATGCGCAAGAAGCACATCCTGCTGACCAGCAGGAGCGCCATGCTGACGCTGCAGATTCGGTGGGAGGAGAGCATGAATCCCAAGCTGATAGTAGTGGTTCGGTGGGAGCCGAAGACACAGAAGGCAATGATTCAGAAGCGGATGAAGCCTACGTGAGTCCGATGCCGACTGCCGATGATCTTAGGCCGTGGAGTGAGAGACACAAAGAGACACGTCCTCGTGCAGGAAGTCAACCAAGGCGCAGCTCTAAGCGACAGCGCGGGTTGCGACGATCACAACGAAAACGGCAAGCTAATGTACGCCTATTCGACTACGTTATGGCTTCACTTGAGGCACTCGAATACTGTGCAGGAAATCCGAGTTCGGTTGAAGCTGCGTTGAACTCTCCGTTGAGCGACAAATGGTGGGAAGCAATGCAATTGGAGATGGACGCACACAATGTGAATGGCACCTGGAGATTAGTGGACAGGCCGAAGCAACCATGCAACATATTGAAGTCTACGTGGGTGCTGAGACCGAAACTTGATGAAACTGGAAAAGTGCAGCGACTCAAGGCTCGATTGGCTGTGAAAGGCTGCGGACAGAAGTACGGTGTCGATTACATGGATACATACTCTCCAGTCGTGCGAATCGAAACAGTGAGACTGCTACTGATTCTCGCATTTCAGGAGGACCTGGACTGCTACCACGTTGACTTCATCACGGCATTCTTGAACGGAGTGCTGCGTGGTGCTAGTATATTCATGGAGCAGCCAGACTACTTTCACGATGGCACGGATCGAGTGTGCGAGCTCTTGAAAGGATTATACGGTCTGAAACAAGCATCCAGACTCTGGTATCAAACGCTACATGAATTTTTGCTGGAGATCGGCTTCACGCAGTGTGACTTTGATGTGGGTTTGTACCAGAGATGGAAAGACGGACGTGTGGTGTACCTGACGGTGTATGTCGACGACTTACTAATTGCCGGCAAGACGCAGGACATCGAAGAAGTGATTGAGGAGTTGAGTGGCAAGTTCGCACTCAAGAACCTGAGTCGAGTCAAGCACATCCTTTCCATGGAAGTGAACTATATTCCTGGTAAAGTGTTGTGTATTTCCCAGACGGCCTACATTGATCGAATACTGGAGCGCTTTGGCATGAACGATGCTCATCCAGTGGGCTCGCCGTTGATGCAGAATGAACAATTACCTCCGGTGGAGACCGACGAGAGTAAAATCAATGACCCGAACATCCCGTTCCGAGAGTTGGTGGGCGCATTACAATATTTGGTGAGCTGCACGCGGCCTGACTTGGCTAACGCAGTGCGCAGTCTCTCTAAGTACTGCAGCGCGTACACCAAGGAGAACTACCAGTGTGCAAAGCGTGTCCTGCGCTACCTTCGCGGAACGCGGACGTATGGCCTGGTGTACCGGAAAGGAAGTGAAGTGCAACCGCTGCAGATTGATGCATTTTGCGATGCTGACCACGCTAATTGTCCGGATACGAGTCGGTCAGTTACCGGCTATCTACTGCGATTGAATGGGTGTCCATTCATGTTCAAGAGTAAGCAGCAAGACAAGGTGACCACTGCCACATGCGGTTCCGAGCTTTTAGCTGCGAGCATGTGTGTTGAGGACTTAATCTGGGCACGGAAATTGATGAAAGAGATTCGCGGTGAGACACTACCGTGTTCTACCTTGTACATGGACAACCAAAGTACTATCAAGGTGGTCTCGGAGCCTGGCAACTACAAGAAAATGAAGCGATTCGCGAAGAAGAGTCGTCAAATCGCCGAGTTCGTGGAGAGCGGCAAGATCGATGTACAGTATATCCCGAGTGGGGACAACGTTGCCGATATCTTTACGAAGGCGTTGGGACCTCATCGGTTCCAGAGTCTGCGTCAAGCGCTGAACGTCGAGGACGTGTCGGCAGCAATCCCGGTCCAGCAATGAATGAGGTGGGAGTAGCAGGAATCGGCTGACACCGATGGCTACATTGCGTTCACTCATGCTGGAGCCAGGTCGGACGCGAGACAAGAAGATCTGCGCGCCGTTAGTTGGGACGCGACAGACCAAAGGGGGTTTTTACTGTTGAAGTTGCTGTAGTGCATGTCCGACAGCTTTCCCTCCTCGTGTACGACACGTTGCATGTGGGAGTATGCGGTAGGAGAAAGAGAACAATGAAAGCATTCTGGTTTTGACTCCGGTTAAACGAAGTGACGCCAACTACTCGTTTGCTGTTCATCTGCAAGGCCACCTACGCAGCAGGATCCAGCCTGCACTCTGCTAGTGATCACTTCCACAGCAGTGTCTGCTATTTTGCCCTGCATCATCAACAAACGAGAATCGCCAAATGGGATTCTTTTTTTCATAAATGTTGAGGTGTATTGAGTTACTGGCCGTCTAATACCCCAAGTAAATGGGATTCTTGAGCCTATTCAGAACTTTGTGGTGACGTGGAAGCAGATCAATGAGGCAGATGAGAAGGAGGACCCCCCCCCAACCAAGCAGGACGAACACTCAAGTCACATATCACGTCGTATTTGGAGGGTGGGCCTACGCTGCGAGCGTGACGCTCGGCCTATTAGTTAGAGAGCCTTTGTAGAGAATCCTACTGCCTGTGCTCCCAGGGTTCGAGATAGTAAGGGGTGCTCGCACTGAACCTTCGTGATTCGCTCCAGATGGACAGTGCGCTGCACTTCACGTCGACGACTATGTCGTTCTTGAATTCCGAGGCAACAAGTGTAAATATGCGTAAAATAAAATAAAAAAGTATTTATATGGTACCATATAAATTACCCGCAGACATCTAAGTAAGAAAGCTAAATAAGCTGCAGTTGAAGTGCACTATTTTTTATTTCTTACCTTCACCACTTGGTTTTACTATACTGGACCCGTAATGAATCATTACCAGAATTCCAAAAAAAAATGCCGAAGCAACTCAAACCTGAAAACTACCATGACGCTGCGTCAATGGACCGAGGAGCTGGACGAGCTCCTGCTGGACGTGGCCGGCCGCTTCGCCACTTGGTCCGAGCGAGCGCAGGAGTTCGTCAATGTCCTCGAGCGTCGCGACTTCACGCGGGCACCCAGTCCGCCCTTCACAGCGCAAGAGATGCAGAGCCACTTCAAGGAGCTCTGCGAGTTCGTTCCGATTGAAGTTTCCAGCAGCCGCGCCGTGTCCTGGAGCGCCAAGCGGGTTGAGCTGCTGTTCGCAGTCAACAGGAACACACCGGGCGAGTCGTACGAGGTCAAGACGGTGCTGTTCAACCACGCAATCAAGGAAAAAGGGTGGACGTTCAAGGCGTCGCTGGAACAAGTCAAGAAGAAGCTCCTGGCGGCTACGAATAGGAGGGGGTTGAATGCTACGGTTCTGTCGATACTGCCGGTGCAGCCTAGGGTGGCGCAGACCGTGGAGGCCAACCCCATCAGTACGAAGCGCACGAGACAACAGATCGACGCTCGTGACCAGAACCCCAAGCAGCAGAAAGTTGGGACCGGCGTTGCTGTTGCACGCGCTGCTCATTCAAGTGTTGCTGCAAGCAGTAATATTGCTACTGCTGCAGTGGCGGTTGGTGGTGGTAATTTTCTGGGTGAGAGCGAGGAGGAGGACCTCAGTCTCTCCATGGACGATGTCAGCGGTGCTGAGAGCGATAAAGAGAACGAGGGCGGTTGTAATGGCAACAATGCTGCGCACGGGAGAAAAGGTGGAGCTACTGGTGCTACTTGCGTTGTGACCGGTACGGTTCATTCTGGTGCTATCAGCTTAAAGTCTGCTCCTACTGCCGCCATGACTTCGCATCATGGTGACGACGAAGGTGGTTCAGACGAGCTTTCAAATGATGGAACATCCGACGGTACCCAGGAGCAGGAAACGTCCGCTGATGCTGAGAAGGCTGCGCGTGCGAGTCATGCAAAAACTGGAGATAGCGCCGGGACCGATGTTCCGACGGAAAGGGACGGTGATGTCGTGGGGGTCCGGGGCTTCTGGATTGGGCAATATGGCTGATTACCTGCGCTCGCTGGTGAACAACAAGCTGATGAGCGACGTGGCATTCCTAGGTATGCTTTTATTTTCTATGTGAGGGTCCGAGAATGGAATTGACTGGGTTGTACCTTTTGTCAGTTGAAGGAAGTGAGGTGTTTGCCCACAGGTGCATTTGCATGCGCTGCGACTACTTCAAGATCACTCTTGCTGAGGAGGTAAAGTAAAATGTTACCCAATGCATCTAGTCGACGGAAATACTGACAAAATCTACGGAAACTGCAGATCGTCAACAGTAACGTTGGCCGCGTGGAGATCTCGGGAGTTAGCAGAAGGGCCTTCTTGTCCGTGCTCGAGTATATCTACACAGACTCTCTCGACGTCTCTGAAGACATGGTTATGGAAATGTTTACGACCGCAGACCGGGTAACTTTCTTGAGACAGTGATGCGATAACTGAAGTACCCGTACTAATAACGTTATGAGTTTTTGGTGTTGCACAGTTTGGCATCGAAACTCTCAAGCAGCACTGCTCGCGGCGATTGATGAAGTCGGTGGGGGTCCACAACGTTGCGGATGTTTTGCTGATAGCCGACGAACTCGGCCATGCATCACTTCGAGACGAGTGTTTCGCCTACACGCTTCGCAATCTGGAAGCTGTGTCGAAAACGAAGTCCTTCCAGGAGATGGCGCACAGGAACCCCAACATGATGGTGAAGATTGTGCAGGAACTGTCGGCTCGTACCTGAGCGGCGTAGTACACTGTAGGCTGCCAGCTTTAAATTTTGGCCGGAGAGAGCTCTGGCAGGCTGAACAGCTCCACGCACCGAATCTGGAATCATTCAATGAGTATTATTACTGGGACAAAAGTTGCACGAACACACATCATAATTCATCAACATCCGTCCCACCAAGCTCACCACGTATCATTAGAAGACGCTCATCAACCGTCTTGAGCAAAATTTCACAAGAGCACGCTATCACTCGCCAACACAATGCATCAACGACTGCGTCCTCGCGACTGTTTCAAGGGTGTACAGCAGGTAGGAAAAGCATTCGCCTCGCAGCAACCCATCGTCGTGATGAGCAGCTACCAAAATATCTCCAGGACGTCGTTGTCGATATCCACAAACGCCTTCAGAATCCGAGAACACTGTGCTGTACAGCACGACGCGTCCATAGCACGCTGCAACCTTGAAGAAGACGAATAAAACTAAGCAATGTGAACGAAGGACGCCATCTTCTGCGCAACCCACACCATAAGTTCCGGGTTGCTGCGCGCCATTTCCATGAACCCATGCGTTTCCGAGACGGCAGTGGGATAGCGAAGTATGTAGGACAAGCATTCGTCCCGTAGCGATTCATCGTCGTGCTCAGCAGCTACCAGCAATTTTTCCGCAGCGTCTTCGACGCCGATCGACGCCATCAGACTTTGAGAGCATACGACTTTAAGGCTATCAATTCCATACTGTACACGCACAACAAAACAATGGATCAAACAGTGAAAAAAAAATCGTCAGCGTGGAAGTATAACTTACACGGCTTGCTGCGACAAATAGCTCCAGTACGTCATCCTCCGAGACGTCGACGCAGTCTGTGTACACATAATGCATCATGGTGAGGAACGTCTTCCGACTCACGTCCGTGATCTCGATATCCTGCGAGTTGCCGTCCTACAGTTGCATGTACACACACGTGGCCGATGTCAGTCCTGCCAGTCTTTCATTCAAGCATACATCCAAAACAAAATTCCAACCTTTCTCTGCTCGGAAAATAACGCATGAAGCTTGCTGTAGCGCGCACAGATACTCCTGTGCGCGAATATCTGGGTCCCCTCAACTGCAGTAGCACGCACGCACGCACATCCACAAGATGAGTAAAACTCACCCCATCCAATGGCAAAAAAGCTCCTCTTACCCAGGAAGGTAACGTCGCTAAACAACTGGGGGTTGTTAAACATCGAGCGCACGTGGGTTGCTATGTTGTTCGTTGGGGGGGCTACCATCTCACCAGTCTTCGTCTCTTCCTCGCACCTCGCGACTTCAGTTTTGCCATCGTTCTCCAGGTCGCTCTCGATGCTCTCCAAATCATTGTCGTTAGTGACATTACGAGACTTTCGGCGCTTGGGGCTCAGCTCAGAACTGCTCATTCTTGATGCCCGTTTCTCGCCAGGTTGTGATACGATACCGAGCTCGCCGTCGTGCGTCATCGAATCCTGCTGGGGGCTTTTCTTCGCTGTGTTCCTAGCCAACTGCTTGAGCTTGAACTCGACTTGATCTTGCGTAGCCACTTTCCAACCGTTGAGCTTCGCAGCTCGGTTGAAGAGCACCGTCTTGGCTTCCAGAGACTCCCCGCTTGCGTTCCCAGCAATAGTCGTGAGCAATTGAGTATGGCACGCGGACCAGCGCAGAAGACAGGCATCCGAGGGGACAGAGGGGACAGTTTGGCACAGCTCCTGGAAGCGAGAACGCATCGCAGCCGCTGGGATAATCTCTTGAGTGGACGATCTTCTTGCCTTCAACGCGCTGTTGAACTGGTGCGTCCTCACGGGCCACGTGTTGTAGGTGCCAGCAACAACCAGTAGTAGGTCGTCCAGTTCGTCAGTCCACTGCGGCGTCGCCATGCTGTTCCAGATCGAAATCTCCGTGTGGACATATGATAGAGCGCGCGTTCTAACCGTCGGGTCCGAGCCGGCAAAACAAACGTTGTTAGTAGTACTACGAAAGCCACTTCCCACTTATACCGGTTGACTAACTAACATGTAAATTTCATTACACCCAAATTGATCGATCTTGCTGCTTGCGTAAAGCTCCAACCGAATTGGCCATCGCAGAAGACGTAGCAGCAGTTGCCGTGGCGGTGGCAACAACCGTATTCGCAGCGATAGCAACTGAGGCTCGTTGGCTTGAAGTCAACGAGTCATCCAACGCCATTAGCACTTCCTGCATGGACGGACGCTCGGCTGGTGAGTCGTGGAAGCAGTTCTGCATCAGCGTCTGCAAGGAAGTCGGAAGCTCCTTCGGCACGGGAAGACGCTCACCACGCAGGACGTGCATCATGGCCTCGACAGGGGTCAGAGCTGCATACGGTGCTGAGCTCGTGTAGGTTTCCCACATTAATACACCAAACATGTACACATCCGAGTCGTACGAGAATGCGTGGGGTGGCTGTAATGACTCAGGCGCCATGTACTTGACAGGACCGACAGCGTCCTTCATGAGCATTCCAGCTGTCTCCGACTTCACGCGGCGACAGAGCCCAAAGTCGCAGATTCGAACGTGTTTGCCTTGATCCACGAGGCAGTTGCGTGCAGCGAGGTCGCGGTGGATGAAGCCACCTTCGTGGATATTGAGCAGTCCAGCAGCAGCGTCCTTGAGCATCCCAGTACGCTCGTCAATGGTCAGCTTAGACTTGTCCGATCCACGCAGATTATCTTCCAGACTGCCGTACGGAAGATACTTCGTAACTAATGCCAGCGGGAACTTTGTGTCTGTTGATGCCCCCACAAAGGGCACAATGCACGGGTGATGGCCAAACATATTCAACATCGCGGCCTCGTGCTGGAACTCGCGCACGATCTGGGAGGTCGTCTCACCAAATTCGCTAGCTCGAATCGTTTTCACAACCACATCCTGACCATCCAGGGATGCGCGGTACGCGTCGCCAAAGTATCCCTGGCCTACCAGCTCCTTCATCTCCAAAGAACGGAACGGGATTTCGCGATAGGTCTGCTCCATCACATCCATCCAGCCCTCGAGAACGTCAGCTTCCAACTCGCTCGGGTCCATTGCGCGGGAACCCACCAACACGAACGAGTTCAGCACAGCGACAGACGATCCGACCGTGATACGGGCCTTGAACAGCACGCGCCCAAACGCTGCGCCTTCCGTACACACCACGTCGTAATCGACGTTGGAGATCTCTCCTTCCCATGCGAAACCTTGAGTGGCGCCGTTCAGTACCTGAAAACCATTCGGCACTTCTAAGGTCACGTGCACCAGTGCACCACGACGAACATTCAGCTTCGTTTCAAGCGAGAGCCTCCGCGATTCAGGACGGTCACTCCGAGCTATCTCTTGCATTTCATCGCGTTGGCTCAAAAGAAATGCCCAAACCGTAAACTGGAACGGTTTTGGAGAAGGGGAGACGCTCGGTGGTGCAAAGGCGCTGAAGTTCACGCGGTCCCGGTGGCCAGGTACACCTTTAAATTCGGACTTCGCATCCAAACCACCTTCTTCCGCAGCTAGTTGCGAGGCAGAGCGGCGAGGTGGCGGAACCGCGGCCATCTGAATAGAGCGGTACACGTTCTGGAACTTGTCCGTCGGGAACTCCGCGTCATGGACGCTGTTTGTCGGAGATAGGTGGTCATAGTCGTGATCCTTGTCGCCAAACGACTCGCGCCCAATGCCGCTTCTAGGAGAACCAACCGGCGAAAAACTATCGTAGTCGGGCTGCTCCGATGGGCCTCGATAAATTGGACTTGGGTCCAGCGCGGTAATGTACTGGGGCGGGCTTCCTGTGTAGCTGAGCGGTGCGTACGCCCGCATATTTGTCACGTCGTCTTCTTCGTAGGAACGCGTAATGTTTCCGTAACCTTGAATCTCCATATCGCTAATGTCGTGGGCAGAGGCGGCTTGCGCAATACTCACGGGTCGTTTATCCTCTCGTTCATCGTCTTCAATCCTGTCTGGACGGTCAGATACATCGCTGGTAGACCGAACTTGGTGGTCGGACAGAGTGCTTGGTCGGCCCCGAGCACGAGACGACAGCGCCCGTTTCCGCGGATCTCCACTGGGTTGTGCCACAGGTGCACGCCTTGTCTGAGCTGGTGCAGGAGGAGCCATTGCAGGAGCCACTGGTACAGGAGAAGCCATTGGAGCTGGGGTCGGCGTTGTGCTATGACGAGAAGCAGTCGCTTTTGCAACGTCTGACGAAGACAAGTGCCTCCGAGCCGCTTCATGCGTAGCCTCCGGTACGTGATAAGCTTCATCAGCCGCTTGCTCAATTTCTCGGGCGTATCTGTCACGTTCTTTAGCTTCAATATACCTCTCCATGAGATCGTTGGTATCTCCTTGGCGTTCGCCGATCTTTTCGCGTGCAGCGCGGAGTTTCAGCTCATATTTCTGCACTTTCCTTTCATAGCGTCTCTGCTTCCACTCGGCACGCTTCTGGCGGAAACGAACAGGCTTTGATCCCTTTGGTTCTTCCTCGTCCTCGTGATAAGCATCTTGATGCGATTCATCTCCATCGCGTATTTCAGATAAGCGCCGATGAACAGTCTGTCGATCACGTATCAAATCGCGGGTCGTATAGCCTTCACCTTCCTTGTCCTCCAGCCACGGAGTTCTGTCTTCGTCGTCATCTTCACTGGAATCTGAGTCGCTTCGAGTTAAACCTCCACGCCAAGAATCCTGTCGAGAATGATGACCAGCCGGTTCCGATATACTTTTCTGGAATGAATCATGACGGTGATGGCCATGACTTCCTTCGTCGAGCAAGGTTGATCGTTCCCATTGTCCATCGTCACTGCCCCAGCGCGGGCGCTGAGAAGGAAGAGGTGGCGCCGACGGGGTCAAATCGAGCGCCTCATACATACTTTTGTGCGCGGGCTCCTTCACGGCAGTATCATCTTCATCGTCCGCGACTCTGGCTGCAACAGGGACGGCAACCGCGTACACATCATCGAAGCTGTTTCGCCGACGCATTTCCCTTCTGCCCTTACCTCGAGACTTTCTCCTCCTCTCGTCCACGCCAGGCCAGCGCCAATCTTGCCAGTCAGGCCAATTCTGAAGCCAACGCTCGCGCCAATCAGCACCCCAAGGTGGGAATGCTCCATTGAACGGAGGGAATGGTGGCGGCCCACGCATATCGGGCCGCATTTGGTCAAGTCGCGGACCACCTCGTCCACCACCTCGACCCCATCCGAATCCTCCTCGGTCAGCGTTGCTTCCCCTCCCTCCTCCACGCCCCCAACCACCACGTCGCCCACTATCACTCTCACCGCGGCCTTGTTCACTGTCAAACTTGCCTTTTGAACCTCCGATGATAACCTTGCAGCAGCCTATCTCCACTTCTCGTTTATGGTGACGGTTGTCAGCATCATCTCGGAATGCACGCTCCACATCAGGAACCGGCGGCATCGGAGGCGCCATCCTCGGCGGCACGTAGGGATACTCCGCTCCATCGAAACTCGCTGGTTCTCGCTTCATCTCCGTCCTCCCCACTCTACAACGCGAAACATTCGATTCACTGGCACTCCGTCCATCCCGGTACAAACCCCGAGCCACCGCTTCCGCCGACGGTTTCCCCATCGTTCCATAGTCATTGGCCCCCCTCGACACAATGCGTCTCTCCTGCCCTCGTCTTGCATCTCCGAGTGGCTCACGATCTGTCGTCGTCTGCTCTCTCGCCTCGTCCCTCTCACTGCTCGAAAACAACACGCCCGACACGATCTTCGACACGAACAGCAGTCCTCGAGCCGACGTGACTCCAATCTGATGGGCCAAAAAGGCAAAGGCCAGCGCCGTCAGCACCTGAGCAGCCGTAGTGCCCGACACCACGAGGCTCATATCCGACAAGCCCGCGTCCTTGGGCAGCACTTGAGCAACACTCACCACCCACGTGACCAACGGCACGATACTGAACACCAGGTTAAGGATCCACTTGAACACGAGGAAGTAGAGCATGGATAGCAGCATGGCGGGCAGCGTCACCTCCCCCAGCACCGGCTCAGAGCCTTGTTGGGTGTCTAAACGTCTCCTAATTGAGGGTACGAGCTCGCCTTCCTCCGCTACAAGCGAGTTAATCGCCATCTCCGCCTTCCACAGGATGCGCGTGAACTTGCGAGCAAACTGCGACGACCCCACGAGCAGGCAGCCGACGACCAGCAGCAGCGCGGAGCCCGTGACGACGAAGAAGCCGCTCAAGACGAGCGCGAAGGCCAGCGACGCCACATGGAAGCTCAGCGTGCGCAGGACGGAGGCCGCGATGCCGCGGCGGTCCCCCGACATCACCCGCGCCTTGGAGCGCGCCTCGGCGTGGACGCGGGCGGGCGTGGGGCAGGACACGGTGGAGCGGGCGCTAGGCGGCGAGGTAGCTCCGCCGCTTCCTTTCGAAAATATGACGAGCGTAGTTTTTGTTGAGTGTAAAACTTTGGTGTATACAAATTGTAGGATAAAGAGATGGGAATAGATACCCCGTGGAAAAGGATGAGGTAGTTAGTCAGTCTTAGCTTTTTTTGACTTGGGGGTTGTATGTGAAGCGGTTGTGAGAGTTGGTAGTGGATACATTCATTCCTGATGGACATCGAGATGCAAAAGGGCAACTCCGATACCGGGCAGCGGGTAGCGTTGCTGCTCAAAGGGGTACTTAAGTAAGGAAGACGGTGGAACATTGCGGGGTGAGGAGGAGGAAGAAGCTAAAGTAGCAGACACACAGGTGAATTGTCCAGTCACCACACCACCACATCGATTGAAGGGCATGTGCCAGAATCCTGCTTGCACGAAGATAGCCCAAGGAAGTACGAAGCACGGAAGTCGCAGACCGTGCTCGGAACCAGGTTGTACGAAATACGCGACGGCAAAGGGCAAGTGCGTCAAGCACGGTGGAGTCAAGGAATGCTCACAGCCTGACTGTCTGGCAAATGCCTACAGAAGAGGGGAGTGCTGTGAGCATGGCGGTAAAAGCCTTTGCACGGACCCCAATTGCACCAGCTACATGTACGCAAAGTCAAACGGCTAGTGCCACAGACACAGGTGACAAGCGCTGCTCTTTACTCTGGTTGCCCGAATTGGTTCTACCCACCTTTAGCTTGAATCAGGACTTGCCTTTTGCTACATCCTTTTTTGCTGGTGTTGTTGCAAAGTCGAGCTGAATCTTGGCCACTTTTGCTTTCTCCAAGATCTACCGGTGTGCTCAACTCAACAGTGGGTGTCGTGAGCAGGCTGACGTCTCAATAAAGATCAACTTACAAGTACCGAGATCGTTCGCAAGTATTAAATACTTCAATTCTTTCCAAGGTTTGTTGATGAAGTATCAAGTGCGTGCTCTTTGCCTGAGTGTAATACGGGAGATTTTTATCGTTAAAAGAAAATGTGTATTCGCGATAACATACTCGAAGCTGCAATGCTCGCGCTACACGACCTCTGTCGCACATGGATGAGGTGGTGACACTCCCACCGCGTCTTGCCTCGCTCGGCTTGAACAGCATCAACTGTTCTCACCGGCATAAATAATGATCTTCGGCTTGCGAGGGAGCGCCACATCACCTGGATATAACTTACGGACTTGGGCAGGAGAAGGGTGGGTGTAGGGACGCGCGGACGCGAGCGACCTAAACCCTGCAGGCACATGAGAGCGGATGCAGTCAGTCCAGTTCGTGCACGAGATCCTCCACCTTGCGGTCTTGCAGCACCGTGAGACCCTCAGCCACCTGAAAGTACACGTGCACGTGAAAAATATCGATGGATCGCTCCGGGTTGTCATCGTAGTTCCACCTCTCCACATGGGGCGCGTTGGCATCGATCCAGTTCTCCACGTACTGCTTCACCTGCTCGTGGTTCAGGTCCTTGACGTGCCACAGCGTCCAGTGCTCGATGCCTGCAGGGGTGTCATAGGGAAACATGTTGGGCTCCAGGAACGCAGTCCTGCCCTTCAAAGTGGTGGCAAAGATATGTTCCTCAGCAGTGCCGTACTTCTCGGCGATCTCGTCAAGGTGGTCCCACTTGCGCTCCTTGCACTCGTCGGTCCGACTCCAGTACTCAATGTAGAGCGTGCGGCGGCTGCGTCGGCGCGGCGACTCGCTGCTACATTCAACATCGGCAGCGGAATCCATTGCAACACATCCAGAGGCATAGACCTCATCAGCATAGCCACCATCACGAGACACCTCAGGCTGGTACGGCTCCTCGTCCTCCTCAATGTCAGTAGGGAGGTAGTCGCTGTCAGCCTCGGCGGGCGTCAGCTCCGTCTTGGTTTTCTTGGTCACTTGATGCTGCTCCCCGTCTGCCTCTTCGTCGGCTTTGCGCTTGAGCGGCTGGGAGCTGCTCACAGGATGCGCAAGAGCCTCATTAATATCAACGGAACCCGAGGCCGCACGCAGGGCACGCATACCGTCCTGAGCCTGCTCCTGTTCATCACCTGATTCCGCGTCGCTACGAGTCTGTAAACAATAAATAATACCCATTAGAACATCATCCTCACTTTTTAATAAATAGCCAACTAAATTTACTCACCTTGTTGCTGGAGGTGGACGACTCCTTGTCCGTGTTGCAGCTGCGGCTGAAGTCCACGTCCGAGATGGAGGACGGCGAGGTGCAGAACGCACGCGGCGAGTCCATCCGCTTCTCGGTGTGGGGGGTGGCGGGCTCGACGCTGACTTCTGCGGGGCACGGCATCGTCTCTCTGGGGGTTTTCTCTACGGGAGTTTCTTCTACGAGACACAGACCTGCGTCTGTGGCTGCGCTCTTGGCTGAGATCTGTTCCTGTGGGCGTCAAAACACGCGCTGAGAAGAGGCTCTGCGCGTCGCTCTGTGCGCTCTGCTTGTCGTTTTCAATAATGAGAAAAATAGGGGGCCAGTCGCCTGCCCGTGGGGTTTTTCCAGATCGCTTCAAGTGACTTGGTTTCAGTATGTAAATTAGATATCGCCCCTCCCCACGCGAGAAGTAACATGATGTGGCCCACATGGTTCTCTGAGTGGGCGACACCATGTTACTTCAGCCTACTATAAGCGTTTTGACTGGTGCGTAGCGCCACCATAGAAACTCTTGGTGCGGCCTACTTCCACTACCTTCGAGCATCAGCATGGGCAAGCGCGCTCCCGCCGTCCCCGTCTCCGAGACGGAGAAGCTGCTGGCCGAGGAGGTCTTCCAGACCAAGCCGCTGCAGTCCAAGAAGAACAAGCGCAAGGCCAGGGCCAAGGCCAACAAGCAGGAGCAGCAGGGCCCCAAGCTCAAGGCCGCGTGGGTGGACGACGACGACGACGACGTCGAAGTGAGTCTTGAGGACCACTCGCACCTGCGCAAGCTCCGCAAGACGGAGAACGACGACGTCGTGGACGGCAAGGAGCTGCACCGCCGCCTCAAGACCTTGTACGTTGCCTGCAATATGTTTTATTACGATGTATCAATGTTCTTACTCATCATATTTTATTGTTTTTCTGTAGCCGCAATGGATCGCTCGGTTCCGTGTCGTGGGCTGACCCGAAGAACTTCTTGGGCGACCGCCAGGCCGACTCGGACGACAGCGACAATGAAGAGGAGGCCGAGCTCATCCGCAGCACGGGCAAGATGCTCGAGGACTCGGGCGAGCTGCTGCCGCAGACGACGCTGGACATGGTGCGCATGAAGGACGCCAACCAGCACTCGCCGTCCAATGCCGTGATCCAGTCGGTACAGTTCCACCAGAACGGCCAGCTGCTACTGACCGCGGGTCTGGACAAGACGCTGCACCTCTTCCAGGTGGACGGCAGCAACAACGCCAACATCGAGAACGTGTTCGTGAAGGACCTGCCCATTATGGACGCCAAGTTTACGATGGGTGGACAGCGCGCATTGCTGACGGGGCCACGTCAGTACTTCTTCTCGTACGATATCGAGGCTGGAAAGATCACCAAGATCCCTGGACTCTATGGGCGCAAGGAGAGGAAGCGCGAGAAGTTCGTGGTCTCGGACGACGGCGAGACGATTGTGTTCATTGGAAGCAACGGCTACATGGATGTGGTGTCGGCCAAGTCGTACGAGTCGATCGGAACGCTCAAGATGAACGGACACGCCCACTCGGCGACGTTCTGCGAGAACGACCGCTACTTGCTCAGCACAGGATCAGACGGACAGGTTTACAAGTGGGACATGCGCACCCGGCGGTGCGTGTTCGTGCACGACGATGAAGGCAGTTTGGGCAACCACGCCCTGGCCGCCGGTGGCAAGTTCTACGCGGCGGGATCCAAGAGCGGTGTGGTCAACATCTACGACAACGATGGCATGACTGCCAAGCCCAAGCCGCGCAAGGCGCTGATGCACCTCACCACCCAGGTTGACCACCTTAAGTTCAACTCCACGTCGGAGATTCTGGCGATGGCTTCGTCGGATATCAAGGACTCGCTGAAGATGGTGCACATGCCGTCGCTCACGGTTTTCGCCAACTGGCCGACGGCACACACACCGCTGCACTACGTGTCGGCGATGGACTTCAGTCCGAACAGCGGCTATTTCGCGGTCGGTAATGCTCGAGGGCGTGTGTTGCTGTACCGACTGACCCACTACAAGTCCACATAAGTGGGAACCCAGCCAAACACACAAGCGCACCGCGGTTCCCATAATTGTTCGAGGTTGCTGCTGGGACGTTTCTAGGACAGAGGCTTTGGTATATAATAGAGATCGACTGCTCGTTGCATACTTCGTTATGCTCTCCTTATTTGGCCAGAGCCTTGATGGGCCGGGTTGTACGTCAGGGTGAGCTTTTTGGCCGTAGTAATGAGCGAGTCCAGAGCCTTATCAACCCCTTGCTCAGCAGCATCTGAAAACATATCAACGAAAAACTTATCAGATCTTGACAATAAATAAATGCAAGATCGTGCCGAACATGAACGTACACGGACGTTTTTCCCACGTGCTGGAGACTTGGTGGCTCAACTGGGTCAGTGCATCATCAACTCCTTGGGAACCTGCAATGAATGTCATGAGAGCAACCTTAGTGGTGCTACCTTTCAACGCCACTTATCCCCGTCGGAATGTTTACCTTTGTGTTTGTACTGATCACCACGTACACTCATGTTATACCGAGGCGGAGAAGATGGTTGGTCTTTTCTGGACGGAAGTGAACGTCGGGGACGTTGCCGTTGCTGCAATGATACAATGAGTAACCTTAGTAACCTGAAAAATGGGTTTTGTTGTTCGTCAAAAACTTACCAAGAAGGTTTGCGTTGGCTGCTGAGAATGGGCTGAAAACAGCTCCGAGTCATCGTGGGATGTGAGCGGATGCTCAAGCTGATAGCGCAAAGCGTTGACTGCCATTCTCGTGTTCATTGTTGGAAGATCCTGCAGCGCCATATTCGATAAAGTTAGCAAGGCCGCCCCACGCTCTACATGTGTAGCCAACACTTAATCGCTTACTCGTGCGTCGGCTGCAAGCGATCGTGTGATCATACATGCTGGAACAGCCGGAAGCTAAGCACAGCATATACGGCCAGTTAAAGTACTGAAAGGAGCATTGGTCGAGCAGCAAGCAATACCTCAATTGATGACCCTACACCGTTCAAAACGTCTTCAATCCCCACACCCGTCAGGAAAGTGGAGTCATTCGGGTTATACTTCAACTCTACAATAAATCGAAACAAGGCATTAGAAACGCTGAACCGCAGTTATGCAGTCGTGAGCATTGGACTGCTACGTACGTCTCCTCGTAGGTGTTGATGGAGTGTCCGTCTTCAAAAGGCACGTTCAATAACTGTGTGTTAGTCTTGGCATCACTCCGATGACACGTAGAAACATGTTCTACGCACCTGTCGTTTTGATAACAACTCCTTGTCGGTGACTGCATCCGGATTAGAGCCAAGCAAAAATTCCGTTGTACGAGTTCGAAATGGCGACTGGAGCACCACTTCGTTTGGAATCATCTTATAAATCTCGACGTGCTCGTAACTGGACATGGAGTGCAGCTTCTTCTTCTTTGTCGCGGGGTACGCCACGATTATCGTCATTGCGATTTGATCTGCTGGTCGTTCGTTTAAAACTGCCGTGAGGCTCGGAACCGGGTCATAGGCCAACTTGGTGGGGTCGTATGAAGTGACCGCAGCATGTGCCAACGGATTGCCGTACAGAATAAGCTTCCGCAAGTTGCGCAGTTCGCTAGTGTAAACGACAGCTTCCTCGTCGGTAATCATGTTGTGGGCGAGATTGAGATAAATGAGGTTGTAAAATCCCGCACCACGCTTTTCATCCAGCGTCAGAGCATTCTGTTGTAAAATACCTTCGAGTTAGAGGCAAGGCAGCTTCCAGCTTGGTTAAAACGAGTCGTACCTCTGGAAAGCCGGTAATCTTGTTGTAGCTCAGGTTTAGATTTCGTAGCCGTGGCATGATAGCGAGAAAGGAGAATACTTCCTGCCCCGAGATATTGTTGCTCTCAAGAGATAGTGTCTCCAGCCGTGAAAAGCGATCCATAATCGGTGGCAGCGATCGAATGCGATTGCTGCCAAGGTAAAGCTCGCGGATACGCAATAGGTTTGACAACTCCTCTAGGTCTTTCGAGCCAAGACAATTGAAAGCCAAATTCAGCACCTGCGATACATCAACGTGAGTACATGTCCAACGCCAATCAAACAGGATACACCTCACCTCCAGGCTCTGAAACCCGTTGTTCAGCGACACTTCCTCCAATGCGTTGCATTGAAAATCCAGCTCTATTAGCGCTGGCAAACATCCAAACGGACCTAATGGTGCCTAGAGGCCATAACAGCAAGGTGATCAGAGTACTCTCGGGTTTGGTCATCTTTTTCCCGATTCAGCTCGAACCTCGTTGTCGCTCATGTCTAGTCGCGTCAGGTTGGTGAAGAAGAGTAGATCTTCTGTCACTACGTCCGTAATGTGCATGTCGCTCAGTACCGCCTGAACCACTTCATCCGGGAACTCCACTACGCAAAGCATGTACGCAAACAAACCGTCAGCTGATAGGTTAGGTATCAGCATGCGCCCGCAATAGAAGAGCTGTCTTGGAGCAGCGCAACGAACCTCGACACCAATCGAGCAGAAGGAAGCCGTCCAGAGTCCGCGGGGCATCGTTTGATATCACGCGCTTCCTGGTTCCTCGTCGTGAGTGCTGGTTGCTGCTACTGCCCACGATCGTCGGAGTCATTGGATACGGAGGCGAGTGCATGCTGCCTCGTGCAACGGTTTGTCCTAGCTGCATCAGCGTCGGATTCGGTTCAGGCTTCTTCAACACTTTGTCGATCTTCCGCCGACCTGCAGCCACCGGAACTGGAGGTCGAGTCTCGTGCTCCATTGAGAAAAGCACGAGAAGACCTTCCTTCAGCTGCGGGGGTAAGTCCAATCGACGACTTGGGCGTGGTGGCGGTTTCCCCGCATCACTCCTAAAATTAAGCACGCGGATCATCACGCACTCAGTAGGGCACCACCTACACACAATAGCACAAGCCACAGTCCTTTTGTCCTCGATATAAATGCATTCACCTTGTTTCTTAGTTACACGCAAAAATGTGTCGTCATACAGGGTGATCTCCGCCAGCCCCAGTCGCGTCCCATTGATCAATGCTGCCGTCGCCCCTTGTGCAGCTCTCTGCTTATGTAAACTTGGAGATGACCTGCCAGATGATCACCACGACGAGGCCGAGGATGACGACGTAGAGGAAGACGATCTGCGAAGCCATCTTGCACTTGAGCTTCTTGAGGTGCATGCCGGCCTCTGCTGTGTCCTCGCGCGTGGCGTCCACGTTGGTGCGCACGTTGATGAGCTGCTCGCGCTGGTCGGCCAGGTTAATGTTGATGTTCTGCGCCGTGGCCTCCGTGCGCGCGATGATGTTCTGCGCGTCCGTCAGGTGGTCGTCGATGCGGTCCGTGCGCTGCTGGTAGCGCGCCACGTTGTCCTGCGGGGCGCTGGCCTGCTGGCGCTGCTGGCTGCCGTCCATGAGCTTGGAGCGCTCCAGGTTGGCCTTGAGCTTGTCCAGCTGCGACTTGAACGTGCGCAGCTGCTGGTGCATCCGCCGCCGGTCCTGCGAGTCGCCCGCGCGCGACTCGCTCTCGAGAATGCGCATCTGCAATAAATCAATATATAGAAATATTAGATAAATAATAATCATTAGCGCAACATTACGGCGGACTTACGTAGCGCTCGGCCTCCGAGATGTTGCCCTGGGCGCGCTCCGTGAGGTCGTTGCGCTCGCCGGGGCTGCGCGCCTTGGGGATGGCGCGGATGTCGGACATGGCGTCGTCGCGGCACTGCTCGAAGTCCTCGCTGTATCCCATGAAGGCCTCCGTCATGGTCGCTCTGTGTGCTGTGTACTGTGTAGTAGGGCTTCTCCTTGGCAAAAGTGTTGGCCTCGTTGCTTACGCCCTCGCCTTATGCCAGTCTCTTTTCGCCCGATACAAAGAGGAAGTCAGTGGCAACAACCCAACAATCCGCTGCCAGGAGCGAGAAAGGGATCTGCGACACCAACTTTACACAAAGTCTCTCCCTCTTGAGAGAGGTACAGTGTGCCAGTACAATGAGGTCTTTTGATTGGTTGGTCAGCTTCAATGTAGCCATTCTGGCTCAAGAGGCAGTCAATCCTACGTTTGTACACGTTGGCGCAGTTTCTTGGCTGGGCTACTTCCAGGGCTGCTGCAGGCTCGCTTCTCGACACGATGGTCTTCGCGATCTTCTCGATTCTGACAAGGTGGCATCAGTAAATACGCCTCGGAAAAATTTGTCCAGACGTCTTCGTAATGCGTAGCACCGCAGTGTCGTCTCAGCAAACGATACTAAGCTGCCTGTTAGCTCTTCCAGTTTCTTCGTGCTTTTGCCCGCCTCATCAACCAGTGAGCAGAACATTTTACGACCCTCGGAGGTGATTTGGCAGCCAATCTGATTGTGCACATGCTCTAGTTGATCCCACATCGCAACGTACAACGGGATGGCCGAGTTTCCCTTCCGTGTGCCGTCTTGTAATTGTTGCAACAGTGCCTGCATCGCGGTAATCGCTGCTGGAATAGCTTTAATATCCACAGGCCTACCCGTATTAGCGAGACTTTTAGTCCGGGTACACGCCAACTTCTCCAGCTCATCAACTACCGTTGAGATTTTCAGGCGCTTCTCCGGTTCAAAAGCGCACATTCGTTGCACTAGTTCCCACTGCTTACCCTGGCAGATCTGGGGCGACGGGGAAGGCAACTCGCCTTGCTTCACGTGATATTTCACCACGGTA
Source organism: Phytophthora melonis (assembly GCA_024211575.1). Taxonomy (NCBI): domain Eukaryota; phylum Oomycota; class Peronosporomycetes; order Peronosporales; family Peronosporaceae; genus Phytophthora; species Phytophthora melonis. The sequence goes on from JAMXKT010000068.1 coordinate 973,625, forward strand.
TTCCCCAGACTGCCCCACGGTAGGCACGCCTTCATCCTGTCGTCACCAGCTTCCACAACACGCAGTGCTTCAACAATACACATACCCAAAGAATAGATGTCTGACGCGTAGGTCGGCCGTGAATCCTCTCTGATAAAACACTCGGGCGCCACCCAATGACACGCACCGGAGATTTGCGGGTCGGAGGTGTCGTCGGCGTTGATACTAAGACCAAAATCGGTCACTTTCGCTTTGTTGTCACTCCCAATGACGATATTATTCCCTTTCAGATCACCGCGGACAACACCACGCGCATGCAGGTACTGTACACCCAATGCAGTTTCATGCAACTTTTGCCATAGATCATTGGGGTGTTTTCTCAGATAGCGGACCAGCGTCCCGTTCGTGGCGTATTCACAAACGAAAAATGGTCGCCCAACATGGCACGCACCGAAGAGACGAACTACGTGGGGATGGCTAAATCCAAACCAAATGTCCACTTCGCGTAGAAATGTTGCCATCAACTTTGACCGCTTCGACGTACTTACTGCAGTGGCTGGTGGAATCAATGAAACACAGGACGACAAGGACGAAAACCGATCGCCTTCAACGCCAAATCCACCCAAACGCTTCACCACCACCTCGGAATCTAGCCACTTGGCTCGAAACACGCTTCCATAGCCACCTCTTCCCAGTGTGTCATAGCTGTCAATCACCAACTCGTACCATGGGATAAACCATTCCGGCGTTAGCTTGCACACAACAGTCGAATCAAACTTTACCGCGATGTCTTCGTACGCTTTCTTCAGGATATCGAGCTGACCCGGCGTGTACTTTGCGGATGGATGCTCAATCTGGATTTTCAGCGAGGTGAGAAACTCGTTCCTTTCTTCTTGTGTCTTCAGTTCTTCAACGATAAGGTAGCCCTTTGAAACCTCCGAGACGAAGATCTCAACCCGTTTCTTGCGCTGCTTTTCCCAGCACGCTTCTCGCTCTCGAGAAGCTTCCGCTGATTCACCCAGTGTCGACCAAAGAGAGCGAAGCCGCCGAAAGAAAGCCACAAAACTCGAGTTGGTGGCACACGTTGAGGAGAGCTGCAGAACCCGAGCTTGCTCACTCGGAACCTTGGTGATCTGGCGAAAATCGCGGAGAAGCGTATGGAATAGCTGGAATACAGAACTGGGGTGGGTAGACTCCTGCAGGCACTCATAGACTTTCTGGAGCTCAGTGAATCCTTGATGGTAGAGGTAGTCGTCGACTTTCTCCGCGTGTATCTGCAAAGTCATCCACAGCTCCTTCGTTTCACCATACTTGTAGCTCTCAATGGTGCCCAACGCCTCTTCTGGATGCACATTCTCCTTGATAACAAACCGCTCGAGCTCAAATACAACGGAAGGGAGGCTGGCCCGTTCGCCTGGGTTCTGACAACACATACTCCATACTAATTTACACGCTGCGGTGTAATGAGGGCGCAAGGGCTCCCAAGACTCGGTCCCCATAGCATCCGGATCCCACTGCTTCTTGATATCGCGGATGTTCTCAACCTTCCAGTTTTTCCACGGCATCTCCTTAGTTACAGCTTCCAAGATGCACATTCCCAAGGAGTAGACGTCGGACGTAAATGACGGTGTCTTGCCTTCTAGGACCTCAGGGGCTTGCCAACGGATGGAGGATACATTGAGATCAATCGCGTCTTTCGCGTCACTCCGCCCAAAATTCACCAACTTGGACAACCCATCACTGCCGATCAGGATATTGCTGCATCGAAGGTCGCCGTGAACAATTCCCCGTTGATGAAGATATTCGAGACCCAACGCGGCTTGGTGCAAGAATGACCACACCTTTTGTTGCTTCGGTGGAGTGGCTTTGATATACTCGTGAAGTGATCCATTGCTGGTGTACTCGTACACGAGAAGTTGTAGCGGTAGTGGACTCGCATCGCACGCCCCGTACAATTTGATCACATTCGGATGCCGCAACTGGTGCCACAAGCGCACTTCGTCTTCGAACACCGTGTGGCACGAAGTCCCCGGAATAAAAAGCTTCACGGCGACGTCCGTATCAAGCCACTTCGCACGGAACTCACCACCGACGTTGCCGACCTTCACAAAGTTTAGCAACTCAATCTCAGTTGGAAGGATCGACCAGCTTGGGTCGCTCAAGGTCGGCACTTTAGAGTTGACTGTACTCGTTGCTCTGATTTCTTTGTAGTCCGACGGATCCACCATAATAAATTGGGTGAGAACCCGCTGCATCTCGACGTCATTTTGCTCACCAGCAATACGGAGAGCCGAGTATCCATTATTATTAGTGGCGTTGATATTCGCGCCGCTTTCTCCTAGAAAACGCACGACACCAACGTGACCTTGCATAGTGGCTTTCATGAGTGCCGTCACTCCACTCTTATCAGCAGCATTCAAGTATGCCCCACATTGCACCAATAAGCACTGCACAACGTCAATATCCCCTCTGCCTGCAGCCTGTATGATAGCTGTTTCTCCATTTTCACCAGCAGCATTCACATCAGCCCCACACTTGGTGGCCAGGAATTGGACAAGGGCGACGTCACCTTTACCAGCGGCTTGCATTAGTGCCGTAGACCCGGATTTATCTGTGGCATCAACGTTGGCTCCACACTCTGTAGCCAAACACTGACAGACTTCAAGTAACTTCTCGGCAGCGGCCTTCATCAGTAATGTACGGCCGCGAGCGTCTGTTTCATTTACATCGGCCCCACATTCTCTAGCTAGGCACCGAATGACGTCGATCTGCCCTCCCATGGCGGCCTTTAATAGAGCTGAAGACCCGCTTTCATCCCTGACGTTCACATCCGCCTTGCGTTCTCTAGCTAAATACCAGACGACGTCGGTATGCCCTTCAACGGCGGCTTTCATTAGTATGGTGGCTCCATCCTCGTCAATTGCATTGACATTAGCCCCGCAATCTTCAGTAAGAAACTGAACAAGAGCGAACTGCCCTTTAGTGGCGGCCTGCATCAGAGCCGTGGTGCCTCTGTTGTTCATGGCGTTCACGTCCGCCCCGCGTTCTGCTACTAGATATCGAATGACGTCAATGTGCTGCCCTGAAGCAGCTTTCATGAGCGCGGTCGTCCCGCTTGCATTCGCTGCGTGAACATCCGCACCACACTCTTCAGAAATCGCACGACGTCGAGATGCCCTTGCCCAGCGGCCATCATGAGGGAGCTGTTCCAGCCCAGATCTTTGACGTTTACGTTTATTTCGCATTCTTGAGCTAGATAGCGGACGGCATCAATGTGGCCTTCTGTTGCGGCTCCCATGAGTGCTGTGAACCCGTTCCCAGTCGCTGCGTGCACATCAGCCCGACACTCCCCCACCAGATAACGAACGACACCGACATGTCCTCGACCCGCGGCCGCCATCAGAGCTGTAATTCCATGACTGTCTCGGGCGTTCACATCTGCCCCGCACTCTCCAGCTAGATAGCGGCTGACATCGATACGTCCTTCTGCGCCAGCCTTTGTTAGCGCGACATACACAGCGTCGCTATTCACATCAATCCCGCAATCCCCAACGAGATACCGAACGACTCCAATGTGCCCGATAGCGGCCTCCAGCACGCTCATACTAGTAGATCGGTCCTTCACGTCGACACCGCATTCATCTACGAGATACTGGATACAATCAAGATGCCCCCCAGCAGCGATTTGTTTGAGTAGATCCACCCCACATTCGGCTTTGGCGCTCACATTGCATTCCTCCGCTAGATATTGAACGACATCCACGTGCCCGTCAACAGCGGCCCTGCCGAACGCTGAGCATCCGTCTTCGTCGGTGGCATTTGCATTGACGCCGGTCTTCACCATGTCGCGAACATACCGAAGGTCCCCCCGTCGAGCAGCATCGAAAAACGATTGAGGCGTTTTCATTCTTGCTCGCCGTCCTTCTCTTTCGCTTGTGTCTTCCGCGTCGAAATCAAAGACTCGTCTTTAGCATCAGAGTAAGAAAAAAGTGTACCCATCGATATATCACTGGTGGCAACCCCTATCATGGTATTACCTAAAAGTGGGTGCCTGCCAAAACTGTAGTAATTTTCCGCATAAGCCGATTTAAGAAAACTTATATTGTGGCTTTCATCCGTTTTGGCAAATCGGGTGGTCCGAGATCCGATATATCGGGCCCGATTTGCTCGAGGGCTCCGATTTAGCAGGAAGGGCTGAGGGAAGCCCACTATATCTGACCCGATTTGCGGCTGGGGGCTCCGAGTTGTGAAGCAGGTGCCAGAAATGCCGGTTTTCGCCGGCAAAAAGGACCGCTGCCAAAGTATTCCTCGGGCCCTATCAGATTGGCGTGGCACGTAGTTGTAGCTGCCGTAGACGATGGCACAAGTGATTTAGCTGACCATAGTGAAATGAAATGGATATATACAGGGTACTGTTGACCTCAATGCATTCTTGCTCTGCTGCGTCCTTAGAGGTGGGGAGGTATGGCCAGCTTGGAATGCCTCCCCCTAGGCCTTATGCTCTTAACTCAGGTCAGATATAGCTAAATCGGATTCACCGATCATTTCGTTTTATATAAATCGGACTCCGAGATAACGCGTCAAATCGGGCGGCAAAATTGTTGAAAGCCACAATATTTATCAGGCGTAGATTTCGCCTCCGTAAACGAAAGGTCATTTCTCCCCCTCATCGTGCAACTGCATAAATGTTATCTTGAATAAAGTATGTCCTACCCTGTTACAGCAACTTGGTGACATAAACCCCGACCTTTCACATATATCGACCTCTGCACAATTTATATTTAGAGACGAATTTAGAGAAACACTTTATGTCGATTAAATGTCAATTTTGGCAGGCACCCCAGTGGCCTTTGGGGGGACGTCGCAAATTTGACTTCTGGTAGACGTCACTAGTGCGAGTAAGACCGATGTCTTTCGACAGAAGTCGGAAGTCTAAGCACAATGGAGGTGCTTGTAGCTCCGTGCAGGCCCTACTGGATGAGATATTGCTGTGCGAAGATTGCCATATTGGCACCTTTTCGCCGTAAATTACAGAATCTTATTTTTATCATAAGTTATTTTTGGAGAGCCCTTGCTTCACTGTGTGAACACGGTAAGATCTCTCGCGACCTTTCAAGTTAAGAAAATCCGACAAGAATGTGTTCACTAGCGGCAAGTATGCCATGGCGGCGGCATCTCCAGTTCGGACGAACGACGCATGCGCTGATGCTGAGGCTTGTCCGTTACCCATTCTAGTGCACACATCCTTCCTTGCGCAGTCTTGTGTCGATCCGTTATCCGGATAGTACAACGAACACGCGAAGACAGGGCTTTACCATTGTGAAGGACCTCTCCTAGGTAACCTCGGCCGTATGACCGCAATGCGTCGCGGTCTCAAAGACGAGCATGTGTTGGGCTACGTAGTGGTGATCATGTTCCACCCCGATGAGTAGCTGGATCGCGAGACCCGAGGTGTCTCCACGTCATATCAGAATGTAGTCTTCCCCTTCTCTTGCTTGGAAGTTTGTTCCGAAGTGATCGTCTACTTACCCGTATCCATTTCGGTAAAACCCCGGGGGTGTCGGTCCTCGTCGAGCTCCACTGCGACTGCATCAGCTACACTGAGCCACGAGCCGTTCTCCTTCCTTGCTAAGCTCAAAGGTCGGAAACTCGTACGCGTTCTCCTCGCAGATGGCACTCTTCAAGCCAGGCACTGGCCCTCTTCAGCAAACTTGGAACCTGAAACCTGGAAAAAAAGTTCCAAGATAGAGTTTTTCGAGGTACTTCAGGTAAATTCACCTGGAAACCCGAACTTTCACAACATTCATTCTGTACATAAAATTTTGCAGTGCCTTCTCTCATTTTCATTTCCACTCCTTCCTACGCGTCGTTGGCCGAGCCGCGTGGCCCACGCGCGACGTCTGAGCGCCGGCGAGCGGCATGAACGCCTGTAGCGAGAGAGAGGAGAGAGACGTTCCCACTGCCTAGTGTTCACCAAGTAAGGAGCGCTTACGGCAAGCAGAGCTCGTGCCGTGGGAGCTGCCGATCGTGTGCGGTCGACAGCGTGCACGCACCGCTCTCCGCTGAGAGATCGCAAGGCGGTGGGAGGGGCTCAGTAGGGCGTGTGGTGTTCGTGCTCGAGAGCTCCTGATGGCACGCGGGTGCCTGTGCGCGCAGAGCTCGTGGTGCTGTGATTACAGCAGAACGCGCCCTCAGTCGAGGCAGAGCTCTCTCCGCGCTGCGCCGCCGCACATACATCGTCGGTGGTGTGGGCCACACGACCTACTATTGGATTTAAAAAGTTCCAAGCTTCAGGGAGCCCCAGAGCTGCCTGAAACTTTGTCACTCAAGCGAGGGAATCTTGGAACATTTTTCGCGGTTTCAGGTAAAAAAATGGTCATGCTGAAGGCACTTTTCCCTGGAACCGCGAACTTTCTTCCAGGTTTCAGGTTCCAAGCGTTTGCTGAAGAGGGCCACTGAGTCGCCTCCACGCAGAACACGCCTACAGAGCAGATTGGGACTGAGGACTGATAATAGAACGTGACATGGCTAAACATCTATGTAGGATAATCGGTACTGTATCGATAGAAATGTTCAACGCTGGCGCGTTCTGCAGCTGCAGCTGAATCAACTGAGTTGATGGCACCGGGAACGAGACAGGCATTTACACAGAGCAATCAGCATGGAATGGCCGACCGCAGCGTCAGGCTGAAAGTAATATGCCTGAGGTACAGTAAAATCGAGTGTTCGCCACACTGAACTTGCTATACGAAAGTCGAGCCCCTGTCGTGAGCAAAGCTCCCTGCATGTTGAAGTGGATCGCATTGAAGTGGCTCCGTATGGCCAGGAATCATGGCCCAGGATAGGAATCTGTCCCCGATGCCAGCTCCGAAACGATCTGGCATCAAATGAGCGCACGCGTTTCCACCTCCACACACGATAGCCACGGCACACTTTCGCTCACAGCTCGGCTTGTCCTGGGGTGAACGGCGGCGCCACCGTGGCTTCGGCGCGCGTGCAAATGGGGCACGCCACGCCCATCAATGGGCGGCTGAAGGATGCGCGAAAAATCCACTCCCACTGCTGATACCGCCCAGAGACGGTGAGCGCCCTCCAGTCGTTTGGCAACGAGGCCGGGAGCAGAGTCACTCGCATGTAAAGCTCTCGAGCTGCTTCATGTGCATGCACTGAGTCTATCACTACACGTAGACACCAGCAGCCATTGAGCTGCATTGGCAGGAGCACGCATTTACAGTTCAGGCTCCAATCGGATGGCAATCCGCAACTCAGGTCACACTCACTTCAAGGATACGCCCCCTAAATCGTAGCTCGCCTGCCTTAATCGTTCGAGCAAAGGAGACAATTCGTTCGAGCAATCGGTAAAAACAGGCCAGCCCTGCGATCCACCTGCGATCCAGTCGGCTCACTCGGCAAAAAGCTCTCTCGCGGTGACAAGCAACAGCGAGGCCAGAAGATCTCGACTGCGCCAGCCATGTCGGGCTTCTTCATCGACCCCAAGGACCTGCCCGACGACGGCTACGGGCTCATCCAGGTGCTGTTCCTGGGCGCCGTCTACGGCTTCGTGCTCTTCAACGCCAGCAACCTTATCTCGGACGGCAGCGAGCTGCTGCTGCTCGTGCCGTCCATGGCGGGCATCGTGGGCAGCGTCGTGCTGCCCGTGCTGGGCGCCGTGCCCGACGGCGCCATCGTGCTCTTCTCCGGCATGGGGCCGGACGCGCAGCAGCAGGTCTCGGTGGGCGTGGGCGCGCTCGCGGGCTCCACCATCATGCTGCTGACCATCCCGTGGGCGCTCAGCGTCTTCGCGGGGCGCGTCAACATCGACGAGAACGGGCGCGGCAACTACGTGCGCCCCAAGGGCGACCAGCACTGGGCCAAGCTCATGCCGCCCGGCAACATGGACCTCACGCGCACGGGCGTCGTGCTGTTCGACGAGATCCCGTCCACGGCCAGGACCATGATCTTTACCAGCTTGATCTACCTGATTCTACAGATCCCGGCGCTGTTCTACACGGGCACGGCCAAGGAGGACGCCCAGGCTGACAATGCCCAGGTGGCCAAGGCCGAGAAGCCCTTCGCCATCGTGGCCTTTGTGGTCTCCATGGTCTCGTTTGTCCTTTATCTTTACTGGAACGTGCAGCGCTCGTCCGAGGTCAAGGAGGACGTCATTGACGAGGTCCGTGTGGCTGCTATCCGTGACGGAGAGATCAGTCTCTCGGGGATCCTCGCTGCGGAGGTGGCCAAGCTCAAGAAGGAGTCCCCGACCCACGCTACGCCGCTCAACGCCTCCCGTGAGCACTTCGACCGCGTCGCGGACATCATCCGCCCGTTCTTCCACGCCTACGACAAGAACCGCGACCGCCGGATGGACGCGGACGAGCTGCAGGTGTTCTTCAAGGACCTGGGCGAGGCGGTGTCCCGTGACGAGGCCGAGAAGTGGATGGCTGCGGCCGACAAGGACAAGAGCGGCTTCATCGAGTTCAACGAGCTCGTGGAGGCCACGCTGCGCTACCTACTGGCCAAGTACGAGAACGAGATCCAGGGCCGCTCCTCCGTCTCGATGCAGCGCGTCGTGGTGGAGCAACAGTACTCGCTGGCCATCCCCGCCGCGGAGGGTGAGGACGACGAAGAGGAGGAGGAAGTCCCGGAAGACCTCGCGCACCTGTCCATCGCCGAGCAGCAGAAGAAGATCAAGATCCGCTCGGCCTACATGATGTTCCTCGGCACGGCGCTGGTGCTGCTGTTCTCGGACCCGATGGTGGACGTGCTGTCGGAGGTGGGCGCGCGCACGGGCATCCCGGCCTTCTACGTGTCGTTCGTGGTGGCGCCGCTGGCTTCGAATGCCAGCGAGCTCATCGCCGCCTACAACTATGCGCAGAAGAAGACGTCCAAGACCATCTCCATCTCCATCTCGGCGCTGCTTGGCGCCGCCTGCATGAACAACACCTTCTGCCTGGGCATCTTCGCGGCGCTGATGTCGTTCAAGAGCGGCGGCCTGGTGTGGGAGTTCTCGGCCGAGACCTTCTCGATCCTGTTCGTGGAGCTCGTGATCGGCTACATCGCGATGAAGAAGACCCAGCGTCTGCTTGATGGTTTGATCGTGATGCTGCTGTACCCGGCCTCCATCTTCCTCGTGTTCCTGCTGGAGAACGTGCTCGGTCTGGACTAAACTGTGGTTAGCCCGAGTCTTCAGCTGTGGAGGACAGCTAAGTGTTGAAATCGTGATGCGCAACTTCCGTCGAAGCTGCTTGGAGATGCTGCTGCGTGTAGTAAGTGAACGCATGTAGGTAAGACATTCCCAATACATTTGTCTTTCTTTCTTCCGAGATCTCCACGATGATGTATTTCATTTGATGTCGGTCTACCAAGTGCTTCTTGGACTTCAAGAAAAAGCATTCGTTCCAGTACCCCTGAAGCTGTGGTTTGCCATACTTAACGGTGCAGGACTCCTGCAGCAGGAGCTATAATATTCGATGGTGTTGCTCAAGTTGTTCGTGATCAGATCAGATATATATTTCTGGCGGCCTTTTCGGTGGTCGGCACCCACCTTAACTATGGAGCACCGAGCCACGTGTTTTTAGTGAACTGGGGCCTTTCAGTCACGCTTTGTACTAAATTTTGTATGGTGGGATCAAAATGGGATGGGGCAGGTACCTACAATAGAGGGCCCCTGTGTGTACCACACGAGAGAGACTGCCGAGCGAAGCGAGCTGAAACCTGCTTGCGGGGCTCCGCTCGGCCGTGGAGCCCCCAACGGGTAGCAACCAATTTATCCCGTCCGTAACGCTGCAATGCACCTTTTTAACGCAAGGGACGCCTTTTGTCTAAGTCCACTCCTGTAATTGTGCTTCAGTTTGCACTACTATTTAGTGCACTACTAAGTGTTCGTCCTTAGCGGTATGTCGTGTAGGAACACGCGCTAAAATATATGTTGCACAATTCCCTACCAACAACACCCACTCAGTCTCGATGACTCAATGGGCTTGTTAGGGTTAGAACCTGAAGGCCCAGGAACTTTCCCTTGCACCGGGTTGATGTTTCCTCTGTGCACCGTGTTTCCGCTTAGTCAACTGACGGAAACCCAGCGTCACTAGCCACGAGCACAGGCTAGCACGCTCTCACACGCAAATATACCTCGCAGGCCCTCAGAAAGGAAGGGTCCCGGCCAGTCACGGCTTGATACGAGGGTGCCGGAGCTATACTCCGGCGGGAAGGATAAATGGAGTGCGCTCTCGCTCCTCCACTACTCGGCGACGACTCGTCGCTCTTACACACGGCCACTTCTTCTCTACTCTTGGCCTGACCACGGGTAAACACACGCTACGATACTAGTAGGCGTGTCCACCGACAGTCATGATCCTACCAACAGGTTTATCCAAATGCTACGGGAACTCACCGATAGCCCGGACGTCTTCCTTGTGCGGTTGGGAGGAAAAGCTGTTCTGTCATTGTTGCCCAAAGGGCTTATCTGTTCTATCTTCTCTTTCCTATGGTTCAATACAAATATCTAGTCTAAACGCGTCCGTTTTGGATCTTCCAAGGTAACCACCCGACTCTTCAGAGCCCTCTCGACGGCTCGAGAGGTCTCCGGATGCCTCTATTGGACGATGAAGGGGTTCCCTGACTTGGAGCAGTCGCCGGGGCTCGAACGGTCGTCTTAAGTGCGGATCTCGGGCCAAAGTTCGCTGTAGGTTTGGATCGAACTTGAAGTCCTGGATCTCGAGCGTGGGTATCGACGAGTCTTCGGCATCGGTCCAGAGTGGCCAATCAGCATCCGCCGAACCTCGCTGGACATGTCTCGATGACTCGGGTCGCCACTGAAGCTTGGTCGTCGGCTCCATTCTCGTCCACCGCCAAATCACTACACCACAGGTACTTCTTAGTGGCCTTGAATGCGAGTTGCTCAAGTAGTGTTTCGGACCCGGTTTGGCACTTCAATATATTCGACTCCAATATTAAGGCATTCTACATATCACTGTGAGCCACTTTGTGCGGGTATTGTGATTACAGATTGACTCTGTATTTTCAATAATATCGCATTCTGTATTGGTGTATTGAATGCCTTTACCAAGGCGATGTCAAACATCGTCAGAAATATAGTAAGAAATATGGAAGCGAGATATAACGAAGGCTAACGTGTAACTAAAATGTAAAATCTAGATGTAGGTTTTGCTCATACTTGGGTGAATACTTGCGTCAACTGGTGATAATTTTTCTACTGTGGGTTTTATTGTAAGCCTCCCACTTACACGATACATATGTTGGCTGCGTGAGTATGCCTAACCTTCATTTTACATACGCAGTTTGCGATTTTTGGCCATTGTAACCCTTTCTACATTAATTATCAATAATTAGTGCAATATTGCATTGTATTGCAACCGGTGAACTCCAATAATATAAAATTAATACAGCAAAACCCAACTTTTTGTTGGGTCGCAATTATTTTCGGATCTCTGCCGTGCTAAAAACTATGCAAAAAATGGTATATGCGGACTACGTAATAGTTCTGATTGACCATTCCTCGAGTATGATCTATAGATCAATCGAGCACGACGTGGGGCCAAAACGTCTGCGAAGCACAATAAGTATATACTGATACACTCATAACATTATTATGGGGTATTGATATCAACCGCAGAACTAATGCTAAGCAAAAACACTGGTATGTTTCTGCCTTCGATCAAGTTAGACTATAAACCCGACGTTGTGACCCGAAGGGTCCACGTCTATCAAAGAGCAAAACCCTTTGCCCTTTTTCTATTGTTTTCAGTTTAGCGATAATAGTTGGCGCAACCGTTTGGCCTACAAAAAGGTATATTGAGCGCTTGGCTTTGGTTCGGGGGCCCACAACCACACGAACCTGACGATGCATTTCGTGTAAGTACCTGGACTTGCCTCCATTGTTATACTGTAGGCTTATTGAATTGTAATATTGGTGTCGTTTATTGTACCTGTACTTAAAATCGTCGATAAACGAGATTTTGTTACAATCGGGACTTACGTAGTTTTAGGCTTTTCCCAATATTCACTTTACTACAGGTTTTATGCATACATAAGTAGAAATTGATGATACGGTAGCATATATTCAAATACGGTAACGTATATCTAAACGGCAAAAGGAGCCAAAGAGGAGTGTGCTGTTTGATCCTTCAGCTAACCACAAAATGCTATCATTTCCTATAGACGCGGTGTTGACTTGCTCGGAAATCGATGTTAATCACTGATCTTCAACTGAGTCGCAGCCTTCGAGTGTAGAGCGATTCGATGCATTAACCTACAATTAAAGAGGGCTCTGGCTAGGCAGCCTCCCGCAACCCAAGTACCCTAATCTTAAACGCTATACAGAGAGCGGAAGGAGTTCGGGTTTAGCATGGCGCGGTAATTAAAATCAGATCAGCTTACACGTGTATAGTAAGTTACCTAAATACACCTTATGCCACACAAACAGCAAAATATTTTATATCGGTATGAGATATTTAGGTTTTTGGATATGTACAATTACACCCACCGGAGCTACGAGCCAAATATCAGGGTTCGCTTGCGTTCACGAGGGAGAACGTTTAGGTGAGTCTGAAATGCATATTTTCATCTAGGTTTAGATTTTGAAACGAGCACAATGAACAGACCAAGAAGTTGGCAAACTCCCCCGCCCAGCAAAGCGAGGCGGGTGGCCCCACGTGCTCGGCTAAAATCTGTTTAGAGAGCCCCGCTTGCGGGGCTCCGCTCGGCTTGTAGTGGAATCTCCTTGACGGTCTGGCACAACGTGTGATGCCCACTGGTACACAGTTCTCGGCTTCACATGTCAAGCTCCATGTTTGCGAGAAGTGGGGACGTGGACAACGCAAGAACGGCACGGCGCTCGTCAACATTCGCTTGGATCATTGTCGTTGTGTGACGTTGAAGACGTTTTTCACCGAACTCACCGATTAGCGAGATCGTGCGAATCCATCAAACGAATTGCGTCCGTCAAGCAACAACATTTTTATTCTGCAACTTTCGTTGCACTAGCCCAGTTTACGATGAAGGTTCAAGCTACACTTGCCTCCTGGCACGACCTCGCCATCTGTGCGCCGCAGTACAGACGGTACCTCTATCGCACGACGTCCGAGGAACCGTTCTTCTGGCAGGCCGATACGGCGTGGGAGCTGTTCCACGACTTAACAAGACGTCCATCGACTTCTACCTGAGCACGCGAGCGAGCCGAACAATCGGGTGTGTGAACGGCGCCACTCGCACCAACTTCTACGGTCTGTTACCGCTTACCAACCTCGATACTTACAACCCAAACGAAGCGTACTTCGATCTCGTGGACTGGACGGTGGACCTCGCTGCGAGCTGTGGCATTCTGCTCACGATTGTGCCTGTGTGGGGCATGTACGTGAACGGGCAACGCCACTCAAATCTTCAACGAGTCGAACGCGAATGACTCTTCACCTCTCCGTCGGCCGGTGGCGTCGACAACGACTGGCTTCTCGTGCTGAAGTTTTAGTTGTGCTGTAGCGATCGACCTGAGTATGAACAACATTTTTGATATGAAGCAATGGATGCATTCGCAAGAGATTTTCTACCTTAGCTTAAGTGGCTTAATCCATCCTCCTGTCCTGCAAAGCCCCGGGGACTGAGCTCATTAGATATAAACTCAAATCTCTCCAGCATTTTGGTGCGGCTTAGATCATCTTTTGGCGCTTTGGTAGCAAGGAAGGCAGGAAAGGGATCTGCATGGGAAGACTCCGTCTGACCCCTCACTCGAGTGCGTTAGAATTTATCTCATCATTTTGAACCCGCTGGCTGGACTCGTGAGCACCATCCTCGCAATTTCCCTGTCGGGCGTAAGCCACAGGAAATACCAGTAGTCGTCCAGGTTGGTGCGTAACCCCACCGGAGCACAACGCATCTCACTCATCAGGTCCGCGGCAACCAGTTCGATAAGCACTTTAGCTTGATCTTCAGCCTAACAACGGCCTTTCTTGAGTTCGATAACAAAGTGAACGCCTGCAAAAACATTACGCATCACGTCTGCCACGTCGTCGATAATTATCATACTTACTCGCTGTCCCTTTCAATACGAACGGCGGAACACTACAGTCGAGCAAATCCGTCGTTCGACAAGTGTCTTTGAGATAGAATTCGGGCTTCAGGCCGCCTCTCGATCGAGTACGGACTCCGTCTTGAGTCAGCACATCCCGAAGGTTGTCTTTCAACCTACTGTAGGTAGGCCGCTCGTTGGTTTGGATGGCCTTCAGCTCCGTTTTCTTGCCATAGATAAGGAGCAATCGAGGTAACTTTCTCTTCCGTGGCGACTATGGCCGAGTACTTATACCCCAGATTGGCGATCAATTTCTCCTCTTCCGAGCGGGAGCATGTCGATGTGGAAAACATAGGCCTCTTCGCGTCGTCACGCTCCCTTGGAACCTCCTTAACGATCACCTCCACTTGCTGGTTAGTCAACGATTGAGCCACCGTAGCCCAGGTCATCGGGTTCTTTGGAAGGACCACCAAACGTAAACTTCCCCTTCTCTTGCTTGGAATTTTGTTCCAAAGTGGTCGTCGTTGTTGAGCCACTTACCCGTATCCATTTCGGTAAACCCCCGGGGGTGTCCGTCCTCGTCGAGCTCCACTGCGGCTGCATCAGCTACACTGAGCCACGAGCCGTTCTCCTTCCTTGGGAGGAAAAGAGCTAAAGCTCAAAGGCCGGAAACTTGTACGCGTTCTCCTCGCAGATGGCACCTTCAAGCCATACACCGAGTCGTCTTCCTCAACTTCCACGGAGAACACGCCTTCTCCGTCACCAGGAATCAAACAGAGCAGATTCAGCATCGTTCTTCCCGTCCGGTAGCTCTGGCGAGAAAATATTGCAATGAAAGCGAACTTAAGAGCAGAGTGACCAAAGATTGACCATCACAGTTTTGATACTTCTTGACCAGCAGGTGATGTTGGTGAATGTCTTAGCCATCGACCTGGATCGACCTGCCCGAGACCAGCATACTCGAATACCTCAGGCTCGCGGTCACTGTGCGCAATCCGGACGCGGTAAGTGCCCGCTGCGGAAGCTGGAGCTGTTCTGCGCCAGCGCAATGGCAAATGGCTGACTACGCGGAGACGAGGGAGCTAGACTCTGAAGCGCTTGGCTTGGAGCGTCTGGGCTTCGGCTCGATCAGGCTGGGCTTAGTGACCGTGATGTATCGGCGCGGATTCACGTAAGAAGAGCTGGACTTCTCCGTGGAGGGCTTTAACTGGGAGGAAAGTAACCAGTAATGCTATCTGGTGGGTACATGAATTTTACACTTGAATGATGTACTGTGCCCAAACGGTAAACCGCAGTGTTTTCCAGAATGAAGCAAGATGATCTGAAGGGAAGTGCTGACTTCATAATTTTAGACGGGTGGCTGGAAGGGTATTGCATCGTGTTTGGTGAGCTTCGCTTGGTTATCGAGGTAGCTACATACCCAAACGTTGCCATACATGTAGTTCCAAGTAAGCTTGTTCGTGAGCTCGTTACTCGGCACACTGAGACTAACTCCAGGCGCTTTCTCTTCACCGCGAAAAAAAAGCATCGTTTAAGATAAACAAAAAGTCCCTTCCTTGTGCGAACACGAAAACAGCATCCCAAACTCAAAGGAAAAAATTCTCAGTACAAGCCGAGCGGAGCCCCGCAAGCGGGGCTCTCTAAACAGATTTTAGCCGAGCACGTGGGGCCACCCGCCTCGCTTTGCTCGGCGGGGGAGTTTGCCAACTTCTTGGTCTGTTCATTGTGCTCGTTTCAAAATCTAAACCTAGATGAAAATATGCATTTCAGACTCACCTAAACGTTCTCCCTCGTGAACGCAAGCGAACCCTGATATTTGGCTCGTAGCTCCGGTGGGTGTAATTGTACATATCCAAAACCTAAATATCTCATACCGATATAAAATATTTTGCTGTTTGTGTGGCATAAGGTGTATTTAGGTAACTTACTATACACGTGTAAGCTGATCTGATTTTAATTACCGCGCCATGCTAAACCCGAACTCCTTCCGCTCTCTGTATAGCGTTTAAGATTAGGGTACTTGGGTTGCGGGAGGCTGCCTAGCCAGAGCCCTCTTTAATTGTAGGTTAATGCATCGAATCGCTCTACACTCGAAGGCTGCGACTCAGTTGAAGATCAGTGATTAACATCGATTTCCGAGCAAGTCAACACCGCGTCTATAGGAAATGATAGCATTTTGTGGTTAGCTGAAGGATCAAACAGCACACTCCTCTTTGGCTCCTTTTGCCGTTTAGATATACGTTACCGTATTTGAATATATGCTACCGTATCATCAATTTCTACTTATGTATGCATAAAACCTGTAGTAAAGTGAATATTGGGAAAAGCCTAAAACTACGTAAGTCCCGATTGTAACAAAATCTCGTTTATCGACGATTTTGTAGTGGGTGTTGAGTGGCGTGGCGCTGTGGACGCGTTGAGCGGCCGCCGGGCATGTCGCCTGGTTGCCGATAAGAGAGAAAGGGAAGGGGGTTGAGGTGTGGAGCACCGAAACCCTCTCATATGAGATAAAACTGAATTTCTAGCAAGTTCTAGGGGAGTTCTGATCTTGAACTCTATCATATAACAGACGGCAGTGGGTAGCCTGCCACCAATCAGTGCGATGAGGATAAGAGGCAAAGAAGTGAAGCCGACCGAGGACGAAGTCCGAGGACGAGCTCACTTCCTTATTTGCCTCAGACTGAGCACGTCTAAGAGTACGGCATTTAGGAATAGAGTAACCAAACTAATACACTGCAAAGTGAATTGGCACAGGGTTTTGAGTTTTCATTTCAACATTTCAAGTAAGATGAGCAAGCCCAACACGCCTAGCACCAGCATCACCGACAGGCTGACTTTCCACGGGAAGAAGGCCCTGTTTGCTGGCTGGAAGGACCGAGTCAAGGCCCACCTTACTGCCCTGAGCGACGCGCTGGTGGTGACGGAGCTGCAAGCAGGTCGGCAAATCCCTGCCGCACGCTACGAAGATGCGCTCGTGCGGGAGCCGGAGCTTCAAGAGCCAGGCGCCAACGCCTCGGCTGATGAGAAAACAAGCCACGCGCTCCAGTCGGCCTTCATCCGGCAGCAGTCGTCCTACATCAAGGACCTGCTTAACCGAACCCTCCCGGCTGGGTTTGCCGACGAGAGGTTGATGAAGCGCCCGGTGCACGAGATCTGGCGCGCTATCGAGAAGCGCTATGGGCTTAACACCGCGTCTGGTGTGGTGGAGCTGGTGCAGAGATTCGACGCGATCGCCGCGTCGGATTTCAAAACCGTGGGGCACCTCTTCCAATCGCTCAAGGCGGCGAGAGACCAGGTCAACAGGAACAGCCACGAGGCGTTGAAGACCGGCCTGATATCGCAGCAGCAAATGCTGATCAAGGTACTGGCGATTCTGCCCGGGCATCTGTGGGGATCGGCCATCGTGTTTACTCCCGAGGAGTTTACACTGGAACGTGTGGAAAGCAAGCTCCTCGCGATCTTCGGGACCAAGAGCCGGGCCGAGATCACGGCTCTGGGCAAGGGAGTGCAGGTCAACCACGTTGACGCTGCTTCTAAGCCGCGAGACAGCTCCCTGGGGAAGCGCCAGGCGCAGAGTGCACCTTTTAAGGATCACCACTACAACACGGGCACCCGCACGTGTTACTACTGCGCCGGTGAGTTCAACGACATGGGCAACATCGGGCCGCACTTCAAGGCCGATTGTCCGAAGTTGAAACTTGACCGCAACGGCCCGTTTAAGGTGTTTCGCCGCACCATCTGGGAGGGCAAGAGCAAGGAGGAGCGCCTCGCCTTCGAGGCTGCTTTGAAGGCGGCATCCAAGGGGTGCGGCAAGAATTGCAGCAAGGGATGCAACAAGGGCAAGGGAAAGGCGAAAGCCAAGCCGGTCACGACCGCTAAACCGGCTGCCCCTCCCGAAATGTGGCGGCTGACGCGGTGCAGGCAGATGCGCCCGCGAGCCCTGCTGTGTCCATCAGCCCGCCCAGCGCCATGCAATCAGTGATGACGCCGGGGTCAGAAAGCATGGAGGACATCGATGCGCTTCTCGCGGAAGATCCGCTGGCGTCGATTGAAGTTGGCGCTAACGCTGGTCAAGCGGAGCCAACTCCGGAGTACGTCGCGTTCAAGGCGATTGCGAAAGAGTTCGATCGCATGCAGATGAGCTTGGAGGACAAGGTAAGACGTGAGTATCCTGAATTACTTGACTCCGGCTCATTTCTAACCGCAGATTCGTGGGTTTTGGATTCAGGATGCGGGCTCGGACTAACATGTGACGAGACAAAGTTTGTGGAGAAGAGACCCGACACAGGCTACATGTTTACATTTGCACAGGGGTCTAAACACTCGAATACACACATTGGCACAGTGAAACTGTATTTGCATGGTCTTAGTGGGATCCGACCGTTTCTGTTCGAAAATATTGCGCTGGTTCCTCACGCATCATCGAACATTCTTAGCGAGTTCTGGCTGAAGCAAGGGGGGTACCAAATTGTTGGATCTCGCACCGGAGAATTCAAATTTGTACTTTTTGAGAACGAACTCGTGTTTGTGGCAAAAGCAGTAAACGGTGCCTACTATGTGCAAAACAAAACGGCTAAAGAGAGACAAGTGCTCTGCAATGCAGTAAAACAGCAGCCTTGTAAACCGCTTACACTGCATGGGAGCGGCAAACTTGAGAGCACATTGCAGGAGTGGCACGTAAAACTTGGCCACATTAATAAAGAGACTCTGGTAAACATGTTGAGTAAGAAACTGGTGGCTGGTATGCCTACACTACCAGCAGCGGAGTTAAGAAAGACTCCATTCTTCTGCACGACTTGTGCAGAGATGAAAAGAGGAGGATGTCCTATAGAAACACTAAAGGCTCGAGGGATACACAGCCCATTAGTACGATTCACATGGACACAAACGGCCCCATGAAAACCATGGGAGTATATGGTAGCATAGGGACTATTCAGTACTTCCTGAGCATCATTGACGACAACACGTCGTGGCGTTGGACCTATGTCCTCCGCAACAAAAAGGAGGTCTTTGAAAAGGTCAAAGAGTTGCTACTGCAACTAGAACGTGAGGGAAAGTTCACAATTCGCCGGATTCGGTCCGATGGGGGTACAGAGTTCGTGAACGCTGCCTTTAAAAGCTTTTGCAAAGGGCAGGGAATAGTCTTTCAGACTTCGAACAGTTATAGCCCCGAAGAAAACGGAGCTGCAGAGAGAGATCACCAGAGCAAACTCGACAGAGTTCGCTGTGCTTTAAAGGATGCGGACATGGCACACAGATGGTGGCCAGAAGCTCTCATGTACATGACGTATGTGCAGAACCGCACACCCATGAGTCGTTTGGGGAGTAAGACACCATACGAGATGGTGTATGGGACACCTCCAGATGTGAGTCAGCTGCCGGTTTGGGGAGCAGTATGCTTTGCACACATCCCGGCAGCCCTAAGGAAGGACAAGAAACTGTCGGCAAGAGCACTAAAGTGCCGGTTTCTTGGGATTTCGGAAGACACTAAAGGTTACCGCTTGTGGGATGTCTATAACAACAAACACATCATATCCAGGGATGTACTGTTCGACACCACTAATGTAGCCACTATGGTGCAGCGAGCGTTCGGCAAAACCGAGACCACTCTCACTTCTGAATCTGCTGCGCGAGAGTCACCCGCGGCAGTGGGAGTAGAGACACCTGCTACCGAGAGTACCGGAGCAGTGGGAGCTCAGACATCCGGTACAGAGAATACCGGAGCAGTGGGAGCGTCTAAACGGCAACGCGCGGGACTAGTGGAAGCAACAAACCAGAGAACACGCCCGCGCCGTGAGACAAAGAGGCCTAAGAGGTACCAAGACTATCAGTGCTTCCAAGCCATCTTGGACAAGAATATCGCACTCGATATGTTGGAGAACAAAGTGCCTACACCACGGTCAATCAAGGAAGCCCTGAGTGGGCCTCACAGAGACCAGTGGAAACAAGCTCTTGAGTTAGAGTACGACTCCCTGATTGAGAACGGGACGTGGAGACTCGTACCACTGCCACCCGGGCGCAAAGCTTTGCCCTGTCATTGGGTACTCGTAGTGAAGTATAACGCCGACGGTAGTGTCGAGCGTTTCAAAGCACGACTCGTTGCACAGGGTAACCACCAAGAGTTTGGGGTGGACTGTGACGAGGTCTACGCGCCGGTAGCACGGTTTGAGTCGCTACGCTTAGTGCTAGCAATAGGCACCATACTGGACTGTCATATCCACCAGATGGATGTCCACACAGCCTTTCTGAACGGCACCATGGAGGGAGAACAGAAGATATACATGAGGCAACCACATGGCTTTGCGAAGCGAGGCCACGAGAATCTGGTCTGTGAACTTCTCAAAAGCATTTACGGTCTTAAACAAGCCCCTAGGATTTGGTACCGAGTCCTTCATACCTTTCTAACCTCGATGGGTTTTGTCCGCTGCCACAAAGAGTTTTGTATCTACGTACAAAAAGTGGGAGATGAATGGCTTATAGTCGTGGTGTATGTTGATGATCTTACGATCATGTCGCGGGACATGCGGCTCATCAACAAACTCAAAGCAGAGTTGTCAAGGCGGTTCAAAATGAAGGACCTGGGTGACATTCATTACATCCTCAAAATGGAGGTGCAGCGCAATAGGGACCAGCGTGTGATGAGAATCTCGCAGCGCAAGTACATTGCAGAGCTGATAACGAAGTACAAAATGGTTGATAGCTCACCAGTACTTACCCCACAAGTCCCTGGACTCAACCTAGAGCCAGAGACTAAGATGAGTGCAGCAGAGATCGCTGCTCAGCCTTTCGACTACAGAGGCATCGTTGGTTCACTCCAATACCTAGTCCGTGGGACACGACCGGACATTGCCAACGCGGTAAGAGAACTTAGCAGATTTCTATCGTGCTACAACCGCACGCACTGGGATGCGGCTAGGCGGGTACTCAAATACTTGAAAGGGACGTCGACGTACGGTCTGTTGTTCGATGGGAAAAGGAGCGATGTGACTTACGAAGTGTACACAGACGCGAGCTTCGCGTGTCTACCAAAAGAACGCAAATCCGTAACCGGCTATGTGATTCAAATGGCTGGTACTAGTGTGTCGTGGTGCAGTAGTAAACAGGGAGGAGTTTCCCTGTCTACCGCAGAGGCAGAACTCATCGCACTCAGCGAAGGAGCCAAAGAGAGTGAATGGCTATGGCATCTACTTAGAGAGATGGGCTTTCCGCAAAAGCTTCCTGTGCAGGTTTGGTGCGACAGCAATGCCGCTATCAGCATAGTTAAGAACCCAGGAAACCACAAAGCCAACAAGCACATTGAGATACGGTATCTATTTACAAGAGACCTTGTAGAGCTTGGTCGACTCAAGATAGCCTACTGTGCAACCCCAGAGATGACCGCAGACATTCTGACCAAGGCGCTGCCTACAAAACAGTTCCTAAAGCTAAGAGAAAAACTTGGGGTTCGAGATCTAGAACTCTTTCCTAGCACTTAGTGGGAGTGTTGAGTGGCGTGGCGCTGTGGACGCGTTGAGCGGCCGCCGGGCATGTCGCCTGGTTGCCGATAAGAGAGAAAGGGAAGGGGGTTGAGGTGTGGAGCACCGAAACCCTCTCATATGAGATAAAACTGAATTTCTAGCAAGTTCTAGGGGAGTTCTGATCTTGAACTCTATCATATAACAGACGGCAGTGGGTAGCCTGCCACCAATCAGTGCGATGAGGATAAGAGGCAAAGAAGTGAAGCCGACCGAGGACGAAGTCCGAGGACGAGCTCACTTCCTTATTTGCCTCAGACTGAGCACGTCTAAGAGTACGGCATTTAGGAATAGAGTAACCAAACTAATACACTGCAAAGTGAATTGGCACAGGGTTTTGAGTTTTCATTTCAACAGTGGGCCTACCTTGGCTCACTACAACAGCTTACACGTGTGCGCTCGTGTATGAGGAAGCGTAGCTTAGTTTAAACTAGAGTTAATTATACTCGGGCCTCCGAGTATAGATTAATCTAAATAAACGATCCAAACAATGTTTTGGGTTAAAAATGAGAACTGTTATTTTTGTTTTATGTTTCTGCCTTCCTCTAAATGTAATATTCTAAATTGGGAATCTGCCAACGGCTGGTTGGCAGAATTCCTTTGCTATGCATGTCGCTCATTGGTTAAAAGATGCTGCTTTCAACCAATAGGAATCTTAAATGTCTATGGACCACCCGTCGTGGTGGTCGTAAATGAATGTGGCACTTGATGTAACGTACATCAAGGCCGATGAAGTGTTTGAACCTTTAACAGACATCGCGTCTGTTAGAGTTACAAGTGGCTGTAGCCACTTGTGCGTGTAACCCCGTTACACCATCCCCCCCTTAAGGTTAGACGCGCCGGTCACGGCACGTCAATCAGGCAATTGACTACTTGTCAATTCTTCACGTTGGGAGAAAGAAAACTCGAGCTCATTCCGCAATGAGCTCGCCGAAGAAGACCGCCGCCGAGGAGAAGCCCGCCGCTGGGACAGAGAATCTCTCTGTCTCCGAGTACTTCGAGCGGCAGCAGGCGAAGCAGGACGCTCGCGCTGCCAAAGCCGCAGCCGAGCCGAAGATCGTCCTTCAGGGCTCTTCGATAGTCAACGATGCCGTTGACTATAGCGAGGACGACGTGGACATGGAGGAGGGCGATGCCTCCCCCAGCAGGCGCAAGGAGTCGATTGACAGCGATAGTCTCGACCCGCACGCCGGGTCGAGACGCCCTCGTGAAGAATTCGGACGCTTCGAGCTCGAAGCGTTCGCGTAGCGCAAAGGAGACTCCGCTCTCTGCTGCTGGAGCCTTGAGCTCGCCGCACGATGCGGCGCCTTCAAGCTCTCCACGCGCTGCTCATGCAGCGCGTGATCCATGGATGCCGTCTGTGGCAGACATCGCGGCGCGGGTGGGCAACTCGGTGCCCCCGAACACTATCCCGCTGTACGTATGCAGCGCGATCGAGGACGATGAGGTGGCGGAGGGCCAGCACTTTGATCCGATGACGGATCAAAGGCGCGACTACTATATCGGACTCTTCCATGAGCTCCGATATTACTCCAGCAAGAAGACCTCTTCTCGCAGCAAAGTGCCCGAATGGCAGGCACTTTGTCAAAGTTGGAATGCCTTTGTTGATAACTTCAACAAGAATCCGGCAGCTTACCGCGAGCGGGTTAAGCATGCCCGTGAGCGCTTCGAGACGTTCTCGACGCGTGGGAGATTGGAGCAGCTCCACAGATCTTCTGTGGATGCTGGTGTTCCGTGCGCTGTGCCCGAAGGCCAGCAGTGCATGTTGTGTCTTCCGGGTGCGGCGCGCTTAAGCGACCGCGACCTGAACGGGTACACGTCGATTCGTGTACCTGCGAGCCTCAAGGATCTCCGTGCCAAGTTCATGGCACGTGAGGAACGCGACGAGCGTGGTGCTTCGAGCGCTGGGGGTGACCACAGCGCTCGCACTACCTTCGCGCCGGCAGTGCGTGGTGGGCTTCGTACGCCCTCACCATTTCCGGAACGTCCTGCAGCAGGACGTTCCGCGGCTCCCATGTATCTTGGTGGGGCGGAAACCCTCTCCAACGAATACGATAACGAACCGGGTGACGGTTCGTTTTCGGGAAACTATGGTCGACAATACGCTCAACAATCCAACGTGTTGAGCCGTGGGCGTCACGGATCGGAGGCGGCGGTGGTGGAAACACGCCCCGAGTATGGTCAACCTGGGGTTGACCTTGGGCCTCCGTCCCTCGAAGACCGGGTTGCCGCTGTGGAGCGGCTTCAGAGCAGTGACTTCGCTGCTCTGAGGCAAGAGATGGCGAACCTGAGGGCTCAAGTCGCTCAGGCCGCGCAGACCGCGTCCGACGTCTCCGTCGACGTTGGGGGTCGCGTCGTGCGCTTGGTCCAGCGCGTTGACGCGCTGGAGAAAGGTTCGGCTTCCGCTTCGCGCCGGCCGAGCTAGCTGGCTCGTGCTGCTGGTATGGCTTCAGCCGCCCGACGTAAAAGGTCGGGTGGAGGCGCATGCTAGACGGAATGTCTAGCGTGTAAGCATTCCCATGCCGTGCCAGCACTGTGAACGGCCCAATGAAGCGCGGAGCGAGCTTACTCGCTCCGAAGTCGGAAACTGCATGTTTAGGCAGGGTTTGAGTAGTTAACAAAACCAATGAACCCTTCTTGAATTCATTTGTGTTGCCCCTGCCAGCATTGTCTGCGTTCAGCTTCTGTCGATCGACAGAAGCTGCAATAGTGTCCTGGACAAACCGAATGACGGCTTGTCTGCGCTGCACGAAGTTCATTGCGTCCGAGCTGAACTCGCTCAGCTCGCTTCCAGCAGTAGACCCGGCCTCTGCGTTCGTAGATGTGGTGTCTGTGCATCGCACAGACACGTTCTTCTTCTTCTTGGTTGCGTCTGTGCCCTGCACAGACGCGGCCTTCGTCTTCTTTCGCGTTGTTGCGGCTGACACCGTGCAGGTGTCAGCGGCATTCTGCGGCTGCTGTGTTGCAGTCGTAGATCCTCCCCACTTAAGGAAGGAGCCAGCATCCCGAGTAAGCTCGGGAGGCGTGGGTGCCTCAAGGCATTCACGTAGAACGGTGTATGCCCGGTCGAGGCATGCACCGAGTTGTTGATGGCGAACTCCGCCATCGGCAGACACTCGCTCCAGTGTTGGAACGAGTGGGCGTAGCTCTTGAGTACATCCACGAGCACGCGATTCACGCGCTCGGTCTGTCCGTCCGTCTGCGGATGATCCGCAGTCGACATCGAGAGCTGACTGCCAAGAAGTGTGAACACTTCTTGCCACAGGTGCGCGGTGAAGCGCGGGTCTCGATCGGACACGATGTCCATCGGCATGCCATGGTGTCTGAACACCATGTCAACGAACAGACGTGCCGTCTGTTTCGCAGTCACTTCGGCGGGTACTGCAGCAAGATGTACCATCTTGCTGAAGCGGTCAACAAAGACCACAACGCCCGTGTTCCCCTGGCTATCCGGGGGAAGACCAAACACAAAGTCCAAAGTCATGGACTGCCAACACTCCGACGGAGTCGGTACTGACTGCAAAGGAGCCTACGCGAACGGCACAGGCTTCACACGTTGACACACCTCGCAAGCACGGACGTACTTGCGCACCCACTTGTACTGGTGGGCCCAGTAGAAGTCCCTCGTGAGAAGAAGATACGTCTTCTCACGGCCCGGATGCCCCGCAGTCGGTGCATCATGATACTCGTACATGATCCTGAGTCGCAGGTCATGATCATTGGGAACGACAACGCGGTCCGCGTTGTCGTTGACTGCGCTGTAGAGTAGCAACCCCTCGTGCACCCGGTAACGGTGTGCACGAGCACGAAGATGTCTTGGCAACTTCTGACGAGCTTCGTCAGAAGGCACTGAGCCATAGGCCAGCAAGAGCTTCGCGTCCGCGTCGTGCGCGTACGCGGCCTTCACGTCGTCGAGGAGCGACGACGTGGGAGTGCTCGATCGCATGGCGTCAATGGCATTGACGTCGACTTCATTCGTAGCGTAGTCAGGTCGACGCGATAACGCGTCGGCCACCAGATTGAGCCTTCCGGGTTTGTACTCAACCCGGAAGTTGTATTCCGCAAAGAACGAAAGCCCTCTCGCCATACGTTGCGAGATGTGTGGCGACTTGACAGCCGTCCGCAGCGACGCGTCGTCTGTATAGACCACGAACGGTTTACTTCCGAGTAGATACACTCGGAACTTCGCAAGTGCATACTTCATGGCAAGGAGCTCCTTGTCATGCACCGGGTAATTGCGCTCAGCTGGCTTCAGCTGACGCGACTGATAGTAGACAACACGATCACGGCCCTCGTGATCGTGCTGCATCAACGCACATCCGATCGCGAAATCGGATGCGTCACACACAACGTGGAATGGGCGATCTTGGTCGGCCACCGCCAAGATCGGAGCCTCAGTCAAGCCCTGCTTGATCTGCATTGAAGGCCTGCTGACATTCAGCAGACCAAATCCACTCGGCGTCCTTCTTCAGGAGCTGTGACAGCGGGCGTATCACGCCCGCGTAGTCCTTCACGTACTTGCACAAGTACGTGGCCGCCAAGGAACTGCCGCAGTTCCTTGACGCTCGTCGGCGTCGGCCACTCATTGATCACTCTGACCTTTTCAGGGTCAGGGCGGACACCGTTCTTCCCAACGAGACACCCGAGCACGGGTATCTCGCTCGCCCCGAAGATGCACTTCTTCAGGTTCGCGTAGAGCTTGTGCTTGCGCATGAGCGCAAGCAGCTTCCGGAGATGCACCTTGTGCATCTCAACGTCGCTCATCCCGTCCGCAGCACGGCTGTGGACGAACACGTCATCGAAGTAGCTCGGCGCGAAGTCGCGCACCGAGCGCAACAAGTGCGTCACGCACCTGTTGGAGGTCGCAGGGGCGTTCTTCAGACCCTGCGGCATCACTAGCCACTCCCAGAGCATGCCACTCGGCGTGCTCACAGCCGTGAGAGGGATATCGCTCTCACGCATTAGGATCTGATAGAACCCATCGCGCAGATCAAGAGCACTGTAGACAGTGCTCCTGGCCATCGAATCGATGATAACATCTTTTCGCGGTATCGGTGTCTGCGCCGGTATCGTCGCATCGTTCAGCTTATTGTACGCATGAACGATGCGCCAGCCGCCCTGTGGCTTCTTGACACAGAACGTCGGAGCACTGTGCGGGGACTTCGATTCCCGCACTTGTCCAGCTTTGCGACGACTTTCGAAGAAGTCGTCGATCGCCTTGACCTGCTCTCGCGGCAGTGGCCACTGCCGCGTGACACAGTATTTCGTGCCCGGCACGAGATCAATCTCGTGCTGAATGCCCTTGTCCTGCGGAAGCTCCGCAGGGATCTCTTCCGGAAGTACGTCCGCGTACTCCCGTAGAATCCCATAGTAGGGACTCGCCTTCAGCGAGTCCCTGCTCTGTTCTTCAAAGCGTTCTTTCTTCGTCTTGGCGCTGAGAGTGTCTTCACTCTCAGTGGTGCTCTCCATGAAGAACTGCCTCAGTTCCTCATTCTCGCTCTTCGTTCTCTCGGCGTCCGAGAGAATGCATATTTGCTCGATGCGTCCATCGTGCAAGTCACGCGCGAAGCGCTTCCAGCTCATGACTGGAAGCGAAGTCAACTCTGACGCTTGCGTCGGAGGATTAGCGAGGGTCATCTCCCTGTGCCGGAACCCGGCACAGGTACGCGTCAAGACGTTCAACGTCTCGACGTTAGGCTTCTCAGCCTTCGTCTGCCCGGCAGACATCTCTTGTAGCGTCTCGGCCCCGGGCCGAGACTTGCGCAGCGACCTTCGCATGCGCCGTCTTCTTGACTTGCGGAGCCCGGCCTCGCATGGTCCTTGACCTCGTCCAGGCCCAGCCGTGGACGGGTGTTCTTCTTTATTCCGCCGGCGGGTACCTCCCGCGGGCGAGCGACTTCAAGCCCGGCTTGGTCGCGCGGCGCTTCGTCGTGCAGCCGGGCTGCACGACAGCATGCAAGTTTTCCGGTGCGGACGGTTGCAACCGTCCGCACCGCCTGCAGCGTCGGTTCCCGGAACCGACACGCCAACATCACCTCGACGCCTATCATTGGCGGAGTCCTTAATTACAAAGGGTGCGTCGACTCCCGGAGTCGACGCGAAATGTCTTTCGCAGCGTCGGTTCCCGGAACCGACGCGACTTCAATACCTCGACGCCTTCCATTGGCGGAGACCCCATTGCGGAGGGTGCGTCGGCTCCCCGAGCCGACGAATAGAATTCATCCAAACCATCGACTCCCGGAGTCGACGGCGTCACGTCACCTTGGCTCTCATTACGGGCCAAAACCGATCCAATCAGGTTCGCGTCAGCCTCCACGGCTGACGCGCGTGACTCGCTTGTGTCATCCGCGCCGCTCGAGACCGGAGACTTCTTTTGATTCGCTGAAAAGCGGGTGTTGACTTCCGAAGTCAACACATTTTCTTCACTAGCCGTCGGCGGCGACGCCGACGCTTGCTGCTCTTGCGCGCGCGCTCGCGCGCGTCCAGGGCGTTCCGGGACAGCGGCGTTAGGCGCTGTCTCGACTAGAGATTCGCGCGCACCTACTGGTGCGTGTGTGGTGGTAACAGGGCCATCGCTCTCTGTTCCACCGTCGCGACCGAAGCGCACTAAAGTGCGCTTCTCCCAATCGATTACCGGATCATGCCGTGCGAGCCACGGCATGCCCAATACCATGTCGAACTTATCGTCCAGATCCAGGACGATAAAGGTTTCAACGAACGCTCGACCTTTGTACGTGAAGCGCACGCGTACCATGCGCTTCTCGGTCTTCACGACGACACCTGTCGCCAAACGTACTTCCAACATACTTCGAGGTAGCTTTAAATCCTCGAAGTCAAGCATTGATAGACTTCGCAGTCGAACAAAGTTCTTCGACGCGCCAGAATCTACCAACGCACGACGAGAGCCGCTTGCTCTCATCGACTTCACCTTCAGGATGACAAGATCAGCCTTGTCATCTTGCTTCTTGCAGTGAGAATGATCCTCACTGGGGGCTGCAGTCCTCAGTGTCGCGTGTCCTAGGTCGACACGCGGAACTGCATTACCAGCGCCCCGCGCCTACTGGCGTCCAGCGTTTTTTGTTTGGCTGCGACGATGCCCAGCATCGCCGCGATAGCCACCTTGCTGGTGCACGGGTGCCGTGCACTCTCTAGCAAAGTGACCGATCCTACCGCATCGGTAGCACCGCACATTACTTCCTTGCCGCTGCTGGGGGCCAGCAGTGGCAGCGCTCGAGAGGTCCATCGGTTCCGGACCTCCCGTCCTCACTACCGGGCGCGGTTGCGGCCTCGGCACATGCGCGTGCAGTTTAGCCTGTCGCAGGCTAAACTCTTCCTGCATCGCAAGCGTGATGGCGGCTTCGAGAGTACTCGGGTACTCACGGAAGAGGTAGGTCTTCACAGGCCCATCTCTCAGTCCCTTCATGAACGTGACGACCTTAGTCGCCTCGTCGATCGGGTTGGTCACGATGTTCGAGACCAAGTACCGCGCTCTCTGGGCGTAAGCATGAACATCATGCTTACCCTGCTGCAGGTCGAGGAACTCTGCCCTCGACCGGAACTCATTCTGCGGGGCTCAAACGCCTGTCTGAGCTCCTCCTTGAAGCCTTCGTACGTGCTGAAGCACGTAGGGTCGGAGAGCCGGCGTCCATACGCCCAGCTCCTTGCACGTCCGCCAAGACATGACATGGCGAACGCGACCTTCGACAACGGGTCGACGATACGTCGGGCCGCGATGGCAGTGTCGAGTTCGACAAGCCAACGGAGGAGAGGTTCACCCTCTCTTCCGACGTAGTTGCTCACATTGAGCTTCAGCGACTGTGGACGAGGTGTCGTCCCCGACGACACCGCGGTATTGGCAGCAGCATCTCGCTGCTCCCTCATGATGAAGCCCAGAGCAACACCGTGTTGCTCTGTCGGCGTTAGCGTACGCAACATCGTAGCTACAGCCGCCTCACCAATGACTGTTGACAGTCGTTGGAGGGCTTCCCACTCTGGGTCTGACAGGTGGGGACAGTCAGCGCGTGCAACATGGGTTGCAGGCGTCGTGGAGCTTTCCATGGACACTTCGGTATCCATGGGAAGGTTCTCGGCTCCGTGTTCGTGCGGTGACGTACGAACTCAACTTAGTCGGTCGTTGGACGGACTACAAAGTGCTACCAGGTGTAGTGGGCCTACCTTGGCTCACTACAACAGCTTACACGTGTGCGCTCGTGTATGAGGAAGCGTAGCTTAGTTTAAACTAGAGTTAATTATACTCGGGCCTCCGAGTATAGATTAATCTAAATAAACGATCCAAACAATGTTTTGGGTTAAAAATGAGAACTGTTATTTTTGTTTTATGTTTCTGACTTCCTCTAAATGTAATATTCTAAATTGGGAATCTGCCAACGGCTGGTTGGCAGAATTCCTTTGCTATGCATGTCGCTCATTGGTTAAAAGATGCTGCTTTCAACCAATAGGAATCTTAAATGTCTATGGACCACCCGTCGTGGTGGTCGTAAATGAATGTGGCACTTGATGTAACGTACATCAAGGCCGAGGAAGTGTTTGAACCTTTAACAGACATCGCGTCTGTTAGAGTTACAAGTGGCTGTAGCCACTTGTGCGTGTAACCCCGTTACAATTTTAAGTACAGGTACAATAAACGACACCAATATTACAATTCAATAAGCTTACAGTATAACAATGGAGGCAAGTCCAGGTACTTACACGAAATGCATCGTCAGGTTCGTGTGGTTGTGGGCCTCCGAACCAAAGCCAAGCGCTCAATATACCTTTTTGTAGGCCAAACGGTTGCGCCAACTATTACACTCCGCGCCAAGTGCAATCACGCACCCGAGTTTGTAGCTATATCTCAGTCAATATTTAGAGTTAGGAGCTGCGCTTTGGATATGTTGCTGCTACTACCGTTACAGACCCCGCGTTTGTGTTAACGATCGGCATTTCCATGGCTGTGGTGGGGCTCGCATACACGCAGACGAATATGGCTTAGTGACACAATTATCACACAGATTGGACCATACAAAAATTCATATATTAAGATTAGTGGTGTGGCCGTAAAATTCCCTACTACTACGTCATTCGCAAAGACGCCGCCCAAGCCACGCGTCACCGACGAAGAACGCGGGAGAATCCAAGGACTGCACGAGGCCGGGTGGTCCAACCGTGCTATCGCCCGCCGTGGCGGTCGCAGCGACCAAACGGTGGCTCGCATCGTCGCTCCAAAGGCGCCGACAGAGCCGAAGAAGCTCGGCCCTCCGCCCGTCTTGTCGGACCGCGAGGTGCGGCTGGTGGTGCGGAAGGCAGCCACCGGAGACTTCTCCGCCTCCCAAATCAAGGAGCTCGTCAGCAGTACTGCCTCTCTACGCACCATCCAGCGCGTTCTCGTGAGCGTGGATTGGTTGCAGTTCACGAAGATGGACAAGACGCTGGAGCTCACGGCTGAGCACAAGCTCGCTCGCCGTGAGTTCGCGAAGGAATGGCTACTCTACTCCAAGGATGTGTGGCCGCGCGTCGTGTTTTCCGACGAAAAGAAATGGAACCTGGATGGCCCAGACGGCTATCAGCGCTACTGGCAGGACCTGCGGGTCCCAAGGCGCCAAACCGTCCGGCGCCAAAACGGCGGTGGCTCGCTCATGGTTTGGGGCGGCTTTAGCCGAGGCGGTAAGACTGAGCTAGCCATTCTTGTGGGTAAGCAAAACTCAGATCACTATGTGTACACTCTCTCTGAATACATGCTTCCTTACGCTCACAAGCACTTTGGACTGGAGTATATCTTTCAACAAGATAATGCTTCTATCCATACGTCGAAGCGCACGGCCGAGTTTTTTGAAGAGCAAGAAGTGATGGTGATGAAGTGGCCCGCTCGTTCTCCGGACCTAAATCCGATTGAGAACTTGTGGGCCATTTTGTCGCGCACAGTGTACGACAACGGCAAGAAGCAGTACTCCAGCGTGTCCGAGTTGCGCGAAGCGGTCCTGGCGGCGTGGGAATCCGTGGACCAAGCGACCCTGGCAACCCTTGTGGACTCCATGCCCAAGCGGCTCGTTGAAGTGCTGGAAAAGAAAGGAGGAAAGACGCACTACTAGTCGACCCACATGCTACAATCATTCATAATATATGAATTTTTGTATGGTCCACTCTGCGTGATAATTGTGTCACTAAGCCATATTCGTCTGCTTGTATGCGAGCCCCACCACAGCCATGGAAATGCCGATCGTTAACACAAACGCGGGGTCTGTAACGGTAGTAGCAACAACATATCCAAAGCGCAGCTCCTAACTCTAAATATTGACTGAGATATAGCTACAAACTCGGGTGCGTGATTGCACGTGGCGCGGAGTGTATCGCTAAACTGAAAACAATAGAAAAAGGGCAAAGGGTTTTGCTCTTTGATAGACGTGGACCCTTCGGGTCACAACGTCGGGTTTATAGTCTAACTTGATCGAAGGCAGAAACATACCAGTGTTTTTGCTTAGCATTAGTTCTGCGGTTGATATCAATACCCCATAATAATGTTATGAGTGTATCAGTATATACTTATTGTGCTTCGCAGACGTTTTGGCCCCACGTCGTGCTCGATTGATCTATAGATCATACTCGAGGAATGGTCAATCAGAACTATTACGTAGTCCGCATATACCATTTTTTGCATAGTTTTTAGCACGGCAGAGATCCGAAAATAATTGCGACCCAACAAAAAGTTGGGTTTTGCTGTATTAATTTTATATTATTGGAGTTCACCGGTTGCAATACAATGCAGTATTGCACTAATTATTGATAATTAATATAGAAAGGGTTACAATGGCCAAAAATCGCAAACTGCGTATGTAAAATGAAGGTTAGGCATACTCACGCAGCCAACATATGTATCGTGTAAGTGGGAGGCTTACAATAAAACCCACAGTAGAAAAATAATCACCAGTTGACGCAAGTATTCACCCAAGTATGAGCAAAACCTACATCTAGATTTTACATTTTAGTTACACGTTAGCCTTCGTTATATCTCGCTTCCATATTTCTTACTATATTTCTGACGATGTTTGACATCGCCTTGGTAAAGGCATTCAATACACCAATACAGAATGCGATATTATTGAAAATACAGAGTCAATCTGTAATCACAATACCCGCACAAAGTGGCTCACAGTGATATGTAGAATGCCTTAATATTGGAGTCGAATATATTGAAGTGCCAAACCGGGTCCGAAACACTACTTGAGCAACTCGCATTCAAGGCCACTAAGAAGTACCGCTAAGGACGAACACTTAGTAGTGCACTAAATAGTAGTGCACTAAATAGGAGTGCAAACTGAAGCACAATTACAGGAGTGGACTTAGACAAAAGGCGTCCCTTGCGTTAAAAAGGTGCATTGCAGCGTTACGGACGGGATAATTGGTTGCTACCCGTTGGGGGCTCCACGGCCGAGCGGAACCCCGCAAGCAGGTTTCAGCTCGCTTCGCTCGGCAGTCTCTCTCGTGTGGTACACACAGGGGCCCTCTATTGTAGGTACCTGCCCCATCCCATTTTGATCCCACCATACAAAATTTAGTACAAAGCGTGACTGAAAGGCCCCAGTTCACTAAAAACACGTGGCTCGGTGCTCCATAGTTAAGGTGGGTGCCGACCACCGAAAAGGCCGCCAGAAATATATATACTATATATCTGATTAAAGCCCAAACTTCATGCACCCACTCTCCTTGTGCTGGTCTCCACACCCCACACTGCAATACCTCGACCCGCATCGTCTGCAGTTGTAGTTGGCGAAGAACCCACAAACACAGCAAAATCTGCGTGGTGGGTGGGTGGGTGGGCCTACCGCCGCCGTCAAATAGTTGGGCCCGTATGAGTTGTCCCCATTGCCCAGTTCCTCGAACACCAACTGCGCCAGACTCTTGACCTTCCACTTCTTCTTGCTCGACGCAGCCACCCTCTTCTTCTTCCGAACCCGTTCCCGGCCTGAAGCTGCGGTACCGGTCCCTGCTTCATCCTCGTCCACGTACGCTTCGTCCCCATCTTGAGCCCCGTCACCTTCGTCCGCATCTTCACCGAAATTATCGGCTTCCAGGGCGTCCAGTCGAGCATTGCGCACTTCAGTGCGCGTGTCGTCATCCACGCGCCTCATTGCCGCGCTCAGCCTGTGCGTCCGGCCTGCGTAGCCCATACAAAAAGCATTACCAAGGATAACAATTAGGATATTTCGAATTCTATTGCGCAAGCTCTAGAGAGCGTCAGGAGCTCGGAGCGACGAGACTAGAGGCGTCGGCACACCTGAGAGACGCTTCTTCGCAGGTGCATGCCGACCGCCGGCTCCGGAGACGCGCGCCGTCGTCGCCAGGATGGTTTCATTCCAGCGCTTCTTGCCATCATACGCCTTCCCCATTTTTGTTTTTTGTTTTTTTTGGTTTTGGAAAAGTAAACTTTATGAGAACTTTATACTAAATCCAAGATAAACCATTTCAGATAGATTTTGTGCTAAAACAATTTTGTTTTGCTCTATTCGGACTCGACACTCACTTGACTACCATTCAAAGCAATCGCCCTCTTCGTTTGGCTTCACTTCAGCATTGGGCGTTTGGTACTTGTTTGTTTCTTCCTCTTCTTGCAAATTCCTCACGTTTGTCTTTTGGTGTTTTATGGGGTCATCCCATCGCTTTACGACGAGATGGAGATTGGTCCGCCCATCGGCCGCTGCTCATCGACGGTGCTCGACCGACCAGTTGCGACTGAGGACATGGAACCTCTTCCGATACTTTCTGTCTTGAACTCCGCCTCGTCCACCAGACTGCCCTCCAGGTCAGTCGACAGCTTGTCGAAGAACGAGAACGAGCTCTTCCGGTACTTCCCGCTCCGGCTGCTGGCGTGATCGCCGAATCGAGACGAGTCGCTGGAGCTTTCGCTCATACGCGCAGGACTGCGTGGGATACTTCCAGCGATACTACTGGCGTCGCTCGCCTTCCGGTGCATGTACTGCAGCACATTGGCACGCTCTTTGTTGCGCAGACGCTGGGCGAACGGGTCTTCAATCGGCACCGATACAATTCGTCGGATAGTTGGCACAGCACAAGCGCTGGACTCGTCCACAACGAAATCCACCGAGCTAGAGCGGCAGTGAACTGGAGGTCGAGCTGGTTTATCCACAACGTAATCCACGGAGTTAGATCGACTGTGAGCCGTACGCGGAGCACGGGCACTTGGTTCATCCACAATGAAGTCCACCGAGTTGGAGCGAGCGTGAACTGGAGAGTACAGTAGGTCATGCGCCACTGGTCTATCGAGATGAAGCGGCGGTGGGCTGAGCTCTTCAGCACCCGGCTTCGTGCCCTTGTCGTCACTGGAATGGTTCGAGCACGTGTCGTCTTGGTGGTCCTGGGTGAATGAGGCGGTGTTGGCGTACGAATTGGTGCTTCTGGACAGTGTGCTTTGGTCACTGAAGCCACGAGATCCGCGTACACTTCCGCTCCGAGTAAGCTTGCGCGCATCATCGAAATCCGACTTCTGAGGTGGTGCATCATAGTCACGTTTGAACGGGTGTTGCGGTAACATTGGGCCTCGATCAACTTCGGAGCGTGATTTCTCAATTGTGGTGTGACGTTGATGTCCAGCAATGCCGGCGGGGGACCGGAACGGATCCGAAAAGGAACGTGAGAGCGGAGGCTCTTCCAGCATCGGCACGTTGTCAGGTGATCGTTGGTGCTCAGTCGATCTTCTTCGGTGACCCAAGGAGAACCCGTCCACTCCAAGACCATGCGACTTCTTCGACGGAGCACGAAGTAGGGGCGGAGATGAGTCCATCGCCTCCCGCAACCACGCGTTCCCAGATCCAGAGTCAGATTGGCCGTTCCTCGGACCGCACATACTTTCCGAGCGCTGATAGAGCCGAAGGCGTTTCTTCTCCGCTTTCTTCTTCTCCTTTTGCGTCTTCATATCCTTGTGCCACACCTCAAAACGCTGAATCCAAGCCAAGGGCGAGCGTCCAATCTCCTCGTTGTCCTTCATCGGTCGGCCACCAGGAGTGCTATTGGCGCTATGGTTCTGGTTTTTCTTAGCGTGCATCAATGCAGAGCTCTTGCTTCGTCGATCACGCGTCAGTTCAGAATCATTTTCATCCCCGTCCGATGCTTGTGGACTAGTTGCACGGCGACTCACCAAATTTGGGTCAGACTTCATGCGATGGGCTTCCTTATCCTTGGAACTGCTAACTGCAAAGCCATCCTTCGAGATGCGACGGACATTTCGGGCACCCCACTGACGATAACTATCTGCTGAGCCCCAATATTCCTCCATAACCTGCATTGACAGTTTAAACGTATTAGTCCAGGCGTGTTATCTTTGCTCTTCGATCCGCTCGGTACAGCCACTTACTTGAACCTGGATTCCTTCGTAGTACCCTGCAAAATGTGGGTGGTCCCTTCGAATCGACTCCGTATACTCATCGGTAAGATGCCTATCAAACGTTCTACAAGCAAAAAAATAATACGACAGTCAGTACATGCATAGATTGGTTTGTCTGCTTCCAGTTGCATTCACCTACCGAGCCAGCCGAGGAGGAATCTTGTCCATGTGTCGAAAAATGCCCTGCTTGTTCTTGCGGCCAAATATCCGTAGCCTCGGCTCAGATCGCGCCTCTGAACTCCTCCGTCCTGTAGTTGAACTGCGAGCATCCTCAGTTTCAACCGTGGAGGCGACAATCCCTGATGCTAGTTGTAGACGGTGGTGAGCTCGGAAATCTTCGATCCGGCCACGAATTACACAGTCCTGCTTCTTGGAGATCTTCATGAGCGCCAATGCGTCAACATTTCCTCGACCAAGCTGCGCCAACAGGATACCACATTAGGCTAGCCCAATTACAAGTCATACAGACTTTTGGAAGCATACCTCATTCAGATGCTTCAGCATGTCGCCATATGCATTGCACGCGAGAAGTTCTGTCTTTGCCTGCTGCAATAATGCCAGTGCTACCCTGAAGAGAACCTACCAACGAGACAACTCAGTCAGTGGTCATAGAAACCAACCGAATATCAAGAAAACGTTAACTCCAAAACTTACCTCATCGCCCTGAAGAAAAACTGCGTCCCAGATCTGGAAAGTGACTCCTCGTTCGCATGGGCTTGCGAAGAGTGTCAAAAACCATTCCGTACAAGCCAGCGACAGCTCCATCCCTGAACCTCCAAGCTCCGTCAAATGCTCAGATATCTCTGGATACTGCAGACGAACCAGGTCTGCAAATACGTGCTGATCTACGGCAAGACCCAACTACAGATTATCACAAACACACTAAGTCAGCATTACAACAGACTTAAGTTAGAACGCTCTCTGCGAACGCTTTCCCACTCACCATTGTTGTGTAGTAATCGTCAGGGACCAGCCGAACAATAGCAATCAGCAAGTAGAACGCTTCTTCCTCGCTCAGATGTTGCAGGCTGCGAGCAACAATGTAATTCAGGCCTTGGCAATAACCCAGACCAGGGTTATAATACGAATACGCGACGAGAACGCGCCGCATCATCTTCGATTTCTCCTCAGTCCAAAGCTCCTTGTCCTCCTCCGCAACAGTTCGATGGAGATCCACGTCGATCTGTCGCGTAGCTTCTGTGCTCTCCATTTCAGACGCCAATAAGCGCTCATACATGCCCTTGTGCTTCCGCATTTCCATTTGAGCTCCAGACGCCAGCATCCACAGCTTTCCATGCAGCTCCTCGGGCACCGCTCCATAATCACGATCTTCACGCATCAGAATCGCTCGTATCCGCTCCTCTGTCCGCCAAATTCCGTGTGCCAGTGGACCCAATCCGTCAGACGCTGAGGAGTCGCCAGCAAGATCACTCTCTTCCTTCCGCTGCTGCTGGTGCTCATACTCGAACAAAAGCCGCTGCCAGCGCGATTGCTGCAGCATGTGCACAGCTTCGGGCGAGTCCAGATCATGATCATCCGCAAGAATATCAATATCGTCTTCCACGAAGATGCCGTGCTCCGACAGCGGGGACCAATCCTGCGTCAATTACCCCGTTAGCGTCAGGAATACGACCATATCTCACCACCTATACCAACTCGTACCGGGGCGTTGATCATGGAGCTGCGTTCATCAATTGACCGGCGGTTCGACAGCGACACCGCCACCGTCTGCAGCGCCAAAATATTGCTGTACACTGCCAATAAACAATAAATAAATAAAAATTCAGCCACGGAATTAAAAAAAATCCCCAACAGCTCGAAGATGAGCCTGCCACCTTTCTCCATGTCCTTGCGCTGGAGCAGGTCGTCCGGCTGGAACAGATCTTCCCGCGCGACGCCCAGCACTTCGCAAGCCCTGTGCATTTTGGAGAATGAATGAAGCCACAACGATCTCGTTAGTGCCCTCAATTCAGCCACAGGCGGCCATCGTACGACGCGACGACTGAAAGGCCTCAGCGTCAGCGCCATCGCCACCCACACGGCTGGCTGCACATCACCGAAACGCTAGACGGATTGATACGCACCTAAGATACTCGCACACATTGCCGAGTGCGTCCTGCTCGCTCGTCACTGCGGCGCGCACCGGGCTGATCTGGCTCTTCATGCCCAGCGCCTTGTAGAGCTTGTTCACCAGGTCGCACAGCAGCTCGCCCGAGCGCAGCGCGGCCGGCAGGTCGTCCAGGAACTTGTCGCCCAGCACCATCTCCATCCAGCGGCGCACGATCTCGCCGTCCTTGCTCACGTTGCGCGTGGGCGAGAGCATCACGCCCGTGGCCAGGGGCTCGTCCTCCATGGCTGCGTAACGACACCGAGAGACGCGAACTGGCGCCAATGGGGCATGCAAGGGAGGGGAGGGAAGCTGCCTGCCTGATCTGTGTGTGTGTGTTGCTGCAACAGCTCAGCTCAGCTCAGCTCAGTACGTCACACACTCGCCCGGGTCCGCTCTTGCCCCTGCCCTTGACTCTCGACTTGACCCGGCCGCTGAACTGAATACAACTGCCGAAACGGCGCCTTATTCGTGGGCGGACTGTGTGTGGCACACCAGGCACACATAAACGAGCGGGTGTCAGCCAAAATAGTGACATGGACGATAAGAACATTGCAAGGCGGTTTATCTGTTGTGAAGGGGGAGAACCTCGGTCTACGGGCGAAAGCGAGCGACGACTGTAGCCCGACGCACTTTCTTTGCAGCGTACCCCCGTGGGCAACGGAGACTTTGGCACCGACGTGATGGCTAGGCTACGGTATGAGCTCCATGGAGCTAGCTGCCTTATGTAGAAGTGCACAATCTTGGTGCTGGCACTGACAATGTTGCGCGGCTGACTGGCTGGGGCAAAGGATCTACTTACTGCGCCGACGGCGTCATGTGCGCGGCGCACTTCTCGAGCGTCTTGACGGCCGAGCCGAGCTTGTTGACCGTCTCCATGTACTCCGCCTGCGGGTCCGAGTCATACACGATGCCGCCGCCCGCCTGCGAGTAGACCTTGCCGTCCTTGACCACCATGGTGCGGATGGCGATGGCCGTGTCCAGGAAGCCGGAGAAACTGAAGTAGCCCACGGAGCCCGAGTACACGCCGCGTCGCTCCGTCTCCAGCGAGCAGATGAGCTCCATCGCACGCACCTTGGGCGCGCCGGAGAGCGTGCCAGCAGGAACATGGCGCGGTAGGCGTCGTACACGGTCCGGTCCTCGCGCAGGTCGCCCTTGACCACGGACACAATGTGCATCACGTGCGAGTACTTCTCGATCTGCATGAGGCGCTCCACCCGGACGGAGCCCGGCTTGGCCACGCGGCCGACGTCGTTGCGGCCCAGGTCCACCAGCATGATGTGCTCGGCGCGCTCCTTCTCGTCCGCGAGCAGGTCTTTCACCAGTGCCTCGTCCTCCTCGTCGTTGGCGCCACGGTGGCGCGTGCCGGCAATCGGGTGCGTCTCGACGACACGGTCGTGGTCCACCTTGACGAGCATCTCGGGGACGCGCCGACGATCTGGAAGTCCGCGCCCATGTCGAGGAAGAACATGTAGGGCGACGGGTTGATGGCGCGCATCTGGCGGTACAGATCCAGCGGGGTGACGTCCTTCGGGAGGTCCACAGCCAGCCGCTGGGACGGCACGGCCTGGAAGATGTCGCCGTCCACAATGTGCTCCTTGAGCTTCTCCACAAAGCCCATGTAGCCGGCCCGGCCGACGTTGGAGGCCGCCTCCAGGTCGATCTTGGACGTGGAGGGCGCGCTGGCGTGGGCCACGTTGGACGTGCGCACCAGGGGCTTCTCAAGCGCCGCGTTCACGGCCATGATCTTGTCGGTGGCCTCCTTGTAGGCTGCGGCCAGGTCGCCCGTGTCCAGGCGGCAGTGCGACACGATCTTGAGCGAGTGGAACACGTGGTCGAAGATCACGACCGTGTCGAAGAACATGTAGATGCTCTCGGGCACCTTGAGCACGTCCTTCTGGGCGTCCACGTAGGGCGCGATCTTGGGCTCGAAGTGGCGGATGGCGTCGAAGCCACAGTAGCCCACGGCGCCGCCGGTCATGGGCACGCTGAGCTCGGGCAGCGTCACGGTGCGGAACTGCTGCATCTCCTTCTCCAGGTTCACGAGCGGGTCGCCCTCGAAGCTCTGACCGGGGCCCGTGGCCACCACCTTGAGCGGGCCGGCGCCGATGAACGAGTAGCGCGCGATCTTCTCGCCGGGCGCCACGGACTCGAGCAGGAACGAGTGCGTCTGGCCCTCGCGCAGCTTGAGCAGGACGCTCACGGGCGTGTCCAGGTCGGCCACGGCGTCCAGGTACACAGGCACGAGGTTCTTGTCGCTGTTCTCGGCCAGCTGCTGCAGCTGCGCGACGCGCTCCAGTTGCGGCTGGAAGGACATGGCGGGTGGTGTGTGGGTAGGTAGTGTGAGGTGTGGGGTGTTCGTGGTGACCGTGTTGAGCTGCCGAGTCACAAGTAAGTGCTGGTGACGACCGGAATGGCTGCAGCAAAGCGTGTTTAAACTTGAGGTGGAGAGAAGGTGGCGCGAAGAGTTGTATAGAGAGGGAAAAGTCGGTTGTATAGAGGGACGTGTTACCACAAGAAATTTCGCTGGTTGTGTGGACCACGTCATTGTGGCAGTCTTCAACTTGTTGTTCGCAAGTGTTGCCCCTACTTGTATTGTGGGTTCTACTCAAAATTGGACTGGGCGATTGGTTCAATCAACCGCCCCCGAATCGACCTCCCTGTCTAATATCATCAATTATGCTGTTTTAGAGGCTACTTTTGGTGGGTACCACACACATCTTTGGGCAACATATCCATCCTTGACGGCAAGTTGGCGGCACATGGCGGACACAGAAGAAAACCGCGCTACTCCGACCACGCCAAGAGCGCGTCAATCGCTGACACAGGGACGAGGTCAAGTGCGGCATGGCAGAACGCCTCCCCAAGTGTCGTCTGCGACTGATGGCTGCGCGCTTCCGTATGTCCGTGTGTCGCCATACCCTCAACGCGTGCGAACTCCTCCAACAAGATATTCTGCACGAGCCTCTCAAGCATCTCCATCAACTGCGGCTGCACGTGCTTCTCCACTGTGTCCACCGACAGCATCTACGGCGGATACACGAGCGTCGCAAGGGTCTCCGCCAACACCTGCTACGATGACGACACGAAGGGCCCAAGCGACTTCTCAGGCATCATTTACAGCGGCACCAGCAACACAAGCGTCGCCTGCGCCATCATCTACGGCATCTACACGCCTACATCAAGATGCACTTGCGCCTCCAACCTCAGCCGTCCCATCGACAGCAGCTACATCACCGTCGGCCGCCCACCAACATCGCCTGCAGCTGCTTGTTCGGCCGATTGTGAAAAGCACGGTCGGCCAGAGGGACACGTCCGGCGAGGCGTTGGACAACTTTGCCGTGAATGGGGCAACATTCCAAGACATCATTCACAAGCTGTGGCAGCAATTTGGCCCCGTGTAAAGGGCCAAGCTATGAAGCAAGACGGGGTGTGGACGATCAGCACTCCTACGGAATCCTCCTGGAGTAAGGTGATGCAGTTTAAAGGGCCCCGGCACTTGGTCGACAGCGAGAAGACTGAGCAAGCGTGGAGCCGATGGGTTGTTTCAACTAAACGAGAACCTGTGCGTCTGATGATTTATGAATACGGCATGGCTATTACGAAGGCTCAGGACTTGGAGGAGTTTCGTGAGGCCTGCATTTGCCCTGCTTTCACGGATCGATCTGGTGCCGCAGCAGAGCGTTCCATGCGGGACGTCGTGGTACAGTTGCAGGATATATGGAGCGAAACATTTCAAGCGGATGCGGTTGTATGGCGAATGTGGGCAAACCATATCATGCGTGGTCTTGACCGTTCTACCTGGGACCGTGAGATATTAGAGCCGCCTCCGAGCCAAATTGCCAACCTGCTGAAGCCTGCGGATCTGCCAGTCGAGCGCCAGTTAGCAGGGCTATCGCGCTCGTCTGATCTCGCTCTTCAAGTCGTAAACGCAGCACTCGAAGACAACAAGAGGCTGAAGGCAAGTTGGAAGGCGCATGGTGAGCGCCTCGAAAATCAAGAGCAGCTTTTGCTGACCCGGAAGCGCACCATTGAAGCCATTCTTGCTGGAACGAGGCTACCATCGCTGAGTGACGTGGTTGACCGCTGCCGGCGCTCACAAACCTTGAGGACATTGAGCATCAAGAGTAGAACTAAGTTGAAACGAAGATTTTAGTTAATGGCAATTGGAATGAAATGAATTCATTTCTACTTAGAGCTGTGGGTATCGTGTACGACTATCATTAAGACGCCTTATCGAAGCCATACAAGCTTCTAGTAGATAGCTTACGGTGCCATACTTCTTTCCGCAAATCCCAATACGTCATGACCATGCTCGCTGCGAGCGTCGTCGGGAAAAATGTCGAGCACCTGCCTTCTTTCCGTAGACATTGGTCCCGTAGGATCGAAAACGCCCCTTACCGACCAGCCACAATGCTCAAACACGCGCGCCATTGAGAACTCCTTGAACTTGCTGAACGTGTCAACGACGAACGGGAGTAAGTCGCGGCCGCTGGTCTCAACATAGTGCCGCTGGAATGACCGCTTGATATACCCAAACATAAACTCTATAGGATTAAAAATGGGCAGTAGGCGGGCAAAAATCGGAACGACGCCAATACTCCGCAAGAAGTGGACAATTTCTGGG
Organism: Phytophthora melonis; assembly: GCA_024211575.1. Lineage (NCBI taxonomy): Eukaryota > Oomycota > Peronosporomycetes > Peronosporales > Peronosporaceae > Phytophthora > Phytophthora melonis. The sequence continues at coordinate 1,016,270 of JAMXKT010000068.1, forward strand.
TCTCGGTGAATGGAAGCGCCATCAAGAATCCACACGGAATTCAATCCCGGATACTGTCGGACATTGCCACTCGAAGAGTAGGCAAAATCTCGGCAGCATTGAAAAAACTCGACACGGTCAAAAGTGCCCTGGGTGTCATAGTAGTCGATCAAGCCGTGCGCACCGATGAACGCCAGAATAGAAACCCTTGGCTTGCGCTGAAAGTCGCCTCTGATCGCAATAGTCTGGCCCTTTAAGGAGTACCCCGTTTTCTCACCATGCCGCGGTTGTCAAACGAAACCTCGTCCAAGAAGACGAGATTACTGTGGCCCCAGTCTATCTGGCTTAGCTCTTCAACGAAGCGATATACAGCTTTCTCCTTGATGTGCATCGCGCGGCGTTCCAACACCTTTCGCGTCAACCCGCATTCGTGGATGAGCCGCCAAACCGAAGACTTCGAGATTGACAGGTGATGAGCACGCTTGAAGGCCTCCTGGGCTTCATCTAAATAGGCGAGAGGCTGCTTGGCGTAGAACTCGCAGAGCCACTTCCTGTGCCCAACGCTGTACTTGCAACGTGCAGTCTGCTGGGCGCGCTGATAGGTCCCCGTTTCCTCGTAGATGCTAATCCAGTTGCTGATTGTAGTCGGGGCCTTGTTGTATATCTTTGCAAGGGCCTTCCTTGTATACCCAAGGCAGTAATACCCATACAAACAGTGGAAAACCGTGTTCGGGTGGGCGTGCTGCTTCGTGACGGCTTCCTCCATCGTTCACGTTGAGAACACTGATATATGTGGCAACACAGCATGAGTACTACACACAAGCATCAATTGTATTGCAAATCCTTACCCCTTCAACGGGACGCCCGTGGTGATCTCCGCCGAGTGGCTCGTGTCTTGAGCTAGAGCTCGCAAAGGCTCCTTGCTTGTTGCCGTAGAGAAAAGTATTGACCAATCAGGACGCGCGGGCGATTTCTGGGCAACTTGGTGAATCGCCCCAAAAGTCCAAATATAGGTGGAATTCACAATACTAAGTAGCTCTTTAAGACACCAACTAATATCGCATTTTTCCTCCGCTGGAGGGAAGACACGCATGATCCCCAAGCGTAAACCTTGAGGAACTACTAGCAGCACCAATGATGCGAAATATAGAGCAATGTTGGCCAATGTTGGTCATACTGGTATGATCGGGGCAAGTGGGAGAGAAAAAAAAACTTGGTGACATTCGTGAAATACTTGCCGCTGTCGACTAAGTACAAGGTGAAGCCAACAAATACAATAATACATCATGTGAGAGATTCTCCGGTGCTTCACCTCGATAAATAATAGTAAGAATTTCAACAAAAGCTGTCAGGTACGACAACCACGAGGAGCAACTTTCTCCACCTCGCAGTAAAATCTCTATATTTCCCAAAAAAAACTCTCTCACTTGCATCCACTATGCCCTAATCTCTAAAGATCGAGTCTCCCCCTTTTTAAGTCGTTCGCCGACAACATTCCGACAACTTCTCCTCCAGCAACGCAAGCCATGGCCAGCAGCAACAAGACCGTCATCATCGAGACCGCTTCAACTGCAGTGGTGTCCGTCCCCGCCGACACCGATGCCAGCCCCAGCGTCAGCGTCGGCAGCGTGCGCACCATCCAGAACGAGGACGGGACCCCGTTGTCGTGACGGAGGAGCCGCTGGTCAAGAAGCGCCGCACCAAGAACTTCCAGCTGCGCGAGGACCTGGCGCGCACGCGCGGCGCCATGAACATCGTGGTGCCGCCCTTTGAGCCGCAGACGTTCGACACGTGGGAGGCCTTCATGGCCGCCTGGAAGAACTACACGGAGCGCACCAAGACCATGTTCAGACGGCGCAGCTCGTCCACGACCCCGTACTGGAACAGCAAGCACAAGTTCAAGAAGTACCCCGTGCCCGACGACTTCAAGTACGCCACCATGTCGTACTGGTGCACGCACGGCTGCATCCAGCCGTCGCGCGGCACCGGAGTGCGCACACACATGCACAACCGCTACACGGGCTGCTCGGCGCGCCTCACGGTGGACGTGGTGTACGAGGCGGTGGACGGCGAACCCGGCAAGATCCGCTGGCTTATCCGCGTGCGCAACCAGGTACAGTAGGGCGGACGTAGAGAGGTAGAGGAAAGGAGGGAGGGTAGTGACGGTTTACTGTATGGCTGCAGATTACGGTGCACAACCACCGCATCAACGACGAGATCTACCACTGCTACACGAACAACACCTCGGTGCCGGACGAGCTGCTGTTGGGACCGGAGGCGGCGGAGTTGCAGCACAAGCAGGAGACGCACCAAGTCGCTGCGGAGGACACGGGTAGGGTGATACACGAGGAGGGGTGTGCGAGTTAGAATTCGTGTTGATTGACTAGTGTTTGGTGCTTAGATGCAGGTTATGTGCCGTCGACGCGGATCCTCACGGAGCTGGACCCGATTGGGAATGGCGACCCCGGTGAGTGCTTACGCTGCGGATAGAGCTCCTATCTTACTGTTGATACTGACGTTGAACTGTGATGGCAGGATTCACGATGAGATCCTCGCCGGAGTCGAAAGTCAGTGCCAAGACGACGGTCATTACGACGACGGCGTCGTCTGCGAGTGCCCCAGTGCCCGGTTTGCTGATAAAAGAAACGCTGGCGAACGATCACAAGATGAACATGGCCGCGTCGGAGATGCAGCCGCTGCTTGACGAGCTGAAGAACACGCCGTCGCGCGTGATTCACAAGCGACTGCAGGATGTCTCGGAGATGGTCGCGCACTTGCAGGCCAAGTGGCACCAGGGTGCGTGCAATCCACAAGGAAATACCATATTGTATGCGGATCTAACTCGTGCCTTTGATTCATTCTCAGACCGTATTGCGGAGGAAGCTGCCCAAGCGCATGCCATCGCCCCCCTGAGTTCACTCTCCGTTGAACAAGCTGCAGCGGGTCAGAGTGAAGCGCTCGGCAAAGCGGCTGCCAACGCTATCGCCACGATCACCAGTTTGCCTCCCGGTGCCTCCTTCTATTTGACACCACGTGTCGAGCACCTGGCGACTGGAAACAAGCCGCACGACGTCAGCCAGCGCCGAAGGCAGATCGGGAGAAGAAGGTACCGCGACTTCGAGTGACAAGGTGCTCGGGAACCAGCGGGGCCCCTCGGAAGCCGTATGAGCTCGCTGTGGCATTACATGACTTGAGTTTTTCGCGTTGCGTAGTAAAAACAACTATCCAGATACTCCGGATATTTGATGTACTTAGTACTTCTTCTGCTTCGGTCTCAGTCGTGGTATTTCTGTCGGGAGAAGCTGAGCGGTTTCTTTCATGAAGACATGCACACATTAACAAGTACTAAGTATGTGCCATGCGAAGCTGTGGAGCCCATTTTTGACACGCGCTACATCTTCGTACTCGCTGCATTGGACGTTAAAGCCTTCAATTGCTATGTCATTGGCTGAAAAATCGAAATTCGGTAGAATACCCGTTTGAATACAATCGAAAATTTTTCTCCCTTCCTCATTCCAGAATTCGCTGCTTTGAGGAACGATGCTGACGCTGTTTTGCGCGGTCGTCGGCGTGAAGGGAAACGCATTCTCCATCGATATCGATCCAAGCAAGTCGGTGGACCACTTGAAGGACGCGATCAAGAAGAAGAAGACCGAGACAATCAAGTGCGACGCGGACAAGTTGCAGCTCTTCCTCGCGAAGAAAGACAACGGGTGGCTGCAGTCTGACTCGAACGACGTGAAGGAATTGAAAAAGGGTAACAAGACTCCCGCCATTGAAGCGCTAACACTCGACAACGAAGCACTGGAAGGAGAATCTGGTTTGCCGAAACTTTTGAAGGATATGTCACCGCCAACGTTCGATGAAATTCACGTGCTCGTGGTGGTTCCGGCAACTCCTGTCAGCGGATTTGGCGCCTCCATGACGTTTGGAGCTCATCGGGACAGCACAAGTGAATGGCTAGATGAATTCCTTGCAAGAAGAATCCCGTATCACGCACTGCCAGCGATGGAGTCTCTGAAAACCTTCGTCGAACAGCCTCTACCGGTGAAGATTCGCATGCCAAGTGAGTTGCTAACCGCGTGGTCCAAAGAACCGATATACCTCGGCCAGCAACTTGAAGAGCGTATGTTCACGATAGACGAGTCTTCTCCCTGCATTGCCTTCAGGTCGCTGGTGCTGAGCGAACGCTTTCTGACACCACTGCGGACTGGAAACTCTGAGAATTCCTACATTTGGTTTTGGGACACTGTGGTTCGCGCCGTTCTGGATTTCATTTTCAGTCGTGCAAGTGTTGACCGCGATTCAAGCAAGGGCTCGTCTACTGGGAAGAAGCGTCCTGATTTCGTATTTACGCTGAATGATGTATGCGTTTTTCGTGGTGAAGAAAATGCATCGTATGTTAGCATCCAACTTCCGCGCTCAGAACTGCGTACGAAGCTTGCGTGGATATATGGAGACGTGCCCTACGTGTTTGGCTATGCCACGTCAGGCTACAAGGTCGATCTTCTCGCACTGTATGGCGCATCAAAGGACGCGGGCGATTTATCCGATATGGACATTGATGTACCAGACGTGGAGATGGATGTACCAGACGTGGGCAGCGGTGATGCACCATATGTGGAGAACAGCGTGGGTAGCTATCGAATTGGCAGCTTTGATCTGGAGCAGACGGCCCAGCGTTTTCGTTTCGTGCTCGCGCTCTTGAACTTGTGTCGACTTTTCCCCGCTATCACGGAGAATTGCCCGGATTCTGGTCACAACGAATTCAAAAGCATTAACCGTGGCAACGGCGTTGTTGTGCGGTTGAATCCTACCTTCGTCGAGAAGATTTTCCCAAACCTGTCGGGTTTTGATCAGCTGGATCGAATTTATTGCATTATGCGACGGGCTAAAGCCCCAACGTCGATCGCCTCCTCAAACTGAAACGGACCAAGATGTCGGCCATATTTGCACCTCGCGGAACGATGGTGAAACCACGCAACTTGTTTGAGTTATTTGTTGCGCTCCGGCATGTTCTCGAGGATCTAGTTGTCTTACATAGCAACTCTGTCATGCACCGAGACATCCGCTGGTCGAACGTGATAAAGCGGCGTGACCGTGATGCGTGGTTTCTGATTGACTTCGCGGACGCAGCAATTAGCCCGCAGCATTTTCCTGACGGCAGCCACCTGAGCACACGCGAACATGCACCAGAGATTTTTGAGGCGGGAGGCAGTCACACCACTGCTGTTGATATCTGGTCGGTGGGATACCTGATTGAGTCGAGCAATGTGGGATGGGATGACCTCGGGCGGCGAACGGCTTTCCTCAAGCGGTTGTTGGAAGTAAACCAGGCGACACGACCTACCGCAGAAACAGCTCTCAAGAGCTTTTGGAGCTCGAGGGGGCGCAGGATGTAGTAAAGAACGATACTTTGCGACTGAAGCACCCACCCGAAGGCAAGCGAGGAATTCAGAGCACTGCGCTGGAATCAAATCCCAAGAAGAGCAAAAAACTATGATTCTACCTGCGTCACGCGCCATTTTTTTAACTGCCAAATCTTAAAAAATAAAGTTAAAAAATAAAGCATGAGTCGTATCGAATAGCTTCCATTTGTTATTCGATTCTAATAGGTACTCCATGACATGAGCTTTCGCGTTGCGTAGTAAAAACAACTATCCAGATACTCCGGATATTTGATGTACTTAGTACTTCTTCTGCTTCGGTCTCAGTCGTGGTATTTCTGTCGGGAGAAGCTGAGCGGTTTCTTTCATGAAGACATGCACACATTAACAAGTACTAAGTATGTGCCATGCGAAGCTGTGGAGCCCATTTTTGACACGCGCTACATCTTCGTACTCGCTGCATTGGACGTTAAAGCCTTCAATTGCTATGTCATTGGCTGAAAAATCGAAATTCGGTAGAATACCCGTTTGAATACAATCGAAAATTTTTCTCCCTTCCTCATTCCAGAATTCGCTGCTTTGAGGAACGATGCTGACGCTGTTTTGCGCGGTCGTCGGCGTGAAGGGAAACGCATTCTCCATCGATATCGATCCAAGCAAGTCGGTGGACCACTTGAAGGACGCGATCAAGAAGAAGAAGACCGAGACAATCAAGTGCGACGCGGACAAGTTGCAGCTCTTCCTCGCGAAGAAAGACAACGGGTGGCTGCAGTCTGACTCGAACGACGTGAAGGAATTGAAAAAGGGTAACAAGACTCCCGCCATTGAAGCGCTAACACTCGACAACGAAGCACTGGAAGGAGAATCTGGTTTGCCGAAACTTTTGAAGGATATGTCACCGCCAACGTTCGATGAAATTCACGTGCTCGTGGTGGTTCCGGCAACTCCTGTCAGCGGATTTGGCGCCTCCATGACGTTTGGAGCTCATCGGGACAGCACAAGTGAATGGCTAGATGAATTCCTTGCAAGAAGAATCCCGTATCACGCACTGCCAGCGATGGAGTCTCTGAAAACCTTCGTCGAACAGCCTCTACCGGTGAAGATTCGCATGCCAAGTGAGTTGCTAACCGCGTGGTCCAAAGAACCGATATACCTCGGCCAGCAACTTGAAGAGCGTATGTTCACGATAGACGAGTCTTCTCCTGCATTGCCTTCAGGTCGCTGGTGCTGAGCGAACGCTTTCTGACACCACTGCGGACTGGAAACTCTGAGAATTCCTACATTTGGTTTTGGGACACTGTGGTTCGCGCCGTTCTGGATTTCATTTTCAGTCGTGCAAGTGTTGACCGCGATTCAAGCAAGGGCTCGTCTACTGGGAAGAAGCGTCCTGATTTCGTATTTACGCTGAATGATGTATGCGTTTTTCGTGGTGAAGAAAATGCATCGTATGTTAGCATCCAACTTCCGCGCTCAGAACTGCGTACGAAGCTTGCGTGGATATATGGAGACGTGCCCTACGTGTTTGGCTATGCCACGTCAGGCTACAAGGTCGATCTTCTCGCACTGTATGGCGCATCAAAGGACGCGGGCGATTTATCCGATATGGACATTGATGTACCAGACGTGGAGATGGATGTACCAGACGTGGGCAGCGGTGATGCACCATATGTGGAGAACAGCGTGGGTAGCTATCGAATTGGCAGCTTTGATCTGGAGCAGACGGCCCAGCGTTTTCGTTTCGTGCTCGCGCTCTTGAACTTGTGTCGACTTTTCCCCGCTATCACGGAGAATTGCCCGGATTCTGGTCACAACGAATTCAAAAGCATTAACCGTGGCAACGGCGTTGTTGTGCGGTTGAATCCTACCTTCGTCGAGAAGATTTTCCCAAACCTGTCGGGTTTTGATCAGCTGGATCGAATTTATTGCATTATGCGACGGGCTAAAGCCCCCAACGTCGATCGCCTCCTCAAACTGAAACGGACCAAGATGTCGGCCATATTTGCACCTCGCGGAACGATGGTGAAACCACGCAACTTGTTTGAGTTATTTGTTGCGCTCCGGCATGTTCTCGAGGATCTAGTTGTCTTACATAGCAACTCTGTCATGCACCGAGACATCCGCTGGTCGAACGTGATAAAGCGGCGTGACCGTGATGCGTGGTTTCTGATTGACTTCGCGGACGCAGCAATTAGCCCGCAGCATTTTCCTGACGGCAGCCACCTGAGCACACGCGAACATGCACCAGAGATTTTTGAGGCGGGAGGCAGTCACACCACTGCTGTTGATATCTGGTCGGTGGGATACCTGATTGAGTCGAGCAATGTGGGATGGGATGACCTCGGGCGGCGAACGGCTTTCCTCAAGCGGTTGTTGGAAGTAAACCAGGCGACACGACCTACCGCAGAAACAGCTCTCAAGAGCTTTTGGAGCTCGAGGGGGCGCAGGATGTAGTAAAGAACGATACTTTGCGACTGAAGCACCCACCCGAAGGCAAGCGAGGAATTCAGAGCACTGCGCTGGAATCAAATCCCAAGAAGAGCAAAAAACTATGATTCTACCTGCGTCACGCGCCATTTTTTTAACTGCCAAATCTTAAAAAATAAAGTTAAAAAATAAAGCATGAGTCGTATCGAATAGCTTCCATTTGTTATTCGATTCTAATAGGTACTCCATGACATGAGCTTTCGCGTTGCGTAGTAAAAACAACTATCCAGATACTCCGGATATTTGATGTACTTAGTACTTCTTCTGCTTCGGTCTCAGTCGTGGTATTTCTGTCGGGAGAAGCTGAGCGGTTTCTTTCATGAAGACATGCACACATTAACTAGGGCTTCGCGGGGGCTGAGATCGCAAATATAAAACAAAACAGATAAACGCACAGCGCACACGACTTAGGCGCGCCGCAAACTAGATACCTGGATAAACAAATGTCGTATCGCTGTGCTTGCATCGTTTGAAGAGGGATCTCACGATAATATGAATTTGTTTTCTCCTTCGCGCTGTTAATCACCAAATACAAGCAAGTTAGAAGTTGCAGCAGTGACGATCTTCGAGGGCCCTATTCTTACACTCATGACGCTGTAAGTTCACCCTGGAGTTGCGCGTCTGTAGATCCCCGGTGAGGACTGGAAATGATTCGAATGAAACGTTAATGATACGATTGATGCTTCTTCGTTGACAGAGACTGACTACGTAATTATTCAGACTACCTATTAAGGTTTACTTTCATCATATGTCATATATGATGGATACTTAACGCATGCGTTTGCTGCGCCAGCAGCATCAGGTACCGTACACTTGCTATCCCCTGCTGGCGCAGCCGAGCGTTTCATCCAACACTATCGCGGCACGCCTTCCCACGCGCGCGCATTTGCAGCGTCAAGTACGACGGCGACGCTTGCGGTGGAGCATCCAGCACCATCGCGGCAGAATCAACATTGCTGATTTTCTGCAGGGCTACAGAATGACGGATCCGGATTGAGAAGATTGACGCCCGGAGACGACACTTACACTGTCGCCTTGGTAGCTGTGTGCACACGCGTTATGCCCTAGTGGCTAAAGATATTCTATAAACAAATTTGGTCATGCATTCAATAATATCATAATCAAGCGACAGCTTTTTCGAGCACGAAACGCAGGCGGAGCTTATGCGACACCGAATTAATTTTAGTACCTACGGTATTGCTATCCAAACAAGTACTACCTCCGTCGGAAAAATAAGGACGGTTTCCAATCATATTTCGACTCTTTACAGTATACCCTCAAATAGATACCTGGACCTCCTAACCTGAGCTGGAAAGTTGTATCCGTATGCATCGTTTTGAAAGGGATAAAACCCTTCCAAATCCGGTCCTGATTAAATCTCCCGCCCATTTCACTTCGCAAGTTCAAGGGAGAGCGGCAAGCTGCTGGACGATCTTCGAGGGCCCTCAACTCAACACCAATGACCAGGATGACGCGCGCAAGGTATCGGTGAGGACATGATTAGGTAAGCGCGCGGAATGCTCGTGTTTGTTAGACGCTCGCGCGCTGTGTGTATACATGTCCAGCACGTTCGCAGGTTGAGGAGGATACGAGGCAGCAGGTGAGCGCTGGGCGTACGTTGCTTAAGATTCGTGGAGAGCGCATCTAGACATCAGGAAGGAGACCATGCTACGGTTGTGAACGCGCTTCGTCTCAGGCTAAGCATCGAGTAGATCCTGCTGCCCGCCGAGACGAATGAAGCTCTGCGCTCACCGCTTGCAACGTTGCTGGAGGCGATCAGACATGTAGACACGCAGTCATCGTGTGCGTGGAGCATGTGCCCCGCCGTCGCTATTGTTGCCTACTGCTGCCTTTTTGCCTCTTTTGGCATGGAATATGTAACGTCATGCGATGGCCTTGGTGCTGTCGTTCATTATCTGCACCACGCGTTTGCCCTAGTGGCTACGTATTCTGACTCAAAAATTTGGTCAGTCTAATTTAGCTCGCCCTTTGCACAGCTTATAACCGCCGAAAAGAACGAGGCGGAGCGCTGCGAAATTTTTTTGGAAAGGTGCAGTATTTTCCTCACAGAGGTAGTAGTATGTGCCATGCGAAGCTGTGGAGCCCATTTTTGACACGCGCTACATCTTCGTACTTGCTGCATCATGGACGAACACTGCGATGCGAGTAGCCGCCACTGCGAACTGAAGGGAAGGCATCGCCATTCCGCCAGCGACCTCGATGACGCTCTTGAATTTGCGTTGAACGAAGAGCCGATGCACGACTGTGAAGGTGACGATGATAACCAAGATGACAGCGAACTCCTCCTCGCTGACGACGACGACAGAGATTTTAATGAACTGGCCGCTGAAACTTCGAGTCTTGGATCAAGCGACAGTAGCGGGTTTGTATGCAGCGAAGACCAACGCACTTTCACTGCAGTGCGCGTGCGACCAATGTTGCCTTTGGAGAAGAAGAACGGCTATCGAGCGATCATCGACATGACCGTGACTAGCGACGGACTGATGACCAGAATCGTGAACCCGACAGCACTCCCGCCTCCACCTCGAGGTCACACGTCAGCAAGGTACACATCGAGTAAGCCTCCGGTTGAGGAGTCGACGTCAGCTACGGACTCGACAATGTTCCCAGCCCAGTTCACTCAGGAATTCCGGTTCGACTACACGTACTGGTCCTTCGATCGTTCTCCTGGACGACCAGTAGCCACGCAGAGCACGATCTACGATGAACTGGGCGTCCTGGCGCTCCAACAAGTACTTCAAGGCAGCAATTGCTCCGTCTTCGCCTATGGACAACCCAGCGCTGGTAAGACGTACTCTTTGATGGGGAGTAGCGGCGAGCGAGCATCGTTGCCTGCGTCTGTGAGAACCAACGGTAACGTCAATGGGGTACGAACTCCTAGTGCGTTGTCGGCGTCAGAGCGACGCGGTTTGATTCCACGAATTTGTCAGGGATTGTTTGCCGAAATCGATGAAGGGAAGAGCTCGGGAAGCTCATACACTGTGGTCATGAGCTACGTAGAAATTTACGACGAACGCGTCTATGACTTGCTCTCACGAAGCACCATGAAGGTAAAGTTGTGTCTGCTCCGAATGATATGTTCACCACAACTATACTGACGTTGTTGCTTGACGCTGTAGAAATCTCTGAAGGTCCGGGAACACCCAGACGACGGTGCGTTTGTCGAGCGAGCGAGGCGAGTGCATGTCACGAGCAGCTCGCAAGTCGTGGAACTGATCGGAGAGGGGAATCGCACGCGTTCGGTATCATCCTCGCGCCCTAGTCGTTCTCACACGGTGCTGTTGATTTCGCTATCACAAAGCAGTCAAGCGGATGCAGCCTCTCGGACGAGCAAACTCGCCGTGGTGGATTTAGCAGCAAGTGAGCGAGTGGATCGGTCTGACGTCAGTGGATTGCGTGCACGAGAGGCTGCGAGTGTCAACCGTTCGTTGGCCACTCTCGCGGATGTTGTTGGTGCTCTGGCGAAGCGGAGAAGCGGTCGCTCTGTCGACGGCTCTCAACCTCAGAAAGTATTCGCGCCGTATCGTAACTCGGTCTTGACGCGGCTGCTGAGGGATTGTCTCGGTGGCCACGCGAAGACAATCATGCTTGGGACTATTAGTCCGTGCTGCGCGCACTATGACGAGTCAATGGCCACCCTACGATACATTGAGCGCGCGAGGAGTGTGTACAGCACAGTTCGCATACCTGAGACCTGTGGAGATATGACGCAGCAACTGATGGACGATGCGGGCGAGCTCAAGTCAACCCTCCCATCTAATGATGTTTCGTCTGTATGCTGTGGAGCTCCAGAGCACCATGAAGACTGCCTGGATTGCAACTGTAATGAGCAGCGCACGAGTAACGACGATTTTGCGGGTTCTCTCGACCAGGACATGGAGCAGAAAGCTGTGGTTAATGAGCAAGTCATCGACGTTGAGGTGGAGAAGCAGGTTGATTCTATGCGTGAAAAGCAGATAAGTAAGCTCGAGCTTCAAACGAGCGCTAGCTTGCTGAACCTGGTCGCTATTCGGCGCCGCTTTCAGGCACTGTGCAAGTATCGTGCCTTGAATCGGTGGAGGAAATATGCGTCCTCGTTACACGGGGATACTACAGGTGATCTTGAGCGTAAGTCACAACTCCGTGGGCTTGGAGGCCAAAGCTGCTACAAACTTTCACCCCTAAAGTCGATCGGCAGAAAAGCAGGGTATCCTCCATTGCACAACCGTGCGCCAACTGCTGGACTACGCGCTGCTGATCGCGCTCAGGATGTGGTAGCGGCCGTGGTCGCTGCCGACGCGATTTGCTGTTCGGTGGTGCAGGACTTCTTGTTCCCTGACCAGCCCCCTGCTTCTTCAAAGCCCCAACCTTCGACCATCGCATCCACTGCATCGCTCTTGGAACTCTTGGCGTCAAGCTCAGAGTTCGATCGCTCTGGATTTCGCTTTGATTGCACTGAAGACTGCAGCGAAAACTACCATCAGCTGGAGGAACTGGCCTCGCCAGAAAACTGGTGTAGTGGCGATGAAGAGGAATTTAATTTGCCCTCCGATCTCGACATTACAGGTGTGGATGAAGAGTATACGACCCCGAGAGATGGCAGCGGCGCTTCACCATCGTTATCCCCAGAAATTCGCAGTGGAGAGAGTTGTATGCAGTCAACACTGTCACTGTGTGTGGATTCCATCGACATGGCCCGACGAGCGTTGGGCCCTGGTTTGTACAGTTTGCGCGGCAGCAGATCAACCGCCGGTGGGACTGGGGTCGAGTGCGAACTGCTGCAACATCTCGATAAAAAGTTTATCACAATGACGCGCAGTTTCGAAGATGCGGTGGCGTCACCCCCACCCTACTCGTCTCAATCTTGCTATGAGTTGCTGGAGCCGATGGTCGGCGAGTTTTGCTTGCAAATTATTGCCAAACTCTGCGATCAACTCCCGAGTGCCGCCAGTGCGTGTGTAGCCGGTCGTCTTCAGCTTGAAACGCAGTTGGAGCATTTCAGTGATCGTCTCCGGCAGCTTTTGCCTGAATTGACTCGTTCTGGAGATAGTATTAATATCGTGAAGTCTAGAGAGAGATACACTGCTTTTGATGTGGCGACGGAGTTACTCGTGATGACGGAGAGAATCAAACTGGTGTGGGATTTTGCCGGACAACGCAAGCGCGAGCGGTTGCTACAAATGCGCGCAGTAGAAGCGGCAGCGATCAGAGACCGACAAGTTTCGGCTAAGATGGCGACACTAGAAGAGCGCAATGCGGAGCTGTCCGCAAGGTGTAAGACACTCGCGGCAACCAGCGGTAGACTGGAAGTACCGAGCAGTCGAATACCAAATCACTCGACCATCACGCTGGAACAACTCGAAAGGGACTGCGACGCAATGGCGGTGTTGAAGAGTGGAGATAATCTTGGATCAAAACTGGCCGTGGAAGTCGCGCGAACTCGCGATGTTCAGGCACGAAATGACGAATTACTGTGTCGATTTGCGACCTTGAACCGCGCGTTGGCTGCAGCTTCCGCACGGGTTACTGCGCTCGAGGCAGAAAACAGTCGTCTCAATTGTGGGGTCGCGTCGACTTACAGTGCCAACAGCTCAGGAAATACGGTGGTGGAGGCATTGAACGACCGTATATCCACTCTGCAGAAGGAGCTCGACTACGCCCGTGACAATGCCCCTGAGCTTGAAAGCCAACTTACTGCGTTGCAACGAGTCAATGCTGAGCAAATCTTTAAACTAGAGAGAGTTCAGGCCCAGCTCTCACACGAGGAAGAAGCACGGAAACAGGCGAGCGCGCTGGTAGCAGATTTGAAACATCAGCTTGCTCGTACCGAGACACAAGCCAAGGAAATGGTTGCAGCTGAGTCGGTTAAACACGAGAAAAGGTGGCAAGCAACTAATGCCTCCCTCTCTGAGGTGCAGGCAGTGAATGCTCAATTGTCAGCGGAGCTAATCGAGGTGAAGTCGGAGTTACGAACCGCGCTGGAAAGAGCAAATCAAGTTCACGACGAAAACATGAACCGTGTCATGGCAATTGAAAACCTAAAGGAAAGTTTGAGGATACAAGAGGAAATAGCAGAGATGTGTACAGAGGATGCCCTCGCTGCACAACATGCGCTCAGGCGCTACATTTCGGCTCAAGCAAATCAAATTGCCCAGCTGGAGCTTCGTGTATGCCTCGATAGCCAGTCTCAGCACGAGCTGGAAACAAAGCTCGTAGTAGCAGTGCAAGGGAGAGATGAGCACGTCCTGTTACTCAGCCGAGCCGAAGAAGCTCTCGCGAACGCGCTGGAACGTGAAAATACGTTACGGAGTCAACTCGAAGCGGCCTCTGCACGGGCTCTGGAAGAAGTCAATCGTGTGCGAGCAGAGCTGCACGAATCAACGATAGAAGTGGCGTCTTTGCGTGAGGAGTTGGCTGAACTACTTGACCACTCAACGCTGCAGAGCGCTACCATTGACCAGCTGAAGCTGGAGCAGGCAGAAACGTTGGACAGATGTCAGCAATTGGAGCTAGAGCTCGACGAGCAAGCGCTTCAACGCCGAGCCAGGGAAGAAGCTGCAGCACAGCGAGAGAGAACATACCAAGAGCTCGTTGAGAGATCTGCTGGGCGATTGTCAAGATTGGAGCGGCAACTGGAGATTGAGCACCAAGAATGCATGGCCACAAACGAGAGTTTGCAGCGTCAAGCTTACACTTTCAACAAGTCACAGATCCGGCAGCATTCGATCAAGATGAACTATTGCAGCACAATTCAAGATCTCAAGGCCCAACTCGATACCCTCTCGACCGAGTTGACCGAAGAAACTAATAAAACCAAGGAAACCCAGAGCCAGAACGAAGCACTAGAACGACTTGCATCCAAGTTCATGGAGCAACTGCAAGAGTGCCGAATCGACCTCAAAGCTTGCAGCCAGCGGTGGATACGAGCCGAAACTCAGTGCGTTCTGCTACGGATCTCCAGTGAACATTTAAAACACAGTCTTGCTGTGGCACAAGACTTGTGCAACATGCAGCAGACTGACGTAGAGTCTTCGCAGCTCACGAATGACCAACGCCACTCTGCGACGCCTGAGGCCGTGAAGGAGCAATTGAGCAGCCTGGACGCATGGTTCGACGAAGTGATCTCCAGCAACCAGACGACGACAGAACTGCAGGATCAGGAGCCCCACAAAGCTCAAGACGAGGACGACGCTGAACGGTCTTCGCTGCTGAAGACACTGACAGATCTGAGTGCTCTAACCAACGAGTTGTTGGTTGTGTGCGAGGCCGCGCCTCAAGTTAAACCACGGACAGAACGCTCAAGCTCCAACGATAAGGACGTCGAGGCCAGAGCTTCGAAGCAGCACACCGAGCTGCACCAGGGAAAGACGAGCTCACTCAATGAAGTTGCGCAGTTAAGGTACGAGCTGACCTTACTCCACCTTAAAAACCTAAGCTTTATTATTACTAACGATAGATGTTGCAGGAAAATCGTGATGAAGCTGAAAGATGCGCTGGACGCAAAAGACGACATGTTGCTGTATCTAGATGGAAAAGTCAAGCGCCTGGAGCAGATTGCCTCCAAGTGAGCGTTTTCATACCCGTAATGCTCAAATGACCCGGCGATTATGATGCCCATGAAAAACTCAGTTCAGCATCATGACTCACAGGCGAACTTTTAGATAAACTCTGCCTATGGGAATCGGTCTAATATTTCTTGAGATTGCTTGTACAGACTGCATCGGCCCGTACAAACACTTTTTGCTCTATTGAGTTGTTGAACACGGGCGGAACGATTCTTTGGTCTGGATATCCGCTCATGATGGCATCTCAAACTAAAATGGGCGGTTGGTACCGGCGTGAATAGATTTCTGCACTCCACACTAAGTGATCCGCTAACCCCCGTATGACCGAATTACGCAACCTATCAAGCAACACCGAAGGCAAGCATACCCCCAGAGCGATGATAACTCAACGCTGCCAAAGACCTCGCGGGAATCAGATGCCTGTCTTGAGAATGGTGATGCTGGTTTGGGCGGCTGTCGGGCTGGGGCCGTTCTTCCTGCAGCTGAGAGGTTTCGCAAAGTTTGCGACGCCGCACAAGATTACCGAAAGCTTGATCACTCCTGCAGACGCGGTGACGGAGACCACAGATCTGCTCAAGATCTGCCCAGTTACATCCTTGTTTTTCGCGGGAGCCCGATGGAACGCGTGCCCCACTCACTACTTCCGGCTGGAGGATCGAATACTATGTCACATCGTTGTCCCCCAGTACAACGCTCACGGGGGCTACTTCATCACTAATCGCACCACGATTCCGCACGACACCTCCCCATCAAGCTGCGCGGATGACAGTTCCCCGTTTGATGGCAATTTCTACCACGGCAGCATCGGATTCTACTCGATGTACGCGGAAATGTCGGGAACATTCTGCTCTTCGGACGACACGGCATACCTTACTGTGAGTGGAGTGGGCACGTACGACATCAATGGGCTCCAACTTGCTAATGACCGGGGCGGCTTCGGGTACCGGAAGTCGTATTGGTACATTCTCACTGGTACGGCATTCATCCTTATTAGAGTATTTACGCTGCGAAGAAGCTTCGTCTCGTGCTGGCAATTCGCAAAACGCTGCGACCAAATGGCCGAGCCAATTCGAATCAAGGAAGCTGTTGTGTACGTCCAGGAGAGCATGCGACTATCGGCTCACGGAGCCAAGAACTTCCACCGCATCCTGCTGCTATTTCTTCTTGTTGACCAGGGCGTCATGAGTGACTTCTTCCTGTTGAGTACGCAAGAAGGACTATTCGGACGCATCCAGTCCATCTCGCTCGGCTACAACTTGGCGGGTCTGATGTCCATGCTGTTCGAGATGGTGGAGACGATGAACTGGATGAGCGAGAAGCTGCGGTGCCAGGTGAAGCGACTGCTGTTCAACTACGAGACGGCGTTGATTGGCGAGTTCATCACTGCTGCTGTGCTGCAGCAGTACCTCACGACATGGAGCCGGTCGCAACTCAAGGATACGCAGCCGGCGGCGGAAGTGGTGTCGTACTATTTGATGGGGTTGGCTGGACACATCGTGCTCGCCTTGGGCTGTCTTAGTATCATTGTATCCACCAGAGCAATCGGTGCCATCGGATTCGTGTGGTGGCGATTCGGTACTACTCGGGTGTTGGCGAAGACTTGCAGCGTGGATGCCGCACTGGGGGCGCGCAGTAAGTTGGTTGTTCTGGCCGGATACACCTGGGAAGACGGCGAGCTGTACTATCGACCCGGTATCCTGAAAGCCCTTGGGGTTCTGAAGGCAATCGAACCCGACGGAAGGGAGCTCCTCATTCACTCGACTCTGCACTGGATGTCTATTCCACACGACAATTTCACTGTACTCGGGACCGGAGGAGGTAGGAAGGTGGAGCCGACTCCGGAACGCTCGTGCTCGGGTATTGTGGGTTTCGTTGATCGAGAGCTCGGTGGTGATGCTGGAATTTTTGGAAATGAGGCTGGGGACACTTTGCTCCCACGAATGAATCCACCCGCTCGCAGGTGCTATTTCAGACGTCAAAGTGAGCGGATTAATTGCTCGATGGACGTTCAAGGAGAACCAGACCAAACAAAGACGAGAGTCCAATTTTCGTCGTCAGATTTCAGCTACAAGAGAATTGTCTGGGAATATCCAAGTATTTGGGACCCCTCAGCAAAATCTCGCAGAGGGCAGAATAGAACTCAAGTCAACATCTTCGTGATATTTGTCGGGGAAGTCCGTATCTCTTTTAGCTAGCTTTTATCGAGAATCGCTTGAAAGGCTCATGGAATTAGAGTGTTGTTGTCGGGGAAGTCCGTATCTCTTTTAGCTAGCTTTTATCGAGAATCGCTTGAAAGGCTCATGGAATTAGAGGGTTAAAGAGTACTACGTAGGAGCTAAGTATGTATCGTTGCCGCAACTTGGAGCTAGTTTTGCGCTAGAGCTGTTGCCGAAATAATGGATACTTGAGGTTGAGGTATTAATCGTGTATTGATTCGATGGCCTGAAAGGATTAAGCTGAAACCACCAACGGAGGCTGGAAACCTATAAAAAGTGGTTTTCCATTCGCAAGACATCTGCAAGTAGACACACCGAGACAGTGATGCTCCTCATATACGTTGTCCTGTAAGGAGCTTGCCACATTTTCATCTTCCAGACGATCTCCATGGGGGGCAAAGCAGTTCATTCGCAGGTTAGGAGCCAGTTGCCTTGCAAGTCGTAGACTTGTTGAGGCGCCCCTGGGTGTGGTCGAGGTGGGTAGCGCGCGAGAGCCGTTGCTTCGAGCGCGGAAATCTGCGAATGACTGCCCGAATAGTAACTACTCCACTAATCCTATCCTATCAATACAATTCTCTATCCTATTCGGTCAATCGTAACTTGGTCACTCCTGGTCCATCGTTGTCCCAGGTCGGTGTGCCGAAGCAGAGACTTGCCGCTTGGAAACCCCGATATCCATCTTGGATATCATTACATTTCCATTCGCAAGACATCTGCAAGTAGACACACCGAGATAGTGATGCTCCTCATATACGTTGTCCTGTAAGGAGCTTGCCACATTTTCATCTTCCAGACGATCTCCATGGGGGGCAAAGCAGTTCATTCGCAGGTTAGGAGCCAGTTGCCTTGCAAGTCGTAGACTTGTTGAGGCGCCCCGAAAGTAGGAAGTAGGTGGCGACTTCCTGCGAAGGAACCGTCCAGCCGAAAATCGGGATGCGTGATAGCGTGTACGCGCCGGGGCCCCATGAAAGATTGTAGGAAGTAGTCGGGCGTGTGCACCAGGTGGAGCGGAGGTATGCACGGATCCTGGTAGTCGTGACTTGAGCGAGGGGCGGAGTCGTAGGCTGACGAGGCCATATTCGTGAGAGTTGATCGTGACTCCGCACATGACAGCCATTCCGACGAAGGAACCTTGCACCCAGTCGGCTAATCCGTACTGGGACGTGGAGGAGAAAACCTTTCCGGAGACGCGGTCATGTCCTCAAATGACACCTGTGGTGGTTTGGTTCATCCAGAGTTGAGGCTCGTAATCCTTGATCGGTGAAGAAATGGTGAAGCTTGGCCGTCCATGAAAGAATGCCACGCGAACGCAGAGAACTTGCCAACACGTAGTACCGGCAGCCCGCGAAACGTAACGAGAGCGTAGAATGAAACCAGGCACCGATGATGTGCTGCCAAAGGTATGTAGACTTGGGGTTCTTCTCGACGTCGTAGTACATGACCGTGGTTCTTGAGACCCAACGCAGGGAGGGAGACCGATGACGCTTAGGAGAGCCAAAATGCTCACGTTGTGACTCGGGGATTCGCAAATCAGTAACCCGGCCGCTTACAGCAGCACGTCGACTAGCGGAGACTTCCGTGGCCCGGGTCGATGGAGCTGGTCGTGTGAACAGATAGCAGATCCGAGTTAGTTGGCGCAAGATTATCCGCACTTACGTACTGTACATGTATGAGCCGTAGGGACGTCAGGGTTCGTCGAGACCGCCGCGTGGCTGGTATTGGCTATCGTGCTGTTCGTCGGATAGCACGAATCGTGCTGCTGTCATGTTCGCTGGTGGCGATGAAGTCCGATGATCGTTGATGGAGTGAATGGACCGAAGGTCACGAGAACATTCAGCATTGGAAAGACTAGACTCGTGCTGGGGTCTTGCTGCTGCCCGGTTCGATGGTATGGCCGGAGGCCGCGTGGCCGTGCTGGCATCTTGGGGGGGGAGCGCGCGAGAGCCGTTGCTTCGAGCGCGGAAATCTGCGAATGACTGCCCGAATAGTAACTACTCCACTAATCCTATCCTATCAATACAATTCTCTATCCTATTCGGTCAATCGTAACTTGGTCACTCCTGGTCCATCGTTGTCCCAGGTCGGTGTGCCGAAGCAGAGACTTGCCGCTTGGAAACCCCGATATCCATCTTGGATATCATTACATATTTGGACCTCGAATTTGGAATTCAGGTAGTTTCTAACCAGCGGGGCGAGATACTACAACTAACCTACATGTACTACCTGTAGTCATACTACTTCCTTCCGTAGTAGGATCCATGTATTTTTGTTTCTACCACAAAATGACCAAACGACAACCACTACGTCGTGGCGGCTGATATGAATAGATCCATGCGTCAATGTGTACTCGTCCATTATTCTTCAAAGGACAGACGTGTCCATGGCTAAGTATGTATCGTTGCCGCAACTTGGAGCTAGTTTTGCGCTAGAGCTGTTGCTGAAATAATGGATACTTGAGGTTGAGGTATTAATCGTGTATTGATTCGATGGCCTGAAAGGATTAAGCTGAAACCACCAACGGAGGCTGGAAACCTATAAAAAGTGGTTATTTGGACCTCGAATTTGGAATTCAGGTAGTTTCTAACCAGCGGGGCGAGATACTACAACTAACCTACATGTACTACCTGTAGTCATACTACTTCCTTCCGTAGTAGGATCCATGTATTTTTGTTTCTACCACAAAAGGACCAAACGACAACCACTACGTCGTGGCGGCTGATATGAATAGATCCATGCGTCAATGTGTACTCGTCCATTATTCTTCAAAGGACAGACGTGTCCATGACAGTGCTGCCCATTAACTCAGCCGTGACTCAAGACAATCATGGGCCCAGGTCGCCGAGAAATCCACGGGACCGACGAGCTCGTGGGATCCAAATGCCTGTCATGAGAACGGTGATGATGTTCTGGGCGGCTGTCGGGTTGGGGCCATTTTTCCTACAGCTGAGAGGCTTTGCGAAGTTTGTGACGCCGCACAAGATTACCGAAAGCCTGATCACTCCTGCAGACGCCGTGATGGAGACCACGGACCTTCTTGCGATCTGTCCAGCCACGTCCATGTTTTTCGCTGGAGCTAGGTGGAACGCTTGCCCCACTCACTACTTCCGGCTGGAGGATCGAATATTTTGCCATATCGTTGTCCCGCAGTACAACGCTCACGGGGGCTACTTCATCACTAATCGCACCGCAATTCCACACGAAAACTCGCCGTCAAGCTGCGCGGAAAACAGTTTCCCACTAATGGGTAATTTCTACCACGGCAGTATCGGATTCTACTCCATATACGCCGAAATGTCAGGAACTTTCTGTTCTTCGGACTACACGGCATACCTCACCGTGAGCGGAGTAGGTACGTACGACATTAACGGCGTCCACCTGGCTAAGGACAGAGGCGGCTTCGGGTACCGGAAGTCGTATTGGTACATTTTCACTGGTACGACGTTCATCCTCATCAGAGTGTTTACACTACGGAGAAGCTTCGTCTCCTGCTGGCAATTCGCAAAACGCTGCGACCAAATGGCCGAACCCGTTCGCATTCAAGAAGCCGTTGTGTACGCCCAGGAGAGCATGCGGCTGTCGGCTCACGGAGCCAAGAACTTCCACCGCATATTGTTACTATTTCTTCTTGTTGACCAAGGCGTCATGAGCGACTTCTTCCTGTTGAGTACGCAAGAAGGACTATTCGGACGCATCCAGTCCATCTCGCTCGGCTACAACTTGGCGGGTCTGATGTCCATGCTGTTCGAGATGGTGGAGACGATGAACTGGATGAGCGAGAAGCTGCGGTGCCAGGTGAAGCGACTGCTGTTCAACTACGAGACGGCGTTGATTGGCGAGTTCATCACCGCTGCTGTGTTGCAGCAATACCTCACGACATTGAGCCGGTCGCAACTCAAGGACACGCAGCCGGCGGCGGAAGTGGTGTCGTACTATTTGATGGGGTTGGCTGGACACATCGTGCTCGCCTTGGGCTGTCTTAGTATCATTGTATCCACCAGAGCAATCGGTGCCATCGGATTCGTGTGGTGGCGATTCGGTACTACTCGGGTGTTGGCGAAGCCTTGCAGCGTGGATGCTGCGCTAGGCGCACGCAGTAAATTGATTCTGTTGAGCGGGTATATCTGGGAAGATGGCGAGCTGTACTATCGACACAGCGTCTTGAAAGCTCTTGGGGTCCTGAAAGCAGTTGAACCCGACGGGAGGGAGCTGTTTGTGCACACGACGCTGCACTGGATTTCCATTCCGGACGACAATCTCGCTGTGCTCGGGATTGTGGAAGATAGGAGAGTGGAGCCGACCTCGGAACGCCCGTGCTCGGGTGTTGTGACCTTCGTTGATCGAGAGCTTGGTGGGGAAACTGCGAGTTATGGGCCCGAGGCTGGGGGCACGTTGCTCCCACGAATTAATACACCCGCTCGAAGGTGCTGCTTTAGACGCCAAAGCGAGCGGGTAAGCTGCTCGAACGGCGATATCAGAGTGAAGGAAGATATCACGCCGCGTCAGGTTCCACCCGCACGACCAGGTGCCCGAGATACGTCTGGGAGTATCCAAGTGTTCGGGCCTCCTCAACTAAATTTTCTAGAAGGCAGAATTGAACTGAAGTCGACACACTCATGATCATTTTTGTTGGACAGTCGGCATTAGAGAAACTAGAAAAGTCGTAATTTTTACGAATTAATCTAAATGCTGTACTTAAGCATTCGTGCGAGTTTAAAAGTTCGCTTTGTGGGGCTAATGCTGCTACTAAGTTGTATTTAATGGGCTCTGAATAATAATATTCTGCTGCCAGTTTGTATTACCTTTTCCCTAAAGTATCACGAAAATAGCACACTAACTTTGCCGACAAGATTCGTCGTGGCAAGTACTAGAAAACAATACCCTTGAAGCGGCAGCTTTCATTTACCTCGCTTATTGCTTCGCAGTATGGGGAAAGCCTCCGTCAGCCCCACTGCGGTGGACATTACAGGCCGTGGAAGTGTCTGGTCATCAATCTGGCATCGATTGAAGCAGAAATGGAGCGACCTTCAAGTTGGGCGCCAAGGTTCCTACTCAATTGAACGACTTGGAAGTCTGGAGCACTATTGCAAAACTACCTCACGAGCTCGAGTCGCCCTGGTGTGTATTCTTACACCACTACCTGCCTTAACCGCGGCAGTACTGCTGGAGTGTTTGCCGTTGCGACCGCCGTTCGAAGGCTTGCGAGCGAATTGGATGTTCTGGATTCGTCTGAGCTTGAGTGTGTCGATACTTTGCTTTATGGGGACCCCAGAACTTATCACGTTCCTCCCCGACCTCAATTTTACGTTACGAAAGAGGCTGATTGTGTCCGCGGGCGGGTGTGCCGGGTTTATGGTGCTCTACTTTCTCGCTGCCGGTAGCGTCGGATTCCCGGTGCCTTCCATGTGGCAAACAGTGGGGTCTGGCCAGGGTGTGCTGATTCCGACAATGATTCTGCTGGTCTTTGGTCGAAAGCCTTTGCTAGGAATTCGCCGAGTCGTCAACATTGGGCCGATTTCTTCGCTTCCTGGTTGCGTTCTTGGCGCTAGCTGGGACGTTCCCCTTCTGCAAAGTGGTATATGATATTGTACCCGCGCGTTATTATGCATGTGCTGCTGTATTGTTGCCTGTGGTGGGATTAGCAGCAGAGCACTTAATCATCAACGCGACTAGGGAGCAGGAGGACTTTATTCCGATGATCATCGCCTTCTCCGTGGATTTGTTGACTGCTCTTTTCGTATCTGTGTGTATCTCGGCATCGCCACCAATCCACGTCTCCATTCTTTTCATCGGGGTGGACTTGGCTCAACTGTGGCTTGAGTTTCGCGAGGTGTCTGCGCACGCGAATACAGTTCTAGAGTTCATTCGGAAACAACAATCTTACGAGGGAAAAGATGGTGAAGATGCTGCTGGTGTTGGTGGGAAGCTCCTCGCACGGGTGGTCGCAGTGACTCGAAACCCGAAAGCCTTGAAACTTGCATCGAAGAAACGTGTGCGCTTGTGGGCTTGCCTTCCCCACCCCCTGACACATGACCAAAGGGACCAACTTCGTGTACTGGAAGCCTCGAAGATGCTATCGCGCAGAGAGGAAAGTCAGCTTCACGGTGTAACAGCAGTCGCACCGACCCCCACCAATATCAAAAGCCACTCGAGCCGATCGACACAATCGGTACTACAAGGGAAGGCATTTAACGTAGAGGGGTTACAGCTGCTCTTCCAATGTGAGTATCTAGTGCTGGTTGAGTACGCCGAGTGTATCGTACCTCTCGTGTTCGCGATCTACAAGTCGATCCTCCAGCAACTACCGAATCTCGACTACTACCCGGTTGGTGTTGGAAATTGGGGTGCAAGTTCCGTGGGGAACACGCTGACATTCGCAGCACTAAAGTCTGCGTCATTGTTGCTACTTTACTATTTCTTGCAACGCAAGTTTGCCTTTTCACCCTTCTACCAGCTCGCGTTCGTGCTTGAGACGCAGATGTACATGGTTCAAGCGAGCCTATTCCTCGAATTTGTGATTCTACTACCGTTTGAGCTGGCGCATCTAGGTGAGTGCATTGCAACACACCATTTCTATCCAATATGGATAGGTTCTCACTTTGAGTGTGTCCGGATCCTTCGTGCAGGCGTGACTTTACGTTTCGCTTCGAGTGGCTTCGTGGCAACCAATAATGAGTGAGCTTCTCCTGTTCTGGCTCGACACGACCACCACTGCATCGCATGTGACGTACATGTACTCTCAAACGCTGTAAGCGTGTGTCGACGGTTAATTACGTCATGAATAGACTACGGTAGTCTTGGTTGCAACCCCTCCCGTATGCTTGTCTACCGAGCTCATGGCTAGTAGTATGGTGCTGACCAGCGCCAGCTCGGCCATGGTGGAAGGAAAGCGTGTACCCGGACCACCAAGAGATCCGCAAAGGCGCGATATTAAAATGCCGATTATGCGAACTGTGATGTTTTGGTGGGCAAGTTCATCACTGCCGCCGCGTTGCAGCATCGACATTGAGCCGGTCACGGCGGCTGAAGTGGTGTTCTACTACGTGATGAGGTTGGCTGGGCACATCTTAGGCTGCCTTAGTATCATTTTAGTCACCAGAGCACTCGGTGCCGTTGTAAAACTAAAGCTAGGTCCTTAATAGCTTTACCGATCTCCAGGCACTCGTATGGTGTACACCGAGCGAACATTAGTCAAAGCCGTGGCTTCAAAGTCCGCTGTCCTTTGACGGCATTTGCCAGTCATCCGTGGCCCGAGATTGACCATTAGCGGTAGGCCGAAATCGCGGTTTTATCCTAAAAGTAACGCTGTTAAGAGTTGGCTGAGGTTTATGGTCCCGGCGGCAGGTCCTATTGCTGGCTTTAACTTCACTGGGGTGTATAGATCTCCAGACAGGACGCCAAAAAAAGTTTTAACTGCATATGCAGCATAATTAGACTTGACGTTTGTATATAAAGGGATCGGGTTAGCGGCAAGCGAAAGACTGAGCACAACAGAGAAATTAAGCTATTCAAGTAGATTGGGTACGTTTTGTTGCAACGTAAGTAGATTTTTGTTACTACTTATAAGTAGGTTGAAGGCCTACTTACTCCGATTTAGACACGACGCAACCATTACCTACCCAGATTTAGTGATTCATCCGTCTACGGTAACTTTACCGTTATTTACCAAAATCGACTTAGAACATGTAAAAATATATAATACTGTAAAAATTTACGACTCGCGTTACAACCTAACGTTAAAAGTGTTGTACGACTCGTCCGACTGGTTGCATAAATTTTTACGAGTCGTACAAACTTAAAAGTCACAACTCCTACAAACTTAAAACTTACGACTCGTACAAATTTACAAATTACGGCTCGTACCAACCAAAGTCTTACGACTTTAAAATATGAGACAAAGCTGCTATGATCTGCTTGGATTGCTCGTGTACTCGTTTCAAAACTACCCGAGTGGCGTCGTTAGAGCTGGCTTCATGCAGTGGAATTCACGCAGTGGTTTCGAAACTCCTCAACTACCTAGCAGACACCTTATGGTCAGAAGACTCGTAACCACCACCTTTCAGCGCCATCGTAGATCAGCTTCATTCTGCATTTCGACAGAGACCGCGTACGCACATCACCAACCTTCCAACTTTCCACGACCTCCCCCAGCCCCTTCCTGACAATGGCTGAACAAGCTATCACTGTAAGTCTCGTTCAAGCCGCGAGCATCGACGAGCTACGGGCCCTAGGGCTTCTTCGCAGTGACATCGAAGTGCCTTTGGACCGTGAGTCCCTCAGCATCTAAGCCCAAGTCGCTGATCATGGCCGAAACTTAGCCGCCGTGACGTTCGAAACTCGTTCGGCACTGCAGCAACGTTGCCGCGATTTCACGCGACGCCAGGGTTTCTCTCTTCGGGTCGCAAGCAATAGCTGGAGGAAATCGGCACGCGAAGGGAACGCCAAGTACGTCTGTAAGCGACTGAAGGGGCAACAACCACTGGTTCCTGGGCAGCTCGATCAATGTCCATTCTCGATCACCATCTATGGTTACCAAGACCAACGGAAGATCACCCAGATGAATTTGACGCACAAGCACCACCTTCATCCCGGGTCTTGACAAAGAATGGTATGCGTTCACGAAGCAACTGCCCCGAGTGAAATTTGAGCATCACCGAGCAAGCATAGGATTGATTGCCAAAGGGCAATACGAGACTACCAAGAACTCTTGCAACGCCGACAACCAGTAGGTGGGGCTGTTGTGAATTACTGGTCCTCGCCTGCTGCTAGTGTTGCAGGGTAGCTGTTGCTCTACAGTAAGTTGAAGTGCAGATACACAAAAGGCTCAGGAGCTGGGAAAGGAGCGAGAAAAGCAGAGAGGGGAAACCCCAACAACACAAAAATACAACGGGAGCAGCAAGTCGCTTTACTCCCCCGCAGCGTGTCCGCCTTCTCTTCCTCGTCCGTTGTGAGGTGTGAGTTGCTGACGCACGCAAAAGCAGCGAAGTTACAAGTGGGTATGAGCCCAACGCTGCGTTGGTAACTCCCCGACAGTCAAGACCATGAGCACAAGAGCAGACACGAAGAAGAAGGAGCGGAAGGACGAGAAGAAGGCCGCTCACCCACCGTTCGACGGCAAGGACTTCGAGGTGTGGTTCGAGCGTATGAAGTTGAAGCTGGAACAAAAGGGAGTGTGGAAGTACTGCGTGAAGGACATCGGTGAGCCGGAGGAGTCGAAACAGGACGAGCACGACACGTGGAAGAAGGACTCCACGCGCGCTAAGGAGCTACTCTACGACGGAATGACAGACAAGATAATGCAAACTGTGAAGTTTGCGCCGACTGCGTTCCGTGTAGTGCAGAGGCTGAAGCAGAGATACGTCGGAAAAACGTATTTCAAGTATGTAGCTGAAATGACACAGCTAAGGAAGCTCCGACTCCCGGAAAACAACAACATCTCTGATCATTTGGGTGAAGTCCAAAGATCAATGGATCGAATTGCGCTATTGGGTAACCCTCTCGATGCGTATGCGAGCAGTAACCACGTAGGCCGATTCATCACTCTCATCTACAGTATACTGGTTTTTAGCAGCTCGATCTCCCTGCGATCCTTCTACCTTGGCTTGCTTCTGAGGTGGCTCAGATCCACGGGCACCACTTGGCAGATGTCTGCCTAAGTGCGGGCAGTCCAGCACTTGATACGATGGCTCTCCACAACGAAAGCATATTCCTCTACTAGTACATTGTCCTCCGCGACCACGTCCTGCTCCTTGGCTGCTTCGTCGGCCACCACCACGACCAAAACTACGTCCTCGGCCACGTCCTCCACTGCGACCTCCACGGCCACGATCAGAGCCACGGCAACGACCACGCTATCGGCCTCGGCCCGGGCCTCTTCCAGATCCACCAAACAAAGCTTGGTCTTCCGTGTCTTTGTCCAGCTTTCGTCCTTGGCGCCGATCATACGCGAGCTCCAACGCATGCGCCAATCGATCATAGTTAGGAGGGTCATTAACACCTCGAGGCACGTGACTTGCCCGAAACGTCTCCACCACGTTATCGTAGACGTCAGGCAGTGTGCCGATCATAATCGCAGGGTTCTCATACTCATCGAGAGGGTTACCCAATAGCGCAATTCGATCCATTAATCTTTGGACTTCACCCAAATGATCAGAGATGTTGTTGTTTTCCGGGAGTCGGAGCTTCCTTAGCTGTGTCATTTCAGCTACATACTTGAAATACGTTTTTCCGACGTATCTCTGCTTCAGCCTCTGCACTACACGGAACGCAGTCGGCGCAAACTTCACAGTTTGCATTATCTTGTCTGTCATTCCGTCGTAGAGTAGCTCCTTAGCGCGCGTGGAGTCCTTCTTCCACGTGTCGTGCTCGTCCTGTTTCGACTCCTCCGGCTCACCGATGTCCTTCACGCAGTACTTCCACACTCCCTTTTGTTCCAGCTTCAACTTCATACGCTCGAACCACACCTCGAAGTCCTTGCCGTCGAACGGTGGGTGAGCGGCCTTCTTCTCGTCCTTCCGCTCCTTCTTCTTCGTGTCTGCTCTTGTGCTCATGGTCTTGACTGTCGGGGAGTTACCAACGCAGCGTTGGGCTCATACCCACTTGTAACTTCGCTGCTTTTGCGTGCGTCAGCAACTCACACCTCACAACGGACGAGGAAGAGAAGGCGGACACGCTGCGGGGGAGTAAAGCGACTTGCTGCTCCCGTTGTATTTTTGTGTTGTTGGGGTTTCCCCTCTCTGCTTTTCTCGCTCCTTTCCCAGCTCCTGAGCCTTTTGTGTATCTGCACTTCAACTTACTGTAGAGCAACAGCAACCCTGCAACAGTACCAACAGGCGAGGATCAGTAATTCACAACAGCTGGAAAACACCTCGAACGTTCCGAGTGCTCACTCGTGTGCAAGCTTACTTACCACCGAGCCTCCCTACCAGTCCGTTCAGGGTTACTAGGTTGTCGCCGCGAGGTGAGATCGTCAGTAAACCGATTCAACTATTAGTTGACGGGTAAGGAAGTATTGTACGTTTCAGTCTTTTTGTCTAAACGGACCTCCAAAAATATTACTTTTATTGTGAAAACCGATTAGTTTGTCTTGCACCGCGCTTAAACGCGTCGCCTGCATATCTCAGTTACACGTATTATAACGTGCAACTTTTCCTTCTTTTTAATAGTTATGATGTTAGTGTTGTAGCCTTGACTACATAGCCAAGAGCGACTGCAACGATTGTTGTCTGGCGGCTGTTTTAGCCTACAAGAAGCGAATGCCGGTTGCACATCGGACATTCTATCTGAATAGCAAGCAAATCAGCCGGCCCTGGCTTAATCAGCCAAATAGCAAATATAAATCCGACTCATATGCTCTGACTCTGTAAGTCAGCCTACGTAGTAATCTTGAGTATAAATCGAGGTACCCCAGTCTAACTAGGAGGTCGGAGTTATCAAATCGCGGTCTTATTAAGCCACTCAATCGGCGGATTAACAATCCAATAAGACATTCTAATCGGTTTTCACAATACTATTGGGGTATGTTAAAATAAAGAGGGTCCACTCCCGATTTGAAAAACTCGAATGGATGGTGATCCGACTCCGCTTTTCATTAGAAAGCGAGGGAACGTGATAGCACTTTCAAGCAGAAGTCCCAGATGACGAACAAATCACCGCCATTAGGGACCTCAAACGAAAACGAATGCAAAACTGGAGGAGCAAAGCACAAGAAAACTGGGGTCCGGTTTTCAGGGAAGTTATACTATAACAAATTAATGACTATCTCCCTTGTTTTAGTAAATGAAAACCGGATTTGCAGTCCGATTTTGCTGTCGGCAAATTAAATGAAAGGCACAATAGATCGCGCACTTCTAGTGCCGCGGTTGCAGCGGAGCACACCCATCAAACGATCCCTCGGTTATTCAATACCCTCACACACAAGCACCGCAAATGTGTTACAAGGAACCGGCCCAAACTGGATGTAGCAGGAAACCGCCAGAGGCATCGACGAATCCTTGCTCCTGTGTACTAAGTTGATGAAGTAAGTTGCTGAAGTGAGCGAAAAAAAAACGTTTGCAGAAGATGGTGTTCAATAGACTAAAGGTTAACGAACAGGTACAACTCCTGATAGGCTCGAAGGTATTGAAGCAGATACTGCATCTGCGAAGCTGGCACAGCAGATGCTATGTATGGGATACGTAGATTTACATACTGTAAAACCTCTCATTGTGCCCCACCCTCAGATAATGCCCCACCCCTCAATTTGGATTACTTTGGGTGGGGACGTAGAACAATACCCCATAGAATAGTTCCCCACCCTCTAATAGTGCCCTACTCTCTACTAAAAGTTTAGTAGCCGTTTCAACCTTAATACTCCCCCATTCAAAAGAACATGAGACTTTATTGGCAGTGAAGCTTCTTGTTGCCGATCTAACATGAGAATGGTGTTGTCTGCGCTGCCAGGATACCACATTTCTTATCTAAGTTACCGTCATTGCCCTCGCTCATTGTCTACAAAGCGCCATACCGCATAGTTCATGAACAGTGTGCTGCATATAACTAAAGCGATTCCCATGTAAACCAAGGATGAAAGCTGATTATAGAAGAAGTTTTTGATGCTTTTCTTAGCTTTAAAGTTATTAATCGATGATTTTTGGTGAGGTATTTTTAATCCGGCACTGCTCTTTGTGCGAGTACCCCACCCTCAAATAGTGCCCCACCCCTTTGCGTCGGTGGGGTACTAACTTAACTAACTTAGTACCCCAGGCGCACAATTAGAGATTTTACAGTATAATAAATGCTGTACTTTAGTAGTAAGTTTGGAGCTTCTTCTTGCAACTCCCGACCTTGCTTCTTGTAATTTTCGCGGTGAGGCCGCGGTGGACATTCCTTATTTATCTCACACAAAGTTCTTTCGCAACCCACCCTACGCACAGCTCTCGTAGTTGAGACCCCTGCAGGCCGACTTACTCCCAGCGGTGAGTTCTAAAGCGAGTCTTGTAAGGCTGTGAAAATCGCATTCAGGTTTGGTGCAATCTTGTAATAACTTGTAATACAGCGACTCTCCAGTTTTGTATGGGTGGTATTAAGATTGAGGCCAACCCGGCTGCTGCATAATGCTGGATTAGGATTTTCCGTTTTTGATTTGAGCTTTGTATGGGGTGTATTTTCCCTCGCCACATGGTATACAAACTTTAAGTTTAAAAAGGTCGGGTTTCTGTTAGCGTCTTTCTTTTGCAACATAGGAAAGGACGGACAGTTTCTCAAAATTCAGAATATAGGATCTGGCATGTTCCCCGTACTGCAACTGATGTGCATACAATACTAAAGGTTTTTGGGATACTCCCTCCCAGCGAGTAGCTCAGCAGGTTGGTCCTTGCCGCATTTTCAAAATCTGCCTCATTCGAGAATTTGCGCGCGCGGACCACACGTCGATGGTGAAGCCACGCGGAAAGATTGTGCGTGACCTGGAGGTCACTGCACGCGATTTGTCGTTGAACTCGGTGTGGCGCAGGCTGCGTGAGCAAGGCTGGATGCGGAAGCCGCCCCCAAGACGCGGGCTGGACGACCGCTATTTCTACTTGCAACCTGGTGGCGACGCGAGCGGCGCGGACGGTGTTGATTTCTTCCGTGGTGAAGCTGATGTGCTGGAGTATTACGCAGATGGTATGTGTGTATTGACTCTTACTTGCAAATCAGGTCTAACGCACGCATTTGTAATTTATGCAGTCCTCCGACGTAAAGCACGCACTCCAGCCCCAGCTTCCGCCCCTTCGTTTACTGCTCCGGCGGCACAGGCTTCAGCGTGCGAGCCTCGTGATGCTCAAATTGCTCCCGCCGCTGAAGTCGTTTGGCGCAACGAGTTGCCGGACATTGAGGCTGCCGACGCTCCTGTGTGCAAGGGCAGTCGCTGGTGCTTCTGCCACACGACGCCGCAGCCCTCTCTCCGGCTGACGTCAACCGTGAATCGACCGAAAAGATTATGTTGCTACGGTCGCCCGCGAGTCGCCGCGAAGCTCTTAGCAAGCATCGGGCGCGTCGGTCAGCTAGACAATCGCTCCAATAAGAGACACGCTTGACAGCTCCATGTACGCCACCGCGACCCCAGCAAGCCCTGATTGCAACTTCACTTTATATGACGCCAGGAGATTCAGCAGACAATGATGAGGAAGACGATCGTGATTCAAGTGCTGATTCGGAGCCGTGGGATGAGATCCAAGCGACGTCGAGTCCGGTAACATGAATTTTATGCTGAAAGTTATGCAGTATATTATGTTGCATTATATGCTGTATATTAATTTGATCCATAACCTGAATGGTAGACTGATCGCTATTATGCATATGCTACACAGATGAGGAAGCTGGAGATCATGAAGCCAGCTCTCTAGAGCTGCTTGCAGACAACAACGATGATCTGAGCACGGTGGGACACGAAGACAATGAACCGCAGTATGGCACAATGGAGTTCGGCGACGAAGCTGAGAAGGACGACGTCGAGACAGGCGAGTACGACTCGGACGAAGAGATGGCACCTCATCGTGATGAAGACGATGATCCGGAGGAGGCCGAGCAGGAGATCACGGCTGAGGTTCTTTTTTTTTCGAGAACGTTTTGGGTCAGTTTGGAGGCGAAGACGAAGGTTTGGCGGGCAACCTCAAGAGCCAAGTGCTGCGGGAAATGTCGGCAACGGGTTGGGAAGACGTCGTCGCCCCAGACACCGCTGAGTATCTCATGACTCCATACGAGTCTTTCAATTACTCCGGGAACTATCCAGGCATTCGGCAAGGCTACTCGGGGCAAACCGCGGATCTTTTACGCAGGGCTGATTCGCCGTTCGCGCTGTTCTTCTACTTCATGCTTGAAGATCTCTGGCGCATATCGCTGCCTGTTCAAACGAGTACCATCGTGAGATGTTGCCACGGAAGGTCAAAGGAGCCTATCTACCCTACAAGAACAAGAGGCCCCTGAATCCGAAGATGCGGCGAAGAACGAAGCACGGCATTCAGCATGAGATGGAGGGGATGAAGCCCATCCTGCCACACGAGTTGTGTCGGGGGGTCGGATGGCTTGTGGCAAGGACGATTGCGCCTAATCGAGAGAAGCTGTCGAACCACTGGAAGCCTACGGACGCCGGGGCTATCTCTCGTGGGTGTTTTCGGTCAGGGCTTGCTAGAGACTGATTCATGGAGATCTCGCGCAATCTCCATTTCAACTCAAACAACGACCCCCGTGCCCAAAACGACCGTGCCTGGAAGATCCGAAAACTTGTCGAAGTGCTGCAACGGACTTTCGTCCGAGGGTATGTTGCGCCTTCACATCTAGCACTCGATGTGACAGTGCTGCCATCTCGCTCGTCTTTCAACAAGATGCGTGTCTACATGAAAGACAAGCCGCACAAGTGGGGCACCATGCTCTACATGCTCTGCAGAGCTGTAACCGCGTACTGCATTCGGTAAGTATTTTTTTGGGACTCCAAATTGGTTGTGATGTATTATGTAGTTTATGGTTACTAACTCGGACTCGCTTATGCTGTATATCGACAGGTTTGAAGGCTATTGCGACAAGAAGCAGCACGCCAGCGACGCTCACAAATCTGACATGAAGTCAGAGCCAGCACCAGTGGCTCGCAACTTACTCGAGGTATTCGGGCTGGATGCACGGAAGCAGGGAATGCGGCTGATTGTCATTGATCGCTTCTACACGTCGGTGGCATTGGCTATTCAGCTGATGCTGATGGGCTTCTACAGTGTGGGCACGACCATGATGAACCGCCTCGGGTACCGCAAGGATGTGATCGAGAAGAGAAAACGCGCCCCAAAGATTTGCCCGTGACTCGTTCAAGATGGCGCAGTCGAAGCTCGTGCCCAATATGACTGCAATTAGCTGGTGGGACTCGCGCCCCGTTCCTTTTCTCTGCGCTGGGAGGGATGGTGTAAACGTCTAGCAGCAACAGCGGGTTGAACACATGTCTATCAGCACGAAACCACTCATAGACTGAGGTCGAAGGATGCAAGTCAATATCGGCCTGCACGAACATGATGCAGGTTGAGATGGGCTTGGGTGCAGACAGGGACCACAGTGGTATACCGATTGCTAGTTTGATCATCTACAAACATGCAAGCTATCCTATTTATGCAGCGTAATCATCAGGATAATGTACAGCTTACTCACTACGGCGATGTGCGAGCTGTGACGAAGCGCCCGTGCCCTCTACTCAGATTGCTAGACCGCTCGACCTTGGCCTTCGCTCAGCCCTTGCACCACTTGGCTCCGCCCTGCTTAGCGCTGCGAGAGTTCCGCTCAGCTCCTTCCACTGAGCGAACACTCTCACTCCACTTCGCTAGGTTTAGCCGCTTGGACGTTTGGCTCCGCGCCGACTTCGGTAAGGCGACGCGTGTGTTCCCACTCTGCGATTCCCTTGGCGGTTCGTTTGATCACGGCTACGCTGTGGGCAAAGACTCGCGTAGGCCACACCTGCTGCTGTCGATGTTAAAGGTAGCCGGAGGTGTTCCTAGACGAAACTCGCTCCCCACTTGGCGAGTCC
Source organism: Phytophthora melonis (assembly GCA_024211575.1). Classification (NCBI taxonomy): domain Eukaryota; phylum Oomycota; class Peronosporomycetes; order Peronosporales; family Peronosporaceae; genus Phytophthora; species Phytophthora melonis. The sequence goes on from JAMXKT010000068.1 coordinate 1,050,420, forward strand.
CAGTCCGCACGTGTCCACAGCCCGAAATGCCCCGGGTTTTCTTTAGTGATCATAACACCACACACAGTAGCCTCTACTTTCTCTCTTTGGTTCCGGCTTAGAACTGCAACGCCCCCTCCTTTTCCCGACCCGCCTGGGTATGGGCCGAGTTCGCTTTTTATTTGTCTGAGCCTGGGCGAGGCTCGTACCAGCTTCTTCTTTCTTCTCTATGAGTCAAGCAACGACCCGGTTTGTTGGAGTTAGTTGACTCGGTTTGATCCTAGTCCGAAACCAAGGTGCTCACATACACCCTGGGCCTTCCTGGGCACCAGGTTCACAATGAACCAATACTAATTATCACACAATGCACCGGGGCACGCCAATGTCCCCAAGCACACGATACAATTATCCTGCCTAAACCTTAGACTGGATCACCTTCCACCCGAAATATGAAATACACCCTAAGATTTAACCTTAATATGAAGTAACCGTACTGCCGTCGCACCGAGGCACGCTGACAACGTTGATATGTTAGCCTGAATTTATGTGGATGATCGCCAAGACACCTTCTGGTCAAAGCCCTCCACCACCTTCGTCCTTCGGGGCAAAACGAACTCTGTTTAAGTTTAGCACATGCACAAACTAGGACTCACAAAGTGGGGGCGCGATATCCCCCTGGATACACTGACTGGGTGCGCGAAGAGCGTCGGCTGTATGCTTACCGGGCGCCCTTGAAGATCCGTCCAAAAGGTTTGGTCTCGGCCAATGCGGCGGCTCCACGTCAGCACGCGTTGTCTTGGAGCCGCTGGAGGCCGTTGATATCCGCTTAAGTGCTCGCGCTCTTGAGCGGTCGCACCCAATGTGGCAGGATTCTGGCTAATTTCACCGGATGTGTGTACTCGCCGGTACCACCAACTTCGTCGCAAGTATCACTGTCTGGACTTCAGTTCAGGGACTTCTCACCCGGCACTTCAACTAGACTCTGACAACTCCGCTCAGGCTCATGCCACTCCGCTCATGTCCACGGCACTCCGCTCGGTTTCTAGACTTGAACGGGGACTTCGGTCATCAAAGTCGAGGCTCGGCTCAGACTCCTCGTCACTCCGCTCAGATCCCTGTCCAGCTTGTCGACTTTGGAGAAGACTCCATGACCACAGTAAAAGCTGGGCTCGGACTCGGAAAGACCTCGCTCGGACACCTGCTCCTCGATTCAGCTCGGCTTCTTGGGCAACAACTCCATAATCACTGGGGAGGATTGAGCTCAAACCTCATCCGGCTCCGCTCAGACATCAGCGCCTATGATCAGCTCGACAATCTGGGCGAAGACGGCACTTCATGGTGGATGCCGAACTCATGCTCGCGGTTGGTTGCAGAAACCATCGGTCAGACATCTGGATCAGCTCAGACCGGAGACGCTTAGTGCCAAACATCAAACGCTTGGCGACCCAGCACAGAGTCTGAGTGGTGACGGCAAGTCACCAACATCAGCTCAGGCCCATGATCTCGGATTCTTGAAGGCTGTAAGCACTGATATCTCCATTCTTGCCATGGCGGTGGCCGTTACCACGACCGTCGACTACGTGCACACTAGTCTAGGTAGGGTCAGATTATGTGGCTGTAGATCCTACGGCACACGGCTACATCGCCAAAGCTGAGCCTTTGTGGAAGGACAGGAGACGAATGACAGGGTGGTTGAGATCGAGCCCCAGTGAGAAATTTTCTTTCGGGCCTCGTCACAGACGTCGTTTGCTCGACGCAGGTGGCGTCGGAGTGCCAGGCGACGAAAGTGTTCCGGGTACATCTCCTGCCTTGCGCATTTGGATTGTGTTGCTCTTGTCCACAGGAATCAGCTTGCCGTACATCTACTCCTTGTGCCACACGTCCCAACAGGTCATTGCAACCCCGTGCACTTGGCGCCGTGACCTCATGCCGAGGAGCACTGGGCCCTTCTCACTGCAGTTTCCGCAACAGTAAGTTGTAGTTTCTGCTCGCTGCTTGTCCGTGCGCAGCACTGAGCAGACTTTGCAAGTTCGCTGCCGCCTCTTAGTCTGCGTCCCCCTCGTTGCGCCACTCGTAGCTGTGTGTGAGGTGGCAGCATTGCCACCGACAGGAATGGGCTCGTATGCGGGTGGGGGCGCTGGCTGCGCGGTCCCGAAGGCATTGCCTTCGTACATATCTGATGCCTGCACACGACAGAGCTGTAGATGCAGCTTTTTCATGAACTTGCCGTGGGTGAGGTGGCGGGACTGCTTGTTCTGGTGTTACACCTTGTGCACGATGTAGCTGTTCACGATCGCCAAGTGATCAAGCCGAGCGCCTGTGACTTGTCGTACGTTTTGAACGGTAGAGCTCGCTGCAGTCGCAGCTGGTCATGCACGTCCTTGCCCCCCCCCCCCCCCCATGAACGCATGATAGTCCTTTACGGCACGGGGCCATGACACTTCCACATGTGCTGCTCCGTCCTGACGAGCAACTCGGTAAGCCTTAAAGGAAATTGTATACAACAAAAAATGTTAGTGGTGTTTCCTTTGATCGCGTTGCCAGCATAATTTGATCGCATTGCCAGCTAGGAGTGACTCCCCAACTCCGTATATGACAAACTGTATAGAAGTTTGATTTTCCCAATTTTAGAAAACGAAAGCAAGGTACAGTGCCGGTGAGCGCATGTTGTGTTCGAGCAATTAAGCTATTCAAGTAGATTGGACACAATTTGTTGCAACGCAAGTAGATTTTTGTTACTACTTATAAGTAGGTTGAAGGCTTACCTACTTACTGCGATTTAGACACGACGCCGGGATAAGACACGAGGTTATCTAATAAGACTCCGAAGCAGCATTAGACGCGGAGTAAGTTCTACAAGTACATTTATCATAACCAAATCTGCAATGGTCAAACCACGCGTGGAGTGCCCGCTGTGCAAGCACAGCTATGCTGCTAGCAGCATTAGGGCCCATATAGGCCAGCGCCTGTGTCTGGAGCGGGTCGACCTCGAGCTCAAGGAACGCCGTCTCGCCCTCGCCCAACAAGTTACGACCGCCTCTACGCTCAGGCCCGCCGAGCTGCACTCAGGACATGGGCATGAGGCTGATCGCGCAAGTGGCGGTCGGTGCTGTCGCCGTGGAGCAAGTTGGACTGGCGCCTTCACCACTCAGCCCGGCAGAGTTTGTGCGGTCGGCGAGCCCAATCAACGCAACTGTGCGCCCAGCTTTCGTCCGCTCATTCCGGAGAGCGGACATTGAAATCATCGATATCTCCGATGATGACGATGAAGCGGCGGCAATCTGTTCGATTTGCCAGTTCGAGCCCGTGAACGCAGTGACTCTGCTGTCGTGCTCGCACGCGATGTGCTCGGACTGCGTGTCGCTCTTTGTTGCTCACGCCATGGAGGCCGAGGAACCTCCCCGTTGCCCCTCTTGTCGAGTTGTCTTGCAGTTTTAGATACTTCTTTTGTAGTTACAGCTCTTTTTTTACACCATAGGATGTAAAGTGACTAAATAAAAAAACACTTATGTGTTCTAACAGTATATTTCTTACACTTTACGTAAATGAGAGTCGTACGACTTTAACTAATAGACGAGTACTGTGTTCTAGCACTATAGGTTAGGTTGTAGTCGTACGACTTTAATTATACGAATACTTCTCTGGTCCACGATAATATGCGCGAATCACTCTTTCTACCACAGCTGTGCCAATTCTGCTGGTAGCGAAACAAACAAGGTAGCGCCGCAAAGCTGAAACCGAGCCGAAGCACATGATATTTTTATTAGCGGCTTGCGCAAGTCTTTGGCCGTAAAACTATCGACAGAAGGAACTCATTTGGCATTGAAATTAGTTTTTTTTTGTAAAACTTAATTCACAATAGCGATATTAGATCGAAGAATGGTCTCGGATTGTGCTTGACACAAGCTTTCGGATGAGCTCTGATTTAGAGGCAAAAGCGTTGATTTATGAGAGCTAGAGCCTAGAATAAAAACGAGGTTTTTCCTGCTTGCACGGTTGAGATTCGCATTCAGCGATTTATTTTTGCCCAATCAGGGCACAGTTCGCATTTATGCTAAATTTAAGGTTTCGTTTTAAGAAAACGTTATGCTAAGAATTATCTAAAAAGCAGATTTTTTTTTATTTTGTGGCTGAAGTGCCCGCATTCCAACAAGGATTGTTTCTTTTGAAATGGTCAGTGCCATAGGCATTGCTGTTGTCCCGTGGCCAGCGAGAAACATAACTTTACCTATGTATCGACGATAGGGGCACGAGCGGTATGGTGCTTGCTCGTCTTTCGTAATGTAATATTTTGTGGAAAGCTAGTACATTAAACCACTTCTCATCAATGTGTACAATATCGTACAGGTGATGCATTCTGAAATCTCGCCCTCCTATAAAACAAATTATATACAAAAGTTGTTGTGTAATGTTTCAGTATTATTATCATAATTTAGAGGCCAAACAACTACGAACAGAATGGATGCTCTACTTGAGTCAGGTCGAAGGCTAGCCGCTTGACCTTGTGTTCTTCCGTCAGGGTAGGCTTCGCGCGACTCGTGACACGGCGAAACACGCCGGCTTTCAGGTCGCGCATCAGTGTTGTGGGGGTATGCCCGTAGCCTCTGCTAGGCGACGCGTGTTTGCCGTTCGTTCATAGGGACGTCCTGGATGCGCCCAGCCACCTCCTCGGCTGAGAGTTTAGTCTGTCTGCGAGCTCGCGGCTTGCGTGAAGCCACTAGCTTGGTGGCGCTGGTCCAGATCTCCGAGACCTTCCGTCTCGAGATCTTGAGCAGCTTCGCTGCGGCTTTAATGCCCCCTGTGTGCTCTCCCCTCTCTCGACGCGATGAACAGAGCGGCGCCTACACAAACGCTCGCTGGTACGTCCTTGGCTCCTGATGTGCGCATTGTTCGGGAATTGGTAGGATCGTTGGCTGGAAATTAGCAATGTGACAGGAAGATTTGGCCATTATTCGATGGTGACGGAAATTCAGATTTTAAGCCAATAAAAAACTTTGTGTACAATGCATTAAACCTTATGCGCATATTATCGTGGACCAGAGAAGTAATGCGTTCTAACATATATTATTTGTATGAAATTGAATTATAGTCGTACGACTATAACTATCTAATGATTACTGTAGGCTAGTACATTTTTTTAATTTGTAGTCGTATGACTTGTGACTATTTAACAACCATTGCGTTCTAGCACAGAAGTTTAAATTGTGGTCGTACGATTTTAATGTGATCGTGTAGTCTTACCATCCACAGCTTATTGCGTCATGGCGATCGTAGGAGCAGAGGCCGAACCGGGTCGCGCTGATCGGCGTTTGTGCTTGGACTTCGGGCCAGGTTTCCTTCCTCTTGACCCGATGTCGTTCTCGTCGACGATGGTTTCAGGGATGCGCACCGATGCGTCCTTGGGGATAGTAGCGGATCGTAGGATGGAGACAAACTGGTAGTAGTACGTCTTTCGCGCGTAATTGCGAGAAAACAGGTCGCTGTTGAACAGCTCCGTCACATGGATTGCAGTCTTCACTGCATGCACGCACGGAAACTGTTCATCCTGCCATCTTCTGCACGTGCACTCTTTCTGAACGAGATTGACAGTCCTCCAGATGTGAGCGTGATCGGGGCGCTTACTGACATCAGTGAAGCGAAGCATATACTGTCCCTCGAGGCACGGCACGATATGCAGAGTCTTTGTCAGCGCCAGCAAGTCCGCGAGCTTCTTCTGATACGGGGCAGCTAGTGTCTCGACCTCATCGTCCGGACTCGCGTTGGGCACCTCGCACTGAGCCCTAGAATTCTTGCTGCGACCTGCCTCACCTCTCCGAGCCGCAAAAAGCTCCACCACCTTGATCATGTACTGCTCGAAGGCTTGTAGTGGATATGACGAGTGACTGGGTTTCCTAACCAGTGGTTAGCCGCTTCAGACAGGTTGGACGTCACCTCGTCGTACGAGGGTTGGTTGTACGTGCGTACGTCACCCAATGCGCGTTGTCAATCCCATTCAGGTACTCGGCAGCGAGTGGACGTGTGTCAGCCAACTTCGAATTGTAGAACTTGTAGTCGTTCTCGCACTCACTCCTTGCCATCTGAAACACCAAGCCTTGTTCTTCCGGCGTTAGCTTGGAGCTCTTTTTCTCTGCGTTAGAGACGATGTGCCGGACGCAGAAGCGGTGACTCGACCCTGGGTACAGCTCATCAACAGCCGCAATCAACCCTTTTTGTTGGTCCGACACAAACGTAGGTTTCCACGCTTGTTCTAGTGCGTCGATAGCTGTCTTCATGTGTCTCACAAACCACTCCCAGTTGGAGTAGGCTTCTTGTTCGACGAGAGCAAGTCCGAAGCCCAAAATGTGTCCGTCAAGATCCTTAGTAGTAGCCAGCAGGAAGACTCCGCGCTTGTTCATGTCGCCCTTCAACTGCGTCCCGTCAAGTCCGATGATGTGCTTGCAATGCTGCAGCGCTTTGAGGCAGGCACCGAAAAAAAAAACAAGCTCGCTTGAAGACATCATTGTCCCGCTTATTGTAGCCGAATCGTTAGCCTCGGTAACCATGCGCAAGTAAGCTTCCAGTCTGGTAGCTCTCGATGACATCATCACGCAGAGACTCGAGAAGGTCTCTCTTCAACTTCGACGCGGTGTGCCGGTTGGTTCGGATGCTTTTACTTCTCAAGAAGTCCAAAATGGCATTGCCGGAGACACTATCCCACGTCCCACTGTACGCCGGCAACATTTCGCGCTCCAAAATGCCACGCATCATCGCGTACGGGACTTCGCGCTGGCGCTGGCAAGTCGTATCTGATGCCAATCCACCTTCACTAACGTACTCTCTTGGAACGGCGCTTTACTACAAATTTAGTAGAACTGGAACTTTGCGTAGACGTCCTTTCATCAGGAACTGCGTCGAGATACGAGAAGCCTCGTCGATGAAGAGAGCAAAGTAGCGCATGCCCGAGTACGAAGTCACGGGATAAGGCCCCAGTCTTGTCCGACTCTCAGGTCCACAGCGAACAGCGGCCAGTCTGCATGTCGAAATAGTGCGTTGAATACTGTCCGACCTGGGTGACCAAGGCGCGTGTGCCACAGCTGCACCTTGCGGTCTCCATCAGTGGCGACGACCAATGCGGTATCCACAGGACTTTCCGGTTCCAAGCAATAAAGATTGGTTCTGTCGACATGTGCCTTCACACTCCCTTGTTCAAATTTCACCTTTGCGAAATCATCATCGTCAAAGTGAACTCGAACCTTCTCGTCAGCGGGCAGGGTTCGTGCGGTTTGACGACACTCTGAGAACAAACTGCAGTGCAGCTCCGGTACATAGCGTACTCCACGGAGTACTAATGTCCGCCTCCCACTTGTATTCTAGATCTCCTTTTTCACGGTACCAATGCCAGCTACATTCAACCAGTTCTCACCACCAACTCTCACCAGTGCACTCATGGCCGTGAACAAAATAAAATCAATTTTCTGGTGAGTCAAACGGCTTGTTCCTCCCGAGTCCAAGTACCACTGCATGGAATACCGGACGAAGAGTGGCAGAGTGTCGAAGCCACCACGGTGGCTTGGCGACACCATTCATCTTGCGTACAGAGGCTCAATTGAGAAGAAGCGGTCAGCTGGTTCATCACGCTGGGAGGTGAAACGTGATGAGATGCAGTTTGAGATTGCGAAAGAGAAAGCAATGGATTGGTGGCAGGACTTCTGCTGTTTTCGGACAGTGCGATTAATGAACCAGAGACCCTGGATGACGCAATGAAGAGTGACTACGCCGAGGAGTGGCGTTCAGCAGTGGATAGCGAGTACCATGTCTTGATAAAGAATGGTATGCGTTCACGAAGCAACTGCCCCGAGTGAAATTTGAGCATCACCGAGCAATCATGGGATTGATTGCCAAAGGGCAATACGAGACTACCAAGAACTCTTGCAACGCCGACAACCAGTAGGTGGGGTTGTTGTGAATTACTGGTCCTCGCCTGCTGCTAGTGTTGCAGGGTAGATGTTGCTCGACAGTAAGTTGAAGTGCAGATACACAAAAGGCTTAGGAGCTGGGAAAGGAGCGAGAAAAGCAGAGAGGGGAAACCCCATCAACACAAAAATACAACGGGAGCAGCAAGTCACTTTACTCCCCCGCAGCGTGTCCGCCTTCTCTTCCTCGTCCGTTGTGAGGTGTGAGTTGCTGACGCACGCAAAAGCAGCCAAGTTACAAGTCCATCCATCTCGAGATCGAGCTTATCTCGGACTTTAGGGACAGAGAGCTAAGGCAGTAAATTTTAATTACCGGTGCCAGTTTGCCGGTTTCATTATCACTGGCTTCCGTTACCGAGGTACCGCCTAATTAACATGGGTTGGGCTGGCCACCGCATACCCTCCAGGATTAGTGCTACCCCAGAATTAAATTGCGGTATCAAAGACCCTGTTACGTCTTAGGATCAGACCCCACCGCTGGAGATGCTCTTACTTGGAGCATGGGGTCATGGCACCAAGCTCCATATGTATCTAATTTAGCCAATTAGGTGTCAGAGTTACGGCTCATAAACCTCGTAAGGAAAGGCCCTTACGACGTGAACAACCCGGGGTTCTTTTCAGCAACGGCTGGTCGTTGGGTTGACTACTCAATCTTCAGGTTGAGGTACCGTCTCGGCGTCTTCCGCTTCAAGTAACTACAATACCTAACGGCACCAAGAGTAGTAAGAAATCCTCACTGCGGATCAGGTGCTAGGGATGATTGGCCTTACTAGCAACGTCCGCAGCTTGACGTCGATCACAGTTTTCCTGAGTTGATGCCGAAACCTGTCCACAATATTCAGTTAGTGAGAATAAGCGGGTTTTGCTACAATGTAGTCTGCACGATAACATGACGGACGGGATTAAAAATAAAAACAGATGCATCATGCACATCGGACATGGTGCCCAGGCGGTTAGCAATCAAATGAGCCACTGCTCCTGCAATGACAGAGCAATTTCTGGATTGCAGGTGCCAGGCGGTAACATCCCGACACCCGCAATTCTTGGGGAGAGTGAAGGGAGCTCCCATTACGGAGCGCCCGTGTGCAGAGGACGAACCTAGTGCTGTAGCCATGACATACGATATTGACAACGGAGTTGAAGCAGTGAATCTTACCGACGTATCTTACCATTGCTCGCATCATTATGTGTCGGTCAACCATGATGCTACGCGGCACTATCGAGAGCGTTTGCCGTCGATATCAGGGGAAGTACATGAACGGAAAATATCATAATTGAAGCGTAATCCAAATATCGACTAACAAAGAGTAACCAGCCCCGAATTTCCGTCTACAGAGAACGAAGGTCTGCGCATGCCCACGAACGTGGTGGGATCGAAATCTGCTGGAATTTCTCATCTCGGCCAGTAGCAGCAGATCTTGGACTGAAAGGAGCTCAAACTCCTCGTCGCTTAGTAGAGCTTGAACTTCGTTCTTGCGTGCCCAGTGCGTTGAATGACTGAGCATCGCTTTCAAAACGGGACGGCTTCCTCCGAGTAATGTGCTCACCGTGTCCAGCTGGGTGAAGGCGGGGCCTCAAGTAAAGACCTCTCTTCGGAATACGTTACGGTTGATATGCCACTGGCACAGCGTCGGGAACACAGTCTTCGTTGCGTTTGTGTAAGCAAGCTCTCAGCCGGGTAAGGGGAATCGAGTGACAACGAGTAAGTCCCGCAGCATTGATAACGCCCATATGTAGTCTGGTTCAGCTTCGCCAGGGATCCAAATCTGCGCCGGCGGGAGTACTATGTTCATCCCCCTGACTCTGATGGCGTTGAATAGGAGCATTCAGTACTTGTATTCGTACTGGTAGGTGCAGTCAATAACAAGTATGTTGATGAAGTAGCGCACCCAAGCTGGTAGTTTCGGATGAGCCCACATCAAGTACTATAGGCGGTTGGCATGTCGTGGCTACAGCTGTAGGTTCGGCCTCTGCACACGGGCGCTCCATAATTGACGCTCCATAGATTTTCCCTTTTTGCGGGTCGCACAAGTCACAGATGAATCTGTCTAAACGTTTTTGAGCATTATGATTATTAATAGCCTTCTGTTAAATAAAGGGAGCAGCATCTAACGTATAATACAAGTCCGTATGTGGCATACTATTCTTGTAGAACCCTCTGGAGCGGGGTAGGGTACTGTACATGATGACATGCTATTTGTTTGTGCGCACTATTTAATATACGTATAGCTGTGCATAACAGCACATGGCTAACAATATAAGGCGTGCAAACGGTATGTTATCGTTACGTGTTGATGTATTTCTAGCTGAGCATATATTGTGCTTTGCAAATGTTTTGTTTGTTTGATTTGAAGCTCTCCTCAATTTATAAAAGCTCGAGATCAATTTAATAAAAACGAAGTCAGAGAAAGGGACTGATTGATGTACTTAGACCGGCTAATAACTTTACCTACGACAATCCAAGCCAGGGCTCAAGGTCCATAACGATGTCAACCTGCGGTAAATCTACCCCTTTTGAATTTTCAATAGCGCAAATCGAGGTCGATCTAAGTAAAATCTCTCCTATATGCGGTGATGTATAAGTAAAATCTCTCCTATATGCGGTGATGAGGTGTGAATACATCGTATCAGTAGCAACATACAGCTTAGGTTTGCTGTTGTGCGGCACAACTTGTGTCACGTGCGTATCAAAAAAGCTAAAAAAACGAATGCGGCTAATTTTTCGCTATCACATAAACGCTTCTACTTCAAAAGACGATGTGCATGTACATTCTCATGCAAGCCCAGTGGCAGGGGTCGGACAATAGATATAAAATTGTATTGTGGGTTTCTTTTTTCATAATAATCAGTGCGATACCACTTCCCACCAATAATCTATTATTTTAGTGATACAATACCGTAATTATTGTATTGAGTTTGCTTTCTATCTTATGTTTTGTATGTAGATAAAATACCGGCAAATATCGGAGTCCACAAGGCTCAATAAGAATGGGTTATTGTCCCAGCTAAGAACTGGGACCAGGGCCCGGTCCTCGCGCAAGACTTTGGACGAGAAGTCCCCCGGGCAAAGCCTGTTTCTAAAGAATCCACTAATCCGATACATTGATAACAGAAGCATGAATGTGATTGGATAGAAATAGTCAGTTGAAAGAACGTATTGACGGTGAGATGCTCACAGCAAATTCTCCCTCGACAGCAGTCATGGTGGGCTTGACTGTTGGGCGCTGATGCGGTGGAGTCGAACACGATTCGCAGTGTCGAGGGCTTCAACTGAGTTTCAGGGCCTGTGCGCTATTGAAGATCAGACACTGACTCGCGGCATCATCTGAGTCAAGGTCTAGGGTCATCCTATGAGATGCGAGGGACTGGCAGCAGAGTCAGGGCAGGGCACCAAGGACGCTCTTGGGTACATGTAAGAGGGCACAGACACGCTGTAGCTCGTTTGAATTTTTCTAGTTCCGCTAAGCCTTACTCAATCACTTTTCATTTCTCCTCTTCGGGCGCAAGTCCTCTCTCCTACCCTACTTCGCTTCGCTCGCCGTCGCCTTCCTCGCCAATGACCTTCTATTATTGGCCTAGACGGACATGTAGAGCGAAGGCTGCGTGCAGGGGATGTAGTAGAGTTCTTCGAGACTGCATTGTCTGCGGCGATTCCACAGGCAACCGCTTCGCTCGTGGTCTTCGCGTGAATAAGGACGACGTTGAGTTCTCGATTCGTGTGGACAGACAATGGGAGCTGTGTGATGGTGAGTTTGACGCGCCTACGAGAGGTCAGAGGCTCAATCTCAAAGCGATCATTGACACGGCTTTTACAAGTGTTTGTGAGAGAGAAAATCACGACCGCCTGCGACTGCACACCCAATTTCAATTGCTCGCTCGACTGAGGGCCGTTCCTAGCGGCATGCTCCTGAATTCAGGGGTTGGATTGGTCAACCAGAATACATGTGTTCTCTTGAGTCTGACTAGGGCTGTTTCGTGCAGTGTTCGAATGTGCACGAAAGTACTTTCATGCAAATTCATCAGCCCTTTATTACGGAAATATCCTTAGGTAAAAAGCAGCACGCTTACAACGTAAAACGGACTCCAGGCCAACAACTAACGCAAAGATCGACAACAAAACTCTGTAGACCTCAATACGCAAAAACTATCGGTACTACAGTTGATACGGAAACTAATGCTGCTTAAACGCTTGTTCTTGACGATTCGACGGGATCAGCAAATGAATATAATCTCGTTCGTATCCATGGAAACTTCGTACCGGACATGAAGAACCAGCATGACTTCACCACGCGCCCCATCTTGAGCTGGATGCGCGAAGATTGAATCATCACCTGATTCGCCGAAGTCTTTGTCGCTGCCTTCAGTCCGTCTTTCGTCCCATGCACCACAAGAGCCATCGTTTGAGTTTGTCTCGGAGGCTTCGTCGGAGTCGTCCATAGCTTCATCTTCCGAATCAACCTCCATGTTCGGATTCCGAAAAGGATCCGCTCCTCGAACCCATAAATGCTGGTCTCCGAGAACCGCTTCAAACTCAATTGGGATTTCCCACTCCTTATCGTCATGATTAGTGTAGATGGCAGCCAGCATGTGCGCCTTCCCATTTCCGAATGTCAGAATGTATACGCCCATGAGTGCTCCATCCCCGCTCCGCAGACGCCGATGATGTTGGAATAGTGAACACCCTCTGAGCTATTAGAGACTCCAGCGGGTAATCTCCAATCCCAATGACTACCACTCAAAAGGTGGCATCTTGTAGAATACCGCCTTTTCGGCAGACGAAAACTCCATTTTTCGGGTCATAAAGCGCGACAGCTGCCGTTGTACTTGATCGACGCGGTGTATCCCAACTTGTCCGCGACGAGAACCAGTTGCTGGATCAGCAAGACGATTTCATCTTGAGTAAAATTCAACGAGGACTTCGTGTGGTCTAGCAGGTATGCTAGCTTCATGGAGTTCTTGTGAATAAAACGCCCTCTCGCCCTAATTCGCCGTCGACAGTGCTGCTGGACGTCCGCAGGAATTCCAGGATGCTGGTCGTTGTAAATGAGAATGTTCTTCAAGCGTAGAAACTGCTCGAATACAACTGAGAGCGAGCATGTGTCCTTCTCAAAGTGGGCAATACAGTCTGTTACTGGATCGAGCAGTTGTAGAACAAGACCGCCTTGAATCCAAAATGTATCGGAGTCGGCAATAGCTTTTGCCTCAGTCACTTTCGTTTTGCTGTATGATTTGAGGAGCCCCGCATCACCCATGATGCGTCTAATCGCATCTTCATTCTCGAGAGCGTTTAGGATGCAACTGCGATTCGAATACCAGCGAGTGACCACAGAGATGCCAAGCTCACGCTGAGAGTTAGAGGGGTGCTCTGCTTGATCGGTTCTCAACCGCTCACTCGTATCCGTGTGGGACCGGATAAACAAAGCCAAAGTGTGCGCATCACGAACAACATCACCAACAAAAGATAGCCCTATAAAATATTTCACCAGAAGATTCAGTGTATGCGATCCGCAACCCGTACAAAAGAATCCATCATGATGCCCTTCAAGAATTCTCCAGGCACTCTTTATATTTCTTGCATTGTCCGCTGTGAGTGACACCACACTGAGTCCAGGACAATGGCTCTCAATTTCACGCTTCATTTCATTCGTGGCTGCAATAAACTCTCCTGTTTTTTCGGCATCACCTGTGCACTGTGTAGCCCACAACATCATTGCCATTCCGGGAATTAGCAGCATCACGTTGATCATACTCTCGCGATGACAATTGGACCACCCATCCATCGAAATGGCATCGAACTGCTTCCCTGCAACGCGATCTTCAACCGATTTCATCACCCGTCTTTATGCTCGTTTCAGCAAAAATCCTGCGAGGTGATGCCGGTTTGGAAGGGGTATGCCAGGATACAGTCGTGTCAGGACGCGACGAGTGGATGGAAGCTCGATCGAGCTGAAAGACCAGTTGGCAAGGTAGAACACCATTGCGATCTCGTCCCAATACTTCAAAAGTTCCGGATTTCGCGGTATGCCGGTGGTCTCCGCGTCATCTCCACCGCCTTCGCTCGTCACTTCGGACGCACCAACTTGGCTCTCCAACGCCCTTCCGAGATGACACGCTGCTGTTCCTGCCTAATTAGCCTCTGTCGTTTTGTAGATCTGTCGATGCCCTCCCAATATCTGCGCGTCTCCGGAGGAATCTGCTCACATCCGGTCAGAACATGCTGGAGCATCTTGCGGCTTGGTTGGGCCTTGTACAGAGTGCTGCTGCAATGAATGCAGACAACATCCTTGAGCTCTCGGTTGTCGTTTTCATTCACCAACTTGAACTCGCTCCAGATCTTATGGCGAAGGCGACCGGTCCGGACCATTGATGCTGCGGTCTTGCCGGAGCGAATTCCACGATCTTCTTAGCGTGTGCAGGTGCAGCAGACTCTGGAGTCGACACCAGCTTAGGGGCCTTTAGCATCGCCGAAAGTAAGTTGAGAACCAGTATTAAGTGATTGGTGGGCTGTACGCACTCTGTCTTGATGGGGGCAGCAGAACGAACACGACGCAGTAAGCTGCTTCCACGTCGTTGGCGTGGCAGCGCTTATGGGGTTCTGCGCAGTGTGGCCACTGCAATGAGCATTAACACAGAGGCTGTAGTGCGCGACTTGCGCTAAACTTGCGGTTTTTGCGCACTTGCCCGTTGAATCCTACTAGGTACGATATGCAACTTTCTAAAATTACACGCCTGGTCATGCTCGATTCGATGCACGAAACAGCCCTAAGTCTGACCCTATGATCCCCGAGTTGGCTAACAACCCGTTGTTGGATCACAGGTCACAACAGCAACACCCCCGTAATGAAGGTCTAGGGCACGATTGTTTTGCTGGCGTCTGCAGTCGTTCTGGCGCGTAAGATCGGCGTGCTCCTGTTGTTCTCCGCTTGCGGTTGGAGTGGGTTCCCCATCGTGAGCGGCTTTTGCTAGAAGAGGAATTGAAGCGATACTACAGACTGAGTGCAGATGCATTTGATGTGCTTGTTCAGTTGCTGTCTCCGACACTACGGCGTGTTGGGGTAAGGTCAGCATGCCGGACGGGGGCAAAAACCATAGAGGTCGTGAACATGGTACAAATGACAGTCTCGTGGCTTGTCGGTGGCTCCTATCACACTGTTAGAGCGCTTGATGTGGTCAGTAGATCGGTCTTCTACCATATTCTCATCGAGGTGATGAAGACTATTTCAGAGCACCCTCGGTTCCGCGGTTAGCTCTAAATTGGATCGTATACGGAACTGATCTGGTATATGATCAGGACTGTTGATCGGATGTGTGAACTGATTTATGGCAAGGTGCAGCAAGGGTGTAGTGGTGAAGTTGCTGAATTATAGGAGTGTGCTAGTAGCTATCTAACAATACCTAAAGTGCGACACTGACTGAAGCGGTGGAGTTGTTGGAGGGGGCGACTGCTTCGATCGTCTCCACGTCGCTCGTAATATCGGCTGGATTGTGCACAACCTCGGAAGCTGGATTACTTCACGAGCAACGCGTCGAGCACGGCCACGAGGGACGTTGGCAACACGACGCACATACTCGTGCGAGATCGTCTTGATCACCGTGACGAATGTAGCCATGGAGGGGTGCGGCGTTGGGAACCTGCTATTTAACTCCCGGTTAAACCGTTCGAGAGGATTGTTTGTCCTCGCGATCAGTTCGTTGTCCAGCCCAAACACATTACAAACCTCGATGGAGTACTGCGCGATCCATGTGTGTTCGAAATAGCCCCAGAATTTGTGGCGAAGCGGCTCCGCGAAATTTGCAGGTCGCGGAGGTCCTCTTGCACACGGCGCCCGAACTGCCGACTAACGGAGGGTACTCCGATCTTCCGTGAAGTTGCTGATCCTCACCTTGTGTACCCGTCGGTGGGCTGGATCGCTCCTTGGATGATCTCGGAAGTCGCACTTGGGGTTGAGTCTTGGACTGTCTGGCGGACAGCGGGAACCTGTGGCAGCGCGGATATGCTTCACGCTGCGCCGGAGTAGTAGTGGCGGTTTCGATCTGGGTTCTGTCTAGATCGTCAATCGCCGGCCAGGTGTGATCTTGGCCTGGGTTTGCCTTGTGGTCGGTGTATGACCTTCCTTTGCCTTTTCTTGCTTGCCGCTTCCTCTAGCGGTGGGTCGTAGTGAGGGTTGACGGACGCTGGGCCAAGCTTATCCTGGCGTCCGGGGTTCCTCGATCTTGGGCGTGAGTCGACTAGCGTAGCGTCGGGTGGGCCAACGTATATCCCGTGCCCGGTAGTGCGAAGACGAAGACCACTTGATCAGTAGAAGGTGAAAACAACTCTGTTTAAATGTTAGCTTCGCCTAAGTCCTTGTCTATCGTTCTCCTGATCTTCCCGCGGTAGTGCACGCGCTCTCTGGCACCCTTATGGTCCTGGCGCGTGCCCCTGGCTTCCTTGAACACCGGTGGTGCCGCTGGCTCTCTGTGCGGTGTCTGCGTAACCCATGGGGCCAAGATCATCACTCCTCCTCCAAGATCGCGTCATCCTCGCCAAGATCGATATCGTCGACTTGGATCGGATATACCGGGGATTGGCCCGCCAGCATCTCTGAAGAAGCTGTTTCACTTCAAGTCGCTCACTTGACCTTCGTGCTCGCTGAAAGCGATCCAAACTACGCCGGGTCGCACGTCGTCGATCTAGTTCCACGGAGTCAAGATCGGCCATCTTGTTGATCTTGGATTGTCGATGCTGTCTGCACAAAAATATCTTCATCCACTACACCACAAATTCACCCCATTTAGCTGCCGAATAGGTCACATCAGCTACCGCGCATCGCTGCTTGATCTCCCGCTTCACCCATTTAATCCCTCGTTCGATATGGTCATGCTGAATCACGGTCAGTGTGTCTAACACACCATGCGTCATGCCGATTAGACACTCCTCTTCCGGAATAGCGTAGCGCTTCATAGCGCGACGGCGTGCCTGCTTCATATGAAACAGGCACCCTAGCACAATTGCGTTACGAAACTGGGTTTGAAGCGAATCCATTAAAGCGGCCTCAAAGTCGCAGACAATTTCAGCGGGTTCAATCGGCTGATCGGTAGCTTGCACGATGAAGTGTATCATATCCCAGTAACTGTCCGCCGTTCGAGAGGTGCTCAGAACGTAAAACACAGGTACGAACACGCCCGACGCGCGATCATGCACCATGAACACGACACATTGCGCGTAGCCACTCGTGAACACATCAGAACGTTCCATCGACGAATAGCGTCGTTCCATGATAGCGTAAGAGCGCCACCATCGCAGGGTGCGCCCAGCCCAGAAGATGAGTAGGCTTGGTCAGGTCGTCTCGGTTGGGTGTAATGCAGTGAAACTGAAAAAATGTGACAGCCTCATCGAGCGCGAGGGAGAGCGGCGGAATCTCGATTGAACCGTGCACGTTGCCGGAGTAGTGTTGGTTTCTTACATGATGCACGCGGCGTATAACCTTTCTCCGACAGGCCCCGCACGACATCAGGGTTGTCTGTAGAGTAGAAACGTCGTTACAGCTCCTCCCACACGCGACGTACAGGCCACGCAACATGCTCAATTGCTAAGAGGTCAGCTCGCGCTTTCATTTCAGCTTCAACGTTGGTGACGGGGCTAACTACAGCTGTCGCGCTTCAACTGTGCGCCTTGACCCAGGTGCAGCCCATGGACGCAATCCGGAACTCCATCTTGCCGCCGCAACCCGCTCGAAACTTAGAACATCGGTATACAATCTTGCGCGAAGAAGCCCAGCCGCGAGTATACTTGTACTCCTTGAAGTAACACGTTGTGCGCTCAGCACGTCTCGGGGCGTGGCTGCTCGTGTCTTCAACCGGCGGCTGAGGGCCGCTGTCACTCTCCAGCACCTCGACCCCCACTTGCCCGTCTACCACGACTGCGTTGACACTTTCCGTCATGTCACTTGAGCCCTTTGATGCAACTTCACGACTGATCGAGTAGCGAACACTGCATCTACCATGCCTCCAGCCTACCACTAGGTTCCCGATCACAGATCCGATCATCGACGCTACAACAACCCGATCATAGACCAGATCAGTTCCGTATACGAACTAAAATAAAATCTACCGGTTCCGCATCTCCGCTCCCACTCACGATCTTGTTGCTATGGAGGAGGCTGCGCGAAGCTTTGCTGCTATCAGCTCTAGCAACATTTTGACGGGTTGCATGGGTTGTCTGGATGGTTGGGTTTGTGAAATCAAGGCCCCGAGATCTGTTGAAGTGCCTGACGTGTCGGCGTTCTTCTCGGGTCATTATCTCACTCATGGAATCAACGTACAGGCCATGTGCGATGCATCCTGTAGATGCATTGGCTACTGCTTCAAATCTCCAGCCAAAGTGTCCGACAGTGTTGCCTTCAAGAAGTGGTAAGTAAGTGAAGACATCACGAAGCTTCCGTTTGGCTACTACGTACTTGCCATCGTCTACAACTTTCTACAGCTACGAGAGACAAATAAAGCATTTGTAGCATAGATCACTCCAAATGAACATTACGTCGCTCCGTTCTGAGTACCTCTGCTTGTCTCGTACGTCAAATACTTTCTTCTACAGCGATGAAAGTTCACTCATACCGATTCCCATTCATTTCTCTCTCCTGGTTGCTATCATGTTGTCAGCCACCAGCTGCTCTACTGATTTGGCGGTTTTCTTCGACGCCATTGGCCCATGGCGACAGCCACTGTGCTATTCTCGACTCGAATAGCGCAGAGCTCATAATTTATCGATTTAAATAGCACTAGAGCACGCTCTCAGCTAATATAAACAGATTGGTCGGTAATTTGTTAGCTCAAATAGCAAGAGCACGCATGCTCTTATAACGCACTTCAGAATCCTACATATATGTGAACAGCCCGAAAATCACTTTATCATCTGCAGACCTTGACGAAAGGTTTCGATATCTTAGCGTCGAGGAAGGCCCAGTGACTTCAAACTTGTAACGCTACATAACTCCGAGTGGTTTGAAAGCTGGAAGGATCGGACCACAAACCAGCGAGAGCGGTGATTTGGTTCAGAAAATTCGTGTAGTTTACGCGCAAACCAATTCGTCGCATGCTTCATGGTTTGGTTCACACCTTTTAAGAACCCAGGCGAATGTTATCTAAACGGGCTCTCCACGAAATTGACGAGCCCGAGTGTTGCTTGAACCGGGCTCCCCTCACTTAAGTACGAAGACGAGAACCTGGCTCCTCAATTTAGATTGACGGGCTCTTCAGATCCTTCACTGATTGGTTAACCGTAACTAAAGTTCTTCACGAGAATTCTTGCTCAAAGATCACAATTCCGAAGATCCCGAAGCGTCGCGTATCTGTGCCCTTAATGACATTGCTTTCGTTCCTATGCCCTTCAGGACAGAACTAGAATAGTCTTTATTATAGGCAATCATTGGATAATTGTATAACACCTGGGGAGCCTTAACACGGGCTCTCACAATTTTGGAGGGCTCCTTTCACTTAACCTATTTAACACAGGAGCCTGGGCTCCCAACTTTTCGGGCTAGCCCGGGAGCCCGGCTCCCCCAGGACTCCAAGGTTTGGTTTGTTCAAGGTGTGGTTTATTCAGACGTAACCCAGATTACGGCTTCTTAAATCCGTTTATGCAAAGGATTCCACTGACATGGAAATCGGCGCTGAAGATAGCACGCCTGATACCTTTCTGAAATCAAGTCAAATTTGTATTAAGTTATATTAAGTTAGGACCGGCATTTTCTACGTTACACGACAGTTTTTCAACAGCAACGGAGGATGCCAAGTCGATCCAGCCACCAAGACAGCAAGGGCAGGATTGTGTCCATCCAGTCAGAGAGCATGTGACTAGCAGTCACATGCTCCTATTTATTTGTAGCAGCGCAGAGCAACGCGCCTAACTTTCGGTCGGTCCATGTGTGTGTGGGTTATGTAGGCTTAGAGTGGCGATGGGATTTGTAAGAAATGGCAATTCGATTGTGCGATTGTGTACTCGGAAATTCTAAAATTGAAGCGCAATCTTCTCGAGTGAATTGCTTACGAGCTTTCGAGACTGGCAATCTTATGATTCACGATGTTTACAAACGTTGCTGCCCTTGCTGATTGGAGAACACGTCCCGGTTTATACTGCGGAACAGGGCGATCGACAAAGGAAACCGAATTCTGCGTAACCGATAGCAGTGCAAGATCGACCTGAATGCTGATGCAACCTCCTGTCCGATCACCTTCATTGGAATCCAGCTCATTTCAGTTCTTCTTCTACCAGCAGTCCAGCAGTGCACACACTTGGCCTTATCCCTACAGAAGCAAAGCCCCCCCCCCCCCCCCCTCTCAGCGAACGAGATTCCGATGGGAAAATCTGACAAGGCCAGTGGGTCGAGTCGTCCCCGACCGGGAGGCCGCAGCTTCCTGGGGGCGCAGAAGACTCTGTTGGCCAAGAGCTGGTTGCTCAAGAAACGTCACAAGGTGGCCATGCTGCTGGAGCTGTTTCTGCCGGTGCTTTTCATCCTCCTCATCACGGGTCTCAAGACTCTCTCAAGTGATGTTCAAGTTTCAGCTGGATGGAGCAGTATCGCTTCTGGCGGCAAGTCGTTATCGCTCACGCAGAACGGATATCTTGTCCAGGAGCCGACGATGAATGGTCTCATGGCGTACCTAGCCGTCAAGACTGCGTCCGAGATCCACAACACAACTGGAGTGTCGGCTACAGACCAGGAGGTCTGCGCCTTCAGCGTGGGCTACGGCGGCTTCGTGAGCACCGACACTTCGTCGCATTACGCAGTGCTTCCGTCTTGCCGGAACTACTTCACCCCGTACAAGCTGGCCATCGCCCCGGACAACGACTTCACCCGTAAATACTTCTTCGAGACGGTCAAGCAATGGTACCCCCGCGTGGTGTTGAACACAACATTAGGGGTCACCATACCAAGCCTCGAAGACAGCGTCATCTTCTTCGACACAGAGAGGGCCATGGAGAGCTACATCGGAGAAGTCGGCTATGGCAAAGACTTCGCGACGCCCCTCGTGTATGCCGCCCTGGTGTTTGACCAGTACCCGGAGGGCGACAAGATCGGCACGTTCCAGTCTATCGAGTACTCCGTCCGCATGAATTCAACGCAAGGGGAAGGAGGGACCCCGGCGGCAGTGCCGCGCACCCTGGGAGACCCGGCATTCGAGTCTCCGTTCCAACGCACCATCGAGCAGTCTCACTACTCGTCGTACGCATCGTGCGGGTTCATGACGCTGCAGACTCTTGTCGCCCGCTTCGTCAATTGTATGCCCGACTGGGATGAATCCACGAAATCAACCACTGGTGTGTGCAAGCAGAAGCTCTCGACGGCTGTGACCAGCACCGCTAACGATGATCGGCTATTCCACGCTGTGGACGGCGACGTGTTCCTCAATGCAACCCTCTCTAATCCATTTGCAAGCTCTGGTGTAGCCTGGCAGACAATGCTGACGGCTAGTGGACGTGAGCAGCTTCTGGTGCCTCTACGCCAAGCCCCGCAACCTTACTTCGCAACAACCGTGGCCCCTTTCCCGATCGACAGCTTCCTCTCCGCCCCGTTCTACGACCAAGTTAGCAACGTGTTCCCACTCGTCTTCATCCTGGCCTACCTGTACGCCATCTCGCGAGTGCTGGTGGTCCTGATCCAAGAGAAGGAGACGCGCTCACGTGAATACCTCAAGATCCTGGGAATGTCGGAGAGCGCCATCATCCTGTCGTGGTACATCACGTACTTCGCCATCTTCTTCGTCAGCTCCTTTCTCCAAGCCATCGCAAGCACCGCTGGTCTGTTCCCGAACAGCGACTTCGGTCTGATCTTCCTGTTCTTCTTGCTCTTTTCGCTCAGCGTGCTAGCGTTCGGCTTCTTTGTGAGTACGCTCTTCTCCCGCTCTCGCACGGGATCGTTCGCTGGCATGGTGCTCTTCTTCTTCATGTACTTCGTGTCCAGCGGCTTCTCGTCCACCTCCTCCATTGGTTCCAAGACGAGCGCGTGTATCCTGCCACCTGTGGCGCTTTCGTTTGGAGTTCAATCGCTGGCCACGGCCGAGTCGACGGGTGTTGGCATGAGCTTCGCGTCGTCAAGCACTGTCGTAAATAACTTTACGTTCGGATCTTCACTCGGCATGCTCTTCTTTGACATCATCCTCTACACACTGCTAGGGCTGTACCTCGAGCGAGTCATCCCACGCGAGTATGGCACTGTCGAGAAATGGTACTTCCCTCTGCAGTCAAGCTACTGGGTTAGAAGCTCGCGCGCCAGAAGATGCTTCAGTAAGATCAACGATGTGGCTAACAACGTGGTGAACGGGAGTCACGCGATGCTCGACATCGACAACCCCAACATGGAGGTCGCTAGTGAGGAGCTGCGCCACCAAGAGCAAACGGGTGAGGCGCTCGTGATCCGGGACATCAAGAAGGAATTCGTCGTACCAGGAGGAATCAAACGCGCGGTTCGTGGTGTGAGCCTCGCCATGTACAAGGATCAGATCACGTGCTTGCTGGGCCACAATGGAGCAGGCAAGACCACGCTCATCTCAATGCTCACGGGTATGATTGCGCCTTCCGCTGGCGATGCCTCCTTCCGTGGTCTATCACTGGTCGACGATATGGCTGAAATCCGTAAGTCGTTGGGGCTCTGCTTCCAGCACGATGTGCTTTACAGCGATCTTACCGTTGAGGAGCACTTGCTGTTCTATGGACGCGTGAAGGGCTACCGCGGTGCAGCGCTCAAAGAGGAGGTAAGCACCAAGATTAATGAAGTGGGTCTCACCGAGAAGCGCCACGTCTTCGCTAGCTCTCTCTCCGGCGGCATGAAGCGTAAGCTGTCGGTGGCTATCTGTCTACTTGGTGACAGCTCGCTCGTATTCTTGGATGAGCCCACGAGTGGAATGGACCCGTACAGTCGACGTAGCACGTGGGAGATCCTGCTCAACAACCGCGCCAACCGAGTGATGGTTCTCACGACTCACTTCATGGACGAAGCCGACATTCTCGGCGACCGCATCGCTATCATGGCCGAAGGACAACTGCGCTGCTGCGGGTCGTCCCTCTTCCTGAAGAACCGGTACGGCGCTGGATATAACTTCACGCTAGTCAAGAGCAGCGACCCCGCTAAACCCTGCAAGGAGCCCAAGCTGCAGTCTCTTATCACACAACGCGTTCCTGCTGCCAAGGTGTTGAGCAACGTCGGAGCGGAGATCGCTTTCCAGCTGCCGCTCGATTCAACCGCTTCCTTTCCGGCGCTGTTTGAGGAACTCGACAGCGAAATGGGCGACTTGGGTGTACTATCGTACGGCATTTCGGTAACGACCCTCGAGGAAGTCTTCATTAAAGTTGCCGAGGCCGACGACGACGGCAATCAGCATACTCTGAACAAGAATGCCGCAAGACCCGACGCTACCGACGCTGCTCCGCCTGGTGGCCCAACCATCGCGAGTCTTACGGGTATGGCCATGTTCTTCGTGCACCTTACGGCGCTTCTGCTCAAACGCTTCCGCATCGCCAAGCGTGATCGTCGAGTCATCATCTTCAGTGCGCTCCTCCCCGTGGCACTGCTGGCCGCCGGGTTTATCATCTTGAAGACCAGTTCGCTCACGCGGTCGGACGAGAAACTCGCACTTGCCACCGACGCCTTCGAAGCTGCAGTTCCCAGTGTCCCCTACTTCTGCGAGGCGGACGACTCCAAGTGGTGCTCCAGCACATTGAACCTCTTCACAGGCGGCAATCCTTCCCCCTTTACACCCACGGATATCCCTTCACCGCCGTACACGGCATGGCCGACCACCGTCTTTGGCGTGAACTACACTGAGGCAGACATCGCAAGCCCCAACAACCCACACAGCAATGAGTACTCCCTGCGCATGGGAGATCGGATCTACCAACGTGGCTTTGGAAAGGATGACGACGGCAAGGTCATTCAAACTCCAGTCAAGGGCCAGTACGGCGGCTACCTCGTGCACGGCTCCAAGAGCGAGCAAATGTTCGGCTACCACCTCTTCGTCAACACTACTGCGGCGCACGGTGCAGTTATCTTCAAGGCGCTAATGGACCAAGCTCTGTATCGATTCATGGCTGGCAGCGGGTCTGGAGCGACCGACGTGACGCTCAAAGCCAACACATACCCGCTCCCGATGACCAAATCAAATCAGTCTCTGTTTGGGTCATTCCTGGCATTCACGGCGTGTATCTTCATCGTTATCGCCTTCGCCTTCTTCCCAGCCTCCATCGTCGGCTTTCTCGTGAAAGAGAAGCAAGCTGAGCACAACTCCAAGCACCAGCAGCTCGTGTCGGGCGTGAGCTTACCGGCATTCTGGCTGGCCAACTATCTCTGGGATCTACTCACGTACGTCATCCCGTTCATTGCGGCCATCGTGCTCATCCAGATCTTTGACATCGCGGCCTTCACCGGCAACGACTGCGTGAGCTGCACCAGCCAGACGTTCCCAGCGATCGTGCTGCTCTTCTTCCTTTTCGGGCTGGCCATTTGTCCGTTCACCTACTGCCTCTCGTACTTCTACAAGGAGCACGCTTCCGCTCAGACGTACACGGTCATGACCAACTTCCTGCTCGGCGTCGTACTCATGGTGGTGTCATTCATCCTGGACGTCATGGGTGTCGACACTAACGAGACCCTCAAGATGGTTTGGCGCCTCAGTCCGCTCTTCAACCTGGGTAGTGCGCTGCTCAATCAATCCCTCCTCGAGATCACGTCAGCCTACGGTCGAACATCAGGGACAGTCAGCCCCTTCGATATGGATGTCATGGGCTGGGAGCTTCTCTACTTGGCGCTCGATGCGATCGTCTTCTTTAGTATCGCTGTCGGCGTCGATTTCCTGCTGAGCTTCCCGAAAATCAAGGCGGTGGTCTTCAGGGATCCGCACGTCAAGGACGCTCCGTATGAAGAGGACGAGGACGTGGCTCGGGAGGCTAAACGCGTGCGCAGTGGCGGAGCTGACGGCGATGCTGTCAAGCTGCTTGGTATTCGCAAGGTGTACAAGGGAAAGAAGGTAGCGGTGCGCAACTTGTCCTTCGGTCTGCCCAAGGGAGAATGCTTCGGCTTCTTGGGCATCAACGGAGCTGGAAAGACCACGACCATGAAGATGATGACGGGCGATATCCTCCCGACCACGGGTAGCGGCACACTTGGTGGCTTTGACATCCTCGGACAGCAACTGGAAGTCCGTCGCTTGATCGGCTACTGCCCGCAGTTCGACGCACTGTTCGAATTGATGTCGGTGCGCGAGCACCTGGAGCTCTTCGCGCGTATCAAGGGCGTATCAAGCGCGAACTTGAACGACGTCGTCAAGACGCTCATGCACCAGATGAACTTGGACGACTTCGAGAACAAACTCGCCGGTACACTCAGCGGCGGCAACAAGCGCAAGCTCTCGGTGGCCATCGCTCTGATCGGGTCGCCGCCAATTGTATTCCTGGACGAGCCCTCGACTGGCATGGATCCGGTGTCTCGACGCTTCATGTGGAATGTAATCTCTGCGATTTCCACACAACGTAAGGAATCGACCATCATCCTCACGACGCACTCGATGGAGGAGTGCGAGGCGCTCTGCACGCGTGTAGGCATCATGGTCGGGGGTCGTCTGCGTTGTCTTGGCAGCGTGCAGCACCTAAAGCACCGCTTCGGGGACGGCTTGATGCTCGAGCTGAAGCTTATGGGCACGCCCACGTACGACATCGACGCGCGTGTAGCTTCCGTCTTCGGTGGGAGCGCCTCGACGACGACTTTTCCCCGTGCCGAGCTGCGCGCCAAGTGCGAGGCGCTGGGCGACGCGTCTTGGGCCGACAAGATCGTCATGAGCCATCCCACTGGTTACGCCTTGGCGACAGCATTCGAACGCGACGGAACCATGCGTCTTGACATGCTCTGCGCGTGGTGGGTAGCTGAAGTGCGTTTCATGGCGCTGGACGCATTCCTGCATCAGAGCTTTGGGGTAGACGCCAATACTGGCGTGAAGATGCTGGAGCGGCAGAATGATATGTGTCGCTACAAGCTCACAGGCCAGGCGATACGGCCCGCGCGTGTCTTCAGACTCGTGGAGGGCAGCAAAGAGCAACTCGGCATCCGTGAGTACGCCGTCTCACAGACTACGCTTGAGCAGATCTTCAACAACTTCGCAGGTCAGCAGAACGAGGAGAAGGGCGTCGCGCGTGGCATCGGTGGCTAGATCACGCGCTCCATTTCCACCAAAACCAGCGTCATATAACATTCATAATACCATGCACCACAGTAAACTCGTGCAAAGAGCGTTTACTGCGGCATTAGAAATGCAGTAGAGGTCACTGCTGCGATTGTTTGGGCAGTAGGACCTTACTATTGCAAGCAACGGGCGGAAATATCAACAGGTGACACAGGGTAAATAATGGACCACATTTCGGAATGATACATGGGGCATGTTGTTTGGGCGTACCTCGTGGCCTCAAAAGTTATACGAACCGCGTACCGTTGCGTTGTGTGGGAAGAGGAATGCCTCTCCCTTTTACAGTATGCAAAACAAACAAATATTCATCGAGTTGGCTGTGAATGCTCCTTTCCAAAGGGGGTCAAGTCCCATAGTGAGCAAGGAAAGCTAAGCCAGAACAGCTGGGCAACTACGAGTGCACATGTATGGCGTGCGCGAGACCGCGCCGTTCTCCATTATTATTGCGAGTTGGTGCACTGTTAAAGGCCGTACCGGTAAGCACAGCTTAGAGCCGTTCCTGACTCCATGTCCAAATGCATAACGAAATGCTCGAGTCGGCGTTTGAGGGTGGTCGCCATTATGAGCTTCACGAGCAGTGTTCGTTTGCATTTAATGCGATTGAACGCTGCTTTGCACTTCCTGCTTCAATGTGGCTATGTCTGCGCAAAACTGCAATAGTGCTTTTCGTATGGTGGCGGTTCACTATCCGGGTACTAGCGCAGACGTGTAGCGTGGGCACTGGGGGCACGCAGTAAATTAATTTTGCTGCATGGATACATCTGGGAGAACGGTGAGCTGTACTACAGACCTCGTTCGTTGGGATCTTGATAGCGGTCGAGCCCGACGGAAGTGAGCCGTTTGTCCACACGACGCTGCACTACATCTGCATCTGACAAAGCGCTGATTACCTTTGAAGTTGTTGATTTGTTGATCTCGTGCCAGATTTGACATCATCATCGGCCTAATACGTTTGCATGGGGAGATTTCTTGCGGCCAAGTTGAGTTGAGATCATAGTAGTTCCTTCCTCATGACAAGTATATACGCGGCTACAGTAAAGAAAAGGGTTAAGGTGCATCATTCTAACGCACACATGATGCGATACATAGCTTACCTCTCTCCGCCGACGATACACTTTGCTTCAAAGTGCGTGCATCTGTCGTTGTCGTCGAGATCAACGCAGCTCTGATCGCCTTTCTTAAAACTGCTTTCAAAACGTATCAGCAGATAGACAACGAGTAGCGCATAGTGCTGAAGTTTGTACCTGTCGAGTGACTTCCGCTGTGGAGGTGGTAACCGAAGTAGAATCCGCTTCGAAACTTGACTTGTCCATGACGACGGCAAATACTCCGGGTGCTCCCACGGGTTCCGTGCGCTTTCTGTGTTGAATAATAAATACACAATGTTACGACCACCAACTTCAGAATATAACGACCAAGTGAAGTGAGCTAAATGCACGAACTTGCGGTCTCCTTCGTAGCAAAAATTATCGGTGAATGGTGCCGTATGAACTGCTTTAGGAAAATAAATACTTGCTCGGAGAGAGCCAACCCATCCCCGACGCTTTTGGCCGACATCTGCAGTCACACGAGCAAACAAAAACCATTAATCAGCGTTGCGTCTGAATGCCCCACTACCGTATTCTCTCACCTTGTCAATCACGTGGAAGGACCCCACACAGTTGAACACCAGCAGCAACGCTGAAACCCACCCACACCATTAATCTCCCAAACCACTGACACACCATTACAAACCTCAATACTCACGCGCTGGAGGGGCCTCTAACAACTGAAAATGGATGTGGTTGAGCGTCGCGAGCCACTGGAACGAGTCTCGGCAGTGGCACGTCTGCACGCGTCCCAGGGCCTCCTCCAGAGCGCCCTCCCTCTTGCTCTCGCCCAGTCTGTTGCCCACCAAAGCCTTCAACCGCACTGCCGACACCTCGCACTCGTGGTCGAAGATGAAGACGCGCTCTTTGGGCGGCTGGGCGCTCGCCCCGCAGCTTTTGGTGAGGAAGGAGGCCACGACGTTCTCCAGCACTCGAGTCTTGGGCGTGTCGCTCGCCCCACAGAGCTCCACAACCTGTCGCGGCCGGTAGCCAACCTCCACTCCGTCTCGGTTAGCAGTCGCCGCGTCCAGGAAGCCCAAACCCGTCGAGAAACTGCGCGTCGGCCGCCGCGCGAACAGGTCCAGCGCCGTCTCATCCAGCTTGAGCCGATTCATGTGCAAATGTAGCCATCAACGACTACGTTCCAGGTTCCAGACTAGATTGATGGGACGTGCTACTTTGTACTGGAACATCAATCTGGAACCTGGAACCACCCCTTTCTCTGACGAGCTCTCAGTCCGCATTATGGCGCCTACACAGCAAGTGGACGGAGTGATGGTCGCCTCCAGTCCCATGGAGGCGGCGCTGTGCAGCCCCACGGGCGCCCCCGCCCCCTCCGGCCCGGACGGGAGGGAAGCGTCCTCCTCCGCGAAGCCGCTGACGCCCTCCGCGTCGCCGACGGACGCGTCTTCGCTGGGAAAGAAGCCGACGAGTCCTCGCCTTGATCCCGTCAACTTCGCGGCGCTGTACCAGCGTTCCTCGCGCGATTCGGAGATCGTGGTGACGCTGCGCACGCTTGAGAAGGAGCTGGAGGACGTCACGATCGAGCACAAGGCGCAGCAGCAGACGCAGGCGGACGCCACGGCGCGGTTCGCTCCGGACCAATTGCAGCAGCTGCTGACGACGCAGGAGGCCGGCGGCGCCGAGAACGCGGCCGGCAAGGAGCAGACGATGCAGTCACACCCTCCACGGGCTGCGGAGGCCAAGGGGAAACCCATGAGACGCTTCGTGGCGTCGTCCGCCACGCCGTTCGTCACGATGGCGGCCACGGGCGTAAAACCCAGCGGACTCACGGACTCGGAGGTGGACGAGGGCGACGCGCAGTACCACAAAGTGCAGCAGCTTCCCTGGGAGGAGAACATCATTTGGGGTATCGACTTTGCTGCCAAGGGCGACAAGGCGGAGGAAGAGGACGACGGAGTGGAAGTCGAAGACTCCGTGGGTGCTGTTACTGTGGTGAAGGAGACCA
This sequence comes from Phytophthora melonis, assembly GCA_024211575.1. NCBI lineage: Eukaryota > Oomycota > Peronosporomycetes > Peronosporales > Peronosporaceae > Phytophthora > Phytophthora melonis. Next base: position 1,079,618 of record JAMXKT010000068.1, read on the forward strand.
AGAACCATGCGGCGAGTAAGGCTGCTGGGTGGACGAATCCTGCTGAGAAGAAGAGTGAGGGAAAGTCAGGAACAGGTGTGCAGACGTACAAGGAGCTGCGTGCTGCTAGAGCTGGTCAGGAGACTGGGAATTCGTCATTGCCGGTGACTGGTTTTAGTGGCGACTTTGATATGACTAAGCCACGGAATTACCGCTGGGAGCTGGAGGATATCTCAAAGGAAAAGAAACGTGGAGAGGAGGCTGCTAACGGATCGGGGAATGTGGAGAATGGAGTAAAGGAGACGCTGCCGTGTCCGCTGAACAAGGAGCTGCAGGATGACTCGTGGGTGGCGGCGATTGGATGGAAGTCTACACAGGATATGCCGGAGAGCAAGCTGGTGCTGGATGACAACGACGCGTCGCTCATTTACTCGGTTCCTGAGATGGAGGACGTGCGTCCTACACTGCGCATTCCGGAACGTAAATTGGGAGCGGCTGAGCAGCGCCTTGCGCAGCTTGACAAGCAGCGTATTGAGAAGAAACAGCGTATTGATGAGGTCATGGGTAACCTTGAGTTTGGTGAGGAGACGGCTGAAGGTCGACTGGGTACTGAAGGCAGTGGTAAGAAGTCGAAGGATACGCGTGTGGTGAAGAACATTGGGTACGTGCATCACTCCCTGCCTGCTATGAAGCTTTCACTCACGAAGCCCGAGCTCCCCAAGACAAAGCTGCGTGACTTTCACCGACCGCGTGGCAAGTTCAAAATCAATGAGCGGTTGCAATTCTTGCCACCACCCCCAGGTGCCGCCAAGTTGGCACCGCAAGAGGAGAGCGCCATGGTTACTCAGATCAAAAAGAGTTCCGACTTGAATCCTACCGCTGGCGGTAAGCTGATTCTCATCGAGTACACAGAACAGCACCCGCCGATGCTGTCAAACCCTGGTATGGCGGCCCGTATCCTTCACTACTGGCGACCACCGGAGGATACGTCTGCAGGATTGGGCATTCTGGGTAAGAAGAAGGCTCGCAAGACGCGTCCGAAGCCGCCTGATATGAAGATGGGGCAGGTCATTACGCTTGGTGACCACGACGAATCTCCTTTCGTCGGAGATATTCCTCCTGGACGGGTGGTGACGTCGCTTAACTCGAAGCTCTACAAGGTGCCGATTTTTCCTCACAAGCCAACGGTTCCGTTTGCTGCTAGCCCAGACGCGCGTGAACGCAACAATGGGGATATTTTCCTGTTGTGTCGATCTGTGACGAAAGGGAAGAAGGGCGCAGCTGGTGATAAGTCGGGCGGCCTTGGAACCCCAAAGACAACCGTTTACATCATGGAGCTGCCTGAAGTTTTCGTGGCAGGGCAAATCGAACCTCAAATCGAGGTGCCAGCGCCGAACTCTCGCAGTGCCAACGAGTTTATTCGCCCCTACATGTCGTTCCACATCCTACGACTTTTCAAGAAAGCTAGCGATGGCGAGCGATTGAAGATCGAAGATATTGCGCGCGCATTCCCGAATCAGTCAGGCACTGCTATCCGTAAGCGCATGAAGGAGGTGGCTACTTTTGAGCGCGGTGGTAACGACTCAGGCTGGTGGAAAAAGAAACCTACGTCGCAATTGCAAAGTGAGGAGGAGATCCGAGCCAGTATTCCCCCTGAAAGTGTGTGCCTCTACGAAAGCATGATGTCTGGCCACAGACGACTACTGGATATTGGATTGACCAAGCTGTTTACACCTTCTGGTGTGAATGGGGCGATCAATCACTTGATTCGGCGGCTCGAGCTGCGCAAAAATGCTTTGTCGACGCGTCTTGTGCCTGCCAACCTTGAACGACGCGCCCGAGAGAGGGCTCAGGCTGAGCTTTGGAAGAAAGACCCTGTGGTGCGCAGGCTCGAGATTGATATCCAAGTTGCTCGTTACATTAATGAGCAACTGCAGCTTACGCCTTGGAATTTGACGAACAACTACGTCGAATGCCACCTTCAGGGTAAAGGATCTGGTATGTTGCAGCTCGGTGGTATCGGTGACCCCACTGGTCGTGGTGAAGGCTTCAGCTTCGTGCATGTCCCGCAGTCTCGTGCCAAGAAGAAAGATGGAGAGGATGATGTGGCCCCCACTGCTGAAAGCAAGATAAGCGCCGAAACTGCAGCTGTGCAAAAGGCAGTGGCAGCGGTCACCGGTACGACTGCCGATTTGCGTAAGCTGAAAATGAAGGAAGCTGGCGATGTGCTTCGAAACCTGGGTTTGGCGGACGCGGATATCAAGAAGTTGCGCCGTTGGGATCGAATTCACATGGTGCGTGAGCTTAGTAGTCGCGCCACAGCACACGGTGTGGCCGGTAGTTTGAGCAAGTTCGCACGTGGCGCGCGCAAGTCGCTTTCAGCGCAGCAACAAGAGTATCGCAAGAAGTGTGATGTGATCTATGAGCGCCAAATGGACGTTCTGAGCTCGACCAAAACTACGTTTTCGTCGGATGAAGAGTCGGATGGTGATGATGAACTCGATGAGCTGGGTGCCGATGTTGAAGCTGACATTTTGGGAGGCACAGACACTAAGCGCGGCCCGAAGAATCTGTTCCGTAGTGGTGGAGGAGGTCTTAACCGCTCGAAGGAAGTCCTTGCTGAGCGCGAAGATGCTGTCGAGCTTCGTCGTTTGATGGAGGAAATGAATGAGGATCAAGGCTCCAGTGCCAATCCGTCAAGTGCTGTGCGACGTCCTGATGTTGACACGAACAGGCTGCGCAACCAATTGCGCGCAAGTGGAATTCGAGAAGGTGGCACTGGAGCTAGTGGGATTTCCTCTGTGTCAGGCTTTGGAGCACGCTCGAACATGATGTCTCGTGGCGGCTCAGCAGTGTCTTCTGCTTTAGCTACGCCCACTGGCCAACTGTCGCGGGTGTCTTCGCCGACACACGGTAGTCGGACGCCTGTTCCGTCAGAGCCGCCTAGCGCCTCAAAAAGATCCCTGGGCGAAAGGTGCTCAAGCGCGTCGTGCGAACCATTGAAGAGGATGGCAGCGAGACCGTTCGCATTCAATTTATCGTGGATGACAAGCAGGTGGCTCGCTTCCGTGCGATGCAGCAGCGCAAGGAGCGCCAACTAAAGGCGGACGAACGCAATCAGCTGCGGAAGCGCAAGCGTATGCTTGCCTTGGAGGACGACTCGACTAACCAGAGTTTGCTTGACAAGGCTAAGCGGCGAAAGCAGTTGCAAGAGGAGCTGAAGCAGCTACAAAAGACTGAAGCACAGAACAAAGGCTACCAAGAGATGCTAAAGAAGGGCGAGTCTGGAGAAGTTGCGGATGGTGCTGATGGTGACGACGCCGGTGGCAAGGGCGTCATTCGCTGCACTCAGTGTCTACAGGTTGGTCACATGCGCACCAACCGCAGCTGCCCGCTGTACATGGCCGACGACTCCCGCACAAAAAATCGGGCGCGCTGTCCGAGAAACAGGCAAACGCGATGCTTGCGGAACCGCTGAAGCTGAAGGTGAAGAAGTCCCCGGCGGTGATCAGCGGCGGAGATTCCGGTACCAAAATCACCGTCAACCTGTCGGAACTGCGCGAGGGCGCGCGCAAGCACCAGAACGAAAAGAAGCGCAAGCGTGAGCTGGAGGTGCGCGAGCAGGCGGAGCTGTACAAGCGGCCGTACGCCAAGGGCGCAATCAAACAGAGTCGCTCGCGGATGCCCGTGGAGCACCTCAACAACGCGCTGGAAGTGGTTGTCCAGCGGCTGCTCGAGATGCCCGAGAGTGAGCTCTTCCGCGCGCCGGTGGATGCTACCACCGTGCCCAACTACTACCTCATCGTGAAGCAGCCGATGGACCTGAGCACGATTCGTCGCAAGATCGAGGCCAAGGAGTACGACTCGATGCGCGAGTTCGTCAAGGACCTGGAGCTCATCGTCAACAACTCGCGCATGTTCAACGGCGACCCGACCAAGTCCGTGATCACCGCCAACGCGCAAAGGTGCTGCGCCGCGCCCAAGACGAGATGGCGGCGCTCAGCGCTGAAGGAGGCATGACCCCCACCACGCCGACCACCACGCAGTAAAAAAAACACCCCAGTCGACATTTATTCCAGACAACAACCCAAAAATAGCTAACAGGAATGGAAACTTTCATCAAGTTGAACTGCTTCACTTGGTGTTTGTATACCTTTTTCTCTATGTACCTTACACTAAATTGTATCTTCCTAGATCGAAAAGAGAAATATTCCCCATCATACCATGGCCGAGGTTGATGTCTCTCTCCTGCTCCAGTCCGCGGCGGATCGCGCACGCGTGGCGCGCGCCTCGGACCGGGTGTACCGCGACGAGTGCGTGCTGAGCTTCGACTCGGCGCTGAGCGCGTCGGGGCTGTACACGAACCTGCGCTCGTTTTTGTCGTACGGCGCCTCGAGTCTCCGCTTCGACCGCGCCGGAGTCGTCGACGCGCAGGCCAACGGCGCCGTGTATCTGCACCAGCAGCACGTGCGCAAGCCCAAGGCGTCCACCGCCTCTACGCCCAATGAAGCGCCCACGAAGCTCGCGATTGGCGGCGCCGGCGGCTTCGCAGCCAACGCGGAGGACAAGTTCGAGCTGGAGAAGACGCTGAGCGTCGTTCTGCTGGGCCCCGAGCAGCGCGAGCTCGCGCGCGTGTCTCTGGACGACGCTGCGCTTCCCGCTAAGCTCAAGGAGGCGGCGGACGCTGTGCTCAACCACGCGGGCAACACTGTGACCGAGGAGGTGGCCTCCTGGCAGGAGGAGCTCAAGCTCACCAAGTACGCGGAGCACCTGGAGCAGGTGCCGAACCCGCCGCACATCGCGTCCAACCCGGCGGCGTGGAAGTGCCAAGCCCCGGACTGTGACAAGCAGGAGAACCTGTGGTTGAATCTGTCGGATGGCTACATTGGTTGCGGTCGCAAGAATTGGGACGGCTCCGGAGGGTGCGGAGCGGCGCTGACCCATTTCGCTGAGACGGGCGGGATCTACCCCTTGTCGGTGAAACTGGGCACGATCACGGCTGAAGGGGGAGACGTGTATAGCTACGCGCCCGACGAGGACGATATGGTCAAGAACCCGCTGCTGAAGAAACACTTGGAGCATTTTGGCATCAACATTGACAACCTGCGCAAGACGGACAAGTCGATGAACGAACTGCAGGTGGGACTCAACTTGTCGTACGAGTTTGACGCCGTGACGGAGGCTGGCAAGAAGCTGGTGCCGGTTTCTGGGGCGGGGTACATGGGATTCAAGAACTTGGGCAACAGTTGCTACATGAACTCGGTGCTGCAGCTGCTGCTGGCGCTGCCGGAGGTTCAGGAGCGCTATTTCAAGGCTGCCGAGAAGATTTTCGCGACGGCAGACACCCCGTCCACCCTCCCGGTGGATGATTTCGCCGCGCAGTTTGCGAAACTTGCGTGCGCGACGCTGACGGATCGCTACAAGAAGCAGTTCTTGACGCCGAAGGATAGCAGCAAGGAGATGGAAGAAGACGACCTTCACAACGTCGAGCTGCGTCCCATTACGTTCCGCGGTCTGGTGGGTAAGGGCCACCCGGATTTCTCGACGGGCCAGCAACAGGATGCTGTGGAGTACCTTCAGTACTTGCTCGACTTCATGACGCGCTCTGAGCGCGTGGGTGCCGACCGCTTGGGATCGCTTCTTGCTGGTGATGGTGCTACCAGTGCGGAGTTGCCGACGGCTGGGCTATTCAAGTTCAAGCTGGAGGACCGTGTGCAGTGTATGGCTTCGAACAAGGTCAAGTACGTGCCGCGTGATGACATGTTGCTCCAGTTGCAGATTCCTCTGGAGGCGGCCACCAACGCTACGCAGGTGAGTGCGTATCAGGTGCTGGAGCAAAAGCGCCAGCGTCTTGCAGACAACGAGAAGGCTGACAAGAGTGATAGCAAGGACGGAGAAGAGCGCGTGGTACCGAACGTCCCGTTTGAAGCGTGCGTTGAGAAGACGTTAGCGCCTGAAGTTATTGACGATTTCTTGTCTCCAGCTACTGGTAAAAAGGGCCAGGCCCAGAAGACGGTTCGTTTCCGCTCGCTCCCGCGCTACCTGCTCGTTCAAATGAGGCGCTTCTACGTGGCCGAAGACTGGACCCCGAAGAAGCTCGAAGTCGAGGTGCAGGTGCCGGAGAAGGTTTCACTCGGCAGGTTCGTATCCAAGGGTCTGGTCGATGGTGAAGAGGAGCTTCCCGAAGCCCCTGCTACAGTCTCGACGGGTGAAAGTGCTACTTCAGCTGCGTCCGATACTGCGGATGAGGTGCTCGTGGCTCAGCTAGTGTCCATGGGCTTCTCTGAAAACGGCTGCAAGCGTGCGGCCATCGCCACCGGCAATTCCAATGCGGAGGCTGCTATGGAGTGGATCTTTAGCCACATGGAAGACCCGGACTTTAACGACCCGCCTGCTCCGGCAGGTTCTGTGGCCAAGCCTGAAGGCGAATCTGTCAACATGGAGCACGTGTCGAACCTGATGGCTATGGGTTTTGCGGAGGCTCACGCGAAGTGTGCGCTCAAGCAAACGGACAACAACCCCGACCGCGCTGCCGAGTGGTTGTTCAGTCACATGGACGACCTTGACGGCGCTGTTGCTCAGTGTGAAAGCGAGTCTGCGGCTTCGGCAGCAGCCTCTGGAGACTCTGGCTCATCTTCTAAGCGTCTCGATAGCGATGCCGTTGGCGACTACTCTCTTGTGGGCTTTGTCAGCCACGTCGGCAAGAACACCAACTCGGGCCACTACGTCTGCCACATGAAGAAGGAGGGCCGCTGGATTATCTTCAACGATGACAAGGTGGCCGTGTCGGAGGAGCCGCCACTTGGCGCTGGCTACCTTTACTTGTTCCGTCGCACAGACGCCGAAGCGTAAATGCACCAGATGAATGAAGAGTGAGGTACGCATTTGAGTCAGTCACATCGTTTCCATTTACGAGCTCATTTTTCAGCATATTAGGAGGCTCAGTGCTGCTTCGTCCACTACGTCGTCGAACTCGTCGCCGTATCCACAATCGTCTTCGTGGTCCGCTGCTTGTTGTACCTGCGATGACACTAATGGCACGCCACGCCCACGTGTCTTGCTTGTACCCCCGATACTCTTGCTTTTAGCTCCAGGTACTGCCTTTTTCTTCTTCTTTGTCGTGATCGTTGCAGTCTTCAAGGGTTTCGTCGATTTGGGAGCTTGCTTCATTGATGCTGGTATCTTGAAATCGATGTCCAGGAACGACATATCGCCATCGTCATCGCTGCTGGCGTCTCCTTTCTTGGACCCAGCTTTTGTTTTGCGAGACTTGGCTGCTGAAGATTTCCGGCCTTCACGACGACTCGAAGATGTGGACGGGGGCTGCGATTCCGACTCACTCGAAGCCGCTGCAAGCTGCTGCCGCTTCTTGTTCTGCTGGCGAGCGCAGAACTTGATGTGAAGTCGAACGTGCCGCTCTTCGCGTGCCATGGCCAAGCGTTCCCGTTCTTCGCGACGCTGATCAGCCGTCACCTGCCTGATCTTGCCTTCCTTCGAGCGTCGACGCAGAATCTTCAGTTGAAGACGCACTGCCTTCTCCTCGCGCTCCATTAACTTCCGTTCACTTGCTTCATTCTGTCACAATAGAATCCTCCAGTGAGTACGGCCCGTGAATGGTCCCGTGCCACACTGTTATCCTTACCTCCGCTTCACGTTTCAGCTTCAACTCGTACTCTTGTTGGCGCTTTTCCTGGTTTCTTCGAGCCTGCAGCTTCTGCTTGAGTTCTTCCTGGCGACGAAGACGTTCCTCTTTCTCAAACACACTGGCATCTTCCTCCAATCCACCCTCATTCGAGCTGGCGTCGTTTACTTCAGCTCTCACTGACGGAATTACTACGGGGCTTAAGCGAACTGGGCAAGGTTTCTGAAGAGGGCGCTTCTTCGGGGTCCAGCTTTGGTTGACAAGACGCAAGTCGTCTCCACCAAACGGATCTCCATCAGTACCGGTACGTTCCAAGGCCATCATCCGCTTGGGTACTGGTAGCACGGGCAATCGTCGGTCAAAGCTAGCCCCTGCCGGCAACCAGTACGATCGCTTGATTGCAGGCTCAACGGTGGGTTGCCACCCTAATCCCGTCGACGATCTGGCGAGAGAAGCAACCCCAGCTTTATCGTCACCTGCGACTGAGAACGATGCTGCTCTTGCAGTTCGAACTCCTGGATCGAGATGACCTCGAACCCCTTGAAGCTTCCGATTTGACGCTCCAAAATCTGCCTGTACAGCCTGATCCGCTTTTCCGACGGAACTTTGACTCGATTGACTCGTTGGTGCTGCGGAACGAGTACTTGAAGCCGCGTGGATGTGCTCTACTCTCCGTCGCACCAAAAATCCACGAATGTGAGCCTGCAGCTTGGAAATTGCCTCGACATCCGAGGCTCGAATCCACCGTAGATGCCTCCGGACAAGGCACCCGCGCATTGCGGCCTGGATCCGGCAGATTAAATACAGCACGTCCAGATAGATCAGCCGCGTCATAAAGCTGCGTGCATTGCGCTGGATGACGATCGCAGCTCGATGTCGTAACCCCGCCTCTAGTCGTTCACGCCGCTGTCTTTGGACGTACGATCTTGCGGCTGCCATCCGAGCCATGCTTTGGATAGTGCTGGCTGCCCAATACCTGAGCTCGATCTCTCTGGCACGATTGTGCCTAGCTGTTGCTCTGCGGATACACCTCGAGATGACCATCGAGGAGAAATTCTGAAGATGCTCTTCGATCTCCACTCGCATCCTCCAGCACAAGCATCGAGCGATAAAGCCGCGTGCCAACGTCTGGATGATCACGGCCGCATCCCTCTTCTCTCGGTTGATCCGCGCCAAATGCCGGCGATACGCAGTTTGAATTTTCGACGCAGCGTACGTCAAACGATTCCGAAGTCGCTTGGCCTCGCGAAGCTGCTGGCGGTGCAGACTTTGCGTGATCTCGGCGATTTTTCTCATCTGTCAGTTTGCACAAGCACATCAGTCATTTTAGAGGCATTGAGGTCGTGTGGGTGAATCTACTAACATACATCGCTGTCGATTTTCTTATGTTGCTTCTCGATCGCATCGGCCTGTCGCTCCAGCTTCCGCTCTGCGCGCTGCTTCGCGGCTGATGCTGCGGTCAGCGTTGTATCTCGAAAATTCCCCACATGGCGCTTCGTGAACTTGTTCGAGATGCCTGCAAACGTGAAGCCACGGAACCTATGTTAAAAGATGGCTGAGCATCAAACTGCAGACCTCGCAATACCACGTACCCGCATGAAACATGGAGGGAACCACGTTCATGCTGGAGCCATCCTCTACGCGCTCCATCGTCACACACAGCAACGCTGCCGCCGTCGACGGGTCCGGGACAAGCAGAGCTAACCCAACAGCCAGCCAAAAATACGCTTCGTCCGTCAAAGATGCAGCGAAAACGCTCGCGGTCGTGTGTTCTGGATATGGATGACGGCTATCTATTCAGCAAAGCAAGATTAGGCACATCTTCAAACAGACATTCTTCCTTGTGCTTGCTTAGCCCTGGCTGATCACTACAAGCTGCGAGAGGATGAACGACGTCAGTAAGGCTCGCGCGTCTTCCTTCTCCGTCTCAACGAGAGTTTTCCCGGTCTCTTTCCACAATGTGATCCGTGCGTCAAGGGATGGAATGCTCATGAACACGTCGGCATCTCCCTGGCCTTGCGAGATGTACACCTGAGCTTGTGGGTCATGCTGAGCATCGCCAAATACACACAACATGAGCATATATCAATCTGTTATTGGCGGAGGAGACACCAGGTTGCGCACCGTTTTCACTTGCTTCATCAGTCGGTCCTCGTCAACTTGTCCGAGGAGGAGGTTGCTCTTTTCCTTGTAGTCGATGCTCTGGAGCGTGCTGCTAGCGTCGGCATCCGAAATCGACGACGCTTTGCGCTTCCCACTACCCTTTAGTTTGGGGTCGTCGCTCACATCGGAGGACGAAGGCACGGTAGGAGCAGCAGGAGAGGGCTCCAACACAAATGCAGTCCGCTTGACATTGAGTACGCCGCTGACGCAGGCTGCGGCCTTGCCGTTCACCTCGGTAATTGTGGCCTGTGCAGCAAGCTGTAGGCAATTAAAGCAAGTGGACAAAGGCAGAAATTTGGTTAGCTCCGCCTCTGCAATTCATAGATTCAGAGAGCAGCCTGTGCGGTACCTTGGGGTCCAGTCGTCCATCCAGATACTTCGATGTTTTCTCGATCACGATGGGCTCAAATGGCTTCATTGGGAAAGTGAGCAGCTCTGTCTTGGTTTTCGCCGCAGTGAGCTCGTGGAGCGGAAGTACTCGCGAAAAGTGCGACGACATTTCAGCTCCCTCCGCTGCGCTTGTTGGAGGCACGATGGTGTACTCGTACGGAACGATCAAGTTGTGCGGGCAGCAGCGAGCAATAAACTGGTTAGCGTCGCCGCAGCTCAACCTAGGATCAATCGGGCACGCAATCTTTTCAATGTTGAGGTCCTGGAAAGGGGCAAAAGCTTCGGTGGCATCGACTGCTGGGTCTGTGAAAAAGATACACAGCGTGGATATTAGACCCCAATTTGTGTATTGTCGTCTCGTGGCATCGTTGTGACGTACCAATGAGCAGAACAGCATTGCGGCTCTCGTTTCCGAGCATGCGGATCAACTCTGGGGCACGCCCAAACTTGAGAGATGGATGGCCCGCGAAAATGATGCTACCATTCTGTGTATGCGCGCACCAAGGTGTTCAGTGGCTGCGATACAACCCATGGCGTTTTGGTTAAATTACGTACCTGAAAGGTAGCAGCAGTAGCGGCTGAGACGTCTGCAACCGCGTGGAATAGACCGTTCTTGAGCAGTGACTCGTGCAGGAATGCGTCTTCGCCTGCATACAACTTTTCGATCTTTTTCTCACAGAGCCACTCCGCTCCAAGCTGAGTAAGTTCCATAACGCGTGACGCGTGATCCGAGATGAAGTACATCGGGACGTTCTGCTTGTTGTGAAGGCACGCGGCGTACACGGCCTCCACAAGATCAAACACGACACCACAGGGCGACGTCGGCACGATGCAAACACCACCGCGCTCCAGCACGCGAGTGACGCCACTGAGTACGTGCTCCACCATGCGCTCCGTGTTCGAGTGGGGGTCCCGATCCGGCTTCAAATCCGTCAGCAGCAGTGTTTCGCAGTCGACCAATGGCATCAAGTCCAGTTCCTTCGGGTGGCGGTTGTAGTCTCCCGAGGCAGCTGCCACGTACGCCAATCGGTCGTTCGGGCCTTCAATGAGCCAAATACTCGCACCCAAGCTGTGGCCCGAGCTCAACGCCGTCACTTGAGCCCCGTAGGCCAGTGACACTACCTCACTGTACTCCACGCATCGGACTTTCTTGCAGCATTGCTCGATCTCCTTCAGCGAGTACATGGGCAGCTCCGTCTCCATTCCGTCCGCGACGCCTTCAAACACGAAGACGGCAGAGTCGTCCCCTTGCGTCAGAGCCGCCAGTTCCTCGATAAACACTCGACCAAAGTCTAAAGTGAGCTGCGTGGCGTAGATCTGCCCCTTGAAGCTCAGCACCTCCGTGAGCAAAGGTAGAGCCAGTAGAGTGAGGTGGTTGGAGACCAGCACCACATCCAGCGCCCCCACGTCCACTGAGCTCAGTGCTGGCAGCTGCAGGCGGTAGACTGATCCTCCGCCTTGTTGTGGCTCGCGTACGAGCGACTGCATCTTAACGCCGCAGTCCAGGAGCATCTCAAAGCCGCCAAAGCTCAAAAGTGGCACAGTCCATCGTTCGCGCCGCCCAGTTGGATCTACAGGGCATCGTTCGGAGAAATAAAAACGAGGGTGAGATGCAGGAGATGGAGGGCGAGTTGGAGAGCACCGCGGTGTCAAGAGGGGGCGTCTAGGAGAGCGGGGAGAGGCGTCCCGAGCAGCTCGACTTACCACTTTCATTGTGCCTTGGACGGGTTTGCAAAGTGGCACTTATGGAGGAATGCGCGCAAGTGCCTAGTTTTGTTTAAGTTTACAAAAACTAAGCAAAATATTTGGTCTTTTTCGTTTAAGTTTACACAAAAACTACACATGATATTTGGTAGCTGAGGATATACCAACCGGACACCGGCCCTCTTCAGCAAACTTGGAACCTGAAACCTGGAAAAAAAAGTTCCAAGATGCAGTTTTTCGAGGTACTTCAGGTAAATTCACCTGGAAACCCAAACTTTCACAACATTCATTCTGTACATAAAATTTTGCAGTGCCTTCTCTCATTTTCATTTCCACTCCTTCCTACGCGTCGTTGGCCGCGCCGCGTGGCCCACGCGCGACGTCTGAGCGCCGGCGAGCGGCATGAACGCCTGCAGCAAGAGAGAGAGGGAGAGAGACCTTCCCACTGCCTAGTGTTCACCAAGTAAGGAGTGCTTACGGCAAGCAGCGCTCGTGCCGTGGGAGCTGCCGATCGTGTGCGGTCGACAACGTGCACGCACCGCTCTCCGCTGAGAGATCGCAAGGTGGCGGGAGGGGCTCAGTAGGGCGTGTGGTGTTCGTGCTCGAGAGCTCCTGATGGCACGCGGGTGCCTGTGCGCGCAGAGCTCGTGGTGCTGTGATTACAGCAGAACGCGCCCTCAGTCGAGGCAGAGCTCTCTCCGCGCTGCGCGGTCGTCGGTGGTGTGGGCCACACGACCTACTATTCGATTTAAAAAGTTCCAAGCTTCAGGGAGCCCCAGGGCTGCCTGAAACTTTGTCACTCAAGCGAGGGAATCTTGGAACATTTTTCGCGGTTTCAGGTAAAAAATGGTCATGCTGAAGGCACTTTTCCCTGGAACCGCGAACTTTCTTCCAGGTTTCAGGTTCCAAGCGTTTGCTGAAGAGGGCCACCGGGACGTGTGTCCGGGATCAATGCGTGTACCGGTACATTGATTGGTAAAGGCAAGGCAGAAACCAAAAATAAATTACCGCCTCCAATCCATATGTGAAGATCAAAACGGACGCCTCCAGTCCAAACAAACACTCCATCACCTCAAGCGCTAAACGGAGCCCAGTCTCGAAGAACCGCTTCCAGCCCAGCCCACGCCCACTGCTCGCGACGTCTTCACCAGCGAGGGACTACAGCGGCAGCGCAAGTGTGTTAGTACAGTTGACGTAGTTAAAAGGGCGTTTATTGATGGCTACTAATCTAGACTGATTAAATGTAGGCCTTGATGGAGGAACACGAAAATACCAAGGGAGCACCTTCGCTTGGACTTGAGGCTAAAGAGTTGCAACCAACGTCAGACCAACAGGAGCATGTGGCGAAGCAACTTGACATTTTCCTGGTTACCGTTGCCCGGTTGCTCTGACAAGAGTAGTTGGATGGTTCGTGTGGCGAAAGCAGATTCAGGATAGCGTGCCTGTGGAACGCTCGAGTGTGGTGGATGAGATGTGGAGTATGGATGACTGGTCGCGTTTGACCTCAACTGGCCGGAGGTGCACAGCACCCAGTCCGGCCCCGACTTAGTCTGACGGAGGGAGACTGTGAAGTGCCCCGGTGAACGTATCCCGGAGAGCTACCCTTCTTGGCGAGGCCAAGCATCCCCAAGGTACTCCGAACCCCACCAGCTCCGGCGTGAAGCTACTCAAGCACACCAAGCCACTGATATCCTGAACGACGCTACCATTGCGGTGAAGATGAACATCCAGGACACTGTGACTACGAAGACCCCGAGTGTGACCCGACAATGAGTTGAGGACCTCAAGCAGCGAGATCAAGTGGCCACTGAAGCTCGTGGAGTCGACGGCAACCTGGATGGGCAACCGACATCCCGAATGGTGAACGACTATCCCGAATGGACAACGCCCGGAGTGCCCAAGTGCCGACCACCCCGAATGGACCATGACTGCCCTGAATGGAGAAGACCCAAGACATTGCGGATATCTGCCAATGGACCGACGCCCAGGAACGTGCCAAGTCAGCGAAGTCAGCGGCCAAGGCGTCTATTCCGAGCGTGACTTGGGCTCACTATGGAGAGTGGCCCAGTCTGAGTCCGTGGCGTAATCAGTGCAGCAGATCCCCAGGTCAGGCACCCGAGTCCCTCCGACATCAAGTGATGCGTGTGCGCCGCGACGCGACGCTCGGGTATACTGAGACCAAGAGAACCCGAACAAGTGTATGAAGATATGAGCAGAGGAGACCGCGTGAAGATCCAGCGGCCCTCAAGGTAACAAGACCATACGGAGAAGAAGAGAAGTATACAACGAAGAAGAGAGAGATACAAAGAGAAGAGAGATAGCCAAAGAGAGAGAGAGAGAAGAGGATAAAGATCAACAGAGTTTGTTTTGCGTTCTAGTGCACAAGTGCCTGGTTCGTGATTCGCCTAAGGACAGCCGCCGCCCACGGGAGAGTGTACCGCCTAGGAGCCCACGAGAGGGTGTACCATTCGGAGCCCCGCTGCGAGCGTTGAGTAACGCCTGGTCCAAGGCCCTCGAAAACTTCTCACTACATCATCAAGCCAAGTCAGGTACCCAAAAGTATTGCCCATCGGGTTGGTACACCTGTTTCATTTCCCAGTTGTGACGTGCACTCTCAGTGTGCGTTTGCATTTCATATTCCCTGCGTTTTAGGAGGTTTGTGGCAATCGCCCCCTAGGACCCGATTGTAGATTGCGTGTGGTAGAAAGGTACCTGTATTGTTCTCCTGACATTCAGGAGTGGTGCGCGTGGGGTATCCCGAATTTACCTGTATTCGGGGTGCAACCTAAATTGACAGGCTGCATATTGTGTGTACAAACTCTGTATTGATATTGGTTATTTTGGAGAAGGTCTTTGCTCGTGATCTCACTCCCATTCAGGATTCCCGGAACGAGTAGCGCCCGGAAGTTCTCTGTATTCCTGTATTCTTGATCGATTGCGATTCTCATAGGGTTGAAACTCGGTCCGCCGAAGATAAACGACACCCATAGGGATTGCACAAGGTCACACGCCAACCGGAGCTTACATTCATTGTGGGTTTCGGGTTTCCGTAAGCTAAACCCTCCCGGGTCTAAGCCTACCGGACGTACGCTATACACCCTGGACGATAAAGGCGTTCACCCGCCTCGCATCAGCTGGTGCGCGTGCCCGGATTTGGTTGCCTAGGGTTTTGACCGAGAACTGTATATTGATTAAGGATCTTTAAGGGGTGCTGAGAGCTACTAACCTACTAATTCGTGGAGTTATGGCTGGAAGTGAAAGCATACGCGAAAGGGGACGCGGCGGACGCGCGGATGGCGTGCGACGCTCGCGTCGGACTCAAGGGATGCCGCCGGAGGAGCAACCCTCGCTCGAGGAAGTCGAGCGGAATGCTCGCCGGGCAATCGCCGCGAGGCGCAAGGCAGCTCGCGAGGAGAAGGAGTCGACGGA
The DNA here is from genome assembly GCA_024211575.1 of Phytophthora melonis. NCBI lineage: Eukaryota > Oomycota > Peronosporomycetes > Peronosporales > Peronosporaceae > Phytophthora > Phytophthora melonis. Next base: position 1,094,925 of record JAMXKT010000068.1, read on the forward strand.
GACCCAAGATCAGCCGGACTCGGAGCCGGCAGCTCAGGATGCGCACCACGTGTCCCTGGATGCTGCCGCTCTGGACGACGAAGAGAAGGGCCCCGAATGGCTCGGAAGTGAGCTCCACTCCGGACTCCGAGGTGGAGGTTGTGGGTGTGTCCATCCCGGACGCACCCGCCCAGGCGTCAGTGGGAGGCGCCGTCAAGGTTGAGTCGTTGGCCGTGGATGAACCTTCGGGAACGTCCCGGCCGGCCCAAGATGTGATCGTGCTGAACGACGACTCGGATGAGCCCCTCGCTCAAGCGCACATGATTCAGGAGAGCCCGCTGCCGACCGTCCAAGATGGCTCAGCACCCAGCTTGCTGAACGTGACTTCGCGGTTGAGTTCACACGTACGGACCTTCGCATCAGAGGGCCCGCCCAGGGTGGCACCGACGAGCGGCTCCCGGAGGGTCTTTGACTTAACTGGTCCGGGTGACGAATCCGGGATACCGATGACCGCCCAAGTCGATGTTACTCGGATCCCCGAAGTGCGCAGCGTTTCAGGTGTTAAGACGTTATTCCCTGCGCCACCAGTGCCAGTAGCCTCGGACGATGTCGTTATGTCGGAGTCTGGTCGCACCGGCATTCGGAGTGGTCGCAGGTCGAAGATGCCCCGGAAGCAAGCCCGCTCCCGAAGGTCTAGCCCAAGCATCTCTTCTAGCGAATCCAGCTCTGATGATGCAGACCGTCGAAGCCGCAGAAGTTCCAGATACACCCGGAAGCCAATTCGCTCGCCGAAGTCGGTGAGGCAATCACGTCGGTCAGCGAAGCCCAAATGGGCTGAGCAACCCCCAACTCTGGACGACCAAGTTGTACTGGACTTTGCCAGAACGCTTCTGGACGCTGTGCTCGGAATGGACGCGCGTGTGCAGGAGCTGATGCGAACCTTCCAGACTTACCAAGCCATGCAGTTGCTGGTCAGTCAGGAGGATGCCTTGGAGCATCAGTGCGCTCTCGACACTCATGCCCCGGTTCAGGTGATCATGAGCGAGGCGACGACGGAGAAAGCCCGCGAAGTCGTGGGTGCTATTCAAGAAGACGCCCTGAGACGCGCGCGAGAAGCCGTGGAGGAGGAACACCTCCGATCCGAAGTGGAAGTCGCCCGGCAGGCCCAGGAGACCGCGAAGCTGCAGGCTCAGGAAGCCATGATGCGGAAGTTCCTGGAAGAGCAGCAGAGACTCTTCGACCTGAAGATCGCTCAGCTGGGAGCAGCCCAGGCGCGGGATAAGGTGGCTGACCCTGACCAAGGGAACGTTCGGAGAACGCGCTCGCGCGACACTCGGACAACATCATTCCAGGTTCAAGGCGCTCAAGCGACATCCGCGCCTGATCCGACTGTTCAGGTCAAGCAAGAGACGGGGCGCCTGACTATGCACCAAGAATCCAGTGGCGTAATCAAGGGACACGCAACGGAGAGACGGGTCAAACCAGATGGCAGACCTGCTGCAGCCCAGCTATGGACCTCGACGACTGGAAGTGACTATGCGGAGGAAGAAGCGACATTCGGGACCACCCTGCCAAGCGCATCCCGAGGAACAACTGCAATGCCTGATCAGAAGTCCCATCGTGATTGGAGGTCCGAACGTACGGCACAGTCCTCCAGGGAGAGCTCACATTCGGAGATTTCAGACGACTCGGAAAGCCCCTCGGACGACAGATCGTGCTCGGAACTTAGTTCTGAGGATTCGAGCGACTATGGTTCTGACGGCCCGCGTGTCGACTCGGCGGCAAGCGTTGTTGCACTGGATGGTACTACCGTCGTCGCCTACTGGTCGCACGTGGATTCAAGTGTGCTGGATGACTTCGACCAAGATGAACCGCTTATCTTCGGTGCCGTTGGTGGGAGCGCTTCCTGAATCTCGCTTCTCAAGGCGGATGGTCCAGCCGGACGAAGCTGCGGGACTTCAAGCTGAAGATGCCGCCCGAGGTGCGCGACTGGAGCGGTCAGCTACCCAAGCATGTGCGTCACGACTGGGCGCGGCTATCCAGGATGTTTAAGCGGACGTACTGCCAATCGACGTCGCCGAAACCCGAACGGTATTATACCATTAGTCAGCGCAGCGACGAGAGCGCCTTGGCATTTCTGTACCGCCTGAATATTGCCGCCGATCGAGCTGGTGTACACTTTCGGAAGTCCGCTAGGCAGTGTGAGCTGCACATTCGACAGTACCTCCGGAAGCTCCGTGATGGCCAACTCAAGACTAGCCTGGAAGGTCATCGATTTGAAACGGCGACAGACCTGGAATACATCCTGAAACGACGCGAGAACCTGCGCCTAGACGTCGATGAAGACGTTGGACTGCCGCATGCGCAAGTCGTCAAGGAGGGCGAAGCCGCTCGGGGACATTTCATGGTGAAGCGCCGAGGCGAAGAGTCTGTCGCCAGTAATGAAGAAAACGGAATCCAGAATGCCGCTAAGTTGACGAACGCCACCCCGGATGGTCGAACAGGCCAAATCCAGGATGTCCGAGGTGAGAACTCTCCGAATGTACGACTACTTCCGAAGGCACGGCTTGTTCAGGAAATCCCTTTCCAGATGGACTATTCAGGACGGCCATATTACCCTTCAAGCGTTCCTATCCAGCAACGCCATCGAGTTCAACCGCGTCCGACCTACCCGCCATGTAACGCAGCCGACTACGACTCCTTCTGCGATGGATGTGGTGGACGGTGTCAGCACCCTGAGATGCACCGGGGGAACCCGAATTGCCGCTGTCGCCATTCGTATGGACATCCAAGTCGAAGTAATGGGGCGTCCCGTACCGAAGTGTGTTACCCGCTTTCTGGTGGATGGCACGTGTCCTACAACGGCGAAGATGATCAGGGGCGGATCTCGAAACGTGAACTCGACTACAGTGCGCCGCAGTATGCGTCCACCCCAGGGGCGAACGCTACGGGGCGAATTCAGGCTAAACAGCCTGGAAGCGCTACTCGTAGGCTATAGCCATCCTAAATGGACGACTCGAGCGAATGGAAGTGTGATTTCGACGGACACAGTTTTGATTGCGATTGGATTGTGGAGAGCGAGGCTGCGGTGATTTCAGGCGAGAACGGGTGCATACACCCCGGATGTCGTGCCTGTTTGGAGCTGCGGCCCGCAATGGCGAGGAATGAGAGAAGATACTTCGGATGCCAAGGTTTGCGGGGGCTGAATGAAGACCGGTGCAGTTGTCAGCCGACCGGCCCCCCGGGGCGTCGGTTCAGACTCACTGCCACCGTTGGGATTTCAACCCGCGTAGTGTGCCTTGGGCGTGAACAGCGGACTTGGGGTGGAGTGTGTGCGCGGTTGTGCGGTGGGATCCGAACACCAGCCAACGATGAAAGATGGAGTCGGGCCGCGTCGATGCTCAGTGATTCGGGATGAAGTTGGTGTTCCAGAAGCAACGTCCCCAGGAGAAGTGTGCTCGCTTGATGGTCTGCTCATGGCCTACCACCTCGAGGATGGCTTTCTCAGTGGAAGCCCATAACCAGAGGGGCGGTTGTGGCGAAGCAACTTGACATTTTCCTGGTTACCGTTGCCCGGTTGCTCTGACAAGAGTAGTTGGATGGTTCGTGTGGCGAAAGCAGATTCAGGATAGCGTGCCTGTGGAACGCCCGAGTGTGGTGGATGAGATGTGGAGTATGGATGACTGGTCGCGTTTGACCTCAACTGGCCGGAGGTGCACAGCACCCAGTCCGGCCCCGACTTAGTCTGACGGAGGGAGACTGTGAAGTGCCCCGGTGAACGTATCCCGGAGAGCTACCCTTCTTGGCGAGGCCAAGCATCCCCAAGGTACTCCGAACCCCACCAGCTCCGGCGTGAAGCTACTCAAGCACACCAAGCCACTGATATCCTGAACGACGCTACCATTGCGGTGAAGATGAACATCCAGGACACTGCGACTACGAAGACCCCGAGTGTGACCCGACAATGAGTTGAGGACCTCAAGCAGCGAGATCAAGTGGCCACTGAAGCTCGTGGAGTCGACGGCAACCTGGATGGGCAACCGACATCCCGAATGGTGAACGACTATCCCGAATGGACAACGCCCGGAGTGCCCAAGTGCCGACCACCCTGAATGGACCATGACTGCCCTGAATGGAGAAGACCCAAGACATTGCGGATATCTGCCAATGGACCGACGCCCAGGAACGTGCCAAGTCAGCGAAGTCAGCGGCCAAGGCGTCTATTCCGAGCGTGACTTGGGCTCACTATGGAGAGTGGCCCAGTCTGAGTCCGTGGCGTAATCAGTGCAGCAGATCCCCAGGTCAGGCACCCGAGTCCCTCCGACATCAAGTGATGCGTGTGCGCCGCGACGCGACGCTCGGGTATACTGAGACCAAGAGAACCCGAACAAGTGTATGAAGATATGAGCAGAGGAGACCGCGTGAAGATCCAGCGGCCCTCAAGGTAACAAGACCATACGGAGAAGAAGAGAAGTATACAACGAAGAAGAGAGAGATACAAAAGAGAAGAGAGATAGCCAAAGAGAGAGAGAGAGAAGAGGATAAAGATCAACAGAGTTTGTTTTGCGTTCTAGTGCACAAGTGCCTGGTTCGTGATTCGCCTAAGGACAGCCGCCGCCCACGGGAGAGTGTACCGCCTAGGAGCCCACGAGAGGGTGTACCATTCGGAGCCCCGCTGCGAGCGTTGAGTAACGCCTGGTCCAAGGCCCTCGAAAACTTCTCACTACATCATCAAGCCAAGTCAGGTACCCAAAAGTATTGCCCATCGGGTTGGTACACCTGTTTCATTTCCCAGTTGTGACGTGCACTCTCAGTGTGCGTTTGCATTTCATATTCCCTGCGTTTTAGGAGGTTTGTGGCAATCGCCCCCTAGGACCCGATTGTAGATTGCGTGTGGTAGAAAGGTACCTGTATTGTTCTCCTGACATTCAGGAGTGGTGCGCGTGGGGTATCCCGAATTTACCTGTATTCGGGGTGCAACCTAAATTGACAGGCTGCATATTGTGTGTACAAACTCTGTATTGATATTGGTTATTTTGGAGAAGGTCTTTGCTCGTGATCTCACTCCCATTCAGGATTCCCGGAACGAGTAGCGCCCGGAAGTTCTCTGTATTCCTGTATTCTTGATCGATTGCGATTCTCATAGGGTTGAAACTCGGTCCGCCGAAGATAAACGACACCCATAGGGATTGCACAAGGTCACACGCCAACCGGAGCTTACATTCATTGTGGGTTTCGGGTTTCCGTAAGCTAAACCCTCCCGGGTCTAAGCCTACCGGACGTACGCTATACACCCTGGACGATAAAGGCGTTCACCCGCCTCGCCTCAAGCAGCTACTCAAGCGGAAGCGCGTGCCAAGTGAATCGTCCGGCCCAGCGGGATCAGAGCTAACAGCGGCGATAGAGAAGCCAAGTACGACCCGCCAACGCACGGCACTCGACCCGGAAGACCTGCCCTCGTTAGACGGTGCTCCATGTTCTAAGGAAGGAGATGCAGCTATCGCGCAAAATGTCATTGACCAGAGATGTAGATCTGTTTTGCAACCACAACTAGTGCCGAACGTGGGATCTCACGCCTCTGTAGACGCTGGTATGCCGCCTCCATTGAGCGCGATGCATTTGTCGGATCACTTTGCTCATGTTGCGAGTGGCCTGTCAGCAATTGAGCAAGAATGTAAAGCTCCTGTGGACACAGAGTCATGCATGGCAGATGCTGCCATTGCCGAGCTTAAAGCCTGTGAAGAAGTGTTTAACTCCTGTGGATCGGTAAAAGAAGTGGAAGGGGCTTTCATATCGGGCTTCACCCTAAATTGGTTTTCATCTTGGGATGATTTCTTCGCTGCCGTGAAAAACTATGCTGACTCTACATACCAGCTATTTTCCAAGCGATCGTCCTATAAGTCCACAACACGCAATAAAAAACTTCAGGATCGTGGTGTGCCTAACGACGACCCGCGTATGGTGCCTGATAATCGCTTCGACAAGTATTCGTATACACTTCGATGTACGCACGGAATAGAACACCACAAGCGCGGAAAAGGCAAGCGTCAACGCAAAATTATTCGATTCCTCGACTGTAAAGCCCAAGTGAATGGGCTGGTGAAGCGGTGTTCGGATGGAGAGTGGAGAATATAGGCGAGCTGGCGAGGATCTCATAACCACGCAAGGAGTGCGTTTATATTCCAGTTCTATGCTGAGAATCGCAAGATTACAGACCCCAAGTGGCTTGAAGATGTAATGAACATGGAGGCAGGAGCTACCGTGAAGGAATTCTTCAGTATTTGCGGAAGAAAACTGGGAAAGCTTGTCTACTGCGCGATGTTCACAATCTACTAGCTACTTTGAAACGACAGCGCCGAGGGGACCAGACAGATGAAGAACGAACGGAGGCTCTTTTGGCAGAGTTCTGCGAGACCGATGGTAACTCTGCAGTTCTCGTAGTAAATGAAGTCTCAAGGGTAGCTGAAACAATTTGTTTCCAAACGGCGAGGCAAAAACGGTTATTCAGCGCGTATCCCGAGGTCATCTTGGTTGATACGACTCACTGTACGAACCGAAACTCGTACAAACTGTTCGGAATTATGATCACTGACGTATTTGGCCAGGTATGGTACTAGCAAGTTGTAGATTTTGTGGGATGTCCACTCACTCAAATTTTGGTACTAGGGTCAGTACGTGCATCATTCGTTGCTGGAACGCGAGACCAAGCCAAACCTAAGCCATTCTATTGCCGAGTTCAAGACACAAAATCCATCCTGGCAAAAAATTAAGGTGGTGGTATCAGACAAGGACTTCAACGAGAAATCGGTGATGAAGGAAGCATTTCCAGATGCCAGGCAACTTCTTTGCCAGTTTCATGTCATTGCCCGCCTGCGCAAAAAGGTAGGAGCGTATGAACTGCAAAATTGTCTGTAAATTTTCTAAGCTCTTACGTGCAACAGGTTTGCGAATTAGCTCAGCTCAGCCCCGACATTCAAACGGAAGTGCAGAACTTGTGCCAACTGATGATGAAATCGAAATCGTTGGAAGAATACCTCGCCTACAAAGGCTCCATGCAGACACTACTCGGACCTGGATACAAGGACAACCTTTTCTTTTTGTATTTCGGAGAGCAGTGGGAGAGATGCAAAGATGAATGGGTTGATTACGAGCGTGACAACTTGCCCCATTTGTCCAACCACATATCGAAAATGGATGGGGGAAGCTAAAGCAAAAAGTCGATCGCGAGTACACCATCGACGAGCTCATTTCAACGATTGTCTTGCTGCAAGAATGGAGTGAGGACAGATATATACAAGAGCTAAAAGGAATTGGTACTCGGCAACCTAGTGAGGCGTGTGATGAATCGGATCCTGAGCTCGTTGCATTGGTAGTCCAACTAAGCCCTCACGCTTACCGACTGGTGAAGGAACAATACAACTTTGCGAAGTCGACGGAGACGTCGTACACTATCAACCACGTGTCGCCTGATGTTGTTGTGCTTACATTGGGAAACGTAGAAGACACCGGGAAGCATACTGTTAACACAGAGGTAAATCTGCTTCTAAAACTAATTTTGCGGATGTTGTATAGTACTAACATGGCTACCGTGATGGCAGACATACAACTGCAGCTGTGCGTTTATGAAGACGTTGCTTTTGCCATGTCGGCACGTTATGTACTATCAAATTAGCGTTGGAGCGGAGTCTGCTATTCCTCCACCAAGATTTTATTCTCGCCGATGGTCTATACTGGCACCTGAAAATGAATTTACCTGTGGTGCACTGGAGATGGGTCTGTTGATGAGCTACGCGCTACGCTAAGCATAAGAGCATCGCTACAAGAAGACGTATCCAGCCTTACTGCTCCCGCTTCGCAGCCTCTCTCTACGAGTAAGAAAGTTGGCTTCAAATTCACAAAGACGCAGCGTAAGCGGGCCGCCTTGCAGCGGAAATCGAAGAAGGAAAACAGAGCAAAATCGCTGCTGCGCACAAAAGAAAAGGTGAAGGAGACCAAAAAGCCGGAGAAGACTAAGAAAGCAAGGGAGGACAAGGCTGCCGGAACTAATGACTTGGATAAGGCTGTAGCACAAGCTCCTGTACATGTTGTTCGCGAAGTCTGCGACCTGGCTTCTGCCGAAACGTTGTTAAGCCAGTCATACTCTTACGCTACCGCCGCAAGCATGGTACGTAGTTATCTCACTAATCTTTTTATGGTAATTCGCACTAATTAATGTTTGTACTCTAACCTGGGATGACAGGCTCCGGGTGCGCTGGGGCCTGTCGTAGCGAAGGTGCGTGGAGTGGTTGTGTTGCTTGCTTGTTGTTGGGTAAAATGCAAAGTGAGATTGATTCCGTTAAGTCTTCGGGCTAACTACGTGCTCTAGGCCTTCCTCTAGGTTCTCCTTAGTGTCGTTCTAGAAGCTGAGCTAACCTATACTAAATGCAAGTTTTTTTCTGTTTTCGTAATCCTATGTATGCATGTTTGTATACTTGTGCAGGTAGCGTTCTGGATTCCGGGCGCCAGGCAGTCTTGCGCAAGCCTGGCGCCAGCCTTCACGCGACGTTGCGCGCGGACTTCTTGTGGCGGCGGAGGCGGCGGCGCTGCGACGCCTGCCTTCCTGGCCACCAGGTACGTGTTCCCCGTGCATGTCTGTTGCTGGCGTTGCAGCGGGGCTGCCGTAGCTTTAGCGTCAGAGGAAGACGTAACAGACTCACAGAGTCGCGGCTAAAGATAGCCCGTTCTAATACCAGAACGCACGAGTCCGTACTCCCTACGGACTCCAAGAGTCAACCCTTAACTCTTAGCTGTGAATCTTCAAACTGAATGTATTTCTCTTATCGCGGCAGAGCCGCCTTCGGTGTAAATGTATCTGGTTCACTATCTAGCATAGTGAACCCTAGTCATATGCATAATCTGTGGCTCTGAAGCCATGTACTGATTCTCCTACTGAAATAGGTTAGACAGTGTGCACCACACAAGCCTGTGTGTGCCACACTTCGTAACCCTTCGGGTAACATTCGTGTAACCCCGTTACACCCTCCCCCACCAAACCGTGGACACGGGTGTTCACGCTTAACGGTCAACGACCGGGTCTTGTTCCGTCAAGCCTCCTTCTCGAACGAGTCAATCCACATCGTGTGGACGTCTCTGAGAACTTCTCGGCGCAACGCGCCCTCACATGACTTCAAGTCATAACGCCTTTTGGTCTTTCGACCGCAGAAACCCTCTCGCGAGGTCCGCCTCGGAGCCTCGCTCCTCTCGCGCTTCGGCACCTCGTGCCTGCGAACTCCCAAGCTCCCCGGCGCAGGTGCGCACACCGACCGCGCCTCCCAGGCTCTCGGTCTCTCAGTACTTCGCGGCGCAACGCCTCAAGCAACGCTCGCGGCGAGCACGCCCCAGCTCCCCTCGAGCACTAGCCCATCCGACCATGGACCTCAAAGATCTCTTCGGAGATGAGGAGGAGGGCGAGGTGGACTACAGCGAGTCCGATGTCGGCTCTCCGAGCCATGAGGGTGAAGCAGCGTCCCCACAACGCTCCCCGAACCGCCGCGACGCTTCGCCCACGTCGCCGGCACAACGCGGAGGTGGCACGTCGGCCGCAGTTGGCTCGTCGAGCTCCCGCGACCAAGAGCGCCGCGCGCGAGTGTCTCCTGCGCGCTCGTCGAGCCATCCCTCTACTGAGCGCACTGCGCTGTCGAGGGAGGAGCCGCGGCCACCGCTGCGCACTCCAAATCCGTTCCCTGAACGCTCTTCCGGGCTCCGCGAGCTGCGCGAGCTCACTGAGTCACGGTACTCTCCGCCTCGTGCGGGGAAGTGCCCTTGGGCCCCGTCATCTCCAACCCTTTGGACGAGGCTCAATCCGAGCAGGTTGCGGCGCAGCTGGCCTCCATGCGCTCCCAGCGCCCCGAGTTGCGGCCCCTGCTGAACCCCAGCACCGCCGAGTACGGCTTCCGGCCTCGTGACCCCGCGGAGGCATGCCGCCAGGCTTTCCAGCCGACGCTGGCTCAGCATGTCATTGGGCCTGCGGCCCGTACTCCGGAGGAGATCGCTCTTCGAACGTCTCTACGACAGCGACTCTTGACTCCACAGTCTACGACTGTCTCCGAGTACCGCGAGCGGTTGCGCCTGCAAGGCAAGGGGTTGTCCGTGCCCGCAATGCGGACGTACCCTGTGGTGCTCAGCCCGGGCGAAAGCCTGATCGAACACGAGGCTCAGTTCGAGCTCTGGGCTGAGAAGAAGAAGAAGCTTAGCTCCATGGATGCTCTTCGAGCTGGCTTCAGCGAAGTGGATGTTCGTATCGAACGCAAGCTCCGCTTCGACTTTGCGAAGATCCGAGCCAAACGCAGCCTCTCGGCTAACGCTCAGCCGCAGACCCATTCTAGCGCTGCGCGCTTCGCTCCTTTGAGCCCTCCAGTCGCTCCTACCCGTGAGGGAGTGAGCGCTGTGGCTCAGGGCCAACCCCGGAGCAATGTGGCTGACCCAGCAGCTCCCAGCCTATTGCCGGGAAGCGCGGGACGGCCGGCATGCCGGCCTCGAGCCCACGGGGCGCTGGTGATCAAGCCGATCAAAGCGTCCACGACGTCTGGGCAGTCTTGGCGAAGGGGCACCTCAAACTCCCATGAGTTCTCTGAGTGTGGGTACCCTCGCCACTTTACCAGATACTGGTTTTGACCCCGGCACCGCCGCTTCGCCAGCAGGCGCTCCACATGGTAGTGAAGGTTCCCTTGCTCATCGAGCAGCGCCGGTGGAGGACGCGCCAAGCCGCCTCGCGACGTATGATGAGTTGTACGAGGTTCGGCAACAGACGACTCGTCTTCGGGACCATGTCCAGGATGTCGATGCGCGTCTCGCGCGTACTGCCACGGAGCTCGACGAGCTTGCTCGAGACTTGAGCTGGGTTCAAGTGCCTCGCGAGGTCTGGGACCGGCTCCGACACTTGGAGAGCTGGGTGCAGTATTATGGCGATCGCGACGATCGTCGTAGCCAGGAGCTCTCCGAGCTTCGGCGTCAGCAGGCTGCATTGCAGGGTCAGATTGACCTTCTGGCCCGCATGCAGGGCCCGCCCGCTGCGCCTCCTGTGCCGGTGGCCCCTGTGCCTGCGGCACCTCCGACTCCGACCCTGCCCTCAGGGCTCGCGGCACCGCCGATGCCGAGCCTTCCGCCTGTGCCTGCAGTGCCTGCGATGATGGTCGCGTCTGTGACGCCTGCGACTGCGTCCTCGACGCTCGCGACCTCCGCGCCTGCGACCTCGTCGCCCTCGGTGCCTCCATTTGCACCTGCGTCGGGTCATGGTACGGCGAGCAAGCCCACGTAGAAGACGGGGTGCGTCCGCATCTTCTTCGGAAGATTGAGCGTGTACGCAAGGCCCTTCCTGGCCACGACCTTGAAAGGTCCAATGAAGCGCGGGCGCAACTTCGTCTTGAAGACAGCGGACACTGCATGTGTAGGTAGGTTCTTAGCATTTAGCAATACCAGGTCCCCGACCTCATAACTGTCAACATTGCCTCTGCCTTTAGCATCCGCATGTTCCTTTTGCTTGTCTTGGCTCTCAGCCATTGCGTCACGCACGTGTCGTAAGACACTCAAGCGCGTCGACAAGAAAGTGTCAACCTGTTTACGAACAGTAGCCGGGCTGACATCAGCTAGCCGATCAGCTAAATCGGCTTCCTCTCCCCACCAAGCCCGAGGCCACCACGTGGCGGCGTCAGCGGGACGCGGGGATGGGACAAGCTGTTCACGTAGAACGGCGTGTAGCCGGTCGAGGCATGCACGGCGTTATTCAACGCAAACTCAACGAGTGGCAGCATAGCGCTCCAACGCTTCGGCGTCTCAGCGCAAATGCTGCGGAGCACGTCTTCGACGACGCGATTCACTCGCTCCGTCTGACCATCGGTCTGCGGGTGATCCGCCGTGGACATGTCCAGCTTGGTGCCAAGCACCGCAAAAACCGCGCTCCAGAAGTTGCCCGTGAAGCGGGGTCTCGGTCCGAGACAATCGACTCAGGGAGTCCGTGTTGTCGAAACACTCGGTCCAAGAACAGCGTTGCTGTACCCTTACCATCGATGGTATCCGGCACAGCCGCAATGTGAGCCATCTTGCTCAGTCGGTCTACAAAGACCACGACGCCAGTGTTGCCCGCCGCATCCGCCTGCAGGCCAAACACAAAGTCCATACTCATGGATTGCCAACAGCCCGAAGGGACAGGCAAGCTTGCCAACGGGGCTGCAGCATGGGGTGACGACTTCACTCGCTGACACGTCTCGCACGTGCGCACATAAGTGCTCGTCCACTTGTACATCTTCGGCCACCAGTAGTGGGTGCTCACCGAGCTGTAGGTCTTCTCACGGCCAAGATGGCCAGCCACCGGCGTGTCGTGGGCCTCATAGAGGATACGGTACTTCAGGTCCTCATCTTGAGGGTTGACCACGCGTGGCGTGTCCTCAGAGCCAGTGCTGTAGAACAGCAGGACACCATCGAGGGTGTAGCGATGCAAACGCGCGCGCACTCGCGCCGACAATTCAATGTCCGAGTCTTGAAACTCCTTGCTCCCGAGAGCCTTCAGCAACGCGACACAAGTGTCATCCTTGGCATAAGCCGTTCGGATCAGATCCGGTAATGACGAAGTCACGGTCGTTACATGAGCCAGCTCATAATCCGGCCTGCGCGACAGCGCGTCCGCGAGGACATTCTGCCTGCCAGGCTTGTACTTCACCTCGAAGTTGTACTCCGCGAAGAAGGACAGCCAACGGGCCATCCTTTGCGAGAGATGAGGCGACTGAGTCGCAGTGCGTAACGACGCGTGATCCGTGTAAATCACGAACGGCTGAGAGCCCAACAGGTGAACCCTGAACTTGACGAGCGCATACTTCATCACAAGTAGCTCTTTGTCATGGACAGGATAGTTCTTCTCAGCAGCCTTCAGCTGACGAGATTCGAACGCCACCACGCGCTCGCGCCCCTCGGCGTCTGCTTGTAGCAGGGCACAGCCGATGGCAAAGTCCGAGGCGTCACAGACGACACTAAACGGACGAGCGGGGTCTGGCAAAGCCAGAATAGGCGCATGAAGGAGACTATCCTTAATTGCCGCAAACGCATCTTGATGCTCGGTGTTCCAACACCACTCCGCGTCCTTCTTCAGGAGATTGGAGAGTGGCCGAGCCATCTCAGCGTAATTCTCGCTGTACTTGTGCAAGTAATTGGCCAAGCCAAGCCACTTGCGAAGATCCTTCTGGTTCTGGGGAACCGGCCAGTCAACAATGGCCTTGACCTTGACCGGGTCGGCCCTCAGGCCACGCTTCCCGATGAAGCACCCTAAGAAGGGAATCTCTTCTGCTCCGAAGAAGCATTTGTCAATGTTGGCATACAACTTGTTTTGACGCATGCACTCGAGCACAGCACGCAGGTGCTCGACATGATTCTCCATATCAGTCTTCCCGTGCTCCGCACGACTGTGGACAAAGATGTCATCGAAGTACGTCTGCGCGTACGCCCGATGGGGCCGGAAGAGCTGCGTCACAAGACGATTGAACGTCGCTGGCGCGTTCGAGAGCCCTTGGGGCATCACCAACCACCCCCAGAGCATGCCGCTCGGAGTACTCACCGCAGTGAGAGGAATGTCGCTCGTTCTCATGAGCAATTGGTAGTAGCCATCGACCAAGTCGAGCGCACTGTACATCGTACATCCTGCCATGTTGTTCTGAAGAACGTCCTTCCGAGGAATCGGCGTCTGCGCCGGAATGGTGGCGGCATTCAGCTTGTTAAAAGCATGCACAATACGCCACTTACCATTCGGCTTTCTGACACAGAACGTCGGCGTGGAGTGAGGAGACTTACTCTCACGCACCATGCCCGCCTCGTGCTTCGCACGGAAGAACGCGTCAATGACGTCACACTGCTCCTTCGGCAGAGGCCACTGCCTCGTCACGCAGTACTTCGTTCCCGGAACGAGATCAATCTCATGTCGAACACCTCGATCCGGAGGTAGCCCCGAGGGCGGTTCCTTCGAGACCACGTCTTGATAATCCTTCACCACGTGGTACAAGGGGTCCGACGGATCCTTCAGGATCGCCGATCCGCTTCGCGCATTCAGCGCCTTCTTAGTGTCCTCCAGGACAGCTTCATCCAGAAGCGAGGACGAGTTCAACTCTTCTTCAGGTCGTATGACCACCACCTCCGCCAAGTCTCCAGCCTTCAAGGCTTCGCCCAACTCGGCCAAGGACATCTCGTCCAGCTCCAGGAGAGCAGATAGTGAGGGCAAGTCGGTGAGACTGACATCTCCGTCGACGTCGCCCGTCACTCCATTCACGAGTGTGTAGAGCTGCTCGCTCTTGTGTGGAGCCTCACCGCTCGGCACACCCTTCTCGACTCGTGAGACCGCAGACGCCTTGCGTCGCGCCGCCAGCGCTTTGCGGCGCTGCCGCCTCTTCATGGACACTGTCCGCCCAGAAGAGCTCCGTGATTTCGCGTGCTTCTTGACGCCAGGTATCACCACCTCATTCAGCTCCAGAGGAGCACCAGTGTCTTGATCGACACTCAGCGAAGGGCTGCACGACCCGCAGCCTCCACTCAGTGGATTACGTGCCACTCCACGATCTTCATCCGGGCAGAGCCCCTTGTCCCTCGGCATCGTGCCGACCGCGCCGTCGCTGGCGCGCAGCAGGGCGTCGCCCTCAGACACACACCCGCTCAGCGGAATTAGTGCCGCTCCACATCCTTGATCCGGGCAACGCCCGCACCTTCACTCGACCTCTCGTCGACCGCGCCTTCACTGGCACGCAGCAGGGCGTCGCCCTCAGACGCACACCCGCTCAGCGGAATTAGTGCCGCTCCACATCCTTGATCCGGGCAACGCCCACCTTCACTCGACCTCTCGTCGACCGCGCCTTCACTGGCACGCAGCAGGGCGTCGCCCTCAGACGCACACCCGCTCAGCGGAATTCGTGCCGCTCCATCTGCCGTCCACGAGCCACGCTCGGAACGCTCGTTCTCGACACACGCAGTGTCCACCAACTCGGAAACTCCGATGTCTAGCACATTGACCGACTCGGTCCAGTGCTCGCGCCAGAAGCGCTTCTGCTTCCTAGCAGAGGTGGGTTCATGACTCGCCAATGCTCCGCCAGGAGAAGTGCGTAGCACCAAGGGTCTTCGACCTCCAATCTATCCAAGGCTCATGGCGTTCCAGCCACGCCATACCAAGGATGAGATCATATCTCGAATCGAGGTCTAAGACCAGACAGCGTTCCACGCTATCAAAATCTAAAAACTTCACGCCCAAGTCCACAGGGACTTTAGGCACCGTGACACGAGTGCCCGTCGCGAGACGAACAGTGACGATGTCACTCCCACGCGCTACCAGCGCCTCAGCATAAAGCTGACTTCCGTCCATCGTGGAACGCCGGGCGTAATTACCCGACGCTCCCGAATCGATCAAAATCGTCCATGGCTTTGTGAAGCCCTTCACCCAAGCCTGGACAACTAGCAAGCCCGGCTTGCACACACGTTCCGTGTTATAGAGTACAGCTCTCTTCGGGGCTAAGTCCTGTCGACCTCCACCTCGCCGAGGTTCAATAGAACTTAGTTCCTCCCCAGTAGGCCGCCCCGCGCCTACTGGGTTTTCTCATTCCCGAGACGAACCAGAGCCCTGGCTCGAACCCGAAGAGCGGCTTGACGAAGCCTGGCGCTGCAAGCGCAGCGGACATCCGGCGCGCAAGTGACGCGTGTCACCGCAGATGAAGCATCGGCGGATGCCGCGCCGCTGCTCAGCAGCCCGAAGCTCGGCTTCTTCGTCTTCAGCATAGCTGAGGTCCATAGGCTCCGGACCATTCGACGAACTGGTGTGAGGAGCGTTCCACCCAAGTCTTGACGACTTAAAGTTGTGCTCCGCGTTCAACGCGATGCTCACAGCCTCTTCAAAAGAGCTTGGGTGAGTGCGGAAGACTTCCGTCCTGGCCACGCCAGTGCGAAGTCCTTCCATAAACACCGTGACGATGACTACTTCAGCCAGAGGCTCGGCAGACATGCCCGCAATGAGAGTTCTCAACTCCTGGACATAGTCCACCAAATCCTTCTTGCCTTGTCGGGTAGCCAGGAAGCGTGAGCGCACGCGATACGCCTCGTTAGGCGGAGCGAACACTCGGGACAGTTGCTGCTTCAGCTGGTCCCACGTCGGGAAGGCCGTGTCGACCGACGTCCCTGACGTTAGTGCCCACTCTCTCGCTCGCCCACCAAGCTTCGAGATAGCTAGCGCCACGCGCTGCGACTCCGTCCGGAGTAGAGCTGAGCTCATAGCCATCTCGACTTCACGGGTCCAAAGCATTAAGCTTTCCCTTCCTTGCCTTCGAAGGTCTTCACGCTCAACATGAGCGGCTTGGGTCTTGTTCCCGCGTCGGATGACGTAGCGGGCGCTTGCGGCGCCACGGCCGTCGCCATCCTCTGCTGGAGGTGCTCCAACAGAGCATTCTCGTAGCTGGAGAACGCCTCGAGGCGCGCATTCACCGCGTCGGGGCCTTGTTGCGCCAGTTGCGTCACGCCCTCCGGGCCCAGCAAGGACATAAGCTTTTAAGCGCATCCTGCTGGTTCGGGGGCAAGTGAGCGAACTGCTCCATTCTCCACAGAGGGTCAGTCTATCCAGACTCAGGTGTCGGATTGACTACAAGTGCTACCAAGTGCAGCGGGGCTGCCGTAGCTTTAGCGTCAGAGGAAGACGTAACAGACTCACAGAGTCGCGGCTAAAGATAGCCCGTTCTAATACCAGAACGCACGAGTCCGTACTCCCTACGGACTCCAAGAGTCAACCCTTAACTCTTAGCTGTGAATCTTCAAACTGAATGTATTTCTCTTATCGCGGCAGAGCCGCCTTCGGTGTAAATGTATCTGGTTCACTATCTAGCATAGTGAACCCTAGTCATATGCATAATCTGTGGCTCTGAAGCCATGTACTGATTCTCCTACTGAAATAGGTTAGACAGTGTGCACCACACAAGCCTGTGTGTGCCACACTTCGTAACCCTTCGGGTAACATTCGTGTAACCCCGTTACAGGCGTACCCGCTTGCGTGGGTGCCAGCAGCAGACATGCTGCATCATGACATCCCCCCGGACTTTTAATCGCGTTGGCGCTGTTGACGGAACTTGTGGACAAGTTCACGCCAATGCGATACCAGTTTTAGCTTGACCTCGTATTCCCATGTGTTTTCCGAATCGGGGAGTCCATGCCACTTGACCAACCAGAGACGTTTGTTGTTGCGCTGTTTCTGCTGGAGCAGAGCTTCTGGGAAATGCAGTTCTTCGTCGGTGGCATCGTCAAGGAGTACTGGTGCAGACTTGGGCAAAGGTCGCGACGCGAAGCGTTGAGGGTTCGGAACGTCATGCTTGAGGAACTCCACGTTGAAACTCGGGTGAAGACGACTCATGTGGCGCGGTAGCTTGAGCCGTGCTACGTTGGAATTTATCATCTTCTCGATCTTGAACGGGCCGATGTACCGCATCGCCAACTTCTCGCGGTTGAGTTCCGTGTTGGCCGTGATGCGCTTGAGAGGCAAGTTACGCGTATCCAGCAATACGAGATCTCCTTCCTTGAACTCCACGTCTCGGCGCTTCCTGTCGTAATACTTCTTTTGACGTTCTTGTGCTGCCAGGAGATTCTTGCGGGCCAATTCAACGATCTTCTTGCGTTCTTCAGCAAACTTTTGCGCGAAGTCAACTAGTGGAACATCTTCATCACGAACTTCACCAGGTGTGATCTGGGATACTAAGTTCCTGACCTTGCGTCCTGTGTCCACTTCGAACGGCGTAAGCGTTGTCGAGGCACTCTCCAGCGTCGCATGTGCGTACTCGATTGTTCCCAAATGCGTAGCCCAGTCTCGACCATGATAGGACACCATGCACCGTAATGCATCTTCCAAGACAAGGTTCTGACGCTCAGTCTGTCCATCCGCTTGGGCACGATATGCCGTGGTGAGCGACAACTTGACCCCCATGATATCCATGAGCGACTTCCAAAACTTTGATGTGAACTTGGGGTCTCGGTCGCTGATGATCACCTTTGGCAGACCGTGATGACGAACTATGCGTGCAACTTCTGGAGCATCTGCCGTCGTATGTGTCGGAATGTACTTGGGCCGCTTGGACAGTTTGTTCACCACAGTCATGATTGCATCGAAGCCATTGGAAACCGGTAGCCCTGCCACGAAGTCCATTGTCACTACTTCCCAACACTCGTTCGGGACTGGAATTGGCATCATAGTTCCTTTCTTGCGCGCGGTACTAACTTTCCATCTAGCACACGTCCCACAGCTTGCCACGTACTCCTTCGTGTCCTTCTCCAACGTGGGACAGAAGTACCACTGAGCAACCCTCAATTGCGTTCGACGGATTCCAGGATGAGCTGCCGTGGGTGCATCATGGAATTCTTCCAAGATGTTCGTGATTAGCCGGGCGTTATTGGGAACACACAGCCTGATGACTGAATGACCCGAACGCTTGTACAGAAGCCCATTCGACTTGACGAAGTCTGCAGATTTGTCCGGTCGGTTCCATACTTCCTTGAACGCGGGGTCTTTCTTGTATCCAGCCTGGAACTTCTTCTTCTGGTCTTCACTCAAATGGACGCTGGATGTCGAGTACTCGACGTTCTGGACTTGTTCCACGTGTACATTGACTTCTTGCTGAACTCCAATGGGGTGACTCTCCCCCCGCAAGTCCAGATCGTCGACAAGAAGACATCGTTCATCCGACGGAAGCATGCGAAGCATTGCTGCGTGGACACTGTGACGTCGAAGCTTCGAAGCCTGATGCGTACAGGATGAAGAGCAATCATGGACTGCTGGTAACTTCCAAGGCTCGGGCTCGCCAGTAACTTCGTCGTCGGAATCATCCGCCGGGAGCTGGCTTGGACGGGATAGGGCGTCGGCAACGACATTGAGATGACCTTTCACATGATGCATCGTGAAGTCAAATTGGGAGAAGAACGTGAGCATGCGTCCCATTTTAGGCGATACTTGAGGGTGATGCAACATCCAACTACAAGCAGCATTGTCGGTAAAGACATCGAAGTGCCGGCCGTGAAGGTAGTGACGCCACTTCTCAAGAGCGGTTTTGATGGCCAAAAGTTCCTGCTCATGCGGAGGCCAGCCAACTTCATGGACATTGAGCTTCTTGGAGTAGAAGGCAATCGGATGGCTGCTACCGTCGAAGTCTTGCGAGAGCACACCGCCCATTCACTTACCCGAGGCGTCGGTTGTGACCGTGAAAGGTTTCGAGAAGTCAGGCAAACGAAGAACAGGAGCTTGCTGCAAGGCGAGCTTCAGCGATCGAAAAGCGTCTGCCTGCGCCGGGCCCCATTCCCACGTAGCTTGCTTCTTAGTCAGCTTACTCAAAGGTAGGGCGTGTCGCGCAAAGTCACAGATAAATCGACGGTAGTAGCCAGCAAGACCGAGAAAACTCTGCAGCTCCTTCTTGTTCGTTGGTTCCGGATATTGCTCGATGGCCCTGGTCTTCTTCGCATCTACGGATAACCCTTCTGCTGACACGGTGTGACCGAGAAATTTAACACTCGCTTGACCAAACGAACACTTCGAGCGGTGCGCATAAAGCTTCTCTCTACGGAGAACTTCAAAGACCGCTTCCAGATGCTGGAGATGCTCTTCCTTGGTCTTGGAAAAGACGAATAGACCACGACAAAGTCGAAGTTGTCGAACAGGACGCGCATCAGTCGTGACCAAACACCAGGCATACCCGAAAGACCCATCGGAGCAACACACCATTGGTAAGTCTCCTTGTGAGTACGAAAAGCGGTGTACTGACGACTACGCGGCTTAACCCGCATCTGGTGGTAACCTTGGGCCAGGTCCAGAACCGAAAACACTGTGCATCCGACCATCTTGTCAAAGATTTCCTCGATTAGCGGTAATGGAATCTTCGGAATCTTCGTCTGACTGTTCACATAGCGGAAGTCGATGACCCAACGAATCGGGATGGAACTATTCCCGGATCGCAACCATTCAGCTCTCTTCGGGATTTGACCAGTCGCCGGATCTTTCTTAGGAACACCGAAGATATTGGAGACCCAGGGTGAATTGGAGACTTCTATCCACCCTTTCTTCATGTTTTCCGCGACGAACTTTTCCAATGCTTCCTGCTCCGTTTTAGACAGTCGAAACGGTGCTCGGGTGCTAGGAGCGGCGTCAGGCTTCATCTCCATGTCGAACTCGACGATGCGCTCGGGAGGTAGACCATCGGGCAACTTTTCAGGGAAGACATCACTAAACTTGTCCAGCAAAGGCTTGATGTAGTCTGGTACTTTGTCAGACTCTACTGTTACACAGACCTTGACGAAGAACAGCTCCGCAAACTTCCGGTCCTGCATACGACGATGGAACTTCTTCGTGGACCCAAAGACACCATTACGCCACGCCTCAGCCAAGGCGAGATGTGACCGATGGCGGGCGCGAACTGCATCCTTTTCTGCTTTCTTTCGTTGCTCTTCTGCTGTCATCGACTCTTCAATTCCGTTTGGGGCCGTTGTGATGTCGTCTTTCTCACATTCTCCTTGCTCTTCTATCTTGTCTTCGTTCTTGACCGTCTTTGGCCTTGGTCTCTCGTCCTTGCTCGGAAATACTACTTCATGCGTTCGCCAGTTGATCGTTGGTTGATATTTGGCGAACCACGGCTTCCCCAAGATAACGTCATGTTCAATCGCCAGTGGACTCTCTGTTAGGCGCATCTTCTCGAACGTCTTGTCTTCCATGCCGATGTCCGCTTCCACAACCTTCACATCGCGATACTCCTTGATCTCTCCATCGAAGCCCTTCACCTGTACATCCTTAGTTCCTTTCACCTTCGACACCATTCCTGGCCGTACCAGATTTGCCGTAGCACCACAGTCAAGCAGTATCGTTACTGGGTGCCCTTCAATTCTCCCAGGTTTACGAATGAGCTCATTATCCGGTCTAGCAGCCAGGTCATGCATGCTGACTTCCTCAAACGCATCCACAGTGTACTGATCGTACACGATTCTCTCTTCACCATCGCTGACTTGTTGCTCCACAGCATTGACGTGCTGCGAGTCTCGTTGACGCTGATTCGGACCTCTGTAGGGGCGTTGTTTCCGACGAGGGGCCTTACAGTGGGCTGCAATATGACCACCACGGAAGCAGTTGTAACATTTCCTCTGCCGACGGCACTCTTCTAGACTGAGTTCTTGCGCACTGTCGATCTCCATTGGCTCAGGACCATTTGATCTTGAAGCCGACTCGTTTCTGCGGAATCGTGGGTAATCACGGTCGCGACGTCCCGTGCGCGCTGGAGCACCGAAGTGCGAGCGCTCATAGTCCATCGCTACCGTAATGGCATCCGTAAGGGTTTCACAGCGCTTGTACAGTACTTCCTGACGTGTGTTTGGTATCAGCCCTTGCGAGAAGTACACTACCTTGTCGATCTCCGTCATGTTTTCCACTTGAAGTACAATGTTTCGAAACCGTGAAACGTAATCACCCAACGACTTGCAAGATTTCTGGCTTAGGTGTCGCAACTGCTCACGCAGCCGCAACTGAAGATCCGCCGGAACAAATGCGCGTGACAACTCACGGAGTAACTGCTCCGCAGAGTAAATCTCATGCTTCCGCGCCAGGTACCACTGACCAGCCTGCCCTTTCAACGTGCTCCCGATAATAGCCAGTACCCTCGTCGCCCAACGCTCGTTCTTCCAGTCAATGTTGCGGGCCTCAAAGTACTGCGACAACTCTTCTTGATACAGGCGGAACGACTCAGACTCATGCCCCGTGTACTTGGGTAGTCTAATCCCATCCAACTTGAAGTCGTTCATTCCTCGTTGCTCATTCATTACTCTCATCATCTCCTGTTGCTGCTGCATCAGCTGCAGCACTCCTTGCATGAGCTCAGAGACGTCCGCCATCTTGTTCGCCCTCCTTTCACACGCGGAAGCCTTAACCCAAACGCCTAACTATAAATAAAGCTGATTCCCTCTAAAACGTTATACCCGCGAAGGTATTCGTTATCACATTCAACGATGAATTGCCGTAAACAAAAGCGGCTAAAACGTTTTTACTGCTCGTTAGACGAGTTAATCAGCTCCCTTACAGTTGCTAGGCTACGCTGGCGGCGGGCTTCCTCGCGATCACGGAGACGGTTGTCGTGCTCGAGTTGTTGACGGGTAGTACGCGGGCCGAGGACTCTGGCTACACCGAGGTTGACGAGACCGGTTGCCTTGCCGAGTTTACGCTGAGCGCGACAGAGCTGATGGATGACCGCCCTTTCTGGTCTCTGCTCTTCCGAAGTGAGTGGCTTGACCTCAGCAAGTTCTCTTAGCAGTCGCTCAGTCGTTCGCACTGCGTGCCGGATTTGACGGTAGCAATCGGTGCGCAACTTGTCGATGTCGGTGGCGTCGATTACACCCAGCCTCTCAAAAGATCCGTCGGGAACAGCGTTGTCAACGCGACGACCCCTACGTCCAGCCATCCAATCAAAGAAGCGGCCCGGGCAACTCAGAGCGGACTGCACTACCCCTAACCGCCGAACTCGGAAGCCGGACTGGATCGGGTGCGCCGCTACAGCTGGTGCCTCGTACTTATGCCGACGTTCCCTTGACAGATGTCAGGCGGGTCCGAATTACAGCCAATGACCGGTGCCCGTAGCCCTCCCCGAGGTTGAGCGAAGCGCGGTCAAAAGCGAATCCCCAGCCGGTGCCCGAAGACCTCCCTGAGGTTGAGCGAAGCGCGGTTGCGAGGGGACCAACAAGTGCTACCCAATGACAGGCTCCGGGTGCGCTGGGGCCTGTCGTAGCGAAGGTGCGTGGAGTGGTTGTGTTGCTTGCTTGTTGTTGGGTAAAATGCAAAGTGAGATTGATTCCGTTAAGTCTTCGGGCTAACTACGTGCTCTAGGCCTTCCTCTAGGTTCTCCTTAGTGTCGTTCTAGAAGCTGAGCTAACCTATACTAAATGCAAGTGTTTTTCTGTTTTCGTAATCCTATGTATGCATGTTTGTATACTTGTGCAGGTAGCGTTCTGGATTCCGGGCGCCAGGCAGTCTTGCGCAAGCCTGGCGCCAGCCTTCACGCGACGTTGCGCGCGGACTTCTTGTGGCGGCGGAGGCGGCGGCCCTGCGACGCCTGCCTTCCTGGCCACCAGGTACGTGTTCCCCGTGCATGTCTGTTGCTGGCGTACCCGCTTGCGTAGCAGACATGCTGCATCATGACATGGGATATGACCTTGCCTGATTGTTCTGTCACGTCCACATACCGCATCGAAGTTTTTGGGTCGGAGGAAGACATCCAACCTGTACCGTGTATTATACCCGCCGCGGATTGCAAACGTGCGTTGGTTGATATTGAGCTGCAGCAAGAATTGATAAGTCAAGACGGGTTAGTGTGGGGTGCACGGTGGGACGAGTGCGGCCTAGTTACTGAGACGCACTTGAAGACCATGGAGCGTATTCACGACGCTATGAAGGCGTTTGGTACTGTGGACGAGGCCCTGTTGTGGCTTAGACGTATAGATGATGGATCGTTCGCTCTACTAGAGCCTTTTTGTGACTGCTCCTCCCTTTCAACTATTCAAGTTGAGGAAAAAATCGAGCGCATGGTTCTAAACAGATCTTTTATTTACGGAGAAGAGATCTCGGGAGTTCGGGTGTTAGAATTTCGCGCAAGGCGCTGGCTAAACACTTCACACGCTGTCGTTGGTTTAGTTAGTCTACTCCGGCGATACTCCACGATGGGAATTGGTATTATTGGCCCAGATTGGTACAACTATAAAGACCACGCAGCTCAGCTCCGCGCAGCCGCATCTTATGGCGCGTTTGCAGCTATCAATGATTTTACGAAGATCCTGATTGGTATGGTGAGTCCTGCAGGTAGTTACCACTGGATTTCCTTCGCCATCGACACTACAACAGCGCCAGCCCCCACGTGCACCATGTTTGACCCACTTCAGTGCACGACGACCTATAAAAAGCTGGAAAATGCGATAAAAGCTGGGATAAGGCCTCAACTAGGAACTGCACCGGAAATTAAATTCGTGAGATGGGAGCACTGTCGTCAGCAGGATACTCACTCGTGTGGCATTTGGTGCCTTACCTTCTTGGAGCTCCAACTCAGCGGGGATGCATGGAACGACAACTTTTACACGATGATATATCTCTACCGAGTTAGGCTACTCTACCATTGCGCAAGTTGCCTTGAAGAGGTTGCGCACAACTAAGATGCATCAAGTACATGATCTAATAAATTTGAATTGGCATTGAGTAAGGTTGTTCATCCCGGACCATCCCGGACGATCCCGGAGGATTTGAGTAGTAGGGTAACATATGTTTAGCTGTCTCACTTGGATATTGTATGTATCCCTTGTCCTGTTGTCCGGTAATGTCCGGGATAGTCGGGATTGGGGATATTAACATGGTTTGAGGGGTAATGTAGCAATATCTTGCTGGATGCAATGTAAGCCGGCACAAGAGTGTTGCCAAAGGTAGAGTAGATAGGATACTTACGTGGCGAACGTAAGTGCTTACGTACTGTAGCTCTTGTATTGGACTAGTAGACTTAGCTCTCTTTCCGCCGAGCGGATGGGTTGGTGAGGCAGCTTTGGCGAACTATGGTTTTGCTAGCGTATATGCTTTTCGTGCTTTCACCTTATGACTTCACTTATAGAAAATGTTGGAAAAAGTGCTATCATTGAGGTACGACAATCAGATCTCGCATTCTATTGGGACGTACTAGAAGACTATTATTTTCTTTTGAAATGGCACAGTTAGCAGTAGCTAAAATTGTGTGTGACTGGGGGAGCTGGCTTGTGAGAGTGCGGGTGATCAACATTTACACCATATTACGTGCAGAATGAGTGCTCACCTGTATTCTAGCTAGTTAAAAGACTTGTAATCACCAAGTATACGCGTTATACGGTACCTCACAGGTAGACTCTTTTCGGCGCAGATTATACCATTTCTTAGAAATGCAATATGCACTCTTATTATTGAAACTCAGTATCTTTCAAAAACAAAAACGTGATCTACTTCATTGGATGCTTCGGGTTATCTACCTCAAGAGGAGGGTTTTGTCAGCCTGGTTGTCTTGCAATTGACTCATGTGCTCCCGATAAAGCTAGTTACTAGGCTGTGAGTCCTATGCAAGACAGCTAACATTTACTATATATTTTGGACCGAGGAGTTTTCCTCTAACATTCAGTAAGCGAAGCGAAAACGCTTCAAATTGTATGTTAACTAGTGACTTGAATTTCTATGATTGAAACCCAATGGTTGGAACGATTGTTTGGCATTCCGTCTACTAACAATTTCTACTGTGAGGTACGCTAAGCTGGTTTACCCTTTATGTAGCTTATACCATGAAGTGAAGTGTTATGCCCTGTAGGCGGAATATTTTTTTTATATTCCACCTACAGGGCAACGTTTTTAAAAACATAGATATTTGCCGGATATCAAAACGAACATCAACTGAAAATTTGTAACTTGACAATGGGGTAAAATAAATAAAATACACAGCTGCTATTAAGGATTATTCTGTACAAGCATCCGACCGTTTATTTTGCGTGGCAATACATAAATTTGTAAACATTTTCTGTCCGGTACCATTATCACCAGCCATATTTGGTCCACAAGTGATTATAGGACCTCAGCGAAGTGTACAAACTCAAATTGAGTTTGTACACTTGTTTGTTACTCATTGAGTTACTCAATTCATGTTCATGCTTCGCGAGTGCTTCTCTTAAAGTTTCAACGTGAGTTCTCACAAATTCCATGGCAAACTTTCCTCCATGCTCTTTAGGACGGCAATTGCATGACAAGTTGGTTCGTGTGTGAGTGAGTGTACGCGATTTCTTTTTTTTGCAATCAGTTGGTTGAAACATTGCAATCATGACAGTTGCTATGCACAAGTCGGTATTAAAATACTGCGGCTCATACAATAATGACAAGCAAAATACAGTGACACTCGCATCGTCTGAAGCTACCAGTTGCCGCGCAGCCACTCGAAGCGAAACGTAAAGTCAACTCCTGCAGGAACGGGATCCAAAAGGTGACCCAAAAGTGAGAATCCTAAACAGAACGGCGTTCAACAAAATGCACTCACCTAGGTGCGCGAGCTCAAATTGCAGTAGAATGATAACTTCGACGAATAGACTGGTCTGAATCATGTGCATCTGCGTCTCGAGCACGAATGCAAGCTGGTAGAATGGATAAAACGCAAACTTGCGCTGTAAGAAACAGTGGAGTAGCAACAATGACGCAGCCTCCAGCGCTGCGAATGTCAGCGTGTTCCCCACGGAGCTCAGGCCACCATTTCCAACACCCACCGGGTAGTATATGGCATTCGGTAGTTCCTGGAGGATCGACTTGTAGATCGCGAACACCAGAGGTACGATGCACTCGACGTACTCAACCAGCACAAGATACTCACATTGGAAGAGCAGCTGTAACCCCTCTACAATGAATGTTTTCCCTTGTAGTACCGATTGTGATGATCTGCTTGAGTGCCTTTTGACATTGGTGGGGCTCGGTACGACTGCTGTTACACCATGAAGCTGATTTTCCTCTCTGCGCGGTAGCATCTTCTGACACTCCTCAATTCTAGAGGCTTCCAGTACACGAAGTTGGCCCCTTTGGTCTTGTGTCAGGGGGTGCGGGAGACAAGCCCACAAGCGCACACTTTTCTTCGATGCAAGTTTCAAGGCTTTCGGGTTTCGAGTCACTGCGACCATCCGTGCAAGGAGCTTCCCACCAACAGCAGCAGCATCTTCACCATCTTTTCCCTCGGAAGATTGTTGTTTCCGAATGAACTCTAGAACTGTATTCGCGTGCGCAGACACCTCGCGAAACTCAAGCCACAGTTGAGCCAAGTCCACCCCGATGAAAAGAATGGAGACGTGGATTGGTGGCGATGCCGAAATACACACCGAGACGAAAAGTGCAGTCAACAAATCCACCGAGAAGGCGATGATCGTCGGAATAAAATCCTCCAGCTCCCTTGTTGCCTTAATGAGAAAGTGCTCTGCTGCTAGCCCCACCACAGGCAACAGGACAGCCGCACACGCGTAATAACGTGCGGGTACAAGATCATAAACCACTTTGCAGAAGGGGAACGTCACAGCTAGCGCCAAGAACGCGACCAGGAAACGGAGAAATCGGCCCAAATGTTGCCGGCATCGCGAACTTCTCTCAAAAGGCTTTCGTCCGAACACAAGCAATATCATTATTGGAAAGAGTACCCCTTGGCTGGGCCCCACTGTTTGCCACGCATACGGTACGGGAAATCCGACAGCATTGGCGGCAAGAAAGTAGACCGCCATAAACCCAGCGCTTGCACCCAGAGAAATGATGAACCTCTTGCACAACGTAAAGTTGAGGTCCGGAAGAAACGTGGTTAGCTCCGACGCCCCCATAAAGCAAATTATGAACACAGTTAGGCTCAAGCGAATCCAGAACATCCCATTCGCTCGCCACCCTTCGGATGGAGGTCGCAACGGCAGACACTCCAACAGTACTGCCGTGGTTAAGGCGGGTAGTGGTGTAAGAATACACACCAAAGCGACTCGAGTTCTTGACGTGGTCTTGCAATAACGATCTAGACTTTCGAGTCGCTCAACCGAGTAGGAACCATGACGTCCCACTCGAAGATCACTCCATTTCTGCCCCAGTCGACGCCAGATCGATTCGCGTACACTTCCATCTCCTAAGGTTTCGACGGTAGAGGGACTAACAGAAGCGGTTCCCATACTGCGCAGCTCGAAGTGATGACAAAGCGTGTGATGTTGCCGCTGCGTTGTAGCTAAGATTATCCGTTAATGCTCTATTTTCAATGCAGTATACTACTTGGTAGCGGCCATAGTAAATGCTAAGGGAGAAAGAATCGGATCTCTCGACTCACTAAGCTAAGCAGCTATGGTAGTGCTAACCAGACGATACATTGGTATCGACGGGTAATTTTTAAACATGACTTTTTCGTTAACAGTAACATTCCACCCATAAACTATCATAAGGGTGGCGATTTCAATTCTATCGTTTTGTCTACGAGATGCTGAGGAGCACGAAACACTTGCACAGGAGAATCTATAGTATCTTCTCGTGCGGGTGGAAGCTGATGAGACTTGCTATTTTCCTGCAAAATACGAACTTGGATCTTTGTTTGTCTGGGTCCTGGTGTGGCGTCTGGCGAGCAGCAAACCCGCTCGCTTTGTCGCTTAAAGCAACACCCGTGACGGTCGCTATTTGTTCGTGGGAGCAAGGTGTTTCCAATGTCACTGTCGGTATCCACAACATTCCCACCAAGTTCTCGATCAAAGAAACCCACAATACCCGAAACACGGACGTTTCGAGGTCGGCTTTACCCTCCTGCCTTCCACAGTCCCCAGCACGACAACATTGCCATGCGGAATTGAAGCCCAGTGCAACGTCGTGTGGGCAAACAGCTCACTTCCATCGGGCTCGACCACTTTCAGGACCCCAAGCGCTTTCAACGAGCGGGGTCTGTAGTCCAGCTCGCCATTCTCCCAGATGTATCCATGTAGCAAAATCAATTTACTGCGTGCTCCCAATGCAGTGTCCACGCTGCAAGTCTGCGCCAGCACCCGGATAGTACCGAACCGCCACCACACGAATACAACGGCACCGAGTGCTCTGGTGACTAGAATGATACTAAGGCAACCCAAAGCGAGCACGATGTGCCCAGCCAACCCCATCACGTAGTAGGACACCACTTCAGCCGCCGGCTGCGTGTCCTTAAGTTGCGAACGGCTCAGCGTCGTCAGGTATTGCTGCAGCACAGCGGAAGTGATGAACTCGCCCACCAAAACTATCTCGTAGTTGAACAGCAATCGCTTCATCTGGCACCGCAGCTTCTCGCTCATCCAGTTCATCGTCTCCACCATCTCGAACAGCATGGACATAACGCCCGCCAAGTTGTAGCCAAGCGATATGGACTGGATGCGTCCGAATAGCCCTTCTTGGGTGCTTAGCAAAAAGAAATCGCTCATGACTCCCTGGTCAACAAGAAGAAATAGTAGCAATATGCGGTGGAAGTTCTTGGCTCTGTGAGCCGAAAGCCGCATGCTCTCCTGGACGTACACGATGGCTTCCTGAATTCGAATCGGTTCGGACATTTCGTCGCAGCGCTTTGCGAATCTCCTACAAGAGACGAAACTTCGTCGTAGCGTGAATATCCTGACGAGAATGAAGGCTGTAACGGCACGACGCTGTGGCACAATACTCCTGCATCAACGTGGTAATATCGCGTAGGCCAGGTGTTCCATCGAGCTCCAGCAATCAACAACTCCTTCACGGGGCATAGTTTATCCAAGTCGGCCGTGTCTTTTCTTCAGCGTTTTCCGGGGCTACAAGTTCCTCTGAAATCTTATGTGGCGTCACGAACGTCGTGAAGCTTCGTAGCTGGAGGATGAATGGCCCCAGCCCCACTGCCGCCCACACTATCAGCACCTTCCGCACCGACATCAACTTGGGCATTCTTCCCAGTCCACTCCCCCAGGACAGCTACATAAAGGGAAACTACTTTTAGCATCAAGTTGAAGTGGTCCCCTGAGTGGACGTCATACAAATTCGTGCACCAATCACATGCTTCTATGAGCGGACGATCCACCAACCGTCCGTTATTGTGCACTTGTCAAGAATGGGGCAACCCTCGTCGAAGAACTCCGACTCCGCCAGCCCCCCAGCGCCCCCACCGCGCCAGCACCCGTCGCCAACGTCAACACCTCGCCTCTATTTAACACATTGGCCAACCGGCCTCCTCTGGTATGCACCTTTTACTATGAAACCCAAGTGTTCACGCAGCAGATCCAACTGCCGCTTCTCTATGAGCGGCCGGCGCCTGGCTCAAAGGGGACGGCGTTGATGGACCTGGAGATGGAGTTGCGGCAGAAGCTGCAGTTGCATCCCGGCTCCAGTGTCTTCGCTGTGGTGCCAGCGGACGAGCTCTACAGCCCCCAGTACCCATTTGCCATGATCAACCTCAAGGCCGCGAGACTGGAGGAGACCAGCGTTCCGGTGCTGCATTTCGTCCTGATAGTCCGCAACATGGCGTTGCTCAAGCAGCCGCTGCCCATGGGAGACGCGTATGAGTCGCCGTTCTTCGCGATCAATGCGGCGACGCTGGCAGATTCGACCAATTCAGTGGCCAGGACGTTGGCCCGACGTCGGTTTGTGCAGAACATGCAGAGTTACGGGTTCGCCAGGCTGGAGGTGACGCCGGAGCAGGCCAAGATCCCGCAGGTCGCGTTCGAGAGAGTGAGGAAGTGGTTGGTGGAGCAACTGGAGCTGCCTAAGGAGAAGAGATGGGTTGACTATGTGGACGTGAGCAAACCAAGTGAGATGAAGGAGGGGGAAGAGGATGCGGAGGACAATCCGAGTGACAGTTTGTACACTTCGCACCCGGTGGTGTCACGTGGACGGCGTGTGGGTTTCAGCGCGGATCGGAATCGAGAGTACTTACAGCTCCGTCTCCCTATTGCGGCTAGTGGGACGCCGTGGCCTCCGGCTTACTTCCAAGACAGTGAAAAGAACGAAGAGTTCGCGAACGAGCTGTTGATACTATTGGAGCTACTCGATGATCTGGCGAGAAGCTGCATGAAGGCAGTTTGTGAGGTGCTGAATATCGACGAGAACTGGCTGTTCGAAGAGCTACTGGACGACAGAGCGCGTGCGTCGAAGACGTACGAAGGAGCACGAGATACGAGCTATCAATACGGCGCATCGGTGCTGCGTATCTACAACTACCGCAACAAGGCTGCGAATGGCAAGGGGCCAGCCGAGGTGGATCCGAACGATAACTCGTGTGGTGTGCATGCTGATCTCGGACTGGTGACGGTGTCTCCCTTAGCCACGGTTCCTGGCTTGCAGATGTGGAACTTGGAGCGGATGGTGTGGGCCGATGTGGAGGAAAGCGCCACACCGCTGCAGTTCTCTGTATTCGCCGGTGAGACGCTTGGCCTTCTGACTCATGGGGTCATCTCGGCTCCGCTGCATCGTGTACCACCCATCTGTGTGGAAGCGGAAGCTAAACGCCGAATGTCCATGCCCTACTTCTTGCGGGCGAAGCCTGAAGCTTGCCTCAATCCAAAAGCCCCCGCCGCCGAGCAGATCACATGCCGTGACTTTATGGAGGACGTTGTCTTCAAGAAGCGCCCGTGGCGTCGAGAGAACAGCAGAAATCCGTCCCCACCTGACTATTAGCTTGAACCCCGAAGCCAGGCAACACGCTCCAATAGTCAATCATTTCATTTCGGATGGCAAGGTTGTTATCGAGACTCCCCCGTCCGATTTTCCGCATCTTTTCAGTTTCCTCGATTGTGCAATGAATTGCCGGGACTATTCTCAATTCGATACTGCAGCACTCCGACTGGCATACAGAATCCGATTGAGATCGTGGCGATATCTTGAGTACGCACTCAGGTTCTACAGAAATGTTCTACTGTATCATCAATATTTGAGGATTATGATTTATCTAAAGAAGCTGACTGACGCACTAGATTTTGCAAGAGTATTCTCTACCATTGGTGGATTGGAACCCCTTGAGGGCTCTTTTCAGTGTCCATAAAGGATTTTCAACCTACCATCATTGCATTTACAGGTTAGTCGCCTCAAATAGTGACTCGGCCTCAGACAGCCTTGAAGAGCGGTTGATTTGACAGCACCCCAATAGAGCGACCAACAAGATGAATTCCAACAAGGACGTCGCAGACGCCGACAATCACACGCGCTTCCGATGTCTCCTTGGTGGTGGAGGGCTCAGGTGAGGCCCGCCGATCAAGGGAGGAGGCCTACCTCGGTTGAAAACTGAGGAACCGTTGTCGTAGAGGCGATGGTTGTGAAGATCCCTATCGTTGGCCAGCCGGGAGCCGTGTATGGATAGCAAGTCGTAAGCAAGTCTTAAGTCCCTTGACCGATAGATCCGGGCTGGCCAACTGTGGGGAGTCCCCATGGTTGGTCAGCCGTAAGCCGTGTAGCAAGTCGTAAGCCCCTTGATGACCAATGGACACAGTGTGAATCGCACTGGAAGTTCAGCTCGTGTACGTGTAAAGAACGAGAGCATAAGGCCACGCTGCTCGTTGCTTGCAAGTATCAATACAGTCGGTGTCTGAATACATGTAGCGAGCTACATTGTATGACGATGCAAACTAGCTACATGACAGGTCCTAATCCAAATCCGATCAGTTGGCTTTGGGGAATTTCTTTCGGGATCGCGTTTTCGAATTGTACATGTACGGTAAGTGCAGTATTGTATAGCCCTGAGAACGCGATAGCCAGTAACAGAAGCTGCACGCATTGATACCAATTCGAGCGGCGTTCGCCCGGGAACTCTTTCGGTCGGCGTCAGTGATATCATGGAAGCAACGGTGCGCACTCAATCTACAGAGTCTTACAGTATATGCGACGATGAGGATGCATATCGTAGTAGTACTTCGAAGTACCATGCAATATACGCCGTTGGGATTCTGCACTTTTACTGTATCATACCCAGATCTCAGCTCTTCCACAGACGCCTACGCTCTCAGTTGAAGGAAGAGTTGTCTGAGACAAGTGCCTGTATTGAGTGTGGTGATTATGCTCAAACTAGCGAGCGATCCTTTGTAATATCGCGGCACGCGATCGTGGTATACATGCAGTTGTGCCAACTTCTAGCACCGCCTGATGTACGGTGCGTCGAAGAAAACTGATGGCAAATATACACTCGCGTGATACAGTAATACTGGAGGTACTGTACAGTCCTGAGAGTGTAATAGAAAGTATCATACCTAAACAGAAGCCGATACGAGCGGTGTCCGCCGGAGAACTCTATCGGTCAGTATCAGTGATGATATTTAAGAGCAATGGTAAAACAGTGCAAGGCATGCCGTCTAAAGTAGTCTTATAGTATGCGGCGATAAGGATGCATTTGCGTGGTAGCGCTGTGTTCAACGTTTAATACAATCCGAGTAGTTGAGGAATTCAGTACTGTAGTTCTACTGCGCCACGCCCACTGTATACGGTACCCAGGTTCCTACGTCAAAAGAAGAAAAGGTTGTCTCAGACAACTTATCTTGATTCCGACTTTCCGGCGATCCACATGTACATGTATACAAAAGTGCGTCGAGTTTCACGTCATACTTTGACTACAAAAAACTAGTACTATACGTACAGAGATTTGCACAATTTACAGATACAGTATTAATACCAGCTAGTTGCGGAAATCGAAGCGCAAAATGACATCATAGTTGGGCACTGCGTACATGTATTCCGGGACCCAATTGTCTGGCACTCTCACCACTTCGTGGCACTTCTGGCATTCCATGCACTAGCAGCTCAACCACGGCACTTCTTAACCAAACGTGCGCGCGCACACAGAGCACGGTCCTGACATCACACAGACACCGAACCGGCAGAGTCCCTGGGCGAAAGCCGCTCGGCTTGAAACCGATGCGTGCAGCTTTATTATGCTCGCAGGAGTGTACAGTACAGTATTTTCCACTGCACATCTCGAAAAAGCGATTGTACCGTACGTGTAGTCCTACCACGGGTGGTAATCCGAAAGAAATTCTTTAAATACTGTACTCGGATCGGATTCAGACTACATGTATACCGTCTATTCGGACTCGGATTGCATTGCTATGCAGGACGAGTTGCTGATAACAAGCAAGGGTGGCTTCATGCTCTTGTACTTTACATGTTCATGAATTGAGCCTCCAGGAAGATGAGTCCAGCCCAGCGGTCCTCACACACACAGTACCCATGGCTTACGGTTTACAGCTGACCAACGGTGGGTACTCCCCACGGTAACCGTGACGGTTAGCCTGCTGTAACAATGACAATGACTGTCACTTTGCCTTTTGCGCTCGAAACCTCAAGACCACAAGACCACACTCCTCCCGTCAGCTACAGCTATGCGCAGTGTATTCTACGTCGCACTTGCAGTTGCGGTCTTCGCTCACAGCAGTATCGTCGCAGCGTTCGCGAATGCCGACGAGTCCGCGCTCTTGTCGAAGGCTACACCCGACTTCGCGAACGATGCTGTGCTCAGCGCAGACCCCCGGAAGAGATTCCTCCGCGCCTCGGACCCTGAAGATGACGACTTCCCGCTCGTTGATGAGGAGCGTGGAAAGTGGGCGAGCCTCAGTGATCTCACCCAGAAGCTGGACAGCATCAAGAAGGCCCCCAAAAAGGCTGCAGAAAGCGTCACGAAGTTCACGAAGAAGGAACTCGAGGCCGCGCAAGCCCTCCTCAAGTTGAAGGGCCAGTAGGCGGCGAAAGCTCAATCCGAAGGCCTTATGGTGGACGTTTTCTTCAAGAAGCGTCGCATAATCCCCCCCCCCCCCCCCCCCCCGCCTGACCATTAGCCGGCAGGTGGCAAGAGGCTTATCCATTATCCATCCAATTGCCGTAAGAATTCTTTCGACAAAGTAACACTTTCCGCATCTTCGTTCTATCGGTTGTGGATTGAACTGCAGACTTGCTGGGCCCATCGCTTCATACTTCATGGGCTATTTTCGATGCGATACCGCAGCATTTGCACTCTGATCCGCTGACAGGATCCGACTGAGGTTGTGGTGATAGTATCTGGTAGTGTTCTCCACAATCCATGTACGCACCAAGAGTAATCTAGTGCTGCTTAGTTTGAAGAGATCAAGGTTTGGTGTAAAGATGAAGGCCGCCGCGCGCAAGTCAGCCTCCGGCAAGTGAAAAGGGCTTTTCAAGCTGAAGATAACAAAAAAGGTCTAACCCCATATCGAGGCACAAACACTAACTGTATAGCTAACACTAGTGTTTCCAAACTGTTTGTTAGTGTGTTGGGAATCTGGCTTACAACAGGTGCTACTTACAGTAATTGTGAGTACACTTCACTTAATTCCACACAATGTGACTTTAGGAAAGATGCTACGCCCGGCATCGCCCACCTTGGACCAAACCGGACGATACATGTGAATGCATCTGGTGAAGTATTGCAACCATCCACTTGTGCGAACGTGAGTAAGCTATAGAGAATTCAAGCGTCACCTAGCAGAAAACAAAAGATAAGTTGACCTAACGGGTTTGTAGCATGTCATTTGTGTTCGTGAATGACATCCCAACAAGCAACGTCTTTAGTCAATAATTTCAAGATGACGCAGCGCACGAGTTTAATTAAATATGAGACCGCGTCAAACAGAAAGACGCTAACCCCAAACACTTTTTGTCCTAGAATCGAGGAGCAAAACTCACTTAAGTACGCCGTATTTTGCAGGGTTTTACTGGGATAGGAAGCTACGTTACAGATGACCACGGAAAATACGCCAGCGCTGACCACCATCCTCCATAGTAAACCGGAGGCTACCAAAAAATACGCCACGAGATCTAATTGAAAGATATCGCGTCATTCTACAGTAGATACCAAGATATACTCGGCTGGTTCTTGTTATTTCTTGATGATCAAGCTTAAACAGAGCCGACGTTGGCGAACTATGTTAGCAGCATCGCCCAAGCCAAGTCTGGTAAAAACCTAAGTGCCTTAGGTAGACTTTAGTAAAGTTTTAGAAGTACATGCTCACATCAAGGGGGTGTTTAAAGGCTTGCAGACAATTATTTCTGCAAATTTTAAGGATTTTAGAAGTGGTGGGCTGACCCTTATTGGTTAAAAATACATATTCTAGACAGCGCTTCGTTGACGACGGCCGCCACTGAGATAGAGGCGGACTGTAGGAAGAGATGTGTGCGCTTAGCTCGAGCCTACGCGTGTTTGCGAGGCCTAAAGCGGCAACTAGTGGTATCTCCCGGCTAAATGCAAAAGCTTTAAGTGAGTACACCACTTTGCTCTGTTGATTTTTGGTGCCGAGAGTTGGTGATTATTCGGTCCCTTCTCTGTTGATATCTTTGTCGCCATTTTTGAGGTGAATCGCCACTGCACAAGATTTTTGTGGATAGGGATGCGAGATTTAGCTGTAGGATTTAAGCAGTACCGGTGCGGACACTCTATGTAACGTTGCTTCCTATCCCAGTAAAACCCTGCAAAATACGGCGTACTTAAGTGAGTTTTGCTCCTCGATTCTAGGACAAAAAGTGTTTGGGGTTAGCGTCTTTCTGTTTGACGCGGTCTCATATTTAATTAAACTCGTGCGCTGCGTCATCTTGAAATTATTGACTAAAGACGTTGCTTGTTGGGATGTCATTCACGAACACAAATGACATGCTACAAACCCGTTAGGTCAACTTATCTTTTGTTTTCTGCTAGGTGACGCTTGAATTCTCTATAGCTTACTCACGTTCGCACAAGTGGATGGTTGCAATACTTCACCAGATGCATTCACATGTATCGTCCGGTTTGGTCCAAGGTGGGCGATGCCGGGCGTAGCATCTTTCCTAAAGTCACATTGTGTGGAATTAAGTGAAGTGTACTCACAATTACTGTAAGTAGCACCTGTTGTAAGCCAGATTCCCAACACACTAACAAACAGTTTGGAAACACTAGTGTTAGCTATACAGTTAGTGTTTGTGCCTCGATATGGGGTTAGACCTTTTTTGTTATCTTCAGCTTGAAAAGCCCTTTCACTTGCCGGAGGCTGACTTGCGCGCGGCGGCCTTCATCTTTACACCAAACCTTGATCTCTTCAAACTAAGCAGCACTAGATTACTCTTGGTGCGTACATGGATTGTGGAGAACACTACCAGATACTATCACCACAACCTCAGTCGGATCCTGTCAGCGGATCAGAGTGCAAATGCTGCGGTATCGCATCGAAAATAGCCCATGAAGTATGAAGCGATGGGCCCAGCAAGTCTGCAGTTCAATCCACAACCGATAGAACGAAGATGCGGAAAGTGTTACTTTGTCGAAAGAATTCTTACGGCAATTGGATGGATAATGGATAAGCCTCTTGCCACCTGCCGGCTAATGGTCAGGCGGGGATTCTGCGACGCTTCTTGAAGAAAACGTCCACCATAAGGCCTTCGGATTGAGCTTTCGCCGCCTACTGGCCCTTCAACTTGAGGAGGGCTTGCGCGGCCTCGAGTTCCTTCTTCGTGAACTTCGTGACGCTTTCTGCAGCCTTTGGGGCCTTCTTGATGCTGTCCAGCTTCTGGGTGAGATCACTGAGGCTCGCCCACTTTCCACGCTCCTCATCAACGAGCGGGAAGTCGTCATCTTCAGGGTCCGAGGCGCGGAGGAATCTCTTCCGGGGGTCTGCGCTGAGCACAGCATCGTTCGCGAAGTCGGGTGTAGCCTTCGACAAGAGCGCGGACTCGTCGGCATTCGCGAACGCTGCGACGATACTGCTGTGAGCGAAGACCGCAACTGCAAGTGCGACGTAGAATACACTGCGCATAGCTGTAGCTGACGGGAGGGAGTGTGGTCTTGTGGTCTTGAGGTTTCGAGCGCAAAAGGCAAAGTGACAGTCATTGTCATTGTTACAGCAGGCTAACCGTCACGGTTACCGTGGGGAGTACCCACCGTTGGTCAGCTGTAAACCGTAAGCCATGGGTACTGTGTGTGTGAGGACCGCTGGGCTGGACTCATCTTCCTGGAGGCTCAATTCATGAACATGTAAAGTACAAGAGCATGAAGCCACCCTTGCTTGTTATCAGCAACTCGTCCTGCATAGCAATGCAATCCGAGTCCGAATAGACGGTATACATGTAGTCTGAATCCGATCCGAGTACAGTATTTAAAGAATTTCTTTCGGATTACCACCCGTGGTAGGACTACACGTACGGTACAATCGCTTTTTCGAGATGTGCAGTGGAAAATACTGTACTGTACACTCCTGCGAGCATAATAAAGCTGCACGCATCGGTTTCAAGCCGAGCGGCTTTCGCCCAGGGACTCTGCCGGTTCGGTGTCTGTGTGATGTCAGGACCGTGCTCTGTGTGTGCGCGCGCACGTTTGGTTAAGAAGTGCCGTGGTTGAGCTGCTAGTGCATGGAATGCCAGAAGTGCCACGAAGTGGTGAGAGTGCCAGACAATTGGGTCCCGGAATACATGTACGCAGTGCCCAACTATAATGTCATTTTGCGCTTCGATTTCCGCAACTAGCTGGTATTAATACTGTATCTGTAAATTGTGCAAATCTCTGTACGTATAGTACTAGTTTTTTGTAGTCAAAGTATGACGTGAAACTCGACGCACTTTTGTATACATGTACATGTGGATCGCCGGAAAGTCGGAATCAAGATAAGTTGTCTGAGACAACCTTTTCTTCTTTTGACGTAGGAACCTGGGTACCGTATACAGTGGGCGTGGCGCAGTAGAACTACAGTACTGAATTCCTCAACTACTCGGATTGTATTAAACGTTGAACACAGCGCTACCACGCAAATGCATCCTTATCGCCGCATACTATAAGACTACTTTAGACGGCATGCCTTGCACTGTTTTACCATTGCTCTTAAATATCATCACTGATACTGACCGATAGA
Source organism: Phytophthora melonis (assembly GCA_024211575.1). Lineage (NCBI taxonomy): Eukaryota > Oomycota > Peronosporomycetes > Peronosporales > Peronosporaceae > Phytophthora > Phytophthora melonis. The sequence continues at coordinate 1,133,277 of JAMXKT010000068.1, forward strand.
GTTCTCCGGCGGACACCGCTCGTATCGGCTTCTGTTTAGGTATGATACTTTCTATTACACTCTCAGGACTGTACAGTACCTCCAGTATTACTGTATCACGCGAGTGTATATTTGCCATCAGTTTTTTCTTCGACGCACCGTACATCAGGCGGTGCTAGAAGTTGGCACAACTGCATGTATACCACGATCGCGTGCCGCGATATTACAAAGGATCGCTCGCTAGTTTGAGCATAATCACCACACTCAATACAGGCACTTGTCTCAGACAACTCTTCCTTCAACTGAGAGCGTAGGCGTCTGTGGAAGAGCTGAGATCTGGGTATGATACAGTAAAAGTGCAGAATCCCAACGGCGTATATTGCATGGTACTTCGAAGTACTACTACGATATGCATCCTCATCGTCGCATATACTGTAAGACTCTGTAGATTGAGTGCGCACCGTTGCTTCCATGATATCACTGACGCCGACCGAAAGAGTTCCCGGGCGAACGCCGCTCGAATTGGTATCAATGCGTGCAGCTTCTGTTACTGGCTATCGCGTTCTCAGGGCTATACAATACTGCACTTACCGTACATGTACAATTCGAAAACGCGATCCCGAAAGAAATTCCCAAAGCCAACTGATCGGATTTGGATTAGGACCTGTCATGTAGCTAGTTTGCATCGTCATACAATGTAGCTCGCTACATGTATTCAGACACCGACTGTATTGATACTTGCAAGCAACGAGCAGCGTGGCCTTATGCTCTCGTTCTTTACACGTACACGAGCTGAACTTCCAGTGCGATTCACACTGTGTCCATTGGTCATCAAGGGGCTTACGACTTGCTACACGGCTTACGGCTGACCAACCATGGGGACTCCCACAGTTGGCCAGCCCGGATCTATCGGTCAAGGGACTTAAGACTTGCTTACGACTTGCTATCCATACACGGCTCCCGGCTGGCCAACGATAGGATCTTCACAACCATCGCCTCTACGACAACGGTTCCTCAGTTTTCAACCGAGGTAGGCCTCCTCCCTTGATCGGCGGGCCTCACCTGAGCCCTCCACCACCAAGGAGACATCGGAAGCGCGTGTGATTGTCGGCGTCTGCGACGTCCTTGTTGGAATTCATCTTGTTGGTCGCTCTATTGGGGTGCTGTCAAATCAACCGCTCTTCAAGGCTGTCTGAGGCCGAGTCACTATTTGAGGCGACTAACCTGTAAATGCAATGATGGTAGGTTGAAAATCCTTTATGGACACTGAAAAGAGCCCTCAAGGGGTTCCAATCCACCAATGGTAGAGAATACTCTTGCAAAATCTAGTGCGTCAGTCAGCTTCTTTAGATAAATCATAATCCTCAAATATTGATGATACAGTAGAACATTTCTGTAGAACCTGAGTGCGTACTCAAGATATCGCCACGATCTCAATCGGATTCTGTATGCCAGTCGGAGTGCTGCAGTATCGAATTGAGAATAGTCCCGGCAATTCATTGCACAATCGAGGAAACTGAAAAGATGCGGAAAATCGGACGGGGGAGTCTCGATAACAACCTTGCCATCCGAAATGAAATGATTGACTATTGGAGCGCGTTGCCTGGCTTCGGGGTTCACAGGTGGGGACGGATTTCTGCTGTTCTCTCGACGCCACGGGCGCTTCTTGAAGACAACGTCCTCCATAAAGTCACGGCATGTGATCTGCTCGGCGGCGGGGACTTTTGGATTGAGGCAAGCTTCAGGCTTCGCCCGCAAGAAGTAGGGCATGGACATTCGGCGTTCAGCTTCCGCTTCCACACAGATGGGTGGTACACGATGCAGCGGAGCCTAGATGACCCCATGAGTCAGAAGGCCAAGCGTCTCACCGGCGAATACAGAGAACTGCAGCGGTGTGGCGCTTTCCTCCACATCGGCCCACACCATCCGCTCCAAGTTCCGCATCTGCAAGCCACGAACCGTGGCTAAGGGAGACACCGTCACCAGTCCAAGAATCATGTCGGATGTGGTCTCATTACACCCCCCCCCCCCCTCCCTCCTCCTCCTCCGTAGCTACTGCTTTGGACGCCCGTGGTGCCAAGAGATAACAACAATATCACCGTGACTACTTGGTCGTCTCCATCACTTCACTTCCGGTTGTATGGTGGTTAAACGCAGACGCCACCATTCGGCTATATCCGCTAGGTAAGCTTCCGCCCGCTTTGCAGCAACAGTAGCCTCTTTGCCTCGACGTCGCCATCGTAGCATTCTAACAGACTGCAGGACTTCTACGTCACTCGACGGCAACGCGATCTGACCCATGGCTTTGGCGACTTCTTTCAGCTGCAGCTCAAGTCCACCACTGTCGTCTTCTTTTGGTGCCGTTTTAAGGTATTCTCGAGCTCGCCTTGTGGCTGGTGTGTATGCCTTCTCTAATTTATTCAGTACAGTCGAATCCAACACCAAAACACCACGCAGTTCTTGCGAGCTCCAATCCTCTTGAGTCATCTGCATCCACTCCGACGCAGCTCGAGAACCGATAAAAGCAGTCATAGAGAGTATTCTACCACACGAAGCGGCCCGAACAGCAGTTTGGTGCTTATGGAACTGGTGCGCAATAGACCGCCTTACAGCTCTCTGCTCTTCCAAAATGTCAGCACGACATTGGTACTGACGTGGCAAAACTGGGGACACAGCTACTTCGTTCTTGAGTCCAATAGTACTATCTGGTTCTTCTTCAGCCACAGTATAATCGCCCTCAACTGATTTAACGCTGGGCTTATCAGCTTCAATACCTTCCGGCACCTGCATTGCCGAGGTAGATTGCTCTAAGCACAGCGAGAGTGTGCCATTCTTCCTTCGAAACACCAGGAACTGGGCGGCGAGAGCTGCGACTCTTCTCCAGTCTTGAATTGTCAAAACGCCCGACCGACGCCTCCATGCAGCTTCCGCTTGCAACGACGACGTGAGCAGCAGAGGATCCGAACTCTCCACATGCCGACTGCGTTGTAGAAGGAGAAGTTGAAGACTATGAAAGTTACAGTCGACGAAATATCTGCGGTGGGTCTGCAGCTCGCGACAAGAGAAAAGGAGCCGGCGTGGTTTATCCACGTCGTCAACCTCCACCTGGATCCCTTGCATCGTGAACGCGTCCTTATTCTCACGCCCAGTAGTAGTAGCGGGGATCTGGATAGCGCGCCCATCCTTGTCGTAGATGTCTAGGACGTTGTGCAGTATCTGCGGGTTACACAGCGAAACTTTCCACTTCGTCCATCCGTCACTGTTCTCAGTATCCTCGTGTAAAGCGAAAAGGTGCTTCAAAGTCTTGCTGACACTTCCATCACGCCCAAATTCACAGCTATCTCGCACACCAAGCGATAGCTCCAGCTGACGGAACCCAATTGAGGTCGTGACGATAGTTCGCGTATCTTTTTCTACCTCGTCAACGCTTTCCACCAGAGACTCAACGCTCAGTCCTTCCGCCGCCCTGCTCCGCTTCACAGCTCGAGCAATTCGTAGTCGCTCAATTGCAAACTGCTTCCAAGGTAAATACTTGGCTGAGCGCACAGCCGCAGGGCGTTTAAGTGGCACATCTTCAAACTCGGCGTCTTCAGAGCTGGTAGCTAACTCTCTGTGAACGGCATCGCTGTCGATCAAGCGCTGGTACCAGTTATCCCCGTTCGGTAAGGGCCAAAACAGTACTGGACCACAAACGAACGCTTCACCCATAAGTGCCGCAGCGCGGGCGTTCATTTGAGATAACTGGGTTTTAGAGTACGAGTCACGTGAAGCAGCCTGGTACACGACCACCCCATAAGGCACTCTTATGCAGGTTAACACACCGTTGGCGTTTGACGAGCGCCGCCCGACGCGAGAACCAGGAAGCTGCTTCTGCTGCCTCCATTGCTGTTGGAAAAATGTCCGCAAATGGTTGACCATTTCTTGTGCGTGTGCCACAAACGGGAGCTCGGCTGAAGGCGTCCAGGCGGGCAAGTCGGATAAAAAGACCTCTTGGATCGGCTCATTGCTGTTGCTGGGAATCAACAAACCAGTATTTACGGCACTGGTAGTCGCCAATTTGGCTGGGCTAGCTGATACGTCCGCTGCGTCCACCTCGATAAGGTTTGAATCTGGCTCAGTCTTCGGGGCTTCGTTCTTGACCTCTTCCGCATTAGTTGAGGAGGCTAAGCGGCGTGCCAGGAGGTTGTTGAACCATAATAACCGTCCCTTGTGTCTCCGTAGGTCTTCTAATCGATCGTCACTCCGGTTGATCGTCTCGAACGTCAACTCGAGCTTGGTCAGTGTAGCCTTAAGGTCGCGCTCAACTCGCTCCAGACAGGCTTGGAGAATGATGGATCCGATAGCAATAGGACAACACGAGTCAAATGGTACTGTCAGCTCGATGAATCCCAACAAGTCGGTATTTGGGTTAGGCAGCCACAAGTTCAAAAGCTCCAAGAAAACGCGAATTCTGTCTTCCTTGAGCATGTAAGCAGCAGCCAAAGCTTGAGGCATGCCGACGTCAGTCGTTCTCACCTCCACACTCTTCAAAACCACCCGTAATTCGGAGTGAATTCGTCGCCATTGATCTAATCTGTTCCTTGCCGCTGCATAAAGCTCAGCAAGCTGCTGAGTCTTCAACGTGATATCCTTCGTAGCAGATTCAATCAAAGCAAGAGCATCGATGCAGAGGGCATCACGGTCCTCCTGCTCCATCCCGGACCAGTTCTCTCTCTTGCGACGCTCCTTCGCCTCAGCTTCTAGTTCCCCACGCAGTCGCGCAAATAACGTATGGGATTTCACGAAGAAGTCCATCTTCATGTACGGAAGCTGCTTCTTCCACGACGAAGACGACGCTCCAGCCACAGCTGCTATCCAGTCCATCGTGCCTACATATTCTTTCTCCAGTTCAAAAGGGAGTTGGCGGTGCGCCACCAGCGTGAGCTGATCGAACTGCAGACTTGCAAACGCAGCAGCGTCGATTGAAGACGCGCGGCGCGTAATTTCCGTATCGGACACAGCACGCAGCGGATTCCGCGGACTTGTAGCGATCCACCGATTCAAAATCCGAAAGCTTTCTCGCAAGTGGAGTCCGTAAACTAACGGTGAAGTTCCGGACGTAACCAGCTCTGGGTGCTCAAGCATGTTTTGGAAGCGCAATCGACTGCAAATCCAACCGTAGAGCAGCTTTCTGTTCCGACGCAGCAGTAGCGACGAGGCTGAAGTCGCTAAAGATCCTCCAACATCCGTCTTATCAGGGAAAACACTCGTTTTGAGGATTCGGTGAAGAGCTTCACGCTCGAGCAGGAGTTTGTAGGTCAAGTCGTTACGCACGTCATAGCCAGAAACTTGGAAATCGCCTCCACTGTCTTCGATAATGCTCACAAGCAGCTGTCGATTCTGGATACGAAGTACAGATTGGTAGCGCTTACAGCGTTTCGGAGCAGGAATCTCATGATCTATCCGTGCTTGTTCACTCCCGTCTTCGCGTATACAAAACCTCACATGCTTCAAAAGATGCACCAAAAGCGTCGGCGCGTACGAATTGGACTTGACGCAACTTATCCAGAGGCGAAGCATCAACGGTTTGCTGCTTAGAAGGTCAAACACGACGCGCAACGGCACTTCCAGTCGATAAAATCCACCGCTCGCTGTGTGATAAATAGCGAAGGTCAGATCCCCCCAGTTCTCGTACACTACGACAACGCACAGCTTCCCATCAACCGACACTGCTTGACGCAGCACCTCGTCTCCCTGTCCGGATTTTCGACCGGCTTGAAGGTCCCGCATCACCTTGCTGGATAAAAATTGAGGAGTTAAACGACGCAAAGTGTGGTAGAATTGCAGCTTTTGAAGCGTAAATTCGCCGGTAAAGCGGTCCAGCATCGCTAAGGAAAGGAGAATATCCGCAATAGATTTCCACGCGTCTCTCTTGGATTCCGTGGCGTCTTGCCAGATTTTTCTACCTTGTGCTCCAGTTAGAAGCTGCACGAGCTCCCATTCCAGGAAGATATTGTGCATCGAGCAGTCCACCGGGTCGTACGCAGTCACCCACAGGTCTCGGTTTGTGCGGGCGCTCTTGCCAGTGCGAGCGAGAAGAGGCCAGACACTTACGGTCACAGTCATCCGTCGAGTTCGCTTGTTCTTCTTGGCCAGATTAGACAGAACTAACGTTCGTCTTCGCAAATAATTCAGCCGTCGTCTTAGTCCAGGCATATCAAGACGAAAGGGAACCATATCATGCCATAGGGGGCTTTGAACGACAAGGTTACGTCGCGTTGGAGCCAGATACCCATCACGTAGCACCAAGAAGCGATCGCACAATTGCTCCATGGAGTTCTCCATCTTCGTCCTCGCTGTAGTTTCCTGCAAAACCGCCTCCTCCATTGCCTGATTTTCTCGTTCAACTAGCGGCATCCAGTATCGAGTGTACTCTTCCTGCGCTTGAGTAGCTCCTGCTCGAGCGTACTGCTCATTGTATGTAGCTTGGAAGTACGCTACTCGTAAGCGCTCGACCTCCTGGTGCGTCTCCTCCAGACGCTTCACCAACTGCCGCTTCTCCACGATGAACCTCCAGTCGTTGGCGTTCTCCAGCGGGTCCCACGCCTGCGCCTCCGAAAACGGTCGAGAGGTAAAGTCGAGAGCCTTCTTCGCATTAATCACGGATACTCCATGCGCACGTTTAGTACTCTCCAGTAGCGCCAAGCTCTTATCCAGCGCTACCAGTAGAGATTTTCGCGTCTGCGTCGCCCCACTGCTCATCCGCCTCCAATTTTCCAGCGTAGCTGCGGCCTTATCTGCCTTCTGACGGCAATACTTTGTGTAGTTTGATGTCATCGCTGCTGTATGGTTTGCCGTCTCCCATTCCTCGACCAGCGGGCGATAATCGGAACTTGACGACTGTAGATAGAGCTGCTCGAGCTGCGGGGAGTCAAGTCGTAGCCGATAGATGACGTTATGGGAAGGACTGTACGCACGGATCAGCCAGCTCTCGCTCGCTCTATCGTCTTCTTGAGAGCTTCCGCCACATACCGAGCACGTACAAACCCGTTGAAGAACCGAAAACTTGCTCCCACCCGATTGATACTGCACTTTGACGTGATGTCGGCGTGCACAACTTGTACAACAATCAGAAGGAATTACAGCTCGCTTGGCCCATGTCGTTGTATGGAAATCTCTGTGGTAGAGCTGGTAGTGACGGAGGGAATGGAAGGTCACGATCACCTGCTCTCCGTCCATCATAACGGAACGCGTGTAGATCGGCGTACAGATGGCTTTGTAAGCTTTACGAACCGCCACGGCACGAACTTGAGACTCATAAAAGGATCTGGCCACGGACGCGACCTGCTTGGCGTAAAGCGCTCGCAGTTTATAAGCAATGCGAAGCGCTTTCCGGGTTGTTCGAGCCTTTTCTCGCCCTAAAATGCCGCGAAACCATCGCTGCACGACCACCGACTTAGTGCACCACGAGTCGTATCGTTGCAGTCGCTTAGTAGCAATATTCACCTCGAGTTGCACGACGTCACCTCGGACCTGCTGTCCAGCCTCGACCAGCTCCGTAAAGTTGGTCCGTGACGGAACAAGATACAGCGGCACCTTGTTCAGCTGACGCAGAGCTGCGAGCACTTGTTGCCGTCGCTGCACCATCTCCTTCCCCGCCTTCTCCAGCTTCTGCTCGAACAAAAAGTGCAGCTGGTTTGCTCCTCGAACCACTAAGCTCGCCCACTCGCCTGCATCAGGACAGCACCATGTATTATCCTGTCGCAAAGCCATTGGCGGTCGTTCTTGCTGGATCTTGAGTGCTGCACAATGGTCCCAATACAGCGCTTCTACTAGGCGATACTGCGGAGAGGAGTCCTCGCGGATTTTCTGCTTGGTAGATGGCATTTGAGCTTCATTTTGGGGTTTCGACAACACCTCAGGGCGATAAATCTGCAGCTCCTGTAGAAAAATCTGCTGAGCTTTGAAGATCCGCTCGCGATCCAGTGCTTCGTCGTCGATATCATTCACTCCAGGACTGTCAAGACTCTCACCCAAACGCGGAGCTGTAGGCGTTGGAAACGTCGTGAATACAGCGAGGTCAGGGTCTTGTATAGGAGTTCTGGGAAGAAGAAATAAATTACCCCGCAGAGGGAAAGCTTCGTCGTCAGCGCCACGATCACTGTTCAGAGCTGCCTTCAGTGGCAGCACCTCGTCCAGAAAGTCCAAGTCATTCGCCATTTTCATGATATAGTTGACTCCCGTGCCATAAAAGAATGGCGGCACCCATTCATCCGCCGAAGTCGACGATATCGAGGCCAGTTGCTTGGTTTTGCACTCGATACAGAAGCTCGGGCCGTCCTTTTCACTCTCCACAGCAAAGTGTTTGCCACAAGAGCGAAATACGTTCCGCCGACGAGGAAGATGCTCGACTGTGGTGTTCAGCCGACGTGCTTCGGAGGCTGCGTGCTCGTCATACGCCCGCTCAGCTTCTTCTTGGGTTTCAAAGTACCCCAAGTACACAATGTGCTGCTCTTTCCTGCCCGTGACATCTTCACTTCGACGGAAGCGCTTCACTTTGGACACGAAAGCCTTGGAGCCTTTGTAGAGCTGCTTCCCAGTGTCCAAAGTTATCGATGACGACCATCCAAGCAGAGGCGCCTCCGTTTCAGGTTGTTGGGAAACTTTCTCGCTACTGGCTGTGGATGATTTAGACCCTTTCTTCCGCTCCACTGGCTCATCATAACGCACAAAGCCAACTTTCTTCGCGTGTCCCCGCCAACGGTCAATGGCTTCCAGCACTTTGACAGTCAAAAAGCGAACGCGATTCAGCTCAGCGAACAATTTCAGCTTGGACCTCTCGGTCTCTGCTCGCAAGTTCTGCTGGAATCTCACCATACATTTGCGGCTCAAGTGGTGCACGCGCTCCAGTTGCGCCTCGCGTTCAATGATGACGTTCAGCACGTTTTTCTCCAGCCACGACTCCTTCGTCTGCGCCCACACCGTCATGGCTCTCTTCTCCTCGAACGATATATAGTAATGCCGCTTCAAGCAACCCAGCCCAACGCCCTTCATCGGAGGCTCACTCAGTCTAGAGACCCCTTTCTCCACTCGAAGCCTCGAACATTGAGCAAACAGTACCCATTCTCGACACAACGGAGCGCTGATTTCAGGACGAGACTCCACTAAATCACTGGTGTCCTCCACTTGTCGACTCTCTTGGTTCATCACACTATTCCCATCAAGCTTTAGCGCAGCAGATTTATCGCCAATACTGCGACTCGCTAGCATCCTTCTGTTCCGTTCAATAGCCTCGTTCATACTAAGCCAGGAACCAACCCGCTGCATGGATCGGAAGTCCAGCTCATCCTTCTGATTTACAGCTAAGCCACTCGGTAAATCTCCACTTGGTTTCACTTTCACTCTCAATGTTGACGCATCTTCCCCCCCACCGGCGGATTCAGATCGTGCAGTCCCCCCACCGTTTAGAACTCGAGCTAGTGCTGAATCAACTGGTACAGACTTCCGGAAGAGCTCGACCCCGGCAGACGACTTGAACCCCCGGACGTTATCGTGCACCCCACACGCAACATATTTACCGTTGAGATGGCCAGCGCCAGCACCTGCAACAGCCCAAGTGGGAATCCCCGACCTTAGTAAAGTCAACTCTGGAGCGGGGGGTACGCCGTGCACCGAGCAGCCCACCCAGCCAGACGTCGGTGGGCAGTCTTTAGCTAACGCGTCCAGCCACTGGTCTGCAGTCTCGACACGCTGCGCGTTAACTTGAGAGGCAGAGATATAGTAGACAGTATACATGGACAGCTCCTTCTCGCTGTCGATCACGTGGTTCGGGGTTTCCTCTCGAGGTGTAAACGACAATTTGGTCGACGGAGACGCGAGGATCCAGATCCACTCAAAGTCCTTCCTCCTTTTCAATGGCGCCAAAGCCAAAGGAGTAGCGAGCTCCGTTCGCAGAACTGGGCAGGAGCGCAGCTCCTTATAGGGATCTCGCAGCAGCGTCTTCATCTGACGGACGGTATCTCGCTGCAGTTCCGCTTCGTGCTGGGCCTGGTCAGCGCGCTGCTTCATTTCCATCACCTGCTGGTACCTCGAGGTGCGCTCTTCGAACCGCCACCCACTCTCGTTCTGCGTGTACGCGACCATGCCCTTCCGAGCCTCTTCTCCTAACTGCTGAGCGTCTTTTGCAGCGGATGCAGCCGTCAGCTCCTTCGTTGTCACGATGTTTGCGTCACGATCGTAAAGCTCCCGAGTCAGTGTGCGCTGAATTACGTTCTCCACCTCGAGGAATGGGTCTTTCGGCGGTGCGTTCGCCTCTCGGGTACCATCAATTCGTCGTAGTAAGGGAAGTTTTAGTTGATCGATAGAGCATGAAGCCGTTGGTGATAGAGTTGAGGTAGAGTTGGGGCTGGAGTTTACTGCTGGCAGGTGGAAATCTCGTTGAGATGGCGCCGTTAACTCTCGTCTCGCCTCAAGCCGAGCGCGGATCGTCGCCAATTGGCTCTCGAACCCGTCCATCTTGCGCTTGAGAGCGACGACTGACGCCTTCGTGGAGGCCTTGAGGAGACCATTGTGGACTTCGTATCGCTCCTCGGAAGGTGGCCGAGCTATTCGATCCGTCTCGACGTCCATCCGCCCAGCATGCCGCACCTGACGCTACCCAGCGTTGAACCGTCGCGATTGTTGGGTTGGACTATTACCAAGTAAAACGAGTGACGTAAAATAAACCAGTATCGAGCTGAAAATGAGGAAGAAGGAAATGGCAGCAAAGTAGATTGATGTGAAAAGATAGATTCCCTTCTTACAGTGCAAATGACCTTAACTCTGGTCATTGAAACCACTGTGATCATGGCATTTCCCCTTTACTTTTGGGTATTTCGTGCAGCTTGGGTACGAGCATCTCGGTGCGCCTCCATGCGCACAACACAAACCCCGCGACTGAGCGCTCTTAGGGCAACCACTGCGCGCGCATCGCTGTCCACCACCATGCGAGATGCACTTGCCCCGACTTACAGCTTGATTATTGCACCCTGGCTGCGAGTGTCGCTGTCTCCCACCGTGAGCACAACACTTGCCCCAGGCTCGCCGACGCTTCGTGCATCCTGGACGCGTGCAGCAAAGGTTGATAGTCGTGCGCCGTCGCTTCGTTGGGGGGTCATCTTCCTCAGTAGATTCATCGGACTCGGCCACGTCTTCATCCTTCTCCTCCTTTACCTTGTTTTCTTCTTGATCGGTGCTCAGGCGCTGGGTCCCCTCTCCTTGCACCAGCAGATCCCACAGACTCAACTTCTTCCGAATCAACTGCCGCAACCTCCTCGTCACCAATTTCATCTCGGGGCGTTTCCTGCTGCTGCTGTGGTGCTGGAGGCCGCTCATGTGAGGCGGTCTGCCAGTCGCTCCGTGCTGGAGAAAGCCAGAGCAAGTTCAATGCCGAGAAAGAACTCGCCATCATCACGACGTCCCGGCGTGTCGCTCGCTTTCGAGTGGTTCACTTTGCTCTGGGAGACGACGGCGGTAGCAACCAACCGTAGGGTCGAGTTATCGCGATGCGTGAAAGAAGTTCATTAATTGCGGTCGGCGTTGCGGCATCATTTTTCCTTGCTCTGTCGCTGGTACAACACTGACAGATTCGAGCAAGCCTGTGCACGAAACATGCAGCACGATAACCTATATTCGTGTGCGTAAGCCAAACTTGATAATTCATTCACGTAACCATGCTGTTCAGATTTGTTAGCTAATTCTCTTTTTTTCTTCAATTACGGAGGTGGTCTTTTGAACGACAAGCAAAATGCCATTAGTACGACGCAAGTCGTGAGCTCAGCTATCCACCATACCGCGGCCTAATAACAAGACGCAGCCAATTCGCAAGTTCTCCAACCACATGAACAGCAAAACAATGGTTTCACTCCCGTAGTCCTTTGCCACAGGGTCGAATGCGCGGTGCCAGTGATTTCCATCAGATATGAGGGCAGGATCATGCTCATTTGAGCCTTCAGCGTCAGCACCGTCGTCCCCAATTTTACACGTAAATCCGCTCTTCTTCATCTTGAGTGCGGTCCACACTCCGACGACCCACCCTTCACAACCAGGGTGTACCTTTAATTCATCCTCGAATACGTCATTCATTCGCGGTGAGGACTCGTCCGAGACCTCCATCGAGTGCTGGATCTTGTTACAGGCGTTCGACTCCACGATAGTTCGACTATTGACTGGTACCAGCTGCTCATCTTCTGCCGCGGTGTTGGAGGCCGACGCGCCCTCCGCTTTTGCGTATCGTTGTCCTCCACCATACCCACAGCACTTGCCCCCCACCATCGTCCAGTCTTGGTGCACCCTGGATCTTCAAAAGGGCGACCGTCCCCATCAATCGAACACAGATTCAAGGGCGATATGCACTACAACCTCCGCATCAACCTGCGAAGGTTACGCTAATCGCCTTTGTCTTCGGCCGATTCGTCATGGTTCCCATCTTTGTACGCGAGCTCCCAGCAGCTACTGTCCTCCACACTATTCTCCATCTCTCCTATCGCTCGCCCACCCACTCCTGCATCCACTCACGGTAGCACACTCCCTCGTCTTGTATTGCTTCTAAACTGCTTCATCTCCAAAAATCACTTGCGGCCGATGGAGATATTTCCAACTCCTTCCACAAATGTCATCGTCTCTCGCTGAGGCCACGTTCAAGGCTACCGTCGAGTCCTAGAACCTGCTGCTGGTGTCGGCTTCGGCCTTCAACTTTACTTTAGCATTCGCGCGCTTGCTACGTCGCCGACAGGCAGAAGCCGCGTGTTCTTCTTCTTCTTCCTCGGCATGTTCCGCGTTTACTGGTGCGTAGCAGGCCTTGGCTCGCTGTCCTGCATATTCTTCTCCTTCGTAGGACTGATAGCTGTAGTGCTTGCCCTCAGAAAGTATCGGCACCCGAGCCGAGGAGGCGTCCTCTGCTCTGAAACAATGGTCAATCCAGCAGATCCAGCGAGCTCAGTGTCTTTTGCTCGGCCGTGCGCCGCAGGCGAACTTCGCCGATGTCCTCCATGCTCAACGCATTTCCCTCCAGACTGTGGAAGCTTGGCGCATCCTGGATGCAGGCAACGCTGCCCTCCCCATGCGCCGAGCACTTGCCCCCAGATCTACTATACTTCGCACACCCCGGGTACGCACATGGCTTTCCTCCGCCGTGGGCACGACACCTGCCCCGATATTGACTGTACTTCGTGCATCCTGGGTGCACGCATCTTGGTCCTCCTCCATGTGCACAACACTTGCCTCCAGACACCCTGCACTTTGTGCACCCCGGAACCGAGCATCGCTTTCCCCCGCCATGCGCTCGACATTTGCGTCCGATTTGCCGGTATTTCGTACATCCAGGGTGGATGCAAACGAGCGATCCTGTAGCAGTGCGTCGTCGCTTCGCCTGGTGATCGGTCTCCATCGTAGACGCATCGGACGCGCAAGGGCCTCTCTTCACTGCGACTTGGGCGTCTTCTGCTTCTTCCTCCTTCTTTTCTTTTGCTTCAGCGACTCGACGTGTACCTTGACCTTCTTCTTCTTCTTGCAGTAGCACCGTATCGCGCGGGGTTTCCTCCTTGCGTGGCGTTGGAGGCTGACCACTACGTGTAGTGAGCCGCCCGCCAACCAGTCCAGCCAGCCACGAGAAGAAGCCCATGCCGTGCTCAAATTGATGGTGCTTGCTGGAATCGAGTTGTGAGCAGGCTTTGGTCGTTCTGCTCTGGGAGGCGACGGCGACGAGACCCTAACTGTCGCGATGCATGCTCCTGCCACTCACCACTTCAATTGTGGATAAGGCGGTGCGAACGAACAGGACTTGACTGGAAAATGGCAGCAAGAACGAGAAAATGCGTCCCAATAGCTTAGCGCGGTATTATAGCTTCTTCCGGTGCGATCATGCATGCACTCAAGTGGGGAGTTCGAAGCATTTCGGTCCTCCACATACGGGTACTGTCAACGTTTACCGGTAACATCATACGTCTGCTGTCATTTCCGGTTTTCGTCTTGACTGGACGTCTCGGTGGGTGACAGCGCCAAGTGGCCCCACATGTGGAGTGAGTGCTAACAAGTTCATGCATGGGTAAGTAGCGTAGCAACTCTTCTCCCCCCCCCCCCCCCTTCCTGGACGGAGGAGAGCCCTTCGCTCTCCACCTGAAGTGCCGCCGCCTCTCGAGCCCCACTTGAGGCGATCGCCGCCTCGTCTTGAGGCGTCGTGCGCACGTTACGCCCGTCCGACAACAAAGGTCAATAACCACCTCGGGTCCGTCCGAGTCTGCAGCTCCGCAGCCCCGAGCTCGCGGATGTATGAGGACCGAACATCTACTGCAATTACATTTGCATGCACTATAGCTCTAGTTCATACATGTATGGAGAGCACGCGCGCCGGCAACCACCGCCACCGAGCACTCTTGGCTTCATTTGCCATATCAGTCGAATTCCGCCTGAGTTATGCGCCCTCTCCCATACAAAAGTCAAATGTTTCGGCTTTCCCCATACATCAGCTTCCAGCATAACGTCAAACGCTGTTCCGACCAGACCTGGACTCGCCCCACACCTCCACTCGCCGCACACTACAGAGCCCAGCGATGCCCTCGAGCGATGCGCCCGCCGCGCCGCCCCAGCGAGGACGAGCACCTGTCCAACCAGCCAGCAACGCCGCCGCCGCTAGCCGGCAGGAAGAAGCTCTCGCCCCGCGAGGAGCCCGAGCACGAGATGGAGATGCCTGGCACACCGCCCATGGACGCGCAGAGCCGCCGCGTGTGGGGCGAGACGCCGACTGTGACGTCGCCGCCCACGAACCCGCGCGTGGCTGAGGCGCGCCGCCTCCAGGAGCTGGAGAAGCTGCAGAACGCGGAGAGTCGCGCGTTGCGCCATCGCGCCGCGCTCGTGGCCCAGCGGCTCGTGCGCTGCTTCCTGGCGCGCCGCCGCCTGGCCACGCGCCTCAGCGCCGTGGGGCGCCCCGTGGAGATGCAGATCAAGACCGTGCAGGGCCTCGAGATGCTCTGCGACTTCCGCAACGTCGTGTCCGTGTTCTGCAATGTGCGCGTGCTCAAGAAGCCGTTCGGGCCCTTCATGTTCCACTTCTCCACGGACAAGAGCTCCAACGTGAACCTCCCGACGTGGAAAGACAAGTTCTTCGTGCCCATGCTCTCCAGCAAGTGCGACATCGTCACGACGCTCATCGGCGTCACCAACACGGGTCGGCTGAGGTTCCTGGGCCAGGCCATCGCCCCCATGGAGACCGGATGGGAGAGCAAGAAGACCTTCAGCGCCCCTCTGGCCAAGTGGAAGTTCCCCGTGGAGGAGTCCATCGTCGGCCTGCACCGCTTCGTCAAGGGCTCCGTGGAGCTCGAGATCACGCCCATTTCGTCCCGCATGCCGTGCAAATCCGGCCAGTTCCTCATGGCGCCGCCCATTTCCACGCGGCCGAGACGCTCCTTCTCCTTCTGGTCCAGGCAGGTGTCGAGCAACGGGCTGTTGGCCTCCCCAGCGGCGCCGCTCACGCCCCGGACGCCGGCGAGCGCATCACCATCCAGGAAGACGGTGGTCACGCGCTGGGGAGTGCTCACGGACACGACGTTCCACCTGTTCGACAACACGACGGCCAAGCTGCTCATTAGTCTGGACCTGGCCAAGCTGCAGATGATCAAGTCGAGCGCGCAGCCCAAGAGCGTCCCGAGCCGACTGTTTCCCGTTAAGCTGTACGCCAAGAGCACCATGTACGTGCTCTACGTGTCGAGCTATGCGCAGCAGCAGTCGTGGGAGTACAAGATCAACCTGCACCGCCGAGAACTGCTGATCCCGTAGGGCTTTTGACGGGTGAGTGGAACGGGGGGATGTCCTTGTGAGTGCATGGCATGGAGTGGTGGTTGTGTATTTAAGCGTGAAAAATACGACTCTGTAGCAAGTTTGAAACCTGGTGCCATGCAATGCCTACAGAAGTTGCCGTAGTCCGTACAAGACGCAACTACGGGTGGTTGTCCCATCTCATTTCGCTTGAGGTGTCCGACTTCTCCAGCTTCAGCTCTGGCGCGCCTTGGTAGTCGACGTGCTTGCGCTCCCGGGCGTCAACGCCCAGCCCCAGCATATCGGGGCGACTGTAGTGTCCACAGCTGTCCACCAGCGTGCGCGCAGCGACGAGCAGCTTCTTGTCGAGATCAGCAAACACCACACCTTCTTCCGTCTCCGGGAGCCACTTAGAAAGTCGACGACCGTCAGGCCCGTAGATGGCCGAGCACCCTCCTCCAGGAGTACTGTAGATGGGACCACCGCGGGTCTTCATGATGTCGATGCCGCGTTGCGAGGTGACAGCCGTGGTGTGCATCACAAAGCACCCACCCTCCACAGCGTACTGCTGTCCAGCACAGTGACTGCCCTCGCGACTCATGCCCCAATGACCAGCGTCTCCCTCCACAAACGGGTCCAGCGCTGGCCACGAGCTCACGTGGATCTCCTCGCGCTGCAGGAACGTGTGGTACTTGAGCAGCGGCTGGATGTGCTCCCAGCAGTTGAGACTCTCAACTTGAGACAACTTGAGAGCGCCGACCTTGCCGACTGGCAGATCCACGACGTTCAGCAAAGAGGATCCCGACGCGTCGTTGAAGACCGTGCGCTCGACGTGCGTGGGCTTGAACTTGCGGCGCTTCATGAAGATCTCGCCGGTAGCTCCGGAGATCGTGGCTTGGGAAATGTACAGCGAGTTGTGGTCGTTCTCGGAGAACCCCAGCACGACGTTGATGTTGTGCTTGGCCGCAGCAGCACAGATCGTCTGCATCTCCGGGGAGTCCACCTTGAGCGAGTTCTAGATGTACTTGACGGTGAGCTCCGGGTCCAGTGGTCGGTCCCAGATCCACACGGGGTAGCCCGGGATAAAGCATTCCGAGAAGGACATGAGTTGAGCACCGCCTTCCGCTGCTTTGCCATCAAGGAGCACGTCTCCTTGACACTTGGTTGTAGGTCGAGCCACTCGGGCTCAGCTTGGACTGCGGTGACGCGGACAATCGATTCAGCGGGAGCCATGGTTCGTTGGATGGCGGAGTACGCTGGTCGAAGGAATTAGGGAATGGCAGAGAACGAAGAGGTCCTTGTCAAGAACATGCTGAGGCGCACAAGCCTTCACATTAACACAGATTATTTACTGGACAGTCACTTCAAATTATGCTGGTCCTATCGAAATTAAATCCGTAACCCTGTCGAACAGCCCCAAACTTTGGTTGCAGCCTCGTAAGCATTGAAAACATACTCTGGCGAGTTTTTTTTTTTCACCCCGTTTGCGTTGCTAGATCAGGCAGTATTGCCATTGTCGGCATGCACGCCATCAGTCGGACCAAAACCGTCACTGGTATTGCCCATTTTGGCTACCCATTTTGGTCTTCAAAGAAACCCAAGGGTCGCGGTTACTAACCACAAGATTCAGCATCATGGAGAAGGAGAATGAATGCTGCTCATGCAATGTGAAAGCATGTCCTGTTCCTGATTGCTTCTCGTGTCCTCGCTGCGGCTGCGACCACGACGAACTTTCGGTGGAATATAAAACAGCGCGTAGACGAGGAAGACCCCGTGGGGCGCTGTTTGAAACAAAGCCGCCATCGACACCTGTTAACCGGACCTTGTGTCAACGCCAAGAGCAGAATTGGTTTATGAGTCCTCCTCCTCTTACGCCTACTCCATCGCACCGCCCGATACCCGGATTCAAAAGCATCATGAAGTTTTTTTGTGAAAGTCCAGACAAGATCACGTACGTGGGGAAGAATATTGGCTCTGCTAGGGACCGTTCGTCGCCAGAGTTTTGGGATAAAGTGGATTCAACTCGCAACGAAGCAACAGCGCGCACCGTCATCATGAACCTGTACATGGTGCTTCTTACTTACATTGCAGAATCGGTTTGTGGAGAAGATGGTGCGGAAGCTTCGTTACAGCTGTTTTTCCTTTGGCTGGCTGCTCCAAATCGCGCACGTAACCTTCCTGCTATCAAGCCACTAGAAACCATGAAACCCCAACTAAACCTCCAGCAAACGCGCGCTCCAATTCTGACGGCAACGGTTCGAGGCAGTGTTGAGCGCCGAGTAGTTCGAGCAGTGGCGTGTCAGTCTTTTTCGATAAAAGAACTCCATCTAGCCGCTGAAATTGCAACTGGGTTGAATATCTGCCGAAGAAGTTATTGGAAAGGAAAAAGAGACTATGAGATTTTGGCTTCGGATGGTAAGCTGAAGAAAACAACGTGGAACCGACAGCAGTTTTTACCAGCGGATGCAGATAATGCTATCGCTAGCATTTTGGCAGCAGATAATGTGGCATTCGTATCGTGGGGCACGAAACGAATAAAGCTCGATGGTGAATACAGGGACATTCCAGCTATTTTACGCCGCCGACCCGTTAGTTTGATGTTCGACCGATACAAAAAAGTGCATCCCGGCGGTCTAAGTATCAGCACGTTCTATCGTTTGGCTTCAATTTTGACACACGGTGAAGTGAAAGCTCGTTCAGCTGTGGATTATGTCACGGGGATCCTTATCAATGACTCCTTTTCGTTGCTAATGCGTATTGTCCGTGACTATTTGCCAAGTAAGTTTGATGGTTTACCTCGAAATATGGAAGTGGTGAAGTCTTGGCTCAAATATGGCACCGTTGGTTTTTTTGACGCGGAGATTGCTGTTTGCCCTCGCCATGACATCAAGTTCGGTTTGGCACCTCCTGGATCTGGTGATGTTCAACCACTTTCTGTGTCGTGCGAGCAGTGCCGCGGGTATCACTTACTCATGACTCCTATCAAGCATCAACTGCGGGAAGCTGGTGCAGATGATGTGACGCAGAAGGTTGTGGAAGACTGCCATACCAAGATGGACCTCTTTCTAGGTCATCGTTTGCGCGTACTAAATCAACAACGCGCTTTGGCTGAAGTAGTTGCCGAAATGAAACGGTCTGCCGCAGCAGTCCAACCTACAGAAGCCCTTGTCATAATTGATTTCAAGATGAAAGCTGAGCCGATTTATTTCCGTGAAAAAACTTCCAACCTGAGTCGTAAGAAAACTCAAACTCACAAGAAGTTGGACCTTTGGGTATTGTCGTCTACCCGTGCTACTACGCTGCACATTCGTGCAGAGTCCAACTCGGAGGGGGAAGATAAGTACATGAGTAGGAGCTAGAACCGTTGCATCGCCGAGGTTGCCCTCGGGGGACCAGCTAATGCCAGCCCAACAGGAGACCGGCTTAGGGAGAGGACATTCTTAGGCAGCCGGCAACCCGGGCAGGTCTGTGGGCCTGTCCTCACGCCTTCTGTAAACCCGAATGTAAATACAGGGGTGAGCGTGGACCCTTCCTGCGCGGACACACCCATCGGGTCCGCTCCAGGTCCACCACTCCACGGCCAAGAGGTCATCAATAGTCCCCTCGTGCCCTCATGGTCACTAACCACGCTCCCAGCCACTCTATGACACACTAAGTTCGTCACGACTCGTCCTCTAAACTACTCAGTACTACCTTGCAATCACCTGCACGCCTCGCCGATCCCCTTGACCGCAGTACGAAACGCTCAGAACCTCTTCTGTCGTTGGGTAGTGCCGGCCCCGAGCCGCAGAACACCACGCGTAGTATTAGCCGCTTTATCTGAACCAGTCCTGTCCAAATTGCAACTGAGAGATGCGGAGGCAGCCGCCCCACAGAGCTCTCCTAACGAAGTCCCTCTACCTCTACCTACCGCCTACCTACAGTCTGCGTCGCCTCTCCTGTCGTCGATACTCCTCTCTGTCCTTCGCCCGCCGTGTCTTCTCTCCTCGCGCTCTTCGATCGTGTCAACGTCAACCAGAGGCTCCCAGCTTCAACATCTCCGGTGGCAGCAGCTCCTCCCGCCACGAACTCGCCACTACCCGCTCCCGACCGAGGTGCTGTGCTCCACACCATCGGCCGTGAGGTCAATCGTCACTGGCACGCGGTTGCCCAGTGACGTCGCGTGCTCTTGGTGCTGTAAGAGCACGTGATGTCCACACGCCATCCCCGGCAGAAGATCGTCCCCGATCTTTCCTTGGTCCAGCAGGGCTTCGAACTCACGTGCAGTGAGCCACTCCATCGCCGTCGGCCCACCAGGTATAGTTCGAATCTCAACTTGGTGCTGGATCTCGTAGCGACCTGCACGATTCCGCACTCGTCGTCGTCTACGCTCGATGACTGACCGTTCTGCTGCTTCGTGTAACAGGTGCTGCATTGGTTGCGTCCAGCGCGCACCTCCTCGGCCTCGGAGAGCGCGTGCAGCGCCGCCTCCAGCTTGCCCTGCACTACTGCAGCTGCCTGCTTCCACTGCACTTGTCTGCTGCCCGCGTCTTCGGTTCCTGTCGCGGCACCATGGTCGTTCCGCTTCTCCTTGCGTCCTGAGCTTGTGCTCGCTGCGGCTGTCGCTGCCGCGCCGCCGTGGTCGTCGTCGCTTCCAATCCTTGCAACTCCACCACTGACGGTCGCCGCAGCACCCGAAATCCCATGATCCGCATCTGTACCAGAGGCCTCTGTACTTGCAGCCGTCTGCTGGTCACGACGAGCGCTCCGTCTGCCGCTCGCTCTTGCCGGGCCTCCGTCTCGACCCGTCGTCTCTTTGCTGCTCGCTCCGGCCACCATCACTGCGACCGTCACCCGCTTGTTCGTCAGTCTGGCGCTTGCGTAGCGCCTTCTTGATCTTAGCACCACCACCACGCCCCGCACTGTCTTCTGGGCCTGTGCGTTCGGCCTCTGCCAGCTGATCACGAACTGACACTCGCTGCTCTCGTCCTTGCACCTGCTCACTTGCCTCGCCGGCACGGGCGTCAGCTAATCTCGGCGCCGCTAAACCCGGCACCGCGCCATCAGCCCCACTGACTTCTGACCCGACGTCTCGTTCCTCACTCCGTTCTGATCCTTCACTCCTTGCCGGTGGCGTCTCCTCTCGGACCACCGTCGCCTCAGTTCTCGTCAGCGGCGCTCCTTCGCCGCCAACGTGTCCGGTAACAGCATCCCCTGGGGCTACGTCCTCTCCGTCACCACCCTCCTTCTGACCTGGTTCAACTCCGCCGTCTCCTTCGTCCTCGGCAAGCTCACGTAGTATCTGGTCAGCCACCGTCTCCAGCTGGCCAGGTGGGTAGCGATAAGGCAGCAGGAAACTGCTGTGCACGATCAATGAGTCCTCCGTGTCCTGCCTCGTCACCATCCAGTTGTCGTAGCCTACGTCCTGGTCGATCCTCGCCGGACCAACCCACTGATGTGCTAGCTTAGTGATGCCCTTGCCTCGAGGGGGCTTCAAGATCCACACCCAGTCCCCACTTGGAACTGCACGCGCTGCCTCACGCGCTGATTATAGTACCGTTCTCGCCTCCGCTGGTCGCGCTCCAGCGCCTCCTTCGCCAGAGTCGCCGCCTTCTCCATGTTTCACCAGCTTCTGGTGATACGTTGACCACCTGCCCATCGACGTCACCTCGCTCGACCTCAGCAACTCGTTCGGCGCCCTCAGGCGTCTCCCCATCATTAGTTCGTTGGGTGTAAAGCCGGTAGTTCCGTGCTTTGCTCCGTTGTACGCATAGAGCGCACACGGCAGCCACCGGTCCCAGTCATCTTGCCCCTCACTGACGTACATTGCGACCATGTCCTTCCACACTTTGTGGAATCGCTCCACAAGCCCCAGCAGCATGGGCCTGTAGGGCACTGGCGTCGCCTGCTTCGCTTGCAGCAGACGCACCAGCTGCTTCACCACTGCTCCGTTCAACTCTGGAGCTCCGTCCATGACCAACTCGCGCATGGGTCCGTGGACGAGCACCAGCCGCTCTGCCACGAACTTTGCAATGTATTCTGCCGTGTGTGACGGAGTCGCCACGGCGACTGCGTATCTGCTCGCGTAGTCAACCGCAGCAATGACGTAGCGATTCCCGTCCGGAGTGAGCGGTAAGGGGCCCGCCACATCAAGCGCCCACCGATCACTCACAGCGCCGATCCCTTGACTTCGCAGTGGCGGAATCACCGCCTTCGGCTGTGTCTTACGAGTGCCACAGTCCCTGCAGCTGTGCACCCACTGTTTCACCTGGCCACGCATGTCCGGCCACCAGTAGCACCGAGCCACACGCTCCAGCGTCTGGGGCGTCCTCAGGTGTCCCGCGTAGATAGAATCGTGCGCCTCACGAAGCGCCTTCGCGCGCAGCGCGACCGGCAGCACCAGCTTGCGCGTGCCGTCGTTGCCGCGCAGGTACACCAGGTCGTCCTTCACGATCACCTTCTGCCCTTTGTAGTTGCCCTTCTCCTTGAGCCGCTTCACCAGCTTGTCCTCCTGCTGGTGCCGCTTTACCTCGCCATCCGTCAGCTGGCCACTCGCTGTCGTAGACCGCGTGACTTCTGCTTCGTTCTCGGCTGCTGCCGCTGACTCTGTCTGCTCGCCAGCTGCATTGCCGCCTGCTCCCTCCGTCGTCAACGCCAGCACCTCCCTCGTGGTGCTGCTGTCTTGCTGTGGTCCTACCGCACCCACAGCACGAAGCGGCGCCCGCGACAACGCATCTGCCACTACGGTGGTGGAGCCCGCGCGGTACGTAATGCTGAAGTCGTATTCCTGTAGCTGCAGTGCCCATCTATGCAGTCTGCCTGACAAGTCTTTTGTCTTCATCAACCAGGTCAGAGCTGAGTGATCCGTCACCAGCTCGAACCGTCGTCCGTACAAGTAGGGTCTGAAGAGACGCACGGCCCACACCACGGCCGCACATTCCAAGTCCGTGATCCCGTAACGCGCCACCGTCGGCGAGTTGACCTTGGACGCGAACGCGACGGGCTGATCTCCGTTGCCGTGGTCCTGCATCAGCGCCGCGCCCAAGCCCACCACCGAGGCGTCCGTCACAAGCTTGAACGGCTTCGTGAAATCAGGGTAGATGAGGATGGGCCTTCTAGTCAGCTCCTCCTTCAATAGATCAAACGCTTTCTGTTGCTCCAACCCCCATTGCCACTCAACACTCTTCCTTAGAAGCCTTGTCATCGGCGCCGCCTTGGTTCCAAAGTTCGGCACGAAACGCCTGTAGTAACCCGCTAAGTGCACGAACCGACGAACCTCCACAGCGTCCTTGGGCACCGGAAACTGCTTCACGCTCTCCACCAACGACGCCAGGGGACGGATGCCGTCCGCATCCAACTCGTGCCCCAGATACTCCAACTTCTTCATGCCCAAGCTGCACTTCTTAGGTTTTAGAGAGAGACCTGCCTTTGCCAGCCGCTCCAGCACCACAGCCAGCTCCACCACGTGTCGTGCCACCGTGCCCGTCGAGAACACGATCACGTCGTCAAGATACACCAGACAGCTCTTCCAAGCGAGGCCCCGGAGCACCGCATCCATCATGCGCTGGAACGTGCCCGGGGCGTTCGCCAAGCCAAACGGCATCCTCACGAACCTAAAGAGGCCCTGCCGCGTGACGAACCCCGTTTTATCCATGTCCTCCTTCGCTACGGGCACCTGCCAGTAGCCCGCATGCATGTCCAAACTCGTGAACCTCCTCGCCCCAAGCATCGACTCGAGCGCTTCGGCGATGCGAGGGAGCGGGTAGATGTCCTTCTTGGTAATAGCGTTGAGCATACGGTAGTCCACGCAGAATCGGACAGTGCCGTCTTTCTTCCGCACGAGGACGACCGGGAAGCCCCACGCTCCCGTGCCTTCCTCGATGACGCCGTCATGCAACATGTTCTTCACTTCACCGTCGATCATCTCATGCTCCGTCCGCGAATGGCGTCTCGGCCGCACTTTGATGGGCGGCTCCGAGCCCGTGTTGATGTGGTGTACCACGCCCAATGTCGTCGCTGGCGGGCACCCGCCTTCGGCTCCAGCAACGATGGGAAGTTGCGCAGGAGCTTCAGCATCAAGTCCTTGTCCTCACTGTCCATCTCACCGATGGCCAGCTCGTCTTCGTTCGAGAGGGGCGTGGCCGTCGCACCCAGCGTCTCCAGCCAAGCACTCACCCGCTCCCTGTCCAACTCGTTGTCCATCTCGAGGATGTCCATCTCGCCGTCCGCTGGAATCCAGGTGCCGAGCTTTTCCTTGCTGGGCAACTTGGACGTCCGTCCAACCAAGTTCAACACCGGCACAACTGCCTTGCCGTTCCGCACCGTCACTACTGTAGGAGCCACCAGCAAGTGTGACTGCTTCCGCACTCGTGGCATGAACAATCCCACCGTACCGTCCTTCGCCGGAACCGTCACCTCGACGTTGTGCACCGCCTGGGTCCGCATCTTCGACTTGCGCAGGAGGCGCACCTTGGCCGCTCGTGCTCCTCGCTGCTCTCTCGCCCCGACCCTGACGAAAGGTAAGATCTTCTTAACTCCGTCGTCGTACCACTTCATCTCACTGCTAACAAAGTCGATCTTGACGCCGTTGTCGTACATCCAGTCCTCGCCGACCAGGAAGTCCTCCGTGTCGTGGTCCACAATGAGCGCGTCCACGCTCATGGACTGCCCGTACTGGGTTTTGAACCCGAAGCGCCACACGCCCACCACGCGCACGGGCGCACCGCTGAACCCCTCCATGTAGTCAACCGGAGCCGGCGTGGCCAACCTCGTGCCGAGGCTTAACCACGACTTGCCCGCTACACAGTACTGCGCGCCCGTGTTGAGCTTCACCGACCTCCACTGC
Source organism: Phytophthora melonis (assembly GCA_024211575.1). Classification (NCBI taxonomy): domain Eukaryota; phylum Oomycota; class Peronosporomycetes; order Peronosporales; family Peronosporaceae; genus Phytophthora; species Phytophthora melonis. Next base: position 1,157,848 of record JAMXKT010000068.1, read on the forward strand.
CCCTGCACTTCGACCGTCGCCGTCGGCAGCAGATCCAGCGCTGGTGCCTGCACCGCGCGCAACTTGCCCACCTTCAGCTCTTGGCCGTCCTTCGTCACCATGCCTGGCGACTCGTAGCTGCTTCCGCTGCGATACATGTAGGCCTTCGCCGCCTTCCTCCGCTGGTTCGACCTCTGCTTCGTAGTCGTGGCCTCAGGCGAGGCGTACCCGCACGTACTTGCCCCCGCCGCCGTCAACACCTTCGCCGCACCGCTCGTCCGCCTATGCTCATCGTAGCGAAAGAACGAGTTGGCCGGGTAGCCACTTGCCTGGTCCCGAGCCAACTTCTGCCGCCGCTCCTTCGCATGTGCCTTCCTCACGCGCTTTCGAAGCGCCTTCTGGTCCTGGACACCGACAAGGGCTCGCCAGCGCCCCGTACCCACTTGTCATCCGACTGCTCGGTCGTCACGACGCCCGTCTCCGTCGTGTTCGACTTCTCACCGGCGTCGTCGTCCACCGGCACCACTTGGTTCGACGCTTTGGGCACCGTCGTGGCGTTCATGTTCGTCACCAACAGCTCCGCGCTGTTCCTCTGGTTCACCGTAGTGTTCGCTTCCACCGCTGGTGCCGCCTTACTTCTTCGTGCTTCCATCGACCGCCGGACTTCACGGCGCAGTGACTGCTCACGCCGCTTCGCCGCCCTCTTCGCCCAACGTTCTACTTCCTCAGCCACATCGCCCGGGCCTCTGAGCACTGCCTTCGCCTGTAGAACCCTGGCCTGCTTCTCGTCGCGGAGCTGCATCTCAGCAGTCACCGCTTCTTCCATGCCAGAGGACGGCCCACCACTGCCGCCATCCCCAGCACTTGACAACTCCTCCAGAATCTCCTTGGCGGCTGCACTGCCGTGCGTGGCCATCACCACTCGCTGGTCTTCCTCGCTGAGCACCGGTGTAACCACCGGGTCGAAGTCCACGGCCACACTCCCATCCTCGCCGTGCACCATATCCTCGCCCGTGACCATGCTGTTCACGTCCGCGTCCACCGTCGTCGCGGCCGGGTCCGTAGCTTCGCACTCGTCGTTGCCCACCATCACCCCCGTCGTCACCCCCAGGGCGTCGTCTTCTATCTTGCCGTCGCACTCGTCCAGGAAGCGCACACGGCGCTCTTCTTCATGCCGCCGTACCGCGTATGCGTCTTGCACTACCACCGCGCCATCCCCAGTGTGCGATCCGTCGTCGTCCTCACCTCCGTCTTCGCCTTCTGAGTAGGCGGGCTCATTTCGTACCAGCACCGCCGCTCGTCCTCGTCCATTCCGTCCCTCAGAGCTCCCAGCCCCACTGGCGGGCTCTTGATCTTGCCGCACACACCATTCTCCGTCTTGGCGCGTCCGGTGTCGTCCTCGCCGTTTCCTTGCCGAGGCCCAACACTTCCATCTCGTCCCCGTGTCCGTTCAGCGAGCAATAGGGTGGGGTCCCCTACGCCCGCCGTCCGTTTTCCGAAGCGTCAGTGCCTTGGTTGCTCGCACCGCCGTTCTGATCCACCACCGAGCTCTCGTCCTGCATGTCGGCGCGCTTCAACTCGCACTCCGCCGCGTAGTGGCCCATCTGGTGGCAGTAGTAGCACAGCACGTCGTCCTTGGAGCCTGAGGCAGCTGTCCGCCGCTGCGCTCTCGCCTCCTCGTAGCGCTGGTGGTTGCGCAGACGCTCCTCTCGCGTCCTCAACGGCTCCCTCGCGTTGTAGCCACCGCTCTTCTGGCCTTGACTGCCGTAGCCTTCCATCTCCAGCGTCTTACCAGTGCGCCGGGCCGCCTTGTCCGCATGCTGCCCGTGCACTGGTTGCTGCTTCGCCCGCTGTTGACTTTGAAAATTTAAACTCCCAGCAGCGCTGGCTCCCTGGCCACCCGCTCCCGCGGATACCGGTACGAGCTGGTAACCGGTAGGGATAACCGAATCCCATTGGCCGGTCGCCGGCGGAACCGTACTTCCCTTCGAAACGACTAATCGCCCTTCCATATCATATCTGGGAGGGGGACCTGCGGCAAGACTGAAGTCGCCGTAGCCACTCACGACAGACCCCAAGTTGCTTCCGCCGCCAAACTGCACATTGCCCAAGTTCGGGGCACCGTGCCCGTGGACGACGCGCGCCTGTCCTGCGTCGCGATCGCCATGCTGAGCCCCACTCCGTAGCCCTCTCCGTACTCTCCAACCTGATCCAGTGCCGCGTTCACCGCTGTGTTCAGCGTCGCTGGCCGGTGTCCGCGTACGAGCGTCGCGCTCCAGGAGTTGTGCATTCCCGACAAGAACGCGTCCACGAGCCACTCCTTGTCGACAGGATTGCTGGACGCAATCCCCTCAGCTTCTGCGCGTACTCCACCAATGGCTCACCCCGCTGCTGACGACGAAGCCGAAGCCTCGCCACCACCTCGGGGTTCGACCTCTTCACCATGTACCGGTCCTTCAGCAGCCGACTCAAGTTCCCGAACGTCTGGTCCTCGCGGCTCACGAACGAGTCCTCCACCGTGTCGAACCACAGCAGAGCCTCCCCTCGAAGCTCGCGACCATCTCAATGAACACTTCGTGCTCGCGCCACTCCGTGCGCAGGATTGCGGCCTGGCGGCGAAGCTCGTTCTTCACCGCCTTCAACCACGCCTTCACCGTGAGTTTGGGCTCATCTAGCCCCTTGAACTTCGGCAACCGTAGCTTCTTCTCTCGCTCTCGGTCGCGGTAGATCACCGTCGGTGCTGGTGGTGCCGCGGGTGCCGCCGTCGGCGCAGGTGCTGGCTGACCCGGAGGAGCCGGCGGAGCCGTTCCTGCCCCTGCCCGTCCTGCAGGGCTGCCTCCAGTCACTGCCGCTGCCAGCCCTGGTGCCTGCGAAGCACCGTGGCCACCGCCACCTTGACCTACGGTCCCCGTGTCGGTGTCTGGGTTCGTCATGCTCACCATGACAACGCCGTCGTCGTCATCTCCGCCGTCACCGTCGTTGTCGCGCCTCGGCGTCCTACCCGACGAGACCCGCACGTTCGCCGACGTCGCCACCAGGTCTCCGTCCGTTCCAGTCATGAGCGTCGCGGCCGGCGTGAGCGCCCGCTTCGCCACCTCACGGGCCGCTTCCACCGCCGCCGCTGCACGTGCTGCCGCCGCTTCGACCTCCGCTTGAGCAGCGCGCCGATCCGCGCGTTCGTCTCTCGAAACACTTGACGCTCTCTGCTGCGCCATCTTCTTCGTCCTTTAGCTTAGTTTGCTGTAGTCTTCTGAAATGCAACCCAAACCCAATTCACTTCCGTCAGTGTCTGTACTATTCTGTAACCTCATACATAACCGTTAGGCCCTCTTCGCCCATGTACGCCATCCCCACTACTGGACGGCCGCACAAACTTCAACCAAGTGCTCCGTCCCCACCGCTGGACGGACACATCAGCCTCCGTTCTGCCCGCTGTAGCTTAGCTCGCGACCTGACTCAGTATACAGGCTCGCCCAGAAAGCCACTGCTATGACCTCCATGTCGTCTACCCGTGCTACTACGCTGCACATTCGTGCAGAGTCCAACTCGGAGGGGGAAGATAAGTACATGAGTAGGAGCTAGAACCGTTGCATCGCCGAGGTTGCCCTCGGGGGACCAGCTAATGCCAGCCCAACAGGAGACCGGCTTAGGGAGAGGACATTCTTAGGCAGCCGGCAACCCGGGCAGGTCTGTGGGCCTGTCCTCACGCCTTCTGTAAACCCGAATGTAAATACAGGGGTGAGCGTGGACCCTTCCTGCGCGGACACACCCATCGGGTCCGCTCCAGGTCCACCACTCCACGGCCAAGAGGTCATCAATAGTCCCCTCGTGCCCTCGTGGTCGCTAACCACGCTCCCAGCCACTCTATGACACACTAAGTTCGTCACGACTCGTCCTCTAAACTACTCAGTACTACCTTGCAATCACCTGCACGCCTCGCCGATTCCCTTGACCGCAGTACGAAACGCTCAGAACCTCTTCTGTCGTTGGGTAGTGCCGGCCCCGAGCCGCAGAACACCACGCGTAGTATTAGCCGCTTTATCTGAACCAGTCCTGTCCAAATTGCAACTGAGAGATGCGGAGGCAGCCGCCCCACAGAGCTCTCCTAACGAAGTCCCTCTACCTCTACCTACCGCCTACCTACAGTCTGCGTCGCCTCTCCTGTCGTCGATACTCCTCTCTGTCCTTCGCCCGCCGTGTCTTCTCTCCTCGCGCTCTTCGATCGTGTCAACGTCAACCAGAGGCTCCCAGCTTCAACATCTCCGGTGGCAGCAGCTCCTCCCGCCACGAACTCGCCACTACCCGCTCCCGACCGAGGTGCTGTGCTCCACACCATCGACCGTGAGGTCAATCGTCACTGGCACGCGGTTGCCCAGTGACGTCGCGTGCTCTTGGTGCTGTAAGAGCACGTGATGTCCACAGTATGGCTTACGCCGCCCTAATGGGGGATGACAGTGGTAAGTCAAGCCGATAATGCGCTTGTTTCAATGCTTGGGGGGGGGGGGGGGGTAAGCTCGCTACTCTATCAACATTCCACGTAAATGTACACCCCAGCGAGGTTTTAGTACGTACGCGAGCATATTCGAGCAACAAAAGTTGCTTCTACGCCGTGGTACCATTAACTATATATATATAACCTTTATGATCCTACACGAAACTCTGGAATATATTTCTCTTGTCGGCACTTCAAAATTTGCGTAGCTTGCTACACTAAAAACCGTTGTGGGATCTGATGACTGCAATACACCGCAAATATGTGCTAAGCCAACAAACTCAGCACGTGTCCTGTCCTCGTTTTGATTTCTCTGGTAACTTGTGAGAGATCTTCATCGAGTCCGAACAAGATTGTTGTAAGCGCCGCCAGTGCGTCTCATTTCCTCACTCGCCACTTTGTCTAGTAGCAGGCACGCTTCGAAGGCCAGTTTTGTGGCACCGTTGCTGAACAATGTGAACGACGTCAGTGAGCTGATAACAGGTATCAACTTGCGCCCCGCTATTTTTAGAATTGGTACATGAGACCCAAATGGCGCACACACAGACCCAATAGCCGCCGCCCTTCGGCCAAGTCGTCGTGTTTCAAGGCATGCGTTGCATGTGGTGAGGCTCGTCTTCACAAGCACAATAGCCTAGCACGTACAGCACTCGCAGGGCTCTTCAATGATGTGTATATATCCGTCTACAACGCGCCAACGGATTTAATAGGTTTGAGCTCAGCATAGCAACCAGCCGGTTTTTGTGACCTTCCATTAAATAACCCGTGTTAAATGTGAAGGCTTCAAATTTTGAAAACCGATACGTTGGTACCGGTACATTACAATACAGTAGCATTGCAGACGGAACGGCGACAAGTGATCGAGTCTTGTTATTAATACCAATGCTTGCAATATATATATATATATTGGTCTATCCGCCGGATAAATATTGCAAGCAAAATGCAAGACTGCAGTGCGGGGGTAGCCCGTTCGCTCGCTTCTATCTGCATCTGCATCGCACTGTCATCAGCCTGCTGCCCCTGCCCCGAAGCTGCCGTTGCTGTTGCGCCATATAAGCTTCTCCGTTGTATACCATATTGAAGATAAGTTAAAGCCAAAGGATCTGTTTTCTAGGTGCTGATTGGATAATACAAAGGGCGACTTAGGGCCATTCATAGGAAAGAAGCCAGGGCGTGCTGGCAGCAATATGATAAGCCGAAGGATGTGAAGGAAGCAGGCTTTCATTGCCGTCACTTCCGAAACTGACGGCAACTACACAACTACTTACAACTGCTTGTACGCAACATTTCAAGTACATTACGTCGATGACGACCGAGAAGAAAAGTGCTGGCGGCCTGGAGGCCTTCAACGGCAAAGGGTTCGCTATGTGGAAGGATAAGCTGTTGACGCACGTCAATCACCTCGATCAGTTGTACAAGCGCAAGCAACTAGAAAAGGCGCTGCCCCCTGTCCACGTTTTGATGGTCGACTTCCTCCATGGAAGCCCGGAGAAGCCGCCATCAGTCCCTGGGGATAGTGACCTCACCGATAAGGAGAAGAACATCATGGCTTGGAACGTGATGGACTGGGAAAGGGGTCGCGGAGACCTGCAAAACCTGCTAAATCAGGTCCTACCCAACTCGTTCCTGTCAACGCTCTCAGACCTAGTGTCGAACCTAGACCCATGCGAGGTAATGAAGGCCCTCGAGAAGGACTATGGGCAGGGCGATGCGGCTGGTCTGCTTGAGTTGACTCGAGCCTGGTCAACGTTGGCTCGGAGCCAGTGTCGCGATCTTCGCACCCTCTTCGCCCAGCTGAAGAAAGCGCGCAATGAAATCAACCGAAAGACGCAAGAGCTTCTGGAAGAGGACATGGTCACTGAATCGAGGCTATGTGTAGAGGTCCTGTCCCAGTTGCCGAATGAGTTTTGGACATCGTCCATCTCCATGAAAAAGGGCGACTTCACTGTCGAGAAGGTGGAAAGCACACTGAGGCGCATTTTCCAAGAAAAGTCAAAGAAGGATATCTGTCAGAACATGGACAGAAGTTCGGCCGTCCCCATCAACAATGTGAGGACCAAACACGGTGAAAAGCGCAAGCATGCGGACGGAAAAGAGGGACGGGTGTGTTTCTACTGTTTCAAAGGTGGGCACTTCAAGGCCGACTGTCCCGTTATGGATCCGGCCAATCAGGACGACGGCAAGTCGGCTGAGTCGCCGTTGCCGCAAAATATGGACGAGGTGGAAGATATGGTACGCAAATTTCACACGGATTATTTACGGTACTTAAAGAGCCTAAAGTTAACGGACAATATGTGGGTTGTGGATACCGGAGCAGGCCGAGCTATAACCTCAGACCGAAGCTGGTTTACGGGAAGCCTGGAGCCTGGTCAGAGCCACGTCTTCACTTACGGTAATGGTACCGTTTCACATAGTGCACTTAAGGGATCAATAAAGCTGAAAGTTTTAAATCCTGAAGGATATTTGAGTGCGCTAAGTCTAACGGATATCTCATATGACCGGAATTGCGACAGTAATGTACTCAGTGCATACTATTTGGCAAAGCAAGGGTACAGGCACTTTCAGTCAAAGTCTGGAGATTTCCTCTTTTTCTTGGGAAAAGATTTCAAGCTACTGTTTGCAGCAGTGGAAATAGGGGAAGTTTATTACTTACCAAATGTAAAGCCAGTCCGGACGAGCATTTTTAGTGTCAAAAGCCGTAAGTTTGGTAATATTTTGAAAGAATGGTACTTGAGGTTAGGCCATGTTGGTAAGGAACGGTTAATCCGAACGATAAGTAACGAGAAAATTGAAGGGCTGACAAAATTACCTTACGCTGAACTGAAAAAGGTTCACTTCTTTTGTGAGACGTGTGCAAAAATGAAAGACAGAAGGATGTCCTATAGGAACATGGTGGGAGCCAAGGCCACTGAGCCACTCCATACACTCCATATGGACTCAACTGGAAAGTTACGGGTGAATGGCTTATATGGCTCGTTCGGCTATCACTATGCCCTGTCCGTTGTAGATGACGCTACCGCTTATAAGTGATACTTTGTGGTAAAATCCCTAAAGGAAGTTCCCGGTAAAATTCGGGACTTGTTGAAGAATTTGTCAGTACAATTTCCTTTTAAGGTTAAGCGAATCAGAACAGACGGAGGATCTGAATTTCTCAATACAGAGGTATCGAAACTTTGTCTAAAACTTGGGTTAGACTTTCAAAGTTCAAATGTAGAGTCCCAAGAAGAAAATGGAAGTGCAGAGCGAGCGCATCAGCTGGAGTTCGCTGTGTGCTAAGAGGGGCCAATATGCCGGCTAAATGGTGGCCAGAAGCACTAAACTATATTGTAGATATCACTAACCGCCTACCAATGGCCAGGCTGGGAATGAAGACCCCATATGAGTTACTGCACCGTAAGAAGCCGCATGGTTTAGCACTTAGAATTTGGGGGACAACATGCTTTGCACATGTTCCAAAATCTAAACGTACAGATCCAAAACTCGGTGATCGAGCCATCGAGTGTAAGTTTCTGGGTCTGACACCCAAATATAAGGGCTATCGGCTGCTAGACGTCAAGGCTAATAAGTATCTAATCTGTCGCGACGTCAAATTTAGCTCCATAAGTACAGAGGCGATGATACAAAGATCCTTCCCTACTGTAGACAGTAGTGTTGATCAGGAAGAAGAAAAGGTCATACAGAATTTAGGAAAGCATTCTAGATTGAACAGTGAAGGTGAAGCGACCACCGAAGTTGAAGCGACCACGGAAGTTGAAGCAGCAGCTTCTGCATCTGTCACGCGACCACCGACATCCCGAATGGTGGGAGTAGAAAATGGGGTTGGTGGTGACAAACGGAGGTCTAAACGGAAGAGAAAGCGTAACGTCAGGCTGGCAGATTACGTTACACAGCTAAGTAATGCTACCACTGGTAAGAAACGCATTCCCATTCCTCGATCTATTAAGGAGGCGAGAGCTAGTGAATATGCTAAGCCGTGGGAGTGTGCAATAAAGGCAGAATTTGAGGCCCTACTAAAGAACGGCACATGGAAGTTAGTGCCTTTGCCGGAAGGGCGACGAGCACTCGGTTGTCACTGGGTGTTCGACATCAAGTACCATTCAGATGGTACAGTTGACAGATTTAAGGCACGGTTGGTAGTCCAAGGGAACACCCAGCTCTACGGTATTGACTACCAGGAAATCTTTGCCCCTGTAGCTCGGTATGAGTCCTTGCGGCTTTTGCTCGTACTATCTACAGTCCTAGATCTGCACCTACACCAAATGGATGTTTCGACTGCCTTCCTAAATGGCATACTAAGTGAAAGTATATACATGAGACAGCCAATGGGATTCCAAGATGGATCTGGGCTTGTTTGTAAGCTTCAGAAAAGTTTGTACGATCTAAAACAGGTCCCCAGAATTTGGTATGAAGTCATAAATGCCTTTCTAAAAGATTTAGGCTTTCTAGATGCAAGAAAGAACATTGCTTGTATCTGAAAAGGTGGGAGGTTCAAGGAGTCACACACACGCTAATTGTATGCGTCTATATGGACGATCTTACGATCGCTGGCTCACATTTGAGCTCGATCAACGATCTTAAAGCAAAATTGTCAGCAAAGTTCACTATGAAAGACTTAGGCGAATTGCATTATTTGCTGAAAATGGAAATTCAAAGAGATTTAGACGGAAAACACTGCGTCTATCACAACAAAAGTATATTCAGGACCTTTTGGAGAAGTTTCAGATGAGGGACTGTACTACAGAGCCTACACCACAAGCTAAGAGGGTGGTTCTTACAAAGGAGACCAACCTATCGCCCGATCAGATAGCGGCTCAGCCGTTTGATTACAGAGGATTGGTTGGTTCTTTAATGTACTTAATAAGAGGCACTAGACATGATATAGCAAACGCTGTAAGTAGTTATCCTGCTATAATAAGACTCATTGGAGAGCGGCTCAGCGAGTACTAAAGTACTTGAAAGGAACGTCGAAGTATGGCTTAGAGTACAATGGAAATAGTACTATTAAGGTAGAGCTATACACAGACGCGAGCTTCGCGAATGCAAATGAACAAAGGAAATCAATTACAGGATATGTATCAATACTCGCTGGTGCATGTATTACTTGGAAGAGTGTTAAGCAAGACTGCATTAGTCTGAACACAGCGGAATCGGAATTAGTAGCCGCAAGTGAAGGGGTAAGAGAGGCAATGTGGTTACGAATACTACTGAATGAGTTGGGTTACGGCCAAGCGCTGCCGACACAGTGTTGATGCGATAACACAGCCGCAATTAGTATCATAAAGGACCTATGCAGTAATTCGTCAACAAAACACATTGACATCAGGCATCTGTACGCCCGCGATAAGCATGAAGATAAAAGTATTAGTATTACTTACTGTAATACCAGCAGATGCACTCACAAAGTCACTGACTCAAGGTCAATTTGAAAAACTTCGCAAGATGATGGGTGTAAAGAATTTTGAGGCGTAAGCTTTCGATAAACTACGCTGCGAGAAATAAAATTTCTTTTCACCATTAATAATTGTTTTCAGACACAAATAAGAATGAACTTTGTGCCAAAGGCAATTTATGATAAGCCACAAATAATGAGCCACTTTTCAGGAAGTTTTTCAATATAAGAACAGTAAAATTACAAAGAGATGATCAAAGTTAACAGCAATGGCAAAGATTTACAGCAAAGCTAAGGTTAAAGGTCAGTTTAAGGGCTAAAACCTCACTTTTAGGTGCAACCTAACCCTAATTGTGGGCTTCATGCCGGTCTGGGCTGCATGCCCCGCACTCTTGAGTACATTTGACTCAACTTTAAGTTAATTTTGACATTCCGACTCTCTCATCTGTCGCCGGTCGAAAAGTACAATGATCAGACTGGATGACCGCGAGTAGCTCAAAAGAATGAGACTTTCCGTCCACAGGGTCCCCAGTTGGGCTGTTGGCTGCATGTTAACCCGCAGGGCTCTGTGGCCTAGGTCACACAGCTGTAGCCAGGAGAATGTGAACTGCTTACGGCACCCCCCCCCCCCTTTCGGAGTTTTCGTCGGACCAGCACTTGTGCGCCACGGAGACAGAAGAGAGTGAGAAGCAAAAGCAAAAGGCGGAGGGAGCCTTATGGGAAAGGTGCTCTCTCCAATATATAAGCTAAAGTATGAAACTTAATTCGGGCAGATCTGATTTATATTGGGTATCTGCACTGCTTATGATAAAAGTATCTTGGGCAACCTGATAATTTAATTTTGGGTATGCGACAGAAATAATCTCAGAACGGCATTGAAGTCGAATGGTCGAGAACGATCTTTCGAGAGGCGCTGGCATCTTTAGTGGGAGTGTAGCGCCATATAAGCTTCTCCGTTGTATACCATATTGAAGATAAGTTAAAGTCAAAGGATCTGTTTTCTAGATGCTGATTGGATAATACAAAGGGCGACTTAGGGCCATTCATAGGAAAGAAGCCAGCGCGTGCTGGCAGCAATATGATAAGCCGAAGGATGTGAAGGAAGCAGGCTTTCATTGCCATCACTTCCGAAACTGACGGCAACTACACAACTACCTACAACTGCTTGTACGCAACAGTTGCTGCCACATAGGAGCGGATCGAGATGCCAGACTTCCTCCCCATATTGCGACTTTCTGTGTTGTCACCGAATGAGTTCAGGTTAAAAAAAGAAAAGTATTATGGTTAGGTCCCAAATCTGATAGTGACTAGCAATACAAAATACCCAATTGCATGTGCCGCGCATATTGCAATACAATATTGCAGCGTGGTCAATCAGGCGTTCCTCATTCAGTTCTGGTCACCTTGGCTTCTCGAGTACGCCCCTATTAATAGCGATTGTCACTGTGAATCTGCTGTTAATTAATGGGTATCATCACAGCTGGGTACAGGGGTCATGACCCGATGAAAGCTATCAGACTGAGTTTCAGATTTGGTGCAGTGAAAACCAGTTCTGCGATGAAGCTACGGTCACAAAAGATAAGCTTCACGTTTTCCTGACAGAGCAGGTGGTAGGTCGAGAATCCAAGAAGAAGAAGGACACGTTCGTTGGCGGTTCGCCTGTTTGCGGCTACGTGAATGCAATCGTCGATCTCTACAACTAGCAAGTCGCGCTGAAGATTAACTCGAATGTCCATCCACGGTCTGCTCAAGTCAAGCAGCTAATAAAGAATGTGCAAGCCCAAACAACGGAAAACACGGCAAAAGAACTACAGTGTTCACGGTAATTAGTCTGAGTTCAAAAATAGTCTGTGTTCATTATTAGTCTGAGTCAGACTATTTATTGTGCTAGCGAAAATTTGGAATTCATAAATAGTCTGACCACTTTAAGTTCAAAATTAGCCTTACTCAGCCCGGGCGGGCAAGGGTGCAAGTTGCTAATAATCGCGCCTGGGTTCGAGTCACCCACGTTTTTCTCCTTTGCAAGTGTTTTTTGTTTGTTTGTGGTTCTCCAAGTGCCGACCAGGTGTAGGCATTTACTTAAGTATAGGGTACAGATATTACCAGCCGACATGCCTGATGATACCTCTCCGCTCTGGTGGTAGGCTCTGGTAGCCGACATGCCTGATGATACCTCTGGTGGTAGGCCCAACTCTATCCTCATCTCCAAGAGATAGTGGCGAAGCATCATACCCACTTCGAAGGCGAGCCTGCGACTTTAACTCCAGATAGACAAAAGAGCAATGCAGCTCCAGGTAAATGGGAGGTGAGACGATTTTCGTGCTACATAAATAGTCTTAGTCAAAAAGTTGTCTCAGTCAGACTATTTAATGTAAATAAGCCCAGAAACCACTTACAAAAAATAGTCTCAGTCAGACTAATTACCGTAGGTACTGTACCAAGATCGTGGTGTTGGTTCGTTGCTCGGTGGTTATCACTCTGAGGAGCAATTTCGATAGATTTGTGACACCTTTTTTCTTTTGGGTGATCTGCGTGGGCGGGCGGCGTTTCTGGTATCGCACTTTGGGTTGCTACGCGGGGAGAACGTACGTGACCTCGAGCTGGCCGACATGTTCTCTCAGGTGGTGGATGGAGAAGGATTTCAGACCTGTGTCGCTCTGGTGATACTAATCCAGCACGGAAAGACGAACACGTACGGGAAGCTCCAGCACGTCGGCTATATTCGCAACAAAGATGTTCACGTATGCCCTGTTGGTGCAGTTGCGTTTTACCTATTCGAGCGCTTTCATATCGATTTGGAGCCCTTTCCTTTCTTTCGTACAGCAAAATATTGGTATGACGTCAAGTTTTTGCGTGGTCGCACTCGTACAAAGTCAATTTCGTACAACACCCACAAGAAAAGTTACGAGAGTGTGTTCAATCGTCTCGGATTAACTTTTAACAAGAAAACGCACATCAACAGACAGCAGGGCGTCCGGCAGCTTGAACGCTGCGATGTAGACAGCTCCCAAACTCGTAGGCATGACAGATGGGGGCAAGACACAATGGAGGGTGTGTAATCAGCTCCGCTCGCACGGGGGGCTATGCGCGCCTTGTCGGGCACCCCGCCCGATCGCGGCTCTATTATCTGGAGCGAGCTTGTGTGAATCCTCCCCAAGACGTGCATAGGAATATTTTCCCTGATCTTGAAACGTACAATAAGAAAATATTGGACGGAGACTGGAACAAAGTTTGGCAGCACGTAAATTTATCGAGTTGCTGGAGTACTTACGGATCGTCGTGGTTGAGGACGCTGTGTTCCTGTATGAACTCCTGCCCACTACTGTTCAACAGCATGAAATCTTTGGTGAACAGTTCCAGCAATACCGCTCTGAGGCACTTGCCAGGCCCAACTCAACTGATCACCCCGTGGAGATGCAACTTCAAGTTGCAATGCCTTTACTCTCGCAGCAACGAAGTACACAGCACGCAGTCATGGATACGATATCATCAGGTCACCAGCAGCTAGTCAACTTGGTGGAACACTCGCAGCAGCAACTTACCTCGTTTCTCCAGGGCGAGGTTACTTTCCGGTTGCAACCTGTGCCGGACTCCTCAGGCAGACTTCACAGCCAGACGACAGTACGAGGTGGTGACGGAGTTGAACAACCAGCTGATACTCAACAGCACCAACAACTGACCCCACCTCTCAGCTCTTCGGCTGTACCACAATACACTATGAGTTGCCAAACATCAACGGTAAAAGAGTTGTGGGTTGAATGACACGAAGGCTTCGTCAACCGACCTTCTATTTAATATCTAGAGTCGACATTTGGGACAAAATGGAGATCATCAGCAAGGAAACGAAATATTTTTCGAGATGGCTGTATGTCATCAAGTACGTACGCAAGTTGGTTGAGGGGGGGATGACAGCCGATGTAGCCAATGCCAAGGCTGAATCTGAACGGGGGAGTCGAAGCGTAGATGGATTCTCGAAGTTACTGCGCAGCAAACAGGTCATTTAGTACCCTTCGTGTAGCATAACGGCATACTAATAAAACAACTTCTTACCTGACAGGAGGCTTGAGTGTCTAAATTGAAGGGTCAATAGCTTCGCATCTTCTGGTGTCCATGTCACCGAACACGATAATGCGTTGGTTAGCCTCCAATTAAAATTCACCGACACTAGGGCTTTTACACCCATCCACTTACATGCTATGCTGCTGTGTTGCGCGCTCGACCTGGTAAGTCAAAGTACAGCGACTCCGGCTCAGGTAGGCTCACCAGCACAAGGTAGGTGTGCTCGTACAACAGTAGTTTGCTCTAGTGCACGTCCATCCTCACGCTCGTGGATGCATGCACACCTAGTGAGCTTGTCCTGTAGGTTGAGCGGAAGCGAGCCAAAGCTGCAGCAGCACCTGCACGAAGTGCTACGTAAGCTTTCCCTCACATACAGCAACTGAAACGTGATGGGGTACGGCGATCACCTTCTTGTGCGGCTGGCGCAGCCACTTGGTCGCTACTGGCCGCGCGTCGGTGCTCGTGATGTAGAGAACGATCCCGCTACTAACGCAAAATGAGGTAGGTTAGATTCATCACCACAGCTACGAAGAGAGAGCCCAAAAGAGCATGCATGCACAGCAACTCACCATCCATTACGGGCGTCGTACGCTGCGGCAGCGTCGCGGGGTCGACTGGTTCTGGAAGAGTTGTGGAGATAACGCAAATGATGAGCCAATAGGAACACACCAATTAGGCCCTGACCTGATTTTGATATTTGTCACGTAACACGGGTTTAAGTGGTGATATGTACGAATACCATGTGTCTAGGTCATGACCTAGTCGTGACTTGGCCGCTGATACTTTCCAGCACCCTGATATCGAACATAAAGGACTCTTGAAAATTCTTTTGTGTCCATAATAAAGGAGTATTAGCCATCTGTATATTGCAATATCTTATGTGCAGTAACATATTGCAACATGACAGAGTATTGCAGTGTAAATTGCAGTGAAGCCTTTGATTGCAATACAGTAAGCGCGCTCACTTCCGATACTGCTATAAAATGGTATCCTTTTTAAAATGATGCAATCGGTTGGGGAAGGTAAAAACCTGGCGCTGGAAATTTGGCGCGAATCACCACACACCAGTCATTGCGGCAGTGCTGGTGCGGGCAGCCAGAAGCGCGCCATAACTCAAGCGGGACTGACGAGCACAAGCGGCGATACGAGAACGCGCCACGAAGGTTGGACGTCGACAGAGTCCACGGCGAGACCCCGTTTGAGCAAGGCAGTAGCAGCACCATGTGCACGCGCCACAGCGTGGCCTACGTCAGCACCAGTATACCCTGTATGTCGTGTTTACCAGAGGGGATACCGACCGATTCTCTGGCCAGCAGGCGTCCGAGGGTCCGAGCGTCTTGGCCGGTTGATCCCCATTGTCGTCAGTCAGGTGCGCTGCATACACGTAGACACTCAGATGAGCGCGCTGGAGACATGTCCGTTTCTATCGCTGCTATGACGCCGGGCTCTGGAGGATACGTATGGCATGGATACTATAGATCTATGATGCTGAGACTTGTTGCTACTATCTGCGGAGTAACTCCAACTGCTAGTACATGTACCAGCAAGTCAGGGAGGACGAGCTTCCTTGCGCAGAAGTAGCCTATAGATTCGCGCGCATGTGTGTGGCACAAGGCCGGTTTCCCCTAAATTTATAGCAAAATCATCGGGAATGGTCGGACCACGATACCGGAATCGGGAGCGCTTACTGTACCCAATTGCAAGAGAGCATGCAAGACTGCAATGACGACAAATCACGCAACTCGCTGCCAATATATTTTTTTTTCAATCACTGCTCGTTACAGCACCTTTAATACAACAGCACAACATCTGCTAAAGCGGCTTTACCGTATATGAGCTCTCATAATTCATACCCCATATTCTTGAAGTTGCGTTGTTGTATTTTGAGTATGCATCATTCCACCCCTTTTGTGCTAATTTTGGGACCTTTCATACCAAAAATGGCCATGCTCTGTCAAAAATGCACTATCTACGCTATGCATTATGAGAAAGCTCTGAATTATGAGAACTCATATACGGTAAGCTCTTACGGCGCCTTTAAGCAAATAAGAGGGGGTGAATCAGCGGTGCTGAAAACACTTTCGTACTGCACAGTCACCTTTGTACTGAGTTGTCTGATAGCACCCCTGTTGGTACCGTTTTGGTAGTGATACGGCCAATGATGGATTTGCTACAACATATTTTGGTCCCTGTACTCCACCTAAAAAGCTTGCAGGTGTAGCTGTGAGGCTTAGCAGAAAGAAGAGCTGCGTAAGATTATTTTGCGGGTCGAAACACTATCATTGAAAAAGTATTGATGGAGTTATGGGTGAAAAACTACCAGTGTTACAAATCTTGGTCCGAAGTATTTTTGCTTGTATTTCATAGCTTATCATCACCAAATAGTTGTAATGCGTAGTTTGGCTAAAATCACTGTCAACCTCCTAGTTATTGCTGGTTTTGGTGCATGAGCAAGGAGAAAGAGATATGAATTTGAACACGAGTGCACAGTTTTTGTAGATCGATCACTACTTTGTGCATATCAGGCACTTTAAGACCTTGCTTACGACTTGCGGTCACCATCACGGAGGTGCCGCGTTTGGGCGAAGTTCTTGCGAATTATGCTTTCCTGAGTATTATTCACACAGCGCCAGGCAGCTAGATAGATTCCACGATTTCTAAAGATATATTTTTATAGTAAAATGGTTAAATACCGCACTTAACCTTACCCAAAACACCCGGCCAAACGGCCGTTTTGGTCCTTCTATATCCAGAGGACCTGTGTTAATGCATATTATGTAATTTTAACCAGTGAGGTTCAGCCTAACACTTCTGAAATCCTTGAAACTAGCCTATCGCCGCCGCTACGCGGCGGGAAATTTTAGTTGGTTGACGCTGCGCTCGCTATGCTTACTCCGCTGTTAGGGCAGAAGTGGACCCGTTCCACTCGCCTCGTCGGCTCGCGACACTACTCTCAATGCGATGTTTGTAATACAGAGGCCGGGGCGGGTCCTGCGGCCCCGCAATATCCAATTTTAGTTGGTTGACGCTGCGCTCGCTATGCTTACTCCGCTGTTAGGGCAGAAGTGGACCCGTTCCACTCGCCTCGTCGGCTCGCGACACTACTCTCAATGCGATGTTTGTAATACAGAGGCCGGGGCGGGTCCTGCGGCCCCGCAATATCCAATGGTGGGGTCGCCTTCGCTGCGCTCAGCAGCTTATCGTACTTAGTGAATAAGTGTGATGATTTCGATACCACGGACAGCGCGTTGCTCTTGTCAATGTTGTAGATTTGCAGAAATAATTGTTGGAGCAGTTCTGCAAGCCTTTAATCATCCCCTTGATGTGAGCATGTACGTCTAATTTATCAGGAAGAAGCGCTGTCTTGGGGGAGGGCGTGCGAAACGAAGAGTGCCATCCCCGCACTTCAGGTGGATGGAAGCTTCGCGAAGCCTCCACAGCTGCCTTACATTTGCATATCTATTTTAACTTGGTTTCACTATACCTACGGTGAGGCGTACCTACAATGACCTCCTATTGGCTTACCTTTCTACCAATCAGATACACTCACCCCTTCTCTGGCTGCGCGCCCTTCCGACTTGTCATTCCCAAAGGACAGAGAATGCGACGCCTCCAGCTGTCGCCCGAGGAATTAGTCCGACCTCGGTGCTCCTTCGCCTCGACCTGGTTGTTTGAAGCTTGGATTGGTTCCTTGGGTTGGCGGTTAAGTCGCTTGTGGTATCTCCTGTTGTGGGAATGCGCTCTCCAGCTTCTGTGAGCCCTGCCTCGCCCTCGGCGACGGCTGAACCTACTGTTGCGGCTTCGCCGCCTGTGCGCCTCCGGCGACGAAAAATCTCGATCGTCCGTCCATGCCCCGCCTGGCGCCGCCACGCGGGCGGCGGCGGTGGACTCTGAATGTGTTGTCGCGCTCGCGCAGATTGTCGATGCCGTGGCCGCTGCTGATGAAGGCAGCGATGATGATTCCAGCTTTGATGATGAAACGGTGGATGTGTGGGAAGTATTGGAGCGCACCAGTCGCTCTCCCGGTCCTGGCTCTCCTGATTCGGGCTCGTGTCCCCAGCTTTGCCGCCTGCGTTGCCTGCGTCGCCAGCCTTGCGTGAGATTGTTGCTTCGGCTGGTGGTCTTTCTCCACCAACGCCCCCTCCCCCAGAAGTTGATCTTCATGCTCGATGTGGAAGGGTTGTCCGTCGATAGCTGCTGAGCCTTCGCTTGGGGCAACTTTTGAGGCTTCGGCTGAAGATGAATCCGGGCTTTTCGATGACAGTGACGATGATGAAGGCCTGCCTCAGGTTAACCGTTCGCACTTGCGTCGTGGTGACGAAACGTCGACATGGCATCCGATGCTGCTACCACCGGCGCCGAAGAAGCACCCGTCGAACAGACGAAAGAACCACTACGACCCGAAGAAGCCTTGGTACTACGACACTGCGGTCGACATCGTCCGTCTTTTGGATGTCAAGGGCAAGGTACCGCACCGCTGCTACTTGATTGAGTGGGAAGGTACCCCGCTGCAGCTGAGCTGGGTCTGGATGGAGCAGCTCGACAAAACGTCCACGCGCTTCACGATGGCGATGGTAAACGTTTGGAAGGAATCGGGAGAAAAGCGCACCTTCTGCTATTGGAACTCGGAGCGTGATTCCGCATCGGAGGCTGGTACTTGCTTCATGGATGCCTTACGCTCAGCCTTGTACTATCTCGGACAGCCAGATCTTGTCACCATGGAGATGTGGGACGCGTACGAAGACACGCAACCTGAAGCCATCCAGTCCGGGGCGTCGCGCGACGATGTGACGGAGTTTTTCAAGGTTCTCCAGCGCAAGAGTGTGCCGCTGAACTATGACGTCCTTCTCCGTAACGCTCTTCCAGAGTCTAGTGCCAACATCACGACTCTTCAAGATGTTTGCCGCAAACAAGCACCTGGTGATTACGTTGTCAGTGCTGGTCGCAATCATGTCGGCCACTGCTTCGTCGTGGTTAACCATGGTCCGTAGAAGCAACTTTTGGTGCTTGACAATTTCAATGCCCGCAAGAACCCGCCGGTGACCGTTCTTCCTTTGAGTTACCAGCAGTGGATTCAGCACGTGAAGTGGATGGCCCAAGTGGAGCTGCAGCCAGGATACAGGTGTCGTCACGGCAAGCGCTAGTCGAAGACGCAGAAAAAGCGGGAGAAGCGCCTGAAGCGGCAGGCTCTGCAACAAGAGGGGATGTAATCCGGGAATACGTGTAGGCCTTCGAGCCCACGTTCAGCCGATCTTGCTTCACCATTTTCGACGTTTCTTTCGTCGTACTGACTCAAATTCCGCAATGAGATCTTGGACTTGCGACAAGTTCTCAACTGGTTCCCACGTTTATTTCGCCTCGCCCACCCACTCCACAAGATATTGGGTCCGCCGTTTTCGCGTTCGCTTTCCACGTAAAGCCTTGACGATCTGGCCAATGCTGCCGACCGCTAAGACAACGTCGCTCGGCCTCGACAAGCGAGTCAGCTCGTTGTACGGCTTTAAGGACGCAGTGTTGAACACGGGACGCAGATTGTTGCCAGCCTGGATGTTGAGATCATACGCGTGGTTATGAATCTTCCGAACCACGGTGTACGGTCTAATCCACTTGGGTCCGAACTTGGATGAGTTGGGCAATCCCGAGTGTTTCGGATCCAGATGCTGCGTGCTCAGGTAGACCCTGTCGCCCACTTCAAAGATCTGCTCAACACGGTTTCAGTCGTAGACATCGCGCATCCGGCCTTGGGCTTGGGTCAACGCTTCGCGACATCGTAAGAGAATCGCCGCTTGTCGCTCGTGAAACTCCGCTCCGCGTCGATTCTTGGGAACAGTCTCAAGTTGTTCAGACGCAAGCTGAAGTGGATTCAGCGGAATGTAACCCAGATCGGCCTCGAGCGGTGTAAGCTTCGTGCTGGAGTTGACGGTCGAGTTGACAGCAGACTCAGCGTTGGCAAGATGGACGTCCCAATCATCTTGAAGTGGCCCGACGAAGTACCGATGATACTCTTCCAAGGTTGGGTTCATGCGCTCCGTCTGTCCGTCGCCTTGAGCTCGATGTGCAACAGTCATGCTTAGCTTCGTCCCCATGGACTTGAAGACATGCTGCCTGAAGGCAGACACGAACTTCCTGTCGCGATCGGAGACGTATTCGTCGGTATGCCGTGCAACTTCAAGATATTGTCGATGAAAAGTCGAGCAACACCTTCGGCGTTCACCTTCTTGGTGGTTGATACGAAATGACACCGCTTGGACAACCGGTCGACGACGACCCAGATAGAATCGATGTCCCGCTCCGTTCGCGGAAGATCCGTGATGAAGTCCATAGAGATGGATCTCCAACGCCCGTCTGGAATGCTAAGGGGTTCGAGCAAGCCAGAAGGTTTCGTCAGCCGCGGCTTGTTCCTTCGACAAGGTTCGCAGTTCGCAGTCAGCGATAAACTTCTGGATGGAGTTCAACATCTTGGACCAGTACCAATGTCGCGCGAGCGTCAAGTACGTGCGCTCCGCACCTGGGTGACCTCCGTAATTGGTGTCATGACACTCGCTGACAATTGTCTGGCGCAAATTCACATCGTTGGGCACGATAATCCGTGGGGCATCATCTGCAGGTGGTTCAATAATACGTTCGCTTCGGAGTAACAGCGGTACTTCTTGTACTGCTGGTATTCACGCGTTGGCTTTGAGTCGGATCTTCGTCGCTTGATAGCTGCCACGATCGCTTGGACATCGCGATCGTTCTTGTACGCCTTCTTATGCGGGTGATCAACGCCGAATCGCCTGTTACTTCGCTGATTGCGAGGCTGAAGGACGAGCCGTCAAAGCTGGTCACCCGCAAGTCGTGGAAGAACTTCGTCTCCGGCTGCAAGTCTGGCCTTCGCCTCAATGCGTCTGCGATGGCGTTCTTCGCACCTGGAAGGTACTAGAACGTCGGCTGGTACTCCGCGAGGATGTCGTACCAGCGAGCAAGTCTAGGGTTGGCCATCTTCCGAGTGAACAGTCCTTCCAGACTCTTGTGATCGGTCTCGACAATTGGTGGTTTGTCCAGACAGAAGATCCGGAAGGCGGCCAATACGTGAACGATCGCCAGTAGCTCCAGCTGCTGAGTCCGATAGTTGAGCTCCGGCGACTTCATCTTGCGGCTGGTGTACGCAATCGAACGTTCAACTCCGTCCACTACTTGGAACAGGACTCCACCGACGGCAAACTTGCTTGCGTCGGTATGCAGATGCATGGACTTACTGAAGTCTGGCAAGTGCAATACTGGTGGCCTGTACAGTCGACACTTCAGCTCCTTGAAGTTCTTCAGCTGCTCGTCGCTGAAATGGATCTCGGCGTTTCGCTTGTTCTTCTTCTTCAATAGTGCAAAACATTGAGGCGGTCAGAGATGCATACTCTGGGCAGAATCGTTAAACGTAACCAGTCAAACCAAGGAAGCTGTGAAGCGCCTCTTGTGTTCGCGGTACAGACCAGTCCTTGATGGTCTGCACCTTGTCTGGGTCCATCCGAACGCCGTTTTCGCCCAACGAAATCTCGGAGACACGGGATCTCGTCGGCGCAGAAGCCACACTTGGACACCTTGACGTACAACTTGTTGTCACGCAAGATGTCAAGTGTTTCTCGCAGTGCGTCCAGGTGGTCCTCGATCTTCGGCGACTTGGTGAAAACATAAATGCCATCCTAGAGTGGCTTCGTGTTCTTCAAGTCCCGAGCGATCTTCAATGTCAACCTATGCATCGTTGCTGGTGCGTTGCAGACACCCATGGGAAGAACGAGATACCCCCAGAGTCCGTTCGGAGCTTGGAACGCGGTAAACGTGATGTCTTCCTCACGAATGGGCACCTGGTAGTACGCGGACATCGGGTCCATTGTGGTGAACCAATACGCACCAGACGTGGCGTCCAGAAGTCTTCCTTCCTCGTTATCGGGATACTCTGACGCACGGTGTTCGAGTTCAAATACCGGTAGTCGTGGACAATCCTCCAGCCAACTGGTTTCCGTACGCAGAATGTTGGAGCCGCATGCTGGCTGATGCTTGGTCGAATGAGTTTCTTCTTCACCATGGCTTCGACCGAGAGACCGATTTCGCGCTGCTGCTCTAGTGACTGTCGCCACTGCTGCCAGTACATCGCCAGATTTGGATCCTTCACAGCGATCCGGTGTTCGATGTCACGCTTCTCTGGTAACCCTTCGGGTAGTTCTGGACGAAACACTTTGTCCTTATACTCCGTTAGAATATTGAAAGCTGGATTCTCTCGAAAAGTGTCCCAGTACGTTTCCAGGTAGGGTTGTGCTTTCGCACTCCCAACGTTGTTGGGCTGATCTTGGCGTTGTAGTGAACGTGCAACTACTCTCGCGCTCAAACGTCGCAACGTCGTCGACTCCAGCTGAACGCTTGCCAGCTTGCACGTCATCATGTCGTCCGCGGACAACATTTGGGGATTTCTTCTGCACAACCTTTGGGGATTTTTTCTGCACTGCGTCACCAACAGCTTCAACCGTGAGCTTCACATCCGTTTCCAGCGCGGCACCTCGCCTCGACAGGAATCGGGTCTTTCGCCGACAGGCCCTGGGGCTTCGGAGAGAAAGATCTCCGAAGCCCGGAGGCAATCACCGGTCCGCCTTCCTCGATCGGCTCACAGGTCTTCCTTGTTTGCTTCCAGCACAGAGTCCTCGCTCTGGTTCCTTCAATTCGTCGACCTCTCTAGTCAATCTGTGGTTGCATGTCTTCGAAGATTGGTATTCCAAGAATGCAATCGAATTCGTCTGGAATCGGGTAGACGACTGCCATACACTTGTAGGCGTCCTCCAGACCAGGTTCTCCATCGCCAGTACTTCCAGTTCTGCCTCGACAATTTGGTTGTCTCCCAGTTTGACATGAATGTTCTTGTCGCTGAACTGGTTGTCCGAAGCCGGTGCTCCTCTACCCAACGTTTGGATACGTAGGTCGTGGTGGCTCCACAGTCCAGCAAGATGTTTCTTGTGGCAAGACACTTGTCACCAACACTAATTTCGCCTGTTACGGAGAACAGTGGGCGTGACTTGTAGGTCAGAGGGTTTTCGCACAGAACGTTCAAGCTGATATTCTCAGTCTTTAGTGTTCCGGGTACGCTCTCGCCATTTACGGACGTGGTTGCACGTTTCCCTGCTTCTCTTGCTCCTTCTTCCAGAGAAAGGAGCTGGCGTTGATGTGGCTCGGCTTCTTGCAGTGACAGCGGGTTCGGCCTTCCGTGCGCTTGGAGTCAGATCTTGGTTTGAAACGGCCCTTGCCACGGAGAGGTTTCCCTTTGAATGACTTGGCTTGCTTGGAAGCTTGGTCAGTGGAGATCTTCCTCTTGTCTTGGCGGGACTGCTCGATCTGGAACAGCCATTCGCGTACGCCCCCCTTTGCCGGTGAACTTGGGCAGGTTGGTGGGCACTCGCGTGCGCTCTGCCATCACTTGATTCAGCCGGTCGATCTCGGCTCGAAGCTGGGCGTTCGTCGGCATGGGCTCCTTGTAGTCAGATTGCTGGGACCAACAAGTGCTACCAGTTTATCAGGAAGAAGCGCTGTCTTGGGGGAGGGCGTGCGAAACGAAGAGTGCCGCCCCCGCAGTTCAGCTAGATGGAAGCTTCGTGAAGCCTCCACAACCGCCCTACATCTGCATATCTATTTTAACTTGGTTTCACTATACCTACGGTGAGTCGTACCTACAATGACCTCCTATTGGCTTACCTTTCTACCACTCAGATACATCTAAACCTTTATTGAAGTGTACCTAAGGCGCTTAGTTTTCACCAGGCTTGGGTTTGAGCGATGTTGCTAACATAGTTCGCCAACGTCGGCTCTGTTTAAGCTGGCTCACCAAGAAAAAAAATAAATAACAAGAACCAACCGAGTATAGCTTGGTTGCTATTGTAGAATGACGCAATATGTTTTGCTTTACGAAAGCTGCTTCTCGGAAGCTCTTTAACCCATCGGCGACCGTTATCCTGATTTAGCAGGGATAAGAAAAACCTCGGGGAAAAGTTCCGGTTCAAACCATACAGGTGGTTAGGGTAATTGCGACTCTTCAAGGTCCCACCGACAGCGTTTTGACCAATGTGATCTGTTGGTGGATTTCTCGCCTGCTGAGGTTGATGGGCACCTTCCGCGCCTTCCGCACCACCATTGGCCACTGCACTAGAAATTGCACCCGCAGATTACCAGGCGCCCGCAACGGATTAGCGCTTCCCCGGTCTGGTAAAGTTCTAAACTGATAAGATGCACCTCTCACTAATCGCCAACTTTATTTCCCCTTATGCATGTACTGTATTATCATTGACTTCTGTAGGTGCCCACAAGCTCGAGGTACGGTGGTCGAGAAGCTACGAGTACGGCTGTACCGGCGCCACTGCGAAGACCGAGGTGTTCCAATCGAGGCCTGGACGCTCCGGTTCGTGGAGGAGCCCGACCGCTACTTCGGAAATGTACGTGAGGCGTCGGGACTAGAGGAGCTTTAGCAGAAGCGAGGCTGACGCTGAGAGATGATGTGGGTTCGGTAGGAGTGCGAGCTGGACAGCATCTTCAATCCCGCAAGGTAAGGCGGCGTCTTGGAAGCTTTGGCATTCATATCTAGGGGCTCATGCTGGTGTTGTTGTTATTGACAGGCGTACTTACATTCTTGACGAGTGTTCACCGGCTACTCCCGGTAGGACTCGAGCAAGGTGGCGATCTTGAGTGTCCGCCGCTGTGAAACCATGCGGTTGATGACAATTCACCCTAACGCGAGTCGACTCCACACCGAAAGTCCAAGCGCGATGCCGAAGGTACGACGGTGGAAACAAACGGCAGGGAGGACGCCAAGAGCACGACAGAGACAGCGGGGTGTGGCAAGAGTCCAAGAACGACAGATACCACGGCGGCTTGAAGCGTGGAGTCTTCATGGGTGGCTTGGATCTGGTTACGGAGCCCACGATGCCGTACGTCGAGTAAGCTCGTCCGCTACGAGCACTTCATCTTGTATTGGGTTCTCTAGACCTCGTATGCAGCTCATGGAGCGACAGCGGCTTCATTACGCTGTCAAACCCAAGTGCGGGTCGAAGTTGATTAGAGTTGTGATTGATTTTCATGCAATTAATACATAGTTGTTGGTTTGACCCTTGGCGGAAATGTTAGAGTGGTGATCGCAGTTACTGCATCGACCATCTTGGTTCAGCTGCGTACAGGTGTAAATCCCGAAGGTAGCTGCTGTAAGTCATCGGAACCTGAATTGTTTTCAGTAACTTCCACCGCTTGCAAAACGAATTTCGGCACGTGTTACGATGCCGCGGACACACTCGTGTTGTAAGCGCCACCAGACGTAGATCAGGTAACTTCATGCACAAAGCACGCATTACCAAAACCACATCTTCTTCGAACACAGTGTCGTGGCAAAATAAAAGAGTGGTGGAGCTGATAAGGGAGATGGGTTGTGCCATCTTCCAGTCTGGGTCAGCAGGGATAACAGTATCGCTGCCTTCAGCAATATTGCGGACGCCTGCGGTGACGACGCTGATCTTGAGCAACTGGGGAAAGCGCGTTGCCGTAGACGAAATAGCTCCATACCCCTAGCGGCCAGGTCACGTTGGATCTCGATACCAACCACACGAAATACTTGTGCTTGCAGAGCGATTTGAGCGAGAACATTTCCCACGCCTGATCCAGCATCCAGAAACACGTCATTCACTTGAAAAAAATATTCGCTTCTTCGCTCAGCATGGACACCCCAACCATTGTAATCTCCCCGGTATTAGCTGGCGTTCACTCGCGCGCATATCACGCCTAGGGAGTAGGCAGAAAAATCCTTCAGTGGCGTTGTAGGTTTCTTGCGGTGATAGGGTCGCTAGGGTATGTGGTGAAGGCGACCATCGTAGCGGAGACGCGGCTTTGGCTTCCGAATACAGTCCTGCTCGGTCTGGTAGCAGGCGGAAATAGCGTCAGGGGAAACTCAGCACGTTATTGCCATATCGTCTCTTGAGCGTCTCGATTCGCTGTTGCAGTTTGGCTGCGCTCCATGCTGTCGGCCCCATGTCTTTCTCCACTGACAGCCATTCGATTCGTCTTCCCACTTGCTCGTACACCACCGCGAGCTGAACGAGTAGGTGCTCCTCTTATCTGAAAAGTCGGCTTTTTTTTTAGCTTTAGATAATGTTATACAAACTCAAGTAAAACTATCCTATGGGGATTCATACTGGAACCGAGTTTATTTTTTCTTTTGTTTTTGTAAGTCAACATTGGTCGCTGTCGACTGAGTCAATGTAGACTCGTTCGGAGTCGACGTTGACTTCGCTATTACTGAAACTAGTATGTTTGAGCCAATGTCGACGTGGCTTCAGTCCATATTGACTTCGCGATAAATAAAACAGGCGTATTCGAGTCAAAGTTGACTCGCTCTAAGTCATCGGTGACTTGGAAATGTGTATTCATTCATCGTTACGCAGCGACACACAACTACAGGAGGATGGCACTCTCAAACGTAGCCAAACCTTCCAGAATCTAACTGCATACATTCGCATATCTACCGTGGTTCATCGTCTGAATTGCGGTACATCTCTTGTCGTGGACCAAAAGCTTGTCTGTGCTGCCAGGACTCAATCGCAAGCGCCTCAACCTCTTGAGCGTTCGCCGTCTTCGAACCAAACGCCTCATTCATTTTGCCCAGAATGAAGTCGCCCTTCTTCTGCATTTGTGCTCGTGATACCTATATTTTTTAAACAGAGACAAGGGAAGTCAATAGAATGTCAAACCACACTGAAGCAGAAATGCAAGCGGCTTACCATCTCGGATGACAGCGTTCCATTCCGTGAACTATTCGATAGCTTCCTTGGTCACCACGCTATACTTGAACGTATGCAGCTGCAGCATTCATCTCGCGATGGTATCTTGCAATCTGCTATTCTCCGTTTTCACCGCCTCTAGCGCAGCCTTCATCGATTCCAACTCCGCTCTCACACGATCCTGATCGGCTTGCTTCGTCGCGTTCTCTTCCTTGATCTGGTTACACTTGGCTTGAAGCTCTTCAAATGCTGGCGGGCACCCGTTGTTCTCGAACTGCGCTTCTAAAACTCGGGTCTGGCGCTTCATTTCATTCAACATCTTCGCCTGCGTCAGCGAATTTCGATTACCTTGCTGCTTCTCTTGCCTCGGCTTCTCTCGTCTCTTTTTAACCGCATCCAACTTCTCCCGCTGCCAGTGCAGTCGATGCTCCACATTCTACATGGACCGCTCTTCTTCTTTAAGTTTGGCCTCATGAGATTGCAGCTTGGCTTGTAGTTCTTTATCCTTGTCCTCCAGCTGCTTCTCTGGCAAAACCAACCTCCTTCTCCCGGTCATCCAGCTTTTTCTTGCGCTCGTCCAGTTCTTTCGTGAGATTGTTCATGTCATCGTGCACATCCTGGAGAGTTTTGGCATGGTTAGCCTGTGCCTTATCCAGATTGTCTACGTGCATGGTGACAGATTGCTTAGACAAATTCAACTCAACTTCCATACGAGCTTTTTTTTTGCTTAAGCCGCGTGAAGTCGCCCTCTCTTCAGCTAATTGAACAACCGCATCCGGCAACCGTGTTAGTTGTATCATTGCTTGGCAGATCATCGTCCCTGAGTTCGACCAGCTCCTTCGCTGTGGCTGCTAGCTGCTCGTCTAATGCCCTTGAGCGTGCCTGCTCCTCCTCCAGCTGTCGAGCCCCTTTCTGCTTTTCTTCCTCCAGCTTCTCTCCAAACGGCTGCAGTGCTTGCAAAATGGAGTGTTCAAAACTCGCATACCCTCGTCGCAAAGGGTGGCTTTGCACGCTCCCATCTTCGACTTGGGCTGTCTCGGGTGTCTGCGCTTGGGCGGCGACTGGAGGCTCTGGACGCGGAGCTTGGTCTAACGCTGACGCTGCTTCGTTTCTGGTTGCCGTAAGCTGCTAAGCCGCCTGGATGTCGCATTGCTCGATCTCCACTTTGTCATGTTGCGACAGCATCGGCGAACTTGGTCCAACCGTCCGCGCGTGTGCGTCTCCTTTCAGGGCTTGTTCTGCTAAATAAACCTTGTAGAGCTCTTTCAGCAGCGCAGGCCCGTGACGTTGGAGCTCGTCTGGGTTGTCCTTGAACGCACTGAATTGAGTCGTCTTGCTCAAAGAGCCGTAGACCAATGCCTTGTTGCTGTTTCTCGCAGCTGTATACCTGTGTGCCCAGACACGCTTCTGGTAGTTTGCAAGCTTGTACCGATCTGCTGCCGTGCGCAGTGGGCCTTGCCGTTTCTCGACCTTCTCTTCGTCAAGCTTCTTTTGTAGAGCCAAGCACGTGGACCGGAGCGCGCGATTGGGAACCAGAAGAATCGTATCTCCATCTTAAGTCATAATCTCGTCCTCCGACGCACCCGCGGCGCCCAGCTCGCCCGTCGGCCCCTTGGTTCCTTGGCCAGCCTTTCTTGTAGTCTTCCTCCGCTTACCGGGGCTTGGCGAAGATTCTTGCCCCCCCCCCCCCTCCCCTTCCGCTCTTCCTTGGCATTGCCGGTGGCAGGCGTGGTCTTAGCAGCGCTTGTTGACTTGTCAGTGGGCACACTCGTCCGTTCTGTCGCTGGCTTGCCCGTCGCCTTTGCAGCTTTCCTACTCCTCGTCATGGGCGCCTGGTCAGTGGCACTGCCTGCGGTCTCCTCGCTCTCTGCGGCCTGAGATCGCCGCGCCCTGCGCTTCGCCATTAGCAGTTAGCTGCAGTCAACGTTTTTTTAATGCGAGAAAGTGAAACGCAAATCCTCAGTTGAGAAAAGTTGATTCGAACCAAATCTAATTGACTCAAGTCAACGTTGACTTGGTCGGAGTCGTTGTTGAGCTGGCTACTAGTACCAAGCATCTAAGCCAACATAGACCCCATAGTCGTAGCTGACTCAATACGAGAGGTACTAGTAAGTGCACATGGCTCGCAGCGTTGTGCTCACAAAAAGTATACTTGGTGAAGACGAGTGCCAAAACAAGAGTGGATACGTCAAATTAGAGATTTATTGAAGCTACTCGTCACCTCAACGGATTTGCCGGAGCGACTTAACTATCTGGAATAAACTCTTCCACTGTGATCAGATAGGTGCGTGACATATTGTTGGTGGCCAGCCTGTCCTCGGTATGCAGCTCGTTGTCGGTGTCCACCTCGTCGTCCGCGCAGCGTGGCGTGTTGTGCTTTTAGATGTTGAAGAACTCCACAAAAGTGTGACCAGGGTTAGCGTGGCCAATACGATTAGCTCGCTCCAGGAGTTTCGTTGCTTCAGCTTCACCAGGGGGGGGGTATTCGAAAGCAGCAACTGCAAGCTTGTCCAAGGGGATGTGGAGATCCAGATAGCGCTCAAAATCACCCATCCGAAGGTTGATGTTGCCGACGATAACGATATCAACTCCACGATCGGGGCTGCGCCAGAGCAGTTCTTGCATTCTTCGTAGCAGCTTCGATGCGCCTCCCAAAATCGACTTGCGTAACGCATACGTACCTCCGCGCTGGAAGAAGTGGTCCGCAAAGCAAATCGACGAGTGGAAATCGAGCGACCTCTTGAGCAAACGTTGTCTTGCCAAAGCCCGGGAGGCCTCTCATGATGACGAAGAGCCGTGGCGGCTTCTCCAACTATGCCGACGCCTGACTCGCATCGACTGTCGTCGCCAAGGCCACCACCAAGCTCGCCATGCTGCTGATCCTCACCTGACCGCCGCTATGCTCGCCAGAACGCTGCCCGACGGTCACCCTCGCCGCCATCGCCACGCTCGCCATGCTGCTGTCGCGGCGCAGCTGTCGCCGTGCCCGGGCTCGCCCCCGCCACGCCCGCCGTGACGCTGTGGCCGGGTTCACCAAAACGCTGCCCGACGGTCGCCCACGCCGCCGTCGCCACCATCGCGGTGCTACTGTCGCTATGCTTGCCGTCAAGTCTTCTACTGAGCTTCGATTGCTCGCTGATCTGGATTTCCAGCGCAGTGTCAATGTTGGCATCCCCCAGCCCAACATTGAGTCCCTTTTCCTTACGTGTGGGTGGGTGTGCGGCCGTCATGCCCGTCGTTTTGCTTCTCGTGAGCTCGGTCGTGATGCCCGTTGCCATGCAGCGGGTTTCGTGCACGGTGAGTGCGACGCCGAGCGTGTATTTATCACTGTTTAAAAAAACTGTTGGGGTGCTCTAGAAGCAATGTAGAACATCTAGCAGTACCAGTCTATTTGTTATGCCAGAGGAATCTGCTAAGCTTTGCGATGTCAACATTGGCACTTGCAACTCAACATCGAGATATTATTAGTATACGATCTCCGTCGTACTTCGTATCCGGATATGTTTAGATCGGAAATGTAATATCAGTATCTTTGTATGATCAAGGTCAACAACACCCACGTATCCGGATGCTAGAAGTGCACCTTTTGCTCCCCCCCCCCCCCCCCCCACCGTCACTCGTCGAGATGACACAGAAGCGCCGAGTAGGTATCGGGCGCGACGCCCAGCCGCCCCGGAAGGCGCGAAGAAAAGCAGCGAGGACAGTGAACTCCGAGGCATCTGGTAAGTAAAACGCATTTTTCACTAGCAAAGCGTCGTAGCGATCTTATAGTAGACGCTCATAATGCTGTAGACGATGAGTTTGAAGTCGAGAAGATCATCAAGATCAAGTTCGTGCGTGGAGGGCCCAAGTACCAGGTGAAGTGGAAGGGTTACGACGAGACATCGTGGGAGACGGAATCGAATCTACATTGTCCGCAGCTCCTCAATAAGTTCAAGGCAGCACAACTTCAAGAGGGACACGCAGAAGAAAAAAAAAACGAAAAACGGACTAGCCTGACCGACGTAGATACGTGACGGCTAAAGTCGCTGGAAAACACCAAGAGGATTCTGAAGGAAACAACCAGCACGTCTCTGTCAAGCTCTTATGTTGGTTTTGGGGAAAATGCACTCTTACTGTAATAATGGTGCCCAGGCTCGGAGGAAGTGTACGAAGTGGAAAAAATTATTCGTGAAACTTGTTTTCGTTTTCGCTTATCTTACGTTGAGGTGAAATGGAAGGGATATTCCCAAACGAGCTAGAAGCCTGCCTCCAATCTGAACTGCCCTGACAGTTTGGAGAAGTTTAGGCGTCGCCAGAAAGCAGCGCGTCAAGCTATGCTCCAAAAACCAGCTCCAGCTGAAGTCACCGATGCTACGGGAGGGTAGGCCATGACAGCCCTCGGAATGATACCGATGTGAACGAGAAACCCAGCGGTGGATCTTCAGTTCGCCAAGCAAGCAGAGCATCGATTCCAGAAAATTATAGAGTGGGAGTAACCAATGATGCTGACAATGTGGCCCCCGAGAGCCGGCAAACCGATGATCGAACCGAAAATGACTATGAGTGCGATTTCCCGGATTACTTTCCCGAGACTACCGAGGAAGAGGCGATCTCAAATGCAGGTGGTGCAGTTGAGCATTGGGCTGCCGGGGTTACAAATAACCTTAATACCGATGGAAGAAATGGGGATGCTACGCGAGCAGACTCCAGAGGGTCAGACAAGGCTCCCAGAAAAACAAAATCGCCCCGGCAGGCAGCAGAAACAACCGCAACACCCTCGCAAAATTGACGTACGCTTTCGTCTCCCGGGAGTCGAGTAGCTGGGAAGAAATCGAAAAGACGTGGATTTCTCCCGATGCACAGCGGTAGCTTGTTTATCGGACTATTGTCAAGTCCACCAAACTTCAGATAGAAGTAGAGCAGATAAAGTGTTTTGTTGAGGTGCCTGGAGTGCAGAAAGCGGTGGAGAAGGCGGTTTCTGCTCTCGCAGAGCTCCCTTCCATACCGGTCCCAGTCACAAGGATCTTCATGGCACTTAGCGCAAATCATGATCGCTACTGGCCACAGCTACCAATCTACCAGCACTACAGTCACAAACGAATTGTGTACTAACCCATTAATGAGGACTATAGTCACACAAATTAGGTACTCGAGTGTACGGGTAATCAAATGATAAACAATCCTATTGGGCAAAATATTTATGTAATCATATGTCCATAAGAGATGGTCTGGTAGTGAAAGAGTTAACTCTTTCACTACCTCTTTCACTACCGGACCTAAACTCTTTCACTCTTTTAACTCTTTCACTACTGGTTAACCGTGACAATCTTGTCAGGGTGCGTCGGAATATCGATCCGGTAGGCGTTCTCGCCTACCTTGCCGACGACACGGTACGGACTGTGCCATGCGAATGTCAACTTCTTCGTCCTCGCCTCCCCTCTCTTTTTCCTGAAGAGCTGATAGACCCAGACAGGATCTCCAATTTTGTACTGCACCGCCACGCAATCGCCCAGCCGCTGCTGATGTCGGTCCTGCGCCTTCAGAAGCTGACGCTCAAACAAGTGACGCGAGTCACGCATGGTACGGTAAAGCTCTCGATGGTACACTGCCAACTTCTACTTCTTGCCCAGGTTCAGGAACGCGAAGTCCAGCGGCAACACCGGATCGCGTCCGTAGAGAGAGAAGATGGGCGAGTCACCCAAAGCTTCATTGTAGGACGTCCTGTAGGCAAATAACAATCTCGGCAAATATAGATCCCAATCCGTCTCAGCCTCACTCACGTGCATAGTCAGCATGCCCATGAGCGTCCCATTAACCCACCGGCGGCCGCTCTTATCCCAATTTTGCAGGGATAAAATTAATATATAAATTTGTATACTGGTGAGATAGGGTAAGCGAGGCCCCCAGCGGCCTGCCCCGACTCTTCGGGTTCCATCGGCTGTCAATCTCATTGGTCAGAGTTATCCAATCAAAGCTTGGAAATGGCCGTAATACTAAGCTCTGTCGAGGTTTCTATCGAAAAAACCTTGGCGTAATTCGCAGGATAATGCGAACATTCGGTAAGTGAGTGAATTGTTGCTGAGCTGAACATCGCGGTGACACTATCCCAAGGCAGCACGGGACGGCACATAAGGGACGCCTTCTACTGCAACAACGAGACGTACGAGGCACTACCGAAAGCAGAACAACTCAATCTCGGTACGCTACTCACTCTAGCCAGCCAGTTGCCCTATTCCTAACGTATTTCTCAACTGCAGGCGAGGCGAGCGCACACCCTTCCATCGGCAGTACACCCGCTTGACTTCCACCATCATCTTCGCCATGCAGGGCTACGGGTACTTGTAGTTCCAAGCGCACTCGCCGCACCACCAGCACAGCGGCGAACTTCCCAAGTTCTACTACGAATCCCAGGACCACGCCACCAATAGCGGTGGCTTCAATGGCACGGCGGGTATGAAGTCCAGCAGCACGTGAAGCCGAACAACATGCATGTGCAGCAACAGGCCCGGTGCCGCAGCAGGGGGACTTCGACTTCGAGCCCATCAGCACCCAGACCAATACTACGCGCAGTCACTCAAGGCCTATCAATACAACTAGGGCGACTCTAAGAGCCGCTCCGTTGGGTGGCGGTCATACGTTAGCGCACACGGACAAACGTTCGCGTAAGGCGCCCTAAATGAAGGAGAGAAGCGCATCTTCAAGCTAAACGATGACATCAACCACCACAAGACTGCACAAGGCCGGACGATCAAGCAGTCCATCATGTGATCTCGAATCAGAGTGCGGAGCGCGCCTACAGGCAGGCCGACCACCGAGGACCAAAATGATAGTGGCACGTAAGGCGGTGGCGTTACCGATGAGGGCTACAATACCCAATGGTGCTGCCAAAAAAGAAGTTCTCACTACAAAAGTAGTCTTTCTAGGCGGATGCATTGACTATGCAAGTAAAATACTACTATAATAATAAAGTCATTCCATAGAATTGAGCGATAGTTAAACAAAAAGTCAAACAGTCGCGGTCGCTCCTCAGTGGTACGCATTGTGTTTGCCAGAGGGGGGAAAGTTCTTCTCCGAGAAGGTCATGGCCGACGCAAAGATATACACCGACGACACGGCGGCCGACAGCAGCAGCACTGTGGTCGGCCGCAGCAGCGGTGAAGACGATAGCTCGAACCAACATGAGCTCACAACGCGAGGGTGCTCTGAGAGCCGAGGGCACCTCAGCGATCAAGATACCGACGTTGACCGCTCTTCCTACTTTGCTCTCTCGGACCCTAACTACACCTACGAGGTTGTCTCGGTGCGCATGTGTGTTCTATTTGTGGTGGCTATTTGATATCTAACCGTCCTGCTTGCATACAACACGCTTTCACGCCGGATGGCAACCGAACAGCGTCAAACAACAAGAAAATTTATGACAAGCCGAAGTCGGTGGGGAGGTACGTGCACGTATCTTAGGTGTTCAAGTGGCGTTACGATGGCTCAATTCCGATGTATGACTAAAGGTTGGAGAGATTTCGATGATATCAGGGGTACCTTGCCTTTCACACCCTCCAGCCAGTACGCAAACCTTCACGGGACCGGGTGGGTATGCGAATTACTTGAGTTCTGTGGCGTAGTCTAACAAATGTTATTATGCAACAGGTTTACGGGCCTAGATTCAGGTCTACCAACCATGTAGACGCATTTCTGGCCGCCCTTCCGCTCTACGAGATGTATGTGCAGTTTCAGAATGACGAAGACTCGATTCACATCTACGCGTGGCTGCAAGCATCCCTGAAAGCCTCAAACGTATTTCACGCGATATGTAGTGCCAGATGCACTTCCCAACGCTAACGTGCCATTGATCTCTGTGTAAATAACGCTGTATATGATAAAGCGTCGACAACGCCTGTGCGAGCGGGACATTGAAAGCTTAGACGCGTATCTCGATTCCCATGTTGAACACCACATCGCCATGGAGGCAGCCGGATTGTACGACGTGACTATTCGGGAGCATTCCAAGGAGGGTTTCTTCAAAGAGCTCGAGTATAAAGCTCGAGTCCAAAAGCCGCTGCGCTCGAGTGGCTTGCTGTGTGGACGTATCAAACCGAGGTGATGTTTCCTCGTCTTGGAGTATCACTGAGACGCTAGTTGGTCTGAAAGTGCCTAGTCCAGCTGCACAGAAGCAATTTGTGTTTTGTTAGTGATGCTGATATGTAATCAACAAGCCCATGCCTGCATATATTCGTTCGTAGCCTGCATGGATATCAACGTGGACAGCCAGCTTGGCCGCCATCGATGTCAGAGATGGCTTTGCATCTCGCTCACAGGCGTATTTGTATTCAGCTTTGTATGCATGATGTCAAGGTTGACTTCACAGTGGACCATAGACCCCCAACTATTTATCCGGCTCGTTCTGCTGTTCTTCCCCGCTGACCGTACATTCTACCGCGGGGAGAAGCTCCGCTAGCACTTCCGCCACGGCCTCCTGCTCGCTCTCATCCGGGGGCCTCTCAGCCGCAGTTACTCCTTCTTCGTCCTCTTCTTCTCCATCTGCGCCGAGCTGCCCTGGTTGATGCACTTGTACCTCTACGTTTCGCGGTCTCGAACTTGGAAACAGTAACAGCAAAGATGGCGCCGAAGTCACCCTGTTGGTATTCTGAACATCGGTCTCGGTTTTTCTTGGCAGTACGGCAACCGAGGTAGCTGTGTCCATCGTTTCCGCGCGCAACTCCTCCTTCGACCGACGCATTCGAATCCGCCCGACCGTTTCATTGTGCGGGAGTTGATCTCCGTTCTTCCACTTCGAGTGCCAAATGTTAAGGCACGATACAGAATTACCATCGGTTACGTGTCGCGCCTTGGAACACAAACACAGTCTTCCTCGATCAGTTGAGCAATGCTTGCAGTAACGACGCGTTGTACCGGGAGGTCGATTCGATCCAGTACTGCGAGCACCACGCAGTACCGAACAAACTTTGTACACGCGAAACTTGAACTAACCCTTCGCCGTCTTGTCCAACGAGACCATCAATTGATGCTTCGAGCTCGCTAGCGAGTACGCCGTCGAAACTGGTGTCTGGTTAGATCTTGGCTCCACCTCGGTAACCGCGGCTTCGGCAACTGCAATCGTTTCCAGGAAGTCATCGTCTCCGAGAGCGAGTAGCTCCTCGAGTAGCTGAATTAGAAAATCCGCGTGTGAAAAAGGTTTTTCCCCCACAGACCTCGCGTACTCACGGTGGGCGATAAAATCGTTAATAACAGCTATGTCGAGAAGCCCGCAGAAAACAGTCTTGTAGTATTTCTTCGGTCGCATGACCCTGGATGGAGTACCTAGTCAAATGCATTCTCGGCGTAAGTGAAGGGAGTCAGAACCGCAACAGAGCAACACGTACCTTTGCAGACGTAACTGGTCGTGTCTGTCAACACCCCCCATGTAATTATTGTAAAATACCACAAACTCCGGGCACGGAATGTTTGCATATGAGCCGTCCTTTTGCTTCCTCCGCACAATGGCACGTCTAGCGGAGGCCCTAGTCGCCATAAAGTAGCAAATTTTCGAGTCAACCCACCGCGTCAAGTACATCCTACTATTCGTATTGTTCCAGGCAAGAACGTATGAGCCGCGCGGCATCCCTGTCGAAGCTGATTTTTGTCGGTCTTCAAGTCTTCGGGAAAGCCAAGAGCCACCGTCTCGGTATTGTCCATCAAACGAACCCCATGGTCACTGAAGAATACTCGCGATCAGTGATGATGATTCGCGTTTTGGATCGATCCACCCGACGCTGTTCCCACAAGGCTTTAAGGTTTTGAACCACAGCAGCTGGTCCCGTTCTGGTGTCAACCAATTGACTCTTTCGTTTCTTACCACAATAAACCTCGAACCTGAGCATGAATTCACAGCGTTCAGATACCGACTATATAAATACCGCAAATGACCACACTGGAGCAGTAGTGGGTTTTCCCGCAGCACACAGCGAACAGCTTGGTGTCGTACTTGTGCGGCTTAATCTTCAGGAAAACTCGTATTGTGTTCCGCAAACTTCTTGATGGGATAACCATCTCGTCGAATGCAACCCAGCGCCCTAGTTCCATTCCACCCTTGAAAGTAGTCTGTAACTTGTTTATCATGTTGCGAATCTTCCATGCCAGGTCCGTATTAGCCTGTGGAGCCTGGTTGTTCGTAAAGTTGAGAAATCTGGCGAAGAACGTGTTAGTTGGCCCTTTATTAAAGTAACGTGGAAGTCACAGTACAGTACCTGTTAATCTCCTTGAAATGCTTGCGAACCAGAAATGACGGCCAATCGCTCCACGGACTCGCGTCTTCCAATGATCTTCCAGTCGAGACTTTATCGGGCGAATAGCCCTGGATATTACTAGGGCCAGAAAATGCATGATCTCCGCGGCAGGTACTTCTTTGAACGCGTCCAGTCCCTTTTTCTTTGCTTGAAATATTACCTTGCGTTTGTGCCTGTCGTTCGGTTTCTTTTCAATTGACAACTTGGCCTGTCGAAGTCCTTCCGGTCGTGACTGACGCTCGTAACGATTAGTTTACTCGGCAACCTCCGTCCAGAGTCTTCGGCATGAAGTAGAAAAAATCAGAAGGTTTCATCGTTTTCGCTGCCTCTATAGCCGAGGCAGTTAGTCGAGAGGGGTCCGTAAACCCATCCGTAGCGCCGGACAAGTCCGAGTCATCCCGTTCGTCGGTTACCGGTAGCAACGCCCAACCGTTGTCAGACATGCTCCGAAGCATTTCATCTGTTATGTAATCCTGGGGGCCCGGCAATCGGGCGAATTCCCTCTGCTGTTTCGACACTAAAACTTTCGTTTCCGGTATCATCCGCAATATAAAGCTCATCTGCAAGCTCATCTTCAGAATCGTCGTTGGCACTCTCGCTAGGGCAACCATCATATTCCAGCACCTCGTAATTGCCAGCAATACCCACGTTCACTTCATGAGGAAGCATCTCCGTGTGGCACGGGCCGTTCAGGATCGACGAGGTACATGACGACTTCCGTGGGAAGCTCAAGGTCGAGGACACAGGATATCGTGTCAACCCTTGGATACACATCAGTCGTCTCAAGCCTCGAGCATTGTTCCCGAAACGACCCACTGTGGAGCATGAAGTGGATGACGATGACGATTTCGACGCGGCGCTGCTGCCCGAGGACAGCTGGCAGCCGGACGAACAGAATGGCGAGTATGAAGTTGAGAAGGTTCTGGACCTCTGGTGGACTTCAGCGTATGCGTACGTCCAAGCGCATCCGCGAATACCAAATCAAGTAGAAAGGATACGATGATCCGGAGTGGTTGCCAGTAACTCAGCTCAATTGCGGCGCACGACTGTATGAATTCAACCAGAGTGCCCGCGCTAAGGCCCGATTCCAGTCTATGCAGGCTCGTAATGACCACCCCAGTGCCTAGCGCACAGAATGAGCCGATCTATCCTGACCGCTGATGTATGAACCGACTGAACCTGGATGTGATTTTCGACTGTGGATTTGGTAACGACGATGAGTGGAGATTGTGAACGAGAGTGAAAGAGGTGTTAGCAGACAGAATGAACAGGTGATTGTGAGGTGAACGAGTGTGAACGGGTCGAATATGGAACGAACGGACCGAATCTGGATCAGACAGACCGAGTGAACGACAAGAGGGAACAGAAAGCAAGTGATGAACATGGAATGTGGGGAATTATGCAGTTAGCAAAAGGTGACACCGAATGTGTGGCTAATCTTGGTGCTCGATGGAGACTCATTTGCCGCGCAGTTCGTCCGGAGTCAGAAGCATGTTGCGGATCTCCGGAGGTCGCTCAGCGATTAGGTCGTTGGTGGACCACCCGGTCCACTGAATACGAGCAGGTTCCGCGCGGTCCAGGATCGCCAGTTGCTCCATCATCGTGTACGGCTCAGCGCCACGGCGTGTCTCCGACCGGTCGAACAGGATCCAGTGGCAGAGCTTGGCGGGATACACCCAAATGCCCGGCTCGTACAGGATGGTCTCCGGCGCTCCGGACGATTTCAGCCTTGCGACCAGCTTGTTGTAGTCTTTGAGATCCGCGTCATGAAGCTTCTTGCGTGTCACTTGAGCTCTGGCGGCCTCCTGGCTGCCTGCCTGCCTCGAATGTGACCCAATGACCAGCGTGCCAGAAAGTCATCGCGTTGCCCTCCATGTACCCCACCAGCTCGGTCAGAACCTTGAGAGTGCTGTCCGGTAGCGCGCTGCGCTTGTGGAATAGGAGATGCACGACCCGCCGACGGAACATACGCTCACCAGGATGGCTGTCCAGAATGATCTCGTACTCGCCAGGCTGGAACCGAGCCTTTAGAGGTTTGGTGCCACCATTGTGATTCGGTGCGTAATCGGGGAACCCGGGAGACTGGTCGACGGCGTTGACTGAGCGGGCTGCGAAAGTGGTCAGGATCCCCTTGTGGCGCCAGGATGTGACGTCCGGACCAGGCGTCTCGATTACCAACAGTTCTTCCGGTGTGAGTTCCTCCATGCCCTTGCGGGCCAGGGGCAACTTCTTGCGATCGTCGCTCGGTCGGGACTTCCTCTTTTTCTTGGGCGGAAGCACACTGGATACCGAATCCGACTGAGACGACATCGAGCTGGTGCGACGCTTGGACCGGCGGAGCGGTGACACCGGATCTTGAGCAGCAGACGAATCCCGCAGCTGCACTGGTAACGGACGCAGCTCATCCTCTCTGGCTGTGGCTCGAGCGATCTTGGCTTTCTCTTCCGCACTGGGATCCCACTCGGGGTCACGGTTCTCGTTGTCACCTTCAGTGTCATCCGGTCCGAGAAACAAATCGCTGTCGTCTTGAGTGTAGGTCCGGCCAGTATTCCGGTGTCTCGTCATCGTCGGCCCACCGATCCAGTATCGCCAGTAGATCTCCGGTACGTACGTCGTCCAGTATGTGGAGTCCAAGCGGTTCCAGAACATCATGCGCGCCAACATGCAGGATAACTCGAACGGGAAGAACATGTCATGAACCATGGTATCCTGGTCCAGCAACTTCATGGCGGCGTGATACGTCAACCCGGTACGGATGGTCAAGTGGACGTCCGTGCTAAGTTTGCGCCACACTATCGGGAGGTTAGCCAAGGATGCGCAGGCGGTCTTCTCGTCGATCAGGTACTCCTTGCCGACCGGATAAGCGGAGTCACCGGACGCATCCCATGCGGTTGGACGCCACTGTACTTGGTCCGGCACGTCACGTTGACACTTGGCCGTACCAGACGATGACCGCGCAGACGTCTGACCCCTCGGTTTGGAGTCACCAATGAGATCCAGAATGGAGACGCGCCTGCCGCCTGATTTGGTGCCCCCGATTGCCCCGGTGTCGCCATCAGGTCCGGACTTGTCGCCGCTGTCTTTCTCTTCAGTATCGTCTTCGTGACGGAAGCTGAACGGACCTGGCTCAGCAAACTTGTCATCGGCTGAAGTGACGTTGATCAGCTCCTCCAAACGACGCCAGTTCCCGGTCACCTTGGTCTGGTTGCGATTCAGGAAGTTCATCATTCGGTCCACGTCAAAGGCGTGAGACGCGAGGGACTCGACACACCAGTTGGACGTACCGAGCTTGGCCTCCAGTGCCGAGATCTGTTCCCGCAGAGACTGCTTTTCGTGCTCGGTCATCAGCTTCCTGAAGTCCGCCCGGTAACGCTTTGTGGTGTTCTCCTTTTCCTCCGTGAGGTGGTCGGTGATGACTTGCCACTGCCCGACCAGCTGACCCAGTGTGGCCTGAAGTTGCGCGTTTTCCTTCTGGGTGGCGAACAGCATGTCAGCCGTACCGGATCCCTGCGTCTCGACTTGGTGCCGCATGAGTCGGTACTTAACGAGCATGCGCCGCATGATGGTGGTCATACTGAACACCCGCGCAGCCAAATCGCGACACCCGTAGACGGACAGAATGGAGGCCATCTCACGACGAGCGGAGAGAGAATTGAGCAGAGTTTCTAGCTCGGGCGGGTTGGGCGAATGGTCGAGAGGCCGCAGGAAGAATTCATTGACGTCCTCACGCTCGCCTACCAGCTCATTCGGTTCGGCCAAGTCCGTAGCAGAGAGCCCCTCGATTGCCGTCAGAAACTCCAACCCGCCATACCCCTCACGGATGAAGCGGTTGCTGTCGGTGTGGTCCAGACGCGCGGGGACGCTGACCATACAGAATGCGCCATCCGGCTTGTACTCAGGTGGAGGGTTCCACACTGCTGGAGACCCGTTGTCAGCCGGCGCACCGAAGTTGATCGCCACTGGGAGACCGGAACCCGCAGGCAGGACGAGGGCCTCCTGCGCGGACAGGATCCGCCCGGAAATGCTGC
The DNA here is from genome assembly GCA_024211575.1 of Phytophthora melonis. NCBI lineage: Eukaryota > Oomycota > Peronosporomycetes > Peronosporales > Peronosporaceae > Phytophthora > Phytophthora melonis. Next base: position 1,198,830 of record JAMXKT010000068.1, read on the forward strand.
GCTGCTGGCGGAGCACGCGCTCTGTGAAGTCGTTGCCCTCTCTCGCGGGTGGAGATTGCCGGCCGCCTGCACCGCCCTCGTTCTCGGCGTTTGCACTCTCGTCGTCGTGCGCGGCGCGCTTGAACGTCGTAGCACCCTTCCCCAGTCTTGGGTGGGGCCATCACCGTGCCTGTCGCCGCTGCCGGACGCGCGGTTGTCGCCGGAGACGCCGGCGCTTCCATCCGAGTCCGAGTTGGCACCCGCGGTGTACCTCCCTGCGGAGGAGCTAGCGGAAGTTGTGCCGGGCTCGATGGCTTGCCGCCAGGCGCCTCGGCTGCGTCGTTCACCTCGGACATGGCGCTGATGAGTCGCTCGATGGAGAATGGATTGGGTTTTGCGGTGGACTGCTTCTGCCGGTTGGATTGTGACGTGCGAAGACCCGCCATGGAGACGGGACGCTGGATGACTTGTGTTCTCGGGAAGACCCTCCCAACGGTTTTATGATTCGGTACGACCCTCCATTCGGAGTGGGAGCCATCGTGTGTGGTTCTGGTCATGTCCTGTCACCTCGGTGGCAAGATCCTCTGTGAAAGAACCTGAGCAGAGGGGCGGTTGATACGATGTGGAAACAGATTTTTGTCTGCACCCATGTCCGACCCCATGGATACGTGGACCCTATGGTGAGGTGTGATTGGTCGCATGAGGTGGAGATCCGGTAGAGACGAGTGTGACGTGTGGATTGTGGATGTGTGTGGAGATTTGGTGGGACATGGCACTTGCAATAAGTATGGGCTCACAGGATTGGAGATGCGCCCACCGGATGAGCGCTCATGTTCTGTGTGAAGTCACGCATCCTGTCCGTCCGCCGACTTCCCTAACTGCAGGATAAGCCCAAGGCGTGAAAGTGTGGCCAGTGAACGTATCCTGGTCACTGCCTGCATTGGCTCAGTCAAGTTGTCGGACTACCCCACTGAATCTGCCCAACCAGACATGATCATGCGCACACAAGACCCCGCTGGATGAAGCCTCGTGTTGCCCGGACCGGATCGTGGTGCACCCGGTGATGGCGTACAGAATGGAGATGTGCCACACCGGATGGGGACGGACCAGATCATTCATTCGGTCCGCCCCCCCGTGCCCACACTGGATGTCGACGCACCAAGAACAAGTCTGGTGCGCGCCGCGTGCACTTACGCAGCGGCGTCGATCCCGACCGGAGGAGACCAAGATCCACCAGGGCCCACGTGCGGCACCGAATGAGCCGCACATCCAAGGGAGAAGTCCAGTTCCAAGACGAAGAGACGGTGTATCCAGGTACCTCTGTCATCATAGGATGAGTGTACCTGAAGAAGTGTCGCCGTCAACAAGTCTCCGCATACCGAAAACAAGACGAGCATACTGAAGCACTGCCAAGAAGCACAAACATACTCAAGACAAGCGAAGCATAGTGAAACCTACATTAAAGTCAGCGAAGTGATAGAAGATAGCTAGCCAAACGTAAGATCTAAACAGAAACCAATTTGCCGAAGAACACGCGGACGATTCTGGCGCCCGAGGACAGCAGTAGAGCCTCGACTTTCTCGTCTTCAAGAGCCCTCCGGGAGACTGCCTGCGCGCGGTCTAAGTACGTTTAGGGACGCTTCCAAGGCCTCACCGGTGTAGCGAGCACCGGTGTAGTGGGGACTCAAAGGTACCAAGGCGAGGTCGGCAGTGACTGGGGTTTCGCGCCCTGGAGTGACCTGTGAGAGCTTCATTTTCTATTTGCGTGTTCTAACCGAGCATCCATTTCATATTCCCTACTGTGTGTCTTTGGTGGTTGAGGTAGTCACCCCCCAGACCGAATTGATCGACTACTGTGTGATAGGACTGAATTATATTTTGTATTGTTCCCTCATTCTGTGAGGGTGGTGCGCGTAAGTGAGTGTGCATCCAGGGCTGACCAGTGCCTTGGGTGTCGGCTCCGAAGCTGACTGGTGTATAGACCCCCCACCCAAGGGTCTCAAAGAATAAGTGGTGGCTGTATATTTTGTGACGTTTAGCTCGGCATTGTTTTTCTGTGTGGTTGGTTGGTCTGAATTACGGATCTGACAGTGATCCCTTCCATTCGGTCTGACCCTCTGTTCATTCGGTGTGGTTTATCTCAGGAACACACCCAGCAGACTTTATTCTGTATTGCAACAACTCATTTCGGTGAAATCCGGTCCGCCATAGGTAAACGATACCTATAGGGGTTGACACAAGGACACGCCAAACACCGGACTGCATTAGTGCGATTCGGTGCGTCCAAGCGGTCCAGGCCCGGGTCATTCAGTGTCCCGTGGGCTGTTTATCGCGTGGACAATCTCTGGTACTTCGAACCCGAATTTCATTCGGTCCGCCATAGCGCGCTATACACCCCTGGACGATAAAGGCGTTCACCCGCCTCACCTCATAAACATAATCGAGCTCGACGTCTATGGCTTGCTCGATGCCTTCGAGAACGCGACTCACGACAACCTCATGCGGCTCGGCAGCAAGGCAGTGTGGTGTAGCGGGATCAGCAAAATTTACAAGATCGCCGATCCAACTTCCCAACTGCGCCCGAACACCGACTTACGGAGATGGTCCCCCGATGATCCGTGATCTGTGTGCTGAACTAGTCACCTTGTGTACCCGTCGGTAGGGCTGGATCTGCTCCTCTGGTGTCTGCTGAAGCGTCCGAGCCTTGAAGACAGAACAGTCTGGGCGAGACGCGGGGATGCGGGTGGAGCAGCGCGGAAATCTTCACTCTGCTCGCGGTTTACTCCAAATCCAGTAGTCTTGTACTTGGATCTGGCGGCCTGGATCTGGATCCGGCCGGGTTGTTGCCTTTCGGTTGTTGTTGTCCTTTACGTTGCCTTCGCAGGTCTGCCTTGGTCATGTTTGCCGCCTCCAATGACGGTGTCGTTGACAGTTGAGAAGCGAAGGACGCACCGGCCAAACAGATAACTCCGGTGGATCTTGGATCCGCACTTGACAGTAGTTCACTAGGAAGGTTTTGGATCTGGCCAATGTATTACTCCAGTCTTACCACCAATACTAGATCTGCTACGGCTAACCTCTCTACGCCGCGTAGGGCCAATGTAGTTCCCGTTTCCAGGCGAGGGAGGAAGCACTTGCATTGTTCAAGGCAGATTCGGTTCTGATTTATGCTTAAGTTCGCTTCTATACCAAAGTCCTATCACCATGTGGATCCTATCATCCCATCTGTACCTACTGACTCTACGGGCTCTCTTTACCTCCATTGCGTGTCAGCTGCTTGCCCGTCTTGTTGTGTTCACAGTCTCTTGATTACGCCAGGGTACCGGACTGAAACCATCTTGGATCGGGATCTAATGGGTACAGATCCAGATCCATCTGAGTCTGGATCCATTACCCTCTCAGTCACTTGCCATCTTCCATTTCCGAGAATTGCGCTTCACCACAGCAGCTCGTCGGTCGACCGGGCGAAAGCGAAGGGTGCTGGCACGATCGTGGCGATGCGCCTCGGCACGCTGTTCCGCAACGATCGTGGCCGCTACGACTCCATCATAGCCCGAGCCCTCGATCCGTACCGCGTGGACGAGGATCCATCTCCGACCTCCCCGAGCACACCGACGCGCTGAGCCCGACCAAGGCCGCGCGCCTTCGCCTCAGCGACGAGGCTCTTGACCGCGTCGTCATCGACGTGACCAGCGGCAACCCGCCCAATCTTTCGTGGGTCGGCAACAAGAGTGCCGGCACGTGGAAGATTCTGTTTGACGACGCCCGCATCCGTGCTCTCGCCAAGAAGCTCGCACCGTTCGTTAAGAAGGGCAAGCAACTGTTTCCCACCCAGAAGCCGTACAACGAGAACGAGGAGCAGCGCGACGACTACTCCGACTCAAAGTCGATGAAGACATGTTCACCGTGCTGTCCCCGACGCCGCACCTGGACGAGGAAGAAGATGGCGAGCCCGAGGAGCTTGACGAGAAGCTGCCCGAAGCCGAGGCCGACCGAGACCAAGAGGAGGACATCGAGCAGGATCAGGACGACCCCGAGGACGATGAAGAACGCAGCTCAGGCGCTAACACCGAGCCCACGGACGACGACAAGAAGAGCAGTGTCGGCGACGGGTGCGACGACACCTCCCCCAAGAAGAAGAATGCTTCGGCGGCCTCCCAAGTCCAAGTATGCTTCAGTCGTGTTTTGAGGGACCCGCTGAACCCAACGTGTACTGAAGACAAGATATTTGACCCCAACCATAGTGAAATGAAGACATTTGCCCGTAGAAGAATGCAGAACAGAGAAAGAAGTAAGAGAGAGAAGTAGCTGATAAAAGACAAACAGAGTTCACTTTTCCCTGTACTGCAAGTGACTTCGGCCAAGCCTGCCGACGGAAATCCGGAGGACCCGAGACTACGACCGCGGGACGCTAAGGGCACATCAACGGCGAAGGACAGCCGTCTGTGTGGACTTCATCAATCTCAAGTCCAGTTAGGTGGGGACCAGCGACGGCCTCGAGCTTCCTGGAGTGATCCACCTATTTCATATCCTAGTTGGGTCACTTGCTGTGCTCGTGGTAGCCCATTTCATATTATTCCAGAGGGTATTCTGGGGTGCTAGGTAGTCGCGTCCAGAATTTTGTATTGACTGCTTGTGTGAAGGGAAAAGGTAACTGGTAGTGATTGTATTTTCCTTCTGTACGGGAGGTGGTGCGCGTGTGTGAGTCTCAGGGGAGCTAGGCCCCTGAATTTCAGACTCGAGTGAGCCTAGTGTGTGAGTGACCCACCGTCCAAGGGTCCAAAAGAATAAGTGACGGCTAGTTGTAGTGTTTGTATACTCTGTATTTGTTGGATTTATCGAGCTACGAAGGCATTTGGGTAAGGTGTCTTCTGAGTTCCTCACCCCAGAGTTGACTGAAATCCTGGATCCTGAATTCGTGATATTCTGGATTTCGGGTGATCTGATTCTCTCGGTTTTGCCTCCAGTGTGGAGGTGCGTTCTGGATTAGACGTGCACATCAGCGCTTCTTCGAGGCTACATTCAAGTTTGGTGAAGTGTCCTTCCGTCAAAGACTAACGAGCCTACAGGTATTACACAAGGTACCCACGCCAACCAAGGAGAGTGATCCTCAGGGTTTAGAGCTTTGCGGCGGCGAACCTCTGGGTCTATCTTCTTGCTGTTGACTCTCAAGTCGGTTCTCTGGGTCTACATCCTGAGGACCCTCTAGGGCTGCGTGCAGTTGCTGGCGATGGAGACGAAGGGCGCGGTGCATGCCACAACGAAGCAATCCGTGCGAGGGCCCTGCTCGAGTACTAAACGCGCGTAGGATAAGGCGCTCCGTTCTAGGAAGCCCTGGCTCTGTCGAGAGAGTTGAGGCAAGCTCCTTGGTCCAAGAGGGACGTCCTCGACGCCTATCGGGGATGAGAATGGTCCCGAGAGTCTTGCCATCGACATTCTACCAGCTCTCCTCAGACACAATCCGTGGCTACATTCTACATTTTATCGACAGCCAGTGTGGATACGGTCCGCTTCCTGCGGCAGAGTGAACTCTTGCCGTTCACGTTGATAGCAACCAAGGGCAGCGTTGTGGCCAAATAGCGACGTTGCCATGCCGTGGTCATGCCGCTCCCGCTCGCTGTGGATGACGAAGGCGGTGAGACCGTGTCGGCTCCTAGCTCAAGGCAACGGCTCCGGCATCTACGTCGATGAATTTCAAGGGCATTGTCGTGGCCAAGAAGTGCGGCGTGGCCATGGCGTTGCTCAAGGAACTTCCGCTCGCTGTGGGCGGCATGATGGGAACAATGGGCCCGTGTCGGCTCCGATGGCAAGTAGGAGACGGCTCCGACGTCAAGGTGAGAGAGAAGGTAGTCTATTTAACCTTAGTTATTAGCCTCCTGGTAAAGTTTGAATCGCTTTAGCAGCTCCGGTTCGTTAGCCCGGTGCCAGCTCGCTTGGGGCGGAAGTGGTTTCACTCTGCCTAATTCCACCTTCATGTTTGTAAAACAGTCGATGCGGAGCTGTAGCTACAGTCCCTGTGTTCGTGTACGCGCCCTGTTGCGTTCGCGCCACGCCACTGTGTGAAGCTGTCGGAGGCAGCTAGCCCTCATATGGCCGAGTTGCTGCTGTGGCGCCCACGAAGCCCCTTCATGGACAACCTGGTTACGCGTCTGCCAAATGATGGCTATTCCGATGCTACAAGACGCCCACCAAATCCGGTCTATATATTTTTCATAGTCCGTTATGCATTGCCCGTAGAGCTGGAGAATGTGTTCCTGAAACCGGCTACCGATGGGTGGTCGGGTTCGAAAAGAGAGGAAGTATTTGTATGCTGCAAGCCATCGATCTATGACTGTCTGACCAAGCCAATGAGTCAGTAGTTTTTGCCAAAACTCTTGGGCTCTATAGCAGCCCCACACGATATGAGTGAGCGTTGTCCGTCCTTCGAGGCAGCGGTCATCTATCGGACATCTCTGTTCCTCCTGCCGACCTGCATACTGCAGATTGAGCTGTTGTGTAGCTAGCCGGTAGTTCATCCACACCTGATAGTCGGTTAAAGTATTGCGATGGGCCCATAGTTGCCGAGGTGTTTCACTCTGCAGCCCTCGAACCCACGAATCGGCCCGCCCCGTAGTTCTCCACTTTTCCAGCACGGACGGTTTCTTCCAGTATTTTCGTCCTCGGAAACGCCACTTTATTTGCTGCTTGGGTTTCTACACAAGTGCCTGTTTTGGGCAGAGTCCAAGGGAAGTCATGGATGCGAGTGTTTGCAAGGAACACCGTCCCTCGGATTGTGTGACGATCAAGTGCCTCCCATTCTTACTGGTGGTCTAGCACTGGAGGTCGTCGAAGCTGCAGCGGCGGAGGACGTCCGAGCAGCTCACCAATTTTTAACCGTGGGGAGTTGAGTAGGATCGCAATTAGCCATCGCTGTAGCTTCCCAATAGTATGACCCCGTTCGAATCCGGCCGTGATCGGTACTCTTGCAGTGTATAGCGTTGATATGGCTCGAGTAATTTCGAGGCTTCATGTCTCGTGGCCTGGATGCGTTCATACTTGGGTCGAATCAACGTGGAGGCGTTGCTATCAGGAACCCAAGGGTTATCTGCCCACGTAAACGTGCCCCAAACTGCAACGATTTCCACCGGTATGTCGCTAGGCATTGGTATATCCCTCAGGTCCACCCTCACTGTAGTCACTTCTCGTGAAACAGGTTGGCGAACTGTGCTGATCTCTTCGCCCGCTGCATTTGCTGCTAGTTCTAGTAACTTTTGCTTCCCTAGTTGTTAGCGAATAAGTACAGCGTGAGAGAAGGTGCAATCAGTGGGCCCATGTCGAGTTGGAGTGTTCTTCGCCGCGAGGTCCACCCCTGCGGCAGCGTTCGAGGTCATTGCGGCGACACTACCGATCCCATGGCCGATGGCGTTGGCGCTCCTATCCATGCCAACCATGCGTCTGTGTAAATATCCCAGCGACCGAGAAGCCAGAGTAGAGTATCTTTCGCTCGCTGCGTCTGAATTGCCAGTCCACCTGCCTCTCTCGGGGTAAAAACTAAGATGGGAGACATATTATGGCGGCTAAGATTGCCAATGACCTGGAGACGCCATAAAAACGGCTTTCGCATGTTGACAAGCTGTTGCAGGATCGTCTGCGAGGGTGGGAACGCTTTGGCCGTGAACAGAATTGAAGGCAGGACTACTGCATTGAGCAGATCAACAAGGTCTCGCACCGTAGTTGCAGCATGTTCAGTAGTATTCATTCGCCGTTTCACGCAGCGCATTCGTTTCGCCCAGTTGTAGTTCTGCATATCCCCCAGACCCACTTCGTACCCTAGATATCGCACCATTGCCCCTGGTGCCAGGACTAGTACTCCATTCCATTCTTCACAGTGGACGGCCGTGTTGAGGAATATATACTTGCTTTTGTTGGGGTGCATACGGAGACCCGAGATAGAGCCAAACTTCTCCACAATTGCCAACGCTCGAGGAACCTGGCTGCTCTTCCGGAAAAAGAGTGTTGAATAGTCCACAAAGACCGAGAATTGATGCCGCTGTGTAGGATCGGAGCCCGGCACTGGGATGCCCGCCAACATCGCGTCCTGAGCCAAAGCAAGACCTAATAGGTCGGCGTCAAGTATGAAGAGCAAAGGCGCCAACGGACAGCCTTGTCTAATCCCCGACTTGACCTCGAATGATCCCAAAACCTCTCCATTCACGAAAACCTGTGCCGACGTATTCGCATGGAGCTGTTCAACCAGATGCACAAATTCTGCGGCGAAACTAAAACTGCGTAGTACTTCAAGCATATAGAACCTATCCACTGTGTCATAAGCATTTGCGAAATCAAGCAGTAGAGTTCCAGCGCTCTCAGCACCAGATAACAGCGCATAACAAATTGCAGATTCCAACTTGGCAAGCATCTCTGACGTCAAGGTTGATGGTGTCCAAGGGCAGCGTCGTGGATAAGAATAGCAGCGTGGCATGACGTTGCCCGTGTCCCGCGATCTTGCGGCGGTGTATGCGCGATCACATGCGTGTGCAGACGTCGGTGGTCCACCAACGACCTGATTGCTGAGCGACCTCCGGAGATCCGCAACATGCTTCTGACTCCGGACGAACTGCGCGGCAATTGGCTCTCCACCGAGCACCAAGATTAGCCGCACATTCGGTGTCACCTTTCGCTAACTGCATAATTCCACACATTCCATATTCATCACTTGCTTCCTGTTCCCTCTTGTCGTTCACTCGGTCTGTCTGATCCAGATTCGGTCCATTCATACTCGTTCTCTCCACAATCACTCGTTCGTTCTGTCTGCTAACACCTCTTTCACTCTCGTTCACAATCTCCACTCATCGTCGTTACCAAATCCACAGTCGAAAATCACATCCAGGTTCGGTCGGTTCACACATCTGCGGTCAGGATCGGTCGGTTCATTCTGTGCTCTAGGCACTGGGGTGGTCGTCACCAGCCTGCATAGACTGGAATCGAGCTTTAGCGCGGGCGCTCTGGTTGAATTCATACAGTAGTGCGCCGCAATTGAGCTGGGTTACTGGCACCCACTCCGGATCATCGTATCCCTTCCACTTGATTTGGTACTCGCGGATGCGCTTGGACGTTCGCGTACGCTTGGTCCACCGGAGGTCCAGAATCTTCTCAACTTCATACTCGCCATTCTGTTCGTCCGGCTGCCAGCTGTCCTCAGGCAGTAACACCGCATCGAAATCGTCGTCGTCATCCAGTTCAAGTTCCACAGTGGGTCGTTTCGGGAACAACGCTCGAGGCTTGAGTCGACTGACGTGCACCCACGGGTTGACACGATATCCTGTGTCCTCGACCTTGAGTTTCACGCGGAAGTCGTCATGCACCTCGTCGATCCTGAACGGCCCGTGCCACATGTGGGCTAACTTGCGACTCAATCCGGTCTGGACCTTAGGAATGTAGAGCCATACCGAATCCCCCTTCTCAAATCCAGTCTTCAGTCGTTCGGAGAGTTATTTCCCCTTTCGTGTCTGCTCCTCAGATCGGGTCCGCTTCGCTTGCTTCTGGAGATCTTCGGCACATGCGATCGCATAGCTGTAGTCGCGCTGAAACTTCCGACGCCACTCGTACGCTGTGCGTTCGGGTGGGCTGGATGGCTTCGGTCCCAGCATCGCCGACACCGTTCCCTGTGCGTCCCAACCGTGGGCCAAATAAAATGGTGTATCCAGTCTGGTCGCGTCGAAGGAGGTATTCAGTGCGAACATCAGTCGTTCGGCATGGTCATCCCAGTCGGACTGGTCTGCTTCAGCGATGTAAGCGCGGACGCTCCGAATGACAGTCTGGACAGACCGTTCCTGTTGGCCGTTCGCCTGAGGCCGGTAAGCCAAGGTTGCGCGTTGACGGCTACCCAATAGCTCCCGGAACCGAGTGAACACCTCGCTCATAAACCGGGGATCCTGATCGTGGCTACCCAATAGCTCCCGGAACCGAGTGAACACCTCGCTCATAAACCGGGGATCCTGATCGTGTCTGATCAATGATGACGCACCGAGACTCCGAAAGACTCGCTCTTCATACGCTTCTGCCACATCCTGTGCCGTCGTAGACGACATGGGTTTACACATCACGTAACCCGAGAATGAATCTTAGAACAACAACAGGAAAGTGTTTCCCCGTGCTGACTTGGGCATGTGCGTCACAAAATCCATAGACACCACTTCGAAAGGGCGTCGGGGCTCGGTGTTACCAGGCGACGGTCCAGAATTGGGAGGTCGCCCCTTCCCGCTTCCACAGTCAACACACTCCTTCACAAAACATTCGACATCGGCGTACATACAGGGCCAATAGAATTCGGTCCGCAGTCGTTCGTGCGTGCGTGTGATGCCTTGGTGCCCACCTTGGAAGTCCTCGTGGGCGTAGTGCAACAGGTCTGTGCACAGAGCCCGCGGCACCACCAGGCGAGGCTCATCCTGTACGTCCCGAGGTCGGTCCCGTGTGGAACACGCGAGTCGATACAGGACGCACCTGGCATCCAGCGCAAACAGGTCAGACAGCTTCGCGACCTTCCGCAGTCGCCTGGGAGAGAATCGCTCCAGATCTCCACTCAGATATGCTTTGACTTCTGCGATGAACTCGTCCTGGTCCTGGTGCGCCTTAATTCTTCGCCATCGTTAGGCTTGGAACTCCAGCGGACCCAATGGCTTACTGGATTCGGTCCGCTCCTGTATTCCCGACCGGGTTAAGACCGCCATGACACGAGCACAGTTGGGGAGTGGTGCTGACTCATGATCCGGTTCGGCACTCTCTGGTACTACCTCATCCGGTGTCGCCGCGGCCTCTGTCGCATCTCCATTCGGTATGTCTCGCTCTGCCTCGGCTACATCTGGTGTCACAACGATTGGCTTCGTCAGCTTCTCATGGATCTTCGACACTCGCTGCAGGTGGGTTCGCTCTTCCTCATACCGTACAGTCCCCGTAACACCGAGGGCCAGTGTCTTGGAAGTTAGGTGATCTGCGGCCGAATTGTACTCGGGCTTGACGTGAACGAGTGGCAGCGTACCGAATCGCCCCTCCAAAGTTTCGCACTGGGCCAAGTGGCGCTGCAGGTTGGGCTGGTTACACTTGATCAGCCCTTGAACCTGCTGTATCACGATGCGAGAGTCTCCGACTACGATCAGGTCCGTAACTCCACGGTCGAGTGCCATGGTCAGCCCATTCAGTAAGCCGTGATACTCCGCGTCGTTTACTGTGATGTCGTTCAGAATGAAACCTCGCGCATCAAGTACGTCCCAACCGGGTAGGCTCCACAAAATGCACCCACAGCTCCCTTGGCGTGTCGACGTCTTTGCAGCTCGGTCAAAACTGAGCGCGATCCCTTCAAAGTTGGCGTCCAGCATTTCCACACTGATAACTGGGGGTGGCTTGACGCGCCCCTTGGCTGGGATCAGCGACTCCGCGAACCGGTCTAGATGTTCTCGGGGGGTAATACCCGCACCGAGTATGGCAGCCAGACCGTCTTCGTCTCGTTGGACACGGCGCACCTCCAGATCCCATTGTGATAACGCGACGCCCCAGGGCACACAGCGTCCATCTGCCGACTTGGACTGGATCACCCACTTGAGTACTGAATAAAGGGTTTACACAACCAATGGGCACCCCTCCAGGATCGTCCTGAAGACATCCAACACTCTCATGACTTCCTTCTTCGCGACGTGGTACCGAATCTCGGATTCATTCAGTACGCGTCCCGTGAAACGCACGGGCTGGATCAGTCCGTCATGTTCTTGCCCGAGGACCGCGCAGGCGGCCCACTTGTTAGCGTGCGGGATGATGATGAACGGCTTGGCTCGGTCCGGGTGTCGAAGCATCGGAGTTGACACGATCTTCCGCTTCAGAATCTCGAAAGCCTCCTTCGCTATGGACAGGTCCCTGCCGGCGCGCACCGGATCATCGCTCAGCTCGTACAAGACTGCGGCCACTACCGGGAAGTCCTCGATGAACTTGTGGTAATAGTTCAGGCTGCCTAATAAAGATTGAATCCCCTTCAAAATAGACGGGAACGGTAGATCCAATACCCCCTTGGCAATCTTCGGTGTCGCTCGGAGTCCTTCAGCGCTGATCTCGTGCGATAGGTACGGAATCGAACGCTTACCGAACTCGCTCTACGGCAAACTGACCGAAATGTTCCAGTACCGCAGTCGGAAAAGTAACGCATCCAAGTCGACACACAGTTGATCCCACGTCGGCGCCCCGTGTGCGATGTCATCGATGTACGAGCTCCGTCCGAGGACCGGACCCATCTGCACCGGAGCCGGGATATTGCGCTGGAACACGGTGATTTGGTCCGTCAATGCGGGAAGGTGTCGGCCGGATAGGATCTCTCGTTAGATTTGGTACTGCTCGGCACAACATTGTTCTCTCGCGGCTTCAAACCCAGATAATCCAGTACGTCCTGATCCACTTCAGCTTCCTCTTCGGGCGACAGTCGCACAAAAACCCACAAGCAGTTGTTCAGCATCTGCTGGTAGACCAAAAGAGCATTCTTCAGACCGAATGGCATGCGTCGCCACTGGAAGTGACCAAATGGCGACACGAATGCCGAGATGAGCTTGGCTCGCTCTGTCATCCTGATCGCCCAGAAGCCACTGGCCATGTCCAGGCTTATAAACCACATCGCACTCTCGAAACCGATCAAAAGATCGTCGATAAGCGGGAGCGGATAGTTGGACAACTGAATGAACCCGTTCACGAGCCGATAGTCGATGCACATCCGGATGTCGATCCCGTTCTTCTTCAGTACGATCACGATTGGTGAAGCCCAAGGTGAGGTGGACGTCTCGATTAATCCGGTCTCCAGCAACTTCTTCAACAATTCGTACACCTTCATCGCGAGATGCGGTGCTACTGAACGAGCTCTCTGTGCGACCGGCTTAGCATCTCCCACATCCAGATCGCAAACAATTGCACGAGCCGGTGCCGGCGCTGCATTGTCCTCGCCTAAGAAGATCCGCTGGTGGTATTTCAGAATGTCACGCAAACGGCGTTCGTCATCCGGTCCGCTCACTCCAGGTTCACCGACATCTGCTTTGTCAATGTCGCATTCGGGACTCAGATCCTGTACCTCCGGAAGAAGCGTTAGTTGGTCTCGAAGCTGCGACAACAAGTCACTGACTTCATGAATGTACACTGCAGGCTCGAAGTTCAGTTCCTCAGCATTTAGTCGCATAACCCGTTCGTACTCCATTTTGAGCTACTGGACGGGAGTGCCGGACAGAATCTGGGAGGCCAAGTCGGACATGTCTTCGGCGACCTCATCCGGTTCGTCTTCTGACACTTCGGGTTCATCTGGTGCAACCGCGTCGAAAAAAATGTCTTCATCCTGTAGAGCGCCATCATCCTGTTCAACCACGTCGAAGAACGCTTCGTCATCACCCGATTCGGTGTCGTCGAAAGAGATCTCCTCGTCGTTCCGGCTCGCAGCCGGTGGGGCCATCTCGTCCGGCTCGGCTTCGCTGGGAAGGGGAGTTAAGCGCTTGAACGACTCCTCCTCTTCAACCAAATCTTGCAGGACCGGATCTTCAGGTAGCTCCGCAATCTTGTTCGACTTGACGGCTGGATTCTGTAATACCGCTGCGAAGCAAGTCACGTCTTTCTTTCATTCCGGATGCATCATCAATTTGGTCGGCCAGTTGTACTTTGAGGGCTCTACAGCAGGCGGTTCACGATCCCAGAGCGCTTGGAGGCGACGCTGCTCCCGTAACTTGTCTTGCTTCGACAGAGTGTTTTCGTAGATCAGCACTTGCCATTCCTTGTACGCCCTTGATCCTGTACGGACAAAACGCCCCACGGATGGAAAGAATCCATACTCCACGATGTAGGCTAACGTCGTTCCGGCCGTTATTCAGAGATTGTACTCCGAAACATTCACCACCTTGACTGTCTCGGGCCAACCCTTCGCCCCGTACACAATCTTGGTCACCCAGCGATCACCACGTCCGGCCCACACAACCTCCCGTTGTGGCTTGGCTTGGCCGAACCGAATGCGGACTACGGCTTCATCGCCCGGTAGGAGGTATAGGGTTTCCGGTGCCGAAACCGGCAACCGTAGCCCTTGTCGGCGCTGCACTCTGTCTCCATACATGAGCACAGGTTCCTCATCCGGTAGCTGCAGTAGTCCCTCGCGTACACACAAGCGAACTCCGGCACAGAACATGAAGTTCATACCCAACAACACGTCCACACCTTCGCCGATATTTGCAACCCACACGTCCATGACATACACAACTCGCGCACGGAGTCTGATCTTGACTTCTGTACAAGCAGAGATGTAGGTGGTTTTGTCACCCAGTCCGGACACCTTGATCTGTTTGTGTCGGTTGAGCTTAATCTTGAGTCTACGCGCAAGATTCAAACTGATCATGCTCACCGACGCTCCAGTGTCCATCAATATCTCCAATCGCAAGTCATTTACTGCACCATGCACCGTAGCCACCTCATGCGAATCCTTATCTGGCTCATGATCCACCCACCATCCGTACCGCTCACCCGGTTCCAAACGAAATTCGGTCGGTTCATCCGGTCTCCGCGATTCGGTATGGCTCAATCCAGAACGATCATCAACTTGGTCAGACTGAATCGGGTCATCGTTGCTCAGAGAAAACATGCATTGTTGGTGGTTATCTTGGCGTTTGGCTCGCAGTTTCGGTCCGACATAGGCTAACACACACACAATTCAGGGGGCTTACGCCCGGCGCGTACTGGGTCCCCCCCCAGCGGGCTTAGTGGTTTAACGGCCCACCTGAACTTGTCGCCTTGTCGTCCAGTAGCTGATCCAGTATGTTCTTCGGTACGTCCTTCTGTGCTCCTTCTTGGGCCAGCTTCTTCAGTGCCTCCAGGGTCTTCATCATCTCACAGTGTCCATCGTGAAACAGTCCGCATAGCTTGCATGGGAGAACCTTGTACACACGCATCGGGTGTCCCCGTCGGTGACAGCGGTCGCACACGATGTCCATCCAGCAATTCTCCGGGCGGTGTCCGTGTCTTTCACACTTCTCGCAGAACTCGTTCCAGTCAGGATTGTTCCCTCTTGGTGACTGTGGCGCCGAGGACAGACCGAATCTTGATACCCCAGATTGTTGTCCTAGAGGCGAGGGTTTCCATCCCGAACTGGTCATCACATGGTACACCGCATCACGCACCACACCTTCATCTAGTACGGGCTGTACCGGATCCGAGTCTGCTTGTCGAGTCGGGGCAGGGGGGACCGGATCTGACTTCGGTGCGGCAGGGATTCGGTGATCCTCCACCTCGTCCTGAAAACGCACGTGCCGATCCTCTCCGTCAGACTCATCCTCACTCTGCGCAATATTCGCACGTCTGGAAGGCTTCGGTCTGAATCGATCGCGGTCACGGTCGCGGCGAGCACGGAAGTCGCGCGGTCTGGATGACGGGTCCTCGCGCTCGCTGTCCTGGTATTCTTCATCATGCTGACGCAGAATGAACTCCAGGTCGTCGATACTGTGTATGCGCTGGCTCTTCAGACTGGATCGTAGCCTTGATTCGGTGAGCTTCCTGATGAATCGCTTGATGTGCATCTCTCGCGTCTTCGACGACTTCTTGAAGTTCACGTTGGCCTTGTAGGCCGCAGCGTTCAACCGATAGAAAAAATCGAGGGCGGATTCGGTCCGTTTCTGGCTTGTTGAGTAGTAGCGCTCCGAATCGGACACCTTCGACCGACAGTACTTGTTCTTGAACTCGCGGGATAGCAGACTCCAAGTGTCACGCGTGTGCCTTGGCAATTGTGCACGCCAGTGACGGGCGGACGTCGGCAGCTTCAGGCGCAATTCGTAGACCTTCATGCTGTCCGTCCAGCCACCTTGGACCGTCAAAGCGAGGAATCGCTCCCACCATCTTGTCCGCTCCTGGTACGATGCCTTGTCGTCAAAGTCTTCAAGCGAACTGGAGCTCACATACGGTCTGAAGTTCATCACCGTCTTGCCATCCTGTGTCGTCACCGACGTGGAGTGCGTAGGCACATTGGCCAGTGAGTCGTCCGAGTCGCTGGAGCTGTAGCCTTCGTCAGAGTCGTCGTCCGAGCTTGAGCCCGGGTCCGAACCGGAGGGGTCACCGCCTCTGCGGCTCCGCCTACCGGACGAACGCTTGCGCGCCCCAGACCCGGTGTCCTTCGCACTCTTGGAGGCCTCGCCCTTCGCGGGTGGAGGTTTGGAGTCCTTCACGGGTGCATCTTGCTTGCCCTTGGCCGGCGTGGCTCGTGCGGCGCGAGCTTTAGCCCTGCAGTCGCCTTCGCCTTGAGAATGCTGTCGATCGTCGCTTGAAGCTGAGTTGCTAGAAGCTCGTCGGCACGAGACGACGCAGATCCGTTGGGTGCCTGACCAGATGGGATAGGCACACTGGATACCGGGTGCGACGACTCTCGTCCGGTCTCTGTCTTCACTTGCGTTACCGAATCAGGTCCCGATGTTGCTGGAGCAGCTGGATTTTCCTGGCGTGTTGCACGAAGGTTGCGCAACTGATGGGCCTGAAACCGCTGAATGTTCCGGGAAGATTCTCGCTCCCTCTCCCTTTCAGCTTCAAGCCGGTGGACCTTCTCTTGGAATAAATCCAGTTGGGCGTTCAGTCCCCGCTGGACGTCCTCGGCCCAGCGTGCTCGTTCGGCTTCGGCTTGCGCTTCCTGCTGCTTCCAACGCTCGGTGAACTCCGCGGCGGCGCGCGCGCGTTCTAGGCGAGCTGCCTCAGCGCGGGCGTTCTCAATGGCAGCGGCCAACTGGTGTTCCTGGATCGGCGACACTGGAGACTGGCCGGACAGGATCGGGGCTCCTGGACTGGAGCGTTCTGTCCCCATCCGGTCTGCTGACTGTCGTAGACGGCAGCATTGCGTCCGGCCAGCTCCTGAATCGCGTGGAACGCATTCCGGAGGCCTTCACCCAGTCGAGCCGCGTTGGCAGCGGACTCTGATTGGCTCAGCTCCATCTGGCCAGGGCTTCCTGTGTCTGGCGCATCGAGTTGAGCGCGACTTGGGACGCCCCAGACATCACGGACATCGCTGAACGGCTGGACCGACCGGACCGACTTGACCTGGACGACCGACTCGGTGCGCGCTTCGATCTCGATGACCTTCGGCGGCGGTTCCGGTCAGTGTCACTGGAGTCAGGTCGCTCGGTGACGGGCTCCGCTTCTCGTGTAGGGAGGAGGTGTGCCTACCGGATGAAGCTCTCGACCTTCGGTCACTCCGGACGGTAGTGGGATCGGACTCCGACATAACGACATCGTCCTGATCCACCACCGTCGATGACCGAGGGAGTGCTGTCCGGGTGATCTCCACGGTTCCTCCACCTGCGCCAGACTGAATTGCCCCCGCTTGCGCGGTCATCACCATGGGTCCGTACCCAATCGCGGACATGTGCCTCGCGGCATCGTGTCCGGACCACAGCGACGACGACGACGAGCTGCCTCTGGACGACCGAGCTCCCGATGCCGCACTGAACGTCGACTCATTGGATCCTGCCGTCGTACCGAACAAACTCGAATCGAGATCCGAGGGTGAGCGGAACGGCGGACCGAATGGAACCAGCACTCCGGTACCGGATGCGCGTCCAGACTCGCTGGATGCGTGGTACGAAGGGAGCGAAGAGAGCGACGGCGTGGACAGCGGCGGCGCAGACGGGATCGACGACGCGGACTGGATGGACGACGGGCGAGGCGGTCCGTGCTGCGGGCGCTTGGAATCCGGTTCGCCGGTGGACGACCCTTGCGGGCTTCGTGTCTGCCGGAGTCCGGCCACTCGTAGACGCAGGACAAACTCGCGACCCAGTAGTCCAGCTTCGTAATCCCACATCAATAGATCTCCGTCGGTGTCTTCAGCATGGTAGTCCAGAATCGGTGCTCGCACAGCTTGCTGCCAGCATTCGGTCCGGTCAGGTCTTGAACGTCCGGCGCATCCAGTACGATCTGGAAAGGCACACCGGATGTCAGGTAGCGCCACTCGATCAGCTCGAACGCGAGGAAATGCTGAACGTCTTCGACCACAGAGCGCACCAGGCTCGGTGCGACTCTGGAGGACTTGGACTGGAACCACATCGGGATCAGGTTGTGAAACCTGAAACCAGCAGCGAAGAGGAGAGACTGGATGAGCGCGACGCACTCGCGTGGCGAGAGCAGGCTCGGCGGAATCACGATACCAGTGACATCCTGGGCCAGACCCAGCTCAAGCCGTACCGAATCCAGCTCCGCGATCCATGCAGCGTCTTGACTTGCCATCGCCATTCGGTCCAACAGGTACTTCGACGTCACCAGCGCAGCTGCCCACCATTCGGTGAAATCGGGTGCCGGCTCGGGCCAGGCATACTCCACCTTGAGCGGGACGACAGCGCTTTCACGGTGCTGCTCTCAGCGGCGCACTTGCTCAGCCACGTACGCCTTCGCCTGAGCCTCGCTCACTTGGACCTTGGTCTCGCTGGGTCCTCGAGGGTCCGAGGGCGCCAGACTGGATCGGGCTTCACTCTTGAGCGCAGGTGCTTCGGCAGTCGTGGCCGGACCGGATCGCGCGGGTGCAGACCGGGTCTCAGCTTCGTCGTTCAGTACGCCATCTTCTTCGACAGTCGACACCGGTCCTTCGTGCTTGATCGTCGGGCTTCGTCCAGAATCTCGACTTCATCATCCGGCTGAGGAGAGTCCGAAACTCGATCCTCAGCCGGGGGCTCAACCTCATCAGCGCCTCCCACAGACGCCTGGGCGGGTTCCTTGTCCTGTGTGGCCTCACCCTCATCCAGTCCCGTCGCCGGGTCTGGGACACATTCCGTGCCGGCCGGCACAGACTCGGTGGAGTCCGCCTCCAGAGCCTCGTCCTGGTTTGCTTGGTGCGCATCCAGAGCGGAGGACTCCGGGGCCGCTTGATCTTGAACGGCCGCCAACGCCTTCTTCTTCAATTCCAGGGCCGCCTTGCGCTTTTCCTCGCCAGCCTTCCGAGCCTCCCGGACAACGTCGTCCAGGGCCTTGTGCTCCTCCGGCGGCAACCCTTGCCCTCGACGCGACTGACGAGACGCCTCACCGCGTCCACCTCAGCTTCCACCTTCACGTGCTTCCTTCCTTCCAGTCATAACCAAACTGTTAGTCCAGGTAGTCAGTAGAAACACCCCTTAAGACCAAATCAATATACAAACAACTCCGGTGAAATCCTAGGCAACCAAATCCGGGCACGCGTACCAGTTGAGGCGAGGCGGGTGAACGCCTTTATCGTCCAGGGGTGTATAGCGCGCTATGGCGGACCGAATGAAATTCGGGTTCGGAGTACCAGAGATTGTCCACGCGATAAGCAGCCCACGGGCGGGCCTGAACCGCTTGGACGCACCGAATCGCACTAATGCAGTCCGGTGTTTGGCGTGTCCTTGTGTCAACCCCTATAGGTATCGTTTACCTATGGCGGACCAGATTTCACCGAAATGAGTTGTTGCAATACAGAATAAAGTCTGCTGGGTGTGTTCCTGAGATAAACCACACCGAATGAACAGAGGGTCAGACCGAATGGAAGGGATCACTGTCAGATCCGTAATTCAGACCAACCAACCACACAGAAAAACAATGCCGAGCTAAACGTCACAAAATATACAGCCACCACTTATTCTTTGAGACCCTTGGGTACACCAGTCAACTTCGGAGCCGTCACCCAAGGCACTGGTCAGCCCTGGATGCACACTCACTTACGCGCACCACCCTCACAGAATGAGGGAACAATACAAAATATAATTCAGTCCTATCACACAGTAGTCGATCAATTCGGTCTGGGGGGGGGGGGGGTGACTACCTCAACCACCAAAGACACACAGTAGGGAATATGAAATGGATGCTCGGTTAGAACACGCAAATAGAAAATGAAGCTCTCACAGGTCACTCCAGGGCGCGAAACCCCAGTCACTGCCGACCTCGCCTTGGTACCTTTGAGTCCCCACTACACCGGTGCTCGCTACACCGGTGAGGCCTTGGAAGCGTCCCTAAACGTACTTAGACCGCGCGCAGGCAGTCTCCCGGAGGGCTCTTGAAGACGAGAAAGTCGAGGTTCTACTGCTGTCCTCGGGCGCCAGAATCGTCCGCGTGTTCTTCGGCAAATTGGTTTCTGTTTAGATCTTACGTTTGGCTAGCTATCTTCTATCACTTCGCTGACTTTAATGTAGGTTTCACTATGCTTCGCTTGTCTTGCGTATGTTTGTGCTTCTTGGCAGTGCTTCAGTATGCTCGTCTTGTTTTCGGTATGCGGAGACTTGTTGACGGCGACACTTCTTCAGGTACACTCATCCTATGATGACAGAGGTACCTGGATACACCGTCTCTTCGTCTTGGAACTGGACTTCTCCCTTGGATGTGCGGCTCATTCGGTGCCGCACGTGGGCCCTGGTGGATCTTGGTCTCCTCCGGTCGGGATCGACGCCGGTGCGTAAGTGCACGCGGCGCGCACTGGACTTGTTCTTGGTGCGTCGACATCCAGTGTGGGCACGGGGGGGCGGACCGAATGAATGATCTGGTCCGTCCCCATCCGGTGTGGCACTTCTCCATTCTGTACGTCATCACCGGGTGCACCATGATCCGGTCCGGGCAACACGAGGCTTCATCCAGCGGGGTCTTGTGTGCGCATGATCATGTCTGGTTGGGCAGATTCAGTGGGGTAGTCCGACAACTTGACTGATCCAATGCATGCAGTGACCAGGATACGTTCACTGGCCACACTTTCACGCCTTGGGCTTATCCTGCAGTTAGGGAAGTCGGCGGACGGACAGGATGCGTGACTCCGCACCGAACATGAGCGCTCATCCGGTGGGCGCATCTCCAATCCTGTGAGCCCATACTTACTGCAAGTGCCAGGTCCCACACACATCCACAATCCACACGTCACACTCGTCTCTACCGGATCTCCACCTCATGCGACCAATCACACCTCACCATAGGGTCCACGTATCCATGGGGTCGGACATGGGTGCAGACAAAAATCTGTTTCCACATCGTGTCATTTAAGGCTGACGAAGACGAGTCGCGCTTGGCCGTTGTTCGACTTCTTCTTGCGGCGGGTCGTGCACTCATCGGAGGGCGCGTACAGCGCACAGGCGAAGAAAACGTCGCGCCAGTGCGCCACGTGCAGCGCGGGTGTAGCTTTTTATCGAGGAAACGAAGTAGGTTCATCGAGGAAATTCTGAAAAGTACGAAAATCAACGACCAATGATGCTTTGATGATTTGTCGAAGAAAGTGGTCACTCGACAAGCAGCCGAACATTGCATACTACTGCAAGGCACCCCACCACAAGCGCTTCGCGCGCTGTTGCCACGTCGCAGGTGCTCAATCCAAAATTGTATCACGTACAATATTGCAACCCTGGTCAGAACGCGGAAGTTTGGTCCTTAGTGACTTACCATGAGGCTCAGCAGCGTCGGGTCTGAGAGCGGAGATCTCCATGGGTGGAGTCACTACCCACCTCACATGTCAGTTGCCCAAGGCGGAACGTACACTGGTGGGGCCATTTTCAGCACCATTGTATCCTATAATAAATAAATGTCATCACATGCAGTGCTCTCTCGGAGCTGTTAACCTACGAGATGACAGTACAGGTACATCTATGTAGTAGCGTAGTGAGGCGAGGCGGGTGAACGCCTTTATCGTCCAGGGGTGTATAGCGCGCTATGCCGGACCGAATGAAATTCGGGTTCGGAGTACCAGAGATTGTCCACGCGATAAGCAGTCCACGGGACACCGAATGACCCGGGCCTGAAACCGCTTGGACGCACCGAATCGCACTGATGCGGTCCGGTGTTTGGCGTGTGTCCTTGTGTCAACCCCTATAGGTATCGTTTACCTTTGGCGGACCGGATTTCACCGAAGTGAGTTGTTGCAATACAGAATAAAGTCTGCTGGGTGTGTTCCTGAGATAAACCACACCGAATGAACAGAGGGTCAGACCGAATGGAAGGGATCACTGTCAGATCCGTAATTCAGACCAACCAACCACACAGAAAAACAATGCCGAGCTAAACGTCACAAAATATACAGCCACCACTTATTCTTTGAGACCCTTGGGTGGGGGGTCTATACACCAGTCAACTTCGGAGCCGTCACCCAAGGCACTGGTCAGCCCTGGATGCACACTCACTTACGCGCACCACCCTCACAGAATGAGGGAACAATACAAAATATAATTCAGTCCTATCACACAGTAGTCGATCAATTCGGTCTGGGGGGGGGGTGACTACCTCAACCACCAAAGACACACAGTAGGGAATATGAAATGGATGCTCGGTTAGAACACGCAAATAGGAAACGAAGCTCTCACAGGTCACTCCAGGGCGCGAAACCCCAGTCACTGCCGACCTCGCCTTGGTACCTTTGAGTCCCCACTACACCGGTGCTCGCTACACCGGTGAGGCCTTGGAAGCGTCCCTAAACGTACTTAGACCGCGCGCAGGCAGTCTCCCGGAGGGCTCTTGAAGACGAGAAAGTCGAGGCTCTACTGCTGTCCTCGGGCGCCAGAATCGTCCGCGTGTTCTTCGGCAAATTGGTTTCTGTTTAGATCTTACGTTTGGCTAGCTATCTTCTATCACTTCGCTGACTTTAATGTAGGTTTCACTATGCTTCGCTTGTCTTGCGTATGCTTGTGCTTCTTGGCAGTGCTTCAGTATGCTCGTCTTGTTTTCGGTATGCGGAGACTTGTTGACGGCGACACTTCTCCAGGTACACTCATCACATGATGACAGAGGTACCTGGATACACCGTCTCTTCGTCTTGGAACTGGACTTCTCCCTTGGATGTGCGGCCCATTCGGTACCGCACGTAGGCCTTGGTGGATCTTGGTCTCATCCGGTCGGGATCGACGCCGCTGCGTAAGTGCACGCGGCGCGCACTAGACTTGTTCTTGGTGCGTCGACATCCAGTGTGGGCACGGTGGACGGACCGAATGAACGATCTGGTCCGTCCCCATCCGGTGCGGCACTTCTCCATTCTGTATGCCATCACCGGGTGCACCACGATCCGGTCCGGACAACACGAGGCTTCATCCAGCGAGGTCTTGCGTGCGCATGATCATGTCTGGTGGGGTAGATTCAGTGGGGTAGCCCGGCAACTTGACTTGAGCCAATGCAGGCAGTGACCAGGATACGTTCACTGGTCACACTTTCGCGCCTTGGGCCTATCCTGCAGTTAGGGAAGTCGGCGGACGGACAGGATGCGTGATTCCGCACCGAATATGAGCGCTCATCCGGTGGGCGCATCTCCAATCCTGTGAGCCCATACTTACTGCAAGTGCCAGGTCCCACACACATCCACAATCCACACGTCACACTCGTCTCTACCGGGCCTCTGCCTCATGCGACCAATCACACCTCACCATAGGGTCCACGTATCCATGGGGTCGGACATGGGTGCAGATACAAATCTGTTTCCACATCGTGTCAACCGCCCCTCTGCTCAGGTTCTTTCACAGAGGATCTTGCCACCGAGGTGACAGGACATGACCAGAACCACACACGATGGCTCCCACTCCGAATGGAGGGTCATACCGAACCATAAAACCGTTGGGAGGGTCTTTCCGAGAACACAAGTCATCCAGCGCCCCGTCTCCATGGCGGGTCTTCGCACGTCACAATCCAACTGGCGGAAGCAATCCACCGCAAAACACAATCCATTCTCCATTGAGCGACTCATCAGCGCCATGTCCGAGGTGAACGACGCAGCCGAGGCGCCTGGCAGCAAGCCATCGAGCCCGGCACAACTTCCGCTAGCTCCTCCACCGGGAGGTGGTGACGCGGGTGCCAACTCGGGCTCGGATGGAAGCGCCGGCGTCTCTGGCGACAAGCGCGCGTCCAGCAGCGGCGACGGTCACGGTGATGGCCCCAACCCAAGACGGGGAAGGGCGCTACGACATCCAAGCGCGCCGTGCACGGCGACGAGGGCGCAGACGCCGAGAATGAGGAGGGTGCAGGAGGCCGGCGATCTCCGCCCGCGAGAGAGTTCACACAGCGCGTGCTCCGCAAGCAGCGCAGCATTTCCGGGCGAATCCTGTCCGCGCAAGAGGCCCTCGTCTTGCCCGCGGGTTCCGGTCTCCCAGTGGCGACCAACTTCGGTGCGCCGGCTGACAACGGGTCTCCAGCGGTGTGGGACCCACCTCCTGAGTACAAGCCGGATGGCGCCTTCTGTATGGTGAGCGTCCCCGCGCGTCTGGACCACATCGACAGCAACCGCTTCATCCGCGAGGGGTATGGAGGGTTGGAGGTGCTGACGTCCATCGAGGGCTCTCTGCTACGGACTTGGCCGAACTGAATGAACTGGTGGGCGAGCGTGAGGACGTCAACGAATTCTTCCTGCGGCCTCTCGACCATTCGCCCAACCCGACCGAGCTAGAAACTCTGCTCAATTCTCTCTCCGCTCGTCGCGAGATGGCCTCCATTCTGTCCGTCTACGGGTGTCGCGACTTGGCTGCGCGGGTGTTCAGTATGACTACCATCATGCGGCGCATGCTCGTTAAGTACCGACTCATGCGGCACCAAATCGAGACGCAAGGATCCGGTACGGCCGACATGCTGTTCGCCACCCAGAAGGAAAACGCGCAGCTTCAGGCCACACTGGGTCAGCTAGTCGGGCAGTGGCAAGTTATCACCGACCACCTCACGGAGGAAAGGAGAAGACCACAGAGCGTTACCGGGCGGACTTCAGGAAGCTGATGATCGAGCACGAAAACGAGAAGCAGTCTCTGCGGGAGCAGATCTCGGCACTGGAGGCCAAGCTCGGTACGTCCAACAGGGGCGTCGAGTCTCTCGCGTCTCACGCCTTCAACGTGGACCGAATGATGAACTTCCTGAATCGAAACCAGACCAAGGTGACTGGGAACTGGCGTCGTTTGGAGGAGCTATTTCAGCACTACAGGCTCGGTACGGCTCCGCCGCCCGAATGGCAGACGCTGATCAACGTCACCTCGGCCGATGACATGTTTGCCGAGCCGGGTCCGTTCAGCTTCCGTCACGAAGACGACACCGAAGAGAAGGACAGCGGCGACAAGTCCGGACCGGACGGCGACACCGGAGCAAGTGGCGGCACCAAACCAAGCGGCAGGCGCGTCTCCATTCTGGATCTCACTGGTGACTCCAAACCGAGGGGTCAGACGTCTGCGTGGTCATCATCGGGTACGGCCAAGAATCAACGCGACGTGCCGGACCAAGTGCAGTGGCGTCCAACCGCATGGGATGCGTCTGGTGACTCCGCTCGTCAGGTCGGCAAGGAGTACCTGATCGATGAGAAGACCGCGTGCGCCTCCTTGGCCAACCTCCCAATAGTGTGGCGCAAACTTCGCACGGACGTCCAATTGGCCATGCGTACCGGGTTGACGTATCATGCTGCCATGAAGTTGTTGGACAAGGATACCATGGCCCACGACTTGTTCTTCCCGTTCGAGTTGTCATGCATGTTGGCGCGCATGATGTTCTGGAACCGCTTGGACTCCACTTACTGGACGACGTACGTGCCCGAAATCTACTATCTGCGTGCTGAGGCGATACTGGATCGGTGGGCCGACACCGACGAGACACCGGAGTACTGGCCGGATCTGGTCGACTACACTCAGGATGACAGCGACTTGTTCCTCGGACCGGATGACGCTGAGGGCGACAACGAGAACCGTGACCCCGAGTGGGAGCCCAATGCGGAAGAGAAGGCCAAGATTGCTCGAGCCGCAGCCAGGGAGGATGAGCTGCGCGCGCTGCCAGTGAGGGCGCGGGACTCGTCTGCTGCTCAAGATCCGGTGTCTCCCTCCGCAGGTCCAAGCGTCGCACCAGCTCGATGTCGTCTCAGTCGGATTCGGTGTCCAGCGTGCTTCCGCCCAAGAAAAAGAGGAAGTCCCGACCGAGCGACGATCGTAAGAAGTCGCCCCTGGCCCGCAAGGACATGGAGGAACTCACGCCGGAAGAGCTGATGGTGATCGAGAAGCCTGGTCCGGGCGTCACATCCTGGCGCCACAAGGGGATCCTGACTACGTTCGCACCCAGCTCTGCCAATGCCGTCGACCAGTCTCCTGGGTTCCCCGATTACGCACCGAACCACAATGGTGGCACCAAACCTCTAAAGGCTCGGTTCCAGCCTGGCGAGTACGAGGTCATTCTGGACAGCCGCCCTGGTGAGCGCATGTTCCGTCGGCGAGTCGTGCATCTCCAATTCCACAAGCGCAGCGCGCTACCGGACAGCGCTCTCAAGGTTCTGACCGAGATCGCGGGGTACATGGAGAGCAACGCGATGACCTTCTGGCACGCGGGTCATTGGGTCACGTTCGAGGCAGGCAGCCAGGAGGCCGACAGAGCTCAAGTGGCACGCAAGAAGCTTCATGATGCGGCTCTCAAGGACTACAACAAGCTGATTGCAAGGCTGAAGTCGTCTGGAGCGCCGGAGACCATCCTGTACGAGCCGGGCATTTGGGTGTATCCCGCCAAGCTCTGCCACTGGATCCTGTTCGACCGGTCGGAGACACACCGCGGTGCCGAGCCGTACACGATGATGGAGCAACTGGCGATCCTGGACCGCGTGGAACCTGCCCGCATTCAGTGGACCGGGTGGTCCACCAACGACCTGATTGCTGAGCGACCTCCGGAGATCCGCAACATGCTTCTGACTCCGGACGAACTGCGCGGCAATTGGCTCTCCACCGAGCACCAAGATTAGCCGCACATTCGGTGTCACCTTTCGCTAACTGCATAATTCCACACATTCCATATTCATCACTTGCTTCCTGTTCCCTCTTGTCGTTCACTCGGTCTGTCTGATCCAGATTCGGTCCATTCATACTCGTTCTCTCCACAATCACTCGTTCGTTCTGTCTGCTAACACCTCTTTCACTCTCGTTCACAATCTCCACTCATCGTCGTTACCAAATCCACAGTCGAAAATCACATCCAGGTTCGGTCGGTTCACACATCTGCGGTCAGGATCGGTCGGTTCATTCTGTGCTCTAGGCACTGGGGTGGTCGTCACCAGCCTGCATAGACTGGAATCGAGCTTTAGCGCGGGCGCTCTGGTTGAATTCATACAGTAGTGCGCCGCAATTGAGCTGGGTTACTGGCACCCACTCCGGATCATCGTATCCCTTCCACTTGATTTGGTACTCGCGGATGCGCTTGGACGTTCGCGTACGCTTGGTCCACCGGAGGTCCAGAATCTTCTCAACTTCATACTCGCCATTCTGTTCGTCCGGCTGCCAGCTGTCCTCAGGCAGTAACACCGCATCGAAATCGTCGTCGTCATCCAGTTCAAGTTCCACAGTGGGTCGTTTCGGGAACAACGCTCGAGGCTTGAGTCGACTGACGTGCACCCACGGGTTGACACGATATCCTGTGTCCTCGACCTTGAGTTTCACGCGGAAGTCGTCATGCACCTCGTCGATCCTGAACGGCCCGTGCCACATGTGGGCTAATTTGCGACTCAATCCGGTCTGGACCTTAGGGATGTAGAGCCATACCGATCCCCCTTCTCAAATCCGGTCTTCAGTCGTTCGGAGAGCTCTTTCCACTTCCGTGTCTGCTCTTCAGATCGGGTCCGCTTCGCTTGCTTCTGTAGATCTTCGGCACATGCGATCGCATAGCTGTAGTCGCGCTGAAACTTCCGACGCCACTCGTACGCTGTGCGTTCGGGGAGGCTGGATGGCTTCGGTCCCAACATCGCCGACACCGTTCCCTGTGCGTCCCAACCGTGGACCAAATAAAATGGCGTATCCAGTCTGGTCGCGTCGAAGGAAGTATTCAGTGCGAACATCAGTCGTTCGGCATGATCATCCCAGTCGGACTGGTCCGCTTCCGCGATGTAGGCGCGGACGCTCCGAATGACGGTCTGGACGGACCGCTCCTGCTGGCCGTTCGCCTGAGGCCGGTAAGCCAAAGTCGCGCGTTGACGGCTACCCAGTAGCTCCCGGAACCGGGTGAACACCTCGCTCATAAAACGGGGATCCTGGTCGTGCCTGATCATCGATGACGCACCGAAACTCCGAAAAACTCGCTCTTCATATGCTTCTGCCACATCCTGTGCCGTCGTAGACGACATGGGTTTACACATCACGTAACCCGAGAACGAATCTTGGAACAACAACAGGAAGGTGTTTCCCCGTGCTGACTTGGGCATGTGTGTCACAAAATCCCTAGACACCACTTCGAAAGGGCGTCGGGGCTCGATGTTACCAGGCGACGGTCCAGGATTGGGGGGTCGCCCCTTTCCGCTTGCACAGTCAACACACTCTTTCACAAAACGCTCAACATCGGCGTACATACCAGGCCAATAGAATTCGGTCCGGAGTCGTTCGTGTGTGCGTGTGATGCCTTGGTGCCCGCCTTGGAAGTCCTCGTGGGCGTAGTGCAACAGGTCTGCGCACAGAGTCCGTGGCACCACCAGGCGAGGCTCATCCTGTACGTCCCGAGGTCGGTCCCGTGTGGAACGCGCGAGTCGATACAGGACGCCCCTGGCATCTAGCGCAAACAGGTCAGACAGCTTCGCAACCTTCCGCAGTCGCCTGGGAGAGAGTCGCTCCAGATCTCCACTCAGATATGCTTTGACTTCTGCAATGAACTCATCCTGGTCTTGGTGCGCCTTAATTCTTCGCCATCGTTCAGATTGGAACTCCAGCGGACCCAATGGCTCACTGGATTCGGTCTGGGCCTGAGCTCCCGACCGGGTCAGGACCGCCAAGACACGAGCACAATTGGGGAGCGGTGCTGACTCATGATCCGGTTCGGCACTCTCTGGTACCCCCTCATCCGGTATCTCTGCAGCCTCGGTCGCATCTCCATCCGGTGCGTCTCGCTCTGCTTCGACAACATCCGGTGTAACAACGATTGGCTTCATCAGCTTCTCATGGATCTTCGACACTCGCTGCAGGTGGGTTCGCTCTTCCTCATCCTGTACGGTCCACGTAGCGCCGAGGGCCAGTGTCTTGGAAGTCAGGTAGTCTGCGGCCGAATTGTACTCGCGCTTGACGTGAACTAGTCGCAGCGTACCGAATCGCCCCTCCAGAGTTTTGCACTGGGCCAGGTGGCGCTGCAGGTTGGGCTGGTTACACTTGATCAGCCCTTGAACCTGCTGTATCACGATGCGAGAGTCTCCGACTACGATCAGGTCCGTAACTCCACGGTCGAGTGCCATGGTCAGCCCATTCAGTAAGCCGTGATACTCTGCGTCGTTTACCGTGACATCATTCAGAATGAAACCTCGCGCATCCAGTACGTCCCAACCGGGTAGGCTCCACAGAATGCATCCACAACTCCCCTGACGCGTCGATGTCTTCGCGGCTCCATCGAAACTGAGTACGATCCCTTCAAAGCTAGCGTCCAGCATCTCCACGCTAATAACCGGAGGTGGCTTGACGCGCCCCTTGGCTGGGATCAGCGACTCCGCGATCCGGTCCAGATGCTCTCGGGGGGTGATACCCGCACCGAGTATGGCGGCCAGACCGTCTTCGTCTCGTTGGACACGACGAACCTCCAGATCCCATTGTGATAGCGCGACGCCCCAGGGCACACAGCGTCCATCTGCCGACTTGGACTGGATCACCCACTTGAGTACCGAATAACGGGTGTATACAACCAGTGGGCACCCCTCCAGGATTGTCCTGAAGACATCCAGCACTCTCATGACGGCGATGACTTCTTTTTCCGCGATGTGGTACCGAATCTCAGACTCATTCAGTACACGCCCCGTGAAACGCACGGGCTGGATCAGTCCGTCATGTTCTTGCCCGAGGACCGCGCAGGCGGCCCACTTGTTAGCGTGCGGGATGATGATGAACGGCTTGGTCCGGTCCGGATGTCGAAGCAACGGGGTTGACACGATCTTCCGCTTCAGAATCTCGAAAGCCTCCTTCGCTCTGGACAGGTCCCTGCCGGCGCGCACCTGATCATCACTCAGCTCGTACAGGACAGCAGCCACCACCGGGAAGTCCTCGATGAACTTGTGGTAGTAGTTCAGACTGCCCAAGAAAGACTGAACACCCTTCAAAGTAGATGGGAACGGTAGATCCAGTACTCCCTTAGCGATCTTCGGCGTTGCTCGGAGTCCTTCAGCGCTGATCTCGTGCGATAGGTACGGAATCGAGCGCTTACCGAACTCGCTCTTCGGCAGACTGACCGAAATGTTCCAGTACCGCAGTCGGAAAAGTAACGCATCCAGGTCGACACACAGTTGATCCCACATCGGCGCACCGTGTGCGATGTCATCGATATACGAGCTTCGCCCGAGGACCGGACCCATCTGTACCGGCGCCGGAATATTGCGCTGGAACACGGTCATTTGGTCCGTTAATGCAGGAAGGTGCCGACCGGACAGGATCTCCTCACCAGATTCGGTACCGTTCGGCACAACATTGTCCTCTCGCGGCTTCAAACCCAGATAATCCAGTACGTCCTGATCCACTTCAGCCTCCTCTTCGGGCGACAGTCGCACAAAACCCCACAAGCAGTTGTTCAGCATCTGCTGGTAGACTAAAGGAGCATTCTTCAGACCGAATGGCATGCGTCGCCACTGGTAGTGACCAAATGGCGACACGAATGCCGAGATGAGCTTGGCTCGCTCTGTCATCCTGATCGCCCAGAAGCCACTGGCCATGTCCAGGCTCATAAACCACATCGCACTCTCGAAACCAATCAAAAGATCGTCGATAAGTGGGAGCGGATAGTTGGACAACTGAATGAACCCGTTCACGAGCCGATAGTCGATGCACATCCGGATGTCGACCCCGTTCTTCTTCAACACGATCACGATTGGTGAAGCCCAGGGTGAGGTGGATGTCTCGATTAATCCGGTCTCCAGCAACTTCTTCAGCAATTCGTACACCTTCATCGCGAGATGCGGTGCGACCGAACGAGCTCTCTGTGCAACCGGCTTGGCATCTCCCACATCCAGGTCGCAAACAACCCCACGAGCTGGTGCTGGCGCTGCATTGCCGTCACCCAAGAAGATCCGCCGGTGGTATTTCAGAATGTCACGCAAACGGCGTTCGTCATCCGGTCTGCTCACTCCAGGTTCACCGACATCGGCCTTGTCAATGTCGCATTCGGGACTCAGATCCTGTACCTCCGGAAGAAGCGCAAGCTGGTCTCGCAGCTGCGACAACAAGTCACTGCCTTCACGAATGTACACGGCAGGCTCGAAGTTCAGTTCCTCAGCATTCAGTCGCATGAACCGTTCGTACTCCATCTTGAGCTTCTGGACGGGAGTGCCGGACAGAATCTGGGAGGCCAAGTCGGACACGTCTTCGGCGACACCGTCCGGTTTGTCTCCTGACACTTCGGGCTCATCTGGTGCAATCGCGTCGAAAAAGATGTCTTCGTCTTGTAGAGCACCATCATCCTGTTCAACCACGTCGAAGAACTCTTCGCCATCATCCGATTCGGTGTCGTCGAAAGATATCTCTTCATCGTTCCGGTTCGCAGCCGGTGAGGCCATCCTGTCCGGCTCGGTATCGCTGGGAAGGGGAGTTAAACGTTTGAACGACTCCTCCTCTTCAACCAAATCCTGCAGGACCGGATCTTCAGGCAATTCCACAATCTTGTCCGACTTGACGGCTGGATTCTGTAACACCGCTGCGAAGCAAGTCACGTCCTTCTTTCCGTCCGGATGCATCATCAACTTGGTCGGCCAGTTGTACTTCGCAGGCTCTACGGCGGGCGGCTCACGATCCCAGAGCGCTTGGAGGCGACGCTGCTCCCGTAACTTGCCTTGTTTCGACAAAGTGTTTTCGTAGATCAGCACTTGCCATTCCTTGTACGCCCTTGATCCTGGACGGACAAAACGCCCCACGGATGGAAAGAATCCATACTCCACGATGTAGGCCAGCGTCGTTCCGGCCGTTATCCAGAGATTGTACTCCGAAACATTCACCACCTTGACCGCTTCGGGCCAACCCCTCGCTCCGTACACGATCTTGGTCACCCAGCGATCACCGCGTCCAGCCCACACAACTTCCCTTTGTGGGTTGGCTTGGCCGAACCGGATGCGGACCACTGCTTCATCGCCCGGTCGGAGGTACAGGGTTTCTGGTGCCTGGACCGGCAACCTCATTCCCTGCCGACGCTGCACCTTGTCTCCGTACATGAGGACGGGCTCTTCATCTGGTAACTGCAGAAGTCCCTCGCGGATACACAACCGAACCCCAGCACAGAACATGAAGTTCATACCCAATAACACGTCCACACCTTCACCGATGTTCGCGACCCACACGTCCATGACATATACGACTCGCGCACCGAGCGTGATCTTAACTTCCGCACTGGCAGAGATGTAGGTGGTTTTGCCACCCAATCCGGACACCTTGATCTGTTTGTGTCGGTGGAGCTTGATCTTGAGTCTACGCGCAAGATTCAGACTGATCATGCTCACCGACGCTCCAGTGTCCATCAATATCTCCAATCGCAAGTCATTCACCGCACCATGCACCGTAGCCACCTCATGCGAATCCTTATCTGGCTCGTGATCTACCCACCATCCGTACCGCTCACCCGGTTCCAAACGAAATTCGGTCGGTCCATCCGGTCTCCGCGATTCGGTATGGCTCAATCCAGAACGATCATCAACTCGGTCAGACTGAATCGGGTCATCGTTGCTCAGAGAAATCATGCTTTGTTGGTGGTTATCTTGGCGCTTGGCTCGCAGTTCCGGTCCGACATAGGCTAACACACACAATTCAGGGGGCTTACGCCCGGCGCGTACTGGGTCCCCACCCAGCGGGCTTAGTGGTTTAACGGCCCATCTGAACTTGTCGCCTTGTCGTCCAGCCGCTGATCCAGTATGTTCTTCGGTACGTCCTTCAGTGCTCCTTCTTGGGCCAGCTTCTTCAGTGCCTCCAGGGTCTTCATCATCTCACAGTGTCCATCGTGGAACAGTCCGCACAGCTTGCATGGGAGAACTTTGCACACACGCATCGGGTGTCCACGTCGGTGGCAGCGGTCGCACACGATGTCCATCCAGCAATTCTCCGGGCGGTGTCCGTGTCTCTCACACTTCTCGCAGAACTCGTTCCAGTCAGGATTGTTCCCCCTTGGTGACTGCGGCGCCGAGGACGGGCCGAATCTTGACACTCCAGATTGTTGTCCTGGGGGCGGGGGTTTCCAGCTCGAACTGGTCATCACACGATACACCGCGTCACGCACCACACCTTCATCCAGTACGGGCTGCACCGGATCCGGGTCTGCTTGTCGAGTCGAGGCAGGGAGACCGGATCTGGCTTCGGTGCGGCAGGGAGTCGGTGATCCTCCGCCTCATCCTGCAAACGCACATGCCGATCCTCTCCGTCAGACTCATCCTCGCTCTGCGCGATATACGCACGTCCAGAAGGCTTCGGTCGGAATCGATCGCGGTCACGGTCGCGGCGAGCATTGTCCGCACGGAAGTCGCGCGGTCTGGATGACGGCTCCTCGCGCTCGCTGTCCTGGTATTCTTCATCATGCTGACGCAGAATGAACTCCAGGTCGTCGATACTGTGTATGCGCTGGCTCTTCAGACTGGATCGTAGCCTTGATTCGGTGAGCTTCCTGATGAATCGCTTGATGTGCATCTCTCGCGTCTTCGACGACTTCTTGAAGTTCACGTTGGCCTTGTAGGCCGCAGCGTTCAACCGATAGAAAAAATCGAGGGCGGATTCGGTCCGTTTCTGGCTTGTTGAGTAGTAGCGCTCCGAATCGGACACCTTCGACCGACAGTACTTGTTCTTGAACTCGCGGGATAGCAGACTCCAAGTGTCACGCGTGTGCCTTGGCAATTGTGCACGCCAGTGACGGGCGGACGTCGGCAGCTTCAGGCGCAATTCGTAGACCTTCATGCTGTCCGTCCAGCCACCTTGGACCGTCAAAGCGAGGAATCGCTCCCACCATCTTGTCCGCTCCTGGTACGATGCCTTGTCGTCAAAGTCTTCAAGCGAACTGGAGCTCACATACGGTCTGAAGTTCATCACCGTCTTGCCATCCTGTGTCGTCACCGACGTGGAGTGCGTAGGCACATTGGCCAGTGAGTCGTCCGAGTCGCTGGAGCTGTAGCCTTCGTCAGAGTCGTCGTCCGAGCTTGAGCCCGGGTCCGAACCGGAGGGGTCACCGCCTCTGCGGCTCCGCCTACCGGACGAACGCTTGCGCGCCCCAGACCCGGTGTCCTTCGCACTCTTGGAGGCCTCGCCCTTCGCGGGTGGAGGTTTGGAGTCCTTCACGGGTGCATCTTGCTTGCCCTTGGCCGGCGTGGCTCGTGCGGCGCGAGCTTTAGCCCCTGCAGTCGCCTTCGCCTTGAGAATGCTGTCGATCGTCGCTTGAAGCTGAGTTGCTAGAAGCTCGTCGGCACGAGACGACGCAGATCCGTTGGGTGCCTGACCAGATGGGATAGGCACACTGGATACCGGGTGCGACGACTCTCGTCCGGTCTCTGTCTTCACTTGCGTTGCCGAATCAGGTCCCGATGTTGCTGGAGCAGCTGGATTTTCCTGGCGTGTTGCACGAAGGTTGCGCAACTGATGGGCCTGAAACCGCTGAATGTTCCGGGAAGATTCTCGCTCCCTCTCCCTTTCAGCTTCAAGCCGGTGGACCTTCTCTTGGAATAAATCCAGTTGGGCGTTCAGTCCCCGCTGGACGTCCTCGGCCCAGCGTGCTCGTTCGGCTTCGGCTTGCGCTTCCTGCTGCTTCCAACGCTCGGTGAACTCTGCGGCGGCGCGCGCGCTCAGGCGGGCTGCTTCAGCGCGGGCGTTCTCAATGGCGGCGGCCACCTCGTGCTCCTGGATCGGCGACACTGGAGGCTGGCCGGACCGGATCGGGGCTCCGGGACCGGAGCGTTCTGTTCCCATCCGGTCTGCTGACTGCCGTGGACGGCAGCATTGCGTCCGGCCAGCTCCTGAATCGCGTGGAACGCACTCTGGAGGCCTTCGCCCAGTCGAGCCGTGTTGGCAGCGGACTCCGCTTGGCTCAGCTCCATCCTGGCCAGGGCTTCCTGCGTCTGGCGCATCGTGTTGAGCGCGACTTGGGACGCCCCAGACATCACGGACATCGCTGAACGACTTGACCGGCCGGATCGACTCGACCTGGACGACCGACTCGGTGCGCCCTTCGATCTCGACGACCTTCGGCGGCGGTCCCGGTCAGTGTCACTGGAGTCAGAGTCGCTCGGTGACGGGCTTCGCTTCTCGCGTCGGGAGGAGGTGTGCCTACCGGATGAAGCCCTCGACCTTCGGTCACTCCGAACAGTAGTGCGATCGGACTCCGACATAACGACATCGTCCTGATCCACCACCGTCGATGACCGAGGAGTGCTGTCCGGGTAATCTCCACGGTTCCTCCACCTGCGCCAGACTGAATCGCTCCCGCTTGCGCGGTCATCACCATGGGTCCGTACCCAATCGCGGACATGTGCCTCGCGGCATCGTGTCCGGACCACAGCGACGACGACGACGAGCTGCCTCTGGACGACCGAGCTCCCGATGCCGCACTGAACGTCGACTCATTGGATCCTGCCGTCGTACCGAACAAGCTCGAATCGAGATCCGAGGGTGAGCGGGACGGCGGACCGAATGGAACCAGCACTCCGGTACCGGATGCGCGTCCAGACTCGCTGGAGGCGTGGTACGAAGGGAGCGAGGAGAGCGACGGCGTGGACAGCGGCGGCGCGGACGGGATCGACGATGCGGACTGAATGGACGACGGGCGAGGCGGTCCGTGCTGCGGGCGCTTGGAATCCGGTTCGCCGGTGGACGACCCTTGCGGGCTTCGTGTCCTCCGGAGTCCGGCCACTCGTAGACGCAGGACGAATTCGCGTCCCAGTAGTCCAGCTTCATAATCCGACATCAATAGATCTCCGTCGTTGTCTTCAGCATGGTAGTCCAGGATCGGTGCTCGCACAGCTTGCTGCGGCGTTGATCCAGTGTTCTCAGCATCCGGTCCAGTCCGGTCTTGTGCGTCCGGCGTATCCAGTACGATCTTGAAGGGCACACCGGATGCCAGCTCGCGCCACTCGATCAGCTCGAACGCGAGGAAATGCTGGACGTCTTCGACCACAGAGCGCACCAGGCTCGGTGCGACTCTGGAGGACTTGGACTGGAACCACATCGGGATCAGGTTGTGAAACCTGAAACCAGCAGCGAAGAGGAGAGACTGGATGAGTGCGACGCACTCACGTGGCGAGAGCAGGCTCGGCGGGATCACGATACCCGTGACATCCTGGGCCAGACACAGCTCAAGCCGTACCGAATCCAGCTCCGCGATCCATGCAGCGTCTTGACTTGCCATCGCCATTCGATCCGACAGGTACTTCGACGTCGCCAACGCAGCCGCCCACCATTCGGTGAAGTCGGGTGCCGGCTCGGGCCAGGCATACTCCACCTTGAGCGGGACGACCGTGCTTTCACGGTGCTGCTCCCAGCGGCGCACTTGCTCGGCCACGTACGCCTTCGCCTGAGCCTCGCTCACTTGGGCCTTGGTCTCGCTGGGTCCTCGGGGGTCCGAGGGCGCCAGACTGGATCGGGCTTCACTCTTGAGCGCGGGTGCTTCAGCAGTCGCGGCCGGACCGGATCGCGCGGGTGCAGACCGGGTCTCAGCTTCGTCGTTCAGTACGCCGTCTTCTTGGACAGTCGACAGCGGTCCTTCGTGCTTGATCGTCGGGGCTTCGTCCAGAATCTCGACTTCATCATCCGGCTGAGGAGAGTCCGAAACTCGATCCTCGGCCGGGGCTCAACCTCATCGGCGCCTCCCACAAACGCCTGGGCGGGTTCCTCGTCCTGTGTGGACTCACCCTCATCCAGTCCCGTCGCCGGGTCTGGGACACATTCGGTGCCGGCCGGCACAGACTCGGTCGAGTCCGCCTCCAGAGCCTCGTCCTGGTTTGCTTGGTGCGCATCCAGAGCGGGGACTCCGGGGCCGCTTGATCTTGAACGGCCGCCGACGCCTTCTTCTTCTCTTCCAGGACCGCCTTGCGCTTCTCCGCGCCAGCCTTCCGAGCCTCCCGGACAACGTCGTCCAGGGCCTTGTGCTCCTCCGGCGGCAACCCTTGTCCTCGACGCGACTGACGGGACGCCTCACCGCGTCCGCCTCCGCGTCCACCTTCACGTGCTTCCTTCCTTCCAGTCATAACCAAACTGTTAGTCCAGGTAGTCAGTAGAAACACCCCTTTAGACCAAATCAATATACAAACAACTCCGGTGGAATCCTAGGCAACCAAATCCGGGCACGCGCACCAGCTGAGGCGAGGCGGGTGAACGCCTTTATCGTCCAGGGTGTATAGCGCGCTATGCCGGACCGAATGAAATTCGGGTTCGGAGTACCAGAGATTGTCCACGCGATAAGCAGTCCACGGGACACCGAATGACCCGGGCCTGAAACCGCTTGGACGCACCGAATCGCACTGATGCGGTCCGGTGTTTGGCGTGTGTCCTTGTGTCAACCCCTATAGGTATCGTTTACCTTTGGCGGACCGGATTTCACCGAAGTGAGTTGTTGCAATACAGAATAAAGTCTGCTGGGTGTGTTCCTGAGATAAACCACACCGAATGAACAGAGGGTCAGACCGAATGGGAGGGATCACTGTCAGATCCGTAATTCAGACCAACCAACCACACAGAAATACAATGCCGAGCTAAACGTCACAAAATATACAGCCACCACTTATTCTTTGAGACCCTTGGGTGGGGGGTCTATACACCAGTCAACTTCGGAGCCGTCACCCAAGGCACTGGTCAGCCCTGGATGCACACTCACTTACGCGCACCACCCTCACAGAATGAGGGAACAATACAAAATATAATTCAGTCCTATCACACAGTAGTCGATCAATTCGGTCTGGGGGGTGACTACCTCAACCACCAAAGACACACAGTAGGGAATATGAAATGGATGCCCGGATAGGACACGCAAATAGGAAACGAAGCTCTCACAGGTCACTCCAGGGCGCGAAACCCCAGTCACTGCCGACCTCGCCTTGGTACCTTTGAGTCCCCACTACACCGGTGCTCGCTACACCGGTGAGGCCTTGGAAGCGTCCCTAACCGTACTTAGACCGCGCGCAGGCAGTCTCCCGGAGGGCTCTTGAAGACGAGAAAGTCGAGGCTCTACTGCTGTCCTCGGGCGCCAGAATCGTCCGCGTGTTCTTCGGCAAATTGGTTTCTGTTTAGATCTTACGTTTGGCTAGCTATCTTCTATCACTTCGCTGACTTTAATGTAGGTTTCACTATGCTTCGCTTGTCTTGAGTATGCTTGTGCTTCTTGGCAGTGCTTCAGTATGTTCGTCTTGTTTTCGGTATGCGGAGACTTGTTGACGGCGACACTTCTCCAGGTACACTCATCACATGATGACAGAGGTACCTGGATACACCGTCTCTTCGTCTTGGAACTGGACTTCTCCTTGGATGTGCGGCCCATTCGGTACCGCACGTAGGCCTTGGTGGATCTTGGTCTCATCCGGTCGGGATCGACGCCGCTGCGTAAGTGCACGCGGCGCGCACTAGACTTGTTCTGGGTGCGTCGACATCCAGTGTGGGCACGGTGGACGGACCGAATGAACGATCTGGTCCGTCCCCATCCGGTGCGGCACTTCTCCATTCTGTATGCCATCACCGGGTGCACCACGATCCGGTCCGGACAACACGAGGCTTCATCCAGCGAGGTCTTGCGTGCGCATGATCATGTCTGGTGGGGTAGATTCAGTGGGGTAGCCCGGCAACTTGACTTGAGCCAATGCAGGCAGTGACCAGGATACGTTCACTGGTCACACTTTCGCGCCTTGGGCCTATCCTGCAGTTAGGGAAGTCGGCGGACGGACCGGATGCGTGATTCCGCACCGAATATGAGCGCTCATCCGGTGGGCTCATCTCCAATCCTGTGAGCCCATACTTACTGCAAGTGCCAGGTCCCACCAAATCTCCACACACATCCACAATCCACACGTCACACTCGTCTCTACCGGGCCTCTGCCTCATGCGACCAATCACACCTCACCATAGGGTCCACGTATCCATGGGGTCGGACATGGGTGCAGATAAAAATCTGTTTCCACATCGTGTCAGTAGCGTCTGCAGCCCTCAAACTTTTGTGTCGTCCGACGAGGAGGACATGCGCTGAGTATTTAGCTAAGACGTCTTGACAGCGATTGTCATACTGGACACCAGTGAGGGTTAGTGGGATGTCTTTACCGGCGTGGTCAGCGTATTAGCAGTCTATATATAAGGAAGCAATTGAGCAAACGTGGTCAACGGGTATTATCGGCTCGTAGCACAAGATACTGCTTACAATTGGCGCAATCCACTCATCAACACGGGCCGGTGCCGGTGGCGCATGGGCTGTAATCACCCAGGCTACAGTGTGATCGGTATCTATCTAGTCGATGCATGGTGGTGCTACGACGGCGTTTGCTTGCAGTTATTATTTACTTCAAACAAGAAGATGATTTAGCGCTATTACATGGTTAACTACTCTGCTGTCTCGGCAAAGATATCAAGACGCAGCAGCGACTGTGATCCGTTGTTCTTGCTACTGCGGGCACTACTCTGCTGTCTCGGCAAAGATATCAAGACGCAGCAGCGACTGTGATCAGTTGTTCTTGCTACTGTGGGCAAGAGCTAGCGGTACGACGACCGTAGGCCAAGATGCAGCAGTGCGCGTCTCCGGGAGTAGGTAGGTAGCCGACTAAATCGCAACAAATTCAAAATAGCATTGCTATCAGAAGAAAACGTGATCGATTAGGAAATGGCATCATAGGTATATCCATCAACTAGCTATTTAACAGACAAAGAGCACCTTACGCTTCCTTCGAGGGCTTGCGTCAGTGCATGATACGCGACGATAGCGGTAATTGGTCAAGTTGTTGCGTCACCTGGAGTGGTATCTAAAGCAGCGTTGGCGGTGGCGGTGGTCTATAGCTTCTGTTAAGCTGCGCACGCGATTACTAAAAAGTGTTGGGGCCTTAGCTCGACGCCACAGCCTTACTATCCAAAACCACAGACAGCCAACGTTTGTGAGCCCATGGTAGCGATGGCGCCCCTGCCCAACGTCGCCATGTACGCTAATAGCGATATAACACAATAACTAAGTAGTAGCAAAAGCGGTGTTCTGGGTTCCGTTCACCTTTTTAATCTACCAAGGCATTAGCGGCTGCAAGCAAAGTTGCCGGAACGGCACGCAGTGCGACGAGCTGGTTTGGGCCCAGCTCACGGCCTTCGGAGCGCGTTCACGGCTACCTGAAGGTCAAGATAGCGTATCTGGCAGTCACAGACGCTCGTGCCCAGCGCAACTGCCACCGGCGACAAGAACCGTAGATCGATGCCGACAGGTTGACACCGACGGAACCAGCCGATGCGTTCCAGATGAAAATCCATCACCGAGGTGTGTTGGTGGGGGTATAGATCAGTGGAACCGCTGCAGCGGTCTCGCGAAGGTATGTTGCTGTTGAAGCAGCAAACACCCAGTCATGCTACTGAAACAGGAGACTGCATATGCATTACAAGCAAGCAGCAGCTTGCAGCAGTCTATCGGCAAGGGAGTAACACCCAGCAACTTCAGACAGCACAGGGGAGCCCTAATGACTCCACTACGCAGCATTATATTGTTAAAGTTGGCCCCGTGATGATTCCTCGCCGAACATCCGTTTGGAGCGGCATTCCTCGATTAGCGTACTTTTTGCAACATTCCTCCATGATTCCTCGAAAATAATCCCGCCCCCGTGCAGCGCGGGGTGCTCCTGTGGGTCGTACCAGGCACGCTGACCAACCCACGGGTACGCCATGCGGGGAGGGGTCTTGCCTTGGGCATCCGCCAACTTGATGATCTTGTTAATGTCGCGACGGATGGCGGCCGGACACGTGTCTGGCGGGGGAACTCGTACGTCTCCGTGCCGTCGTCGTCATTGTCGGCGTTCTCGTCGTCATGCGCCGCTGCCTTGGACTT
The DNA here is from genome assembly GCA_024211575.1 of Phytophthora melonis. Taxonomy (NCBI): domain Eukaryota; phylum Oomycota; class Peronosporomycetes; order Peronosporales; family Peronosporaceae; genus Phytophthora; species Phytophthora melonis. The sequence continues at coordinate 1,239,675 of JAMXKT010000068.1, forward strand.
GCGTTGCTTCTTGGACGCAGGAGGCTTGGAGGCCCTGCGAGTGATCGGACGCTTGCTGGACGAGGGTGACGGCGGCATGTGCACGGTAAACAGGTCATGCTGAGGCGCAGCGACGACGTGTGGCGAGTCGGGCAGGGGCAGCAGTGTTACCGTCTTGAGCAGCTCGACGGGGAGAAGCGCGTCGTCCGCGAGGACGGCAACGGCGACGGTTCCACGGCATCCACGTTCGTCGAACCGCTGCTGGCAAAGAGTTTGGCGCGCAGGCTGACGTAGAAGTCGACCTGAGCACGGAGCTGAGCGTCGGTCTCAGCGTCCGCGCCCCGGGACCGGCGGTCGAGGCGCGCACGGAGCCGTCGCATGATGGCCTCCTTGTTGACGTCGCGGGACTTAGCCATGGTGACGGAGTGGTGGCTGGGGGAGCTTGCAGGAGGCTTGACCTCTTTCCGGCGAAAGCGGGAATGAAGGCGTAGGCAGCAAGGTGCCGTTGCTGTTGCTGATTTGCCGTGACTCGGTCGTTGTGGAAGTCACTTCCCTGTAAATGAGAAGAGTACGGTCGGCGTGAGACGGTCGACTGATGGACCAAGTGGATTGACGAGGAGTAACGGTGGGTTGGTTGGCAACAGATTGATACGTACGAGGGGGAGGTGGATGTCCGGAGGTGCCGGCGGCCGTGAACGGGGCATGAAGCTGAGGACATTTCGCGTTTGACGCCATGCTGAACTTGGAGACGGTGACTGAAGTCGCGGAGTGGTGCTTGTGAAACTCGCTGTTCCTGTGGAAACTCGTGTGGTGGCTGCTGAGAAACCACTGGCGCTGCTGAGAAACCGCGGAGTGGTGCTTGTGAAACTCGCTGTTCCTGTGGAAACTCGTGTGGTGGCTGCTGAGAAACCACTGGCGCTGCTGAGAAACCACTGGCCGGCCGTGTTGCTGGTGATGACTGGTGCGTGATCACGAGGCCGCTCTGGCGTATTGCTGGTCGATTGATCGGAGCCGTGCTTGGCTTCACGGTCAAGTGACTGTCGCTACTGCAAATGTGCGTGCGGAGGTACTGTCGGTTTCTGAACGTTTCGTGTGTGCAAGGGAGGCCGGCCGCTGAGCGTCGGTGGAAAGCATTTTAGACCTTTTGGGCCACGCCTATGGTGGTGCCCAAGGCTCGTGGCGAACATGAAGATGGCATAGGTACAAGTGGTTGGAGACGTACCACGCACTGTGGTGCGTATTCTTGCCAGACGTGCTCGAATTGGTCTGCAAGTCTACTGTGAAGTACTGGCGAGGCTCGAGGGCCGAGTGTCGACGTACGGTCGATCGTGCGAGCTGCGTGGGTCGAGGACTTTGGGCATTTCTGTCGCTGCTGACATACGCGGTGTTCTACACCGTCGTCAACGTCTATGACTTCTTTGAGAAGCTGTGCCGAGGAGCGGTGGCCGTTGGGGTGCTACTCTTGACTATGAACTACATGATTGCTGACGGCGGGCTGACCTCCGAAGCAAGGCTGAGCTCCGATGTGATCGCGGTGCAGTGGAGCGGTGCGGTGGCGACGATTGGAGTCGCCAGCCACCTCATGAAATGCTACGAGGAAGCGTCCGGAGGACGGTAGCCGACGAAGATGGCAAAGGACAGATATGCGGACTGGCTCCAAGAAGTCGAGGAGCTACAGCAGGCCGAGCGCCTAAGTAAGGCGTTTGGGCGAGCTGACGGTTGTGTCGGTGAGAAGAAGCCCGTCCGGACTCTGAGTGGACTGCGTGCGGAGCAGCGTGTTCTTCGATCCAAGATGAGGATGAACAAGGAATTGGCTGCTCTACGAAGACGTCGAGTTTCAGTCGGGGAGGATGTCCCGAGTGGGAACGGTGGCCACCGTCTCGTGTACGGCCGCGACCGTCCTCCTGCTGTCTGTCTATCGCCTCTCGAGTTGCTGCTGGAGGAAAAGCTGATCAAGGACGAGCTGGCCGAGCAGTCATCGGACTTTGGCGAGGATTAGCTGGCGGCGGGTCAGTTGCGAGAGTGAAGAGTCGCGGTGGAAGCGGTGACGTGTTCCGCAAGTGGCCCGTGACGTGAAGATGCAGAGGTCACGGACGCGGCGTGGCTCGGGGCGTGGCTCGGGGTGTGAGTCTCGACGCGCGCCAAGAGCGAGGGGGTGACTGAGAGCGACGGTGGGTGCAAGAGCGGCGGAATGACGAGGCTCAAGTCAAAGAGAAGCAGAAGAGCGCGCGGAGCGAAGTGCTCCGTGCCGGGTAAGTAGGTCAGTCGTGAATTTGCCGTGGAAACAACAAGTTGAATCTTTTCATTTAGCTCTGTTGTATTCTTCGTTTATTGACACGAGGTGGTTTTCAGAAATTTGCCGACATTGTGCCGTCACGCTTGTGACCTGGAGTTTGTATCGAAGTATGATTGGTGGATAGCTGGGCGGAGCACGGCTGTACCCGTGTGACACGAGTGACGATGGTGGGAGAGAAGTGATTCAGTGGGATGAATCTAGTGCCTGACCGCAGATGGGCCCAACTGACTGGAAGTGTGAATCCTGGGAGTGCACACCCAGGAATTCAGAAGAACACTCAGTCCAGTCCCGGACTTTCCCTTACGATGAGTGCCTAAAGTCTGGCGGAAAGTGTCTCTGGAGAACGTATCCCAGAGTACACCTCATCTTGCTGTGGGTCACAGCACTACTATGGATCAAATCCCCTGAAAACCAACCCCACTACCACCGTGGGCATGCGCCGGAAGCTATACAACCCGTGAAGTGGGCGTATTTGTGGAGATACACGCGAGTCTGTGATGTACACGACCTATGATCCAGAGTATCACACAAGAAATCCAGAGTACCGGATGATGATCCAGAGTTCACCTCCCCAAGAACAGGTGACCCAGAGTTTCAAGTGATCCTCTGGATTTGGACCGTGAACCCAGACTCCCCATACTCAGAACAAGTGTTTCCCAAGTCAACACCCAAGAATCCCCAAGAACCCTCAAGAGATCCCCTGAATTCCCCTGATCCTCAGAAACAATCCAGAGTATCACATGAATCTCTGAATGTCGAGCCAGTTGGGAGTCAGTCTCCAATCAAGGTGATGCGTGACCTTGAAGATTGAAGTGCAGATCGACTGACTGGATACCTTCGAGGAGTCGAGAGGGTGTCCTGCACTATACAAACCCAAGTCTAAGGACCCACATTTGGCACTGTGGACGTCTTGCGACGATGGAGTCGCAAGCCGATCGCAAGTCTGGACCGCTGAACCCAAGGTATACTGAAGGCAAGATGTTTGACCCCGAGCATAGTGAAATGAAGATATTTGCCCGTAGAAGAATGCAGAAGAGAGAAAGAAGTAAGAGATAGAAGTAGCTGATAAAAGACACACAGAGTTCAATTTTCCCCGTCGTGCGCAAGTTACCTTGGAGCTGCCTACCAGAAGAAAGATGCCTGGGGGACCACGGGACTAACGCTGAAATCCTGAATGCGCGTTACCATGGAGTTGCTCACCGGAAGATGTTGCCCGGGGGACCATGGGACGAACGCTGGGAGTCCTGGACGGAAATTGGTACAAGCTCTCACCACCCTGAAGTTGTTGAAGAATTTGAAGACTGTTGAAGAAAATCCTGGGAATGACCTGTTAGGTCGGCCTGTTGAGGTCTAGTAATTGGTATTCTGGCCTGTTGAGGCCTAGTCTGTTGAGAATAATAAAGAGTTCAATTTTCCCTGTACTGCGCAAGTGACTTCGGCCAAGCCTGCCGACGGAAATCCGGAGGACCCGAGACTACGACCGCGGGACGCTAAGGGCACATCAACGGCGAAGGACAGCCGTCTGTGTGGACTCCATCAAACTCAAGTCCAGTTAGGTGGGGACCAGCGACGGCCTCGTGCTTCCTGGAGTGATCCACCTATTTCATATCCTAGTTGAGTCACTTGCTGTGCTCGTGGTAGCCCATTATTCCAGAGGGTATTATGGGGTGCTAGGTAGTCGCCTCCAGGATTGTGTATTGACTGCTTGTGTGAAGGGAATAGGTAACTGATAGTGATTGTATTTTCCTCCTGTACGGGAGGTGGTGCGCGTGTGTGAGTCTCAGGGGAGCTAGGCCCCTGAATTTCAGACTCGAGTGAGCCTAGTGTGTGAGTGACCCACCGTCCAAGGGTCCAAAAGAATAAGTGACGGCTAGTTATATTGTTTATATAGTCTGTATTTGTTGGATTTATCGAGCTACGAAGGCATTTGGGTAAGGTGTCTTCTGAGTTCCTCACCCCAGAGTTGACTGAAATCCTGGATCCTGAATTCGTGATATTCTGGATTCCGGGTGATCTGGTTCTCTGGGTTTTACCTCTAGTGTCGAGGTGCGTTCTGGATTAGACGTGCACCTCAGCGCTTCTTCGAGGCTACATTCGCGTTTTGGTGAAGTGTCGTTCCGTCAAAGACAAACGAGCCGACAGGGATTACACAAGGTACCCACGCCAACCAAGGAGAGTGATCCTCAGGGTTTAAAGCTTCGCAGCTGCGAACCTCTGGATTTATCTTCTTGCTGTTGACTCTCGAGTCGGTTCTCTGGGTCTACACCCTGAGGCCCTTCTTGGGCTGCGCTATACGAACCCCCCTGGGCGATAAAGGTTTCATCGGCCTCGCCTCATTATCGTTATTCGTACCGTTCGACTTCGTTCTTGCAGCGGCGGCCGTCCTTTCGAGGGCAGCTCGCGACACCATCCTAACCCTCCAGGACCAGCGCTAGCACTCTAATAGTGTGAATCGCTTCGCATTAAGTTAATGTAAATGCTCCATGCAAGGAAATAAGCCCTGTGCTGGTCATACGCCTCCCAGACGCGCGAGCGTTGTGGCAGCCGCTTTATAACATACTAGCCCGTAAGGTCCATACAAATAAATGACTTCTGCGCCGGCCACACATCATTTAAGCTCCCTAGAGTAGTGCCTGAAGCTCAAAAATACTCCTGTCGTGGTACTCAATGCGAGCAAACGCTAGCTCTTTCCATTTATTGGAAATACGCCGCGAGCTCCCTAGTGATACACGTCGACATGGAGCTATGCACCTTGATTTGTGACTGACCGCCACCGTTTTATGAGAAATTAGCAGCGTGTCAGACGAGCCCGAGGAATGGATCGTCCATCGTCCACTTCCCTACCGGACCGTTCATCGTCCTCTGGGCTGTACCGTTCTATCTACTTGGTGTTATTCACTTTTCCGTGGTGATGATGTTAATCACGCTTTCTCGGTGGTATACAGCCACATTTTAGCACCGCCCGATGTACGGTGTGTCGAAAAAACAATGATGGAAAATACGTGCAGGTACACTCGATACATGAGGGAATCTGTACCAACTTGCATAGCATCGCTGACCTGTACTCGTCCAATCTATTTTCCGACACTAGAATATATCGGAGTCCGGATAGCAGGCTACATTGTATTAATATGAGTTTATATGACAGGTATATCCCGAGCCCGTGCGTCGAGTTTCACGTCATACTTTGACTAAAACACCGAGTACTATACGGTACAGAGATTTGCACAATTTACAGAAACCAGCTACAGTGCCTACAGTAATTAGTCTGGCTTTTAAAATTAGCCTGGGCCAGACTAAGCAGAAATTGACGACTTCATTATTAGTCGCATCTGCGACTATTTAGTCTTTATTTATCCTTAATTCCACGACAAAATATAGGCATAATATATAATAAATGTTTGAAAAATTATTACTGAAAAACCGATAATATTAAATATTCATAATTAGTCCGAATGCAAAATTAGTCTATCACTGTTGAATTACTAATTCTCTGAAATTTATTTCAGAGCTAAGGGAGGATCCGGGTGGAGGTCCGATTTTCCAATGCTTTGGCGAAAGTTAATTTATTGTGGAAAGCGATTAGATTGTCCGAGCGGATAAGTCGCGTTCATGAGAGATTTGAATGATACTAAATTGGGGAGTATTATGATCTCATATGGCAATGACAAGGGTACAACTCGGTGTAAGGTTTATAAAATAGGGTTGCGTAGTGAACCGCCAGCAATACTTAAGTATGAGGAACGACCACTACCTCAACTAGCTGAATGCTTCGCTCACCTACTACTGATCAACAGTATTGTGAGCGTTAAATGCATTTTAGTGTGTAGTTAATGAGTACTGTTACCTGTTTAACGAGTGCAAGTATGTATTAGTGCAGTCACCTTTCGTCAAGCAGTAGCGTCTGTCGGTTTTGCCTTGAATCGGACGCCGAATGCCGAGTGGGATGTCGGACATTCGGGCCGATTAGCATGCAAATCAGCCGTCCAGGGCTATGTAAGCCTAAATCGGCTTGCCACATGGCGTTGTAAGCGCACTAGACCGCTGTGTCAAATCAGAGTACAAATCTTAGTCGCTCGATCTAATTAGGAGGTGTGATTTAGCAAACCGACCCGATTTAGCTTAATCACATGCTTAACCAACCGATTTATATCCCAATTAGACAATCTAATCGGTTTCCACAATATCAACAAGTTTGTATACCGGGCCATCTGTTTTTCAAGAGAAAGACAGTTTGAAGTTGCTGTGCAATAGCTGGTACGGCATGTTATACAGTACCTCAGTGGAATTGAAGACTAAAATTCAATGGACTATATTTCGTATTTGTAAAGCGTTTATCGGTCCCAAACTTATCAGCGACGTATATCAGCCCTCTACACCACAATGGTACCGCTCTGAGTTAGTTTGGTACGGTGATACGACGATACCGCTGTCGTTAACATTGGCATTTTAGAAAAAAAATCTACAAATTCATTCGCTTTGAAGACATGCTCAATTTATCTCGGAAAAAGGAGGGTATATTGGGGACCCGGGTGGTGGACCCGGGGGGGGTTCGCAGTTCGAAGCTAGCTTCTACGGATACCCTTGCAGGGAAACGATGTACTGGGGCATCTCCTGCGCCTGCTTCGCAGCCGCAGCATCTGTCTAATCTACCACTGTACAACCAAGTGTACCAAGTTTGATTGCTTCTTTTCAAAGGCACTGCCAGTTCATATATCGTCTCTCCAACGAATTGTACTTCAACTCTTGGGTTAGACAAGCCCACCGTGGTGATTCTACCTTCTCCTGCTCGTCGGATTAGGACTCCACGGATTTAGTTTAACTTTACTTCTTTTGTAGTTGGTAGAACGGTTATCAACAACTAGCAAATTATCGTATATATATCATTCCTGCCTCTGAAATGTGCGCTGGTGCCCTGGAGAAATCCTAAGTTTCTTGGATTGCATGGTGTGCTCGGGAACTTACAGGTGGCGAAAAAAAAACAGGAAAACCCCGTGCATTCGAATATCTAGCGCTGCCAGGCTAACTGCCCTACCGAACTTGCAGGGTAACCCGATGAGTTAATAAGACTGAGGTCTAGCAGATCTCAATCGCGTGTAGGAGTAGGATACACCGGGTGTTTGTCGTTCGCGTTGACGATGTCCGCCCGAGCTTCCTCTCTAACAGGAATCCGGGGCGTACATACAACGTAGGAGCATTCATACTCTGTTTGATTAAACATGGCGCAGCCGTACACAGAATTTGTCCGGGCCGCATGGATATCTAACCTCAACAAAACTCCCAGCTTCCATTCGTCCAAGTGTGTTTTGCCATTTATCAAGTACTACGAAGTATTAAAGTGAACGTACCGGATTCATGTAGCACTGAACTAATATCGGTAACAAAATACTTTGGAGTTGTTTTTAACAAAAACAGGATAAAGTAGAAGATTATTCTACAGTAGTAAATGGGCTTGGTGGATCTCTGCGGGTTATAATGTAGTTAAGGCAAGCTTAATAATCCAAGGTCTTCATAGATAAAATGCCTAAGCGGATGCAGCTAGATTCTTAATGGCCCCACACGAGCCATTCATAAATCGATTAATTTGAACTGGGTTCCGCTGATAGGCACTTGCAGGGCCATGGGACGTGCCATTTCGTATTCTAGCACTAAACCAAGCAACCGGTCTACGTACTAACGACCCAGCTACAACGATTGCCGGAGTACCACCCACCGCGCCCCGCAAAGGCTAGGATAGGTGGATTTGACCATATCTGTTTTTTTTTTAGTTTATAGGAGTTTTTTTATATCATTACCCATTGGCAACTCCTGCGCCTGCTTCGGAGCCGCAGCATCTGCCTGGTAATGGGATCTGAAAAGTAGATACCGTATAAGTACTTCTAGCAAGTTTGGAGCGATATGAGGACAACACGAGTTTTAACTGAGAAGTACCAATGCAGTAGCTACAAGACCGAAAGTGTGACCGCAGGAGACATTTACTCTATGTAGTATAGTCCTCAACTCATACCAAACTTTGACATTGAGCACGCTATTTTATTAGAAATCAACAAAATTTTAAAGCTACTTCGGCACGACTACATTAATGGCCCCACGACCGCAACGCACGGTGATATACGGCGCGCATCTTGGCGACTACAGTAGAAGTCGTGGTCTACATATAGTTTCCAGGGTACAATGCGACCAAAAACGCACTTTAACTATGATACAAGATGTTTAATACTCAGGTTCTCATAAAGCAATCGCCGTAGTTCTTCCTCCCACCTGCTAGGCAAGAAATGCGGCGGGTAGTTACGCTTCAAGGTTGTGCTCGCACGCTTTGATAGTTGTCGTAATACTGCTGCTGTTGTGAAAACTCTGGTTGCCCCCTGGAGAATTACACAATATCAGCCTATCGACAATTTATGTCATGGAAAACTCTGGTGACCACAAGATTTTCAATAAATCTCTCTGAAAAAACTGTCCATGCACAAGAAAATAAAGAGGAGGGTATAAGTTATGACCAGGACTGAATAAACTGATTAATCGATAGCTGTAACACTAATGAAATGAGTAAGTACTATGTTAAGAGGCCTGGAGCTGCATGTAGCTTAATACGATGTATTGATGTGGCAATGACACCAGTTGTGCTAAAGGTCAGCATCAAGGCTTCTCATTGTCACAAAACTCATTGCTACGACGAATAACGTGCATGCACATCTGTGCAATAGCAAGAATTGCATCCTTTCAACCAATAAATGTTGTGATGGAGCTCCACTTCCTCTGGTAGCACCTGCCATCAGTCTAGAAGGAAAAGAAGCTACGATGCGAATAGGCATCTATCAAAAGCTGTGTAATTCAGACCGGATTCGATCGAGTGCTGTATGATGTTGCGTGAATGTTGTTTGATGTCATCCGCACGGGGGGGGGCGACGAATGTAGCGTGAATGTCGTTCGATGTCATCCAAAAACCTTCCCCAATCGACAGTTCTTCGAACTGCGAATTACTACGTCCTTCAGCTACCTATATACCAGCCTACAGAACCCAAGCGTGTCTCCATATACCAAAAACTAGTTTTTTTAAGAGCCCCCCCCCCCCTCTGCGCACGCCCGACCGCCCGAAAACGTCCACGCTTTTCACTAAAAAAAATACTCAGCGCCTTGCATTGAAAAATAAAATGACACAACAAGAAGCAATAGGCGGTGAATTCGTGAAGCAAATAGTAGAGCAGATTGTTCCGTGGGCTGAAGTTGATCGTAGAGGGTAATGCTGAAAGAAACTGACATTTTACTAAGTTCCAAGTTAACTTGGCAGATGCTGCGGCTGCGAAGTAGGCGCAGCAGATGCGATGTAGTGAGCAACTGGGCTTTACACACACTACATAACTACATGTCTGCTCTTAATTTCAGAGCTTCTTCGAGCAACGCGCGGCTTTGTTATTGTAGTTGCGAAAATTGAAGCGCAAAATTACATTATATATACAGACTGGAGACGCCTGATAATATCAATATTATATATATACATTGACTCTAATAATTGATCTTAACGGAATAGACGGGAATAATGTATTACCCGTGTCGTGTCATTCTCACGCTCTAGTCTGTATTCCTTTCGGGATCCAATTGTCTGACACTCTCACCACTTTGTGGCACTTCTGGCATTCCATGCACTAGCAGGTCAACCACGGCACCTCTTAACCAAACAACGTCCGCACGCACATGGAGCACGGTCCTGCAGCAGCACAAAAAGGTCCTCTGCCTGTTTCACAGCTACGGCACCAGGGGCGAAATGAAGACATCGGCCGGCGATGGAGGCCACAGTGGCGAATGTTTAGGAGAAGCCTGGTGGTCAAGCAGAAGACACCGCCGAGGTAAGGATCAGAGTTGTGGTGAAGACTGCCGTCGTGGATCAAGAAATAGTGGAGAACTCCCCGTAGTAGAAAACCAATGAAGCCGTCGTCGTAGGGGTGGTGGTGGTGAAAGCAGGATGGCGCCGCGCTCTAAAAAAATAGTGCGCCGTCCTTTATTCCGTATTATACGTTAGTGGTTCAACATGCAACCAAATAGCTGCTACCTAGATGTGGTGAGTATTTGGGTCAGGCAAGCAACACGTAACATAGCGCAAGAAGAGAACGGCAGGTTAACTAATAGGAAATTGGCAAAAAAAGAAGGAAAGCTACATGGTCGTCGATGGCTCTGGACGTCACGGCCTCGCAATGGCCTCCCTCGCCATCTACTGATTCTTCAACTTGAGGAGGGCTTGCGCGGCTTCGAGTTCCTTCTTCGTGAAGCCCTTGACGCTTTCCGCAACCTTTTTGGGGGCCTTCTTGACGCTGTCCAGCTTCTTGGTGATATCACTGAGGCTTGCCCACTTGGTACGTTCCTCGTCGGCAAGCGCGAAGTCATCGTCTTCTGGGTCAGAAACTCGAAGGAATCTCTTCCGGGAGTCCGTGCTGAGCACAGCATCGTTCGCGAAGTCGGGTGTGGCCTTCGACAAGAGCGCGGACTCGTCGGTATTCGCGAACGCTGCAACAAAACTGCTGTGAGCGAAGACCGCAACTGCGAGTGCGACGTAGAATACACTGCGCATGGCTGTAGCGGACGGGATGGAGTGGGTGAGTGGGTGGTCTTGTGGTCTTGAGGTCTCGAGCGCAAAAGGCGAAGTGGCAGTCATTGCTACAGCAGGCTAACCGTCACGGTTACCGTGGGAGTCCCCACCGTTGGTCAGCTGTAAACCGTAATCTGTGGGTACATGTACTGTACTGTACATCAGTGAGGACCGCTGGACTCATCATCCTGGAGGCTCAATTCATGAACATGTATTAAAATACATGTACAAGAGCATGAAGCCACCCTTGCTTGTTATCAGCAACTCGTCCTGCATAGTAATGCAATCCGAGTCCGAGTCCGTATACACTGTAATATGTAGCAGGCTACACTGTATTACAGCACCGATAACGAGTATGATCTGTAGTAAGTATGGTACTACTATAAGCATCCCACGAGCAGAGAGCCGGCTCGCTTCAAATCTCGCTGCTCCCTCTGATAAGTACGACGCCAACGAGCAACTCGATTGAGGAGTGAGCTGATAGGCTAAAATGGCTCAACTTTGTGTAAACAGCTGGCGCTGTAGGGATGCCCCACAATGCTATAATGAGTGTGACCGTAGTCTACAGTAACGAGAGAAGCTGATGGTATCCCTACTACATGTAGCATGATGAAGCGCTCTGCGTGCAAATTAGGCGCTAATTCTCAAGTAAAGTAATTATTGTCCAATCCTGGCTTTCGCGCTCCCATCTTTAAGTCGCGTTCGTACGAGCATCTACAGATCCGCGAGCGCGCTCATGAGGTTTAGCTGCTCGTGCTCGTTCCCGCGAGCAGTGCTCCCGCTCAGCTCGTGGGATGCTTGGTATGATAGGTTCTATTGTGCCTTTCATTTATTCTTTCACTTATTCTGCGGTGATAATTCTGCCATAACTCTAATCCCTTCTTGACCTTAATTATGCCCCGAGTTAGCTAATCCCATGTTAATTCCGGGTCGTCCCTCCGTGACCGAATTAGGAGCGGAGATGGTGAGGCCGAGTTGGCGGAATAAGCTAATCCAGCCTGCGTTAAACGGAAACAGAGCGATTGGCGGTTTCCTACCCGCCAATCCATGCCATTCTGCTCGTATCTCCGTTGTTAAAGTTGAGCATCTCCGACGTGCTGATGCTTTGCTCGTGAACATGGGACTCGATAGGAGATATGTCCCGTACAATGTAGACCAGTTATTTAGTTGCAGAATAAGGGGGATACTCTCCTCCGCTAAGGACCACCAGTCCTCACTCTGCCTTTTACCAGGCCCCAGACACAAGTCTCCGGCTTTCGACTCCTAATACACAAGCACCTCCGGGCATCCTTCCTCCTCCAAGACCTCTTCCTACAGCACCTTCACGCTGTCCTCCGCTGTCTAATCCTCTGCTATTCCTTACTCTTACAGACACCGAGCCCCAACTTCAACATCCGTCGATTGTTTTGGCTCGCAAATGCTGATCGCGGGAGTTAGGGGAGCACTCACAATCTTAGGCAAAATTAACACTAAATAAGCGTTGCTCGCCCTTTTATGAATCTAATTCCGCCTGAATTAACAGCTCACCCACCAAAATAGGTGAAAGGCACAATTCGTGTAGTTCCCAGTTGTATTTAGAGAATTTCTTTCGGATTAGGACTGTACATGTACATGTACACGTACAATCACGTCTTCGAGATGTGCAGTGAAAATACTGTACTGTACACACAGTCCTGCGAGCGTAATACAGAGTAATCATAAGCTGCACGCGTCGGTCCCAGGTACCACATGTATTTCAAACTGATAAAACGTCCGATACGCTTTCTTAATGTTATATATGTTTTTATATAGTCAGATTCGATGTTATTGCCCCGGTGTGAAGTTCTTCAAGGTGGCGACTTACTTCAGATAGCACACATGCTTTCACTTGAAACTTTTAACATGCTCGGGCAACCGCACGCCATTTCGCGTACTACACGCCCGAGCAACCCGACGGCATCCTTTGTCGAACAAGACACATTTGAATTTGAAAAGGCTAGAACTTGATGAACAAGAGTTTTGGCAGCATCCGTGTGTGCAGCTAACAGCGCCGCGGCGTCTTTTGGGCGATCACCCTTCAGCATGATAGCAATGAGCAAGCCGGCGGTCACCCACCATGCATCCTAAGCGTGCCCATGCCCTTTTCAGGATCTAATCAACTTCAACTTACGTCAATCTCTAATGGTTAGAAAACCCTTTAGGCCATTTCTAACTGATAAAAACCCATTAATCCGTTTGATTCGATTCAAATAACAGACTGACCCATCCATAGTCCCAGAGACTCTGCTGGTCGGTGTCTGTGATATCGAGGAAACGACGGCAACAACGCAATGTGACCAAATTTTACACTAGTCTTCAAACGCGATGATAATCAATAGGGGGTTTCGAAGTACCCAAAAATCCGATTTATTTTTACAAAAAAAAATGCGACTAAGACGAAAAAAAGCGAAAAAATGCGTCTCCGGACTCCGGTGTGTCTACAATGATTTTTTTCTTAATATCGGATTTGCAGATTCAATATGCTGTTTTCCTTCTTACCGTGCTACCGCAACTCAGTAAGAGGACTCGCGCGAAGCTGCCACGTGTCAAGAAAGCTCGACGGACCAACTCTGCCCGACTGCTGCCACGTGTCAAGGCACTTCCGCCAAGAGGCCACGCAGCCCACGAGCCATGCTGCTCTTTGAGGCCATGTTGCCCACGAGCTAGCTGTTCTACGAGGCCATGCTGCCCATGAGCCATGCTGCTCCGAGAGGCCATGATGCCCTCTTGCGCCAGCCACTGAGCTGCAGCGCCGCACGAGGCAAAACACATACCGTGCTTAGAAGCTGGGAGGCCACGCTGCCCTCTGCACCAGCCACAGAGCTGTTACGAAACACATACCGTGCTACGCTGGCATTGCTGCCGAGCTGTGAGGCCATGCTGCCCACTGTGCCAGCCACCGAGCTGCTGCGCTGCGTTGAGCAGGACGTCTGCCACGCTATGCATTTTATTCAGTGAACACAACCTGGAATCTGCGCCATGCGCGCCGCATACCGCGCCGGTCATAGGCCGAGCCCTTACGAGCTGTAAGTCCGCCTATATATATGGCTTGGCAAGTCTCTCATACCTGCAAGCGAGAATAATACCGCTGCATACACAGGCAAATGCCACCTTCTCATACGAAAGCTACCTAAGAGTGCTACTATCTAAAATTAGTAAGACTCGCACAAATGTTTGCATGCCGTGTAGTAAGTCCACAAGCTCAGCACGAAAATCTACGTGTAGGACATGCTCTCACTGCCTCTGTCAACTACTACCTGAGCTTGTACGATAAGCTTACATACGTGAAGCCTCTGTCAACAAACTGAATTCTCCACTTGCTACACAACGCATCTGTCGATTGAATTTTCCACTTCATTCACATGAATATGCATGACAAGCACAACAAAGCAAATACTTTATGCCACTGTACTGCTCACTTGCATGAGCGACAAGCAACACACACAAAAAAAACTCTGTCGAGAGGAGCTCTCATTCCATTAACATGAATATGCACGACAAGCAACAACAACAATTACACGAAGCCTCTGTCGATAAAATAATAGCACGAGCGGCAAAGAAAAAAGTCTTTGTCGATAGCGTACTATGTACTTTTCACCAAAATCCAAGTAACAAAAGCCTCTGTCGATATGTAGAACTTGACCAAATGCACGACAAGCACACAAAGCCTCTGTCATTGGATCGATGCATCATTTTATGCTAGCAAACTGAAAGCAAGAAGCTATGGAAAAGAAACGAAAAAAAACGAAAACGAGTGTAAACAGGAATTTCTACCATCGCTATTATCTGAAAGCACGAACGACAAGCACTCATAGCCTCTGTCCCTGCCCTATGTCTCCAGCCAGAGAAATAAAAGCAAAAAACCAAACTGCAATACACAGTCTCGCCACCACATATACGTAAGGCATGAAACATACTGCCTCTTACAACAACTTACATTATGCAAAAAAAAAAAGCTAATTGTACGAAAGCTACCAATACTGAGTGTAGTGTGGTTGAGCATACATGTACAGTAGAATGACGCACAACGAGAACTAAGTTTCTGTTGAGGCACTTACTCCAAAACATGAAAGACATGCGAATATATTATCGCGGTCTGTACAGTATAGATCTGTAAATCTTAGTTGTGTGAACCTCATCACTCAATGAACTCAGTCGCACGCATACTTACCGTTAGCGCATGCTACAAGCAACATTTACAAACGAGAAACACCTCGAATCAGGGCACTAGGGAGAGAGAAAATAAAATGCCTCCCAAAGATGTGACCCGCGCATATAGAGCGGAGAAGATGTGTCGCTACTGATGACATTAAGCTGATGTAGTCCATGCTTCTAGAGTTACATGATTCTATGGTAAAGTAATTCATTCATAGCAGCTGAAACACAAAAGTGCTGCTGCAACGAAAAGCTGTGAAAGAACTGCACGCTGTAAAGTAACATCACCGGATAACAGCACTGTCTTGCAATTGCCAGTTTAAGGACACTGGGAGGCTCCAAGCCTCGAAAATGTATTACTTTGACCAGACTTGGGTAACTGGGAGGCTGCATGCCTAAATTGATCACCAGTTATTGAGATGGCTAAGTCCTCTCAACAATTCATGTAAAAAAGGAGAAGAACGATAGTAAATCTATCTTTTTTACCATACTGAACATTCCGAACAGGAGACACACAAACAAAACGTGCAAGGAATATAACTTAAACATTCCAAGAGCTAGACATTGAAAAAAATAAAACGAAGTACGCTCGGCGAACAGGTTTATCCCACTAAGTACAAAGGGTTCCCTGAGTAGCCTCTCAATCTCGTGACACAAACACAACAACCATGAACACATACTACACAAATTCTAGTACATGCAAGCAAAGGTGAACAGGTTTGTCCTTGGACTCTTAAGGTTTCCTGAATAGCCATTCACACTCATACAAAAAAAAAATATAGTGTGCGATTATGAGCTGAACGCTCCTACTCTAGGCTTGATCCTTGAACACAAAGGTTCCTGGATGAACATTCACACTCACAAAAAAAAATGAGTGCAATGACGAGCAAATATGCTCCAACAGAACGACGAAAAAACAGTGAACAGGTTTTCTCCTTCAAAAGAAAGGTTTCATGACTAGCCTACTACTACCTAATTGACCAAACACTGGCACAGCGATTTTCACATTACCGCACAGGCATGATTAACCATACGGATAAGAAATCATCGCCAAAGGCATAGAATGCCAAATGTCAACATGTACAATTACGCCAAGTGCTCGAGTCATTCTAACAATGCCCAAAGCTAAAGAAACTGCAACCTAGCAAGCAAAGCACGCTCCTCAATGTGGGAGGCTGTTAAAGTTGAGCATCTCCGACGTGCTGATGCTTTGCTCGTGAACATGGGACTCGATAGGAGATATGTCCCGTACAATGTAGACCAGTTATTTAGTTGCAGAATAAGGGGGATACTCTCCTCCGCTAAGGACCACCAGTCCTCACTCTGCCTTTTACCAGGCCCCAGACACAAGTCTCCGGCTTTCGACTCCTAATACACAAGCACCTCCGGGCATCCTTCCTCCTCCAAGACCTCTTCCTACAGCACCTTCACGCTGTCCTCCGCTGTCTAATCCTCTGCTATTCCTTACTCTTACAGACACCGAGCCCCAACTTCAACATCCGTCGATTGTTTTGGCTCGCAAATGCTGATCGCGGGAGTTAGGGGAGCACTCACAATCTTAGGCAAAATTAACACTAAATAAGCGTTGCTCGCCCTTTTATGAATCTAATTCCGCCTGAATTAACAGCTCACCCACCAAAATAGGTGAAAGGCACAATTCGTGTAGTCTGAACCCGATCCCAGTTGTATTTAGAGAATTTCTTTCGGATTAGGACTGTACATGTACATGTACACGTACAATCACGTCTTCGAGATGTGCAGTGAAAATACTGTACTGTACACACAGTCCTGCGAGCGTAATACAGAGTAATCATAAGCTGCACGCGTCGGTCCCAGGTACCACATGTATTTCAAACTGATAAAACGTCCGATACGCTTTCTTAATGTTATATATGTTTTTATATAGTCAGATTCGATGTTATTGCCCCGGTGTGAAGTTCTTCAAGGTGGCGACTTACTTCAGATAGCACACATGCTTTCACTTGAAACTTTTTAACATGCTCGGGCAACCGCACGCCATTTCGCGTACTACACGCCCGAGCAACCCGACGGCATCCTTTTGTCGAACAAGACACATTTGAATTTGAAAAGGCTAGAACTTGATGAACAAGAGTTTTGGCAGCATCCGTGTGTGCAGCTAACAGCGCCGCGGCGTCTTTTGGGCGATCACCCTTCAGCATGATAGCAATGAGCAAGCCGGCGGTCACCCACCATGCATCCTAAGCGTGCCCATGCCCTTTTCAGGATCTAATCAACTTCAACTTACGTCAATCTCTAATGGTTAGAAAACCCTTTAGGCCATTTCTAACTGATAAAAACCCATTAATCCGTTTGATTCGATTCAAATAACAGACTGACCCATCCATAGTCCCAGAGACTCTGCTGGTCGGTGTCTGTGATATCGAGGAAACGACGGCAACAACGCAATGTGACCAAATTTTACACTAGTCTTCAAACGCGATGATAATCAATAGGGGGTTTCGAAGTACCCAAAAATCCGATTTATTTTTACAAAAAAAATGCGACTAAGACGAAAAAAAGCGAAAAAATGCGTCTCCGGACTCCGGTGTGTCTACAATGATTTTTTTCTTAACATCGGATTTGCAGATTCAATATGCTGTTTTCCTTCTTACCGTGCTACCGCAACTCAGTAAGCCGACCGTGTTACCATAACTCCGTAAGGCGCCCCCCCCCCCCACGTTACCACAACTTGGTAAGGCTGTAGATAGCATACACGGTATGCGGGGTTGATGCGGAGCTCACCCTGAGTGCAATCGGCGTGAACCGCGGAAAACAAGAAAATAAAATAAATGAAGGTACCGGTCTACATCTGATTGGGCATGTAGGAAATGATGTTGGATGGAGCCAGAGCCCTATATGTTAATATCTGGGCCCTGCCCCCAAAGGCCTTTCCAGGCAAAATGGGCGGACGTGACGGAGGGATACGTGCTGAGGCGACCAGTTGGGCAGTTTGAATTTCCTAGCAGTCGCCAGCAACCAATTCGAGATTGCAACATGCATACGCGGTCATGGTCTGCGTTTGTGTTGTCAGCGACTAGTATGGTTCTCAGCGCTGCTAGTGTGCCTGAACGGTAGCTAACTGGTCTAGCTTCCGAGGTATGGTGACGCATAGCAACAGCTTGTTATGGCAGCACGGCCGCCTTACCGAGTTGTGGTAACACGGCCGCATACCGGCGGCTATGGCTGTCGACACCTACAACATCGTGTGTGAGCCCAGCGGTGGTACCTCGGACGATTCATCATCTACGGTTGGTTGCCCTGAACGGTTCAGACCGTTTTCACGTCACTTATAGGCAGGCAGCGACCATGCTATGAAATGCCGACGAGCACGATCGCAAACCTGCTGAAGCTGGCCACAGCCCTTCATCTCGTCCTGCATATAGTTCATATCTACTGATATTGTTGACGATAAAGTCTTAAGCAGCAGCTCAAGCACGTGCGGATGAAGCCATAGTATTTGTCACGAAGAAGCGTGTGGTGCACAACGTGGAAGAGAGAACTCTCTTGTTTATTTTCTTAGAAGGAAAGCTACATGGTCGTCGATGGCTCTGGACGTCACGGCCTCGCAATGGCCTCCCTCGCCATCTACTGATTCTTCAACTTGAGGAGGGCTTGCGCGGCTTCGAGTTCCTTCTTCGTGAAGCCCTTGACGCTTTCCGCAACCTTTTTGGGGGCCTTCTTGACGCTGTCCAGCTTCTTGGTGATATCACTGAGGCTTGCCCACTTGGTACGCTCCTCGTCGGCAAGCGCGAAGTCGTCGTCTTCTGGGTCAGAAACTCGAAGGAATCTCTTCCGGGAGTCCGTGCTGAGCACAGCATCGTTCGCGAAGTCGGGTGTGGCCTTCGACAAGAGCGCGGACTCGTCGGTATTCGCGAACGCTGCAACGAAACTGCTGTGAGCGAAGACCGCAACTGCGAGTGCGACGTAGAATACACTGCGCATGGCTGTAGCGGACGGGATGGAGTGGGTGAGTGGGTGGTCTTGTGGTCTTGAGGTCTCGAGCGCAAAAGGCGAAGTGGCAGTCATTGCTACAGCAGGCTAACCGTCACGGTTACCGTGGGAGTCCCCACCGTTGGTCAGCTGTAAACCGTAATCTGTGGGTACATGTACTGTACTGTACATCAGTGAGGACCGCTGGACTCATCATCCTGGAGGCTCAATTCATGAACATGTATTAAAATACATGTACAAGAGCATGAAGCCACCCTTGCTTGTTATCAGCAACTCGTCCTGCATAGTAATGCAATCCGAGTCCGAGTCCGTATACACTGTAATATGTAGCAGGCTACACTGTATTACAGCACCGATAACGAGTATGATCTGTAGTAAGTATGGTACTACTATAAGCATCCCACGAGCAGAGAGCCGGCTCGCTTCAAATCTCGCTGCTCCCTCTGATAAGTACGACGCCAACGAGCAACTCGATTGAGGAGTGAGCTGATAGGCTAAAATGGCTCAACTTTGTGTAAACAGCTGGCGCTGTAGGGATGCCCCACAATGCTATAATGAGTGTGACCGTAGTCTACAGTAACGAGAGAAGCTGATGGTATCCCTACTACATGTAGCATGATGAAGCGCTCTGCGTGCAAATTAGGCGCTAATTCTCAAGTAAAGTAATTATTGTCCAATCCTGGCTTTCGCGCTCCCATCTTTAAGTCGCGTTCGTACGAGCATCTACAGATCCGCGAGCGCGCTCATGAGGTTTAGCTGCTCGTGCTCGTTCCCGCGAGCAGTGCTCCCGCTCAGCTCGTGGGATGCTTGGTATGATAGGTTCTATTGTGCCTTTCATTTATTCTTTCACTTATTCTGCGGTGATAATTCTGCCATAACTCTAATCCCTTCTTGACCTTAATTATGCCCCGAGTTAGCTAATTCCCATGTTAATTCCGGGTCGTCCCTCCGTGACCGAATTAGGAGCGGAGATGGTGAGGCCGAGTTGCCGGAATAAGCTAATCCAGCCTGCGTTAAACGGAAACAGAGCGACTGGCGGTTTCCTACCCGCCAATCCATGCCATTCTGCTCGTATCTCCGTCGATTGTTTTGGCTCGCAAATGCTGATCGCGGGAGTTAGGGGAGCACTCACAATCTTAGGCAAAATTAACACTAAATAAGCGTTGCTCGCCCTTTTATGAATCTAATTCCGCCTGAATTAACAGCTCACCCACCAAAATAGGTGAAAGGCACAATTCGTGTAGTTCCCAGTTGTATTTAGAGAATTTCTTTCGGATTAGGACTGTACATGTACATGTACACGTACAATCACGTCTTCGAGATGTGCAGTGAAAATACTGTACTGTACACACAGTCCTGCGAGCGTAATACAGAGTAATCATAAGCTGCACGCGTCGGTCCCAGGTACCACATGTATTTCAAACTGATAAAACGTCCGATACGCTTTCTTAATGTTATATATGTTTTTATATAGTCAGATTCGATGTTATTGCCCCGGTGTGAAGTTCTTCAAGGTGGCGACTTACTTCAGATAGCACACATGCTTTCACTTGAAACTTTTTAACATGCTCGGGCAACCGCACGCCATTTCGCGTACTACACGCCCGAGCAACCCGACGGCATCCTTTTGTCGAACAAGACACATTTGAATTTGAAAAGGCTAGAACTTGATGAACAAGAGTTTTGGCAGCATCCGTGTGTGCAGCTAACAGCGCCGCGGCGTCTTTTGGGCGATCACCCTTCAGCATGATAGCAATGAGCAAGCCGGCGGTCACCCACCATGCATCCTAAGCGTGCCCATGCCCTTTTCAGGATCTAATCAACTTCAACTTACGTCAATCTCTAATGGTTAGAAAACCCTTTAGGCCATTTCTAACTGATAAAAACCATTAATCCGTTTGATTCGATTCAAATAACAGACTGACCCATCCATAGTCCCAGAGACTCTGCTGGTCGGTGTCTGTGATATCGAGGAAACGACGGCAACAACGCAATGTGACCAAATTTTACACTAGTCTTCAAACGCGATGATAATCAATAGGGGGTTTCGAAGTACCCAAAAATCCGATTTATTTTTACAAAAAAAATGCGACTAAGACGAAAAAAAGCGAAAAAATGCGTCTCCGACTCCGGTGTGTCTACAATGATTTTTTTCTTAACATCGGATTTGCAGATTCAATATGCTGTTTTCCTTCTTACCGTGCTACCGCAACTCAGTAAGCCGACCGTGTTACCATAACTCCGTAAGGCGCCCCCCCCCCCCCCCCCCCACGTTACCACAACTTGGTAAGGCTGTAGATAGCATACACGGTATGCAGGGTTGATGCGGAGCTCACCCTGAGTGCAATCGGCGTGAACCGCGGAAAACAAGAAAATAAAATAAATGAAGGTACCGGTCTACATCTGATTGGGCATGTAGGAAATGATGTTGGATGGAGCCAGAGCCCTATATGTTAATATCTGGGCCCTGCCCCCAAAGGCCTTTCCAGGCAAAATGGGCGGACGTGACGGAGGGATACGTGCTGAGGCGACCAGTTGGGCAGTTTGAATTTCCTAGCAGTCGCCAGCAACCAATTCGAGATTGCAACATGCATACGCGGTCATGGTCTGCGTTTGTGTTGTCAGCGACTAGTATGGTTCTCAGCGCTGCTAGTGTGCCTGAACGGTAGCTAACTGGTCTAGCTTCCGAGGTATGGTGACGCATAGCAACAGCTTGTTATGGCAGCACGGCCGCCTTACCGAGTTGTGGTAACACGGCCGCATACCGGCGGCTATGGCTGTCGACACCTACAACATCGTGTGTGAGCCCAGCGGTGGTACCTCGGACAATTCATCATCTACGGTTGGTTGCCCTGAACGGTTCAGACCGTTTTCACGTCACTTATAGGCAGGCAGCGACCATGCTATGAAAGCAGGCAGTGCCCACGAGCACGATCGCAAACCTGCTGAAGCTGGCCACAGCCCTTCATCTCGTCCTGCATATAGTTCATATCTACTGATATTGTTGACGATAAAGTCTTAAGCAGCAGCTCAAGCACGTGCGGATGAAGCCATAGTATTTGTCACGAAGAAGCGTGTGGTGCACAACGTGGAAGAGAGAACTCTCTTGTTTATTTTCTTAGAAGGAAAGCTACATGGTCGTCGATGGCTCTGGACGTCACGGCCTCGCAATGGCCTCCTCGCCATCTACTGATTCTTCAACTTGAGGAGGGCTTGCGCGGCTTCGAGTTCCTTCTTCGTGAAGCCCTTGACGCTTTCCGCAACCTTTTTGGGGGCCTTCTTGACGCTGTCCAGCTTCTTGGTGATATCACTGAGGCTTGCCCACTTGGTACGCTCCTCGTCGGCAAGCGCGAAGTCGTCGTCTTCTGGGTCAGAAACTCGAAGGAATCTCTTCCGGGAGTCCGTGCTGAGCACAGCATCGTTCGCGAAGTCGGGTGTGGCCTTCGACAAGAGCGCGGACTCGTCGGTATTCGCGAACGCTGCAACGAAACTGCTGTGAGCGAAGACCGCAACTGCGAGTGCGACGTAGAATACACTGCGCATGGCTGTAGCGGACGGGATGGAGTGGGTGAGTGGGTGGTCTTGTGGTCTTGAGGTCTCGAGCGCAAAAGGCGAAGTGGCAGTCATTGCTACAGCAGGCTAACCGTCACGGTTACCGTGGGAGTCCCCACCGTTGGTCAGCTGTAAACCGTAATCTGTGGGTACATGTACTGTACTGTACATCAGTGAGGACCGCTGGACTCATCATCCTGGAGGCTCAATTCATGAACATGTATTAAAATACATGTACAAGAGCATGAAGCCACCCTTGCTTGTTATCAGCAACTCGTCCTGCATAGTAATGCAATCCGAGTCCGAGTCCGTATACACTGTAATATGTAGCAGGCTACACTGTATTACAGCACCGATAACGAGTATGATCTGTAGTAAGTATGGTACTACTATAAGCATCCCACGAGCAGAGAGCCGGCTCGCTTCAAATCTCGCTGCTCCCTCTGATAAGTACGACGCCAACGAGCAACTCGATTGAGGAGTGAGCTGATAGGCTAAAATGGCTCAACTTTGTGTAAACAGCTGGCGCTGTAGGGATGCCCCACAATGCTATAATGAGTGTGACCGTAGTCTACAGTAACGAGAGAAGCTGATGGTATCCCTACTACATGTAGCATGATGAAGCGCTCTGCGTGCAAATTAGGCGCTAATTCTCAAGTAAAGTAATTATTGTCCAATCCTGGCTTTCGCGCTCCCATCTTTAAGTCGCGTTCGTACGAGCATCTACAGATCCGCGAGCGCGCTCATGAGGTTTAGCTGCTCGTGCTCGTTCCCGCGAGCAGTGCTCCCGCTCAGCTCGTGGGATGCTTGGTATGATAGGTTCTATTGTGCCTTTCATTTATTCTTTCACTTATTCTGCGGTGATAATTCTGCCATAACTCTAATCCCTTCTTGACCTTAATTATGCCCCGAGTTAGCTAATTCCCATGTTAATTCCGGGTCGTCCCTCCGTGACCGAATTAGGAGCGGAGATGGTGAGGCCGAGTTGCCGGAATAAGCTAATCCAGCCTGCGTTAAACGGAAACAGAGCGACTGGCGGTTTCCTACCCGCCAATCCATGCCATTCTGCTCGTATCTCCGTCGATTGTTTTGGCTCGCAAATGCTGATCGCGGGAGTTAGGGGAGCACTCACAATCTTAGGCAAAATTAACACTAAATAAGCGTTGCTCGCCCTTTTATGAATCTAATTCCGCCTGAATTAACAGCTCACCCACCAAAATAGGTGAAAGGCACAATTCGTGTAGTTCCCAGTTGTATTTAGAGAATTTCTTTCGGATTAGGACTGTACATGTACATGTACACGTACAATCACGTCTTCGAGATGTGCAGTGAAAATACTGTACTGTACACACAGTCCTGCGAGCGTAATACAGAGTAATCATAAGCTGCACGCGTCGGTCCCAGGTACCACATGTATTTCAAACTGATAAAACGTCCGATACGCTTTCTTAATGTTATATATGTTTTTATATAGTCAGATTCGATGTTATTGCCCCGGTGTGAAGTTCTTCAAGGTGGCGACTTACTTCAGATAGCACACATGCTTTCACTTGAAACTTTTAACATGCTCGGGCAACCGTACACGTACAATCACGTCTTCGAGATGTGCAGTGAAAATACTGTACTGTACACACAGTCCTGTGAGCGTAATACAGAGTAATCATAAGCTGCACGCGTTGGTCCCAGGTACCACATGTATTTCAAACTGATAAAACGTCCGATACGCTTTCTTAATGTTATATATGTTTTTATATAGTCAGATTCGATGTTATTGCCCCGGTGTGAAGTTCTTCAAGGTGGCGACTTACTTCAGATAGCACACATGCTTTCACTTGAAACTTTTTAACATGCTCGGGCAACCGCACGCCATTTCGCGTACTACACGCCCGAGCAACCCGACGGCATCCTTTTGTCGAACAAGACACATTTGAATTTGAAAAGGCTAGAACTTGATGAACAAGAGTTTTGGCAGCATCCGTGTGTGCAGCTAACAGCGCCGCGGCGTCTTTTGGGCGATCACCCTTCAGCATGATAGCAATGAGCAAGCCGGCGGTCACCCACCATGCATCCTAAGCGTGCCCATGCCCTTTTCAGGATCTAATCAACTTCAACTTACGTCAATCTCTAATGGTTAGAAAACCCTTTAGGCCATTTCTAACTGATAAAAACCATTAATCCGTTTGATTCGATTCAAATAACAGACTGACCCATCCATAGTCCCAGAGACTCTGCTGGTCGGTGTCTGTGATATCGAGGAAACGACGGCAACAACGCAATGTGACCAAATTTTACACTAGTCTTCAAACGCGATGATAATCAATAGGGGGTTTCGAAGTACCCAAAAATCCGATTTATTTTTACAAAAAATGCGACTAAGACGAAAAAAGCGAAAAATGCGTCTCCGGACTCCGGTGTGTCTACAATGATTTTTTTCTTAACATCGGATTTGCAGATTCAATATGCTGTTTTCCTTCTTACCGTGCTACCGCAACTCAGTAAGCCGACCGTGTTACCATAACTCCGTAAGGCGCCCCCCCCCCCCACGTTACCACAACTTGGTAAGGCTGTAGATAGCATACACGGTATGCGGGGTTGATGCGGAGCTCACCCTGAGTGCAATCGGCGTGAACCGCGGAAAACAAGAAAATAAAATAAATGAAGGTACCGGTCTACATCTGATTGGGCATGTAGGAAATGATGTTGGATGGAGCCAGAGCCCTATATGTTAATATCTGGGCCCTGCCCCCAAAGGCCTTTCCAGGCAAAATGGGCGGACGTGACGGAGGGATACGTGCTGAGGCGACCAGTTGGGCAGTTTGAAGTTCCCAGCAGTCGCCAGCAACCAATTCGAGATTGCAACATGCATACGCGGTCATGGTCTGCGTTTGTGTTGTCAGCGACTAGTATGGTTCTCAGCGCTGCTAGTGTGCCTGAACGGTAGCTAACTGGTCTAGCTTCCGAGGTATGGTGACGCATAGCAACAGCTTGTTATGGCAGCACGGCCGCCTTACCGAGTTGTGGTAACACGGCCGCATACCGGCGGCTATGGCTGTCGACACCTACAACATCGTGTGTGAGCCCAGCGGTGGTACCTCGGACGATTCATCATCTACGGTTGGTTGCCCTGAACGGTTCAGACCGTTTTCACGTCACTTATAGGCAGGCAGCGACCATGCTATGAAAGCAGGCAGTGCCCACGAGCACGATCGCAAACCTGCTGAAGCTGGCCACAGCCCTTCATCTCGTCCTGCATATAGTTCATATCTACTGATATTGTTGACGATAAAGTCTTAAGCAGCAGCTCAAGCACGTGCGGATGAAGCCATAGTATTTGTCACGAAGAAGCGTGTGGTGCACAACGTGGAAGAGAGAACTCTCTTGTTTATTTTCTTAGAAGGAAAGCTACATGGTCGTCGATGGCTCTGGACGTCACGGCCTCGCAATGGCCTCCCTCGCCATCTACTGATTCTTCAACTTGAGGAGGGCTTGCGCGGCTTCGAGTTCCTTCTTCGTGAAGCCCTTGACGCTTTCCGCAACCTTTTTGGGGCCTTCTTGACGCTGTCCAGCTTCTTGGTGATATCACTGAGGCTTGCCCACTTGGTACGCTCCTCGTCGGCAAGCGCGAAGTAGTCGTCTTCTGGGTCAGAAACTCGAAGGAATCTCTTCCGGGAGTCCGTGCTGAGCACAGCATCGTTCGCGAAGTCGGGTGTGGCCTTCGACAAGAGCGCGGACTCGTCGGTATTCGCGAACGCTGCAACGAAACTGCTGTGAGCGAAGACCGCAACTGCGAGTGCGACGTAGAATACACTGCGCATGGCTGTAGCGGACGGGATGGAGTGGGTGAGTGGGTGGTCTTGTGGTCTTGAGGTCTCGAGCGCAAAAGGCGAAGTGGCAGTCATTGCTACAGCAGGCTAACCGTCACGGTTACCGTGGGGAGTCCCCACCGTTGGTCAGCTGTAAACCGTAATCTGTGGGTACATGTACTGTACTGTACATCAGTGAGGACCGCTGGACTCATCATCCTGGAGGCTCAATTCATGAACATGTATTAAAATACATGTACAAGAGCATGAAGCCACCCTTGCTTGTTATCAGCAACTCGTCCTGCATAGTAATGCAATCCGAGTCCGAGTCCGTATACACTGTAATATGTAGCAGGCTACACTGTATTACAGCACCGATAACGAGTATGATCTGTAGTAAGTATGGTACTACTATAAGCATCCCACGAGCAGAGAGCCGGCTCGCTTCAAATCTCGCTGCTCCCTCTGATAAGTACGACGCCAACGAGCAACTCGATTGAGGAGTGAGCTGATAGGCTAAAATGGCTCAACTTTGTGTAAACAGCTGGCGCTGTAGGGATGCCCCACAATGCTATAATGAGTGTGACCGTAGTCTACAGTAACGAGAGAAGCTGATGGTATCCCTACTACATGTAGCATGATGAAGCGCTCTGCGTGCAAATTAGGCGCTAATTCTCAAGTAAAGTAATTATTGTCCAATCCTGGCTTTCGCGCTCCCATCTTTAAGTCGCGTTCGTACGAGCATCTACAGATCCGCGAGCGCGCTCATGAGGTTTAGCTGCTCGTGCTCGTTCCCGCGAGCAGTGCTCCCGCTCAGCTCGTGGGATGCTTGGTATGATAGGTTCTATTGTGCCTTTCATTTATTCTTTCACTTATTCTGCGGTGATAATTCTGCCATAACTCTAATCCCTTCTTGACCTTAATTATGCCCCGAGTTAGCTAATTCCCATGTTAATTCCGGGTCGTCCCTCCGTGACCGAATTAGGAGCGGAGATGGTGAGGCCGAGTTGCCGGAATAAGCTAATCCAGCCTGCGTTAAACGGAAACAGAGCGACTGGCGGTTTCCTACCCGCCAATCCATGCCATTCTGCTCGTATCTCCGTCGATTGTTTTGGCTCGCAAATGCTGATCGCGGGAGTTAGAGCACTCACAATCTTAGGCAAAATTAACACTAAATAAGCGTTGCTCGCCCTTTTATGAATCTAATTCCGCCTGAATTAACAGCTCACCCACCAAAATAGGTGAAAGGCACAATTCGTGTAGTTCCCAGTTGTATTTAGAGAATTTCTTTCGGATTAGGACTGTACATGTACATGTACACGTACAATCACGTCTTCGAGATGTGCAGTGAAAATACTGTACTGTACACACAGTCCTGCGAGCGTAATACAGAGTAATCATAAGCTGCACGCGTCGGTCCCAGGTACCACATGTATTTCAAACTGATAAAACGTCCGATACGCTTTCTTAATGTTATATATGTTTTTATATAGTCAGATTCGATGTTATTGCCCCGGTGTGAAGTTCTTCAAGGTGGCGACTTACTTCAGATAGCACACATGCTTTCACTTGAAACTTTTTAACATGCTCGGGCAACCGTACACGTACAATCACGTCTTCGAGATGTGCAGTGAAAATACTGTACTGTACACACAGTCCTGTGAGCGTAATACAGAGTAATCATAAGCTGCACGCGTTGGTCCCAGGTACCACATGTATTTCAAACTGATAAAACGTCCGATACGCTTTCTTAATGTTATATATGTTTTTATATAGTCAGATTCGATGTTATTGCCCCGGTGTGAAGTTCTTCAAGGTGGCGACTTACTTCAGATAGCACACATGCTTTCACTTGAAACTTTTTAACATGCTCGGGCAACCGCACGCCATTTCGCGTACTACACGCCCGAGCAACCCGACGGCATCCTTTTGTCGAACAAGACACATTTGAATTTGAAAAGGCTAGAACTTGATGAACAAGAGTTTTGGCAGCATCCGTGTGTGCAGCTAACAGCGCCGCGGCGTCTTTTGGGCGATCACCCTTCAGCATGATAGCAATGAGCAAGCCGGCGGTCACCCACCATGCATCCTAAGCGTGCCCATGCCCTTTTCAGGATCTAATCAACTTCAACTTACGTCAATCTCTAATGGTTAGAAAACCCTTTAGGCCATTTCTAACTGATAAAAACCATTAATCCGTTTGATTCGATTCAAATAACAGACTGACCCATCCATAGTCCCAGAGACTCTGCTGGTCGGTGTCTGTGATATCGAGGAAACGACGGCAACAACGCAATGTGACCAAATTTTACACTAGTCTTCAAACGCGATGATAATCAATAGGGGGTTTCGAAGTACCCAAAAATCCGATTTATTTTTACAAAAAAAATGCGACTAAGACGAAAAAAAGCGAAAAAATGCGTCTCCGGACTCCGGTGTGTCTACAATGATTTTTTTCTTAACATCGGATTTGCAGATTCAATATGCTGTTTTCCTTCTTACCGTGCTACCGCAACTCAGTAAGCCGACCGTGTTACCATAACTCCGTAAGGCGCCCCCCCCCCCCACGTTACCACAACTTGGTAAGGCTGTAGATAGCATACACGGTATGCGGGGTTGATGCGGAGCTCACCCTGAGTGCAATCGGCGTGAACCGCGGAAAACAAGAAAATAAAATAAATGAAGGTACCGGTCTACATCTGATTGGGCATGTAGGAAATGATGTTGGATGGAGCCAGAGCCCTATATGTTAATATCTGGGCCCTGCCCCCAAAGGCCTTTCCAGGCAAAATGGGCGGACGTGACGGAGGGATACGTGCTGAGGCGACCAGTTGGGCAGTTTGAATTTCCTAGCAGTCGCCAGCAACCAATTCGAGATTGCAACATGCATACGCGGTCATGGTCTGCGTTTGTGTTGTCAGCGACTAGTATGGTTCTCAGCGCTGCTAGTGTGCCTGAACGGTAGCTAACTGGTCTAGCTTCCGAGGTATGGTGACGCATAGCAACAGCTTGTTATGGCAGCACGGCCGCCTTACCGAGTTGTGGTAACACGGCCGCATACCGGCGGCTATGGCTGTCGACACCTACAACATCGTGTGTGAGCCCAGCGGTGGTACCTCGGACGATTCATCATCTACGGTTGGTTGCCCTGAACGGTTCAGACCGTTTTCACGTCACTTATAGGCAGGCAGCGACCATGCTATGAAAGCAGGCAGTGCCCACGAGCACGATCGCAAACCTGCTGAAGCTGGCCACAGCCCTTCATCTCGTCCTGCATATAGTTCATATCTACTGATATTGTTGACGATAAAGTCTTAAGCAGCAGCTCAAGCACGTGCGGATGAAGCCATAGTATTTGTCACGAAGAAGCGTGTGGTGCACAACGTGGAAGAGAGAACTCTCTTGTTTATTTTCTTAGAAGGAAAGCTACATGGTCGTCGATGGCTCTGGACGTCACGGCCTCGCAATGGCCTCCCTCGCCATCTACTGATTCTTCAACTTGAGGAGGGCTTGCGCGGCTTCGAGTTCCTTCTTCGTGAAGCCCTTGACGCTTTCCGCAACCTTTTTGGGGGCCTTCTTGACGCTGTCCAGCTTCTTGGTGATATCACTGAGGCTTGCCCACTTGGTACGCTCCTCGTCGGCAAGCGCGAAGTCGTCGTCTTCTGGGTCAGAAACTCGAAGGAATCTCTTCCGGGAGTCCGTGCTGAGCACAGCATCGTTCGCGAAGTCGGGTGTGGCCTTCGACAAGAGCGCGGACTCGTCGGTATTCGCGAACGCTGCAACGAAACTGCTGTGAGCGAAGACCGCAACTGCGAGTGCGACGTAGAATACACTGCGCATGGCTGTAGCGGACGGGATGGAGTGGGTGAGTGGGTGGTCTTGTGGTCTTGAGGTCTCGAGCGCAAAAGGCGAAGTGGCAGTCATTGCTACAGCAGGCTAACCGTCACGGTTACCGTGGGGAGTCCCCACCGTTGGTCAGCTGTAAACCGTAATCTGTGGGTACATGTACTGTACTGTACATCAGTGAGGACCGCTGGACTCATCATCCTGGAGGCTCAATTCATGAACATGTATTAAAATACATGTACAAGAGCATGAAGCCACCCTTGCTTGTTATCAGCAACTCGTCCTGCATAGTAATGCAATCCGAGTCCGAGTCCGTATACACTGTAATATGTAGCAGGCTACACTGTATTACAGCACCGATAACGAGTATGATCTGTAGTAAGTATGGTACTACTATAAGCATCCCACGAGCAGAGAGCCGGCTCGCTTCAAATCTCGCTGCTCCCTCTGATAAGTACGACGCCAACGAGCAACTCGATTGAGGAGTGAGCTGATAGGCTAAAATGGCTCAACTTTGTGTAAACAGCTGGCGCTGTAGGGATGCCCCACAATGCTATAATGAGTGTGACCGTAGTCTACAGTAACGAGAGAAGCTGATGGTATCCCTACTACATGTAGCATGATGAAGCGCTCTGCGTGCAAATTAGGCGCTAATTCTCAAGTAAAGTAATTATTGTCCAATCCTGGCTTTCGCGCTCCCATCTTTAAGTCGCGTTCGTACGAGCATCTACAGATCCGCGAGCGCGCTCATGAGGTTTAGCTGCTCGTGCTCGTTCCCGCGAGCAGTGCTCCCGCTCAGCTCGTGGGATGCTTGGTATGATAGGTTCTATTGTGCCTTTCATTTATTCTTTCACTTATTCTGCGGTGATAATTCTGCCATAACTCTAATCCCTTCTTGACCTTAATTATGCCCCGAGTTAGCTAATTCCCATGTTAATTCCGGGTCGTCCCTCCGTGACCGAATTAGGAGCGGAGATGGTGAGGCCGAGTTGGCGGAATAAGCTAATCCAGCCTGCGTTAAACGGAAACAGAGCGATTGGCGGTTTCCTACCCGCCAATCCATGCCATTCTGCTCGTATCTCCGTTGTTAAAGTTGAGCATCTCCGACGTGCTGATGCTTTGCTCGTGAACATGGGACTCGATAGGAGATATGTCCCGTACAATGTAGACCAGTTATTTAGTTGCAGAATAAGGGGGATACTCTCCTCCGCTAAGGACCACCAGTCCTCACTCTGCCTTTTACCAGGCCCCAGACACAAGTCTCCGGCTTTCGACTCCTAATACACAAGCACCTCCGGGCATCCTTCCTCCTCCAAGACCTCTTCCTACAGCACCTTCACGCTGTCCTCCGCTGTCTAATCCTCTGCTATTCCTTACTCTTACAGACACCGAGCCCCAACTTCAACATCCGTCGATTGTTTTGGCTCGCAAATGCTGATCGCGGGAGTTAGGGGAGCACTCACAATCTTA
Organism: Phytophthora melonis; assembly: GCA_024211575.1. Taxonomy (NCBI): domain Eukaryota; phylum Oomycota; class Peronosporomycetes; order Peronosporales; family Peronosporaceae; genus Phytophthora; species Phytophthora melonis. The sequence continues at coordinate 1,271,350 of JAMXKT010000068.1, forward strand.
GGCAAAATTAACACTATTAATAAATAAGCGTTGCTCGCCCTTTTATGAATCTAATTCCGCCTGAATTAACAGCTCACCCACCAAAATAGGTGAAAGGCACAATTCGTGTAGTTCCCAGTTGTATTTAGAGAATTTCTTTCGGATTAGGACTGTACATGTACATGTACACGTACAATCACGTCTTCGAGATGTGCAGTGAAAATACTGTACTGTACACACAGTCCTGCGAGCGTAATACAGAGTAATCATAAGCTGCACGCGTCGGTCCCAGGTACCACATGTATTTCAAACTGATAAAACGTCCGATACGCTTTCTTAATGTTATATATGTTTTTATATAGTCAGATTCGATGTTATTGCCCCGGTGTGAAGTTCTTCAAGGTGGCGACTTACTTCAGATAGCACACATGCTTTCACTTGAAACTTTTTAACATGCTCGGGCAACCGCACGCCATTTCGCGTACTACACGCCCGAGCAACCCGACGGCATCCTTTTGTCGAACAAGACACATTTGAATTTGAAAAGGCTAGAACTTGATGAACAAGAGTTTTGGCAGCATCCGTGTGTGCAGCTAACAGCGCCGCGGCGTCTTTTGGGCGATCACCCTTCAGCATGATAGCAATGAGCAAGCCGGCGGTCACCCACCATGCATCCTAAGCGTGCCCATGCCCTTTTCAGGATCTAATCAACTTCAACTTACGTCAATCTCTAATGGTTAGAAAACCCTTTAGGCCATTTCTAACTGATAAAAACCCATTAATCCGTTTGATTCGATTCAAATAACAGACTGACCCATCCATAGTCCCAGAGACTCTGCTGGTCGGTGTCTGTGATATCGAGGAAACGACGGCAACAACGCAATGTGACCAAATTTTACACTAGTCTTCAAACGCGATGATAATCAATAGGGGGTTTCAAAGTACAGACGATCCCCTCGTTAGTAATCCGTAGGATAGGAATACCCGCTTCATCAGGAATATGAAGGTGGGTCCCTACGATTTCTGAATGACCATCCCAAGTAAATATCACCCCTCAATCTTCATCAGGAATAGAAAATCACGGATTATGAATGTGTTGGGGTGTTAAATATGAGAAAGGTCCATTCTGTACAACCAGGATACCAGCTCCTATTAGAGCCTAAAATCATTTACGGACTACCGGGCATAATACTCGGTATCTACGACGTCGCTACCTCCATTTGATATTCAAGTAACAGATGCTCTCGTACAAGCAGAGCGACGAAGATACAGGGGACAGTGGCAATATGTAACGTGTATTAGGAATTAAGCAGCCCTACAGCGCAGTTGCTCTCCTACTGAAAAAATGCATAGTCTTCGCCATTGGCGGGAGCCGAAATTCCCAAAACATGGCGATCCGTAAGTTGTGCTGCACGGGCTTGCGTTTTGCCTCCTGCCAAGACTGAGTCTGCGACGAGCACCGTCCCGGGCGGTCAGCTCAAGTCTCGCGCGCCTGCCGTCCCTGTACTCCTGACGCTAGCGCTTCTTCTCGCTTCGATCTCCAGTCCAATCTGGATAAGACGCGCTTCGTAACGCAGGAAGCGCTCGCCGTCTTCGCGGCGAAGGGGGCAGCAGCGTACCCTGTAGTTCTTCAGAGCCACGCAGGCTCTGAAGAACATGTTGTACGACTTGTCGTCAGGGCATGGTCTTCGGCAGACCGCTCCACCTTCATCGTCTGAGTCGTTTGTAGGTGCCGCGAGCGGAAACCTGGACAGGTTTTGCTGCCGCTTCTCTTCCTTATAGAACAGTCTGTCCCAACGGACGCGGGCGTCATTATCTTCCTCTTAATATGTGCGCTGGGCGCGGTTTCTGGAGCGTGCCATCTCAATCGGGGTTGTGCAGAACCAATTTGGAAGTGGCCAAGTGTAATTGGAATTTGCTTGTGAATTCGTAGAATACAGGTCGGGGCCGGACGGTGGTCAACAACTAACAAATGGAACTACTAGGGCTCCGCGAAGGCTGGGATAGGAGGATTTTGGAATAAACCCTTTATTTTTAATTTTATTTTTATTACTCCGAGTTACGGAGTAATTATTTTACTTATTAATTAATTAATTGAAATAAACCCTTTATTTTAAATTTATTTTTATTAATTGTTTTACCTATTAATTCGGTCATCTCCTGCGCCTCCTTCGCAGCCGCAGCATATGCCCGGACATTTGCCTTAACCTTTACTCCCCACAGAGCCCACGCGTGGGCCCACTTTTAAGATAGTGCTACGCAGTTCCCAGAAATAGTTAACCCTAAAAATACACCTGCATGTAGAGGAAGGAACGCTGTGCTGTGCGCGTAATTTTCAGCGTGAACCGAGTAGTCCTTCACACCAAACCAAAAATCCGAGCCCACGCGTGGGCTCGGCCACCTGGGTAGTAAAGGTTAAAACTGTAGATGCAATATATCAACAGACAATGCTCAACAAAATTAAGAAGGCGAACCCTGGCTGAGGTCTATTTGCAGCTAGTAGAATCGGCATACTATTGTACAGTACAGTCCACCTCAATCGTCCCATTACTTCGCTACAGCAATATATTTATTGATTCATACCAGCGTCATCGGTAGCACACTGGTTCAGGATGCCCACGCATATAAACCTTTTGGAGGGCCCAGTGCGGCACCGTTTCCATACCGGTGTTATGGGTATCATACCGGTTCAGGCTGCCCACGCATATAAACCCTTTGGAGGGCCAAGTGCAAAACCGGAGTCGTACCGGTTTCATAGAGATGTACCAGTTAGATGTCAAGAGGGGTCATCTTTTGACTTGACGTACCACGGATATAATCCTATTTGGTCTGCGATAGCAGCACTAACGTTGCTTCCTATCCCAGTAAAATCTGCCATTTACTATGCAATATCGTATGTAACTAACAGCCGGGCGGATGCGCAGTATTATTTTATTGTACAAGTGCATTCATGTGTTGCACCAGGGTACGCACGTAATTTCTCGGTAACCATGCCTTAGGTCTATTGTCCATGTTTTCGTGCCGCATCTCATATTTAATGCTTGCGTTAGCATTCGGAGCCGGCTTCCAGACCTGCTAGCACCGTTCCTTTGAATAGAATGGAGCTTGGATGCTTGCCAACATTAGTGAAGTGGGGCTCAATACTATCGTGGCAACTTATTTTGCACGTTAGTATCATTACTTACATCATGCCCCCCACATGTCTAACGGTATTATTTGTTGGTTGGATTAAGCTGCAGTAGTACTGTACATAACACAATAAATATCGGACAACATGAAATAATAATCGGAAAAGATATTAATAGAGTCCATGTTTTTTAGTCAGAGGGGGTGAAATGAACCCAAATCTATTGGGAGCGCCAAAGCGAAATCGACACCAGCGGCATTTGAGAGGCATGAAGAGTCTTCAAACTTCACTCCAGTGTCATAGCTAGTGATGGTATTGCCTCCTCAACGCTGGGTTGGTCTTCATAGGGCTTAAAGCGCCGGCAAAGCGACGTTTGGCAGCTGAAGATCACCTTAGCCCATAGAATGGATGACACCCGTCCCACGAGCCGAACATGTTTGGCCATGTTTCATCATGTTTGACCATGCTCGAGATTTCTTACTTGTTTTTACAGACAATCCCCTCGCTGGTCATGGCGTCGGGAACCCCCTAGATGAGGGTATTCCTGTCGTAGGGTGTACCATGGGGTGGTCTAAAAACATGGGCTCTATTCTTTCCGATTATTATTTCATGCTGTCCGATATTCGGACTCCGAGTGCATTTATTGTGTTACAGTACTACTGCAGCTTAACCCAACAACAAAGCAAACAAACAATCACAGTGGCTTCAGGCTCTTGTACTTTGCATGTACGGTACTGGAGTTGAACCTCCAGTGGGATTCACACTGAGTCCATCGATCCTCAATAGGTTTGCGGTTTACGGTTGGTCGACGACGAGGACTCCTCACGGTTGGCCAGCAGTAAGAATGATTGGCACTTTGCATTTCGCTTTCAAGACCACAAGACCCCCACCCCAAAAGTTTCCTCGCTACAGTCATGCGAGGGTATTCTACGTCGCGCTTGTAGTGGCAGTCCTCGCTCGCAGCAGTTTCGTCGCAGCGTTCACGAATGCCGACGAGTCTGCGCTCTTGTTGAAGGCCACGCCCGACTTCGCGAACGATGCTGTGCTCAGCACGGACTCCCGGAAGAGATTCCTTCGAGTTTCGGACCCAGAAGACGACGACTTCGCGCTTGCTGATGAGGATCGTATCAAGTGGGCAAGCCTCGTGACATCACCAAGAAGCTGGACAAAATCAAGAAGGCCTTGCAGAAAGCGTCAAGAAGTACACAAAAGAGGAACTCGATGTCGCTCAAGCCCTTCTCAAGCTGAAGAATCAGTAGAAGACGAGAGCATCGTGGACGGTAGATCGACCATGGCGTCCAGAGCGATCAATGGACATTTAGCGTTTCTTGATCACTTCTCTCCTTCACGCCATGTACTACAATTTTGCCTTGTTCATGCTTTGGCCTCGTCCGCTGTTCCTAGTAGGCGGTGGCATTTTTCCTCTCGCAGACCTCCACTGCCTTCACCTCCATGACGTCAATCTCCTTCACGGCGTCGGTGTCGTACGCGGTTGTGGGCTTTTGAACGTTGTAGTATCTTGCATGGTCACCTCCACCCTCACCAGAACCTTCCTTTTCTCCTACGTGCCTGTCCGCGGGGGACCGGTGCGTCTAGTTAGACAGTGCCGTGGGTGAGCTGTTAGTGCACGGTGTGCCAGAAATGTGCGGGAGCCACCAGTTGGCACACGATTTGGTACATGACTCGGGGGGTCTGAGAGATTTCAATGTGTTCCCCATTTTACCTTCATAGCCGACTGCTCGTTGAACTTTTGCACACAGACCAGGGTGCAATCAGTGTGCAAAATCCCTACTAAGTAATACATACACGTTTAACTACATTTACAACATTTATATTCAAATACTGACAGAGTGGATGGCTTATTCCAGTGGGTAATTTCTCCGGTGGATAGAGCAATCCGGCGTTTTATTCTAGCGGAACGTACCCTAACAGACAGTTTGCAAACGCTAGGTTAGCTATACTGTACAGTTCGTGTTTGTGCAGACACTAACGTCAGCGAAAGGCAGGACCACTATACGGTCCAATGCAAGTATATATCCAGCACTACGAGAGTTACCACTTGCGGCACCGGCCGTTTGTGTTCCGTTCTCATTTCCTGAGTTGATCAACCCATCGCGTGCATATGTAGTAACTTAGCCGTGTACGTGTACTGCTATTCTACACTGTCAAATATTGTAAGAAAAAGTGTGCATCAGAAACAAATGCGGATTGAGTTGGGTTGCCTTTATTTTGGTTCTTATGCAGATCAGGTCTAGGATTTGAACATGCTGATTGTGAGACCAAATCGGAAGACCTGAACCAAACACTCACAGCTTTGGATCATGACATGAGTTGCTTCCTTAACGCATGCCCCGTTCGGCTTCCAGCTCTAGCAACATTCGTGGTGCTGTCTCTACGTAAAAGCGAGTGCATTTTGGCCTGTTATCTTGGCTCAATAGGTATTTGGCAGGTGGGTCGTGCTCAAAATCATTGCATCCATTGCTGTGTACTACTTGAAGTATCACCTGAGACTCAATATCAAATAGGTAGAATGAGTCGCCGCGGCAACGGAACATGCCTCCCTTCCCAATTTCTCGTGGCAGCAAGACTCATTAGTTGCAATATCACACGCTGTTGGTTCATGCTTCTATGGGTGGTGTTCGATTGTATTCCATTCGCGACTACTCTACATTGAGCACTGTACAGTAGCCAAAGCAATGCACACCTGGTTCTTTTCCGTTCACACTACTGTAGCTCGTAGAATTAGTTTACCATGGTACATGCATCTACCTTATAACTGTGTGGCATAGCTAGTAGCCACAACGAGGTGATCGACAAGTTTCTCTCTTGCTTGGCTAAGAGCAAAACAAAACGCTTCAACTCGTAGCGAGTCGTCACAGCCGCAGCACGAAAACAACCTCTCCGAAACTAAGACGTTGCACTGCGACCTACCTTGGGCAACACCGGCAGCAGCATTGGCGCGTCTTCGTGAGGTCCGAGCCGGCCTTCTTCGATGCGCGAACACCTCGTCGGGCTCCGCTTCCTCATGCGTGGACCCTCTGCACGGTCTGATGCGCACCATGGAAGTTTCGTGGGCATCGATACGCAGGCGCCAGTCTTGCTCACGGGCGACGGCCAAAGTGCTCGTGTTCACGCTCTACTCGGAGCCGCACGGCAGCGGCGGCCTGCACACAAGGGAGAAGCGGCGCGCGATTCAGCCGCGAGCTGCGCGGGCTTGAACAGCAGGAATCGCAGCGATGCAGCCGGATAACATCAGTGGACTTGATGCGCTCCGCACTCACGGAGCAAGTAGAGCACCTCCGCTTGCACGAGTCCCCGCCTGCACGAGTGAGTGCGCGCACTGTGCGCCAACTGTCGTCTGCCGTAGCACCGCGTCACTTTCCTTGCCCTCGATCACCAAAAAGCACAGCGTGCATGACACACTTGCGCAGCCCAGCATGTCGTGCTGCACGTTGCGCGAGGAGGACTTGACCCATTGATGCCATAAGCCACTTCCTCGTCGACTGCTACTTGGGCTGCTCCTAACGCAGCTTGTCCGCCTGCTGCTCGTGGCGCATCTTGTCCACCTGTTGCCCTCCTGCAATGCTGCTGCTGCATCTCCCAGGCCTCTCTCATGCCTTGCTGCTCTGCTACTGGTGCTTGCGCTCGTGCTCCTCGTGGCAAGGATCGTGCTCGCCTTCCTCCGATGCACTCCGTTGCGGTGTTGCGGACCCAGGATGCTTCAGCGGCTCGGGCGGTGGAGGTGTTGCTCGGGCATCACCCAGGAGCGGGTGGCGCTAGGAAGCTTGGCTCCCTCCCCTGCATCGTGGCAGGAGGTTGACTGAGGTTTCAAAGTGAGACAGGGGACTTGCGGCGTCAAAGCGTATTGTGATCCAATCACAAGTTCAAAGAAAAAGTACAGTCTGATCAAATCCAAGACCTGTTCTGCATAAGACCCATTTAAAAATCTTCCATTGAGTTGTAGAGGGGGCAACCTGTAAATAGCACTAGAGGTAAGTATTTGTATCTTCTACAAGCTGCGAACAGATATCAACGAAGGTTCGCATTTTCAGTTTTGTAAAGCAGGGTGTCGGTTGAAATCTTGCATCTACAGTTTAAGGCGCGATGGCCGTAGCTAATAAGAAAATAAGGTAATACTAGGGCTACGCATAGGCTGGGATAGCAATTTTATAAGGGAAGCCAGAACTTTCACCACGTCAGTAGTATTACAACGACTACCAAAGCGTGCGAGCGCAACCTCAAAGCTTAACGACTCGTCGCCTCTCTTGCCTAGCAAGTGAGTGGAAGAACTATCAGCTTATGGGCGATACCTTTATGATAAACCTGGAGCGTTAAATATCTTATACTACTAGTAGTATCATAGTTAACGTTACGCTTTGTTTTCTTTGCATTGTTTGTACACCGAATGTGTGACCGCAGGAGGCATTTACTCAATGTATGTAGTATAGCCCTCAATCATACCAAACTTTGACGTTGAGCAGACTATTTCTATTAGAAATCCTTAAATTTCAAAGCTTACGACTACGTCAATGGCCCCGCGACCGTTGCATGCGGCGATATTGCAGCTGGGAGGGTGTATACGGCGCGCATCTTCGCTAGAAATCGTGGCCTACAGAACTGTCAGGCTTGTAGCTACTGCATTTTGTACTTCGTAGTTAAAACGCGAACTGTCCTCATACCGCTCCAAACTTACCAGACAGTATCGCATTACCTGGCAGATGCTGCGGCTGCGAAGCAGCCGCAGGAGACGCCAATGGGTAATGATAAAAAGCCTGCTATAAACTAAAAACAAAGCAATAACATGTACGGTTAAAGCCCTCCTATCCTAGCCATCACGGGGTCCTAGTGCCGTGGTGGTGGGTAGAGGCGGGTGGCTAGGTACGTAGGCAGGCTGCTTGGTTATTATTATAATAGTGGTGCAAAATTGCACAATAGCTGAAGTCCCATAACGCCTGTCAGCGAGACCGAGGTAGACACGGCCTACTACAAAAGTCAGCCAAAACCACGTCTCGAATTCAGCGTCGTAGTGAACCTGATAGTGGCGAATTATGGCGAAAAACGCGCGACCATGTTAGTTTAGGGAACTTGTGGCTGTACTGAGCAATTGTTGCAGCTCGCGAGATAAAGGAAAAGCAGGGAGATAGGTATGTACGTACATGTACGTAGGTGTCGGTTGCCTTAGAATGCGAAATGGCTGAAGTCATGCCCTGACTAAACACGATCTCTGAAAGACAGAAAACTAATGACTCGAGATCGGGCTCAGTTACCGGATCCAGCTACCGGGTCACCAGTAGAAAGACAGCCAGCGACAAAGGACCACGATACCGGCCTCAGTTTACTGGCTTCTGTTACCGAGGCGCGAATTAACCCGATTTGAGCTGCTTAGCAGCATGACCTATCGGTCACTGCTATCCCAGTAAAAATAAAAATAAAGGGTTTATACCAAAATCCTCCTTACCAAAACCATCCTTACGCCTTTGCGGGGCCCTAGTTACAGTCTACTTGCATATCGGATAGGCTATGTTAGCACATGGCAAGTTCGGTTCCGAACATAGTGAACTCATACAATAGAATGTGAGAATCAAATTCGGATGGCTTTGCAAAATGTGCATGCTGCATAAGAACCAAAATAAAGGCAACCATTTTAAGAACTTCAAATTTCAGAGCTTCTTTGGAGGCACGACTTTGTTATCGTTAGTGCCCTGCTTTCGTACTTCTACTCGCATTCAGCTGCAATCATAATTATCGGAGAAATGGAGAGCCACGAAGTCAGGACCAAGTTTGTTGTGGCTTTGGCTCTGTTGCTGAGGTGAAGTAGTCTGGGATGATAGAAGTTGGCTGCCGTCGGAGCTTGAAGTACACACTTGTATTTCCAAGTCTTCAATATCGACGCCGCTTGCATGCATTGAGTGAGACTTCTTGGGGCGATAGATGAAACAAAGCAACACCTGCACAAGTCCCAGCGCGGCACCCGCTGCGTTCGGAATCATCACAAAATTGTCTGGGGCGAGGAGGCACAGCACGACCCAGAGTAGGCAGTTGACGGCGTTGGTAAGGCACATGGTGAAGGGCAGCGACGCGGCGGACTTGGTTTGCACGACCTTCTTGACAGTCGCAAGCGGTGACGCAAACATCGCGATGGAGCCCGCAATTGTGGTCCACCCGACGGTCGAGTTGACTCCGTGTCGAGATTGGTGCGTGGCGGAAGTTGTCAAAGCGACAATGATGTATGCGACCACCAGTAGAACGATGAGCAAGTTGACTGCACACACTCGGCGGACGGCAGCACGATCTGGGGTGAACTTGTAGAAGACCCCGATGAACACACTGATGTGGCAACCCCAAGAACCGCGACGAAGAATAGTGGGAAGATGTTGTCGACCAGGTAGCCGTAGATCGTGAGCAGGCAGCAGTTCATCCCAAGAAGAACAACGGGCAAGACGGCGACTTCACCGGTGTCTTTGCGTTTGTAAATTCCGTAGAAGTCCGGCAACGGCGATAATCGAACGAAGACTGACGAGATGATCGTGAGCACCACGAACACGGTGTGTGCTGGTGAGGTGGCGTAACTCATACTGGGGCAATGCTTTGTTTCTTGACAATTGTCGAGTGTGCACTTTGTCGCTACTTTTTTGCATTTTTTTTTTTTTGGTCAGACCTTGTTTGCGCGCCACTTCGTCAATTTTGAATGTTTGCGCGACATAGGATTTTGAATTTCGTACATGTATGTCTGGATGAAGTGCTCACTCGGCAGAACCCGAAGAAGCACCGTATTTAGCGAGAGTGTTCGGAACCAAGCATGGCCTGATCTCTATTAATCTGTTGAGAGGGGCGGCGACGGATATCGATGCGGTAGCTCCAATATGAATCACCCAAACGGCGGGTCAACCGGCAACAGCGCGGTTGGCGTGCTGACTGGGTTGGCGCTCTCAAGCTGCACGCGGCAACTAATAGTCCCAAGATACATGTAGCCAGGCTTTTTTTACTCGAGCCTCGAGTCTCGAGACGATCTCGCCCGGACCGGCCCTCCCATCCTAACGTGCCTCTCTTTGAACTTACACGGTGTAAGTTACACCACCGGATATTGTCATCACGGCGATTGCGTTGTTTGCGCGGCACTTCACGGATTTGGAGAGTTTGCGCGCCCTCGCATCGGCGCCGCTGGGATCGCAAAAGTCTTCGCGCCGCGCGTCGACTACGTCTGTCAGTGGACCATTGGTTTAACACCCCCATGACGAGCACAGAGGCAGCATGCTGCCATGCGCGCCATCTCCATTAAGGTGCAACCTGACACCATGAATGATACTTAAGTTCATGTACTCGCATTACCGTCGGATTCGGAATACCTTCTATCATACACAGGCGCCAAGCACCTTACCATGCCGCCCATTATCAGCTCCAGTAGCTCGAGCATTGTTCAAAATCCTTCGATCAACCTACTCCCGCACTCAACGCACCATGGCTCCCTTCGAATCGATCGTCCGCGTCGCCGCAGTCCAAGCTGAGCCCGAGTGGCTCGACCTGCAGGCCGGCGTCAAGAAGACGTGCTCCTTAATCGCGAAAGCCGCGGAAGGCGGTGCTCAACTCGTGTCCTTCTCGGAATGTTTCATCCCGGGCTACCCGGCGTGGATCTGGACTCGGCCGGTGGACCCGGAGCTCACCGTCAAGTACATCGAGAACTCGCTCAAGGTGGACTCCCCGGAGATGCAGACGATCTGTGCTGCTGCGGCCAAGCACAGCATCAACGTCGTGCTGGGGTTCTCCGAGAACGACCACAACTCGCTGTACATGGCGCAAGCCACGATCTCCGGGGCCACCGGCGAGATCCTCATGAAGCGCCGCAAGTTCAAGCCCACGCACGTCGAGCGCACGGTCTTCGGAGACGCGTCGGGATCCTCGTTGATGAACGTCGTGGATCTGCCGGTCGGCAAGGTCGGCGCTCTCAACTGCTGGGAGCACATCCAGCCGCTGCTCAAGTACCACACGTACCTGCAGCGCGAGGAGATCCACGTGAGCTCGTGGCCAGCGCTGGACCCGTTTGTGGAGGAGACGCTGGTCATTGGGGCATGAGTCGCGAGGGCAGTCACTGTGCTGGACAGCAGTACGCTGTGGAGGGTGGGTGCTTTGTTATGCACACCACGGCTGTCACCTCGCAACGCGGTATCGACATCATGAAGACCCACGGTGGCCCCATCTACAGTACTCCTGGAGGAGGGTGCTCGGCCATCTACGGGCCTGACGGTCGTCGACTTTCTAAGTGGCTCCCGGAGACGGAAGAAGGTTTGGTGTTTGCTGATCTCGACAAGAAGCTGCTCGTCGCTGCGCGCACGCTGGTGGACAGCTGTGGACACTACAGTCGCCCCGATATGCTGTGGCTGGGCGTTGACTCCCGGGAGCGCAAGCACGTCGACTACCAAGGCGCGCCGGAGCTGAAGCTGGAAATGCCCGAAAAGTCGGACACGTCGAGCGAATCGAGCGATGACTAAGAGCAGGATCGGCAGTGATCGTCGGTTGTTTTTTTGTTTTATCATGTGAATCCTACTGCCTTGTTGTACTTGCCAATTTTTTTTCACTTCAGTAGATTTTGGTTCTCCTAGATACCCCCACATCTCAGTAAGGAACGGATTCGTAGGACGAGCTTTTGTTCAGGAATTTAGGATAATTAGGACCAGCAGGTATTACACTGTAATAGGTTATTATAGGACACTCCTGGACTCTCATTGGCCCTTGCGCAAACAGATATTTTTTACCAGCAAGTGATGGTGGAATCAGCGCCGCCCAAGAAGCGGAAGCGAAAATACCGCAAGTCCACGCACGCCATTCTTAAGGTAAGCAGGAGGAGGGGGTGGCCGTCTTCACTTCGTATCCCTTCGTCTCACCGCTGGCTGTACTGCGTGGCAGGAGGAGAAGGAGGCTCTGTTGCTGGAGATCGACACGTCTTGAGGACCTCAAGACCAAAACCTTTGGAAGCCCGGACGGCGAGGAGGAGAGGGACCGACGATGCAAGGACAAAATGGTGGGGAACCGGCTACTACGGCGAGCTGTTCAGGACCAACAAGACCAATTCACGTCCGTCCACGCACTGACAAATGAATACTCGCTCACTGTAAGAGTCTCGCCTCGGAAGACTCATCGGTTGTAGCACTAACCGACACTGTGCTTTTGGTAGGACACGGAGGTGGGGAGTGCGCTGCATCGGTTCATTCACTTGGACAAGGGCGAGAGCTCTCGACGGACTGCACTCAGAGCGATGAAAGACGGCGTGATCACTCGGGGGCTGCATCTGCTACAGCGCAGGAAGCCTCAAATCCACCAGCCATGGCGACCGATGTACAACGATCACGGCTTCGAGGCGTCAAGTGGTGACTATTACACGTCGTCCTTCGCCATCATGCCCTTCAAGCGGTTCAATAGCGTGCAGCAAGCATTCGCCGCGCTCATCACGTACTTCAGCAACCTCGAGATCAGCCGCTCGGAGAATTTCGGCAGCGTGACCATCCGCGAGGACAACGACAGCTTCAATGCGGATGTCGCACAGAACCGCCTAGTGGCGACCACGCAAAGTGGACATGAAATGGAGTCCAACACGGTCTTCTTCTCCCAGCTTGTGGAGGAAGGAAGCGACATTGGTCAACAGCGCGGGTATGGAGTTGTTGTTTGCGACTTTGTCGACGAAGATGATCGTTACCCCTTCCACTCTGATACAAGAGTTCGAAGAGATTTGAGCTCAGTACTGGAGATCAGCTCCTACGTTCGGCAAAAAACGACAGAAGCCGAAAGAGGGCAAGAAACTGTGGTGGTTTTGACGCGCTGGGTCCATACACGACTGCATTATCCCGGTTTTACGGTAGCTCCAGACGACTGGGACGGGATGTGCCAGAATACTGAGCGGTGGATGCAGCTGCTGCGACCGTCTTTATTGGAAACACTGGTGTAAGGTCTGTCGTGGTAATACCGTGGACAAAATGAAGGTGTGATCGCTAATATCATGTTAGCTGGTACTATGTGTTGCTACCTGCAATCGGTAGTCGCAGTATGCTTTGCCAAGTAAGCACGCTGCTTGTGATACTAAAAAATATTTTGTATCTCACACCTTTTGCCGGTACCATAGTCGTATACTACTAGAGTGTAGATGATTTGCGCTGTCATTCGTGAATCATGAATTCAAGGAATCATGATTCATGATTCATCAAGGTGCGCTCAGAATTTATTTACTACAGTTGAGCAAGGGTCTGCAAGGCAAACCTACACAATAAACATAAGTTATCGTAAAGAATGCGCTGAACTGCTTCATAGCGGCACCCTTACTCCTACCAATGAAATGGAAGTATAATACAATGACACGGCTCATGATGACTCAAGGTGAGGGAGGTACAGTATATACCCAAAAGCTTATAACTAGGGCTACGCATAGGCTGGGATAGCAATTTAATAAGGGAAGCCAGAACTTTCACCACACCAGTAGTATTACGACGACTACCAAAGCGTGCGAGCGCAACCTCAAAGCTTAACGATTCGTCGGCTCTCTTGCCTAGCAAGTGAGAGGAAGAACAACCAGCTTATGGGCGATACCTTTGTGATAAATCTGGAGCATTAAATATCTTATATCATAGTTAGCGTTACGTTTTGTTTTCTTTGCATTGTTTGTACACCGAATGTGTGACCGCAGGAGACACACATACTCAATGTATGTAGTATAGCCCTCAATCATACCAAACTTTGACGTTGAGCAGAAATGTCAAAGCTTACGACTACGTCAATGGCCCCGCGACCGTTGCATGCGGCGATATTGCAGCTGGGAGGGTGTATACGGCGCGCATCTTCGCTAGAAATCGTGGCCTACAGAACTGTCAGGCTTGTAGCTACTGCATTTTGTACTACGTAGTTAAAACGCGTATTGTCCTCATCCCGCTCCAAACTTACCATACAGTATCGCATTACCTGGCAGATGCTGTGGCTGCGAAGCAGGCGCAGGAGACGCCAATGGGTAATGATAAAAAGCCTGCTATAAACTAAAAAACAAAACAATAACATATACGGTTAAAACCCTCCTATCCTAGCCATCACGGGGTCCTAGTGCTGTGGTGGTGGGTGGTGCTCAGGCAATCGTTGGAGAGGCGGGTGGCTAGGTACGTAGGCAGGCTGCTTGGTTTAGTGGTGCAAAATTGCACAATAGGTGAAGTCCCATGACGCCTGTCAGCGAGACCGAGGTAGACACAGCCTACTACAACAGTCAGCCAAAACCACGTCTCGAATTCAGCGTCGTAGTGAACCTGATAGTGGCGAATTATGGCGAAAAACGCGCGACCATGTTAGTTTAGGGAACTTGTGGCTGTACTGAGCTCGCGAGATAAAGGAAAAGCAGGGAGATAGGTACATACGTAGGTGTCGGTTGCTTAAGAATGCAAAATAGCTGAAGTCATGCCCTGACTAAACACGATCTCTGGGAGACAGAAAACTAATGACGCTCAGTTACCGGCTCCAGCTACTGGGTCACCAGTAGAAAGACAGCCAGCGACAAAGGACCACGATACCGGCCTCAGTTTACTGGCTTCAGTTACCGAGGCGCGAATTAACCCGATTTGAGCTGCCTAGCAGCATGACCTATCGGCCACTGCTATCCCAGTATAACGCTTAGTTATACTAATAAAAAAGTGTTATACTGGGATAGGAAGCAACGTTAGTGCTGCTATCGCAGACCAAATAGGATTATATCCGTGGTACGTCAAGTCAAAAGATGACCCCTCTTGACATCTAACTGGTACATCTCTTTGAAACCGGTACGACTCCGGTGGCGCACTGGGCCCTCCAAAAGGCTTATATGCGTGGGCAGCCTGAACCGGTACGTTACCCATCATACCGGTATGGCCACGGTGCCGCACTGGGCCTCCAAAAGGTTTATATGCATGGGCAGATTGAACCGGTATGCGTCAGTAACATTTATCGAATAGTTGGGGTGATGTAAAGTGAATGATTGAAGCGGACGAACTGCTGCAGAAGCAAACAAAGCAAAACATTTTCATTTTCTACAAGCAGCAAACAGATCTCGAGCAAGGTTCGTTTTATCACTGTGTATAAGCACCGCCAAGGCATGCCATACATCTACAGTTGTAAGGTGAATTACCGGGCAGACGCTGCGGCTGCGAAGCAGGCGCAGGAGATGCCCGTGGTTCATAAAAAAAAAGAATCATGGTAATAGAAAGCGTTTATAGCAAAAACCTCCTATCCCAGCCTTCGCGGAGCCCTAGTGTTAACTATTATCACCCAGCAAATATTTCACGGATGTAATCGACCTATTCATCTACGGCACGAGACCATCCGTTATCCACTATGTAGATACAGCATTGATGTTTTACGCAAACTCATGGTTTTCCAATCTTCCCGAACATCGAGCAGCTCGTGAAAGGATTTCATCGCCCAGTGATCCGAGTGATTGCGCTTTCATACAAATTGTAAGACGTGTGTACAGTGCAGTTCGTTCTGTTGAACCAACAATGTTCGTAATCATCAAGGTGTAAGAGGCTTTACTCAAGGTGACTGACTGTACTACCAGTACCGGGTACAGAAGTTTGTTGTAAGCCTGGTAGTCTACCAGGCTTACAACAAACTTCTTTGGAGAGCTCGAAAGCCGTCCTCAGTTTTCAGCTTGCGATTAACAAAGCAAACCACCTCCAAGCAACCATGACCACCGCCAAGAAGACTGTCTTCATCACGGGAAGCACGCGCGGCATCGGCCTCGCCCTGGCGACTTACTACACAAAGTCTGGCTGGAACGTCATCGCCACGGCCCGTGCCAACAGCAACACTGACAAGGTGTGTGTGCGTGGGCCACAGTCACAGTCTCGGTTCTCCTATCGCTAACACTAATACTTATTGTAATGCATTTCATCAGCTCGCCGCACTCTCGCCCTTCAAGATCGTGACGATCGACACGACCAACGAAGAGTCCGTCGCCGACGTGGCTCGTCAGCTGGAGGGCGTGGCCATCGACCTGCTCATCAACAACGCGGGTACTGGCTGGCTCACAGAGATCGTCGAGCCCACCAAGACCATGTTCTTGAGCGTGTACGAGGTCAACGTGGTGGGTCCGTTCCTCGTCACGCGAGCGCTGACGCCCAACCTGCAGCTGGCCGCCAAGCTCCGCGGCAGCGCCTCCGTCGCGCAGATCTCGTCGCTTCTGGGAAGTATCAGCAGCAACGCGGACGAGCACGCCAGCACCTTCAACGGCCAGTACACGTACAGCTCGTCCAAGGCGGCGCTCAACATGACGACGCGCTCGCTGGCGAGGGACCTGCGCGAGAGCAAGGTGGCCGTCGTGGCGGTGAACCCCGGATACGTCGACACGGAGCTCACGGGCAACCTCGGGGTTCTCAAGCCTGCCGACGCTGCTGCGTCCATCGCGGACGTCCTCGACAAGGTCACGGTCGAGGACACGGGCAAGTTCCTGAACGCGGACCCCACGTACCCCAGCGCGGAGCTGCCATGGTAAGCTTAGACAAACAGTACAGTCGCTGACGCTTAATTTCACATACCGACTTCCTCCGCTTGTAGTGGACAACCTCATATAAGAGCGCCCAATCATATCACAGGATTTGGAAGGCCTTCTCGGCTCCGCTTATAAGTTCCGCACAAATCATTTCGATACGTTTCCACCGGTAGTATATCGGTGCGATGGAGCTTCCATTCATTTTTTTATTAAAGCAGCTGCGGCTGCAGCCTAGAGCTACCTGCATGCGGTTGCTGCCAATACCTACTACCTATGCTAGTGTTAAGCGCTGCTGCGGCGCACGTGTACTATACAGACGTTCGGAGAGTGGTTTGCTTGCATCCTCCCACACCACGTTGTTTCCATCGACCAATGACACATGTTACCGAGTTAAGACTAAAAAGCTATGCATTACCTCAAAAGTGGTCTAAGGGCAAGGCAAAGCATTGCGACGGCACTAGCCTCACGCGGGCGCGTGCCGCTCAAGGCTTTGCAGTTACAGCCTGTTGCCTGCCGTGAGATGTCAAGCGCGACAGGCTCGCTCAGGCGGCTAGCTGCGCTGTGCATGACCAAGCACAAAAAAGTGTCAGCTAATCGACTACTGGTACCCCTACCGGTTACAAGATTCGGCATATCATTTTTGACGGGTGGTACAGTGTACCGGTATATACCCTGTCCACTATAAGCGGAGGAAGTCGGTAAAGCGTCTCGCTTCAAACTACCGATCGTTTGCACTGTTTTGAGGCCATCATCGATTGGCGGTGGTTGCATCTCGTTTAACACGTTCTCGAATGCGCTGGCATCCATTACCCGTGTTCAACGGGATCATGAGCGGGCGCCACGTGCACCGCCGTCATCGCTGGCGCATTGAATTGAATTGAACTAATTCAGTTCAACGCCTGCCACGTGCCATCTTGCCACCCCAACGCAGCATTTGATATGCAGTAGAGTAGAGTATCAACACTCAGCCCCCAAGTCTAGGGGGCACTTGGGCCAAAGTGGCTGAAGCAACGCAGGACTTTGCCTGAGAAATTGGGCTCAGGAATCTTCAAGGAGCAAAGGCCGTCGAAATAGAAAATCCACATGACGCTTTGAACAGCAGTTCAGTCTCTCACTCTCATTCTGCAATTCGCCGCCCAGGAGACACACACAGCCACCAGCCGGCGCTCTTCCCCTCGTCTTCTCCTCTTCCTCTCGTCCTCGACCGCCCCCTCCAGCCTTCACAGCCCCGTTCAGTCCGTGACACGCCGCTCCGCCCGCGTATCCCGTCCGCCTACACGAAGAGAGAGAAAGAGAGAGGAGTCCGCCCGTCGCCGTCTTCTTCTTCTTCTTCTCGCCCCCCGTCGGTCCGTTCAGCAGCTCAAGGGGATGCTGAAGGACTGCCCGCAGCACCAGTGGATCAACCAGCGCTCGCACGAAACCCGCACGGCCTTTTGGCAATCGCTCTAAGCCCCGCGCCCCCTTATTGAGTACAACACCCTACTACACCCTATTAACGTTAACCTTCAGGCCGTCATGGGCTTCGAGGCGCTGGCCAGCGAGAGCCTGCGCCAGGTGCTCGGCTGCCTGAGCATCCGCGAGCAGTTCGCGCTGCTGAGCAGCTCCAAGTCGCTGCTGAGTCGCGAGCCGCTGGCAACGAGCGTCGTGTCGTACTGCGGCGCGTGCGAGGCGTGTCGGGACAAGACGGAGCATCTGTGCGCCGCCAAGTTCCGGCACGAGTCGGCGGCCTTCTGGTCGGCGGTGCTGCGGCACTCGACGCCCACGGGGCTTACAGAGCTGCGTCTGGCCAGCTGCGACGGCTTCGACCTCTCGGTGCTCAAGAGTGCGGGCGCGAGGGCGGCACTGGCGCCGCTCAAGGTGCTGGAGCTCAACAGGTGCTCGACCATGGACGCGGAGGCTCTGGACATCATTGCGGACTGTTGCGGAGGCTTGAGGGAGCTCCGCTTCAGGGACATGGCGGTGGACCGCACGTCGCTCAAGAAACTGCTGAGCAGGAACAAGGACTCGCTGCGCGTCGTGGACTTGCTGGGCTGCCACACGGTCAAGGGCGAGGACGTCCGCGCCATTGCGCAGTGCACGCAGCTGCGGGACTTGAGTCTCTGGGGCTGCCACAACGTGGACAACGCCGCCATTGTGCACGTGGTGCAGCACTGCGCACAGCTCGAGCGGCTGAACCTTCGCTACGCGCACAAGGTGGACGACAAGGTTGTGGCGGCGGTGGCCACGCACCTGCCGCAGCTCAAGGACCTCAACCTGCGCTACTGCTACAAGGTCTCGGACAAGGGCGTGCAGACTTTGTGCGAGAAGCTGCCGGGGCTGCGCTCTTTGAATCTGTCTCAGTGCTCGAGACTCACTGACGCTGCCATTATGCACGTGGCGGCGTCCATGAGCCGCCTCAAGGAGCTGCGTCTCTGGGGCTGCAACAAGCTCACGTCGGACTCGGTCTTCTTCATCTCGGAGGGGCTGCCCGAGCTCACGTTGCTGGATCTGCGCAGTCGCGACAAGCTCGAGGCCGTCATCGGCGGCCCCACGGCGCTCAAGTTCCTGATCCAGACGTACCGCAGCAAGCTGGCGAGATGGGAGCAAGCTCAGGGCGAGCAGGCGGGCGTGTTCAAGCGCCACGCGATAGTTGCTGCTGCCGCGTAAGTGGTCTGGTCTCAGTTGTTGTCGCTCTGCTAGGACGGTGTCGTCTGCGGCCCCCCTCCTTCTCCTTTCCTTGCGTGAATGTTCCTGTTTGGGATCTGCCTGCAGCATTCCAAGCCTTCCTTCTTCATTTTCGGTCTCGCCGCGCCATGCATGTTCCTGCCACTCGAGAGAGCGATAACAACGGTTAATGCACATTGTGAATCTTCGAAGCTATGGAGCTCTATTGCATTTACAGCCACCATCATACCACAAGTGACTGGCGCTGTAGCATTTTATTAACAAATCTCGTCCAGTAGCGAGCGCAGATGCAGCGGGAGCGAGTGGCGAAGCATTAGCAAAGTGTGCAGATCGTCTGCGTGCAGCGCACTGGAAGTAGCAGTCAGCGAGTCACGCAGGTACGCCGCGTTCTCCTCCTCCACCTACGACGACAAGAAACAAAATGTCAGTAAACTACCACGATCGATCAGCTCGACGAGCGTTCAAGCAGCGTACTGTACCTTCTTGAGAAGAGCCTTGGTCACGCCGTTAGTCGACAACTCCGTTGTATTCTCACTCTCCAGGCTGCTGGTCTCGCTCTTGGTCTCTTCCTCTATCTGTCGGTGCTGGTTGTGCTTCGCAGCTGACATGGACAGCGCCATGGCCTTGGCGAGCAGCATCGCCTCCTCATCATCGGAGCTCACCCCGTCCGCCGCTTGGTCTCCGTCGCTGGGCTCGTACGAAAGCTTCTTGTACAGCAGCAGGTACACCGTGTCCGACACGGTGCTGGACACCAGGCGGTTGATCTCCGTCCAGCTCGAGCGCTCGACCTTCGTGTCGTTGAACTTGATCCACGGGGACAGCGTCGAGTCCTCCAGATGCAGCTGCCGCGTGCTCTCGTCACTCTCACGACAGAAGCTGTAGTAGTGGCCTGAATTGGCTGTCAGTCCAGAGTGAACCAGGACACCATACAATCCGTAGTGGCGCGATTGATGCTGCTGCTTCGCTTGCGTCGACTCCCCATCCGCCGAATCGTACACAGCAGCCTCTTCCTCCTCCGTCAGGGATGGAAGAGTCAGGAACGCGGGAAGCGGACGTCGTGCAGGCACTTGCACGCCTTCTGCTGCGTCCAGTCGTAAGACATGCGCTTCAACGTGATGATCAAGTGCTCGGGTGGCTCAAAGATTACTGTGTGGGTCCGTGACTCCGTCTTACGATCGCACACGCTGCAGGCCAGAGCGTTGTCGCCTCCCAGCGTACGCGTGGCGACGAAGCGCGACAGCATGGACTCGATGTCGTGACGCCACACTCGCTCGGAAAACACCAGCTTGCCATCTTGCCACTCGGTGCTGTAATCCTTCTTGAACGCCACGTGCACGTACGAATCCTTAATGATCTTCCACTTGCCACCGACAACAACGGGGGTGGAGGCAGACGCTGCAGTATTGTTCGTAGACCCGGCGGATGGCGTAACCACAGAGACAGCGGGCTTGGTCACACTGCCAGGAGCACCTTCAGCACCACTCCACCACCCATCCATCTCTGTAGCTGTCTCGTTTAGTGTTAACTCGAACGGATAGCTCGACGGCAAGAAATCGTTCATGGTCGCGCCCACACCTCCGGCCATCGGGCTCTCAACTCTCCACGCTCCAATAATCGTGCGGTTCTTCTTGCCCTCCGATTGCTGGTGCTTGGACGTAACAAGGAACCCGCTCATAGTTCCAATTAGCTGAGCATGCAACACGATGCCGAAGTTTCCCTCCACCGTCCGAGCTTCTTCCAGTTCCTCCACGACCGAAAGGCTCAGGAAACGACCAAACGCCGGCAGCGGCGAGCTCGTGATCTCGTACTCACCATTCAACGGGTTGTCTAAAGGCTTGACGATATCCTTCACGTCACATTTCGAGTAGCAAATGTGAATCGCCACGCCGCTGGTGCCCTGGTTCAGGTTAGCTTCCATGCCGAGAGGTGTGTGCTGGATCTTAGTGTACCCGGTGGGGAGCGTATCGGGCTGCGCACCCGATGTCCACATCAACGCCAGATCCATCAAGCTTTTGGACACAGAAGTACTTCCACTACCCGCTGCTGCATCATTTCCACTGCGGCGGTAGCAAATGAAAACAGGCACGCCCGTTGTGCCGTCATTTAGGTTAGCCGAATGACCCGCAGGTGTCGTCTGGATGCACGTGTAGTGCTCGGGAACAGCGTCGATCTCGCCGTAGATGACGCACACGTCCGTGATGTAGCCCTCAGCAGGTGTCTCCTCTCGTTTCACCGCCAGATAAAGCGTGTGAGGGGATGCAGTCTGTGCCAACAGGTTTCCAGAGCGGCCTGAGCAGGTTTCGCGGACAACCTGAACACCTTCAGGCACGCGCTCGTCGCCACGGAGGACAACAATACTGGAGATTGGCCACTTGATCTTCACCTTGCGAGACGTCTGTACACCCTGAATCGCAATCGGTTTCCCCCTTCCATCGCCAATAGTTCCGCTGATGGTGTACGAGCGCGCAGGTTCTCCTTGCGACGACGTTACCATAGAGGCATCTAGAGCACCAGCGGGTGCAGGACGCAGCTCTACATCGAAAAGCTGCGCGCTGGGCACCTTCGCATTCTTCCAATAGCCGGATACACGATACACTCTTGGGCTCGGGCTAGTACTTGCAGCCACAGCAGAAGACGGGTCGGCGGGGGATTCAGTAGCTGGAGCTGCTGTGATCGAGTCTGACCACGTTGAAACCCGTGTAGCAACGCAAGACAGCTCCCCCTTGTCGTCAAGCGCTCCCTTCACCAGCAAAGCATCCGAGATCGGCTCTGAGACTGATCGGAGCCGCACTGCCTTCCGCCCACGATCCGTTTCCTCGCTACCCATCCAATCGCCCTTTACTTGTGCGACGATATCATCGGAGGAGGATTCAGCTGGTACCAGCTCAATCACCTCGTAGTCATTGTACTTGGGCACTTGACGAGGGGCACGGAACACGTCAATCGCGAATATAGGGTTACCATGGCCCCGACGAACCATCAGTTGCGCCGGCACAAACGGTTCATCAGTCGGAGAAGGCTCAGCAAGAGGAGCCGACGAAAACGGGCTTCCAATTGACTGCCATCCCTGTTCCTCATACGTTGGAACGGAACTGCCTTCAACAAGTTTCAAATCTGTCAGACAAGGCTCGTTGCCTCCAACCTTGAGCGCAAGATACTGCTTCACTGCATCTTCGTGGCTCACGTTGAGTAGATGGTCCACCATTCGGTATCCAGGGATGCCGCTGTTCACGATTTTCAGGTCGGTGATCGGCATATCGCACCGGTAGCACAGGTACACCTTGGATCCATCGCCCTGGTTCAGGTCCACTTGGATTTGCTTGAAGCCGTCGGGAATCGATTCGGTGCCGTAGATCACTTGCAGATCAGTGATAGGCGATCCATTTGGCTCGCGGCGGAAAAACAAGTACACTTGCTTCTTTCCACCCGCAGTAGCACCACCACCGACGTTCAGGTCGAGATCCACGCGCTCAAAGCCCGGCATAGAGGGCTTGGGATCCGTACTCAACGCCACCTTCACCACCAGCTCCGTGATAGGCATTATCCGCTCGCTATCATCTTCCATCGAAAGGTCAGTAGTAGTCGCACGCTCCGGGCATCTCTTCACGCACAAATACACGTATGGTGCACCCGTGCGATCCTTGTTTAAGTCCGAATTCAGACGCTCGTATCCTTCCGGAGTATGGATATCCATCGATGACCCACTCACTGCGGAGATGCTGGTGATTGGCGTGTAGCGCAGGTCGATCATGTTCAGTAACAGCTCCCAGAAGTACTCGCGGTTCACAGACTTTTTGCCACAAGTTTTGCACGCCAAAATCGTCGCTTGATGACCGCCAAAGATTGACGGGATGTCGTCCGTAGTGTCTTCGTGCTGGCTCAATTGCTGGCTAAGCGAGTCGATCAGGTAGTGCGCAAAGTCAGAAGTATCCTGTTGACGTCCATTCTTGAACTCCGCTGGAAGGCATCGCTGCAGCGCATGGGTAGCGAGATACGGTCTCTGTGAAGCAGTCATCTGCGCAAAGAGATCCTGAATGGTGCCAACAACGTTTCCGCTGCCCACCGAGCCGTTGTCCGCGTACGGTGCGAAGTAGTTCTGAGCGTCGCACGATAAGATCAAGCGCCGGAAGTCTTGCGTCATGTACAGCGTTTGAAGGAAGCTGTTCTGATAGCACACGTTTGTCAGGTTCTGCTTCATATTCACCATGCCGGCGTAGAATGGCTGCAACTCGTTTGGCTTCTTCACTGGGTCCGTCGGGGCAAGTCCACAGAAATCCGATGCATACGGCGACGCGAGGCACTTCCAGTCTCCGGATCCATCGCCCCGATACCACTTCCCGTCAAAGCGAGAGGCGGCCTTGTCCCAGTAGAGCGTGCAAGCATTAGACTGCGACTGAGATAACTTCTTGAACTTTCCATCCAGCTTCCATGCTCCGTCCTCAGTCAGCCTTGCAAGTCCGCTCAATTTTCCATCCTTCTCCAGGTACGTTCCACGGATGTACTCGCCTACGAAGCTCTTGTCCAGGGCAATGCGCATTTTGCCTCCGGTAGTTTCCCACACTGAGTCGTTCATACTTCCAATCTCCAGCAAGTGGCTGAATGCCACAGCCGCCGTTCGCTTGTACTCGTCCAGATACTTCACGTTATCCAGCTTCGAATAGTGCGAATCGACAGCAGATTCAGGAGGGGCAACCCCACTGCCATTATCCATGTCCATGCTCATCGGTGACGACGCAGGAGTTGCGTCAACCTTCGGAGCAGGAAAGGCCATCACCACTTCGGAGGGATCAACAGCAGCGGCGATAGGAACCTCTCGAACGGTCGAGCACATGT
The DNA here is from genome assembly GCA_024211575.1 of Phytophthora melonis. Classification (NCBI taxonomy): domain Eukaryota; phylum Oomycota; class Peronosporomycetes; order Peronosporales; family Peronosporaceae; genus Phytophthora; species Phytophthora melonis. Next base: position 1,295,439 of record JAMXKT010000068.1, read on the forward strand.
GGCACGAAGTGTCAGTGGCCTGGTTCTCCATCGTGCAAGCAGAGCAAATCCACGGACCAGTAGGCTGTGTCGCCATGGGATGGTCCTGTTTAGCAGCATCTTCCGCCGCATAGTACAGAGTGGTGAGTCCATCGTCGGTTTTGCTCTCTTGGTTGGATCCAACCACCTCAGGTTCAGCTTGCGCTGCTCGCGGGGTATCACAGATCGAACACTTTGTCGCAGTCGCATTGTTGAGCATAGTACACGCTTCGCACGACCAATCCACAGCCGGCTTAGGCTGTTCGACCAATGCCAACGCTGTGCAGGTGGATTGCGGAGTCGCAGACATGCTCCCAGCAGCATTTAACTCAGGCGCGTTGTTACCGCATACACTGCACTGCTTGAGATCAACACTGTTGATCACTGTGCACTTGTTACAGCCCCAAAGAGATACGTTCACTGGACGGCTGAGCGCAGGGAAATCGGAAACACGCACAGCAGTGCTGCAACGACAGAGGCCGTTGCCTCGAACGTGGCAAGCGCAAGCAGTCGTGATCACACCCAACGCAACCAACTCATGACCTTCGTGACAGATAACAGCACACGTCCGGCAAATGCAGCTTCCATGCACTAAACTGCACGTCTGGCACCCGTATGCTTCCTGTGAAATGGCACTACCATCCGTGCTCACCCGGGTGCACATTATCGTATCATTGTCACCACCATTTTCCTCGTCGCCACTACCAGAGTGTTCAGATTGAAGAGCGGAGTACACGTTACCCAGCACAGAGCCTGCAGCTTCCTCGGTTGAAGGGGCATTGAGCGACTCAAAAGTCCACTTCAGCAGCCAGGTAGGAGTTGAATCGTTAGCAGCCGGGAAAATTAGTCCAGTACGTACTGGGTTATCCGAGTTCATCCGAAGGGCAAGCTCGAGATCCACAGCGACTTCAAGCACAACGCCAACACCACCAATAGCGACGGACAGAACGCGTCCGGGCAGCTCGTACTTGATCTGAATATCCGATGGGGCTACGGACGGCCCTCCAGCAACGCGAAATACGCGAGAGAGTGGATTGCCCTGCTTCTTCGACCAAATGTACAATCCCAGCTCGTACATTTGAATCCCGGGTGAAACGACGTCCGAAGCGACCTTGATCAGCATCGCAGGCCCATCGAAATGGCGAAGGGACGGATCCACACCATTATCACGAACCACGTTTGATATCTTCGCGGCTTCCGCCAACAAAGGGACGAGGTCCCAGAAAGAGGCTTCACAAAGCGCAAACACGACAGTGTTCCGAAAAGACGAAGCTCCAGCGACCGGGGGCGCAATAGACAGCATCGACTGAAAGCCGCCCGCAATCGAAACAGCATTCTGACGCCACAAAGCGGCGCCTGAATCCCCGCTGTCTACGCGTAAGCCAGTTGATTCTTCGCTTGAGTCGCTGGGAAGAGAGAACTTGCCACTACCGAAGAAATCACTTCCTACGGAGACAGCGAACGCGTTCTTCACCGGAATAGCCTCCGCTGGGGTCGCGGGGGCAAAGCTACTGATCAACGAGATCGACGCCTCGTGGACGGCATCTGGCGACTGGTATCCTTCGAAGACGCAGGCATGGTTTTGCTGTTTCGACAGATCCAGCAACAGTCGCTCCGAATCACCAGCTAGCGGGTAGTATCCAGCAAGGTGTCCTTCTTGGCCAGTCAATGCATTCCAGATACTCCAGTTCTCGTCAAGGTTGGTCAAAAGCGTTGACCAAATCCGCAAGTCGAGCATCTGGCCGTAAAAACATCTTGGTCCCTTTCCATTTTCGTTCGGATCGCAACTTGCAAAGCTTCCGCCGATAGTTAGCAGTGACGTGCCCGGTGCAGAGGGTCCAGCCTCATCCAGCACGCTCGATCTTGCCGTTTCAGCCGCAACAGAGCCATCGACCAGCAACACCACCCTGTCTTGGCTAAATGTCATTGTCACGTGGCTGAACACGCCAAACTGCACAGGATCACGGGAGGTAACAGTATAGCGACCTCCCGCTATCTGCCACATTAAATGCCCGGCGCTCGTCAGCAGCAGCTCGAAATCGTGCCCATTCGCGAGAACAACCTGAGCGTCATTTCCTGAAGGTGATCGCTCCGGGCGAATCCAGATTTGAACGGTAAACTCCGTACGATCGGAAGTCGAGAGAACGGGACGTTCCAGCACCAGCGTGCTAGCCGGGTTGCCCTCAGGCGAAAACACGAAAGCTGGCAGGTTAGCGGAGTCCATCATCGCGTTGTTTGCAGCTGCCAGAGTCACGGCAAGGTCGAATTCCTTCTCCACGATCTGCTTGCGGGCCAGCCAGACTCCTTGTTGCTCTCCGCGCGACCACTTCATGCGCATGAACGACAAATCCGAGCTAAACACCGCCGAAAAAGGCGCTGGGTTGCTGCCTTTACTGGTGCTGGCAATGGTCGGCACGTTCACATCCGCGGGACGCTCCGTCCCGCACGTCGTGCACTTGGTCGCGCTGCCTTCGTTGTTCATCGTGCACGCGCGGCAGTCCCACGTCGGCGGTGCAATAGGCGTCATAGGCACATTAGTCGTCGCAGGTCCAGCTTCATCATGGAGCTGCCTCCAATGTCCCTCCAGCTCCCACTGCGAGGCCTCCATCGTCTCCGGGTGAGCCGTCAGCACCTGCATCTCCGGCATCTGCTGGAACAAATAGCCCGTCAGCTCCAGCGTCTGCTTGGCCTTTGGGTCCTCCATCGTCGCCTTCACTTCATGGGCGAAGCAGTTGGTCGTCTTCTTCAGCAAGACCGAGCCGGCGTTCTGCGGGCCTCCGTTCCCATGTTGATCGCCAATAAACTCGTCCACGACCCACTTACCCTCAATAGACGGCAGCATCTCGTCCAGCTTCTCGGCAGGCAGCACCCACGCACTTGTTCTCAGCAGCCTCTCGGCCTCCGCCGCAGTAGGGCGGTCCACGTGGGAGCCGAAGCTCGCTCTCATGGCCCTGCGCAGCGTCATGGCCTCCGCCTCGTATCCTCTATGGCAGTGCCCCAGAGCGGCACACGCCACTAGCAGTGGGTGCACGAGCTCTGTGTTCTCCTCGGCGTCTTCTCCGCTGAATAATTCCGCCAGCTTCACAAGTTTCGGTACATTTCTTGCGTACAGCTCGGCCGAGTGCTGAAAGCCCACGAGCACCTCCACGTAGAAGCGCAGCGCGCGCTCGCGCGTGTCCTGTAGCAGCACTTTGGCGTAGATGGCGTCCAGCAACTGCGTGGAGACTTCTCGCAGCGCGTCCCAGCGCTTGGCGCGCTTCAGGCCTTGGAACGTCAGGTGCGCCAGTCGCACGAGCCCCACGCAGTGCAGCGACGGGTGCAACAGCAGCACGCGCAGCAGGCTCAGGAGCTTGTCGTCGGCCACGTTGGTGCTGGCCAGCAGCAGCGCCAGGTCCGCGGCCAGCGCGAGGGACTCGGAGGACGCCGCGGGGCCGCAGAGCTCGTCCCAGAACTGCAGCTGCTCCGGCGCGAGGCCCAGCGCCGCATCCGCGCTCTGCACGCGCGCAGCGACGTCTTGCGAGGACGTGGAGGAAGCCACAGCAGCGGCGCTGACGGCCGCGCACGCGCCCAGCAGCGCGCGGAGCTGCTGCGACGCCGCCTCCATCTTGTGATCTAATTGTCTGCTGTACTCCCCCTTCTGAAGGATACGGCGCGTGGATTGGCGGAAAATGAGAGAGTGGCACTTGAATCAGATGGAGCGATGCGATTGGGTAGTTAGATGCGCAAAAGTCAGTGAACGGTCTCAGTTAGTGAAGAGTTTTGAGGCGGTAGGGCTGCCAGTCAATAGGCAAAGTGTATCATCAGGTGCTGGTCAGGGCGATGGCAGGCAAGAGCCGCGCTGCGCTGCGTCGCGAGAAAAAGCGCATGCAGAAGGGAGCGCCCGCTGCTGCTTCCTCTTCTTCTGCTGCTAGTAAAGGCGCTGCCGCTGCGTCCTCTAAAAAGCCGCAGAGGCGCCAGCAGAAGACCGTCTACGACAGCGACTCGGACTCGGAGGGCGGCGACGCGAACCGCGCGGCCGCCATCCCGCTGCCGTCGCTGGAGGACGGAGACAAGGTGCGCGACTTCGTGCAGGAGCTGGAGAAGCAGAACAAGCCCACGGGCAAGCGCGCGCGCGCCGAGGCGGAGCAGCACGCCGTGGACCAGCGCAAGAAGAGGTACCGGGAGGAGAAGGCCGAGAAAATCGTGTGGCGCAAGTTCGACAGGGAGAACCGCGCCTTCGAGCAGTTCTACGAGCGCTGCCTGGGTCTGGAGAAGGACGAGTTCGAGCGTTTCTTGGCGTGCTTGAAGGAGCCGCTGCCCGTGCACTTGCGCGTCAATGGCAACTACACGAGCTTGAGCGAGATCGTCACGGGCACGTTGGAGCTCGACTTTAACCTGAGCGAGGAGACGGTGCCGACGCCCGTTGGAGGCGGCGAGATGCATGTCAAGTTCGGGCCGGAGTCGTGGGTCCCGGAGAAGAGGCTCTGGAAGCTGTCGACGGACAGCAAGACGTTCCGCAAGGTGGAGGGCTGCGCGCGCTCAGTACGTACGTGCGGGCGCAAGGGTCGCTGGGAACGCTTCTTCGACAGGACCCTGCTGCCACGGTGCTGCCGGCGTTCCTGGATGTCCAACCGGGACAGCGCGTGCTGGATCTTTGCGGCGGTGGAGAGCACCGTGCGCCTATCGTGGAGGAGTATCTGTGCCCTGCGTCGCCTGCCAGTGCTGGAATTGAGACGAGCTCCAGTGCTTCGAGCTTGTTTTTCGTCAATGAACGTGACGCGACAGCAGCGGAGTCTGCTGTGCTGAACCTGACGCGTACGTTGACGCTCTCACGCGAGCTTATGGTGACCGCGCACAATCCGGAGGAGTTTCCTGCCCCGGAGGATGCTGACGCTCTATTTGACCGTGTTATTTGCTGTGCGCCGTGCTCTGGTGATGGTCTGGTGCGCAAACTGCCCGAAAAGTGGCGTACGTGGAGTCCCGATCAGGCGCTGGTGCACCACCCGAGCCAGCTTGGCCTGGCCGAACACGCACTTACCTTGCTGCGGACTGGTGGCGTGTTGCTGTATAGCACGCGATCGATTAACCCGATCGAAGATGAGGCAGTGGTGGCTGAGTTGCTTCGTCGCTCGAAGGGCGCACTGGAGCTTGTCGAAACCGATGACGTGCTGGCAGGACTGGAGCGCTCACATGGTTTGACTCAATGGGACGTCCTTGATGTGCCGTCGTGGGATGAAGCTCCGGAGGACCAGCGGCATCGTCTCCGCCCGTCGATGTGGCCCCCTACGTCCGAGGAGCGTGATGAAATGCACCTGGAGCGCTGCGTACGCGTGCTGCCGCATCAGAACGACACCCACGGACTGTTCCTGGCTGTCATTCGCAAGGTTCGCGAGCCGGACAATGTCGCTGTCGCCGCAGGACCTGCCCCGCTGCCTCAGTCTAGGGGTAAGACCAAAACTGCTGCTGCGAGCAAGAACAAGAAGCAGACAAAGGCAGAAAAACCGTTTGGAAGCTTCACGACTATTGACAAGACGCACTTGGCATCGATCCAGTCGTTCTTCGCTCTTCGCAGCAACTCGGCGTTCCTGGAGCGCGCAGGCATGGCCCGCCAGAAGCGCGCGGTGCATCTCGTTACTCCGGCGGTTGCGCGGTTGGTGACGGAGGAGCTCCGTGGACGACTGAGCATTTATCACGCTGGTGTGTTTGCGCTTCGACCGGGTACTGGAGTTGAGGCCGTCGCTGATGAACTTACAGATGACGGTGCTCGTGCGTTGCTCCCTGAGATGAACGCTCGAGTGTTAAACTTGCCCCAAGAGGAGTTCACATCCTTCCTGCAGTCGCGTGAGATGTGGCTCAAGAACGCTGGGGAGCACGCGCACGAGCAGCTAGCAAAAATGACGGGGAAGTCTGGCCGTGGCTCTCGATGACATGGAGCCGGCGCAGACTGGAGACCGGGACATCGTGCTGGTGGCTGTTAAGCGACACAACTCGTGCTCGATCGTATCGTCCCCTGCTGCGATTGCTCGCATCAAGGCGCTGCTAGAAGAGCTCAACGACGCCGGTGGAGATGGCGAAGACGGCTACGACTCGTTCGAGTTTGAAGACGAGTAAGAAAAGAAAGACAAGTTGAATGGATAGATTTCTCGCATTATGTTTTACATCGAGAGACCTACTTGGGTTGAACGTTCTGTGAGATGTACTCCAGTACAGCATTCGCGTCCTCAGCGACACCAACGCCGTGCGACTGGAACGGCATCTCTGGGTAGTCGGGGTTCACACGGACGAGTTGCACCCCATCAGTGTACGCAATGCGTTCGTTTGGCAGACGCAGCACACCGGGGGTGTTGAACCCTGCGCCGACTTCGAGGATGGCGAGCTTCTTGCCATCGTTCCTCACGCGGTCGAGCACATTCGCGAGCCACTTGTCGTACACGGCGCGTCCCTCCTCCAGCGCGCTCTGCAGGAACGAATCGTCCACGCGCAACAGCAGAAACATCTTGCCTCCACACTTGGGGCATCTCGGGATTCCTGCTGGGTCCTCAATTCGGTACGTCTCCGGGTTGAAGCTCTCAAGCGCCTTCTCCATATACGGACGAGCACTCCAGACGCTGTCCTCTGAGCAAGGCTTCGAGCACTGGATACGGCCGTACTCGCCTTGCATGAGGTAGACGGACTTCGTGTCGAATCCTTCTTGCTCAAACATCCCGTCGGCGTTGCTGGTCTTGATGAAAGCCGAGCCAGGATTGCGGTTCTCGAACGCATTCACGATGTTCTTCACGTAGTCGTACGTGGGGGCTGTGCGGTGCGACACCCAGCCGAAGCGAACCAGACTAATGTGCTTGAACAGCCAGCCCCACATGAGCGGTTCGTCCCAGTTCGTGTAGCCGATTTGGTGATACAACGTACGGAAGCTGGGGATGATCTTCCTGATGTTGGGGTGGAACTTCTTCATGACTGCTTCCGAGGTGTAGTCAAGTCCAGCCGCAGCGGAGAGCCCCGCACCGGCAGCTACCATGAGATAGTCCGCTTCTTGGATAGCTCGCGCCGCGCTTTGCAACGCCGATGACACGGGGGCAGCAGGCAACTCCACACTGCTCGGACACTTGCTCTCGATGTAGTCCTTGTATAGATCATAGTCGCGCTTCAAGAACGTATTGAAAATGACCTTCCATTCACGCGTTTCATCGTGGTGAGCTGCTAGCCACTCCAGCACGCTGTCCACTGCCAGGGGTACAGCAATGTCGCTCGGGAACGCGAACAGTCCCGTGGAGATGCACGGGAATGCAATGGAAACCTTCTCCTCCGTCTGACCGCCCACTGTCTTCAGTAACAAGTCCAGAGACTTGGTGTAGCATGACCGAAGCTGTGCGCGCTCAGCAGTAGTGGGCTGTGCACCGCGACGCAGCTGCGGGCCGACGGTATGCAGTACATACGAAGCTGGCAGAGCGAAACCCGGCGTGATCTGGGCGTGGCCCACGGGTTCTTCGTGCGCTTGGCGAGTCATGATCTCGTGACACGCCGCTCGCAGCCGCGGTCCTGCCATGCTGTGGATCACGTTATCGATGCACTTGTGCGAGGGCTGGAAGCAGCCCAGCAGCGCCGAGTTGGCGGCGTTGACAATGGCTGTGGCCTTGAGCGTGGTGATGTCGCCCTTCCACAGCGCAATCTGCTCGAAACCACGCGCGTCAGGAGACGACGGGGACATGGCAGAAGGCAGCTTCTGTGCATCCACGATCGTCTTGCGATGCTTGAGCTCGAGGTTGAGCAGAGAGTCCACTTGGCTGTAGAGCTCCTCTTCCTGCTCGGCGTCGTCGTTGTCATCCGGAGGTGGACGGATGACCAGCAAGTGGTGTATCATCTCTCTGATGTCGGAGCTGGAGGCGTGATACAGGTGGTGGTGCGAGTGTCCTCCCTCGGTGAGCAGCTTTAAGGCCACTGCGCGGAGTAGTGTGTTGTAGGAGCCTGAAGGTGCTGACGGAGCCATCGTGGTGATGTACGTGTGTGTTTGAGACTTGTGCTAGACGAAGCAAATTGCGGAATGCGTCAGTTGAGACTTGCAGCAAGTCTCAAAGTCACTGGAAGTGCGTAGCGGAAGATAGGTGATCTGATCTATTCACGGTAGCTTACGGTCGAGGGGTACCGTAAAATCGTAAAAAGGACTTTGCCTTGGTAATGTATGGGACCCGTAATTAAATGTTGGCGTCCCGTAAGTGCGCAAGTGTAGACGAATTCCAAGATTGCGAAACATGGCTACATTTGAGACTTCAGCTCCACTTCCTACTTAACATATTGGTGCCCCCGTACAACGGGCTCAATGGGAAAGTTATTAGCAACCGCGCCGAGATGGTATTCACCGCGGCCACCAATGCTATGAGCTCAAAATGACTGTTGCTGCGACCCCGTATGTATTACAGTTAAACCCCCATGTAGAGTGTGCGTGTAGGTAGTGTGCAGACCTCGGAAAATACAGTAACATACTGCATTGCTTCAACTTCGTTAGCATAATAAACACGGCAATATGACTAGCAACAATAATAAGTACGGCGCAGTTATTGACAATTTCTCCATTACAAGTGTTAACTGTCAGTGGATCAAGTCAAGCGCCTGCGGCAACTTACCTACGCCAGAGTAGTGACGTCCCACATTGCCTTGTTAGCGCGCAGGAATACGAGCATCTCGAAGTTCGCCGGGAGCAAACTGCCACGCTGCGGTGTCAGCACCCACTTGCACTCCGAAAACAGGCGCTCGCACGAGTTGGATGTCGGCGGCACCATTGCCGCCAGGGCGACGTACGCCACACGCTCTCCTTTGCGCCGCTTGTTCCCGCCGCCCTGCCGGATGATCTGCGCGGCGTAGTCTTGCTCCCGACCCGCGCGCTCGCCTGCACCCGCGCGTCGTGGCATCTCAGCTCGTGGGCGCTCCAGCCGTTTCAGCGCCGTAGCCTCCGACGTTGATAGGCTCTCACCAGCAGCCAATTTTACGAGACTATTCTCAAATGCGGGGGAGTGCACAATTTTAGACGTGGGTTTTAGGTATTCACCCATAATTGGGTAGTCAGCCACAACCGAGTCAAAAAGAAGGCGTACCTCGCACATGGTCGTCGACTCACACTGCAGCCGCTTGCACACGCTGTCGAGCTTACGCAGATGACGCAGCACGTCCACCAGCTGCTTGTGCTCGGCGCTGGTAGGAAGGTCGTCTTCCACGGCCTCCACGAGTCGGATGTGCGGTCGCAGGTCCACGTAGCGCTCCAGCATCTCGAAGGTCGACGACCAGCGCGTCGTGTTGCGTTTCTTGGCGCGGAGGAGAGTGAGCTTGCGGAGCTCGGCGGCATTGTTTGGCTGGCGTAGCTGCAACATTAGGTTGTTAACCTTTTGTAACAGCAACTCGTGTTCCGTTAAGAACTTTTTAACCGCTAGGTTAAATCGGTGCGACGCACAACCGACCAACGGGACACCGAGCTTCGTAGCAATACTGCGATTGGTGTTGCAGTTGTCCGCAACAATGAACTGGATCATGTCCACCGTCTTGTTGTAAACGGCCAACACGTTTCGAAACAGCTCGATGTGCGCATCGGCGTCCTGGCTTCCGTCGTCCATCGGCGACAGCGCGAGCAGCGTGCGCTGGAGTCGACCGCCCACCATGTAGAGAGCATAGACCCCGACGAAGTGCATGGTTCCGTGGCTCCAGCCGTCGAACAGCAAACCGAACAGGATACCCATCTCGTCGCTGATCACGATACCCAGCTTCCCCGCCACCGTAATCATATCCGCCTTGAGAGCCTTGGAGTTGGTGGGGCGCCACTTGGACATGGCTCGCGTCCTCTCGTACACAAAGGCATGCTCCGTTCAACAACCCACCGCAACCATTGGTAGCGGTGGGATGTTTCTTCGGACACAAAGCCGAATGCTTGAGGGGGCGCTCGGCACCGCGGTGACGGGCATCGAACTGCTGGCGAAAGTCGTCGTGCCGGCTTGCCAGGTGCGAGACGAGGTTGGAGTAGCCCGTACCGGGCAGCTGCTTTCGGTCAGCTCCACAGAGCTTGCAACGATGAAGCCCTTGGCCTTGATGCTCGAAGAAGAAAGCGCAGAGGTCCCTGTTTGAAGCCATGGTGGTAGTTTTGAAAGTGAGATTATGGTTCGTGCTCAAAGCAATAGCTGGCCAAACCACAGCTGGGCGTTTGGAGCCACCCACCATAGTCTAGCAAGGTTGCCTCTCGGCGGTCAACCCAAGTAGCTAGCATGAACCGGGAACCGGGAATTGTTAACCGGACTAGTCCACTGGGGCCAAATTGTATTGCCATAATTGCCTCAATTTATTATTTTATTAAAGTGTATGTGGGCCAATAATCTATATTATAATATAGTAAATACAGTTATTGCAATTCCGCAATCATTTTTTCCGAGGTCTGGTAGTGTCAATGGGTATTGGTGGCACCAATGGTAGTGCATGAATGTAGTAACACGTGCTCACGTGCTATCTCTCCTTGAGTTTGCAGTATCACACGGGGTTGTTTTTAAAATGATGCGTCGATCACTTGCCACTTGCCTCCACGTTCATCACTCCGCAACAGACTCGGCTCGACTTTTTTGTGGATCCGACTGGAGCATGGCTAACGGTTTGAAATGCATACATCTAAATACATCCACGTTGGATGTATCGTTTGGGGTATCGATACCGTACAGCACTGAAGCCTACCGCTGGAGATGCTCTTAGTATACATCAAGTTATTAACATAGCTCTGTTTCCGGGGACAGTGGAGTTAACCACCCCGTAATGACCGTTGTTGAACCCCAGACAGTGTCTGCGGTTCAAACAGGTCACAAACGACGGATGCGATACCGTTCAACCGCCCGACTTGGACAAAGTATGGATGTTATTCCACCAATCACCGTTGATCGTTTTGCGTCCATTCATCAAAACACTGGATCAAATGACAGAGCCCATCAAGATGGAGCAACAGGCAACGCCGGTTACCGAGGCCCCGGAGGCCCCCGCGACCACCACGCCGGTCTCTACGGATGAACCCGTGCGTGAGCGTCGTGTCGGCGAAGCTCCCATCAAGAAAGAGTGCGTACAGCCCATAATATTAATCATCTTGTCCACCGCCTAATCTCTCTAATGCAATAGGTTCCTGAAGCCCAAGCCGGCTCCGAAGCCTGCTACGCCTGCGAGCACCGAGGGTGGTGACTCGAAAGACGTGAAGGAAGTGAAGGACGACCGCGACCGCGAAGGTGGAAAGAAAAAGCGCGGTGGAACCTTTAAGAAGCGCCCGGCGGATGCCGAGGAGGACCCCGCGGACTTGCTGTGCCGCCCTGTCGCCGCCGGAGAGGGTTGCCAGTTCGGCGACTCGTGCAAGTTCGGCCACGACGTGGACGACTACATGAAGCGCAAGCCGAAGGATCTGGGCGAGCGCTGCCCGGTATTTGATGTCGTGGGCTACTGCCGCTACGGTATGGCGTGCCGCTTCGCCAAGGCGCACATCGAGAAGGTTGACGGCACGTACCGCAACATTAAGCGCGACGATTACGTGGAAGGAAACGACCAGGGCGATGAGGTGAACGACTTGACCCACGACCTGCGCCTGAAGCTGCGCAAGGACACGTACGACTTCCAGTCCAAGCAGCAGATGAAGAAGGACAAGAAGAACGGTAAGAAGTGGCAGAAGAAAAGTAGCGAGAAGCAGGAAACCAAGCCGGAGACCGAAGCTGCTGCTGCGCCGACTGACGAGACTGTTAAGACGGAGCCTACCCCTGAAGCTATGAAAGCTGAGACTGAGATGGAACCTGCCGCCGAGAGCCCGCTGCTGGCTGAGCGCAAGCCTGTGGATTTCAAGCGGAAGATCTACGTTGCACCACTTACTACGGTCGGTAACCTGCCGTTCCGTCGGTTGCTCAAGCAGACCGGTGCCGACATCACGTGTGGTGAGATGGCTATGGCGACCAACCTGCTGAAGGCGCAGCAGTCAGAGTGGGCATTGTTGCGTCGCCACAAGAGCGAGGACGTGTTCGGCGTGCAGATCGCGGGTTCGTTCAGCGATCAGATGGCGCGTGTGTGTGAGCTTCTTGCTCGCGAGACGGAGATCGATTTCGTCGACATCAACATGGGCTGCCCCATCGACGTTGTGTGCCGCGTTGGCGCTGGATCTGCTTTGATGAACCGTCCTCCTCGGCTGCTTGAGGTCGTCTCCGGTGCATTGACTGGTCTGGAGCTTGGCACGCGGATGCGTACCGGAGGAACCGTGAACACCCCAGGACTGACGGTGAAGCTTCGTACCGGCTGGAGCGAGAAGCAGCCGACTGCTCATAAACTGGTGCCCAAGCTGCAGTCAGTGCGAGCATCGCAGGCTTACGTGAACGCTGCAGTTGTCACTGCCGACTTCAAGCTGCGCGCTACCCAGTCCGTGGACGCCATTATGGTGCACGGCCGGTCACGCCTCCAGCGCTACACGAAGAACGCGGACTGGGACTACATCTTCCAGTGCAGCGATGCCCAGGCGGACATTATTGACGAAAAGCCCGTGTCGCATGTGCCGTTCGTGGGCGGAGGCGACGTCCTGTCCTACGAGGAGTTCGACGAGCACCTGCAGAACGGCAAGCTGGACACGTGCATGCTGGCCCGTGGTGCTCTTATCAAGCCGTGGCTCCCTACCGAGATCAAAGAGCGTCGTCACTGGGATATCTCGGCCTCGGAGCGGTTGGACCTGCTCAAGGACTTTTGTCGCTTCGGTTTGGAGCACTGGGGTCGGACCAGAAGGGCGTGAACCGCACGCGTCGCTACCTGCTCGAGTGGCAGTCGTTCCTGTGCCGCTACATCCCCGTGGGGCTACTTGAGGCCCTCCCGCAGCGCATCAACGACCGCCCGTCGCCTTACTACGGGCGCAACGACCTGGAGACGTTGATGGCCAGCGACCAGGCGGTGGACTGGGTCAAGATTTCCGAGATGCTGCTGGGCCCCGTGCCGGACGGCTTCCAGTTCGTGCCCAAGCACCGTGCCAACGCGTACAACACGTACTGAAAAGCCCAGCATGCAGGGGTTGCACTAATAGATACGCGTGTGAATTTGTTCCGTTTGTCGAGGACACTTTTGAGTCGGGGCATGTAGCTGACCTTCCCAGCCAGTTTCCCTCCAACTTGGAGCCCATAGAGCAAAATGGGGCCCAAACGGAGAGCGGGTTGGGGAGCAAAGTGAGCAGGTTCGCAAGCGGCTTGAGACGAGTCCGCAGAACGCAGCCCCGTTACGGTAGGCACAGTGTGGTTGCATGCACGCATTATCCACTGCACAGCCCTCGATGAACATGTAGTTGTTGAAGTGATGACTTGGGTGACTTGTATATAGTCATAGCGGTGCCATTCTGCCAGCCAAAATTAGCTGGTCGCGCTTCACTAGCACCGGGTACCATCTCAAATCCAAAGTATCTTTAGCGTCACGTTCGACTAGCCTTTGCTGGTCTAGCAACCCCTCAGGCCGTTAGTGGCGATGACCTTCGCCGCAACTTTTTAGGATGTCACACCGCCCAGGTGAGGTGTACTTATGGCGCATTGACTCAGTAGAAACTCCTCCTCCATGCTTCTCTATCTTGTGTGAAGCCAACGGGGCCAAACCTAGAGGACAGTTACCGGAGCTTCAATTTGCCAACCAAGTCTCTTTACTTCAATAAAGTGGTGGTATCACCTGGCCACATATCAGTTCTGGCAGTGCATACAAACGCCAAGTGAACCTCGCTGTCTCTCAGTGGCCCCCTCTCAAGGCTTGAGTCAAGCGCCCAGCTCAGCTCGCACAACCCGATCAGCAGCCCGTCAAGACCGCACACACTTCGACCTTCATGCTGAGAGCAGCAAGCCGGAGCCCCTAGCGCACAGCGCGGAGCCCACGACGCGCAGCATGGGCAGCAGCAGCAGCGCCAGCCTCACGCGCCTGTCGAGCGGCGTGCTGCCCCCGCCTCGCCTGAACGTCGGCGTCTTCTCCAAGCGCAAGGGCGTCCGTTATCACCGTGACGGACAAGTGCGCAGCTGCCGCTTCTGCGAGATCCTGCGCACCAAGGCTGAGCCCTTCCTGTACGAGGACGAGCACGTCGTCGTCTTCCGCCCGCTGCGGCCCATCGTGCCCAGCCACGTGCTCATCGTGCCGCGCGCGCACATCCGCAACGTGAACCGCCTGGCCGCGAGGCACCGCGGTCTGCTCGCGCGCATGCACCGCGTGGCCGAGGCCGTAATGGCCAAGGGGTCGCTGGAAGAGTGTGCCGAGCTGCAGCCTGAGGAGCTGGAGGCGGTTCACGACGCCGCCGTCGCGGGTGAAGACGATGAGAACCGCGTGCGCTACTCGTTCCATGTGCCGCCTTTCAACAGCATCGACCACGTGCACATGCACGCGTTCTACGTCGACCCCCGCCGCCTGGGGTACTATGGGCGCATCAAGTACCGCACAGAGTCGTGGTGGTGTCGCTCGTACGACCAGGTCATGGCCAGACTCCAGGAGCTGTCAGCCGATGCCCGGCAGGACCCTTCATACGCCGAGCAGGAGTCTTCGTCCAGCTCGTCGTCGGGACTACTCTCCGAGGACCGGCAAACTGCGTAGGGAGAGTGAGTCGTGAGGCACCTATTTATTCACAATGTAAGCCAAACCCGTGGTGCTCCTATCCGATCTCTTCAGTCGCTGCTCCCGTATTCTAATCGCACATGCGATGAAGTTGTGCGGCGCGGAGTCGCCGGCTGCCATCCGCAGAGGATGGCCTCTATATCCTGCAGACTACGGCGGCTAGTCTCGGGCACGTACCACCAGGACAGAACAACCCCAGCAATGTTGCACGCCATGACGATGCCCACGCAGATGCCGAACACGGACACTGGAGTCGGCATGAGCTCCCGAAGCAAAGGCAACGTGTGCGCGAGACCAATATTTACAATCGCCTCCCAGATAACCACGAGACTGACTGCGCCCATGCGCTGCTTCACTGCAAACAGCTCGCTTACCATGATCACAGGAACAATGCCGAGTCCGAGCTGGTGACCAGCGTTGACCAGAAACATCGCGGCCCAGCCGGAATCGCTGAGAGCCACGCCGTCGTCGTCTGCTTGCTGCGTGTTCCTGTAGATGGAGACCAGCAGGAAAGCACAAGCCAATACCACCAGGTAGCACCCGCACTGAAGTGCTGCAGGTCGTCCTCTGGTGTCAACGAAGTAAAAGCAGGCGACTACGCCCATCGTAGCTGCCACTGCGACTGCCATCGTTACAGCAATCAAGCCATCTTCGGCACCTTCAACGGCAATACCGAAGATCGTGAGTACAAAGGACGCGTTGTTGTGGTTTCCACCGACGCCTCTGCTGCTGGCTTCAACGAGCGTCGAGGTAATCGCAGGCTCGAGCAGGAACGCACTAACAGCGCGTAAAGTGAACAGTGCAGCGCAAAGCAGAACGGGGCGGAAGAATGCGCCGTGGTGACGCCGCTCGCTTGCGGCCAGCACCTTCGCGTGGATAATGGCGTTCGCTTCGTCTTCAGCGATCCGCTCGTCGCGGTCGAACAGCTTGTATAGCACCTCAAACGCCGCCTCTCGGTCATCATGTCGCGCGATAAGCCACGTGGGGGAGTCCGGGAGCTTCTGCGCAAACAGCAACAGCACCAAGGCAGGCGCCACCCCGGACAGTGCCAGCACCTTCCACTCACTGAGGTTAAAGCCAAGATACTGGCGACTCAAGTACATGAAGAGCGCTCCGAGCGCCAAGTACAGGATGCCCCCCAGCGACGAGAGGAACATCTGCCCGCAGATAACCCGTCCGCGAGTGTGGGCAGCGCTCACTTCCGCCAAGTACACGGGCACGATGACGTAGATAATCCCAGCAGCTGCACCAAGCAGATAGCGTCCGATCAGCACCGTGAGCTCTCCGTAGGCCACGCCAACCAGCACCCAGCCCACAATGAACGGGATGGCAGCCAGCTCCAGCGTCCCGGCGCGTCCCAGTCGGTCTCCGCAGTATCCCGCCCCTGCAGCTCCGAGCACTGTGCCCAGATACAGGCACGATCGGAAAAAGAACTCAGCGTGCTCGTGTCTGGCTCGGAACACGTCCACCTGCATGTTGTAGAGTCTGCCCGGAGCAATGGGGAACAGCGAGAGCCAGGCACAGGCCACACCGGCAGCCCCCATAGCCGCCACGTGCAGTCTGAAGAAGGCATTGCGCTGGCGCGCCAAGCGCTTCTGGCGGTGCTCAGGCCTGCGAAGATCAACGTAACCGAGCGTTAGCCCATTTAAATGTGACAGGGACATAGTGGTCTGGGACGGGGGAAGGGACGGACGGCACCGCACGCACCGGGAGTTGATGGGCGTGCTCTCGTCGCTTGGGGAGAGCTCAGACGCGTCCGAGAGCTCCAGCGGTGCCGAGATGTACTGGTGCGGCACGAAGGCGAAGTCGCTGCGCGGAGGGTCCCGCAGACACTCCACCAGGTAGCGCCAACTGCGCGGCCGCCGACGAGCGACCATGGTAATTGCCCCGCTGATTCGGACTCATGATCTTCGAGCAAAAGATGCGCACTTTGTGGCCCACACCAAATTTGGGTGATTACTTCTCGCAGGGTGGCAACTTTATCCGGTCTCACAGGTTGAAAGCCTTGACCACCAGCACCACTCGACCTGCATCCGCAATGCTTCTGGGGTCCTCGCGCTCCGTCGCGCGCGGGCGTGCGCCGCCTGGGCGTAACGTCGGCGCTCCACGCTCCAGTCCGGCGGTCGCTCGTGCTTCCTGGCGAGTCGTTTACTACGTTCCAGCTGCCCGCGGTGGCCTGCGTGCGCTTGAACTCGACGGAGGCTGTAGTCCCGGACGTCGCCAGCCCCAAACCCATCGCTGCCAAGCGCCGCAAGATCAAGAAGGCCAAGAAGAAGGCAGCACCGTCATCTGCCGTTGCAGCCGAAGTGGTGGAGAGCGCGGAGGCTCCGACTCCGACGCCGACGCCGGCCAAGAAGAAAGCCAAGAAGGCGCGCAAGCCCATGAGTCAGAAGGAGATCGAGGAGGAAATGCTGGCCAGAGCCATGAGTGGAGACAGCAAGGCAATTGCAGCTGCAGCGACCGACCAGAGGAAGGACAAGCAGGACGCCAAGAAGGACACGAAGAAGGACAAGACGTCGACCGAGACTGCTGTAGTCCCCGCGAAGGAGCCGCTGCCGCTGAAGAATCTCAAGACGGACAAGATCACCGGCACGCTGCAGGAGATTGCGGCGCTGCAGAAGACGCTGCCCAGTGAGAAGGAGATCGCAGACCTGATCGTCAAGCTCCGCCGCGTGTCGTTCGAGAACGCGCACACGCTGTTTGACTTGTACCGCAACTACGGAAACCCGTTCCTGGACGAGAACTTCTTGACGCCCGGTGTGATTGCGTGCTGCGAGGCCAAGAAACCCGCGGACGGTATCCATATTGTTCGCGACATGCTTAACCAAGGACGCAAGGTCGACGAGGCGACGCTGCGGACGCTGTTCGATGCCTGTGATGAAGCTTCCGCTGCGGTGGAAGTCATCGAGCTCTGGGACCTGATGGAGCAGGCTGGAGTGAAGCTGAAGCTCGCTGACTACAATCGTTTCTTGGACATTTGCTACCGCCAGGAGTATCTCGACGGTGCGGTCAAGGTCCTGAAGCAGCTGCGCCTGCTGCGCCCGATTTCAGTGCACACGTACATGCATTGGCTGCTGCGCGCTTCGATTGTTTGGCGGTCGGATGCGTTCTTTGACATCCTGATGGAGATGAGGCTCTCGGAAGTTGAGCCCGAGATCAGTTCTCTCACGTCTCTCGAGTCGGGACGTAAGGATCGTGCGCTGACGGTGATGGAGGGAGTTCGCGCGGTGGGGCTTGACCCTTGCTTCGCCATGTCGTCGGTGTTTTCGTCCATGCAGTCGTCTGTGTACCAAAATGGGCCTAGTTATTTGGCACTGTCGAAGAAGGATATCAAGGATGCGCGGGCGAAGTTTGGTAACCTCACCCCGATGGAGTTGGAGTGGCCGGTGACCCCGATCCCACAGGTTCTAGAGACCCAGGCAGCAGGATTGATCCTGCAGCAAGAAACATTTCGCCGACTGAAGAGAAAGCAGGTCAACCATATCGATGAGTTGCTGCAAATGCTGCCTATCACGACCAACATGACCATCAATCTGCGCAAGCAATTGCTGCGCATGTCGCTGCTGGTTAACACGCACCGAGTTCGCCGCGATAGAGATACTATCTGCAAGGAGTACGACAGCGGGCGTAGCCTTATCGAGCTCTCGACGGTTCACAACTACCCCCCGGTGTCGCTCATGCGAGTCATTCTTCGTGCGAAGGGCAAGAGCCAGGTCGAGATCAAGGTATGACACATACTCTGCCATGGAATTTTGTGGAATGAGGTTTCTCATTGTTGTGATATGTACTCTCGTTTGCTTGCAGAACTCTTTGGCAAAACCCGCAGAAAAGCTATCAAAACGCGATCAGTATGAACTGCGGAAGGCCATCGAGTACGACAGCATTCACAAGAGTGACCCATTTATTGGTGCGCCCAAGTACAATGCGGACTCTCTGGAGAGAGCTATTGAGCACTTCCTCAAGGCCAAGGGCATTCGCTTGAAGTACGTTGGCTCGCAGATAGCGTCCTTGTTAGTACAGTCTTAACCGATCTGTTGTTTTGTTGTAACAACGCAGAACCCAGGCAGAGTTGTGTACCGAGCAGATAGAAACACACGGCCGTCGTGTGATCTCCCCCGACATTTTGTTGTTAGATCCTGTGGTCATCAACGGAGTCCCGATCCGATGGATTGACGCCAAAAACTACTATGGCGCCCACATCGTGAGCAAGAGACTGATCTCGACTCAGTTGGCCAACTACGTAAAGGAATGGGGTCCCGGCGCCATCGTGTTTGGAATGGGGTACAGCGACATGTTTTCGCTGCCAGGAGTCGTTTGCCTGGACACGACACCCTTCCCCAAGACGCGAAAAGAAGCAGCCAAGGTTCGCATCAAGTCGTTCTTGCACTCGTGCGTAAACTTTTTCAGCTGGAAGAAGCACTTGGGCAGCCAGCTTACGCAGAAGTACCCTGGTATTGACGATGAAGCATCCACAAAACCGGCTACGTCCACGTCAACGTCGTAGTAGTTTGCAGCTAACTTCAAACACGCATGAGGTACTTAAGTTGTAGTAATTTTCTGCACATTTGCATACGTAGCCAATTCAGTCTATTGATCGTTAGTTTTGGCGATTGCGTCCATACCGCTACTTACGGCGTGAAGATGACAAATTTTGATAATACTTGACGAGAGAGTATGGGAAAAAAGCTGCTGTGATAGATCATATAACCCACAAATCCCTACCAGCTTTACCAAGTCCGTTTCCTTGCCCTGCGGCCACCCAAACAGTACGAGGAGTCCGTTTCCCGTCACAGTTGAAAAGTCGAATGCATTCAGCTTCTCTTGTTCCACAACGAAGATAATCTCCATTGTCTTCACCTCGAAACTTTCGGGAGACTCCGACAGCATTTTTGAATGTAATCGATGCGGAAAGAATGCTTGTGACAAACAAATGCGAGCCGCCGCCGCTTCACCCCGTTGCTGTCAAGAAACCATCGGATGCATTTGCATGTCAGCTCAATAAACTCGTCTGCAGCAGTCCACCCATCAACGAGCACGACGTGGTGCCTTTTATCGTCAACCATCAATACTTTGTTCACGTCAGAAGCCTCAAGAATTCGACTTCTCCGTTCGTCGCCAAAGAGGCGCACGCATTGCCAATCCATGAACTTGCCCACATGGATCCATGTCATGCTCCACTCACTTCTGTTCGGAGTCGACGCGAAAGCCATGGCTGTGGTCGACTTTCCTGTTCCAGGTGGGCCGAGGATCCAGCCCAGATGATCTTTGTTCGACACTTCATCGTGCAAGAACTCGATTTGTCGGTGGAATATGGGCCTGCAGTAGAGCATCATGCGAACGGGTGGGACTCCGAACTCGTCCACATCCTCTTTCTCCAGCAAGAAGTATTTTGAGTTCGGGTCATAAGCGTGTGGTCCCCACCGAGTCGACCGCCACTCCAGGCGCTGATTCTTCTCGGCTACCGCAGCGTCATGAGCTTCTTTGAGTTCCACCAGCCGTCTCCAGGCGTGAAATTCAGACCAAAATACTCCTTCTTGTTGAGCTTCCACGACGGGCGCGTATTCTAATACGCGGTATCGAACTTTCCTGGCAACAAGACTTGTTCCCAACATTGTCATAATCCTTCAGCCAGTTGGTTGTGTTCCCTTCCTTCTTGCGCGCCAAGTAGAGCGTCAACAATCGTGGTGGGACAGTGTGCTCCTCAGTGCTCAAGATACGAGCGATCTTTTTCTGTAGGGCCTCCACATCCGCGCCGCGCTCGATGTCGACGGAGAATACGCTACCTTCAGAGTACACACCGCAGTGCAGCTTGACATTCGACGTGTAATTCGCCAGGAAAGTTCTCGACTGAAGTCTTTACGTCTCTTATCCTGGTAAGGTAAAAATTCCAGTTGCGTGCCTACAACCAGATCTGTGTCTACCAATTAGCATACTGTATCTCCGCATTTTACTCTCGGAGTCACGTCAAGTCAAAAGATGACCCCTCTTGACATCTAACTGCTACATCTCTATGTAACCGGTGACGACTCCGGTGGCGCACTGGGCTCTTATATGCGTGGACAGCCTGAACCGGTACGAAGCCCATCACACCAGTATGACCACGGCGCCGCACGGGGCCTCCAAAAGGTTTATATGCATGGGAAGCTTGAACCGGTACGATACACTGGTGCCTCACTGGGCCCTCCAAAAGGTTTATATCACCCCTCGGACGAGACGCGGGGGAGACGATCTCCCCCCACGAGACGGGAGACGTAAAACCTCGAGAGACCGTCTCCCGGGGTTTTAAGTCTCCCCGAAACTCCCGGGGAGACGCACTTAATAGACACGATAGTGTACTGCGTCTCCCGTTTCGAGAGAACCATTGGTCCATAATCTATCCTATAGAAGAGAACGAGCGTTTTAGCGTATTCTGTAGGGATTTCGAGCATTTTGCAGCCAGGTTTGTCGAAAGGCCTGCTGAAAGGAAAAGTGCGCCTCAGATTTAAGGCATTGCTTTGCAGAAGGAGCCGGCGAGACTCTGACCAGCGCCTAAAGTAGGCAGCATCCTAAAAGGAGACGACGAGGAGAGACGGAGGTTTCGTCTCCTTCTCCAAACGCTTTTGAAGGGGGAGACGGTAATACCGGTAATACCGAGTCCTCCTGGAAGGGGAGACGGTATATCGATAAAACCGTCTCCCCGCCCAAAGTCTCGTCCGAGGGGTGGTTTATATGGCGTGAATCAGTGTACTACCGATGACACTGGTATGAATCAGTAAATATATTGAGCTGATGCGAAGTAAAGGGATGATTGACTGTACAATAGCATGCCGTTTCTACAAGCTGCCAGCTGCAAATAGACCTCAGCCAGGGTTCGCCTTTTTAGTTTTGTTAAGCATTGTCTGTTCATATATTGCATCTACAGTTTTAAGGCAAATGTCCGGGCAGATGCTGAGTCAGGCGCAGGAGATGACCGAATTAATAAGTAAAATTACTAATAAAAATAATATAAAATAGGGTTTACTCCAAATTCCTCCTATCCCAGCCTTCGCGGAGCCCTAGTTGGTACGAGGCCCATAAGCCCGGGTCAGACCCAGCGTTTTCTGTTGCTAATGATTGGAAACACTGATCTCGAGCCTGCTTGTCTTCGTACCTTGGGCTTTCGAAGAGTCACTTTATTCTGACGTAGTAAGTCTAATGGCGAAATATTTACGAAACTGATACGACACACGTTAACTTACACAATCGAAATTAAACACTTTGAAGAAGATAAAAGCCCACCGGGGCGAAGCGGAAGTGTGGCGCCCCTCACTACTGCAGCTAACCACAAAACTAGCGCCGCGTAGCGGAGGTGCTCTGTTGTAATACAGCTCCGGTTGCGACCCTCAAGTTGCAGTTCAACTTGAGATCGGTATCCCAGGAGAGGAGAGAGACAAGGCCACGGACAAGACGATGGCACTACTGAGTGATGGTGGCCTTGGCTCTCGCTGCATTTTTGCGTAGGAAAGACTCAGTCTCGAACAAAACATCTAGTGGAGAAGCAGCCTCAGGGAAGAGCGAGCTGAGCAGTTAAGTAGGAATAGGACATCAGTGTTTTGCGTTACACTGTTCCTTATATTGAGTTCTGCCAAGAGCTGCGTTGCGGACCTGACTGAGAACAGGGTTATGATCCCAAACTGGCTGTATGACTAGTTTCGAGTGCTCAAGAATCGAAGATGTCGGCAAAGGTCGTGCTAAACAAGAACGGGCGCCCGGTGAACTGGCACGTCCAGTGCTACGCGAACGGAGACGAGCCACTAGCGTCCGGGGCCAGTGACGCCGATAAGAAGAACTTCAAGGACGCCCAAATGAAGGTGGAGCACCTCATCATGTCGTTGTTGTCCATGGAGCTCGAACAGCAAGTGATGACCAAGGACGCGGGAGCTGAGATGTGAAAGTACCTGGTCGATCTGTACGATGGCAAGACAAACGCGGCGACGCGCACCAACCAAGAAATCATTCTCTCTGCTTCTGGGGCTGGGGCTGAGTTTGACTCTGCGCAACACTTGCGCCGATCACTCCTAGCTCACGATCACACCTGTTATAGCTGTCCATGCATACAATTTTGTCCATCAGCTTGTCAGGAGTATCAACCTCGGCAGCACCAACTTCAACCAGCCCACGTAGCCGGTCAAATCGAGGGTTTGCAGGCAGTGACCGCTTAAGCATGTTGATGAAAATCGGGTCGCGCACATCAACATTAAGAGCAGCAAGCTGGGCCTTCAGTAGGAACATATTGTTCAGGTACTGCCGCACGTCCCAGCTCGGCTTGCATCGCGCAGCTTGGAGCCGATCACAGCAGCAGCACATAGGAACCAACGGTAGCGACAAGCATGTGGTACATGACCAATCTCCTGCGGAAGCAGCCACAAAGAACCTCGATAAGCAACAAGGGCTTTGCTTCTTCTGCCAGAAACCAGGGCACTTGGAAAAAGACTGCTTGAAGAAGACCTCGGAGACCACCCCCTCACCCGCAAAACGGCAGATGACATATACGAGTCGTGTGAGACAGTCGATGGAAGGGAAGCCAAGCGCCACGACCCTCACCGGGCGAGATGAAGACAGCGATGAAGAGAAGGCCTCAGTTCCTATCGCAACCGTGGATAATTGCACGCAAGGCATGCAGCGCGGTGAGGATCTCTCGGTTAATGCCAGCCCCACCACCAGCTCTGAAGACTATGCTGTAAGGGAGTGGTGTTTTGACAATGCCGCCAACGTCCACATGGCATCTGACCGCAGATACTTTATTGACTACCAGCCATTTGACAAGGAAGCGGATTGCGTGCGCTGATTTAAGAAAAAGTTTGCGGCGACGCCACTAGACCACGGTACATTGCAAGAGGTAGTCAAGCGCGGCAGCCTGGACGTAATTCTCACACTCCGTGATGTCTTCCACGTACCCGAAAGCAAGAACCTCCTGTCGCACTCACAGACCAAAGCTATGCAGTTGAGTACCATGTGAGAGCTGGCACGAACATGTATGAACTGTGGAAAGGTGACGAAAAGGTACTGGAGGTTGGCCGCGACAAGTACGGGTTGTTCACTTTTACAGCCCAGAATAACTTCCTGTCGAGCAGCGCTCAAGCACCGGAGCCCACTGCTCCACCTTCGCCGTCACGAGCGAGTATCCCAGCTGCCGATGGCGCTGCCGATCTCCAGCGATGGCACGAGCGCCTTGGGCACCTGTGCCCCCCAGTACGTCAAGATCATGGTCGACAGAGAGCTGGTGACTGGTATGATGCTTTGTCAACGTGGGTTTGAGGACTGTGAATCCTGTCACATGGGGAAGGAACGTAAAGCGTCCGCGTGACGTCATCTTAAGCGAGCGATCAACCGCAAGAATCAAGTTATCTTTGCGGACTTGCTGTTCCCAAAGAAGAGCCCCGTGTTAGTCATCGAGGATGGCTACTCTCGGTACACGACTATTTACCCGTTAAAGTCGAAGAGCGGACCCGAGGTGAACGCTGCAATGCAGAGATACATTGAATGGGCTAACCGACAGTTTCCAGGATATAAAGGGAAACAGGTGGTGACTGACGGCGGGCCTGAATTCGCCAATGACGCGATGGACGAGTGGTACCGTAAGAAAGGCATCGAGTTTAAGCCGCATACTCCCCGTAGCTCGCATCTCAATCCGTGCGAACGTGTGCACCAGACACTGGTTCACATGCTGAAGACCATGCTCAGAGCGGCTGGATTGCCGCGGACGTTCTGGTTGAACGCGCTGGAAATGGCAGTGTATCTTCGAAGCCGCTCGTATCACCAGGCAACGAAGGAAACGCCCAACTACCTGATGATGGATAAGAAACCAAACTTACGCCGCATCAAGAAGTTTGGCTCAATTGCGTTCGTACACAAGCCAACCGGGCTTTCGCGCCGGAAGCTGGATGATAACTGTCGCATGGGATTTCTAGTGGGCTATCTGGAGGGCCAAGCAGGGTATCGCGTGTACTTCCCCAGCGAGCATGTAGTCCAGCGTGTGGAGCACGCGCTGATCAACGAGAGCATCCTGTTCAAGGATCGATACACCGACGGCTACACAACGTCAGTTGTCGATTGGATTGACAACGAGGAAGACGATGAGGTCAGTGAAAATGCTTCAGAAGAACACTTAGCCGAGGCAGCCCAAACGGTAGACCCAGAGGACTTACCACCTGCGATAGCTGCCGACCCCAATGACCCTGATCTTCTCGACTATGATGCCCTCGATGATCTGACAATGGTAGGAAAAGACGTCGAAAAAAAATGGAGGACCTTCCAGCCTACGAAGTTGGGATTGACGAATGGAGCAGCATGCCCATGTACACGGCCTTCCCGAAAAAGTTTCACAAGACCAGAGAGCCTGCCTCAAAAGCTTAGCACATCGACGACGTGACGAAGCCACGAAGCTATGGTGAAGCAGTCCGGTCTCCTCAGCGTGAAGTGTGGTTGGCGGGCATACAGCATGAAGTGGATGCAATGTTCACGAAGGGCGTGTTTGAGTTGATCGACGAGACAGATGTCCCGAGCAAGGCGCACCTGCTATCAACGATGTGGCGATTCAGGCTTCATTCGCACATGGCGTGCTCGCCTCGTTGGTCGTGGCGATTTCCAGGAGTTCGGCATCGATTATGATTTTACTTTCTCGCCTGTCGCTCGAATGGTCACTTTCAGGGTTGTCGTTGCTGTGGCGGCAAAGCTACATCTCACGCTCTGTCAAGGCGACATCGATACGGCTTACCTCAATGCCAAATTGAAGATAAAGCCGTACGTGCGCGGAATTCCAGGATTTCCCTGCCCGAAGGGGAAAGTATACCGAGTGGACCAAGCCCTCTATGGTTTGCATCAGTCTGGCGCAGAGTGGTATGAAGAAGTGGACAAATTCTGAAGTTGATGGGGGTATCAGAGCACGACGACTGAGCTCTGCTTATATGTCTACTACAAGGATGGTGTATTCGCCCTTATCCCTCTCTACGTTGACGATATTGTGGTTGCCACCAATTCCGTGGACTACAAGAAGGCGCTGTTTGCTGCTTTTGATAAAGAGTACGGTTTCAAGGATGGAGGTGTTGTACACGAGTTGTTGGGCGTGCAGGTTGAGGAGGACAAGAGCGGGTCTGGATTCACCAGCAAAAGTACTACAAGGAGGTGCTCAAACGCTTCGGATTTGATGCGACACATGGAAATGCCACGCTAATGGAGACGAACGCCAAATTTTAAGCGACCATTGGGAAAATGACGATGAAATGCCTTCGTTTGACTACCGGGCTGCTATCGGCTCGATAATGTACTTAGCTACGAGTACGAGACCTGACATCGCCTTCTCCGTTGGCTATCTGATCCGCTTCGTAGTAAGAAGCACTGTGGGGCAGCTAAGCGCATTCTTCGCTACGTGGTGAAAGCAAACAATTCGGGGATCCACTACTCATCGAGTGATGGTACTCCGGACAAGATCTTCGTCAGTGGTCACTCTGATGTGGACTGAGGCAATGATCCAGACACCCACAAGAGCATCTCTTGATATGTGCTCACTATTGGTGGTGAGGCGGTGGCATGGGCTGCTAGACGTCAAACGAGCAGTCAACCGTTGAAGCTGAATATGTATCTGCTTGTGAGGCCACAATGGAAGGCCGTGGCATCGTGAACATGTTGGACGAAGTGCTGCAAGTAATCGAGATGAAAGCTGGGCTGAAGCTAGATGTCGACAATAATGCTGCGATCGCCCTCGCGGAGTCCCCGACTTACAGAAGCAAGACCCGCCACATTGAGCTTCGGTGGCATTATGTGCGCGAACAGGTCAAGAAAGATTTGCTGGAGATCTGCAAGGCCGACCCAGCCGAAATGTTTACCAAGGCGCTGCCAAAACGCAGCCCCGAGAAGAAGTGCGACCAGATTGGAATGACAACCGGATTGCGACTAACCAGCGACAACTGTTCCGACGCTTTCGTCGGAGGGGGCGTGTTGTGGCCCAGCTCCGGTTGCGACCCTCAAGTTGCAGTTCAACTTGAGATCGGCATCCCAGGAGAGGAGAGAGACAAGGCCACGGACAAGACGATGGCACTACTGAGTGATGGTGGCCTTGGCTCTCGCTGCATTTTTGCGTAGGAAAGACTCAGTCTCGAACAAAACATCTAGTGGAGAAGCAGCCTCAGGGAAGAGCGAACTGAGCAGTTAAGTAGGAATAGGACATCAGTGTTTTGCGTTACACTGTTCCTTATATTGAGTTCTGCCAAGAGCTGCGCTGCGGACCTGACTGAGAACATGCTCGGCTAGTATGCATCGAGTGGGGCACGAAGAGGTAGATGCCTTTCTTGCAGTGTAGCACAAGCATGCACGCCGGGTACTCGACGCATAGTCCAAGGATTCAGAGTCTCGCTCCCCCCCCCCCCCCCGCTGCTAATGATGACCCCGAAAGAGCCATACAAGCTGTCAACTTGTTGGATGGAGCGAGCGCGATGTGTGTGGGTCGCTAACTTCTACGCACGCCCACATGTCTTCAGTGTCTGATTAACACAGACCACCTTAATCCGGCACATGGCTACAAAAGCCGGAATATAGATTTTGAAAGTGCCGGATTCTACTGAAAACGCTGGGCAGAAGATGGATACAAGATGGATAGTCGTTGGACGGCTAAGTTCGTTTCCATTGAAACCGGTAGAAATGCACATACTATATGGATTAAACACACAGCGGAATAAGTGAACTGCACAGAGCTCTAAGGAACGGTGCAGAAAATCGTGCCAGCTGGTAGAATTTCACAGATTATAGTGAGAAAAGCACAGGCATGAGCCTAAACTAAGAGAAAACACATTAAATTCAGCGCTGCCTAAACTAGTGTTTTTTAGGACGACGGCCACCGTTCATTCATATCGAGCCCTGTCAGCGCGAACGGACGGTACCAGAGGACCAGAACACGCGTGAAAACTCTCCGACTGCAAAAGACAGCTTAAGGAGTTGTCGTAAGAACGCGGTGGCTACGCCAGGGGGCTTTGACGAGCGGTATATTGCGTTGACGGCGCCAGAGGACTTGGACGAGCGGTATATTGCGTTGACCGCGCTAGAGGACTTGGACAAGCGCGAGATCGCAATGACTGCGGAAAAAGAGTTGTACAAGCGCGAGATCTCGGTGACGAGTGGGAGATCGCGGTGACTGCGCCAGAGGGCGGTGACGAGTGGGAGATCGTGCACAACGGTGTACGTACCTAGACTGCTGGTGTGCGAAGGAAGCATCACCCACAAAGCATGAGGCGAGGGAGCTACTGTTGGGAGCTTCTGGCTTTATTGGACTCGGCTCTAGAATTTGGTGAATTTCAGCAGCTTAAATTTTGGGCTCGAGCGTATCGCACACAGACCCAGCCAAGCGACACCTTATTTGCCAAAGCTGCGGCCACGTAATGGTGGAGTGAAAATTTCGGTGCACCAGCAAAACATGTAAGCTGTACGGGTCGTGCAAGTTTGTGTGGAAGGTGTGGGAGTGTGAGACCGCGAGGCGGTGGGACGTATATCACAATGGAGTGGATCATGTTCGAGCCAAAGAGATTGAATGCCAGGGTCGTCACAAAGCTCCGATTACAGCAGAAATGAGAAAGTTTATTTTGCAGCAAGACGAGTGTGCTATCCCACCTCAACTGATTCTGAGCAACATGCGGTATGCCTCAGACATTATCGAGGTCTGCCCGTGGGCAAGTGCCTGTGGTACGGGTATTGCACGTCTTCCCACTGAGCCGACCCGAGAGGCAGATGCTGCTCTACAAGTGTCAGGAGACCTGTGAAGCACAAACCGAGACTCATGAGTCATTAGCAAACACCAATAAGGATGTAGCAATCGCACGGACGGTCAACCTGAGCGGTAGTAAAGCCTCTGCCTCTGCCGTTGCGTCGACGGGCCATGGCTTGACTGATTAGGAGCTTGAGAGCGCAGAACGTAAAGTGCCTTAGGTGCTGGCTGGAGCAAGTAAGACTGACTGGTGGTTGAGATGTGTACCTGGATATTGGTACGCCCAAACGAGGTTACCCAAGTTAGTCCCAAGTGACAAATTGTGCTAAGTACCTGCGGAAACTCCAAGGGACGAAAACCTCAATTAATGTTATTCGAGAGCTAGTGCGGAAGCACCTGTTTAACCCTTTCACTACCAGTGATCTAATAGGTCTGCTGCGGTCCTATTAGAGCAGGTACATATACTGTTGATTGGACAAAAATACGTCGGAGGGTTTTGGGAATGCAGCTCACCAAGATTAGTAGGACCGCTGCGGACCTCTAATTCGCGCAGTACCGTGAACGCCACTTTAGTTTGGGAGCAAACATACTGAAATTTCAGGTCGTTTTGCTAACATGAAATAGATGCGCGGGCTTCATACACGCCGGATTCACATACTCAAAGCACTCCATGACATCCAAACGGCTCAGCGCTGGGCAGTTCCACCCCTGCGAGGTTATTACCCACGATGCGGGTTTGTTGAGAATCGTGTATTCGATGTGATTAGCCTCTTTCCTCGCCGGAAGCAGCGACGGCAATGGACAGCGAATCACATTCACCTGTTGCCGAGCACAACGGCTCAGTGAGTGGAACGAATAACTTGGACCTACCCCACGGAGCTAAACTTACACCTTCCGAGCTTACAATGGCGTTGGGGCGCGAGTACAATACAATAGCATTCAGTCACAAATGGTAGCTTATGGCTACCATGGAAGCCTAGGGTGGCGCCATTAGGTGGTAACAGGGCAACCGAGCTGGTAGGAAGTATAGGTAAAATTCCAGCTACGTGTAATAGCAATAAAGAGATTGTACAGCGGCCATAGTAGTAATGGTCACGCTCTATCTTACTAAAAGGGAAGTGGGGCCAAGGTTTAGAGCTGCTGCTACATGTATCATTGTAAAGGGTACGATCAATTCCGAAGTCCTACCAGTAGCTAGCGAGTGACAAGCCCTGCAATGCTGGTAAACAGCCTCCTGCCTACAATGGCATATTGTAGATACATACCTGAGCACGTAAATATGAACATTTCCTTTATCTCAATCGGTTTTTCACGACACGACATGGTGGAATAGCGAGCTGTCGTGATGAGCTAGCCATTGTTATAAGCTCGCCGGACTCATGGTCCGGTCACTACTTGATAGCCCCCTTGCGGCATCCTTAGGCAGATTTACCTGCATTTTCATGTAATGCAGCACACGCCCATGTCAAAGATCAAATCAAATACGCCCAGCATCTAGGTGAGCTATATCTGCTGCACGAGTAGGCACATTATCAATGAAGGCGTAGTACATGCCGATATTATACAACATTGCAACCTTCGTCTCCACACCCAGCGGGGTATATTCGTGTCAACTTGCAAATCACTCTTATTATAGTGGTAAATAAGTTGGTAAAGGGCCCTTGTCATGCGGAGAGGCGTGCAACCGCTGGACAGCATTCGATACTTGTTGCCGCCATAGCGGTCCCTTTCGCACGACGAGTTGTAGCAGTAAGAGCATGCATTAGGAACGGCGGTAATCTAGAAAATTCACGTTTGATGTAGTACCGTGGGGTACTTCGCGGGCAAAAATAAAGTCCACGTGGAAGCAAAATGTTTCGCTATTTGCTAATTTATTAAGTCGACCGCAAGATGATTGGCTGTCATATGGGTCTGGAGCGGACCTACTAAAATCTCTGGTAGTGAAAGGGTTAACCCAACTGGTGATCAGAATCAAGCCTTTCTATTTAGATATCAAAATGATGAAAACGGCAATGCCTATGTTGGTAACGGGACCGATGCCGATTCTTTCGTTTGTTGGTGTAACAAGTATTGCGTTGGTCCAGGCATCCCTCGGTTACGCCTCAGATAGCCGATTTACGTTTTTTCACGCTGATGCGACGTTTAAGCTGAGTGATCTAGGGTATCCTGTAATCACGTGTGGATTTCAGACGCAGCAAGGAAGTATCAACTCGGAGCAACTTTTATCGTGAGCCGACGGACTGCGAAAGAGTACGCAATGTGCCTAAGTGCATTTGTTCGGGTGATCAAACGCGTGGGA
This sequence comes from Phytophthora melonis, assembly GCA_024211575.1. Classification (NCBI taxonomy): domain Eukaryota; phylum Oomycota; class Peronosporomycetes; order Peronosporales; family Peronosporaceae; genus Phytophthora; species Phytophthora melonis. The sequence goes on from JAMXKT010000068.1 coordinate 1,326,044, forward strand.
CCGACGGCAAACATTCATATAAACGCCGTGATGGGTGATGTCGAAGACGCACAGCTAAACGGTTTCAACAGATCTCCGAATTTTCTACAGCAACGTACTTGATGTGTTTTTTTTTTCACGTCTTGTACAACGTCCGGAAACGCACTCGTCACCTGGAGCACTCTCGCGAAGCCATGGACGTATGCATTACACTGAAACATGAGTTCTTACTACACGGAGAAGGAGTCCGTTCTTTCAACCTGGAAATCGATTCCTCAACTGAAGGCCTTCACCACCTATTTTACTTCACAGTGGCGAGATGGAAAGTATTGGCGCTGGCAAATATTTCACACGCCGAAGGGGTTTGTGACGACTAATAACCCATGCGAGACTTACAATGTTACAATGCAGTCATGAAGAAGTACACTGGGAGACGTCGGTATCATATGCAGCGTTTGATTAGCGTTACCCAAGTCATGATCCACAATGCTGTCGTCACACCTCCAACGACCGAAGTTCAGCCCCAAGCCCCTAATGCCACTATAGTACGGGCCGCGTCCGCCATGATAGCAAATGGTCTGGTTATTGCTTTCAGTACTGATAAACCGGCTGTGGTAAGAGTGAAACATTTGTCGCGTGAAGCAACGCCAAAGGCCGAGGAACTGGAAGAGATCTGCCTTGCAATCGATGGGCCCTTCGACACAACCGCAGTTATTGCACGGGAAGAGGGGCAGGATGCTATGATACTGGGTCCTGCCCTTTTAGTGCTTGAACAACGTGCAAGCGCCGCTAAGTTGTACAAGAACATTGTGACGTGGTCATTGAAGTATGCACACAGCGATTCGATGCCTGAAAGTGGCTGGGTAGTGGATGTGGAGAAATGTGTATGCAGATTTAAGTATTATAGATTTTAGTTATCACTTGCACTTTCATCCGACTCCACGTAGTCGCTGCTATCCTATCTGTTGTTTTCTCTACTCCCCCGTCAAAGCTCACCCCGTCTTCGGTGCCATCTTCGGCACTCTCTTCCTCCTGACTTCCATCTTCTAACTCACTTGCGTCCTCACGCCTTGCCTCTTGCTGGTCACGTACTGGCTGCCTTCTGTGATGCCGTCGAGTGTGCTGGTTGAGAGAATTCCGTAGCGTATAGGGTCTATTACAATACTGATACCAATATCTGCCCGGACTACATTCTCTGAGGTGGTCGCGCAACTCCAATCTAGAGTAGACGAGAGCCAAATACCTGTCGCAGCGGAAAGTCCTGAAATATACTGCCTCCGTTGCATCTTCCTCTTGTTCAATCCTCTCCACCAGTACGTAACTGTGTTGGCGAATGTTTAGCGAGTCCAACGCGGCACCAGCATGTGCCAAGTCACCCCGAAAAAGCACCATTTCGCCGCGCTGTAAGACAAGCGTCTTCCTGTCCGAATGCTCGGCTTAACTGCTAAAGCAACCAGGATACACGTGAAGCAGAGTATCATCCATCAGCGCTATTATTTTCGAGGCCTGGACAATGTTGCAAGTATGCAGCGCGTCTTCTGTTTCAAAGACTTAACTGCATGCCATCCGTTACGATCCAGCATCCACCCTGCGTAGATAGGAGCCAACATTTTGGCGATCAAAGCGTGTATCTCGCCCACCGCATCGCGAATTGAATTTACGTCTGCTTGTTGACGAAACCGATCTCGTCGCCGCCGGTATACATCGCGGAAAATAGGTTCGTAGCCAAGCCCTTCAATTTCAGTTAGATCTCGATCACACAGCTCGTCACTAATACCAATGTCGCTGACCACGAAACCCTCGTTCCAAAATGTGGCAAAATCGCGCCGGGACAGACTGTTCACTACTCTTACACGTAGCGTACTCGCAAAAGTAACACACAGAGCAGTAGGAAGCCTCGGGGCTCTGGCAGCAGCACGTTGCACAGTACACGCGCTTCAAGTCGGCGGGGGTAGCTGAGTTGTCACCTCGGCAGCACGCGTCAACGCAGGAGACAGGGCGCAAGTCGCCGTAGAAGTGCTAGGTCAGGGGCGCAGCAGCGCGAGCGCGAGCGCGAGCGCGCGGGCGTGCAGCAGCCTCGGCGGTCAGGAGCACTGGTACTAGGGCGGGCGCATCGCAGAGACGGGCGTCAGGAAACTTCAGCAGCAGCCACGGGTGCGTAGCAGGTCACAGGCGCGCAGTAGTTCCCAGGAGCGCAGCAGGAACGGGTGCGCAGCAGGCACGGGCGCCAGGAACGGCATAGCGTGGGAGACTTGGGCACCAGCAGACGTGCGGGCGGCGTACCCGAATTGGGGCTCTAGGCGCGCACCAGATGAGCAGGTCGCTTGGAGGTTCGACCAAGCTTGGAGAATCTCGAAATTGTGGATGTGTTAGTGCAAGTGTGGGGGCTACGTGCAGTGATATAATTGGTAAAAAAGGTTTGACGACACTGCTACAGTTTGCCCATCGCGCTACGGCATCTGTGCATTTCCCTGGTCTTCGTCTGTGTTTCGGCTTATTATGTCTGTGTGATTCTCTTTTCTCGTTTCTATTGACTGTCCAACATCTCATACTACATATGAGTATCGATAAGTAGTTGCATGTTGCAAGGTAAAACAATCCTTGTTTGTACGGTACTCTGTTATAAACTGGGTCCGCATACGTACACTTAGTTATTACGACTACAAAGTCGCAATTATAAATGTAAGCTGAAATAAGTAAGCGTTGACATGAGCTCCTTGGTATGGTAAAGCAGATATTGCTATCGAGAGTGTGCTCAGCTAAGTATGTATATGTGCCGTTTTATCAAGTTATCGCACTCAACCATAGTTTCTGTTATTTGGTTCGTTGGCGAGGTCATTTAGTAAATAAGTGTGTAATCTGGATTTAGGCCCAGATAACTATCACGCTATTCCTGTACTTAGCATTACATTAAGTGGTTGTGTTCTTGTATAAATATCGGGTATGCATGGCTACATCGTTTTAACATTTCGTATGTTCAGTCAAATCTACCAGCGGGCTGCGCTAACTAACAACTGCGTGGTCTACCTGCAACCGCAATATTTTAGGCGTGGGTATCTGCTTATTATTCTACTACGTGGCGAACATTACCATTTAGCGTACCGCCTGCATTTACAGTAGCTAAGATAATAACTTTGCACCGTGTAGCTATAAAATCCACACTTGAGCGATGATAATTCCGTTTCCTGCATGTATTGCGCCTTTCACTTATGCGGTGATAATTCTGGCATAACTCTAATCCCTTATTGACCATAATTATGCCCGGGTTAGCTAATTCCCATGTTAATTCCGAGTCGTCCCTCCGTGACCGAATTAGGAGCGGCGATGGTGAGGCCGAGTTAAGGTGGAATAAGCTAATCCAGCTCGCGTTAGGCGGCAACACAGCGATTAGCGGTTTCCAACCCGCCAATCCATGCCATTCTGCTCGTATCTCCGTCGATTGGCTTGCAAATGCTGATCGCGGGAAGCACTCACAATCTTATGCAGAATTAACACTAAATGAGCATTGTTCGCCATTTTATTGATCTAATTTCGCGTGAATTAACAGCTCACCCGCCAGAATAGGTGGAAGGCACAATATATCATATAAGCAACATTTTGTTTGAGAAATGGATGGAAATATCAACTTGATTCACTTACACTGCAGCATCTTAGTCGATGCTCGTCTTTCTTTTCTTCGTTGCTGCACTCATGTTGTCCTCGTTTCTTCCTCGGCAATCGCTGTTCTCCTTTGCGGCCTTTGCCATTGCTGCACTCATGATGTCCTCGTTTTTCCCCCGGAGATCGCTGTTCTCCGTCGCGGCTTTTCCATTTCTGCGCGATGCTCTCTACGGGCTTCTTTCGCTTATTTGGCATCGTCCTGCTAGTCTTGGCTCGGAGCAGTGTAGATAGGATCATCCTGAAACTCATCACGGACGTGCGGGCGGATCTTGCTGTGGAGCTCGGTCATCTTTTCTGCATGTAGCGACGGAGGGCGTAGCGACGGAGGGCTCAGGTCCTCCAGGAAGTGGGTGAGCAGCCGGTCCACCTTAGTGCTCTCTGTCAGGACCCCGTCAACCTTACGCCGTAGATCCGACTTCACGGGCTCGTCGTCTGGCCCCTTCTTGCTGTAGACTACCCCGGGTTTGGCCGCCTCCACACTAAAGAACTAGTACTGCTTGACCCCCACTAGCTTCTTGCAAAGTTCCGTCACGAGCAGCTTGTAGCTCTTGAAGAACTCGTTCCCACGCAAGTATGTACTGAGATATTCGAAGTGACTACCCCATCGTCAGCGGATACAATGTGGTCCATCGTCCAGCGGTCTGCGCGGCACCATGGCGGCGAATGTGACCCAAACCACGGTCGCAAGAGTTCTTGGTGTGGTCCGTGACAAAGAACTTGTAGTCGATGCGCTCAAAAATGCTCATTTGAACTTGGGCAAGAAATAACTTGACGACGTGATTGTTTTTGTTCTGACCTGAATTGTCCGCGTACACATAGAGGTGCTTCTTGCCGTCAGGGAGCAGCACGGTGCGGATGAAGTGCTGAAGCATTAAGTTGATCTGGTCGCTTCTTTTTCCACTGATAAATTCATCGTAGACGCAGTTCGTCTAAACTAGACGTGGTTCGTCTGCACCCCTTCATTTTTGTAGAAAATACCGAAGACGTTCACCGCAAGCAGCGAGCAGAAATACCACTGAGGCAGAGTGGTGTTGACCGAAGAAATCGTCGAATTCTGCGAAAAATCCATAACAATCACTGCCACGTCACTGCTGCTTCCATCACTTGCATGAACGGCAGCTTCGTCTTTCTTGCACTCGCGGCTATAGATAACAATAAATCAAAATGTTACCAAGGGTCAAGTGAAATCTGAATATATCAATTTGATATCTATGTCCTCGTTCGACGTGCATACTTCGTGAGTTGGTCCAGCTCAGCCACTTGTTCAGCAGAAGCCCCGCGACGTATCCTCGACTGGTAAATGGTGCACAAGTCACACACATTGGACTGCGCGGAACGGATCTTACGTTGGGGCAGTGGGTGGACAGCAACTTGCGGAAAGTGTAGCGTGCAGGCTCGTAAACACGCAAACCGAGACTCACAAACTTGTGCATCACGTCGTCCTCCCAGGTAAACGTAGCAGGTAGGAGCGTGTATGCTTCACAATTGTAGTAATTCTTCACCATACCGTCCTTGGTTTTCTGCATGCGCACCCTCACGGGCACAACATCGCCGACTTCGGCAGATAACGTCAGCTCCCGCGGTGTTCTGCGCGAGCTGGATATCGGCTTCTTGCGAAGGACAACTACCCGGTCTTGACAGCGCCACACCGGTCGAATGGGCACTGGGGGTGGCGTGGGCGAAGGTGTGGAGCGTGTCTCCGGAGCAGAAGACTCGGCAGAGGCTGGCAGCGTGGGTGAGGATTGGTGGGAATCGTAGCAGGACTCTGGTATTTTTTTTGTGGTCTCAGGTTGTTTAGTGAGCAAGCTCAGTTTCGTGACAGTTTGGTTTTTAAAACACAAATCGGCCGTTTTCTCGAAACTTCATATAAGTACGAAAATCGATGACCTAACTTTAAACGCGATTATCTCGATAACTCTATCTGGTGCATTGGTATCATGGTAATATTTGGTTTTGGGTTGTCATATATATCGTTACTGCCATCGAGTACATAGCAACCTAAAGTTAGTTGAGTTGGTGCTTCAATGCTTTTGCTTTATTGTGCCTTTCACTTGTTCTGGCGGGTGAGCTGTTAATTCAGGCGGAATTATATCCATTAAAGGGCGAGCAACGCTTATTTAGTGTTAATTCTGCCTAATATTATTAGTGCTTCTCCTAACTCCCGTGACCAGCGCTTAAAAAAATAGGCGAGGTAAACCGCTACTGCACCTATAACTGAGTACCGTTCCGGTGTGTACCTTTTTCCGCATCCGCCAGGAAACGTATTTTTCCGGGTCGCCTGAAAGTTTAACAGTAGAAAACGTGTCAGCTTCGACATGTTCAAGTGTGTTATTGTCATCTCCACCACTCAGTGCCGTGTCTCCCGTAATCGGGACCAATCAAATGTACTAGAGTTAGAGCGAGAGCGGATGCGCTTCAGACCGGGCCGTAGGGCCGGGTTGCGCCCCCAAAGTTAGAGTATCGACTCTCGCTCTACTGTAACACGGTCGAAGACTGGATCCCGCTGACGATCTTGGCGACCACGCTCTTGACCGGCTCGCGACAAGTCTTGTTTACAGATTGAACGCGTTCGACGCCCAGCGCCCGTGGAGTTGGATTGTGAGGGCGTCGACCCCGGATCTGTAAATGTTGGTGGTGACACGATGGAATCGGAGATTTCTGGGAATTGCCCGAGCCGCGCCCGTGATTGGTTGGATAAGAAGCTCACTCTGAGAGAGGGAAGCAGCGACACGTGGCGTATGGGAGAAGCGGATCCCGGCCGGACTCGCGTTGACAGCGTACAAGGTTTGGTGACCCCGGATGGAGATGTCCCCAAGAGCGGACACCGGCTGGAATCAAGTACCGAACGAGAGGCAACGCCCGAGAGAGCGTAGAAGTGCCTCCGACTGGAGCCCGCCTGCTCTTGGTGCACTGTACAACGCAAGAGGAGCCCGATCGGATCGAGCGAAGACCCAAGAGCCATGAAGATACCCAAGGTACCCTGAATGTGAAGACCGACTAAGAAGTGAATCCGATTGGAGATGACTGCGAGTCCCGGATGGACTACCCCGGATGTCAAGATTCCAGTATACAAAACGCAAGATGTTCACGACTGACCAAGTCGACCGACCAAGATCTGTTCGGATTTCGTGGAACATTGAACTTCGCTTGCGTACCCAGTGATGATTGCGGATATTTGTCCAAAGTTGGGACTTTCTGACGGATGTAGCCTGTCAGAAGCGCCCCCGTGGCCCAATGGATAAGGCATCCGCCTACGAAGCGGGAGATTGCGGGTAACTTGCAGGAAGTATGCTACGAGGGACCGCGGACGATTACGACGACAAGATCATAGTGAAGACAAGTCAAGATGGAGTGCATCGACAGAAGATAGACAGACAGACAGAAAAGAGAGACAACAGATAACAGATAAACAGAGTTCGTTTTGCCGAGGATCGCGCAAGTGAGTTGGAGCAGCCTACCGGACGTGCATTCCCGACGAACCGACTAAGTCTACGCGTGAGGGCCCAGCAAATGTGACACCTGGGTCGAGCTCCCGCAACAGAGTCCAGTCCAAGTTGGGGTGAGTACCGGGTACCAACGCGAGGTTGATCCACTTCCATTTCATTTCTTAGTTGCGGTTGAGCTCGTCCCTCACAGAAAGGCCCCGCATTTCATATTACCGATTACCTTGTCACCTGGTTGGAGTAGCCCCAGGTGGGACGTATTGATTTAAGTGCTATTGTGTGGTAGGACGTACTTGATTGTGTTAGTTGCCCTCCGTACTTGAGGGTGGTGCGCGTGAGCCAAAGCCGTCCGGGATTGACCAGTATCCCGGAGTCCGGCTGGAGTTGACTGGAGTAGTGACCGACCCTTTCACGGTCCAAAATAATAAGGAAGGGCTACGTGTTTTGTATATAATTCTGTATCTGTTTGTATTGTTTGGTTATCTGAGAGCTGTTAGAGGTGACGTCCAAGAAGGTTACGTTCTGCCCTGCTGCCTAGGGACCTACAAGTATCAAGACAACTCATCCACGGTTGAAGACCCCTGGTTACGAAGACAAACGAACCCACAGGGACTGTTCACAAGGACACACGCCACCCCGGTTGGAGTGTACATCTAGGTGTATCACTTCCGGCTAGGGTCTGTTCTGGGTGTATCCGATTTGGGGGTCTACATCCAGGGCTCGCTAACTATACACCTGGGCGGTCAGGCGTTTACCGGCCTCGCCTCTGTGGCGACGCCCGCTCTGAGCAAGTGACTCCCGAAGCGTACTACTACCCTTGCGACTCCGGCCGCGGTCACGCACCCAGGCATCCCATCCCGCCCCAGGAAAACGGTGGCGGGAATCCCGGGCGGCAGGCCGGATCTCGCCTGGAGGAGGAACATCGCGCCGAGTACTGGGCACAGGAACCTGTGTCCGGCGACGTCACCTCCGCTGAGCGCAAACTGCTCGAAGTTGGTGCCTGACGTGACCACAATTTCGTAGCGCCGCAGCTGGGAGAAGAAGGCCAGACATAGCCTCCCATCCCGAAAGCTTATGGATGAGGTTGAGCGCGCGGCCGTACGCCTCGTGGATGGCGACAGTTGCCGGTGCCTTTTGCCTATTTGGGGCGTCGAAGCGCGCAACGCCCTTGAACCAAAGCCATGCAGCGACCAATCGATGATGAACTCGGGCAGTATCGGAAGCTGGCGCGAAGGTTGCTCTTGGAGGCGCCAACTTATCCTTCGGAGCGCGGTCCATCGTTTAGCGCGGTCCATCGTTTCCAGCAATCGAACGCGCGGGCGTAGCGTCGGAATGAGGAGTGTACAACGAAGTGCTTGCGGAGATATTGTGCGTAGCGTTCTCGAGATCGGGGACGCTGCGCGGGGTCGGCACCACCGTCCAGCCCTGAGTCAGCCCGCGAAACAGAGTGTTGTGCTTCGCATCGTACCAGCGCCGAGACCCGGCGTCGGCGGCCGTACTGTCGGCGCCGTGAATGTGAGACGTTGAGAAGTGCACGCCCAACTGGTGCTGCCACAGGCTGAGTAGCCGGATAAGCACTTGGGCACGCGGATTATGCCACACATGTTGAACTGCCATGCCACCGCCGATGTGATGTTGATGCGGAAGTGGATGTGAAGGATACTGCCTTGGCATGGCTGCTCGTCACACGGGTGCCCACGCCTGGACGGTGAATGCGCACGCCAGTAGCTCGCGGTAAGTGATGTCGAAGCTGTTGGGTGCACTCCTACGCGCGCTCACGTACGAATTTACGCCGGCCGAGTGCCACACGATCGCCAAGTTCAAGGAGGGATCCATCAATCCACCACATCATCACGACCAGGGTCCTATCGAGGTATTCACTCTCAGTAGCAGCTGTTGGGTAAGTATATACATCATATCTTCTAAGTCTTGGCTCGAGCACGGATGTACTTTCTTATCGTCGCCGACCTCTTTTCTTGCTCACTTGAGAATCAATAATAAGCGGTTTTGTGGACCACATTCATATACGATTGGTCCAAAGAATTACAGGGGTAAGTGCATAATGAGCTCGCTAAAACACGGCGGCCTTTGACATACAAAATCAAACTCTTCCCGTCAACAGCAATGTGACGCCCTGAAGCCCAGCCGAATCTTTCCCCCGACAAAAAACTCTCCATTCTGTTCTCGCACCGTGAACGACAGGATGCCTCGCGGTACCCAAGCAGCGTCCACCAAGAAGTTCTCGTGCCACCGTCAGACTGTCTCCTCGATCTCAAGCCTGTGCAAGGCACCGCAGGCCCTGCCAGTACGTACACGGCGACGGCCTCGAGTCCTCCTTGAAGCAGTCCCTCTACAACTGCGACAGGTGCAACGGAGCCTTGCAGTTGTTCACCTGTTGCACACTTCGTTGCAGCGGTATATAAAGACAGGACTGCTGTGCCGTCGGATTTCCACGGTCAAACACCGGCTAACCGCTGGATAAACAGCGCCGCCTTGAGTTTACACTACGGCCTGTATGCCCCCCCTCCGGTTCGTAATAAAAATGTTGTTCAACTGATATTTCTTCGAATGCTCGGCCGCCACTTTTGTTCAGAACACCGAAATGAGCGCGTCAAAGTAGGATTGATCGGAGGCGATTATTAATGCCTACTGGTTCGACATATGGACCACGAGAGGAATAAATTAGCTACATTATAGCTGGAGCAATTATATTGTTTTTTTTCTTGTCAACAACAACAATTTGCCTTACCTGCTAGGACCAGTAGGAAGCCTTGACTAGCCCTACATTCCCTTTGACGTATGCCACGCCACAGACATAAAGACAATCTCATCAATACTCACCAATACAAAAGGCAAAATATTTTTGTCCTAGGGAGAAGTAACGTAACATTTCCCGTCACACCCAGTCATAACCCGTGTGTGTCCTCTGTGGCGCAAGGGTCGCATGATTTAGTAGGTTCAGCCTGTCTTTTAAAGGAGGGCACCTAGGTAAACGTTCCCTCTAGTACTGACTCCTTCATGCAGGTATATGCCTAGACATAAAATCACGACCAATCGCAATCCGCGTTTACCTGCGACTACACAAGCAGGATTAGCACTTTCATATATTTAAAAATTCTGCATTCCGACCTGGCCTACTTGTCGGCTGCCATGCGTCGCTCCGCTAATAAAGGAAGCGTTAGTTCTTGATGATGCCCAACGAATTGCTTCGCCTTTAGCTGATTTCAGCGCGATTAACAAATCCCTGCGTCGGTCGCCTTACTACGTGCTGAAAATACGTGAGAACTTGCTATAGCTCGGCAAAGCTAAGTGTATGAATACCATGAACGTATAAACGGGCTACTTTGCGCGACAACGAGACCGCGTTTCTCCCCCCCCCAAAAAAAAAAAACACACACACACACAAAACAAAACAAAAAAACAGCAAAACCGCAAATAGGAGTTTAAGTGGCTACCCATAGGATTTCGACCCTGTCGAGCACATGGATCACTTGCCGATCGTATTCGACCAGGCTCTGCCAGTACGATATCACTCGATTCGCTTCCACTACTATTATCCCGTGTGGTTCGCTTTCATCTGCTTCAATTTTAGAAAAATATATGTGTATGTGGGAGAGGGGGGGGGGGTCGTTTAGAAGCTAACGCCCTCCAACTCCGACCCGATCTAGGCGAGGCTGAAATGCGAACGTTTAAAACCGTCATTTATTTCTCGATTAAAGCCCTCAAGTAAAAATCGATTACTTCGGCTCACCAACTCTTGCAAAAAAGGTTTGGACACTCTAGATTTGATGGGTATGGGGTAGTCGAAGTACGATGAGAGTATCGATAAAATGGGTTCCATCTTGTCTCTGAATAATTACTGCCCTTGCCGTTACATTGAGAGCAGCAATTTCGCCCTTCACCCACGAAATCCTTTTTTTTTTTTTTTTAATGATTTTGGGTTATAAAATTGGAACAACATAATAGGCTGAGGACAGCATGTAGTACGATAGCTGCTGCGTAGGAACGTGACGTTGGCTGATCGACCTCAAGTTCTTGGTTAGACCCCCCCCCCCCAAGGGGTTCCGAATATAGCATGATTATTTAGTACGCTACGTGGGGCTGGATAAATTATCCCATGACGTTCCTGACAACACAACAGTAAATTATGACAGCACCTCATCTTACACAGAAATACACCCATTCGAGAAAACATGTAGTTCATTAACGACACACCCATTACCTTACCACCTAGCGCAAATTTTTAACAGTCGTTGCATCCCAGTATGAACGATTCTGGCTGAGGAACTAAATCGTGCTGCCACTACCCGCCTGCTATCGATGTTGTTTTTTGCTTGTTTTTTTAGTGCGCCACATAATCAACATAAAAAATAAATATTCAATCTAGAATTTTCCGATCCTCATTTTTTGAAGCTAAATTGTCCGAACCTGCACGGTATGGGCGGCTTGGTTCTGTGGGATCCGCATGTTCCACGCGAAGATGAGGCGAAGGCCTTGCAGGAGGGTGAGCTTCATCTGGGGAGAACCACGGATTCACCAGGATGCTGTGCTGCATCTCCTGGTCGGCTTCTTGCGACAGTATTGCCTGTGTCGCTTCTGTATGTTGAGGCGCATGGGGCATTGCTTAAGTGCTGGCTGAGAGGGCAGTCGCTGCCTAAGTATCTTTTTACGGATTACATGCGTCGCGACCAAATTCATTATTATATTTAGTTATTTATGCGGCTTAATCTGCTGATGGTTCCATTACACAGCAACGTTAAATCTCACTGCGGCCCTGGATCTAACGTGAGCGTGAACAAAATGATAATCCGAGTTTCTGGAAGGGCGACTCACACATTATAATCAATATATCTGAGGGGTACAAATTGACGGCCTCGTGCTTCAAGGGCTACTTGTTTCTCGTATAATTGCGGCAGTCCTTCCTCGTGTCAAGTGTCTTAGCACTACCGGTTGCATTGATTCCCACTTGAGCAGTTAATTAACGAACAGTTCCATGTATTTCAACGTTTTCATGGACAACTTATTCTTGTTGATTCTGTTGTCCGAATAATCTCTCAATCAGCAAAGTATCCATCAGAAATGCACTTCCGAAATGAGAAAAATAAAAATACCCTTGGAATATTATTTGTACATACACCAAAAAACATGTTTTACGTACAACATGTTACAACATGGGCGGTTTAGCTGAATAAGTCAGGCCATCCCGCAAATTGCAAAGGGCTCGGGTTCGGTAGATCAGATGACACGATATAAACGGATATAAACTGTGCGAACGCGTGCTAGAGTAAATACAAAACGATGCCGTTGCTACGTCGATTCGATTTAGGGTAGAAAGGAACTGCTACCGAATCGACAACAATTCCATTACTTGATATTTATATGTAAGTTGACTTGTGGCGTATTAGCTGTAACTAACTGAGCACGTTATAGAGTACCCCAAGGAAGTGGCGTAGATAGTTTAGCTAGAACCGATGTCCCATGTTGAGCGTGAAGCGTATTCTGGCGAGTAACTGCAATCAGCTTTAAGTTTAATTGTTGTCTTGCTAGTAACCCGTCAACTTACCGTTAGCAAACTTACAGTGGCCACTCACTCCGGTATCTCGCTCATTATTACGAGTTAGACAACGCTGGTTTGATCTGTTTGAGCCTTTAATAGTAGTTACAGGGGACTTGTGCTAACGCGCGCGATTTCGCAGTCTGTAACGTAGCTAGTATACAAGGTATTGGTTTTGGCACTGTGCCAGGTTAAATCGGCCACGACAGTAATACAGGAATCAAGTATAAATAGTTATGGAAAAATATCAAACGGTTGATTAATGTATAGTCCCTATCTGCGACAGGTGGTGGCGGACACTTGGAGCTCACTTTGCAAAATGGCACGAGCCAAGTAACTCCCGCCCACCAAGAAGAAGCCGCCCGCCAAGAAGCCCCCACAAGAAGCCACAACCCCTAGGCTCTCGAGCGTGAAGAGGGGACGGATCAAAGGCCTGTACCAAGTATGTGCCAGCTGCCGCGATACTGTTCGCCGCGTCATCTCCCCAGCCCCTCCTAAGCTGCCCAAGCGCCGCGGCCCTGCCCCACCAGGACAGTAGGTGGCTCATACGCACGGCCGCTAAGGGCCAGCTGACGACCGCCAAGCTCACGGTGGAGCTCGGCCCCTCTGTCTCGGTGCGCACCATTCAGTGCATCCTGCAAAGGGTGGTCTGGCTGATGTACACCAAGATGGAGAACACGTTGCCGCTCATGCCCAAAGACTTGCTGGTCCGTAAGGCCTGGACAAGCTCCATGCTGCTCCGTAAGGACGCTGGGCCCGTCTGGGGCTCCATTATCTCCTCGGATGAGAAGCAGTGGAACCTTGACAGACCCGACGGCTTCTAGTACTACTAGTGGATCTGTGGAAGCCGCCACACCAGACGAAGAGGCGCCAAGCTGGTGGCGGGTCCGTCATGGTGTGGGCGGCGTTCAGCTCTCAAAACAACTCGCCGGTGATGGTGCTGACGGGGAGGCAGAAATCACTACGTGTACACTGTCTGCAAGTATCCTCTTCCTTGTGCTCATCGAAACTATGGGCTAAACTACATTCACCAACAAGACAATGATAGCACCCACACGTCCAAGCGAACGAGGGAGTTCTTTACTGAAGAGAACATTAAGGTGCTCGACTGGCCGTCCAAGTCCCCTGATCTAAACCCTATAGAAAATGTATGGTCGATAGTGAGTAGGAGGGGTTTTCTTAATGGTAAACAGTATGAAAGCGTGCGTCAATTGAAGGCTAGGTGCTTTGAAGCGTGGGAATCTATTCCTACAGTCATGCTTGTCTCGCTCATCGACTCTATGCCTCGAATATGCGTTGAAGTGCTGGATAAGAAGGGTAGCAAGACACTACTGATTTACCATGACTCTTTTTATACTTGACTCCTGTATTGCTGTCGTGGCCGATTTAACCTGGCGCAGTTCCAACACCACCACCTTGTATAATAGCTACGTTACAGACTGCGAAATCGCGCGCGTTAGCACAAGTCCCCTGTAACTACTATTAACCCTTTTGCGATGATTTTTATACTTGGAATTTGTATGGGAGCCCCCGATACAAAACCGTAAAACATGACTAGATGCATGGTTTTACGCCGAGACCCGCAAACCAAAATCGGACATAAGACTCGATTTTATTCGTACCTAATATAAAACATGCTACTTAGCCATGTTTTAGTACGGTTACCGCCCCGACCCTTACTGGCTAAAATTATCATTCTAAACTCTGATTGGGTCGATTTTGTAAAACATGCTAGTTAGCCATGTTTTACGCAGAACCATCGCAAAAGGGTTAAAGGCTCAAGCATATCTGAACAGGGTTGGCCAGCTCGTAATAATGAGCGAGATACGGCCACCAAAGTAGGTGGACGATCTTACTTGTCGCCCAGTGTAACAGTGAGCTGGTGGATACTAAAGCTTACTAACAGCAAAAGACCCCACACTAAAAAAATCTACTTAGCCATGTTTTAGTACGGTTACACAAGGGCTGATTTTCCTTCTTCTTCGGCCGAGGCGTATTGGCTTTAATAGCTGGTCTTGGTTCGGGGACAGTGCCCGTCGTGTTGCTATGTCGAACCAAGACGTCAGGCTATTGGTAAAGAAGCGTAGACGTCCTTCAACTGCTAACAATCTCTCGTAGGCCTTTTTTGTTTCAGAATCAAGGCATATATCTGATCGGACGGGCGATTGAGGAGTTCCAGAACTCTTTTAATTGCTTTCCGCGAGCGGTGGCAAGGGCAGTTGCAGACCCAAGCGGAGCCCCGAAGGCTCTGCTTTTTGTCATGCCTCGGACATGCAGCTCCGCTTCGCCAATCTACAGTTTAGCCAAAACAAAATCGCATCTCCGTGACATATAGGCTGTTCGCGCAGAGTCGTAAGAGGTCGGGTAATGTATGAAGAGGGTTGTAATAATAATTACCATCTGAGTCGCGGATCACATGACTTTTGCAAATAGGAATAGCTGTATCTTGAGACAACGGACAATCCCGGGTACGTCAACGGCTGTTAGGGGTGGTAAGCGCGCAAGGTCTTTCGACGTCCACCTGCTCAAAATGCGGGAACCTTCCCGTCAGCCTGTGTCGTACTGAGTATGTAACTATATGCTATGTTCACGAGGTCAAGATGCCAGCGGCCGCGCACGACGGTCCCGTTCTTGGCCAGGCAGCTGGCGCTGGCATGAATCGCTCCACTCATCAGAATGAATGCGATATAAGTTCAGGTGGCAAACGAATGCGCCACAAGTCCGCGAGCTTGTTTAAGTCTAACCAGCAATCTGTTGACGTACGTTTGCCTACCCGATATGGCCCACTTTGTTGCAGAAGCTTCATATTCCTCCATAATAGGCTGCTTATTATCTACTTTAGTAGCTCAATTCGTCTAACCCCCTGTACATGATCAATATTATCAATGCTCTTCTTTGTGGTGATGAGCTGAGGGAACATGCGCTGCCTTCGGTCTACCTCAATATAGCCTCGCATCTAGATTGACCTATAAAATATCCAGTAAGAAACTGACACCAGGATCAAATGTACCCATTGATACTATGTGCGCATAGCCCCACATTAGCGTCGAGGACGCTTTTTGGCGTACCAGCATCAATATTAGCTCGAACGTACTGGCGTTTAAACCACATGCGGGAATGCCAGTTGACATGCTATGTTTAGCATTCCATGATTCATATCTCAAAATCCTTGAAGCTACATATATTTTTTGTTTTAGTCACAACCCTACAGGCCTTTCGGCCAATAATACAAGTGTATTTTTTTCGACTATGGTATTTAATATCCCGTTTTATATTACTCGATTAATATATCGGCTTCGGGAGGGGGTCAGATTATCCCCTCACAAATCAGAGCAGCCAAAAATAGCATAGACGGCTCTGAAGGCAACATTTCGATTTCGTCGCGCTGATGGCCTCGGCCCCTCGAAAACCGAAGAAGTCAAGGCGTGGCGCTGAAGATGCTGCCCGAGCTGCAGCCCTCATCAAATCCATCGCAGCCAGGCGCTGACGCTAGAGGAGAGATTGGATGTTCTTGCACTTCAGGCGAATTTACGTATGGATAATGCAATTATTCATCGTAAAGAGTCTGCCACCAACAAAGCTGCCCGTTTACTTTAAAGCTCCAACAAGATATCCGGTGAAATCTCGTCAACTTTTCTATCGCATATCACTGTACTGACAGCTGCCACATGTCACGATTACCCGACTCGAGGCCAATGAAAGATGAAGTTCGTGCCTTTATCCGTAGCCGTTGTGAGACGAGAACAAGAACAACTGCAAAGGACGTCATGAATTTGCTTGCTGAGCACAAGTATCTATCGATTGATACAGCAGATGACGCCAGCATCAATGCGGCTCTGGGTACGGTGCAGCGATTTTTGAAAAAGAAGGATATGGACGAGGGGCCGAAGAAAGAACCTGCGATTGTCTCCAGCAAATGATTTGGCTAGAGCAGAGTATGTGCAGAAAATGACCTCCAGTGAGATCGCGTCGCATCGTATAGTGTATATGGACGAAAGCTACATTCACCAGCACTATTCGCGTCACAACGATTCGCTAGTCGACCTAACAGATGAAAGTACGTCAAGGCAAAGCACAAAGGTAGGCGGTTGTGCTTTATTGCGGCAATCCTTGGCAAGGATCGCACAGTACCTGATGAAGGGAGATCCGAAGCGAACTCAGCCGAAATGATGCTCGATACACTGGATATTTTTGAGGGTGGTCAACAAAAAGCAGACTATCATGGTATGTTTGTCATGATTACTTTGTGGAATGGATGGATGTATTGCTTCTGGCACTTGAGAAGAGGGGACTTACTGGCTGTATTATCGTTATGGATAATGCTAAATACCACAAAACACTCCCAGAATCAACGCCCGAGCAGGGGAATCGGCGAAAAAAAATGATCAACGCGATGAAAGAGTAAGGATTAACGATACCTGACAAAGCAACGAAGGCTATTCTGTAGAAAATACTATCTGAGCACATTGAAGCGCATGTGATTCCAGTGATAGTTGAAAAAGCGCGGTCTAAAGGGCACGATGTGGTGTACACACCACACTACCATTCTGACGTACAGTCTACTGAGCTGGTGTAAAGGGCGAGGTCGGTCAGCAGTACACGACTAAGACGAAGTTTGCCGACATTTTGCCTCGTCTTCATCAGGCTTTCCACAATGGGACAAGCGAAGCAGTGCAAGGCTGCATTGACACTGCAAACTCCTAGTTGATAAAACTGAGAGAACATCTCGACGCAATGGATGCATGCTAGGAATCGGCATCAGAAGAAGCCGATAGTGAGTCCGATAACGACGAGTGTACATCAGACTAACTACAAATTTCATAATAGATTTGCAACAAATTGATTGGTCGAATTTACTAAAGTTTCAATTTGCGTACGGGTTCAGTACTTGCTTTTAAAGGCTGCCTTTATCGCAAGTTTTCATACTAACGGCTCGACCGATTTTAACGAGACTTCCACCAATCCAAAGGCGAAGAAACACTAAAAAGGTCCATGTACTTTTTTGTGGACGTTAAAAAAGCGTCCTCGACGCTATCGACCACTGGCAACAACTATAATACCCAACTAACGCTAATCTATACGGATAATTACACTAATGAGATATCACACCACACGAGGTAGGCGGGAAAACCAAACACGACGTCATTCCCAGACTTTCCCGGCCAAGTTCAAGCCCTAATCCCACTCCACTCCCTACGGAGACCAAGCAGCCCAGCCATGCCCTCCAGCGCCAGACCCAGCACCACTACCGCCGCCAAAGGCAAAGCCACTAAGGCGGTGGCTCCCTGACGCAAACTCCAGTTGACGTGCAGGCGGCCCGCGGCTTGCGCTGGAAACGTTGGTGGGGTGTATATTCGTGCACCATGTACCTTCAACGCTGCTGTGTCCGAAGTGCGTCAAGGCCATCACCAGGGATTGACAGTAACTCGTTTGAAACTACTATTCCACTAATACTTATATTAACATGATGCTTAAAATGATGTAGTAACTAGTAATTTGGAGCGAGGTGCAAACTAATATTAATGTATTAGCCAGTAACTCAGATCGGCCGCACGTATTACTGTCAAGTACTGCTGCGCACCTGAAGAAATCCAGAGGCGTGGGGCAATCTTACCGCTTCTACAAAGGAAGAAGTCTGGTTCGGCTCCTCGCGAGCTCACGTCGTCATGATTAATGCACGGTTTGGCTGGCAAAGGAAAGTTTGACGTGTGGCGCCATTGCATTCGTACAGCGCTTACAAGGGCTTAATCGTCGCACGAGCAAGATCTGGACCTGGTGGCGACGGCCTCGAGGATCTAGTCTTCTCCAGCCTCATTCTGAAAGTTTCCAGCAACACCGGAACCCCACCAACGGCAACACTCTCGACCTGCTGCTTCCCGTCTCCATGAAGTGCGCTAATCCCGACTGTTCGTACGCCGAGTTGACGAAGACCGACCCCTGTCTCGTCTGCAAGCGTGGCGTCCATCACCTGTGCAGCAACGAGCTGTATGACTCCGGTAGTCTCTCCGAGCGCTTTTGCAGCGCGCTCTGTGTCTACAAGTGGAAGACCATCACTTCGCCTACGTCGACACCTGCAGAAAGCGAGTTAGCTTTGGAGGAAGCTTCTGAGCTGGCGTCGGATTCCCAAGCGTCGTCTTCTCCATTGGGCCAGCCTTCGGAGCCCGGAAGCCCTGCGCCCTCTGTGGGATCCGTCGTGGACTTGACGACGAGCTCGGACGATTCGTCTGGTGTCGACGCCTTTGGCATTCCGTTGGAGATTCTTCATTACCGCCAACTGGGCAGCCGTCACGACGTGTGGGACATCATGCATCGATTGGCTACTCCGCACCCGACCAAGAACAACGAAGAGGCTACGCACATTTGCCTTTTGTGCGCAATGGCGACAAACGAGCGGCCGTCCAAGCAGCGTGGCACGCTCCAGAAGCTGTGGTCGCCGACGCAGAAAGAGATCGGAGTCTTCATCGCTTACTGGCTGATTAGTGCTGGGTTGCCGCACAACACTGTGGCGACGGAGGATTTCAAGCAACTCATCCGATGCCTCAGCGGCGACCCCACCGCCACCATTCTGTCTGCGGCGATATTCCGTGACTTGCTGGACGCTGTCTTTGCAACGTTCTGCAAACTGACAGCCCTACTGCTGACCCGTGAGTTCGTGGCCGCCCTTCGCTTCCCGTTTCTCAATCTCCACCATGACACATGGACGACGGCCAACGGGAAGACGGGTGTACTGGGCACTTCTGCGTGCTGGATCGACGAGTCATGGACACCTCGAGAGATCGCTCTACTCGTCACGGTTACCAATGGGTCCCATGCAGCTATCGATGTGAAGAAGCTGATATGTACCCGCGTTGCGGAGCTCTATGGTATCGACATTGATGCTATGACCCAGTTCACGGTCTCCGACACGACTGCCAGCGCCCGCAAAGTGTCCAAGTTGTTCGAGGAT
Source organism: Phytophthora melonis (assembly GCA_024211575.1). Taxonomy (NCBI): domain Eukaryota; phylum Oomycota; class Peronosporomycetes; order Peronosporales; family Peronosporaceae; genus Phytophthora; species Phytophthora melonis. Next base: position 1,345,626 of record JAMXKT010000068.1, read on the forward strand.
TCAATACCAACCGACTGCACGATGCACGTGTTGAACCTGTGCTTGCAGTATGGGATGGGAATGCGTGAGAACAAGGAGACGGTGAAGGTGTACGACTCAAAGACCGATGTCTACTATCGAGAACAGCGCTACTGCACGGTTGGAGGTGTTTTCAAGGAAGGACGTGACCTGATCAAGCGCGTTAGAGCTCTCAACAACTACTTCAGTACTCCCCAGCGCTGCCAGCGACTTGAAGATGTTCAGAGCTTCTACAGCCTACCGAAGTTGGCAACAACGCTCGACTGGGATACTCGCGTGGCGTACACGGTGAAGCTTTTCCAGCGCTCTATCGTCAACTACTCAGCGTTTCGCGGGTTCTTTCAGAACTGCGAGAATGGAGACGACGCCACGGTCTTTGAGTGCTTAACGTTCGCAGACTGGCAGCTAATGGCCGAGATGGAGGCCATAGTGGGCCCTATTGCGGATCTCGCTCGGATTGAGGTCCAGCGTAATGCACTGGTTGCATCGGAGCTGATCGTTTTGCTGAAGTTCGCCGCCGAGAGCTTGCACCGCACCAAGTTCCAACTGTGTGACATCGACGCCCCGAGAGCTACGACGACTACGGCTCGGTCATTACCCCGCTACGAGGTCCCTATTGAACGCCTTAGTAAGCTGGCGCGGACTTGCACTGCCCGTATGAAGGGGCAAGTGGAGCAAAGAATTTCTGCGGCTACTCCCGAGACGGTGATGATCTTGATGCTGGATCCGCGGACCAAGTTTTCGGTCGAGACACTTGTGAAGCCGATTGCGTCGTACGCAGATGGGGATGACGAGGAGAAGGAAGCCGCTGATGTCTCGCAACGCACGAAGGCAACTATGGTTGCTGGTCAGGAGTTGCTCTTCAACGCTCATCGTGAGGTGTATTGTGCACTGTACGCGAGCTCCGAAGAAACCCCCAAGAACGGGACGTCAACTACAGCAGCCAACTTCGATTTGGTGCCGACTACGGACGATGAAAGGAGCATCTGTGGCGCTCCCATCAAGCCAGCAACGCTCGACACGACGCCGGCGTCAACCCTGCATGAACAAGCCGACAACGTTCTGCAGAAGTGGCTAGAGTACTCGGTAGACTGGGTCGCCGTCGCGCTGCAGCAATCAGTGACGGAGGGGATGAGCAAGGACGACTTCACCCCGTTGCTCATGGTTCGCCGTAATGGCGTAGTCTGCTGGCGTGCAGATGCCGTCTGCGAGCATGTGAACATCCTCCAATGGTTTCGCGAAGTCGGTCGAGTGTACTTCCCGTCCATCGCTGCTCTTGCACGCGTTTGGCTCGGCCGTAGCCCTTCCAACGCGTTCCAAGAGCGTGTGTTCTCCACCGGAGGATTCGTGATGAGCAACCTACGGACGAGAACCGACAACCAACGCGCCGAAATGCAGGTTCTACTCAAGCACAATCGAGCGGAAATTCGTCGTATGGAGCGTGGCAGCGGCGACGACAAGGGGCAGCTCGTTTAGGGTCGACCACCGAACCGATAGGAACTACTGGACTCTAATGTAGTAATTTTACTATAGTAATCCAGATCCCCGATACGAAGATGATGATGATGTATTAGTCGAGCGAGGTCTAATATCAAAATAATCTAGTAGTTGGGAAGAAAATCGTGTTGCTGTCAATCCCTGGCCATCACACTGTACGTGAAACACGAGAGCTGTCGCTGCTCGCGCGATGCGTGCAGGACGGAGCACAGCGTACGCACCGGCTCCTTCTTCTCCAAGAGCAATTTACATCGCGCAAGCATGTCCGCCTGCTGTTCCACTGGTGTGTTCGGACGCCGGTGACTAAGGCGGCGCACATGGTTCGTGTCAACGTGCAGGCGGGCATGCAATGGTACACGTACTACAGGGACGTGTGCTTGATGGAAATGTTGTCCATTCCCATGCAGGTGGGCGGAGAAGGCCGCGTATTGGAGTTCAACGAAACGTCGTTGAGAAGGAAAAAAAAAAGCAAGTAAAATCGCGACCACCGCTTCCTAGACTACTAGCTATTCGGTGGCGCTGACCGCTTCACCAACCGCTGGTTTGGTGTAGCTACGTTTACCAACTGCACCAAGCCGACGCTGCAGGCGCTCGTGAAAAATCACATCAAGCCCGGGTAAGCTTATCATACTTGTATTTGTGTACTTTAGTTATCATATAAATTACTATATAACTGTAGCACCACGAACATTAACGACCAATTTGCCCCGTACATCTCCGAAAAAAAGTACACGCTCGACAACAACCGGTTTCTACGGTATCCAAAGGCGACGGGTCAAGAGGAATCTTTTGTGATGCACACCGTACGACAACCGTTCATTGCGACCTACCACGCGAAGCCACTAAAACTTTCGATCCAGTGTGCGTCACACTAGCGCGTCACCACGTAGCCACCGCGCTTCCCAAGCCACTAAGTCCCAGCTCAGACTCGTAGTCATAGATAGACACCGCTCAGCCTTTGTCCAACTTCCCAGACTTCGCGTCTCAGAGTCTGAAGTGAAGCCACTTCCCAGACCCAAGTTCCACATCCCAGACTAAGATTTCAGAGTCGGAAGCAATGTCAACTCCCAGACTTCAGTCTCAGTCCTAGATCCAGATTATAGAAATTGAGACGGCACCAGATTCCAGACTGTCGGATAGACTTGGGGTGTCAGACTGGTAGAGGTCAGTTCCAAATCGAGCCAATCAAACATGAAGTCTGTACAGCCACCAATCTGGGATCAAGAAATATCCATGATTTTTGTTGGAGTGGTCTGGACGAAGTAGGGCTTGGGGATCAGACTGATGGGTTCAAATGAGACGGCGGCTGACACAATGATACTTATCCACCTTTTAGAGTAATACCTAAGCATTTGATTGACATAAGCACTATCGTTTCGATCTGTTTATTCAAACCTCCTCTTCTTTCAGACACACATTATGCTTTTGCATGCATAGTTTATTAGAGAGATTAGCTGAAAATCTTGTGGTCAGCGGAATTGGGCGTGGCATAAACTGTGTACAGGCTGATAATGTGTGAATCCCCACACTCATTGGAAAAGCATTCCTCTAAAAATATTCCTGAAAACTACTTCAAGTTCTTAAGCTTGTGCGATCCAAGATAGGAAGGTATAGTGACTGGCCTGTGCTAAACCCTACAGTTTGCAACTCACCAAAAATTTGCCGATGCCGCGCTCTCCCTTCCTCGCTGCGCTTGCAGTGTGAACCGTTGCAGCAAGTGTCGCTCTGGTGTGTGCGTTACTGCTATAGAGGAATCCCTCAATGAATGTGTTTACTTTAGAGGCTGATATTGCATTCGAGTCAATGATGATGCCGAGTGCTACAACGCTTGGTTTTGCCACCATTTGCGCTGCTCCCAGGCTACATTTGTTAAACTGTGTGGTATACTTCGCGGTATGTTTCGTGCAAAACATTACTAAACGTATAGCTTCAAAAGAGCTGTAGCTTGTACATTATTTCATTTAGGATCCAGTGGGGGATTTGGAGAGACTTCACAGGGACTTGGTGTTTCGTAATCTTGGTGGGTTGTAAACGTCAATGTGATCGTTCGTGACTTAACAGCAACGCGGGCTCAATTCAACAAGTTACCTCAAACACACAGCGAGTGGTGTACTGTAGTGGACGGCGTAGGTTTTCCTCTCTGCTGTGGGGCAATGGACGGAACATTAATTGCCATCAACCGCCCTCATGAGTTTGAGAGCTGGTACAATCGCAAAGGTAACTGACACTTTCAAAAGCTGCCTTATTTTTTCTTACGGTTTAAGTTCAATGGAATTATGATTTGTGTTGTTTTGTTTGTAGGATTTTCTTCTGTAAACGTTCAAGCTGTTTGTGACTACCGCAACCGATTCCTTTATTTCGACGTTAGCCCAGGGTCATGGAGCGATACCACGATTTTCCAACATTCGAGTTTTGGCCGGAACATCTCTCAGCTTTTACCCCGTGGGCACGACGTTTTAGCTGACTCAGGCTACGGAGTAACCCTAACGTCATGTAGCCTTATTGCGAAAAAGATGAAGGCGGACGACTCAGCGATATTCAACTTCAATTTGTCCTTGACTCGCATGGCGATTGAAGATGCTAACGGGCTTCTGAAGGAAACACCTTGCATTTTGAAGAAGGCGCTAGTATTCATTGTAAAACCTGAGTCGGCGATTGTGTAAAACATGCTAGTTAGCCATGTTTTACACAGAACAACCGCAAACGGGTTATATAACGATGTTCCTGGCTGAGTGAATAACGTTGCAAGCCTTTTCGAAATAAGGAAGTTCAGCAAGCGATACCAGCAGTATTTTTTGCGTACATCAGCCAAATCTCATTGACGATTACCCAGCATAACCCCACAAAAAACTTCTTTGGCAACGTCGTGGTGGCGATGGATGGCGATGCTCTCATAATATTAAAACGGTGCTTTGCCTTCATGCCTCGCCGAGTACATTCCTTACGTACAGCATCTGCTGTCAGGTATCGTAATCGTCCTGAGGTGCCGGCGCCTAACCAGCAGGTGGTTCTGCATCGGAGGTAGAGACGTCACTGTCATCAGAGCTGTCAAACACTTATTGTAGAAGCCTAATTCTAGCATTTCCCAGCTGTAGCAGTAGAACGCTGAAAGGGGTGTAGGATCGATAACAGCACCGCGGTTGACACGTGCATAGAACTGCGCGATAAGGCTGACCAGCTTTCCCAGCTTCTGATCTTCCGAAAGGCTTATAACACAGAACCAGCGGCGAGCGCGGAGGAACCACGTACATTCAAGAAGGCAAGCGCATTCTGCTATACGCTGTCACCCAGCTTCAGCACCTCGTTCTTGAATGCTGGTGATGAAGCGGCCAGTGCGAGGGTGAAAGCTAAGAAGATCTCCACGTAACCGGTGACGTTTTTTTACAGCTCGCAAGAAGTTCTGTCGCCAACAACGCTCGCCGAATGCTTCAGTTCGGATGAATGATATTTGCTTAGTACTGCACAATTTAGTGATAGATGTGTAAGATAATGCATCTACGACAGCGGCGTTCGGCGAAGGTGGGAGCGAAATTGAAGAGTACGAACAAAATGAGGCGCAGTTGCAACAGCAATCTAGTCATGTGCGCAAGCTTAGAACAAAGTTAGGCACCCAAAAACGGAATGATATTGCGAAGCTAATTGCTATGTAGCCTAACAGTATTTCTGTATCTGAATCGTCGTTCTTTCTTGGTTTTAGTTTGTGTTTCTACGTTACATGGCTTCAATGAGGACAGCGAACCGCTGGCTGGAGCTTGCATTTGCGCCAGTAGTGCATCTTCGCGCTGCAGCAACTCGTGGAAACGGGCGTCCATTGTTTGCGCTGCGTTGGTGGTGGCGGTAGCTACAGGAGTCGATGGAAGTATCGCCGTCGTCATGGCTTGAAAGCCGTCTGCAATGGACTACATGCCGAGCTCAAAGCTGTCCGCCATGGTCTTTTGTCTTATGCCTTTTCCAGCAGCTTGCTGCTCTACTTCACCGTCACTACATGCCTCACCGTCCGACGGAACGAGCACCCCATCCGCTTCACTATCGACCAGCGTCTGGGCGTTCATGCCAGTAGACCTAGGTAATTGCAAACAGAGATAGTTGCATCTCGTTAGTAAATACTAGTAGGCCTCTGATTAACTCACCCAGCCCAGAATTCTTGCATTAAAGCAAGCCCTAGCCGCTCCATAACTTCGCTCTCGCTGTTTCCCGTGGATCGGGTGTCGGCGTTGTACTCCGCCCACCTTTTCAGCCTCTTCAGTTGTCACCCGAAACCAGTCACACGACAAATAATAAATCGTCGTACAGTACGATATACATACTTTCAAAATATACCTTGTTTTTGCATTGCTCCGACGAGATCGGAGTCTTCTGCATGTCGGTCAACTCCGTTGGCAGAAGCAGCCATGCCCCCCTCAGGGGCGGCATTGTACTTGGCCTTGCTGAAACGCTCCGCGTACGTCTCGTACCGAAGCGACATCAAGTCTCGCACCATGGAGTCGGTCCACTCCAAAACAGCGTTGGCCGTCACACCCGACGTTCTCCTTACGTTCTTGGTGCCTTCTTGCTCTTGCCAGCGGACCCGAGGGACGTTTGAGCCCCACCAGTAGGTGCCCTAGCAAGTCCATGTGCTTGCGGAGTAGCAACGCCGCAGCCAGGTTCAGATGTTGCCAAGTTACTGGCGCTGCTGCCCGTCGAAGCCTCATCCCTATAAATCTTATCACCTTCAGTTAGTATAGTATCTAAATGGCTTTAGCTCGCTCAATGAAATTGCATCCTACATACCTTTGCAAGCTCCCGTCAGGGGCTAGCTGCCCGCCGGCACTTGGAAGTGCACTACCAGAGCAGGCAACTTGCTCTGTGTTGGCCCAGATTTCGTTGTAGCCGATGGTCTCAGAGACGAAAGGCGCGCTTGGCGCGAGCACTGGGAGGCCACTTCCCGTGCTGTCGGAGCCGGTGTGCTGCTGCTCGTCATGTCGACTTGAGAGGAAGAGCGTAGATGCAACATGCAAACAACCGCCGCGCGACAAGTAGGCAGAAGTGAAGAGAGTTCGCTGCCAGTCAAAAACCGACAGGCACTGGTTCTCGACTTGTTACTTCTCCTACCCCTAGACTCGCTGCACGAGAACCAGCACTGGCCAGCGCGACCAGCTCCTAAGAGATCCGGAGTCTGCATGTAGTATAATAAGATGTAGTGATGTGGTGATGACACACCTTGTGGTCAAGGTTAGCGTCATTTACTCCTATGTCTCTATTATCGTAGCCGACAGAGTCTGTGGACCCACCGAAAACTGATGGTGTCCTAATAGCCTTTAAAGCATAACGCCAGTCCCGCAAGCATTTACCCATAACCATACCAAGTCGCGCTGAACGCGTCAAACCAGATCCTTCGATGAACAGCGTACATGTTGTGTAATAGCATGCGTTGCATCTTTAGACCAATAAAACGTTCTTTTTCTGTGGGCTTCTGGCAACGAAAAAAAATCCGCGGTAAATAGGTATATATCATAATGGGTAAGAGTCATCCAAACCGGATTCGATCGAGTGTTTTCGGATGTTGTTCGATGGCACCCGCTAAGCTACGGGTGTAGCTTGAATGTCGTTTGGTGAAATAAAAAAAAAGCATTTCCCAATCGACACTTCTTCGAACTGCTAAAAAAAAACCGTAAAACGATTTTGCCCTATAAAATTTTGGCAAATTCTGCTTTACAGCAAAACCGAAACGTGATATTTATAGGATTTTAAAAGACATGCAACATTTTTATACAAAAAGTTTAGGAAAGACAGTGTGTCATCTCTATACAGTTACACCTTTATAAATACCACCCAGTTGATCAGTCCTAGCGGTGGCAGCTAAGAAGGTCTGCAAAGCGGCCTTTTCAGCACGCGTCAGCCGCTACACCTTCCCGTGGAGAACGCGAGCACACCCTGCCTTAAAGTATGGGCTATGCACAACGTTGGCTCGAGGTCCTGCAAAATAAAAACATTTTACAATTGTTAGTGAAAATATAAAACACAAATTCCACAGTTATAACTCACCAATGTAGCGCTCACATTATGATATGCCAGTGATCAGCTTGCCAAACCACTCGCGAACGTCCGGCAGGTCGACGTCGTGGCCTTGAAGGGCCTTAGAGACCGACTCGATGTCGCACAGATCCTGGTACAACGCCCGCAGCCGCTTGTTTATCACCGGCGGCGGCAGCAGGTCCATCAGGGCGTCGTCTTCGGCGTAAAGGAACGCGAGGAGCTTGAAGTAGCGCCCTAGCATCTCGCATGTGTGGCTTCAGCACGCCGAAGTGGCATCTTTAACCAATTTTTGTAAAATGACAAACGTACAAAGTCGTGTTAGAAACATATTAACACATCACACATTCACATCGGTGCTTATCGTAGTTTGGCAGATTGGGTGAGAGTACGCAGGTTTACAATGAACACCAGGTCCTCCACATGCGACGCCATGTCCGCCTAAACAGCAAGGTTCAGGCTGTGGTTTGCGCAACCAACAAGCAACACACTCATACGAGTTGTCAGCCGCCGATTAACGACGCAGTTGTCAGCTACGAGGAAGTGACACTGCGCCAGCTATACGCGGCAGAATGGTTGCTAAGAACTCAAGATAGCCCTGCGCGGAGAGATTGTCGTCCAGCGCGTTCAGCAGCGGGTCATGCTGAGAGCGTTGTCTTGGGACAGCCGTTCACCTCATAGCACACGAACACGGCAATGTATTGCTCGGACGCGCGTGCCCGGTCGTCGAGCATGATGCCGAAGCGTGCTGGGAGCTCCGATGCAATCGAATGCTCGACGGCGACGACAACCCCGTCCATGGCAGCCTGCAGCGTTTCCTCCGAGATGGGGTCCATGCTAAAGTAGCTGAATAGCATCCATAAAGTAAAGCTGTTAGTTTCTGTAGTAATGCAAGCACAATGAACTTCTGTATACACGTACCGCCGAGCTTCTCAGCTCTCACAAAAGTAGAGTGGTAGGTTGCACATGATAATCCAAACATTAAGATGTGAAGGTTGAGAGCCGAGTGGGTGACAAAGGTTTTGAGGGATCCTGTCTCCGCCGTCGTATGATGGTCTCGCAGTCATGGTGATCTCGCCTGATCAATTGCATCAGGTTGGACGACCCGTTCCCATGGCTTTGTTTCCGCTCCGTGCCGCAACGGTGACGGAAATAGTCAGAAATCACCTCGTTGTTCTCGTCGCGACACGGCAGTTCGTCTAGGTAGGGCGGGGGAAGGGGGGGGGGGTGCGGATAGCGCGAATCATGCTGGATGAGGTCTTGGAGGCTTCAGAAGTTAACATTGAAAAGTGAGAGCCGCCAAATGAGCTGCAACTAGTAACGCAAACAACCAGCGATTCCAGCTCAGCTGAACGACTGAAAGTGAGTAGATGGCTGGTAAAGCCTAAACATTATTATATAAAAGTAACGGTCGAAACTTTTGTAATATCAAAGAACACATCAATAATTTATCACGGTAGATGGTTAAACCCGCCGAAATGCGTAATTTATTATTTTATGAAATACTAATTTTAGCAATGCTATTTTCGGAGCCCCCCCCCCCTCCCCCCACATACATACACACAAACACCTCTGACAGATGATTTGGTCATATCCGCTAGCACTTACCCAAGATTGGTCACATGTGAATTACGCTAGATACCCGACGCTGACTCTCTCTGGGACCTGTTCTGCGTGATGGTGTAGCAACTCTGGGCGACCGAGTGGACGACCCCTCCCTTGCCAATGCACGCAATCACCTGCAGGTTTTGGCCCCCACCTGCCAGCACCTTCTTCACAGCGCGCCTGTCTCTGATGCTGCGACCACGCGTGTGGGACGATCACAGATTAAAATTGGTCTCGTCCATGTAGAGAATGGACTTTCCGGCGGCCTGTAGCTGCTGCAATCGGACGAGGAAGTCCTTCCGCTTGATCTTGTTCTGCACAGTGTTCATGTACTGAGGCTCTTTGTGGAACTGCTCCATGGTGATGAGACTTGCATCCAAGGGGTTCTTCACAGTTTGCTCACAGACTGAGATTGAGCATGCTCGTTCTTGCTCGTCCGCGAGCTGGCGAAGCGTGAGGTCGGGGTCGATTGATAGCTTGGTCATGAGAAAGGCAAGGCCATCAGCTGTCATCTTCCGCGCCCGTTTTCCGCCACGCAGCGGAGCGTGCAAAGCAGCAGAGCTGGTAGGGTAGCGACGTAGCCAGGAGCGAGCTGTGTTGATGTTGACGTCGTTGGCTTGAGCCACCGATTCCCAGTCTCCTCCAGTGCGAGCTGCATCCATGATCCGAAGCTTGGTAGCGAGCGCGTAGCGGTTGTAGTGAGGCGGCATGGCGAGAGCAATGAAAGTTGCAAAGTGAGCACAAGCAGCGTATGAGTCCCCACGGCCGCACAGGCCACGCGAACCCAAGGAGAAAGCAGTCAGCTCAGTTATTGGTGGAATCGAGGAGGGAAGCGCAGGATTGGCGACGGTGAAGCAGCACCTCCAAGCGCAACGTGATGCTTTGGCGCGCGATGGCGGGAATGATTCGCCTATTAAATAGAATACGAGTAGAATAATGCTGTATAGAAGGATTATTCACTTGAACTTGCACTTTGTGCATTTGATTTGGGGTTCGGTGCATTTGCTGTTGTTCTTTGTGAATTTGGCCTTGTTCTTGGTGAACTTGGGCTGGAAAAGGTGTATTTCCTAGCGTCCCAGCCCTTGCAGCATTTAGCGCAGAGAAGAAGAGGTCGGTTTATCATTCTAGTTAGTACTTTTTTCGAGTTAATACTGACTGTTGAGCCGTGTGTTTTTAGGCCTTATCGACGCATGGAATGATCGACTATATGTGGCTACTAGAGCCTGAGTGGTGCGCCAGCTACATGAACAGCCACATAAATCCTGAGCAGTCGCTAGAAAAATGTGTTAACGCATTTGCAAACGGTGATTTTTTTCATGGTTTGAAGTTTAGTTTCAATCGATTAATAATTCTTTCATTTGATTTTTGTATTTTTTAGCAACAACTTCACGTCTCAAAAGCCTCAAGAAGCCAAACTTCCGACGGTGGAATTGCTTCAGAAACGTGCTGAGTTCTCCATTGAACTTTGGAGCAAGTACTCGGCATGGTGCCCTACGACAGTTCTTAAAGTGGATGAAACGGCTATCAACTGGGATATGCCGCCGAAACGTTTTTGGGCTATCAAAGGCCGCAAGGACCCTGCGAATTACCAAGATGGCGAAACACTCTGGTCGAATGAGAGCAGTTCTAACTGTTCGCGGTGATGGTACGTTTTCATCTTTGAACTTTTTGAAACCGTGTATCGATTTGCTAACACGTTGTTATTATATACCTTAGGCCATAAGCTGCCAACTTTCTTCATCACCCGAGGCAAGCTTGGGGGTGATATCGACAGCGACGAGCTGCCACACTATCCACCTGGTCACTACTACACGGTCCAGGCGCATGTCTGGATGGACGCGGTAGGATAAAGACTCTATGTGAATAACTTGGTACAACATGAAGTTGATGGACCCGCTGTCCTCCTCCTGGATGATGTTGCCTCACATGTTTCGGAGGAGGGACAGGGGGTCGTTTTCGAAGAAACTAATGCTGCAGTAGTGAATTTTCCGCCTAATACGGCGGCGGTTTGTCAACCGCTTGCCGTTGGCGTGATTGGTACACTGAAAGCAAAAATTAGGTCAAAGTTTCGGGGTGTTACAGGAGGCAGTCCAAAGCAAAAGCGCCTTTGTGCTATTGAATCTACAATTGCGACCTAGGGAGAAGTAGCGGAAACCACCGTAATGCGTAGCTTTGCAAAAGCAATTCCTAGGTATCCCGATGTATTGATCTCATAACAGTATCTTCTTTTTACAAAAGAGAAGGATATTTTCTTGTTTTTGTACATATGATTTATTTTTCGTCCAATAAAAACTCTGCCGGGTTTTAGTGTCAGTGGCAGCTTAATATAGGATGATACTATTCAGTGTACCGGCTTTGTAAGTCGTTGTCTGTACTACGGTGACGAACAAGCAATTCTCCGTTCGCTTCGTTAGGGTCTACGCCAACAAAGCGCAGAGAAATGCCCTGGACTCTGTACGTGGGGTCGACCAGGACCTCGTTAATCTTGCATACCACTTTCATGTGCCCGCCAAGGCCTACAAGCACAATTGCGGTATCCCGATCATTTTCACAGCTCAAGTCGCCCGTGAATGTTGCCTGCCAAATTCGAGCACATCAAAGCTAGATGCTTGAAGGCGTGCAAGGATCTCCCCCAGCTGAGTGCGTTTGCTTCCTACTTCAAGTCCGTAAGGTTAAACTCTTGCTTTCACCGCTGGCAGGCGTTCCACACACTGCTCGAGTTTGCTGCTACGAACGCCCCTGTCGAGCAGTTAAACCTCGCCATCAAATACGATTACACGCTTCGCTCCCGCCTCAAGATGGGCACGCATATCGACCAACTACTGCTCTGGGTGAGGCCAGAGGTGGACCAAGCCTGTTTGTGTGCCACTTAGATCCAGCCGCGGCCTGATATGCTGCGCCGCGTTCGCGAGATGATGACGGTCAAGTCGATCCGAGAGGCAACGCTGGTCAAATACTCCATCAGCTTCCTCACTGGTCACACACAATCTCGCCCATACTGCATGTCGTGTCCCACCGGCTGGGGCACGTGCAAGACCTACACGAATGAGGTCCAGCCCGTGATGGTGTGTCTGTTGGCGCAGAAGGCAAGAATGGAAAAGCCGCGTATGCCGGCTACGGGCTGGCAAGTTGATGTGGAAGCCCAAACGTCTAGCTGCCGCATATTTCTGTCGCTGGGATGCTGTATTCACCAGATCTATGGCCTCACAGGGCGAGATTAGATCGACCTCTTCGGTCATGCGCACCTGGTCTACCGCGACCGCAACAAACCTCGCCGCAAACAGAGCAAGCTACTGGACGAAATACAAAAAAAACGCATTAGAGTTAGCGTGGGAGCCAAAGATACTGGGTAACGTATAAACACAAATTCGTCCATTGTTTAGCCTGTGCGATCCCACCCCTCCCCCTCCCACCCTCCACCCATCACCAATGCCTCTCGAGAAAGGCACACGCCGCCCACCACCCCGCAATACCCCACACACACACACACACACACACACACCGTATCGAGCGGCTCGCCCCACGCGATCATCATACCTCTGGTAGCGTATGTCCGGTCCAACCACTCTGAGACGCTTCCTCGTACGCTATATGGCCCCTCCAAACGCGCTTAGATACCTGGGTATAGTGATTATACGTGGGTAGCATTCTGGCAGCGCTTTTTGTTATACCTCAACGTCTCATTGGATTCAGTAGAAAAACCGCATATTCGCACCCAGTTGGTAAGGAATGGAAGCGAATGAGTCGCCTTCCGGAGCTGTCGGTCCCCATGTGATCCGCAGGAGAGCCGTGAGAACGCCTTCGGCGCGTGTCATCGCCGAGCTCCTGAGAGGCTAGGATTTCCGAATGGTCCCAGTGTGGTATACTCACACCAGTGACTTTCTTATTAGGTGCAAAACGGTCCAACGATGATGCGACGATAATGTCTCACTGACCGTATATTAATCTCCCGGCACCTCAGTATCTCTACGAACTTGTATGTGCCTATAAGGTCCTAGCAACGAACGGACTGGTAGTCGAGTGAAAAAACTGGAATCCGGTCCAAGGGTGTGTGTGGTCTGAACAGGTACGCGCGTCAGTACATAGGCCCTTTATACGATTCTATTGGCTGTTATGGATGAATATCGTGTTTTATCAGACAATAGTTATTTATTGTATGTCCATTAACAGCCAATTATATATTTAGATTTTATTTTGACCAGTCATAGTATGGCCACGATGGGTTTTCGGCCAATAGATTTCGATAGGGGTAGGTAGGTCCCATAGACGACGCTATCGGACGTATCGGGTCGGCACACGAATACTTTCCATTTATCCGACCTTATCGGATCTGTACCATATTTCTGGTACATATGCTATCTACGGAGTGATGACCACCTCAACGCACCGATGTGAACCGATATGAGCCGACATATGAGCGTACATGGGATAAATATGAGCGAAGAAGGCGAGTCACTAGACGAGTACATTAGTGATTAAGAAAATGTATTAGTATACATATAATATACCAAAGAAACTAATATCAATACTATGTGTTCGCCCTCGTGCAGCCCGCACGACGCCAGTTGCGCTGGGTGCTCTCGAGGCGAGCAGCATGCCGCCAGCCCTTCCGGGTAGGGCACCAGCCCTATCGGGGTATTCATGGCCGCGGGGCTGCCGGAAGGCATCGAGGTTCTCTGGGCCGCCGCCTCGTCGTCCATCCAGCACCGCCCTGCCGCCACTTCGCCAGTCCTTCCTGCCGCCTCCGCCCTTCCCACTCTGCACAAGTGTAATCGGTGTGTGGCCCACAACATAATACATAAACTAATATATTTGTTTTTAGAATCAATCCTTTCTGGGGTACCACGTTTATGGTAAGTCCGATAGGTCCGATAGTCCGATATTTCATGGTATGGTGCTAACTGGGTGCAGCGCGCTTATAAGTGCCAGTGGAGCTCTACCAAAACCCACGCAAACTCGATAATTGTTACGGTCACATATATGTCGTATTTCTCGTGACAAATCCGTCGTAATTTGTGGAGACGAATATATAACGTCTCCGCAAATTGAGTCAGTGTGATACGGAGTCGCTGTGGCGGAAGTTTTACGCGCGCGGAAGACGACAGGTACGCGATGTTAGGGCTTTGTATCAACGCATGACATTATTAATGCTGTCGCTTAACGTTATAGTTAATATATAGGCGATCCGGCATGCCCTCCTGAGGTTCTTCGAGCTTAAAGGATCTTGAGGGAGATTAAGAGCAAATACAACGTGATGCAACTAGATGATGATGGCCATGGTGCAGTCTCACCTGATACCAACCGTGAGCATGACGCTCCCGCTGATGCCGAAGCATTGAAAGCCGCGGAGGACGATGACGATGTCCAGTTGGACGGAGGAGGACAAGTCCGTGCTGCGCGCGAAGCGGCGGACGTCCGCATCCCTACTCCATCGGTTGCCGCCACTTCGAAGGTCCATGATATGCCCACCGCCGAAAGTATGGAGCCCGATACCAAGACCAAGCAGGCTAAAGGTATAATATTGATACTTGCTTTGCTAGAAATGTTTTCTAATGCAGTGTATTGTGAATTATTATTATGTATATAAATTCTCGCACCGGAAAAACGCCTGAGGAATTGGCGCAACTCAGTAAGCTATCGAAGCGACAGTGCGAAGACCCCCCCCCCTCTCCCCGATGTCTCAGACGGCTAGAACTCGAGTGAATTTGACAGTCGCCTGGAAGAGATGGCCCAGCAAGCATAGATCTACAGCAGTTGCTGATGGTGATGAAAGAACGTGCTCACCAGCGCGAGCTTCAGTATCGCCAGGAAAAAAGAGGCTCGAGAAGAGAAGCGCGAGGAGGACCGGTGGCGAGCCCATGAAGAACGCGGGGCCTGTTCCAAAAAATATCGGCCGGTTGACTCGCGAATGTGTATCCCTATTGGCATGAGCTCCGCATTTATTAGACGAGCAAAAATCTGAACCTCTTTTCGCCAATGTCCAGCAAATTTGTAAAGCGAAAGCAAATAGGTACATACATATCCGGCCGGTTGAAAAATGGTAGATCAGGAACTCGATCGTCATGTTTCCATTGTGACATGCACCATTTTTCTCTTCGTTGAGCCAAAGCTGAGTCCGACTCCACGCTGGAAACTTTATTCTCCCAAGCCCGCTCCGAAATTACTGGCGATTTCGTCACTAAAATTATGAAAGGGTCGTATTGTGACCGAAACTGTCTGCTAGAAGCATCATAGTAATGCGTTCTTTGTCTTTGTCGGCGCTTTTCACCCAAACAGGTATTGACCTGTCGCCACTAGAATTTTTATGAACAAGTACTCATTAGCATTGGTAGCAAGCACAATTTCAAAAAAAAATTACCTGTCGGGGCAAAAGTTTTTGTTAATTTATTGCTAGCAGGAGCATTTCTAAACAGATGTTAGTCAAACAAATACGATGAATACTAAAGCCAACATACTTGTACCAGTTTGGTCGGTGTTATAGACGCGATCAGGGTTCGGCAAAACCCATGTTCTAAGATTTGTCCGGGTGGGTTTGATAAGATCCTCGGGTGGGTGGGTTGAGGTTTTGGTTTCTTAGGACCCGATGACGTCATGGCTTGTTGCTGGGAACCGAACCGTCATCAATACTGTTTCCTTAATGAAATCCTGTCCATACTCCAAACCGCGGTTTGCCGTGGCTCGTTCCCCACATATCGCGCAAATTGGCAGGCTGCCACTCTTTCTAAGCCTTTGCTATAGCGTTTTTAGTCCTAGAGACAGAGAGAATAGGCGAACGGTTCAGTTTATAAACTCAGTTTTCAAATTGAACATTTTCCATCACCTCTCCTGCCCAAGACACTCCCCTCGACATGAGCTTTTCTTCACCTATCGACCTGGTCGCCAGCTCCTCCCCTCTGCCACGTGGTCACCGTCCACCCGCCACCTCGTCCTCCAGCCAGTTGGACCAAGTTGACCATGGCGGCTGCAATAAGGAAGCGCAGGCATCTTCGTCTGTCGAGTATGCGGGACACGAGAAGCGTCACCTGGCAATTACGAAGGCTTCGCCAAGCCCTGCTAAGCGCGGAAAACGCAACGATCCCGTCTGGAACGACATAGTCGTGGCGGACGATGTCGTCTCGTGTAAGAAGTGCGACCGTATCGTTCATCTGCTGGGAGAGACGCATGTTGAACGCGTCCACAACCACTTCAAGCGCAAGTGCTCCAAGCGACCTGTGGCGAAGCCGATTACAGGTTGCTTCCCACCGGTCCTAAGACCGGCGAAGCTGACGGCTTTTCAACGACAGTTTGCGTTGTGGTTCGATTCCACGGGTATGGCATTCAACAAGGTCAATCACGCAACGTTGGTGAAGGCGATGGCTATCCTGAACCCTGGTGCCGTCCTCCCACCCCTCGCGAGCTTTGCTGTGCGGATCGTACGGCGAGTTGAAGCTGATCATGGTGCATCGTGGGGCAGGAAAGAAGTGCACCCTTGCCGCAGATGCTTGGACGGACATCAACGGCAAGAGCGTTGTCAACAACATGCTGATATGCGAGGACAAAACTTACTTCCTGGGCTCCGTTTACACCGGTTTAACGTCGCACAGTGTCACCTTCCTCGCAGCTGATATCAAGCGTGTGATTAAGACGTCGAAGTTTGCTACAATTGCTGTTTTGGTCACCGACAACACCAGCACAAACCAGTTGGTGTGGCAAACGCTGAAGAAGGATTACCCGCATGTGTTCCTTCATGGCTGTATCTCCCACGTCATCTAACGGATCGTGAAGGACCTCGTTGCCAGGCTGCCTTGGCTCCATCAGCTCGAAGAGAGTTGCAGGAAGCTGGAACACCTTTTCGAGAAGAACCAGTTGCTGTGGGAGAGCGGTGCCGGTTGCAGAAGCTGGACGGCAAGATCGCACTCGTCCTCCCAGCGGACACAAGATGGGGAACGATCGAGAAGGGTTTCATGTCTGTGCTGGAGTCCGAAGCGATTCTCCATACCTTCGTGAGCGGAATAGAGTTTCTCAAGACCAAGACGAAGGAGCAGAAAGTGAAGCGGCGCATGGCGTTCGACGTGGCTCTCGGCAAAGATTTCGTTCCCCATTTGGAGAAGGCAATTGCCTTGCTGAGCGAGCTCTCGCACTTCCAGAAGGTTTTCGAGAGAAACAGCCGCCCGATCTCAGAAGGCTACATGGTGTTTCTGGACCTGCCGGCAACGTTGGATAAGCTGGCTATGTCTATCGCGGAGTTTGGGGTCATCACGGACGTGATCTACCAGCGATTCGACTTTATCTACGGCGACGCACATGGCGTGTCGTATCTACTCGACCCGCGCTACGCAGGACAAGGTATGGACCAAGAAACTCGGGAGAGCGTGGTGGACTTCATTGCCAGGTGGAAAGGCCCCGAGAACGAAGATGCGACGATGGTGGAGCTGTTGAAGTTCCAAGCTGCTTCCCAGCAACAAACGTGGCAGATCAAGCTCGTCTTGGACAAGCGCGTCACGGTGAACGAGTGTTGGTGCAGCATGCACGGCTTCCTGCTGTTGCAGAACATCGCGACGACGGTTTTCGCGTCTGCGTGCTCGTGTGCCGCCGCCGAAAGGAATTTCTCGGTGGACAAGAATGTGCACTCGCAACTTTGCAATCGCTTGAAGGAAGCGAACGTCGAGAAGCTGGTGTTCATCTTCTTCAAGATGAAGAATCTTCAGCCGGAATAGGTGGACACGTTGAACCTGCTCGAAGATCTACTTGAGACCGACAACGAAGAAGCCAGGAACAACAGTGAACAGGACAGTGACTTCGAGTATTACTAAGCCTTAATACATAGAACTCATTCCATATTCGAATTTTGACTTCATTTAATTAAACTTTAATATAACCGAAACGGGGACCGCCCTGGCCCTCAACCAAAATGGTGACCACCCTGGCCCTCAGCCAAAACGGTGACCACCCTGGCCCTCAGCCAAACCAAGGACCACCCTGACCCCAAGCTGAAATGGTGGCCACCCTGGCCCTCAGCCACCTCCGCTATATGCATATGAAGTTCTTCGCTGATATTCTTATCTGATCTGGGCACAAAAATCATTGGTCTCAATAACCACAATGCAATAAAAATTAATGGCTAAAAGTATTGGATAAGAAAATAATCAATTGTTAATAGAGACATTTCGATCGGATCTTTACCCAGTCACTACCCCGGCTATCTCTGTCTGAAGGAAAGGGTAATGCAATTCAAGTAGACTTTCCATGATTAGCGATCACCACCATTATATTTTACTGTAGTGGACATAATAGTTTGATACTAGATTTACAGTAGAATATACTTTTGGTCACACCAAGTACCAAGCACCACGAGCGTTATCACTCAGGACGAGTCCCTCGAGTTGCTGGCACTCTTCACTGCATTAGATTGTTTAACACAATTGCATGCGCAATCTTGGTAAACTTGTTGGGCTTGGCAGGACTGCCGTTCTCAACTTCGGAAGAGCCACGCTTAAGCCGTTCAACGGCAAGCTAGCAGACGATTTCTCCTGCCTTTGCGTTTGCGAATGATTTTGCAGTCGCAGTGTCCTTCGCAAAGATTTTGCATGCAGAAAGTCGTCCAGCTCGGCGATAATGTAGTCTAGAAGCTGATCCTTCTCCGTGTAAACTTCTTCAACACCAGATGAGCGCTTAGCTATCTTATTTTCCTTCTAGCACCATCTTGAAAACAAGAATACAATGAGGTTAGAATTGCTACACTCCGCGCCAAGTGAAATCACGCACCCGAGTTGGTAGCTATATCTCAGAGTTAGGAGCTGCGCTTTGGATATGTTGCTGCTACTTCCGTTACAGATCCCGCGCTTGTGTTAACGATCGGCATTTCCATGGCTGTGGTGGGGCTCACATACAACAGACAAATATGGCTTAGTGACACAATTATCACGCAGATTGGACCATACAAAAATTCATATATTATGAATGATTGTAACATGTGGGTCAACTCGTAGTGCGTCTTTCCTCTTGTTTTTGCAGCACTTTAACGAGCCGCTTGGGCATGGAGTCCACAAGGGTTGCCACGGTCGCTTGGCCCACCGATTCCCACGCCGCCAGGACTGCTTCGTGCAACTCGGACACGCTGGAGTACTGCTTCTTGCCGTTGTCGTACACTGTGCGCGACAAAATGGCCCACAAGTTCTCAATCGGATTTAGGTCCGGAGAACGAGCGGGCCACTTCATCACCATCACTTCTTGCTCTTCAAAAAACTCGGCCGTGCGCTTCGACGTATGGATAGAAGCATTATCTTGTTGAAAGATATACTCCACCCCGAAGTGCTTGTGAGCGTAAGGAAGCATGTATTCGGCGAGAGTGTACACATAGTGATCTGAGTTTTGCTTACCCACAAGAATGGCTAGCTCAGTCTTATCTCCTCGGCTGAAGCCGCCCCAGACCATGAGTGAGCGACGATCATGCACCTCTGTGAGCGTCACCTCCTTCTTCGCGAAGAAGTCTTCGAAGGACTTCACAGCCGTCGCCCTGCTTCGCTGGATGTTCGCAGGAACTAGCGATGCCACCGATATACCTGTGTGCGTCGGAACGCAGAATGGCGTCGCGGATTAGCTAGTGGGGGTTGGAAACCTATGAATATTTATTCTATTTGTAGTTCACTTGAGATTTGTATGGCATACTCGATATCAAATCGCGATTCCAACCAGATATTGTTGGAATGTTCAGATCAGCGGTTGGCAGTCCTTCCCTCGATTTAATTGGTCGAAATTTTAACCAAAGGCAGTTTTTCTATTGGTTGTATAAGCTAAGAATCGCAGATGACACGTTCCTATTGGCTGGAAGCACCACACAAACCTTAAGGCATTTTTCAGAGGTTAGAATCGCAGTGATATGCTACCATACCGTGCAGGTTCGGACAATTTCATGTCCGCATGAGAATTCGGACAACCTCTTAATTTTAATATATTCAATTTCATATAGACTAGTGTGGTCTACATTACATTATTTTGCAATCCAGGCTTCACACAGAGATAGCCGAGCAGGACGGACGGCGACAGGGACTGCAGCCTGGCCTCGGGCAGGATGAATGCCGCGCGGGGTGGCGGAGGAGGAGGAGGAGACGGCCGCGCTTGCCTGGGGGTACATGTCCGGTTGCGTAGTGTCCGGCAGGGTGACGGTCAGCGAAAGAAGACGTAAGTGGCTGTCATTGATGTAGTGTGTATTGAATCGAAACGCTAGATTGCTTCACTAACTTCGTGTGTTGAGTATGCATTATGTCTAACTGTTGCAGTCAAACGCGCGCAGGACATCTGATGAGGCTTGACCTCGATTAGCGCCCGCTGTTGCCCGGGGCTTGGGCGTCTGGCACTTGCAGTGGAGCAGCACATGGATTGTCCGCGCGTCAGAGGTATCTACAATGCGCCCCTGTGCAGTAAGTGCTTGGTGTCGAAGTATGTGCTTGTCCAGCTTGCCCTCAGTGTGCTTGCGTTTTAAGGCTTTTACCGCTGTTCAGTACGCTTTTGTATTTTTGTGTTGCGCTCGCAAAAACGCCAAGATGTTAGCTTCGGCATCCTTACCTGCTTGTAACACGGTCGCCTTTGTTCCAGCGACGTCGTACCCTTCCGGTAAGAAGAGTTTCATGAAAGCAACAGCTACTTTCGTCTCGTGGTAGCGCCGACAGTTCTGACGCTTGGTGTTTTGCATATCACAGAATCACTCGTACCAAACTGGCGAGAGAGACTTGGAGCGAGCCCGCTGCTGTTTCACCCGGACAGACCTGGTCGCCCCCACCGCGGCATCTGCATTCGACGGCGTCGTATCTTTCACGGGTGTTGTAGTTCTCGCGCCTTCAAGCGACGCCACTCGATCGTTAAGCGCCTTGACTTGGTTCGACAAGGTGTCGATCACCTGCAGCTGCTGCTGGATCAACTCCGTCTGCTTCCTTAAGTCGTCGGAGGTCGGCGCAGCTGGGGCCTTCTCCTCCGGCTCGCCAAACTTCTTCTTGCGCTGAAGAAGATCGCCCTGAATGGTGAGTGACCAACTGCCAAGCTTTGACTCCGTGACACTAACCTGGGTCATTCCATGTTGAACTCGTTTGATGTAGGGACTCATAGGTGCCAGTCGCAACATGTCGTGGTAGTGGAGCACTGCGACCGCCATCAGTACTTCAAGGGCATCGTCGCGGAGGTTGAACTCGGTCGCGAAGCCGAACGCAGATGCAAATAAAAGCTGTTGAAGTTGACGGATCTTGTCGGACACCATTGGGTCGAAGAGATGAAGGGTAGGTAAGCAAGGCTTCGAGTCTGAACCCCACCCCTCCAAACGCTTTACCCACTTGCTGATATTCTTGTGTTGTGCTGACGATGTAGTTAAACGCCTTGCTGATGGAGGTCATACTCCAGCCACCGCAGTCCAGAATCCACGGGGTGCTGAGCTTGCTGTTGCCGTTGGCATTTTGCGCAGCACCGCGGCGGAACGAATGCGATGACAAGCCCTGGGTCACTTGAAATCCAGTCGTTGAACACTCGCTCACCCACTTGTTTAACACTCGGTTCACGTATGCCTGCATGCCGGGAACGGCAATCCGTCTCGGTGGAGGGGCGGTGGAGGAGGCACCACCCTCCAATTCTGCGTTGTGAACTTGAAGTCGAGCTGCCAAGCGTTCAGCTAGCGGGCTTGATTCAATTGTGGGGGGCTCTCCAGCGGTTGGGTGTCTCTAGGCAGTTAGTCGAGTAGGAACTCGCTGGGCGATGTCTGCATGATACTTGCGACGGCTAGGGCATGCAGAGGACACGTCATGAAATTGCCGAAGTCGTAAAACAGAGATGCACCTTGGTAAGAAGCCGACTTCATCCGCTTAAAGTGGATGTAAATACAACCACCTAGACGTAAACAAATTGTGCTAGACAATTCCTGCAACAAACATGGCTACTTACTATAAAAAAAATACCAGGGTAAACCGTGACTTGACTCTTCAGCAGACACGCCGTGTCCGATGAGCGCCCAAGTAGGTACCACAGCAAACTGAGAAGCGATGTATCCTTGTAGTCATCAGGTGTCGTAGCGCCACAATAGATCGTCGTGATAAGTGCCCGGAGATCAGCTTTCGTGCATGGAGGCGCCTGGTTCGTGAAGTCGGTGCCCCGCTTAGCATAATATTTGTCCAGGATTTGAGGAAACCTTCTGCAGACGTCGACTGGACACGCTGGTTAGCGCCGGGAAAAGCTCGAGTACATGGTTCTTTACATTTCCAAAGTAGCTCGCTACCGAGTTTTTCGATAGTAGCGTCCCTTTAGAGCTTGCTTGGTACGCAAAATGCATAGCGAACTTGTCGAGGACGATGTACAACACATCTCCGGTGTCATCCGGCCCTACCATCGAGCAAATCTGCTTGACCGTCATGCCTTCCGAGGCAGCGAAGCGCTCAAACACGTTAAGCGCTTTTAGGCGCGCCCGCTGGGAGTTGCCTGGTATTAGATTCTTCGTCGACATCTCCGATGTAGAACTGGTAGCACTGGCTCGTCTGCTCCGACGCCAATCATTTTTCCCTGTTCAACACGATATGTGTCCGATCTAGCATGGTATTTTTAAAATATGAGGTTGACTTGCTTTTATTATGATCATATCAAATATTTGTGAGATGATCGGACAAAATATGTCCGAATTGTCCGATTTGTTACCGACACGACAACATGAGATTTGAACAAAGCCCATTGGCCAACACAATATGTCGATGGTCTCTGATAGGCCAAGTGCTAATGTCATATTGTAATGCGAAAATTGGTGTGCCCGAACTTTGATGCTATTAATCGGGCGGCAAAATATTGTGCCTTGCATGCTTTCTGTCTAAACAACGACGTAATTCGTTGTTTTAGCAAATCTCGGCGATTAGCCCATCATTGAGTTAGGAGGCTAACTCGTTGATTTAAGATAGAATAGCTGCTAAGACAACGAGTTAACCTTGTGTTACGGCTACTTTCGTTGAATGGCTTGAGTAAATCCGACAATACTACGGTCCTGGCATTCTAATTCTAACTCGCTCGCTTCGTCTGATTGCTTTCGATCATGATCTCGATTGACATGCGCTGGCTATAGTACTGAACTACGTGTACAATATTGAAGAACATCCGTGTCTTTATATCGAGGAGCTACAAGCAGCTATAATGTCAGCGCCTCTTCCACTACCAGACATTTATTTTGCTAATATATGCCGTGCTCTGAAACTCGACCTTGGTTTAACGCCGAGGCCCCACGTCCCGCCGAAATCGGAGCTCACTATAATTCAAGGAGTTGTCGCCATTCTGTCGGGGCCTCATCAGCTTGTTTTCTTGCAGCGACAACTTATCTATTCTTGCAGTGGCAACCGCACCATTCTTGCGCTGCGTTGTGCTTGGGACTAGTGGTTGATTAGCTTAACTTTAACTTAGAGTTATGCTGGTAGATATGATCATCGGGAAGGATTTGCTCGTTGGTTTAGAGGCCTTAATCGCATGCCAAAGTTCGTGCAAAGCACAACTAGAGAGATTGGGCTGGTAGTGCTGGATTTTACAGCCCATAAAACTAAAATCTATACATTAATCGACCACCTCTAACAACACCGCGACCTGCTTTGCGTCACGTACCCAAGTACCGCAGAGTTTGTCAGTCTTCATGCAGCGGAAGAGTATGCTGCGGCAACACCTTCACCTGCTGGTTTTCGTGAGCCATTTTTTCCTTGATTCGGCGTTCCTAATACAGAAAGCTTGCTCTAACCGCAATTTAAGTCGTGCACTGGCATCTCCTGCGCCTGCTTTGCAGCCGCGGCGTCTGCCTACTGTGTCACCGACATTAATCACTTGGACCTGATTTCGCAGATCATTCCGTCCTCGGTCGTTCTGAATACAGAAAACAATTAGAGCATGTATCGTTAGCAGCAATTGGGTCAAACTCACAGAAAGCAAAGTATTCGTCGGTATCTTACGCCAAAGGTGGGTCTCACCGGGCGAGCTAGAGGTCTCTGGGACCTGGATCAAGGTTTCCTGCAAGAATTCCAGCCATCTGAAACGAATCTAAAGTCAACCCAACCCAGTACTAACCCATCGTACCTGTAATGCAGCGACGGCGAGAAAATGTTGTCCTCCACCTCAGCGCCCGCAACGCTTCCAACCGGATCGCCCAGTTTGTTCCAGACGCAGTGGCTGGCCGCTGAGGTAACGCATACCTGCTGCAGGATCTGCCTCAATCGGGCTACACCAAAACACATTCTCGAAGTCGAGCAACATTTTTTAAGTTCCGTTTATCTAAAGAGTCAATCAGAACGTCGTGTCCGTCACAAAATCGTCACGTTTATTCACTAAGTACGAATCCCACTAAGTCCGATTTGCTGCCGAGCGCAGCGAAGGCGGCACCCACTTGCAATCTAGCGGGCCCACAGGCCCGCCTAGCTACCTACTAACAAATAACACTGCGAGTAGTGCAGCGAGCCGAAGAGGCGAGCGGAACGGGGGCGACCGTATTACCCTCGCCGCTAGATTAATTATTGTTATCAGCACCCTTTACGATATTAATGAGCGTAGCAGCGATAGCAGGGTGAGTACAGTACGTTTGAGGCAGCGATAGCTGGGCCT
This sequence comes from Phytophthora melonis, assembly GCA_024211575.1. Taxonomy (NCBI): domain Eukaryota; phylum Oomycota; class Peronosporomycetes; order Peronosporales; family Peronosporaceae; genus Phytophthora; species Phytophthora melonis. The sequence goes on from JAMXKT010000068.1 coordinate 1,370,331, forward strand.
GCCCTGCTACTAAGTACAATATCAATGTAGCTCTATTATAAACACATAGTAAAGTTACGACAGTGCATAGTGAGTTATAGCAGCACATAGTCATCGATAGGAGCGAACATTCAAGCGATAGCAGCACGTAGTAAGCGATGTGAGCATATAGTTAGCGATACCAGCACGTAATAGGTAACAGCAGCGACGTAGTAAGCGATAGCAGTGCGAATACAGTTAGCGCAGTGTATGCTGTTTTGTAGCACTTCTGCTCACCTAAGGTTTACGATGATAGTTTAGGGATGGATACATTATAGCTTCAGCGGGCTTGGCGTCTATCTTGCGAGGGCATTTAGCTACATTATCGTATGTATGCTTTATATATCTTATGTATGTTGTGTTCAGCTTAGTAATAAAACGATATTTAGTGCACACAACGTGGATGTTACCCTGCCGGGCTTTACGAGCATTCTATCGAGTCGCACATACCCGAGTGGCAACTACAGGAGGCGGAATTATCATTGCGCAGTGCGTACTTTGGTGATAGAATGTGAAGTTTGTTACATTTAGCCTGTTTAGCTACTCTTGGTAGTGAGCAACTGCTAATGCGCGCCACGTAGTAGAAAAGAAAAGTCATGATTGCTTTTAGTAACAAACTACTGGGTTTATGACAGCCTACGTAGAAGTGAGCGCGACCCACGTAGAAATTATGCTAACATTCACGCAGCCCGCAGCTGAAAATGTTTTGTAGACCATACAAAGTATCAAACGATAGCACAATTGATACAGAGTATTTATAAGAAACATTAGCACTAATATTATGCTAAGTCGTGCGAGGTTAGACGACTTAATACAATAGTCGTCTACATATTTATCTGACTATAACGTCATTAACACAATATCGATTTATTTTCTACGACATTCACTACTATGTTAGATATGTACTCAGCGGCGACTTTGTTGTCGTGTTAACTAATTACGCCTAAATAGACGCGGTTTACAATAAAGTACCGTATAATGCAAAATGGTTTACTTTAGCACGCTCCAACACGTATCTACTGATAGTAAGCTGATACTGGCCACGTATCCAACTACTAAGAGTACTCTCGCCACTCTCACCACAAAAACACTTTTCTGCATGCACACTCTAAACTAAACTTGATTTGATAAAAGCCCACCGGAGCGTAGCGGAGGTGGGCGGGTTTTGCAACTACGACTGACCACGGCTTAGAACGAAAGACCGTACAGTAGACAGTGTTTCAACCCTACAACGTGCATCTATTCATAGTAACTCTGACGTGGGAATAGTTTATTAACTTATATCAATCACGTAACACTACCAGAGTGTACTTCCAACATAAAATTTCTTTTTAAAAGCACCCAATCGATCGTTAACATTTAAAACTTAACCCTTTTGCGATGATTTTTATACTTGGAATTTGTATGGGAGCCTCCCGATACAAAACCGTAAAACATGACTAGATGCATGGTTTTACGCCGAGACCCGCAAACTAAAATCGGACATAAGACTCGATTTTATTCGTACCTAATATAAAACATGCTACTTAGCCATGTTTTAGTACGGTTACCGCCCCGACCCTTACAGGCTAAAATTATCATTTTAAACTCTGATTGGGTCGATTTTGTAAAACATGCTAGTTAGCCATGTTTTACACAGAACCATCGCAAAAGGGTTAACAAAGCCCACCGAAGCGAAGCGGAGGTGGGCGGCCTAATTACTACGACTAACCACAAAACTCCCGCCGCGTAGCGGCGGCGCTCGGCTAGTCAATATCAAGGACACCAAACAATATATTGACAACATCAAAACGCATCGATCCAATTTCGCGATAGTGATTGCGCTCATGATCTGACCTGTGCCCGACTCGATGTCCGCACGCGTTGACGTAACTCTCGACCAGGCTGCCGTCCGAGTCGTAAGAATGGTGTCGGCCGGCCGTAGATGAAAACCAAAATGGAAGATTGAAAAATGATCAGTGGGATCGGATCATTTCAATCAAGAGATTCGTAAGATTTTTCGTTTAAAGTAGAAAGTGATAAGAAAATTGCCGTAATTGCGCAGATCCCCGCACATCAATTCAACAAGTTTCTCTCACTACCTAATTTGCGTTCAAGGTGGATTCTGACGCCGCGGCAGCCACCCCCACCCTTATAAGGGACATACTTCGCTGTCGCGGCTGCAGAGTTTGCCGAAAGCGCATTTTGGTAGTGCCGTCCGCGCATCTTGGTACAGCAGTGGCGACCATGCATGGTTTGGTTTCTAGTTTTGAGTTTGATGTCATCCGTGTGTGCTTCGATGTATCCTACTACCAAGCGATGGCCGCGCACGACCATCGAGGGGGGGGGTATGCTTTCCCGTGCTAATACCAGTGACCCTGAGCTCAGCTTGCACGCGAGTAAATCGCCGCAACGACGGTGGTGCGATCCTTTAAAGCTTTATCTTAACATGTATCTTGCTTTGCGGTCGCCGAGCTGTCAAGTCCTGCAGCGCAAGTCTTTATCGTTCCTACGCTTTGCAATAGACACTACTCTGCGAGTAGCTGGACGGCGAGATGTTGCTGCTGCTGCCGAGCAACCGCGACTTTGACAGGAACGACTATGATCGCCTCATGCGCCTCGAGGCTCAATGAGCGCACGCACGAAGGCGCCACGCTGCACTATCCCTAGCACTCGCATCGAATCACTTTCTAAAGAGCAAATCATTTGAATGCATCGACCTGTCACCAAGCCTTGGTGACCAAGGCTTGCGCTGCTGTGCGATGCTGTACGTACCGTTGTATCCGCTTTTACTCCCTTCATAACTTAATAATATTGACGGACCTTCATATCGGTCTAACCTGCTTATTTCAATGGTAAATCGAGAAAATATAAAGGCCTTGTACTTGAAATTTGTATTCAGCCGCTAATTACGAGTTGGGTGGTCCACATATATGCGAATTAATCCCTACCGACTTCCTCCGCTTATAGTGGACAGGGCATATACCGGTACACTGTACCACCCTTCAAAAATGATATGCCGAATCTTGCAACCGGTACGGGTACCAGTACCGTCGATTAGCTGACACTTTTTGTGCTTTGCTCTCGTTCTTGGTGGTCATGCACAGCACAGCTAGCTGCCTGAGCGACCTGTCGCGCTTGACACCTCACGGCAGGCAACAGGCTGCCTCTGCAAATCCCTGAGCGGCACGCGCCCGCGTGAGGCTAGTGCCGTCGCAATGCTTTGCCTTGCCTTTAGACCATTTTGAGGTAATGCATAGCTTTTAGTCTTAACTCGGTAACATGTGCCATTGGTCGATGGGAACAACGTGGTGTAAGGAGGATGCAAACAAACCACTCTCCGAACGTCTATATAGTACACGTGCGCCGCAGTAGCGCTTAACACTAGCATAGGTAGTAGGTACTGGCAGCAACCGCATGCAGGTAGCTCTAGGCTGCAGTCGCAGCTGCTTTAAATGAATGAAAGCTCCATCGCACCGATAAATTACCGGTGAAAACGTATCGAAATGATTTGTGCGGAACTTATAAGCGGAGCCGAGAAGGCCTTCCAAATCCTGTGATATGATTGGGCGCTCTTATATGAGGTTGTCCACTACAAGCGGAGGAAGTCGGTATTGGGCTGTCCGTACAACGTGTACCCCGTTGCACTACCAGGATAAATGAAACCCACAATACATTGAAACCCCCTTTTTAGGATTTCCTCTGAAATTGTACAAATACATGTATCATTAATGCGAGGTTGCAAATAAATGTCGCTAGAAGGTTGCTCTTCCTTGCGCCCAATCAATCCGATGTCGTTGGTCATAGACAACCTGAAACGATGGCGGAGGAAGCTGCGCCGCTTGACGCCGCGGCCTTCGTGGGCGCCTTGTACCGCAAGGTGCTGCTCTCTGTGAAGGCGTCGAACGCGGTTCCGTCCGAAGACGATGGCTTCCACTTCCACAGCCAGTTCAGCGCCGAGTTTGCGGCGCGCTCCAAGAGCTCTGGCGTCAAGACCGAGGCGCTCGTGCGACTGCTGACCAAGCGCCGGCGCGGCGATGCGGACGGAGACAACGCCGGTGACAGCAGCGACGAGGACGAGGACGAGCAGCAGGAGCTTTTGACGGGCCGGAGCCCAACGCGCGCGTCACAGACTACGCCGACATGCTGCTGGACGAGGCCACCAAGCACCTGGCGCGCTTCGTGCGCGGCGAGACGGAGCCCTCCGCTGACGCGTCGACGCTGCGACCACTGGAGAACAAGCCGCAGGTGTTCGAGAAGAACAAGAAGGCAAAGAAGAACGAGAAGGAGGAGCAGGCTGAGAAGAAGATGGCACGCGGGGCGCAGGACAAGCCCCAGGACAGGTTCGACGAGAAGATCGACAACTCGGACGCGCCCTTCGTGTCCAAGCTGCGCGAGAAGGTGCACGCGCTTAACGACGGTGCTGCAGTTGTTGCGGACGACGAAGATGAAGAGATGGCTCCGCGTCACCCGTACTTCCCGGAGATCAAGGCTCTTAAGTACGCGCCCTGGCAATTGGAAGCATCCGACGAGCCGTACGAAATGGTGGAGTTGGAGAAGGCCTCGTACCTATGGGTCGACTCGGAGGAGAAACTGATGCAGATGATGAAGTCGCTGACTGCCGCTGAGGCGCGCGTGATCGCGGTGGATCTGGAGCACCACAGCTACAGGTCGTACATGGGACTCACGTGTCTGATGCAGATCTCTACTGCGCGCGAGGACTTTCTGGTTGACACGCTGGCCCTTCGTGGCAAGCTGCAGACGCTGAACCAGGTTTTTTGCGACCCGGAGAAGGTGAAGGTGCTGCACGGTAGTGACATGGATATCATGTGGCTGCAGCGCGATCTTGGACTATACATTGTCAACCTGTTCGACACTGGTCGCGCGGCGCGCCTGCTGCAGTATCCGCGCTTCTCGCTGGCCTACATGCTCAAACGTCATTGCAACATCGACGCTGACAAGCAGTACCAGCTGGCTGATTGGCGCACTCGCCCGCTCGAGAAGAACATGGTCAAGTATGCACGTGAGGATACGCGCTACCTTTTGTATATCTACGACCGTCTCAAGAAGGAACTGCTTCAGGCTGGAGCGAAGTCTCGTGAGAGTCTTCTGTTTCAGACGCTTCAGAACTCCAGCAAGCTCTGCCTGCAGGTGTACGAGAAGCCCCAGCCGACGGAGGAAGACGCGTTGGCACTGGGTGAGAAGCTCAAGGGCACTGTGAACATCCAAGAACTATCGGAACTTCAGAAGCGTGTGATTGTGGCTCTTTACCTGTGGCGCGACCGCGTCGCTCGGCAAGAGGACGAGTCCGTGGCCTATGTGATGGCGAACCACGTGCTTATGAAGCTTACCAAGCACCTTCCAGTGCGCTCCGACGAGCTGTTCCGCGCGTGTCACCCTGTGCCGCTGCTTATCCGCAAGCATGCACTTCAGATCACCAAGATGATCGTCGCCGAAAAGGCAAAACTGTCAGAAGAAGAGTCGAAGGCAAAGCAGGCTCCTGAACCCGTTGCTGTCAAGCCGACGAGGAAGACTTGGAATGACGATGGAGAGGAGCAGACCCTGACTTCATCGAGTCTGAAGCGCGTTGGTCGTGCTGAGTACGCTCCTTGGAAGAGTGGTCAGCGCAAGGCTGGTATCGCTGGCGCTGCTTCAACTGGATCGTCGTCGCCCAGCACTGTTCAGCCCATGGCTCTCGGAATTGACGTTGCCGAGACTTCTGTCAAGGAGCCGGAGACAGCAGCTGAACTGCTCGAGAAAGTCAACGCCCTGGTGGCGAGCACAACGTTCACAATTGCAGAGAGCGAGCCTGTCGAGACAGCAGTGACGCAGCCGGCGTCCTTGTCCGAGACGCCCGCCAAGGATGACAGCAGCGACCAAGAGTCCAAGCCCAAGATCCCTCAGTCCATCTCGGAGGCCTATCACATGTCGAACCGGTCCAAGCGGCGGAAGATGGACATATCGTCGGCCTCGCAGGTCAAGGACCGGGCACAGGCGTTCATGCAGAAGGTCGACGGAGACAACAGCAAGGCTGATGGAGCGGAAGACGAGAGCGGCTTCCAGAGCTTCGACTATGCTGCTGCCAGCTCTCAGGTCGCGGGAGCCAAGTTCGAGTTGAAGAAGGATGAGGACGACGACCGACGTGGCGGCCGCGGTCGAGGTGGACACAACAAGAAGCAGGTCGGCTACAACCCTTTCGTTGGCATGGGCAAGGGCAAGAAGGGCAAGAACTCGGACGAGCCGCAAGCTGGCCGGAAGCCTGTCAAAAAGATGCACCACATGCCGAGAAGCGCCACGTTTAGATAGATTGATGATTCACCCCAGGCATATAGGCTTCCTCTCGGCCATGCTACACGTTAGATAGACCAGCCCAGCAGGAAAAATATACACAAACCTTACCACCACACTTTCCACCAATATTGTAAGATTACTGGCCGTTGATTGGTCGAGTCTCACGTGGCAGTTTTTCCTTAACGTTATTGTACCGCTAAAATTTAGCGCCATTTGGAAAAACGGACCAAGCAGCCGACGCGATCTCCGATGACTCGTAGCGCCGCGCTCAAGCGCGTCTCGCCCGCGTCGCTCGAGTCGTTGGGAGGAAGGCGCCGCCAAGAAGCTCAAGGCCTCGGTGGATGTGGCTAGCGAGGCAGCGGCCACGGTGCGCAGCGGGCCGCTCGAGGCGGAGGACAGCGAGTCGGACCCCATCGACGAAGGGGAAGGCGCCCAGACGTCCACTTCGGCGACCAGTAACGGCGTAAAGCATGATGAAGAGGACGGAGAAGAAGGTTGTTCTAGTAACGCAGCTCTTCAGCTGTATTTTCATGCGGTTATGAGCGTCATTGGAGCACGGATCGCTGACTTGTTGGTTTTTTACTTAACTGCTCTGTAGACGTCGAAATGGCTGATGCGGAGGCCTCAGAGGACCAGGAGACGGCGACAACAAAGGCAAACAGCAAGAAGAATGGGGCAGCTAAATCTGCAGCTAAGAAGCCAGTCAAGAAGCGTGCGAAGCCTGCTGCAAAGGCTGCTGCCAACGGGAAGACGAAAGCTGCCGCCAAACCCAAGGCAAAGACCAAGGCTTCTGCGAAGCCGAAGGCCAAGGCTGCACCGAAGCGGAAGACTCGTACGCAGGAGGATAAGGTGAAGGAGAACGCGCCGCTTGCTACGCCGTTCTTCGTGGAGACGGGGGTTGAGTGGAACAACACGAACATCGACTTTGACGAGCTGAGTGTGCTGAGGTCGAGGTGGGAGCTGCCTGCAGCCTGTCATATTTTGTGGCTGCTGCAGAGTCCTTTGACGCTGCGCTTCTCCAACACGCTGCTTGAGTACGAGGCGGCGCTGCTGAAGCCGGAGGATAGCCCCGTGCTGGAAGACGTGTTCACGAAGCTGCTGCTGAAGAAGAGTGAGCGGGCGTGCTTGAGCGCTGGTATTGGACTCAAGTATGAGTGGTGGAACAAGCAGCTGCGCATTTACTACCTGGACATGTACGCCAAGTGGTACGCGCTGCTGCGCAAGGCAGGAGAACGGCTACCTGAAACATTTTCGCAAGACGAGGACGATGACGATGAAAGCAGTGCGGACGACAAGACCGATGAGCAGGTGGATATGGAGCTGACTGACGACGAGTGGCTGACGCTTGATATCTTGAAGGCGCGCCTCGAGACGCTTGGCATGGTCTGCCCGCTAAAGGTTAGTGCTCTGTCGAGTATAATTGCAGAATTGGACGGTGATATGATTCTGACGTTGATGCTTGCTTGGATACATGTACATCTGCAGCACCAGTCATTTGCGGACTTGTCGATCGAGTTGCGATGCAAAATTCTGTTGAACCTGTGCGAGGCCGTGGTAGATGATCCAGCCAATACGTATGTATTTATCACGATCATACGAATCTTATGACTGAGTGCTCACTCGTTGTGATTGTTCTGTGGCGGGGAACGAACAGTGAATATATGCGCCAAATGGAAGACGACGACCTGCGGGTGGAGCCGCTTGGCAACGACCGCGCCGGTAACATGTATTACTTCTTCCCGCAGTTCTACGAAGAGCGGCGGCTGTACAAACTGGACCCGGAGACGCAGAAGTGGGCGCTCTGGGCGAAGGGGGACGACGCCTTCCGTGCTATGCTGAAGGCGATGAAGGAAGTCCGTGGTCGCAAAATTCGCGGCGAACAGGAGCTTCTGGATCATCTGGAGGTCATTGTCGAGCAGATTGAGGATGAAGACGAAGCGCGCGCCAGGCAGCTGGAGAAGGCCAACCGCCTAGCGATTCTCGAGGCGATCCCTCGCAAGCGCTCGCTGCGGCTGCAGGTGAAGCAGCTGGAGAAGATGGAGAAGCACCAGGAGGAACTCGAGCATCAGAAGGAGCTGACCATGGAGGAGATCGCAGAAATGAAGCGCGCCGAGTTGCTGCGCAAGGTGGAGAAGGAGGCTGAGAAGGAGGCTCGTGACGCCGAGCGGGAGGCTCGCCGCTTACACCGCGAGCAGGTAGAGCGAGAAGAGGCACAAGCTGAGCGCGAGCGACGTCGGCTTCGCCGTATTGAGAAGGAAAAGGAGGAGGAAAGGCTGGAGCTGATTGCCCAGGAAGAGCGCAGAAAGCAGGAAGAGGCGCGCGAGCTCCGCGCCCGTCAACGGCACGGAGTAGAGGAGTGGCAGCAAGTAGAGCAGGATGACCAGGGCGCGGTGGAAGATGCAACCCTGACAAGCACCGCAGCAGAGGTTCCTGAGCAGGTTTCAACACCCGCAAAAACGCCATGATGGGGGCATTGGTATTGCAGACCGCACTCACTCGCGAGCCAGAACAAACGATGCATTCCTTGGGTAAACAAACAAATAGAGAGATCGATCGACCGCTTGCGGCGACCTTGTGACAAAAGTCCATCGGGCAATTCCGGCACCAACTTTTGAAGTTGCCGTGTTCAACGTGAACTTCACGTTGAACCGCGATATCTGTACGAAAAGTGAGTGAAACGTAGAGTTGTCATAAGTTGCCAAGAATCTCGACGCCCGAAAAGCGCGAAGTAATTCAGCCGTGCCATGTCCATGCTCGACGCCAACCACTTTGTTTCTTGAAAGGCACGCTCTCACCGCCAACGGATCAACTAGGTGTACTGTAGGGGCTCTTGCAGGTTAAAGCGCTTTCATGGACACATCCGGTGCCGTTTCTTCCGATTTGGGCTCGCTGCGTCTTTGCCGGCATGTTGACGCCCGGAAATCTGGGGCCCTTGCACAACTTGTGCTTGCACAAAGCCAGCAAGGCCACCGACCAGCCCGGCTTCGCAGATGCAGAGCTGGTCGCCGGGTTCACGGACGGCGAGTGGAGACCAGTGGTGCCATCCGCGATCTGTGATCCGCGCCGTGCATTGTACATGTACAGTGTACTGTACCCATCGCTCTGATTATTAGCGTGGCGTCGAAAAACTTTGGCAAAGCTGGGGCGGCGGGTGTTACATGGCGGTGGACGGCGCGAAGCTCTTGCTGCCTGCATCTCCGCGAGGCCGTCGAATGTCCAACGAGCTGCGCGGTATACAGCGCGATGCCCGCCACATCAGCAGCTTCTCTGGCTGCGCAGTTTGTGGTGCTGCACGGTGTCCGAAGGCGGTGACAAAAAGATGGAAGTGAGCCTCGCCGCGCGTCTTCCGGCAACGGCGACTATGGAGGCCATATGCCGCCGCCGCAACTTCCACTTGAGGCTGACTGCAAGTCGATGTTGCCACTGTCCGGCGTGAACTTGCCGTCACCGCCACAAGAAGCAACGCCGGCGTTTACCAGGACCCTGGATAGGCCTCCATGGACTCTTTTCCAACACTTCGAGCCGAGATTCCTGCGACAAATGGACAGGAAAAAAAACTGCAGATGGGGGACATCCATAGAATTGTGCCCCTTGAAGTACCTTCGGCATACTGAACCCAAGTCGCCGCGCGCAATCGGCGCGCACAACCCTCAGTCGGCAAAAGCCACGGACATCACCAGTTTGACCTACGGTACCTGCACGCATGCGCTCGCAGCAGCAGCAGCAGCAGCAGTACGAGCGGCTGGGCACGCTCGCGCCCGCGCTCTTCGGCAGCGTGCAAAGTGGCGCCACGTGCCGTCGGGCGAGTGCGTGGCCGTCAAGCGCATGGAGCTGCGCTTCGCCGCGCGCAAGCGCTGCAAGAGCTCGGAGCGCGCCGTGGACGAGGACGTCTTCGCCGAGATCAAGATCAATCTGCGCGTGCAGGCGCTGGGCGGCCACGCGCACGTGTTGCCGCTGCGCGACTGCATCATGGAGGACGAGGCCGTGCTGCTTGTGCTGAAGTTCTGCGAGCGCGGCGAGCTGCTCGACGTGCTCAACCGGCAGCGCGCCGCCGGGCTCGAGGTCGACGCGCCGCGCTACTTTGCGCAGATCCTGCGCGGCGCCGCGTTCCTCCACGCCAACGACATCGCGCACCGCGACCTGTCGCTCGAGAACGTGCTGGTGGACGCGCGCGACTGCTGCCAGATCACGGACTTCGGCTTGGCCACGCAGTGCTCCGGCATGATGGCAGTCAAGCCCGTGGGCAAGCTTAGGTACATGGCGCCGGAGGTGAGTGCGGCACTGGTGTATGACGACGCGCTCTCGAGCGAGTACGACCCCAAGGCCGCCGACGTGTGGGCGCTGGGCGTGATGCTGTACGCCATGGTGGCGGCGCGCTATCCGTTCAAGGAGCCGCTTCGTCGCGACAACCGGTTCAGGTTGCTGGAGGACTTTGGGGTGGATTATCTATTGGAGAAGGACGACGTGGACGTGAGTGGGAAGGACGACGTCGTGGACCTGCTGAGGGAGCTGCTGGTCGTGGACCCGGCCAAGCGCGCGACGCTGGCCGAGCTCGAGTCGCATCCGGCGCTGCCCGCTGAGTTTCAGAGTGAGACGCGACCGGCGAGTCTGACGGAGAAGCCTGAGGACTCGCAGCCTCTGCTCTCTGTAGCTGCAACCAATGAAGGACGGCGGCGCGCGCGGTCCCTTGGCCGCTTCACCGGGAAGGGGTCGCTGGCGTCGGTAGGCCCCAACACCCCGCTGTCCAACGCGGAGAAGAGCAAACAAGCTCTTGCTGCGTCGGCACTGAAATCAACAGCCGTGGCTGCGCCTCCTGCCACGGGGTCCAAGAACCCTCGCAGGTTGCTGCGCAAGTGCTTCGCCACTGCGCGAGCGTAAGGCACGCGCCATGCTGTATCGTATCTATTAGGCGGTCCCCCGCTTCACCTACCTACCTAAAAAGTATATTATCAATCGGACGAAAGTATCTTTATCGACATGTTGTGGTTGACATCGCTTCAACGTGAAGCAGCCGTTCAAGCAGCTGGGGGTGTTGCCGTCCGTACCAGGTGATATGTACCACGGCGAAGGTAAACCTTTGAAGACCCGCTGTCAATTTGTATGTGCAGTTATCGACACCTCCTGTACACTATGCTACGGCTTCCTCGTCGCCTGGTGCTTCCTGGGCAGGAGATTCCTCGACAGGTGAGTCCACTGTGCATTGCTCACCGAATGAGGCGCTGACGGCGGGCCACAGGTCCTCGCACTTGTCCTTGTCCTTGTCGTGCACGTTCACCAACGCTTGCTGCACTGTACTGATCCAGTGCTCGAGGGTGGGCACAAGGTTAGCCGCTTGAGCCACCGAAGACGTCACTGCCTTGACGCGTACGCTCTCAAGCAGATGGTGGAGCTGGCCTGCTTGGTAGAACACGGTGCGCTCGAAGAACTCCATGTCCCGCAGGGTATCGCACAGCGTGTCCACGTACGCGTCGACGAAGTCTGCAGCCGGACCGTTCTGCAGCCAGTGACTACGCTCGAGAGCAAACGCGATGCTCTCGGCTGACAGGAGGGACACGAGGGAGAAGAGGTTGCGCCAGCGACTCAGCAACTCCTTCTGAGGCGAGAGTTTGTCAGCTGCGTCCGCGTTCTTGCCTCGTCGACGCTTCTTCCCGTTCGTAGTCTGCTCTGTCGCCTCCACTTCCTTGCGGAAATCAAGCATCAGTCGAGCAAGCCAGGCGAAAAGTGAGCTCAAGGCCTTGGGGGGCGTGAAGAACTCCGAAGGTTGCAGGTCCCGCAGGTCGTCCTTCTTGCTCAAGCGCTTGGCCGACTTCTCCACCAGCAACGACGTCTCATCGTTTACGTGCGCACACTCTGCCATGACCGCCACCTTCGCGTACACTTCGAGCAATCGGATAAATCCGAACGAGTTCGCTTTGTAGGCTTCTTCAACTTCGTCGGCGTCGAACTCGAGAATTGGTCCAATACACGATTCCAGCACTTCAACTATGGGCTGCAGCAACGTCTTAAGGTCCTTGACAGACGGCAGCTGAGCAAGGTACTCGACCGTGCCAAGAACCACGACCGGGTTCAGCGCCACCTCCGCCTTCTTGGATTTCTTCGACTTCGAAGTAGCCGCCTCAGCACGAAACTTGTTCTTTCTCCATTGCTCGAGAAACTTGGCTAGCTTTGATGTCAAGAACGGAAGCTGTTCCCACTGCACCATACAGTCAACCATCGACTCGAGAAGCTTCCTGCTGGAGTTTTCGTTCATCTTCATAAGGTTGTCCACCAGACGCTCCAACAAAACACCCTCGGACAAGTCTCCCAGATAGCCGATGATCCTCCAGATTGAACTGAGCGCTTCCTGGTCGTAGGGTCGGTCTTCGCTGTACGCGAGAAGAAGCGCTTCCAGCGACTCGACGTTTAGCTGCTCACGCAGGAAGGTCTTGCACTCGGAGTACCGAGCGTCGCCCATCACCTTCACGTGCACACTCTTGAGAAGATTACCGATGACTTCCAGCACGACAACCTGGCCAACCACGCTAAAGCTTTCATCGTCTTCATCGTCATCTTCATCTTCGTCATCCTCCTCGGACTCTTGAGGCTGCTTCAGACGCCGAGACACGAAGTTTAAAGAGCAACGAAGGAGGAGGGCGGCCAACTTGCACACCGATCCGACGGAGACGTGCTCCACAACGTTCGCATAGAAAACCATAGCAGCTTCTGGGTTCTTCCTCACCAGAGCGAGACATCGAGCCACCTGCGATGAGCCACCCACACTCTGCGGGAAGTACGAGTTCAAGAACAAGGAGACAAGCTGCTTCCGTGCCAGAGGACTATCCCGATCCATGACCATGCGGCATAGGAGGTCGTTCACCGGAACGACGTCGTAGAAGTGCAAGTTTCGAATGCTCTTGATTCGGACCAAGAGAGCGCCAAACTCAGCACGAACCTTCTCGTTTCGATCATTGATCAGTGGCGCTAGCTGTAAAACACACGACCAAAGAATGTCAGCCGTCTTCTCAAACCAGGTAATACCCAAGCATCTTGCGTACCATGGGGAGCAGCGGCTTCAGAATTGAGTGTGAGTTGTGGTTGTCCAGGATGAATTGGATGCCTTCAAATACTGCCGCACGGACGCTACTCGATGAAACGTCATTCACCAGATCCACCACAAGCTTTGATATGAAACACCGGATCGTCTCCGCGGGAAGCAATTCCCAGTACACGGAGAGCACCTTGGAGACACCCTCGATCGCTGCAACTCGCAGTGCAGGGTGCGAATCGCCCAGCAGCTCCTCGAACGTGTCAAACTGCTTCTGGAGTGTCAGGTCCATCGTCTCATTGTTGAAAGCTGGATCACGAAGCGGGAAGTTGTCGAAGAGCAAGATGGTAGCCTGCCGCCGGACGGAATCGTTGGGGGCCTTCACGCCTCGCCACAAGATCGGGCTGCAGATACGGTACAGCATCTCGTCGACACCGGGGTGGCGCTTGTTCTCGAAGAAAATCTGCAGCACAGTGCGAACGGCGTTGAAGAGCGAGGTGCTGCCAGCGTGAACTGCGTCGCGAACGTATCGCTGAATGCATTCCTCCTCAATCTTCGATCGAAACGCGCCCTTGCTACCAACCCAAGCCTGCGCACATCAAGAACGTCTACTTTAAGCATCCGTCCGCAATACTCAATAGCTGTGATAATGGCCCTACCTTGAAGTAGATGTTGCCGTACTTGACAAGGATCGAGTTGCGTTGGTTCGGGATCTGGTTCCTGATCGTCTCGTTGATATCCTCCACAAACGGCACGTGCAATGTGAACAAAAAGCTCAGAAACGGCACCGCATCCGGTGACCGGAAGAACGTCGGCTGGATGAAGCAGCGCAGCAGAATATCCCTCAACAGTCCACTGCTATCATCATCAAAGTCCAGCAGCGGTAAGGCGTCCTTGATCGCGAACAGCCTTCGGATCGGATGTTTCTTGGAGTTGAAACTCCCCGCAGGCGTAGACTCATAACTGCGCACAATCAAGTACGGCAGCAGCTGCGTCACGAGCGAGTGCGCTCGTCCGCAGAAGTTGTGCTTCCAGCAGGCTTCACACAGCAGCGAGATGGCTTCCTGCGTGGCCAGCACTTGCGTCGCATCTCCTCTGAGTCTCAGCAGCTGGTCGTGCAGCTCCTGCGCCACTGCAAAGAGCTCCTCTTTGTCAATGGACGCGCCCTTGGTCTCCACCAGCAGCGCCGTGAACTCGGCGATGCACTCGCGGGCCTTGAGGCGACTGGCCTCCGTCTCCTCGTCCTCGCTGGGGCCACGAGCTCCACAGCCGCAGGGTAAAGGCGTCCAGCTGGTCGCGGGTTAGCGCGCGCACTTCCTCGTCCACCTGCGCCTTGTCCGGCTGCGTCTGGGCTGAGGCTGCGGCTTCGGCGTCTTCTTGCTCCTCGGCCTCGTCGTCGTCGCTCTTCTTGCTCTTGGCCTTGGCCTTGCGCTTGCTGTTACCAGGTTTGCGTCTCTGTACTTTGCGCTGCGCCATCACCTGCGCTAGTGGCGCCGCGTCCCCGCCTTGAGCGCCGCGATGGCCTCCGCCACCGACGCAGACGTAGCCATGTTGACCGGAGTGCGGAATTCAAAAACTGGCGGAAAAAATGTCCTTAATTTGTTTTTGGGTACTGTAAGCAAAATCCTACTCAAAAACCTGCTTTTGTCAGTAACACGAGGGACTCGACATTGTGACTTTTGAAGAGATCCACACAAATTTCCCCCCAGACACTCAACGATCGTTTGGACGCCAGCAAGCACAGCGCCCGAGTAGCTACAGTACAGTTCACTTGATCATGGAGACGGCGGACCTCGTGGTGGACGGCACGCGCACGTCGGGCAAGGACGTGCGCGAGCAGAACGTGACGGCGGCCGTGGCCATCGCCAACATCGTCAAGAGCTCGCTGGGCCCCGTGGGGCTCGACAAGATGCTCGTGGACGACATCGGCGACGTGACCATCACGAACGACGGCGCCACGATCCTCAAGCAGCTGGAGGTGGAGCAGCCCGCCGGCAAGGTGCTCGTGGAGCTGGCCGGCCTGCAGGACCAGGAGGTGGGCGACGGCACCACGTCCGTCGTCATCATCGCCGCGGAGCTCCTCAAGGTGCGAATCATAGGGCCCCTTAAGATACTTTTTTTCCATTTCGTTGCCTATTTCTTTAGGCAATTAGTGGGTAATCCTTAGCATTGCTGACGAGTTTGTTATCGTGCTGGTGGGTGTTGACTACAGCGCGCCAACGAGCTGGTGAAGAACAAGATCCACCCGACGTCCATCATCGCCGGATACCGTCTCGCCATGCGTGAGGCCGTCAAGTACATTAAGGAGAACCTGAGCGTGCCCGTGGACTCGCTGGGCCGTGAGAGCCTCGTGAACGCTGCTAAGAATAGCATGTCGTCCAAGATTCTCGGTCCGGAGAGCGACTTCTTCGCCAACCTGGTCGTGGATGCTGTGACGTCCGTGAAGGTGGAGCAGGAGGGCGCCAAGGGCAAGATTAAGGCCAAGTACCCTGTCAGCTCCATTAACGTGCTCAAGGCGCATGGCAAGAGCGCTCTGGAGACGCAGCTGGTGGACGGCTTTGCTCTTAACTGCACCAAGGCCTCGCAGCAGATGCCCACCTACATCAAGAACGCCAAGATCGCGCTGCTGGACTTTGACCTGCAGCGTCACCGTATGCAGATGGGCGTCCAGGTTGTGGTGAACGACCCGAACGAGCTGGAGCTCATTCGTCAGCGCGAGATCGACATTACCAAGGAGAAGATCCAGAAGATGATCGACGCTGGTGCTAACGTGATTCTGACCACCAAGGGCATTGACGACCTGTGCCTCAAGTACTTTGTGGAGAACGGCTGCATGGGCGTGCGCCGCTGCAAGAAGGAGGACCTGCAGCGTATCGCCAAGGCCACGGGTGGACAGGTTGTCCTGACCCTTGCCGACATGGAGGGCGAGGAGACGTTCGACCCCTCGACGCTGGGTGAGGCACAGGAAGTTAGCGAGGAGCGTGTCGGTGACGGCGAGCTTATCTACATCAAGGGCTGCAAGACGCGCCAGGCCACGACCGTGGTGCTGCGCGGCGCCAACGAGAACATGCTGGACGAGATGGACCGCTCGATGCACGACTCGTTCATGGTAGTGAAGCGTATGGCTTGAGAGCAACCAGCTTGTTGCTGGCGGCGGCGCTGTGGAAGCGGCTCTGTCGATCTACCTGGAGAACTTCGCCACGACGCTGGGCTCCCGGGAGCAGCTGGCCATCGCCGAGTTTGCCGACGCGCTGCTGGTCATCCCGAAGACCCTGGCCGTGAACGCCGCCAAGGACGCCTCGGAGCTGGTCGCACGCCTGCGCGCGCACCACAACACATCGCAGAGCGACGCCGCCCAGAGCGACCTGCGCTTCTCGGGCCTGGACCTGCTGGAGGGCAACGTGCGCAACAACCTCGAGGCCGGCGTCGTGGAGCCTGCTATCAGCAAGATCAAGAGCCTGCGTTTCGCCACGGAGGCGGCCATCACCATTCTGCGGATTGACGATCTGATCAAGCTCAACCCTAAGGAGGAGCCCCAGCAGTAGGCTGCC
The DNA here is from genome assembly GCA_024211575.1 of Phytophthora melonis. Classification (NCBI taxonomy): domain Eukaryota; phylum Oomycota; class Peronosporomycetes; order Peronosporales; family Peronosporaceae; genus Phytophthora; species Phytophthora melonis. The sequence continues at coordinate 1,387,194 of JAMXKT010000068.1, forward strand.
AGCTCCCCGTTGACATTGGGTCAGGTGGTAATAGCGTCTATAATAACACTCATTTCCCACTATCTGTCACTGGTCCTGTAGCTACACTACTCGTTGCCTTCCGCTTGCTCGGCAGCCTCGGCCTCTCGTCGGTGTTTGAGTTCAACGGCGGCCAGGCGATCCTCATCCGTGAGCGGTTCACCGTCAAGTTGCGTAAGCGTTGGCGCCAGTAAGATGATCGACGAACGATAGTCGTCCACTTGAGTCACGGGATTCCCGGTCAAGTTCAAGCTCGTCAGCTTGCTGAGCTGCTCTAGAGGCTGTACACCCTCAAGCGTCTCAATCTTTGAAGAGCACACGTCGTAACCAAACTTGTGTGTTAGGTCGAGCTAGTCTACCCCTAAAGAAAAGGGATGAAAGGTGTCGTACATTGTTCTGCTGGAGCGATAGCGCGCGCAATGCAGGCAAATTCTCAACCCCACTCAGCGCTGAGAGTGTGTTTTCATCCTAACGCCCAAGAAATTGTGTTAGCTGATGCCGCAAGATCATGATACCGATGAAGTGGGATTTTGACGTACTAATGACAGCGTCTCCAGTTTGACGGATGCGTCGTTAGCGAGGCTGCTGAGATCTTCAATCGCATTACGAGATGCCTCCAGAGTGGCGAGTGACGGCAAACTCTGAAGACCAACAAGACTTGTCAGCGCGTTGCCTACAGCACGAGCACAACGTTGCAACAGTGGTGTTAAGCTGCTGGGGTCTCTCGAATCGACCTATTCAGAGTAGACAGGTACCATTGATCTTGAGCACTGAGAGTGAGCCAGACTCAAGCCCTTGCAGCGCAGCAATTTGATTTCCGGAGATATCTAGCGACTGCAATCGAACAAAGTCAGCACCATACAGCCGTTGATACCAGCAGGATTGGCTGAAGCTTCACCTGCAAATACTGCTGCGGAAGTGACGGCGGCGCTGTGAGAGCGTTTTCGGACAAATCAACGCAAACGAGATACTGGAGCTCTGACAGTGGCGAGGCATCGGCAATTTGGTTCTTGGACACGTTCACATAGAGCAAATGCGAGTAGCCCTTGATCGGCTCGAGGCTCACCAGGCCTTTTCCCTGCAGATTTAACTGAAACCCTCAGCTTTAAACGTGCGATAAGGAGCAAATGAGCCGAAGACGTACACTGACGTCGAGAGCCGTGAATGCGTAGCCCGAGTCGTCCACCACGCGGTCCACGCGGGACAACCCCTCCATGTACACTTGCAGATTGACTTCTTCGGCCATGCTTGATGCTGACGGATCTTTTTGCGGTGCTTGCTACAAGTCGCACGAAGAGAAACTAAGCAAGAAGTAACTGCTAAAACTGTCTAAAGCCGCAAAGTCGAGCTCGAACCGCTGGAGAACTCGCCACTTGACAATGGCGTCGAGTCCGCGGCGTCAATCGTCTACGCTGCTGCCCGCCGAGGCCTTTTCAACTGACGACGACTCGGACTGTAAGCCTGCGGTTCTCTTTTTCCACTCATGCCTGATCCTGAAGCTGACTGTTAGCCGAGTAGACTTGCCATGGCAGATCGCTTTCCGCGTGAAGTTTCCCACCGACAAACTGGGGCTGCGATTCCACCCCGCTCAATTCCCCGACACTGGCAATGGCATCTACAACATCCGTCTGCTGGAGCTCACAAAGGTTTGCAAGTAAAATATTTTGGAGAGGGAGAGTTTGAGCCACTATACTGATAAAACTCTTCCGTAACAGGGACCCGATGGCAATGGGCCAGCTTACAACTACAACAAGCACCTTCAACCTGGGCAACAACACTTGTAAGTGTGCGTCAATTATGTTTTGCCAAGCACAACTTACCGGTGGGCATCCTACGTAGAACGCTGCGTCCGGGGCTGTACTTGACCCACATCAATGAAACTCATCTGGTTGAAGTGCCTTGCGACGAAATCATCGAGAGGTGAGTAGCCCCCAGCAGAGCCATCTCATCACAACAACTGACAACATTTTTTGCTGTGCAGTCTACAGACAACACCTCGACCCATTACCTTGAGGTTCATCGACGTTGAGGCAGGAGTCGTCACGCGTCACGAGCTGCGAGACTCCTTGAATCTGGACGGCGAGGCGCTATCTGCTGCCATCGCGCATATGCCGAGTTCTGCGCAGTCTTCTCCTCGACGGCAGAGTTCTTCGCCCAGGAAGCTCGCCGCGGGGCAGAACCCCATGTACAAGATCATTCTCCTGGGGACCGCAGGCGTGGGCAAGAGCAGCTTGTTGGCCGTCGCAGCGAATGGTGACGACGCATACATGGTACGGGCCTACATGACTCCACAGCCCCCAGTTACTTGATACTAACACCGTGTCATGACTGCAGGACCGGCGTCCGCCGACATTGGAGGCCGAGTTCGGCAGCATCGAGTTCCCCGACCCGAGCAACCCCAGCTCGCTCATCCAAGCTCGAATCTGGGATACTGCCGGCCAAGAGCGCTTCCGAGCCATCACCCGCTCTCACTATCGCCGTGCCGACGGTGCTCTGCTGGTCTACGACGTGAGTGACGCCAGCAGTTTCGATCGTCTCGGCGAGTGGCTGCACACGTTGCGCGAGACTGCAGGCGACTCGCTCACTGCCGCAATGGTGCTCGAGAACAAAGTGGACAAGCTGCCCTTACCTCCCAAACCTGCCAGACCCAAAGGCTACGCGCAGCCTGGCCAAGTCCAGACCTTCTGCGAGGCTGAGAGCCTCTTGTTCACCCGCACGACGGCGAAGCTCAACGCTCGAGCGCTGGAATGGGACGGCGCCATGAAAGTCTTCGACGCTGTGAAGCAGCTCGTGCTCAGCATCCACAAGGCCCGCACTCGCGTGCTCTCCCCGTCCAAGACCCAAGACGCGGGCACAAGCACAGACCCGGTTGTGCTGACCAGCACCATGACCAAGAAGACCAAAAGCTCGGCAGACTGCGGAGGCTGCAGCTCGCACTAATTGCATGGCAAGCCTTGCAAGCTGCACGTTTATTTTACTTCTTACGTATCATACACAGACAAGATCACTGTTGAGACTAAGGAATGTTTGGTCGCACATACTTCTTACACCCAATGCTACGAGATAAAAACCCTGAAGGACCAGCAAAAGTTTGTTCGCTCTAGGACGGTCGTATCGTGCGCGACGACAAATGAGTCGACTGCCTCTCGGGGGCTCAGGGAGGCGGCGGCACTTCTTGTGGGGGGCCGAGACCCCCCTCCGTCCAGATATACACACAGATAGATACATGCAGATAGATACACACACACACAGATACGCAGAGCTCTTCTCGCCAATGGCGCTCCGCCACGACTTGGGGTCGAGTGTAAAACTGCGAGTCCGATGTGAATCCTTGCCCCGGTGCTGCAAGGGGTCCACTACTAAAGTAGACCACGTGACTAGATTCACATACAAAAGCGATGTGTAAACCTTCTATTTGCAATTTTTCATGTGGCCCACACCGCGGCGCTTACGCTTGCGGCGAGTCTGGTTACAGGTTACGTCCAAGGTCGGCACCGCAGGCGTCATCGACTCAGCCATAGTGAGCGCAAGTCAGAGCGAGGACTCAATTCCTGTTCCGCCGCCTCCCCAGGGACCCCAGAGAGAGCCAATGCGTCGCGCTCTGCCGCCAGCGCTGCTGCTGCTTCTGGTGCTGCTGGCGTCCGTGGCCCACGCGCTCGTGATCGAGAGGTACGCGCGCGTCTACATGGCTGCATGCGAGTGTGCTGTAGCAAGTTGACATGTAATGTGCTCTGTTCTTATTTTGCATTGCTTGTTTTCGACAGCCCGAGCTGCCGGTTAATGACACACGTGTACGTAATCCTGTCGCTAATGTCGAAAACATGGAGATCCTGACAGTGGTTGTGCGTGTCGAAAACTCACAGCTCGGGCGAGTTCACCAACCTGACGCTGCTCGAGACCGGCGGACTGCAGAACTACGAAGTCGTGCCAGGTGCGGATATTCTACAGTATTTATTATATATGCGGGATTTACTAGGCTGACATGATTCGGCGTTGTCTTGTGGCAGTGTCGCCGTTCACGGCCTGCGAGCCGCTGCGCGGCCAGGACCTGACGGGCAAAGTGGCGCTCGTGCTGCGCGGCGACTGCAACTTTGTGCAGAAAGTGTGGCACGCGCAACGCGCGCACGCGGCCGCGGTGGTGGTGATGGACAACGAGCTGCGGCACGAGTAGGACCCTTCGCTCTGTCTCTCTCTCTGGCTATTGGGACCTCCGACTGACTGGGGTTTTGTTGCTCTGTGTGTTGCCGCTGCAGACCGCCGTACCACATCATCATGATGAAGGACGACATGGCGAGCAGCGTCCGCATCCCGTCGGTCTTCATCTCGTACGCGTCGGGCGAGTGGCTGCTGGACGCCATGGGTCGCGCCCTTCCGTGGGACCCGCTGCGGATCACGATCGATTCGACCGGAGAACGTGAGTCTGCTCGTCCTTATTTGAATGGAGGTGGGTAGAAATATTTACTCACGAGTTATGTTGTTGTTGTTGTTGTTGTTGTTGTTGTTGCTGTTGCAGTCCCGCAGGCGTCGACGTCGAACCGCCTGCTGAAGCGCGTGATCGCCTACGTTTTCTTGATCTCGATCGTCTGCGCGTTCTCGAGCGGCTTGAGCTTGCTGTCGTCGGCGATTTTCCAGTGGGTTGGCAAGACGCGACGCACTCATGCCGCCAAGCAGCTGCCGATCGCGAAGTACGAGCGGAATATGCAGCGGGCGTTGCTGGAACATTTGCTGGAGGACCAGTTCGTGCTTGATCGCATCCTTCTCGCGGAGATCGAGAGCGTCTCCAGCGCTAATAACCACGTCCACGCCTCAGAGAGCGAAAGTCTTGCCACTGCCGCTGGTGTGACTGCAACTCCGCCTGAGACGGGACGCTCGATGTCGAATGGTGACGAAGATATTTCTCTCGAGAGAGACGAGGCCAAGCCGCAAGAAGAAGAGGATCAGGAGCTGGTGAAGCACGAGACCACGTATCGGAGCTCGGTGGAGTCCGAGTCCGAGACGTGCCCCATTTGTCTGGACGACTTCGAAGATGGAGCCGATGTCAAGGTCCTGCCGTGCCAGCACTTTTTCCACGTGGACTGCATCAACCCATGGCTCGAGGGCCGGAGTGGACGCTGCCCACTCTGCAAGCAGGACGCTATCGCCACGAGTACGTGACTGGCCCAGTTTCATTGCGCACTCTGCTCGTGACTAATGATTGGGCTCGTTCCTTTCTCCTTATAGTCGCCGGGGCGTCCAAGAAGATCTTCGGCTTCCCGCTACCGCGAATTGACCAAATTCTCCAGCAAGAGCATGTACGTTGCCATTTCAAGTACGAGTGATACCAAAGTTGGGAGGATTTCTAACGCTATTTTCTGCGCGTGCTTGCTGTACGCAGTGGGTCCACACGTTCTTCCTCATGCTCCCTGCAAGCTTCATCAGCTGCCTAATCGTCAACGCCGCCGCCTCCATCATCGGCACCATGTGGCCGTAAGAAAGTCCCCGTTGCTTCAGTGCTTCCCCCGACAGTCCTCTTTTCTATATCCACTGACAGGGGGGCACGCAATGCGGTCTCGTTGTATTTATCGCAAAAATCCCAGCGGTGGCCTCGCTAATGTATTACTCTGTAAATGCACTCACGCCTAATGATTCTGCTCTCGTTTTACAGCTCAGCATGTTTGTCCTTGTGGTGTTTCCTCCACCAGGCACGAAGGCCTTTGTCCTCTGACGATTTCTGCTTTGCAGGCTTCTTCTCCTTCTTCATGAACTGCCACCATCTTCTCTTCTTCGGTGCAGGCTCGGGAAGCGGGCGTTGAGACCAGCGACGCAGCTTGATGAAGGCGTATCGAAGCTGTGTGCGCGTCGAAGTCATTTGGTGGAACTGGTTGACGCCCAGCAGTTTGAAGATGGAGAGCGCGGCCTTGTACGGGTCGGCGTACGACGCCACCAGAGACTCCTCGTCTTGCAGATCCGTGGGCTTGGGGCCGATAACTGATCGCTTGGATCCAGGCGCCTTGGGAACGGAGATGGACTCGTATCCCGTCGCTGTAGTGTCGCCTCTCAAGTCCGCGAAGCCTTGCTGGACGAGCGCCAACGCGTCGCTGCCTGACATCCGAGAGAAGTACACGGCACCGGTGGCCCCAAGCAGAACGATCATGGCCACGAAGTGCTTTCGGCCCGCAACTTGCAGGAACACGAAGGACATGACGACCTCAAACACCACCAGGCACACGAAGGTGAGCTCCAGAGCGGTGCTGGCGATGTGGCCGCGTCCAGGGCTGTAGGGCAGCACATACAGCATGTTGTACTTGGTGGTGCCGAACTTCAGGTAGAAGTAGAGCGCTCCGAACGGCGTGATGATGGGCGTGATCACGGTCCCCAGCAAGACGACGAGGAAGACGCTCAACACCAGCGCGTACTCGTGGCCATACGAGAACGCATTGGGTCGCAGCGCCTTCTGCACTTCCAGAGACGTGATGGAGCGCGCGTGCACCCACGGTTGCAAGGCCATGGTATCCGCACAGCGAGTGATGTCGACAATCGAGCCGAGGAACGCACGCTGGCACACGTACGAGATGAAGAACGTCCCGGACACTTTGTACAGGAACGACTCGATGTACGAGCGTCCACCGGTCTTCTCGATGTCCGACAGTGCCAAGTACACGGCTGTGACTCCGATACTGGGCAAGATGACCGAACTCTGTTTGGATCGACAGAAGATGAAGTTAGTCGCTTATCGATGTTTACTGAAGTATCACCATAAAGCCTTCACGTACCACGACCAGATAGGTGAAACCTTTAACGAGGAAGCTTTTGACACGGCGTGAGTGGCTGAAGGACGGCTCGGACATTGTCAAATGGAACAGGAAGGCCAACAAACACCAATTCACTGCGATCTACACAAGGAGGAAAGCAAGCGTAATGATGAGAAAACGAACAAGTGTCCAGCCATATTGCAACACTTCACTTACCAGCAGTAGCGATGGCAGATACGACGCCACCATCGTGAGCAGCATGGTGTTCCGGCGATTGAGTCCGCGATACACGTCACTGCTCGAGTCGAGCTTGATGAACATAAGTACAGCGGTAGGTGTCGAGAACAGCATCAGCAGCACCAGCGTAGCTATCTGTCGCGACATAAAGGCCACGGATCTGCGGATTGTGTACGGTCGGTACGCGAGACTTTGCCAGATCACATCGTCCGGCTCGGGGGCGCTCTTGAGGATGACACTGCGAAGTACAGGGGCGAGTTGCTCCGTCACGGAAGCTTCAGGCTTCTTCAAGGACGCCAACGGTCTCTCGCGAAAGCCTCGGCGTTGGAAGGACTCGGCCGTGTTGATCACGCGGCCGATACACGTCTGACCCCGTACGTTCCGGACGAAGGCGTTGCGTGTTGCAGTCGAGTCGAAGATGACGAAGGCCGCGCCCATACACTTCCGCTTGCTGAACTCTTCCAGCGCGTCCTCCGGGAAGAAGTCGAGCTCCTCGCGCAGAGCGAAGATCCTCCTCGCCGCGGACCTGTCGTACGCCTCCACAGTGTTGTCGTCCACGAGACTTTCATACATTGTCTCAAATTGACTGTCGGATCTGCTGCCGCGCTTGACTTTCCCCGCTCTGGGGCTGTGCCTCGGACAGCAACACGTGCAGCAGTAGCAGCAGCACTCGCTCACCTTCTCATGGCGGTAGACGTATCGTCCCGGCTTGCAGCGCAGATGCCACCAGGCCACCTCGAGAGGTTCTGGAGCCATCACTGACCCCGGACAACATAGCAGGTTGTAAGACAGCGTGCCGTTCTCGTACGCCTCGTCGAACGCTAGGATCCGACTCAGCTTCTCGGAGAGAACGCGTCGACGCTGAAGCAGTTCGTGAACAGCACGGAGATCCCGCAGTACCGTGATCTCGTGGACTGAACCTTGAGGGGGGATGGCAGTTTTTAGAGCCTCGAGTAACGAGCTGTGCGTGGTGTCGAGCGGGAGTCCGTGCTGGATGAAGATACTGCGAGCTCCGACAATGTGCTTTGCCCTTTTACGCAGCGCAGACGCAAGTTCATGCTGTCTTCTCAGTAGACTGAGCACCGCGAACGCTACGAGGTAGCAGTAAGCCACGTGAGCCCAGTACCAATCGCTATGCAGCGGCACGTTGCTGAACGTCGTGGCTTGGTACGTGTCACCCCCTTTTTGAGCTCGAGCACTGCCTGGCACGTAGTTCTACACCATCACCACAACACTTCAGTAAGATGACTTCATGTACCTATAGAGAGCTGTATAGCCAACTTACCACTGGCAGCATCGCCGCGAGGCTGAAGAAGCTGAGGATGGCGAACAAGTGACCGCAATCTCGGAAGAAATGCATGATCAGCGCTGCTGGAATCCCACACGTCGAGCTCACGTAGTCGCCACCGGGTGAAATCTCCCAGAACTTCCTCATCCGTTCTTTCAGCGTCGCTCCCTGCAGCTCCCGTACTTTGCATCGAACGCATCGGAGGCCAAGTCGTCGTAGTTGCTGCGTTGGAAGAGCGCCTCCTGGTGGCCTCGCCAGATCGGCAGGTCCACTCGTTGCACCCTCCGCCACGCGAAGAAGGCCATCCCTCCGATGAAGATCAAGACGTTGAACAGCAACTGGAACCAGATGCCCTGCCATCCCTCCTCGCTGCCCGCAGCGATAGAGACCACAGATCGCTCCGCACTGAGTCGGTAGAACTTGTCCACGTCGGTGCCACCCAGCGAGTAGTCGAGGTAGAATCGCCCCGGGACTCTACCGAACAGCGAGAACTTCTGCTTCTGCCTCTGTGCCTCTGTCGCGTTGCTGGCGTGAGTGAACACCAGCGTCCGTGGTGCTACCAGTGAATCCATCCGCGTGCCGTTGCCGTCCGTCAACGTCAAGTCCACGAACATCGGCGGCGCGTTCGGAGGCACCCACGTGTCGACTTTGAGCTCCACGCGCGCGTCCTGCATGACCGTCGTGATCCCCGTCGGCACGTTCACCACTCTCACGTCGTCCGCATAACCTCCCACAGCCAGCAACACCGTGGCGATAGCTATCCGCAGAAGAAAGCGCGGCATGAACGCCATGCCCGCCATCGCCCCCAGCTCCAATCGCATTGTCATAAGATACCTCAAAGGGATCCTTTGGGTCCTTTGTCCAAGAGCCGTCTCATCCATGGATATCAGCGACCTTTCATGATCCGAAACGTGCGGTCGTGGTTCGTCTACAACTGCAACGCTTGAGATGACTTGCATTATTTCGTGTTTTTTTTTTTTGGCTTAGAAGTAAGGGAAGGAGTTGGCCGACCATGAGCCGAGTGAAGCGTCCAGCATCCCCGTGTCGCCACCAACGCGAGCGAGACGCTCGTTCACTAGAATCTCGTAGATCTCGTGGGCCCGTTTGAGGTCGCGCCCTCTCCCCGATCGACTGGCGAACAAGTCGTAGAGCTCCTGTCGGAGCTGCAATAGCTGCAGTGCATGGGCAGCTCGAGTCCTGTCCATCGGTGGATAACTGCTACTATCATCGCCTTGCGGCGTTGAGTAGGCGGGCGATGGCTCGTGGTAGATGGCTTCAATGGCCGCCTCGAACGCCGCCTCTTGCGTCCGCCACTTGAGCGCCAGCGACCGCCACTCCTTGTCCTCGTTCTCCTCTCGGATAGACAGCGATCGCTGTCGCTGTCCTCCTCCGTCTCGTGCTGCTGTCGCTGGCTTCTGCATGGGGCGTAGGTCGACACACTCAATAGACCATTGCGTAAGAGCAGCAAGGCGACGGACGTGAACACGCGCAGAGGCATGAAGGCGTTGAGTTTGCGTTGACGCAGCGAGTTGTGGAAGATGTTCCGGAGCTCCCGTTCCGTTGGGCCGAGTGAGAGCGGCGTGAGGGTCTCGACGAACGCGGCGTCGTCCAGCAGCTTCACCTGGCTGGAAGTGTCGTCCACGGAGCGTGACGCAGCGAGACCGAAGAGTTCCTGCACCCAGTACGAGAAGAGGTGGAAGTGGTTCATCTCGCCGCGGTATTTGATCAGCAGCGCCAGCACCTCCTCGAAGTGGACCCACTTGGGCTCTTCAGCTGCAGTTGAAGACCACAACTGCATCGGTTTCTGCTGCTGGTGACGGACGATCGGACTCCTCGGGGCTTGCGCGTTGTACTGCTTGGAGTGGAACTGGTTGAAGTTCGTCGGACGCATCATTGCACTGGTACGACGAGGTGACCCCGCCGGACGTCGACAAGTGCCAGGAGATTGGAGATAGTGGTTCTCTTCTGTCTCCGTCTCGTTGATCGACGACACGGCCGCCGCTTGGCCGTCAGGGTCAACGAAGTAGGACGACACGATGGCCTCGAACTGGTGGTAGCCGTTCGTCGGCAGATACTGTCGATACACGACGTTCCCCACCTCCGTGAAGTGCGCGTCGCTCTCGACAATGGAGTTCTCGTCCTCGACTCGGAACAACAGCTTGGCCAACTCCAGAGCGTGGGGCACATCGATGACCTCGCGCATGGTCACGGGGTGGAACATCGGCTGACGGTGATACGACGAAGACGCCGTGCCCGCGGGGCTGTCGTCGCTCGACAGGCGGTTCGCACACAGATAGCGACACGCGCAGCAGAAGACGAGCTCCTCCTCTGAGCGTTCACTGGCCATGAACTCCTGGAAGCGCTTCACATCCGCGTCGATGTCTGCGAAGTCGTTGATGCTCTCATGCAGACTGGTCACTGCGGCGTCGATCAACTGTGGCAGGCCCAGTCTGCACCGGAAATGCTCTCGAGTGACCTGCTCGATACTGAACTTGACTGGCATCGCCTGTTCGCCAGGTTGATCAGCAGCGACAGCCCTCGAGAAGAGCTGGGACCTCTGTTGTCTCCACTCGGTGAAGGACAAGGCGAGGTGGCAGCGTGAGGCGATGATGTCTGTGAGACGACGCGGAGGCAGCTCCTTCAGCTTACCCACGATGGTATCGTAGATGTCCGAGATGAACTGCTTCAATGAGACCAGCCGCTTCCTCTGCTCTCGTGACGCGAGTGCAAGGGCTAGTAGCGACTCCGTTTCAGCCATAGCTTCTCTTGACGCCGGGTAATACGTCGCAGAGCTCCACAAGCTGTCGTCGAGATGCAGCTCCGCGTAGTTCTGCAGCCGCATCGCGTCTCGCTCTCCAAAGGGGATGCTGATGGAGTTGTCATCGTAGTCGGCGAGTGTGTCTCCATCAGAGCGGGCGTCGATGTCGGTCGGCTGACTTGCGTCCGTGCCATCCTTGTTGTCCTGTGTCTGCTGGTCCAAATCGTCTACCAACTCCGTCTGCGCCGCGTCGTCGCTGTCCAAGTCGTCACTCCTGTCGTCCAGCACCAACTCTTCGTCGTCTCCTACGGGTTTCTCCTCCGGCACAGTGCCTAGCACAACGTGCAGTGAGCCCACCAAGGCTTGCGCTTCTTGCATCGTTTGCTGGAACAGCTCGACATCTTCCTCGTCGAATATCTCGGAAGGCGCGACGCTGGGCGGGCGAGGAGGCAGCGCGCGATCCTCATCATCAGACAACGCAGCGCTTTCACTCATGGCTGCGTCCTCCTCGTCCTTCACGCTTCTCACTTCGCCACGTTGGAACAGGGAGATGACCGACGCCAGCTCCCGGAACGTCGTCAGCAGGCGAATGAGCGCTTGTCTCGGGTTGGGCTTGCTCTGCTCGGTGGGTTCTTTGACTTCCAGCTCTTTGTTCGCACTCTCGCTAGTGTTTTCAGTCGAGACTGGAGGGATCGCCACTACAGCGGGCGTGTTGTCCATGGCGACAGGAGCTGCTAGCGTCAGATCATTGTCGCTGCCCAATTGGAGCGTAGCCACAGCTGAGAGCTTGAGCTTGGCACTGCGTCGTCGGTTGAGCAAGTACGCACGGACGTTGGCCTGCATCAACTCGACTGCGGCATTCTCTTCTCGTCGCCGTAGAATCGTCCGCATGACGGCGCGACGGTGCAGCGCTAGCTGGCGATCGCGGAAGCCTCGGTACGAGCGCTGGATGTCCATCGCTGCTGCCTGCTTCTCGACGCGGAGGGTGATGCGAGTCTGCTCCTTCCGCGCCTGGTACTTCTGGAACGCGGCCTGCAGTCGCGTGGCCGCGAGATGGAGCTCCTTGGTCGAGTCGCGCTTGGAATTCAACGACGGCCTGCTGACGGACGACGCGTCTCGCTGGCGTCGCCATTCCGCCTCTTCATCATCGATCTCGCCTTCGCTCTCTTCGTCACTCTTCTCCAGAATATCCTCGTGCTCTCGTCTTCTCTCTCTCCTTCTCAACTTGTACGCCTCCTGCGCTGCAGCTACAGGAGGACCAGCCTTCATCTGTCGCTCAAGCTCTTCCACCTTTTGCTCCAGCGTCTTGTTCTCTTGGAACGCGCGCGCGTATTTCTCGGACAACGAGGCCAAATGATCGTGTTGTTGGTTGTTCTTCTCATCCAAAACGTTGAGCTGGTGGATCAGCCGAGCGACTGCGGCGTCGTATCGCTCGCGGATCTCACGGAGCAGCTCGCTCTGCTCTTTGCAGATGCATTTGATCTGTCGAGCCAGCTCGTGGAAGCAATACGAGTAGATCCGAGTCTCTTGGCTCGTGTACTCGACCATCAGCCGTCTCCGTTCCGCCAGCACAGCGGAGTCTGTCTCCGTCTCGGGGCCACCAGGGTCACTATTCTCCTCAAACTGTGGCATCGTAGCGCGCATCTTGTCGAGTGTTTGGCGGAGATATAACACTTGCTGCCGATTGTTGGGTGTCAACGCAGGGAACACGACGGTCTCCCATTGTCCTTGGGCGTTGAGTGTCGACGTGTACTGGTTCGGCGGGTAGTTTTGCGGTAGCAAGACCGAGTTGGTCTCCACAACGAAGAACTCGCGCGGGATCATGGAGATCTCGGTCAAGTCGGAGCTGTCGTCCTTTAAAGTGCTGGGAGATTCCGCATCCGATCGACTGCTTCGAGGGATTGGCACGTGTATAGACGCTCTTGGAGATGGTCGGATGATCTTGACGGAGCTGCGCTTCCTCGCACTGCTGCTGCCAGTTGACTCGCCTCCATCCACGCGCTTCCGAGAGAAGAAGCCACCGGCTTTGCTGTCACCCAAGTTCAACGGAGGCAACATCGGTTAGTACAATAGCTAGACTATTCATCGCAAAAATACATGCAACACACACGCAGTCAGAACTAAAATTGCACTTGGCGGGAGATATGATGCCGTTCTCTCTCGGAGGATTCAATAGCGTTCATTCCTCCGACACTGTCTGATAGACAAATACTTCGCAGTAGTTTTCCCCGAAGATACTGCGTTCATGTAAGATATTTACACTTGATGCGCCGGGATGTCGTTGGGCTCGTCGTCTTCGAAAGACTCGAGCGGGTGCGCCGGCATGGTGATGAATAGTTGCTTCATTTTGCGCTGGAACCGCCGCGCGTACGGCCTCGGCGGAATGGCAGAGACCCCTTTGCGTGACTTCCGCAGGACGCGCACCTTATAGGCGCGCTCTAACCGCTTGGACACCGTCCACTCCTGTAGAATGTCCACCAGGCCGAAGTAGTACTTGCTCGGACCGGAGACTTGGTGCGCGTGATACGCGTGGCTCTGAGGGTAAACCGCGCGCTCGGTGGGAGCCCCTGAGCCCTGCGACACATCGGACAGGCGGCCTCCAAAGGAGACTTCAGAGGACTCAGACGCTCTTGTGCCTTCCGACAGGACGTCGTCTTCACTGGGGGAGCGATGCGTCCCGACCAGAGTAGGCAGGAACTCGGCGTCGGTCTTGAGCTCGTGACTATCGGCACAGAACGCCGTGAGCTCAACGGACTTCCGGCGTGAAATTCCTCGCTTATACTCAGTTGTGATGGTGAAGTGCGAGTAGTGCGTGCCAATGAGAAGACTGTAGTCCATGATGCCGGCGCTCGCGAGGTAGTTGCTGTCGCGCGTGAGCTGCTTGACGAGTTTCGTGGCTGTGTCGGTATCCAGCTTCAGCCTCTTCTTCAGATCGTTATCGCGTAGAGTGATGTCGGGGTAGTGCTCTTCTCCCGGCAAGAAGCACGGCTCCCCTGGCGCGCCACCGAATGTGAAGAACCGGTTGCACTTCGAGCAGCGGTACTTCTCGCCTAGCACACACGCGGGGGCATTGCGGTCCACCCAGGACCCCTTGATGTCGTACCTGCGATGGATCACCTCCGTCGTGCCCAGGAAGTTCCCCATCACGATGAAGTAGAAGATCTGGCCGTACATCTTCATGGCGTGGAAGCCAAAGAAGCGAGGCAACAGCGTCCCAGGGTTCCACTTGAGGTAGCGCAAGTAGCTGGGCAGCAGTCGCAGTAGCACGTCCTTCTCCTTCGACGTCGTGCTCTTCACAAGGTACTTGCGGTCGCACGTGTTGAAGACGAAGGCGCCACTCCGACCTTCGCTGATACGCTCGTTGATCGTCGAGCGGAAGGCGAAGATGTACTCGGCGTCGTTCACACCGTAGAGCTGACGAATCGACGCAAACACGCGCGGCTGGAAGTCGTAGAACTGCATCTCCGTTAACGTCATGGGCATGAAGGCGAAGCGCATGTTGCTCGGGTTGTCACGCGGCTCCTCCACGACTCGAACGGTCGAGCTTCTCATTTCTCGCAGGATCGGCATTGATCTTGGCGGGATCGTCATGGACCCCACGTCGTAACTGGACGAAGCTGAAGACACGAGTTGTCTGATTCGACGCTGCGGAGAGCGCTGCCAGTCCAACTGGAACGTGTGGTTGTTGCCGTTCTCGCGTCGCATCCGATGGTGATGCTGGATGGACTCGATGATGCCGTTTGTGGCCATGTGAATCATCTGCTTCCTTAGCGCCACATTCAGCTGAGGGTTCATGAGCTTCTCTTCGTGCTTGTGCGAGTCGTCGTGCTTACTGTCGCTCGCCTCAGTGCACTCCGAGCTGGCAGCGCAAGGCGAGAACGATCCGCGCATGGCCAACCCATTCCCACACGGAGACTGGATGGATGAGTCCTCGGAGTAAACTGAAGGGAAGTACGGCGCATTGACCACGATCCAGACGATAATGTTCACACAACCCCGTGACGCGTGCATGAAGGCGCTGAGGTCGATGAGTCCCTTGAACAACGTGCCCCCCAGCACACTCTTAACCGTCGCGGTGTTGGTCATCGCGAAGAGGAAGATCATGAGGAACGACCACGAAATGAAGACTGCGCACGTCAACATTCCGTTCGACAGCACGCGGCGTCGCACTTCGAACGTCTCCTCCAGTCCACGCCGCAGCCGAGAGCGGACGTACGCCATGCACGCGAGTCCGAAGAGCAGATACACGACGACGCACACGTGGTACAGGATCCACTGGTGCCAAAAGAAGCCCGGCATGTCCGTGTTGTGGTGGAACCAAATGAACCGTTGATCCCCCTCACTCTCGGCCTTCAGGCAGTCCGGACTCGTGTCGTTCTTGTCGACACACTCCACCTCGGCGTCGCCCAGGAACCAGAGCACAAGGCCGCACACAATCCCACTGAGCACCGAGTAGAACCAATAGACGCGGAAGTTGTGCGCGTACGACGTGAAGGGGTTCGTGATGGACTGCACCATGTCGATCGGGATGGCGAAGAACCAGAACTCGCCGGCGATGAGCAGCGCCTGCGTGATCGCAGCGATGCGGAACGGCAGCACCACCGAGTCCGCCGAGAACTCGGTCACGCAGTACTCCGCCACGTAGATGATGGCCAGCAGTAGGTCCACGAGGCTCTTGCTGAAGATCAGAGGGTTCGGGTGCGCTCTCACCGCGGGACTCGTGAGGAACGACACGATGATGACCAAAGTGAAGGCGCTGGAGGCGATGGCTCCGAGGAACAAGTACTCGTCCGCACTGTAGCTCCCCACGAGCGCGATGGTGGAGCAGGCCACACCCACGAGCACCAGCAGCCCGGCGATTGCAACGACGAGACCGGAGCACGGGCCCGTGACTAGAGCTCGGAAGCAGCTGCACATGGACAGCAGTCCCGCTTGATGGCGACTACGTCTGCGAGCGCTGCGTTGCCTGTCGAGCCGCGACTTGGAGAGCTTCTCGATTGGGTCACTGGACAGCGAAATGGAGCAGAAGGACCCACTGCAGAGAGGGAGTTAGAGAGGTGAGGAGATGACACAGAATGACACAGAATCGAATGACGCACTGGTCTCGTCCGCGCAGCAGCGCGTCGCTCTCGGAGGCCGGCGGTGGGTGTCCCATACAGGAGCTGATAGACGCAGCGGGCAGGTTCGCGAGTGGCCCTGCTGCGCGTGCAGAGCGCGGGGCGTGACGGATGCACGCACGCGCAATGAGGTGAGGAGGTGTGGGGCCAGGCGAGTGGCTGCTTGACGACTCTCTGCCAGCTGGGCATCTGATTGTACCGTGGTTTTGGTACAGTAGGTTAGAATTGTAATTTTAATGGAGTTGGGATTGTGGACGTCAGAGGACATGTGGCAAGTCATGTTGAAGTGATACGGATGGACCCTTTATGGACCCAATTTCTTTTAGTTGAAGAAGCGACGGAGGACGCGGTGGCGTTGGGAGGCAGCGACGGCGCCGAGAACGCAACCAGCGAGCACGGCGGCGCCGAGTACGCTCCAGTTTGTGGACGCAGCTTCGCTTTGGCTTGGCGCGAAGAGCTCGTCGGTGTCGGGGCCCATGGTCACGCTGGCGGAGCCGTTAGAGAGCATGGACAGCGACCGCGTCTCTCGCTCCAGGGATTGCAGGAACTCCTTGGACACGAGACGCTTCTGCTTGAGGAACTGGCGGCAGTACGTGCGAGGCTGCTGGAACAAGCGGATGCGAGAGCTGGAGAGGCGTAGCTGTGGTACGAGATAATAAGGCTTAAGAGTTTACAATGGCGATGGTACCAAGGATCTCGAAATGCTGTCGTACCCGAACGCCGATGGCATGAAGAGCTGTAAGGATGTCGGTCATGTTGTCCTTCATTACATCATATAAAGCAATTGTTAGTCAAAGTGAGACCACGAAGCGACGAGTAAGAGGAGTGGACAGGCGTACCACGTAGCACTTCGCACTACTGGGCTTCTTCCCCACGGTGCACGTCACAACGTGCTCGAGCTTGGGTTCATTCTCGGCAAAAGCGTGAACAGCTAAGCATTACAACAACGTTAGATCACACCATGAACCGCACAAATCTTCGACACGGACGTACCCTGGAACACCTTTTCATCCGAGTCGTCGTCACCCACGACAAAGACAAACTCCGGGACTTCCACCTGCTCTTTCAGGACCTTCAAAACCAACGATACCGCCACAGCCTTGCTGACTCCAGACTGATGCACCTCCACATATCCCTTCGCACGGTTGATCATCGCCTCACCGCTCTGTAAAATAGCAATAGGACGTGAGAACACATTACATCGGATGGAATTAAACACAACTCCAGTTTACCTCAACAATGTGCCGCAGTTGAGCGCAGAGCTCCAGTGACTGGATCTCGCCGTACTCTTGGTCGCTGTTGCGGTAATCGTACAATAGCGACGCCGCATTCTCGACAAGGAAGGAGCCATTTGTCCGCGCGGCATATGCCCGCATCACGCGTTTCGCGTCATCTTTCCAGTCGAACGTCCGCTTGTCCTCATCGCATACACACTCCCAGTCCCCTTTGCCAGCTTTTCGGATGAATAACCCGTTCTCAGCAATGAGATTCAAGTTCGGAATGGAGCCAAACTGGGTCTCAAGCGCCTCTCGCTGGGTGTTGCTGGTGATAAACACGATGTTGCACGGATCAGCGCACAGTGTCCGCAGATTGGCCCGCGTTTCGTCCGAGATCGGCTTTCGAACTTTCCCGTCAATGTATCGAGCGGCAGACTGAACGGTACACTCGCCACCGTACCGATCGCTCACGTCAAAAGTCTGTAGAACTTGATCAGCACATTCCCCTCGGTACGAATACTGGGCGCCCTCCTCGTCCAAAATACTGGCCGTCGAGCTCAGAGTTCCGCCATAGTCAAGAATGAAGAGGCGACGCGAAGTATTGGTGCATTTCTTGACTAGATCGTCGACGTCCAGACTCACGAAGCCTGATTCGAACCGCATAACTCGAAAGTCAAACCCAAAGCCGACTTGAACGACTTCTCCGGACGAGGCGTCTTGTGTCTTGTCAGTCACAGCTTCAATATCAGCTAGAAGTCGTTCACCCCACGGCGTCGCATCAGACTTCCCCACCAGGAACTTGTAATTCAGGTAGAATCGATTGTGCTTTTCGTAGTAGCTCATCGAGCAGGCTTTCGCGAACGCAGCCGCCATATCGTCGGTCTTCCACGGGTTCACCGCCAGACTACCGCTCAAAATGCGGCTGTAGGCGCTAAACTCCGATACGATCATGATGCCAAAGCTGCGATCCAGACCGCCAACATCCGCGCTCCCACGTGGACTGCTCCACCCCGTCGAAGCTCTGGACTTGCTCAAAATGTTTCGGTGCTGGGCGATCATATACTCGAAAGGAAGAAGCGAAAGACCTCCGCGAACGCAAGTGTCCAGGTAGACGTCACACATCCGCCAAAGGATGACTCGCTCAGCACACGTCGTCTTCCGCTTCTCCTCAAAGTACACCACAACGCCTCCAGGAGGGGCATACCGGCGGTTGATCTCCTCCGTGAACTTCAGAACGTACTCACGTGTGCGATGATAATCGTTGGGCCTGGAGTCGAGCGCGATGCCAATTTGCACGAGCACCACAGACCCTCGTTTATCCGGATGAGTCGCTAAGAAGCGATCGAACGCGCGGAGCTTCAACGGGATGGCAGTGAGCCCTTCCAAGCGGTCAACAGATCCAATCACGAGTCGGCGCTGCGTTGGGTCTCGTCCTGCGGTGATGGCATTCTTGACGTGTTCAGCGAAGTCCAACGCTGCATCGGCTTGGTTCTGGTCGAGCATTTCGTGCAAATGCGTCACGTCGGGCTCGACGTGCGAGCACGAAATGTGGATCTTGCGTCCGTTGTACTCCATCACCAGCATCCCATTCGGACACGTCTTGTAATCCAGCCCCAGCAGCCGCTTGCAACTCGTGAGGAAGTGCCTCGCGTGCTCAAAGATCAAGAATCCGATGTGGTCCGCACACAGCATCGCGCGCAGGATCTCGGTGCGCATGGCAAGACATCGAAAGATCTCGCTCGACGGGAACGGTACGTGCAGATACATTGTCACGATCGCAGTGCGCAGGCGACGCAGCAAGTAGGACGGCAGCATCAAGAAGTGGAAGTCGTGGAGCCACACGAGATCCCCGTCATGGTAGCTCTCCACCACTCGACGCGCGAACGTCCTGCACTCGATCGACGTCAGTATCTACTGTAGTGTACACTATCCCCATCAACCTCTGCACCTCCTACCTGTTCACACTGCAGTAGTCAGACCAGCACATGTCCTGAGCCGCGGGATTCCACGACACGGGGTCGCACCACGCGCTCTTGACTCCGGAGTTCTCCTCCTTCTTGCCGCCTCCGAACCACGCGTGGTCCCTCTTCTTCTTCTTCTCTTCGCAGTCCAGCTGCAGCTCGGCCGAGTTGTAGACGTCCACGACGTTGTGGAACACGGGCCAGAGCACGCCCTTGCAGAAGCCCTGGAAGTACCGGTGCGCCACGGGCGGCTCCAGGAACACGGGCACGCAGCGCAGCGCCAGCAGCTGCTTCTCCAGCGCCGCCTCCTCGCTCTTGGCCACGAACACCTCCGGGCAGCCGATGAAGAGCGGCGAGTACTGGTCCGCGTCCCTCACGAGCGTCCGGTAGAGCATGGCGGTGGCCCCCGTGGCCCACGAGACGCTCCAGCCGCTGGCCGATTCCTCGCTGCGCTCGAACACGAGCGGCAGCACGTTCACCACGATCAGCACCGTCTTGGGCGGCGAGCGCATTGCCATTGGCATCGGTTAAGTGTACGTATGGGTGTGACCTTCACTCCGGCGAGGCGGTGCACTGTGCGCGACTGGGTGGGTTTCGGAATGAGTTGAAGTTAAAATAGACCTGATCGGGTCCCTACGATACCTTTGGGCTGAGTCATCCTACTCAACGCGCTCGAAGATGAAGAGAGACTGGGAGTTGGTCCAGGATACGCGTTGGTTGGCCACGTGCTGGACCATTTGGAAGTGCTGGGACCGTTGCAGGGTGTTTTTGTAGTCGAGGACGAGCGCCCCGGGCCGGAGCTCGGTCTCGAGCTTGCGTTGGACCTGCTGGAACAGCTCGGCGTCCCAGCACTGGGACGTAAGTAAGAGGACGGAGGTTTCCTGCACGGACACCGTGAGCATGTCGGCGCAGATGAAGCGGCATTTGTCCGTCGGAATGTCAAGATCTTCGCGGGTTTGCTCGGCTTGGTCATGCAGGAACGGCAGGATCTCAACGCCCACGCTGGAGAGACCGAGAGCGATGGCTGCGAAGAGGACGAGTGAGCCGGAGGACGACACGAAGACCGTTAGCTTTACAGGCTTCGAGGCACGTGCGATGGCGTCCACCACGGAGCGTTGCGTGAAGAGGTTCAGCCACGCCGGGAACGGGGTGCTGCCGAACGCAAAGTTCTCCGCAGAGTACTCACTCTTGGAGCCTGAAAACTCTCGTTGAGCTTTTAGAAGCCCCCGGTGGAAAGCGAGTTCCTGCTCTCGCGCTCTCAACCTCGTGATCAAACACTTCAACTTCTCGACGTCTGCTAAGCCGACAGGTTGAAGGCTGTGGCTCGACAAAACATCGTCCAGCTGTGCTACCGCATCAAGTTCTTCTTGCACACTCTGAAGGCGCTCCTGCTGGATGGTCTCGATTGTAGGAACCTTGCAACGAGTGTATCTCCGAGTGGCAGTCAGCAGCTCGGCGATCGCCTCCATTTGATCTTGAGTCACGGTTGAAGCACATGCGCTTTCTTGCTGGTCGGAAACCTCCGTCGTGTCCTGTAGAAATGAAGCATCGATCGCTTTTCGAAAGCGTTGAAGGCAGGAGAGGATCTTCGGAAGCAGCTTCTGTAGCGCACGCTGTGAAGCAGGTTTATTTTCACCTTCACGCAGAGCAGAGTAGACGCTGTGTGCTGCTGTTTGAAGCTAGGATTTCGGGGGGAGATAATGTCAATAACTTCGCAGCCAGTTTTTAGCGATATTAGCTTCAGTACCTGCTTGAGAACGCAGCAGCAGTCTCCCCAGTTCAGAGACACCATGCTTGCGAGCGATCCTTTTGTAGCGCCTCTTCGAAGATACCGGGAAAGCCAAAGCGCCCGTCAATTAGCTCACTGGGTAGTCGCACTTGTGTGGCCATCAAAGAAACACGACGACAGCAGTGACGTTGTCGCCACTACCCCTTGCGAGCGCCTCATGGACAAGAACTTGTGCGGCTTGAGACTGCTGGGCGACGGGTATGGCTCCCACCATGTCCACAACCTCTTGGTCACTAAGAACATCCCAGATGCCGTCGCATCCCAGTACGAAGAAGGGATAGTCGGCCGCTGGCTGTAGTCTAGAGGACACACGGTAAGCAGAATGGCGTCAGAGGTCACAAGTACACCGTTGGGCTAGGCGGCGTTCAGCTGAGCTCAAGCGGTCCACAGGCTTACTGACCTGGTTGCGCAGGTGTGTGGCTTCGCTACCACAAACTGCTTGAGATCTCGGTCTCCAAAGCTCCTGTAATGCATTTACCGGCATGAGAGTGCTGCACCATTGCATCTTAGGAAGGTCATAGGGAATTACCGGGAGACGGCAAGCACGCCAGACACGCGCTCTTGTATGACAAAGCCGCCAGCGTGAATAATTCTCTCCATCTCTTCGTGATCGCTAGCCTTGTGATCCTGAACGACACTCGTAAGGTCAAGCTTTAGCAGTCGAACTGAAATTACGAGAACCTTACCTTCGAAAGTCGAATGGCCTTCCCTTTGTGGCTCACCACGGCACGGCTGCAGATATCACGGCATTCAGTGTCAATGTGATAGCCCCCCCCCACATTTCTCCCATGCTGTTAACAATCCACGCACCTATCTCCAACATTGGCCACATAAAGGCTTTTGGTGCCATCTTCCTCCAGCAGCACTGCGGTCACCGCCGTGGCCCCCACTGAGCCGGAGAATGACTGGCAGCACTCCATGTCCGAGATCAGGAAGCCCCTGCAAATCCACAACAGCACTCCATTAGGCAACCACCTCCCCTCCACCAGTATCAATTCCCAAGACATTTACCTTTCAAGACACTGCTCGACTGTGCAATCCTCTCTCTCCAGTTGCAGCTCCGCCGCAATGTTCTCGTGCAGCACACGCTGCAAATATGTTGACACGGAACGACCTGCCAGCGTATGCTCCGGTTAAATATCCATCCACTTCAAAGCAAGGCATGCCCGTATCCAAGCAGAATATTGCTCCGAGTTGGGTATTTTACGCAGCCTTATTGCCTCACCTCCGTGGCCGTCGTGGATGGCAAAGTAGCCGTTCTTGGGGCGGTGCAGGAAGCCGTCAACGATGCGGATCGTGTCTTCCATCGTCTTCCGGTGCTCGGCATTCTGCAGACGCCATCTACAAGGTTAGCCAAGGCTCTCGCAAGCTCATTACATTGCCTACATACGCCCGTTAACGCACCATTTCCTCGCAGATGCTCACGCATCGGCAGCAACTGAAGGCCTCGTCCATCGTGAAAAGCAGTACGAAAATGAGTACAAAGTGTACCCAATTTATGGCTCTTTTTGAGCTGTATAGTACCGGTACTCAGCTCTAATTGGTCCCTCCGCCCGCAGTCCACACAAGAAGCTCACAGCATGGGTCGTCCGCGCATCAGCCTCGCCGCGGTGGCGCTGTCCTCGGCCACGGGCATGACGGTGGCCGCCGTGTCCATGATGGCGTACTACCGCTTCCAGCACCCGCAGGAGTTCGCGGACGCCAGCATCCGCATGACGCACCCGGAGCTCTCGAACGATTTCAACCGCAAGTGGGGACTCTTCGGCACGGGCATCATCGACGCCGTTCCACAGGGTGTCAAGGACCTCTTCGCCGTGCCCGACATGGCCGAGCGCTTCGAGCTGCAGAAGAAGAAGCGCGAGGAGCAGATCCGCCAGACGCTCGAGGACCTGCGCCCCAAGTAACTTAGGCGTGGAGACACCTAAGTTGGCGATAATACACCATCAATCTGCTTGCTCTACTGGCGTCGTTACAGCCTTCGTGTTACGGTTATCACGCAGTAGATAAGGACAGGAAGGATAGGAAGAGTGAAGACAACAAAGGAAGTACTAATAGCCCGAGTCTCGGCAGCAAAGTCGCATGTATTCAACATGTTCTTGAGGCTATCGTCAGCCAAAATGCAGCGAGTCTCTGGGTGCAGAGAGCTAGCGCTACATTTACGAGCGGTAGCGGCGCAGCGACAGGGTGTTGCGACGCTTCCAGTTCTGGCGGAACGACGAACCGATGATCTTGTTGGCGCGGTGGCCACGCTTGCGCAGGCCACGGCCCTGGCGGCCGGCCGACGTGAGGCCACGCTGCTGGCGGCCCTTGTGCACGGCGTTGGCGATCCAGTTGATGCGGGGGTCGCGACGGATCACCTTGTGCGAGTGGTCGACCATGATGATCTCGAAGTACTTGTACGTGGCGTCCTGGTTGACCCAGTACGAGTTGAGCACGCGCAGGTTCGTGAACTTGTTGCCGGCGCGCTCCTCAGCCACGGAGCGCAGGTTGCGCTCGAACTTGAGCTCGTTGATACCGTGGTGCTTGGGCTTACCGTACACAATACCCTTCGAGTTCGGGCGCTTGCGGCCACCGCGACGCACGGCAACGCGCACAATCACGTAGCCCTGCTTGGCCTTGTATCCGAGGCGGCGAGCCTTGTCCACGCGGGACGGGCCCGTCACGCGGTGGATGACCGGCAGCTGGCGGTACTCCCAGGCGCGCACACGCAGCAGGAAGCGCAGCACATCCGACTGCTTGCGCTTCCACAGCTCCTCCAGGTACTTGTAGGCTCCCATTCTTCTGCGACTTTGCTAAAATGAAATGCCCCTTATTAGCGTCCAGCCGCGACAGTACCGAGCCCAGCCAGCCAGTCATTCAACGGGACCACCGTTTCAAAAAACCTCGGCACTTAAATAATGTCGTCGGAATGTTACCCGACAGCGCTGGTTAAAACCTCGCTCTGCTCGAGTAACATTATGTAGTGTGCACCACACCACACACTCCCTCCTTGAAGTTGGCAAGCACGCACGGATATTGCGTTGACCGCTAGCGCACAGCACTTCCTATTCCTACCCTGGACGACGACAGCTATGCTGACCAAGGTAGCGCGCACGACGAAGGCCCTGCAGACCCCGCGCCAGCAGCGCTGGCTGAGCACGGCGGCCGCTAAGGCCACTCAGTTCAAGCTGGAGATGCTGGGCGGCAAGGACGCCGGCATCGCGCTCTTCACCATGGACCGCCCCGAGGCGCGCAATGCGCTTGGAACGCAGTTCATGGCCGAGTTCCGCCAGGCGCTGGACCAGGTCCGATATGACCCCAAGGTCCGCGTGGTCATCGTGCGCAGCGTCGTGCCCAAAGTGTTTTGCGCGGGCGCAGACTTGAAGGAGCGCCTGGGCATGACGCCTCCTGAGGTGCGTCCATGAGCTGCAGGCTGCATAGTTACTGAGGGGCTAATCTGTATGTTGTTGTATTGGTGCAGGCAGCAGCATGTTCGCGCGGCTACCGCACGGGGTTCACCGACTTGGAGCAGCTTCCGATGCCGACGATCGCAGCTATTGAGGGCGCTGCGCTTGGTGGGGGCATGGAGATGGCTCTGGCCTGTGACCTCCGCATCGCTGGCGCCAAGGCCATCCTTGGATTCCCCGAGACGTCGCTGGCTATTCTCCCCGGCGCTGGAGGCACCCAGCGCGCTTCTCGACTGATCGGTATGCTGTCTGATTACATGGGTTCGGCCTGTGTGCAGCAAAGTCTGACACATTTCATGCTGCTGTCTAGGCATTTCGAAGGCCAAGGAGCTCATCTTCACGAGCCGTCGACTTAATTCGGAGTCCGCTGAGAAGGTTGGCCTGGTGGACTACGCCGTGCCCGAGGGTCAGGCCTACGACAAGGCGCTGGAGATCGCGCGCGAGATTCTTCCCAACGGACCGGTGGGCGTGCGCATGGCCAAGGAGGCCATCATGCGTGGTTCCGAGGTGGACATCGCCTCGGGCATGGCCATCGAGAACGCCTGTTACGCGCAGGTGATCCCGACCAAGGACCGCATCGAGGGTCTCGTCGCCTTCAAGGAGAAGCGCAAACCGCAGTACAAGGGCGAGTAGACTGCACTGCAACTCTGAACAGTGAAAAACACAATGGCAACTTGAAATAACGTGTTTTGAAGTGTTAAAGTTACATATTCATAAACTGATTTTTTTGAATTGGAATAGTCACAACAGAAAACGGGACATCAATTTTCGGACGAGATTGTGTACACCACATCATTCCCCCGTTGCGCCCGAAAAGCTCACACAAAACGCACAGGTCCCACCAAGTCGAAGGGTGCAGCAGGATACGCAGCGATGGCGTCCGGAGACGCCGAGAAGCACGAGCTCAACGAGCCCTGGGCCATCTGGGAGCAGCGCGAGCAGGGGAAGAACATGTCGTACGGCGACAAGCTCTTCAAGCTCTGCACCTTCAGCACCGTCGAGGAGTTCTGGGGCTACTGGAACAACATCCCGTCGCCCAGGTGCGTCTCTCGGCCAGCTATCTGGGCAACCTCATTGCGATTTTGTCTAATACTGTATACTGCGCTGTGTATATGTGGCATACGCTTTGGGCCATGCAGCCAGGTGCTGTTTGACGGCTTCACCCGCAAGAAATTCGCGGACCGCACGGTCGAGGGCTTCGCTGTCTTCAAGGAGGGCATCGTGCCCGAGTGGGAGGACCCGGAGAACAAGAATGGCGGCGAGTGGTCCATCCGGAAAGGTGCGCGCGACTTGGCTGCATTGTAGTGGTGTGCTTGAAGCAGTTGTGACTGAATTTATTTAATATTGGGCAGAGGTGGGAGCCCAGGAGCTGGACGAGTTCTGGGAGAAGCTAGTGCTAGGTGCCATTGGAGAGCTCATTGACCCGGGCAACGAAGTCACGGGCGTCCGAGTGATCCACAAGGTGCGCTGCAGATACTACAAAAAGTGAAACCGCAGGCTGCGCACAGGTTTTGACTCGTTTCTTGTTGGTAACTACGCACAGAACAACAAGAAGGACAAGCGGGACTCGGGCAACAACTACCGCTACGAGATCTGGCTGCGAGGCGTTAACCGCGCCAAGGCGGACGAGATCCGCAACAAGACGCTGGAGGTCATCAACCCGGGCAGCTCCGGCGCGCCGTGGGTGTCCAATGAGTTTGTGTACAAGAAACACTAAGTGTAACCAGCAGTCGGTGTGCGTGCGGTGGCGGCCAGTTGAGCGCTGCTGCCATAGTTAACGGACGACACGGGCAAAAGGCATCGACGCTGAAGTCCGTGCAGGGATTGCGTACCACTCCAAACGAAACACGCAGCACAGAGAAGGTAGAAGAGAGAGAAGAGGCTTGAGGGAGGTGGAGGGAAGACCAGAGCTGGCAAGCCCTGATGATAAAGCGAGAAAAATACGAAATAAATAGAGAAGACTGCGTGTGGGTAGGCAGTGGTGGACGCTACAGGTAGATCACGCCACAGTTGAGGTGCTGAGAGATCATGGAGGACACCTACGTACAGATGGACCGACACCTTTGGCATACTTTCCCAGTAAGTCCGATTTTACGTTTAGCGCAGATCATTTGCGTGAAAATTGACGAGCAAACCGGGGTGGTTCGCTCATGTAGAAGGAACTGACAGCAGCTTTTAGATGAATCAACGAGAATGTAAGAAGGAGAAAACATATCTGTGCTGCTGCCATGCGCATTTGGCTAGTGACGACGCAAGCGTAGGCGGTGGCGGCGTTCAGCTGCAGCATCAGCATCATCAGGCTGATCAGCAGAACTAGCAGCGGCAGTGTGCGCTACGTTAGCCTCTTCTACTGCAGTGCCCGCTTGTACCTCATTGATGACCAAGTCCACAACTTCGAAAACTGAACGGGGTCGTTGAAGCCAGCAGGTAGAGCACCGCCTGGAGGAATCCCCAGCAAGCGGCTAGCATCAAATTGCACGATGGTGGGCTGGTCGATGGGCGCGTGCTGCATGGCAGGATCCTCGAACTCCCCGTCCACAATGGAGTCCAAGTGGTATGTATTCACGAACGCCCAGTCTCAAGCTAACGTGAATACACAGAACGTATTGCACGCCCCCGGCATTGCCGCCACGCATCGGCCTTCTCGTTTAAGGTTGCAAGACGACTTGGTCCAGCCTGGCCTTGTTGCTCAGCCTGCCTTATCGGACGCCACCAGCCTTGAGACAATCTCAACTTTCAGCGTGTGGAAGGTTGCCAGGTAAATCCCTGTGGAAGCACTGCTCGAGGAAGGAATTGTCTGGGGCCGAAGCTGATGTCCGGCTCGAGGTCGGCCATTGATGTTGTCCGGCACGTTCTGACGTCTGCCAATACAGTAGATCCCGCTCCATAGCACCTCAAGTGCGTTTTAGCAGTCCTCGTTGCCCCGGAAATCGGGAGGCTCCTAGTGTCCCTGTGGGTAAGGCCCACGAAGATCAAGCGTTCCACTGAGGGTTCAAGTCTCGCCCGGAGCGATTCCGATACAAAAGCCACGTAAGTCTATTTCCATCCCCCGACTACCTCCATCACTACATCTCCTGGAACCCCCTAAGTCACCCCCCTAATGGAACTCCCGATTAACCTCTGCAACCGCATCCCCTCAAACCGCCGCCTCACCACGACCTCAGGAAGGGAAAACGATCAACTAGGAATAGTTTAGGGTAACTCACTTAGACGTCAAAGTGCCTGCTTCCAGCAGGCTCCGAAATAAGTGCCTAAATATACGCCACCAGGTCAAGTACCTGGGGCCTTCTCTCTCGTTGCCCCGGAAATCGCATCTCTGACGTCCTCATATTTGTTTGTGGTTGCCCTACATGTACTTAACCTGCCCCCGAATGAAACATCCCCTAATAAAGGGCTGATGAATCTGCATAGCCCTACTGGAGACCCTGGAGTAACATCACCAGATGGACACCTTGGTTATGCCATTGCGGTAGATCGATATTATAGATCACGGATCGGCATACTTCCCCAGTAAGTCCGATTTTGCGAAATCCGACAAGACACAAAAATCCGACAAACAAAGGTACAACAGTCCTTCAGTAGCCAATCAGATTGTAGCATTATACTTCATATTTGTATATCCTATGCTTTGTGTACTTTATATTACCTGTCATGTACTTTATGTCCATTTCTGTGTCGTTTATGTCGTGTCAAACAGCATTTTACAGTGGTTACGGACACAGTGGTGTCGGATTTCTGCGGCATTGTCTGTACAGTATCGCGCAGATAAGCGGCGATGTCGACTGTGGGCGGCAGGATGAAGATGCTCTTCTCGGACGCGCCTCCGGACGCGCTCGAGTGCGTGCGAGTCGCGTGAGATGCCCGTGTAGTGCGTTATCTAATCGTTACGATGTTTGTGGTCCTTCGGCACAGGAAGCTGCTGTCTCCGAGACGCAAAATCATCTACGGACTGTTCGCCTTCGGTCCGGCCACAGTGCTGGGGCTGTACCTTTACTCGGTCAAGAAGCGGATGGAGCGCGAGAACGAGGCGCTGCGTCTGGAGCAGGTGGAGAGCGAGTTGGGCGTCGTGCAGGAACAGCAGAACAAGGATCTGGCACTGGCCTCCGCTATCCAGGAGATGCGCGACCGGCTGCGACGACTGGAGGAGGAGGCCGTGGCGAGCCGAGAGAACGCTGAGAAGGTGGCGAGTGCCGCCAGTAGTGCGGCGGAGAAGGAGAAGACTGAGGCATCTAAGAAGGCACCAGCTGCCGCGGAGAGCAAGATCGAGGCGGCTTTGGCCATTCTCAAGGCCAAGGAGCAGTCTGACGAGCAGAAGCAGAAGGCTGCAGCCTCACCGGCGTGGCTCACCTCGTCGTTAGACGGCGTGCAAGGACGCAGAGACAAACGCCATCAGGAAATGCTGCAGCAAGATGTGGCCGCGTACGTTGCCAAGCAGAAGGAGAACTCTACGTAAATCATTCGCGGTGTGTTTGTTGCATTTGAACTCAACGAGGCTTCAAACTGCACTGCGAACGGGTCTTATATATACTGACGGGTGCCTCTACTCAAGGCCGAAGCCGAAGACTTCCATTTGAGACACCATCGTTAGGTACGTCTCCAAGTCATCCATGCTGCGGTACATGGGCAAGTCGAGGCGGTTGAAGCACGTGTGCGCCTTGGGGAACAGGTCGGACTTGTCCTTGCCCCGTGGCACGAGCTGGATCGTGAACTGGTGGATAATTCCGCTGGAGCTCATGAGTCCGCGGAACCCCTCGACAGGCACGCGACTGGTGCCCGTGACGAACTGCAGCAGCCGAGCGCGTTCTTCCGGCGCGAGTCCCTCGACGACGATCCAGAACCATTCCAGCACGCCGTTCTGCTCCTCCTCGGTGATCTGTTTCTTCTTGTTCTCCTCGGGTTTGATGTAGCGCACGTGGGTGTTCGCTCGCCAGTCGGCAGTGTCAATAGTGGGGATACCGCACAGGATGAGCTCGAGCTCCTGGTAGTCGAACACGGACAGCAGAGCCTTGGGCACGACATCGTAGATCCCCATGAGGAACTCCTGCAGCTGGTCGGCAATGCTGTCAAGCATGCGGTGCTCGAGGATAAGTCGGAGATACTCCTCCTTGTTCTCATCTGTCACGTCGATGTTGCGCCCGTTCTCCTTGAGATCCACCTCGGTGCCATTTTCCAGCATCACGCTGAACGTCAGACACAGCACTTCCACGTGATTGTTGCTCCGGAGCCACTTGCAGTTCCGGTGCAGCTCCTCGTCCAGGAACTCAAGGTCGGAGAAGGAAATGGGGATACCCAGCACGTGCTTGAGCAACGGCAGGGCCAAGTGCACGTCCAGTACAAGGCCCTCAAAAAGTGCCTTTCCGACCAGGATGCCAGCAAGACGGAAGAGCTTCAAGTGATTCTCGTTCTTCTCACCGGAGAGCGGGTCGATCCAGTAGCTCATGTCCTCGCCCTTTGTGGGGACAAAGAGCCCCATCTTCTCGCTGAAAATCTGCTTGCAGACGATTCCAAACCACTCGCGCAGTAAACCGCCAGCGTCAATTCCCGGCTCGCCCTCGAACGTAATTTTCAGATAAGCGTGAAGCGCATCCGGCGCAGCTTCAGCTAGCTGGAGCGATTGCTGGATGATCCGCTCACGCGTCACCGCTACGAGTACAACATTCAAACCGTTAGCTCCAATGCAGACGAGCAGCAGAAACAGATTCCTATCAACGCACTCAGCTTCGCGACGGCTTCAGTCACGGGGGTCGCAATACGAGACAACTGCACCAAGAACCACTGCTTCTTCATGCGGAAGCCAAGTGCCATCACTCCCTGCAACACACACATACCAGCTATGAGTACAATCCCTCCCTCACGCAGTCCAATGGACCCATAGTCCTCACCTCAAAGTCGAGTTGCTCCAGTCCCTTGCGCATGGCGTTAAACGACTCCATGTCAATCGACACTTCGTCCGCTTTGGTCCACGTCAGACGCCCGGATGCGTCGTACATGGACACAAACCCCTGCGAGCGCAGGTTGTGGTAGTCTGTGACGCTCTCCCCATTGGGTCCGGCCTCCGCCGCCGGCGGCAGCGAGGGCGGCGCTGCATCCCCTCCGGCACGGGGTCCACCACATCGGTACTATTCTGCCGGATCCAGTGGAACTTGCCGTCCGCCAATTGTTTGCGTTGCCAGAGGCGGCGTCTGAAGGCCCCGCGCTGTCTCTGCGACAGGTTCTTCTTGGCCATCGTGTTCATGCGGCGCTTGAATAGCGCGCGCTGTCGCGCTCTCAGCGCCTCCATGTCCCCTCCTCCCCTGCGACGTCAACGCCCGTGATGCCCCGACTATTGCTGCGTAGCAGCGTCCGCGAGCTCTTCCGCCTGCTGAGCTCGCTGCTCATCAGGAAGCCGATGTTCGTGCCACACATGAGGCACGTCTTGCGCTTGGCGCTGTTGGCCAGGCCGCAGACCACGCACTGCCAGCCCTTGCCCTCATCCTCCAGCTCCGTCTCCTCGAGCTGGTCGCGGCGCAGCAGGCCGTCCATGAGCTCGGCCTGCGCGGCGCTGGGGTCCTGCGGTAGCAGCACATGTAGATGACGGTGGCTACGGCCACCACGGCGGCGACCGCCAGCACGATGCCCACCCACTTCACGGCCGACACGACGCTCTCCACGTCGTTGTCGCTGTCCTGCGACGACATTGCTACAGCGCTAGAGGCTGTAGCCTACAGCTTCAGCGACGAGAGGGAATTGTTGGAGTGAACGACCATGCAAGGAGGGACTGGAGTAATCGGCAGTGATGTGCGGAGTCAGCGGCTTGACTGGGATAAAGTATGATCGAGGGCTAAGTACGAGATGTAATACGGCAACCCGACGTGCACTGTGTCGGTTGAAGCTGTTGCCAGGTGATTGGCATCGGGGCTCGAGAATCACAAGTGATATCCCTGGTGGCGCTTTAATCAAGCATTGCTCTACGGGATCAAAGGCGGACGGACATGCTGATGCACTGCTCTCATGGCCACGAGACTGTGTACACTCATTACCAGGCTGCACTGCATTGCTTGCAGTGGTCTTCGATGCACTGCGCATCTTGTCGAGATGAAGTAGTATAACCAAAACTACTTTGAGTATTTGCTTGAAGCTTCAGTTTCCTATTCCTATTCGATCTGAAGATCTTGAAAGTGTTTATTGACGCAAGTTCCGGTCGCTGCTACTAGCGAAACTTACTACCGGTAAAGACGCATGCACAGTCAGTAGTTACATCAGCACCATGCATGTAAGATCATGAGTCGCTACATGGAATCGATCAGCAGGGCATAACTATTTTACAAGTTCCATCCAAGGCTTGAGGGCACTCCATCCATGGCTACCGATGCCTGCATCGCACGATCGAATGAAAGGCGAGCTGGTAGAGAGAGCCTACTCTCGCTCGTACCTTAGTACAACACGTTGTCGTTCGTTGGCTAATAGCTGAGTAGAGCTCGGTAGGGCCCTTAGAGCTGGTCAACAGCAGTGGATTCCGCCACCAACCTCCTCTCTTGTGACAGGTTCCGATATCCTCTAACGACCGGTAGAAAATGTACCTACGTCAGCACCTATTCCCTGCTTTTAACGCCCCCATCATCCCTCTCCTCCTACTTTCACTACCAAATAAGTCCTTAAACCCAGGTGCCCTTACTTCATCCTGTCCTTGTGTTTTTCTCGCACTTAACAATCCCCACCCATGCTTTACCGCTCGACGCACGCAACGCAACCATTCCGCATTCGTCACCAAGCACCGCACGCCTGCCATCCCCGCCCCAGCCCATGCCGTTCCTGCACGTGACGCTACGCAGCGCGGCGGACCTCCCGTCCAGCGACTTCAGCATCGTGGGCGGCAAGAGCGACCCGTACGTGGTTCTCAAGCTCAACGGCACCAAGCACCGCAGCCCGTGCATCAAGAACAGTCTCAACCCCGTATGGGACCCGCCCGAGCACTACGTCTTCCCGTGCCGGACGCCGCCAGCGCCGTGCTCAACGTGGAGGTCTACGACCTGGACACGCTCAACCCGGACGACCTGCTGGGCACGCTCGTGGTGCCCGTGGCCAAGTTCGCGGACGAGATGGACGTGTCGACGCTCGAGAACTACCCGCTGTCGCTGGCCAGCGAGTTCGCCGGCCAGAAGCGCAACAGCACGCTGCAGCTCGAGCTGTGTCTCAAGCGCGTAGACGACCAGGAGCGGCGCGCGTACGTGTGGGAGAACGAGAGCTGGTCCATGGGCTCCGGCTGGAAGCCCACCAACACCAAGGAGCGCAAGCAATGGTCGTCCTACGACGACTCGGCCACGTCGGCCACGTTCAGCGAGGTGGCGCCGCGCGCCCGCTAATATGACGGGCTCTGGGTGGCAGTATTGCTCCGGCCGCGGTGACGCGCAGGGCTGGTCGTACGCTAGGACGTTTGCAGGCCCGTGGACGGCGACGAAGCCGTCGTTTTGCTTCGCGCGGCGCCGCATGTGGGAGAACACATTCACACGGGACACGAACTCAGGCGCAGCGTTTTGAATGAGAAGAGTTGAGTGTACCGCCTTTTACCTGTCATAAGAGCTCACCCAAATGCATCTAGGGTAGGGTTATCAGATTAGATGATCACAAGTAAAATGTATCGTACTTAGAAGTATATATTCTGTACGCACTTGGCCTTCTGTCCCCCATCGCGGCTGAGCTGTGACTGTTAGGACACGGCTAGTGTATGACTCACGGACTAGTAGCATCATATATTGCGGTTAAACGATAGTGTAAGGGGTATACTTCACGCCCATGCGCTAGGAAGCTGTGTCGGGGCCTTTGCACTCGCTGCAAACGGGCGCCCGGGATAGCGGGCCAACGCCATGATCATCGGTCCGAGGCATTTTGAAAAATGCTGCTGAGCCAATCAGAATTACATCGTACTTTATACTCTATATACGGTACTATGGGCCCTTACTTAAGTATGACAAAAAGCACAGCATCACAATCGATCACATCATCTGATTGGTCAAAAGTACTTTGACCCTTTAGACAAAGCGACCCCTTATGACAGGTAAAAGGCGGTATGTAAGTGCCCCCGGGTGAGTGAGTGGATGGATGGCTTGATAGCAAGTTGTGAGACTTGTTAGGAGACGGAGTGGAGGCACCAAGATTGAATGTATTATTATTGCATGCATCACGCCCAGCAATGATCGAGACGCCACCATAGTCCTAACTCTTTCTGTCTAAGGAACTGTACAGCTCCAATTGAGCCGGCGGTGACCTAAAGATCGATCCCAGAATGAATCGACGCCTCAGCAGAAACGGATTCCACAAGTTTGATACACTGCAGGCATCGAGTGACATCGACTCCATGGAGCCATCAGAGTCTGAAGTCATCGAGCAACACACCGATGATCCTGTTGTCTCCGGTACTAAAGACGCACATCAGCACGACCACCATGAGAGCGCTATCCACGAACAGGAAGCCCATGTCGAAGGCAGCGCTACGGTATCCAGTACATGGACAGAGGAAGAGGTCGCCGCTGCGGGTGGCAACGCGTTGCGTCTGGCTTGGACCTTTGGCTTCCAGAAGGACCTGATCAATGGCGTCCACAGTTTGTCCACAGGCTCACGCCGTGCAGTGTTCTACGCTGCAGCCCACACGGGGGTCATCTACGACTACGCCCGGCGTCAGCAGCGACTGCTTCAAGGCCATTGCCACCCCATTTCGTGCTGTGTTGTGAGCGAGGACAAGCGCTGGGTCGTCACGGCCGATCGCGGCCAGGAGTCCATGCTGGTCGTCTGGGACGCGCAGTCGGGCAACCCGATCCGGACCATCTTTCGACCACATCCGAGCGGCGTCCAGGCTATCGACATCTCACCCGACGCGCTGTTCCTCGTCACGCTGAGTGCCGTCGACCGGGAGGACGAAGATGCTCAATCGACTGGGAAGGCCAAGACCACAGCGCGGAAAAGGTTCGACCAAGAGCTCGCAGTATGGGAGTGGGCAGCTCCAGTGAGCGGCGCTGCCGTCTCCAAGCCCCTCTATTCATCCCTGGTGGCCACGGAGGACGTGCAGCACGCGGTTCGCTTCAACACCTACGACGTTCGGGAGCTTGTGACAACAGGCCGACAGCGCGTCATCTTCTGGAGCTGGGCAGCTCGAACGCTGCTGTTCTACTCGCCGTCACTAGCACAAAAAGACTTTCGCCAAGTGGTGGGCGCCTTCACGCAGTCTCTCTTCGTTCCGGACTCGGCACAAGCTCTCACAGGCACCGAAGACGGCGATCTGGTACTATGGGACGCAGTGCAGAGCGATAATGGGGCGGAGACTCCTGCGGGCAGCTTTCCCGAACGAAAGGCAGTCAAGATCGTGCGACTCGCAGGCGGAGCCGAGCCTCAGCGCAAAGTCGCGCTGACTGTCATCGTGGACATGGATGGCTACCTCGTTCTCGGCTCGAGCGACGGAGCCGTGCGCTTCTACGACTTTGACTTCCGCTTGGTGGCGTGGTTCGAGGACATGAACGCCGGCCCCGTCACGAGCGTGTCGTTCGCTCTACCGCATTCTGCGAATGCTGATGGCGACAACAACCTGGAGGTTGGGGAGCGTCTGGGCGACGATGAGTCCTTTCACGTTCCTGACTTTATCGTGTCGACAGCGTCGGCGTTCATCGTTGGCATGAGCGCCGGGCTGTTCGCCGAGTATGAGGCGGAGAGACGACGCGGGACTCTGCTCATGCAGGGAATCAACGACTCGATTCACGGTCTCGCGGCTCATCCACGACTCTCCCAGCTTGCGTTGAGCTCTTACTCGGGGGTTGTGCAGCTCTGGGACTACTCTGCTAAGCGGTTGATCATGGTTCGACGCTTCGACTCGGAGAAGCTTCGTCCGCAATGCCTTACCTTCGCTCGCGATGGACGGAAGCTGGTAGTCGGCTTTACTTGCGGCATCGTCAAGGTGCTGCATGCCCAGCGACTCGATGATTTGGCTTCGTTTCGTCTCGGAAAGGCTGCAATCACCGACGTGCTCGTGAGCCCGGACTCCTCGCTCTTTGTGGCACTAGACGCGACCTTGTTCCTCGGCATGTGGCGCGCTAAGCAAGGCAATCCCGACGCTGAAGACTCGGACGAGTGGGTGTATCTGGGTCGTTGCAGAGCTCACTCCAAGCCCGTGACGGGGTTAGAGTTTTCACGCGACGGAGACGGTCAACCTGTGCTAGTATCGGTGAGTGAGGACCGCACACTAGCTGAGTACTGTCTGGAGCGCTCGAGTATCCTGGATGGAGTTGTACTCAAGCAAGCTCCGACTCGAGTGGAGCAAAGTGCTGTCCCTACTGCTTGTTGCTGGCACCCAGAGCTGCGTGGAGTGCAAGAGGATCTCGTCATCGTGGCGAACGATGAGTACAAGCTCAAGCAGTGGAATACTGGCAACCAGACGTGCCGCAAGACGACGCTAGGGCCATCGTACGGAGGCCCTATCAACAGGTTGGTGCCCGTGCCGCTCCGAGAGGATGATCAGATAGCTGCTGAGGCTACTGGCGGTGTAGCAGAGAGGTACTGCGTCTACAGCACTCACGAGAAGGTGGTTGGGCTGCTGAAGCTCCCTCTTGACGGGAACCCGCACAAGGCCATGGGGCTGATCGCTCACCCAGGCCGCATCAGCAACGTGGACGTCACCTTTGACGGCAGTCACTTGCTCACTGCAGGCGGCGACGACCTAGTCGTGAATATGTGGGAGATTCACACACATCAACTCGATCTACTGGAAGCTCGAGGCACTCCTCGCAGCGTTGAAGAGAAGGTGGGAGGTGAGATCAAGCACGGAGGATCAAAGGATGACCTGGACGAGAACGACGTCGCATTGGCTCCGTACTTGGCGCTGCTCGAAGGAGGGCGAGAGGGGTCTTTTTACCACGAGATCGTCGACTACTTCTACTTGGCGCAGCTTCGCGTCCAGGGCGAAGACGCCACTGCAGCCCGTGAGATCACTGCGCAGATTCCATTGAGGGAGATTCCGAATGTCATGCGAGCGCTGGGCTTCTACCCTACGGACGAGGAGATCCAGCACATGGTGAGCGAGGTCCGCTATTCGCGCTTCACCGAGACGTCTCGACCCGTGGAGAGCATCGGACTCCATGACTTCATCAAGTTGTACGTGAACCACCGACCGGTCTTCGGAGTCGGCAAGGCGCAGATCGAGCGTGCCTTCAAGACACTCGCCGCAGTGTCTAAGGCACCGGGTGACGAAGAGGACAACGGGTCAGCAACGCTGCGATGGGATCAGCTAGAAGCCAGACTGCTGCACTCGGGTGAACCGATGAGTGAAGAAGAACTGCGAAGCTGCTTGGCCGCTCTGCTCGCGGCTGGTAGTGATGGAGCGTTGGCGATGGATCCGCAGTATACCGCTCTTACCTTTGCTGATAAGGTGCTAGGCTTCGACGACTACGAGAACCCAGAAGGAGAGGGCGATGATGCTGGGGTGTAAGACAACGTCGAATGCACATTAAACAACAACGATAGTATTCATGCATTAACGCTTAAATGGTGCCTTCATCGGCCAGGTACTCGTAACGACACTCTAATTGACGGTCCGGTTCATCACGATCGATCCACAGTACGTCTTGGGGCTCCTTTGGCGCGACTATAGTCGCTGCTAGAAACCAGGACATGCGCAGCTCCCTCGGCTCCGACGCATTCCTGCTCTTCTTCGACGCGCTGCATCCTGGCATCGACTGGTGCTTCATCGACTTGGACGACCGAGGGTGAAGCAGCCCACGTACACGATCTGCCATGGAGAGTCTGCGGAAGCTGCCACTTGTGTTCCTTCGAGTGCGAGTTCGAGGAGAGCTGGGCTCGTCCATGACAGTGTAGAAACCCTCTGCAGTCACAGTCGAGTATTTCCTCGT
Source organism: Phytophthora melonis (assembly GCA_024211575.1). NCBI lineage: Eukaryota > Oomycota > Peronosporomycetes > Peronosporales > Peronosporaceae > Phytophthora > Phytophthora melonis. Next base: position 1,424,625 of record JAMXKT010000068.1, read on the forward strand.
ACTCGCCGACGTCACGGACTGCGAGTAGGCCGGCGGTTCCACTGGGAAGTCGAAGATGTCGACAAGTCGGTCAAGGAGATGGTCGATCGTCGCCCGGACACTGCCACGACGACGCAAGCGTCCTCCGTCGAGCAAGGACACGCGCTCCCTCCCTTTCATTGTCTGTTGCTGCTTGGTGCCGGGTACTTGGTTCTCGCTGGTGAGCCGGACCCGATGACCTCCGGGTGAATGCACTTATGCTGAGCTACAGTATCGTACACTACGCGAAAGAGGGATGGGAGAGAGGAATGTACACTTGCTGTCGAACAGCTGAAGGAGCTCACGCTCGCGTGCCTGCCAACATATGCCTTACCATCCTTCTTCCTTCCCACACGAAGGCGCAACGACGCAAATGATTATTGTCCCCGTATGCCTAACGCGGCTGAATCATGAAGGGATGTTGCCTTTCGGTGGTCGAGACATGGCTACAGTGGTCAAGGTACCTAGAGCAGGTGCACTAGTATATTTTGTGGCAGCTCTATTTGCCACCTTTGAGCTCTGTTGTAGTCCAGAATCTGCGTGCTGCGTCGTCGGAAGACATGTTTGAAGCATTGGGAGAGGTTGCTGTAGCCCTGTATCAACTGGGAGAGGCAGGTTTCAGTTGTGGGTGGGTGGGGTGTGCAATGTACGTGTCGTCTCGAGTCCACTTCTATCAGGCTTGCCGGTATGCGAGCGCTACAGATGCAGAGGGGGAGGGATGCAAGTCCGTCAACATCAGGTTGCAAGCTATCTACGTGGTGTGGTCTCTTCTATCGGCTACGTATCCTACACCGGCATGAAGATACCCCCCCCCCCCCCCCCCACCGCAAGTGGAGAAGAAGCTCAGTCGTCAAAACGCGAGATAGGTGGCGTACCACTACGAGGAGGAGGAGGATGAAATACAGCGCTCTCGTACTACTTGCCACGTGTTGGGGTCTATCGGCTGATGCTGCGCGTGAGTCCGATCTCCGCCGTGCACTGCGACAGCTCGCAGCTCCGTCCAACTACGACGTTCAAGACTTGATAGAGGGTCCTCCAGAGCTCACGACGTCGCTCCCGTTGTTCAACCAACTCGTCCGTGAAGAACGTCGTCAACTGCTGAGCCAAATCGGAGAGCTGCACCTCTTCGGAGACGGCTCCGTGCCGCACAATTCGACTCACGCCGAGCTCTTTCTCCACGCGAGTGCTGACAGCTACGGAAGTGCCCAAGCCCAGTTCCTCCTCGGCGTATCGCGGTCTCTATCCGACGACAATGCCGCTGCACACCTCTACTACGACTTTGCAGCTCACGGAGGGTCAGTTGGAGCGTCCATGGCTCTTGGATATCGCGCACTGCACGGCTACGGAGCGACCAAGTCGTGCTCGACAGCTCTGAGGCACTACAAGTTCGCTGCCGATCGGGTTGTCACCGAACAAAGCGACCAGAAGCTCCAGCTCTACGCGTTCCCTCAACCTGCTCGGCTCTCGCAGACTGAAGGCGCTCGATACCACGCGGACCTCAATCCGTCCGAAGATTTCCACCGAGCCGAGTACTTGCGCCAACGCGCAGGCGACTACCGCAACGCGGATCTCATGGTTCAATCCGCCAGCATCACGTTGTTCAGCGATCTCTACGCCAGTCCAGAAGTCTCTGAGCTCGAGGAGCATTCAGCTCGAGAGCGAGAAGCCTTGCGGTTCTTGGAGAGTTCAATGAAACTGGGCAACATTAAGGCTCAAGCCCTTTTGGGTCACGTGTACGCCTACGGACTCGCTGGTTGTTCTCCTAACGTTACCAAAGCTGTCGAGTTGTACAAGTCTGCGTTGAACGCATCGAAAGCTCGGCCCAGTGGTGAAGCTGCGAATGGACTTGGGGTGATTTACTCGAGGGGTATCGGTGGAGTGACCGTGGACCTTGATCGAGCTCGGAGTCTGTTCAAAGTTGCAGCCAATGCAGGCCACGCAGAGGGGGTTTACAACACCGGCATGGCCTTCTTGGAGCTCGGGAGCTTCCACGCTGCACGGGCCAAGGAATACTTCGTCGCTGCGGCTCACGTCGGCCACCTCAAGTCGATTTTCCAGCTTGCGCGGATCAAACAGCGGCAGATCCACACGATCGGGAGTCTCACTAGCAGCAGCGTCTCGTGTGAAGAAGTCGTGGAGCTCTATAAGCGCGTGGCGGAGTATTCTCGTGAAGGAACGTCCATGATGACAACAGCGCTGGCGCACGCGCAACGCGGGAACTGGGCGCTCGCCCTGGAGCTGTACCTGATTGCGGCCGAAACGGGCTACGAAGTCGCGCAGAGCAACGCGATCTGGTTGATCGAACGCGTTCAACACCAAGTCTTCGGCGTCAGGTCAACTCGCAGCTCGAAGCAACTGGAGCGGTTGTATACGCGCCTTGTTACGCGCGCTGCTGCTCAAGACAGCGCCGATGCTGTGCTGAGAATGGGCGACGGAGCGTTCCTGGACGAGGACTACACCGTCGCGTTAAGGCACTATCAGCACGCAGACTTGGTGAGCGCTGGTACTTCCGCTCAAGCGCTCTACAGTGTGGGGTACATGTACGAGTACGGCCTTGGGGTGTCCTCGATGTCTCCTGATCGAGCTGCACTGTACTACCATCTCGCAGGGGAGAAGGAGCCATCTCTGCGTCTTGTGATGGCCGCGCTGCAGCTCAAACTACGCGTCCAAAGTGGATTCAAGAGAGTCATCAACGCGGGTCGGAGGATTTTGCAGTGGATCACAAGGCGCAGTGATGAAGCGAGTTCGTCAATTGAAGCTTCAACTATGACACAGAGCGTGGATGAAGCCGCCGTACCGACCTCGAGGGACATCTCGCAGTTTGACAGCCGTCGGAGTGGATACCAGCAACAGATCAAGGCGCTGAAAGACTCGGCTTCTCTCACTGACACAGACGCTGATGACAACACTCAAGCGTCGACAGTCCGAAGTGATCCGTACGAATACGCGGCAGCGCTCCAGTTCATGGGCGACCAAACTCGACTGCATCTCGAGCTCGCGCGTGGTAGTCTACCCTTAGAGCAGCAGGACTTCACCATCGAGACGTGGTTACGAGTGGATGACATCCCGTCAACACACAACCGTGCCGAGCAAGTTGTGACGCTGGTCGATGCGCTGGACAATTTCCAACTGGAACTGCTCCCTGCTACTGGAGCTGCCGGTGATTCGTCCTGGATGCTGCGCTTCCGGAAGCAATCCTTGGTGGATGAGCAGCTCCCCGAGCTCGTGCTCAGCTTCTCGCACGCGCCGCTGACCCCGCACGCGTGGAACCACATCGCCGTGACATTTGACGCAACGTTCCAGACCGTCACGTTGCTGCTGAATGCTCGAGTCAAGCAGGTGCTCACCTTCCGCCCGCACCCGGCAGCTCCGAGCCGAAGTGAAGATGCAACACACGACGGTAGTGCTTCAGCCTCTTCCAAGCTCCTCGCGATCGGGAGCAACCTCGCGCGCATCCATGGCATGAGTCCTCCCAACTCGAGGGTATTCTCGGGCCAACTGGTGCATTTTCGACTGTGGAAAACGCGGAAAACTTTACAAGAGATTCGAGTGCTGATGATGGAGCAGTACGATCAAGTGGCGGCACGGGACCTGCTGATCCATCTGCGCTACGACCTTCGAGCTGCGTCCAAGACAACTACAAAGCGGGTTGTGAACGGAGACCAGACCGTTCCTGAAGCTCATGGAGTTCAACTGAAGATCGTGGAGTTTCCTCCCCAAAACTAACTCAGGTTACCAACCAGAGTACGTCAATCATCGTTTGACGATAAAGTAAAGAAATGCAAGTGTAGCGTTGCGTGCTGTATGTCCCAAAGTTGGAGCAAAACTTACTACAGTAGTAGTAGTAACTCACTTTTCCTCAATCTTGTAAAACATTCTCTTGAACCATCGCTGAGATCGGCGTACGCGAGTACCGCCGCTGCAGTTGATTCCTTCTTCATACAGGCGCCTCGCCACACACACAACGTCCTCGTCTTCAGTCGCCTCAATGCACAATATCCTTGGGCGATCGTTTGAGGAAGATCCGGCGGCGGTAGTCCGTGACGATCCCGTGAATTGACTCACAGGGCGCTTCCTTCTCCTTATTAATGCCGAGAGCGATGTCCATCAGCACCCAAGCTCGAGCTTGACCCTACGACCACGGCGCGTCTTGCTTTCAACTAACCAACTCGAGATGCCCGTCGAAAGCACCGTGTGAGTCGAGATCAGTGGACGTTTAATGCAGCTTAGTTCACCTCGCTCGATCATGGTTTCCACCTGAAACAGAATCTCTTCAACAGACTGTCGTATACGTCCCACGTGCGCATTAAAGTCGACGCAGAAGGTGAAGTTAAATGCTCAGTACGTCGTCGGTCGTTCAACAGTTTAGCAGTCCGCAAGAGCATCATGTCGTTAAATTGAGCGTCGCTTGGGAATGAGGGAGTGGAGCTTTTGCCTAGCTAAGTTACTTCAATCGATACGATGTCTCTTTGACTCAAGTCAAGCTGCTTCAATTTGATTCCATCGTGTTGATGCGGTGTTGCGTCAGAACCGAGCTATCTGTCACTAACCCTTTAAACGTGAGCAGCAGTACCAGCGCGAGGTGGCGCCTTCAGCGATCGCTCCTTCACCACTTGGCGCAAGAAATGGTATACGCCAACGAAGAAGAGGAAGATCCACTCGAAAAACGTATTGTTGCGTGGCTCGACGCCGTTGGTCAGCATGCGCAGCAAGAATCCGTTCCAAGTGGTGGTGATGGAGTACTGGCCAAACCACAGTCCGTTGATAAGAATCTGGGCCCTCTTGTCGGATCTATAAGAAAATATAAGTCAAACGGAGGTAAGCAATTGTGACTAAACAGCAAATGCAACAGCGATAGTAACCCACGCTTTCGTAGCAGTCGGGTTCTGGTCTGAGAACGTGGAATAGCCTAAATCAATGACGCATCCAAGCTTAGTACAGTGAACCAAAGTATCTGCTACGAAAAATGCACGCACCTGTCGTAATGTGGCCCTCATTCACCTCCGGAGTGCTAAGAAAAAAAAATGTACGCAAGTGTTAGCAATTACACGAAAACAGTATTGTGCTGCCAAACCAGACAGTACCCGGCTTCCTCAACGGCCTGATGAGAGCTCGAAGCGCCCTTGCGGGCCGCCGAAGTGTCCAAGAGGTTGAAGGACGATGTGCCCGGGTAGAAGACAGCCACCGAGATGTTGTACAATTGTAACTCGTTGCGCAGGCTGTCCGCCAGTCCTCGGATCGCGCTCTTCGAGCCACTACAAGCTCCGCAGCCCACCGGGAACTCGAGACTGTCAGCACTGCTGACAAACACAATGCGGCCGCAGTTCTTGGCTTTAATCATCGCTGGCAGAGCAGCCTAATCAACAACAACAACAACAGTGGCAACAGTTAACACCAACCAACAACTTTAAGGTACACCTGAAAGTTGCAACCTATAAGGTTACCTTAACCACGACCACGGCGCCTGTGTAGTTGACATCCATTGCCTCCTTCATCATAGCAACATCTTGCTCCCAGAAGTACCCGGGCTTGATGCGCCTGCTAGCCGCGTAGACGATGTGGTCCGTGGGTCGTCCGTGAAAGGCATTTGCCTCCTGCACCGCCTGCTCCACTTGCTGAAAGTCCGTGAGTTCACACTCGAAGGTGAAGATGGGAGAGTCCCCCTTTGCCACTTTCTCGAGTTCACTTTGCGCCGCCTTTAGAGATTCGGTCGAAGGTCCAATAAGCGATACTTGTGCCCCTTTGTTGATGTACTTCTTGGCGATGGCAAGCCCCAGCGGGTTTTCCGTCCCTGCAATTATGATGGTGCAACAGCCACTGGTTAGGATAAGTTCTAATATTTTAATTCTAAACGGTTTAAGTGTACAGTAGCGTAACCGCACCGGTGAGCAGCATGTGCTTGTCTCGGACATTAAAGCCCGGCGCCGTGAGCAGCGACCAGAGCCACGAGAGCACGCAGACGCCCACGAGCACGATGAGGGCGATCCAGCCGGGCTCCATCGGTCACTGCAGAGGAGGAAGTCGCAATGAGAGACTGCGGCGGTAGCGAGTGTTCAGTGCACCGCACACACAATCAGGCTGATTGTGGTGGGTACACCAGTAAACATGAAGAGTTGAGCCGGGGATTGGAAGCATACTGAGCGCAAGTTGTTTGCGTCCTTCGTGTTAGTGTTTGTGTGTGCTCATCGCGTGGCGGAGCATGGCATGGCTGGCACCGTGCGGGAGGCGTTGGAGGTAGTGCAGAATACTGTAGTAAGGTAACTTTGCACCTTTGTAACTTTGCCGAGACGTAATGCTCACCACCGCAGAGCCGAAGGGGCATCTTAGTAGCATTCTTGTCATAAGCGCGAATGTTGCTCTTCGATGATGGACCCAAAGTTATCACTGTGACTCAACCTGAGTGAGGCTTTACAAACGCGGCACTCGTGGATTTGGGTCTTAGGTGCTGTATCAGTGCCATCCACCGTAAATGTGGCGGTACAGGTGTGTCCTTGCATCGACTGCATCCATGTTGTTCCTCTTCTGCATTTAGAAGTACTAATACTAAGAACTTATTATAAAATACTCCAGATTTGTCTTAAAAGGCATCGCTAATGAAGTTGCCTGCACACATAGCTCTTCTTCTCACTTGTAGCGTGGTTTGAGCTTCGAGGTTGCGCTCGCACGCCATGATCGTCGTGCGATAATACTATTATATTGCGGCTGCAGTGAAAGCCCCGTAACGTTGCTATCCGAGCCTAAGCGTAGCCCGTCAGACTGTAGACTAATTACTGTAATTAGTCTACACATGTAGATTTCTTAAAAACCCGCAAGGCGGTGTTGTCGGAATTCCAGACAGCTCCTCAGGATGGCGAACCAGTCCGGGTACATGCACCCGAATACCTAGCGGTTTTTAAAAAGACTGCAAAGTTATTTTAAATAACTTAGCAGTCTTTGATAGCTTGAAAATATCGCAATACTTGTATACAATTAGAGGTAATATACAATTAGAGGTAATGGTCATGGCTGGCAGCGATTCATAAAGATATTGCATCGCATACAGCAAGTAAGTACTTAAGTATAATATAAACCGCCAAACCGCAGTGTGGTTTAGCGACTTCACCACTACATGTAAGATGGCCCAGGAGAAGGATGCTGTCGGGCTTTGAGATGTACTACGGTAGGAAGGACAGCTCGGTAGGAAAGGCAGCGCGGGTGTTCGTGGGCATTGCAGAATCAATCGCTGCTAGACGTACTGTACAAGTACGCTCACGTCATCACGCACGGATACATGTAGTACAAGTATCTAGGGGTATCATTCCACGCAGATGCAAGCAAGCAACAACACACTGCGAGTTGCAGTCAGGAACAAACGAATAAAAAGGATATTCCAACCATTTTCTACAAAAGCACTTGCGATGAAAATGGGAATAAAAACAAGGAACATGCGGGCGGCTTGTGTTTCCCATAGATACCGACGTCAGAGGAGACCGTCAAGCCGCTCGCGTACCACCGATCTCCTTACAGTCCTCTCTATCTAGAACTCCTCCGAACGAGGCTTCGCGACGGCACGCGGCTTAGGTGCAGGTGCCGGGGAAGGTGTGGAGGTCGACTTGGCAGGTGCGGACTTGGGTGGGAAACGCTCTGCTTGGGGGCGACGCGGTCTGCTTGGGCGGGGACGCAGCCTGCTTCGCCGGGGTCGACTGCGGGGAACGGGCCGGAGCCGGCGACGGAGACCGTGCCGGGGCCGGAGAGGGAGCGCGGGCCTTCGGGGTCGGCTGCTCGTCGCCGCTCACGAAGCTACCGCTCTCCGAGCCAGGGCTGTGGCGGCCGGGGACGCCGCCCTTACCCGTGCTGCGGATGGCCTTGGCCTCCTCCTGGTCAATAAAGCGAATGCTGTTAAGCACGTACTCCTTGTCCGTCTTCATCCTCTTGAGGTTCGCGTTCACCACGTCCTCCTCGCTCACAGCCGAGTCCACAGTCACGCTGATGTCCTTCAGCAGCTTGGAGTCGATCTCCGAGATGTTCTTCTTGAACTTGAGAAGCTCCACGATCCACTGCTCCGACGGGTGCACAGCGTCGGCCAGCTTGGCCTCGTTGTTGCCCTTGTGGTTGGAGTTGCTGTTCTGGCGGGCCATCTTCTTCTGGATCTCCTTGAGCGCAGGGATGCGCTCCAGTGTGTCTTCGTCCCAGTTGATCTCCTTGCCCTTGACCTTGAGGTTCTCGATCTCCTTGCGCTCCTTGCGGCTCGAGTCGAGCCACTTCTCCATGCGCTTGATGTCGCGCTCGATCACCAGCTTCAGCCAGTCGAACACGTCACGCACCTCCTTCAGCTCCTGGTCCACACGGAAGCGCTTGGCGAACTCGGCACACGCCTTACGGTCGTAGTAGTTGCGGTTCTTGATCAGCTTCTTGGCGGCCTCAAGCTCAGCCTCACGCGGGAGAATGGGCTTCTCGCGCTCCGAGCGGCGGCTCTTGATCTTGCCCAGCTCCACCGGGTACTTCATGTGCTCGGCCTGCATCTGCTTGTAGCTGTCGATCAGAGCGCGCGCACGCTGCTCGATCAGGTCAGCCTCCGAGCGGCGCACCTGCGACTCCTTAGCGAGCGAGGTCTTCTCAGTGGCGCACAGGGCGCTCTCCTCGCTCTCCATGCGCTCCATGAAGGCGTTGATCGACTCGATCTCGCCCTCCAGCTGCGTGGACGCGTGCTGCAGGCTCTCCTCCTCCTCGAGCAGACGGTTGGTCAGCATCTCGAAGGCCTCAGCAAGCTGCTGCAGCAGGCTGCGGATCTGCGAGGTCATCATCATGTCCTCGTCCTTCTCCTGCGGCTTGGACACGCTGTACACGTCCTCGACCTGGGCCCAGATCTCGCGCTTCTCCACCTTCTCCTTGGCGCACTTGCGGCTCACCGAGAGCTCCTTAACGACGCTCTTGATGTCCGACTCGTCGTCCTTCTGCAGGCGCGACGACTCCTTCAGGTCCTCAGCACGCTCGTTGCGGCCAGCCTCGAGGATCTTCATATCCTTCTTGCCAAGGTCGGCGGCGTGGCCAGTGACGTACTGGTACCAGTTCTCCGACGACTTGAGCATCTCGACCTTGTGCTCGCCGTTGAGGATGCGCTGCTTCTGGCGCATGATACGCTCCTCCTGGTCGATCACGCGGTGCGTGAAGTGCTGCACCAGCTTCTGCAGGTCGGCAGCGCGCACGGCCTGCTTGACCAGGCGGTTGGCCTCCACCTTCTTGCGGTTCGAGTGCTCGTGCAGGGAGTCGAGGACCCAGTTGCCAGCGTTGTTCATGAGCTCCGTGATCAGGCGCTTCTTCTCCTCGCGCTTGGCCTCCTCGTCCGCCAGAAGCTTTGTCTCTGTATCGATGAGCTTGTTGAACTCGCCGATCATGGTCTCCTCCTGGGCGGCGTTCTTCACCTCCTCCTCGAGGTTCTTGATGTGCTGGTTCATGCGCTCCAGCAGCGACGTGCAGAGCTTGTTCTCAGCCTCAAGCTGGGCGGCCTGGTCGTCCAGCTCCTTCTGGAACTGGGCGCGGCGACGGCGCACCTCGTTCATGAACTCGTCACGCTCGTCCACCTCGGCGTCGCCACCCTCCTGCGGGATGCGCTTGTTGCTCTCCTTCACAGCCTGCAACTCGCCGGCGCGGACCTTCATGTCGGCCTCAAGACGCGCAACGTACTCGGGCGTGATGACGAGAGCGTTGCGGGCCTCGTCCAGCGTGTTCTTGCAGTCCTCACGGTGCTCGTCGAACAGCTTGCAGTCCGCCTTGCGCTCCTCAGTAAGAGCAGCGCGCTTGAACAGCAGCATGCGCTGCGACTTGGTCTGGCGCGCGAGCTGGTCGCTGAAGACGTCCGTGCGCTTCTTGCCACGCGTGATGCGGGCCGAGTGCTCGTCCAGACGAGACTTCGTGGTGTTGATGCGCTGGGTCTGCACCACACGCCACTCCTTCTCGTACTCCTCGTCGAGGGCCTGGTGACGCGTGCGGCGCTGGGCAATGGAGCGCGTGCGGGCGTTGATCTCCGTCTTGAGGGCCAGCAGGTCCGCCTCGATGGTCTTGACCTTCTTCTGACGGGCCTCGGCCTCCAGACGCACGTACTCGTGCTCCTGCTTGTAACGAGTGTCCTCATCACGGCACATCTCGTCCTCGCGCTTCATGTTGGCACGGCTGCTGGTCCAGTGCTCGCGCTCCTTGGCCAGCTTCATCCACTCCTCGTCGACCGTGTTGCCTTCCTCCTCAAGAAGCTCAGGCTCCTTCTCCTGGATCTTCACGAACTGCGCGTGCAGGTCAATGAGCTCACGGGGCACTTTGTCCTTCTGGTCCTGGTGCGAGTGGAAGATACCGTACGAGTGCACAATGAAGTCGTTGGCGATATCCTTCGACACAGCGGGGTTGTGGGCCTCCGACCAGTCCGCGCGGTGCTTGGACCACTGGGCCATGTCGTTGTTCCACTGCGTGGTGTCCTGCTGGAAGCTGTCCTTGGACTTGGTGAACTCGACTTTCTCCTTGATGCGGGTCTCCTCCTCCGTGTTACGCACAGACTGGTCGCGCACGACGTCGAAGAACAAGATGTGCGTGGTGCTCGACTGCTTCTCGTAGCGCTCCTTCTCGCGCTCCATACGCTCGGTCTGGGTCTCCTTACGGGCCTCAAGAGCCTTGAAACGGAAGGCGGCCTGCTCGCGACGGATGTTCTGCGCGGCGTCACGCTTGCGCTGCTCCTCGGCACGCGCGGCCTGCTGGGCCAGACGCTGCTTCTGCTCCTTCTGGCGGTTGATCAGGCCGTTCACCTTGGTACGGATCTGAGCCTTCTCGAGCTCGAGACGCAGCGACTTGATGAGCGTGTTGTACTCGTCCGTGTTGTACAGGGTCTTCTTGCCGCTCTTCTCGAACTGGCGGAGCTGCTCCGTGGGCAGCGCAAGGAAGGCCTTGAGGCAGTCTGCGTCACGCAGCAGCGGGTGCAGCATGCAACCGTACAGGAACGTCTGCAGCACCTTCTCGCGGTCGGCACGGGCCGTGCGCTTGTCGGGGAACATGGGCAGAGCCTTGGGGTTCGTGACCTCACCAAGCTTGACGAACAGCCACTCGAAGTCGGCCATGCTGCGCTCCTCGTGGATCTGGTACTCGTGAGTGACAGCGCGGTCCGACTCGGTGACCGTGTAGTTGGCCGCCTTGGCCGCAGCCTCGTTGGGCTCGCAGTATGTCTTGACCATGTACGTCTCCGTGTCGGCCGTGTTGCCGCCCTGCTTGGACTTGACGTTCACGAGGATGTCCAGCTTGGTCAGGTACTCGAAGCCAGCGGGGGGCTTGGCCACCGGGTCCATGACGGGCTTGATGAACTTGGGCGGGTTCTCGTTACACGACGTACAGTGACGCACGGGCATGGGGAAACCCAGCTCCGGGATGGGCTTGGACTCAACACTACACTGGTTACAGACACTGCGCGTGCAGCGACGGCAGTGGTGCTGGCGACGGCCGAGCTTGAACGGACGGAAGCAGACCTGGCACTCCGTCTGGTCACTGCGGGCCGTGTCCGACACGAAGTGGCTGGTCGAGTCACCGCCCAGCAGGCTCGAGTCGCGGGCGCGGCCCGAGTCATCACGGCTGCGGGCGTTGGGGTCCTGCAGATTGCGGTACGCGTCGTTGATCTTCTCGAGGGTCTCCTGGTCCTCGCGCTTGGTGGGGTCCATGGAGCGCGACTTCTCCTTGTACTTGGCCGCGATCTCCTCGGGCGTAGCGTCCGAGGACACGCCGAGCACCTCGTAGCTCTCCTGGCCCGAGATGGAACGGCTGGCGGGGCCGCGACGCTGCGCGAACACGTCGGCGGGCGTCGTGATGGCCTTCATCTGCAGGGCAGTGATACAGTTACGGCAGCAGCGCTGCTGCGCGTTGCCGTAGCCGAACGAGGCCGGCACCTGGATCTTGTGGTTCACGCAGGGGCGGCAGAACAGCAGACCGCAGACGCGGCAGTGGTGACGACGCGGCTTGGGGAAGCCGAAGGGCGTCTTGCAGTCCATGCACTCGCTGCTGAAGTTGTCGGGCACCCACAGCTTCTCCAGCCCGGCGACGTCGGCGGGGACGCCGTCCAGCGAGCCGCGGCCGCTGTGGTCGTTCATGCGGCTCTCGCTCTGCGCGCGCGGGGCGGCAGGCGACGGAGCCGGGCGGGAAGCCGGGTTCGAGCGACGGTCAGGAGCGGGGGTCGAGGCCGACGTGGGCATCGGGGCCGGGCGAGACGCGGCCGGGCGGCCCGCGGCCGAGTTGCCGCTGGAAGGGGCCGTGGACTGGCCGCTCGTCGGCGGACGGCTGTTGTTGGAGTGCGGGGCAGGCGCCGGCTTCGCGGCCGCAGGCTGGGCCGGCAGGCTGGGCCGGCTTGGGCTGCGCAGGGGCCGCCTGCTTGGCCGGAGGGGCCTGCTTGGGCGGAGCGGCCTGCTTCGGCGCGGCCTGCTTGGGGACAGGAGCGGCCGCCGGCGGCCTCGGGCTTCTTCTCGGGCTGCTTGGCCGCGGGGGCCGGGGCCGCGGCGGGCTTGCGCTGCGAGAGCGAGAGGCTCACCTTGGTGCCGCAGTAGATGCAGAAGGCGTCGGACTCGGCCACGTCGCGGCCGCACTTGATACAGCTGAGGCCGTTGTTGCTGGTGCTAGCGGCGGCCGAGGCCGCCGCTTTCTCGGAACTTCCTGCCATCTAGACTCGGAGCTGCGCCAGGAATCCGCTGCGCCCAACGAGGTGGGGAGGCGAATGCAGGCGAGACCGGGGCGCGAGAGTCAGCAAGTGGAGTTGTGAGCGCGCACAGCGGGCGGCGCAGAGCGCAGAGCAGAGGGGGAGTGCGCGGGCCTATCCGAACGGAGGGCAGAGGTCGAGCCGGCGAGGGGGCGAAACGCGGCGGCCTGCTGTTGGCGACGCACGCGAGTTGCGTTGTGGTCGGGTTGTCGGGGCGGCAGATGCTTTTCTGCACGGAGACCGAGCGCGCAGGGCCGAGCCTTTACAAGTGCGCGAAGATCGCTGGCTGAAGCCAGTGGCTCGCTGTGGTGTGGCGATTGCAGTGGAAAAAGTTTTCGATGGCCTCGGGTCATATTATCGTGGTGGGGACCAGATCCGAAGCCCCGGGCTGCGAACGTTCCGGCCGGCATTGGAGACTTTGCCATACGTACGTGTGACCTCTCCTCGCGACTCTGTTCCGAGCGGCCACAGCTGCGCCTCGCGGTCTGGGCCGGCCGCAGCTGTCGGCGGCGGAGTCACTCGCACTCACATCGTGCAGACATCAACTGGGCTGGCGACGATCATTGCTGCTTCGGGTCAATGGCTCCGCGAATGAGTGAGGGCACGCCGCGCTGGAAGGCACCGCGCATGAATCTCTATGGTACGCACAGTGTAGAGACTCTCTCAATGCGGCGTCCATCAGCGCATGCTGCGCTCACAATGTGACGCAGGGGAGGCCGTAGCCGGGGCTAAGAGCCGGCTTCCCGGGCCACTTCAACACCGCGGAGCCGGTGGCAGACTGCCCTTGGGCCGACAGCAGCACGTTCACTTGCCGGCGCGCATTAGAAGTGTATGGACTCTAGCCTTCATGCGGCGCAGCTGGGGCCGTGTTGCACGGCTTGACGTTGTGCTCGCAACAACTCGGCTTACCGCCGCGAACTTAGCCATGCTTACAAATCCCTGCCAGCGCGGCAAGCCGCCACGCACGCGAGTTGGCCTCGTGGTCCGAATGTCGGCGCCCGAGAGCTGACCTGGAATTGACGCGCGTGTGCTGAAAGAGAGCCCGGGCTCCGGCGCTCTGCACCGCCGCGGCCGGCCTTATGTCGCGCGAGTGCCCCCTTGCCACGATAGGCTCCGTGTTACTCACGGCTCTCGTAGTGACGCCGCGAGCGGCGATCGCGCTCGAAGGACACCTTATCCGCTCGTGTGGACGTCGAAAGCTCGTGGCTGCAACGGAGACCACGCGAGGTGAGGAGACCGAGCGATGAAGCCCCTCCGTCGACTAGCCGATCCGCCGACACTCGCCAACGTGACCCACGCCGCCGCCTTGACGTCCGACAGTACGCCATCCGACAATGCCGCGAAGGTCCCCCTCGCCGCCGCGACCAGCAACAACAGGAAAGGCAGCAGAGCAGCAGCGCAGCACATCTCGCCGCGATAGGCGAGCGCTGCAGCAGTGATGGTCTGCCCTATCCGTCCGTCACCTCGCGGGCCGCCTGACGGGTGTGTACATGTACACATGTTGCCTTTTTGGGCGGCATGTTGAAGTTGTCAGGTACACCACGCTTGACACGCATGGGGCAACTTTCCGCTCCTGTTCCGCAAGCGATATATCCGAGCCGAATCAGCGGCCGGATACCGTGTCCGCTGACGCATGCGATCTAGTTTTCTCTCGGTGGGTCCGCAATGAGGAATCCGCATTGCGCATCGAGCTGAGATGGCCAAGGTCAAGGCAAGGCAAGCACTATCTGATCTATCATTGTTATCGGCGTGAATATCCGTGCAAGGCTGTTCTAGGACTCGTTGTTGGGCCCCGTGGGTTCAGCAGGTCTCGTCATGGCGCTGCCCTTGCGGGCGACGCCTCTCGCTGGCGCAGCTGCCGCGCGGACGCAGCCCCAGTCTTCCTCGGTGACGGCCGGGAGACCTGCGCGTTCGAGAGGGTTAGCATGCCATTGCAGGCGAACACACTGTGGCTACCGGTTTCAAGCGAGCGTACCATGGCGGACGAGCGCATCGACTTGGCCTTGGCGTTGTGCGAGAACGTGGCGAACGAGGACGGCGGCTCCGCGTACGAACCGGGCCCAGGTGGGATGTCCCCATGCGCAGCAGCACAGTCTCCTGACCTTCACACTTGCGGACAGCACCCGCGAGCCACGAACTGCGGCTGCTGGGGTTCGCGTGCGGGTCTTTCGGGTCTGCCGGGCTGCCCGGCGGCTGTGGTCGCCGACCTGTCCTCGGTGACGGCGCCAGTCGGCCACCGGGGCACTCCGGGTTGTACGGCGAATAGATCGGACCTGGCGAGAACTCGCCCATGTTCTCGCGTGTATGCGTGGCCGACACGAACTGCACGCGGGTGTTGCCTGCAGCGGGGGTAATTGGCTTGGGTGCGTCGATTTGTCGCTTGCCGAAGCGGTGTTCGTGGCCGAACGCGTTGCCACCGTTCTTCCCGCTGGCATTGTTGCTTGGAGTAAGTGGAGCAGCGTCCTCGGGTGGCGTCGCGCGGGCCTGCTCTGGTGTTGAAGTGCCTCCGTTCGTGAACTGGCGAGGCCTTACGGGCGACGCTGGCATGACCAAGACGCCGTTGCGGTTGATAACAGATAGCCACGACTCGCGGTGGCCGCGCCGAGGAGTGTCGACGTCAGGCAGCCGCATCTTGTGGGCCTCGGCGCGCGCTGTAGACTTCGGTGATGGAGGAGCAGCAAAGGAATACTTGGGAGGTGCAGCTTTGCCGCCGTTTGCTGCCAAATAGTTGACATTGTACTTCGGGCCGGGGCTCTCCACCGATATGAGCTCTCGCTGGTGGTTCATATCCGTCATGTTTACTGTCGAATCAAACACACAAAAAGCATTTAGACACGTTGAATTCTGCTCGTTCCCATTGGCTTTTTCCCACCTTTCTGCGATAAGAAGCGGTCGGATTTGGGGAAGGACATCTTGGGTGCTCTTGTCTTAACAGGATTTACATTGTCGTTGTAGTGACCAGGGGCTCGACCGCTTTCTGTCGGCAAAAACGAGACGTCAAACGATAAGCCCTTTGCTCTGATCGATAGTGCAAACGTCGAGGGCGTGCGTACCTTTGCTAACTACGGGCATCTGCGGAGAGGGACCTTGCCACGTTCACGTACACAAGCGCAGAATTGTTAGTATCGCGATGGACAGTCGCTGTGATATAGCTTCAGCCGCTTAGCTCACCCCCGATCCAACTCTCGCGCTTGCCCCATTTCCGACTCTCGTCTACAGGCCGGTAGTCGGCCTTCATAACCACTTGCGCATTGGCGCGTACCTCCGGCTTGGCGTAGATCGGTCCAGGCGATCGAGCTGGGCAAAGGAAACGAAGGTAACACAAGGTCAGTTGTGACACACAGCAACGCGCTGCACTGTGCACCCGCCGAACCTGGTTCATTGGGGAACCGCTCGGAGCCTCCAAAAATCGACATGAGGTCTTTGTGCTAATGGCGCGCTGATGACCCCACCCCACTCCGCGGCACTCGCAGTGCTCGCTAGCACGACAAGACCCCCGCAGTTGTGTTCCCCAGGGGCCTTCCCTGGTACCTGGTTCATCATCGAAATAGCCAGCTATTCCTGGCAAGATAAGCTCCCCGACCAGGTCCTCGTCACCGCGCTACTGTCGCTACACTACAAGAACAGCGACCACAAATTGCCTATGCTATCCTGGATCAATGCACCGCCGTGGCCATCGGGGGCGGGGCGGGGGCGTGCGTGCGTGCGCGTCCGCAGCACGAGCCCCAGTCAACTGGTATGCCATCCAAGTTGAAGTTATTATGTTGCATTAATTAAGTACCCTAATCACTAGCGCAACTGATCTGATGCAACTTAACCGCACAATACCTCCTCGCCGTCCACAGGCTCACTAGGCCATGTTGACGTCTCGCCGCGCGACGTCGGCGCTGCGCCGCTGCCGCGCGCCCCTCCGCGCCGCGTTCTCCAGCTCCCCGGATGCGTCCAAGGTCCCTCCCGCCACCGCCGCCAAACCCAAGAAGATCCTGTCAGTGCGCGCGTCCCCGGCGCAGAACCTGCGCAACGCGCTGGAGGCGCTGGACGAGATGATCGAGGAGGCGGACCGCAAGGTGGAGAAGAAGTACCGGCCCAACATGTTCGGCGAGTTCAAGCAACTTAACGATACGGAGGGCAAGGTGCGCGAGGGCGCCGAGGCGCTCATTGAAGTGGGCAAGGCCAGGAGCGTCCCCTCGCTGCAGGTGGACACTCTGGAGGGCAAGCAGGTGGACATCCAGAGCTTCGTGACCAAGGGTAAGGCCACGCTCGTGCTCACGGCCTTCAAGAACTACGGACTGGACATGCTGCCGGCCTGGCGGGACGGCTTCGTGGCCGCCATGAGCGACGGCCAGGGCCAGCTGGACAAGCGGGTGCAGACGCTCACGCTCAACGTGATCGAGGACTGGTACATGAAGCTCGTGAGCGGCAGCATCACGCGCGGGCTGCAGGAGAAGATCCCCCAGGAGCTGCACGCCACGACGTTCGCGCACTTCGGGCGCTGCGACGGCTTCCGCACGCCCATGGAACTGGACAACAGCTTCGTGGGGTACGCGCACCTGGTGGACGGCAAGGGACGCATCCGCTGGATGTACGTGGTGTTGTGCTGCGTTGAGCAGTTTTGTGTGTGGTGAAGTGGACTCATGTGGTTGTGTGTGTTTTGTAGTGCGGGAGGTCCGGCGACGCCGAAGGAGTTGGAGCGGTTAGCGAAGGCGACCAAGGAGCTGCTAGCGCAGAGCTCCCAGCGCCGCCGATAGGCAGATAGAGAGTACCAGTGTCTTCTTGTTTGCTGAAGCTATTGCATGTCAGAAACAAGCGTCGGAAGAATGCGAGATTTTAAACACCACGACAACGAACCATCGAGGCAAATACAATAGGATGATCAACACAGGAGCAAACTTCGTGCGCTGGAAGTTAGGGGACGGGTGTGACCACAGCGCCACCTCGACCGGTTGAAACGCTCTCCACGGTGATATCCACCGCATCCAGATCCACGTTGCTTTTGCACATCGGGCAGGACTGGAATTCATCAAACGGTAACTATACCTGAAAGGGTATCATTGCTCGGAAGTGCAGACGTACCGTGTTGCGCTTGAGCCACTCATCGATACAAGCCACGTGGAAAATGTGTTTGCATGGCAAGTTGCGGACATCTTCGCCGTCTTCGAATTCGATCTGGTAAGGCAATCGGTTGACAAGAACGGACGAGAGTAAGGCCCCTTGCCATCTCCGTTGAGGGTGTCCGTGGCGACGTACCAGACAGATCGGACACACATCTTCGTTCTCAGTCGAGCCTCCCTCCGCCGGGTTGAGCGGCTCTGTCGGTGCTTGTGGGTTTCGCTCGGCGCGACAGTATTTGGTGACGCGTAGCTGCTCTAAGCGTTCCTTTGTGACGCCGCGAACAACCGCAGCCCCTCGCATTTGCGCAGCGCGCACCTGTATCATACAAGAAACCAAGATTGCTATGGTTAGTGCCAGACATAACCCAACACTACAGTACAACAGCGTACATTTCGCCGGTCTGCGCGTCGCCAACGAAGGAGTAGAACGAGGAGAACGAAGACTACCGTAACGATGAAGGCGCCCAAGACGTACACCAGCGACTCGGGATCAAGCGGTAGCGTGTTGTTCGTGATCTCAGTGGTCTCTGCGTTCGTGGTGTTATACACCCAGACATCGCCGAGTTGGCTCTGGTAGCTACCCCCATGGACAACCATGGTGTCCTCGCGCCAGAGAGCAGCGCGGTGGTTGTAGCGCAACGGTGGGGACGCCTCGTCGCTCTCGATCACGGCGTGCCGCGCTTCCATCGCCATGTTCTTCAGGTCGAATTTGCCCAGGACGACGTCGTCGTACACGTAGCCACTGGAGCTCTGTTGCGGCTTGTAGTATCCACCGAAAAACCACATATCCAAGCCTTTGGTGGTGACAATGGATGTGTACGCGCGGGGGACGTCGGACGACGGAGTGACAGCCATCCACGCGTTGCTGTTGAAGTTGTAGACCCAAATGTCGTCCAGCAGCGTCCAACTCGACACCATGAGGTGACGTCCGCTGTATGCAAGTAGATATGCCTCGCTACTTTCGTCATCGTCGTAGAGCAACGCCACGGAATGGGAAAATCGAGTGGGAGGCCGAACATTTCCTGTCGGGTCCATCTTCTCCCAGGTGTAAGTGGCAAGATCGTATCGCCATAGATCGTTGTAGTCGACGGGGCTGTCTTCACCTTTCTCGTCGTACGCGATACCGCCGAACATGTACAGATAGTCGTTATGAATCACGATACCGGGTTCGGATCGAGCGTCCGGAGCATCGGACTGCGGCGGAGTGGGGTCCATTATCCATTCGGAGGTGTTGCCGGTTAATGAAAGGCGCCAAACGTCGTTGTACTGCACTACGGGCACGCTGTTGCTCGTCGTTGGTGCGGTCTGGTCCGTCTCCGCAGCTAAGAGGGAGAGTCCTCCGAATACGACAAACTCGTTGACACTGGCGTTTGCATGCAACACGCCGGCATGGTGGAACCGATTCGAAGGCCGATTGTTGCCGACTTGCACTTCCGACCATTGCCGTTCAACGAGGTCGAACACCCATGTGTCGTTGTGCTCGATATCTTCGTCAAGTGCGTTCGTACTGATGCCACCGAAGAGGTACAGGTTGTCCTCGAAGGTAGCGATAGCGTGGGCTGAACGCCTCATAGGCTGCGATCCCGCTGATCCGAATGACGGACCCCAAAGTTGCGTCCACTGCGCTGGGGCGGCCTCGCCCATCATTCCCGACATCATCTCCATCGTCAATGGGCTGAAGCACGAGGAATGCTCAATGCAGGTGGGCCGTTGCAAAACAAAAGTGCACCAGCATAACGTTCATAGCATCAGACAGCGAAGCATGGCACACCTCCTATATTTAGGGCAACGGGCATGCCTTTCAAGCTTGACTTGCTTGGCGAAGAAGTTGCTTAATCCGGAAATGCTGGGTCAGCCATAAATGCCAATACGCCGATCAGAGGGCAGCACTCAAATTGGTCAGAGACGCAAGCACAGCAACATTTTATGTGGGCAAGTTTAGGGATCGCGTATCGGAGGACGTCTCGGATATGCTATCACCCGTCTCTGGTGGTTGGTAGCTGCTGCTAGTGTCGTTGTTATTTGCTGTTTGCTCCGATGTAGCAGCACTTTGGGTTTCTCCATCGTTTTGATCGGTGTCGTTGTCAACTCGATCAATAAACTGTGCGCCCAAGACGTCATATTTGTGTTAGTTCACAACTAACGTTATAGGGGTTAAAATCGCGCAATCAGTTTACGAACCTGCTGAATTTGTTCTCGTACTTGCAACTCCTCTTCTGTTAATGGAGGATAGGCCCAATCGCCAAGCTCGTGTCGATGCCGAAGGAACCCCAAGAGCGTTTGTTTCGGTAACCCGCTTCGCGATATCAGAGCTACCCACTGAAAGCAAAGCAGTGTTAGATTAAAAAAATCTCGAAATAAAGCAACATATACACGGACACTCACATTTAGCTGAACCTCCGTCAGCTTCTTTAATTCGATGCCTCCAAACACTGTGTGTATCCTCCACAGCTCCTTCTCACTCTAAGCGCGTCAAGAATAAGAAACGTTAGTGCTTTGCGCCAAGGTATGAGCAAGGCGGACTCTTCCGTTCCCTACCTCATCGATTCCAAAATCACCCAAAACGTCCCCCTTTGGGTCCACCGAGTCGAGGATGGAGACGATATGGTACTCGAGCTCCGAAATCGTGTCGACACCTGCATACTGCTCAAAGCTGTCGGCTTGGGCCTTCTTCGACATCGCATCCAGTACAATACTGGCGGGCCCCGATCGTATGGCGAGGTGGACGAGCAGGCGCAAGCAAATTACTCGAACGTCGATCATAGCTGCAAACAAGAGCCCAATGACAGCAAAACTAAGTGAAAACCAGTACGAACCCATCTTACAGTACCACATGCCGTACCTTTGCGTTTACCCTTGGCGCTTTGACTAGCACCGCGGGATGAAAACATTTGATCCAATTGCCGTAGAAACTTGTACACGCCACACACGAGATAGAGAACGTCGATCTTCCATTGACCTTCCCGCACTCTTGATACTGAAAGGTTTTCATACGCCTCCGCAATGCTTGCCAATACGTCTAAAAGCATCCGGACCATGAGCTCGTATACTTTTTCATGCACACCGAGACTGCGCTCGTATCCCACCAAGACCGAGTTATTAACATATTCCAGCAACAACTGCATTCGAAAGACGAAGCCCTGGACGGCGTACGTGCACCGCGTGTTCCCGAACCAGGGCTTGCTCGCTGTCCACGGCTGTTCGTAAATCCCGGGCAGCAAGTGGTTCATGCATTCGTGGAAGAACGCGCGATGTGAGTAGTGGACGAGTGAGTGCATCATGCCGAGAATCTGCGTCTCGACGCGCTCGAACGCGTGGTCGACCCAGTTCAGATGGATGTAGCGACTATCATGCTCAGCATGTCGCCGCTTGCCTTTCCTTCCTTTCCGTGCCATGGTATCAACTTGATGCCGACATATCCTCCATACGAACAGCAGTCTGCACGAGTTGGCGTGCTCTGAAATGACGTTTTCGACGGTACACGACGGCAATTGCAGCAGCGTTTGCATTTGACGCTTCATCTTGGCGATTTTCTCAAGCAGAACCTGCACAAACGCACAGCTCAGCGCGACGTTCTGCGCTTGGACACAGGTTCCCATAATCTCAGTCTCCTCCAGCAAATGATGCGCCAACTTTTCAAATGGTGACATCACTCGAGTAGCAGTTGGGGTTTCGGATGCCGGTGCTCGGAACGACAGAGCCCCTCTTCCTCCTCCGCGTGATGGTCGTCGAGAACAATACGCCCCACTTTCGTCAAAATGGCCAGGCTCGCCCAGCAAAGTGAGCCTTGTGGAGTTGGCTCTTGCGGAGTTTACGACCGGAGAGATCGGTGGTTGAGTCACCCCCATATCCCTCACAACGGACTGAGGAACGTTGTCTTGCCCAGGGGAAAACACGTTTCCGAGAGAACTCGACCGACTCAAGGAAAGCGAACGTGTTGGCGTAGCGTAAACGGTAGGGTGGACTTGGGTCAACACGTCCTGCTGAAGTATCGAGCGGAAGTAGCGAGCGAATATGTGTTCACCTTTGCTAATGGACGTCTCCACTGACTTCCATAGCGCATTGCCAACCTTGTCGTTTAGCTCGCCATTCGGAAACACGGAGCTAATTTCAACGACAACCGCCTGGATGGACTCCAAGATCTCGCGGAATTTGAGACCCATGTGGACGCGGAAGTGCGGATTCACAGGAGCCCCGATAAACCGAAGCTCGCGCATGTTTACCCACTCATTCAGTGACAGGAACTGGGTCCAGCTAACTACCTCGGCGCATTTTTGGAGAGATTTCCTGATCTGCAGCTTGCAGCGCTTATCGTCAACATCGACGACCACGACCTCCACCCACACGCTGTCCTTGCCGTTGTTTGCTAGGACGCGCTGGCCGACCCACTTCGCTAGGCCCCCACTGCGGCCGAACAATCGAGATCCATCCTGCTCACCACCTTTCCCGAGAAGCGGTACGTATAGCTGGCCGTCTAAAGTCTCCACCCGACCGAAAATGTCCCGAGTCTCGTCGTCATGAAGCGTGGTTACGTCCCGCTCAGACACCGAAAACACAGACTTCTGCCACCACACGCCAACGTGATGAGGGTCTGCCACGAGAAGTTTCGCCTGCTGGCCTGGATGAACTGTTGGCAAGTGCACGAACCGGTTCACTAAGTTCATGAGCATGTCAGGAAAAATGCCCCCTTTGCTGCGAAATTTACGGGGACGATAGAAACACTGAACCAGCAGCGGGGGCCCAGTATCAGGTGCGTGTTTCGAGCCTGAAGAGGCTATTGCGTTATCATGACCCCATTGGTCGGAGACCTGGGTCAAGTGCTTCATTTGATCGTCGAGCGTCTCCTTCAGGTAAGTGCTGTACACGTCTGCGATGAGCGATTCAAACTTGATTGCAACGTTTTCCTCCACGGACGCTCCGTCGTCGCCGAAAATTGTCGTGAGAGTGCCATCCGCAGCGAATAAACACACTGTGTCGACATCTTTGCGGATCTGATGCTTGACGAACTCGGCTCGTTGTCGAAGCGTTTGCGTGTCGGTTTGTGGAGTAGTGTGCGGCACTGCGGGGTGTGTTGCTAGAGAATTATACACGGTCTCGCGGTAGACCAGCTCCACCTCTTCCTTCCGAGCCTCTTTGTACGCTGTCCACTGGTATTCCATCGGCAAGAACCTCACGTAGTGCAGGATGGAAGTCATCGATAGTTTGCGTAGCCGTAGCTCCTTCAGAATCGAAGGGCCGAGAAGGCTGCCCAAGTGTCGAAACATCTCCTGGATTCGGTCGATGGCAGCTTCGTTTGATACTTGGATAGCTAGAGCTGTGCGAGGTGATGCAGGGGCCGATGATACCGTCATGTCGCTGTTGCTGAGCTGCTTACTGAGTCTCCGAAGCAGCTTGGGCTTGCCCTTGACATGCTCCTCCACCAAGGCCTCAATGACCTCGAACGTGTCTCGCGTGTCCAGATACAGCTTGGCAGCCGGGTGCAGCCGCGGGTTCACCTCCTCGCCCTCTTTCGACTCGCCGCCCGCCAGCTCCACTAGGCGTTGAATCTCTTCCAGAAGCTGCAGCACGACGCGCTCATCTTTGGAAAGTCTGCTGGACAGCATCGTTCGATAGAGTGAGGGGATGGCTGAATCACAGACTAAGTCGGTGACTGCGCATCGGTCGAACGCGAATGCGGGCGATGATTGCAAGGCTTCCGACGCAGCCCCAGCTAGCTGTTCACCCCCTTTGTATTCCTCGTGCCGCGCCGTAAGATAAATTTGCCGGCCGCCGATTATTACCAGTCGCCGAGCTATTCCGGGACCACTTCAACGGCAACTGCTGCTCCAAAATGGCAGCAGTTATCGTCTGCGACGTGTGAGGATGACACCACTAGCACAGCTAGTGCTAGGGCCCATACCCAGCAGGAAATCCCTTCGAGTGGAGTGGAGATCATCGATACGAAAGCAGTCAAACTTTGGCGTGTCTGTCAATACTAAGCTCAAGAAAATTGGGGTTACCGCACGGTCATACTGAAGTATTGGTCGGCATTCCACACTTCTACAGTACGTAGCAACACTACAGGATCCATATCCATAGTTCATAGCAACTCTGCAGCAGACATTGGCGCTGGCGCTGATTCTGGACTTCGCCGTATGATACAATGCCACGACAAGATGGCTACAACTGCAACAAGATGTTCAGCGAGAACACTTCCCTTCCCCCCTCAAGTGGCAACAGTTGCAAGTTGAATGACACAGGGGGCGCACGTCTAAATAGCGGCGCGTCCCATACAAACGCGCAGTCAACTTGCGTCTCGACCACCATGAGCGACGGCATGGGGCTCGGACTGGACCTGTCGGGCCTGGGCCAGGAGCCCATGGCGGCCATGGCGCCCGCCGTGGACGTGGCGCAGCTCACGGAGGCCATCCGCCTCATCCTGAAGGACGCGGACCTGGAGCAGCTCTCGCGCCGCATGATCCGCAAGCAGCTGGAGGCGCAGTTCCACGCCGACCTGTCGAGCTACAAGGACGTGATCAACGCCACGATCCTCGAGATTATCGAGCAGCAGCAGGCCGACGAAGAGGACGACGAGCAGGAGGAGGAGGAGCCTGACCCGAGCGATGACGATGACGACGCGGACGACGAGCTGGAGCACGTGCGCTCGCCCCGCAAGAAGGCGGCACCCAAGAAGAAGGCGGCGGCGGCGCCCAAGAAGCGCAAACGGAAGGCGGACGGAGAGGACGGCGGCGTCAAAAGGCCGGAGGAGGCTTCAATGCGCAGCTGTGCTTGTCGCCAGAGCTCGCGCAGGTCGTCGGAGCCGAGACGATGGCCCGGCCGCAGGTCGTCAAGGCGCTCTGGGCCTACATCCGCGAGCACAACCTGCAGGACCCCAAGAACAAGAAGCTCATCCTGCTGGACGACACGCTGCGCGGCGTCTTCCAGCGCGACTCGTTCACCATGTTCAGCATGAACAAGTTCGTCAAGCGCCACGTGCGCAAGCCCGACGACATGCCTCCCGGCGGCTGGAGTCAGATCCCGCGCGACGGCGTGTCGAGTGACGAGGACTCGGCGGCCAAGCCGGCCAAAAAGAAGCAACCGGCCAAGAGGAAGAAGAAGGCCGCGTCGACTGAGGACGGAGACGACGACGGCAAGAAGAAGGCCAACCCGTTCTACACGGAGCTGTCCGTGTCGCCCGAGCTGGCCTCGCTTCTCGGTAGGGACCGGATGGCGCGGCCCGAGATCGTCAAGGCGCTCTGGGCCTACATCCACGAACACAACCTGCAGGACCCGCAGGACAAGCGCACGATCCTGCTGGACGATAGGATGCGACAGGTATTTCAACGCGACTCGTTCACCATGTTTTCCATGAACAAGTACATCAAGCGCCACGCGCGCAAGGTCGCCGACGTGCCGCCGAACGGCTGGGCCGACATCCCGCGCGACGGACTCTCGAGCGACGAGGACGAGGCCAAGACCAAGAAGAAGGCGCGGAAAGCCAAGTGAGTCAGCGAGCAGACGGTGGTTCGACTTACAGACAGACAGAACGATTTGGCAGGCTGCTGGCCGTGTAGACGCAGCGGCAACGTACAAGCGGCTGCACAATCTGGTATATGAAAATCGACGTGATTCCCTTTGTATAACTGCACTGCATGTACGGCGTAGCGTGGTGGCGTTGCAGTGGCCATGTTTTGGTGCAGTACCTGTCGACTGCAACTTGCCCAAAAAGGCAAGTTACCTTTTATCCATCCCAGCCGCTACAGTACCCATTTTTGGCTTCGTGTGTGCCACACCACATGTATTGTATCTGCCCAAATAGTGGGCTCTGCTTTTGACTGGATCACGAAAGGGTAGCAACTCTATTGGACGCCAGAGGAGCATCGAGACAGCATGGACGCGTCCGTGATCGCCAGCTTCCGCGAGAAGGTGGTGCAGCAGCCCGAGGTGCGTCGACGTATAGTGTGGGGAGCGTGTGTGTTGAGCTGGATTGCTGACTGTGTATTATTGGCTGGATGTAGGTGTTCTTTACGCCGTCGGAGGAGGTCGCCAAAGACGTGAAGGCGTTCGCCAAGCATGCGTTCGACCGCACGTCCAAGTACCAGAGCAAGAGCGGCAGCGCTGCGCCCCTGGAGGAGCTGTACGTGGACGGCTTCGACGCCGACCAGATCTGGGAACAGCTCCGCCTGCTGAACGGTCCGCTCGTGACGGAGATGACGCAGCGCATCCGCACGTTCAGCAAGAAGCCCGAGAACATCCTGCTGTTCCCGTCCGAGAAGCAGGAGGAGAGCGAAGAGGAGGCAGAAGAAGAGGAGGAGGAGGACAAGCTGGAGGAGGAACAGGAGGACAGCGACGCTGGCAGTGACGAGGAGCAGGACAGCGATGACGACGACAGCGAGAAGACCGAGTCGAACGAGGAGATGGAGAAGGAAGTGAAGACGAAAGCGAAGAAGAAGAAGACCAAGAAGGCGCGCGACGTCGCGGAGGACGGTTTCTTCGACTGGGACGAAATGGACAAGGCGGCCGAGGAAGAGGAGGAGGATGAAGACGACGACGAGATGGACGGAGATGACGACGAGGGCGACGATGATGATGACCATGACGACGACGACGATGAGATGGAAGAGGCGTCCGACGCGGAAGGTGCGGAGGACATGACGTACGACGATTTCTTCGGCGACGAGGACGGAGAGGAAGGCGAAGAGGGCGACGACGACGAAGAGGAGGAGGAACTTAACGACGTTGAGATGAAGGACGGCGACAATGACGACGAGGAGTACCCTACTATTAAGCGCGCGAAGCCGGACGAGGAGGATGTCGACGAGGAGGAGCTTGCCGAGCGCGGCGTCATGTCGTCGCACCAGCGTCAGCGTCTGCGTCTGCAGAAGGAGATTAAGGAGCTGGAGCAGGAGGCGATTAGCGAGAAGCCGTGGCTGCTGAAGGGTGAAGTGCGCTCCGCGGCGCGTCCGGAAAACAGTTTGCTAGAGGCGGTGCTGGACTACGACAGGCCAGTGAAGGCGGCCCCCGTGATCACGGAGGAAGTGTCGATCGCGCTGGAGGAAATGATCAAGAAGCGTATCTTGGAGGACGACTTCGACGATGTCATTCGTAAGTTCGCCGGCAACGAGCAGGATGAGAAGAACAAGCTGGAGGAGGTGTCCATGGAGAAATCCAAGGAGGGTCTGGGAGAGATCTACGAGAAGGAGTACATGAAGACGGCCATGGGCTTCGAGGCCGACGACGAGTCCAAGCAGGACCAGGAGGAGATCGAGGTCATGTTCAAGAGCCTGTGCTGGAAGCTGGACGCGCTGTCGAACTACCACTTCACGCCCAAGCCGGCCGTCAAGGAGCTGCAGGTCAAGCCGGCGGTGCCAGCCATCGCCATGGAGGAGGTGGTGCCGATCAGCGTGAGCGACGCGAACCTCAAGGCGCCCGAGGAGGTGTACGACAAGAAGCGCAAGCGCGGCGAGGCCGTGCTGCAGTCCAAGGAGGAGATGACCCAGAGCGAGCGCAAGGCGCTGCGCAACGCCAAGAAGCACGCGCGGCGGAAGGAGAAGCGCCAGCGCGAGTTCGACGAGCGGCTGGTGGCCAAGCTCAACCCGGGCCTGGGCAACAAGTACGAGAAGAAGAAGATGCTCGAGAGCATCGCCGGCGCCAAGAACATCACCACGGGCAAGCAGATCGAGGGCTCGTCCAAGCAGTTCTCCAACTCGAAGGAGTTCTTCTCCCGTCTGCAGGTACGCGCTGATTGATTGTGCCCCCACCCGGCGTGTCTCCCTTCATGAGGCGTGTGCATTGTACTCACCGGACCCATATCACTTGTGTTTGAATTTTTGTTCGCCATGCAGGACGAGGTGCAAGAAAAAATCAGGAATGCAAGCAGCAGCAAGTAGAGCAGCCACATCGGAAAGGAGCGCCGCGCCGCAGCTGGCCCGCGCGCAAAGCAATAGAAACGGATTTTGTGCATTTTGTACGTCATCGTCGGTGGAATTCATCGGGTCCTCACAGCTGAGCAGCAGGCATGGCATCTCCTTCCTGGACCAGGATTATTGGGCGCGTGCCGTGATCCGCCGAGTTATCCCGGTGCTAATCCATCTCGTCGTGTTGAACTGATTTGCGTGGGTACATTTGCAGCATTTGCTTCAAAGTGTTCATGCATGACGGACGCACAGGCGAATCCGATGATCAGAGTGCACGAGCTTCAGCTGAGACTCGGCCTGAGTTGGGGAGCGCGACATTCCACTTGCAATTTGTATGACTCCCGCTAGGTACGACGCTGACGTTGGTTGAAGCCACAAAGATCGGGGTGGCAGCCACCTCACTCCGGAATCTGCCAGCTGCGGCTCAAGCGAATCCCCACTACACCACTACTACCACACACCCACAGCGATGCAAGTGAACACGCGCAAGTACTCGGGCGACGCCGGCGACCTGCCGCTGGAGACGGAGGCCGTGTACGGCCACCCGCTCATGTGCGCGAGCCTCCCGTCCGACGTGTTCCCGCAGCGCTCGGTGCCCGCGCGCGTGGCGCACCAGCTCATCAAGGACGAGCTGGCGCTGGACGGCAACCCCAAGATGAACCTGGCGTCCTTCGTGACCACGTACATGGAGCCCGAGGCCGAGGACCTCATGGTCGAGGGCCTGCGCAAGAACTACATCGACCTGGACCAGTACCCGCAGACGGCCGAGATCCACAACCGCTGCGTCACGATGCTGGCCAACCTGTACCACGCGCCACTGGAGCCCGGCCAGAAGGCCACGGGCACGGGCTGCATCGGCTCGTCCGAGGCCATCATGCTGGCCGGCCTGGCCATGAAGCGCCGCTGGAAGGACCGCCGCATCGCCGCGGGCCTGCCGTACGACAAGCCCAACATGGTCTTCGGCTCCAACGTGCAGGTCTGCTGGCACAAGATGTGCAAGTACTTCGAGATCGAGATCCGCGAGGCCGACGTGTCCCCGGACTGCCTCGTGCTCACGGCCAAGCGCGCGCGCCCTCATCGACGAGAACACGATCGGCGTAAGCGCCATCCTGGGCAGCACCTTCAACGGCGAGTACGAGGACGTCAAGAGCATCCACGACATGCTCGTGGAGGAGAACGAGCGCAACGGATGGAACATTCCGCTGCACGTGGACGCGGCCAGCGGCGGGTTCATCGCGCCGTTCATCAGCCCGGAGCTGGAGTGGGACTTCCGTCTGCCCAACGTCAAGAGCATCAACGTCAGCGGCCACAAGTTCGGCCTCGTGTACGCCGGCATGGGCTGGGCCCTGTGGCGCGAGCCCGAGGACCTCCCGGACGACCTGGTGTTCCACGTCAACTACCTCGGCGGAGACCAGTCGTCCTTCACGCTCAACTTCTCCAAGGGCGCGGGCAACGTGGTGGCCCAGTACTACAACATGCTGCGCTTCGGCTTCGAGGGATACCGCCGCATCATGGAGGCCAGTATGGAGAACGCGCAGCTCCTGCGCGGAGCGCTGGTGGCCACGGGCCACTTCCGCATCGTCGACAAGCAGCACATGCCGCTTGTGGCGTTCGCGCTGATTGACTCGTCGCGCTACACGTGCTTCGACATCCAGGACAAGCTCAAGAGCCGCGGCTGGATTGTGCCTGCCTACACGTGCTCCAGCGGAGCCGAGTCGCTGACGATCATGCGCGTGGTGGTGAAGCAGAACTTCTCGTCGCACATGGCCAACATGCTGGTCCAGGACATCCTCAAGGCTATTGAAGCGCTGGAGCAGCACCACGTCCTGGTCGACACCGCCATGTCGTCGCCCAAGGCGCAGAAGAAGCACTTCAAGGACATCGTGCACGCGCTCCAGGCCAACCTCAAGCACCAGCAGTCGGGTCTCACGACGCACGGTGTGTGCTAGCCTTGCTGGCGTCAATCACTGCACGGTCAAGCGGTTTGTTGTGCGGATGCATCCAGCACACACCGCGTCCGAGTCCATTCCCGTGCTCTTTAGCTGTAACTTCTGCGTCGCCCCGAGAGTGAACGGCACGCAGTTCACCCTCTCAAGGAAAACAAATCTAACAACAAGTATTCGACACTGTGATCTTCAAGGCGTTATGCTGTTAGGCCTGTTCACTACATGTACTTAGGCATGGTCTTCATCGGGTGTCAGTGGCAGGTATCGACGGAGGAACTGCGTGACTTTGGTGGCGGTCTTCAGGAACGGGTCGGGGAAGTAAAACATGGCCATGCCCACCAGCGCCTCGCAGAACTCGCTGTAGATCAACTCGAGGTGGTCGTCACTTCCTGGCGGGGCCTCTTGAACGTTGCGGAAGACATTCATGGCCTGGTCCATTGAAAACCGAGCGCGGACCAGACGATACTCCTGGACAAACGCCTGCCAGTCGACCATGCGCATGTACTTGGTGATCCCTGGTGCGGTATGTCGTGGCTTCACCTTGGTCGGGCCATTGGCGGGTGTCATCATCTCTCGCTCTTTGGCACAGTATCGGCGGAAGACGATGCGAATAGTTTGGGAGTGGCGTCCAATCGCGAGCTTCACGTCCGGACGGTGCATGAGCGTTCGAATGAGACTTCGGTTCTGGGCCGCGATCGTCAGGTGGTGAGCGATGAAGTACTCGACCCGCGCGCTCAACGGAGTGATCTGGGATTGGAACTGCTCATTGCAGAGTTGAAGGACGAGTTCAGCCAGGTCCTCGGGTGAGAAGATCTGTTCGTAGCCGTTGGCCACCATCTCTTCGTCTCGAAGTATCGGTAGCACGTGGATCTCGCGAGGGAGACGAAGTATCTTGACAATGTGCCACAGGTCATCGAGGCTCATGGCATGCTTGATGTTGGCGCGGAACGGCGTGTACAGCTGCCGAATTACCCGATGATGCTTCTCGAGTACAGCGCGCACCCGTACCAGCTCGACGTCGGGGTTTTCCTCAACGCTGAATATCCGACGCATTGTGTTGTTTGTGAGCGAGATGCACTCGTACACGTGCTCGCGATGGTCCATCAGGCCGATGGCTACTGTTGGGGCCAGTGTTTCACTCTGCTTAGCTGCAAACTGAGAGGCAAGCTCACTTGCTGTCTGCCACTGGGTAACCCGCAGCTCTCGAAGTTGCTGATGTGCGACTTCGAAGTCTTTCATCTTGGCGGACGTGGTTTTCACGCATGCGTGGATGGCCTCAATGCTGTTGATAAGTCGGTCGGGTCCTTCGGCTGTGAGGTGGCGAATCCGAGCTGTATGATACGTATTCCCGTCCCCGGTAGTGATGCTCGTTCGTCGACTTGATTTGTCTCTCGCAGGCGCGAGGAACGGACTGTGTGAGAGCGGCTCAAACTGGTGTCGTAGCATTGGCCGGATCGGGGCAACTCCCTGTGCCCTCAACAAATCTCCGCTGCTCGCTTCGTTCGGATCGACCACCACTTTCGGCGTCATACCGCGAGATTGGACCACATTTCCTGAAATGAGCTGCTCGGAGATTTGGTTCCACGTTTCGTACGCGGTGACTATCGGCAGAATGGCTCGGAGCGAGTTGCTGGTACTTGCTGAGCTCTCAATAGCCATCGATGACGAATCTGCTGGGACAAGGGACAGCGAGCTATGTGCAGGTGCTGGTCGTGGCTTGCCCTTGTTGAGGTCTTGACAACTTAAACGTTGAGCAAACTCCGACTTGGCTGGATGCAGGTAGGCGTTATGAGTGAACGCACTCATATCAGCGGGCGAAAACAACAACGAGCCGTACTCCGTCGCTATGTGGGCCAGCAGCAATATCGTGAACCCGCGTGAATGTTGGGGCGAGATGTCGAAGTCCGTCTCACGGAATAACTCGAGGTTTTCGAGTAATACTGCTGCTTGTTGAGTTTGCGGACGCTCCCGGACCACCAACCCAGTTTGTTTCCGTGTAAGCGAACGCTTTAGTTGTGCACCGCGTGACGGGGTCCTCGGCTTCCTTGGAGGAGCACTGGCTACCCAAACGCGCTTGACACCGTTGATAATACCCAGATCTCCCATATCGGACCCAGCAAATCCTTCGGTCACTTGAAGCGCTCGGTTGGGCATGGAGCGGTTTGGTACCAGGGAGACTTCATGACTCTCAAGCATCCGTGAATTAAATAGCTTGGAGTTGTTGGCGTAATGTTCATCCTGAACGCGGATTGCCCGCAAAAGCTGCTCATATTCTCGCGCCACTTGTGCATTTTCGTGCAGGCTCAACTGCTTGTCCTTATCAGGTAGATATTCGTGGGCTAGTGTTGGGGTGAAGAGGACTTTAGCGTCAGGATCTTTAATGCGTTCACGAAGCGTGCTAAAGAATTTTGAAAATGTTCGTCCAGAGAGTTCATCTTGTGACACAGCCCCCGCTGCCGCCCGCCTGCTTGTGGGGCTACCCGTCGTCGCAACTGCTGCCACCGCTGCTGCTTGCAGAGAAGGCTGTTGCTCTTCAGTCTCAACCAAACCAGCACCCATAACCACCGAATTTGACCTCCCAGCAGTAGTACCAAGCACTACGGAATTGGATCTCCCTGCACGAGCTGGAGACAAATTGGATGACGTTCGTCGGAGGGATATACCTCGCAACCGCGATATTTCAGCGAAACACTCCAACAGAACTGAGGCCGCTCCCTTTTCCACTTCTGCACTTGAGTCACCAGTATCACCAACTAAACCAGACGCGATGTCTTGAGCTTGAACTGGTGCTTGTTGCAAGAATCCAACACCATGATAACCTCGCAACAGCGATTCAAGGATGAGAGGTGGTAAACAAGCTACAGCCTCGACACGCAACTGGCCTTCTTGACAAACTTGAGCCTCTCGACGGCGAGTAGTATCCAAGAACGTGCTGGCAGCTATGATTCGAAGTTCCAGCGTTCGTGCCCATTCTTCTGCTTGCTTGCGATCACTCCGCATCGACAGGTTATCGGCTTGCGCAGTATCGCGCTGTCGCCTTAGGTCATCTACCTGCCGTTTAATGACTGCAAGAGCCTGGAAGTCAATCTGCAGTTGCTTTCGGATCTTCTCAATCCGGTGGATGGCAGCCTCACGCTTCCATGCCACAAACACCTTCCCGAGAATGGCTTTGGGGGAGTTGCTAAACCAGTTTGAAAAATACGCAATGTATTTCCTGTTGTTCTACAACGCGTGATAGAAAAAAAAATGTTAAGAGTAATTCATAGACATGATAGTAAAGAGCCTACGAACCTTCTTTTGGATGACAGCAACAGAGTGCCACTCGCGAAACAGCATCCGAGATAAAGCGTACGTACACTCCGATAAGAAGCGTCGAAACATGGAATACACCTTATCGATATCATCAGCAAGAACTCCATTCCGCTCTTCCCGCCAGCCTCTACCGGTACAAACAAGATGATGAATGGTGATCCACGCTAAGTGACTGTTTATGTTAGTTTTTGATAGAGATGAAGTTTCACGTACTTGTCCTTGCGAAGCGTTAGGAGGAGACGTTTATGGTGCTTGACGAGTGCGAAGTACGGTACGCCATCCTGGGCGTAGATGGACTGAATCAACTCGGCACTTAGCACGCGGAATAGAGGTGCGTAGGGTCCAAAATGGGGCGTTAGGTCGTCTACTCTTCGAAACCCACACACAAAAAACAATAATAAGTGTTTCCAGCCTAGCCAGCAAATAGAAATTCACTAAGACTTACCAAGCACTTTACAGCAAAAGGTTGTGATCAAGTCATTCGGCCGCGGGAGGTTGACAGTCCGTCGCTGCAGCTCCTCAAAGCCTACCTCGTATCGAACAGCTACAAAGCAGGAGTGTCTGTCAAGTTTGACAATAAAGATCTTGCACCCGCCAGCTACCAGGCAACACCCACCGACAGATTTGTAGCTACGTCGATCCGCTTCAAACTGCCGAAGCCATTGGCTCATGAACATTCGAGCAATCGAAGACTGGTTCAGCTCAGCCGAAGGATCCGCCTTCACTGCGTCGTCCATCGTCTGGATGAGTTCGTGCAGTGGAAGCTCAGTATCTCGGGATGAATTCATCTGCACTGGGGTTGCTGCTAACAACTGATTCGACAGTCCTCCAGCCTTCACGTCGTCAGGTCGACTCCTTGTCTTCAGCAGCGGCAACTTGGCGAGACGCAGCGATCTCTGCGGGGAAAAGGCCTCGGCTACTGGGAAAACGCCCTCACCCGATGCTCTGAGCCTCCGTCGTCTCGGATTCTGCTGTTGCTTCTCACCATTAGTGCTGCGTTCCCCTGGCCACGGAGCGCTCGGCTTTTGAGCTAAGAACGTGAGCGGGTCCACAGTGTTGGCCAGACCGAGAGCGTCTGGGCCGGAGCGTCCTCGGGTTTTGCCGTTCTTGTGCGTCTGCGGCTCAATGGGGAACCATCCGTCTGGCAATGCAGCTCTGCCAATCGGAACTCTTGACCGAGGCTTCCTATTCACTCCAGTTGCGCCGAGGTGCTGCATACCCGCTGCATTAACGGGTACTTTGGCCAACTTTGCGAAACGACGTACACCCTTTAGGAATTGGCTACACCTTGCAAAGATGATACGGATACAACGGAGCATGGCCCGAGTTGCCTCCGGCGAGCTACAAAGTGTATCATACAGGCCTCAAGCCCCCTTGCTCGCGCGTTTCGGGCATCATTCTATTCGCATCCTACCAGGGCTCTTCCAAATCAGTATTATATTGACTTGGTAAAACTGCTTGTCAGTAATGATTTAAATATGACGATCACCAATAATAATTATTAAACCGGTTATATATTTCAATTTCATGTAGAGCCAATAACATACATTTCAATGGCAATAATACACATTTTCTTCATATTTATTGACAATTTTAATATTGAATGCTTTTTATCCATCCTGTATCCTACCACTAAACCAAGCAACCAGCTTGCACGCGAGCTTACAACGATTGTCGGAGTACCACCACCATCTAACATGGTCTCGACACAAATGCTCGCGAAGGAAAGGATAAGAGGGGAGAGTTGTTGTTGTTGCATGACATAATATGTCAGGATATTATCCTGCGGCTGCGAAGCAGCCGCAGCATCTGCCTAGTAATGCGATCTGAATAACATGTTTGAGCTGATAAGGACAAATCAAGAAGCTGCAAGATCGAAAGTGTGATTTCAGGATACACTTGAACTTGATCAACCCATCGGATCGAATTTATGTCGATGGCTTCAACCAGTATCCGCGCGGCTTCGGACGCTGTGATGGTTGCCTGAGAGAAATCGTTACAATCAGTAGCACTACGTCTTTTATTCGACACAGCCTCGATGATGTTTTTCCCAGGGGAACGGGGTCTCCTTCGTCTTAATGCAGCTCTCGAGCATCTTAGTGAGGACACGACGTCGGTCTTCGGGGTATCGCGAGATTAGTTTCTGAAAGGTACAACGATCCAACACGCACATCTCCACGAAAGTCAGGGCTCGGATGTTGGCAGTGACTTTGTAGTTCACGAGCACGGACTCATCTCACCAAACGCAGTGCCCGGTTTGAATCGTAATTTGTGATCTTTGCTGGAGCTTGTAATCAATCCTCCTGCGTTGGAACCAAAGCTATCATCGTAGGAAGTAACAGCGGGAGGGCCAAGCGCGAAGCAGCTATGCATGCACGCCCTTGCAATCTGCCAACTTGATGCCCCCCCCACATATCGTTGGAAGCTGGCTGCTGCGCCAAGACGCTTTCGAAGCAAGGACAACCTCATGCGTGTGGGGCATTTTTTTATTTTCGTTTGTTATAGGCTCCTATGAAAGTTGTTTTTGTATCGTTTCGAATCTCGGGTCAGTCCTTGTTCCCCTCAGCGCGCGTACGCAAGTACATGCCGCGCCAAATTAACGACATTCAGGACGAACTGGTTTGGACACCCCGTCGGCAACTGCGCACCGGGCAGTAGGCCAAGAACACGCCTGGAGTCGAAGTGGACGATATGGTTGTGGTTGTTCGGAACGGTCCTAATGCTGAACGCATGCTGGATCGCTGGGTCGGGGAAGTCAGGGTCTCGGTCATAAAACTCGTAAGTCCACCGATACAACTGCTCTGACATCCTAACGAAGAAGAAGTATTGGAGATGTGGAAGCAGCTGGTACATGCGTAGTTTGCGGTGCACCGACGACCAGGTCTGGCTGTGCAGGACCTCCACGATCACGGTAACCGCGTCTCGTGGTAGTCGGTTCCCAGGAAGAGCAGGATGCGGGACGTAGGAGAAATCGGGGGCGAACGTCACGATCCCACCAAGTGGCCCATCAGGTCCAGTTAGATTCGCTTGGCCGCGATTCGTGCCGAAATCCTGAAGAGCGACCGCGAACACGCGTTGGATGTAGCCGAGGGCGTCTTCATGCTGATTTGATACAGGGTACTTGAGTCAAGTCTTGACCACCCACACACGTCCGTCGTCCCATACCAACTGCCGGAGCTGAAGACCGCGAGGCAGCTCGTCTAGTTCGGCAAATCGATTCCCAGTCTCGAGAGATACGCGTTGCGCCACGAGAACAGCCGTGTCTCCATCGGTCCTCGCGGGCGGGGGAGTGTGAAGGTCGATGAGCTCGAACGCGCGGAGAAGTCGGTCCATGGCCTTCTCTAGTTGAAGATGCCCAATTCTTGGGGGCAATTACATGTAGAAAGAAAAGGACAGACTGAAAAAAACTGATGTTTTTAAACATGTTAACATGTTACATGTATAATATAACATCTCGAGCAAAAGCCCATGAACCACGAGGAGACCACGAGCGCGCGGTGAACGATGAGGAAGAGCGACCGCAGGGTCTGTGGATGAAGGACAGCTTCCGCCAGCGCCGACAGCCCAAGCGCTCGTTCGAGGGCCGACGACAGAAGCCCACGCGCATGGGCCGCGTGCACCAGCCCAAGTAAGCGGCACATAAGTGCGTGCGTGCGTGTAACCATGCCGTGCCGTGCCGTGCCTGCTGTAATTGCGAGAGAACGATGAAAACATAAAATGAAGATGACGATACGTCGGGCGTGTACTTCTGCGCCAAGCTGTAAACTATCAGGAGCCGACAGAAGTTTGCCCAACACAATATATTTTCTATGCTAATGGTTTTGCTTTGATGCTATCTCGGCAACCTTTTCGGTTGCTGCAGCACGCGTAGTCTAACGTCATGCCGCCCCTGTCCCTCTCATTTGACTTCACCAGCCTCGAACGGGCCCGTCCGTCTCGCGCAGCTTGCGGCCGGCCTACTACGTCGAGAGCTCTGGCCACGGTGCGCCACATCGTCCTTGCTGACCTTGACGGCCGCCAGCTTCTTCTCCAGCTGACGCTCGACCTCCTTGTCGGCCACCTCCTGCCTGGGCAGCACCTGGAATGCCTGCTCCATCCATGGTCTTCTCCTCCTCGGGGTCCGTGAGCTTTTCCATGGCGTTGGCCTGTATAGGAATTGGCTACACCTGTCAAAGATGATACGGGACCAACGGGCTCACTTACGTTTTTGATGTGTGGGCGGGCACGCTGCACGTTGGCGCGCGAGCAGGTGGCGGAGGCTGCGGGCGTCGCGCCCGAGGAGTTTGTCGATGGTGGCAAATGTACGACGGCAAAGATGCAACGACCCGTTGGGAGGCATTTGGTTTCGATTCACTGGAATTGGGCCAGGAGACTTGTTATAAAAGCTAAATGTTGGTTGGGTCTTGTGCGCTTTGATCCCTACTGGAACAATACTTGGCTGCAGACAACCCGGTGGAGAATATGGGACCTGGGAGATACGGACCTATTCTCTTGCAGCGGGGTGGAACGAAAGTGGAAGGCGAACACAAAACGAAGGCGCGGCTGCAGGCTATGCGGGTGAGTATGACAAGCAGTTCGTGTCCCGCTCTGTTAGTTTACAGCTTTGGGCTAATTGGGGCTCCTGTTATTGCAGTGGGGGCTGGTTCCGTCCTTCACCAAGCCAAATGTGAAGCCAGACCACTTCCTCATGTTCAATGCCAGGTAGGCTGTGATTCGTCATTTTTATAGCGGGCGCAAATGAGTTGGTGAGGACTATTGGTATGCTGAGCAGATCTGAGAATCTGCAGGAACGACCGGCGTTCAAGCGATTGTTGGAGTCGAAGAGATGTGTGGTGCTATGTGAAGGGTAGGTAGATTATGTTGATGCATTTCCGACGTTGCTATCGTGGAACTCTGATGGCGTGGATCCGCTTGGTGAAGGTACTACGAATGGCAACAAGTGGACAAGAGAGAGAAGCAGCCGTACTACTTCTATCGCGAGGACAAGCCGATGAAGGTCAGTGGCTGTGAATGAAGACATCGTGGCTTGGCTCAAAGTATTTGACAACGAATTTTTATTTTTCATGCAGTTTGCCGGTCTATTTGATCAGTGGAAGAGCGAAGATGGCGAGGTGATGTGCACCTACACCATCCTTACAACTGCTGTGGCTCCGGAGCTTAAGTGGCTGCACACGCGTATGCCGGTAGGGTAAAATTACGTTACTGTTTCTCCAGCTAATAGTCTGTTGCAGGAACTGACACGCTTTGGTTCAGGTCATTTTGTCCGATGATGGCGTAAACCGCTGGCTTTCCGGTGCGAAGTTTGAGGAACTGAAGGACTTGCTAACATCGTATCGATCCGATGACCTCAAATGGTACCCAGTCGACAAGAAAGGTAGGCTCTTGCACTGCGGCTTGATACTCGTTGGACTAACGACGCTCTGAATCCGATGGTTTGAATTGCAGTCGGGTCGATGCAGTTCCAGAGCAAGGATTGCGCCAAGAAGATCAACATTAAGCATGCAGGCAAGCATCATCTTAATATTGGGAGTGTCGTCAACTCGGAACCTTTTGAATATTTGCTTTTGGTACTCTCCAGGCAACATCAAGGCGTTCTTCGGAGTCAAGACCGAAAAGCAAGAGCCCCAGCAGATTGAGTCGCCGAAGACTCCCACAACTCGGCTAAAAGAAGAGAACGACACTTCTATCAGCGAAACTAGCATTAGCAGTCCTCCTGTCAAGGCAGAAGACGGACACGACCTCAAGCCGGAGACTACGCCGAAGAAACAGTTCGAGCAATTCCCAGCGAAGTTCGTCCCAGCCTCGTCGCTTCTCACTAAGCGCTTCGACGATGAAGATCAAGACTCGCCACCTCCTCAATCCCCCCAAAAGCGTCGTCGCGTGTCATCCCCAGCCAAAGGACCCAAGAAGCAGACCCCTGCTGCCAAGTCAAGCAAGTTGAAGTCGCCGGGCCCAAAACAGTCCTCTTTGGACTTTTTTTTCGGCAAAGCCCCCAAATAATGGGCTCATCCCTTGATACTGTGAAATCGAATGCACCAAACCTCTCAAAAACTATATGCGGTCTCCGTCAGGTCCCTCACTTTTGGCTGACGACATCGCCGCGATCGCCGCGGTTCCTCGGTGCTCGCTCCCTGCCTCGTCCGCCTTCCCCACTCATCAGACCGGAGCGCGCGTGGCACGTCCATTTAGCTCTGCATCACGTGCTTACAGTCGCGCAAATTCCACCTCCGTAGCCGCAGTATTCGCTCCAGGACGAGCTCTAGAGCAGACGGACTGCCGCCATGGAGATGAACAAGGGGAGGCCGAGAAATGCCTCGAGATCGGCAAGAGACACCTACGCTCCGGCAACTGGGAGAAGGCCATCAAGTTCTTCGATAAGTCGCACCGCATGTACCCGCTGCCGGGCGTGGAGGCCATGCGTGACAGGGCCAAGGCGGAGCTGGCCAAGGCCTCGACCCCCAGCGCGCAGCCCTCGTCGCCACGTGGCGGTGCTTCCAGTGCCACCGGCGTGCGGCACCGAGCAGCTCCAGCTGCGTCGCCCTCGAGGTCTC
Source organism: Phytophthora melonis (assembly GCA_024211575.1). Lineage (NCBI taxonomy): Eukaryota > Oomycota > Peronosporomycetes > Peronosporales > Peronosporaceae > Phytophthora > Phytophthora melonis. Next base: position 1,464,153 of record JAMXKT010000068.1, read on the forward strand.
CGTCCTCCTCGGAGCCGTCGCGACCGTACACGGCCGAGCAGCTGCAGATGGTGCGCAAGATCAAGGCGTGCAAGAACCACTACGAGGTGCTCGCGGTGCAGCAAACAGCGACGGACAACGAGGTCAAGAAGGCCTACCGCAAGGTGAGGAGAGCATTTTGTCTTGTGGTTAGTATTGAACGGCTGGATGACTGACTGTTACGGTGCCGGTGCTGTGTGTAGTTGGCGCTGAAGCTGCATCCGGACAAGAACAGCGCACCAGGAGCGGAGGACGCGTTCAAGGCTGTTGGCAAGGCGTTCGCGGTCTTGAGCGACCCTGACAAGCGCGCGCATTACGACCGCTATGGAGACGATGCGCCCGTGCAACATCAGCAGCAGGGACGCAGATACGCCCAGGAAGACGACATTACTCCGGAGGAAATTTTCAACATGTTCTTCGGCGGCGGCTTCCGTCCGCGCGGACGCCGGCCGCAGCAGCAAGGGCACCGACAACAGCAGCAGCAGGAGCAGCGCGGTGGCATGGCAAATCTGGCCCAGTTCCTGCCGCTGCTGCTGATCTTCCTGATGTCGCTGCTCTCGATCCCGTCGACCCCGAGATGCCGTTCAGCTTGAACCCGACGCCGCAGTTCAACGTGCAGCGCGCCACGCAGATGGCCAACGTGGTGAAGGGTATTCCGTACTACGTGGAGCGCGATTTTGAGCAGCGATACACGACCCACTGGCGCGATCTCTCTCGAGTGGAGCAAATGGTGGAGCAGGCGCACGTGTCAAAACTCTCGGAGAGCTGCGAGAACCTCAAGCTACGCCAGAAGCGGATGATCTACCGCGCGCGCAACTCGCGCAGTGATGACCGGGAAGCCGCCATGCGTAAAGCATTGGAGATGAAGATGCCCCCGTGCGACGAGCTGCGTAAGCTTCGGCGAACGCGGCGTTATTGACCACGGGAGGCGGTATGTAGTCAAGTCAGTCAGGGCCCCATGCGGCTTTAGAAGGCGGAAGTGGAGACAAACTACCCCAACTTACTCCACACTTTCCGGATAGGATAACGGCAGTCACGGGACTCCCTACGAGTCAATACACATATGAAGAAGCAACTTTCTCCCTCTGACGGTATTGCGCTCGTCTTCGATGATGCCCATCATGTCGTTGAAGTCCCAAGGTACACAAGCACTATTCTTATCCAGACCCGCCATCAAAGCGATTTTTCGCTCACTTTCATTCTTAACCCCCTCTGGACAAGAATAAAATCATGGCCTAATCCGATTCTGTATCCGCGACACGCTCAAAGCCAATTTCAAGTCCAGCGCAACAAGGGGACGAGACGAGCATGGCGACGAACGAACTGGCGGCGATCCTGGCTCGGCGCCGCGCCAAGGCCGGCGGCGAGAGCGAGCCTCCGACCCCGCAGTGGAGCGCAGCGCTGCCCCGGCGCCGGAGACGGTTCCGACGGCCGCCAGGAGCTCCATCGCCGAGCGCATTGCCCGTCTCAAAGAGCAGAGCGCGGCGGCCAGCGCGGCGGGGGCAGCGGCCCCTGCGCCTCCCGTGCCGCGGTTCAACCACCCGGTGCCAGCTTCGGAACCGTCGGAGCTGCTGCAGGCGAGCAGCAGCAGCGTCGGCAGCACGAGCGACGCGTCTGCAGCCTCCGAGCCGATTGACACGTCGGCGGTGGCTGCTGCCCAGGAAGCGGCGGGGATTCGACGTGCGTCCAGCAAAATTCAGCAGCTGCAAGGCAGTCTGGGCATCAATGTGAACCCCTTTGGACGCCCGGGGAGCTGCTGCTGGAGGGTACAGGAGCTCCCAGCGGGAGTCCATTATGAGCACGGGAGAAGAGCAGTATGGACACACGCAGCACGCCATGGGCGTGGCAATGCCCGGTATGACGGGCTCGGCCATCCCGATGCCTGGACTGGCCAAGGGTGGATTCCGACTCCCGGGCATGGCTCCGGAAGGAGAGAAGGGCGCGGAAGCACCTGCTGCTGCTCTGGATGACTCTCATGTGAGTTGGTGTATGGTTGAAGTAGAGCTTGAAGCTGCAAACTGTATTGACGCATTGGTGTTTTGTGATACTTTAAACAGGCCACGATGAACCGTGTGGCTGGACCCAAGCGCCGTGGACCTACGCGACCCCCGCCAGGAGCTTTCCGGATTCCGGTGAGTTCATATTGCTTGTTTTTCACGAGGTACACAACGCACTCATGTTGTGTTAATGGGTATTGTGTACTGTAGACTATGGCGGCTCCAATTATTGACGACGTCGAGCCTACTGCGGGTCTCGCAGCCCAGCCCGCAGCTGTCGTTGCTTCTGCACCTGTTGAGGTCATCGAACCGAAAGCTCCGGCGGCTCCGGCAGTGGCATCAACACCGGAACCGTCTCCTGCGGCAACAAATTTGTTAGCAAGCCCGGCTCCGACACCTGCCTACACTCCAGCACCGACGCCCGCTTACCCTCCAGCACCGACCCCGGTTCAGGCGCCTGTGACAGCACCAGCTCCTGCTCCTGCTCCTGCTGCTGCGGCGACATTGCAGAAGCTGCCGGAGCCGGAACTGATGCCGGCGATGAAACCTTACGTGATTCAGGATGACGATCCGTACGCGCCGAAGTACGACAGCCCCGAGCAGCATCCATTTGCTCCTGCAGGATTCCCTAGTGCATTAATGGCGAATTTCTCCATGGATGAACTGAGTCTGGACGACAAGCCGAAGCCTGCTGCCTCGTCCACTCCGTCGTCCGCGTCAGCTTCATCGCTCTTTGGGGCCTCAGTCTCAGAGCCAATCTCGAAGCCCGTGTCGCCCCCTCCTGCTGCGCCAGTGGAAGCCCCCAAGCCAAGTCCTGCAACAGTGTTCACTCCCGCTCCTTCTCCAGTGCCGGAACGTGCACCCTCTCCGTCTGCGGCCCCTGTATATGCACCTGTGGAGGTTGCAACACCAGAGCCAATGCCTTCGCCTGCAGTTCCCACCCCATCGCCCGCCGTTGCCCCGACCTTGGTTGCGCCTGCACCGACGTCTGCGCCGGCTGCTGCTCCTGTGTTTGCGCCTGCACCAACCCCCGTAGCGGCTACGCCAGCTCCTGCAGCAACGTCGGGCTCGTATCTGTTCGGTGCTGCTGCTGCGGCAGCGGCTGCGGACGATGACGATTCCAGCGAGAGTGACTGGAGCGATGATGATGGCGGCAACCAGTCGCTTTTCGGCGCGCAAGCTTCGGCCCCCAAGCCTGCGGCTGCTGCTCCAGCACCGGCCTTAGTGACACCGTCGCCTGCAGCCCCGGAGCTCCATCAAGCCCCGGCCGCTGTTAGCGGCAGCCTGTTTGGAGGCGCCTCCAGTACGGCTGCACCAGCCCCTGGCTTTGTGCAAGCCGCGCCCCAGGCTGCCATCCCGCCGTCGCCTTACAGCTCACTCTTCAGCGGAGCTGTGAGCAGCAGCAGTGAAAGTGAGAGCGACAGTGACGACGAAGGCGGTCTCTTTGGCACGGGAGTGCCGTCGAAGCGGTAAGACCCCGCTGAACAAGTTTACGAACGGAGCCTGCCACGCACCATCAACACTTGGGGCAACGTGACGTGCAAGCACGAAGAGGTGTAGACATAGACTGTAGAGAGATTCGCTCACTTAGTCGACAGGCAGCATAGACCGCCCCAGTGACAGTTTGCTTCGAGGCACGCAGCACCGACGCCGCGATCGAGTGACAAGTGCTGAGTTGCTTTAATGTGATTCTTTGTTTTCTTTTTTAGTTCTTGTTAACTGGGGGGGCGACATTTTACTTTGCCTTGCCATTTCTTGCTCGATATTCCAGCGCTTGCTTCATCTTCTTCACCTTCGTCTTCACTTTGCTGGTCTTCAGTCCACGTTTCTTCAATGGATAGCAGGGAACGGGCAACGCGACAGCCAGCACAACTCCATGCATGCAGGACGGCACGACACCAACGCCATCGCGGACACTCCGGACGGGAAGCAGGGACGGGTGGGGAGGGAGGCAGTCGACAGCGACACAGACGCAGGCAGGCTCGGCGCCTCGACATCAAAACGCAACTTTCCATCGTCTACCGCCAAAACAATATGCAGGTCATGCACACATGCAAAATGAAAATCAATATAAGTGGCAAACCGCCAAGTGCACACCAGTCAACGAGCTGGCCTCTGTGTCGCAACTGTGTCCCGCCCCCCCTCTCGCCCACCGATGTCGTCCTTCTCCTTGCCTTCGTGTCTTCACTTCATCTCCACCATTCATTCCACACCGCCACACCTAGCGCCGCGCCTTGCAGACAGGATACTAATCTACAGCCCGTCCCACTGCGGCAAAAGGTCGAATGAGTCACCGCTCTACCACTGCTGGGCAGGCGCGATCTTCTCCGTGTTGATGTACAGCATGTCTTCGATCTTGAAGTAACGGCCCCAGAAGTAGGCCTTGGAGCCGCCCACCGACCCCTTCTGGCCCTGAGCGGTTACCAGGCGCTGCACGGGCAGGTACGCGGGCGAGTCCGGGTGCAGGAACGTCTTGCGCGTGCGCGGCTTGTTGTACACGAGCATGGGGTGGATGGTGCTGAGCGAGCCGTCGGCCTCCATGGCCACCTGGATCTTGTAGATCTCGCCGAGCGAGCCCTCGGCGTCGCCCTCCTCGCTGGTGGTCATGCGGATGACCGCCTGGTACGGGAACTCCTGCAGCTTGGACGCGGGCTCGTCCAGCTTGACGGGCAGCCACACGCTGTCGTCGGCGGCGTCCGTGGCCTCGGGGCCGCCCTCGCGCAGCGACTCTGGAGTCGCCGCCCACCGTCATGAGCTTCACGGGCGTCTTGTCGTCCTCGTCCGAGGGCGAGTTCATGCCCAGCTTGTGCAGGTAGCGCTTGACGCGCTTGAAGGGGACACGCGCAAACTTCCCGCCGTGCGTGGTCACCTGGTCGTGCACGCGCTTGACGCCGAACTCCGGGTGCGCGAACTTGATGGCCTTGATGAGCGCCGTGAGCTCGTCCGCGTCCACGTCGTCCGGTCCGCGCGAGGGCGACGGAGACGGCGACGCGCGCGGCGGCGACTGCTTGGGCGTCTGCGGCGCCGAGCCGTTCTTCTTGGGACTCGCGCCGGCCATCGTGCGTGGAGGAGGAGGAAGGAAGGAGGAAGAGCTGATGCGGACTGCGCGGATTGAGGATTGGTCCAGGGAAAAGATCTGTTTGGGCCCGAGCCTGAGTTGCGAGCGAGCCAGCTGAGGCGAGCTCTATACAAAATTTCAGGAACGCGCACCTAAGCGAAATGGGCAACGTATCCGACCCATTCTCAAGTCGCAGGTGCCCCCCACCGCCACGTTCACGCCCCACCCGCTGTGTGCGCAAGTCAACAAATGAGCAGCGTGCGGGCGTATGGACGAACCACCCACGAGCACTCGGCCGCGAAAGCGCGACCGTCACTGTGATGCAGCAGTACCTCGAGTTCGAGCAACTCGCGGAGCGAGCTCCTGCAAGCACTACCGTCGGCAGCACCGCAATGGTTGCCATCGCCACACATAGCAATGTGGATATGTCGTCCGGCAGCGCCGCGTTTCGGTGGTCAACGATTCCTTCGTGCGCATCCAGCGTCCACCTTGCCACGTACTCCGTGGAAGCGAGTCACCATTGTGACTGGACAGCGCTGCGCTGCGTACTCACACATGTGGCCTCCCGCAGGGCGGCACTGGTCTGCAGCATGGAAAGTATCCGTTCCAGCCTGGAATCCAGGATCCTGCCCGCGTGATGATACCTTTACATGCCCTTTCCGACGAGCCCATTTTCCTTCGAAATGGGCAACCTGATCTGCATCATTGCAGCATTCGACGATGCACTGGTCCGGACGCAGCGCTGGACGTCTCTTCCGAGGGCCGGCATTGGCATTGCGTTCCAGGCCGCGAGCAGAATGAGTGGTGGCGGCGCCGACGGCTTAGTTGCCGGTGGGCCGAGTGCGTGGCGACCGTGGCGAGCCCACCCTGTTGTCGCTGGCCACACCGGCTCGAAAGGCAACTCGGGCCAGTACGGAGTGTGGGTGTGTTGGTTGGTGCCACGTGAGACTTGCTTCAGGTTCGCAGAGGGTGGACGGAGGAAGGTGAGGGTGGAAGATGGAGGGAGATGGCAAGTGCCCCACGTTTGCGGCCAGCGCCGACGGGCGAGTTAGCTAACCGCGATAAGATAAGCAAGCCTCGCTGGTCATAAGGCGCCACGTCACTACGTCGCGGCCACGTACGAACGGTGGCTCAACGGTCGAGCTGCGATCGAGGCGCTTGATGCCATGAAGTTGATGGGCCACGGACCGAAGCCAGGGAAGGAGAGACCGACCGTCGTGCAGAGACCCGCTCGGGCATTTCTGAATTTTGCAACACGGCGCTCTCTAGCGAAGCGGGCCACTGTCAGCGACCATGGCGCCGTGCAATCGTGGGCTTTCGGGCAGTGGCGATCCCCTGTCACAGACCTCATGGACCTACTACATGTAACGCTTGGTGTTGTCGTCCGACGAGTGTCTAGGAGAGACCGCAGCCGATTCGCGCACTGTAAATCGTCGGGGGCGATTGTGGCGCCGCCGCACGTTGATAGCGCTGGAAGAGCGAAGTGCAGCATCCGTCAAAACAGCGAAACAGCTGGATGTGCGGCGGCGAGCGCGCTCGACTGGTGACTGGCTTGACTGCAGTACATGTAGGCGAGTGAGCATGACCGTAACTCGGCGACGTAACTCGGCGACGGCCGCAGATGGCTACGTCCAAATCCGGGATCCGCAGCAGAAACACCAGGCGGAAAAAATATCCAGTTTTTGATAAAGCGCAGGTAATTTTCACTCGACTAAGAACTGGACTACAGATATACTCCTCAAACTTTGACAGCTTCAATACTTTAGTATATAGAGAGTATAGATAGGGTACCATAAAGGACATAGCAGGAGAGGTGATTCTATACAAATAGCTTATATTCCTTCTAAAACCGTCCGAATTATGCAGTCCTCCTGATACAGTTTCAAACGCATTTAAAAGGGTATATGATAGTAGTTTGAAAGTTTAGGAAAATGTATTTTTTTCTCGGAAATTCCCAAGCACAGTGGTATTGAGCTCCACTGTCGTCGATCGAACAACCGGTTCCCGTTTAGGTTCATCTGGCGTGCGGACAGCTCCCGCTTAAGTATCCCCTCCGCATACAAACGCCAAGTGTCGGGGAAGAAGACCCGCCAGCCAGAGGTAAATCCGCCGCGCGGAGAAAGACTCGATTACTGCGGGAAGTGCGCGCTTCGAGGGCGTCGGCGCAAGCAGAGCAGCAGCAGCAGCAGCAGTAGCGTAGGCCTGAGTAGCAGCCGAAGCCGCACACGCACACTCGCGCGCGCACGCAGAAGCGGTCCACGATGCCCAAGAACAACTACGACGACGATGACGACGATCTGCTCATGGCGCTGCAGAGCATGGAGCCGTGCGGCAACTGCGGCGCCGAGGGCGCCAAGATCCCGTGCATGAGCGGCTGTGGAGAAGTGTTCTACTGCTCACGGGTAGGGCCGCGGGAGAACTCCTCGGACAGACAGCGTAGAACGAGAGAGAGACTGACGTTACTGTTCTCCTCCTTTGCCTTGTGTCCCCCTAATTAGGAATGCAACATGCACCACGCGTCGGCGCATCGTCTGCGCTGTCGGAACTTGCGCTGCTCCAAGTTCAACGACTCAGAGTGTAGGTCCCTCCCTCCCCCTGAGGTTTCTCTTGCGTTATTCCCCCCTCTCTAACCTGTGCCGTTGTTGTTGTTGTTGTTGTTATTGTTGTTATTGTTGTTTTTGTTGCTGCTGCAGCCGAGTCGGACTCGGACGACTCGGACGAGTACGAGACGGACTCGAGCGCCGAGTACGAGACGGACTCGGATGAGGACGAGGAAGAAGAGGAGGAAGAGGAGGAGGAGAAGCCCAAGAAGAAGAAGAAGGGCAAGAAGAAGGGCAGGAGCAAGTCCCGCCGCGTCAACAGCTCGCGCAGCGTCGAGTCCTCGGGCAGCACGCTCTCGGTACGGCAGCGCTTTTCTGTAGATTTCTTGTTGTGCTTTTTTGACTCACGCGTGGTTTTATTGAATTTATTCATTAGCGCAAGGTGAGCGTGAGCCTCGACGCGGATGTGGAGAAGCGCATTGAAGAGAAGATCCTGCGCCGCCTGAAGAAGCAGGAGGAGGCGCGCATCTCGCAGGCCATCGAAGCGCGCATGCGCGAGGAGAAGGCCAACTGGCGCGACGACGAGATGAACCGCATCATCATGGAGATGCGCGAGCGCTTCCAGAGCGAGATGTCCTCGACGAACTTCTGGACCGCGCTGGCCAAGAAGAACGGGCTGGAGATGGACTCGCAGGAGATGGTGGCGCTGCAGAAGTCCATGGAGCACTCGTTCCTGGCCTCCAACCCGCAGTCCGAGGACAAGATGGCGGTGCCGCTGACTGCTGAGGAGGCGGTTGCTGCCGGAGTGTCAGCTATCGACGGAACGCCGGAGGCGACGGTCAGCAGGACGCGCAGCGTGTCGAAGGAGTCGTCCTGGAACAACGCGTGCGCTGCGTTTGACGCGCTGCGTGTGGTGGTGTGGAAGCACAGCTTCTTGCCGCGCCTGCGCTTCCGCGCAGACGACGCGACGAACATTTGGAACACGGTCACGGAGCTGGATGCGGACGAATCCTTTGGCCACATTTGCGTGGGCGACAAGATTCTGTCGATTAACGGACGAGCTATCGACGAGTCAGTGTGCACGGAGGACGACATCAACGACATTTTCGCAGCGTACGCGTCGCCGATTATCATGAAGTTCGAGGCAGGTGACCCGTCTCCGGAAAACTGCAAGGTGCACGACTACACGGTGACGTGGTCGAACGGCCCTTTGGGCGTGACACTGAAGGACGACTGCGCCACGCAGAAGATTCCGATCGTGAACCGCTTGACCAAGAAGGCTGGATCGGTGGCTGTGAAGCAGAACATCGCGATTGGTGACGTGCTTGTGGCTATTAACAACATCGACACGATCCAGCTCGGCTGCTCGCTGTCCATGTCAATCCTCAAGAAGGTGCAGCTGCCGGCGAAGCTCCGATTCCGCGGCGTGGGAGGATCTGCCCCCGGAACGGCGTCAAACAACAATGGTGCCCCCGAGGTGCCGCCGCGAAGCAGCGTGACAGTCTCGCGCGCCCCCTCCTCGCTCAAGCCGGAAAACATCTCGATTGACGAACGTGCGCCTTCGGTGATGAACTTCAGCATGAGCATGTCACGCCCTAGCAAGTACACTGTTAACTGGGGTGAAGGACCCCTGGGTCTCACTATCATTCCCGGTCTGAATGAGGGAGACCTCCCTGTGATCAAGAAGGTGACTGGCACGGGTACCTCCGTGGGTATCGACAAGGCGCAGGTGGGCGATTTCTTGGAGAGCATGAATGGAATCGAGACGGGCACGATGCACTTCGAAGATGTGGTGTCCTACTTGAAGACCGCGCCAAAGCCTGTGCTGCTGCGCTTCCGCGCTGCACTCGATGAGGACGATGCAAGGGGACCGTCTTCTTCATACCGTAGTAACGGTACGGCGTTGTCTACCAAAAGCGACACCAGCAATCACTCGAGCTACAGTGCTCCAGTGCGCGCGAGCCCTCCGGCGCCGGCGCCGATGCCTCCCCCAAGTAATCACGCTACCGAGATTGTGAGGCAAGTATCGCGTGAGCCACCGAGTGACGTGTACAAGGTGGTGTGGGGATCCGGCCCTCTCGGTCTTACGATTGATGCGAAGGACGACGCACCGGGCGCGTTTATTAAGCGAATCGCTGCTCAGGGTGCAGCGGCTCACCTCTCTCAGGACTGCCTTGGCGACGATGTGACTCATATCAATGATATGGACGTGACGCACGTGATATTCCAGGACATTGTGGCACATCTGAAGAACGTGCCACGCCCGGTGACCCTTTTCTTCAGGCGCAAGTCTGCCCAGCCGCACCACGAACGCCACGGATCCTACTCGTCGAACTCCGGTGGGAGCTCACCGCCAGTTCAGTACGAGGCTCCTGCCCCAAGCCACAGCCGAAAGGCAGCGTTGGCCGCGGCCGGAGAAGACAACGGTGTGCAGTTCTACAACGTCGTCTGGCAAGATGGTACACCTCTGGGGCTTTCACTGCGCGGCGCTGACAACACATGCGAATACCCGTACATCACGCGTGTGACGGGCACAGGAAGTGCTGCTCATTTGCCGCAAACTGTGATGAACGACTGCTTGATCTCGGTGGATGGACGTAGCGTACACGTTCGTGACAAGTCGTTCGAGGAAGTCATGACACTACTCAAGGTGATGCAGAAACCGCTTACGTTGAAGTTCCAGGTGCGAAACGTGGGTGGCAGCCAGCCGCGCGCACCAGCGCCAGCACCAGCACCAGCTCCGGCACCTGCACCTGCTCCTCAATATCACCGGGCACCGTCTCCGTCTCCATCTCCTCCTCCGCCGCCTCAGCAGCAACAGCCTGCGCAGCGGAAGGTGATAAAGACTCAAGAGTCGTACACATGGCGGCAGAACCGGGCTCCGCCTCCGCCGGTACCCGCTCCGCAACCTCTGGCGCAATCGTATAACCAGGGTTCGTCGAATCCTATGACGCACCAGAATAGTAATAATCTTAGTAGGAGTGTCGTGAGCAGCGGCAGCGATCGGGGCCTCGGCGCTGGCGTGACGTCGGGCAACGCGGACAAGTTCAGCAGCATCCAGGCTCCCTTCCTCGTGCAGAACAAGCTCTCGACCGGCCGTCGGCAAAAGATGCTGAAGGGGCTTAAGAAGTAGAAGATCGCACGCGATGCCGAGACTTTCCGACTCTGCCAGCAGTTATTCGAGCGTCCAAGTTGTTCATAACGTGATGGAATTGCTGGGGAGCGGACGGGTACAGCGCCGAGAGGAAGGAGAAAAAGAATCTTACAGGGAAGACTGAAGACATCAGCACGTCAAGCAAACATGATACCGAGGAAACCACCACAAAAAAGTCGAGATGGCGAGCAGGAACCACGTCGCAGCATTTTTTAAAGCACTCATCAGAGGCCCAGCAAACACGGCGATGTCTGCTAACTGTTGTGTGTCTCGGGCCTTCGAAGGTGTATGAGTGAAAAGTGAGTAACATTGCATCCTCCTTTTGAGTTATTGCTTGGTTGAGTGAGCGCCTCGCAGTCAAGGAAGCCGGCTGCGGGGCTACATTCTTTTGATTGTCGTGGTGCTAGAACGGGCGAGACAGCCGTGGGAAGTAGTGCTGCCATTTCAGCTCCAGAACCGACGGCACGACGCTGACACAGGTTCCTCATCAGATGTGGTTTAACCTTTAAGGTATGGATGCTTGCAGGTCAACTCACCCGTAACGTCTCCGTAGCTCTGCCTGCAAGTCCGATGCAAACTGTACAAGACCGGCGGTAAGTCTCAAGCATGATCTCGACGTATTTCATGGCCAATCGACGCACCTGTTGTGTTGCTGTGGTATGCCTTGCTAGCTCTTGTTCAAGTCGTTGCTTTACCTGTGTGCAATAATGTTTTTAAGGATCAAGACAATGGCTACTTTTACCCATGTACGTACATGCTCGAGAGTTGTTCGGCGTTCTTGAGTTTGTGCGAGTTGATCCTGCAAATGCGCTACCTGTCTCCTTGCAAGTTCAAGCTGAATCTCGAGTGCGTGCTTGTCCGCTTCGTGCTGTTGGTTGCGAGCCTCCAGCTGCGCGATTTTCGCCGCGCTTTCTCGCGCCGCATCCGAGTATATTGCCTGCGAGAGTGCGGCTTCAGAGCCCACTAGCTGACGCTCGTAGCGCGCGCAGATCGCCTCGAGTTGTTGCACTCGTTGACGGCCTACAGTTGCAAGGGCCTGCGTTTCCAGAGTCGAGCCTGGAGAAGGTGAAGACCTCGCAGTCGGTGAAGTTGCTCGCTGCAAGTCCCGAAGTGTTTGTTCTTCTGCACCGAGAGCGTCAGCCTCCGAGGTGCCAGCGTGAAGATCGTCTTCGCGTAGACAAAGCGCGGTGAGAGCTTCGATCAGGCCCAGGAATTGCTGTTGGGCGTCTACAACCTGGCGGCGATATCGCTCGAGCTCGGCAAACACGCGGTCTTGGACGCATTGTGCTCGTGCTTGTTCGCACTCGAGGCGGCGTACGCGCTGTTCGCTTTTGCCGGCATGCGAGCTCATCTGCACTAGCTGCTCCAGGACTTGAGATTTCTTGAGCAGCTTGAAGTACGTATCCGTGCTCATTGCCGACACGTGCGGACTTGAAGGGGTTGATGCTGCTTTAGCTGACGAAGGTTCCGTTGCTCTTGAAGTCGCGGCATCTGAAGCGGAACTTGGAGAGAAGCAGTCAGGGTCGGAGCAGTATTTGTACGCTCGGGATCGAGGAACTGCAGTGGGCGTGGCGATCTTCTGGTTACTAGGAGTGAGAATCGATGGGGCTGGCGGCGGTGCTGTCGTTGTCGTTGAAGACTTTGTTGACGATGGAGTGGTCCCACACGTCGAGGCTGAAGAAAGTGTGCGAGCTCTCAAGGTGTGAACATTCTTGATCTTGGCTTGCTGCTGAGAGAGGTTGGTGACGATCGTAAGCGATGGGCGACCAGCTCGTCCAGGGACTTCCATGGCGATCCCGAGCAATTGCGGAATTGATGCTCGAAGTGGTAACTGGGATGGTAAAGTATAAATACTGCACTGTTTCAAGGCAAGTTTATGTTAGCTTCATTGCATTATTATTATCGTCTTCTTTATCTTCCAGACCTAGGTAGGATCGCACGACGTCAAACACTGCGGCGCTCTTCAGTTACCGCTAGGTTGTGTTATGTCGTCTTCTTCACCTTCTTGGCAGGGGTGGCTTTATCACTAGCAGGAGTCTTCTTCTTACGTCCAGGCTTGACAGCCTCCACCTCCTCTTCCGGGCCAGCGGGTCCTAGCTCACCAGCTTCCTTCTTCGCCTTGGCCGCTAGTCGGCCGACCTTGAGCACGTACGCATCCATGCGGAACTTGCGCTTGAGGCCGGCCTCGTTCATGTAGCGCACTTTGCCGAAGATGGGGCGCTCCTTCCAGCCTTGGTCGTGCTTTCCGAACGTCCAGGCCACTCCCGCGTACGAGTTCGGGTCGGGCGCGTCCAGTGCGTACTTGTTGTTGAGCACCAACGCGGCGTTGAAGCCTTGCTCGGGAGTTGCAGTCCACTCGAGCAGCTTCTTGCCCCAGTACATGCGCATGTAGCCGTGCATCTTGCCCGTGACCACCAGCTCGCGCTGTGCTGCGTTCCAGAACCTGTCCCCGGTCTGGAAAGACTCGAGCTTTTCACGTGAGTACAGCTGGTCGCGCTTGTCACCGGCGTGCTCCTCCAGGGTGATCTGTGCGTAGCTGGGGAGGCAGCGCATCGAGTCGTAGTTCTGCTGGTTGTAGGCGACCAAGTTCACCGACAGCTCGCGACGTACGATGAGCTCCTCGAGGAACGACGCCAAGCCTTCTTTCGCTCGCGTGACACCCTTGAGCTTGTGTGCAGCCAGCACGACACGCACGACGCTGATGTGGCCGTAGCGCAGGTAGAGACTCAAGTCGCTGCCAGCATCCAGACTCGGCTCGTTGCGCTCCGTCGCGTAGCTCGCGAGTTTATCCGGAGTGAGGAACTTCTTGGCGCAAGCTGAAGCCGCCGCTTCGCCGCCTCGGAAGTGCCAGCTCACAGCCTTGACGCTGCGGTCAACGTCCAGCAGCTCCAGAGTCTTGGCCACAGCCTCGGCGCTCGTCACATCCAGCGGCTTCAACTGCTTCGGAGAGCCAAGAACAGCCAGCAACGACTTGCCGTCCGTTTGGTACTCTTGCTCCAGACTCACGCTCTGCAGCGAGACGACGTAGCGGTCCAAGTGCTTGGTGATCCTGGGGCGGATTGTCCTCGCCGCGTACTCTTCCTTGTCCGTGACAACCGCAGCAGGCACGACGACATCTCCCTCGACCTGAACGATGCCGAAGCCGGCGTTGGAGCTGCCAGCGTCTCCTTCATCCTCAACTGTAGACACCAGCGCGTCCAGCGCCGCACGCCACGGACGCAAGTACGGGCGGTCCGTCACCACCAGAGCGGCCTTGCGCGCGCAGAACTCGAGCAGTTCGTTGCGCGCAGGACGCTCGTCGCCTTTGTGGCGGTGGTGGAAGACGTCGAAGCTCAGGCCTCGACCGGCCAGCCGCTCGTGGGCGTCCGCCAGCCCTTCGAGCGCGAACAGCGCGTGACGCTCCGTGGCGAACGCGTGCGCGTTGGCGTCTTGCAGCGCCTCGGCCTTCCACTCGTCGTCCTCGTTCGGCTGCAGCGGCGGCGCCACCGAGCGGTCCGGGAAGAGGTACACCACGTGCAGAGGCAGCTTCAACTCGTTGGCGGCCGCCACCGCGTACTCGAGCGCGTAGTTGTGCTTGGTGCGCACGGACGTCTGCATCCAGTAAAGCAGGTAGCCGCCGTCGGGCGCGTGCGCCTTGGCGCCTTCGTACAGCCACTGGACGCGCTCGCTGTGCAGGCCGCTGGGCAGCTTGAGCTTCTCCAGCGCACGACGCATGTTCACCATGGATGATGATCTCTTGCTGATGACTGGGATGACCAGGAATGACCACTCGTCGGGCCGACCCGACCCGACCGGCCGCCGAACACAGTCGTCGAATATTGGTTTCACTACAAAAACAGACCCAACTTCGACAAGAGCTAAGCTGAGCTGCTGTTTGATAACAAGAGCGCTGTTATTATCCACAGGAGGGTCGCCTCATCCTAATCTAAATGTCAATACACGCAACGAGGTTCGCACGGGAATCGGAGGATGCGTTGGCCGGCTTGGCATCTCGGCTTGACTGACACTCTCGCTCGCCAGGCATCTCTTGGGCTCGCGCGGAACGGACGCAATTATATCCCTGCCTGGCTTCGAGCGGCGGCCGGCACTTCGCGGCCTTCACGCTGCTGAAATCACCGCGCTTCTGCTCGATCTCATCTCATGATGCTTGAAGTCGGCTTGGTCTTCTTCCTTACCGCGCCATGTCCTGCAGCTGCCGGCCGATCAGATAGCGCTCGTTGCGGATCGACTCGCTCAGGTTCGAGAGCCACCGACTCACGTGCGAGTGCGAGCGCACCAGCACGAAGACCGTGCCGACCCAGAACGCGCACATCGCGAACGCCGTCTTCTCGAAGTTGGCCTTCTCCGACGAAAAGACCAGCAAGACCACCGAGGACAGCAGCCACGGCATCACAAGCATTCCCAGCAGGAACGCCACGATGGGCTGCAGCACGCTCTCCTGGAAGAAACCCACGTCGAAACACTTCTCGCGAATGTTGTCCCGACGCAGCCGAACAGCCTCGTTCTCGTGTACAGTCACGTTGAATTGGAGTTGACGATACGCCTTGCGGAAACATGCAATGAAGCCAACGGGCTCCACTCCGGCGGCAGCAGCAGCGGCGGCGGCGGCACCTTCCTCCTGCTGCAGTAGCTCCTCTTCCTCCTCCTCCAGCTCGTCATCATTCAGGTCGTCCTCGAAAAGTTCGTCGTCGTCGTCCACATCGAGGAATCCATCCTCATCAGCCTCCAGCTCTTCGATGGCTGCTTGCCGCTGGTTGCGACGTCTGTTGTTGCGCTTCGCTCGGAAGCAGCAAACCAGCCACGCAAACAGATTGAACGTCAAGTAGCCCATCAGGAAGCTTTCCAACGAAGAGGCATTCGCGCTCGCGACGCAGGATGACATCACCTGCCCCAGCAGGAACGGGCACACGAAAGCCCACCCCATGACACAAGTCACCACGTTCGCCGGCGTCATGTTACGGACAGAGTATCCGCGTTGCACCAAAGTCGGGTCCACTCGATCTTCCGGGAGCATCAGCATGTTCAGAGCGTGGACCCCGTTCACGAAGTACCAGACGATTTGAACGCCGGCCGCCATCACGAGCGGGTCGTGGCTGATACCCGACACACGCTCAAACGGAGCCATGCAAATACGGCCGATGAACAGCGACCCGAACAAGAACGTTCCAATCACCACGATGCAGACTGCCCAGGTAAACACAGCTAGTCCAGCAAGTCGTACTGGGAGATGAGACGGCCTCTCTCTGGGGAGTAACGGGTACTCAACAGGCATGGGATCGTCCAAGCCCTCCTCAGGCCACGGCAAATAACGATGACCATCCACACGTAGCTCCTCGGGCGGAAGTTGGGCGCGAGGGTGGAAGTGGAGAGGTGGCGGCGGCAGCACAACGACCTTCGACTTATGCTGGCCATTCACAACGACCTCCAGCTCAGTCTGAGGAAGAAGGAACTCCGTCAAACCCAGCCGCTCGCTCGCGAACACAATGGCGAGGTGTTGGAACTTCCCAATATCGTTCTTCGCGTGCTCCAGGACGCTGAGTACCACGAGGTGAACCACGAGTAGCTCCAGCGGCACTTGGATCTCCGGACTGAAGTGTTGGAAGCGGAGGCTCAGCGGGAAAAACGACGGCGCAACCGCGGTTGCAATACGCACAGGCGCGTGAACCAGCACCAGCAGCAACGCCGCATAAATCGCAAGTGACAGGATCATACGGCGGGCGTGCTTCAGGCACCTCTCACTCAGCAGCGTGCGCAGCAGGTCCGGGTGGTCTTCCTGAGGACGAATCACTTTGGCTAGGATGTCGGGGTGGGCAACTTCTCGCATCTGCAGGACAGACACCGTCACGAAAAGCATGAAGGTGATGCCCAGAACCCAGTGCACCATCAGAGCGCATATCATGTTTCCCATGCAGAACGCGATGCGGTCCTGCGCGGTCACCATGAACAAGTGGAGCGAGGCAAAGTCGATGCACAGCCCCAAAATAATGGGCAAGATCACCATCTTCAGCAACAGCAGCGTCGACACCTTCACAATCGCCGTCAGGCAGCGCAAAGCCCAGAGCAGACCGTCCATGAGAGGTCGGTGGATGTACGAAGACGCAGTCCTCACCATAAACCTCCAGAGCACGATCGTCAAGCAGATGGACAGGTAGCCCATTGTGCACGTGCACAGATCGACAAGCTGCAAGCAGTCGCCATTTTGCTTTGCCGTTTCGACCGCCTGGAACAATGTCTTCACGAAAAAGGCCCCGAGCGAGAGCTCCTGGTCCGCTGAGGCCTCGACTGCATCCAACGAAGTGAACGCCACAGAGGCAACCGGCAGGGATGCAACAATCCTGGCTCCAGCAGACAGCAGCGTGCTGCCGAGAGTGTACGGGATGAACGCGAACAAGCCGAGGTAGGCGCCGTTGAACGCCAGCAGCCACGACACGTTGCGGAACAGCACCATAAAGTCTCCACGCAATCCTAACAGCTCGTCCATCGCGATATTAATCTCCATGTGCTCGAAATCGTCTTCCCACTCACGCTGGTTCATATTCGGCGGCGGCGGGTTCCGGGCAGCTCTTGGTGCAGCTCCAGCGGCATTCCGTCCACGGCCCTCTGCCATTTCCGGCGCATCTCGCAACGGTCGTCGCTGACGCAGCTCGTGCTGCGGCTCTGGCACAGGATCCGCATCTTCAACTAGTGGAGCTCCGAACTCTTGGCGCTGAATGAAGGCGTCCGCGAAAGGCTCGTCGCGGTTCGGCTGGTCGACCCACTCCTCGTCCGACGAGTCGTCGTCCGAGTCCGCGTTCTCGTCCAAGTTGCCCAGTCTCCTGGGGCCGTCAAACATCGGGCCCAGTCTCGGCTCGTCCAGATTCGCCGCGTCGTCCGCGTGGTTCCCCTCTCCGAACTGCGCGCGGCGCAGAGGCTGATGCGCCACATCATGACGGTGGTGGTGGTGATTGTGGTTGTGGTGGTGATGGTGGTGATGTGGCACCTCTTCCGCCGCCATCTCCTCCTCGATGTGGTCTAGGTGGAAGCGCAGGAAGTCCGCGAAGGACATGAGCGCCAGGAAGGAGAAGACGATGCACACGATCAAGATCACGCCCGAGAAGATGTCGGCCACAATGTGCGCCGCGTCGAAGCGCTCCGAGAAGTTGACGTTCACCATGGCGGACGCGCGAAGCAGCCACATGCGGTAGAGCCAGCTCGTGCACCACGGAGCGACGGCCAGCCACAGCACGAGCACGAGCGCGGCCCGCAGCGCGAAGGGCATCCACTTGAGCAGCACCACGCGCAGCCCCGTCGTCAGCAGCTCCGTCCAGGGCAGCACGTCGGGCGCGTTGGCGTCGTACAGCGGCGTGAACGTGAACTCGTGGCCGCACAGTTCGCAGAAGCTCTTGCCCGAGTGCTCCAGCCACTGCTCCAGGCAGTCCGAGTGCGTGAAGCGGATGCTGCCGCTGCACTTGCAGGGCGCGAACAGGCGGCGGCCTGGCTCGGCCTCGCCGCGGCACACGCGGCACTCGGCCTCGTCCTCGTCTTCGTCGTCTGCGAACGCGAACGCGCTGGAGGGCGGCGTCAGCGGCGGCGAGGGCGGCGCAGCGTCCGTGACAGGTCGCAGGTCCACCATAATTGGCGCGTGCGCGTGCGTGCGTGCGGGAAAGAAGGAGTGTTGGTCACGAGCCCGCCGGCCTTGGCGAACGGAGCTCCTGGAAGCTTCGAGGCTGACTGAGTGAGGAAACGACAAGGCGCCGCTGGGGTTGGGGCGACAGGGCGTGGAAAGATGGGCTGGCCGGTGTCCGATGAGCATACGAAAAGCAGGTGGATTGTGGCAGTGTAGCCATCTGGGTGAGCGCAGGTTGTCGGTCGTCGGCTACTCTAATAAAAGTGAAAAAAACATAGATAAAACAGAAAAAAGTGGATTCCGTGTGTAATTTCCCCGGCTCCGCACAAAAGCGGAAAATGACCAAATTGGTACAACTATTTGTATGAACTAGCCGAGCGCCGCCGCTACGCGGCGGTAATTATGTGGTTAGTCTTAGAGGTGAGGGCCGTCCACCTCCGCTTCGCGACGGTGGGCTTTTTGTTAAATGTGTTTAATGTCGACTGTGGGCATGTAGAAATGCATCTTTGCCGGTGAGAGTACTGCTACACTGATGATACCTCCGCTCTGGTGGAAGGGGTGAAAGGCCGCGGCAATTAGAAGCTGAGCTCCCTATAAGCCCGCAAAGTTATTTTTGACGTTCTCACTTCCTGTTTTAACAACCACCACCCAGCCAACGCCCAGCCAACGCTCAACCACCACCCAATGCTAACCAAGAAATCTACTGCCCCGTGTGGGGGATGCGGCGAACCTGCGGGTCCAGTTCATCGCTGCCCAAGTTGCTCCAGTCATATGCACCCATTCTGCGGACGCCCCACCGGGACCGAAGGGTTTGGACAACCGGTGGTCTGTCCTAAGTGTGACGCGCTCAACCAACGTGGCCCAGCGACTGCTCCAACCACTTCTGACAACTCCGCTGCTACGGGCACCCCCAGTTCGGCCACTGATCGCGCTGTGGAGCTTTCGGACAGCGAGTCGGACATTGGGCTCGACGCATCGCAGCCTCCTTCACCTGCTTCTTCACACGCCGTTAGACGTCACACGCAAGCAGTGAGCAGTATATCAAACCGGCGGAAGGTCGTTCGGTGGATGGAAAAGCACGAGGAGACGCAAGGCGTCAAAGGCATGTTTGCGAAAGCTGTCGCTGCATTCCCTACAATTTTCAACTCAGCGACGGCGTCGGCCAACCTAGCCAAGGCGATAGACTGGTGGGCCAAAAAGGACCAAATTTTGGGGGCCGAACGAGGCGTTGTTGCTGTCTCGGCGCGACGACGTGGTGGGAGGCGGCGTGTCAGCACCAAGGTGATCAGTGGACGAGGCCGCCCTCGCAGCGCATGGGTTACGTGGCTGTACTCGAAACTCCTTGACGAATTCGATCGTTTACGCAAACTGGGTGTCAAGTTTGAGCCGCCATTACTGCTGCAGCTCGCGAAACAGATTTTGCGAGACGGGAAGGGCGAGTACACTCATATGAGCGTCGATGCCAAACAGGCTCTGATTATCGAGAAAATCAATTCGCGTTGGATCCAGTGTTTCATGGAGGCCCATCAGATCGTTCTGAGGACGCAGACCGGCAAACGACAGCTCAGCCAGTCCAAGATTTTGCATATCGAGAAAGAGGTTGCATTTCACCTCGGGGAGTTGCAGCGTGGGTTTGCCGACGGCTCACTGGACGAAAATGCAATCGAAAATATTGATGAGACGCATTTTGTCATTGGTTTCGACAATGGAAAAACTTTGGGCTTCTCGGGCGAAAAACAGATTAAGTATGCAGACGTCGTGTCGGGTGGCGAAGGAATGACCATGGTGGTGCGGCTCTCGGGAGGTGCAAGCGCAAGAATTCACCCCCCAATGATGATCTTTATGAATGCTGAGGGGAAACATCCTATCCGAGGCGTACCCGATGACACTCCGGGCGTGTGTTATCGATCCAGTAAGAAAGAATGGATGACACAAAGACTTTTTCGAGAGTATCTGAGCGAAAGGAAAGCAATGCGAGCAGATCCACACGGCCGAAACAAGACTATCTACCTCGACAACTGCTCTGGCCATCTCGAAGCCGACCAATGTCAAGATGAACTCAACTCGATCAATGCAGACCTCCAGTTCTTCCCTCCAAACGCCACAGACTTGTGCCAGCCGGCAGATTCCTTCATCATTGCGAAGATAAAAGACGCATGGAAAGCAAGGTGGAACGCGAAAAAGCTGAGTCTGATCAAGGAGAACTGTTGGCAAAATAAGGTTCGCAAGGACGGGTCGTGGTCGGGCAAGCTTCAAAACCCTGGCAAAAAGTTTTTCCTTCAGCTTGCAGCCGACGCAGTCAGAGATGTCAATCACCAGAAAGACAAGAACGGCATGTCCTACGCTCGAAAAGCGATGATCCGCTGCGGATTGTCGCTTGGAATCGACGGAACCTGGTCTGTAGCCCAACTCTATCCTCATCTCCAAGAGATGGTGGCGAAGCATCGTGCCCACTTCGAAGGCGAGCCGGTGACTTTAACTCCAGATACACAAAAGAGCAGCGCAGCTCCAGGTAAATGAGAGGTGAGACTATTTTCGTGCTACATAAATAGTCTTAGTCAATAAGTAGTCTCAGTCAGACTATTTAATGTAAATAAGGCCAGAAACCACTTACAAAAAATAGTCTCAGTCAGACTAATTACCGTAGGTACTGTAGTAGAGTTACGTGGTTGATATCAGTGTACTAACTCCCGCGGAAGAGTTACATGTATTGTCAGTAGAATGTAGCAAGGTATAACTTTATGTATTGTATGGTACTGTGTTGTAAACCGTGTCCACACCGGTGCAATTATAATAGCTAATATGACTACAAAGTCGCCTCGGAGTGCATATCCAAAGTAGATATCCAAAGCAGACATGTGGTAGAAATAAACCTTGACATGTCGTGTCGGAGTGGATTGATATAGTATTGGTATCTACCGTGTGCTCGGTTAAGTCTTTATGCCTGCTATTTTATCAGTTATCGTGCGACCGTAGTTTGTTTCTGTATACTATTCTCAGGCTATACCATTTACATTATGTGATAAGGTTATAAGCTAAAACAACATCAAAGTGCTGTCTTCGTTATTTGCAGAGTCAATGTCCTTCCAAAAAACACCGTGTGTACATCGTGCTGCATCGTTTCAGCAGTTTTTGTACGGTCCTAAGAATATAATGAGCTGTGGACTGCATTAATGTCAACGTGACCTGCTTTAAAACTCATTTTTTAATGAGCTAATACGTGCGTATCAGTTATGATCTTACTACGTGACACGAACACATTTGCGTACTACGTACAGCTGAGTAGCTAAAGTATCGCCGAGCATTCAAAATTCGTATAGCGCGCAATGCTAATTCGTTTTCCTGTGCTAACATGCATGTATGTACAACTCATCAGTATTGTTAGAGTGTGGGGAAACGTGTCAAATGCATGCCAATGCAGACCTTCCACTTCAATACATGCCTAACCATCTACTATCCCCAGGACACATTGTTCTACCGCTCTATACTGTAAGTTCATAATATATTACGCACGTTTAAGCGTATACGGTTATATGTCATCGCAAGATGAACGTCAAGCACCGGATTCATCTCAAAAATATTACAGTTAAACTTCGCTGAAACTATTAATCAACCGCCTCCCGGCAACCTCTCGCTCCATGTACTTGCACTGCTATCGCTTATTACGTTGCTGATATCGCTTTCTATGCGCTTTTATCTCTTACTATGGGCTTCTACCGCTTCCAACACGCTGATATCGCTAATTATATCAATGTCGTCGCCTGTTTTTATATAATCAAACATCGCTACTATTATACTCAGACGTAGGGTGGGCCCAGGTTTCGCTGCTACTACAAACTGCTAGCAGTGCCATTAGCTATTATATACATGGGCGGGCCCTGCAACTGTGGCTATCGCTCCTACTACTACTATGTGGACGAACTAATATCGCCGTCAGTTTACGGAAGTAGAAAGTATCGTCCCCGTTCCGCTCGCCTCGTCGTCTCGCAGCACTACTCACAGTGTTATTAGTTAATAGGTGATCCAGTCTGAGTTCGAGGGTAATGAGTTGCAGCAGATCCCCAGGTCAGGCACCCGAGCCCGTCGGACATCAAGTGATTCGTGCGTGCCATGACGCGACGCTCGGGTATGCTGAAGTCAAGAGAACCCGAACAAGTGTACGAGATATGATCAGAGGGAACCGCGTGAAGATCCAGCGGCCCTCAAGGTCCAAGACCATACGAAGAAGAAGAGAAGTATACAACGAAGAAGAGAGATACAAAAGAGAAGAGAGATAGCCAAAGACAAAGAGAGAAGAGGATAAAGTGCAACAGAGTTTGTTTTGCGCTCAAGTGCACAAGTGCCGGGTAGGTGATTCGCCTAAGGACTGCCGACGCCCACGAGAGGGTGTACCATTCGGAGCCCCCCCCCCTGCGAGCGTACAGTAACGCCTGGTCTAAGACCCTCGAAAACTGCTTACTACATCATCAAGCCAAGTCAGGCACCCAAACGCATTGCCCATCCTGGTTGGTACACCTGTTTCATTTCCCAGGTGTGACGTACACTCTCAGTGTGCATTTGCATTTCATATTCCCTACGTTTTAGGCGGTTGTGGCAATCGCCCCCGAGGACCCGATTGTAGATTGCATGTGGTAGGAAGGTACCTGTATTGTTCTCCTGACATTTAGGAGTGGTGCACGTGGGGCATTCAGAATTTACCTGTATTTTTCGGAGTGCAACCTAAATTGACAGTCTGCATATTGTGTGTACAAACTCTGTATTAATATTGGTTATTTTGAAGAAGGTCTTTGCTCATGATCTCACTCCCATTCAGGACTCCCGGAACGAGTAGCGCCCGGAAGTTCTCTGTATTCCTGTATTCTTGATCGATTGTGATTCTCAGGGTTGAAACTTGACACGCCGAAGATAAACGACACCCATAGGGATCGCACAAGGTCACACGTCAACCGAACCTTATATTCACTGTAAGTTTCGGGTTTCCGTAAGCTAAACCCTCCCGGGTCTAAGCCTACCGGGCGTACGCTATACACCCTGGACGATAAAGGCGTTCACCCGCCTCACCTCAGATAGAGATGTCTTTCGGCCTATTGGTTTTAAGTGGCGAGTATTCAGGGCCCCGCTGGGGATTAGCTTCAACAGAGTACCGCGTACGATTCTTGCGGCTTTGCATTAATCAACGCTTCCGCGAAAATGGCAACTACAGAGTTGAAGATGATGAAGAGATGATTGAAGGTGTCGAAGAAGTCCGTCTAGGTGAGGAAGTTTCTGTCGACTTTACCGTTGTCCCGCAATCGCAGCGTATAACCGTCTTCAGACCTGGACATCGATACAGATGCTCGGAATTGATACGCAATGCTATCGTTCAGCTCGTTGAGCGCAAAGCAATTTTGCACCTACAGCGAAATAGAAATCGGTGATCTAGAGAAGAGAAGAAAAATGAGTAGTGATCTGTGCGGTAGACGTTAAGTAAACTAGCATTTAAAATTTTACTGAAGCAACGCAATATCGGACGAAGTAGAAGTAGATTTAGTAAGAGATTATGCTTTGGAGCGGCACCTCGACTAGTTGTTGAGGCGAGGCCGATGAAACCTTTGTCGCCCATGGGGGGGGGGGGGGGTCGTATAGCGCAGTCCAAGAAGGACCTCAGGGCGTAGACCCAGGGAATCGACTTGAGAGTCAAAAGCAAGGAGAAAGATCCAGAGATTCGCGGCGGCGAAGCTTAAAAACCCAGAGAATCACACTCCTTGGTTGGCGTGGGTACCTTGTGTAATCCCTGTGGGCTCGTTTGTCTTCGACGGAACGGCACTCCACCAATCTTGACTGTAGCCTTGAAGAAGCGCTGAGGCGCACGTCTAATCAAACAGAATGCACCCCGACACCAAAGGCAACACCCAGAGAATCAGATCACCTGAAACCACAGTATCATGAATTCAGGGTGAGGAACTCAGAAGACACCTCACCCAAATGTCCTCCTACCTCGATAAATCTAACCAAACAGAGTATAAAAACACTACAACTAGCCGTCACGTATTCTTTTGGACCCTTGGACGGTGGGTCACGCACCCACTAGGCTCACTCGAGTCTGAAATTCAGGGGCCTAGCTCCCCTGAGACTCTCACAAACACACACCACCTCCAGTACAGGACAATCACTATCGGTTACCTCTCCCTTCACACAAGCAGTCAATACAAAATCCTAGAGGCGACTACTAGCACCCCAGTATACCCTCCGTAAGTACGAAGAAGAGCAAGAATCCCCCCAAGCATGTCCGGTCTACGCGAAGCTGTCCAAGGAAGCCAAGCTGCTTCAACCGACTGACCGCGAACCGTTAGTTGCTGAGGTTGATGACCTCCGCAGGCCAGACTGGACGACACTCACGTTTTTGAGGCATGGACAGTGCCAGGATGAGCTTCTACACGCGCTACAGGAGCGCGTCCACGTGCGGTTCTGGATCCCTCACTGGAGACTGACGCTCCTCAGCCGCGACCTCTCGGGCGAGCTCCTGGAACGCACCCTGCTATCCCGCTTTCGCTTCATGCGGGTATCGGAGTTTTGTGCGGTATCCCCCAGCTGCGATACCAAGTTTGTGCGTCAAGGCGCCACAAACACCTTGTCTGGGCAGCTGGTGGCGTACTCACCTGCCTCTTCGCTCACCCTGGTGGATGGCACTGATATTCTCCTCCAGCCCGGCTCCGGGTGCATCTGTTACGTGGTCATTTGGCACTTCGTGAGTGAAGCCAGGCCGATCTGGAGGTCCCTTTCGTTCTGGACGCCAAGCGCCTCCCTGAGATGGACAGCAACCAGGAGAGCCTCCCACAACCAGCCCTTTCCCTGTTGACGCCGGACAAGATGCGGCTGACCCCGATGATCGAGCCCTAGATCTCGGCCAGGCCGAATGAGTCGGCTTCGTCAGGTACGGGTCAGCATCCTGATACTTCGAACGCGGGCCTAGGGCCCGGTCCCAACACCCACTCGATGTTTCAACACCTGGACAATCCTCTTTTTCGTAGCAGCCGTGGGTATATATGGAAGCCGCACAAGCTATGATCCGACAGTTGTCCGAGCTCACGTTGGCCGTGCTCCAGCGTCCTGTACAGCCACAGTCTGTGCATGCTGTTTTCTGATTTTACTGCAACTGACGCTGCGGCACCCGCTTCGACGATTCGACGACACCACGGGGATACTGCGGCACAGCGGTGCAACCCGTCGTTCCACGAGGGCCTTTATGCTCAGCGTGCTGATGACCAACGCCCGCGTGGCTACAATCGTTTACGATCCCGATCGAGTCGGCGGCCGTCGCTCCCCAAAACTCGCGATTGCGTTCCGTTCGCGCACACGTTCAGCGTTCGCGGTAGAACTTACGCTTATCGCGCCGAGCGCCTGACCGGCGATTCCGTGGCCGAGCTCGATCTTGAAGCCGGCACCGCCGTATGCACCGCCGCTCCCGGTCTCGATCTCCGAACCGGCTGTCCAAGCAACGCCGATCGCGATCACGCGGTCGCTCTCCGACAGGCTATCGTCTTACTGAGGCCGGTTCTGTGGTGTAGCGGGATCAGCAAAATCTGCGAGATTGTCAATCCAACTTACCAACTGCGCCGGAACACCGACTTACGGAGACCGATGATTCGTGATCTGTGTGCTGAACTAGTCACCTTGTATACCCGTCGGTAGGACTGGATCTTCTTCTCTGGTGGCTATTGAAGCGTCCGATCCACCTTGTGGTCTGCTCCATGTGTGTCCCTAATGTGTGAGTCCGAGATGGTGCTGCTCAGTTGATCGCGTACTGCATCTTGATGGTATCCTTGGTGACTTTGTATCGGTTTCAAAAATGCTCCCGTTGGAGCATAAAGACAATTCCGTACCCGAGGGTCCCACGTGGGCTACATCGTAGACCCGAGCCTCGTTCTCCGTTGGCCGAAAGGCACTGTGGAGAAGCGCAATCCTGAAAAGGAGTTATGGCAGTGGATGAGACAAGGGACTGATCTGGATCTAGACTCAGTTGGATCCAGGATCAAAGATTCAAGGTGGATCTGGATCAGCACTGGATCAAGACTGAGATGGATCTGGATCTAGATTCAGGTGGATCTGGATCTACACCCATACACCCATGGAGATCCAAGATCCAATATCCAACGAGATGTGGACATGGCTCGACGGACAAGCAGCTGACACGCAATGAAAATAAAGGGAGTCCATAGAGTCGGTAGGTTCAGATGGGATGATTGGAGCCACGTGGCGATAGAACTTTGGTATAGGAACGAACTTGAGTATAAATCAGACTCGAATTCGCCTTGGAAAGCGCAAGACCTTCTCCCTCGCTAGGAATCGGGAAGTACATTGGCCCTACGGCGTAGCAAGGTTAACGGTAGTGGATCTAGCGTTGACTAAGACTGGATAATACATTGGCTAGTTCAACAACCTTTCTAGTGACCTACTTGCAAGTGAAGATCCACCCGGAGTTACTACTTGGCCGGGTGCATTCTCGACTCTCAACATCTACGGATCCCTCTATAGTATACAGCAAGTACGATAAAGGAAGACGCGCGAAGGCGAAGGAAACGAACAACAACAGTCCAAAGGCTACCCCTCAGCCGGATCCAGATCCAGACCACCCGATCCAAGTCGACTACCAATGCATTCCGAATATCTAGTGCGAGCACAGTGAAGATTTCCGTGCTGCACCACCCGCATCCCCGCGTCTCGCCCAGACTGTTCTGTATTCAAGTGACGTGCACGCCCGAACTATCAGTTACTCTCCCTCACCGAGAGCCTCAGAAGAATCGAGCAGAATAACAGGCAACTCAAGGAAGCGTCCGTGTCCGGGGGAACCCTCGGGCGATACAGCAAGAACTTCAAGCCCTGAGAGACGTTCGGCAATGCCTTCGGTTTCCCGATGTCGATTGTCGAAATGCCCAGGTCACAGCAAGCGAGGATGGTTGGAAATTCACCGGGGTGTGTGCGGCAGAAGGCTAAACAAGATTTGGCCAGGGAAAATGTACCAAATATTTGACGCAAGCGTACCCACAGGTGGACCGGAAGCAGCCAGTTACTACACCGATGTTGCTCAAGAGTTAGCTCATAAGGCAGGCTGTTGTGAATCTCCGTCGTACTCGGGTTCTTCTTCCTCGACAGAAGCTCAGTGCTATGGGCCCCGGTCAAGCCAGACATGTCGACAGGATTGGAAACAGGCCACCGTACCAAGGCCAGAATGTGATACTCCGGAACAAGCAAGGTCAACAGAATGGCCCAGAGTCTACCCAAGTGCACTTCGTCAAGATCATATTCGAATCGCGCAAGGACGATCGAATCGGTCAAGGCAGCACCATACGGAACTATCGATCAAAGAACCCGACATTGTGCCTGGTGGAAGCCGTGCAAGAATGCATGCGGGTACGCGCTCAGTGGATAAAGGAGAACAAGACCTTGGGCCCATTTTTACCTCCGTATCAAAGAATACAACGATCAAGAAGTCAAAGGTGACAGACCTCATCAAGAGCCGGGGGGTATCTCCAAAGGATTAATCGGTCCATTCACTAAAGATCGTAGGGCCCGCGTTCTACTAGCCGCTGGTAAAAGTGACCTGGTCATTCGGCTAATGGTCATGTGGTCGGTGGTCCAGCTGGTGTTTCACAGTCTACACGCGACTACAACCCGGTATGATTCGCGACGCAGCAAGTAGCATTATCAAGACCTTGACACGGGAGCACCACGAACCAAGTTCCGCAGTACTTAAGGGGGATCCAACGAGCGTGACACACCGAGCTGATTAAGCCTACCCCCCCCCCCCCCCCCCCTCCCCAACGTGATGGTTGAAGGAGGAAGGTGGTCGGTTAGGTACGAAGAAGAGAGAGTGGCTGAACCGTAGGTTTTCGAACCGAGTCAGTACAGTGAGAACCGCCCATTCGCCGTTTGGCCGCCAGCAAACCGACCACCAACGCCAAGACGAGCGCTGAGCCCAACCCAAAGCAATCAGGTTGGCACCGAGTGAAATATTTATTGTCCTTCTCTCTCTCAAGACTTGATTAGCCGCTCAAGTAGTTAGGCCTTCTAGGATGGTTTTTCCGACTATCATAAGTTTTTGTTTCGTCGTAGGACTTTTAAGTAGGATCCAATGAGCCTAACTCATCGAGCTAATCAAGTCGTCTTGTCCCACTCAACATGATGGTCGAAGGGGAAAATCTTCACATGTTACATAAACCGATGCATCACATGTTGATACGTTCGTCGGGACGCATCGCTTCCGCCCAATGACGCAACCACCGTAGCAGCAACCTCAATCCAGATTGAGTATCGCTCCGTTGCTTGTGAGACGGGTTCCGCTCAGGGCAAACACCAACTCCTCTAGGTCCAGAACCGCTATTAAGGCCTGCTCGTAGTGAACCTTGGGCGCTCACTTCCTGATAGCACCACTGTGTTGGTCTTGGTTGAATATAACACTACAGGGTAGCTGGGGTCTGCTGCCCAACAGTTTGAACCCAGCTGCTGTCCCACGGCGTTCGAGAGCACGTACCGCATCGTTGCATTTTTTTTTACAGTTGTTGACATTAACGAGATCGCCTCGATCATCACGTCTCCAATGATACCCATCGGGAAAAGCTCGTTGGTCGCATCGGTGAAGTGATTGGAGTAGCTCCGCTACTGCGCCAACATTGCCTTGCTGGACACTTTCGACCCTAAACGCTGGTGGGCGATTCTTAGCGAGCTCGTTCTGTGCCTGACACAGCACTTCTTCGAGGTCCGCTGAAAATGTGCGTGACGTCTAGGGCGTCGATGAACTCCCGATTCGGGCACTTGACCCAGCCATCCATTACTTCGATTGGGAGAGATTGGAGTGCTGAGAGCTTGTACAGCCTCGTCATTGGAGTTGCTGTCTGGATGTGGCGCCACGCGACCTAAAGAAAGTGTTTGGTTTTGGGTTAAAGTACAAGTTAGTTCAATCGTACATGTTTCGTAGACAACAATGAAAGTTTTAAAACTGACCAAACGCTGTACCGACGGCAAGCATCACTTCTGCAACGTTCCTAGTGACCGGAGCCCTGGACCACACATGAAGTGCCTGGATTCAGACCAGAACAATGTACTAGTGACAGCGCTAGCTTCATCACCAGCTAATACCTCGTTGCGCCAGTCTCGACCGCATAGCCGTGATAAACCAGCCAAAGATGTCAAAGGTAGCTCGTAAGTTGCATAAAGCAAGGGCGATCCATTCTGAAAGCTCGGTGAAAATCTTCGATCGAAATAGTTGACTTGGAATAAGTTTTTTTTTCTACTATTAGTTCTTGTTGTGCTTCACATTTTAAGCTTCGGGCGTCTGCAGCACAAACAGCAGTGGCCAACGCAGCTAGCAATTCTTCAATTCGAATTAGAAGTTCACCTATATTCCCGGATCATTCGCCACACCTCTGTTGTTGTCAGCGTGACGTCTCGGGCACACGTTGTGTCCGTCATGAGTAACATCTCCTCTTTTCGGTCGGTAACCGCAGGGGGCCTTCCTGTCGGCGTTGGCAGAAACCAGGTGCACATGTGGGTTTGGGCTACCTATCCTCATCGGCACCACGGTCATTCACGTAGAGATGCCTTGCAGCTCGTACGGCGGGGGCGCGGTATCAACCGTGTTTGGTGTCGGTTCGAGGGTTGAAGTGGTATCAGGCGTACGAGTAGCCGCCAAAGTGAATAGTTCTAGATCCAGAATTGGTGACAGGGAGGCCAGTAGAGTGGGCATCTCCAGCTGGCTTCGCGACTTCGAGTTGGGTACCACCACTCTCTTCGTGTTCCGATCCGAAAGGTTTACTGATAAGTAGGACCGTCTCGGCATCACTGAGCTCGGATCCATCGGACAGGACATCGATTCGTCGGAGCTGTAGCCTAAGGCCATGATGCGTTGGTGTCGTTGGGGCGGGGAGGGGGGGGGGGTTGAACTTGAAATGCTAAACAACGACCATTACGATTCGGTTGGAGCAACCGCTACTATTGACGACACAGCACCCAGGACGGACCATCAGCGTATCAACCCGCCACTTACTATCAAACATACAACTACCCACAATGACAGAACTTTAACTACACGCAAAATTGACCAGCAAGTTCACAAGAACATCAGAACATCAACCAACATGACGACAACCAAATACAAGTGTCTAGAAATCCTCTAGCTATTACACAACACTCTATAGCACACATTTAGTCCACTACAGTATGTAATGTTCAAAATTCTTGGGCTCGTTCGCTTTCATATGTTAATTATCTTGTAACCTCTTGGTTGTGATATTTGTTGATCCAAAGTTAACAACAAAGCGCTATGACTTCTGTTGTTCTATGTTTGGCCCCAAAAAGCGTTGACCCAAATTTGACCTGCGCAGCGGTTGACCCATGAAAAAGGTTATGATGTCCCTTTGAGCGCTCCGCAGAGAGCGCAGTATACAAGCATTTTGGCTGCTCTTACGGGTCCTTTTAACCTCACCAACTTCAATTAGCCGGGAAAACCGGATATGTGTACCGGCGTGTCTCCGCCAATATCCCCCTGAAAAATGTTTTGATCCCTGTAGTACCTAGGATGACCAGAATGCTGTCGCTGGTACCGTATCGCGTGATCTCTGAGAGGCTTGGATTCCTTAGTGGTAATGATGTGGACAATGCGATGATACTATGACGGCAATGCCCAGATGTCAAATCTGGGTGGAATAATGCATTTGTTGGTGTTGATATCCCAGCCCGAAGATAAATGTCAGTTAAAATGGGTTGTCATTTGAGACCATCCCCATCATGCGTGTATTAGCATAAAAATATCGATGCTTCTTTTTGATGTACATAGCAGGATGGAGCCCTGGTGGCGCTAATGAACAGACGCTAATTGCGTTAGGATACTTCCACTAACATATCGGTTCCTGTTCTATGAAAAGCTCGCAATGTTCATGTGGCATGAGCGCACGCTTGACCAGCGCTTAAGTTGACCCACACGTATTCATTCTGCATAGACAATACGATGGCCAAGCACTGGCCGTCCCGGACACTCGACGATCAACGAGAAGCTGGCTGACTACGCGTCGCCCAGCACACGCCACCTCAACGATGCGCCTGTCGAGGTGCAGACCGAGGAGACGTCAGCCGTGTCCATGCTGTCCGACGATACGTCGCCAAAGAAGGAGTTGCCCAAGAAGGAGCTGGGTAAGGACGCACAGGAGAATCCGGCCAAGCGCGCATCTACCGAGAAGCTGGAAACGCAGTACATGACACTTTAGGCGCCGTAATTAAGCAAGCAACAATCAAGAACAAAATGGTCGTATCCGACATTGTCGTGTAGGAAAACACGATTTAACGAGTTCTCGTCCCTCTAGCCAAGGCCTTTAGGATGAGCCCCTACCAACAACACGCTTCCCTCCTAAAAGGTCGGCGCTTATTGTTGGGGATAAAATCTGAAGACCAGATCCGATCCCTTGCACCGGGCTGGAATGTACCTTATGCGAGTCATCGGTCAGGTAGGTAGAGCCCGTAAATCAAATATACGAGCACCCTTAGCCACGATCAACGGCTAGGATGCAATGTACACACGCGCTTCCACGCGTAACCCACTGGGGTCCCTCAGAAGGAAGGGTACCAGGCCAATCGAGGCCTCGGACAGGGGCGCCGAGACGAAGTCTCGGCTGGAAGTCAAATATACTGGGGGTTCTCGCCACACACCCAGACAAACGTACAAACGTACGGGGAGGTCTCTAATACCTCCAACACTCGGCCACTACTCACTCTTGGCCTTTCCAGGGATGAACGCTCGGTCAATGTACCTTATGCTCACCGGCAGACATACCCCGTGTCGGCCGAGCGTATCCAGACTCTACAGCTAAGCGAATACTTACCGTAGACGGACTTGACCCTTGTGTGGCTTCGGGGGGGGGGGGGGGGATTTCTGCTCTGATTTAGTGATTAGAGGCCGTGAGGCCTTCCCTATTGCTAATCCCTATCGTCTATACAAAAGTCAAGTATCAACCGAGCCTTCGAGCTGATCCGACAACTCGACGATTCCTCGGCTAGATCCGAATTCCTAATGAGGGGAAAATCTTGTACCCACTATGAATACTTGGAGGGCTCGGTGGGGATTTATTATGGCCCACCGTGCCTGGTCACTAAATGGCCATCCATCCGTCACTCTAATGCGGTAAATGTGAGTAACCAATCAGAGGTTTCGGCCAGCTCTCACTAGGAAGTTCAAGACCGTTAGGCCTCGGCGCAAGCTGTTCCCGGTCATTTCTCGATCTCACACATCATACTGGTGGCTAGCGTACAGAGCCAATTTGGTGGACACAGCAGGGGTTGCCTAAGTGCTCTAGAACAGCAGTCATTTCCCAATGGGCAAAGGACGGCAGAACACAGCGGGAATGGTGGGAAGCGCGCTCGACATTACAAGCGCTCAGTCCCCACGCACCAATTTCGGCTGGAGTACTTTGAAACGAACGGCATGGCGTTCACACTCGCCAAGTTATACGCGGATTTAACGGGATCTAAGCGTCAAACCAAGCGTACAATCATCTATTATGGCGGAGCAGAAGGACACGCTCATCCAATTGTGCACTTCACCAGCGCCGGGCAAGCTGCGAAAGGTCCGTGTGGTAGGCACTGGGACGACGCTATCTGCCGATGCCGAGGTCCACTTGGTCAAGTTAATCAATTCGTACTTTGCTCATGGCCTCCCCGTGTCCAGCCTGATGCTGCGCTGGAAGGCGCTTTCGGTGGGCCGTGACGCTGGTGTCCCCGGACGTCTGTTTGCAGCTTCACGTGGATGCGTCAAAGGTTGCGTCACCACCGACTAACGCTGCGAGCACGTACCCGCCAAGGCCAGGTAAAACCGGCGGACGCTGACGCTGTTATCAAGGACTTCAACATCAAAGTCTAGCAGAATGGCACAGCTGGGGTTTGATGCCATGTGCAACGCGGACCAGACACCTGTCTTCTTCGAGTACCTACCGAAGTCTACCATCTCAGCCAAAGGTGCTCCCACGGTTTGGGTTCGTTCGACTGGCATAGCCAAGGAGAGAGTGACATGCATGCTGTTAGGCGATTCGCTTGGAAGAAAGTACCCACCGTATCTTGTCATCAAGACGAAACCAATCAACCGTGTCGGTAACGCGAGCTGAGAACGACAACAAGCGGCAGCGGCGGAACCAGACCAAAATAGTTGGGGGGCCAGAAGCTCAGGCGGGTTTAGCACAGTAGTAAATCTAGCGGAGAACCACGCCACAACCGCCATGTCTCGGAAGAAGCTTAAATGTAATGCAATCACCGACTTCTTCAGCCCCCAAGATCGCTCGGATACTACCGACAATGCACCACCAACTTCACCACCACCCTCGCAAGCTCGTGGCCAAGAGAAACAAAGCTACACCAGCAAGCGCCAGTTGGCAACTATGCCTTGGCGTACGGACAACTCCATACCCGATAACCCCCAAGACTGTACGGTCCAGGACTTTGTCCGGATCGATCCGGCCGACCGACCGCCAAACCTTTTCTTTATAAAGCAGCTCGCGGACGATCCTAATCTGCGTAGAGCTGTCATCCTCGCCTACGTCCGACAAGGTCCATACCAACCCAAGAAGTTAGCCTATCCTGGAACAGAGTTTGGGGGCACACAGAGATCATTTCAAAGCTGCTGGTATGGCAAGTTTAAGTGGTTAGAATACTCACCGAAGACGAATGCGGTGTATTGTCTAAGCTGCTACCTAAGCCGAGAAGTCATGATCTCTGAGGTAGAGACCAGTGTATACGCACAGCCTTCTACAGGGTATCGGAACTGGAAAAAGGCCCTGACTAAAGTCGGATTTGCGCAGCATATCGGAAACGGAGGTTCACGTCACATCAACGCTGTAGGAGCATTTGAAGAGCTGCAGACCTCACGGCACAACATTCGGATGACCTACGTCAGGATACAAGAGCGTGGGCTCCTTCAGAATCGCAGACGTGTTGGAATCATGTCTGATGTGTGTATCCATCTCGTTCGGCAAAGAATTCCATTCCGAGGCCACAACGAAAAGGTTAGTTGCTTTAGAAGAAAAAAAAACTCTGTTATTATTCGTGATTATTTTGCCATGTTGTACAGGAAAGCTCTGAAAATCGAGGAAATTTCCTAGAGATGATAGCATTCATGAAGGAACGGATGCCAGCCTTTTCCGAGCAAATGGGTTTAGCGCCTCAGAATGCGACATATACATCTCCACTATCGCAACAGCAGCTCTTGCAGTGCTCTGCGGACTCGATTCGGAATCATATCGTTCAGAAAGAAATTGCCGGGGGCTTTTTTGCACTACTCGTAGATGAAGCAAGCTGTTTCGCCAGGAAGGACCACATGGCTATTGTCGTGCGATTCGTTTGTGCGGAGGGTGAATACATTAAAGAGCGATTCCTGGGAACTGTTCACGTACGGGACATCACTTCCGATACCCTTTTTAAGAATTTGCACAGCCAGTTAGCAATGTGGGGGCTTTCGTTGTCAGAATGTCGCGGCCTGGGTTACGACGGGGCATCAAACATGTCCGGCGATTACAACGGTCTACAAAAAAAAGTTTGCGATAAGAGTCCCTATGCTTACTTCGTGCATTGTTTCGCACACCGCCTGAATCTACTAGTTGCCAGCGCTGCTGAAGAAACGGGATCCGTTGTTGGATTTTTGACACGCTACAGCTGATTCATACGACGTGCACGGCCTCCTGCAAACGAAAGGACCATTTTCTTGTAATCGCGTTTACTGAGACGGAAAAATTGATTCGTGCTGGGTATTTGGAGACGGGAAAAGGGAAAAACCAGCAAAACCCTACCGAAAGTGTGAGTTCGATGCGATGGAATTGTAGAGCCCGAGCTATAATTCGTATCCGTGAGCTGTGGATACCCATCTGCAACGTGTTGGAGCTTGTTTCTGTGGACGGTTCCAACTCCAAGAACCGAGAAAGTGCCGCAGGTATACTAAAAAAAAATGTGGAAATTCAAGTTTGTTTTTCACGCCGAGGTCCTCAAGGTGGTACTGGGTAAAGTTAACGTTCTTTCTCAGTATCTACAGAAGCACGATATGGATATTGCGACAGCCGCAGGTTTAGTTCAGCAAATACGTACTGAGATCACCCGATTGGAGACGAAAGACCAATTCGCCAAAATATGGGCTCAGAGCGATTCCTTTTGTGCGTCTTTAGCTGAATTCGGTGAGATATGCGTGCCACTGAAGACGGATCCGTGGACACGGCGTGGATTTCGGTCCCTGCAGAAGGGAAAAGCTGGAATTCCGGGTGCAGATGAGTCTGGTAGCAGTGTACTTCGAACTCAAGAAGACTACTATTTCGAAGATGTCTACCTGCCGGTCGTCCGTTCCGGCTCTAGTGAACTCGCGCGGCGATTCAACTCCGATGTGCTGAGCCTAATGACATTGTGCAGAGGTCTAAATACCAGAGGCAACTTTGCTAATTGGAATGCGGACTCGATCGAGCGCATTGCTTCTAATTTCTACGCTGATGATTTCGGAAACCAATTGCAATTCATCCGTGCAGAAGCAAACCGGTTCCGGGAAATGGCAAAAAACGACTCTGAGTTCTCACAAATTAGAAGTCTTGGCGAGTTACTACCACAAATGCGGCTTCGGGGTATGAACGACGTTTTCCCTACGCTTTTCAAGTTAATCAGCTTGGGAGTGTTCTTCCAGTCTCAACGGCAAGCGCTGAGCGGTCATTTTCGGCTATGAAGTGCATCAAAACTCGGCTTCGTACCCGAATGGGCGATGAATGGCTATCCGACACTATGATTCATGCGATCGAGCGTGATTTGTCAGGTAATCTTGACAAAGAAGACATACTAGACCGATTTGCCGACATGACAGACCGTAAGGTATCTTTGAAATATACGTGAGCTCTGATAGCAGCAGGTTGTTTGAAAGATTCGACTCAACCCGGTCGGATCGACCGCCGGGTTATGGTGAAGAGGTCGAAAATAGGGGGGGGGGGGGTAAGTGTCGGATTTGGCAAAAAAAAATTAGGGGCTATAGGGCCTGGTTCCGCCCCTGATGAGCGCACCGTGTGGGGTACTAGTGTTTGCCAGCCAGCTGACATCGCATGGATCGTCAGCTCTCTCGGGAGCAAGAAGTTTAAAACCTCGGACATTGGATTGTCGGCGCGTGTGCGCGCGCGTTTGCACCGCTACACCCTCGATAGTGGCCTGCTGTGTTACAGCACTAGATCCGAGGATACGCCACGAGTGGTCATCCCTCATGATGAGGACCTGAAGTATCGCATCCTCTATGAGGCCCACAACACTCCATTGACTGGCTATCTTGTTCGTGAGAAGACCTACAGCTCGGTGATCACCCACTATTGGTGGCCGAAGATGTACAAGTGGACGAGCGCTTACGTGCGCACGTGCGAGACGTGTCAGCGAGTGAAGTCGTCCTCCCATGCTGCAGCGCCGATGGTGAGCTTGCCTGTCCCTTCGGGTTGTTTGCAATCCATGAGTATGGACTTTGTGTTTGGCCTACGGCGGGCAACACAGGAGTCGCGGTCTTTGTGGACCGACTGAGCAAGATGGCTCACATTGCGGCTGTGCCGGATACCATCGAGGGTAAAAGTGTAGCAACGCTGTTCTTGGACCGAGTGTTTCGACAACACGGATTCCCTGAGTTGATTGTCTCGGACCGAGACCCCCGCTTCACGGGCAACTTCTGGAGCGCGGTCTTTGCGGTGCTCGGCACCAAGCTGGACATGGCCAACGGCGGACCATCCGCTGACCGATGGTCAGACAGAGTAAGTGAATAGCGTCGTCGAGGACGTGCTCCGCAGCATTTTCGCTGAGATGCCGAAGCGTTGGAGCGCTATTCTGCCCTTCGTTGAGTTTGCGTTGAACAACGCCGTGCCTCGACCGGCTACACGCTGTTCTACGTAAACAGCTTGTCCCATCCCCGCGTCCCGCTGACGCCACCACGTGGTGGCCTCGGGCTTGGTGGGAAGAGGAAGCCGATTTAGCTGATCGGCTAGCTGATGTCAGCCCGGCTACTGTTCGTAAACAGGTTGACACTTTCTTGTCGACGCGCTTGCGTGTCTTTCGACACGTGCGTGGCACAATGGCTGAGAGCCAAGACAAGCAAAAGGAACATGCGGATGCTAAAGGCAGAGGCAATGTTGACAGTTATGAGGTCGGGGACCTGGTATTGCTAAATGCTAAGAACCTACCTACACATGCAGTGTCCGCTGTCTTCAAGACGAAGTTGCGCCCGCGCTTCATCGGACCTTTCAAGGTCGTGGCCAGGAAGGGCCTTGCGTACACGCTCAATCTTCCGAAGAAGATGCGGACGCACCCCGTCTTCTACGTGGGCTTGCTCAAGCCATACCATGACCCGACGCAGGTGCAGATGGAGGCACCGAGGACGACGAGGTCGCGGGCGCGGAGGTCGCGAGCGTCGAGGACGCAGTCGCAGGCGTCGCAGACGCGACCATCAACGCAGGCACTGCAGGCACAGGCGGAAGGCTCGGCATCGGCGGTGCCGCGAGCCCTGAGGGCAGAGTCGGAGGTGCCGCAGGCACAGGGGCCACCGGCGCAGGAGGCGCAGCGGGCGGGCTCTGCATGCGGGCCAGAAGGTCAATCTGACCCTGCAATGCAGCCTGCTGACGTCGAAGCTCGGAGAGCTCCTGGCTACGACGATCGTCGCGATCACCATAATACTGCACCCAGCTCTCCAAGTGTCGGAGCCGGTCCCAGACCTCGCGAGGCACTTGAACCCAGCTCAAGTCCCGAGCAAGCTCGTCGAGCTCCGTGGCAGTACGCGCGAGACGCGCATCGACATCCTGGACATGGTCCCGAAGACGAGTCGTCTGTTGCTGAACCTCGAACAACTCATCAAACGTCGCGAGGCGGCTTGGTGCGTCCTCCGCCGGCGCTGCTCGATGAGCAAGGGAACCTTCACTACCATGTGGAGCGCCTGCTGGCGAAGCGGCGGTGCCGGGGTCAAAACCAGTATCTGGTGAAGTGGCGAGGGTACCCACACTCAGAGAACTCATGGGAGTTTGAGGTGGCCCTTCGCCAAGACTGCCCAGACGTCGTGGACGCTTTTGATCGGCTTGATCACCAGCGCCCCGTGGGCTCGAGGCCGGCATGCCGGCCGTCCCGCGCTTCCCGGCAATAGGCTGGGAGCTGCTGGGTCAGCCACATTGCTCCGGGGTTGGCCCTGAGTCACAGCGCTCACGCCCTCACGGGCCGGAGCGACTGGAGGGCTCAAAGGAGCGAAGCGCGCCGCGCTAGAATGAGTCTGCGGCTTAGCGTTGGCCGAGAGGCTACGTTTGGCTCGGACCTTCGCAAAGTCGGAGTGGAGCTTGCGTTCGACGCGAACATCCACTACGCTGAAGCTAGCTCGGAGAGCATCCAGCGAGCTGAGCTTCTTGCTTTTCTCGGCCCAGAGCTCGAGCTGAGCTTCGTACTCCATCGAGTCCTCGACCAGGCTGAGCACCACAAGGTACGTCCGTATGGCGGGCACAGACACCCCTTTGGCTTGCAGCTGCAACCGCTCGTGGTACTCGGAGACAGTCCTGGACTGTGGAGTCAAGAGTGGCTCTTGCAGAGACGTTCGAAGAGTGAGCTCCTCCGGAGTACGGGCCGCGGGCCCAATGACGTGCTGAGCCACCGACTGCTGGAACGTCTGGCTCCACTCCTCCGCGGGATCACGAGGCCGAAAGCCGTACTCGGCGGTGCTGGGGTTCAGCAGGGGTCGCAACTCGAGGCGCTGGGAGCGCATGGAGGCCAGCTGCGCCGCAACCTGCTCGGATTGAGCCTCGTCCAAAGGGTTGGAGATGACGGGGCCCAAGGGCACTTCCCCGCACGAGGCGGAGAGTACCGTGACTCAGTGAGCTCGCGCAGCTCGCGGAGCCCGGAAGAGCGTTCAGGGAACGGATTTGGAGTGCGCAGCGGTGGCCGCGGCTCCTCCCTCGACGGCGCAGTGCGCTCAGTAGAGAGATGGGTCGACGAGCGCACAGGAGACGTTCGCGCGCGGCGCTCTCGGTCGCGGGAGCTCGACGAGCCAACTGTGGCCGACGTGCCACCTCCGCGTTGTGCCGGCGACGTGGGCGAAGCGTCGCGGCGGTTCGGGGAGCGTTGTGGGGACGCTGCTTCACCCTCATGGCTCGGAGAGCCGACATCGGACTCGCTGTAGTCCACCTCGCCATCCTCCTCATCTCCAAAGAGATCTTTGAGGTCCATGGTCTGATGGGCTAGTAGTGCTCGAGGGGAGCTGGGGCGTGCTCGCCGCGAGCGTTGCTTGAAGCGTTGCGCCGCGAAGTACTGGGAGACCGAGAGCCTGGGAGGCGCGGTCGGTGTGCGCACCTGTGCCGGGGCTTGGGAGTTCGCAGGCACGAGGTGCCGAAGCGCGAGAGGAGCGAGGCTCCGAGGCGGACCTCGCGAGAGGGTTTCTGCGGTCGAAAGACCAAAAGGCGTTATGACTTGAAGTCATGTGAGGGCGCGTTGCGCCGAGAAGTTCTCAGAGACGTCCATACGATGTGGATTGACTCGTTCGAGAAGAAGGTTTGACGGAGCAAGACCCGGTCGTTGATCGTTAAGCGTGAACACCCGTGTCCACGGTTTGATGGGGGAGGGTGTAACGGGGTTACACGAATGTTGCCCGAAGGGTTACGAAGTGTGGCACACACAGGCTTGTGTGGTGTACACTGTCTAACCTATTTCAGTAGGAGAATCAGTACATGGCTTGCGAACCACAGATTATGCATAAGACTAGGGTTCACTATGCTAGATAGTGAACCAGATACATTTACACCGAAGGCGGCTCTGCCGCGATAAAGAGAAATACATTCAGTTTAAAGATTCACAGCTAAGAGTTAAGGGTTGACTCTTGGAGTCCGTAGGGAGTACGGACTCGTGCGTTCTGGTATTAGAACGGGCTGTCTTAAGCCACGACTCTGTGAGTATGTTACGTCTTCCTCTGACGCTGAAGCAACGGCAGCCCCGCTGCACTATCTGTAACTTTCGATAAGCATGCAGTAGCGGTCCTGAATACCACAAGCAATGAACGGAGACTCTCCCACAACATAATCGCCTGGAACGATCCCGACACCACGCTCTTCTACTTCGCATGTCACGGTTTTACATCGCCGAGTTTTGTGACCTGTGTTGCCACAATTGGAGCAAGTATAATCGTTCCGGGTCGCGACAGCAGCAGACCGTACGTGTTCGACAAAGAAATCACTTATTTCTTGGGTGGCATTGTCTTCGTCTGACATCTCACCGAGCTGTAAATGGCTTGAGACTGCCCATTTCGACCGCGCAGGGCCTTCCTAACGAGTTTTGGTGTACAGTGGAGAAGGCTTCTGTGACGAAGCGCCCCGTGCCTCTGCAGCTCAGGTTGCTAGACCGCTCGACCTTGGCCTTCGCTCAGCCCTTGCACCACTTGGCTCAGCCCTGCTTAAAGCTGCAAGAGTTCCGCTCAGCTCCTTCCACTGAGCGAACACTCCCACTCCACTTCGCTGGGCTTAGCCGCTTGGACTTTGGCTCAACGCCGACTTGGGTCGGGCGAGGCGTGTGTTCCCCACTCTGCGATCCCCTTGC
Organism: Phytophthora melonis; assembly: GCA_024211575.1. Lineage (NCBI taxonomy): Eukaryota > Oomycota > Peronosporomycetes > Peronosporales > Peronosporaceae > Phytophthora > Phytophthora melonis. The sequence continues at coordinate 1,505,089 of JAMXKT010000068.1, forward strand.
CGGTTCTTTCGATCACGGCTATGCTGTGGGCCCAGACTCGCGTCGGCCACACCAGCTGCTGTCGATGTTGAAGGTCTCCGGAGGTGTTCCCAGACGAAACTCGCTCCCCACTTGGCGAGTCCCAGTCCGCACGTGCCCACAACCCGAAATGCCCCGGTTTTCTTTAATGAACACAACACTACACACAATAGCCTCTACTTCCTCTATTTGGTTCCGGCTTAGAACAACAACACCCCTTCTTTCCCGATCGGCCTGGGTACGGGCCGAGTTCGCCTTTTATTTGTCTGAGCCTAGGCGAGGCTCGTACCCGCTTCTCCTTTCTTCTCTACGAGTCAAGCTACGACCCGGTTGGTTGGAGTTAGTTGGCTCGGTTTGAGCCTAGTCCGAATCCAAGGCACGCACACACACCCTGAGACATCCCGCGCACCAGGTCCACAATGAACCGATACTAATAATCACACAATGCACCTGGACACGCCAATGTCCCCAAGCACACAATACAATTACCCTGCCTAAACCTTAGAATGGATCACTTTCCACCCAAAATATGAAATACACCCTAAGATGCATCCTCAATATGAAATAACCGTACTGCCGTCGCACCGAGGCGCTCTGACAACGTTGATATGTTAACTTGAATTTGTGTGGATGATCGCCAAGACACCTTCTGGCCAAAGACCTCCACCACTTGCGTCCTTCGGGGCAAAACGAACTCTGTTTAAATTTAACACATGCACAAACTAGGACTCAGTAAGTGGGGGCGCGATATCCCTCTGGGTACAGTCTGACTGGCTGCGCGAAGAGTGTCGGATGTATGCTTACCGGGCGCCCTTGAAGATCCGCCTGAAATCTTTGGTCTCAACCAATGTGATGGCTCCATGCTGGCTGGCGACGTCTTGTAGTCGCTGCTGGCCGTTGAGATCCGCTTGAACTGTCTGCGATCTTGAGCGGTCGTACCCAGTGTGGCAATATTAGGGCTGATTCACCGGATGAGTGTTCTTGCCAGTGCTACCAACTTCGAAGTCAGTACCACTGTCTGAACTTAAGTCCAGCGACTCTTCATCCGGCACTTCAACTGGCCTCCGACAACTCCGCTCAAGTCCATGCCACTCCGCTCAGGTCCACAACACTCCGCTCGGCTTCTCAACTCGGGCAATGACTCTCGACGCCACATCCAAAGCTGGGCTCCGACTCCATGTCACTCCGCTCAGCTCGACATCTTGGGCGGAGCCTCCATGAGCATGTCGGCACATTGGATCATGTTCAGCACGGTCTTGCTCGGACGCCTGCTCCGCGACTCAACTCGACACCGTGGACAATAGCTCCATAACCACAGGAAACGGCAAACTCCAACTCCACCGGACTCCGCTCAGCTCCTCGATTTGAGCGGGGTTTGGGTCATCACGCTCGAGGCTCAGCTCAGACTTCGCGCAACCTCTCTTAGCTTTCAGACTCAGCTCCGACTTGGGATGTCTAGTGCCAGACATTTCGGGTCCCAGGCAGGTATCGCTCAGAGCCGGGGTCTGAGCGAAGCTTCGCCCAGTCCTCGGGTTCCGTCACATTCGTCGCACGTCCCGTGACCAACAGTTGGTGGTCTGGATCCATCTCAGCCATGACGTACTTGAAGTCCGCTTGATTGATACGGGTCAGCTGGACTTTGGGGTTCGGTGGAGAAATCCACTGGGCCTCATCACACTTCACAGTGCTTGTCATAGACAAAGTGTTATAGAGAAACAATCGGATGTTGACAGCAGAGAAAGCATCGTAGAGTTTTTGGTACCAAATACGCCCGGTGAAAATAGCGGCATGTGTCGTACATCGGTACTGAAGAGTCTTTAAGCTTAAATCGCGAGAAGATCACACCATTTGTTGAGCAAGTGCAATCGTTTCTGGCAGACACTAACCGCACGAGTACAAAACGCCATCAGCGAACTGAGTATCAAATGTTCGCGTACACGAGTCCACAGTAGGCCATTGATGTCACCTTCGATGCCGCTAGTAGTGCGGACTCTGAATAGCGGTAGTGGATCTCCTTGCTTCGAACCAGTGCCCCCAGATTCATTCAGTCACGACAATTCCGCTGGCGCTGGCTGCATGTTGCCAACCACGCACCAGTCGGTTGGGTGGATGCTTGTGTACGTTTTCTTCTATCACCCACACACTTAACAATGCCAATCGGATATCTTTTACGTAAGCGCTAATCGCTGGAACGTATGCCACAGCAGACTCCGTGGATTGCAACTCGAAAATGTTGTCATTCAAACGCTCTTGGTTCAGCTTCAAAGACTCAAATTGGTCCACGGTGTTGGAGCGAATGAGCAATGAGCAGAACTTGAGATGGACCTGTAGACCGAGTTGGGTGAGGAGAACTTCAGCGCCAAGCTGTTTACCTCTATCACAAAAGGTAGGCCGGTCGTGCAAGTGTAACCCAGCCGCTACACAGTTCCACAAGAACCAGGATAAGTTGGCGACAGTCTCCTTGTGTATGTACGCGTGTACGCAACGGCAACAGGAACATTCTTATTTTCTTCATCATTTCCAATGAGGGTTAAACATATTCCATTGAAGCCCGGCCCCTTCATATGGGCTCCATCACACTCCCATACAGGAAGGAGACTGTCGTGTAGCTGAACAGCGCTTCCATCAAACAAAAAAACTCTAAAACAAATCTGCCTTCCGAGCCTACTTGAAGACACACGCTTGATCCAGCATTTTTCGCTGCAAACCGGGTGAGAAAACTAGGTAGTTTACCGAACTCGTCGATGGGGTCTTTCTTTTGGTTAGCTTTCGCTTTCCGAATGGCACGGTGCACTAGGGAAGAATGCGCGGAGAGGTCGAAGCCGTCGATTTGTTGTTTAATCCTGTTCACTACTCGTGCCTTCGATGTGTTGTGTCCTTTCACGATAGCGGCCTTGAATCCTGGTAATTCCACAATATCTTCAAGCATGAACTTCGGTACACTATACATCTTGAAGATCGAGCTTGCCAATATCCCAGGAACTTTCAGGAACACCAGACAGCTTGATATTGGGCTTCTTGCGCTGTGTGGCGTTTGGGGTAGCTGAAGAACATCGCTTCTCTGTCAACGTAATAGATCACGTACAGTTCCTATCAGCGCTTCTGACAACCCTTGCCTTTGTTGCGCTCAACTTCAAATTTGTTATTGAAAGCATAACGTCTGATGACCCGCCTGGCTTCAGGTAAATCAGGGAAGGGTGCGTGCAGAATGGGTCCGTCGAGACGATGAAGACACAGCAGATCGAGCCTTGACCTTGGCGCGCTCATGGTTGCAATCCGGTCCGTTTTCGCGACTTACATCAACCCGGACAAGTGGCTATTGCCTCAAAACAATTAACCAACCACATCGTTTGTGCTCTATGCTGCTAAATTTTGTCGTTGTTTGTGGCCTCTGCTGATAAATATCCGACCGAAAGTGCCCTTTAGAAGGAAATATCCATGCGTTGTATGCTATATTTAACAGGGATACTCGCGCAAGGGTTAAGTTCTTAGTATCGACCTGGATTTTAATGTGTTATGTCAGTTCTTATCGTAGAAGTTTACTTATAAGTACCGAACGATCTGTTGACATATCGGGCAGGAAAAATGAAACAGTCGATGCTGCTTGCTCGAAAATGCTGGCATCTAAAAAAAGGTCTCGAACATGCCAAGCTTTGTCATGATGTCGTAGGACCTGCAAATCCCATGTCTCACTCATTTTTGTCGTAACACTCTAAACTTATTTTGGTTTGGCATTTGTATGCTTAATTTATTTTAAATATTTATCAAAAGATCCGCTAAATATAGTATTTCACGAAATTATACCATATCAAATGACATGAGGCGGTTTCAGTGTGATAAAGCTCGATGGATTTCTCCACCGAACCCATATCCAGCTGACCCGAATCAATCAGTCCCACTGACCCGTGTCAATCAAGGCCACTGACCTGAGTCCAGCAAGCTGACTTCAAGTACGTCACAGCCACAGATGGATCTGGATCTCCAACGGGTGGATGCGAGCCGTGCGACGAAGGAAGCTGAACCTGAAGTCTGGGCGGAGTTCCGCTCAGGCCCAGGGCCTGAGCGGAGGCTGCCTGTGGTCCAAGGTGTCTGATGTTAGGAGTCCCAAGGCTGAGCTGAGCCCAAGAAGCTGAGAGAAGCTGCGCAGGAGCCGAGCTGAGTCTCAAGTGCGACTACCAGAGTCTTGCCCAAGCCAAGGAACTGAGCGGACCCCGATGGAGCTTGAGTCCAAAGCACCCTGTGATCGTGGAACTGTTGTCCGAGGTGTCGAACCACGTTGAAGGGTGGGCGCCTGAGCGAGGTCGTGCCGAGCCCAAATCTGGCGTCCGCTGTCGTCCTGGAGTTTGCGCCCAAGTCGATAAGCTGAGCGGAGCGAGATGGACCCCGAGTCCAGCCTCGAGTTTGATGGTGGAGTCTTTGTTCGGGTCGAGGAGCTGGGCGGAGTGGCATGGACCTGAGCGAAGTGGCATGGACCTGAGCGGAGTTGGCGGGGCCCAGTTGAGGTGCCGAGTGAAGGGTCGCTGGACTTAAGTCCAGACCGTGGTACTGACGACGAAGTTGGTGGTACCGACGAGTACACTCATCAGGCGAATCAGCGCTGAGCCAGCCTACATTGGGTGCGACCGCTCAAGATCGCAGACAGTTCAAGCGGATCTCAACGGCCAGCAGCGACTACAAGACGTCGCCAGCCAGCATGGAGCCATCACATTGGTTGAGACCAAAGATTTCAGGCGGATCTTCAAGGGCGCCCGGTAAGCATACAGCCGACACTCTTCGCGCGCCCAGTCAGTGTATATCCAGGGGGATATTGCGCCCCCACTTAGTGAGTCCTAGTCAGTTGCATGTGTTAAACTTAAACAGAGTTCGTTTTGCCCCGAAGGACGCAAGTGGTGGAGGTCTTTGGCCAGAAGGTGTCTTGGCGATCATCCACACAAATTCAAGTTAACATATCAACGTTGTCAGAGCGCCTCGGTGCGACGACAGTACGGTTATTTCATATTGAGGATGCATCTTAGGGTGTATTTCATATTTTGGGTGGAAAGTGATCCATTCTAAGGTTTAGGCAGGGTAATTGTATTGTGTGCTTGGGGACATTGGCGTGTCCAGGTGCATTGTGTGATTATTAGTATCGGTTCATTGTGGACCTGGTGCGCGGGATGTCTCAGGGTGTGTGTGCGTGCCTTGGATTCGGACTAGGCTCAAACCGAGCCAACTAACTCCAACCAACCGGGTCGTAGCTTGACTCGTAGAGAAGAAAGGAGAAGCGGGTACGAGCCTCGCCCAGGCTCAGACAAATAAAAGGCGAACTCGGCCCGTACCCAGGCCGATCGGGAAAGAAGGGGTGTTGTTGTTCTAAGCCGGAACCAAATAGAGGAAGTAGAGGCTATTGTGTGTAGTGTTGTGTTCATTAAAGAAAACCGGGGCATTTCGGGTTGTGGGCACGTGCGGACTGGGACTCGCCAAGTGGGGAGCGAGTTTCGTCTGGGAACACCTCCGGAGACCTTCAACATCGACAGCAGCTGGTGTGGCCGACGCGAGTCTGGGCCCACAGCATAGCCGTGATCGAAAGAACCGGCAAGGGGATCGCAGAGTGGGGAACACACGCCTCGCCCGACCCAAGTCGGCGTTGAGCCAAAGTCCAAGCGGCTAAGCCCAGCGAAGTGGAGTGGGAGTGTTCGCTCAGTGGAAGGAGCTGAGCGGAACTCTTGCAGCTCTAAGCAGGGCTGAGCCAAGTGGTGCAAGGGCTGAGCGAAGGCCAAGGTCGAGCGGTCTAGCAACCTGAGCTGCAGAGGCACGGGGCGCTTCGTCACATCAGAAATTTGCTGACAACGTACCGCCACCTCCGCGACTCGGAGTTCGTATTGGATTGTGATTAGTGGATTACATGGATAAGGTAAAATGCCAATCATAGCATGGTTTGGATGGTCCCAGAAACTGGCGCATATCTACCGCGCTAGTCAAAAGCAACATACAAACCGTACACCATTCAAAAGAGGTGATAATGGCCAATCTGGTGAGCATATATGTAGGCGCTCTCTGATTTGATTCGATAGCAATGAGCGGCCAAAGTTGGTAGAAATATACAGGTAAAAATGGTGGACCAGCTCGTGGCACGGTCCATGCAAAATAATGTCATTTCAAATCACCTGGAACATCTTTTAGGTTTGTACCACCTCGTTTTTCGCCAAAAGAATACTGAAAATAAGTCTAAAACTGTGCTAAAAAAATGGCACCGTGCCAGGATTGGCACTTTACCTTACGGCGCGGTTGTACTCGCGTGTCAAGGGTGGCAACTGTGGAGGAGAATTGATTCCAGGGGATGAATCCATTGCCTTACCGCAGATGGGCCCAACTGGCTGGAAGTTTGAACCCTAAAAATACATACCAGGATTTCAGAGAATAGCACTAAGTCCCGCCGTAGACTTTCCCTTATTATGAGTGCCTAAAGTCTGGCGAAAAGTGTATATGGAGAAAGTATCCCAGAGTACACCTCATCTTACTATGATCTAGAGTACTACAAAGGGCTAAAATACCTTGAAAACTCAACCCACTATCACCGCGAGCATGCGCTGAAGGCCGCTACACCCGCTAAGTGTTTGGACTCGTGAAGATACCGAAGAGTCTATGATGAATACGACTTGGCACCCAGAGTACACGGAAACCCTGAGAATCACCCACCAATGAACAGGCGACCAAGATTTCAAGGTAGAATCCTAGGTTTGACCGTGAATCCAGACTCCCTATACTGAACTCAAGTGTTTCCCAAGCCAACACCCAATGATCCCCGAGATTTCTCGTGATTGCTTTGAGTTCCAGTGAATCTCTGGAGCCAGTCCGAAATCAGTCTTCAATCAAAGTGATGCGCGACCTTAAAGAACCGACTGTAGATATGCCGACTGGATACATTCGAAGAGTCGAGAAGGAGTCCTATACCATACTATTGTCGGGGGCAGTGCAGTTGAACCTAGTTACAATTTAGATTGTCTAACACCAAAAGAAAAATCTGGCTCAGCGAGAACAGGAGGAGCAACAGAATAAAGTAAGATACGGAGCGTATAGTCAATCGTTAGATGAAGGTGTAGTGCGCTTATCGCAACCCAAAGCTCATTTCCAAGAGAGAACGGTGATGGCAAAGGGGTTGTCCTCACCGCGGGGGGAGGCAATTTATTGTCAACGCACACGAACTTTTCAGCAATCCGCGCGTGAAGCATCGCCTACCAAGGGGGGAGACGCGGTAACTTGTTGCAACGTGTCTTGGGACGTCCGTGAGAACTGTAAAGCGCGTCATGTGCAATCACAGACGACAGCCTGACGCTCCATTTGAGGTCAGTTCGGCTAAAAGTAACATTTTGTTATAACTGAAATTTGGATGTGTAACTCTGATAATTTATAAATGTGACAGACCAGGAACCAGCACCACGTCGAGGCCGGGAACCCAAGCACGACTTACACGAGCTCTCCCCTGTAATCAATGAATACGTCGTTAAGCAGAACAAGCAGCGCAAGCCTATTACTGCACTGCTTATCGATAAGCAAGTTAAGCAAGAGGTCGGAGTGGTCGTGCATGTCCGAACAATGCGTCGCATTTGCCGGAAATTGTGCTACGTGTACATGCGAGGCAAGAAGCGACATTATCAGGCTAAAGAAGTGCAAATCTGGCGTTTAGGGCCAGCTACATCCAAAACCAAATCACCAATCGACGCAACAAGAATAGTTTCTCTCGGAACCCGGAGGTCTTTCTTGATGAGAGCTACGGCAACGTCAACCATGTCGCAGGCAAGACATGGCTGCAACGGACAGGACTCGATATGAAAAGAGCGGCAAAGGGATCAGGTACGCAAGGAGATAATATTCTTGTATTTATTGTTAAATTACTAACATATCTGTCGAATTTGTATTATTGCTGCTGGTACAGATACCGTTCACTAACTTGTACAGTGGTACTCTTTTAGTTCCTGCAGGCTATCATATGTGTACAAGGAATGGGCTGCTGCAGTTCAACTTACCGCCTTTGATTCGTCCTCTCGTCGAATCGACTGTATGAGCTACAAGGGCTAACCGACAACGATTCTTCTCTTAATTGCTTAATTTTGATGCATACATATCCTGTCCCCATTGAGAACTCCTCTACTAGTGTCTGCTTTGAGTTGTGCGCCATGCACTACGCCTCACATTGGACAGTGGTTTCAAAACAGGAAAACCTTTTATATGTGATATTACAATCTGGCTGGATTTGTGAGGGTATCGTAGGACTGTGTGTACAACTTAGTGGGCGGTATCGGTATTGTTCAGGCGCATGGAGCAGTTCTTCAAGGCGAGTTCGTGCCTGGATCTGTTGAATACTGGAATTCCACGCTCAAACCCAACGGTGAAGACGACTACCACGGCAATTTCGACGCCGTTCAATTCGAGGGGTCGTTTTAAAAGCTGTGCACTACGCTAGAGGACTACGGACGTTGCCACAATCATATCATCGTACCACAAGAATATTGCCAACCCGCAGCCCACCGGCAACTGGCGGAAAGCTGAAATACAAGCCTGATTGACTGCAAATGGTATGTACGCAACAGTATCATATTTATTTATCTACGAACTGACGTTTATTTGTCATTTTACCAGGTCATTCGTATGATAAAATAGATTTCGTACCGCAGCTTTTAGAGCACATGCTTTTTACGCGCATGCACACAGAGTACCCTCTATCTACAAGGCCCAACTGCCCATGGACACCTACTTTACTGCACGCCTCCTTACCACCCAGAGCTCCAACTTATCGAGCTGAAATGGGCGCGAATTAAGAGCGCGAACGCCCAGGATCCAGCGGTCAATGTTAGTGATCTGCAAGACAAGGTGAAAGCGCGGCTTGCTGCTGTCGATAGTGCAGCGTGGTTCGGTGTACACAAGCACGACCAAAAGTATGAGGACGCATACTTACCGAGCATGGCAACGGTTGACGAACAGGTAAAAGGTGAGGACAGCGTTTGCACTGACAGCTCGGCCTCGGACGGCTCGGACATCTCAGACGACGACAGTGAGTAATCACCACCAAATTTAATACATGTGTGATCCACCCTTGTGGTTTTGTTAAATAGGAAAATCGCACACACGCGCTTATTTTCACCAGTCGACCGCCTTATCCCATGTAAACAAACTGTTTTTTTATGTCTAAGCCAATCAAAATGTTACTGCCGTCCCCGAGGATTCGGCAATGCTGGATTCTTCTTGTTCTGGCGCTTGTAGCGCCCAAACGAAGTGAATTAGGCAAAACGGACCTCATTTCTGAAAAGAATCTCGTGTGCTTACCTGCAGCGGGGCTGCCGTAGCTTTAGCGTCAGAGGAAGACGTAACAGACTCACAGAGTCGTGGCTTAAGACAGCCCGTTCTAATACCAGAACGCACGAGTCCGTACTCCCTACGGACTCCAAGAGTCAACCCTTAACTCTTAGCTGTGAATCTTTAAACTGAATGTATTTCTCTTTATCGCGGCAGAGCCGCCTTCGGTGTAAATGTATCTGGTTCACTATCTAGCATAGTGAACCCTAGTCATATGCATAATCTGTGGCTCTGAAGCCATGTACTGATTCTCCTACTGAAATAGGTTAGACAGTGTACACCACACAAGCCTGTGTGTGCCACACTTCGTAACCCTTCGGGCAACATTCGTGTAACCCCGTTACACCCTCCCCCACCAAACCGTGGACACGGGTGTTCACGCTTAACGGTCAACGACCGGGTCTTGTTCCGTCAAGCCTCCTTCTCGAACGAGTCAATCCACATCGTATGGACGTCTCTGAGAACTTCTCGGCGCAACGCGCCCTCACATGACTTCAAGTCATAACGCCTTTTGGTCTTTCGACCGCAGAAACCCTCTCGCGAGGTCCGCCTCGGAGCCTCGCTCCTCTCGCGCTTCGGCACCTCGTGCCTGCGAACTCCCAAGCCCCCCCCCGGCACAGGTGCGCACACCGACCGCGCCTCCCAGGCTCTCGGTCTCCCAGTACTTCGCGGCGCAACGCTTCAAGCAACGCTCGCGGCGAGCACGCCCCAGCTCCCCTCGAGCACTAGCCCATCAGACCATGGACCTCAAAGATCTCTTTGGAGATGAGGAGGAGGGCGAGGTGGACTACAGCGAGTCCGATGTCGGCTCTCCGAGCCATGAGGGTGAAGCAGCGTCCCCACAACGCTCCCCGAACCGCCGCGACGCTTCGCCCACGTCGCCGGCACAACGCGGAGGTGGCACGTCGGCCACAGTTGGCTCGTCGAGCTCCCGCGACCGAGAGCGCCGCGCGCGAACGTCTCCTGTGCGCTCGTCGACCCATCTCTCTACTGAGCGCACTGCGCCGTCGAGGGAGGAGCCGCGGCCACCGCTGCGCACTCCAAATCCGTTCCCTGAACGCTCTTCCGGGCTCCGCGAGCTGCGCGAGCTCACTGAGTCACGGTACTCTCCGCCTCGTGCGGGGAAGTGCCCTTGGGCCCCGTCATCTCCAACCCTTTGGACGAGGCTCAATCCGAGCAGGTTGCGGCGCAGCTGGCCTCCATGCGCTCCCAGCGCCTCGAGTTGCGACCCCTGCTGAACCCCAGCACCGCCGAGTACGGCTTTCGGCCTCGTGATCCCGCGGAGGAGTGGAGCCAGACGTTCCAGCAGTCGGTGGCTCAGCACGTCATTGGGCCCGCGGCCCGTACTCCGGAGGAGCTCACTCTTCGAACGTCTCTGCAAGAGCCACTCTTGACTCCACAGTCCAGGACTGTCTCCGAGTACCACGAGCGGTTGCAGCTGCAAGCCAAAGGGGTGTCTGTGCCCGCCATACGGACGTACCTTGTGGTGCTCAGCCTGGTCGAGGACTCGATGGAGTACGAAGCTCAGCTCGAGCTCTGGGCCGAGAAAAGCAAGAAGCTCAGCTCGCTGGATGCTCTCCGAGCTAGCTTCAGCGTAGTGGATGTTCGCGTCGAACGCAAGCTCCACTCCGACTTTGCGAAGGTCCGAGCCAAACGTAGCCTCTCGGCCAACGCTAAGCCGCAGACTCATTCTAGCGCGGCGCGCTTCGCTCCTTTGAGCCCTCCAGTCGCTCCGTCCCGTGAGGGCGTGAGCGCTGTGACTCAGGGCCAACCCCGGAGCAATGTGGCTGACCCAGCAGCTCCCAGCCTATTGCCGGGAAGCGCGGGACGGCCGGCATGCCGGCCTCGAGCCCACGGGGCGCTGGTGATCAAGCCGATCAAAAGCGTCCACGACGTCTGGGCAGTCTTGGCGAAGGGCCACCTCAAACTCCCATGAGTTCTCTGAGTGTGGGTACCCTCGCCACTTCACCAGATACTGGTTTTGACCCCGGCACCGCCGCTTCGCCAGCAGGCGCTCCACATGGTAGTGAAGGTTCCCTTGCTCATCGAGCAGCGCCGGCGGAGGACGCACCAAGCCGCCTCGCGACGTTTGATGAGTTGTTCGAGGTTCAGCAACAGACGACTCGTCTTCGGGACCATGTCCAGGATGTCGATGCGCGTCTCGCGCGTACTGCCACGGAGCTCGACGAGCTTGCTCGGGACTTGAGCTGGGTTCAAGTGCCTCGCGAGGTCTGGGACCGGCTCCGACACTTGGAGAGCTGGGTGCAGTATTATGGTGATCGCGACGATCGTCGTAGCCAGGAGCTCTCCGAGCTTCGACGTCAGCAGGCTGCATTGCAGGGTCAGATTGACCTTCTGGCCCGCATGCAGAGCCCGCCCGCTGCGCCTCCTGCGCCGGTGGCCCCTGTGCCTGCGGCACCTCCGACTCTGCCCTCAGGGCTCGCGGCACCGCCGATGCCGAGCCTTCCGCCTGTGCCTGCAGTGCCTGCGTTGATGGTCGCGTCTGCGACGCCTGCGACTGCGTCCTCGACGCTCGCGACCTCCGCGCCCGCGACCTCGTCGCCCTCGGTGCCTCCATCTGCACCTGCGTCGGGTCATGGTATGGCTTGAGCAAGCCCACGTAGAAGACGGGGTGCGTCCGCATCTTCTTCGGAAGATTGAGCGTGTACGCAAGGCCCTTCCTGGCCACGACCTTGAAAGGTCCGATGAAGCGCGGGCGCAACTTCGTCTTGAAGACAGCGGACACTGCATGTGTAGGTAGGTTCTTAGCATTTAGCAATACCAGGTCCCCGACCTCATAACTGTCAACATTGCCTCTGCCTTTAGCATCCGCATGTTCCTTTTGCTTGTCTTGGCTCTCAGCCATTGCGTCACGCACGTGTCGTAAGACACTCAAGCGCGTCGACAAGAAAGTGTCAACCTGTTTACGAACAGTAGCCGGGCTGACATCAGCTAGCCGATCAGCTAAATCGGCTTCCTCTCCCCACCAAGCCCGAGGCCACCACGTGGCGGCGTCAGCGGGACGCGGGGATGGGACAAGCTGTTCACGTAGAACGGCGTGTAGCCGGTCGAGGCACGGCGTTGTTCAACGCAAACTCAACGAAGGGCAGAATAGCGCTCCAACGCTTCGGCATCTCAGCGAAAATGCTGCGGAGCACGTCCTCGACGACGCTATTCACTTACTCTGTCTGACCATCGGTCAGCGGATGGTCCGCCGTTGGCCATGTCCAGCTTGGTGCCGAGCACCGCAAAGACCGCGCTCCAGAAGTTGCCCGTGAAGCGGGGATCTCGGTCCGAGACAATCGACTCAGGGAGTCCGTGTTGTCGAAACACTCGGTCCAAGAACAGCGTTGCTGTACGTTTACCATCGATGGTATCCGGCACAGCCGCAATGTGAGCCATCTCGCTCAGTCGGTCTACAAAGACCACGACTCCAGTGTTGCCCGCCGCATCCGCCGGTAGGCCAAACACAAAGTCCATACTCATGGATTGCCAACAGCCCGAAGGGACAGGCAAGCTTGCCAACGGGGCTGCAGCATGGGGTGACGACTTCACTCGCTGACACGTCTCGCACGTGCGCACATAAGTGCTCGTCCACTTGTACATCTTCGGCCACCAGTAGTGGGTGCTCACCGAGGTGTAGGTCTTCTCACGGCCAAGATGGCCAGCCACCGACGTGTCGTGGGCCTCATAGAGGATACGATACCTCAGGTCCAAATCATGAGGAATGACCACGCGTGGCGTGTCCTCGGAGCCAGTGCTGTAGAACAGCAGGCCACCATCGAGGGTGTAGCGATGCAAACGCGCGCGCACTCGCGCCGACAATTCAATGTCCGAGTCTTGAAACTCCTTGCTCCCGAGAGCCTTCAGCAACGCGACACAAGTGTCGTCTTTGGCATAAGCCGTTCGGATCAGATCCGGTAATGACGAAGTCACGGTCGTTACATGAGCCAGCTCATAATCCGGCCTGCGTGACAGCGCGTCCGCGAGGACATTCTGCCTGCCAGGCTTGTACTTCACCTCGAAGTTGTACTCCGCGAAGAAGGACAGCCAACGGGCCATCCTTTGCGAGAGATGAGGCGACTGAGTCGCAGTGCGTAACGACGCGTGATCCGTGTAAATCACGAACGGCTGAGAGCCCAACAGGTGAACCCTGAACTTGACGAGCGCATACTTCATCGCAAGTAGCTCTTTGTCATGGACAGGATAGTTCTTCTCAGCAGCCTTCAGCTGACGAGATTCGAACGCCACCACGCGCTCGCGCCCCTCGGCGTCTGCTTGTAGCAGGTCACAGCCGATGGCAAAGTCCGAGACGTCACAGACGACACTAAACGGACGAGCGGGGTCTGGCAAAGCCAGAATAGGCGCATGAAGGAAACTATCCTTAATCGCCGCAAACGCATCTTGATGCTCGGTGTTCCAACACCACTCCGCGTCCTTCTTCAGGAGATTGGAGAGTGGCCGAGCCATCTCAGCGTAGTTCTCGCTGTACTTGTGCAAGTAGTTGGCCAAGCCAAGCCACTTGCGAAGGTCCTTCTGGTTCTGGGGAACCGGCCAGTCAACAATGGCCTTGACCTTGACCGGGTCGGCCCTCAGGCCACGCTTCCCGATGAAGCACCCTAAGAAGGGAATCTCTTCTGCTCCGAAGATGCATTTGTCAATGTTGGCATACAACTTGTTTTGACGCATGCACTCGAGCACAGCACGCAGGTGCTCGACATGGTTCTCCATATCAGTCTTCCCGTGCTCCGCACGACTATGGACAAAGATGTCATCGAAGTACGTTTGCGCGTACGCCCGATGGGGCCAGAAGAGCTGCGTCACAAGACGATTGAACGTCGCTGGCGCGTTCGAAAGCCCTTGGGGCATCACCAACCACTCCCAGAGCATGCCGCTCGGAGTACTCACCGCAGTGAGGGGAATGTCGCTCGTCCTCATGAGCAATTGGTAGTAGCCATCGACCAAGTCGAGCGCACTGTACATCGTACATCCTGCCATGTTGTTCTGAAGAACGTCCTTTCGAGGAATCGGCGTCTGCGCCGGAATGGTGGCGGCATTCAGCTTGTTGAAAGCATGCACAATACGCCACTTGCCATTCGGCTTTCTGACGCAGAACGTCGGCGTGGAGTGAGGAGACTTACTCTCACGCACCATGTCTGCCTCGTGCTTCGCACGGAAGAACGCGTCAATGACGTCACACTGCTCCTTCGGCAAAGGCCACTGCCTCGTCACGCAGTACTTCGTTCCCGGAACGAGATCAATCTCATGTCGAACACCTCGATCCGGAGGTAGCCCCGAGGGCGGTTCCTTCGAGACCACGTCTTGATAATCCTTCACCACGTGATACAAGGGGTCCGACGGATCCTTCAGGATCGCCGATCCGCTTCGCGCATTCAGCGCCTTCTTAGTGTCCTCCAGGACAGCTTCATCCAGAAGCGAGGACGAGTTCAACTCTTCTTCAGGTCGTATGACCACCACCTCCGCCAAGTCTCCAGCCTTCAAGGCTTCGCCCAACTCGGCCAAGGACATCTCGTCCAGCTCCAGGAGAGCCGATAGTGAGGGCAAGTCGTTGAGACTGATGTCTCCGTCGACGTTGCCCGTCACTCCGTTCACGAGTGTGTAGAGCTGCTCGCTCTTGTGTGGAGCCTCACCGCTCGACACACCCTTCTCGACTCGTGAGACCGCAGACGCCTTGCGTCGCGCCGCCAGCGCTTTGCGGCGCTGCCGCCTCTTCATGGACACTGTCCACCCAGAAGAGCTCTGTGATTTCGCGTGCTTCTTGACGCCAGGTGTCACCACCTCATTCAGCTCCAGAGGAGCACCAGTGTCTTGATCGACACTCAGCGAAGGGCTGCACGACCCGCAGCCTCCACTCAGTGGATTACGTGCCACTCCACGATCTTCATCCGGGCAGAGCCCCTTGTCCCTCGGCATCGTGCCGACCGCGCCGTCGCTGGCACGCAGCAGGGCGTCGCCCTCAGACGCACACCCGCTCAGCGGAATTAGTGCCGCACCACATCCTTTATCCGGGCAACGCCCACCTTCACTCGACTTCTCGTCGACCGCGCCTTCACTGGCACGCAGCAGGGCGTCGCCCTCAGACGCACACCCGCTCAGCGGAATTAGTGCCGCTCCACATCCTTCATCAGCCGGGCCTCGCCCATGGCTCCTCGGCTCCATGCCGACCTTGTCCTCACTTGGGTACAGCGGGGCGTTGCCCTCAGACGCACACCCGTTCAGCGGAATTAGTGCCGCTCCACATCCTTCATCAGCCGGGCCTCGCCCATGGCTCCTCGGCTCCATGCCGACCTTGTCCTCACTTGGGTACAGCGGGGCGTTGCCCTCAGGCGCACACCCGCTCAGCGGAATTCGTGCCGCTCCACCTGCCGTCCACGAGCCACGCTCGGAACGCTCGTTCTCGACACACGCAGTGTCCACCAACTCGGAAACTCCGATGTCTAGCACATTGACCGACTCGATCCAGTGCTCGCGCCAGAAGCGCTTCTGCTTCCTAGCAGAGGTGGGTTCATGACTCGCCAATGCTCCGCCGGGAGAGAAGTGCGTAGCACCAAGGGTCTTCGACCTCCAATCTATCCAAGGCTCATGGCGTTCCAGCCACGCCATACCAAGGATGAGATCATATCTCGAATCGAGGTCTAAGACCAGACAGCGTTCCACGCTATCGAAATCCAAAAACTTCACGCCCAAGTCCACAGGGACTTTAGGCACCGTGACACGAGTGCCCGTCGCGAGACGAACAGTGACGATGTCACTCCCACGCGCTACCAGCGCCTCAGCATAAAGCTGACTTCCGTCCATCGTGGAACGCCGGGCATAATTACCCGACGCTCCCGAATCGATCAAAATCGTCCATGGCTTTGTGAAGCCCTTCACCCAAGCCTGGACAACTAGCAAGCCCGGCTTGCACACACGTTCCGTGTTATAGAGTACAGCTCTCTTCGGGGCTAAGTCCTGTCGACCTCCACCTCGCCGAGGTTCAATAGAACTTAGTTCCTCCCCAGTAGGCCGCCCCGCGCCTACTGGGTTTTCTCATTCCCCGAGACGAACCAGAGCCCTGGCTCGAACCCGAAGAGCGGCTTGACGAAGCCTGGCGCTGCAAGCGCAGCGGACATCCGGCGCGCACGTGACGCGTGTCACCGCAGATAAAACATCGGCGGATGCCGCTCAGCAGCCCGAAGCTCGGCTTCTTCGGCTTCAGCATAGCTGAGGTCCATAGGCTCCGGACCGTTCGACGAACTGGTGTGAGGAGCGTTCCACCCAAGTCTTGACGACTTAAAGTTGTGCTCCGCGTTCAACGCGATGCTCACAGCCTCTTCAAAAGAGCTTGGGTGAGTGCGGAAGACTTCCGTCCTGGCCACGCCAGTGCGAAGCCCTTCCATAAACACCGTGACGATGACTACCTCAGCCAGAGGCTCGGCAGACATGCCCGCAATGAGAGTTCTCAACTCCTGGACATAGTCCACCAAATCCTTCTTGCCTTGCCGGGTAGCCAGGAAGCGTGAGCGCACGCGATACGCCTCGTTAGGCGGAGCGAACACCCGGGACAGTTGCTGCTTCAGCTGGTCCCACGTCGGGAAGGCCGTGTCGACCGACGTCCCTGACGTTAGTGCCCATTCTCTTGCTCGCCCACCAAGCTTCGAGATAGCTAGCGCCACGCGCTGCGACTCCGTCCGGAGTAGAGCTGAGCTCATAGCCATCTCGACTTCACGGGTCCAAAGCATTAAGCTTTTCCCTTCCTTGCCCTAGAAGGTCTTCACGCTCAACATGAGCGGCAGGTCTTGTTCCCGCGTCGGATGACGTAGCGAGCGCTTGCGGCGCCGCGGCCGTCGCCATCCTCTGCTGGAGGTGCTCCAACAGAGCATTCTCGTAGCTGGAGAACGCCTCGAGGCGCGCATTAACCGCGTCGGGGCCTTGTTGCGCCAGTTGCGTCACGCCCTCCGGGCCCAGCAAGGACATAAGCTTTTTAAGCGCATCCTGCTGGTTCGGGGGCAAGTGAGCGAACTGCTCCATCCTTCACAGAGGGACAGTCTATCCAGACTCAGGTGTCGGATTGACTACGAGTGCTACCAAGTGCAGCGGGGCTGCCGTAGCTTTAGCGTCAGAGGAAGACGTAACAGACTCACAGAGTCGCGGCTAAAGATAGCCCGTTCTAATACCAGAACGCACGAGTCCGTACTCCCTACGGACTCCAAGAGTCAACCCTTAACTCTTAGCTGTGAATCTTTAAACTGAATGTATTTCTCTTTATCGCGGCAGAGCCGCCTTCGGTGTAAATGTATCTGGTTCACTATCTAGCATAGTGAACCCTAGTCATATGCATAATCTGTGGCTCTGAAGCCATGTACTGATTCTCCTACTGAAATAGGTTAGACAGTGTACACCACACAAGCCTGTGTGTGCCACACTTCGTAACCCTTCGGGCAACATTCGTGTAACCCCGTTACATTACCCCTATATCTAACTATCGTATATGGTTTTCACTCGGGATGGTGCTATTAGGGAGCCTCCAAAAGTAGGTTCAACTCCACTGTCCCCGACAATAGATCCAGTCGAAAGACCCATATTTGGCACTTTCGACACCGTGCGACAATGGATTCACAAGCCGATCGGAAGTTTGGACCGCTGAACCCAAGATATATTCAAGACGAGACATTTGACCCCAAGCATAGTGACGTAGAGAGAGAGAGAGAGAGAGAGAGAGAGAGAGAGAGAGAGAGAGAGAGAGAGAGAGAGAGAGAGAGAGAGAGAGCTGATAAAAGACAAACAGAGTTCCAATTTTCTCTGTACTGCGCAAGTGACTTCGGCCAAGCCTGCCGACGGAAATCCGGAGGACCCGAGACTACGACCGCGGGACGCTAAGGTCACATCAGCGGTGAAGGACAGCCGTCTGTGTGGACTCCATCAACTCAAGTCCAATTAGGTGGGGACCAGTGGCGGCCTTGAGCTTCCTGGAGTGATCCATCTATTCCATATCCTAGTTGGGTCAATTGTCGTGCTCGGGGTAGCCCATTTCATATTATTCCGGAGGGTATTCTGGGGTGCTAAGTAGTCGCCTCCTGGATTTTGTATTGACGGCTTGTGTGAAGGGAAAGGTAACTGATAGTGATTGTCCTGTACTGGTGGTGGTGTGTGTTTGTGAGAGTCTCAGGGGAGCTAGGCCCCTGAATTTCAGACTCGAGTGAGCCTAGTGGGTGCGTGACCCACCGTCCAAGGGTCCAAAAGAATACGTGACGGCTAGTTGTAGTGTTTTTATACTCTGTTTGGTTAGATTTATCGAGGCAGGAGGACATTTGGGTGAGGTGTCTTCTGAGTTCCTCACCCTGAATTCATGATACTGTGGTTTCAGGTGATCTGATTCTCTGGGTGTTGCCTTTGGTGTCGGGGTGCATTCTGTTTGATTAGACGTGCGCCTCAGCGCTTCTTCAAGGCTACAGTCAAGTTTGGTGGAGTGCCGTTCCGTCGAAGACAAACGAGCCGACAGGGATTACACAAGGTACCCACGCCAACCAAGGAGTGCGATTCCCTGGGTTCTTAAGCTTCGTGGCCGCGAATCTCTGGGTCTTTATCCTTGATTTTGACTCTCAAGTTGATTCCCTGGGTCTACACCCTGAGGTCCTTCTTGGGCTGCGCTATACGACCCCCCCCCCCCCCCCCTGGGCGACAAAGCTTTCATCGGCCTCGCCTCAACAACTAGTCGAGGTTCCGCTCCAAAGCATAATCTCTTACTAAATCTACTTCTACTTCGTCCGATATTGCGTTGCTTCAGTAAAATTTTAAATGCTAGTTTGCTTAACGTCTACCGCACAGATCACTACTCACTTTTCTTCTCTTTTCTAGATCATCGATCTCTATTACGCCGTGGGCGCAAAGTTGCTTTGCGCTCAACGAGCTTCTTGGGATGCGCTACACGACCCCCCCCCCCTCCCCCGGCGACTAAGGTTTCATCGGCCTCGCCTTAGACAATGCTCTATCACCCTGATAGTTGAACGAAGCGCAACAACTTGCCTCGATACATTTTGAGTGAAATCGCAAACGTGCTCGAGAAATGAAGGTGCGGATTCTTGCGCGACTTATTGCTGGTAAAGTAGTCGGTGGTGTAATTATTCGCTGCAGAGAACCTGTCCAACTTGATCTGGAGCTGCTCACTTCGGCTGGAAAGGTCCGTCTGAGCAATCTAACCTGCATAATTACGGAGGCTGAGGAAGAAGATTTTTGCTCGCGACGCAGACACTGAAAGTGCTGGGCATTGTTGTTGAGGAACAACTAGCAGCACTAATGAATACAGATAAAAGGAAGTCGCTGGTTTTAACCAGTTTGAGTCGTCGGTTCCGATGAGCTTTGATCCACACAACAATATTGCGCGTCTGTGTGAATTGACAAACGAGCCCGAGGAAATGCATTTTCGGTGGGGGGCTGGATCTTGTTGAAGTAGTGACAGGGAATGACATTTGGTGTCTTGCAATCGGCAAACAACCGCCATCGAAGATTCAGTCCTTCGAATCCCGCCTTAAGAAAGGAACTGTGCCAATCCGTGACAATCTCGCACATACGCTTCAGTGGAGCGTGAATGGATGACGTCCAGCGAAGAAGCCTGGAAAAGCTGGAGAAGTACGGCTGGTTGTGGATTTCCGATGCGACAGTGATCGGATCCTGACATCAGAGTGGCTGGTAAAGAGCTAAGAACGTATCTAGCAGACATGCACCGCGATATCGTCACCGCCGAAGAGAAGCAAATAAAGCGCAACAAGAGCAACCAGCTAGGTACAATACCAGTAAAGTTCCATGTCGGAGCCTACGTTCTATGGTCTCGTGTCGACTCGAAGGCACATGTGAACAAGCTGGTGGTCAAATGGGTTGGACCATACCATGTTATTGATGTCAACGTCAACTCCTTTGAGGTTGCGCACCTACTGACTGGTGCAACCCGGAAAGTTCATGCATCACGTCTCAAACGATACGCGGACAGCAGCCTCGAATGAGGACATATTGGAGAATGTAGCTAATCAATTTGTATATCTAACAGTGGAGATATTCAAGCAGCACCGCAAGCATCTAGCTTACTCCTCTAAATACTCGTAGGATCGAGGATATTGAAGATATTTGGGAACCTGTGGCGATCCTGTGTGGGGATGTCCTGGTCAAGTACCAGACGCATGCGGATAATGGGAGCGATGACGAATTGCGTCATTTCGTACTCAACTGACCTCGCGTCCGAAGGGAGCGACACGAGCCAAGTCGACGATGAAAGCAACTCGTTATCTCCGTCGTGACAAGCAGTTTAACGTCAGCGCCATCCAACCGAAGCCAAGGTTACCAAAGTGACACAGCCGCTCAAGACCAAGATCAAGGCAAAGACCAGCAACTAGCACGTCGCAAGCGGAAGCTATGGGGGGAGAGGGTGAGGTTCTGCTTGCAGGGCTGTGTACTTAATGCCTGGGGCAGATTAGTTCCAGCAGACACTTCGAAGAGTCGCTGCCTACGACAAGAGCAAGCATGAGCGTGGTGCACTCTTATCATTTGTATACTGCGTGCTTAGGAGGCATACTAGCAAAGAGAAACTAACAGAAACCACTGCGGCGCCAGACGCAATGGCTCCATTCAATACAGAATTTAATTTACCTTCAGTGACGGATTCTCAAACAAGCAACTTAGGGTCGCAAGACACTACAGTAGCGCTTAATATCAATTGTCGTCGTCCCAATTTTAGCAAGGAGTGAAGGTGCTCAGCTAGTATAGAGAAAATGAGACGGTTTCAAACGAAATGATGCTTAGGCGCCATTTGGAGTTTTCGAGATAATCGCGCTTGAAGTTGACCAATCAATTTTCGGAAATAACCGGACATCAAAATTTCAAAAGTGAAAAACACATACACGAAGCGTAAAAATACTCTGATTCGAGAGCTTTTAGCGCGAGATTTCCGATAATATACCATACGTTAAAATTGAAAAAATATTGAGGTCACACACCCCAAATAAAATCGGGAATGTAGGGGGTCCGAAAATGGAGATAATTTTTCTAGACCAGTGTCACTCCGCGAGTTCTCAACATTTCGGAGCGTTCGATAGCTTAAACGACGCACAAGACACGCCTCTTTCGATTGATGCGGTTAAATCGCGATTCGTACTTAGGTTCGTAAGCATCATTTCGTTTGAAACCGTCTCAAATTAAACATCCTAATAGTATTCTACAGTTTTTAGACCATTAAATAAGGGTCCACTGCTGTTTGTAAATCGCTGCATTGGCTAAAATCGCATGCGTAAACCGATGACGTAAAACGGGAAGTTCAACACCTAATATATGATCTTCACTATTGCGTTCTAATCATTAATAGCCTGTTTAATTTAAGAGCACATTGTAACTGTTTAGTATGTGATTAGACTCTCCATAATTATTATCCTGTATAAACCGTCCTCAAATCAGTGTCATAACTTGGTGGGCCTCACCATCGTGCCGGACGTCGAAGCCTTCACATCGCAAATTTGCGCCGACTGCACACGTCCTCTCCTCCCACTTCAACCTCCGCACGCTCCACCATGCTTCGCTTCGACGGCAAGGTTGCTATCGTCACCGGCTCCGGCGCTGGAATCGGCCGCTGCTACGCGCTGCTGTTCGCGGAGCGCGGCGCCAAAGTGTGCGTTCAGCTGTGAGTTGTCTTTCGTTGCCCTCGGTATCTAACGCTTGTTCATGCTCCAGTGTGGTGAACGACTTCAGCACGGAGGCCGCCGACTCGGTGGTTAACGAGATCAAGGCCAAGGGTACGTGGGCGTGGACTGCTTCCTCGGCCGTGTGCTGCTTCCTCGGGCGTGTGGGTGTGAACTGGAGCTGATGCTCGACGGCTTGTTTGTCTGCTGACTCGTAGGTGGCGTCGCGGTCGCCAACTACAACTCGGTGACGGACGGTGAGAAGGTGGTGGCCACTGCCATCGAGAACTTCGGGCGCGTGGACATCCTGGTCAACAACGCGGGCATCCTGCGCGACGTGACCTTCGCCAAGATGACCAAGGCCCAGTGGAACCAGGTGCTCGACGTGCACCTCCAAGGAAAGTACGTGTCGAGCAGCGTTTTTGTGGTTCTATGAGGTGGTAGTGTGGTTCGTTTGCTTACTATGTGCTTCCTCGAATATTTGCGCAGCGTTCGCGGTGACCCACGCTGCGTGGCCCCACATGCGCAAGCAGAAATACGGACGCGTGATCCTCATCACGTCGGTGAACGGCCTGTACGGCCAGTTCGGCCAGACCAACTACAGCTCCGTGAAGGCTGCTATGACCGGCTTCGGCAAGTCGCTGGCCAAGGAGGGCGCCCGCTCGAACATCAAGGTGAACATCGTGGCCCCCGGCGCCGGCTCCAAGATGACGGAGACGATCATGCCCGCGGACCTCGTGGCGGCGTGGAAGCCCGAGTACGTGGCGCCCACGATCGCCTTCCTGTGCCACGAGTCTGTTCCCTGCTCGGGCAAGATCTTCGAGAGCGGCGGCGGCTTTGTCGCGCAGGTCAAGTACGTGCGCAGCCCGGGTGTGTTCCTGGACCTGGAGAAGGAGATCACGCCCGAGGCCGTGCAGGCCAAGTTCGCCCAGATCACGGACTTCACCAACGCCACGGACCCGGACGACGACGAGACCTCGCCGCAGATCAAGCAGATCATCTCCGCCAAGCTGTAAGCTCTCCCCCAACTCACAGATCATGCGTTGGTTGACTCAGATTGAAGTAAGCCCTCTGTAGTCGCCGTAACGAAATGAATGAAACGTTCTTATGTCCCTTACATGAACGTAAAAAGGCAAGTTGCGCGACCCCTCTCTGTGAGTCGCAGACTATTATACGTTGCGCAACGCACCGCTACGCGCACCGTAAGGCGGGAGCGTTCCAAGGTATGCGACTCACTTGGCAAAACGACAAAGAGAAGGCGGCGAGTGTAGGTTGACCCGGAGTAGCTAGAGCCAGGATGATCCGCCTTAAAGCCAAGCAGGCGGAGAAGAAGGCCGAGGAGAAGGAGGCGGCGGCCGCTGCGACCGAGACGGGCGAGGCGCCCAAGCCCAAGACGAAGATCTTGGGCGTGGGCCCGCGGCAAGCGCGCCGGCGCCAGCAAGGAGAAGAAGCGCACGCCCGGCGAGATCCGCATCCAGAAAGGTGGGTGCATACAAAGATCAAGACAAACACATAGAGGAGATGGGGACTGACATGTGCTGTATTGGAATAAAGATATCGCGGAGCTGGACGGCGGCAAGGCGGCGGCCATCGACTTCCCGGAGCCGAACGACCTCACGGTGTTCAACGTCAAGGTCAGTGAGCACTGCTCTGAGCTCTAACAGGGGGAGGAGACTGATGGATACTGATGTTTGTGTGTACTGTAGGTGACTGTGGACACGGGTCTGTGGAAGGGCGCGGCATACGACTTCAGCTTTAAGATCCCGCCTGTACGGTGACATCCTAGTGGTATACGATTGGTAGAGTGTGCGAGGAAAGCTGATGTGGTTGGTGGTTGTATTGTATTGCAGATGTATCCGCACGACCCGCCAAAGGTTCGCTGCCAGACCAAAGTACGTGCCCCGGATCACCCGTCAAAAGATACACGCAAGTTGGTTGGACAAAGCGCAGAGGATGCTAACACTGCTATGATGTGCTACTGTATGTACTGTAGATTTACCACCCCAACATTGACCTGGACGGCAACGTGTGTCTGAACATCCTGCGCGAGGACTGGAAACCCGTGCTGGACATCAACTCGGTCATCTACGGTCTGATCTACCTGTTCTACGAGCCCAACCCGGACGACCCGCTGAATAAAGGTTTGTTGGCGAATGGAGAATTTACCACAGTGGCTTGTAACTGACGAATGTGCCGTTATATTTGCTTATCACTGAGAGCAGAAGCTGCAGAGCTGTTCCGCAACGACCCCAAGCAGTTTGCCGCGGTGGTGCATCGGTCTTTGCGTGGGTATAGCGTCCAAGGCATCGAGTTTGAGCGGCTCATCTAAACCGACGCAGGTGCAGACCGAACCAAATAGTTTCTGATTCGTAGGCGGCAATGGCGGAGTGCAGTGGAGAAGACCACGAAAGTGTAGGAGCCCAGAGTCATAGACAGCGCCGTCCCGGCCTATGGATAAGCAACTACTCAATCGAGCTGGTGTTTTGGCTCTAATTACTGCTGGCATTTCATTTGGGGGGCATCGTTTATTTTTTTTATTTTATCAACAGGTTTGATAGCCTTGTCCTGGGCGGCAAAAAGTCTTTGAAAACAGGACCCCGAGGTTGTATTGTAGAATGGCTGTCAGTGACAATTCGCGGTAAGCGGGGGCTACGAGATGTAGATGGCCTCAATTTCCTCGGAGGTGCTGTCACGAAGAACGTTCTCCTGTACATGCATGCAAAAGTCAGCCCAGCTCGTAGTCGATATTCAGATAAGAGAAGCCTCGTACCCGCTCGAGCTTGCACTTGCCACCGACAGCTAGGTTCAGGGAGTACTCATAAAAGTAGCCGTCAGCTGTAGCCACATACAGCTGCACAGTCGGGTTCTTGGCGTCTCTCGGGCCGTGGATGGCGCATTGATTCGGTACCCCAGTTGAGCGAAGTCGAGCCTAAAGGAATTTGACAAGCAACAACAATTAGGCATGATAGGTATTTGCATGTACAGATGTGTAGGTGCGTACGTAAGCAAAGTCCCGAGTGCCTTCGGCGATGCCAGAAAAGGAGCTGGGCAGGTAGGCACTCATAACACCAGCGACGTCATCGAAATTGCTAGTAGCTGAGCCTGAGCTGGTGCGTGTTCCACGTGCTGTGGCGGACGCCGACCCGTGGTGGACAGAATGCTTGCCGGGTGGTGGGTCTACCGCTGACGAGACTATCGGACTCGGTGGAGCGGCAGCGCTGCCAAACACTGTGGAGCCGAAAGTGCTTCCAGCAACTGCCAGAGTTGAAGTGATCGGGGTGAAGTGGCCGAAGCTGCCAGTAGCAGAGCTCTCAGCCCCAGTCAGTGAGAAAAAGTGGATGGTTCCCGTGTCGCTAGATGCGCACAGGATCGTCGAGCTTTCGTTGAAGGCAAGGCAGTAGACTTGAGCGCCGTAGGACCCACGTCGGAAGGCAGCGACCTTCTTCCCACTAGGAACGGCAAATACCCGAATCAGCGTGCCCTACAAAGCTCAACGCATACACACCACGGTTAATTCAGACCTTCAGGCAACAGCACTTTTACCGAACGTTTCTCACCGATTCGGATGCTGTCGCGAGCAGTGTACCCTGAGGGTTAAACGCCATCGCCACGGGGGCTGTGCGATGTGCCTGAAAAGCGTTCAACACGCTAAGGTTATTGGCATCGTACAAAACGATCTCTCCCGGTGATGCACCGCAAGGAAATGCCAGGTGGCCATTGTCGTGTGGCGACAGCATGCACAAAGCCTTCGGGTTGGGCGACGTGTCCAGCGTCTCCAGGATCTTCATGGTGCTGATATCGAAAATGTAAATCTTGCGCTCCAGAACCGCCACCAGTCTGCAAGTCAGCATTGCAGGCAAATACGACACCAATTACCACCATCAGTGTCATACTCCCAAACCTCTTCACACAGCCTCAGTGACAAGCGATACCTCTGTCGATTCATGCGCACCGCCAGCACGGCCGTGACGAAGTTCAAATCACAAATTGCAGCCCCCGTCTTGGTGTTCCACACCCGAAGTCTCCTTGGTGAAAATGCCGGCTAAGTAGCACAATACATGGCACGGCAATGCACCCCGAGTCAATCGCTGACCAAGCGACACAACGCAAGAAACGAAGTATTCCGCCCCACCTGATCCCCAGCGCCCACCAGAGCCACCAAACTGGTACAATACAGCATCTCAGCAATGCCGATGCCACCGATGTCTTCCTGGAAGCACTTGCCGAACGGCTCACAGTTGTAGATGGCGAAACCTTGGCGCGTGCCGACGCTGATGCATCTGAGAACAATCCCCCCAGCGGATTCAGCCACCCCACCCCGGCGTTAGTACCGACCTCATCTGGAGCAGATTATACTACGCAGAGCTGAGCGCAGCAATGTCGCGGGAAAACACGCAAGCGTACGATGCCTCCTGGTTGAAATTCAGGAAGAGCAGGTCGGTGCGGCTGCTCTCGGAGCTCCTCATTCTTCTTCTTCGTGCTGCTTAGGGCTTTTGATATGCCCCTCCGATATTCTACACTTGAGATTTGTATTACCGAATTTCGACCAATTAAAAGCATCGATCGGTTTAAAGGGGATTTGGTTTTCAAGCGCAAGGCAACTTCAACGGCGGCAACTTTCAAGTTGCTGCTTCAAAATGAGCGCTTACCATCTCGATAAAGGCCCGGGCCAGGGATTGCACGCTACGTTGTCGGTGCGGTCGAGGCCATGAAATGGTGAGATCGTGCGCCGCCTAACCTTTTCAACTCCCCATCCGCAGATTCGGGAGGGCGGCACACCACGATTGTAAGTAAATGTGGCCGTTCCTCGATTCATTTCTCTCCGAGGGTGCCGTGACGAACTGCGCCGGGGACACGTCGATAGTTTGTTTATCCGCGACTTTATTTTACAATTTTCCTCGCAGACCTACGATCGCCTTCGTCTTTCACTCCAGATATTCGACATGAAGCTCCAGACTGTTCTCGTTGCCACTGCTCTAACTATCGCCGTCGCGCTGGAGTCGGCTTTGGCTATGCCCCAGTTCCTGCAGGAACTTCCCAACGGCAGCTTGTTCAAGCAGGATCTCGGTCACCCTGGTGACGACAGCTCCCAGCAGACGGACTTTGGGAAGGCATTCGATAACGCCGGACAGTCGTGGACCAAGAGTCTGTGCCAGCAGAAGTTCCCAGGCTCAAGCATGACCAACGGCGAAGCCTTCGGTGACCCGTGCTGCACGTGGAAGAAGGGCGGTAAGCCGGACTTCACGGTTACCCCATTTACAACCAGTCCAACCAAGGCCACGACCTGCGCTTCCGGAGGTGCGTCAGCTGCCACCAAGGGTTCTTCGAGTGGGGCTTCGGATGCGACGAAGGGCGATGCGGGTGGTGCTTCTGAGTGGACTAAGGGGCCTCCTAATGGTGGTGCCTCCTACGCTACCAAGGGCGGCAATGGTACTGCTGAGGAAGCCACCAAGGGGTCGTCTAATGCCGCTTCCGATGCCACCAAGGGCTGGACTCCGTCGCCAGCTTCGGGCAACACTTGGGGGTCGACTCCCTCTCCTTCGATGCGCTGCAATGGCAAGGCTGCGCGCAGATATTAACTGCTATGCTCTGAGGTAGTGTAGCGTTGACTCTACAATGTTCTAAGCGCACAAGCACCAGAAAGTAAAGTGAGAGAGCTTGCGTTTTCAGGTTGTGTCATCGTGTAGGTACTTCGAGTACCGAGCTAACTCACTACAACGTCGCGCTGGTGCTAACAGCCTGCTGCAGTATAGAGCCCGTAATGTATCTCGAGTTGCCAACCGCCTCACGGGACTTGCAGCGCAAGTTGCACCCCACCTCACGTACGTATTGTCGTGGACACGGCGACGGATGAAATGCTCAAGATCGTCACCGTGATGTGCACAAGCGCCCGACTCACCGTTTTGCTGTCAGAGCCAAGCATACATGGATACGCTTCACCATCCGCCGATGCCCACGCCTGCACCTCCAGAACGCTTGTTCACTGTCCTCCCCATTAGAAACTTTGCCTGTGAATCACTTTTATCCGTAAAATACTTGCCATCGCTACCGGTAGCAAACCCAGACCCCCCCCCCCCACTTCTCACTTTGGAATTTACCTCGACATCCGCACCACCAGAAAGACCGACTCCTTATCACAGCCAAAGATGCAGATCCAACTTGTCGTCGCCGCCGTTGCGCTGACGATCGCGTCCACGATGGACTCGGCCCACGCCCTTGCCAAGTACCTCAACGAGCTTCCGAACGGCAGCTCCTTCCAGCAGCCGCTCGGACACCCTGGCAGCGACAGCTCCAAGACGACGGACTTCGCTCAAGCGTTTGCTGCGGCCGGTCACACCTGGTCCAAGAGTTTGTGTGAGGCGAAGTTCCCGGGCTCGAGCATGACCAACGGCGCCGCGTTTGGCGACCCGTGCTGCACGTGGAAGAAGGGCGGCAAGCCGGACTTCACGGTGACGGCCTTCACGACCACGCCGGGAAAGGCCACCACTTGCGCTGCGAAGGGCGGAGCTAGCTCGACGTCGTCGGCTGCTGGCACTTCTTCTGGAGCTGATGACGCGACCAAGGGCGCGTCCGATGCCACCGAGAGCTCTGACACCGGAGATTCGTCCACTGGAGCTGCGGACGCAACCAAGGGCGGCGCCACTACGGAAAGCTCTGACACTGGTGACTCATCCACTGGAGCTGCCGATGCCACCACGGGTGGAGCTACTTCCGAGAGCTCTGACACCGGAGATTCGTCGACTGGTGCTGCTGATGCCACGAAGGGCGGTGCTACCACGGAAACTTCTGACGCTGGAGACTCGACAACCGGAGCATCGACCGCCGGTGCATCGGCCACTGGAGCGTCGGCTGCTGGTGCGTCGAAGGGTTCCCCGTGGGGCTCGACGCCTTCTACCCCGACTTCGGGTGGTGGCTGCGCTGCCAAGACGTCCCGCGCCAGAGCTCTTCGTCGCTAAGCGGGGCAGTTCCCTTATATATGTTCCACAGCCACGCCAGCCAACTCCTCACCAACTATTAGCGAGAGAAGCTGTTTCGTGTCGTTTAAAAAGTACTTGCTCAGTTTCTCTAACAAGCCTCAAGAAGTTTTGAGAAATATACACGTTGATCGTTCCCCTTCCATTGATGCCATCGCTAGTCTCTTGGACTATTCTAGTCGACTGGTATTTTGAGTTGCGTTTTAGTTTAGTGTCAAGGAACGAGGAGCTAGTCGCGACCATGGGCAATGTCTGCTGCGGGGGTGGCAACTCGGAGATGCTGGCCCGCCAGGAGCTGCTCAAGGAAGGCAACGACTTTAAGAAAAAGAGCGCGTTCCTGGGAGTCCTGAGCCGCACTGACAGCGTCTACTTACAGTTGAATCCTGCAGCTACAAAGTGTGATTCACTGCTAGTGTATCGTGGAATTGGGCATGAAAGCGGTGAGGAACTAAGCCGGATTTCGCATTGCATGATGGCAGACTCATGTGGCGACAGACTCCGGGACCAAGCGCCTCCGAAGAGCTGCCGATTCATCGGATTGGCAAAGTTTGCCCGATGGGTACGACACATGCACAGCCAAGTCGGCGCTTCGATGATGCCTTGGGGGCTCACTTGCTCAATGTTTGTAGGTCGCCTTGACTTGGTCCTTCTAGGGCAAAATGGTCAGAAACTACTGGAGTTGACGGCTGGAGCAACAAGCGTCCGAGATCTCTGGGTGCAAACACTGGAAGAGCTTTGTCTTCCTGGTCAAGCGGAACAGAGTGAGGCTGACGCCAAGAGCTTGAATGAGAAGCTTGAAAAGCAGAAGGAGAAGCAAAAAGAGGTGCGTCTGGAGCTATCGCGGCTACCAGTCTTTTGAATGCCTGACATGTTGCGTTGGTTTCACAGCAATACTGGAAAGACCGAACGGAGGAGCTGGAGCAGCGACGCCTCGATGCTGAAGAACGCAAGAAGAAGATCGGAGTCATTGGCATGAAATATACAGCGCAAGCGATGGCGAAAAGATAGACAAAAGCAAATAGATACCATCGGATGTGGTAATTCCATGCATCTATCACAGCGACAAGTGCTTTCAAGTCGAAAGGTTCAACCATAATTATTTTTTTACGTTAGAGCTTTTCCCCCAACAGAAGCTTTTAGTTTTTTCTACCTTTGTTGGTCATTTTTTTTTCGCTGATCACTGTTGGCCTTGTTTATTCGTGGACGTGGAACGAGGCGGCGATCTCGAGCATGCTGGTCGTGTCCAGCGTCTGTCCGTGAACGGGTCCAATTGCACTGAGCACCGCAGCCTTGGCGACTGCGCCGACAGGGATCGCAGCTTTCATCTCTTCGCCAAAGAAGGGCACATAGCCTAGCGCAGTGGAGACCGCACCAAGGTCGCGCGCCAGCATCGAGATCGGCGCGCCGACAAGCTGCAGCGGGATGCCTTGACCTTTCTTCGTGCGGCGCCAGCCATAGATGAAGCCCGGGCGCAGCGCCACACCCGCCTCAGGGAACCTGTCCATAGCGACTCCACTGGTCAGCATCAAGACACGACTTCAGAGTCTCCACCCTCTCTCAGCACTCACCTGGCCTGCACAGCAGCTTCCGCCCTCTCCTTCCCGTGGTAGTAGCCGTACATGGGCAGCCATGACGGGTAGTACGAGCCCACGCGGGAGTTGGACACGAACACGAAGCGCTCCACGCCCGCCTTCTGCGCCGCGCGCGCCGCCGCAATCGTCGCGTCGCCGCACAGCTTCTCCATGAACTCGTTGCTGCCGAACGCGCCCACCGTCGAGACTGCAGCAGCAATAACAATAACAACAACAACAGAGTCAGCCAAGGATGAATGATCCGCGACGCAGGTGGTTGTCTGCACGTACTGACGCCTGTGACGCCCTCGACGGCCTTGGCCAGCTGCTTGTCGTCGAACACGTCGCCCTCGTGCCAGTCCACCTGGTCGATCCAGGGCACGTCCTGCCACTGCGGCTTGCCCGACGGGTTGAGGCTGCGCACCTCGATGCCCTTCTGCACGGCGCGCTGCAGGATGTTGCTGCCCACGAAGCCGTTGCCGCCCACGACCAGCAGCTTGTGCTCGCTCTTGTCGTAGGCCTTGAGCGTGTGCAGCGTGCTCTGCTGCATGCGCTTCGCCGCGGCCGCCAGCATCCTTCAAGGGTGTAGGCGCGAAGAGTACGGGGGGTGGTCAAAGTGCGCCCTGGCTGGTCAATTGAAGAGTGTGAGACGCCAGCCACAACAGGATGAAGCGGGTCAGATACGAACGCAAGTCGAACCCCGAAAATAAAGCACCATCAGAATTAGAGCTGTAAGATGTGTGCCATGTTTTTGGTACATCTTGAAGTGGACGACACGAAAGGTCGCGAAGGAGGCAACGAACGCGTTGCCATTCTGCTGCGAGCACAGGAGAGAGAGATGGTGCGTTGTAGGGGCCCCTTGACGGGCTGTGAAGATGCTGCTTGTTGATGTATTGACTGATCGCATGTTTGCAGTCGAGTGCCATGTCCGCTTCGGCCTTCGCGCGGTCCCGCGCCGCACTGCGACGCAAGCCCAAGCCGGCCAAGAAGGCGCTGGACGAGGAGGATCTGGAGGAGATCAAGGAGGCGTTCCACCTCTTCGACACGGACGGCAGCGGCACCATCGACGTGCGCGAGCTGAAGGCTGCCATGCGGGCGCTGGGCTTCCAGGTCAAGAAGGCGGAGATCCGGCAGATGATCGCCGACATCGACAAGGACGAGTCCGGCACCATTAACCTGGACGAGTTCATCGAGATGATGACGGGCAAAATGGTACGTTAGCTGCTGGTGTGTTGATCGATACATTTCTTATGGTGGTTTTCATTCTCTTCAGAATTCCCGCGACTCGCGCGAGGAGATCATGAAGATCTTCCAGCTCTTCGACGACGACAACACGGGCAAGATCTCCTTCCGCAACTTGAAGCGTGTATGCATCGAGCTGGGGGAAACGCTGACGGACGAAGAAATGCAAGAGATGATTGACGAGGCCGACCGTGACGGAGACGGACTCATCAACGAGGAGGAGTTCTTCCGCGTCATGAAGAAGCGCAGTGGCAACCCCCTGGACGATCTCGACAGCGACGACGACTGAACACGTTGGGGTTCTTGATCCAAGTCTCGTAGTACACTTGCACGTTCCTATAGCGCGCCTGTTGCTACTAAGCCAACGCACTTTTATCTATTTTATTAGTGATTCAGTTGTTGCCGCTACTCCACTCGGTGGCAACGAGCGCAGTGCTGCCTGGATTCGAGGATCTGTTATGCTGGCTAAGCGCTTCTCGAGCTTTACGGACTGCAGGATTTCCTGTACGCTCCGTTTTACAACCCGAGCGTTGGTCAAGGGCGTAGCGATGACCGCTGGCGTCAAACTCACGGGATTGTTCCCTCCAGCACGAGTTGCTGGGCGCATGTCAACAATGTTGCAGCGAATCCTCACCGTCGTGCCAGTGGATTCAGATTTTTGCCCTAGTCGACTGGTGATCATCCTCGAAATTGGTGAATCGTCAGTGCCAACTTCTCGATCGCGAGTTCGGTCCTCGGGCCAGCCTTGGTCAATATCACTTTCATCAATTCCCAGAAAGAGCTCCTCCATCCGCTCCTGAATCGAGACGATTGGCTTTCGGATTGGCACATCAAAATCGTAGAGACCGGGTGACGCTGGCAGCTTAATCTCTCCATGGCCTTCCGTGCGCTTTCTCCTCCACGAATCCCGAGAGAATACGCTTAGATGAAGAACTGGAGTGGCTACAATATCATCACCGTCGTACTCTTTGCCGGCCTCGAGAAAATTTTCCGCTTTAACAAGTTTTAGGCTGAAGTGCCGGTGACTTCCAAACGCTGCCGAAGAAATGCAGTCGGGATACTGCGATCGCTGGGGCAGTGACAATGGGGTCTTCCCTCGGGTTTCGCTCTGATTTCCTGACTGCAGTTTCCACTTTGAGCATCCAGGCAACTCGAGCTCATACTCCACAGATACAGGGTCCGTCGTCTGAGGATTATCGACAGCTACCACTTCGAGCGACAGCATCATTCTTCGTTGCATGGTGTTACTGGTAGTGAATCTGGGCTTGTCAAGCTGCTGCCACCGCGTCACCTCCGCTATGTCGCGTTTTTCTTCTTGCAATCGAATTTCCCGAGACAGTCGTTGGTCTTCTGTGGACGCAAACGGCAGCAGGTCGTGTGTGTTGTCAAGCACATACTCGTAAAGTGAGCCCGAGGGAGTGGATACATGGTACGGGGTGAGTTTTGGCCCCTTGCTGAGCAAGTCTGGATCGTTTTCAGGCTCCACAATCGGCGCTGAAAACCCCGGTGTGGCACAGAATAACCCGCTTTCCTTGTAAAATCGCAACGAGCAGAGAACACGCTCCTTGCCTTCGATGAGGGCAACGATGTGCATCGCTCGAAATTTATCTTCACGGTTGGCTCGCAGCCACGCTCGATGCTGGTTTGGCGTCCATGAGGATTCATTTCGTTTATCACGTGGTCTTCGTGCGAGGTCTGGGGGGATCAGGTGGGTCGTTGAGTCTTTCGAAGTACTCGGAGGCTCCTTGACGTGCTAAATTGTAGCAGTTAGTTTGCCAATATACCTTCAGCGGGAATGAAATGCTAGTAGTGCGCAAACGATCTCTACCTCTGTTGGTATAAAGTCATCAACATCCACATACGACGATAAAATGTCGGCGTTGTCGACGTCGGGCATTTTTCCATCCCCGCGCTGAAGAAAAAAAATATTAGAGGCTTCTACAGTAGTAATTCTTACATACGCTGAAAGTTACACAAAACCTTTCGATTCGATAGTTGGATGCCTCGCGCTTCCAGACGCTCCTGCTCGCGCTTTCTTTCACTGGAAATCATGAGAAAAAGTTAAATGTGTGAGGTTTTGCAACAAGTTCAAAGCGCATTCACGTTCACTGACGCACCTCATGCTCAGTTTCTTTTCTTGCCACCGGAAGGAATATCTCCATGTTCTGCCCACAGGCACAGACTCTCCACTTGCATCACCTCCAAACCCAGAAATCTACCCAGATTCGGCATGAGTCACGTATATGGTCACCCTCACTTCATGCTGCAATAAGTGGTGCTTACCAACCTTGCGTAGAGTCACACTGATGCGCAAGTTCTCCATCGGATCGCGCACATGGTAGTACTGAGTCAACGGCATGGTGCTCACTGACTGTATCCAATTTCACTCTGCGCCCTTTCACGGCATTGATTCGAGTGCGTCTCTTCATAAGGACAAATCATTCGTCCAGATGAACGAACTTGGTACCGACGCTCATAGTAAGCTTCCATTTGCACTGTAATTCTGCTGTGGGCACTCACTCACTACGCTCAAAAACCGTAAGCCTACGTTGCCGCTGGTAGCGAACAGGATTCAAGTCCCCCTTCGCAATTTGATTGCCGGTACGCGAGATGCGAACGGCAGGATATCTTTTTGTAAGGATTGCATTGAAGGTTTACGGTTTGCATAGGGGTGGCCCTGAAGCGTATTCACTCATCGATGGCGACGACGATTCCGACTGGCTCGATCTCGGTATTGTGGATGTGGAGGTATATAATAATCAGTGCTCATCTATGCCAGTGTTTCGTCTCGAAGTCAATCTCCCCTCATCTGCCTAGGCTGAGACGGAATCCAAGCGCCAAGAGGCCGAGATTCGCCTACGTACCAGGTCGAACGAGTTAAAGCGCTTCCATGACAAGATTTGTACGCGCGTGACGGAACGAGAGCGACAGAATCGCCTTGAAGCTCAACGCGCACAGGAATATTTGGTGCGTGGGGGCACGAGAACGCGTGTGAAAGATCTAAAACTAACCGTGTTTTCCTCTTTGCACAATAGGATGCGAAATGCGCTAAGGTTTTTTCAACCACCGAGTCAACGCTGCAGACTGGGAATACCCCAGTAGCCCGGACTTCGACTCGCCCGTACTCCCACAAGCTGAGAGAGACGAACAAGGCCGTGCTCAAGGTACTACAGGCTGATTTCGAGGCTAAGTGTCATCATCAAAACTGACGACTTTCATTTATTGCTGTCTAGAACTGCCCTCTAGGACAACAAATTGACAAGGTGTGTGTTAGAATGCACTACTTCCCTTCAGCTTAGACAAAACTCACGTGTTGTGCTCCATTGTGTAGATTATCCGCCTGGATGCTCAAATGCGGGATGACCTTCTTCGATCGACTGAAATTTCACGCTCGGCTAGGAATTTCGACGACAAATCCGAGTTTGAAGACCCTGCACAAGTGGTTTTGCCAGCTGAGTCGCCAGTCTTACTTCCAGAGCAGGTAAAGGGGGGGGGGGTCCTGTGTGATAATTTACCAGCTCAACACGCTGATGAATTGTGAATATGCGTTAGCGTGTGGCCCTCTACGCCACAGTGAGACGCCAATATATGGAGATGAATCGAGCCAAGATCCAGAAAAATGTTTGGCGAGGGGCTTCAAAGCCTTTGAGCTCTGGTAAAACTAAGTCCCCGTTGTCGAATAGCTTCATCGCAGCAGCGGTGCGTGGAAGTAAAGCTCGTCGAGCCGATAGCTCCGGTAACCAGAGCTCTGGCGAAGGTTGGGCTACCGCCGCGGGTGTCAAAGTGTACGTGAAGAACCGAAGGCCCTGTCTTCTCGTTGTTTGTTTAGGGTAACACTTTGATGTGGTGCTCAGGATCGACATGACTTCGGGGTGTGACGTTCGAGTGCACCGCCAAACCACCACCTCGTCAACTCCATGGAGGAAGAAACGCTCTAAGGGTTCCTCGAAAGAGGTGGCAGCAACAGAGCACGAGCGCTTCATTCGAGCTCTGCAAGCGCAACTAGGAACTCCCGCTCTGTGTTCGTGCGCGAAAGCTGGTACAAATTCTAGCTCATGTGCCAACAACTGCGCTTTGTACAAACAGCCCAAGAAGCGTGAAAAGCTGCTCGCAAGTGTGTACAAGCAGCAGCAGCAGCAAGACACCACTCCGACTGCTGCTTCGCCTATCCGCTAACTGATTCTATCGTTGAAAATTCATCCAATTCACTGACCAATAATTCTACACTGTCATGATGACTTCGCCGTCTTCATCCTGCGCCTCATTTTCTTCGTTGCCTGCCCAGATGCCATTCCACACAGTGCTCCAAATGTCAGGCCCATGCTTTTCGACGTAACGATTGAATGTTTCTTGCTCACGCTGTGCCTTTGACGTCCACGCATCGAGCTTCAGCGGCTGTGCTCGAGTTTGCTGCGGCTCCTCCTCCTCCTCTTCTTCCTCCTCAAGCTGCGTCTCGAGCTGATGCAAATCCAGTGCGCTCATGTTACTGTTGGTGCTGTCGGGAGGCCCACCTGCGACGCTACTGGTCGTGCCATCACTGGTATGAGAGAGAATGTCGTGGTCAGTCTCAATCTGCTTCACAACAGAAGTAGCTGTAAGAACACACCCACCACCTGCAGCCGTCATCTTGCAAGCTCTCGAATGCGTACCTGTTTGCCCGCACTGGCCATCTGTCGGATCTGCTCCTTCAAGCTATCAAGCTGCTGCTGTTGATCCTTAATGTAGTCGTTGGCGTCTTCAAGCTGTCTCTGGACAATCGCCTTCTCGTCACGCAGCTTGCGTACGTAGTCGAGCATCACGCGCTCCTCTCCTAGCATCTGCATCTCCTGCGTTTCCAGCACGAGCGCTTCGATCGTCTTCTTCAGCTGGTTCACAAGCAGATCCTTCTCTTCAAGTTGCAACAGCAGTTTACCATTCTGCGCTTCATGCGGACACGCCCCTGACCCTCGTCGTTCACCATTTCCATTGACCTCTCCACACGACGCACCTTCACCGTCTCCTTCAGCAGCCTCTCCTTCCTTCTCACTCTCCATCTCCGTCTCCTTGGTCTTTTCATTCTCATCGATCTGCTCCAGTCTCTGCGAGAACAATTCCTTCACCTCGGCCTTCGTAGCCAGCTCCGCCGCCGTCTTGTCCTTACTGACCCCCTTGTCACCTCGCAGCGACGCGTCTGCATGACGCACCAGCAGCATCTTCGTGCACTCCGCGCTGTTCACATGGCACGCCAAGTGCAGCGGCGTGGCGCCTTCTCCGTTGCGGGAGTCCGCCAGCTTCTGCGCTTGCACGTCCTCTCTCGAGCAGCGTCTTCATCACTTCCGTCGCTTGGCAGGACGCCGCCCAGTGCAGCAATGAGCCCCAGTAGCTGCGTCCGTGACGCCCACGTCCACGCCGGCCGCCAGCAGCTGCTCGACGCTCTGCACGTCGTCGGCCGCGACCTGTTGGATCAGGAACTGGTGGAACACCAGCACCAGGTCGTGCGCCTTGAGCTGCTGCGCCAGCGCATACGCCGAACGGTTGTCGCCGTCGTCTGCACCGTCCTCCGGCTTGCTTTGGTGCGCTGGGGAAGCCCGCCGCCAGCAGAACGCGCAGCGCGTCCTTCTTGCCGCTCGCCACCGCCACATGCAGCGGCGAGCGGCCCGTCACGGGTCCACGACGTCGCTGAGCGACAGGCGGCCGCGCCCGTGGTCCGCCAGCGCCTTGATGACGTCGGAGCGGCCGTACTCCGCCGCCAGGAAGAAGCCGTCCAGCGCCTCCTGCAGCTCCTCGGTCATCTCGATGATATGCCGTTGTGCTGACGAAAGTGCCACTCTAAACGATTTGATTCGTCGAAAAGGGGCAAGTTCAGATGTAGCCATCATTGGAAAGCGTGTTCAAATGCTGGGAAGATGGCAACGGAAATGGTGAATCTGAATAAATATGTGTGGATTGAGTCTGTGTGATCTATCCTACCGGGTTCCGGGCTGCGTGCGGTGGTGTGCTAGGCTGACTGGTTACGGAACCCCACCGAGAGAGCTTCGCCCCGTTTTCCTTCAACGGAAGAAAAACAGAGGCAAAGGCAAGGTTGGGGGGGTTCCAAGTCAATATTTTAGCCTATTCACACGCAAATGTGCTGCTCCACGCGAGTGGAAACGGGGTCGTCGTCGTCGTCGCTGCGTCCGTCGGCTCCGCTTCGTCCTGCGTCGCAGTATTTTTCATCCAGTCGCTTACTGCTCCGACTCCTTGGCCTCCACCTTCTTCATGAACTGCTCGAGCTGGCCGGTGGCCGCAGGATCAGGCCGTGGAACGGCGGCGACGGGTCGTTCGGGTGCGACTTGAACTCCGGGTGGTACTGCGTGGCGAAGTAGAACGGGTGCACGTCGCGGTCCAGCTCGACCACCTGCATGCGCTCGCCCTTGATGTCCGTGCCGACGAAGTTGAGGCCGGCCTCGCGGATGGCGGGCACGAGCTCCGGGTTCACCTCGTAGCGGTGACGGTGACGCTCCAGGATGGGCGTGTCCTTGCCGTACAGGTACGACACCAGCGAGCGCTTCGCCGGGTCCTCCTTCTCGTGCACAATGGTGCGACGCTCACCGCAGCGCATGGTGCCGCCCATGACCTCCGGGTTGATCTCGGGCATGAACACGACCACCTTGTGTCCGGCGTTGGCGTCGAACTCCTCGCTGTTGGCGTCCTTCCAGCCGATCACGTTGCGGGCGTACTCGATCACAACCACCTGCATGCCCAGGCAGACGCCGAGGTACGGGATCTTGTTCTCGCGAGCGTACTGGGCCGTGAGCACCTTGCCGTCCACACCACGGTCACCGAAACCGCCGGGCACCACGATACCATCCACGCTGCGCAGCTTCTGCCAGGCCTCCTCGTAGGCCTTGGGGTTGCTCTCGCGCATCTCCACTTCCAGGTCGGAGGCCTCGATCCACTCGATCTCCAGGTCGCGGTCGCACTTCATGGTGGCGTGCTTGAGCGCCTTGATGACACTCAGGTACGAGTCCTGCAGGCCCGTGTACTTGCCGACCAGCGCGATCTTGCACACCTTCTCGAACGAGTCCACGCGGTGGGCCATGGCGGACCAGGCGTCAAGGTCGGGCTCGCAGAAGCGGTCCATCAGCTGCAGCTTGGACATAAGGATGCTAGCGGCACCCTGCTTGGCCAGCAGCAGCGGCACGTGGTAGATGTTGCTCACGTCGTGCACCGAGAGCACGTGGTTGGCCGGCACCTGGCAGAACATGCCGATCTTGGACTTGGTGGACGGCTCCAGCTCAGTGCTGCTACGGCAGATGATGACATCGGGCGACAGACCGGCGCTGCGCAGCTCCTTGATGGCGTGCTGCGTGGGCTTGGTCTTTTGTTCGCCGACGGATCCGAGCACGGGCACGAGCGACACGTGCACGAGGCAGAAGTTCTCCGGGCCGACACGGAACTGGAACTGGCGCAAAGCCTCGAGGAAGACCATACTCTCAATGTCGCCGACCGTGCCGCCAACCTCGATGAGGCAGACGTCGGCCTCCTCGTCGTCCACGGCGCCGGCCTCACCGGCGTGCTTGCCGTCCACGCCAATCTGCGCCACGCGCTCGATCCAGTCCTGGATGGCGTCCGTGACGTGGGGCACCACCTGCACCGTCTTGCCCAGGTAGTCGCCGCGGCGCTCCTTCTCCAGCACGTGCGTGTAGACCTTGCCCGTGGTGATGTTGTGGTCGCGCGTGAGCGTGATGCCCAGGAAGCGCTCGTAGTTGCCCAGGTCCAGGTCGCCCTCGCCGCCGTCGTTGAGCACGAAGACCTCGCCGTGCTCGAAGGGCGACATGGTGCCGGCGTCGCAGTTGAGGTACGGGTCGATCTTGATGGACGTGACGCGCAGCCCCAGCGACTTGAGCACGACGCCGATGCTGCTGATGGTGATGCCCTTGCCCAGGCCGCTCACGGTGCCGCCGGTCACTGCCAGGTACTTCATCGTGTGGGGAGAGGGAGCGAAGGGGTGTAGACGAGTCACGCGACTTCCACTGCTGGCAAATGCCCGAATGGAGGCGGCGGAACGGACGTCACACTCGACTTGGGACGGATTGGTTGGTGGCTTGGAGCCTCGGTACAAGACCTGCGCAAATCGATAATGTATGTGGTTTCGCAGGAAGGCTTTGAATTTGGTTGGCGGGAACGCGCACCGTGTTGCCCGCGTTTTGGCGCGCTGATTTGCGGTGTTCTGGTCGCGTCGGATGCACGGTGCTCATATCCATGGACATGCATTGCTGTTGCTGGCTGTGCATGCCGGCTGAAGGCACTTCTCGAGACAGGAACGCTGGCGTCGCCATCAAGGCGCAGGAAAGTTTGTGCGCTGGATGGAAGAGCATGG
Source organism: Phytophthora melonis (assembly GCA_024211575.1). NCBI lineage: Eukaryota > Oomycota > Peronosporomycetes > Peronosporales > Peronosporaceae > Phytophthora > Phytophthora melonis. Next base: position 1,545,230 of record JAMXKT010000068.1, read on the forward strand.
GCTGCAGTTTCTGCGGTCAATCGCGGCAGTGCCTGAATGATGAGTTCTCTCTGCAACCCGACGTGGCAATGTTCTAGTTCATGTAGGAAGTGCCCTGCTTAAACGACAGAGAATGCACGATTTCGGTGGCGAGAATACCGAAGTTGAAGCTCGATGTTGAAGCAAGGTTGTGTAGCCATATCGTTGCTCACTTAGTCGACATGACTACCACACATCTCGATTCATGTATTGCTCGTCGGCATAAGTCCCCAGTCCCAGTGCATGTGCTGGTGCAGGCCTACGGGCATCAGGCCGTTCATGCGATCCAATTGTAGTCAAGGCGTGAACGGACACTGCGAAACGACTCGAAGCGCATCGACACTTCTGGACGGAGGAATAAGCACCAGCTCTCCACTTCATCCTCCATGGTAGTGAACGAGGCCGACGACGCCAAGGCTAGCGCCTCCCTGGCTCGACTGCGGCTGTTCCTGTCGTCGCATGCCCCCAACGGACCGGGCGAGGCTGCGCGGCCGGCTTCCCCCAAGCGCTCGGCATCTGAAGCTCACAAGGATGGCGACGGCGAAGACTGGCACGATGCTTCGTCCACGGCTCCACCAAATGACGGGGTCGACGTTGGATCGAGCCCTGAAGTTCTCGTGGACGACGACGATGAAGAAGAAGAAAGTGGACGAAGGGCTACCATCCCTGCTGCAGGAGCCGTCGCAAGTGTAACACCGATGAGTCAGTCAGCCAAGGAGTTCGCGCGTGTCAAGTACCTCTTGCAGTGCTCGTTGCCGGGATACCGAGTTCACGAGGGCGTTGTGATCTGGGATATGCGGAACCCATCGCTAGTGGCGCAGTATGAACAGCACACGGCGGGGTTACTGGAGCTCGAATCGTGGGTCGCCGTGAACGATCTCGGTGCCGACATGGGGACGTGCACAGCTACGGCTTTACATCGCTGGATGCCAACCAGACAGGCATGAAGTTCACGACGGGGAACCTTCAGCTCACCGCGCCTCTTGATGCTGCAGCTGATGCAAAGAAGCCGTCGAGCACTCGGCAGCTCGTGCTCTGTAAGATCGCAGTGGGGCGGTCTCTAGTTATTCGGGACGAGGAAGAAGCCAAAGCGCGGCTTCCGCCTGGTTACCACAGCTACTACCTGCACCGCGAAGACGAAGGCGGCTCAAGCGAGAAAGACCAGGACGTCCAAGCCGCGCTGTTGGACCGGGGTTATTATCACGAGTACATCCTCAATAACACCCTCCAAGTCTTGCCACAGTACCTCGTGAGATTCACCTTCTCTGCAGCGGATGCCCATGGGCCTGCGGTAGGACCGTGTGCTCTGTGTGAACAACACCCCGCTGTGGTTATCTGCCGCAACTGCGAGGCTCAGATCTGCGCTCACTGTGATCAAGAGGTTCACTCGGCCAACAAGTTGGTGCGGCGTCATAAGCGTGTGCCTTTGCGCAGTAAGTCCAAGGCGTTGGCTAGTGGTGGTGCCAGGCGCGGACGACGTCGCAGTTCGACACCTGCTCTTGCTGCTGCCATCGCGGATATCGGTGTGGAAAACCTGTCGAGCCTACCGCTGTCTCCAGACCCAACGGAAGCTCAGATAAATGAGATCGTCGCCAAGCAGATGGAGGAAGGTCTTCTGGCCGATGATACACAGACACCCACATGCCGTACACACCGCGGCAAGAAAGTCGAGTTCTACTGCCCCGTGTGCCAAGTACCCGTGTGTGTGAGCTGCAAAATGGTGGGAGACCACTCGATCGGAGAGAAGGGATCCCACCGACTGCTGACTGTAGCGGACGCGTACGAGAGCTGCCTACGCGAGTCCTTGAGGCCCGACCCTCTCATTACATCACGCAAGACTGTGATTGAGAACAAACTGCAGTTTTTGACGCGGGTGCAGCGCAGCGTGCAAGAAAACAAGGCGCAAGTCGCGGCTGCGATCAAGGAGCAGTGTGCGCGTGCTCTGCGGAACTTGGACGACGCAGTCTCGGTGAAGATGCACGTGCTATCAGGGGAAGCTCTTGAATTCGAGCGTCAATTGCAGCAGATCGACTGGGTGGACGAAAGCCTCGAGGATCATCGAACACTTCTACCTGCAGTGGAATTCCTGTCTGCCTGGAGCCAGCACAAGCTGCTTCGAGCTGAGCAGCGCGACTTCCCTCCATTCGCCCACGGCTCCAGTAACAGCGCCGAACAAGTGAAAGCCGACCTACAGCTGTCAGGTGAACTACGCGTCATGACTGCAGATCAGTTGGCAACGCCGCACCACCGACACTCGTACACGTCTGGCGACTCTGATCCTGCTACCACAGAGGTCGACAACGCTGCTGCTGGTAACCAGGGCGGTCACGTCGACGGCTCACAAGTGGAGCTAAAGGCAGCCACATTACTAGCGCAACATCGACGCAACGGCGACAACGAAGTGCTGCGCAAGCGCCTGCTGAACATGAAAGCCGCACTACCTACGGACCCGAACGCCGGCGCGTTAATGGCGTCGCGGCGCGTCGTGTCACCGAAATGCCAGCAGCTGCTGGACGAGATCCGCCACGACATGCTCGTCCAGAACAGCCCCAAGAAGAACCCCAGCGCCGCAGCGTCACCTCGCAGTGCTGCTGGGTCTCCTCACTCTCGCTTCGGGATTCCGCTGGTGGGGCTGGCGAGTCGAATGGCAGACTCCACTGCCACATTGCGAGCGTTCTCGGTGCAGCCGAACGCCAAGAAATCCTCCGAAGACGGCAACGAGCCGCGCTCTCCTGCCCAGCGCCAGCGCCGCGGCACCAGCGCATGGTCGACACTGCTCCGCCGCGAAATGGGACTCAATGACTAGAGACAGCTGCGGTATTTCATGTAGCCATCAGCAAAAGATACTTTTTCTGGCTCTTTAAGCTGAACTCCGCCCAAAACTAAATCGTTTCTGTCGCCCAAAATTGATTAAATTAGGTTCGAGGACGGCGTTTCGAGTCGAAAACCGCCACGTGCCGAGGTGCTCCCCCATCCGCCTCCAGCTCTCTTCCTCCTCACTGCACACGCACGCCGCAGTCGGCACAGGCTTTTCTCCCAGCTTGCCACCGCCATCGAAGCAAGCGCCAGACTCAAGACATGGTGCGCGTGTTCGCCAGCTTTCCGGCGTTCGTGGCGGCGTCCGCGTCGCTCCACGCGCTGGCTAAAGCCATGACGATGGAGCTGCACCCTCTGCCCAAGCACAACATCCACCCGGAGCGATACGCGAGGCGCCTGAACATCGAGGAGGACGCGCCGGAGATCGTCCCGCTGCACCTGGGACTCGGGTGCGTCGAATAGCTTAGTATACAGGTTGGAAATTGAAGGTGCTGATGTGGTTATTGTATGCAGCACGCACTACACGTGGGTGTACGCCGGCACTCCGCCGCAGCGCGCGTCGGTGATCGCGGATACCGGTAGTGGACTGATGGCGTTCCCGTGCTCTGGGTGTGACGGCTGTGGCAGCCACACGGACCAGCCCTTCCAGGCGGACAACTCGTCCACGTTGATCCACGTGACGTGTTCGCAGCAGCAGTCGTACTTCCAGTGCAAGGAGTGCACGGAGAAGTCCGACACGTGCGCGATCTCGCAGTCGTACATGGAAGGCAGCAGCTGGAAGGCGTCGGTGGTGGAGGACGTGGTCTACCTCGGAGGCGAGTCGAGCTTCCACGACGAAGCCATGCGCGACCGCTACGGAACCCACTTCCAGTTCGGCTGCCAGAGCTCCGAGACGGGACTGTTCGTCACGCAAGTGGCGGACGGCATCATGGGACTGTCCAACTCGGACAACCACATTGTGGCGAAGCTGCACCGTGAGAACAAAATCCCGAGTAATTTGTTCTCGCTCTGCTTCACGGAGAATGGCGGCACCATGTCGGTTGGTGAACCCAACACTAAGGCACACCGCGGTGAAATCTCGTATGCTAAAGTGATCAAGGACCGCTCTGCCGGGTAAGAATTGGGCGGCTATGTTTTGGAATACTTCGTGTGCTAATTGGTTTTGTGTGTGTGTGGTTTTGTAGCCACTTTTACAATGTGAACATGAAGGACATCCGCATCGGCGGTAAATCCATCAATGCCAAGGAGGAAGCGTACACACGCGGCCACTACATCGTCGACAGTGGAACCACCGACTCGTATCTTCCGCGAGCAATGAAGAACGAGTTTTTGCAGGTGTTCAAGGAAGTCTCGGGTCGCGACTATCAGGTCGGAACGTCGTGTCACGGCTACACAAACGAGGATCTCGCGTCGCTGCCGACAATTCAGCTTGTGATGGAAGCGTATGGAGACGAGAACGGTGAAGTGGTCATCGACATCCCGCCCGAGCAGTATTTGCTGCACAACGACAACTCGTATTGCGGAAGTATCTACCTGTCGGAAAACGCCGGTGGTGTCATTGGCGCCAACCTGATGATGAACCGCGACGTGATCTTCGACAACGGAAATCAGCGAGTGGGTTTTGTGGACGCTGACTGCGCCTACCAAGGTGGAAATTCGACGAAGACCACCGCGCCATCGATCGGTGATCACATTACCAGCAGCAACAGCGACACGACTCCCGTACCCGGAGCCTCCGCAGCCGCGAACGCTTCCGCGCCGGCCTCTACATCCACAGTAGCAGGAACCACTGCGCCCAGCCATGCGCCAACTGCGGCGCCTACCGCTGCGCCCACTGCTGCATCGACTTCGGCTCCAAAGGCAGTCGCAACACCATCGGCTACAGTAGAGACGACGCCTGAGCCGACGGCTACTGCTGCCTCGACAGCTAAGGCTACAGAGGAATCCACCCCGGAACCCACTTCTGCGACAGCCACCTCGGAGCCAGTCGCTACTGCCGCTGCAACACCGGCTACTGCAGTAGATGAGTCTTCAAGTAGCTCGGTCCAGAACATTCAGCCTCTGTCGGAAGAAGCAACAACCAAGACCCAGGCGTCGTCTTCAGCGGATGCCGCAGACCTAACGGCAAAGGAGAAGTCATCGGGCACGCACCCGATGGTGCTCACGATCGTGGGCGCCGTTCTAGTGGTGGGCTTCTTGTTGATGATGCTGATCTCAGTCAGTCGCCGGAGAGAGAAGACGGGCAAGGAGCAGCTCTGGAGTCGCGTGAAGGGCAGCGAGGAGGACGAAGACGACGACGATGAAGAGGAGTTCGGCCTCGTTCGCAATGACAAGAAGGGGGTCTCTACGAAGCACCAGCGGCTTGACCAGGAGGACGACGACGATCACCATGGCCAGGACAGCAGCAGCGATGAAGAAGACGAGGTCTTTGACAGAAAATCGATGCAGGAGGAGGCCAAGGTGGACAACCGGACGCTGGAGCGGCTGTGAGAACGCCCAGGCGCCCGTCCACCTATTTCGCCAAGTTAATAAAGAGACCAGACACTACACGTTGTGTTAGCTCGTAAGTACTCGTCTGGCTGCTGCATGCAACCCATCCGTACATAATGATAAGGCCACTGCTCGTGAGTGTGAAGATTGCAATACATGTACGAACACAAGTACCATGACATCTCACTTCAACTTGAAGACATCAAGTGACCTCCCCATTATTAAACCCTTCACGCACCCGCTTCAAATACGCACTGAGTGCCGCTCTCGCGTAGGAAACATATCTAATTTGGCGGCAGCAGCGAGAGTCGCTTCTGTGGAGAGTCTCTAGCGAGGCGGTGGTTTTGGATACCGAGGGGCATGCGACTTGTGAAAGCGTCTCGTGACTTTTCATCTCTGAAGATCCGTCGACTGTTGGTTGGAGGTCTTCACGTTGCAGCGCCATGAAGAATCTCATTGCGTCTCGAGAGAAGCGAAACCAGAGACCACACGTTGCTCTCAAGGCCGTCCCGCGAACGGGCTGGGCTCGGCATGAGGCGGTTCCTTGGCTGGGCGCTGCTGATCTCGACGTCCGCGGCAGTCGATAACATCCAGAATGCTGAAGTTGTCGGAAGTGCCAAGCAAAATACTGAAGCAGAGGACTTCCAGGAGTCGATCGAGGAAGAAGTCAAGGTGCTTCGAGGCTCGGCTGTTGCATGGCCAGAGTTTCCAAGAACCAGCGAAGACAGCGGAACTGCTGGCGATAAAGTGCAAGACACGATACCTGGTAGAGGAACTACAGCGTCGGACTCATTAGTGCTTTCGCTAAGACCAGACCACCATAGCAGCACTCAAGATGCAGTCGTGGAAGATAAAGCAGTGGACACCGCTTCAGTGTATGACCGCGTTGTGGGCCCCCGTTCCGTCTGGAATAGCGGTGCTCCGAAGGTAGTGAGCGACAGCGATGCCAAGATATCTCCGAAGGTGACTCAGAGTGACTCTGTGAGTGTTGTTGACGAGTTCGTGCGATGGAATCAAGACGACTGCCACCCCAGTGAGGTGCCGACTCAACCGCCGACACTTGCTCCGATCTACCCTCGGCGAGAAGACGACTACGAGGACCACCTACCGGATGTGACTGAGCGATTTAAATACTGGGAAGGCGTTCAAGCTGATGTGCTGAAGAAAACCGATGCTCCAGGTCAGGCTTCAACTGATGCACCAACAGGAGCCGTCGTCTCCACTTCAGACGAAAACTATGCTGATCACCTTCCGCGAGTGGCTGAAGAGTTCAAAGACTGGGAAGGGGTTACCGATGGTCTGCCCATGCTTACCAGTGCTCCTCCAGCTACCGATTTGCCGACAGAACCCCCTGCCAAAGGCACCGAAGCGCCATCAGCTCCTGTAATCTCCGCTTCCAACGATAACGATGCTGGTCACCTACCACAAGTGGCGGAAGAGTTTAAAGATTGGGACGGTTTGAAAGAGAGCCTGCCAACGTCCACCGATGCTCCAGGTAGTCCGACCCAAACTCGACAGGAACCGGAAAACGTGGACGATCGCGGGAAATATGAAAACTGTATCAAAGTAATCGGCAGCTTTGGAGAACACTACGAGTGTCCTGAAGATGCCACGTCGGCTCCACCCGTGACTTCTCCACCACTTCAGGAAGACACTGCTGCGCCGCCGTCTGAGCCCACGAATGCACCAGACACCGTCCGGCCAGTAGAAGGAGCCTCGAGCGCCCCGGAGACGACATCTCCTGACACAACTGCACCGGATACTGCATCGCCGGACACGACCGCCCCAGACACCGTCGCACCAGCAGAACAGGACTCGACAGCACCGGATACAGCATCTCCAGGTACAGTCACGACAGATACAACTTCGCCTGAAGACACAGCAGCACCAGATACTACCTCGCAAACAGACTCAACTGCGCCAGATACGGTCCCACCAGCAGAAGAAGACTCGACTGCACCCGAGGCAGCGTCTCCAGACACTGTCGCTCCAGCAGATACTTCCTCCCCCGCAGACACGAGTGCACCAGACTCGGTTGCACCAACAGGACGAAAATCACCCTCTCCAGAGACTAAACCTCCCGACACTGTCGCGCCAGAGTCAGCTCAGCCTGTAGACACAAAAGCACCAAACACGAGCGTGCCAGAGGACACAGAAAATGGAGCTGCAACCGCTATTGCCCAGAAAAATGCTGCCGGGGCTATCAGTTCCGACAATACTGGTTCGTCCGAGAGCACGACTAGCGATGCTGACAATACGGCCGGGTCTGCGATCAATGCTGGACAAGGTACTGCTGCCAGTGATGCTGGAGCATCCGAGAAGAATAGCGCCGGGGTTTCAACCTCCGACGGAACTACGACGTCGGGGGGCAACGCGACTGGTCCCATCGACTCCGAGAGCAACGCGGGCACGCCCTCCGAGAACAAGGCCAGTGTCACTGCAGCCAACACATCCAAGAGCACCAATACACCAACCAGCACTCCTTCCGCAGCCCTAGGCGCTGGGGCCATCGCTGGAATTGTGATCGGGTGCGTTGCGTTAGTGGCGGCCGTCGTGGGCTCCGTGCTCTTCCGCCAGAAGATGCTCGTACGCCAGCGCGAAGAGAGCCTGTTTGCGGACCTCAGCGACACGGGCGTCGGCTTCGAGGGGGACTACGCGGCCATGTAAGCTTAGTTCTGGTGCCTCATGCCTCCCATCAGAATAGTGGAGCATACCAGTGTACTTGCACTTCAACTTCATCTTGTTTTGCTGCTAAAAATAGCCCCTTCCAGCGTCTATTTATTGGCCATAAATAGACCGGCCATAACTGCACCGAACAATGCGGTCACTCGGCGATTAACCTGCCCGCGATGACTCCTCCGCAGGCGTCTGGCGCTCGGTGGCGAGCGTTTGCGGCTGTGCTGGTGGCTGCAGCATGCATTCAAGCGACCTCTCTCGCTGCGAATGAGCAGAGTTTGCTGAAAATTCAGCTCCACAAGCAGCAGCAGCCAAGCGCAGAGCTGTCCTACAGACTGGCACACCAGCAGGCGCGAGCGCGACGACGAGCGCAGGAGGAGACGAGCAACGCCAATGGAGACCCCCCAGCCGGGACGTTTGCACTGAGTGAAGCTCCACTTGGTGTAGGCTACGGGTGCGTGAAGAGATTGTCGAGCTCGAAAGGATATGGCTACATTTACATGGCTGACCTTGCTGCTTGGATAGGACTCACTATGCCGAGATCTACTTGGGAATCCCTGCTCAACGAGCGTCGGTGATCGTGGACACGGGAAGTCACTTGACGGCGCTGCCGTGCAGCACGTGCCAGGGCTGTGGACAACACACAGACCCACTGTTCGACGTATCCAAGTCGACGACGGCCAAGTATCTGGCCTGCCACGACTTCGACTCGTGCCGCTCGTGCGAGCAGGACCGTTGCTATATCTCACAGGTACTGACAAACGTTGCAGGATCACTGGCATTGCTTAGGTATTGACTCTGATGCTGTGTGCTTTGCTGATGTGGATGAATAGAGCTATATGGAGGGGAGCATGTGGGAGGCCGTCATGGTGGACGAGCTGGTCTGGGTGGGAGGATTCTCGTCGCCAGCTGATGAGATGGAGGGAGTGCTGAAGACGTTTGGGTTTCGTTTTCCTGTGGGCTGCCAGACCAAGGAGACTGGTTTGTTCATCACGCAGAAGGAGAACGGCATCATGGGCCTTGGTCGCCATCGCTCCACTGTCATGTCTTACATGCTGAACGCAGGCCGCGTGACGCAGAATCTTTTCACCCTTTGCTTTGCCGGGGACGGTGGTGAACTTGTGTTCGGAGGGGTGGACTACAGCCACCACACGAGCGATGTCGGCTACACGCCGCTGCTCAGTGACAAGTCCGCTTACTATCCAGTCCACGTGAAGGATATTCTGCTGAATGGTGTTTCGCTTGGAATCGATGCTGGCACGATCAATTCAGGCAGGGGTGTGATTGTGGACAGCGGCACAACCGACACCTTCTTCGACGGGAAAGGAAAACGAGCGTTCACGAGCGCTTTCAGCAAGGCAGCAGGCCGAGACTATAGCGAGAGCCGCATGAAGTTGACCAGTGAGGAATTGGCAGCTCTCCCAGTAATTTCCATCATCCTCAGTGGGATGAAAGGCGACGGCACCGACGACGTTCAGCTAGACGTTCCTGCATCAAAGTATCTTACCCCAGCTGACGACGGCAAGTCGTACTACGGCAATTTTCACTTCACAGAGCGTAGTGGCGGTGGTTCGTATGACGCATTATTGCTTGTCTTGTATTTCGGATTCTAACGGTTCGTTTTTCGGCACCGCAGTTCTTGGAGCGAGCACCATGGTCGGCTTTGATGTGATCTTTGACGTGGAGAACAAGCGTGTGGGCTTTGCCGAGTCGGATTGCGGTACGTCTGTTCGCCTGAAAAGTTCTAAACAACTTACACCTGACGATGTGCTACGCTGTGATGCTTCACAGGGAGAAGCTACTCCAACGCTACAACTGCAGCCCCAATCGCTTCCGATAGTACCGTTCAGCCATCACCAGCTACTCCGGTGCCAGTCGGCTCAAATGCCACGGAACAGCCAGCATCCTCCAACACTTCTGTTACAAGCTCCAGCAACAGCTCGTCGATGGACTCAAACACGACGGCGACAGCGCTGGCCAACGTTGTAGGAAGTGCCGATGCAACCACGAGCATTTCATCCACCGAGGCAAGGACAAAGCGGTCAAGTCCCCATTCGGCGCCTTCATCGCGGAGATTATCCTCATCTCGCTGGTGGGCGTCGCGCTTGCCGTCATGGTGTGGACGAAGTGGCGTACGCGCGCTTGGTCTCGCATCCCCGACGAGTCCTCGCGTGCGCATATGCAGACGATCGTGGAAATCAGCGAGTCGAGAGTCCGTCGCCGTCATCTCCACCTGGAAGCCCCTTGTCACCTCGATCCCGAGCCGCCAGAAAGGGCCCATCACCGAAGTTCACGATCGGCTCGAGCGGGGAAGAAGACGGCGACGAGTTGCGCGACGAAGAGGAAGGAGCCGACAGCCCCAGGGTCTTAACTCGCCCACAGGGGCCACGCTAAGCAACTTAATACAGTAGATGCACAAGTTGAAGTGGGTTAAAGTGACATACTACCTCGATTTAGTGACATCATACAGTTTTTGCTTCAATGCTTGGTTACCACTCGGTCAATGGCGACTTCAGATCGCCGCCTCAAGCAGCGTGCGTTCCTGGACGCGGCCGCCAATGGAGACGTGGATGCGGTGGATGCGTGGATCTCGAGTGAAGATGGAGGCGACGTGAATGTGAAACTTGGGGAGGGCTGGACGGCATTGCTCTACGCCGTGGCGCATAGTCGACTGAGCGTTGTGCGGCGGCTTTTGGCGGTGGAAGACATCGACCTCAACGCTACCACAATGTATGCGACGGGTGAATGAATGCGTCATGGCGGGGGAACATACTAACATCTTGCTGGGATGGTGGATACTAGAACGGGCTCCTCAGCATTGACTTTGGCCATCACCCGCAAGAATAACACTTTGGTGGCGTTGCTGCTGACCAGCGGAGCTTCCCGCGCAACGATCTGTACGTGAATTGCTACGCAGGGATGTAGAAGTTTGAAGTAGATAGATTCACTGACCTATTTGTGTTGGCGTTGATGATCCAGCGAATGGAATGTGGCAGGAAGTGCAAGCGGCGTCTTGGATTCGCGCCGACGTGCGGCAGATGCTGTCGTCTGACTGGGCTGTGGTGTGGAGTCCGGCGTTGCATCGACACTTCCCACCAGGAGAGCGGGAGAGATGTCGGCTGGTTATTTACGCGAACGTGTTGGCAATGCGGCGGCAAGATACTCCAGCGCTTATCACGACAAGGTCATCGTCGCTAATGGTCGTGAGCTGGAAGGACGAGGCAATGCAGCAACTCTGGCGGATGGTTGCAGCCTTGTCACGCGTAACCACGGCGGATGAACGCCACGTCCGGTGGCGATACCTGACGCCGCCATTGGTCTTCCACATCCTCGAATACGCCGTGTTCCTCTGGTGAAATGGCGTCGAGGCGTTGTTGCTGCGGCGCATGGAAAGCGCTGCCACTGAGCCGGGGTCGCGTGCAAGTCGCTGTTGAGTCGGCGTTCTCTTTGATCGGTACTGCAGCCGAGAGCCGCCTCCCCGAGCCGAGGTCATGGCAAATGCACGCCGCAGAGGCTGTTACTCTTAGCGGCGGCATGAGTTGACAGCAGCTTGGTACCCGCTGATCTACGCGCTGCAGTGTGCCAAATCCTTCAGAATGGCTGGTGCGACGCACCCGTGCCGGCGGACAGGAAAACCGCGCGACTTCGATGCGTGCTCCAGCAACCCACTTGCGGCCAGGAACGACATCGTCAGGACCCGCGGCCACAATACTGCAGCCGGACTAGCATCAGGACTACGACGGAAATGCATGCGCATGCAGACTTGCAGCAATTACCAGTACACCAGTACATCATGCACCTGACCTCAGCGGCAACGTTGCCCTTGAAGTGGGGCCGTATCAGACAGAAGGTGCGCTGGTACCGTGCACCTGCACTTGAGGTGCCACGCCTGCTTAACACTAATACAGTACAGTACGCGTACGCAGACACCGGACCTGCTTGCTCGCGAAGTACGCACCATGCATCGGCGGCGAGCTCGCGGTTGGCGTTGGCCAAACTGAACGGCTGGACGCCGTGCGTCCGCGCCGCTGGAGGAGATCCCAAGCAGACAAGCTCATCAAAACGCGAAAAGAAAAGGCATCCAGCGGTCAGATGACGTGATTTGAGAGGTATAAAGTACTACGCATCTATAAAGTACAATTGTACTGACTTCGAGTTATTACGGATTGTGCTGCATCCAATAAAGAAGAGGTGAAAATGGGGTAATTTATAACACAACTCAGTGCTATTTTATGATTGGATGCTAATCATACATTGAGTAGACCAGGGTATTGGAAGAAGCAGATCGCATAACGAGCGGACGACTGTACTCCACCAGTCAACTGCGGAGATGAGTCAGATCCAACTCCTATTTCACCCAGCAGCAGCAGCAGCAGCAGCAGCAGCAGCAAAGCAACCTGGGCAACGCATGCGACTGCAGTCCGCGCAACGCTAGCGGTCTGCGTTGGTACACCTGCGCGGGTCGCACTCCGGAAGTCGCGTGCGGAACTGGCTGTTGCCGTCGCACCGCCAAACTCGAAGCGTTCCTAGATTTGCGACTTGAACATGCCAGATAGCAGTATGGCGTCAACGTAAAAATAGACAGGCCTATCTTGAGACATACAATGCTCTTGCACAGGATCATGACGCTGTACCGTTTTTTCTAAATCGCGCCGCGCGGGATAGGTGTCGCTCGCTGGCGGCTTTGCTGCATGGCCCGATACATTCGCACAATAACTGCCTGCCGCGCGCCGCAGCCATACATAACAGCTTTTGCGCTCGCAGCAAGGTAATGAACGCCTTGTTACAGTAATGACCAAGATGCAGCCAGCGGGCAGGAGAGGGACCGCAGGGCGGCAATGCTTTGCTGAGTCCGGCAGCGCGAGATTCGCCGCGCTGCCTCGTGTCGCGCGGGCGGAAAGATTCGAGCAGGTGTTTTCTCCTCGTTTCTGCATCGAATCTCGCCGCCAGGTGCCCGCTCCGCCGCGCTCTGCAGTGCAGCAGAGGAGGCTGCTCTCTGACCGCCAAGGCGAGGCGCACGACACTGACTGGTTGGTTATCAGTTGTTTTTCCTTCAGACCGAGGACACAAGACTCGCCCCGAAGCTACAGTAGCTGCTAGAGAGACGAGAGAGGGAGCCATGAAGTTCGGCAAGGTGCTGCAGCAGTCGACGCAGATGTCGCCCACTGCGTGGGAGCCCTACTGGGCCGACTACAAGCTGCTCAAGAAGATCATCAAGGACTGCGCGCAGATCAAGAAGGAGGAGAAGCTGCAGGGCGACAAACTCGTCAAGATCAAGATCAAACCCTCCGCCAAGGAGGACAACGACAGCATCCGTGCGTATTTTGCGCTACTGTACTTGGCGATAGTGTTTGTGTTAATTTTTATTGTTCTTTTTGCTTGGGCGGGGCAGGTCAGTCGCAGGATGAAATGAACTTCTTCCGCACGCTGCGCATGGAGATCAAGAAGATCGCAGACTTCTTCATCAAGGAGCAGGCCAGGCACACGAGTCAGGTGGCGGCCATCGACGCTAGCTTCCAGCAGCTCAAGGTATGGACGGATCAGACAGCGCTGGACGATAATTATCTTGTTGGGAGCGAAGTCTTACGTGTTCTGTGTTGGGCGCTTGTTAGACGAATCCCGACTCGGCCGAAGCCAAGACGGCGCTGATGAAGAGCTGCGTGGCGCTGTACAAGGAGCTGCTGCTGCTGGAAAACTTTGCCGTCATGAACTTCTGCGGCATCTCCAAGGTCGGATTTTTACCCACTAGACTACTCATCGAGTCAGGCGGTTCGTCCCCTGACAGCATTTCCGCCTGCAATTTTTTGTTTGCAGCAGTGGGCTCACGTTGTATTTACCTGTAAATTGGCGACTGCAGATTTTGAAAAAGCACGACAAGTGGACGGGATATGCCACGCGCAACAAGTTCATGCACACGATCCTGATGAAGCAGCCCTTCGCAACGTACGAGCCGCTGCTGCACATGATCGACCGTCTGGAGCACATCTTCATGCAGGCTACGGGATCTAGCATCGAGCAGCACGACGCGCAAAAGTCGTCCTCTCGACGCAGTGGCGGTGGAGGCAGTTCCTCGTCTTCACCTTCAGGCGACGCGCCTGGCAGTTCAGGACCCGCAAGTGGTAACGCTAGCGGCAAGGACGCGTCTACGGGCAACAACGATTCGTCGAGCCATTCGCCGAGCCACACGCCTCCTGGGGCAAGTGGCGGCCGTCACGATGGACGAAGGTATAGAAGCGCGGTGGATGAAGCCTCCCCAAGATCGGAAGACTCGGTAACGCTGGTGCGAGTGAACGCGCTTCGAGACGATGTGAGGCAGCTCCGGAAGATCGAGAGCGCGTATGACGGCGACGGAGAGTACGAGGAGAACGTCGACGACTCAAGTTTCCCGGACGATGAAGCAGAAGTACCGCCACTCCGCTTTGGTGGCCGTCCCCAAGAAGAAAAGGCGATTCTCCCTCCGCTGCCGCTACGTGTTGCACCTGCTGGTACCCAGTCGGACAGCGATGCCGCAGCGATGGCCATGCTTTCGATGAAAGAGAGTGCGGCTTTGCGTGCGTCCGGAGTCGGCAGCGATGGCGGAGACAGCAGCGCCACGGAAAGCTGCCGCACGCGTAGTGCCAAGCGTAAAGCGTGTGCGCCGTTGGATATGGAGGGGAAGCGCAAAATGAGCGTCACCGCGATTCTCAACTAGCTAGCGCGCGGGCGTTGCATCCAGGGTAGCACAAACCTACATTGTCAAAGAGTTGGTGATACAAGAAGAGTTAAAGGCAAGAGACTTCGTGGCCCATGCTTCCTATCAATGCACCACCAAGTTCACCAGACACGCTGCACGCACCCTACGTCCTCACTTATCTATTGCTTCTTACTAGCCGAGAGAAAGCGTGGTTAGCATATCCATTCATTCCCCATGGTTTCCTGTACTCATTCGGTCATTCGGTCTACTACTAATGGCGCTCCATGATCTTCTTCTACCTCCAGCAAACCAAGTTCCTCCTCAACTGCGAGCCCACATACACATGCGCAAGCACGCGTCGGCGTTTCCATGCAGGTCGACAGAAAGCTCTAATGCTCTCACTTCTTCCGCCGAGCGTACTGTTGCTTCCTCACTTAAACTTGAGTTGCAACACCTTCCGTCTTTGCCTAACTCCATCGCACACGGTACAGCACGTCGCCTAGTAATAGCGTCCAACTAAAAAGAAAATGATCGCGCAGATCAGCAGATGAATGGGTCCAAATGCCTGTAGCAACAACAGAAGCAAAGTGAGTCATGATAACACCATGCAAACGGTCAGAAAGGAGACTAACGCCAAACATACCCCGTCCTCCTTCGGGCCCTTGCCCGTGATCGCCTGCGAGTCTTCGTTACCAGATGCGCCATTGCCAGCAGCGTTTTTCCGGTGACGCAGAGTCGAAGATTCCTCCGAGAGCTTCTTCACACGCTGTGCGTCGGTGCTAGCCTTCTGCAGCAGCTGCCGGGTTTTGTCCAGGTCGCTCATCAACACGTCACGTTGCGCCGTGAGCTGCACTGTAAACGCCACCAACTACAAGACAGAACACACAAGAAGAACACATCAGCCTCTCCCCCTTCTTCCACTCAACCACTTCCTCTCCACCTTCTTGCAACTTTACCTCGTCGTATTTCTTGCGGAGCGCCGCGACTTCCTGCACCGTCTCCTTGCTTCCTTCCCTGTTCTCCGCCACCTTGGGCGCCTGCGGCTTGTCGTCCTGCAGCAGCGCCGAGGACAGTTGCGCGGGCGTGGCCACCTCCTCCCTCACCTCGTCGCTGAGTCTGTTCTGGAACCTCGTGTCCGAGGCCGCGGCCGCCGTCTTGGCGGGCGACACGTTCGTCGACGACGCCCGCTGCGGACTGGGCGGGAGGCCGGGCGCTCCTCGCCGTCCTGCACGAAGCGGCAGCGCAGCTTCTTGTTGGACAGCGCGCGCTTGTCCGTGCGCGCCCACATGTTGGTGAGCTCGTCCGCCATCTCCTTGGTGGACTTGGTCTTGACCAGCTCGTAGAAGCTGTCGTCCACGTAGATGCTCTGCACGAGGAACTTGTCGTTGGCCAGCTGGCGCTCCGCCGGAGTCCAGGCGCAGCAGCTCGTCGCAGTCTTTCTGCTGCAGGATCACCATGATGGAGGCCGAGCCGTTGGGCCCCAGCAGGCCCTGGTTCGGCCGCACCAGGTAGCGCAGCGGCCGCGTGGTCTTGACCTTGAAGGCGATTTGCCGGTCGTCCGCCACGTTGCGGATCGTCAGCACTGCCTGGGGCGCCGTCTGCGGCTGCAGGTGGAAGGACAGCGAGTCCGCCGGCTCCAGGATCACGCTCGAGTTGGGCGCGAGCGCCACGTCCACGCCGCTGCTCGCCATCGCTCGCTGCTCCGGTCGCTCGGCTGAAGGCTCAGCAGTGAAGGCTACGAAACTGCGATTCAACGCAGATGGTGTTGTTGTTGTTCTTCCCCCCGGACGCCACCTATAATAGTTCTACAGTAGTAGTATGTACTACTACATTTTATGGTTAAAGGCAATACTATATGTTAATACTACTATTGCTAGTACATCAGTAGTACTATGCATTTAAACATAGTAATACATACTACGTACTAAGTACATGTAGTACTTTTTCAGGAAGAGTAACAAAGTTAACAGAGGATAGGGATTATTTTTACCATAGTCCTAAAACCACGCATATTGTACCTCCTATTACGGGACGGTGCAGAAGAAGAACTGCACAAGAAAAAACTAAAGCTAAATTGAGCTCCTCCAACATCAGACTCCTTGGGTACCCCAACAGCTCATCGAGCGAAATAATGGAGTATCTGGAGTAAAGCATTGTAGTATCCACCGGTATTTTATCCGTAATTTATCTTCAAATTATACTGAGATAGCAAGTGTACCGTAGGTATGCTGCTGGCGCAGCCGGCAGGGGATTAATTCGGTGTCGCATGAAGCCGTGCGTGTCGTGCTCGAAAAAAGTGTCGCTTGATTATGATATTTGTATTGAATGCACTTAACTGAGAATCTTGTTTATATATCTTTACCTCCATAAGTACTCTGTATACTTAATGGAAGTGTAAGTGTCGTCTCCGGGCGTCAATCTTCTCAATCCGGATCCGTCATTCTGTAGCCCTGCAGAGGAAATCAGCAATGTTGATTCTGCCGCGATGGTGCTGGATGAAACGCCGGAGCAGCGTCGCCGTCGTCTTGACGCTGCAAATGCGCGCGCGTGGGGAAGGCGTGCCGCGATAGTGTTGGATGAAACGCCGGCTGCGCCAGCAGGGGATAGCAAGTGTACGGTACCGTAAAGGTATGCTGCTGGCGCAGCAAACGCATGCGTTAAGTATCCATCATATATGACATATGATGAAAGTAAACTTAATAGGTAGTCTGAATAATTACGTAGTCAGTCTCTGTCAACGAAGAAGCATCAATCGTATCATTAATTTTCGTTTCATTCGAATCATTTCCAGTTCTCACGTCTACAGACCATGGTGAACTTACAGCGCCAAGGTAAGAATAGACTTTGCTTGGGAGGGCACTGCTGCAACTTCTAACTTGCTTGTATTTGGTTATTAACAGCGCGAAGGCAAGAAAACAAATTCATATTATCGTGAGTGTGTTTGAATGCAAGCACAGCGCTGGCGACTGGTGCGCCGCAAGTGCGGCGCGCCTAAGTCGTGTGCGCTGTGCGTTTATCTGTTTTGTTTTATATTTGCGATCTCAGCCCCCGCGAAGCCCTAGTTTCGGATTATCCTGATTTATGTATTGTATGGTCAGGCTCCAGGGTTTATTCGGAGGTACTCGCGTACTGTTTGGCCGGGGCGTCATTGCAAATGGCGCTTTACCAGGGATCCGGGTGCTGTCATACTAGTTCAATTCCCACTGATAATTACAGTAGCTATACTGTACATTGTCTACTAATAGTAAGCTACTACCTGTACGGTATAAAAGAATGTACTAGCGTAGTATACGGCACGTACACAAATATCGTAGTACACTGTATGAAGTCAATTATTGTCGGGAAGACGCAGGTAAATTGAACCACAATGCATCCAACGTGTATGATATGCTGGACATGAACGTTGCTGCACGACGAGGGCGAACTCCGCCGGCAGCGCCTCTTCTCTTTGCGTACTGGTACTTAACCACCCTCTACGCCCTCAAAGGTGTCGTCAGCTTTGGCTTTACACTCAAACCGTTTGATCCTGCTCCGTGGCGGGCGTGTAGAGCCGCTGCAGCTGACCAAGCTGCGCCTCGTAGTCCTCGTCGCTCAACCGAGCCATGGTCTCGGCGACGGACTGGAACGTGTTCATAGCACGCTCGTACTTCTGCGTCTGCTGGGGCGTCTCAAACTTGGGCGGCGGCGGGTGGCCCAGCATCGACTGGGACAACTGGCTGCGGCGCATCATCTTGAGCAGCACGTCCGGGTACGCCTCATAGATCTCGCGGCTCACCGGGTGATTGTGCGACACAACCTGCAGCAGCAACAACGAAAAGAGTTAATATCCATGTTCAAATTCAGAAGATCATCAAGAAGCTCGGGTCAAGCGTACCTGGTCGGTAACAATCACCATGTACTTGGACGGATTGTCGGCCGGAGTGATCTTGACATTGATCTTGGCCATGCAGCCAATGCCGCGGTACTTCTGTCCGGGGCGCGTGTTGGCGCCGCGGCAGCGCGCCTTCATGGCGTGCGTGCACATGTATATCCGGTGGTGGTGGATGGCCTCGTCCGGGAACTCAGCGCGGCGTCCGCGCGAGCTCTTGTTGTTGAGCATGACCTTCTGCTGGTTTCGGCGGTAAGCCTCCACGCTGCAGGACGAGCGCATGCGGAAGGGCTGGAACGTCTCCTGCATGTACATCTCAAAGTACGAGTCGAAGTCGAACCACGAGTTGAACGACACGCGCGCCATGCGCTTGCTGTCGAACTTGACGTTGGTCACGGCGTTCGGGTCCGCGCCGACGCCCGCCGCCGCAGCTGCAGCCACCGCGTCCTGCACGGGCGTGGCCGAGTCGACCTTCAGCGCCTCGGGCGGCGGCGGCACGACAGCCGCAGCGGCCGCCGCCGCGTCGAACGCCACGTCAGCGCCAGCCGCCTCCTTCATCTTGGCCATGACGTCGTGGATGTCGTCGTCCTGCGTGGCCTGCGAGTCCTGCGACGCCGTCGTGTCGTCCACAGCGCCGGGCGCTTCGGCGACGACGGTCTCGACGCTCGCGACCAGCGGGTCCACCACCTCCTCTTCACGCGGGCGCTTCTCTCCGACCGCCGCTGCCGAATCGTGCTCCACCTTGGTTGCGTCGTCGACCACCACCACCTGGCCCGCCACAGCGTCCACAGCCGGAGAGTTCTCGTCGCTGCCACTTGCCACCATGTTGCCGCTAGGGTCAGTAGTAGTGAAGGATTTTAGCGCGCGGATTCGAAAGAAAGACTGTGTGGTTCTTGTGTGCGAATCCACCCAACTGATACATAAAACCTCGCCCCCCTTTCCGCAGAACAGAAAAACCTCGCTGAAGCCAGTTTGTGCACCACACATTTCGTGTGGTGTACACATTTCTATGGTACCCTACCGTCGCGGAAAACGTACAGTAAAGCTGCATGGGACTCATACCTCCTGTTGTGATCCAATACGGCACCTTTTGGTCGACCTTGTTTGAGTGGTCCACGCGTTTTAGGTCTAGCTGCGCCTACGCCAACCAAACCTGCGCAAGACAGTTGAAGGTATCAAAAGGCTTGGCAGCCAGCCACCGAGCACCTTTCGCTGGTCATTTGGCAATCCCTCGGCGCCCCAGCAGCTCCAGACACCTCTACTTCTCTATAGACTAACGATGGCCAAGAAGGTGAAAGCCCCCGTGAAGCCTGCGTCCAGCAGCAGCAGCTCTTCGGACTCGAGCAGCGACGAGGCCCGCAGAAGAAGGTGGTCGTGGCCAAGAAGGCGGCCCCAAGAAGCCCGTGGACAGCGACAGCTCGTCGTCGGACTCCAGCTCGGACGAGGAGGAGGCCCCCAAGAAGGTGGTGGCCAAGAAGCCCGCCGCAAAGAAGGAGGAGAGCTCCGACTCGAGCTCGGACTCGTCCTCGGACGAGGAGGAGGCCCCTAAGAAGAAGGCCACCCCCACCAAGAAGGTCCCTGCCAAGAAGGAGGAGAGTTCGTCGAGCTCGGACTCTTCGTCTGACGAGGAGGAGGCCCCCAAGAAGGCTGCCCCCGTGAAGAAGGAGGCTGCTAAGAAGGAGGAGAGCTCGGACTCGTCGGACTCGTCCTCGGACGAGGAGGAGGAGCCCAAGAAGGCGACCCCCGCCAAGAAGGTTGCCGCCAAGAAGGAGGAGAGCGACAGCTCTTCGTCCGACTCGGACTCCTCGGACGATGAGGAGGCTGAGAAGCCCGCTGCCAAGAAGGTTGCCGCCAAGAAGGACGAGGATTCTTCGTCCTCTTCCAGCGACTCGGACTCGTCGTCTGACGAGGAGGAGACCCCCATTGTGTCCAAGAAGCGTAAGAACTCGGACGCTGGCGAGAAGTCCAACAAGGTGCAGAAGCAGGAGGACGGCGAGGCCGCCGCTGTGGCCAACCCGCAGAAGGCACTGGAGATCTTCATCGCTGGCCTGCCGTGGTCCGCCACGGAGGACGAGGTTAAGGAGCACTTTGCTGGCTGTGGTGAGGTGACTGCCGCTCGCATCCCGATGCAGAACGGCCGCTCGTCTGGCACTGCCTTCGTGACGTTCGCCACCGCCGAGGCCGCTGAGGCTGCTCTTGCCATGGACGGCCAGGACTTCGGTGGCCGCTGGATGAAGATCCGCACGGCCGAGAAGAAGAACATGTTCGACGAGAAGCCGGAGGGCTGCACCAGCATCTTCATCGGCAACCTCGCCTGGGACGTGGATGAGAACACCGTGCGCGAGTTCTTTGGCGAGTGCGGCGAGATCACGAGCTGCCGCCTGGCCACCGACCGTGAGACGGGCGAGTTCCGTGGCTTCGGCCACGTTGACTTTGCCACGACCGAGGCTGTGGACGAGGCTGTCAAGCTCGCTGGCGAGTACCTGAACAACCGTGCCATCCGTGTCAACTACGCCAAGAGCCGCGAAAACAACGGCTTCGGCGGAGGCCGCGGTGGCGGCCGCGGTGGTGGCCGCGGTGGCCGTGGTGGCCGTGGCGGCTTCGACGGTGGCCGTGGCGGTGGCCGTGGCTTCGGTGGCCGTGGTGGCGGCCGCGGTGGAGGCCGTGGCTTCGGTGGTCGCGGCGGGGGCCGTGGCGGACGTGGCGGTCGTGGTGACGGCGGCGGCAAGAAGACATACTTCAGCTAGGTAGTTTATATACGGGACAATGTGACCACTTTGATACATATTTGATGCGATTCATGTCTCAGCGTGCGGTAAGGAAGTGCCACCACCGCTACCGCGGAGCTTATTCCGTTGTTTTATTTTTTAATCGTAGCATCTTAGCGTAACTTAGAGCTTTGGCCCTCTAAAACCTCCTATTTATCCGCTGTTTTACAGGCCGACCCACATGTCACACCGGCGGTAGGAAACTCCTGCCGCCGGTTTCAGCGGCTGCGGCGGCCTGAGACCACAAGTGGCAGCCGAAGCGACCGCCAAGCGACCACATGAGGCTACCGAGGTGAAGTGCCGACGAGGCTGGATCCATAGTGTCTTTGGCGAAAGAAGTACAATACACGAGGTATGTAAGAGCGGCCGTGGTATTGTAAAGGGTTAAAGCGAATGCAACGAGCTAATCATCTAACAGTGTATCGTACGAACTGCTATCATCTGATTACCTAGACAAACAGTGAGGCATGTGAGGTGGGGCACGGTGATCAGACCGTGGCAGCAAATTGGATCGGCTTGCGACCGCCAACGACGAAGAATCCGTCGCGGCACCACACTATCTTCAGCTCCGCGTAGCCGGCGGCCTCCACGGCGCGAAGCACGACGTGCAACGGAAGGCGGCTGGACTCCTCGTCGCCGATGATGAGGTATCCACCGGGCGACAAGGAGCGCATTGCTAGGCGGAGTACCATTTCGTAGGCGTCGAAGAGTGTCGCTGCGGCGCGTTGCACGAACGCCTGGTTCGCCAGGGCGCTGAACGCCAAGCAGCCGATGATAACGTCGGCGGGTCTGCCAGAATCAGCGGCTCATCATCGTTCGCCCTGATCTCCAGGGCCGTGGTCTTCGCGCGCGCGCCTGGAGTTTGCAGCTCGATTCTCCTGCTCGCCACCTCAAGGTGGTACGGCGACGAGTCCACCAATTCGAGCTCCGCCGTGTTGTACGCCGCAAGCACTGCAGCAGCCGCGCGACCTGTTCCAGCGCCCAAGTCAACGACGCGACGCCCGTCACAGGGCGGCAAGGCCCACACCATCTCGGTCAACATGGCTTCATGCAGGTTGAAGTGTACTGGCTTGGTGCCCCGTGAAGGTCCGTCCAGAACGGATTGTTCAGGAACGGCTTCCTCCAGGTGCCCAGCGTGGCCAGTGCCGAGCCGTCCATGGGGGCAATCTCTGCCAGCGCGTCGCCCTCCCACGACTGCTGCGGACCTCGCGAGCGCTTGGCCGCCGTCGGGGGGGGGGCTAGTTGTTCTTGCGCGGGTCGCACACGGGTCGCCGCAGCAGCGCGAGGCGCCTGCACCGCTGGAGCTGGTGCCTGGAGCGCAACAGCAGCGACAGCAACAGCGTCCTCGTCGTGCACGGCGAGGTACATGTCGATCTCGTCTTGGTGCACCCGGGCCATGTGCTTAACGACGCACCGGGTGTCCTTGTTCTTGAAGGTCAGCTCGCCGTGGCACTTCAGACACCAAATCTTGACGGCAGCATTTGACGACGTGCCCGGCGGCGGGTTCGGAGTTCCTGAGACCAGCCGGATGAACTGCCACAGTTCCGGCTTGGTCTTACCGTTGCGGAACGGCATCTCGTAGAGGAACTCCGGCCGCGGGTCCCTGGCCGGGTCGTAGTACGGAAGACCCGGGACCGCCGCCGCTATCACCGGGGCCGAGACCGAAGCCGGGACCGAAGCAGCGAGCGTCGCGGAGGCCGCAGCCGTGGCCGAAGGAGCGAGCGTCGTGGAGACCGCAACCGGGACCGAAGCAGCGAGCGTCGCGGAGGTCGACTGGGACGGCGACGACATTTCTTCGTCCGAGTCGTAGTGGTTGAAGTCCATCTTGAGCTTGGGCGAGGGAGTGGAGGAGGGGCTGCTGGTTTGGGTTGGTGGCGAGGCCGGAGAATTGAAAGTGGGGCTAAGTGGAGAGGCTGCCGCAGCCAGCAGAACTATCAAGTGATGACGTGGACCCCACATACGTGTTGCAGCGGTTGCTCCTCAAAAAATGGGTTTCGAATTCGTCGATGCCAGCTTCTACAAATGGTTCTATCAACGGTGGTGTCGTCGACGTTCGTGGCATCGTCTCCACCTGTATGAAGCAACTTTTTTCGGGATCAAGTCACTGCAACGCCCCAGACCTTACGAGACCCATAGCAGTACGAGCACGTGCGCTTGCATCGGCAGTTCAGTGACGTCCAGCCCATGGTGCACCTGAACGCCCGAGTGCGGGCCGAGCTCGATCGTCGGATTCGGCTTCAGCTCCATCAAGAGATCGTGTTTATCCGGCCGAACGCGGCGTTATGGCCGCAGGACGGGGGCGAGCTTCACCCCGACCTGAACGAGAAGGGTCTGTACGGCTTTGTGCTGTCTCACTTCACAGCACAGGAGCTGGACGAGGAGGAAGCTGTCGTGGTCGTCTTGACCGAGACGGGCCGCTACTTTCGCGTCCGACGGGAGGACATCCTGCTGCTGGACAGGTGCTGCTGTGCCAAGTGGGGGTTCACGACGAACCCGTTCCACGTCCGGGGCAACCAAGTCGCAAGCGAGATAACCAACGGTAAGGGGTACCCTCTATCAGGGCTTAACATGGTTTTATTTGCAGCTATAGTGGGGCTTCCTATCGACACTTTCCTGCTACACAAGCTGGAAATGGGCCTCCGCAATGCGCTGAAGCGCGCCGGCCTCCGTGTTCCTTACCATGTACCGGGAGCGGACAAGCAGCCCAGAGACTGCTCTGAGTTTTCAGAGTCGTTCGAGTACGCGCTGCTGGAGCTGGACAACGACCGACTGCCTACCGTGTACTGGGAGACGGTTCAGTGGCTCGAGCGAGGCCGTCGCGCAGCAATTGGCGAGGTCAACCGACAGGACGCCGTTCGCTCGCGCACAATTCGGCAAAGCGTGCGAGCCTTCGAGGTTGAGCAACGGCAGGTCGTCGCCGAGGTGGACAACCGCCACCGTCGAGATGCCCGGTCGTTCGAGCGACAGCTTACGCGTAGCCGCGTGCCTCGCGCCGCCGTCGTTGATCAAGTTCAGCGGCTACGTCGTGCACAACAGGCCACACGAGCTCAACTCCGCCGCAACCAGACCGTCGCTCGGAACCGATTTGAGCAGAGGCAACAACAAGTCGTGCCCACCACGGATGTTCGCAAAATCCTGTGGGAGTGCCTGAGAATGTCTGTCGTGGATCCCGAACGAGCTGATGCTGCTTTGTCTGCGGTGGAGGCATTGGCCACTCGAAACCTTTAGTTACGAAGTAGTGAGGGTAAAACAGATAAGTTTGATTCAATACGAATGGATACAACTATGACCCCCGAAGCGCCCATCCAGAACTTCAAGGGCTCCAAGGTTACTTTCGACTAATTTAACGGCGGCTGCTTCGACCGGGCAGTCTTCACATAGGACAGGGAGACACGTGCGCTTTGAGTGCCAGGCAACGGTGCTTGACTCGGTGGAGGGACCAGCGCAGACGGATCCCTCTGTCGTGTATTGACTAGTTTTTGCATTGCATTGAGCTTCAATCGATTCTGTTTACATAGACTCTAGACCGAATTTACCGTCTCAATGCGAGGCCGGTGTTGAAGTGAGGCCGATGTTGAAGTGCTCGAGACCTGACTTGTCTCGACAATTGAGTAAGTACTTCACTACAGTACAGTCCTCCCCCCCGTTATGCGCATGGGTACAGCGATCCGATTAGGAAGGGAATACGGAACAGATAAGACTAGACACATTAAATGTACTGACAACTAGTTAAGCAATGCGGAGATCTTGCTCCTGTCTTTCTACGACACGGCGTGCTGTATCGCGCGACAGAGGCTTCCGCAGCTTGAAAGTATCTGTCGCCCAGCGTGCAGGTCGGCATAAACCTGCTCAGCTCCTTGGGCGCGCGCCTTTCGGGAGTACTCGCAGATTGCAAACTTCTGCTTGATCGTAAGACGGATGCGGAGACTCTTGCTGGCAAATTCGGAAATGAGGCACGGAGCTTAGCGGGCACACTCGTGCTGAGTTCCTCGGAAAGCTAGTGTTCATTTACAGCCTTTCAAATCGAAACTTACTTGGGAGGGGACCTGCGCATGGAGGCGATGGTGATCTTCTCGTTCCCGCCCCGATTCCTAGTGATCTGCCAGATATTAACAAAACTCAATGCTTTGATTTGATTGGCTACTGGACCCGCGACCTTGATAAACAGATATGACGGGGTATGTGGAAGACCAGGTGCGCATATCGGGAGGGAGGACTGTACATGTATTCATTCATCCATTCTTTCACGCGAAAGAATTTCAGCGGTGACGTCGGCTGCTGCTTCGGTCGCCATCAGCACTGCGCTCCCGACTGCGACTGCGGCTGCGGCTCGGGCTTCGACTGCGCCCAGAGCGCTTGGAAGACCGGTGCCTGTGTGACTTGCGGTCCGTCACCGTCACTGCTGTGCAATCGCTTCATACCCCGCTTTAATATCTTCTCGCCACCACCACCACCACCACCATAAACGGCAGCAAACTACTACGTAGTATTGTAATCGTCATAAGTTATTGGACCAAAAATGTACCGACCCTTTTCATGTTCTAAAATACCCAAAACCTATAGCAA
This sequence comes from Phytophthora melonis, assembly GCA_024211575.1. NCBI lineage: Eukaryota > Oomycota > Peronosporomycetes > Peronosporales > Peronosporaceae > Phytophthora > Phytophthora melonis. The sequence continues at coordinate 1,571,106 of JAMXKT010000068.1, forward strand.
CATTTAGATATAAGGTGCAAATCCGCGTAAAGATTTCGAATCTGGTGTCAGATTTGGCTAATTCACAGCCGTTTTAACGCTATGGATAAATATCGTGACGGTGCCGACACATTTTTTTTACTTGATTTAAGTATAGGCAGGCTGACCGCAATGAACGTATATTGACCAATGACATCTAGATTTACCTAATATCAACCAATGAGCTTGATTAGGTGTAGGGTAAAACAGTGCCGACGCCGTGCCGACGTATAATGTAGGCACGGGGGCGAAAATATGCAGGGCGTCAATACAAGCCACTAGTCTACTGCTCATCACTCAAATATCTGCCCTCTTGCCGACAGAACACTCGGAAGCAGTATGAGCCTCCAAGACCTCGCCCCCGTCAACTCCCAGCGCGCTCTGCAAACCGCAATCAACGCCTTCGGTCGCTTCGTCGCGGCCCAAGGCGTCTCCATGGACTTCATCGCTACCTCTCTCGCTGAGGATGAGAGTGGGGCTGTGTTTGTCAAGCTCATGGACCGCTTTGGCGTTCACCTCGCCTTCGTCGAAGGCCGGGGAGGGAAGCCACTGGCCAAGAACTCGGTCATGAGCTACTACCGACATGTGAGAACTGGCTGCTCAACACCTACCCGACCCACCGAGCCACCATCGAGAAGAAACTACTCAAGATGGGACAGACGCTTGAGCGCCACTGTCTCAAGCGCATCGAAGGTGGAATGGTCAAGAAGGCTCCTGCCTGCACGAAGGAAGACCTGCAAATTCTCATGGACGGACTGTACTATGATGCCGCCAGCCCCAAGGACTACCAAGATGCCGCGTTACTGGCGCTGATGTGGTACGCCTTCGGCCGCGCCTCGGACCTGGGGTTCGTGGTGAAGGGAAACCTGTCTGTGAGCGCGGATGGCGTCGTGTTCGTTCGGCTCATCCGCGTGAAGACTTCAGACGAGCAGGGCATCTCTCTTTCCCGACAAGAACAACTTCATCACGTGTCCCCTCCATGCGATTGCGATGGCCCTGGTGATGCAAGACGCTCCGTGCGCTCAGCTGCTGGACCATCCGCACCTCTCCGCAAGCAGCGACGAGAGTATGACAACTCCAGTTGACGTGCCACTAGCTGAAGCTCTTGTTGCGTGCGAGAACGAAGACACGCCAAGTGAGCCGCCTCAGAAAAAGCGTAAGCTGCCTGAAGAAAACATGAAGATCCACGCCTACGTGAACCGCGTTGTCAAGACGGCGTCGGCTGCTCAAGCTAAAGCAGTGCCAACTGCGAACTTGACGTCTCACTCGTTTCGACGTGGTGGGGCTCAACATGCAAACGGTGACCCACTGCTCAGTGCTCAATGGATTTTCGATCGCGGCTCGTGGAACATGACGGCTACCAACAAGGCTTTCGCTTACGTGTTCAACACTACCAGTGAAGACCAGAAAGTAGCGCGCGTTCTCAGCGGGTGGGATTCCAGCAAGAAGCCACCGGTTCCAACCCTCTCCTGGTTCGACTCCGCCAGCCGGCAACAGGCACTGAGCTTGGGCAATCTGCTTTTCCAGCCAAGTGTGTGCACCCAAGACCCTGAGAAGAAGCTCAATGCCCGTGTCGCTGAAGTGCTAACTGCCGCGCTGATCCAACATTTTCCCGAGGTGCTCGAGCGCTACCCGATGTGCCCGTAACTACAGGCGAAGGCGGCACAAAAGGATCAAAAGGATCTGGAGGAATGTCAAGACGACGTGGAGGCGTTCACAAGAGAAGAAAAGCTGATCAATCACCAGAACTGCATCATCGGTGAGCTGATAGCCATGAATCGAGCCTTGACCGAGCGGGTCACCCAGCTGGAGAGTCAACGCGACGCTGGCCAGGGGGACTCCTCCACAAGTTTGCCGTCCCCGATGGTGGCACCACAAGCGCATTGCGAGGATGCCGTCCCTGTGGCGAAGCCGTGTGGAAGCAAGGCTCTCCCTAAAGGCCCAGCGGCTATTTGGTTTGAGTGGTACGCCAAAACACCACGTATGTGGGACGTGTGTGCGGATCGGCAGAAAAAATCGGCGTACAAGTGTGGTATAGCACCCCGCGGAGAAAGCGCGATGGGCGGCGAGAACAGCGCCGCGGTGATGGAGCTCGACGCGACGGATGGAGTGCGACGCGGTTGATGGGGCGCGACGCGGTTGATGGGGCGCGACGCGCTGCGGAGATGGACGGGAAAGTCGACGAGGGTGATGGGCGGTGAGACATGGCGCCAGAATCCAGTGCGAGGCGTAATCACCCGACGGGTCGACCAGGGCCCCGTCTCTTCAAAACACGTCGACCCCTAAACCCCGCCGAGCAAAACCCGCCGAGCCCAAAACGCGCCGAGCAAAACCCGCCGAGCCAAAACGCGTCGAGCAAAACGCGTCGAGGTGAGATCTTGATTATGTTACGCAAATCAGGTTGAAGAACGGTAGTGCAAGCACGACAGACGCAAGGATAGACGTAGGGTGGTAGGCTTAGCAAGCACGAAGTAGGAGATAGCCAGTAGCAAGGACGTAGGATAGGGTAAGGACTCAGTCCCGAAATTTCTCTGAACCACAAAGACCTCCCGTCTTCCCTCCGGTTCCAGGGGAACCACCAAGCGCCGGCAAGCAGAGCCGCCCCGATATCGCGGCCCCCCGTCGTTTGTTGGTTCGGGTACTCAACCCCCCACAGACCCGTGCTGAGATAAAGGCACGTTAAACGTATACCGTTTAGGGCGCACGATAACGCGCTGCTAGGCGAAGGAACGCACCGGCCCGATAACCGCCGTGCACAAGACCCCCGTGTAGGCCCGATAACGCCACACAAGCCCCAGGAAACGCCGGCCTGATAACGCCGCACGCCCGACGGGAACGCCAAGGAAACGCCGGCCCGATAACGCCGCACGCCCAAGGCTCGACGCCCTACGACAAGGAACAAGCGTCAATCAAGAACCCCCAACTCTGAAGCCTGCGAAGACTTGGGTCTGTATTTCGAAGATACGCTACTCCAACAACCGGGAAAGAGATTGCTCGGCGCGCCCGCTATCCAGACGCGCCGAGTTTGTGCGAGACCGGCTCCGCGAGATTTCTGCGAGGCCGCTACTCCACAATGGCGTCGGCTGCTCAAGCTAAAGCAGTGCCAACTGCGAACTTGACGTCTCACTCGTTTCGACGTGGTGGGGCTCAACATGCAAACGGTGACCCACTGCTCCAGTGCTCAATGGATTTTCGATCGCGGCTCGTGGAACATGACGGCTACCAACAAGGCTTTCGCTTACGTGTTCAACACTACCAGTGAAGACCAGAAAGTAGCGCGCGTTCTCAGCGGGTGGGATTCCAGCAAGAAGCCACCGGTTCCAACCCTCTCCTGGTTCGACTCCGCCAGCCGGCAACAGGCACTGAGCTTGGGCAATCTGCTTTTCCAGCCAAGTGTGTGCACCCAAGACCCTGAGAAGAAGCTCAATGCCCGTGTCGCTGAAGTGCTAACTGCCGCGCTGATCCAACATTTTCCCGAGGTGCTCGAGCGCTACCCGATGTGCCCGTAACTACAGGCGAAGGCGGCACAAAAGGATCAAAAGGATCTGGAGGAATGTCAAGACGACGTGGAGGCGTTCACAAGAGAAGAAAAGCTGATCAATCACCAGAACTGCATCATCGGTGAGCTGATAGCCATGAATCGAGCCTTGACCGAGCGGGTCACCCAGCTGGAGAGTCAACGCGACGCTGGCCAGGGGGACTCCTCCACAAGTTTGCCGTCCCCGATGGTGGCACCACAAGCGCATTGCGAGGATGCCGTCCCTGTGGCGAAGCCGTGTGGAAGCAAGGCTCTCCCTAAAGGCCCAGCGGCTATTTGGTTTGAGTGGTACGCCAAAACACCACGTATGTGGGACGTGTGTGCGGATCGGCAGAAAAAATCGGCGTACAAGTGTGGTATAGCACCCCGCGGAGAAAGCGCGATGGGCGGCGAGAACAGCGCCGCGGTGATGGAGCTCGACGCGACGGATGGAGTGCGACGCGGTTGATGGGGCGCGACGCGGTTGATGGGGCGCGACGCGCTGCGGAGATGGACGGGAAAGTCGACGAGGGTGATGGGCGGTGAGACATGGCGCCAGAATCCAGTGCGAGGCGTAATCACCCGACGGGTCGACCAGGGCCCCGTCTCTTCAAAACACGTCGACCCCTAAACCCCGCCGAGCAAAACCCGCCGAGCCCAAAACGCGCCGAGCAAAACCCGCCGAGCCAAAACGCGTCGAGCAAAACGCGTCGAGGTGAGATCTTGATTATGTTACGCAAATCAGGTTGAAGAACGGTAGTGCAAGCACGACAGACGCAAGGATAGACGTAGGGTGGTAGGCTTAGCAAGCACGAAGTAGGAGATAGCCAGTAGCAAGGACGTAGGATAGGGTAAGGACTCAGTCCCGAAATTTCTCTGAACCACAAAGACCTCCCGTCTTCCCTCCGGTTCCAGGGAACCACCAAGCGCCGGCAAGCAGAGCCGCCCCGATATCGCGGCCCCCGTCGTTTGTTGGTTCGGGTACTCAACCCCCACAGACCCGTGCTGAGATAAAGGCACGTTAAACGTATACCGTTTAGGGGCGCACGATAACGCGCTGCTAGGCGAAGGAACGCACCGGCCCGATAACCGCCGTGCACAAGACCCCCGTGTAGGCCCGATAACGCCACACAAGCCCCAGGAAACGCCGGCCTGATAACGCCGCACGCCCGACGGGAACGCCAAGGAAACGCCGGCCCGATAACGCCGCACGCCCAAGGCTCGACGCCCTACGACAAGGAACAAGCGTCAATCAAGAACCCCCCAACTCTGAAGCCTGCGAAGACTTGGGTCTGTATTTCGAAGATACGCTACTCCAACAACCGGGAAAGAGATTGCTCGGCGCGCCCGCTATCCAGACGCGCCGAGTTTGTGCGAGACCGGCTCCGCGAGATTTCTGCGAGGCCGCTACTCCACAATGGTGCCGCGACCCGGGAGTACTACTTCGAATGACGGGCCATCGATCCAAGAGGCATCGGAGGCAGGTGCGCCGTCGGTTGGAAGGTCGCCGACGACAAGAGAGCACGGAGAAGGACCTGTCGCGTCGTGGAGCTCCGAGGGAACCTTCACGAATGGCCACGGAGCCAGCGACGATCAGGAGGGCTACGAAGAACAGTTTGCCGTTCCCGATGTGGCTCCCGACGAGGGAGCCACGAAGGGCCGCGACGCAAGTCGCGGCCCTACCGGTCGGAAGCCTGCGAAGGCCGAAGACCAACAATCACCCACCGCCAAGCCAGCCGCCAAGCGCAAGTCGTCCAAGAAGAAGAAGAAGAAGCTGCGCGCGCCGGACTCGGCGGACGAGTCGCTGTCTAAGCCGCAAGGCAAGGACACGGGACGCGAGTACACCGTCGAGGAAGTACGATACATCGCGGCCCGCACGGAGCTCTTCCGGCTGCTAGAGCAAGACCCCATCCTGGTCTTCCTCAAGCCCATGCTGATGAGCAACTTCACGGGCCCCTTCGTGGCGCCGGACTACGACAAGATCACCAGCGTCGCCCACGCTGCGCCGACCCTCTTCCAGATGTTGCGTGACTCGGGATTCGTCCTGGGCGCTTTCGAAATGAAGAGGCTCTGTGACTGGGACCTCAAGTCCTGGTTGCGCGCGATCCGCGTCGTGCAGGAGCCCTTGACGATTCTTGCGGGGTCCACCAAGCAAGATGCGACGATCTCTGCGGCAGATCGAGACGCGACGAGTCCGGCAACGGCCTTGGGGCAGACGTCGACGACCACGCCGTCACCTCCACCTCGGTACCAGTCGAGTGTGGACTCTGACAGCAGCTTTGAGTCACCCAAGCGCATGCCCATGGAGCGGCCGCCGCGTGTCATGCAGATCTCCGCTGCGCCGGCAGCCTCGCGCGCCGAAGTCGCGAAGCCCGACGAGGGAGCGATCCCGAAGGCTCTGGAGGAGTCTCTGGTTAGACTGATGCAGACGACGATAATGCGCGCACCGCGCGCCGAGGCACCCGTCGTCCAGGCAAAGCCGGAGCACCCAGCGACAGCGACGACGCGCCCCCACGAGACAGCCGATGTCGCGATGGAGTCGGTGAGTTCGCATTCGTCGTCGCGGTCCAGACCTCGACGCGACGCGGACGAAGATCCCGACGACCTGTTCGACTTGGACGTCGGGACGCCAAGAGCTGCAGCCGCGGTCTCAACGGCGACGGCCGGCGTCGGGCTCACGAGAGTTCGCCTCTCCGCCTCATCCGAACTGGAAGGAATTCTCGGGACGCGATGCTGGCGAAGAGAAGGCTAGGCTGTGGCTCAACCGCCTGAAGTCCGCCGCTCGACGCGACGGGATGACCGGCGAAGAAGTGTGTGGCTTGTTCAGCGATCTGATGAGCGGCCCCGCGCGCCAATGGTACCTCCAACTCCCCAAGAAGGTGAAGAAGTCGTGGGCCGAGTTGATGGAGCAGTTTCGCATCCAGTACTGCGGCAAGGGTGTGTCGATGGCCAGCCGCTATTACCATGCGGCGCAACGCCCCGACGAGACTCCACTTGACTACTTGTACCGGCTCAATGTGGCAGGCCTCAGGGCGAACATCCCGTACGCCGAAGGCACGATCGAAGAAAAGCGTGAACACGTCGAGCACTTCATCCGGACGCTGAACACTCAGGAGGCCGAACTCGCCTCGCGTCTCACTCTGATGGAAGTCGCCGACTCCGAGGCGCTGGAGAAGAAATTGCGCGCCCGACAGCGTGGCCTGGCCCACCAGAAGAAGACCCTCTTTGGTTCAAGCAAGTTCCGTCAAAAGGCGCCGACCCCGCCGGCTCAGCCGGCACGCGCCGTACACGCGATTCACGTCGCGGCGGACGAGTACGACTCGGAACGCGAAAGTCGCGACAGCGACGACCGCCAGTACGACCAAGACGAGGGGACGAGGAGCGCGCCAAGTTGTTCGTCGCGGGCCAAGCCCCACCTGGAGAGCCAGCGCGTCGCAACTTTGACCCCGACGACTCGGGACGCGACCGCCCGCGGTGCCGCCACTGCGGTTCACGTCGACACGCTGAAGGAGACTGCTGGAAGTTGTTGACGTGCCAGAAGTGCGGTGGCCAACACCCGACGGAGCGGTGCTTGAGGGTGTGCAAGGCCTGTGGAGACGTGCACGAAGCTGGAGAATGCCCGATGGAGGAGTTCTTCAACCAGTTGCGCCAGTGGTTCGACCCGCACAAACACGCGGGAATGCTGCCGCCGGCCGCCGAAAAGATGTTAAACTAGGACGCTCGCTGGCTTGGAAACCAGTACGAGACGAGCGACCTGTTTCCGTCTATGCATATGTGACCAAGAAGTCGCGAGAGGTGGTTAGTGAGATCCCGACTTCCTGAATGATAATACATGTGAATCCAACCGGGAACGTACCACGCGAGAGAACGCGCCGCGAATCTCGGCGATCCGACGTACGACGGACGACGAGTTTGCACGTGAACCACCCTGGACGAGATCGACTTGCAACCAGGGGAGCGACGCGGAGACTGGAAACAATACGCGCCGCACAAGTGGTACAAGCAGGCCAAGATTCATGGGAAGCTGAACAACCGCCGTGCTGTGTTATTGCTCGACACAGGTGCCGAGGTGTCCATCTTGGACACCACCTTTGCTCGTGAGGTAGGCTGCCTGATCGACACGGAGATCACGCAAGAGTGTGTGGGAATTCGTGATGAAACATATTACACGGTGGGGAGAACCAGAGTCAAGATTACCTTGGCCGGGAACTTGGTGTACTACATGCACCTGTGGGTCGGCGACTTGGCCGGCCAACACGCGATCTTGGGGATGAACTTCATGATGCCCGCAGGGTGCGCATCGACACCGCGGACGGCACGGCGTGCCTCCCCGACGAGGTCCACATCCAGATGATCGGACGAAGACCGCTGTACGGGGCGCGAATGCACCCGGTGAAGTTGAAGACACCCGTGCAACTGGAGCCAGGAGGGACACATGAAGTCCAGCTGAGGCCAGACCGAAACGCGCCATTCCTGTGGGTAACACGAGCAGAGTCATGGGTTACTACCTATGTCAAAGGGAAGTTCGGAAGGAAAACATACCTGCGCGTCACGAATATCGGAGACGCAACGATAACCCTCGACGCTCATGAAACGCTTGGGTGGTGGACGCCGGCCGATGGCCAGCCCCGGAGCCGTGGGTTTGTCCGACTAGGTTCCACCCGGTACCAGCAGTGGCAGAACCTGGCCTACGGCGCGACGTGCGACGCGGAGGAGAATTGGATCCCAGCCGAGTTCAACGGGCCGATGACTGACCGCCCCTCGTACCCAACGCCCAAGGCGATTCTGCGCCCGAAACCGAAGCAGCCTGAAGCGCGACGCGCCGTGACCCCAGTGGTGGCAGCGATCGCAGAAGCGCCGAAAGAAGGCAGGGAAGAGGTACTGCTTGAAGATCACCGGCAGGATGAGAACGAAGGACCGGTGAGGGCTGAGCCCGAGACGCCACCGGTGGCGACGGGAAGCGCGACAACTGGGGAAGCGCCGAAGTTCAAACTCGACGAGCTGAAACTCGGCGCGCCGAAACTCGACGAGAAAATTCTCGACGCGCCGAAACACGACGCGGATGACCCCGCCGAGGAGACCAGGAACACGGGACGCGGGACGGCACAAGTCCTCGCGGTGATGACACGCTCGGCGGCTAGACGCGACGCGACGCGTAGGTGCCGACCTCCGGACGTCCTGGAGGAGCTAGTAGTGCAACGACTGCGTCTGGATCGCATCCGTATCGCCCAAGACGAAGAGGTCTGGATCGTCAACCTCAAGAAGTATCTTCGCGGCGACGTCGGAGACCTTTCCCGACGCGAGGTGAAGAGCTGCCAGAAGCTGGCGCCACAGTACGAGGAAGGCGAGGGAGGCCTGCTCTACTACCAGCCGACAATCGACGAGTCCGACGAAGACCGCGACGCGATGATGAAGCTGGTGGTCCCGGAGACTCTCCGAGAGGACGTACTCCACCACTACCACGCCAGCCTAGAGGGCGGGCATCAAGGTATTGGTCGCACGTACCAACGGGTGAGACGACACTTCCACTGGCCAGGGATCTTCAGGAGCGTCCAGCGTTACGTCGGAGAATGCACAGACTGCGAGACGGGAAAGGGGCTCCCGACTATTCAGGGTGAGTCGCCGGGCAACATCATCGCGACATATCCGTTCCAAGTCATCGCCATGGACCACATCCCGTCACTGCCCGCCTCCTACAAGGGCAACACAGAGCTGTTAGTCTGGGTCGACCTCTTTACGGGGTTCGTCGTGGTCAAGGCAAACGCGTCACGAACCGCGCAGACGGTGGCCGAGGCGTACGAAGAAGCCGTGTTCAGGCGCTTCGGCGCGAGCGAGGCTATTCGACACGACCGAGAGCCGGGCTTCATGTCAGACTTCTTCAAGGCGTTCAACAAGCTCATGGGCCAGAGGCAACGAGCCACGCTCGCCTACCGCCCTCAGGCCAATGGCGCTGCAGAACGCATGGTGCAGACAGTCACAAGAGCGATTAAGATGTACATCGCGGACATCGACCAACGCGACTGGGACGAATACGCCGAGCGTCTTACCTTCGCCTTGAACACGTCGCACGACCGGACGAGGAACGAGACGCCGTTCTTCTTGGTACACGGCTGGGACCCCGGTCGACGCTGGAGGCGACGCTGGCCGTCGGAAACTCGTCGACCAGGGACGTCGAGGCCAGACGATGGAGGCTCCGCATTCAGCGTCACTACAAGGTCGCAAGAGCACAGGCGCTAGAGTTAGTGCGTGAGGCAGTCGAGGGGAGAGCGCGCCGACAGAACGAGAACGCGACAGACCACGACATCTCGGCGGGCTCACGAGTTTGGCTTTACCTGGATCGAGTCAAGCCGGGATACGCGCGCAAGCTTGCGCACATGTGGCACGGACCCTTCCGCGTCGCCGAGATGGTCAGCGCATTCGCGGTGCGCCTCGAGACGGCAGGCACGCCGTACCAGTTATTCCCCGTCGTTCACGTCTCCAAGCTGAAACCCGTCCGAGAATTCCCGTCGCGGCCCGCGACGCGGTTGACGGTGCCGGCTGAAGAGCGCTTCGACTTCGACGAGGAGCTCTTGCCGGAGGACAGCTGGGAGGCCACACGCGAGCTGGACGACGACGTCTACGAGGTCGAGAAGCTCGTGAACATGCGCGAAGGCCGGGCCACGCGATACGGACGCACGCGACGCGAATTCGAGGTGAAGTGGAAGGGATACCCGGACACGACGTGGGTCGACGAGCTCGACCTCAACTGCGGCGGGCTCATGTACGACTTCCTGCGAGAGCGCACGGGGCGAAACCGATTCGAGGCGATGCAGTCGCACGAGAACGCGGGGGCGACGGGCCCAGGTGGGTGAGCACCTATGAGTGCGACTAAGTCGGCAGGGAGGCTGCCGACGGGTGGATTGCGGAGAGCCCCGACTCTGGGAATGGCCGGAGCGGGAGGATTGGATGAGGGAAGTGTGGAGGACCAGCCTGTTGCTGAAGATGGGACGGCGGAGGGCCGTCTCATAAAAGATGTGAAAAAGTGGAAAGAAACGAAGGAGGAAGGTCAAGGCGACGTGTTGATGTTACGGCTACGACAACTAGGCGCTACGGATGCGGCGGGTACGACGACCGGCTAACTTTAAATCTGCTGGACGAACTTACCTGCAAGGCGTGGCACATGGAAAGCAGGGTGATCGCGTGTCACCTGGCAGCGCACGTGGGCGTCCATCTCCGCCACGGTGAGTGGCGTCCGGTAGAACCGACGCCAAGGTTCCTGCGCGTCGATGTCGTCGAGCGCGGCCTGCAACGTCGCATGCTGAAGGCCGGATACCACCGCCCGATCGACGTGTGCGCGGGCGGGAAGTGGAGCATCATCGGGTCCAGCAAGAGATCCATGTCGGCGAGTCCCTGGCGGAACAACTCTACCACCAGCTGCAGCAGGCTGCTGAGGTGGCTGCCCGCGTGAGAGCGACGCGAGTTGCGAGCGGTACGCCACCGCTTCCAAGCCGCGCCCTGCACAGGCAGCTCGTGGGTGGACTCCCAGTAAGCCTGAGCCCAATGCTCGACGTGGTGCCGGAGGCGACGCAGGAACGGGCGGAATGCAGCGTCACCGGACGCGAAGAGGAGCGCTTCAACCGTCTGGGCGAGGTACCGCCAAGGCCGAGTCGCATACAACGCCTCGACGTTGGCCGGCGTCACGAGGGCCCGGTTCCAGTTCGCCGGCGGGGCGGGAGCATGGCGCGGAATAATCCAGCCGAGTGGCGGCAGGAAGAGCGTCCGCAGTTCTTGCACGGTGATCAGGTGGAGGCGGAGGCGTCGCACCCGCTTAGGCCAGGGAGCATAACGCGACTGCCCCCAGCCAGACGGAGTCCCGGCGGGCGGAATCACGGGGCCGAAGAAGGGTGCTACCGTAGCGTTCCCAGCCGGACCACTGGAGGCGGTGCTCGAGGACGAGGCACGAGACGACGAGGAGGCGGAAGAGTCGTCGCCGCTGGAGTCGCCTGAGTCGCTTTGGCCAGGGCCGTACCCGGTGCCGGCCGCAGCAGGACCTCCCGCGACGAGTGCGTCGGACGCGAAGAAGACGAGCGACGCGAAGCCGCCGCCCCTGCCGGATGCGCCGACCCCGACGAACGCGTCGACGCCACAGAGGGAGAGCGGGAACGCGAGCGTGAACGCCGAGGAGAACGCGCTGGCGAGCGAGGACGCGATCCATGCTGCCGGAGTCGCCGCCGCTTGGGCCTCGGTTGTCGTGTCTGGACATCGCTGTCCGACGACTCCGACCCGAATAGCGACGCGCCCGAGGACGCCCGCGCTGCCGGTGTAGCGGCCGACGACGAGGACGCAGCCGACGACGCCTGGGTAACTGCGCTGTCCGTAGCGGCTGTGGCTGCCACAGTGGACGGCCGTCGACTTCGCCGCCGAAGAGGAGAGCTAGACGCTGGAGCCGGAGCGGTCCCAGCCGAAGACGAAGAACTCGTAGAAGCCCCGGAAGCCGTCGCACGCGTTCCAGTACCCGAGGCTGGCACGGCGGGGACGGAGGCAGAGGAACCGCCCGGACGCGTCACTGGACCCGGGACAGCGGGAGGAAGGGGAACGGCAGCGTTCACCTCCGCCGTAAACGTGGCCTCCAACCGGCGAACCAAGTCGGCGGTGTCGATCTGCCCGCCGACCGACGCGACGATTCCGGCAAGCCGACTGGCAAGCTCGTCGCGAACCCGCTGGGCCACTTCTCGACCCCGACGCGCGTCGCGGATCATCCGACGCCAAGCTACGGCGCGCTCGTCGCGCTCCCGGATGGCCAGGTCGCGCTCCTCCTCCAGCTCGACGACCCGGGCGCTAAGGCGACGCGTCTGAGCGTCGACGGTCCCCTGGCGCCTCCGAGAAGATTGGCGTAAGGACAGACACCCCGCTCGGTATAACGCCGCGCGGGACGTGGCTCGAAGCTCGCCCGCCTGGGCACGCGCCAACTCGGACTCAGCCGCCACCCGGAGAGTCGTAGCGCTGCTTACCGACTCCTCCAGCTCACGGATACGCGCCGCCCCTCGTCGGAGCTCCTCCGCGTGGGCCACCAGGAGAGCGTTGGTACGCCGAAGGTCGTCCTGCAGCGGAGCGTTCAGACTCTGGGCCGCCGCAGCCTCCGAGCGGCTCTGGGAGAGCGACGCACGGGCTGCCCGAAGCTCGTCGTTGACTGGGACGCGCTGCTGTTCGAGAGTAGCCAGGGCCTGACGGGCTTGATCCTCTCGGCGATGGCCGAGTCTCGAGCCCGCTTCAGGGCCGCCGAGGCTCGAAGCGCTTGGTCCCGCATGTCGCGAGCCCCATCACGCTCCTGCTCGACGACCGTAAGAGTTCGACGCAGACGATCGCGTTCATGGAGAGCCGCGTCGCGCTGCCGCTCGAGGGCAGCCACCTGTCCCTGAGCTTGATCCCGCTCCGCCTCGGCGGAGTTCACGCGCGTTTGGACGGGAGCAAGAGCAGCCTGGGCGGCGGCGAGCTCGACACGCAAGCCGTCGCGCTCGGCGCGCAAGTCGTCGCGCTCGGCGCGCGCGTCGTCACGCTCACCCTGCGCAGCAAAGAGTTGCGCTAACGGGACCGCAGAGGCGGACGAAGTAGCAGGAGCCTGCGCGAGCCGGGCAGTCAGGTCGGCGACCTGGCCCCGCGCCGTCTGAAGCTCGGCCTGAAGATCCCGGTATTGCTCTATCGAGGCAGCCGCCTGGGCCCGGAGTCTCGACTCGGCGGCATCAGTGCGCTCGGCGCGCTCGCGGAAGTTGGCCACCCGGTCCTCCATGGCGACGTAGTCTTGTTCGGCGCGCTCCTGAGCGAGGAGTGCCTGCTCGAGCCGAATCATGCCGGCACGGTAACCCTCGTAGGCGCGACGTCGGAGCGCGAGGTTCCGCTCGTGTAACACGGACGCGTGAACAGCCAGACCTGCGTTGTGCACGGAGACGAACTCGCACTGGGCGCGCAACGCTCGATTCTCACGCCGGAGAGTGTGCGCGTCGGCGACGAGGGCTGACACGGAGTGGACGGGAGCCCCGGGGCGGAAGCTGGACTGGAGAGGGAGCAGGCAGGCGAGGCCGACGCGCGCCGAGGGCGCAGACCACGCAGCCGGCAGCCTCGAGGTCGCCGGTGTCGAGCTCTTCTTCCTCCATGTCGATGTCGTTGGCGTCAACGTCGTGGCGGCGAGCCATGATAGCCGATGGTGATGGCGAAGACGTAGAGCGCGGGGCGAGTTCTGCGACGACACACCCACCTGGGGAGTGCGCGTGCGTGGCAGCGGGACGAATGTGGTATAGCACCCCGCGGAGAAAGCGCGATGGGCGGCGAGAACAGCGCCGCGGTGATGGAGCTCGACGCGACGGATGGAGTGCGACGCGGTTGATGGGGCGCGACGCGCTGCGGAGATGGACGGGAAAGTCGACGAGGGTGATGGGCGGTGAGACATGGCGCCAGAATCCAGTGCGAGGCGTAATCACCCGACGGGTCGACCAGGGCCCCGTCTCTTCAAAACACGTCGACCCCTAAACCCCGCCGAGCAAAACCCGCCGAGCCCAAAACGCGCCGAGCAAAACCCGCCGAGCCAAAACGCGTCGAGCAAAACGCGTCGAGGTGAGATCTTGATTATGTTACGCAAATCAGGTTGAAGAACGGTAGTGCAAGCACGACAGACGCAAGGATAGACGTAGGGTGGTAGGCTTAGCAAGCACGAAGTAGGAGATAGCCAGTAGCAAGGACGTAGGATAGGGTAAGGACTCAGTCCCGAAATTTCTCTGAACCACAAAGACCTCCCGTCTTCCCTCCGGTTCCAGGGGAACCACCAAGCGCCGGCAAGCAGAGCCGCCCCGATATCGCGGCCCCCGTCGTTTGTTGGTTCGGGTACTCAACCCCCCACAGACCCGTGCTGAGATAAAGGCACGTTAAACGTATACCGTTTAGGGGCGCACGATAACGCGCTGCTAGGCGAAGGAACGCACCGGCCCGATAACCGCCGTGCACAAGACCCCCCGTGTAGGCCCGATAACGCCACACAAGCCCCAGGAAACGCCGGCCTGATAACGCCGCACGCCCGACGGGAACGCCAAGGAAACGCCGGCCCGATAACGCCGCACGCCCAAGGCTCGACGCCCTACGACAAGGAACAAGCGTCAACCAAGAACCCCCCAACTCTGAAGCCTGCGAAGACTTGGGTCTGTATTTCGAAGATACGCTACTCCAACAACCGGGAAAGAGATTGCTCGGCGCGCCCGCTATCCAGACGCGCCGAGTTTGTGCGAGACCGGCTCCGCGAGATTTCTGCGAGGCCGCTACTCCACACAAGCACACCGTGAACTACATGAAGCTGTTCTTACCGAACGGCTTCGAGCTGGACCCGCTGGCCCCTGACTACACCGACCAAGTTGTCCGTACCGGGATCGAGGCCGAAGCCGGGATGTACAAGTTTTTCGAAGAGCACGGAGTCAAGAGCAAACGTGGATCAGCTGTGCTCAAGCAAATGCGCAAGTTCTACCGTGAAAGTAAGCTCAACTCTCTAGTAAACGCGTACCGTGCTCGCGTTGCTGTCGCTGCGTAACGGACCCAGCACCCAGGGAAACGCAAGAGCTGTTTACACGGAAGTAGTTGAGTTATTGCCTCTACCATGGGGCTACAATAAATTTTCTGCGCCGCTACACACTGCATTTTGATAAATATATAGCGTACAGCGTGTAGTGTGAATTTGACTTTGTACGCAACTGCTGGAACGCCACAAAGCTTCATAATATTCATCTACTCTTAAGCAGCACATGCATTTGACAGCATCTTGCACTGCCCCCGAGGCAGTGTCCTACCACTCTAAAGCTTTACTGTAGCATAGTAAAAAAGAAGAGTGTTCCTGTCGTATAGAATATTTCATGATTGCAAAGAGGTTACAGAATAAAAAAACAGTTTAGGGTAAAAGAATGATTTATTGGTGGTAGTTAACCGGCTCGACCGCGTAAACACAGCCCAGATCAGCAAAGAAGTGGCGTAATCCGTCTTCGGTACTTGGCTTGTAGACAAGCTCGTCCGAGTCGATGAAGTAGTGCTTGTCGCCCACCGCCGCGCGAGCGATGCAGTGCCAGGTACCCTCTTCTTGGCCAAAGGGCCTACCGATGATCACAAGGTGTCTAAAACTAGACCTAAGAATCTTCTTGAACCACCTTTGCGAACTGCAGTTGAACGTGTTGGTACTGTTCAGGTACTGCAGCTGATAGCCCTTGGCGCGAAGCGCTTCATGGAGTGCTTGCATAGAATACGCCCCGTACCTCTCATCGCCGTGGGGGGCTGGCCCTTCTTCCTCGGGTGCAGCCGCGTTTAGACGACGCACGATTGGCACCAAATCCTCGACGGTTAAAAAACCCCGGGTTTGCACCGCATTGTTGATCGAGTACAATCCACAGAGAGAATATCTCTCGGATGCACCGCTCTGATTCTCACACATAGGACCGCCCCTAGTCCGTCTACCCACAATGGATTGCATCTCTGTTCGTGGAAGGTCTAGCAAATCGCCGGACGTGAAGAGAGACGCACATCAAAAAAAGACTCCCCACTCTTACTTAGCACTGACGTGAAATCGCTAGAAAACCGCCGGCGGGGTGAGTGCAAAAGCAAAAGTGAGAAGAACTGCATTGCCGCATCGATGGCGACGAGCGCTCACCAACCGTGAAAATTTTTAATACAGTACAGCCAGATGAACTCGAGAAATGAGAAATGTATTACGCTTTTGTATGTTACGCAGCGCTAATGCTGCTGTTTTAATAACCAACATGCAAGCACTTAAGTTGGTAACAGCGGCAGAATTGCAGGTGTCGGGCGGTACTGCCTGACACCTGCAGTCCGGGATTTGCTCTGGCACTGCAGTGGCGCATTTGATTGCTAACCACCTGGGCACCATGTCCGATGTGCATGATGTGTCTGTTTTATTTTAACCAATCACAGCTTGTAGGCACTCTGTCGACCGCTGTCGGCACCGTCATGGTATGGGAGAGCAAAACAGACTACTCCTTTCAAGCGGCAAAACGAACTGCCACCGTTGGCTTTTTTCTTCCAAATCTCTCCGTTTTGATTGGTGGTTCCGGATTTGCATATGCTGCTACATGAGAAAGTCCTAAATTCTAACCAATCACAATCGAGTAAATCGTTGTTGGACTCGAACTCGACTCAAACTCGAGGCTATTGTCGGCGCTGTATTTGCCTTCTTCGTCGGTAACTCAGTCAACGGTATGTCCACACATGTAGCTACATTTCGCCGGGTTCCTTGCTTTAAAACGATCTCTGGTTCATGAGATATGAATGTGAATGTGATTACCCTAGTGTCGAACCCCTCTATACATGACGACAGTGTCTTGCTATTTTTGCGTCAATATGCACCGTTGAGTCATTCGAGCGGTATCTAGTGGTTAGCCAAGACGCTAAGAAATCTATTCGCTTCATTAGAGTTAATATTCGAGGAGCTATTGCAGGTTATCTGCAGATTTCCAATCTTCTGGTCCAATCACTTATGTCGTTTACAATAGGCGAGCTGCTGTTCTGAAAGCTCTTTCGCAGTTTTTCTTATTACAGTATCTGGTGAAATTCGCCGCAGACCGACGCCAACTACATGTACTGATAAGGAGGATACGGATGAATATAGTGGTCTTTCCGACAGAGAGACTGGCACCCAAGTAGTTCGCTTTTCGACCAATCCCGGTGCTTCAATAGTGTTATTTTGACGAATTGGAGACAGTAGGGGTAGGTTTCTGGTTCCGACACTTTCCGACAAATATTTGTCGGAATCAGCACAGAAATATAAATATGTGCTTACAAATGTCAAGTAGTTTACATATTTTTTAAATATTGTCATATCTCTGACAACTAGGCTTGTTCCTAAGATAGGAAACTGGTTGGTGGATAGGATAACAAGTACTTCTCTGTCCCACGAAAGTATGATGATTTGGTTTTTTGTGTCACACACAAAAATGTTAGAAAAATACCATTGGCCAAAATTTAAAGTGGTTAGGTTTATTAACCCTTTTGCGATGATTTTTATACTTGGAATTTGTATGGGAGCCTCCCGATACAAAACCGTAAAACATGACTAGATGCATGGTTTTACGCCGAGACCCGCAAACCAAAATCGGACATAAGACTCGATTTTATTCGTACCTAATATAAAACATGCTACTTCGCCATGTTTTAGTACGGTTACCGCCCTGACCCTTACTGGCTAAAATTATCATTCTAAACTCTGATTGGGTCGATTTTGTAAAACATGCTAGTTAGCCATGTTTTACACAGAACCATCGCAAAAGGGTTAAAGACAGTGTAAAACGGGTGGCTCGAGACGGTAAATCGTCACAAACCGTTTAGACACCTCGCCACCCGCAACCTCAAGATGACTCGCACTCTCGGAGCCAAGGACGTGACGCCCAAGATCCGCGTCGCCGTGGCGGTCTTTCTTACTACGCTCAGTAAGGAAGGCCGCCTTCGCTACGGCACTGTGGCCCGAGCGAAGCAGCTCTTTCGGCTTAGCCGTACCACTATCCAGGGAATCTGGGCACTGCGCGACGACCCGTCAGCGCTTGTCACGCCTCGTAAGGCGTACACGCCGCGGCCGACCCGCCTGAGCGAGAAGGAGGTCGCGGAACGTGTCGCCGCGGTACCACTTTGCCAGAGGCAAACTCTACGGGCTTTACAGGCTGCCTCTGGCATTCCCAAGTCGACGCTGCAGCGCCATTTGAAGAACAAGGTGCTGCGGCGTTTTATCTGCCGCATCAAGCCCACCCTCTCCGCCTCACACAAGCTGCAGCGGTTGACTTGGGCGCTCGCTCATGTTCATCGGCCTCTTGGTAAGTTTTATATTGCATTAATTTAAATATATTAACTTTGGACTGAGTTATTAATTTTAAACTAATTTGAATTGAAAGTGGTACTTTGTACCGCTTTGACGCTATGTATGATGTTGTACATGTAGATGAAAAGTGGTTCAACATGTACAAAGCTTCATCAAGATACTACTTGACTGCTGATGAATCTTTACCTTACCGAACATGCCCTAACAAGCGTTACATCGGTAAGGTAATGTTTCTCGCAGCCATTGCACGGCCAAGGTACGATTTTACTACCAAAAAATATTTTGATGGTAAAATTGGAATATGGCCGATTGTTGAGCGAACCAAGGCCAAGAAAACTTCAAAAAATCGCGCTGCTGGGACCCCAATCACGAAAAACATCAACATGTCAAGAAAAATCTACGTGTAAATGCTCAAGGAAAAAGTTTTTCCGGCAATCCGCGAAAAATGGCCAGGTATGCTACATTTTGTTGAAGTTTTCGTTAATCTTTGACACTAAACGTTGTTATTTTATTAATACAGGGCGTAAGACTCGCGTGATTCGAGTGCAACAAGATAACGCGGGGCCACACGTTGATGAAGACCACGGCGAGGTGGTTGCCGCCGGCCAAGAAAGAGGATGGAAGATCAAAATGGTTTGTCAGCCGCCTCGCTCTCCTATGTGTAACATACTGGATTTGGGAATTTTTAACTGTATTCAGTCAGCCCAGTATAGGCAGCCGACAAACCAAATTGACGGCCTCATAGGTGCAGTTCAAACTGCATTTAACAGTATTCAATACCAAACTATTGATAAATGCTTCCTCACTTTGCAAAAAGTGATGGAATGCATTATTATCGACGAGGGAGGAAATAATTTTAAGCTCCCTCGCGTGGGCAAGCTGATAAGCGGCCGTGGTGTGTTTCCTGCCTCTCTTACCACCACAAGCACGGTAGTCGAAAATGGCTACAAAGCTCTCACGTCGCAGATTCTTAATCAATAAATCGTATGTTTTTGTCGTCGCAATTCGGAGGATTGGATGAGTAATTTCGTATGTAAAACCCCAACGACTTCTTATTGGCTAAAACATCTCCTTGATATTCCGCATGTTTTCTTAACTTGCAATAAAACCTCACTTTAATAAGGATTCAAAACGCAGTGATGGGCACTGTTTCACAGGTGTTTATTTGGACTGGAAGATCCACAAGCCTATGCAAGACAGCCGTAAAAGTCCTGATTAATATCGCTAATTAGGGGTACAATTACGAAAAAAAACCTCAGTGCCTTCAGAATGGGCGCGCTGATATTGCTGTTATTTGCTCGAAGATTGTCGTTTAGCAACTAGTAAAAATACCAGCGAAACGACAAGCTGATGAGGATTCGAATGAGGGTCTATTTGTTTTATATTTCTGAGTTCCCATTGCACTATGCACAAAAAACCAAATGATCATACTTTCGTGGGACAGAGAAGTAGGGAGGCTTTGTGTTTGACCACAAAGTTCAAAAAGCCAAGCAGTAGCAGACGAAGCGCCATGAGCTTAGCTGCCTTCGTTCCTATGAACACGCAGAAGGCGCGGAATACTGCCATCGCCGCATTCAAGCGGATGTTGGAGGAGGAGAAGGTTAGCCTGGAGTTTGTCGAGGCGGGCATTCTCTTGGATGCATCCGGCAAACGTTTAGCGGCGACGATGGACCGCTTTGGCTTCTACCTCGCAACCACCGAAGGTAAGAAAGGTAAGTTAGCCCGAAACACGGCAACAGCGTATCATAGAAATGTGAAGCTGTGGCTATTTGACAAGTATCCAAACTTGCGAGTGCCCACTGAGCTGATCTTGCTAAAGCAAGGAAGGACTTTAGATAAACATTGCATGAAACGAGAAAAAGGTGGCTTGATTAACAAGGCTCCTCCTTGTACTAAGGAAGATTTACAGTCTCTAGTCCGTTACGTGTACAGCACAGCACGCGTGCACGCCGACTACCAAGACGCAGCGCTTGCGTACTTGATGTGGCACGGCTTTGGCCGGTCTTCGGACCTAGGCAACATCCAGAAGCAACATGTGTCTGTATCTGCAGACGGCGCCTTCTATCTGTGGCTGCTACGCGTCAAGACATCGGAGGAGCAGGGGCTTACCTTGATCCCCGACAAGAGCGACTTCCTGACGTGCCCGTTGCACGCTCTGGCCGTAGCGCTTGCGACGCAGGACGCGCCATGCGCGGCACTTCTGGCCCAGTTGCCCGATCTCGTAGCGGAGGTCGCCGCGCCCCTTGATGAAGGCGTACCGCTGCTGGAGCTGCTGGAAGCCGAGCCCGCCTCGCTGGACGTGGCTGTGGTCCCGACGAAGCCGCCCACTGCGAATGCGAAGTTGTCCCCGCCTCCAACGCTAGAGCTCTGCGACGCACCTGCTGTTCCGCCGCTGAAACCCTGTGCGGACACACAAGAACCTCCAACGCCAGCCCAAACCGAGGCACGCACGGGAGACGTCAAGCGGGGTGAAGACAGCGTGCAGGCGTACGTGAACAGGATGCTCAAGCGCGTCGCCGAGCCGGCAGGAGCCACCCCTGACCTGACCTCGCACTCCTTCAAGTGTGGCGGGGCCCAGCATGCGAACGGAGATGACCGCCTCGCTGCCCAGTGAATCTTCGATCGCGGTGCTTTGGAGTCCGAATCGCGCCACGTCGTTGCCTTCATGAAGCTCTTCCTTGAGGAAGGCTTCGCACTTGACCCCACAGCTGGCGACTACAAGGATCAAGTCTTGGACCCCCATCTCTTGCGCTACACTGGTTCAAATTTCATAGCATTACACCGCAAGCAATACACCCCTCTGTAGCAAATACCGCGTCGCGCTAAAACGCGATTTGAACTCCAACAAATCGCAGTTTTTATTCTGATAAATATAAAGTTACTAATATAGAAGCATGGTTTACTCACACGAAAAATACATTGAAAGAAAAGAGGCAATTCAAGCCGCACAAAAGCGGTGTTATCTAAAACATCGCGAGAAAAGACTTGAAAAGCAGAAGCAATATGATCAAGAGCACAAGGAAGAAATTAGTAAACGGCATAAAGAGTACTACAAGCTAAAGCGTAGTCGAATCAAGTTAGACTCAGGAAACGAACCACTGGTAACTAACACAGAGAAATTCACTCTATTTTTTTTTCAAAAAAATTTGGCTATTTAGCTGTACAACTGATCAATGGCAGTCATCATCTCAGGGAATTTTTCATTGAAAGAAGGATTCTGGCATATCCAATCAATATATCTTTTATCAATCGCAAATACTTGATTGATGGTTTTGCCTTGGTATTTTCCGAAAGTTAGAACGTAACTACCATCATTACTACCGAGTTTACTCTTGAGATAAGATAAGATTTCATCATCAACTAAATTAGGTTGAGTCATTAACCATCTACAGTATCCAATATCAGAATTAAACACATCCTCAATCGACTTAGACTTATGCTTACCAAACGTTAAAACTTGACTCATTGTTATGGGTATCTATATGTATACACCTATAAAAAATATAATTAATTATATAATGGCGCTCTATAGTATGGTATCAAGTGAAAAGGTCGAGATGGTGACTTATAGCCCTGTTTCAAGAACCTTTATCATTCACTTTACGGAAGGAGAAGTATATACCAAGCGGGTTGATGTAGGTACAGCTATTGATTTACTGCAAGTAAAGTACAATGCATCATTCATGAAGCTAAAAAAAGGTGATTTTCTAGTGTCGCGGCATTTAGAAATTTAGTTAGTTTGGTATTCTAGTACCTCGCCTGTTAGTCTATTGTACGACCTCTCATTTTCAAACGCAACAAGTACAATTATGTTAGTACCTTGCGACGAAGCATTGGTTCCCATAATCTGGATAGACTGCGGGATATCTTTCTCTGTTAACCGGCTAACATCAGCGATAATAACGCGGTTTGTCTGCGACCAAGTCTGGTAATCAATTAGACCATTTGCAAGCTCTTGTGTTTGATCACCGTTGATAGATGCAAGCTTTGAAAATTCATTACAGAAATCCATGAAGTCATAGTCATAGTTGAGATCAAAAGTGTTCGTTGAACCAATCTTAACATTGAAGTTACGGATTGAAGAACCGGGTTGAACAGTCCAAGGTGCGGTATCGAATGGAGATTGGAACTGCTGAACTTGAGAAGAAGCAAGGTTACCTGCCGAAGTTTCTGCAAATGGTAGTAAAGCTACATATTTAGCATTCTTAAGGCTGACTGACAATTGAAGATCAAATGCTACATTTTGCTGAGCTCGCACCAATTCCCACCTTCTGCCCAAACCTTTGAGCATAGTAATCTAGGTAACGAACCGTCTTTACAGGCTTGGAAATAATCACCTGAGGGTTTTCGAGATCAACAAATGGAACATATAGACGCGCAGTACTGAAAGGAAAGTAAGTATTATCCGTTTCTAGACTGTTATTGACTACCCCCCATGCAACCGTAATCTGACCCTGAGCAGCAGCCAAAGCGTCGGGAATGACTCCATTGTTAGGGGAGTTGGCTGCTGTTGATGCAACCATGATAGGGCATGTAAGGCCTGAAATTAGCGTTGTGGAAGCAAGAGTCATCGCCTTTGTGCCTGGATTAGTAGTACCAGAACCGAAATTAATAACGCTGCTTCCTTGGTTTACACGAAGACGCATACGAATTTGAGGATTAGCCATAAGGTCAAGTTCCTTGAAGATAGGGTGAAGATCAACCAAGCGGATCTTAAGCATGTAGTTCCAGCTACCAGCAATGGCACCAGCTGCGGTACCGCCTGGTACGAACGCACCGCGACCGAATTGATTAGCAAGTGTGTTAGCTACACCAGAAGCAAGCGTAGACCATCCATTAGTGTTCTTACCACCTGCCGTAGTAGGATTAGCTAGAAGACGCTTTCCAAAACCTTCATTAGCGGCTAGGGCACCAGCACCCGTATCGTTTGTCTTTAAAGCGGCAGTAACATCAGACGCATTGTTCGAATAACCATCACCGTTGACGCTTGCAGCACTACTAAATACTAGTGAACCAGAGGTGTCAGGGTATAGGAAGGCTTCAGCACCGTGTTTTTGAACATAATCAACGCTGGCTTCCGTTTGAGCACGGAGATTATTAGCAAATAGCTTGTATTCACTCATTGAAATAACACTCTTGCCGTTAAGTTCTAGGCTAAGGCTATCAATAACATTCCATACACCGCATTTAAGACCGACCGAGAGACGATTAGCGGGATTGGACAGAGCAATACTGCCATGAGTATTCTTCATTGTCACCTTGTAAGGAATCATGATGTATGCATCGCGGAGGCAGCCAAAACCTTCTGCGCCATTTAGCTGAGAGGTAGCATCAAATGAAACAATACCATTAGTGTAAGAACCTTGATTAATATCGATTACATACGGTACACGCTTACGCGACGATACGCGCACGGAAGGGTCAGCCTTCAGAGAAGACTGATATAAGAATTGATCAGCTAGCTGAGTATCAGACATGTTGGTAGCCGTTCGAGTTAGACTATATCTTGCTATTTATAATGATCGAAAAATAAAATAATTATGGATCTAGTTAAAGGTGTTACTAGTGACCATGAGCTTATCAAACTTGCCGATATGCTTGACGTTCATTTGGACAACATATATGAGTCTAGCGAGGAAACTAAGCCGCTACCTAAGGAAGGCTCTTTCTTAATTTTACTACGTAAACCTAATATGGACGTAGGGCACTGGACAGCAGTTCATAATCATGAATACTACGATTCGATGGGGGAAGGCCCGCCAACATCTTACGGGGTTGATAAGTATAACGAAATACAAACGCAATCAGCGCACGGTGATTACTGTGGTATATGGTGTCTGTTATGGTTATATTGCAAACAAAAAAATAGAATGGATATCTATTCAAGCGATTTCACAATCTAAACATTATTGTTCTGTAGCCAACGCTGGTGTTTCTGTGTTTTTAGATGGGATCCTTTGTGTTTTAATGTGAATTGACCACCACAATCACATTCTGTCTTATTACTATGCGATCCTTTGTTCACTTCACCGCTTTGTAACCAGTGTAGATGCCGCTCGCTTCTCATGTGGATAGCTTTCGAACATGTTTGATATTTACCACCACAAGAACAAGTGATATTAGCCTTAAAGCTTTCAGGTCGGACGCGTCTGTTTTTATCATAATCGTTGGGGTACGCACGCATCTTATCTAAATTGGTTTGGTAGTACTGCTTACAAGCTAATCTATTGATCTGAAATGCATTTCTTTTATTAACACACTTCAAATTTGACATCTACAATTGTTCATAAACGGAAAGATGATTTCTGTCAACCACGTCGTATGTTTTTATAAGGATAAGTCGGAATTTATTTATTCCAAATTGCTGTATGTATGGGTAAATAGCAATATTATCGTGGTTACCATCTTCCATTTGTGATAGTCTTGTTTATGCTGTTGCCAACGCTTGCGCGGTTCATTGAATGTCGCACCAACATATTGGATGTCACTCTCAGTATGAATGATGCGATAGATATGACCAATCATGATTGCTACAATTGTGATATTATATTCTTAAGTTACGCAGTATCAGAATTAAATAAAAATCGAAGTTTCTCTTTGTTGAATAATATAATCATGGTGTTCAAGGAGTTAGCTGTTTCGGTAAGTATCCCTGAGTCTAAGCTCAAACGAGCGTTCAAGACCGGTAAACTATCGTTGACAAAGGATGAGTTAGCGGGTACGGGTGCTACATTACATTTGCATCCTGAATCTTACACTAAGGCCTTAAAGGCGCGTAAATCCGGAAAAGGTACCCGTCTATCAATAACCAAAAAAGAAATTGGATATCCATTTAAACATCTGAATGGTGGTGGTATGCATGGTGCATCTATCTTCAGTAAGATCTGGGGCGGTATTAAATCAGCTTATAAGTTCGCTAAAGACAGTGGTTTACTGTCGAAAGCTGTAGACGCAGCTGTACCTGCTCTAGCTACATATGCTGGCCAACCAACAGCAGCTATCCCCGCAAGAGCGGCGATCAAGTCACTCACTGGTATTGGCGTTAATGCTTACGATAGTGATTCCGATCATGAAGGCAGGCGAATTAGTATGGATGATATTAAACAAGGAGCTAAGAGAGCATTAGGATATGCTAAGAAGAAGGGTATCATCACTGATTTAGTTGATCTAGGAGAGCGTAAGCTTATTGACAAGGCTACGAAACCGGAACATGTTGATATGATTAAATACGTTCGCAGAGGTATTAAAAATAGATACGGAGTTGGCATTAAATCGAGCAAATCTATTCGCTCCGTTAAGGGATCTCAAGAGGCTAAAGATCACATGGCTAAAATACGAGCTATGCGTAAGAAAGGGTCTAATTCAGGTGGGAGCTTCAAGTTGTAAAAGTCATAAAAATAATATTTTTTTTCGCTTATTCGTTATTAGCAAACTCACGAGGCTTGATGAGAAGCATGATTGACACGCTTGTATCGCGAAAGTGTACCGGCTGGTCATTTTGATTATAAATCGATACGGTGATGGAAGCACGAGGACCATCGTTAATTTTCATCCATGCATAATTGGATGGAGCATAATGGACAAGGTCACCGAATTTAGCTGCACCTCGATCAAATGCGGCAAGCAAGTCACCGCCAATAACATAATCATTCTTGATAGTATCGCAACGAACGATGTAGCTAGATGTTGAATGAACCTGAGGTACAATAGACCTCAAAACGAGTTTATCAGCGCTCTATCAGACTCTGAGCACTATACAATGTTGCTATGATACACTTGTCGAAGACTGAGATCGTTCCAACCGAGATTAGCTACTCGCTATTGAAGGTGCTCTTCGTTAAATAGTTTAGCAAGTCTGAATAGCTTAGCTCGGGGCGTAGGATTGATCTAATCGGTAGTTTGACGCTATATCGGAAAATGCTCAGTAGATTTGGGAGAACGCTATTTGGTTTGGCAGCCGCGCGGTATGCTGCAGTTGTCGGTCACGCTGGACATATCTGCATATATTTGGCGCCATACTGCTCCTTTGGTGCCATCAAAACTCGCGCTCTCTTTATTCTGTTCAAGCGCGCTCAAGCGCAAGTTGTTGGCAGCCCTTCGTTGCTCTGCACTTTAAGCGGTAGGATTCAAGTCCACACAGCCACTTGTAGCTCAGTCACATTTCAAGTTAACTGACCAACGCACAGCAAGATGCCTAGAGCCCGAGCCCCCCGTGAACTTACCGAAGAAGCCGTAGAGCAAGGCGTCGCTCGGCTTACCCAGCTCAACGAAGCCCGCCAAGCCAAGCGCGCACGATGTGCCCCTGCTGCTCGTGCTGCCGTGAGTGCTGCCAGTGACACTGTGGACTCGCTATCGTCTGTATTCGATCGCTTTCTGCTGAGCGGCGAGGAGACCGTCATGCAGACGACCAACTTCTCGGCCGAAGAGTTTAACCGGCTCTGGCGAGTGCTCGAAGAGTACGTCGTGCTGCGATGGAACGTTGGCCGCGGAAAGAAGTGCAAGTTCGGGGGCAAGGGCGTGCTCTTCATGGTTCTCGCCTCGCTCAAGCACTGCGGCAAGTGGGATATTGTCGCTAGCGTGTTCGACATCAACCCACCAACATTTCAGAAGATGGTGCTAAAGTACACGGAGATGGTCTCTCCGTTCTTGTACGAGCGCATGGTGGAAGACGTCAACGCGAAGTGGACGATGCGCGAGCTTGTCATCGCCGACAAGACCTTTTCCAACTTTCCCTGCGCTCGCTACGCCACCGACGTGACCTTCCAGCAGGCGAACATCCCGTACGGCCTGTGCGAGGGACGTAGTATTTACTACAGCGGCAAGCACAAGCTCCACGGGTACAAGGTGGAGGTCTCGGTGTTGCCCACAGGCAAGGCAATCAACTGCACGCAGCACTACCCGGGCCACGTCTCGGACATCGAGGTGTTCCGAAAGAATCAAGCGTTTCACTCGCAGAACATGAGGAAGTCGGAGGTCGAGAAGCGCCTGGCAGACGACGGTCCCATGACAACGGAGTACCCGGACGAGTGGGCGCTGCTCGTCGACAAGGGCTACCAGGGACTGTCGACGCACTTCAGGGCCGTCACGCCGCACAAGAAGAAGCCGGGCGAGACCTTGTCCATTGAGCAGCTTGAAGAGAACGACAAGATCGCGCATGATCGCGTTCTTGTCGAGAACGTTTTTGGCCGCTTGACCTCCCTGTGGGTCGTGTGCTCCGACAAGTACCGCTGGGCCGAAACCAACTACGACACCCTGTTCAAGACGTGCGTCGCGCTAACAAACTTCCACGTGCACCTGAACCCGCTACGCTCCGACGATGGAGACTCCTACCACAACTACTTAGGACGGCTGCTTTCTATCGGTGAAGAGATGATCACCAAGCGCAAGACAGCACAGAAGCGCTACCGGAAGCGCCGTGAGCTGCGCCTCCGCAGCATGTTCCGCATCCGTCGCGACAGTTCGACTCCATCACGCGGAAGTAGGAGCAGCGAGAGTAGTGAACACGATAGTGAGGAGACTGTGTTTAGCAGCTAAAGAGGGTTCTACAGTTAGACCCAAAGAGATTAAGCGACTTTGTGTGCGCCATGCGCTCAGTTAGAGCTGAGTACAGTCTTTGAAGACTAAGTGACTTTGGAAATATCAAATCTCCGTTGCTTTGTTGCTTTCCCCACCATTTCACTTTGCAACGACCCAAATCACTGAGTGGGCACAAATACAACAACGAATTTGGCAATAGATAACCTACTCGGTTTGAGTTCTAATATTACTAAGAATACTTGCTGCTGTTGTTTGACTCGCCGAGGGATACGTGCCTGTTGAAAATCCTAGAACCTTGCCAAACGCACCGTTGTTAATTATCAAACGAGGTACGCGACTTGTAGTAGGTACGCCAGATCCGCCAGCACTATACAAACCAGAAGCAGGTCTAGTATATGTACCGATCGCAGTAGGCGTAGGAGAGCAATCAAGTTGACAGGCGTAATAGGTGGAATTCGCACTGATTTGAATAAAGAACACATTGTTTCCCTGGGCATCAATTAGATAAGCACCAGCCGCAACAAGTGCTTTTTGAATAGTTTGATTAATGTTACTGTAGTCGTACCAACCGTCCGCTAGGGTTACTGTGATAGTAGAAGTGGTAGCTGCTGTTGGGACCTCTATCTGAAAACTATTATTGGAAAAAGCTAAACTGTCTATGTTAAAATCGGAACAGTAGAGACTAATTGATTGGATTGCAATGTCATTGTTTTTAAAATTCACGCTTGATCCAGCGAATTCATAGCGCCAGCTATTGTTTAAATTGTTCTGAACAAGATTAGTTGAATCGAGCTTAACAAATGACGCACACATAGTTCAGAGTATATTTATGAACTAAAATTAATTCTGATCTTCGATTTTAATTGTCTTTACCTTCGGTCTTGATTACAGCGTCAAAGTTGTAGCGTAGCTCACCTTTAACTGAGTCAATGAATAGGAACTGCCCGCGCCCTCTACCAATTGCTGTATTATAATATCTAACGATACCATCTTCATTTACCCCGGGAATATTAAAATCGCTTCTTAAAGCTTTAAGTCCCGCTTACTGTTTGCTCTGAGAATCGCGACGTATTCTGTATTCAAACGCAGCATCTTCTCGGTACCAAACCATGAGTGACTCAGGAATATAGTTGATAAGAAATGATGTCTTCCTCAAGTCATGTAGTGAGAAAACACGTTTTTCTGTAGTAGCTTGTCATTACTGTAGTCATCGATGATTACTAGCTCTGGTTTCTTGCCCGGTGTACGCCTAATTTGGTCTACATTGGGAGGCTGGTCGTAGAATGTAACGAAACCTTCAAGCTTATCCTTCAGATAATCATATAGTTCCTGATCAGGGTTTCTAGCGATAATATGAAGGTGGCTAAATACATGAGGTGAGTGTTTAAGGATATGATAACAGAGGTTGTTCTTACCTGAGTAACTAGGTCCAAGTATAACCATTCTGAAAAGTTTCTTTATACCTAGATCGGGTATATCACCAACCGCCGCGCTTCTATATTGCTTTGGTAAAGCACCGCCATAGTTAGGAATCAAACTCATTTTCGCGTACTCTATATATATTCTGTGAATAAAAATGTCTGGATTTGCTTATCCTCAGCCTCTATTTAATTCTTCAACATACAATCCCGCGTTTTATTTGTCTCTGGATCAGAGCGGTTCCCTAACGTATGCCTACGCTCGAACGCTCTACCTTAGTCGGAATGACTATCGCTTAAGTTACATAACAGGTATCACACAAGGTACAGCAACACCTGGTATAGCTCTTGTACCGGGAGTAGGTGGTGATATCAGTGGTATTGGAGCACTTAGCTGTAGTAGTCTGGCTGTTAACGGAGTAGCGGTATCTGGCGCACCTTCATATGTAGTCGGCATTAGTCCAGGCACTGCCGCTATCAACAAAGCGCTGGTTCTCGACGGATCGGGTAACATCGCTACTATCAATAACCTGACAGCTACAACGATCAGTGGTACAATAGCAGCAGCTGCTCAACCAAATATTACCTCTCTAGGGACGCTATCGTCGCTTACTGTGAGTGGGAATATAACTGGTACAATAGCTACGGCTGCACAGCCTAACATTACATTCATAGGCACACTATCGGCGCTCACTGTGAGTGGGAACATAAATGGAACGCTAGCAACAGCTGGTCAACCTAATATTACATCACTAGGGACACTTACTGGATTAACCATAGCAGGTAATCTTGCGTTTACTGGAGCACCCCGAACGCTGACTGGCCTCAATTCAATTGCCGCAGGATCAATTTCAGGAACGTT
Organism: Phytophthora melonis; assembly: GCA_024211575.1. Taxonomy (NCBI): domain Eukaryota; phylum Oomycota; class Peronosporomycetes; order Peronosporales; family Peronosporaceae; genus Phytophthora; species Phytophthora melonis. The sequence continues at coordinate 1,601,285 of JAMXKT010000068.1, forward strand.
AACAACAGCTGCGCAGCCAAATATTACCAGCCTAGGGACACTCTCATCGCTGACCGCAACCAGTATTACTGGAACGCTACAGACCGCTTCTCAGCCAAATATTACATCGATTGGAACGCTCGGACTATTAGACATTGTTAATACTACTAATCCGATAGGGGGTAGTGCAATGGATCAATATGGATGAATATCGTTAAATCTCCGACCTTACTTAGTTTTTGTATGGCCTTTAACAGCCAATTACAGCACTCTGTTTGTATTTAGACCAATCATAGTGTTTTCATGTGTGTATTTGGGCCAATAGTCATCAATAGGGTTAGGTAATTCTGCTATCCGACCCTCTCCGACGTATCGGGTCGGAGGGCACCCGCAAAATATGTATATGCGTATACAAACTCTAAGATAAATGCATATCACATGCATATTGTCATTTCTCCGACCAGCTCCGACCTGTACCATCATTCGGGTACAAATGCAGTCCGAGTAAAATGCCTGCATGCGCCTGGATACATGTAAGTGGTGCGCGTTAGTGGCGCCGCTACAGGCGTGCACTAATGGTTCAGACAGTTAGTATATTTGCGTTTGGTATACTATTAACAAAGAATTAGTGTATTGAATAAAAATGCTGCTGCCGCTGTGCAGCGCGCACGTCACTACTTGTAGTTGTACTGGGTGCGCTACTGGCGGGCAGCATGCCGTCTGCCCTGCCGGGTAGGAACCAGCATACGCAGGGTCTTCGTGGGCTTGGCGGCGGTGGCAGCAACGACAAAGCTCTCGACAGGAGCGCGGGAGGGCTGCCGGAGAGCGCGCCATGATGCTCGCAGGCGCTCACCCAACGGGCAGCCTGCCGGCCGCCCTGCCGGGCAAGCCATCCACGCCACCGGGTCCACGGAGAGACCGCAGGCCCTGCCCGCCTGCTACCACCGCCCACCACCACCCCGCCGAGCGTCCTGCCGTCGCCTGCCCTCCGCCATCCTGCCGCCCTGGTCCTTCGCCGTCGGTGCTGGCGTCGCCAGCCTGTCTCCCTCGTGTGGCCGTCCCGCCATCCGTCCTGCCGCTCCGCCAGTCCTACTGCTCGCCGCCTGCCTGCCGCTGTCACCCTCATGCCGTCGCAGTACTGCCGCCGCCGTCCTGCTGGTGCCGGCCACTCGACCACTCGGCCACCTCCGTTCACACGCAAAGCCTGAAATGCCACAAGGCCAAAAATGTTTTCAATGTGTAGTCCACAACAAAAACATAAACTTATAATATTTGTTTTAGAGGGTCACTTGATATGGGGTACCCTTGTTTTGGTACAGGTCGGAGGTGGTCGGAGGTCGGAGATTTCATGGTATGGAATGGTTATCCATAAATTATCAGCGGTTGCTGGCGATTCGGTAGGAATGACTTTTGGTATTACGACCAGCTCTATCTCATCAGCTTTGGGCGGCTCTAGCATCATTTTCACTCAAAGTAATAGCAATGGACTAGGCTACCTAACAATCAACCACCGATTAGTAGGTGGTACTTCGGCAACTCTAACTGAAATCATTCGCATCAACGAGTCTGGTAATGTTTCGATCAGTAATGGTGATCTCACTGTTGATTCTACTAAGAAAATAAACGGTTTCCTTCGATATGCCAATCAACCAGTCATAACAACCGTAGGAGCTCTAACAGAGCTTGGTATAGGCTCTGGAACGTTAGCATCAACAGAGTAACAGGAGATGGCACCAATTACTTGGATGGTAATTACACGCGATGCTGTCTGTTCCAAGGCTCTAATACTACGCCGCTACAATTCCAGATTGAGGTCCATAACGGAACTAAAAGCACTTCTACTAACTCTACATGGATTGGGAACTTAACAGCAAATGATCTACGATTTGGTACAAACAATATTACATATATGCTTCTTCAATCGACTGGTAGACTCGGAATCGGTACAACAAGCCCTCAAGCTTGGGTTGAGATCTCAGGCCCTGTTTCATCAACTATCGATGCTGCTGGATTAGGATACGGTGCACTGACTAAAAGCCAAACAACGTTTACTATCGGACCTTTGGCATCGATAGGAGTGTCTTTAAAAACATCTAATTCGATCCTAGTAGCCGCCGGAAGCTTCATAACGACGTCTGATCGCAGGCTCAAAACTAGTATAGAAGATATATCCGATACCAACGATTTCGTAAGAAACGTGAATCCAAAACTGTTTTCATATCGATCAACGCCTGATAAAAAGGAACTTGGCTACATTGCTCAGGATGTTGCTAGATATAGCGTAGAGTGTGTCTCTTTTATTGAAAATGAATCACTTAAAGCTGAGAAAGAGGGCGACATCGATGGCGTTCAACTAACATTGGATTATCCAAAGATTGCCTGTCTGTTGCATAAGTGCTTGCAAGATGTTCTTAAACGATTGGATTCAATTGAAGCTGAACTCGACGAGCTGAGAGCAATTATGTCTGAGTAATTATACCAGTTCGTGGCTCTATAAGATGGAAGTTCTAGATATCCGCAGAAGCAAGCAGAAACATAAAAAAATATGCCGCTGATGTTATAATCAACGGTAGAAGGTTTATGAATGTCAATTTCGGCGATACACGCTATCAACATTATCGCGATACAACACCGCTAAAGCTTTACTCTCACCTAGACCACAACGATTGGCACCGAAAGCAACGCTACTTAGCACGTCATCAAAACAATAATGGTCCAGCTGGAATGCTTGCAAGAGAGTTCCTATGGTAGCTAAAGCGCGAAAGTCTTCACAGTAGGCGTCTTCTTTTTTACGCGGTCCGTACGCCCAGACGCGTCCACCACTAGGTGCGGGGAAAGTATATTTCTTAGGATCTTTAGGGTCAATCGTCATATCCGTCTGCGTTGACGCATTTTTTTCGAGTATTCCGTTCGATCGCTTGCCCATACCGCGGGGGTGTGACTAGAGGGGCGTTCCTTCACGATCAGGTCTTTCATGATTGACTTTAGCTCTGCTAAGTTTTGGTCAGCGTGCAGGTTATACAACCCACCGCGTTTTGAGATTTGTTTTGTATCTAAGACTAACATGTTGCTCTATATGAGGCGAACGATTATATCCTTGAATTCAGAATCACTTATTAGCTTGTTCGAATACATGTCAACAGTTACGATTTTAAGCTGCTTCAGAACATCAGCATTGTTATTCCCTAGCATGACCTCACCTTTAAGCTTGTCGTATTCCATTCTAAGGTTACCGAGAGGGTCAGGAAACTCATCTCTAAAGCCATGCTGGATATGAGTGATGCGCAGGATTTCCTTGAAAAGCTTCTGATCTTCAATAGGTAGCTTGTCGCACGCAGCTTGAGAAATGTTCTGGTTATAGACAAGATCCTTCAGCATTTCAGTGAGTTCCTTACTGATGTCGCGTCTTGGTCCCATTTTCTCTCGCGATGGTCTCACTATGTATAAAACCTGATTGTTTTGTTCAGGGATAAGAATATACTTACTTCCAATCTGCTTGTATATGAAGGCGCTCGCTAGCGCTGTACCCTGAATATCGTTAAGGTTGTATCGCCCATTGCCTCCGCGTTTGATATTTGCGTACACAGGTTCTCCTTTCGGCTTTTTTTTAGGTATACACTGACCGCCTGGAAGCAAACCAGCGCCTCTTAGACCACGTCCTTTAAGACCGCTACCACTGACTCGTTTAAGCATGTCGTTCATAGTTTGTTTGACAGCGCGATCATCTTGTCGGTTACTGAAATCTTCTACATCTTCCATGTCATGAGTTTCATTATCCACTTTAGACTTAATAGCTGATATACCATTTCTGATAGCCACTTCTTCGAATAGAGCGAGTGTATTTCTAATCGTTTTAGCTTGAGCCCAATTGATGCTGTTAACATCACCTAGCTCTTTGCGTAGAACCTCCATGACCTCAATAAGAACGTCCAGCGTGTAAGTCCGTTCAATATGACTGAAGAAGAGCTTATTGCTCTTAATGATTGAATCGTTTTTCTTCGAGCCATCTCTGATCCGTAACGTATTAGCTGCTGGATACGACGCAAGATAATAATTCCGATGCTCTTTAGCCTTGTCCTTTCTAACAATTACAGGCGGAAGCTGGATTGGAACAATACCATCCCTATCGTGTGCCTCTCTAAGGAAGTCAGTTATGAAGCGCTTTGCGTCACTAGCAGGGATGTCTACTTTGTAGCGAATATTAGTCTTAGCACTACCAACTGAAACTCCAGGCGCAGCGGTAAATAACTCATTAGCAGGCTTAAATCTATTCTTATTTGCCCTGATTTCCTTGTAGCCAACGCGGTCGAAATTTATATCGATTCGATTCTTCTTAGCTTTAGCAAGTATTGACTTAACCGTCTCGCTCCAATTTATTAACTTCAGAATAGTTGGATTGTTTTCATTGGTTTTAATCCGGATAGCCTGAAGTTCGTCAGGTTTTGATTCATTTCGTTTTAGCTGTAGTTTGAAAAGCTTTGGTGCTTTGTCTGATGTTACTGTAGACCCTGAATCAAAAACAGGATGAATGATGATATTGGCTTCGTTGAATTTTGCTTGGTTCAATCGCAATAGCCATATTAAACTTGACTGGTCCCATCGTTGGTCATCACCCGTGTCTGTCCCTCTTGTAAACCGAACCGTATCAGACTTTTCAGGCTTTCCAGCGTTTCACCGCGTCGTTTTAACCAAAACCGGTAGTCAAGCGCGTCGCGATCTTCTAACTTCATAGTATCTAACTCATCAACAATGTTACTTTGCTCATCGTAGAACCTCCCTGCTATATCCTCTGCTGTAGCTTCCCAATCAACCTTTGACGGGGATGCTCGTCTGTCGGTATCTCGTCTGTACAAATTGCCGGATCTACCGATGTAGTATTTTGTCAATTCTTCTCTATCTTTTGCTAGAGGCGGAATTTTGAGCACGGCCCATTCGGGGTATGTCTTGTAATGTTACCGAATAAGACGTATCGCATCTTTATCTTCTTCTGATAGTTCTCTTTTAGTTTGCGTTTCCTTCGTCGTTATATCAGGCTTAGCTTGTGAACCGATAGTAGATACATCAGGTTTAGCTTGTGAATCGCTTGTCACTAAACTCGGTGTATCTTGCGATTCATTGCTTGCAAAACAGACTGATGACAGAGGTTCCGTGCTAGCATCACTGTAGAGCCGCGCAGTGGCGACCCTACCTTCGGTATCTAAAGTTGCGTCGATATTCTGTTGATCTTGACTAACAGGTTCAGAAGTTGATTCAGTACTAGTTGTTTGACTGCTTTGAGTAACCCTATTCTGATTTACGTTGATGACTTTTCCCTGATCACTTGACCACGCTGTTTCAGAATACAACTCACGTTTCGCGTCAGCTTGCTGTACACGCCGCTGAGCTTTTTCAAGAAGCTCAAGTCTCTTGCGCTCACCTTGAGCGATCGATGTAAAATTAGGAAACATTGGACTAAAGCGTGATATATTAGACAGACGGATAAAAAATGCAACTATTTTACTCTGTTTGAGTCGATTGAGTTACCTTGTTCGAAGCATTAAGATTGATAACCTTTTCTGCGTCACTGGCCCACTGAGCATCTGCATACATATCTCGTTTAATATTTGCTTGACTTACCCGTCGGCGCGCTCTTTCAAGAAGCTCAAGCTGCTTTTCTTCTCTTTGAGCAAGCGATTTAAACGAAGGAAACATTTTCTGCTCTATTACCATTAATGAAATTATTTACTTTTATTAAATCGTAGATGATACTTTAGCTTCTTCGTAATGGCTGCTGACTCCCACTGACCCATTGTGTATTTATGAACGATACTGTTGCGTCGATGTAGCAATGACTGATACGCTGGTAAAATCGCATCAAAAGGCAAGTCAAATAGCTCTTCCAACTCATCTTTTAGATTTATATCTGTAACAGTGTAACGATAGGCTCTGACGCTGTCTGTCATTTTCCCTAGCTTATGTTTGATATAGTCACATCGTTGAGCATCGTATATCATCTCATAGAGCTTGTTAGTCTTAGCTAGGTACATGCGAACTCGGTTATGCATTTTGCTTAACTCCTTCCGATACATCTCGATTTTATAATCCTTATCATGCTGCTTGCAAAAGCCGCTTTTCAGAGCTGCTCGTGAACACTGACCATTGCGTTGAGTTGTCGCTGTGCAAGATGTCATATCTTGTATTTTATACTTTCTATATACTAGCATTTATAATTTTCCAAAAATATTTTTGCTTCATATATAAGCATGAATGATGACTTAGTCTATATCGATGATGAAAAAGATGGTCTAGCTTCGTATGTATACTCCAATAATTCGATCGAAGCTGATGCGACAAATTTCAAAAAAAAAAAAGTAACCGGGTCGAAAACAAGGTATACATACCAACTAAACAGGAAAGCGTCAAAATAGAGAAGAAGAGTATTCGTTCATTGCTTAAGTTGTCTCTTTCGTAGAGCCTCTTTTTTTTTTCTTTAATAACTCTCGGAAGTACTTCTGCTCTGGTTTACTCATTCGATTCTTGCTCACTAGGCGAAGGTTATCCTGAGGCTCCCATGTTGGTTTGTCGTAGTCAACCCATTTGATATGATATCTATACTTACCGTCTTTATCGCGCTTATGCTCAAGAATTTTCTCGATCTCGAAGAGGTCTCCTTCCTTATAAGGGGCATCTGTAACCTTTCGCGTTAACCGGCTTGAGATCGTTTGGTGATTTGTAAAGCATATGACGGTTCTTTGAACGTATCTGAACTTTGTAACCATCAGTACCAATCACTTCGTAAACAGCTTTGCTCGAGCGAACGTCCTCTTTGTCAAATGTAGCCTTATTTAGACGATACAAGACTTTTGTACCTATACTGATATCGTTTTCTACCTTGGTTAGAACGTCCTTGTTGAGCTCTAGGTCTTTGTCATTTATCTGTTCTCGCGCTTCATTAGGCGTCATACCTATTGAACGATGCGTAGTGTTGTTGCAGTTTGAAATAACCGCATTAATAAGCTTAGGTGTCAGGTTCTGTCTATCTGGCATTTGCATCAGGCGTTGCTTGATCGTTCGGTTGAAGCGTTCGATCTTGCCCATCGTAGCATGATCACCAGGCTCGTTGTTGTAGTGCTCGATCTTCTTTTCCTTGAAGTATGATCGAACTGCCTTGTTCATGAACTCTCTGCCATTATCACTCGTCACGAATTTCGGTCTGTTCGCCTTAACGAAGTCTTTTAATGCTTCCAGAACAATAGTTGCTTGTTTGATTTGTAACAGCTCAGCGTAACCAAGTCTCGAATTGATATTGACACACGTCAAAATCGTTTTCTTGAACCAAAACGCTAAGTCAATTTGCCATGAGTCTGGATTAGGCGATGCTATCATAAACTGTTCAAATTTAGGATTTTTATGTTGGAACCGCTGTATTTCAACCCCGACTTTAAAGAAATCGCCAACATCTTTGTGCGTGATGCGTCTGTCTATAGCTTTAGCCTTCTCATACAGCTTTTGCATACCAACGAAGCCGTAGCTAGGATCATGGTACAGCTTGTCAAGGAAGGTTTGCTTTGAGTCATTTGGATCGTATTTGAATTGTTCACGCCGCATTTTGGCACTATACTTAAGAGACAAAAAATTAGAGCTTAATGCTTAGCAACCGATTGCCTCAAAGAATGATTCTACATTATCAAACTGATTTAGTTGCTTTCGAATGTGTGAAGGGTGCAACGCTGTCTGGATAAGTTCTTCGAATACGTTTGTTTTAAAGAAGTCTTTAATGAAACACCGCTGCTTGAATACATCAAACTGCTCATAGATTTGACTTTTTAAAGCATAGATTCCATCTCCTGCTTGCTCAACAGGCGTCGCCTGGGTGCAGGAACCTAAAAGTAGACTTTTCCGTGCAACTCGAAAATGAGGCCATGGGAAACGGCCCCAATGAGCTTGAAAGCGGTACAAATCGAACGGGCTCGTTCTCACGAGCACAATGGTAGCCGACATAGTCGCTTACACGCAGTAGTTGTCGCGTTATGGCCTCTCCAAAATGACGACTTGAGCGACTCTTCGTCGTAAATTACAGAATATATTTAAACCCGGTAAGCTATCATAAACGTCTTCCCGTGGTAAATATGACTGACTGGTCTCGTAGTGCTTAGCTCTTTGTTGGTCGTTGGCCCTCGCTATAATTCATCCATAATGCTAACTTCTGGCGAAATGCTACGGTGAGGGTACCAAAACAGAACAGCTGACCGAGCACGGGTATCACCAGGCTCAGAGGTTTGTTGGTGCCATGGCAGCAGCTTCTCTCTCTCTAGCCCCCTTCCTCCCTCCTCTCTCTAGTGTCTACAGCAAGTTGCAACCACTCTAAAATGATGTTGATAACATTATCAACCCAACAGTAGCTCCAATATCCACTAGTGTCCGTGCATCTACATCTTTTTTCTTGTATGCAAGGTAATCTAGCTTTAGTGGCTTGTTACCGATATTGGACAGATACTCTATTGCAAGTATCCATTCTATAGATTGGAGCAGTGATCAACACTTGGAAACGAAAGCGGGAAGGCAGTAGCAGAGTGAGTGCGCTTAGCAGTCTTCGATTTGATAAACTATGATGACTTTAGAGAGCTATGCCCAGCCTGACACGAATTCTCATTCGTTTATATTTGCATCGGGCTTTTCCAGAAGCTGCATCGATAAGGCCTTCCTCGTAGTTAAAGGGGTGCCACCGTCAACGTGACTCGAATTCGTTTCCCTAGGTTAAACAAGTCTCGACAATATATATGGGAATGCCTGTACTGCATTTTGGCACTTCGTAACCCGTTGTTGATGCGAGATCGTGATATATTTTATGCTGAGGTTTTGTGGATCAAGCTACTTGCATTCAAACTGTTATTATATACGCATTGGTTGTCATTGGGTCTAAATAAAGTGTTGCTTCTTATGCTCTTCCGGTTAGACATCTCCACCTTCGGTAGCTACACTTCCATTGACCTGCTATGGCTGAATTGCTTGGAATTCGTCGGTGTCCTAGGTGGCAATGCCTTGCCAGATTTCTTCTGCTTTTGTAGAAGGGCCGATATTCTTGAGCGTATTTCGTTTTCACCTGGCAAATTGTAGCGTCGAGGATACGCTTTCGTTAGGAATTCTCGCATTCTGGCCGGTCCCATCTTGGTGCTGGCATCAGCCACCCCGCGATTGAAGAGCTTCTCCACTTCTTCACTGTACAGAGCTATATATTTGGCGCCGTACATATACCCTTTCTTCTGCCTGCGAGCCCATCCTGGCGCTAATTGTTTCTGCTCTCGAGCCATTTTGACGCACTGCTTCGCCGCTGCGATTAGCTTTCTGCCCAGACCGGTTGACTCAATTATATCACTAAAGTCTCCTCCTGTTTGCATGTCCATAAGACCCCGCTTTGCATACGCTTCGATGTCCTTTTCAGAAAAGTCACGGCCGTGTGGATCATTACCAAGTGTGGGGCGCTCACATCTCATATCGCTCGTTCGCATCCGTAGTTGACCAAACCGAGTAATTTGGATCCCAGATAAAGCACCAATAGAACCACCAGGAAGCGCCACAACTGTTGACGTTTCACTAGTGGTTTCTGCGTCATTCCCAGTTGCCTCAAACCATTCATCTTCACTGTCACTACTGAAATTACCCAATTCGATATCACTGTCCAAGTTGTCATCATAAGGATCCAATTTCTGGCGATTACGGCCATGGGTCGTATTGCAGTCGCACCGACCAAGTGTCGGAGACACACGCACTATGCATCCATCTCCAACACCAGAATATTCGAATATCGTGAGTTTGAACGATGGCCACGTGTTGACGTCAAAACGCTCTTCCCATTTTGAAGGGGGCGTAAAAGGCGGGGGGTGGTCGTAAACGACTTCATTGAAACGAGTAAAAATTCGGCCTAATGACTTCGCCAACGGCTCCACCGCTTCGTAAACAAACTTCATCTTGGCGCGATTGTATTCCACTAACTCCACTATACAATTCGGAAGACCACCACCAGACGTTAATGCTAGTACAACCTCCTGCGGGGTTGTAGCGTCGTGACCTTGACAAACCCAAGCTTTCACTTTACGCGTTGCAGTTGCAAAATGAGCATCTAGAACACACTTCCCATCTTGGGTCTCAGAGTGGATGAATCGAACGACCTCAATATTGTTCATAGCGCCAATGAGAGGAAGCATGAGCGCTAGATACGTGTTTTGATAACACGAAGCATTATCGGATTGAAACGTCACCCGCTTGATAAATGGGAACACTCGGTGAACCGACAATAGTATCCCCTCAACTAGGGCAACCACCGATTCTTTATCCTGCTTATTGTCCCCGTTTGAAATTTGGTCGATGTACACTTTACTTTCCCGAGCAGAACCACTGGCAGCATCATTCGTCCAATAACGAAGTAGGGCTCCATGCCACGACATTCCTCGTTTCTCATAGTGATCAACAGGCTTTTCTCGGAAATAGATTGGCTCAAGTTTCATTTTGAAATCAATGACAATGATTGCATCACTACTGCTTCTTCCCTCCATACACTTGGTTTTTATTAGTTCAGCAGTTTCGTGAAGTGCCCGCTGCTGGTTTGTGACCCGCACTCTGTGAGCCAAGTAGAGCTCCATTTTTTCGTAAGCATCGTCCACAACTTCAAGTGTCGTTGGATCGGGGTTTGTTGCCTCCAACTGCTGCCGGAGATCAGTAAATATGGTGTCCATGGCGATACACTGCTGGCAACTCACTGCACGCGATAACGTTTTAGTAGCGCCACTTGATGTGCTTGCATTGGGTGCTGCTTCCCCCTCTGCGTCGAGCCCATTTGCTGCCTCTGTGACGGTGCTTGCCGATGACTTCGTTTCAGATTGAGCTGCTTTCGCGCGCGAACGTTTAGGTGCCTTCTTCTTATGTTGATTTGGCTTGGCCGTGTCTCCCGTAGCCACAGGAGGGTCCGAAAGCCCAAATTGAATTAAGTGCCGGGGGCAGTGACTCTCTTCTAGACGTTGGTCATTCTCGAACGTTTGCTCTCCACCATACTTGAGCCATTCCCGCAAAATAGCAAGACGTTCGAGAACAGTCGTGCTGGTTGGGGGAAGCAGACCACGGACAATACGATCGAGTAATTGAAAATTATCGTTTATCAGAAACCCAGTGACGTAATTTACTGCCGTCCGAGGCTGTGACGTACCATGTGTCAAGATCGCGGCTAGTCGATAATATGTTCGTACGGACACCATATTTCCAGGGGTCCGTTGGTGCCCATACTGATCAAACATTACATTTATCGGTTTGCGCCTCTGTATGGCAGGAACAGATACCCACTCTCCGTCCAGCTTGACCGATTTCGTCCCCCATGACAAAAAAGTAACGTTTTCCATGGAGAGAATGTAGCGGACAGCTTCAGACACAACTACCGGGTCGAACCTTTGCCTTTTGACTTTACTCACTTCTAGCGCACCTTCATCTAGAAGGATCTGAAAATCTCTGCAACCCTCTAAGTGAGCTTTCCGTCCAATGCAAACTCCACTAACATCGATGCAAATATTCGGGAGGCTCTTCAACGAATATGAACCACACAGTAGCGCGCGCACACTTCGGTATTCGAGAGAGCCCTTCCGCGTTTTCGCTAATACGTTCGCAGACGTCGTTACTAATGTATCGTTAGCACACGTCACCGGATTTAACCAGGTCGCGAAGATCTCTAAGAACGCAGTAGATGCACTGGTGCCGCATAACGTTTCTGAAATACATTGCAATAATCGAAACATGAGATTGGACGCCACATTGCGCTGATATGCTGCATCTGCCGTGCTTGAGTCCGATTCCGTCCAGAATTCCGCTGTTGATCTTGTTTTCTTTGACGGTAGATGTTTTAGAAAGGATTTTACTTCACTTTCGGGAAGAGAAAAAAACTTGAGGAGTGCTCGAATTGTTGGAAGTGTCCGGCGGACAGGGGTTGGTGTTAATACCGGCGGACTCACGAACATTCGTTCGACTTGAACCCGATTCGATCGACGCAAACGCGGGGACTTGAAGGGGCTGGAATTATAACTTTGACCTTGCTCGCAACTGATATCAGCGGTGGAATCGATTTCAGCAGCATGTATCGCCTCGCCGTACAACGCTTGGACATTCTCGGCTTCGTTGTTGCCGGCGACACCGGTAAACAAGTCTCTATCAGCATTTGCCTTCTGCATACCAAAGCTCAGTGAGCGTGACGCCTGTGATTTCCGTCCCGATGTTGCCACGAACACCTCAATTGCTACTGGCGTACTAACCCCAATTCGAGACTCTATCGCGACCGATATTCCACGCTCGATCACCGAGCCATCACATGTGCTCCACTCCAATCCAGTATTATCGGATTCCCCACGTTCATACGCCACGGAACCCAGCTCACTACCAGTATCATCACCCATATCCCGTATATCCGGTGCGAAATCTGCAGCGAAGACCGCTCCTCAGCTTTACCTCCTTCTCGTGCGCCACAGTTAGAATCCTTCTGGTGCTGAGGATTTCGAAATTGTGCATTGTCAGGACTACAAACCACATCAAAATCGATAGGACTTCCTGCATAGCATTTGATGTCTCCTACAGTGTTATCACTCAGACCACCTCCCACGTGATCGGCGCAGTTCTTCACCGCTTTCTCCGACGAGCACTCCTTTTGTACATCTTGGTCAGCTTGAACAAGGTCCGAAGACGAATCCTCGTGTGCTGGCTGCTTCCTGCCGTTGGTGCATGCTGCAGCAATGCTTCCTCCACCCACACCCACCCACCCTGCATCGTGTTCCGTACGGTTAGCGCCGAAACCATTCGCTCGGGCAGCCCTCTGAACGCGCGATCTGTAGCCAGCGAGTGCAGCAGCCTTGATTGTATCCGCCATCCGGTAAGAATAGTGATTCAGATCATTTTTGAAGCGTTCCTGAATCTGTGCTTGGGATGCTCGCCGTGCACGAGCCTCCACACCAGCTTTGGCGGCATTAGCAATGGCAATTGCCACGTTGACGCCTTTGCGCTGGTAATTACGAACAGGAAGCTTGCGTTGTTTAGCTCAAGGTTAGAACTCCAAAAGTATAATTCAGTAAGCTATAGTGGTTGAGATCTTTGGCGTACCGTGTAGTTGTTATTGCAGCTTCGGAGACGCTTGGATTCAGCTGCAGCCGCAGTAACATCAGACTGCAAGCTCTCATTCTCCTTGTTACATATGACGCCTTGCCCTAGAGATTGCTTGCGCTTTCTGGTGCGCCCTAACAGCAAACCATCTTCTTCTTCATCCGTCGCCATTGTGCAGATGCGCAGATGAGGGAGCTGAAGGCAGCGGCGACCGTTCAGTTATGATAAGCTCGCAATAAACCTCTGACTGCATTCCAGTATGGGGTGTTGATCTTTTGTTCATTGCGCCTGGAGCACGAGCACACTTCTTCCCAAACTTTCTAATTACTTATCCATGGCCAGGTACAACCGGTTGCCAAAGTTTCAGGCCGATCCGAGCCACATTGATAAAAACGAATTTATGAAGTGCACAGAAAAAATGTTCCCTGTTCGAGGCGACGCCTGTTAAGATACCTGATCGTTCGCCGATTAATTTCTTCATCTGTAGCAATTGGCTGTAACTTACATGGAATCACATCATCAATCATGATACGGGCATAACATGAAGGGCAATTGATAATTTCATGGTTATTTTCAGCTGGGCAAGCATGGTGTCTGATGCAGTCTAGTAAACTCCAGTCAATGCTTTGACAAGAAGCATGATCACATTCAAATACAGGGGCGTGATTAAAATCTTGTTCCATTGTATCATTGTGATAGATGTCAAAATCTTCCATATCAGTACGCAGCGTTTCATGATCGCTCTCATAATCACCACTGATGAGAAATGAATCACTCAGCAGCATTTCGCTAATGAATAACTCATACAGATCATCATTATGGAACTGATAAACCGTGCGAAGCTGTTCAACCGTGACTTGGTTGAAGTTAGCGTGCGTAATAGGGAAGTTCATGACTACGTTGTTTGCGTTGCGCGTATATGATATGTTGTTATACTTTATAGATTTATCCTTCAGGATCAACTCACTTTTTATGACTTTTTGATTGGGTTATTGAATCGAAAAAAAGGTCGCTTGGCTTCTCCATAACCGCGAGCCTAAATAGTCAGAGGTGCCGTCAGCAAGAACAATTCGCTTATCGTACCAATGCGAAAGGCCTGTTTTACACTGTTCGTACGTAACGATACCATTGGTCACCTTGTCAATTCGGAAGCCTTGATTAGTAGCCTTGAGTGTAACCCGGTCCTTGACGACAGACTCAAAGCCCTGTTGGTTCAAGATGTCAGCGTTGTGATTACCACCTTGTTGAACACCTTTAGCAGAAGTCTTCATCTTGTGACCTACATCAGGAAGATAGCAGTGATAGTTCTTTGAAGATAGACTCACCATAGCGTTACCACGCCATTCTTCCTTGAATAGACCAGGCGTGCGTCGATCATACGCGGCAACTTCTTTATTGTAGTCACGCGGAAACCAGTCGTATTTGTGTTGCTTAAAGTGATCAACAAGTTCAGGCTTAATTAGGTTCTCGAATGGCTTGTCATCGCTGAATGCGATATAGGCTGAATCCGTGTCCATCTCCTGATACTGGAAGTCGCTGCGGTCGAAGTAAAGTCAATGCAGTCGTAGTAGAACTGAAGCATGCGTCGCTTGGCAAGTTGGTAGATAGCAATGGATACGTGAATAGGATTATTGAACTTGATACGTCGCTTCTTAAGGCTGACCTCGTATGAAGCTCAACAACGTCATGGAAATTCTGCTTTTCAACAATAACTCTAACAGCCTTAGCCTCGCCTAAGTATTTGACTTCCTTATGCTTGCTTTTATCCATGCCAGATCGCCCAAATGCTGAGTTACCGATAAGCTTCATCATCTCTGCAATCATAGCTTTAGACGCGTCCTTATCACCTTCACGGTGTGCGTCTGACACTTTATTCGCAAATAGTTCAAACGGTCGGTGTGCGCTGGCCTTGACAAATGAGTACGTCTTCGTAACAACAAGTCCGTGAGCTAGGTACCATTTCAAGAGCGGTGCGTAGATAAGGATTTTTTTTACCAAAGTATGAGCCGATGAGCTTGCGTGATTTGGTTGGTTTACGTCCAATATCTTTTGCATGATTGAACATATACTCACCAATAATGTCCTTGCGGGATGTATCAATCACAACGTTCTTGAAGATAGGTGTCATCTCGCTGAAATACTCCTTTAGGTGTTCTGGTGTCTCAATGTCGCATTCAAGGAATCCGAAGATCTTGTCTGATTGGATATCATCAATAATACCTTCGTAAGCATCAATAGAGGTTAGACGTCCACATGGCATTTCATTAGCTAGAGCCCATAGATATAAAGCGTTAGCATCATAACCAATGACCTTCTTACACTTTTTGACCCCACGAATCAGCGTCTCGTTGCGCTTGGAGAAGCGGTTGAAGATGATCGATGGTCCGCCGGCAATGTTAGCTTTCATCTTGTGATAGATCTCTTTCTGCTCCTCGTCGATGCACCAGATAAGTTTATCACCATTGCGTTCAAGTAGCTTCTAACGTCGAAGATTCATATCATTGCGGGCAACATTACAGTCATAGCAGGAAATCATTATATTACCATCAATATGACCTTTAGCGTTGTCAATGCGATCCGCTGATACGTATTCAACTGTTAACTGACAATTACAGTGTAGACAACGGTATGAAGCTTTCTATAGTAAGTCATCAAGATGGTTAATCGTTAATCCGAAATCACGTCGCGTGCCTTATCTTGTCGTTTGTAGTCTTCTAATCGATTAAGCGGGAAGCTAAAAGTTGCTTCAACTTTACTCGTATCTACGTATTCAAACTCAAGGAAGTCAAAGCAAGTTTGGTACATGACTTTTTCGGAAAGACCGGGTAGGCTTACGCCATCCATGAACATGTCAAGGTCGAATGTCTTGTAGAACTCTCGTTGCTTAAGGATAGCTTTAACGAATGGTTGAACATCTAGATTGTTGTACCAGATTAGAAGATCTTTCACTGTCTTCATGTTATAGTGTTCCCAAACATACTTTAGGCGCTCGTACTCGCTTTCAGTACACTTCGTACCCTTGAGTTCGGAATCGAATGCGGATCTTGGCAGTAGACCTTTCATCGAAGATTCTTTCATACGATGTCAGATAGTCATAACAGAACATACCTTTACAAGGCCGCAGTCACATCTGATTTCATCATCGCATTGGCACTTACCTACATACGTTTCGAGGTATTCAGCATATGATGTTCCAGCCGGAAGATAGTTAGAGATGTCAAGGATCTTCAGTTTATCCGTCGATATGCACATGGAGTTCGGGTTCATGATAACCATCTTGATGTCATCCGTACCAAGTACAGCAAAGAGATCATTCTTGACAAGATTGATGTCATAGCGCCCAGAGTTAAATCCAAGTACAGGTGATTGAGAGCATATCTCATATAAGCTATCCTTGATTTTGGACTCGTTGTCAATGATCTTACCAAAAATCCTAGCTTTTTCCTCAATCGCTTTGTATTTCTTCTTTGAATCCTTTAGGTCAGCAATGTTTTTTACCAATCTTCGCAAAGAGCTTTCTGTACTTATGAAGATTATAATTACGAATTTGTTCTGAAACCTCATGGATATATTCGAACATTTCGCTTAGTAAACCCCTTGGTGATTCGTTGACGAAGCATTTCACTTGCTTCGTTAGACTGTCACAAACAGAAACTGAAATCGCATGATGGTATTTGGTATATTTGGTGTTACGCCCGCTTTGCCTGTTCTTATCCTCAAGGATAGCCTCAAAGTCGTAGACAATGAAATGGTCCATGTAATGGTCAACGTCATAGACTTTGTACTTCGAAAGAAGAGACTTGACTCGATTATCGGATGGTCGATACAGAGTAGGCTTTTTAGCAAAGCTCTCAAGAATATCGAGCTGGCATTTGGTCTTCTTGTGATCCCTAAGTTTTTCAGCTGAGTCAAAGATAGCATCACAACTGTTGCACGGGTACTTGTTAAGAACATGGTCTAGCTCTGTGATATACATTGCGTGACCATTGTAATCAAGAATGTTCATGGTGTTATCATACTCCTTTCCAGGAGCTCTAATCTTAAGGATCTCCTGTGACTCATCGTCCATTTGCCATACATTGATTCCTACCTTGAAGCAGTCTTCAAGTTTATCAAACTGCATGATATCAACAGGTTTGAAGTCTTTGTAAACCTTAGGCGAATAAGGAATGTTTTCATATGCACAGAATTGTTTTACACGCTGCTTAGCATACGATACAACACGCCGAGGCTTCTCACCTTCGATTAGATGATATGCGATGCAGAAGAAGACACACTTGTTGTTCGTTTTAGGAAAGTTGACGATGTGATGGTTCTTAGAGAAGCGTTCAGGGATTTTAATTTCGGAATCACCTAAAATATGTTTCCTTTTATAGATCACAATCACCACAGAATTAATCTCTTTGAGCTGATAAGCGGATGACGGGTAGTTGATGCGCTCAGTAAAATCAATAGCTTTCATGTAGCTCATGACTTTCCTTTCTACATCAGCCTTTGAGTTAATTGCTACAGCAGTACTTGGCCAGATCTCCGTGTTTGTACTCGGATAGTAATCACGCTCTAAGCCACTGGTTCTGTCGATTAGCTTGAAACCTAAACGAATGTTAATCTTAACGGCACCAGTTAGACCTTCCAGGAATGTCTTCAACTTGTCATAGATTTCGGCTTGACTGAAGCCAACAAATTCGTGAGACTCCATAACAGAGTTCTCTTCAAACTGGTCTGAACGCGGCTTCCTGTATTCATAGTCTAGTTCGGTGTTGATACGCTTCTCAGAAATCTTATAAAACTTGGCCATAAGCTTTCTGTTTCTAGGATTCTTAACATTCGAGATGAACGTAGTAATTCCATACTGGTTGCGGATCTTGATACGGTAATTAGTACCCCATCGAATGATAGGAATCTTTAGACGTTGAAGACCTGAATATTCGTCCGAGTTCATGATGCTATATGAGGTCGATGATAAATTATTATCTGTTAGTTATACTTTATATTTAGCTGGATATATATCAGGATAGACAAAAAAATGTTAAGTAAAAACAATATGAGAAGTTATTGACTTTCCAACCACTTTTTATGCTTCAGTGATTTGTTGTAAGTTTTAAGAGTATATGGAGTTGTACTTGACCCACACTCACACATTACCTTTGCCTTCATAGCAGCTTTGTGCTTTTCTGTTCGTGAGTGCTCAGTCTTAGTTCGTTGTGTATAAACTTCATCACACAGACAAGTGATAGGTTTGTCAAATCCGTCTGGATTTACTACCCATGCTTGATGTTGCGCTGTTTTAATGTGCATTTTGCGACGGAACCCAGTGTATATAACTCCACACTCACACGTAACCTTTTGATCTCTGTTATCCTTATAACCTTTGTGTGATTCTGTTTGTCTATGTTCATTTTCATGTTTCCGTAAGTAATCTCCCCCGCAATAGCAGTTCACTATTTGAATGCGAGAGAATAGATATGTCTGTTGCACCCCCCAGTACGATAAGGTCAATACTTTATCGACCTCAACCAACAACTTAGGATACTTATATTTGACAAAAGCTGAAGTAGACATCCATTTCAAGTACGGTCTGTCATAATAAGCCACTTCCAAAACTTCATGGCCTACATGTTTACCAAAAGGAATGATACCTCTTACAGTTTTGTAATGCTTTTCAATATGACAGAATTCGAAATCAGATTCGTATTGACACTTTCTCCATTTTCCTTAGTACTGTTACACATGATAACTTGATATTATATTCTTAACTTTTCATCCTTCACGTTCAAATTATTTTCGTGTGAGCGATTTGTTGGAGTTCAAATCGCGTTTTAGCGCGACGCGGTATTTGCTACAGAGGGGTGTATTGCTTGCGGTGTAATGCTATGAAATTTGAACCAGTGTAGCGCAAGAGATGGGACGATTGGTGATGATTGGTGCTAAGGAATTGGGTTTGATGTAGTGTAAGGGGTGGAACGTTTGGGTACGTTTTAATGTTAAGGTTTTGTTGATTGATGAGGGATAAGAGAAGGGTCGATTGGGTGTGGTTTTACAAAAAGTGTTCAAATTTAGTAGAAGACTGTTTTATAGAAAGTACAAGATTTAGCGGTGCGTGAAAACTGGGCGAGGATAGGTGTGTGGATAGGTTTACGTGAAAAGAAAAAATACAATGACATAAAAGTGTCCTCTAATGTGATACTCTATACTACTGACGTCGCACCAGCTCGAGGCACTGCGCAGTCCACCGTAGCATTAGCCAATACACCTGTCCCCGCGTGACACAACCGCTACCACAGCACACACCCATCTTGACGATAACACAGGCCTGAATTGAACAGGCATCTCAGGGCCGAAGCCCTGCGCTCTCGCCATTGAGCTACGGTGTTGAAGGGGGGGGGAGAGACTGCGGGTAACAGGCTGGTTGGCTGTCGAGACTGGGGTCCAGGGCTGAAAGCTTGATCGCGAGCTCTGAAAAAAAGCAGACTGAGGGCGCACGCCGCGTGTCGGCGACTGTCAGCCACCAAAAATTTTGCTGGACCAAGTGTCGAATTTTTATTGGCTAAACGTTGTACCAATCAGCGCTCGCCACTCTTTACAGCTCCTGATTCGCCAATGCATCGGCCAATAACAAAGCCGTAGACGGGCTGGACTGCTTCTAATTGTGGCCCCTCTACCTGGGTGCTGGCCTCACTAATGAATTTGCCGGCTCCAGTGCACATTGCTCCGGGCCCACAATGCGCCAATACACAAAATGTCGATTTTCTCAGCCCAGAGGCCTAGAGACGATTTCCTCGCGGCTGTGAGCACCGCATGAAAGCTGACTAGAATCATTCAAATGCCCCCTAGACCTACTCCATGATCTAATTTCCGATTTTACATTAATTCCGATCCATATTAATTCCGATTTAGCCCTGGCTTTGACCAACTTTCTCGTTGTCGGAAAATGTAGGGATGTCGGAACGGCCGCGATATGGCTCATTAGAGGACTGTCGGAACCGCGTTTGAGTTAAGATTCAGCTTCAGAATGAGCGCATTTATGTAATCTGAAAAGCTACAGAATCGTTACTTTCGGAGACAGGCTTGAGTTTCAATTTCAGATTGAGGTAGAGCGTCTAACTAATGGCACGGAGGCATGAGCTGCGCGGAGCTCGTTGGTAGGCTAGCCTTAGCACGCGCCTGCATGTGCTAGCCAACATGCATACATCGATATATAAACGTAGGACTTCGTGTCTGACTGGGCATAACTACAGCCAGCTTAACGAAGCGTTGCAGCAGAAACAAAGGAGGACAAGGTTTGGTAGCTCAAGGTCCGTAACGGTTCGTGTCTGTGAGACTCCCCCACGCATTTCAAGCGTGCAGGCCAACGTAAACCGTACTGTCTCGATTTGACGATACATGGAATTCCTCTTGCCCGTGAAGGTGCACGCGGCGGTGCCGTACGTCGACTGCCTTTCATGCGGCCGCGTCGCGGTAGCAGCTCCTTCATCACATTCCATCGCAATTTTAGCACAGGTTTTCATCGATTCTATTGGCTAAAATGTTATCTGAATCTCAAAACACTGTTTTTGAGGTTTGAGCTATTAATAGAACCCCAATTACAGTTGAGGTCCGCCCCCTAAACACTGCCTATCTGAAACTGAAGCTGAAACGTTGTCAATTTGGGGGCTCCGAAAGTATGCTGGAAAGTGATAAACTCGAGCCGAAGCTATCACTTTTGCCTATGTAAAGTGGTCGATACAGCATTTGCTTGACGGCGCGCAGCTGCGACCGTATCGCTGCTGCCGTGCGATGTCGGACGGATACAGCAGATCGAGCTCGTAGAGAGCTGATCTACTACGCGTACTGTAATACCATGTAGAGGCCAAAAGGGATTTCGTGCACTCATCCCAAAGAGGCTACAGCAATCAAAAAAAATTCCATCGTACTTAGAAGAAGATAGTATCTTGATACAGCCTGATAACTATCATCAAACTAATGCTACGCACACAGGTTGTGCATTTAATGCGGCAGTGACGAGTTTGATTTTTTTATTTAATTTTCACTGCTACGCACGGGACAAGTGTCGGTTCATCGTAATACCTGGTATTGTGAATTTCGGCCAAATTTGGACTTCTGGGGCGGTTGTTGCAATCGCCTCCCAATGCAAAATGCCCATGAAACGGTGATATACCTTATCTTTTCGTATAAGTACGGATCAAAAAAATAGCCTAGGATAGTACCGGGGCGATTCGGGGGCGGTTGATTGAAGCAATCGGCCATTCCAATTTTGAGTAGAACCCACAATATATACCGTACGATAAACCGGCATCTCATAATATGAGATGCCGGTTTAAGTACGTACATATTATGTACGTACTTCCTAACTAAAAATCAATAAAGAAATGTTTTGCTGCCCCCCCCCCCCCCATTTTTCTGAAATTACGACCCGATTTTGCCGATTTCAGTCGAATTCTGAGCCATTCCCCCAATTTTTTTTCCCTTCCACCCCATTTTTTAAGGCCAAGATCCGCCCCTGGTTTCAGCCTTCGCTGAGGCCTACATGTAACTGTGCGCCAAGCAGCACAGTTGCTGTGTGTAGCTACTTTAAAAAAATACCTAGCGTAGAATGGTGTCCGTGTCATCGTCAGCATCTTATCCCTCCTGAGAACTGCGAACCCCTCCCCACCCCGGACAACGAGTCCAGGTACTACGAAATAATGGTGTAAGGAAGAAAACTTACCCATTTTTATAAAATATGCACCAACAAAGGAACTATTAGTTATTAATAAACATTGCTTTGTTATGCTTGTCCTGTAATTTGATCCGTGAAAAAAGATCATGTTTATACCGTCGAGAGACATCAAATATGCATGAGAGGGACAAATTAAATGGATATGCGGGTAAGATTCTATCCATCCGCGGATTGGGACAAAATGCATGGATAGCAGTTATAGAAAGGCGTAATGATGTAGAAAACACCATTTTTTGAAGCACGAGGGGGGTATGAGGTAGGGCTGCCCAGCGTACGCTTCTCGTCGCCCCACTGTCTGGGCCTTGTGGGCCTTCGGGGCTGGTTTCCTAGCCTAGAGCTTTTGTCGACCCTCCTTAATGTATATCCGACCACCTTCACACATTAAAGCGCAAGTGTGGGTTTTTGTTTAGCTTGCTTAAGGTCTAGAAAATGTGTAGTGATTGCGAGACGGCGGTCATGGCGACCATAACTGATGCTAAGCGACTAGATCTCCTCGAATCTGATCTGTGTACAGATAATCGCCACCAATAAGTCGTTTTGTGCGTGATCTTGTATGCTGAGAGGGTCTGTGGCGGCTGCACTACTGCCGTCGGCTCCCATGGTGGCCAGGGTTCGCAAACTAGAATTAAACTTTTTTGGATTTGGGATAAGAAAAAATCCCGCCCACCCATCGATAAGAATTTGAGGTCTATTTGGATTATGTATAGATAAGGCAAAATAGAGAGAAATTAGGAGGGAGGGTAGAGTACGTTCCAGTGCCATTTCCACAATGGTCTTCTATTGCGACTTATGCGGAACACCTTTCAACCATGCGGCCTCAGTTCGGCGCCACAGAGGATCCGAAATCTGCGTCAGAAGCCAGGACCCAGCTGCCATGGAAGCACGTTGGCGCGACCAGCGGAATACTCGTCGCCGGGGACGACGTCGTGGACGTGTGCAACAGCGGCAATCCGTCACAGCTGCGGTGATGGCGACTACCGCAGCGGCCGCAACCATCACAGACGTTGAAGATGCCGAAGCACCGGGTGTAGACACAGCTGCTGAGCGACACCAAGCACCTGTTCCTGCTAAGGACTTGACGGACCTGGATGGTCGCGAGTGCCAAATCTGCTGGGGTTCTTTCCGCGACCCCTATTGCTGTGCAGGCTGCCGCCGGCAATTTTGCAGAGCGTGCATTTGTACGCACATTGATACTGTAGGTATCCGTGCCGCCTGTCCAAATTGCAGGCGGTCAGTATTTCCCAACGCTGTTCGCCTCTTAAGAGAGGTAGAGCGGGGTCCACGAGCGGTCCCGGAAGACGAAGAGTGGTGGTGGCTGACAGACGGCGATGAGGGCCCAGAAGGCTCAGGTAGCGAATATGACGACGACTAGATAATCAAGAATCTACAGTATTTGCTTATATTATGCATATATATTATAGGCTGAAGAACACTTCAGGTATAATGAAAGTAATTTATTGTCTGAAGAATACTTTAGGTAATGAAAAGTACTTTATTATTGTGAGGTTGGTTGACACACGCATAGTTTTTTTTTTGTTTGGATAAGAATGTAATGTCTGTATTAGATTATACGTCCGATAAGACGCAAGCAGGCCAGGATTCATCACTTTGGATCAGAGCAAGTCATTAGGTAAACCTCATGTTCACTATCGGTTCGCCAGTGCGGTCACTGATTTGGATAAACGCCAAAGCGGTCCTCGAACTGGCGAAGGGATAGGGTGGTCCTTGATTTGGCTAGGCGTCAAAGCGGTCCTTGATTTGGCTAAGGCCCATGGTGGTCCTCGATTTGGCTAACGTTCTTCATTTGGCTAGGCGTCAAAGTGGTCCTTGATTTGGCTGACCGGCAAAGTGCGCATGGTCCAAGCTGAGGGTGAAGCGCTCATCATGAAGCAAAGGCAAACCAGTATAAAATAATAAACAATGTTCACAAACGCTCAGACTTGTATTATGACTTAATAATGCTCAAAGTCGCTATCTTGGTTGTTGTTGTTGCCACTTTCACCGTCGGACTCAGCGAGTTCCTCCACCAGATTCGGCAGCTCCAAGTCTTCCAGGTGAAGTTTCTTCATGTTGAAGAACATGAACACCAGCTTCTCGACGCTTGGCTCTCTGAGGCGGTTGCGCAGTTGCGAGTGGACGAACTTGTGCGCCGAAAAATTGCGTTCGGCCGCAGCGCTGGAGCAGGCAGACGCGAACACAGTGGTCGCGATCTTCTGTAGAAGCGGGAAGTCGTGGACGCCACACCAAAGTCGCGGACCCCGATCCGTTTGTCCTGTGCGAGCTTGATCTGGCGCGTCGGTTGTTGCGTGGCCGCCTGGAACTTCATCAACTCGATCATAGTCGCGTCCTCCAAATCCGGGCCGTTCCACTTGGCGATGAACTCTTCGACACTCTCGCGGGTCGCGTGGTCCATGGTGTTCTCCACATATCGGGGGTCAAGTAGATACGACACACCGTGGGCGTCGCCGTAGTCGAAGTCGAAACGCTCGCGAAGAATGGCTGTGATTACTCCGAACTCCGAGATAGGCATCGACATCTCCTTGAACCTTTGTGGAAAGTCGAGAAACATCTTTTAGACGTCGGAGATGGGGCGCGTGTTTCTCTCGAACGCCTTCTGGAAACGAGAAAGTACGCTGAGAAGGTCGATCGCCTTGGTCAGTTGCGCTACAAAGTCCTTTGCTCGCACGACGTCGAAGGCCATTCTCCTCTTCGCCTTCTGATCTTTCGTCTTCGCCTTAAGGAAGTCTCGACCACTCACAAACGCGTGCAGAATCGACTCAGACTCCAACACCGAGGAGAAACACTTCTCGATAGTCCCCCAGCGCGTATCTGCGGCATCACCAGCGCGTTCTTGCGTTCAAGCTGCTGTAGGCGGTGTAGCTCGGACCAAAGCAGCTGGTTCTTCTTGAAAAAACGAACGAGCTTGCGGCAGTCGTCTTCGAGCTTCTAGAGCCATGGCAGTCTCGCGACAAGATCCTTGACGATCAAGTGGATGACATGTAGTGGGCCTACCTTGGCTCACTACAACAGCTTACACGTGTGCGCTCGTGTATGAGGAAGCGTAGCTTAGTTTAAACTAGAGTTAATTATACTCGGGCCTACGAGTATAGATTAATCTATATAAACGATCCAAATAATGTTTTGGGGTTAAAATGAGAACTGTTATTTTTGTTTTATGTTTCTGACTTCCTCTAAATGTAATATTCTAAGTTGGGAATCTGCCAACGGCTGGTTGGCAGAATTCCTTTGCTATGCATATCGCTCATTGGTTAAAAGATAGGAATCCTAAATATCTATGGACCACCCGTCGTGGTGATCGTAAATGAATGTGACACTTGATGTAACGTACATCAAGGCCGAGGAAGTAACCATTCTCTAACAGCTAACGTAACTGTTAGAGTTACAAGTGACTGTAGCCACTTGTGCGTGTAACCCCGTTACATGACATGTGAAATGCAGCCGTGGAAGAAGATGTGCGGGTAGTCCTGCTGCAAAGTCTGCCATACTAACTGGTTCGTGGCCGTGTTATCCGTGACGACAGCAGCGATGGTTGCATACGTCGTAGCCTCAATGACGCGCTTGATGTCGGCTGCGAGAAAGCTGGCGCTGTGCGAGATCGAACCCGTGTATACGGTCTCCAGTAGGTAGGCGTCCTCCCCGCATATCAGGATGTAGTTGATGACGCTCTTGCCGTTGATGTCAGTCCACCCCTCTGTTGCCAACGTGCACTTCTTGCCCTGGTCACGACGTACGATCACCAACTTCAACTCTCCATACGAACCATCCAAAAGCGTTGTCGCAAGCTCAAGGGCGGTAGGGAGGACAGACAAACTACCATCAATACCTAAAAACCTGACACGTGTATACAAACTATACAACGGCCACCCAACACCACACATCAGCACCCAACTAGGTACGATATGCACCAAGGATTGGTACGCTAGCACAGTTAGCCATCCCACCAGCACCTTAAAGCGCCCCTCATACTTTAAAAGCCTTAGTAACAAGCACCCGCCGCACGTTGCCGTCCTACTACCCATCGCCATGCCACGAGCTCTCCTCTGGACCCCTCTCGCAATCGGTTTCTCCAACAAAGACGCCAGCATCTTGCTGGACACGATCAAGCCTTCCAACGTTACCAAGAGCGAGCTAGTTCCGTGCACCATGTGCACCGTGGCCGAGCCGCACAACATGCGCTACCGGCTTCGTCGCTGTAGCTTCCGGTCCTGCACTGAGGAAGCTCCCTACGCCAAGTGCCCTTGGCGGGCTAAGACGCTCCACTGCGAGAAGGTTGACCAAGTCGACATCTACGAAACCAGCAAGCATGTCACCGCGATGCGCGCTGCCCCAGAACCACGGCTCACATCGGAGATGAAGGTGGTCGCGCGGGAGATGACGGCCCAAGGACTGAAGCCGGTTCGTATCCGGAATGCTATCCTGCGCAAGTTTAACCTGGCTGCTGAGGAGCTACCAGAGCTGTCCAAAATCCAGCGCTTTTCTGCCAGCACTACGCGAGCACGAAGCTCGGCTGCAACGACTACGTGAAAGAAACGCACGATCTGATCCGTGACGCCGGCTACGTGAGCACGATGGACGAGCACGAGAGCTTCACCTTCGCCTTAAACGCGGACGCTACCGGCCTTCCTGCTGTTGGTATTGGCTCGGACGCTACCGGCCTTCCTGCTGTTGGTATTGGCTCGGACGACAAACCGTTCATTGTGGGGTGACGTCCCGGCGCTTGCTCATGCAAGCCGACCGTGAAGCTGGATCGCTGCTACTGCACGTCGATGCTACGTTTAAGCTAAACCAAGTTGGCTATCCATCCATAGTCGTTGGCTTTTCGGATTGCGCTCGCACTTTCCATTTGCTTGCGCTGTTCGTGTCCTCGCAGCGCAAGCAGGAGCACTTCACGGAGATGTTCGCCGCGCTGCAGCAGATCTACAAGCGGGTGATTGGCAAACAACTTCTGATCAAGATGGTCATGGGCGATGCTGACGACGCGCAGTTCAACGGGGTGGAGCGTGTGTTTGGTGGGAGTGCTGAGGTAAAATACCTCATGTGCTTTTATCATGTCGTTGCGAAAGTATTTGAGAAGACACGCGCTCTGCAGCCTTCTCACGCTAAGCTGGTGATGACCGGGGTCTACGGCATGCACTTCTCTCTCAGCGAGACCGAGTTCCTCACCACGAAGGTGCGAGTGCTGGGAGAGTGGGCTGAAGTGCCTGAGCTGGCCACATTTGTCACCTACTTCAAGGCGCAATGGCTCGCAGGACGCTACACGCACTGGCAGGTTTACCACACGCCGCGGGGCTGGGCAACAACAAACAACCCTGTCGAGCAGTATAACAGGACAATCAAGCGTCAGTACACGCTTCACACCAGACTCAAGATGGGGGCGCTTCTGGGGCAGTTCCTTACCTGCTGCAC
Source organism: Phytophthora melonis (assembly GCA_024211575.1). Taxonomy (NCBI): domain Eukaryota; phylum Oomycota; class Peronosporomycetes; order Peronosporales; family Peronosporaceae; genus Phytophthora; species Phytophthora melonis. The sequence goes on from JAMXKT010000068.1 coordinate 1,628,517, forward strand.
CGCCGAGAGTTTAAGCGACAAGCCCTTCGCCACCGAGGCGACGATCCCCAAGTCTCTGGTCCGGCGCAGTAAGAAACTCGCGGCTGCAAAGCTGCTACATGAGTATTCTCCATGTCGAGCCAGCATCGCGTTTCTGCTAGATGAAGATGCTGAAACGCGCCCACCGGCTGACTGTGTGCGCGTGATTTCGAAGCCATGCCCTCGCATCTTCGATCCCGAGGTGGGTCGGACGCACGAAGCAATCATGGTAACGGCCCAGCAGGGTGTGCACCTGGCCCGTATGGAAGTGGAGGGCATGCCGTCGACTGGGTGGACGGTCAACACGTCCTCGCGTTCATGCAGCTGCCGCTTCTTCCAGAAGTATGCTGCTTGCATCCACTTGACTCACGCACTCTCTATCCGTGGTCTTCTCTGCAGAGGCAAGCGCCCTACGCTTGTGTACCGCGGCTAAAACAAAGCACGTCGAATGCAGAGCGAGACACAAGCCCCAGGCCGCCCCGCACAGAATGGCTACGCGCTAGACATAAACTAACGAGCGCGCCTGTGAACAATAGGCAAACAAACTTGCACAAACTAGAAGAGCAACAAGATCGTCAAATAAACTCGCATTTGCTGCAGTACCGTTCTGATCTCGCTGCATGGACATTGATCCTTATCATGCATGGTTCACCTTTGTCTATCGATCTAATCGCACACAACCGCAATACGCATTCAGTTTAGTGTAGTAAGAACTACATAGAAACTTCACGCAGTCGACTTACCGTAACTAGGCGTGCACACATACCACGCGGGGCTGCAGCAAGCCGTCGCCACTGCGTAGCCACCCCACACACCACCTTACACAACCAGCACTCTGTCGCAGCCGCTCCTGCATGAGCGCTGCTTGTTGCACCGCCTGCTCCAGCGGCACGTTTCCTCCTAACGAGGCAACATCTCTCTGCGTCCACGTCGTCAGCTTTACGGCACGCAGCCACGTCCAGCCCCAATTCGCGCTCCAGGAAGCCTGAAGTGCCGTCACGTTGGCCCTTCTGACCTCCACAAGGAGCGGAAAGCGCTTCTGCACGTCCGCTGTGGTGACGCTGCATCACGAGGGGTCCTTGACCGCCCTGCAGAAGACGAAGCAACACATAGCACTTCTGTTATTGTACCGGCCGATTGGGATCGGTCACAATGAAAACATGTCACTAGAAAAATTGACCTCCTGTCTCAACCACTAAGTCAAGCACCATGCAACAAGTGGCATTCACTCCGGCGTGCTCTGGCGCATCCGCCAGTCCTTGTTTCATTGGAATCCGTTCATTATTCGACTCGCAATCGATGCCGAAGCACGTCCTCACCGCTGCTGAAAAATATCAGCTCGTCCGACTTCAGCGCACGTTGAAGGCTGAATTGGCTCAAGGGCTCCGCCGCCCGGGACGCACGCTACACCAACTGATCAAGGACATCACGGGCTACGCGTACAGCACCATTTCGTTCGTCTTGGCGCACTGGAACAAGCACCACGACCCGCTCTTCACGAGCACCTTCGGCGCCCGCGGGCATCGCCGTCGCTCTGTCGCTGAAAATTACGGGTCCTAAATCCGCAAAATCATTTCGGACCGTAATTTAAATCAGGACCCCATAAACGCTGCTCATGTCGTCACTGGGCTACAAAATGTGGCAGGTTTCACTGTTCCGCTGCGTACGATGCGAAGGTGGCGAAGCGACTGGGGTTCTCGTACGTAGTGGGTCAGAAGCGCAACATCGCTGCGGACGCTGTAGGCACGGCCAAGTTTCGCGCAGAATATCTAATGCTGCAGCGGAGCAGGTGTTCGTGGAGGACTACATTTTCCAGTGCTGAGCAGTCATAGTATCTGAGCGGTTCTGTTTGCATAAAATTGATTTTGACAACAACTGATGGTATAGAGGTACCAAATATTACAGTGGAATAAATTACACGTAATATATTGCCAAAACCAGCTGGGATCACGACCTATCATCTGACGTCAAGACAACGAAATCGACTTTTGGCGAATTAATTTCTTGAGCAAGCTGTAACTTCGTGGGGATTGGCCTATAGACGCTCGTTTTCACCAAATCGCTGCATCACGCAGCGACCTCTCACGTAAAAAAGACCGCATTAAAAAATTCGGTCTACAAGAAAAGTTAGGACCTCGTAAAGTCGGTGACCGATCCCAATCGGCCGGTACAATAGCACGCTTCATCATTAACACGTTACTGGTCCCTCTTCATACCGTAGAGAGGCAGCTTCAGTGCTACCACAGGTCCTTCTACTGCGCTGCATCCCTCCGTACAGATCGATCTCTTTCCTGCCTCCCTACTGCGATTGCGGGGCTTCTTCGTGACTGATGTGGCTGAGAGAATGTGTGACAGGTGACGGAAAGTTGCTATTTGAGGTTCTGGTTGCACATTAAGAGTGCTGTTGGCTGTCGTCCTTTTGTCGACCGGACACGCGTTCCTCCTTTCTCTGCATAGGTGCTGATGTGCTCCTGTGGGTATTTCTGACATAATCTATGGGTATTTTTCGTATTTAGTCGGGAGGACAACACCTGGATTCAGGATCGTCAGCGCCTGGGCCAACGTTTCGTGTTTGATCTTGTTGAAGGCCATCCCGGAGGAGTAGAACCACAACGCGAATTGGCGTTGGAATGCCATCAGCCTGGAAGGGACGAGGGCCGGCTGGAAGCACGAGGTGATGGGCTTCGTCACAGGGCGTTTGGCACACTTCCGCTTGAAGTGGTCGCGGACACGCTCAACATGCGTCGCTCCCAGATGGTGGATGATCTTCTCGCATTTCTTGCAAGCTGTAGCCTAACCACCCCCTCAGATCTGAGGACCTGGATTTTGGCGAACCCTGATGGTGGCGGTCGGGCTCGGCCTCGCCGCCCAAAACGAGGCAGTGCCAACAGCAATAAACTGCATCTCTTCATGAAGTCTCTTTGATAGGTCCGGAAATGGACATTATTATCCATCGGACAAATCATAGGGATGGATAGAATCTGTCCCGCATATCCATTTAATTTGTCCCTCTCATGCATATTCGATGTCTCTCGACGGTACGTGCAATCCAAAAAAAATCCGCTTGTTTACCCTGGCTAGCAAACGTTTTTCATAGATAGGTTCTTCCTATATCCTGGATAGAGCCTCATAGAGGCTCGTATCATTAGTTTGATGATAGTTCATCAAGATACTATCTTCTTCTAAGTACGATGGAGATTTTCTTGATTGCTGTAGCCTCTTTGGGATGAGTGCACGAAATCCCTTTTGGCCTCTACATGGTACTACAGTACGCGTAGTAGATCAGCTCTCTACGAGCTCGATCTGCTGTATCCGTCCGACATCGCACGGCAGCAGCGATACGGTCGCAGCTGCGCGCCGTCAAGCAAATGCTGTATCGACCACTTTACATGGGCAAAAAGTGATAGCTTCGACTCGAGTTTATCACTTCCCAGCATAATGAGCCGTATCCTCCTTATCAGTACATGCAGTTGGCGTCGGTCTGCGGCGAATTTCACCAGATACTGTAATAACAAAAACTGCGAAGGAGCTTTCAGAACAGCAGCCCACCAACTACGTAGTAGTTTGCTGCCGTTTATGGTGGTGGTGGTGGTGGCGAGAAGATATTAAAGCGGGGTATGAAGCGATCGCACAGCACTGACGATGACGACGACCGGAATACGAGGGAAGACAAGCGTAGGCACAAGAAACACACAAAAAAACATCACCGTAGCAAACACCGCTCGTCGCGCGATGTAGTCGGTCCACGAAACACGTATTAGGGAAGCTGGTGGCTTCCTTGGATCCCTTGTTTTTATTGTTGCTGATTCAGAAGTGAGAGGTAATTCTAGTCTCTCGGATCGTTCTACAGGAGGGCACTCGTAGCCTCGTCCTCTACTCGTCCTCCTCGATACCCTACCACCAGCTTGACCTCGGCTTCTTAGCAGAGGCCCAGTGAGTGAGTCACGTCTTGCACGTCCTCGACCCACTTCACCGCCCTTCCAAGACTTGGCTCACGAACGTCGGTGTGTTGTGAATGAACCACTTGGTTACACATTGTACCCCGGTTACAATTTCCGTAACCTAGTTACACATAGGTAACACACGGTGTGCCCGATATGCTGTGGTTACACTATGGGGTACGCACGGGTTACTTGGTTATCCCAGCGCTGCCACGGCTTTCTTGAGCTCCATGTCGCCTTTCACACTCGTGTACGCCTTCACCATAGCAGGTATGTCCTTGTAGAGTTCGGGAAGTGATTCCCACGAATCCTCGATAGGCTCCAAGCCTCTCCACGACACTAGTATCTCGTGCATGTGCTTATCACTGTTCCATCGGTGCTCGACGAGCTCAGCTACTGTGAGAAGAATGCCTTGAGCAGCCACGTGCTCTCGGATTTCCTCAGTAACCTCGAAGCTCTTGTCTGCGTAGAACTTCAGTCTAGAGCTGTGCACATCTTGTTCTGCACCAGTCACGAGATGTCGAACTCTAAACGAGTGCTCGTCCGCTCCCACCACTTGGTACGGACCAATCCATGTCACCAACAACTTGTCGTTATGCTTCTGGTCTACCCTTGACCGAAGCACAAAGTCTCCGACATCGAAGTTGGGTTTCGCTGCACGTTTCTGGTTACGCTGGTTGCGTGATGTCTGTTTAGCCCGTGCACTAATCACTTTCCTGTGCATGAGCTGGGCGCTTTCACGTAGCTCTTGCAGTTTCCCTTCGATGTGCTGTGGGTACTCGCCAAGATGCACCAACTTTCTTTGCTTGGCATCCAGATAGAAATCCATAGGCGACATGGCCGGAAGTACACAGAATAACTCGACCGGAGCATGGTTACCCAATGAGGGTACAGGGGTATGGTTGAGATTTGCCTGTAGAGCTGACACGAAATAGGTCCAGTCCTTGATGTTGACCTTGTACTCTAGGCACAATGCCCTCAGCACTTGTATGATGTCTTTGTTTAGTCGCTCCACCGATCCGTTTATCCACGGTGAGTACGCTAGCGTGAAGTTCTGGTTTGCATGTAGCCGCTGGCTCACCTCCTTCATCACTTCATTCTTGAAATGAGTCCCGTTATCACTAATCCACACTCGCGGTGCACCAAATCTACTGTACCAGTCCATGATTGCTTGAGCTGTTACTGCACTTGTCGGCACGACGCAGGGTACAAGCTCACAATAGTGCGTGGCGTCGTCTTTCATTACCAGTAGGTAGGCATACTCTCCATAAGACTCGCCCAAGTGCAAGTAATCCCAATGCAAAGCCTCGTTTCGTTCTTGGCTTCTAAAAGTTTCAGCCCAAGGTCGACGCACAATCCTTCCCCCCTTAACATGGTGACAAAGTAGGCAGCCACGCATGAAAAGGTCAACTCGTTCACGGAGTTGCGTGATGTGGAACCGCCGACGCAGTATCTCCATCAGTGCATCTCGTCCACGGTGCCCCTGCGGGCCACAGTGTGCAACCACCAATAGTCGATACAGGAGCTCACTGTCCTCCGCTGGTATCCACACACAGTCATTATTGACCCACACTCCTTCATTATTTTTGGTCATGACGCTCGGCCTTGTGGCGGAGTGCTGCCGTTGACTTGTCATAATAGCTTCCAGGTCAGGCCACTCAAAACCGTCACCGCTGAACGGGCGAATAGTTGCCACTCTCGGTTCACGCGCTTCGTTATTTGCGGCGGCATCCTCTTCATTTGCATCGCCATCTTCCGCCCTTCCACGCTTTCGACGCAGTCTTTTGATGGTCATGCCTGATGAGCGCTTGCAACCGGCCCACCTCGATATCATGTCCGCCCAAACGTTTTTGACGCCCTCGATGTGCTCGATCGTAAACCTGTACTCCATGAGTTTCATCGACCAGCGCAATAGCTTGCCTCTGACATGCTTCTTAATTTCTTGCGCAGGCGCGAATACATGGATGAGATTCCGGTGGTCACAGTACATTCGAAAACCTTTTGGTCGCATCAACAGGTACGATAGCTTATCGCATGCCGTCACGATCGGATATGCTTCCTTCTCGATAACGCTCCAATTTCGCTGGGCACCAGTGAACGTTCCCCCCATACATACTAACAGTTCATGCTCTTGCTCGTGAATAGGAGTTCGAGCCTGCCAATTTGCCACTTGGGTCACAATAACTGACCACCCCATGTCACTGGCATCCGTGATCAGAATTGTCTCCGCTTCGGGCTTCGGGAACGCCAGCGTCGCTGCACGAGACAATGCCTCCTTCATCTGGTCGAAGGCTTTTAGCTCCACAGAGCTCAGCGTGATAGGTATCCCTCTTGCTACACGCTTGGTGCGTCTAGATGTGTTCGCCATCACTGAGTCGAACTTCTCCTGCAGGGGTCTGACTAGCCGCCCGTAGTCAATGATCGATGTGCGCATCCAGTTAGTCGAGCAGATAAACTGTTGCAGCTCCCCAGCCGTCGACGGGTAAGGAAGACTGCTGAGCGCCTCTATTCTTGCTGGGTCGTGACGCACACCGTCTCCATCAATTACTTTTCCACACCACTTAACTTGTTTTTTGTAGACACAAGACTTGGTCGCACTCAACTTGAACCCAAACACATCGACCAGAGTGAAAAGCTCCTCCAGCTTGTCCAAGTATTCGTCCACAGTCTTCGCATAGAGCAGGAGATCGTCGATCCAGACCAGTAGGTGTTTGTATAGAAGGGATGCGAAGCAACGCTCCATTGTCGCTTGAAAATGCAATGCTGCATCCGAACATCCTTGCGGTACTCGTCGCGGGGTGTAAATTTTCCTGTGTGTCATGTACGACAGGATTTCTTGCGAGGCTTCATCTAAAGGTAATTGCCAGTACCCTTTGATGAAATCAAACAGCCCGAAGAACAAGCACCCTGCCACTCGCTCCAAGTCTACATCCAGATTCGGCATCGTACCAGCAATCGGCTCCACTTGGGCATTCATCGGTTTGTAATCAGTAGTTTGACGATACTCACTCGCACTTCCTGCCTTCTTCACAGGCAGCGCTGGGCACGCCCACCGTGCCTCTGGATTCTCATAAACCCAGCCTAGACTGACCAACTTGTCGTTAAACTCTTCTAGGAAGTGCTGAAGTTGCGGTGGATACTTCCTTGCTTTGGCCTTGTACGGCTTGGAACCCGGTTTAAGACGCAGCTTCAACGGTGGCACCTTTGCCGGTGGGTCATCTCCCAACTTGACACGCCAAATGTCATACATGTAGATCACAGTGCGCAATCTCTCCATACGATCGCTTGGGAATCCTTCATCCAAGGCTCGTGCTATCATTGCCTCCACTGCTTCTCTAATCTCATCTTCATCTTTCCTGCTGATAGCAGGATCATCCTCAATATCGTCATCATCCGCTCCATCGGACCACGCAAGCAGCTCAATCTGCCTGTCAACGTCAATTCCCAACATGCTCAGCACATCTCGGCCAAGCAGAAACTCATCATGACCCTCCACAATCAAACACTCCACAGGTGAATGAATGTTGACTGGTCCTGCTGCAGTTCGCAGCGACAGTGTCAAGTACACCGTCTCGTTCACTTCCAACGACTGTCCACCAACCAAGTCACACGTAATTGGTTGACGCAGGCGAAAGGTTTCAACCTCCGTTCCATTCAACTTCTCCAAATCTTCACGCGATATGCACGACTTGTACGCCCCACTGTCTGCACAATAGGGTAGCTCGAGTAAGTCGTTCACCCGAACTGTTGGTTTGCCCTCAGGCAGGCACTGCCTAATTCTTCGGAGGCGTGCGGTGCCTCCCTTGCTGACTGAACATTGGGCGTCGTGCACTGAAGCTTCGGCTCGAGCTGGGATCAGACCTCTCAACACGAGGACAATCACGAACTTGGTGTCCCCCACCACAGTTGAAGCAGCCACGTTGGCTGCTGCTTCGGTTTTGTCTCCACTCATCGCGATTCACCACCACTTTGCGGTCGGTGCCACGCCACGACCCCTGGTTATTACGATTTCCTTGGTAGTTTGACTTGCGAGAGGGAAAATCGCCTGCCTTCGACGACTTCCTCTCTCGATTCGAGTTGCCGCCGTTCTTCCGATCACTGCGACAGCGTTGTCCCTCCGAACCACGCATTGCCCCGTCGATCTTGTCTTGGTCAAGGGCCTGCTCCAGGATGAGCTTGAACAAGTCAGGTACACTCGATTTCGCGTTGGGCGCACGGAAGTCGATCTCGTTTTTCACCTTCTTCTTTAATTTTGCAGGCAACGCGTTGACCAAGATCTTACACTTCTTTTTGATCCCGTCTTCTGTCTTGAACAGGCCCACGAGTCCGTTCGTACGGATCAAAGTATTGCACGCATGAAAGTAGTTGGTCACCTGGGCTTCAACATCCCCCTGACTCTCGTCCATGGACAGTTCGCGCTGGAACAAGTCCTCGATGTTTGGCAGCGTGCGGTTCTTGAAGCTCTCCACCGTCTTCATCACCCAGTCCCACAAAAACTCCTCGGTGAGCTCGCTCTTGTTCTTCACCCAAGTCACTTCACACAGGGTGTCCAGCAACGATTCGTCAATCGAGTTGCGGACATTCGTCATCACCGCCTCGATCTCCTCCCCAGTAATTTTGCATCTCGCCTTGATCGCCTCTTCATACTCCAGACGAAGGTCCAGCCATCTCGTCATTCCATCATGCGAAATGTCCGTCACTTTTGGTGCCGTGATGAACGTGAAGATCGGCTGCGGCACCGTGGGGTGATTGCCAATAGCAACTCCGTTCGTTGCTTCCCCAGTCTGCCTCGCTGCTTGTCTACCAGACGAATCATCGCCACCAAGCATGGTCGCCATGTTGGCACCACCCCCATGCTGGCCCCGTCCCGCTCTATCGCGAGGCCCACCTCGGCCTCGACCTCGGCCTCGGCCCCGACCTCGAGCCGTGCCTCTGGTCCTCGTCACACCCACTGGTGCGGTGGTACCAGCCGAGCTGCCTTGGACGGTCTCACTGCTTGCGCTGGTGACCGCTTGATCACCTGACTCCGAACGCGACGTTCGCCTCGAGCGCAACGATCGCTCCGTCGATGTTGAACTCGCAGCCGTTGCCGTATTGCTGCTCTCAGAGCCCGTGCCGACGACATTTGATTCCGCCATTTTCGCTTTCGAACCTTGATTCACTAAAGTTAACTTTGTAGTCGGTCCACGAAACACGTATTAGGGAAGCTGGTGGCTTCCTTGGATCCCTTGTTTTTATTGTTGCTGATTCAGAAGTGAGAGGTAATTCTAGTCTCTCGGATCGTTCTACAGGAGGGCACTCGTAGCCTCGTCCTCTACTCGTCCTCCTCGATACCCTACCACCAGCTTGACCTCGGCTTCTTAGCAGAGGCCCAGTGAGTGAGTCACGTCTTGCACGTCCTCGACCCACTTCACGCGAGCGCAAGGAGAAGAAGAGGGAAAACGACAAGAAGGAGCGCAAGGACCGCAAGTCGCACAGGCACCGGTCTTCCAAGCGCTCTGGGCGTTTGTCGAAGCAACATCGGCCTCACTTCAGCACCGGCCTCGCATTGAGACGGTAAATTCGGTCTAGAGTCTATGTAAACAGAATCGATTGAAGCTCAATGCAATGCAAAAACTAGTCAATACACGACAGAGGGATCCGTCTGCGCTGGTCCCTCCACCGAGTCAAGCACCGTTGCCTGGCACTCAAAGCGCACGTGTCTCCCTGTCCTATGTGAAGACTGCCCGGTCGAAGCAGCCGCCGTTGAATTAGTCGAAAGTAACCTTGGAGCCCTTGAAGTTCTGGATGGGCGCTTCGGGGGTCATAGTTGTATCCATTCGTATTGAATCAAACTTATCTGTTTTACCCTCACTACTTCGTAACTAAAGGTTTCGAGTGGCCAATGCCTCCACCGCAGACAAAGCAGCATCAGCTCGTTCGGGATCCACGACAGACATTCTCAGGCACTCCCACAGGATTTTGCGAACATCCGTGGTGGGCACGACTTGTTGTTGCCTCTGCTCAAATCGGTTCCGAGCGACGGTCTGGTTGCGGCGGAGTTGAGCTCGTGTGGCCTGTTGTGCACGACGTAGCCGCTGAACTTGATCAACGACGGCGGCGCGAGGCACGCGGCTACGCGTAAGCTGTCGCTCGAACGACCGGGCATCTCGACGGTGGCGGTTGTCCACCTCGGCGACGACCTGCCGTTGCTCAACCTCGAAGGCTCGCACGCTTTGCCGAATTGTGCGCGAGCGAACGGCGTCCTGTCGGTTGACCTCGCCAATTGCTGCGCGACGGCCTCGCTCGAGCCACTGAACCGTCTCCCAGTACACGGTAGGCAGTCGGTCGTTGTCCAGCTCCAGCAGCGCGTACTCGAACGACTCTGAAAACTCAGAGCAGTCTCTGGGCTGCTTGTCCGCTCCCGGTACATGGTAAGGAACACGGAGGCCGGCGCGCTTCAGCGCATTGCGGAGGCCCATTTCCAGCTTGTGTAGCAGGAAAGTGTCGATAGGAAGCCCCACTATAGCTGCAAATAAAACCATGTTAAGCCCTGATAGAGGGTACCCCGTACCGTTGGTTATCTCGCTTGCGACTTGGTTGCCCCGGACGTGGAACGGGTTCGTCGTGAACCCCGACTTGGCACAGCAGCACCTGTCCAGCAGCGGCGGACGCGAAAGTAGCGGCCCGTCTCGGTCAAGACGACCACGACAGCTTCCTCCTCGTCCAGCTCCTGTGCTGTGAAGTGAGACAGCACAAAGCCGTACAGACCCTTCTCGTTCAGGTCGGGGTGAAGCTCGCCCCCGTCCTGCGGCCATAACGCGTTCGGTCGGATAAACACGATCTCTTGGTGGAGCTGAAGCCGAATCCGACGATCGAGCTCGGCCCGCACTCGGGCGTTCAGGTGCACCATGGGCTGGACGTCACTGAACTGCCGATGCAAGCGCACGTGCTCGTACTGCTATGGGTCTCGTAAGGTCTGGGGCGTTGCAGTGACTTGATCCCGAAAAAAGTTGCTTCATACAGGTGGAGACGATGCCACGAACGTCGACGACACCACCGTTGATAGAACCATTTGTAGAAGCTGGCATCGACGAATTCGAAACCCATTTTTTTGAGGAGCAACCGCTGCAACACGTATGTGGGGTCCACGTCATCACTTGATAGTTCTGCTGGCTGCGGCAGCCTCTCCACTTAGCCCCACTTTCAATTCTCCGGCCTCGCCACCAACCCAAACCAGCAACCCCTCCTCCACTCCCTCGCCCAAGCTCAAGATGGACTTCAACCACTACGACTCGGACGAAGAAATGTCGTCGCCGTCCCGCAGTCTCCACGACGCTCGCTGCTTCGGTCCCGGCTTCGGTCTCGACCCCGGTGATAGCGGCGGCGGTCCCGGGTCTTCCGTACTACGACCCGGCCAGGGACCCGCGGCCGGAGTTCCTCTACGAGATGCCGTTCCGCAACGGTAAGACCAAGCCGGAACTGTGGCAGTTCATCCGGCTGGTCTCAGGAACTCCGAACCCGCCGCCGTCAAGATTTGGTGTCTGAAGTGCCACGGCGAGCTGACCTTCAAGAACAAGGACACCCGGTGTGTCACATGATTCGTGCAGGTTGAAGTGTACTGGCTTGGTGCCCCCGTGAAGGTCCGTCCAGAACGGATTGTTCAGGAACGGCTTCCTCCAGGTGCCCAGCGTGGCCAGTGCCGAGCCGTCCATCATGGACTCCATGGGGCAATCTCTGCCAGCGCGTCGCCCTCCCACGACTGCTGCGGACCTCGCGAGCGCTTGGCCGCCGTCGGGGCTAGTTGTTCTTGCGCGGGTCGCACACTGGTCGCCGCAGCAGCGCGAGGCGCCTGCACCACTGGAGCTGGTGGTGCCTGGAGCGCATCAGCAGCGACAGCAACATCGTCCTCGTTGTGCACGGCGAGGTAAATGTCGATCTCGTCTTGGTGCACCCGTGTCATGTGCTTAACGACGCACCGGGTGTCCTTGTTCTTGAAGGTCAGCTCGCCGTGGCACTTCAGACACCAAATCTTGACGGCGGCGGGTTCGGAGTTCCTGAGACCAGCCGGATGAACTGCCACAGTTCCGGCTTGGTCTTACCGTTGCGGAACGGCATCTCGTAGAGGAACTCCGGCCGCGGGTCCCTGGCCGGGTCGTAGTACGGAAGACCCGGGACCGCCGCCGCTATCACCGGGGTCGAGACCGAAGCCGGGACCGAAGCAGCGAGCGTCGCGGAGGCCGCAGCCGTGGCCGAAGGAGCGAGCGTCGTGGAGACCGCAACCGGGACCGAAGCAGCGAGCGTCGTGGAGACTGCGGGACGGCGACGACATTTCTTCGTCCGAGTCGTAGTGGTTGAAGTCCATCTTGAGCTTGGGCGAGGGAGTGGAGGAGGGGTTGCTGGTTTGGGTTGGTGGCGAGGCCGGAGAATTGAAAGTGGGGCTAAGTGGAGAGGCTGCCGCAGCCAGCAGAACTATCAAGTGATGACGTGGACCCCACATACGTGTTGCAGCGGTTGCTCCTCAAAAATGGGTTTCGAATTCGTCGATGCCAGCTTCTACAAATGGTTCTATCAACGGTGGTGTCGTCGACGTTCGTGGCATCGTCTCCACCTGTATGAAGCAACTTTTTCGGGATCAAGTCACTGCAACGCCCCAGACCTTACGAGACCCATAGCAGTACGAGCACGTGCGCTTGCATCGGCAGTTCAGTGACGTCCAGCCCATGGTGCACCTGAACGCCCGAGTGCGGGCCGAGCTCGATCGTCGGATTCGGCTTCAGCTCCACCAAGAGATCGTGTTTATCCGACCGAACGCGTTATGGCCGCAGGACGGGGCGAGCTTCACCCCGACCTGAACGAGAAGGGTCTGTACGGCTTTGTGCTGTCTCACTTCACAGCACAGGAGCTGGACGAGGAGGAAGCTGTCGTGGTCGTCTTGACCGAGACGGGCCGCTACTTTCGCGTCCGCCGCTGCTGGACAGGTGCTGCTGTGCCAAGTCGGGGTTCACGACGAACCCGTTCCACGTCCGGGGCAACCAAGTCGCAAGCGAGATAACCAACGGTAAGGGTACCCTCTATCAGGGCTTAACATGGTTTTATTTGCAGCTATAGTGGGGCTTCCTATCGACACTTTCCTGCTACACAAGCTGGAAATGGGCCTCCGCAATGCGCTGAAGCGCGCCGGCCTCCGTGTTCCTTACCATGTACCGGGAGCGGACAAGCAGCCCAGAGACTGCTCTGAGTTTTCAGAGTCGTTCGAGTACGCGCTGCTGGAGCTGGACAACGACCGACTGCCTACCGTGTACTGGGAGACGGTTCAGTGGCTCGAGCGAGGCCGTCGCGCAGCAATTGGCGAGGTCAACCGACAGGACGCCGTTCGCTCGCGCACAATTCGGCAAAGCGTGCGAGCCTTCGAGGTTGAGCAACGGCAGGTCGTCGCCGAGGTGGACAACCGCCACCGTCGAGATGCCCGGTCGTTCGAGCGACAGCTTACGCGTAGCCGCGTGCCTCGCGCCGCCGTCGTTGATCAAGTTCAGCGGCTACGTCGTGCACAACAGGCCACACGAGCTCAACTCCGCCGCAACCAGACCGTCGCTCGGAACCGATTTGAGCAGAGGCAACAACAAGTCGTGCCCACCACGGATGTTCGCAAAATCCTGTGGGAGTGCCTGAGAATGTCTGTCGTGGATCCCGAACGAGCTGATGCTGCTTTGTCTGCGGTGGAGGCATTGGCCACTCGAAACCTTTAGTTACGAAGTAGTGAGGGTAAAACAGATAAGTTTGATTCAATACGAATGGATACAACTATGACCCCCGAAGCGCCCATCCAGAACTTCAAGGGCTCCAAGGTTACTTTCGACTAATTTAACGGCGGCTGCTTCGACCGGGCAGTCTTCACATAGGACAGGGAGACACGTGCGCTTTGAGTGCCAGGCAACGGTGCTTGACTCGGTGGAGGGACCAGCGCAGACGGATCCCTCTGTCGTGTATTGACTAGTTTTTGCATTGCATTGAGCTTCAATCGATTCTGTTTACATAGACTCTAGACCGAATTTACCGTCTCAATGCGAGGCCGGTGTTGAAGTGAGGCCGATGTTGAAGTGCTCGAGACCTGACTTGTCTCGACAATTGAGTAAGTACTTCTACTACAGTACAGTACATGTATTCATTCATCCATTCTTCCACGCGAAAGAATTTCAGCGGTGACGTCTGCTGCTGCTTCGGTCGCCATCAGCACTGCGCTCCCGACTGCGACTGCGGCTGCGGCTCGGGCTTCGACTGAGCCCATAGCGCTTGGAAGACCGGTGCCTGTGCGACTTGCGGTCCTTGCGCTCCTTCTTGTCGTTTTTCCTCTTCTTCTCCTTGCGCTCGCGCGACGAGCGGTGTTTGCTACGGTGGTGTTTTTTGTGTTTCTTGTGCCTACGCTTGTCTTCCCTCGTATTCCGGTCGTCGTCATCGTCAGTGCTGTGCGATCGCTTCAGACCCCGCTCAACCAGCTTGCCACCACCATCACTACCAGAAGCGGCAATGACTGAGAAGTCATTGTTCTCATCTTCCGACGAACTAGACTCCGCCGAGCTAGCTGAATACCGATCGTTGTCAAACACTTTTCTTGCCGAGCGTAAAGGAACCTGAACACTTTCTTCTTTGTGTTCTTCCCCGTCGACCTCATCATCACTGCCACCTTCGCTATCGTCGTCACTCACATCGGATTCATCCGATGGCTCAAAGATGGATTTGAGCAAACTGGCTGAGGTTGTCTTGACTGCTGGCAACGGCGGCAGCTCCGACGTCTGTGCGCTCTCTCTTTCAGGATTCGCATTCTCGTCGGGCTTTTGGACGGCACCCGCCTGATCTCTACGAGCAGCTTGGCCTGCGGCATATTCCATCAAGTGCGGAACAAGCTCCTCATCAAACAGGTTTCGCTTCTTGTCGTCATCTCCGTCTTTACCACTTGACCCCATGGGCCCTTCGCATTTGACGTGAAAGCGTTTGCAAAGCAGCGACTTAGGAATCCACGAACGTTGTGAGCGGCGAGAAGTCTTGGCTTGAGGTCCCTTGGTAGTCACGAGCTTGCTCTTTTCATCAGCATTTGTAGCTGTCGAGGACACGAACCGTTTTGCGATGGAAGCTGAGATCGTGGCGCGAAATTGGTCACCACCGCTACCAGCGACCAATGGCTGCCGGGCTCGAGGTGCAGGTGCTTCTTCCATTCGATCAGTGCGAGTTATACTAGGTAGAGGCAACCCTTGTTTTGCCTGTGCAACAGCACTGAATAGCTTTGCCCTTTGCTCCTTGCCCAGTAAGTCGAAAACACTGCCAGTGGAAGGCTCTGCATTGTCGGTACGACCTTTCTCGACGTGGCCATGGTTGAGTACTCCATCTTCTCCAAGTAAAACGCTGCGCTGTGTTGCCGTAACGACCATGCCACCGTTGCTGGCTGCGTTGATCGAGAAGTTGTGTTTACGATACAGTGCCGTCACACCCGCATCTCCGTCCTCGTTCTCATTAAAATGGTGATAAGCCTTAAAATCAGCAGGCACAGCAAGGCGCAAGTTTACAGCGCTTGGGGGCTTCTCCTTTGAGACTGCCAACTCAAACCCAGGAAGAACAGGTCGCCCATCCGAGCACAAAGCTCTGGAATTCGCCTTCTCGTGTCGACGAGACTCTTGAGCTGAGGAATCCAGTCGCTTTAAGTCGTTCTTCGCCCCAAGAGGAGCGATTACTCGATCAAACTCCGCCATCGAGACAGTACCGTAGACATCCACGTCGTCATCTTCCTCCAAGGCACTTAGTCCGTACCCAGTCGTCGCACGATTGCTGCCGTTGGTAGCTGTCAAAGCGTCCGAGAACGACACCACCTGACGATGAGATCCTTCCTTCGATCTCTGCTTCTCCTCCTGTTGCTGTTTATACCTCGAAAACTCGGGGGCGTTCGTGTACGGATCAAAACCAGCGCCATATCGATCCAACTTGGGCTTCGGGAAGGCCTTTTCCACGTCGAAAACCTTCCGCGGCGGCACGTACACCTCTTCTTCCTCTTCCGCACCATCTCGGGACTTCATCTCTGTCTTCTCTTCCTGTGCATACTGCGTCAACAGTTTTGGATTCTCCACCGCCTCCTTCTTTTCCTCTAGGAACTTGCGTCTGCGGACACGCTGGCCGATGCCGTGGCCTTCTTTCCAGCCCATCTGCTTCAGCAGCTTAGCTCCAATCGAATCATTGACCGGCAAGACCCAGTCATCAGGCAACGAAAAGCCAGGGATTGCCCTCGCTCCAGAACCAGCTCGGTCTGCTTGTTGCTGCTGCTGTAGGCGTCTCTTAGCCCCAGTCTGCAACGTATCATAGCGCTCCGTGGTCTCCAGTCGCTTGCCCAGCAGCGGGTCGTCCTCTTCGTCCATGAAATCCTCCGCGCGCTGCTGGACCCGCTCCATGCGGTTGCCTCGAGACGAGGAGAACGTCCGGGGCGTCCATCCTTCCTCGCTGCCCACAGAGTTGTAGTAGCCGGCCGAGAAGCCGCCCGTGAAGGCTCCGTGGAAGCGCCGACGGCCCTGGGCGTCCGTCACCTGCGAGATTTGGACCAGAAAGGAGGTGGCAGGAAGAACAATTCGTCAGTAAGCTAGGAGCGCACGATGAGTCGGCGTTTAAGGCTTTATGAGGGACAGCAGGGCACGACGAACCTCCTGGTTGCGCACGCCGCCGCGCTTCATTATTGCGAGGACTTTGGAATGTATGTGGAGCACATCATATGTAGCCATTTGAAGGACATGTGCAAGTCAGAGTACCCAAAGCTGCGCACGACTTGCCGTCTATTTGTGAGGTTGCTGTAGACGAGAAAGCAGAAGAAGAAGAGCCATGCAGCGAAGTACAGTTGACACTGGTGGTTGAATACACCTTTCCCATTTGATTTTATGAACATGCACGCGAGGCTGGCTTCCAAGCGACGTTAACATACTGCACACGATTGATTTCCTTCACTAGGCAGTGGATTGAGGAGGGCTGGTCTGCGCCACGCAGAGCGGGCAATGCAGCGACTCGTTGAGCTTGGCGAGGATGCATTCGTCGTGGAAGCAATGGCTGCACTCCAGCGTGGTGAGACCCGCCATCACGTGCTTGTCAACCTTGCTGTTGAAGCTTGAGGGACCCTTGTTGCTGCTTGGTGCGGCCGGCACGATCGACACCGTGTCGTCGCCGACGAGAGCCTTGCGACAAATGAAGCACTCGTCCGGATCTTGTGTCGGGTCGTTGTCCAGGAAGCTGCTATCGCGGCCGACAACCGACTGGCGCTCGCTCAATCGCGTGAAGTCGGAGCGATCGAAGACCATGCCCTCAAACAGGAAGTCGTAGATGAGCTGCGGCAGCTTAGTGGACGACACGGGGCACTCGAGGTTGCGGTTCTGCTTGGCCATACGCAGTAGCGTCGAGAAGTACGTCTGCAGCTCGGATAGCCGGCCGGAGATCACGGTGGGGCTGCGCGATCGGAAGATGCGGCGGCGTGGGAAGTGGTGCGCCGCGTACATGTAGAGCCACGGGCAGTTGGACGGACAAAAGTGGCCGTAGTCCAGCACCTTGACGATCGCCTCCTTGAGCTCGTAGAATTCCTTAAACGTCCTTGCCATCTCCCACGTCTGGTCCAGCGCCGTGTTGCTGATGCGCATGACGTAGCGCGGACTCGAGAGCTTGTTCTGGCCGGGCACCACGGCCTTGACGAACTCGACGTGTACGCTGTCCAGCAGCGTCTGCTCCATGGTCTGCGTCATCGTGAGGCGCGACGGCTGCCGCTCCACACGGCGCTTGGTGAAGGAGAACGAGCGGCTCATGTGCTCTTCCTGCAGTGACTTGCGGCGGCGCAGCTTGACGGGCGGCGCGATCGGCAGCGAAATAGACTTGCGCAGCGCCATGGGTTACCGACAGCTACAGCAGATGAGCGGGCGAACCGATGGTCGAAAGGCGCGGTGGAAGGCGCTGGCGGTTGCGGGATGCTGACCACGCTGCTCCACCTGGAGGCAAATGGACAAGTGAGTGCTCCAGCTGGCGAGTCCATTTGCACGTGTGGTTGTTCCCCTACGCGATGTGGAAGCATCCCAGCTGGGTGTATCCATCCTACATACCACGAGTAATGACGGGCACGATAAGGACATCGTGCAGGGACAGGACACAAAGTCGGTTGTTTAGTATATGATGTGTTGACATGTTCGTATCGTGAAGTCGCCGTTGCGCGATTAAAGTCGCTAAAGCGCGGGATACGATGGAAATTGTGCCAGCAGGTCGTCAAAACTCCACGCGAGGGAACACGACCCAGGTCGAGCTGTCGTGGGCAATACGGTGGCAACGAGGCTGGCTTGGAGTGTGGATACCCGCCCGGATACTCTCGCTGCAGTACAGAATACTGCGGCAATCGCGCTTTACGAGCCTCTGCCGTGCGTGGGAAGGATTCGAACGAGGCGATCTGTAGGCTACACTACATGTAATACGCGCAAAGTGTTCAGAGGGCCCAGAACTGGTTTACGCCAAAGTTCAGTGCGTGTTTGGTCTGCGCGCGGCATTTTCTTGTATGTCGTCCACTATATTTCTAGTGCATCTGACTTTTTTTTTATTATACGGGCAATTACCTGCACGCAATACAGTACAGTATGAGACTTCTGAAGTCTCAGCAGCTAGTGCGCAGTAATGAGCTTCTCGGGCGCGACTAGCGCAGCCCGAGCCATGGTGTCCGATCCCATTCACTGCGGAGAGGCATGCGAAGGCTTCACCTACGAATGGCGACGAGTACGGTGAATGACACCAGGCACCGATGCTATTGATGTCAAGGATGCTATGGCTAATAACCATAGCACGCGCCTGCGAGTTACAGCTCGTGATATATGTGACGCTTGCCGTTTTGAACTTGCCTCTTTTGAGCATGTATCCGGCGATCTTGTGATGCCATGGAACTGATATCCGCACCGCGATGGCGATGTATCTGGGTGTTGAGTCGGCTCTGCCATGGCCGGCGCATCGAGCTGAAGCATCGCACGATTTTGAGCTGCCTGCACGACAACACCTCCGTTAGACTGCAGAAGCACGGGAGAGCCGAAACCACGCCAGCGCTGCGAGAGCTGTCACAGTGCACAACACAGTGAGGCCGCGAGCCACGCGAGCGTTTGCAATGGCCACCAGGCTGTACCAGTCGGAGAACATTGCGCCGAAAAAGTTCAACACCTGCAACCGCCCAACGAGTAACAAAAGTACCGTTTCTTTGGCACATACTAACAATAAATATCCTGCACAAAACGGTTTCATGAAGGTCTGAATACCCTATTTGTATTTAAAATAAGACTCGCAACATATGGTATCCCTCCCATACCGATATGTTGGCGTCATCATCTCATGCCAGTGACATCTGTGGGATTTGGCAACTGTTAAGATTATAATTTCGTTACTACCTACGTTTTATCCTAAATACAAGGTATATGGATTCAAAATCAAAAAACCATAGAATGATACCCACATAACAAACAGTCAAAGACCTGGAGCTATCGTAGTAAGTGGGATCTGTATTACCAACTACAGCGTGCAGAAACGTGCGTGATGAATCCATGCCGCTTCGCTCTGTACCCTGCAGCAAAAAATAGTCAGCCAAGTCAGTCAAAGTCGAGCGGCTCCGCTGCGTCAGTAGAGAAACCCCCTCCGCCGCAGCACCTTCCTCTTCGGCCCAGCCTACATTTCCCCCAGCACCAATAAGTATGAACTACCTGTTCGGATACGGAGAGGCCCCCGCGGCGGAGGAGCAGGTCAAGCCCGAGGCGCCCGCGTACGCCACCCCCGACGACGTGGACTTCGAGGCCTACGGCAAGGAGAACATCCAGATCCTGCTGGACCGCCACACGGGCGCCGACAAGGTCACGACGTGGGAGGTCGTGGAGGACGCGGAGGATGTTAAGATCTGGCGCGGCGCCGTCGAGGACTGCGACTGGTGTCCGTTCCGCGCCGCTGGCCGCGTCGACGCCGATAAGCGTGTCATCGAGCAGGTGCTGCTGGACCCGAACCGCACGCTGGAGCTAGACGAAATGATGGAAGGCGTCGTGACGCTGCGCGACATCGGTGAGTCCAACCACTTGGCCTTCCGTCAGATCACGAGCAAGGGCCAGTTCCCCATCTACGGCCGCGAGTTCGTAGTGGTCACCTACGGCACGACGCTCGAGGACGGCCGCGTGGTCATCGCCACGCGCTCCATCAACGTCAACAGCGTTGCGCCCCTGGATGGCTACGTGCGCGCCAACAACTACATCTCCGGCTATATCATTGAGGAGTTCAAGGAGGACGACGGCAAGGTCTACTGCATCGTGACCCTCCTCGCACACGCCGACCTGGCTGGCTACATCCCACCCAGCATCATCAACATGCTGGGTACGTCCTCTACCGTCAAGGTGCTTGAGAACCTGGAGACCATCGTGACTGCCAAGTAGACCGACCAGTAGTTAGACTACGCGAGAGTTGAACGCCCTCGCGCACCCTCGATTGCTTCATAACTTCACGAATATACATTTTTGAAAGCCGCTGAAGTTCTCTCCTTCTTCGCTGGGGAAAGATGCTGAAGCTAACCGTTCATCAACACAATAAGTACAAGAGGATCCAGAAAATATTGTAAAGTTCCTCTGTTCGTTCGTTGGTCTGGCGGGCAGCCCCCACACACACACACACACACACACACACACACACCACACCCAAGTTCCTGTGGCCATTGACTTGGGTCAACGCGTGGAGACTTGAAGGCGGCGATCAAGGAGGACAACCCAGATACGGTTCAATCTCTTTCTGGCAAAGAAGGATGGAAATGCGTGGTTGAACGATGACGATTCTGTCGCCGAGCAGCTGGAAAAGGGGGAGATGGAGGCTTCGTTCGTGAAGAATCGAGGAAGTAAGGGTAACCACCAACTAGATGACGGCTCCCTTAATGCCCAGGCAAGTTCATGTGCTCGTAGTGATTCCTGGAATACTGAAGGAAGGGAGTGGCCCTCTAATTTCCAACTTGTGGCACGTAAATTATCGTTAACAGGTTTTGAGCAGTGTTGCCTTTGTTCGTCATCGTGTGGGTGATGAAGTGTGCTTTTCTCGAGAAGCACACAAGGGTTTCGTTTGGACGTGCATACGTTGCAGTTGTTGGTGTTTTGCTCGCGAGCAGCAGCATCAGGCGACGACTTTACTTCAGCTTGGCGTCCGATAAAGTGGTGGTTGCTCCGACGTAAGGCGGTGAAGTAGAGGGGCCGTCGGTCTTTGTGCGCTTGCTTGCTCGGTGCATTCACTAAATAAAGAAGGA
The DNA here is from genome assembly GCA_024211575.1 of Phytophthora melonis. NCBI lineage: Eukaryota > Oomycota > Peronosporomycetes > Peronosporales > Peronosporaceae > Phytophthora > Phytophthora melonis. Next base: position 1,649,754 of record JAMXKT010000068.1, read on the forward strand.
CAGCTTCGGGTTGGAGAAGTCGACAGTGTCCATCCTGTCGGCCGAGACAACAATCACCGCGGGATCTTTCGTGGCGTAGGAGGCTGAGCTGGAGGCAACACCGCCGGTGTCACTATCACTGTCATCGCCGACTTCAGTGGGCACGGGGGTAGGACCAATAGTGAATGCCGACTCATCCGAATCCGAATATCGATATCGTGGTCCGGGTTTTTCCTCCGATGTACTCTCAGGCGACTCGTCCGTTGAGGACGAGGTAGACAGCTTCCCCATTGTCTGGACGACTGTCTTCAAGCTTTGCGCTTGAGGTCTTGCTGGCGACGAAACCTGCTTGACAGCAGCACTATCCGTACTGAGAGAATCCGAGATCCCGCTGATAGAACTCTCGCGGGTAACGCTGCCACTCTCGCTTCCCTCCATCTTGAACGAGACTGAGAGCATCGTCGACTGACGGTCACTACGAGGCATGAGCGACCATAGAGAACTGATCTCGCGCGAGCGCTTCCTCTCGTCCAGCTTCACCAAGTCGTCGTACTTGTCGCGCGAAATGTTGGCAACCTCGATCATGAATCCGTCCTTCGCCTCACGCTTGGCGGGGTCGAAACTGTCTTCGTCGCGTGGAACGCACAGGGACACGAACACTTCCTGCGCGTTGGTCGTCGAGACCAGTCCTCTGCTGGGTTTGACGACGTAGCCCGATTGATTCGACGTGCGCACCTTGAAGGTGAGGCAGTCCTTTTGGCTCAAGTTCACCACAAACAATGAAGTGCCTCCCCAAAAACGCGGTGCCGGTTTCACCTTGAACGAGAGCACGTTGCTTGGCTGAATGTGGTACATCAGCGGACCGAGCTCGTGCGTGGGCTCTCCTGCCGCCGTGTCAGTTGAAAGCGCAGTCAACATTGTGTCGCTAACAGAGCTGTTGCTCACACTGATGCTCGTGAGCACCGAGTCCCGCAGTCTCGTCATCGGAGTCGGTCGACTAGATGACAGCGAAGAGGCTCTGGATGTTGACCTCCTTCGGTCCATTACAGGAGGCTCGATCGTCGTGTGGAAGCTGGCATCACTGGCGAATGAGTGATTGCTGCAGCGGCTACCGTCGCTATCTCTCCGCGCTTCTTCCGGCGGCGTGAACTGGTTGCTAAACGATCGGTTGAGTCTGCTCCGCTCGCTGCTGCTCCCACTTCGACTTCGACTGAGCCTGGACTCCCTCCCACTCCTGCTCAAGCGTCTGCTATCATCGCGACTTGACCGATACTCCATCGAGTCCAAACTTGCATTGCTCATACTTTTCGAGAACATGTGATCGTCCTGAGTGATCTCCGACGCAGGAAGAGGAGGAGGAAGCCCCGGAGTCGCAGCCGTGAAGCGACACACCATCTTGTTCTCCGTGATGGAGTCCCTCGACACCTTCTTCCAGAACGCGCGCAGCGACGAGCTGGAGTTGGCGTTCAACGGCTCCAGCGTATCCTCTCGCTCCACGCTCTGCACCAGGAAGAGTTCCGACGACTGGCGAGTCATCAGGTCCCGCGGGTCCATGGCTGCCAGCCGCTCGCAGGTGCGAGCTGTGGCCTTCACGACCACCTGCAAGCTCGCGCCGGGCGCCAGCAGCCCGTTGGTCGGGCTCACGGTGAACGCGTCCGGGTTGCGTGTCCGTACGCGGAAGACGACGTCATTGAGCGGCGACAGGTTGGTCAGCGAGAGGCAGCAGCGCGGCCGCCGCTCTGACGCGGCGTCGGGCAGCGGGAACAGCAGCTCGCGCGCCGGCTCCAGCAGCAGACTCGAGCCCGCGCCCACAGACGCAGTGATCATGGTCCAATACACAGTAACGAGCCTTGCAGGACGCGCGCAATGTTGCTCCTTCTCACTACGAGAACCAATTGCGGATTGTGAAGACGCCAGAGGGACTGTGCACTACTGTACGTACGTCAGTGGTCCCGTCCTATACAAACGCCAAGTCGAGCGGCTAAGTTCAACGCGACCATGTCGCAGGAAATGCACCACCACACAGTGCCACACCAACAGTGAGAGTGGCTGTACCTTGAAGAGACGCAGACTGTTAGGACCAATGCGCGCAACTTGCCACCGCTCGAGCGTACAGCGGCGCTACTGCAGCGGCGTGTTCTCGCTCTCGCATGTGGCGGCGATCGCGCTCTGGCTGGTGGCCGCGTTTCTGCCGCTGCTCCTCGCACTGGGCTCGCGAGGTGCGTGGGAAATTTTCGCGGTGGTGAGCTCTGCGATGATTGTTGTAACGCTTGGAGCTAGATTTTGTGCTGCAGACAAGCTCCTACAGAGAGCAACCGGCGGTTGAGCTCACGGGTCAAGTGCTCAGTATTCTCGAGGGGGAATGGGAGGATGGTGAACTGGGGCAGCCGCTGACGCTGGTGCACTCGACGTTCCCTGGGAGGATACAGCAGCTCTACCCGAACGAGAGCATTCGAGATTCGGTTGTCCAGGTGAGGCACATTGTGGTGCAAACGTCCGATGTCGCTGATATTGAACTGATGAAGATAGTGGCGATGCAGTCATCAAGTACGGATGCCAATCAGGACGGGGTGGCTGACTTGGTTCAAGTTGAGATCACCACACCGCTTTCAACTAATGAGACCATTCGACAAGCGACTGTGGTAGTGGTGCTCAATTACACACTGAAGGTGCACTTGTGGACAGTCATGTCGGACGTACCTCGATCAGATCAGACCCTTTCTTAACAGTATTTTGTGGAGGTGTTGCGACTAGAGCTACGCCAAGCTCAGCATGGACGCTATTGTGGTGTCCAGGCACTCATCGCCGCTTGCAGGAGACGCGCTATATGTAGACGGTGACCTTAACTTCCACCAGCGAAGTGCGCTTGAGATCACAGACAGGTTCGTGTGGTTTGGTGGGGATTTTTCATTTATGTTGCCGAGTCTGAGGTGCTATTAATTCTGGACGCAGTACGCAGTATCCATACGGTGATTCTCCTATTGCGAATATGAGCACAACTGGTATATCGCAAGAGCTACTCGTGCAGTCAATTGTCAGCGAGTACCGAGCGCGGAACAGTGAGTGAGCATACGTACTTCGTTCCTCAGAACATCCAAGCTGACGAGTCGTTGGTCCCTGAATGACGTAGACACCGTTGTTTTTCATGCCCCGAATCCAATATGGACGTCAAGTACCAATTCGTCCCAGGCGACAACGGATTTCAGGGTGCAGTTGAATATTCGGATCGACCCCGTGGACGTCGTGTACGACACACCTGCGTACGCAAGTACTTATCCACAATACTCACGCTATCTGCTTGTACCCTTCCTCCAGGTACGCCCCCGAATGGCCGGAAATCGTCAAGCACGCCTGGATACAGGTGAGAGCACCTGCCAAACAAACTCTTTCGTAGTTTCTGCCGCGTTCGACGCTCACTCTCTGCCCGCAACTGCATCCACACTACCATCGCCAGTATTATTGCTTCTTCGTGGTGGTATCAACACTCACAATAGCCCTGCGGGAGTACCTATTCGTCAACAAGGTGCGTCCTCATACACCAGCTCACCACACTTCCACCCCTCACCTCGCTCCACGCTTCTGTAGCTCTTGTCCAGCGTCTGCGTCGTCGACGAGCTCCGACCCAAGTTTGCCACCAAATACCAGTAACCCAACGCGACAATACATGCACACATATATACAGTACCTCCGCAACCCTGATGTACGAGTCAAATAAAGGAATACAGTACTGCCCCAACCTCGTCAATCCAGACAGTACCGTGCTGCACTTCAACTTTGTCAAGTCAACGCTTGAATAGAGGGGTCTTCTATTCGGGTCATGTGTTTTTTGTTGAGTTCTCGCCAAAAAGCAAATCCGCACGATACGATGAGCAGCAGCAAGGAGGAGCCCGCGAGCGCGCCCCACGAGGAGGAGGAGCTGGATCTGGACGACCTCCTGGACGGTGAGCGTCCACCTTCATCTCCTGTACCTGCTCTTACGTCCACGTACTCACTCTCTGCGCTGCGACAGATGCGCTGGACGACTTTGCGGACGAGGTGAGCGCCGCGCAGGCCTCGGACATCTCCAATGTGAAGCAGGAAGCGGCGGCAACTGCCGCCGCCACGCCGAGTGACGAAGACAATAAGATGCAGGAGGTGAGGGAGGCTGCTGTGGGGCTGGAGAGAAGCGAAGTGATGGTCTAATGGTTGTGAATCTGTGGCAGAATGTGGCCAAGTTCCTCGAGGACGCGCAGAATCCCGAGTTCCAGAAGGTGTTGGAGCAGGCATTCCGGGAGCTGGGCACGGACGGTATAGTGCAGTCGAGTGAAGAAGTGGAGAGGGTGGAGTTGTGGGGATATTCATGATCTTTGGTGTGGTTCTTAGCCGACGGGGATAATATTGAGCAGCTGCTGGGCTCGTTGAAGATGGACTCGACGTCCGATGAGACGGACGACGTTAATGCTGGAGTGGCCAAGACGCTGCAGAATATGGCCAAGGCGGCGGAGGACATGGAAGGCGTGGGCACGGCGCAGGTGGAAGCAATGGGCGAAGATATGATGGCCGAGATGATGAAGAAGTTCGAGGAGATGGGCGAAAAGGTGCGTTCTTCTTCATGCTTTATTTTGTAGGCGGTGAAGCTGGATGACTAGCGCTGATGAGGTGCTACGTGTGGTTACTTTGTTGCTTTAATCGGCTGCAGAACGATTTCCAGGACTTGGTGGACGGTATGATGCAGCAATTGCTGTCCAAAGACGTCATGTATGACCCCATGAAGCAGATCTGCGAGCGGGTACGTTTTGGCGTGATCTTGGTAGCTGGCCCAAAAACTGATTAGATGGGTTGTTTGTTGTCGTAGTATCCGGAGTGGTTGGCTGAAAAGGAGCCTTTGCTCTCTAAGGAAGACTACGAGAGGTTCGTGCTTTCGTCATCTGTCTGGCGTTCACTGGCGTCCTAACGGTATCATGTTGAGCACAGATATGGCAAGCAGTACCAGTACTTCCAGCAGATCGTTGCGGTGTACGAGTCGGAGCCCGACAATTTTGCTCGGTTGTCCGAGCTTATGCAGGAGATGCAGGAGACTGGCCAGCCTCCCTCAGAGATTGTGAAGGACCTTGCACCAGGTAAACATTTTGGTTTCGCTAGCATTATACATGAAGGCCATGTACGCTCACACTTGATTCATGTGAACAGGCTTGCAGTTTGATGATGAAGGAATGCCGATCATGCCCAACATGGTTCGTAAATCAGTATGAAATTAAAACTTGTCTCTCGAGTACAACTAATATTTGTTTATTCCTACTCCGCAGGGCCCTGGTATGTTCCCCGGTATGGCTGGAATGCCTGGGATGCCCCGTAGGTGCAATGTGTATCCTTCGCATTACTACTATGTGTTCGCTTACTGATCATTTATGGTTGATCATTGGTGCAGTTGGTGGCGCCCCTGGCCAAGAGCAGTGCTCCGTGATGTAGTCAAGCCGTATCGCGCATATTGAAGCTGGAAGATGATCGTTAGTAGTAGCTGCTATTCCGTCGTAACATTGCTAGAGAATCGCAACGCCATCACTGCCCGTCGCTATCTTGGACTTCTGGCGCCTGTTCAGCCAGGTTTGCACAGACGTGGGCAAGCAAATGCAGCACCTCGACGCGATATCGCTAGGTGTGTTCTCATACTTGCAGGCCCACGAACGCGTGTCCCGCGTCGAGTCAAAGCCGTTTGTTGGGGCTACTCAGGTGGAGTTAGGGATATGGGAGCAGGTGGGTGGATCTGGCAAAAGGAAGAAGTAACTTGCGGCAAGCTCCAGATCTCAACTTTCCATCAGAAAAACTCTCCGTATGTGCTTCCAGACGACTTGAAGCGGTTCTACTCGATCGCTAACGGACTATCCGTCAAGTGGTTTGCTCCATTTCGTGGTATTACAGACATGGCATTCTGCAGTCCGTAGCACGGGTGTTGATTTCTGCTCGTATTTTACACACAGATCGCTCCACTTTGGTCGGCCATTTCCTATTGAACCCGGTGCAGGACCTGCAGCGCATCGTGATCAAGGACCTGCACGCACAGTGCCGCGCTTTGGATCAGTATCGACTAGATTTGAGAAAGGTATCGCTGGAAGGACTCAATTCGGGCAACTTTTTTATTGACATGTAAATGGCTACAGGTTAGCTATCAGGAGATCTTAGGTTTTGCGCTTGAGGCATCTCCAAAGTTCGGCGCCGTTGTGCTCCTGTATCTCGATGGTACTGTCTCGCTACGTTTCTCCCACTCAAAATCACTTATAATTTTCTAACACCGCTGCTACGTATCACCAGCAGCGCCACAGATCTGGTTTCGAGACTTGCGCGGCAAATGGAGCTTTCTGGCCGAGACGTTCACCAACTACTACCGCATGATGCTTACGCACTTGGGTATCATCTCGTGGCAAGTACGTCAGCTCCCACTAGAAATGCCGGTCTGTGAGTCCATCCACACTGATGTCACTCTTGCTTTCAACGTAGACAATCTTCTCGGACACTGGCGTTGACCCTATGCGGAAGGTGCGAAGCCGAGGTTTGGATTCCAGCACGTGTCTATCTCCACTCAACATTGGCTTGCGTCTCGTATGATAGCCGTGGCTTCACCTGTTCATTCCAAACCGAATGCTGCTGGACGAGCAAAGCGCCCAAGACCAAGCTGGGCCAGAGGATCAGCAACAATAACAGCCGAACGCCTGAAAAATATCGTCATGATCGCAGCAACCGGCCGACGAAGCATTCATTGCGTTAGCCACCTGTGCTCCGACTGAATGGGTTTGTCGGTCTCACTCGCATCTTCCAGGTAGAAGATACTCTCGTCCTTATACTTCAGCTTGTCGTAGTCCTCCTTCGAGATGGCCACGACTCTTCTCTTCACTTGGGACGACGATATATCTAACTCTTTGACAGGGGTCTTCGAGAGCTCAGGGTTGTAAGGCTCCCTAAAAAATAAAATACACAACAAAAACTCGTCAATGCACGCTTAAATGTTCAAACATCAACCGTAGAAGACGTACCGTTTGAGCATGCCAACATGAAGCATCACGCGGTTTTCTTTGTCTTTACGCTTGGACTGGGAACCTTCATCTTTGTGGCCAGCACTCACGTGAATACTGAGGATCTCGCACACATTGAACAGGAGATAGTGGTCGGCTGCGCTGCCAGATATGTCGGCCATCACAAGTTCTCCTGTGTATAGTTTCAGTGTGGTCCTACAAAATGCAGAGTATTAAGATCAGCGGTGACTATCGATACGGAAGGTAAGCAATCATGTAAACCGTACCTGTCACTATCGCCGATTTCAGCGCTTGCTGAGAAAACGTCTTCGCAGCCAATTCGCTGGGGTTCGAAGACGGGCTCATCGGGGTCTACAAATTGCTGAGAAACAACACATCAACAAATTAGCGTAGGGAATTATTGGTTTTGATGCAACTTTTACGTACCTGAAGGAGCATGCACTCAGTAACCCACTGAAAGTCTTTGACGGGAATGCGACGTCTTTTCTTAAAGTATCGGCATGTCTATACATACACACAGCATACCATCATTAATGACACTCGTTCCAACATCACACATTATAACCATATTTACCTGCGTGTACTCGCCGCACAACAGAATATCCACGTCGACGTCGCTCTTAGCAGATAAATTCTGGAAGCAAGTCGTTAGATGGTTACAATGAGAACAACACGCCGACAGCCTACATGAAGTAAATCAACTGACCTCATACACAGCGTCCGCACCACACGCCTTTAAAATAAACGCCATCAAGTTTGCCTTGTCCTTTGCTTCAGCCTTCGATACTTGTTCAACATCGGTTGCGATGCCAAAGGAATAGCCTTCAAAGATGTTTAGCTGGTGACACCAACGCAAACGGCAACAGTCAGTACAAGCCAAGCCGATAATAGTTCGTATCTGTAGCGGCGAGGCTTACCTCTCTAGGGGTGAAGCACTCGAATTTACGGGTGGTGACGGAGTACCCTGCAGGAACTTGATACCCATCAAAAGGTATCACATAGCCAGCTTCAATGCAATCCTTAAGCCAATCAGTATGCACAACAGGGATTCCACAAGCAATAGCCTGCATGAACTTGCGTTTGCGCCATGATACAGGCGTCGCGATCACGACTGCCTTGCGGTTATTTTTGTACAGGACGTCTTGATAGCGCTCGGGGATTTTGCCACCGTGTCCTTCAATCAGCTCTTTCAAATTCTCTTCGCCCGTCTTCACGAAACCCGTCAAGCAAAACTCGAACTTGTACTTGAAAAGTGTTCGAGACCTTGAAGCGTAGGCCCGGTGCGCTGGCACCGGGGTGAGATTTCGAGTACGTGTTCGAACAGTTGGTGTCGAAGAAGATGGTGTTGACTGCGCGGATCGAGCACTGCGCCGTGCTGGAGGTCGCGGCGTCATCGGGTCCCCAGTGACAGATTCTGTCGACGACGCATTGCTGCCAGGGGAAACAAACCCGCGCTTCCTCTTCATTGTTTTTGGAGGGGAAGTGGTTTGGCTTGAGGATTCAGAGGCTTGGGACAAGGTTTTCTGTTTCTTTTTTGCTGTGGGCAATCCAGACTGTACAGAGGAAACAGCTTTCCTTTTGGGAGCCCCTGGGGTTGCCCCCACTGTGACTTCCTGAACAACCGGAGCGACTACTGGTGTTGGCGTGGGCGTTGGAGTTGGCGGCCATACCGGACTGATCGACGACTCGAACGGGGACGGTTTGTCATTTCTAGACAAAGTTCCTGGTGACTTCGATACCACCACGCCATCACTCGAAAGACTTGCACTGAAATGTGGCTCCCCATCTTGTGACTCGGGCATGGAGAACGAAAACTCAAGCGTGCGGATTGCTTTTGTCTGTGAATCGGTCCCTGAAGGTTTGCTCGTCACAACCACGCCACTCTTCTTCAAGACATTTTGCTCAGAAGGTGCGGTCGGCTCCACAGCGGGCTCGCCTTCCGTTAGACCTCTGCTACGCTGAGTAGACACGCACTCGTCTTGATCATCTTCATCTTGTGACTTGGAAATCTGTTCACCAGGAACAACGACTGTCTTCTTGCCCACTTCAGGCGTGTCGACCTTTTCAGCTCGATTGGGATTGACTCGCGGCGTCAAGTATTCCTGCTGGGTGCATTCACGGCTTGTCACGTCCTCATCACTTCCCCGCTGATCCCTCTTTTGGTTCGGCGTTGGTGCATGATCCGAATCGCCTCCATTCGTACTGATATCGCCAGTCTTGTTGCCATCGTTTTCTGCATGTCCGTCATTTTCATCATCCATGAACGTAGAATCTGGCCCATAAGGCTGTGTGCCTGTATCGGAATAGGGAAACGCTTCCGTCTCCCCTTCATCACCGCCGCTAGAATCTGCATAACTTCGAGTCACATCTTTGGTATCCATATCCACATTTTCTTCGTCGTCTTCGAGCTTCTGCGTGCATTCCAAGTCCTCATCACAATCGGTGTCGCGGTCACTATCTCCAGTTATGTACGCACTCAGATCAAAGTGGTCCTTGTCGCCATGCAACGAAGCGTTCTTCTCGCCCTTTTCATTAACAACACGATTCTCCACGGGCGAGGCAGATGCCGCAAAGTTCTGGAAAACCCGTGGCGCAAGGTCCTCGCTGTACTCCGAGAAAGCACTCGCCCCCGGCAGCAAATCCTCAAGCCGCGTCTCGTCGTTGCTCTCCACTTTACTCTCCTGCTCCAGCTCCTGCTCCTGCTCCTTCAGGCTACTAGCTGAAGCAGCTTTCTCACTCGCCACTTTCTGCTTATGATCTCTCCATTCTCTTTCCATAGACGACAACATTGTCGGCGGTGGACTCGGCGACCTGTCGCCTTCTTTCTCCTCCTCACTCGGTCTCCGCCTCTTGGGAGGAGAAACGTGCTCCTTCTTACGCTCCATATTCTCCTTCTGAATGTCATTCTTCTTCTCCTTTTCCTTCTTTTTAGCAATAATCGGCAGTCGAGCCGTCACCAGATTCTCGTCGTCCTGCGTGTCTCCAGCGAACAGCTCGCTGAACGGGTTGGCCGGACTCTGGAGGGGCCGCACCCCCGACGTCGTCGATTCCAAGCCCAAGTCCAGCACCAGCTTGAACGTCTTCTTCTTACTCGGCGGCTGCGGGCCCTTGGGCGGCGCCACGTCCACCTCTTCGGCGCTGGGTGGCACGTGAAACCCGAGGAAGGCGCTGGGATCCGCGCTGCACTGCTGCGACTCGGCGAAGCTGTCGCTCTGGCGCAGCAGCGGGCTGTCCGGCCGCGAGAACGACACCTCCGACAGCGCGGACTTGTCCGAGCGCGCAGACGCGCCCGAAGCGCACCGCAGAGGCTCCATACACCCGCCCGTTAGGTGCTCGATTGATACGTTGGGGAATATTGTGGCGCGGGGTCGAGTGGCTGTTTTTTCCCGCCAGAAAGGTAATACCCGGCTAATTCCGAGTCAAGAGTGATTGTCAGTCAGTTGAAGTGTAACGGCCTCACCGCAGTGTCATTGCATTGAATAGACGGGTGGATGGCGGACGCGGCGACGCTGGGGAGGGCCTTTGAGGCGGTGGCAGACGCGCTGGCGAGGGTTGATGGAGGAGACTCGTGTGTGGCGGTGTGGCCAGCGACTGCGGAGGGGTTCGCGGGCGAGTTGCGAGTGTTGAAACGGAGGGAGTGGCAGAATATGCTTCGAGTTGGGCTGGGACTCGCTCCTGGTGAAGATGTGCAGGAGATCTACTGCTTTGAAAATGATGTGGAGCAGGGAGGGTTGCTAGTGCGTGTGATGGGGCTGCTTCGAGAGTCTCAGACATCAAGACGCGGTGACGTGCAAGTCTGGAAGGTGCTGAAGACTCCTGTGGCGGTTAGGAGGAGAGCGGGCGTGCTGGAAGAAATTGAGAGGAGTGAGAGGGCGGTTCGAGGGAGCGATGTGGTTGCGAATAGCAGCTCGAAGCAGTCGACAGTAGCTGCTGCGACCGAAGACGTATCTCGTGATGAAGCGCCAAGGAAACGACGCCGTGAAGATGGTACTGCAGGCCAAGTTGCAGGGTCAAAGTACTCAGCTGACGAGGTTCGTCCACCGACAAAAACACGGCGTTTGAGTCAAAAAGAGGCAAAAAGAAGTGAAATGGCTGCTTCTCCAAAAGTTCTCTCTCGCAGTCATGTTCAAAGCGCTAGCGGCTCCGTCTTTTCGGGCGAAAACTCAGGCAGATCTACACGGCGTAGCAGGTCATGCGAGTTGAAAGGTGCACTTGCAGGCTTTGTTGCTGTAGCCGATGTTGACAGTTCCTCTGGTGCGTCATCCGAGGATCTCGCTGGCGATAGTAGTGCTGCTACCTCCGATGGGGTACAGAGCGAAGTTGATGCTGTGGAACACGATCCACCCAAGCTCGAGTTGCTAACTCCCCATGAAATGGAAAGCGATTCTGATTCCTCCGTAGACGACGATCCCGTCAAGGGTTTCTCGGTTCTGAAGCACATCGCTGCGGCTGGGCTGGGAGCCGATGACGATAAATTTGATGGAGATCAAGTCAGCTCCAGTACGTCTTCAACACTTGAGGCTGCTGCATACCTAGCAACCAGCATCGGAGAATCGCTCAAGCCGGTGTGGTCGGCCTTACAGACTGCAACGACACGAGCCCAAAGAGCATTACGAGACTACTGTGGGATGCCTTCGGTGCTGCAGGCGATCACGGCGGATGATTCGTTAGATTACGATCTGCGCTGGATCGAGGAGGACGATCACCAACGCTGGACAATGTTCGGTGAGCCGAGTACCCCGACGTAGGTTGGAGTGAGAACTCGCCACCAACACCGAATACAGAGATGTAAGAGGCCAAGTTGGAAGTTCTGGTAAATCGACACTAAAAACAGTTTTTAGACTTGTTAAACGCATCTTGGTCCAAACAAGCCAAGCTAATTACAGACACAAGCTCTCCATCGCTTGCATATTCACAAACAACAATCGAGCAATGACTGAGAACGTGATCAACGACATATCGGCTGGCTTTCAAAATGCCACCGAGGAAACAAACGCGCGGGATACACTACTGGACGAATTCCGTGAAAGTCAACTAGCTGGACAGCGCCCGAAATCCGGCGCCGTGGCTAAGACTTTCGCTACTCCTGGTTTTCTCGAATGCAATTGCGTGGCTGCCACCAAGAAAGGCCGATACAACGAAAATGTTTGTGGGGCCCATAAACTCACACTACGCAACTCGCGGCCCCACTTGGAGTCGATCGAGTTCTCCCAGAAAATTGCTTCGCTTGCAGAACAGAACTCACCCTTGTCCAAGTCGCACGGAATTCTGCCTTCGTCACGCAAACCCGAAGCTGCTACAGCGGGTGAGGAGCTCGACTCTGTTCTTCTCAGAGCTTCGAAAAGTACCAGCTCCTTGCGACAGCAGCACAACTTCTCCAGTGAGCCGGGCATTTCGTTGTTGCCGACACTATCTCCGAAGATCACTGCGCGGCAAACAAAACGCGGCGCACCAGAACATCAAAACGGCCGCAATGCTTTCTCGCTGTCCATGTTGACGCTTGATGCACCCACGACGCTTCCACTGCAGGAGGCGCAGAAGATGCTCGAGCTATACAACAAAATTATACGCGTGAACATGGACACTCAGAAGAACATGGCCATCATGTACACGCGGCGATCCACACTGTTGGCAGCAATGGGAAAATATTCAGCGGCATTGCAGGACGCTGAGCAGGTCGTCACCCTGGACCCGAAGTCGACCGTAGTACGTCACCTACTAGTATTAGCTGCTTGTTGATGATTCACGTTCACGACTTAACTTGTATGGGGGTAATCTGGACTACTACAGGGATATTATCGCATAGGCTGTGCGCTATGCGGACTTGGCCGCTTTGCAGAGGCAAGTCGAGCTTTTCAACAGGGCCTAGCGTTCGATGTGAATTGTCGATATCTCCATCATGGACTTCAGTTAGCACTCAATTACTCGCGTTACACCTACTAACCACAAAAAGAAGGCGGATGACTTTCTGCTTCACATATTGTACGACACATTTGTTCGTAGGCTACTTAATTCTCAAGGTTCTCTCCCCCAAGTTTCAATGTTGCAACTACTACCTACAGGAAATCCCGACTGTGCTGACGCAGCAGCGTTTAGGAAGACGACGACCCCGTAGCTGTCGAAGTCTGGGTGACATCGTCGGTCCCTTGGGCTTCAGTGCCGCCGGACGCTTGAGTCTCCTCGGTCCCCGACGAGGTGCCTGACGAAGCTGGTTGCGAGCCTGCATCTTCAGTGCCGCTTTCCATGCCTGAAGCCTGGGCCTCGGAAGAATCACCCGTTGAGGATGACGGTTGCTCAGCAGTGTCACTTCCACCTGAAGTGGGGGTAGTAGGCTCGGTGTTAGCGGATCCCCGTTGAAGTCGGCGGCGTTCCTTGGGAGCCCGATCCCCGAAGACTGTTACCTGTTCCTGGGGCGATCCACCGCTGCCCATGCCACTTGGCATTCCAAAACCTTCACCACCACCTGGTGGCGTCCACCCGCCCGCGCTCGACCCGCTGCAGTCCACACCTAAGGGCTCCGAATTTTCGCTGCCGCTTGGGAGTCCAACCTCCGCCGTTACCTGGCATTCCCCAGCCTTTACCACCATCACCACTTGGCGGCGTCCACCCGCCCTCGCTCGATCCACTACAGTCGACACCAACGGGTTCCGATCCTGAAGGCCATCCTTGACCCTGACCTCCCTGGCCCGGAAATCCCCAGCCTGCAGCCGATCCTGACGGTTGCTGGGGCCAGCCTTGACCTTGGCCTCCTTTTCCTGGAGGAGACCAATACGAAGATCCAGACGGCCAACCTTCACCTTGACCTCCCTTTCCAGGAGGGGCCCAGAATGTGCCTTGGCCCTGGCCTCCTTGCTGCTGCGGCCAGCCTTGTCCCGGAGCTCCCTTGCCTGGAAATCCCCAGCCTGCAGCTGATCCCGATGGTTGTTGCGGCCAGCCTTGTCCAGGGGCTCCCTTACCTGGGAACCCCTGTTGCGGCATTCCACCTTCCTTGCTTGGCGGCGCCCAACCTGCAGCCGACCCACCGGTCGGGGGCGTCCATGAAGACGACGAAGTGGGCATCTCAAAGCCTTTGGCTCCAGAAGGCGGGTTTTGAAGAGGCATCACGGTCCCTTCCGTCTGCGCAGGGCCATTTACGCTGTTGAAGTCGAACGCGGACGACGACGACACGGCCAACGCGGCCACGAGAAGAGCTTGGGAGACTGGGCTTGGTCTCATCCTTGAATATTTGGAAGTGACTTCATTGCAGAGGCCAGCTTTGGCAGCTCAATTCTTCTTCTATCGTCGCAGCATTGTCGAAATGGGGCCGATAACCTGAAAGCTACGTTTACGAACTTGGGAAATACAGTATAGTACCTACTTCATGATCTGACCAATGGAAACGCTTTAAGGAAATCATTAACTAGAAATTGTATGTTACACTCGCTAGACTGTTCGATAGTACTTGCTGATATCCCTAGCTTATGGTGGCCACAAAGCGCATGATAAATCTTGGATGTTGAAAATCTTGGATGTTGAACATCATGTAGTCCTTTACATCGAACGAACAGCAAAAAATATTGAACTAATTCGGAAAGTGCAACCAGAGAGGGTCGTCACGACGCCTGACCACAACACTGCACCCGCTATAGTATCATACCCGTAACCAACACCAGTCTCTGTTGTGTGCAATCCTCTGAAGCGTTATTTTCACCATAGCATCGTTTACAGTACTGTAGTAACTGGGCTCCGAAGATCCCTGCTGGGCCGTCCCAGCTCTGACGACGCATCCAGAATCCTCCAGCTTAGATTCTTCAACCAGTACAGGTGGGTCGCAACGGAATGAATATGGCAACTACAGTAGATAGCCATTAAAATAGTCGTGGATGACCATTAATCTCTCTTCGCTCCTTTTGAAGGGTTTGATTATATTGTGGAAACCGATTAGATTGTCTGAGCAGATTAGCTGATAAAGCCGCGTTCATGGGAGATTTGACTGGTACTAAATCGGGAATTCTTATGATCTCATATGGCATTGATAAGGGTATAAATCGGCGTAAGGTTATTAAAGTAAGGTTGCCTAGCGATCCGCCAGAAATATGAGGAATGACCACATTACCTCAACTAGCTGAATGCTTCTCTCGCCTACTGATCAACAGTATTGTGTGCATTAAAACACTTTTGCGTGCAGTTAATAAGCACTGCTATTATACCTGTTTACCAAGTAGTGCACGTATGCATTAGTGCAGTCATCTTTCGTCAAGTAGTAGCGTCTGTCGGTTTTGCTTTAAATCGGACGCCGAATGCCGAGTGGATGTCGGACATTCGGGCCGATTAGCATGCAAATCAGCCGTCCAAGGCTTTGTAAGCCACGGAGCAGCTAAATCGGCTTGCCACATGGCGTTGTAAGCACACCAGCCGCTGCATCAAATCAGAGTACAAATCTTAGTCTGTCGATCTAAGTAGGAGGTCGGATTTAGCAAAACCCACCCGATTTAGCTTAATCACCTGCTTAATCGACCGATTTAGATCCCAATTAGACAATTTAATCGGTTTCCACAATAATTCCAACAACCCATTGCAACTTGCTGGCACTGTGATTTTAAACGCATTATCGCCGTGCTGCTCTCCACTTTGTGAAAGCAGAACTGGTCAATGCACTCGGAAAAAGACTAGGGCTTCGCGGGGGCTGAGATCGCAAATATAAAACAAAACAGATAAACGCACAGCGCACACGACTTAGGCGCGCCGCACTTGCGGCGCACCAGTCGCCAGCGCTGTGCTTGCATTCAAACACACTCACGATAATATGAATTTGTTTTCTTGCCTTCGCGCTGTTAATAACCAAATACAAGCAAGTTAGAAGTTGCAGCAGGTGCCCTCCCAACCAAAGTCTATTCTTACCTTGGCGCTGTAAGTTCACCCTGGAGTTGCTGCGTCTGTGGACGTGAGAACTGGAAATGATTCGAATTAAAAGAAAATTAATGATACGATTGATGCTTCTTCGTTGACAGAGACTGACTAGGTAATTATTCAGACTACCTATTAAGTTTACTTTCATCATATGTCATATACGATGGATACTTAACGCATGCGTTTGCTGCGCCAGCAGCATACCTTACGGTACCGTACACTTGCTATCCTGCTGGCGCAGCCGGTGTTTCATCCAACACTATCGCGGCACGCCTTCCCCACGCGCGCGCATTTGCAGCGTCAAGACGACGGCGACGCTGCTCCGGCGTTTCATCCAGCACCATCGCGGCAGAAGCAACATTGCTGATTTCCTCTGCAGGGCTACAGAATGACGGATCCGGATTGAGAAGATTGACGCCCGGAGACGACACTTACACTTCCATTAAGTATACAGAGTACTTATGCAAGTAAAGATATATAAACAAGATTTTCAGTTAAGTGTATTCAATACAAATATCATAACCAAGCGACACTTTTTTCGAGCACGACACGCACGGCTTCATGCGACACCGAATTAATCCCCTGCCGGCTGCGCCAGCAGCATACCTACGGTACACTTGCTATCTCAGTAAAATAATCCTCTATAGTATTGATTCCTCCACTGTGCGTGTATAGCTAATTTTCAGATAGCATTCGAAAGAACTTGAGACGTTACTGTTAACAAAATGGCAGTCTATTCAACAGATAGGCTCCAAGCGCCCAAGTCGGGTTAAAACGTTTGAGTCAAAGAGCAGCTTAATACAAATGGATTCCCTAATTCCACACCCTCGCCCGAGGAGGATTTCTGCCCACACCTGCGCTATCCGACCCAGTCTTCGCCTACACTTCCTCCACGCGACCCGAGTAGTCGGCAAACATGTCACTTTTGCCTTGTGCACGCGCTTTCGCGTCTGCATCTGTATTACGACACCAAAACTTTAGCAATACGCAGCACGTTGCCAGCAACACGAAATTTTCCTACCGTTTGACCCATGGCCCTGAGACGGCTGAAACGAGTAGTGCGGTGGGTTCGAAGGGGTTTGTCGCGATGGTCGGTGGGGTGTCGGCGACGGTGGGCGCACGGGCATCCGCTCAAACTCGCCTTCTAGTCCTTCAAACGGGCTAAAATCCCCACGACCAAACATACTTCCACCTAAAAAGTCTGCAGCAGCAAATCACCAGCAAGTCAATATTTACCCAAGTGCTATACACCAGCCCGAAACCTCCCCCACTCGTACCTTCGAAAGGACGCAACATTTCCTGTCTGAGGAAGTCGAATGGACTCATCTGGGCTTCGAAGTCATCGCCTCTGCGTTCACAACACCAAAACGTCAGCATACCATTGTTGTTCATCCCCATTTTCCAGCCAAACTGCCATAAATCACGCACCGTTGCTGAAAGAATGAGCCGAACTCGTGGTCACCTCTGCACCAAACACCAATTCCAAAGCACCGAACAACGTCAGACCTCGTTGCCATCCAATGACCGACTTCCGAGCACACGCACCCTTTGCCTGGGTCCATCCTCTCGCGGTTAAGGAAGTCGCCGTTCGCCGCCTCGCCCCCGTGCTCGTCCTCCGTGATCTCCTTGCGGTTCGAGATGAGCTCCTTGCGCGAGTTGGGGCACTGGCGGAAGATCTTCTTGATGATCTCGCACTTGCTGTCGCCGTTGATGGACCTGCAGGACTGCGACAGCGCCGTCGAGTAGAAGCAGCCCGGGTTAGCCTCGCGGTCCTTCCGGATCAGCTCCTGCTCCTCGTCGCTCAGCGTCGGCATCTCTTCCTCTTCCTACTTGTGCTCACGGTATTGAAAATGTGACAATTGAGATAGGCCTTCTGGAACTTGTGTACGAAACACAAATGTACGATCATTCTGAACCTGATAAACGGCATAAAGCATACAACTTCAACAAGGAGTGTAGGTCATTTCGTTGCCGTATATTTCTGGCTTGGCTTCGCGTGGTGCTGGTACTGCAGCAATGAGCGGCGAGGGAGAGCTGCCGCTCACCTGGAGCTCGTCTTCTGCTCCAGCGAGGACGAGCGCTTCCCGGCGACGAACGTGACGCGTCCAGGAGGGGGTCAGCTCGCGGTTTGGGAGTCGGAAAAGTTCTGCGACTTTCCCCAGGAGCTTGTGTTTCGAGTCAACCACGGCCTGCCAACTAGGATTGAGCAGGTGAATTTGCTGTCGCATCCGTTTAAAGTTGCGACTCGAGTTGAGATTTTCACGTCGTCGGCGTCGGCCTCGAGCGATGGGATCCATGACGGCAAGACTGGTATGCGGTTTAACAGGCTCGGCTTTGTGTGCTTTTTAAGCAATGGATCTACAGATGTAGCTGCGTGCGAGCTCCAAGAAGTCCAGCTCCCCCGACCGTGCTCGAAACTCACCCATTTACGCCTAGTTTTGCATTCGTGCCACCAAACACGAAGCAACCTTTTCAGTCAAGTTGGCCTGGCGTCGGTGGAGGCGCTAGGACCTCAGCAAATGGCAAGCGTCGTGTTGCCTATAATACCGTCTCCTCGGAAGAACCCCACAATGGATGCACCGTCGCCTCGACGACGAGCTTACAGTGCGTACGATACAAAAGCTTCCAAGCCCGTAAGAACTTACGAAGCCAAGTCACCGCGCGCAGCAGATGTCTATATGAAAGATACGCAGGAGCAGAAGACCCCCGAGCAAATTATGGCTGACATCCAGATTGGCAAGCAGTTGGCTCAATTTGCTGGTGATGATACACTGGTTTTGCCGTGGATTTCATTCGAGAGGGAAGCGAATCGTCTGATCAACTCATTCGAGCAAGCTGCAACGCCAAATCGTTTGCGAATACAATCGGATACCAAAAATTACACCACAGAGGGTTTGTGTGAAAGCTTCGGTGATCTCGAACGACGAAGAAAGCAGCAAGAAATTTTACTTTACCAGCGGGTTTCAACTTCGCCTAGGTCGACTAAGGATGGCCAGGATTTATCCGCAGTGCTGCTAAAGTCCAAAGAGAACGATATACTCAAAAGGTTTAAGGCGAGTCAACCTCAAGAGAAAGAAGCACTATTGTGGACACTTGCAGAGGCCTCGGAAACTTCGACAGGTCGCTCAAATCGGAGAACCCCGCTAACCCACCATCATGCGATGTCGGATGAGAAAACCGTTTTAATACTGATCGCAGCATTGGATGACACCAACACCGAGGTGTTTGTTGCTGGTTGTGCATTTCTCCGTTCATTGCTGGCTTCATTGCCGTATTTCCAAGACACATCTGCTTCAAAATTGGATGTAAGTGAGCGAGTAGGTCATGCAATAGTGCCTTGAGCTGACACGAAAAAAATATTCTGCTGCAATGGGTTAGATTACGGAAATCGTGGACTGCCTCCTGGAGCGGCTTGACTCCCGCGAGGCATCAGTCCGCAATTCCGCTGCGTTTGCTCTGTTAAAGGTAAGTAAGTGACTGCCACTTGCTCACTATTTTGCCTTAGCTAATGCTTGACATCATTTTATAGATTGCAGGCTCCACGCGAACGCGAGGCACATTCGTGACCCACCTTCTTCTTAAGCATGTCGAGCACAAAAGCTCTCAGCCTTCAGATCAGCAGCTTCTGGCCCTGTTGAAACTTTTGTCAGCGCTACTACTGTCATTTCACTGCTGCGCAAATTTTGACATCGCTCCTCGACGTATTTTGCGCTTCTTAACGCTAAGCGACGCAGGTCAGCACGAAAATGCCCTGATTCGCGAGGCGGCCAAGCAACTTGTATTGGCCCTTTGTAACGATGTCGACGAGGAGTTTGTACTCAATCACGAACATCAGCGTCGATACGACTTTCCTCTTCGTCAAAAGAATAGTGGAACTCTCTCGCGCCCATCGGAAAACAATACAAGTAGTTATTATTGAGACAAAACTTATTGTAACACGCAGTTGTCTGGATCCTTCGCATCCTGTTTACCTTTGCTTTTGCCTTTCCCTTTGGTTGCGCCTTTCTTGGCTCGGTCAGGCGGCTTCGAATTGTTTAACTGCTTCTTGTCGTTGGGTTTCGCTTTGGCTTGTTCAACAGCAGCAGCGACTTCCGCAGGTTGTTTGTCATGCTGTGATGATGATGGAAGCATTTGGTGCGCGGGTGTACTATCTGGTGGGGAATTCATACCCTGACCTGGGCTCATTACAATATCTGCACCAGCAGGTACATTATTGGTGAGAGGGATCCTGGCAGCAGAGGAAGTCGCTGGTTCCTCAATCTTCACAGATGGCGCAGCGGTCGTCTTGGATGTGGTTCTTGGAGTTGGTGCGGTCGATGTAGTTTGTACGTTTTCGGCGGGAGAAACTTTACTGGATCGTTTCGGAGGATCACTTCGCTTTTCAATTATTCCTCGAAATGTAGCAAAGCTCGCCACAATTTGTTGCTTGTCTGCTGGTTGCGAGGAATGCGTCGTGGGCAGCTCCTTGGGAATCGAAGTGTCGATATTGAATACAAATGGAGCTGTGTTTCGCTGGATTTTGTCGTGAAAAGTCTCGTGTGGTGGCGTTCTTGCAATAACTTGTCCTTCAAAAGCGATGTTACCTTTACGAAACGATTCAACCGAGTTCTCTGCATTCACATCTGGAACTACTTGAAGTATTTCATTCGCACGAACAAATGAGTGCCGATAAAGCGCATTAGGGCGAGGCTGGGACACAAAGTATCGTTGCAAGTGTATAGCGAACGTGGCAGCCTCAACATTCGGAACAGGATCTTGAATGAACAGCGGGGTGTGGCGATAGCAATGAGTGTGATGGTTGCTGGGATTATTGGAGTCTTCAATGTGTTTGCGGACGGACTTCGTGTAGACTTTGCTGGTAGCGGTTTGCGATATGCCTGAGTTTCTCCGGCTGATTTCGTCCAAGCATTCCGTAGCGAGCCGCGACAGATCGCTATTAACCCCGCAAGATAGCCCACCCGTTGTACTTGTAGAGGCTACATATTTGCTGCAAAGGCTTTGGATGCTATTGCGCACATAAATCGAGAGCTGACAGCGAATTATTTCATTTCGCAGCACTAAGAGGAACAATCGTAACCGGTTTGTCGCGATAATCGATCCTGCCGCAGTATCGGCGGGTTCTAGAGCATGAAGCTCATCGAAGAAGCTGGCTCGACTTAAATCTTGCTTGATCAGCAGGCGAACAAACTGGAGAAAGCTCCTATCTATCGACGGCGGTGCGTTTACAGACCGAAGCGAAGCTTTGTGCCGGCATGAATTGGTAGGTTGCGAGGCTATTCTTCCACCCTGAGTACTAATCGACCAGCAAAAGGTGCTTGCAAGACTCCACTCGAGAATGATCCGAAGCCCGTAGCTCCAATTGGCGTGAGAGATATCTTCGATTAGCCCGAGGGCTGCAGTATTTGCTGACGCAGCAAAACCTTCAGGCGCCAATTGCCGCGGCTCGTTCTTTGAGTAGCCCACTTTGGTCAGAAACACGCTGTGGGCTAGATGAACCGCAACTTGAAAGACTTGAGGGGAGTTTGCTTCTCGAATAGCGAGAACGATGAGCGCTACCAGGCCCTCGAACACGGAGGTGGGTCCAATAATTTGTATCATCAATGGAGCAGAACGTTCGGCGATTTGTACACACATTACTTGAATATCCGATTCACCACAAAGCAAGCACTGCGTGAAGAAAGCTCCAAATGTATATAGCGTGATCTCAACAGTGTTCGCAGGATCGGTTGGGGAGATCGTAGGCGTTTGCCAGGTAGATACGTCGTCTTTGCGCTCGCACAGTTTTGTGGCAAGAATATCCTCGAGCATAGCTCTTTCCCGAGCTGTTTGCTCTACATAGTGTCGTAGCAAGCTGTCAAAAGGTGAAAGTAGTTCTCCGTCTTCGTCATCGGTTGTTTCCAATACGTCGGCTGCAGCAATAGCAGGGGGAACTGCGGGACCTTTGGCTGCAGAACTCGATTCAGGAACCACTCCGCTATTGTCAGCGACTTGCGACTTGCAATCTTCGAGCGATAAAGCAAGCGCTTTAGCGTCAGGTGCGCTTGTAAGCTGAGCTACAAGATCAATAGAAACGCCCGCATCTAGCAACACGGCTTGTAGTTCTTCGTTGTCATAAGCTGGGGGAAGTGCCTCGGGGCGGTGGATGTGACCAAAGACACACTTCGTGGAATTATTGCCACCATGTACAGCTCGTGAAAGATACGAATCTTCAGTTGACCCGAGTAGCTCAATGTTTTCCAGAACAACCTGTTATGTGTGAAATAGTTAGCAAATCAATGTTGTAAGAGTAGTTTGAGGTGAAATGGACAGTGATACCTGGTGGAATTGGTTGCGAGGGTTCTCATGCGGTGAATGAATAACGAGCTTGAGCAATGAACACTCGCGCATATCCAAGGAAACCACCCTGTCGATTCCGTCGATTGTGTTTAACGTTGCCGACGAACATGTTTCCCAGACGAGAGGCTTGCTGTAGAAAAGCATGCGAACCACTTTAGTAAGGAATAGGACGCCAAATGGATATCGTGCAAATTACTCTACCAGCATGGTTTCCACTCTGTGCTGAAGTAACGAGACACCACGTCAAGAGAGCGGCGTCCGTTTCCACCCTCCTGGTGCATTGGCGTATCTGTAAAGATGGCAACTAGGCGAGTGGTGAATATTTGTTTTACTTGCAAATTAATTTCCTTCACTTACTTTGGGATGGTGCCCGAGTACAATCCACACTCAACCGCAGAGACTTTATCGCAGTACGAGGACCTGAAAGCAGAATCAAGCCCAGCTCCTGCGGGTACGTGGCACCACTGGAGTATCAAACATGTTACTATAGTGAGGCACAAGAGCTGGAGGCACAGTTATGTAGACGCGCTTACGCTTTAGATTTCCACAGAGGCTGGCACTCGTACTCATCGACAACGCCGAGTGGGTGTCCAATGTATTGTTTACCTCGGTGGGGATCTTGCAGATCCAACTCGTTTACAACAAACAACCGGAACGGAATGCTTTGCATGGGCGGCGATCTCGTCGATTCACAAGCTGAAAACGGACTTCAAGTAATTTAGGGAAGAAACGCTTGGATTATAGTGATGATTCATTCTGCAGGACCCCCCAGCTCAAATCAGCCAGTATCTCCGGTGAATCGACCTATCGTTTTACTCGACTTACTTGACCTCCGAGGCGCCCGTGAGGCAGTTCATGTAAATATACGTGTCCACGCCGTGGCCCTCCATGGGCATGATCGCCAGCTCGCCGCCGAAGTACTTGGCGTAGAGCTGCGCGATGCGCAGGCCGAACGAGTCCGAGAAGTCCAGGCCGCTGGCACGTCTCTCCAGGATCTCGGCGATGGGGTCGTATCCGCTCGAGGGCGGGGACGTCGCCGTGTGGTAGTAGTTCGACAGCGCGTTGGCTTCCTGGCGAGTCATGCCACCACCGAGGTCCGACACCTTGAGGCACACACCGTGCGGTCCGCCGGAGATCAACACGTTGACAGGCGGCGGGGCGCTGCCCGTCCTCTTGGCCGCCGCGACGCTGTTGATCACCGCGTTCTTAAGCACCTCCGTGAGGATGATCTCGATGTGCTGCGGGATGTAGCGGTAGGTGGCGTCTTCGTCCCCGCTGACGACGATCTCGGGGAGCTGCTCGCCGCTGAGGCTCTCGGTCCAGAGCGGATGCACCTTCTGCACAACGTCCCGCGCGATCTTGACGGGCGAGCACTCGTCGTTGACGATGCCCGAGAAGCCGACCTTGGGCGTCTGCGCCGCGAGGTGCTGGTCCACGAGCAGGCGGTTGCTGATGCGCGAGTTGTAGAAGTTGTCGAGCGACTCGCTGAGCCCCTGGGGCTCGTACTCGAGCGCCTGCACCGCCTCAGCGATGTTGCCATGCATGGAGGCGTGCTCCTTGCGGATCTTCTGGTGCAGCTTGACGAACTCGCGCTCGCCCGCGAGGTTGGCGGGCAGCGGGCAGCTCACGAGCTGGTCGAAGCTGCTCAGGAGCTGCTCGCGCAGCGACACGATGGGCTCGGCGCTCGGCAGCTCGTCCGGCAGGTTCTCGAGGTCCACGATGCGGCGCGCGATGCGGATCGGCACCTCGCGGTGCAGCAGCTGCGCGGACGTGACGATGGCGGGCGCGTTCACCTCGCGCCACTTGCTCAGCGCCTGCGGGTCATTCTGCAGTGACGCGGCGATGGCCGGGCTGGCGCTCGGGCCGCGCTTCAGCAGCGCCTGCAGCGTGATGGGTGGCAGCGGGATGTGGTGCAGGCGGTACACCTCGGCCAGCACTTTGGCTCCGACGGACGTGGCCATGGTTGCTATCGATGCAGAGGCAAGAAGCGGAATGGACCGGAGGCTGCTTGGCGCTGCTAAGATTCTTGTGGGGTGGTGAAGTTGTTAGCACGGTGCTGCGCGCCGCATAATCGACATGAATACACATATCGTTTCTAGCAAGGAATACGATAGCACAGGTAGTTTTGAGCTACGTATCTTCTCATACATAAAATCATATATCAAAGGGTATCAAGTCTTACCGATAGTTTCCAATGATTGAGCAAACATTGAGGTATTTTCAACCAATGAGAGCGACGCATGTCAATCGGCGGCAAAGACAAGACGTTGAAGTGGGCTCTACATGGTGCCTGAATTGTGGGGTAGGAATGCTGCGTCGCCGTAGAACTGGGGCAGGTAGTCCAGTTTGTCCTTTGCTGCTTGATCGGCCCCCTTCTCGACGAGGATGGCGGAGCAGCTCGAGTTGCCGTGCAGCATCGCGCAGTGAAGCGGCGTCCAGCCGCAGCGGTCCACGAGGTTCACGTCTGCTCCAGCGGCTAGTAATGCAGAGACTGCGGTTGCCATGCCTCGAATAGCAGCCCAATGGAGAGCGGAGCGTTGCTCGGTACTGGTCAAGAAGGCACTAGCCCCAAGTGCTAACAGTCTCTCGACGATGTCGACGTGGCCATTCGCAGCTGCACACATGAGCGGAGTCCAGCCGTGGCCGTCGCGCGCGTCGATCTCCAGTGTCGTGGCCTTGGTAGCATCAGTGATGCCAGCTTCTGGCTGAGAAGATGTGATATCGACTAGCAGGTTCAGCACCTCGAGCTGGCCGTAGTCCGCGGCGTAGTGCAGGGAGGACCAGCCAGAAGCATCTCCGGCATTCGGATTGCAGCCACGGCTTATCCACTCTCGCACAAGATCCACGTGCCCTCGACCACACGCCAAACGAAGCTCCTGGCCGTATTTGTATGCAGGAGCGTACACTAGAGCAAACACATTGAGCAGCTCTTCTCTTGAAAGACAATCAACGGCTGGTACATTCGGTGTGGCATCCGAAGCGGTTGAACGAGAGGTGTCAGAAGCCGCACTCTCGTTGTTGTCTTGCCCAACGCTAGGGACAACTTCGCGCACCGGAAAGCAAGGCACCACGAGAGACTGGTACAACTCGTCTGAGAGCGTAAGCCCTGCTCGACGCAAGATATCTGGAACGGTGGCAATTGCGATGCCTTCTTCGGTCGCTGGGTTTTCCGCTGCATCTGCGTCAAGAACTTTTATGAGAACTTCAAAATCTTGCTCTCGGAGTTCGCTAATGCGGGCCACTTCGACTCGACTGGGGCCATCGATCACCCCACCACTTGCCGACAGCGTTGTAAGGCGTGCAGCGGCGGACATCTCATTAGCCGCATTCGCTACCGTTGACAGCGTCGTCTCCTTCTTCGGGTTCTTCACATCAGCGATCGTCAATATTACGTTTGTCTTCGTGGGAATCGACGTTCCGTCGGAACCCAGATAAATCTCCAGCGCGTGCTGATTGCAGTCCCACGCAGCCGAGATTGCTTTGTTATGATGCACCGGAGTGCGAAGCAGAACTTTGGGCTGGCTGTCCATATCCCAGCCATCGGGCGGCAGCTCCACGAGCAACTTCCCACCTTGAGGAATCTTGCCATTGACAGTGAACGCAAGCGTCACGTCCGAGACTGCCCCAGGGCAACACCTAAATGGACTCCAGCGCTTCGCCCCACCAATCGACCCAGGCACGATCTTCGGTACTGTAAACGCAGCTGGTCCATCGATGACCTGTCCGCCACGCGTGGACGTCGGCACGGTGCCCCTGACCACCAGCTTCTCGAAAGTCGTGACGATGGCTTCGCCCTGCGGTGTCGCCTTCTCCGGAGTGCCCACACCAGACACCACCAACACCAGGGGCGTATCCGCAGGGATCACGCTATCGTTCAGCAGCGTAAACTCCATCGTCCGGCTCGAAGCACTCCACGTCATCTTGACTTGGGGCAGTGCCGCAGTGGTCGCGTGCTCGTTCGGGGACGGCAATTGTAGCACGACATTGGGTGATGAATCTGTAGGCAGCGTCCATCCGTGGTCGGGCAATTGGCACGTGATCCGCGTGTGCTTGGACAGCGGCCCAGTGGTCGTGAAGCTCAGCGCGAGCTTGCCCACGACGCCGGGCGTGGCGAACTCGGGCTCGAGCGCCTTGCGCCCCTTGAAGCCGCCGGCGACGATCTTCCGGTGGCGCTGCGCGAGCTGGAGGTGCGCGCCCCGCTCCTGTTCGGCGACATCCTGCGGCGAAGAACTGCTCAGTCGCTTCATGGAGTCTCACGCCTGCCGCAGCAGCAGCTCGGCAGCAGAGGAAAATCCAGCCGCTAGCGCTCTGCTCGAAACCGACCCAGCGCTATCATTAGGCTCTCGCTCGAGAGCGTTTCGACCCGTGTGCTGAGGGCTCGGTGGGGACCAACCTCAAGCAGCGACATGGCTCCAATAGAGCGACGCTCGTGCAGGCCGCAGGTGCAGGTATCCACCAGGGCACAGCCTCGCCTCGAGCAAAGTGAAGTGAAGGTTGTGCCATGCTGCTGCGAAGGACGACTGCGACGTTAGCTGTCATCTGCTCCAAATGATCGCCAGAGTGCGTAATCACTATGCTCCTCTATATATCGACCCGATCGGGTTTGATGGGGCTAAAAATAGCACAGGCTAAATATTGATACAACGAATAGGACGTCGGTACGATCATTTCATCTCGGTATTAAATGTCTGAAATCACTGTAATTAGGCCGCAATCGACTGTGCCCGTCTTTGACGGGCACTCACAACACAACAGCAGGCCAACCCCGGACTTCGCCGTTCCACACACGGAAGAGGAGGCCGGGCCAAGCGCGACTCCCAGACTCCGGGAGCTCTCCACTCGATAATCGGCCAGCACGCTGCGCAGAGCGCCGAGGTACGTTCGTGCTCGTCCACCACCCTGAAAGCGCTCGCGTTCGACACTCACGACGTCCTCTCTATGATGTACAGTTCCGTCTGACCCCAGCGCAGCACTCGCTACGCTACCCCCCAGTCAAGCAGCACCAGCACTTCCTTCTCCTCTTCCGACTCGGTGGTCCACCATGGGCAGGGTCTGGCAGCTCCGCGACAAGGAGAGCTTCATTAACTATGTGAAGATCGAGATCCAGCTGCTCAAGCAGGAGTGGAAGATCATCCTGCCCTGCGTCATCATGCAGTACGTCCACGCCATCTTCCACAACCTGGCCTACTACATCCAGGGCCACTACCTCACGGTGGAGCAGCGCTTCACGCTGCACGATCTTGGCTACGAGCTCATGTCGGAGCTCACGGGCTTCGCCGCCTCTATCTCGGACATCCTCGTGTTCGCGGCTGTCTTCGGCCCCGCCATCGTCCTGGTGCTGACGATTCCGCTCTTCCGCCAGGAGCCCGGCCGCCCGCGCTACCTCGTCATCGTGCTCAAGCGCTGCCTGCTGCAGCTGAGTATCTGCCTGGTCTTCCGCTGCATCTCGTTCCTCGTGACGGCGCTGCCGTCCCCGCCGCCCACTGCGAGCTCAAGTTCAACGAGACGTGCTTGGCCGCGAACCCGGACGACCCGGTGCCTTGCGTTGTCCCCAACCCGGACTTCAACCCGCCGACGATTGGCGAGCTGTTCACGCGTCTCGACTCGCTCAACGGCTGCGGTGACCTCATGTTCAGCTCGCACACCATCTACACGGTGTCGCTCATCCTGACGATCTGGAAGTTCTGGCCCAACAAGTACGGCATCACGATCATGGTGTGCGTGCAGATCATCATCGCGTTCCTCATTGTGGCCTCGCGCAAGCACTACACGCTCGACGTGTTCTCGGCGCTGTACATCGTGCCGCTCTTCTGGCTCGTGCTCGAGGCCTACCACAAGGACATCAACAGCAAGGACTCGGAGGTCACGGTCAAGACCATCTACGACTTCTACGGAGTCGACGTCTCCAGCGACGCGAACGACGGCGCGGTGCCGCTCCACTCGAGCGATGCGCTGCCTGCCCAGGCGGCCCCGCTCAACTCGGTGCAGGTGGGCATGACTGAGGACGAAAGCCTGAGCGGCGACCGATCGGACCCTGACAACTCGAACGCGAGCTTCCAGCGCAAGAACTCTGTGTAAGCCTAGATGGAATACTTACTGCATATTTTGCACCTTAACACGACTGCCGGGTTCGGCCAGAGTACGCAATTTACCTGCAAACCGCGTTGCCTACTTGTTCTTTCGACATAGTTGGAGCATTCCGTCGCAGATTACTCGCTGTGGCCCTCACTGTCTTGCAGCACAAGTATGCGCCTCCCGCAAAATCGCACTTCAAGTTAACCGAGGAAAAAGAGAGTACTTGAAGAATCAACATCATTCTGCACGTCCTAACAACTTCAGCATCGAACTTGGGGGCAGTGTGGAAGTTAAATTATGAGAAGCTTACGCGCAACAAATCGACGTGATCTCAGTTAAATAAATGCTCGTTCTCGAACGTTGTAGATATAGTAAACGCCTTCAGGAAACTACGGCCCTCCACACTACCGGTGGACAGACCAGGGCTACAGTATCTACTGCCGAACAGCTCATTCGCCGAGCAGAAACAGCACGTGCGCTGCTGCGAGTGCCGACTTCGACGACAATGTAGACATCTCGTGCAGCTTTGCAATAAGTGCCTGTGCGACCCGAGCATCGAGTTGGTCGAACTGCCGTCGATCAGTTTGTTTGATGTCTGCAGCCCAATGCTGCAGCCACTGCAGTGCCAGCCATACATCGGACGAGGCTCCGGCGTTACCACGAGCATCACCATCTAGCAGCGATAAGAAAGCAGTGCACAACGCGTTGCGCGCCACGTTTGATAGTGTCGCCATGCAAGGAGTTCCGACGATCACCATCGTACGTCGTAGTAACCCCAAGTCGTCTTCAACTATACATAGGCGGAATGCCAACTCGAACTCACCACACTGAGCCGCTTCCAATGCGGCTTCAGCACGCGTAAGCTCGAGGTTGCTGTCACGTTTGCCGTCATTGTCCATGTTATCAACTGGGATCTTGCTGCTTTGTGGCTCGCTATCATTTTCATCAGCTTCAGACGGGTTGGCGCTTTGGAGGGATATCTGAGGGATGTCTTGGTGTTGGGTGCGTCTTGCTCGCATCTGCACTCTTTGCTTCGCAGCAAACTGTTTCAAAGTTGAGACGGCTTGCAATGTTCCTGCTGCTGACGTGACTGCCCTCGTAGGTGTGTCAACTTTTGCTTCTGCCAACGTGACTCGATGCAGGTTGGAGCTTTTGCGCCGCACTTTCACTTGTTGCGCGTCGTTGCTCTGGTACTTGTCATTTTCGGGGTTTAGCTTTTCTGCTTCATCACCGTGCTCTGGGGTAGCATGATCCATGACCTGGTCTGTAAAGGCCTCATCGTCTTCGGTGCATTCCTCAGGCCGCGATAAAACTTCAAAAGCCGCTTCCAAATTTGCTTTCATTGCTCTGGTGGCCGAGCCACTGCGTACAATTCCCGCATGTTTACTTGTGCTGGGGGCTAGTTCCGGGTCATTTGCATCAGTAAGATTTTCATGCGATGGCAAGGCTTCGTCTCCCGCTGCAAAATCACCAAAGCTGGGTGTACTTTCATCCGCTACCAATCCAGCGGAATGTTCGTCCGCGCTATCATCCACTGCAGATTTATGAGCATCGGTGGCATTGGATGCTGTAGGTTGTGCCCACCGTTTGCCACTTAACGAGTAGCCCGGAGGGTTTGGCGGAACGAAATCATAACGAACACTGGTGTTGGTGCGTCCACCGCTGACTGCTTGAGGGTACAATTTCTCCAAGTGTTCGAATGCCATGACAGCAGGGATAGCAGCCTCACGAACCACCGATACCGAATCATGTCGACCTGCTAGTACGAGAGCCCTCACTCGTTCCTGAGCAAGAGTACCAACAACTATTAAACCGAGTCTAAGATGTGGACATCCA
The DNA here is from genome assembly GCA_024211575.1 of Phytophthora melonis. Taxonomy (NCBI): domain Eukaryota; phylum Oomycota; class Peronosporomycetes; order Peronosporales; family Peronosporaceae; genus Phytophthora; species Phytophthora melonis. The sequence goes on from JAMXKT010000068.1 coordinate 1,679,876, forward strand.
AGTGATGCAGGGAACGTACCAACTGCGACTGAAAGAACTCTTTTGCCACGTCAACCGCCACACACCAAGCAGCATCCTGCAGGGCGAATATATCCAGCAGCATTGTCAATAGTTCCATCCCACGCTTTCGTAGCATCCAGTCCTCACGAGGTCCGCACTGGAAGGCATCCTCGATGGCTTCATAGATCGAAGCAATGTACGGAGCGAAGTAGTCACCCAACTGAGCAAAAGACGCGCTCTCGTAGGCCTCACGAGCGAGCCGACATGCGGACTGCAGCACAAGGAACAGAGGCGAAAACGTGGCAAACATCGTGCTGCCATCCATCTTGTCAACCGTGTCAGCTAGGAGGTTCTTGAAGAACGGGTGGATGCGTGTGGAGTGTGCTAGAACTGTACTTGGTCCTGGTACCGATACTCCGTCAAAATCAACAGGATGCAGCAGACCACAGAGACATCTCGTGGCAGCCTCACCAACCGCATTCGCTTCCCTAGCAAAGACAGCAGCAATCGCTTCGAACGTCTGTTGAATATTGCTCTCTCCATGCTGCTTGCGGGGTGAGGTGCCTGGCTGGCCACTGGGGAGTGATACAACGGGGCATGGCACAACGTACAACGCAAGCGCTGATACTAATACCACGCAAGCGTCAGTCGTCTTGGCATGGCCGTCACGGAGGCGAAGGCAAGTGTACGATAAAATTCGCGGCAGAATCTTGGCTGTTTGCACTGGGTGGCATCTGCAGAGGGCTGCGATGAGTAAGACCAGCATGCGTCGGGTTGACGAGCGACCGGGTTTCTACAGGAACATTGCATACCCGCAGGTTGAGTTCAATGATTAATTTCACCGACCGACTAGGCAGCAACTAAGTGGCCGCCCACCTTGTTCTTCTCGATCAGAGCGTACACTTCCTTCATCAAATTCGAATCTAGTGCCCGAAAAGTTTCGCTAGAGTCCAAACTCACACAGTTAGAGACTATCACGCTCACCTACCTGTGAAGCAGTTAGATTCCTTACATGAGCGTCGCGAAAGCTTGTTGCTGAGTATCTCGGTCTTCGAGGCGCCCGATTTGAACGTTCAGATTGCACACCTCCTGGGCTTGACGTTCCTTTGTCTTGCGATTTTGCTTCATCTTCTTGATAGTTCCTTTAGGGCTCAAACTCCCCTGCGAAACCCCAACACCGCCAACTTTTCCAGCATGCCCTGCCCTTCGACGTTGGAAATTCGTCTCCATCATTGTGAGTGCTTTGGAGTTGATGCTTGATGGGAGTCAAATGAAAATCTCACGAGAGCTAAAGACTTCCGATTGTGTCAAGGTGGAATGAAGAAAACAGAACACCGCTCTCTGGTAAAAATACTCGCGTAGGGTGCCTTGGCCTTGGTCAAATATACCTCATCTTGGTACGAAAAAAAAAACGCAACTATGTCGTCCGGTTAGCAGTACTTTGGCTGGAACGCTCTAGTCTTCGCGATGACTTGGTGTTTCGTCACCCGAAGTACGTGCTGAGCTGAGAGAGCGTGTCCATGTCCGACAGGTCGTCCGTGCAGATGCTGGAGAAGTCGCTACGCTGGGACCACCACATCGGCGAGCTCACGTCGTGGTCGCTCCACTCATCCGAGTGTTCAAACACGTCGTCCCACGAGGCCTCGTCGGCGCTGCTTCCGGCACCAAAGCTCTCTTCAACCCGAAAAGCTTCAGCGACGTCGAAGGTGGGGTGGGGCAGGACGCTCGGAGCGATGGTGACTTCCCAAGACTGCGAGTGAGAGTCCGACAGACTCAGCCGAATCTCCAATGGCTTGAGTCTCGAGCTATAAGTGACGTTAGGCATCACCATGCCCCCTGCCCTAGTAGATACAGCCGAGGTGTCTGATCCCAACATCTCCTCGATCTTGCGGGGATTGCCACGGACGAAGCAGTCGTGGTGGTAGATGGCGTACTCCCAGTGAAGTTCCTCTCTGCACTGGAAGTTGAGCGTCTCCAGCACCTGACGCAGCGAGCAGACCCTCAGCCCCAGCCACGTCTCGAGCCGCGCCTCACTCGTCTGATGGACGACGAAGTGGACGCCGTCCTCGAGCCACGCGAGTGAGTCCCCGTCCGTCTCATTGTCCAGGAAGAAGTGCAGCTTCTGCAGGAGCGTCCTCCAGCTCCAGTCACCGCCACTGCAGCCCTCGTCTGTGCAGGCGGCGTTGACGCTGACGTTAGTTCTCCATCCAGTTGGCGGTTAGGATCTCACTCTCTGACCGTCGCGCAGCAGCTTCAGTTGCTTGTTGCGGCGACGACGCTCGCTGTCGAGGCTGTCTCCTGCTGCAGCACACTGTTGAGTCTTCATGCACATTGCGTAGAGAGCCCAGAAGCGCCATGAACAGAGGAAACGCACCGCTCTCTTCACGTGCTCGCCGCGCCATGGTCTGCTGCGGTATCCGCAAAATGCGCACTTCAACTTCAACTTTTACCTGTGCGATTCAAAATCGCGATTCAATCATGAATTGGAAGACGACGACTCGTGATTGGTGGCCCGATGTAGCCATGTCGACTTCAACTAATCAAACTGTTTTCCGCGTGCTTTCCGACTGCTCACTTTGCAATTCACCCTGAAACGCGCAAGTACGAGCCCTGAGCGGAAGCAGCCAAAAGCTAAGAAGCAAACTATGGGCGGAGGCGACATTGGAGCGGCATTCACCGCCGCGTTGGCTCGAACTGGCACAACGTTGACATCGAAGGACCTAACGGAGCAGTATCCCTCGTGCCCTCCGCCTTCTTCTGACGGCAAACCCATCGTCTTAGAGCAGTGCAAGTTCTTCGACTTGTTTGACGCAGATCCAGAAGAGGCTCGAGAAGAAATGAGGAGGAAGCGCCAGGAGATCCGGGAGACCCATGGAGAGAGCTACCTGCGGAGTATCATGGAGTCTAACCGCCACCATCCACTGAGGAAGAATCGCCGATATGACTTCCGCCTGACGCCAGAAGAGAAGGAGAAGCTGGAAGCGAATGGAGTGGTGGCTTTGCAGCGAATGGAGGCCGACAGTTTTGGGGAGGTTTACTACCGACTGTACAGTGACGACTTGCCCGTCTTCGTGACTGCGGACTCCATTCTCCATGCGTGGCATCGCAGCTTCGACGCATTTCTGATTAGATTGGAGACGACGTACCTACATTTTGAGCTCGAGCTTGACGAAGTGCCAGACGATGTTGTCGGATGATAGCGAAGATAGCTCGACTGTCTTACAAGCGGTGGAAGATGTGGTTGAATATCTTACTATTGGGCTAAGCTTATTGCGAGGAGAACTGGAAGAGGAGAATCCTCAGCTTGAAGCACTCTGGATGCTTATCCACGATGAGAAAACATCCGCCATGGAGATTCTTGGTGCCCGGCGCTTAGTTGACTTCTCACTCTTTAAGCCTCGCGGACACTACACCAAGTCTGAAAAGCTCAAGTGCTACTTCCGTGCAATGATGTGGCTAGGGTCGATCGATTTTCACATCCCTGGAGGAGCATGCAAGCGAGACGACCCCCACCAATTACTTTGTGCGGTTATCGTGGTACACTGCCTTCACGATTCGGACAACTTGGATGCTGTTGAAGATGCGGACTATGTGATCTCAAGTCTGGCCGCTGATGGAGACCTTGGAGCAGACTCACTCTCGGTCAGTGAACTTGCCAAACTTGTGGTCCCGACGAATGTGGCAACATTGATCATTGAAACCGCAACTAGTGAAGAAGAGAGGTCAAAACTACTGCGAAGTCCCCAACAACAAATCGCCCAGAAAGGTCTGGGAGCACAGCTCATTCCGGGATCACTTGTTGGCGGCATTGCCTTGGGAGCTACAGCGCTCGTAGCTCGTCCTGCATCGTTTGCTTTGCTCGGCCAGCGCTTTGTGTGGAGTGCGTTTATTTTCACACGACTAGTTTACGATCAAGTCGTGCAAGAAGAGACAAAGCAGTTGCGACGCATTCCCAGTGTCGTAGATGTTGCCTTCACCCTTTTTGGTAACAATGAAGCAGCTCAGGTGCTTGCTCGTCGGATGGAAGCAACGGCTGGTGACGATGACGCAGAGTTTGTCCGACGCCGAGACGGCATTCCGCTCGCATCGAATCTAATAGCGCTGCGTCAAGTGATTGATGAAGAGTTCAATGATAGTGATGAACCGGAATCGAGTTGTGGAGCTAACGACGATGAGTCCGAGACAGTTGAACCTCAACCTCCAGCCGCTATTTCAACGACTAATGCCGTGCTTTACACGGTGAAGCTCTGGATTTTCTTAAACGTATCTGTATGGTTTCGTAGAAGTTGGCTATTGAAGGAGGCAGTTAACTGCCTGAGTTTTGTATGACTGTACTAAGATTGTCAACCATAAGCCCGAGCTATTACGTAGAAAATGAAAACTGTGCTATCCATGCATACTTTTTTTTAACTTGTTCCGTTGCGACTTAGGCGCGCCACACCTGTGGCGCACCAGTCGCTTGCTTCAAACATTGTATACTAGTACATCGGCGAACCTCCGTATTTTATTTAAAAAATCTTAACAGTAATGATGTCATGACAAATGAACTTGCAAATACAACGCCCAAGTTGACGACTGCTAGTCTCGCCTCGTTAAGTGTTCATATCTACAGCTAACCCATCTCTTATCGCGCTCCTCTCGAGTCGCAACGCTGGTGTGTACCAGTTATTAATGTATACAAGTACTATGCATGTAGACGAGCAAAAGGAGCTGCCCTTCGGACGACATTCACGCGAATAAATTACTTCGGTCCGTCGTAATTAACCGATGATGTTGCACTTAGCCGCCACAAGCAACATCCACCTCCTTTGAATCCTTTGTGCAGCGGTTATCAATTATTGAAGGATCGTTAAATAACTTAGTGGATCAGACTTTATTCTCGATACGAACGGATATATCGAGTATGCAACATAAGGAGAAAAAAGCCGCTATATTGGGTTTGAATATCCACTTGGAATCTTATATAACAGGGATATCAGGTTTTCAAGTAAGTTTGTCTTCGGTTTGAGTAAAGATCATTAGTTTGGGTTCTTCATACTAGAGGGTTGGGCTGGTAGCGCTTATTGCAAACTCAATTGTACTGCCGAGCCAATTAGTTGAAAAGGTAGCACAAATACAAACGACAAACGCGACCCGCGCGCGCGACTTAGGCACGCCGCATTTGCGGCGCACCAGTCGCCTGCGCATTGCGTTTTGAACAACAAAACTAACAGTCTGCAACAAGAGGGATGCAAAGTATATGATAACTAAAAAATCCGGTGCCTACCACAGGCTCGTATCCTAGAGATCTAGCGAGATGACCGGAGGTGCAGCAGTGCGCGTCTCTGGGGTAGATATCCAACTAAACCGCAAAAAATCAAAATCAAATTCAAATTAAAAAAGGATGCTCATATTCAACTGTCACCGTGAAAGTATTAAAATGGATTATTCCCAGAAAAAGGTTGAGAAGAGTTCTGAAACAACTTGACTTGGCGCCGCGTCTCGAGCCATGCTACGATTCTTCTCACTTTTCAGTTCGTGCTCGACTGCTGCAGTGGCCCCCACCCTCCGCGGGCTCATACTCGCTGCTGTAGCACCGAGCGCGCTGCTGTCAAGAACACTACATGTATCTACCAATCTACCGATCTATCAATTTTACCACGCAACCTATCAACGCGGCTTGCTCGGTCGCTGCGGTGGCCCCCACCCTCCGCGGGCTCATACTAGCTGCCGTGGCACCGAGCGCGCTGCTACGAAGAACTCATCAATATGCCAAACATTTTTGTGCGTGTAGCCCCTCAAGCTGTCCACTGGGACTACAGCAGCATCTGATACTGCTGTGGACGGCTGATTGGGCAACCGCAGCGAGCGGCATGAAGATCACGGGGGACGACGATGACGGCGTCACCGAAGGAAGTCTGCTCCATTCAGCTCAAGCGCTGAAGGCTGTGCAAACTACTGGGCTGAGAGACTCTACTAGGCCGGCGTTGAAGATTAAATAGGCGGGGCACCCCGATCCCAGAGCTATGCTCAATTGATTAGAGGTTTTAACTAATCAAGACATTTTCAATTCAAAACAGCTTCTATAGACGTTGAAGTAGTTGGTCCCATCCATACTGTAAACGATCACTTTCCTCGCCGATACTTTTCTCAAGTAATGTATCCTGTACATCCTAACACAATAAACCAGATAACATCCAAAACGTTAACGTAAGCTATCATTTAAGCTTCCACCTGCTATATTTCGTATTAAAACCTGTGTAATTAAGTCGATTTTGGTTTTGGATACAAAATATTAGATTTATAAGATCCTTACACTTGGAATTTGTATTGATCCAGTACCTACTTTTTCTGTGGACCACATATTTAAAGCCTCGAATTAATCCCTATTGGGCTTCTCGTACTACATACGTAGCACTACCAGGATAAGAATTTGAAGTAAGTTTGGGTCGGAGTGACTCCCTCCGTTAACTCTGGATCTAAAATCCAGAGAACAAAGAGCCCTAAAGGCATCGCAATGAACTACTCTTCCTCGTCAGAGGAACATCCCGAAAATGACAACGAGAGCATCAGTGACTGTGATATCGACAGCGACAGCAGCAGTACTGAACTCGCAAGTATCAGCACGCTATGGCTCCGAGCACTTCGAGCGCTATCGAGACCCTCTCCAAACACTGCCAGCACATTCCACTCAGGTGCATGGCAGCGCCGTCAAATGAACACCCAGATCGCATCATTTACTCAACTTCGTCACGGTACCGTGCTGTACGCGAAGCAAGGTTCGCTGCTGAAGCCAAGTTGCGAATATCCCGATGGCATGGTGGATCCTTACCCGGTTTTTTGGCAAAGGATGGGGGAGTTGGCATTGAGAGCGAAGGGTATTGCGGATATCACCCACATGCGTAGTGCTCGAACGTTATTTGATGATTTTGCTTCAACGATGGAGACTTTGGAAGGCATTTCGGTATGCCAGGCCACTCACAAGCAACTAAACGACGAGGATTTGGAGTTCATGAATTCGGTGATGGAGGAAAAGCGCGGAAGTGGAGGGACACAATACAACGGGTGGTATCCACAACTCTTTCTCGAGTCTCGACAGGATTCAGGAAAGCGCGATGTGTTGGTCGTGGACGTACACACGGATAGCCCATCGGTTGAACATGGCGACCCTGGATGCGTGTTGCATCTCGGAGTGGGGGATCCTGTTGTGGCTCTTTTCGTCGTCAACAATGTGATGTACGCTGGCCCCGTGTTCAGCAGCTACGAATTTGTGGAGCCATCTGACGTCCGCTTGACCGACGAAGAATTTCGATCGAAGTTACTGTCGGTGCGCGCTCCACTGTGGGCACGGCAGTCATACTTATCTGACAAGTGTGGAATTACAGGCAAGAGATCGTCGCGAAACCCTCCAAGCTGGAAACGAAAACAAGCCTCCGCGGTAGGTAGTGGACTAGCTACGGGTTTGTGACGCCCTTTGGCCAGCGCTAATAATTCAGGATATTTAGTGGAGTACACGTTGGTTTGGCATGCCTTTGGATTTGATGAAAGCCCTTACTTAAGTATACTGCACGCAACTTCCAACTTGATTTCGTTTCGGGCTGAGCCCACCACCGGCGATTGTCGACCGTCGGCGTTGCCTACATTGCGCTGCCGACTGAGAAGCAGCTACTATGTCTTGCTACACTTGTTGGTCGGATAGTGACAGCTTCAACTGGATTGATGGTACGTCTACATCTTAGTCGCGAGAAACTAGTTGACTCGTTACTGAGTGGGTGACGGCTGTGGATGCAGCAAGAAACCACCTCAAGCCCAAGCGCCCCAGGCTCTCTCATATTCCAATTCACCTTCTCCCCCACACTCGGCCACCGACCAACCAACCCCAAAGACCGACCCGACCGACTCGTGCACGCTCCATCTCCGACATGCACTCCCAGATCGTCGCCCTGTTCAGCCTGTGCGCCGCTGCCTCCATCCTGCAAGCGACCGACGCTGGCGCTTCTCCTGTGGGCGTCTCGCCGCGCCGCCACCTCGGATCCAGTTTGGAGGACTACGGACACCACGATCACCACGATCACCACCACGACCACGACCACGCGAAGAAGCACCGCCACGACGACGACAAGCACCCGTCGCACGACTACTACCGTCGCCGCCTCGAAGACGCCAAGGCCACCGAGTCCAAGGACTACAAGGACTACAAGGACGACCATGGCAAGGACGACTACGACTACGGCAAGGACCGCAAGGATCGCAAGCACGACTACGAGCACAAGCGATATGGCGGTCACGACGACTATGGTCACGACTACTATGACGACGACTACAAGGGATACGGCTACAAGAGCTACAGCTCCGGACGAGACTGCGACAACTACGGCAAGGACTACTACGGCGGCAAGAACTACTACGGCGGCAAGGACGACTACGGCGGCAAGGACGACTACTACCGTGGGTATGGTGGCGACGACTACTATAGCTACGGCAAGGACGTCTATGGATACGGGTACAAGTACGGCTCCAGCTACTACCCGGACTACTCGTACGGATACGGCTACTACCCGGACTACTACTCGACCTACAGCGGCGGTGATTTCGGCTACGGCTATGGATACGGCTACCCTGGTAGCTTCAGCTACGCTAGCTACGGCTCCGGGTACCCTGGCTACGGCTATGGCTATGGCTATGGCTATGAGTCCGCGACGACGGGTGGTGCAGAAGCTGGTCAGAAGGAGTCCGCCACGGCGCCTGCTACCGCTACTGACGTTGCTTCCGACAAGTTCGCAGAGAAGGAGGGCAAGACGCCGCCCAAGGGCAAGGAGGCCGCCAAGTCCGGTGCCACGGACAAGGCCAAGGGCAAGTAAATGGACTGAAGTGGAGCAGGCCGCTCGCTAGCGATGGTGTGAAGTAGACGAGGGCGCTGGTGATGAGGTAGCAGCAGCTAGCCCACGGAATCTGTAGTGTACTTTGCCATGCATGTAGTAGCGTCGATACAAGGTGGTAGCAATACGCCGTCAATGGCTGTCAACTTTCTCGCTGTACTCACTTTGTCGTCCGGTGTGCTAAGCCGTTTTTTTACCTCGACTGGTGGTGATTCAGGATATTTAGTGGAGTACACGTTGGTTTGGCATGCCTTTGGATTTGATGAAAACCCTTACTTAAGTATACTGCACGCAACTTCCAACTTGATTTCGTTTCGGGCTGAGCCCACCACCGGCGATTGTCGACCGTCGGCGTTGCCTACATTGCGCTGCCGACTGAGAAGCAGCTACTATGTCTTGCTATACTTGTTGGTCGGATAGTGACAGCTTCAACTGGATTGATGGTACGTCTACATCTTAGTCGCGAGAGACTAGTTGACTCGTTACTGAGTGGGTGACGGCTGTGGATGCGGCAAGAAACCACCTCAAGCCCAAGCGCCCCAGGCTCTCTCATATTCCAATTCACCTTCTCCCCCACACTCGGCCACCGACCAACCAACCCCAAAGACCGACCCGACCGACTAGTGCACGCTCCATCTCCGACATGCACTCCCAGATCGTCGCCCTGTTCAGCCTGTGCGCCGCTGCCTCCATCCTGCAAGCGACCGACGCTGGCGCTTCTCCTGTGGGCGTCTCGCCGCGCCGCCACCTCGGATCCAGTTTGGAGGACTACGGACACCACGATCACCACGATCACCACCACGACCACGACCACGCGAAGAAGCACCGCCACCACGACGACAAGTACCCGTCGCACGACTACTACCGTCGCCGCCTCGAAGACGCCAAGGCCACCGAGTCCAAGGACTACAAGGACTACAAGGACTACAAGGACGACCATGGCAAGGACGACTACGACTACGGCAAGGACCGCAAGGATCGCAAGCACGACTACGAGCACAAGCGATATGGCGGTCACGACGACTATGGTCACGACTACTATGACGACGACTACAAGGGATACGGCTACAAGAGCTACAGCTCCGGACGAGACTGCGACAACTACGGCAAGGACTACTACGGCGGCAAGAACTACTACGGCGGCAAGGACGACTACGGCGGCAAGGACGACTACTACCGTGGGTATGGTGGCGACGACTACTATAGCTACGGCAAGGACGTCTATGGATACGGGTACAAGTACGGCTCCAGCTACTACCCGGACTACTCGTACGGATACGGCTACTACCCGGACTACTACTCGACCTACAGCGGCGGTGATTTCGGCTACGGCTATGGATACGGCTACCCTGGTAGCTTCAGCTACGCTAGCTACGGCTCCGGGTACCCTGGCTACGGCTATGGCTATGGCTATGGCTATGAGTCCGCGACGACGGGTGGTGCAGAAGCTGGTCAGAAGGAGTCCGCCACGGCGCCTGCTACCGCTACTGACGTTGCTTCCGACAAGTTCGCAGAGAAGGAGGGCAAGACGCCGCCCAAGGGCAAGGAGGCCGCCAAGTCCGGTGCCACGGACAAGGCCAAGGGCAAGTAAATGGACTGAAGTGGAGCAGGCCGCTCGCTAGCGATGGTGTGAAGTAGACGAGGGCGCTGGTGATGAGGTAGCAGCAGCTAGCCCACGGAATCTGTAGTGTACTTTGCCATGCATGTAGTAGCGTCGATACAAGGTGGTAGCAATACGCCGTCAATGGCTGTCAACTTTCTCGCTGTACTCACTTTGTCGTCCGGTGTGCTAAGCCGTTTTTTTTTTTACCTCGACTGGTGGTGATTCGGGATATTTAGTGGAGTACACGTTGGTTTGGCATGCCTTTGGATTTGATGAAAACCCTTACTTAAGTATACTGCACGCAACTTCCAACTTGATTTCGTTTCGGGCTGAGCCCACCACCGGCGATTGTCGACCGTCGGCGTTGCCTACATTGCGCTGCCGACTGAGAAGCAGCTACTATGTCTTGCTACACTTGTTGGTCGGATAGTGACAGCTTCAACTGGATTGATGGTACGTCTACATCTTAGTCGCGAGAGACTAGTTGACTCGTTACTGAGTGGGTGACGGCTGTGGATGCGGCAAGAAACCACCTCAAGCCCAAGCGCCCCAGGCTCTCTCATATTCCAATTCACCTTCTCCCCCACACTCGGCCACCGACCAACTAACCCCAAAGACCGACCCGACCGACTCGTGCACGCTCCATCTCCGACATGCACTCCCAGATCGTCGCCCTGTTCAGCCTGTGCGCCGCTGCCTCCATCCTGCAAGCGACCGACGCTGGCGCTTCTCCTGTGGGCGTCTCGCCGCGCCGCCACCTCGGATCCAGTTTGGAGGACTACGGACACCACGATCACCACGATCACCACCACGACCACGACCACGCGAAGAAGCACCGCCACCACGACGACAAGTACCCGTCGCACGACCACTACCGTCGCCGCCTCGAAGACGCCAAGGCCACCGAGTCCAAGGACTACAAGGACTACAAGGACTACAAGGACGACCATGGCAAGGACGACTACGACTACGGCAAGGACCGCAAGGATCGCAAGCACGACTACGAGCACAAGCGATATGGCGGTCACGACGACTATGGTCACGACTACTATGACGACGACTACAAGGGATACGGCTACAAGAGCTACAGCTCCGGACGAGACTGCGACAACTACGGCAAGGACTACTACGGCGGCAAGAACTACTACGGCGGCAAGGACGACTACGGCGGCAAGGACGACTACTACCGTGGGTATGGTGGCGACGACTACTATAGCTACGGCAAGGACGTCTATGGATACGGGTACAAGTACGGCTCCAGCTACTACCCGGACTACTCGTACGGATACGGCTACTACCCGGACTACTACTCGACCTACAGCGGCGGTGATTTCGGCTACGGCTATGGATACGGCTACCCTGGTAGCTTCAGCTACGCTAGCTACGGCTCCGGGTACCCTGGCTACGGCTATGGCTATGGCTATGGCTATGAGTCCGCGACGACGGGTGGTGCAGAAGCTGGTCAGAAGGAGTCCGCCACGGCGCCTGCTACCGCTACTGACGTTGCTTCCGACAAGTTCGCAGAGAAGGAGGGCAAGACGCCGCCCAAGGGCAAGGAGGCCGCCAAGTCCGGTGCCACGGACAAGGCCAAGGGCAAGTAAATGGACTGAAGTGGAGCAGGCCGCTCGCTAGCGATGGTGTGAAGTAGACGAGGGCGCTGGTGATGAGGTAGCAGCAGCTAGCCCACGGAATCTGTAGTGTACTTTGCCATGCATGTAGTAGCGTCGATACAAGGTGGTAGCAATACGCCGTCAATGGCTGTCAACTTTCTCGCTGTACTCACTTTGTCGTCCGGTGTGCTAAGCCGTTTTTTTTTTTTACCTCGACTGGTGGTGATTCGGGATATTTAGTGGAGTACACGTTGGTTTGGCATGCCTTTGGATTTGATGAAAACCCTTACTTAAGTATACTGCACGCAACTTCCAACTTGATTTCGTTTCGGGCTGAGCCCACCACCGGCGATTGTCGACCGTCGGCGTTGCCTACATTGCGCTGCCGACTGAGAAGCAGCTACTATGTCTTGCTACACTTGTTGGTCGGATAGTGACAGCTTCAACTGGATTGATGGTACGTCTACATCTTAGTCGCGAGAGACTAGTTGACTCGTTACTGAGTGGGTGACGGCTGTGGATGCGGCAAGAAACCACCTCAAGCCCAAGCGCCCCAGGCTCTCTCATATTCCAATTCACCTTCTCCCCCACACTCGGCCACCGACCAACTAACCCCAAAGACCGACCCGACCGACTCGTGCACGCTCCATCTCCGACATGCACTCCCAGATCGTCGCCCTGTTCAGCCTGTGCGCCGCTGCCTCCATCCTGCAAGCGACCGACGCTGGCGCTTCTCCTGTGGGCGTCTCGCCGCGCCGCCACCTCGGATCCAGTTTGGAGGACTACGGACACCACGATCACCACGATCACCACCACGACCACGACCACGCGAAGAAGCACCGCCACCACGACGACAAGTACCCGTCGCACGACTACTACCGTCGCCGCCTCGAAGACGCCAAGGCCACCGAGTCCAAGGACTACAAGGACTACAAGGACTACAAGGACGACCATGGCAAGGACGACTACGACTACGGCAAGGACCGCAAGGATCGCAAGCACGACTACGAGCACAAGCGATATGGCGGTCACGACGACTATGGTCACGACTACTATGACGACGACTACAAGGGATACGGCTACAAGAGCTACAGCTCCGGACGAGACTGCGACAACTACGGCAAGGACTACTACGGCGGCAAGAACTACTACGGCGGCAAGGACGACTACGGCGGCAAGGACGACTACTACCGTGGGTATGGTGGCGACGACTACTATAGCTACGGCAAGGACGTCTATGGATACGGGTACAAGTACGGCTCCAGCTACTACCCGGACTACTCGTACGGATACGGCTACTACCCGGACTACTACTCGACCTACAGCGGCGGTGATTTCGGCTACGGCTATGGATACGGCTACCCTGGTAGCTTCAGCTACGCCAGCTACGGCTCCGGGTACCCTGGCTACGGCTATGGCTATGGCTATGGCTATGAGTCCGCGACGACGGGTGGTGCAGAAGCTGGTCAGAAGGAGTCCGCCACGGCGCCTGCTACCGCTACTGACGTTGCTTCCGACAAGTTCGCAGAGAAGGAGGGCAAGACGCCGCCCAAGGGCAAGGAGGCCGCCAAGTCCGGTGCCACGGACAAGGCCAAGGGCAAGTAAATGGACTGAAGTGGAGCAGGCCGCTCGCTAGCGATGGTGTGAAGTAGACGAGGGCGCTGGTGATGAGGTAGCAGCAGCTAGCCCACGGAATCTGTAGTGTACTTTGCCATGCATGTAGTAGCGTCGATACAAGGTGGTAGCAATACGCCGTCAATGGCTGTCAACTTTCTCGCTGTACTCACTTTGTCGTCCGGTGTGCTAAGCCGTTTTTACCTCGACTGGTGGTGATTCAGGATATTTAGTGGAGTACACGTTGGTTTGGCATGCCTTTGGATTTGATGAAAACCCTTACTTAAGTATACTGCACGCAACTTCCAACTTGATTTCGTTTCGGGCTGAGCCCACCACCGGCGATTGTCGACCGTCGGCGTTGCCTACATTGCGCTGCCGACTGAGAAGCAGCTACTATGTCTTGCTACACTTGTTGGTCGGATAGTGACAGCTTCAACTGGATTGATGGTACGTCTACATCTTAGTCGCGAGAGACTAGTTGACTCGTTACTGAGTGGGTGACGGCTGTGGATGCGGCAAGAAACCACCTCAAGCCCAAGCGCCCCAGGCTCTCTCATATTCCAATTCACCTTCTCCCCCACACTCGGCCACCGACCAACCAACCCCAAAGACCGACCCGACCGACTCGTGCACGCTCCATCTCCGACATGCACTCCCAGATCGTCGCCCTGTTCAGCCTGTGCGCCGCTGCCTCCATCCTGCAAGCGACCGACGCTGGCGCTTCTCCTGTGGGCGTCTCGCCGCGCCGCCACCTCGGATCCAGTTTGGAGGACTACGGACACCACGATCACCACGATCACCACCACGACCACGACCACGCGAAGAAGCACCGCCACCACGACGACAAGCACCCGTCGCACGACTACTTCCGTCGCCGCCTCGAAGAGGCCAAGGCCACCGAGTCCAAGGACTACAAGGACTACAAGGACTACAAGGACGACCATGGCAAGGACGACTACGACTACGGCAAGGACCGCAAGGATCGCAAGCACGACTACGAGCACAAGCGATATGGCGGTCACGACGACTATGGTCACGACTACTATGACGACGACTACAAGGGATACGGCTACAAGAGCTACAGCTCCGGACGAGAATACGACAACTACGGCAAGGACTACTACGGCGGCAAGAACTACTACGGCGGTAAGGACGACTACGGCGGCAAGAACTACTACGGCGGCAAGGACGACTACTACCGTGGGTATGGTGGCGACGACTACTATAGCTACGGCAAGGACGTCTATGGATACGGGTACAAGTACGGCTCCAGCTACCACCCGGACTACTCGTACGGATACGGCTACTACCCGGACTACTCGTACGGATACGGCTACTACCCGGACTACTCGTACGGATACGGCTACTACCCGGACTACTACCCGACCTACAGCGGCGGTGATTTCGGCTACGGCTATGGATACGGCTACCCTGGTAGCTTCGGCTACGCTAGCTACGGCTCCGGGTACCCTGGCTACGGCTATGGCTATGGCAATGGCTATGGCTATGAGTCCGCGACGACGGGTGGTGCAGAAGCTGGTCAGAAGGAGTCCGCCACGGCGCCTGCTACCGCTACTGACGTTGCTTCCGACAAGTTCGCAGAGAAGGAGGGCAAGACGCCGCCCAAGGGCAAGGAGGCCGCCAAGTCCGGTGCCACGGACAAGGCCAAGGGCAAGTAAATGGACTGGAGTGGAGCAGGCCGCTCGCTAGCGATGGTGTGAAGTAGACGAGGGCGCTGGTGATGAGGTAGCAGCAGCTAGCCCACGGAATCTGTAGTGTACTTTGCCATGCATGTAGTAGCGTCGATACAAGGTGGTAGCAATACGCCGTCAATGGCTGTCAACTTTCTCGCTGTACTCACTTTGTCGTCCGGTGTGCTAAGCCGTTTTTTACCTCGACTGGTGGTGATTCAGGATATTTAGTGGAGTACACGTTGGTTTGGCATGCCTTTGGATTTGATGAAAACCCTTACTTAAGTATACTGCACGCAACTTCCAACTTGATTTCGTTTCGGGCTGAGCCCACCACCGGCGATTGTCGACCGTCGGCGTTGCCTACATTGCGCTGCCGACTGAGAAGCAGCTACTATGTCTTGCTACACTTGTTGGTCGGATAGTGACAGCTTCAACTGGATTGATGGTACGTCTACATCTTAGTCGCGAGAGACTAGTTGACTCGTTACTGAGTGGGTGACGGCTGTGGATGCGGCAAGAAACCACCTCAAGCCCAAGCGCCCCAGGCTCTCTCATATTCCAATTCACCTTCTCCCCCACACTCGGCCACCGACCAACCAACCCCAAAGACCGACCCGACCGACTCGTGCACGCTCCATCTCCGACATGCACTCCCAGATCGTCGCCCTGTTCAGCCTGTGCGCCGCTGCCTCCATCCTGCAAGCGACCGACGCTGGCGCTTCTCCTGTGGGCGTCTCGCCGCGCCGCCACCTCGGATCCAGTTTGGAGGACTACGGACACCACGATCACCACGATCACCACCACGACCACGACCACGCGAAGAAGCACCGCCACCACGACGACAAGTACCCGTCGCACGACTACTACCGTCGCCGCCTCGAAGACGCCAAGGCCACCGAGTCCAAGGACTACAAGGACTACAAGGACTACAAGGACGACCATGGCAAGGACGACTACGACTACGGCAAGGACCGCAAGGATCGCAAGCACGACTACGAGCACAAGCGATATGGCGGTCACGACGACTATGGTCACGACTACTATGACGACGACTACAAGGGATACGGCTACAAGAGCTACAGCTCCGGACGAGACTACGACAACTACGGCAAGGACTACTACGGCGGCAAGAACTACTACGGCGGTAAGGACGACTACGGCGGCAAGAACTACTACGGCGGCAAGGACGACTACTACCGTGGGTATGGTGGCGACGACTACTATAGCTACGGCAAGGACGTCTATGGATACGGGTACAAGTACGGCTCCAGCTACCACCCGGACTACTCGTACGGATACGGCTACTACCCGGACTACTCGTACGGATACGGCTACTACCCGGACTACTACCCGACCTACAGCGGCGGTGATTTCGGCTACGGCTATGGATACGGCTACCCTGGTAGCTTCAGCTACGCTAGCTACGGCTCCGGGTACCCTGGCTATGGCTATGGCTATGGCTATGGCTATGGCTATGAGTCCGCGACGACGGGTGGTGCAGAAGCTGGTCAGAAGGAGTCCGCCACGGCGCCTGCTACCGCTACTGACGTTGCTTCCGACAAGTTCGCAGAGAAGGAGGGCAAGACGCCGCCCAAGGGCAAGGAGGCCGCCAAGTCCGGTGCCACGGACAAGGCCAAGGGCAAGTAAATGGACTGAAGTGGAGCAGGCCGCTCGCTAGCGATGGTGTGAAGTAGACGAGGGCGCTGGTGATGAGGTAGCAGCAGCTAGCCCACGGAATCTGTAGTGTACTTTGCCATGCATGTAGTAGCGTCGATACAAGGTGGTAGCAATACGCCGTCAATGGCTGTCAACTTTCTCGCTGTACTCACTTTGTCGTCCGGTGTGCTAAGCCGTTTTTTTTACCTCGACTGGTGGTGATTCGGGATATTTAGTGGAGTACACGTTGGTTTGGCATGCCTTTGGATTTGATGAAAACCCTTACTTAAGTATACTGCACGCAACTTCCAACTTGATTTCGTTTCGGGCTGAGCCCACCACCGGCGATTGTCGACCGTCGGCGTTGCCTACATTGCGCTGCCGACTGAGAAGCAGCTACTATGTCTTGCTATACTTGTTGGTCGGATAGTGACAGCTTCAACTGGATTGATGGTACGTCTACATCTTAGTCGCGAGAGACTAGTTGACTCGTTACTGAGTGGGTGACGGCTGTGGATGCGGCAAGAAACCACCTCAAGCCCAAGCGCCCCAGGCTCTCTCATATTCCAATTCACCTTCTCCCCCACACTCGGCCACCGACCAACCAACCCCAAAGACCGACCCGACCGACTCGTGCACGCTCCATCTCCGACATGCACTCCCAGATCGTCGCCCTGTTCAGCCTGTGCGCCGCTGCCTCCATCCTGCAAGCGACCGACGCTGGCGCTTCTCCTGTGGGCGTCTCGCCGCGCCGCCACCTCGGATCCAGTTTGGAGGACTACGGACACCACGATCACCACGATCACCACCACGACCACGACCACGCGAAGAAGCACCGCCACCACGACGACAAGTACCCGTCGCACGACTACTACCGTCGCCGCCTCGAAGACGCCAAGGCCACCGAGTCCAAGGACTACAAGGACTACAAGGACTACAAGGACGACCATGGCAAGGACGACTACGACTACGGCAAGGACCGCAAGGATCGCAAGCACGACTACGAGCACAAGCGATATGGCGGTCACGACGACTATGGTCACGACTACTATGACGACGACTACAAGGGATACGGCTACAAGAGCTACAGCTCCGGACGAGACTGCGACAACTACGGCAAGGACTACTACGGCGGCAAGAACTACTACGGCGGCAAGGACGACTACGGCGGCAAGGACGACTACTACCGTGGGTATGGTGGCGACGACTACTATAGCTACGGCAAGGACGTCTATGGATACGGGTACAAGTACGGCTCCAGCTACTACCCGGACTACTCGTACGGATACGGCTACTACCCGGACTACTACTCGACCTACAGCGGCGGTGATTTCGGCTACGGCTATGGATACGGCTACCCTGGTAGCTTCAGCTACGCTAGCTACGGCTCCGGGTACCCTGGCTACGGCTATGGCTATGGCTATGGCTATGAGTCCGCGACGACGGGTGGTGCAGAAGCTGGTCAGAAGGAGTCCGCCACGGCGCCTGCTACCGCTACTGACGTTGCTTCCGACAAGTTCGCAGAGAAGGAGGGCAAGACGCCGCCCAAGGGCAAGGAGGCCGCCAAGTCCGGTGCCACGGACAAGGCCAAGGGCAAGTAAATGGACTGAAGTGGAGCAGGCCGCTCGCTAGCGATGGTGTGAAGTAGACGAGGGCGCTGGTGATGAGGTAGCAGCAGCTAGCCCACGGAATCTGTAGTGTACTTTGCCATGCATGTAGTAGCGTCGATACAAGGTGGTAGCAATACGCCGTCAATGGCTGTCAACTTTCTCGCTGTACTCACTTTGTCGTCCGGTGTGCTAAGCCGTTTTTTTACCTCGACTGGTGGTGATTCAGGATATTTAGTGGAGTACACGTTGGTTTGGCATGCCTTTGGATTTGATGAAAACCCTTACTTAAGTATACTGCACGCAACTTCCAACTTGATTTCGTTTCGGGCTGAGCCCACCACCGGCGATTGTCGACCGTCGGCGTTGCCTACATTGCGCTGCCGACTGAGAAGCAGCTACTATGTCTTGCTACACTTGTTGGTCGGATAGTGACAGCTTCAACTGGATTGATGGTACGTCTACATCTTAGTCGCGAGAGACTAGTTGACTCGTTACTGAGTGGGTGACGGCTGTGGATGCGGCAAGAAACCACCTCAAGCCCAAGCGCCCCAGGCTCTCTCATATTCCAATTCACCTTCTCCCCCACACTCGGCCACCGACCAACCAACCCCAAAGACCGACCCGACCGACTCGTGCACGCTCCATCTCCGACATGCACTCCCAGATCGTCGCCCTGTTCAGCCTGTGCGCCGCTGCCTCCATCCTGCAAGCGACCGACGCTGGCGCTTCTCCTGTGGGCGTCTCGCCGCGCCGCCACCTCGGATCCAGTTTGGAGGACTACGGACACCACGATCACCACGATCACCACCACGACCACGACCACGCGAAGAAGCACCGCCACCACGACGACAAGTACCCGTCGCACGACTACTACCGTCGCCGCCTCGAAGACGCCAAGGCCACCGAGTCCAAGGACTACAAGGACTACAAGGACTACAAGGACGACCATGGCAAGGACGACTACGACTACGGCAAGGACCGCAAGGATCGCAAGCACGACTACGAGCACAAGCGATATGGCGGTCACGACGACTATGGTCACGACTACTATGACGACGACTACAAGGGATACGGCTACAAGAGCTACAGCTCCGGACGAGACTGCGACAACTACGGCAAGGACTACTACGGCGGCAAGAACTACTACGGCGGCAAGGACGACTACGGCGGCAAGGACGACTACTACCGTGGGTATGGTGGCGACGACTACTATAGCTACGGCAAGGACGTCTATGGATACGGGTACAAGTACGGCTCCAGCTACCACCCGGACTACTCGTACGGATACGGCTACTACCCGGACTACTACCCGACCTACAGCGGCGGTGATTTCGGCTACGGCTATGGATACGGCTACCCTGGTAGCTTCAGCTACGCTAGCTACGGCTCCGGGTACCCTGGCTACGGCTATGGCTATGGCTATGGCTATGGCTATGAGTCCGCGACGACGGGTGGTGCAGAAGCTGGTCAGAAGGAGTCCGCCACGGCGCCTGCTACCGCTACTGACGTTGCTTCCGACAAGTTCGCAGAGAAGGAGGGCAAGACGCCGCCCAAGGGCAAGGAGGCCGCCAAGTCCGGTGCCACGGACAAGGCCAAGGGCAAGTAAATGGACTGAAGTGGAGCAGGCCGCTCGCTAGCGATGGTGTGAAGTAGACGAGGGCGCTGGTGATGAGGTAGCAGCAGCTAGCCCACGGAATCTGTAGTGTACTTTGCCATGCTTGTAGTAGCGTCGATACAAGGTGGTAGCAATACGCCGTCAATGGCTGTCAACTTTCTCGCTGTACTCACTTTGTCGTCCGGTGTGCTAAGCCGTTTTTTTTTTTTACCTCGACTGGTGGTGATTCAGGATATTTAGTGGAGTACACGTTGGTTTGGCATGCCTTTGGATTTGATGAAAACCCTTACTTAAGTATACTGCACGCAACTTCCAACTTGATTTCGTTTCGGGCTGAGCCCACCACCGGCGATTGTCGACCGTCGGCGTTGCCTACATTGCGCTGCCGACTGAGAAGCAGCTACTATGTCTTGCTACACTTGTTGGTCGGATAGTGACAGCTTCAACTGGATTGATGGTACGTCTACATCTTAGTCGCGAGAGACTAGTTGACTCGTTACTGAGTGGGTGACGGCTGTGGATGCGGCAAGAAACCACCTCAAGCCCAAGCGCCCCAGGCTCTCTCATATTCCAATTCACCTTCTCCCCCACACTCGGCCACCGACCAACCAACCCCAAAGACCGACCCGACCGACTCGTGCACGCTCCATCTCCGACATGCACTCCCAGATCGTCGCCCTGTTCAGCCTGTGCGCCGCTGCCTCCATCCTGCAAGCGACCGACGCTGGCGCTTCTCCTGTGGGCGTCTCGCCGCGCCGCCACCTCGGATCCAGTTTGGAGGACTACGGACACCACGATCACCACGATCACCACCACGACCACGACCACGCGAAGAAGCACCGCCACCACGACGACAAGTACCCGTCGCACGACTACTACCGTCGCCGCCTCGAAGACGCCAAGGCCACCGAGTCCAAGGACTACAAGGACTACAAGGACTACAAGGACGACCATGGCAAGGACGACTACGACTACGGCAAGGACCGCAAGGATCGCAAGCACGACTACGAGCACAAGCGATATGGCGGTCACGACGACTATGGTCACGACTACTATGACGACGACTACAAGGGATACGGCTACAAGAGCTACAGCTCCGGACGAGACTGCGACAACTACGGCAAGGACTACTACGGCGGCAAGAACTACTACGGCGGCAAGGACGACTACGGCGGCAAGGACGACTACTACCGTGGGTATGGTGGCGACGACTACTATAGCTACGGCAAGGACGTCTATGGATACGGGTACAAGTACGGCTCCAGCTACCACCCGGACTACTACCCGACCTACAGCGGCGGTGATTTCGGCTACGGCTATGGATACGGCTACCCTGGTAGCTTCAGCTACGCTAGCTACGGCTCCGGGTACCCTGGCTACGGCTATGGCTATGGCTATGGCTATGGCTATGAGTCCGCGACGACGGGTGGTGCAGAAGCTGGTCAGAAGGAGTCCGCCACGGCGCCTGCTACCGCTACTGACGTTGCTTCCGATAAGTTCGCAGAGAAGGAGGGCAAGACGCCGCCCAAGGGCAAGGAGGCCGCCAAGTCCGGTGCCACGGACAAGGCCAAGGGCAAGTAAATGGACTGAAGTGGAGCAGGCCGCTCGCTAGCGATGGTGTGAAGTAGACGAGGGCGCTGGTGATGAGGTAGCAGCAGCTAGCCCACGGAATCTGTAGTGTACTTTGCCATGCATGTAGTAGCGTCGATACAAGGTGGTAGCAATACGCCGTCAATGGCTGTCAACTTTCTCGCTGTACTCACTTTGTCGTCCGGTGTGCTAAGCCGTTTTTTTTTTTTTTACCTCGACTGGTGGTGATTCAGGATATTTAGTGGAGTACACGTTGGTTTGGCATGCCTTTGGATTTGATGAAAACCCTTACTTAAGTATACTGCACGCAACTTCCAACTTGATTTCGTTTCGGGCTGAGCCCACCACCGGCGATTGTCGACCGTCGGCGTTGCCTACATTGCGCTGCCGACTGAGAAGCAGCTACTATGTCTTGCTACACTTGTTGGTCGGATAGTGACAGCTTCAACTGGATTGATGGTACGTCTACATCTTAGTCGCGAGAGACTAGTTGACTCGTTACTGAGTGGGTGACGGCTGTGGATGCGGCAAGAAACCACCTCAAGCCCAAGCGCCCCAGGCTCTCTCATATTCCAATTCACCTTCTCCCCCACACTCGGCCACCGACCAACCAACCCCAAAGACCGACCCGACCGACTCGTGCACGCTCCATCTCCGACATGCACTCCCAGATCGTCGCCCTGTTCAGCCTGTGCGCCGCTGCCTCCATCCTGCAAGCGACCGACGCTGGCGCTTCTCCTGTGGGCGTCTCGCCGCGCCGCCACCTCGGATCCAGTTTGGAGGACTACGGACACCACGATCACCACGATCACCACCACGACCACGACCACGCGAAGAAGCACCGCCACCACGACGACAAGTACCCGTCGCACGACTACTACCGTCGCCGCCTCGAAGACGCCAAGGCCACCGAGTCCAAGGACTACAAGGACTACAAGGACTACAAGGACGACCATGGCAAGGACGACTACGACTACGGCAAGGACCGCAAGGATCGCAAGCACGACTACGAGCACAAGCGATATGGCGGTCACGACGACTATGGTCACGACTACTATGACGACGACTACAAGGGATACGGCTACAAGAGCTACAGCTCCGGACGAGACTGCGACAACTACGGCAAGGACTACTACGGCGGCAAGAACTACTACGGCGGCAAGGACGACTACGGCGGCAAGGACGACTACTACCGTGGGTATGGTGGCGACGACTACTATAGCTACGGCAAGGACGTCTATGGATACGGGTACAAGTACGGCTCCAGCTACCACCCGGACTACTCGTACGGATACGGCTACTACCCGGACTACTCGTACGGATACGGCTACTACCCGGACTACTACTCGACCTACAGCGGCGGTGATTTCGGCTACGGCTATGGATACGGCTACCCTGGTAGCTTCGGCTACGCTAGTTACGGCTCCGGGTACCCTGGCTACGGCTATGGCTATGGCTATGGCTATGGCTATGAGTCCGCGACGACGGGTGGTGCAGAAGCTGGTCAGAAGGAGTCCGCCACGGCGCCTGCTACCGCTACTGACGTTGCTTCCGACAAGTTCGCAGAGAAGGAGGGCAAGACGCTGCCCAAGGGCAAGGAGGCCGCCAAGTCCGGTGCCACGGACAAGGCCAAGGGCAAGTAAATGGACTGAAGTGGAGCAGGCCGCTCGCTAGCGATGGTGTGAAGTAGACGAGGGCGCTGGTGATGAGGTAGCAGCAGCTAGCCCACGGAATCTGTAGTGTACTTTGCCATGCATGTAGTAGCGTCGATACAAGGTGGTAGCAATACGCCGTCAATGGCTGTCAACTTTCTCGCTGTACTCACTTTGTCGTCCGGTGTGCTAAGCCGTTTTTTTTTTTTACCTCGACTGGTGGTGATTCAGGATATTTAGTGGAGTACACGTTGGTTTGGCATGCCTTTGGATTTGATGAAAACCCTTACTTAAGTATACTGCACGCAACTTCCAACTTGATTTCGTTTCGGGCTGAGCCCACCACCGGCGATTGTCGACCGTCGGCGTTGCCTACATTGCGCTGCCGACTGAGAAGCAGCTACTATGTCTTGCTACACTTGTTGGTCGGATAGTGACAGCTTCAACTGGATTGATGGTACGTCTACATCTTAGTCGCGAGAGACTAGTTGACTCGTTACTGAGTGGGTGACGGCTGTGGATGCGGCAAGAAACCACCTCAAGCCCAAGCGCCCCAGGCTCTCTCATATTCCAATTCACCTTCTCCCCCACACTCGGCCACCGACCAACCAACCCCAAAGACCGACCCGACCGACTCGTGCACGCTCCATCTCCGACATGCACTCCCAGATCGTCGCCCTGTTCAGCCTGTGCGCCGCTGCCTCCATCCTGCAAGCGACCGACGCTGGCGCTTCTCCTGTGGGCGTCTCGCCGCGCCGCCACCTCGGATCCAGTTTGGAGGACTACGGACACCACGATCACCACGATCACCACCACGACCACGACCACGCGAAGAAGCACCGCCACCACGACGACAAGCACCCGTCGCACGACTACTACCGTCGCCGCCTCGAAGACGCCAAGGCCACCGAGTCCAAGGACTACAAGGACTACAAGGACTACAAGGACGACCATGGCAAGGACGACTACGACTACGGCAAGGACCGCAAGGATCGCAAGCACGACTACGAGCACAAGCGATATGGCGGTCACGACGACTATGGTCACGACTACTATGACGACGACTACAAGGGATACGGCTACAAGAGCTACAGCTCCGGACGAGACTGCGACAACTACGGCAAGGACTACTACGGCGGCAAGAACTACTACGGCGGCAAGGACGACTACGGCGGCAAGGACGACTACTACCGTGGGTATGGTGGCGACGACTACTATAGCTACGGCAAGGACGTCTATGGATACGGGTACAAGTACGGCTCCAGCTACCACCCGGACTACTCGTACGGATACGGCTACTACCCGGACTACTCGTACGGATACGGCTACTACCCGGACTACTACTCGACCTACAGCGGCGGTGATTTCGGCTACGGCTATGGATACGGCTACCCTGGTAGCTTCGGCTACGCTAGTTACGGCTCCGGGTACCCTGGCTACGGCTATGGCTATGGCTATGGCTATGGCTATGAGTCCGCGACGACGGGTGGTGCAGAAGCTGGTCAGAAGGAGTCCGCCACGGCGCCTGCTACCGCTACTGACGTTGCTTCCGACAAGTTCGCAGAGAAGGAGGGCAAGACGCTGCCCAAGGGCAAGGAGGCCGCCAAGTCCGGTGCCACGGACAAGGCCAAGGGCAAGTAAATGGACTGAAGTGGAGCAGGCCGCTCGCTAGCGATGGTGTGAAGTAGACGAGGGCGCTGGTGATGAGGTAGCAGCAGCTAGCCCACGGAATCTGTAGTGTACTTTGCCATGCATGTAGTAGCGTCGATACAAGGTGGTAGCAATACGCCGTCAATGGCTGTCAACTTTCTCGCTGTACTCACTTTGTCGTCCGGTGTGCTAAGCCGTTTTTTTTTTTTTTACCTCGACTGGTGGTGATTCAGGATATTTAGTGGAGTACACGTTGGTTTGGCATGCCTTTGGATTTGATGAAAACCCTTACTTAAGTATACTGCACGCAACTTCCAACTTGATTTCGTTTCGGGCTGAGCCCACCACCGGCGATTGTCGACCGTCGGCGTTGCCTACATTGCGCTGCCGACTGAGAAGCAGCTACTATGTCTTGCTACACTTGTTGGTCGGATAGTGACAGCTTCAACTGGATTGATGGTACGTCTACATCTTAGTCGCGAAAGACTAGTTGACTCGTTACTGAGTGGGTGACGGCTGTGGATGCGGCAAGAAACCACCTCAAGCCCAAGCGCCCCAGGCTCTCTCATATTCCAATTCACCTTCTCCCCCACACTCGGCCACCGACCAACCAACCCCAAAGACCGACCCGACCGACTCGTGCACGCTCCATCTCCGACATGCACTCCCAGATCGTCGCCCTGTTCAGCCTGTGCGCCGCTGCCTCCATCCTGCAAGCGACCGACGCTGGCGCTTCTCCTGTGGGCGTCTCGCCGCGCCGCCACCTCGGATCCAGTTTGGAGGACTACGGACACCACGATCACCACGATCACCACCACGACCACGACCACGCGAAGAAGCACCGCCACCACGACGACAAGTACCCGTCGCACGACTACTACCGTCGCCGCCTCGAAGACGCCAAGGCCACCGAGTCCAAGGACTACAAGGACTACAAGGACTACAAGGACGACCATGGCAAGGACGACTACGACTACGGCAAGGACCGCAAGGATCGCAAGCACGACTACGAGCACAAGCGATATGGCGGTCACGACGACTATGGTCACGACTACTATGACGACGACTACAAGGGATACGGCTACAAGAGCTACAGCTCCGGACGAGACTACGACAACTACGGCAAGGACTACTACGGCGGCAAGAACTACAACGGCGGCAAGGACGACTACGGCGGCAAGGACGACTACTACCGTGGGTATGGTGGCGACGACTACTATAGCTACGGCAAGGACGTCTATGGATACGGGTACAAGTACGGCTCCAGCTACCACCCGGACTATTCGTACGGATACGGCTACTACCCGGACTACTCGTACGGATACGGCTACTACCCGGACTACTACCCGACCTACAGCGGCGGTGATTTCGGCTACGGCTATGGATACGGCTACCCTGGTAGCTTCGGCTACGCTAGCTACGGCTCCGGGTACCCTGGCTACGGCTATGGCTATGGCTATGGCTGGCTATGAGTCCGCGACGACGGGTGGTGCAGAAGCTGGTCAGAAGGAGTCCGCCACGGCGCCTGCTACCGCTACTGACGTTGCTTCCGACAAGTTCGCAGAGAAGGAGGGCAAGACGCCGCCCAAGGGCAAGGAGGCCGCCAAGTCCGGTGCCACGGACATGGCCAAGGGCAAGTAAATGGACTGAAGTGGAGCAGGCCGCTCGCTAGCGATGGTGTGAAGTAGACGAGGGCGCTGGTGATGAGGTAGCAGCAGCTAGCCCACGGAATCTGTAGTGTACTTTGCCATGCATGTAGTAGCGTCGATACAAGGTGGTAGCAATACGCCGTCAATGGCTGTCAACTTTCTCGCTGTACTCACTTTGTCGTCCGGTGTGCTAAGCCGTTTTTTTTTTTACCTCGACTGGTGGTGATTCAGGATATTTAGTGGAGTACACGTTGGTTTGGCATGCCTTTGGATTTGATGAAAACCCTTACTTAAGTATACTGCACGCAACTTCCAACTTGATTTCGTTTCGGGCTGAGCCCACCACCGGCGATTGTCGACCGTCGGCGTTGCCTACATTGCGCTGCCGACTGAGAAGCAGCTACTATGTCTTGCTACACTTGTTGGTCGGATAGTGACAGCTTCAACTGGATTGATGGTACGTCTACATCTTAGTCGCGAGAGACTAGTTGACTCGTTACTGAGTGGGTGACGGCTGTGGATGCGGCAAGAAACCATCTCAAGCCCAAGCGCCCCAGGCTCTCTCATATTCCAATTCACCTTCTCCCCCACACTCGGCCACCGACCAACCAACCCCAAAGACCGACCCGACCGACTCGTGCACGCTCCATCTCCGACATGCACTCCCAGATCGTCGCCCTGTTCAGCCTGTGCGCCGCAAGCGACCGACGCTGGCGCTTCTCCTGTGGGCGTCTCGCCGCGCCGCCACCTCGGATCCAGTTTGGAGGACTACGGACACCACGATCACCACGATCACCACCACGACCACGACCACGCGAAGAAGCACCGCCACCACGACGACAAGTACCCGTCGCACGACTACTACCGTCGCCGCCTCGAAGACGCCAAGGCCACCGAGTCCAAGGACTACAAGGACTACAAGGACTACAAGGACGACCATGGCAAGGACGACTACGACTACGGCAAGGACCGCAAGGATCGCAAGCACGACTACGAGCACAAGCGATATGGCGGTCACGACGACTATGGTCACGACTACTATGACGACGACTACAAGGGATACGGCTACAAGAGCTACAGCTCCGGACGAGACTGCGACAACTACGGCAAGGACTACTACGGCGGCAAGAACTACTACGGCGGCAAGGACGACTACGGCGGCAAGAACTACTACGGCGGCAAGGACGACTACTACCGTGGGTATGGTGGCGACGACTACTATAGCTACGGCAAGGACGTCTATGGATACGGGTACAAGTACGGCTCCAGCTACCACCCGGACTACTCGTACGGATACGGCTACTACCCGGACTACTCGTACGGATACGGCTACTACCCGGACTACTACTCGACCTACAGCGGCGGTGATTTCGGCTACGGCTATGGATACGGCTACCCTGGTAGCTTCGGCTACGCTAGCTACGGCTCCGGGTACCCTGGCTACGGCTATGGCTATGGCTATGGCTATGAGTCCGCGACGACGGGTGGTGCAGAAGCTGGTCAGAAGGAGTCCGCCACGGCGCCTGCTACCGCTACTGACGTTGCTTCCGACAAGTTCGCAGAGAAGGAGGGCAAGACGCCGCCCAAGGGCAAGGAGGCCGCCAAGTCCGGTGCCACGGACAAGGCCAAGGGCAAGTAAATGGACTGGAGTGGAGCAGGCCGCTCGCTAGCGATGGTGTGAAGTAGACGAGGGCGCTGGTGATGAGGTAGCAGCAGCTAGCCCACGGAATCTGTAGTGTACTTTGCCATGCATGTAGTAGCGTCGATACAAGGTGGTAGCAATACGCCGTCAATGGCTGTCAACTTTCTCGCTGTACTCACTTTGTCGTCCGGTGTGCTAAGCCGTTTTTTACCTCGACTGGTGGTGATTCAGGATATTTAGTGGAGTACACGTTGGTTTGGCATGCCTTTGGATTTGATGAAAACCCTTACTTAAGTATACTGCACGCAACTTCCAACTTGATTTCGTTTCGGGCTGAGCCCACCACCGGCGATTGTCGACCGTCGGCGTTGCCTACATTGCGCTGCCGACTGAGAAGCAGCTACTATGTCTTGCTACACTTGTTGGTCGGATAGTGACAGCTTCAACTGGATTGATGGTACGTCTACATCTTAGTCGCGAGAGACTAGTTGACTCGTTACTGAGTGGGTGACGGCTGTGGATGCGGCAAGAAACCACCTCAAGCCCAAGCGCCCCAGGCTCTCTCATATTCCAATTCACCTTCTCCCCCACACTCGGCCACCGACCAACCAACCCCAAAGACCGACCCGACCGACTCGTGCACGCTCCATCTCCGACATGCACTCCCAGATCGTCGCCCTGTTCAGCCTGTGCGCCGCTGCCTCCATCCTGCAAGCGACCGACGCTGGCGCTTCTCCTGTGGGCGTCTCGCCGCGCCGCCACCTCGGATCCAGTTTGGAGGACTACGGACACCACGATCACCACGATCACCACCACGACCACGACCACGCGAAGAAGCACCGCCACCACGACGACAAGTACCCGTCGCACGACTACTACCGTCGCCGCCTCGAAGAGGCCAAGGCCACCGAGTCCAAGGACTACAAGGACTACAAGGACTACAAGGACGACCATGGCAAGGACGACTACGACTACGGCAAGGACCGCAAGGATCGCAAGCACGACTACGAGCACAAGCGATATGGCGGTCACGACGACTATGGTCACGACTACTATGACGACGACTACAAGGGATACGGCTACAAGAGCTACAGCTCCGGACGAGACTGCGACAACTACGGCAAGGACTACTACGGCGGCAAGAACTACTACGGCGGCAAGGACGACTACGGCGGCAAGGACGACTACTACCGTGGGTATGGTGGCGACGACTACTATAGCTACGGCAAGGACGTCTATGGATACGGGTACAAGTACGGCTCCAGCTACTACCCGGACTACTCGTACGGATACGGCTACTACCCGGACTACTACTCGACCTACAGCGGCGGTGATTTCGGCTACGGCTATGGATACGGCTACCCTGGTAGCTTCAGCTACGCTAGCTACGGCTCCGGGTACCCTGGCTACGGCTATGGCTATGGCTATGGCTATGAGTCCGCGACGACGGGTGGTGCAGAAGCTGGTCAGAAGGAGTCCGCCACGGCGCCTGCTACCGCTACTGACGTTGCTTCCGACAAGTTCGCAGAGAAGGAGGGCAAGACGCCGCCCAAGGGCAAGGAGGCCGCCAAGTCCGGTGCCACGGACAAGGCCAAGGGCAAGTAAATGGACTGAAGTGGAGCAGGCCGCTCGCTAGCGATGGTGTGAAGTAGACGAGGGCGCTGGTGATGAGGTAGCAGCAGCTAGCCCACGGAATCTGTAGTGTACTTTGCCATGCATGTAGTAGCGTCGATACAAGGTGGTAGCAATACGCCGTCAATGGCTGTCAACTTTCTCGCTGTACTCACTTTGTCGTCCGGTGTGCTAAGCCGTTTTTTACCTCGACTGGTGGTGATTCAGGATATTTAGTGGAGTACACGTTGGTTTGGCATGCCTTTGGATTTGATGAAAACCCTTACTTAAGTATACTGCACGCAACTTCCAACTTGATTTCGTTTCGGGCTGAGCCCACCACCGGCGATTGTCGACCGTCGGCGTTGCCTACATTGCGCTGCCGACTGAGAAGCAGCTACTATGTCTTGCTACACTTGTTGGTCGGATAGTGACAGCTTCAACTGGATTGATGGTACGTCTACATCTTAGTCGCGAGAGACTAGTTGACTCGTTACTGAGTGGGTGACGGCTGTGGATGCGGCAAGAAACCACCTCAAGCCCAAGCGCCCCAGGCTCTCTCATATTCCAATTCACCTTCTCCCCCACACTCGGCCACCGACCAACCAACCCCAAAGACCGACCCGACCGACTCGTGCACGCTCCATCTCCGACATGCACTCCCAGATCGTCGCCCTGTTCAGCCTGTGCGCCGCTGCCTCCATCCTGCAAGCGACCGACGCTGGCGCTTCTCCTGTGGGCGTCTCGCCGCGCCGCCACCTCGGATCCAGTTTGGAGGACTACGGACACCACGATCACCACGATCACCACCACGACCACGACCACGCGAAGAAGCACCGCCACCACGACGACAAGTACCCGTCGCACGACTACTACCGTCGCCGCCTCGAAGAGGCCAAGGCCACCGAGTCCAAGGACTACAAGGACTACAAGGACTACAAGGACGACCATGGCAAGGACGACTACGACTACGGCAAGGACCGCAAGGATCGCAAGCACGACTACGAGCACAAGCGATATGGCGGTCACGACGACTATGGTCACGACTACTATGACGACGACTACAAGGGATACGGCTACAAGAGCTACAGCTCCGGACGAGACTGCGACAACTACGGCAAGGACTACTACGGCGGCAAGAACTACTACGGCGGCAAGGACGACTACGGCGGCAAGGACGACTACTACCGTGGGTATGGTGGCGACGACTACTATAGCTACGGCAAGGACGTCTATGGATACGGGTACAAGTACGGCTCCAGCTACCACCCGGACTACTCGTACGGATACGGCTACTACCCGGACTACTCGTACGGATACGGCTACTACCCGGACTACTACTCGACCTACAGCGGCGGTGATTTCGGCTACGGCTATGGATACGGCTACCCTGGTAGCTTCGGCTACGCTAGTTACGGCTCCGGGTACCCTGGCTACGGCTATGGCTATGGCTATGGCTATGGCTATGAGTCCGCGACGACGGGTGGTGCAGAAGCTGGTCAGAAGGAGTCCGCCACGGCGCCTGCTACCGCTACTGACGTTGCTTCCGACAAGTTCGCAGAGAAGGAGGGCAAGACGCTGCCCAAGGGCAAGGAGGCCGCCAAGTCCGGTGCCACGGACAAGGCCAAGGGCAAGTAAATGGACTGAAGTGGAGCAGGCCGCTCGCTAGCGATGGTGTGAAGTAGACGAGGGCGCTGGTGATGAGGTAGCAGCAGCTAGCCCACGGAATCTGTAGTGTACTTTGCCATGCATGTAGTAGCGTCGATACAAGGTGGTAGCAATACGCCGTCAATGGCTGTCAACTTTCTCGCTGTACTCACTTTGTCGTCCGGTGTGCTAAGCCGTTTTTTTTACCTCGACTGGTGGTGATTCAGGATATTTAGTGGAGTACACGTTGGTTTGGCATGCCTTTGGATTTGATGAAAACCCTTACTTAAGTATACTGCACGCAACTTCCAACTTGATTTCGTTTCGGGCTGAGCCCACCACCGGCGATTGTCGACCGTCGGCGTTGCCTACATTGCGCTGCCGACTGAGAAGCAGCTACTATGTCTTGCTACACTTGTTGGTCGGATAGTGACAGCTTCAACTGGATTGATGGTACGTCTACATCTTAGTCGCGAGAGACTAGTTGACTCGTTACTGAGTGGGTGACGGCTGTGGATGCGGCAAGAAACCACCTCAAGCCCAAGCGCCCCAGGCTCTCTCATATTCCAATTCACCTTCTCCCCCACACTCGGCCACCGACCAACCAACCCCAAAGACCGACCCGACCGACTCGTGCACGCTCCATCTCCGACATGCACTCCCAGATCGTCGCCCTGTTCAGCCTGTGCGCCGCTGCCTCCATCCTGCAAGCGACCGACGCTGGCGCTTCTCCTGTGGGCGTCTCGCCGCGCCGCCACCTCGGATCCAGTTTGGAGGACTACGGACACCACGATCACCACGATCACCACCACGACCACGACCACGCGAAGAAGCACCGCCACCACGACGACAAGTACCCGTCGCACGACTACTACCGTCGCCGCCTCGAAGACGCCAAGGCCACCGAGTCCAAGGACTACAAGGACTACAAGGACTACAAGGACGACCATGGCAAGGACGACTACGACTACGGCAAGGACCGCAAGGATCGCAAGCACGACTACGAGCACAAGCGATATGGCGGTCACGACGACTATGGTCACGACTACTATGACGACGACTACAAGGGATACGGCTACAAGAGCTACAGCTCCGGACGAGACTGCGACAACTACGGCAAGGACTACTACGGCGGCAAGAACTACTACGGCGGCAAGGACGACTACGGCGGCAAGAACTACTACGGCGGCAAGGACGACTACTACCGTGGGTATGGTGGCGACGACTACTATAGCTACGGCAAGGACGTCTATGGATACGGGTACAAGTACGGCTCCAGCTACCACCCGGACTACTCGTACGGATACGGCTACTACCCGGACTACTCGTACGGATACGGCTACTACCCGGACTACTACTCGACCTACAGCGGCGGTGATTTCGGCTACGGCTATGGATACGGCTACCCTGGTAGCTTCGGCTACGCTAGCTACGGCTCCGGGTACCCTGGCTACGGCTATGGCTATGGCTATGGCTATGAGTCCGCGACGACGGGTGGTGCAGAAGCTGGTCAGAAGGAGTCCGCCACGGCGCCTGCTACCGCTACTGACGTTGCTTCCGACAAGTTCGCAGAGAAGGAGGGCAAGACGCCGCCCAAGGGCAAGGAGGCCGCCAAGTCCGGTGCCACGGACAAGGCCAAGGGCAAGTAAATGGACTGAAGTGGAGCAGGCCGCTCGCTAGCGATGGTGTGAAGTAGACGAGGGCGCTGGTGATGAGGTAGCAGCAGCTAGCCCACGGAATCTGTAGTGTACTTTGCCATGCATGTAGTAGCGTCGATACAAGGTGGTAGCAATACGCCGTCAATGGCTGTCAACTTTCTCGCTGTACTCACTTTGTCGTCCGGTGTGCTAAGCCGTTTTTTTACCTCGACTGGTGGTGATTCAGGATATTTAGTGGAGTACACGTTGGTTTGGCATGCCTTTGGATTTGATGAAAACCCTTACTTAAGTATACTGCACGCAACTTCCAACTTGATTTCGTTTCGGGCTGAGCCCACCACCGGCGATTGTCGACCGTCGGCGTTGCCTACATTGCGCTGCCGACTGAGAAGCAGCTACTATGTCTTGCTACACTTGTTGGTCGGATAGTGACAGCTTCAACTGGATTGATGGTACGTCTACATCTTAGTCGCGAGAGACTAGTTGACTCGTTACTGAGTGGGTGACGGCTGTGGATGCGGCAAGAAACCACCTCAAGCCCAAGCGCCCCAGGCTCTCTCATATTCCAATTCACCTTCTCCCCCACACTCGGCCACCGACCAACCAACCCCAAAGACCGACCCGACCGACTCGTGCACGCTCCATCTCCGACATGCACTCCCAGATCGTCGCCCTGTTCAGCCTGTGCGCCGCTGCCTCCATCCTGCAAGCGACCGACGCTGGCGCTTCTCCTGTGGGCGTCTCGCCGCGCCGCCACCTCGGATCCAGTTTGGAGGACTACGGACACCACGATCACCACGATCACCACCACGACCACGACCACGCGAAGAAGCACCGCCACCACGACGACAAGTACCCGTCGCACGACTACTACCGTCGCCGCCTCGAAGAGGCCAAGGCCACCGAGTCCAAGGACTACAAGGACTACAAGGACTACAAGGACGACCATGGCAAGGACGACTACGACTACGGCAAGGACCGCAAGGATCGCAAGCACGACTACGAGCACAAGCGATATGGCGGTCACGACGACTATGGTCACGACTACTATGACGACGACTACAAGGGATACGGCTACAAGAGCTACAGCTCCGGACGAGACTGCGACAACTACGGCAAGGACTACTACGGCGGTAAGGACGACTACGGCGGCAAGAACTACTACGGCGGCAAGGACGACTACTACCGTGGGTATGGTGGCGACGACTACTATAGCTACGGCAAGGACGTCTATGGATACGGGTACAAGTACGGCTCCAGCTACCACCCGGACTACTCGTACGGATACGGCTACTACCCGGACTACTCGTACGGATACGGCTACTACCCGGACTACTACTCGACCTACAGCGGCGGTGATTTCGGCTACGGCTATGGATACGGCTACCCTGGTAGCTTCGGCTACGCTAGCTACGGCTCCGGGTACCCTGGCTACGGCTATGGCTATGGCTATGGCTATGGCTATGAGTCCGCGACGACGGGTGGTGCAGAAGCTGGTCAGAAGGAGTCCGCCACGGCGCCTGCTACCGCTACTGACGTTGCTTCCGACAAGTTCGCAGAGAAGGAGGGCAAGACGCCGCCCAAGGGCAAGGAGGCCGCCAAGTCCGGTGCCACGGACAAGGCCAAGGGCAAGTAAATGGACTGAAGTGGAGCAGGCCGCTCGCTAGCGATGGTGTGAAGTAGACGAGGGCGCTGGTGATGAGGTAGCAGCAGCTAGCCCACGGAATCTGTAGTGTACTTTGCCATGCATGTAGTAGCGTCGATACAAGGTGGTAGCAATACGCCGTCAATGGCTGTCAACTTTCTCGCTGTACTCACTTTGTCGTCCGGTGTGCTAAGCCGTTTTTTACCTCGACTGGTGGTGATTCAGGATATTTAGTGGAGTACACGTTGGTTTGGCATGCCTTTGGATTTGATGAAAACCCTTACTTAAGTATACTGCACGCAACTTCCAACTTGATTTCGTTTCGGGCTGAGCCCACCACCGGCGATTGTCGACCGTCGGCGTTGCCTACATTGCGCTGCCGACTGAGAAGCAGCTACTATGTCTTGCTATACTTGTTGGTCGGATAGTGACAGCTTCAACTGGATTGATGGTACGTCTACATCTTAGTCGCGAGAGACTAGTTGACTCGTTACTGAGTGGGTGACGGCTGTGGATGCGGCAAGAAACCACCTCAAGCCCAAGCGCCCCAGGCTCTCTCATATTCCAATTCACCTTCTCCCCCACACTCGGCCACCGACCAACCAACCCCAAAGACCGACCCGACCGACTCGTGCACGCTCCATCTCCGACATACACTCCCAGATCGTCGCCCTGTTCAGCCTGTGCGCCGCTGCCTCCATCCTGCAAGCGACCGACGCTGGCGCTTCTCCTGTGGGCGTCTCGCCGCGCCGCCACCTCGGATCCAGTTTGGAGGACTACGGACACCACGATCACCACGATCACCACCACGACCACGACCACGCGAAGAAGCACCGCCACCACGACGACAAGTACCCGTCGCACGACTACTACCGTCGCCGCCTCGAAGACGCCAAGGCCACCGAGTCCAAGGACTACAAGGACTACAAGGAC
This sequence comes from Phytophthora melonis, assembly GCA_024211575.1. Classification (NCBI taxonomy): domain Eukaryota; phylum Oomycota; class Peronosporomycetes; order Peronosporales; family Peronosporaceae; genus Phytophthora; species Phytophthora melonis. Next base: position 1,715,816 of record JAMXKT010000068.1, read on the forward strand.
TACAAGGACGACCATGGCAAGGACGACTACGACTACGGCAAGGACCGCAAGGATCGCAAGCACGACTACGAGCACAAGCGATATGGCGGTCACGACGACTATGGTCACGACTACTATGACGACGACTACAAGGGATACGGCTACAAGAGCTACAGCTCCGGACGAGAATACGACAACTACGGCAAGGACTACTACGGCGGCAAGAACTACTACGGCGGCAAGGACGACTACGGCGGCAAGAACTACTACGGCGGCAAGGACGACTACTACCGTGGGTATGGTGGCGACGACTACTATAGCTACGGCAAGGACGTCTATGGATACGGGTACAAGTACGGCTCCAGCTACCACCCGGACTACTCGTACGGATACGGCTACTACCCGGACTACTCGTACGGATACGGCTACTACCCGGACTACTACTCGACCTACAGCGGCGGTGATTTCGGCTACGGCTATGGATACGGCTACCCTGGTAGCTTCGGCTACGCTAGCTACGGCTCCGGGTACCCTGGCTACGGCTATGGCTATGGCTATGGCTATGAGTCCGCGACGACGGGTGGTGCAGAAGCTGGTCAGAAGGAGTCCGCCACGGCGCCTGCTACCGCTACTGACGTTGCTTCCGACAAGTTCGCAGAGAAGGAGGGCAAGACGCCGCCCAAGGGCAAGGAGGCCGCCAAGTCCGGTGCCACGGACAAGGCCAAGGGCAAGTAAATGGACTGGAGTGGAGCAGGCCGCTCGCTAGCGATGGTGTGAAGTAGACGAGGGCGCTGGTGATGAGGTAGCAGCAGCTAGCCCACGGAATCTGTAGTGTACTTTGCCATGCATGTAGTAGCGTCGATACAAGGTGGTAGCAATACGCCGTCAATGGCTGTCAACTTTCTCGCTGTACTCACTTTGTCGTCCGGTGTGCTAAGCCGTTTTTACCTCGACTGGTGGTGATTCAGGATATTTAGTGGAGTACACGTTGGTTTGGCATGCCTTTGGATTTGATGAAAACCCTTACTTAAGTATACTGCACGCAACTTCCAACTTGATTTCGTTTCGGGCTGAGCCCACCACCGGCGATTGTCGACCGTCGGCGTTGCCTACATTGCGCTGCCGACTGAGAAGCAGCTACTATGTCTTGCTACACTTGTTGGTCGGATAGTGACAGCTTCAACTGGATTGATGGTACGTCTACATCTTAGTCGCGAGAGACTAGTTGACTCGTTACTGAGTGGGTGACGGCTGTGGATGCGGCAAGAAACCACCTCAAGCCCAAGCGCCCCAGGCTCTCTCATATTCCAATTCACCTTCTCCCCCACACTCGGCCACCGACCAACCAACCCCAAAGACCGACCCGACCGACTCGTGCACGCTCCATCTCCGACATGCACTCCCAGATCGTCGCCCTGTTCAGCCTGTGCGCCGCTGCCTCCATCCTGCAAGCGACCGACGCTGGCGCTTCTCCTGTGGGCGTCTCGCCGCGCCGCCACCTCGGATCCAGTTTGGAGGACTACGGACACCACGATCACCACGATCACCACCACGACCACGACCACGCGAAGAAGCACCGCCACCACGACGACAAGTACCCGTCGCACGACTACTACCGTCGCCGCCTCGAAGACGCCAAGGCCACCGAGTCCAAGGACTACAAGGACTACAAGGACTACAAGGACGACCATGGCAAGGACGACTACGACTACGGCAAGGACCGCAAGGATCGCAAGCACGACTACGAGCACAAGCGATATGGCGGTCACGACGACTATGGTCACGACTACTATGACGACGACTACAAGGGATACGGCTACAAGAGCTACAGCTCCGGACGAGAATACGACAACTACGGCAAGGACTACTACGGCGGCAAGAACTACTACGGCGGCAAGGACGACTACGGCGGCAAGAACTACTACGGCGGCAAGGACGACTACTACCGTGGGTATGGTGGCGACGACTACTATAGCTACGGCAAGGACGTCTATGGATACGGGTACAAGTACGGCTCCAGCTACCACCCGGACTACTCGTACGGATACGGCTACTATCCGGACTACTCGTACGGATACGGCTACTACCCGGACTACTCGTACGGATACGGCTACTACCCGGACTACTACCCGACCTACAGCGGCGGTGATTTCGGCTACGGCTATGGATACGGCTACCCTGGTAGCTTCGGCTACGCTAGCTACGGCTCCGGGTACCCTGGCTACGGCTATGGCTATGGCTATGGCTATGGCTATGGCTATGAGTCCGCGACGACGGGTGGTGCAGAAGCTGGTCAGAAGGAGTCCGCCACGGCGCCTGCTACCGCTACTGACGTTGCTTCCGACAAGTTCGCAGAGAAGGAGGGCAAGACGCTGCCCAAGGGCAAGGAGGCCGCCAAGTCCGGTGCCACGGACAAGGCCAAGGGCAAGTAAATGGACTGAAGTGGAGCAGGCCGCTCGCTAGCGATGGTGTGAAGTAGACGAGGGCGCTGGTGATGAGGTAGCAGCAGCTAGCCCACGGAATCTGTAGTGTACTTTGCCATGCATGTAGTAGCGTCGATACAAGGTGGTAGCAATACGCCGTCAATGGCTGTCAACTTTCTCGCTGTACTCACTTTGTCGTCCGGTGTGCTAAGCCGTTTTTTTACCTCGACTGGTGGTGATTCAGGATATTTAGTGGAGTACACGTTGGTTTGGCATGCCTTTGGATTTGATGAAAACCCTTACTTAAGTATACTGCACGCAACTTCCAACTTGATTTCGTTTCGGGCTGAGCCCACCACCGGCGATTGTCGACCGTCGGCGTTGCCTACATTGCGCTGCCGACTGAGAAGCAGCTACTATGTCTTGCTACACTTGTTGGTCGGATAGTGACAGCTTCAACTGGATTGATGGTACGTCTACATCTTAGTCGCGAGAGACTAGTTGACTCGTTACTGAGTGGGTGACGGCTGTGGATGCGGCAAGAAACCACCTCAAGCCCAAGCGCCCCAGGCTCTCTCATATTCCAATTCACCTTCTCCCCCACACTCGGCCACCGACCAACCAACCCCAAAGACCGACCCGACCGACTCGTGCACGCTCCATCTCCGACATGCACTCCCAGATCGTCGCCCTGTTCAGCCTGTGCGCCGCTGCCTCCATCCTGCAAGCGACCGACGCTGGCGCTTCTCCTGTGGGCGTCTCGCCGCGCCGCCACCTCGGATCCAGTTTGGAGGACTACGGACACCACGATCACCACGATCACCACCACGACCACGACCACGCGAAGAAGCACCGCCACCACGACGACAAGTACCCGTCGCACGACTACTACCGTCGCCGCCTCGAAGACGCCAAGGCCACCGAGTCCAAGGACTACAAGGACTACAAGGACTACAAGGACGACCATGGCAAGGACGACTACGACTACGGCAAGGACCGCAAGGATCGCAAGCACGACTACGAGCACAAGCGATATGGCGGTCACGACGACTATGGTCACGACTACTATGACGACGACTACAAGGGATACGGCTACAAGAGCTACAGCTCCGGACGAGACTGCGACAACTACGGCAAGAACTACTACGGCGGTAAGGACGACTACGGCGGCAAGAACTACTACGGCGGCAAGGACGACTACTACCGTGGGTATGGTGGCGACGACTACTATAGCTACGGCAAGGACGTCTATGGATACGGGTACAAGTACGGCTCCAGCTACCACCCGGACTACTCGTACGGATACGGCTACTACCCGGACTACTCGTACGGATACGGCTACTACCCGGACTACTACTCGACCTACAGCGGCGGTGATTTCGGCTACGGCTATGGATACGGCTACCCTGGTAGCTTCGGCTACGCTAGCTACGGCTCCGGGTACCCTGGCTACGGCTATGGCTATGGCTATGGCTATGAGTCCGCGACGACGGGTGGTGCAGAAGCTGGTCAGAAGGAGTCCGCCACGGCGCCTGCTACCGCTACTGACGTTGCTTCCGACAAGTTCGCAGAGAAGGAGGGCAAGACGCCGCCCAAGGGCAAGGAGGCCGCCAAGTCCGGTGCCACGGACAAGGCCAAGGGCAAGTAAATGGACTGGAGTGGAGCAGGCCGCTCGCTAGCGATGGTGTGAAGTAGACGAGGGCGCTGGTGATGAGGTAGCAGCAGCTAGCCCACGGAATCTGTAGTGTACTTTGCCATGCATGTAGTAGCGTCGATACAAGGTGGTAGCAATACGCCGTCAATGGCTGTCAACTTTCTCGCTGTACTCACTTTGTCGTCCGGTGTGCTAAGCCGTTTTTTTTTTTTTACCTCGACTGGTGGTGATTCAGGATATTTAGTGGAGTACACGTTGGTTTGGCATGCCTTTGGATTTGATGAAAACCCTTACTTAAGTATACTGCACGCAACTTCCAACTTGATTTCGTTTCGGGCTGAGCCCACCACCGGCGATTGTCGACCGTCGGCGTTGCCTACATTGCGCTGCCGACTGAGAAGCAGCTACTATGTCTTGCTACACTTGTTGGTCGGATAGTGACAGCTTCAACTGGATTGATGGTACGTCTACATCTTAGTCGCGAGAGACTAGTTGACTCGTTACTGAGTGGGTGACGGCTGTGGATGCGGCAAGAAACCACCTCAAGCCCAAGCGCCCCAGGCTCTCTCATATTCCAATTCACCTTCTCCCCCACACTCGGCCACCGACCAACCAACCCCAAAGACCGACCCGACCGACTCGTGCACGCTCCATCTCCGACATGCACTCCCAGATCGTCGCCCTGTTCAGCCTGTGCGCCGCTGCCTCCATCCTGCAAGCGACCGACGCTGGCGCTTCTCCTGTGGGCGTCTCGCCGCGCCGCCACCTCGGATCCAGTTTGGAGGACTACGGACACCACGATCACCACGATCACCACCACGACCACGACCACGCGAAGAAGCACCGCCACCACGACGACAAGTACCCGTCGCACGACTACTACCGTCGCCGCCTCGAAGACGCCAAGGCCACCGAGTCCAAGGACTACAAGGACTACAAGGACTACAAGGACGACCATGGCAAGGACGACTACGACTACGGCAAGGACCGCAAGGATCGCAAGCACGACTACGAGCACAAGCGATATGGCGGTCACGACGACTATGGTCACGACTACTATGACGACGACTACAAGGGATACGGCTACAAGAGCTACAGCTCCGGACGAGACTGCGACAACTACGGCAAGAACTACTACGGCGGTAAGGACGACTACGGCGGCAAGAACTACTACGGCGGCAAGGACGACTACTACCGTGGGTATGGTGGCGACGACTACTATAGCTACGGCAAGGACGTCTATGGATACGGGTACAAGTACGGCTCCAGCTACCACCCGGACTACTCGTACGGATACGGCTACTACCCGGACTACTCGTACGGATACGGCTACTACCCGGACTACTACTCGACCTACAGCGGCGGTGATTTCGGCTACGGCTATGGATACGGCTACCCTGGTAGCTTCGGCTACGCTAGCTACGGCTCCGGGTACCCTGGCTACGGCTATGGCTATGGCTATGGCTATGAGTCCGCGACGACGGGTGGTGCAGAAGCTGGTCAGAAGGAGTCCGCCACGGCGCCTGCTACCGCTACTGACGTTGCTTCCGACAAGTTCGCAGAGAAGGAGGGCAAGACGCCGCCCAAGGGCAAGGAGGCCGCCAAGTCCGGTGCCACGGACAAGGCCAAGGGCAAGTAAATGGACTGAAGTGGAGCAGGCCGCTCGCTAGCGATGGTGTGAAGTAGACGAGGGCGCTGGTGATGAGGTAGCAGCAGCTAGCCCACGGAATCTGTAGTGTACTTTGCCATGCATGTAGTAGCGTCGATACAAGGTGGTAGCAATACGCCGTCAATGGCTGTCAACTTTCTCGCTGTACTCACTTTGTCGTCCGGTGTGCTAAGCCGTTTTTTTTTTTTTACCTCGACTGGTGGTGATTCAGGATATTTAGTGGAGTACACGTTGGTTTGGCATGCCTTTGGATTTGATGAAAACCCTTACTTAAGTATACTGCACGCAACTTCCAACTTGATTTCGTTTCGGGCTGAGCCCACCACCGGCGATTGTCGACCGTCGGCGTTGCCTACATTGCGCTGCCGACTGAGAAGCAGCTACTATGTCTTGCTACACTTGTTGGTCAGATAGTGACAGCTTCAACTGGATTGATGGTACGTCTACATCTTAGTCGCGAGAAACTAGTTGACTCGTTACTGAGTGGGTGACGGCTGTGGATGCAGCAAGAAACCACCTCAAGCCCAAGCGCCCCAGGCTCTCTCATATTCCAATTCACCTTCTCCCCCACACTCGGCCACCGACCAACCAACCCCAAAGACCGACCCGACCGACTCGTGCACGCTCCATCTCCGACATGCACTCCCAGATCGTCGCCCTGTTCAGCCTGTGCGCCGCTGCCTCCATCCTGCAAGCGACCGACGCTGGCGCTTCTCCTGTGGGCGTCTCGCCGCGCCGCCACCTCGGATCCAGTTTGGAGGACTACGGACACCACGATCACCACGATCACCACCACGACCACGACCACGCGAAGAAGCACCGCCACCACGACGACAAGTACCCGTCGCACGACTACTACCGTCGCCGCCTCGAAGACGCCAAGGCCACCGAGTCCAAGGACTACAAGGACTACAAGGACTACAAGGACGACCATGGCAAGGACGACTACGACTACGGCAAGGACCGCAAGGATCGCAAGCACGACTACGAGCACAAGCGATATGGCGGTCACGACGACTATGGTCACGACTACTATGACGACGACTACAAGGGATACGGCTACAAGAGCTACAGCTCCGGACGAGACTGCGACAACTACGGCAAGAACTACTACGGCGGTAAGGACGACTACGGCGGCAAGAACTACTACGGCGGCAAGGACGACTACTACCGTGGGTATGGTGGCGACGACTACTATAGCTACGGCAAGGACGTCTATGGATACGGGTACAAGTACGGCTCCAGCTACTACCCGGACTACTCGTACGGATACGGCTACTACCCGGACTACTACTCGACCTACAGCGGCGGTGATTTCGGCTACGGCTATGGATACGGCTACCCTGGTAGCTTCAGCTACGCTAGCTACGGCTCCGGGTACCCTGGCTACGGCTATGGCTATGGCTATGGCTATGAGTCCGCGACGACGGGTGGTGCAGAAGCTGGTCAGAAGGAGTCCGCCACGGCGCCTGCTACCGCTACTGACGTTGCTTCCGACAAGTTCGCAGAGAAGGAGGGCAAGACGCCGCCCAAGGGCAAGGAGGCCGCCAAGTCCGGTGCCACGGACAAGGCCAAGGGCAAGTAAATGGACTGAAGTGGAGCAGGCCGCTCGCTAGCGATGGTGTGAAGTAGACGAGGGCGCTGGTGATGAGGTAGCAGCAGCTAGCCCACGGAATCTGTAGTGTACTTTGCCATGCATGTAGTAGCGTCGATACAAGGTGGTAGCAATACGCCGTCAATGGCTGTCAACTTTCTCGCTGTACTCACTTTGTCGTCCGGTGTGCTAAGCCGTTTTTTTACCTCGACTGGTGGTGATTCGGGATATTTAGTGGAGTACACGTTGGTTTGGCATGCCTTTGGATTTGATGAAAACCCTTACTTAAGTATACTGCACGCAACTTCCAACTTGATTTCGTTTCGGGCTGAGCCCACCACCGGCGATTGTCGACCGTCGGCGTTGCCTACATTGCGCTGCCGACTGAGAAGCAGCTACTATGTCTTGCTACACTTGTTGGTCGGATAGTGACAGCTTCAACTGGATTGATGGTACGTCTACATCTTAGTCGCGAGAGACTAGTTGACTCGTTACTGAGTGGGTGACGGCTGTGGATGCGGCAAGAAACCACCTCAAGCCCAAGCGCCCCAGGCTCTCTCATATTCCAATTCACCTTCTCCCCCACACTCGGCCACCGACCAACCAACCCCAAAGACCGACCCGACCGACTCGTGCACGCTCCATCTCCGACATGCACTCCCAGATCGTCGCCCTGTTCAGCCTGTGCGCCGCTGCTCCATCCTGCAAGCGACCGACGCTGGCGCTTCTCCTGTGGGCGTCTCGCCGCGCCGCCACCTCGGATCCAGTTTGGAGGACTACGGACACCACGATCACCACGATCACCACCACGACCACGACCACGCGAAGAAGCACCGCCACCACGACGACAAGTACCCGTCGCACGACTACTACCGTCGCCGCCTCGAAGACGCCAAGGCCACCGAGTCCAAGGACTACAAGGACTACAAGGACTACAAGGACGACCATGGCAAGGACGACTACGACTACGGCAAGGACCGCAAGGATCGCAAGCACGACTACGAGCACAAGCGATATGGCGGTCACGACGACTATGGTCACGACTACTATGACGACGACTACAAGGGATACGGCTACAAGAGCTACAGCTCCGGACGAGACTGCGACAACTACGGCAAGGACTACTACGGCGGCAAGAACTACTACGGCGGCAAGGACGACTACGGCGGCAAGAACTACTACGGCGGCAAGGACGACTACTACCGTGGGTATGGTGGCGACGACTACTATAGCTACGGCAAGGACGTCTATGGATACGGGTACAAGTACGGCTCCAGCTACCACCCGGACTACTCGTACGGATACGGCTACTACCCGGACTACTCGTACGGATACGGCTACTACCCGGACTACTACTCGACCTACAGCGGCGGTGATTTCGGCTACGGCTATGGATACGGCTACCCTGGTAGCTTCGGCTACGCTAGCTACGGCTCCGGGTACCCTGGCTACGGCTATGGCTATGGCTATGGCTATGAGTCCGCGACGACGGGTGGTGCAGAAGCTGGTCAGAAGGAGTCCGCCACGGCGCCTGCTACCGCTACTGACGTTGCTTCCGACAAGTTCGCAGAGAAGGAGGGCAAGACGCCGCCCAAGGGCAAGGAGGCCGCCAAGTCCGGTGCCACGGACAAGGCCAAGGGCAAGTAAATGGACTGAAGTGGAGCAGGCCGCTCGCTAGCGATGGTGTGAAGTAGACGAGGGCGCTGGTGATGAGGTAGCAGCAGCTAGCCCACGGAATCTGTAGTGTACTTTGCCATGCATGTAGTAGCGTCGATACAAGGTGGTAGCAATACGCCGTCAATGGCTGTCAACTTTCTCGCTGTACTCACTTTGTCGTCCGGTGTGCTAAGCCGTTTTTTTTTTTTTTTACCTCGACTGGTGGTGATTCAGGATATTTAGTGGAGTACACGTTGGTTTGGCATGCCTTTGGATTTGATGAAAACCCTTACTTAAGTATACTGCACGCAACTTCCAACTTGATTTCGTTTCGGGCTGAGCCCACCACCGGCGATTGTCGACCGTCGGCGTTGCCTACATTGCGCTGCCGACTGAGAAGCAGCTACTATGTCTTGCTACACTTGTTGGTCGGATAGTGACAGCTTCAACTGGATTGATGGTACGTCTACATCTTAGTCGCGAGAGACTAGTTGACTCGTTACTGAGTGGGTGACGGCTGTGGATGCGGCAAGAAACCACCTCAAGCCCAAGCGCCCCAGGCTCTCTCATATTCCAATTCACCTTCTCCCCCACACTCGGCCACCGACCAACCAACCCCAAAGACCGACCCGACCGACTCGTGCACGCTCCATCTCCGACATGCACTCCCAGATCGTCGCCCTGTTCAGCCTGTGCGCCGCTGCCTCCATCCTGCAAGCGACCGACGCTGGCGCTTCTCCTGTGGGCGTCTCGCCGCGCCGCCACCTCGGATCCAGTTTGGAGGACTACGGACACCACGATCACCACGATCACCACCACGACCACGACCACGCGAAGAAGCACCGCCACCACGACGACAAGCACCCGTCGCACGACTACTACCGTCGCCGCCTCGAAGAGGCCAAGGCCACCGAGTCCAAGGACTACAAGGACTACAAGGACTACAAGGACGACCATGGCAAGGACGACTACGACTACGGCAAGGACCGCAAGGATCGCAAGCACGACTACGAGCACAAGCGATATGGCGGTCACGACGACTATGGTCACGACTACTATGACGACGACTACAAGGGATACGGCTACAAGAGCTACAGCTCCGGACGAGACTGCGACAACTACGGCAAGGACTACTACGACGGCAAGAACTACTACGGCGGCAAGAACTACTACGGCGGCAAGGACGACTACGGCGGCAAGAACTACTACGGCGGCAAGGACGACTACTACCGTGGGTATGGTGGCGACGACTACTATAGCTACGGCAAGGACGTCTATGGATACGGGTACAAGTACGGCTCCAGCTACCACCCGGACTACTCGTACGGATACGGCTACTACCCGGACTACTCGTACGGATACGGCTACTACCCGGACTACTACCCGACCTACAGCGGCGGTGATTTCGGCTACGGCTATGGATACGGCTACCCTGGTAGCTTCGGCTACGCTAGCTACGGCTCCGGGTACCCTGGCTACGGCTATGGCTATGGCTATGGCTATGAGTCCGCGACGACGGGTGGTGCAGAAGCTGGTCAGAAGGAGTCCGCCACGGCGCCTGCTACCGCTACTGACGTTGCTTCCGACAAGTTCGCAGAGAAGGAGGGCAAGACGCCGCCCAAGGGCAAGGAGGCCGCCAAGTCCGGTGCCACGGACATGGCCAAGGGCAAGTAAATGGACTGAAGTGGAGCAGGCCGCTCGCTAGCGATGGTGTGAAGTAGACGAGGGCGCTGGTGATGAGGTAGCAGCAGCTAGCCCACGGAATCTGTAGTGTACTTTGCCATGCATGTAGTAGCGTCGATACAAGGTGGTAGCAATACGCCGTCAATGGCTGTCAACTTTCTCGCTGTACACAGTTCGGAGTTTGTCGTCCGATTTAGTGGAGGAAACCCCTTACTTAAGTATACTGCACGCAATTTCCAGTAGGAGTGCACTACAGCAACATGGAAAAATATAGCGCTGGGGCTCCTGTTGATGAAATCCTCCAAATAGCTCCAAGACGGTAGCCACTGAGCATTATTCTTCCACAGCCGATCTTGTTACGTGTTAACTACTTCGTTTTTGATAAACGGACAACAAAGTAAACTGGTAAGGCAACATACCTTGGGTACCGTACATATTCAGGCGCCCTAGCACCTCTTCCAGTGTTCCGTCAGCTCCGATATCGTGCATACTCTCACAAATCGCAACCCAATTAGTGAAAAGCAAGTTGGCCACATCGTCCTCGCACTTGTGGCCCATCGAGTAGCAAAATGATTCCACGGACGACACGAAGAAAATCACCAACGGGCCCAAGTGGGGGATCGGATTGTACACGTGCAGGCTTTTCACGGTCAGCAGGCTCTTGTCACCCGTTCTTCCCTTCAGCAAAAATCCCTAGCTTACGGGTAGCGCCCCACATTGGAGATATCCGCGTCCGAATCGAGCGAGTTCCGGATGTTGAGTCTCTCTCCGCCCGCCGGCTTCATCTTAGCGTTCCCAAACTCGTCGATGGTAAGCACCACAGCAGCTTTTTATCCAAGTTCCCCTTGATTTCCTTCTTCGTGCGCCGTGCAAGGTCCCAGAACGACGTAGTTGCCATGTCGACCCCTTCATTGCCAAGCCACTCAAGATCGGCAAACGATATGAAGGCAGCCACGGGGCCCTCTTTTGAGCCAGTCGAGACAAGCGTTTGCGCATGTTGTAGTCCAAATCTACCGCCATCTTGAACGGCTGCGCTACGTCGAATTCGGGCTGCGATCTCGCAGCTCGGTAGAAGGCCAACACGATGGCGCTCGCCAACGCTCCACCGAAGGTGACGTCCCCAGCTTTGCAACTGGCAAGTGTCTTGCGCATGCAAGCAGGATCACCCTCCACGAAAATTGCGGAGGTCGGATTCACGAGGGGCATCATGAAGTCGCGCTGGTCGCTTCGAGCACGTAGAACGGGCTTGAACTTTTGTGTAATGCTGCATTAGATCGGCTTGGCGAACAATAACACGAGTCCTTTCATCAGCACCCTGGGCAGACACAAATTCGAGAGCGTGCTATCGTAGAACGAAGCACGAAGAGGGAACTCTCGCACTGCAGCCGCCTTCCCTTCTGACAGGAGAGATGCAGTTGAGCACGACCATTGCCGAGTTCCCGTCCGACATGTAATGGTCCGAGAAGAGCATCAGGCGCGCCTGGTCCGCGCTGTTGATCCACACCACCAGGAAGAAGGGGAGTTGCGTGTACCGATCAATGGCGATGTTGCATTCTTCGTCAGCGTACTGCTGCCAATTGTTGAACGTTCTGTTGGAACTTCCAGAGCGAGAAAATCGACGCATTCGCAGGAGGTTCTTGCTTCCGATGTCATCAACGGTTAAAGGAGCTTGGATCTCTGCCAAGAAGTCTTTGTCCTTTACTTTGTAGCTCTCGCATACGCGGATGCATGTTGAAAGTACGCGTGAGGGCCTCTGGAAGGAAATGATCCAAAGTCTCAACGTCTCTAGCCACGAGCATCGAGTGCACGATTTTCGTGGAGGCACCACCAGCCATAGTGACAGCGCGTTCGAAACCTCGCAGCTCAACTCGCTGAGGATACTTGGGCTTGGACATGGAACTCGGCGGGTGGACTAGTTGAATTATGAACCTCAATCCACGGAGAGCATCGCTGCAGCTGCGCAAGTATCTGTTTCCCCGCCATCGGCTTCCACCAATCCGCATTTGAGCTAGCAAATGTGCACCCCTTGTGTAGTTTCAGCTAAATTGATAGTACATCCGAACCGCGACTACATACACTATTGTAGTTTGAATGAGAGACGGCATTGGATGTCTGCCCATTTTTCATGCACATCGTGGTCCGGGTGGTGGTGCGTGCATGTCACCACAGGTTTTAAGGATGGACCACACAGCAATATTATCAGCAGCGCGGGTGTGTATCTAAATCGTTTCTAATATTTTGATGGGACTCATAGTTTTCGTCGTTCAGTAGAAGAAGCAAGGAATCGCGAGTCCATTATTGCGCAGTCTATCGGTGGTCGGGGAGGTACGAATTGGACGGCAGGAATTGCTCATAGGTATATCGCCCGCTCTACTTACCCCTGCTCAAGTCCGTCGGACCATTTGCCACCTGTCCCTGTTGGGTCCATGGGATCAATAGCATCGTCATGCTTCCGTCTCTTGTTTCCGTGCTGCGCCTGGAAGTTTCTCTGAGTAGCTGCCGCGGGACGCTTAGTGGCCACAGGGTTTGAAGATGCATCAGTTGACACGTTTGGCCGACCAGAAGTCGGCGCCAAGTTGAGAGTGGCATTACTCCTTTTTGCGTCGGGTTTCGCATTGGTGCTGCTGCCTGTAGGCTTTCCACAGCCTTTCAGGATGCTGTCGAGTTTCGCTTTCGCCTCCAGGGCTTGCACTATTTTGCAGCCAACAGCAAATGAGTCACGTTAGAGTGCGTTATGCCCGACAATGAACTCGTCAACAAAAGGAGATCTGGTACTCACCTAACGACACACTCCGCGCAACCGGTCGAGTCCACGTTGTCTCATTTGTCTTTCGATTCCAATAGTAAACATCCCCACTAGCTGCGTCAGGTACTTCTTCCCATCCACTACAGCGAAGCACAAACACACGACGCAAACGTTAATTTCTAAACCCACCCGGACATACCATTGGAGCGTCAGATCTCGATTCTCCACGTACTCGGCTAGTTGGTCTCCAGTCCTCTTGGCATCAGCGGTCTTTTCCATTGTTTCCTTAATTAAGAAATCAAACTTAGTTAGTAATTTCTCTAAGCCCGGAGCAGTCCGACCCCTGCAAGAAGAAAGATCACAAGTCTCGCTCACCTGCACCGCAGCAAAAATCACCATCAGCCGTCTCGAACACTAACCCCCTCAGCTTAGCTTTGGTTTTGCCCACCTCGTTCCAATAGTACGGGTCTCCAGACGCCGGGTCCACCACTTCCTGCCAGCCTGGAGGGAGGGCGTTACGTTCTCTCGTGTGGAAATCCAGTCTGTAGCTCTCCGTCTTCTGCTCAATCTGCTGCGTCTTCTGCAGCTCCTGGGCGCGCCTTAACGCCACTGCATGCAATGTGTTGTCCCTCACGCGAGGGTCAAACTTGTCGGCTGCCGACTGCTCTTGCGGCTGCGCGCCTAGCACACGACGCTGGGCCACTGCGGAGGTGGCATTGGCCGTCTGCTTCTGTCTCAGTTGCTGCTGCTGCGCCAGTTCACGCTGGCTTGGGCCGCTACCGGTACTCTGGAGATGCTTGAGCGCTTCGGCACGGGCTTTCTGGGCCGCTAGCTCCTTCTTGAGCCGCTCCGCAGCGACGGCAGGCTTTGGCGGCATTGCCGTCCGGGCCAGGCGCGTGTAATGTCCGGGGGGTCCCGGCTAATTAAACAATTTACTTGATCGAGGACTTCTTCCCGCTTAAGTCAACACCGTTAGAACAATCATGTTAACCTAAGCGGTTTTTTCCTGCTTAAGTAAGTAAATACGAAAAAAAAAAGACGGTACATAGTTACTTAAGCGGTAATACTTGAACTTAATCGGGATTCGATCATTTTTTTTTCGCGCAGAAAAACTTCAAGAAGACTTGTAGAGGACGCGAGGCAGCAGCGCAAGGGCAAAGGCGAAACGCGGTGCGACAACCCGACCACCGAGCAAGTGTGTTGAAGTGTTTGCAGGACTCGGGCAGCTCGGCGCTGCAAACCGGGACGCTGAGCAAGGAAGACTGTTACGCCGTCGCCATGAAGTTTGTTTGTGATCCTCGTATTGTCAAGGACCGCTTCGACAAGCGAGGCTTGCCGCCCAAGAAGAGGGGCACTCCGCGCGCCAACATCGGCGAGCTAGCGGACAAGTTCACCGAGGCTGCGACCAAGCTCGGCAAGCCCATTATCGAGTACACGTTTTCGGGGATCGCTCACATGGTGGGCATGAAGCCCCGCACGTACTGCCGATACCACGACGAGGTCATGTTGGACCTGGCGCGACGTGTCCGTCAAAGGCGCCTGAGGCCGCACGACCCCGATACTCAAGCTCCTGATGCAGCTTAGTGACAGCACCACCGACTCCATATTCATCTCGGCCTTCTACTTCAGCTGCATTTAGCGTGGCGCATCGTGGCCGCTACGGACAAGCGCAACGTTCGAGTTGCACATATATGCGGGCATTCCACGACTTCGATTCAAGATGCATGGTGTACGGAGGACACAAGCCGAACGATCGACGAACTGGCAAAGTGCCGCTGGTCTCCCAACGGAGACCTGTCCTGCAAAGCATCGGTCACTAGGCCAACAGTGTTTATTTGTGTTGGTAGCATCACGGCAATCGGACCTGGTGGCTCCGAAAATACCGTTGCCTTCCTGAAAATACTGCTCGTCTTTGGCTCTTGTTGGTTAAGAGTTATTTTGAGGCTCTCAAGTTGTAAGTCACCGTCGCAGCAGCGCTACCATGTTGCGATGACTATTGCTCCTCATTCTCCTTCCGGAGTCCAGGATTGCAGTTGTGCGGCCTGTGGGTGGGCCGAAGCGAAGCACTCGCTTCATTTCGACGCAAGGAACGGACAATAAGCAACTGAGACGCCATGCTCAGAAGGTATTGACTTGAAGGTTTCAGTGCGCGAATACGCAGTCAACAGTCATCTCACAGCACAACTCTCACTGCAGCCCCGAGCACCACGCGGACGAAGACTCGTGCCCTGATCGGGTAACTAATCAAAGTCAGGAACTTCGCCCAACCTCGTTGCCAGCCCCCCTTTCAGGCGCTGAGGTGCGTAAATTCGTGTACCAGAAGTCACCTCACTAGCCTAACGAGAAGCGGGTACCGTAGGCTACCCAGGCGCTCCTGAAAGCGAAAATCCGCGAGATCCAGTCCAGCCCCGTACTGACACCGAAGCAAAAAGCCGAATCGGTGCAGAACCTCATGATGAAGGACTGGAACGACGCGAAATCCAAGGCAGGCACTGCGAAGACGGAATCCGATTCCGAAGCTGACCGCAAAGAAAAGTCCTACTTCGTACGTCGGTCATTTGCTTTGCGTCGAGGTAATTTGAACTCCTGTCTAACGATTTGAGTCTGATGCTTTCAGGATGAAGCAAAAACGATCTTGGGGTGCAGTCATTACCAGTACGCTGGCGATTAATTCATCGTGGACATACTCGGTAATTGACGTGCCAAATGTCTGTCATGTTAGGCGGAAGTGCAAGCTACTGGGTAAATGCTGCGGCAAGTGGTATTCATGCCGCTTTTGTCACGGTAAGTTACTGGAGTAGACTTGCGCTTGCCAAGCGTATTGCGGCACTGAACAGGTTTGCTACTTCGTGTAGATGACAACGAGGACCACCCTTTTGACCGATATGCCACCGAGTCCGTATCGTGTTTGAAGTGCGACACAGTCCAGGTACTGTTCAACATTCCTGACCTAAGCGCTACCAAATACTGACAGAGGAATCGTTCTTGTCTCGCTTTAGCCGATTGGACAAACCTGCTCCAACGACGACTGCAAGTGCGAGTTCGGTCGCTACTACTGCGAAGTGTGCAAGTTCATCGACGACGACAACAGCAAAGACATTTACCACTGCGACAAGTGCAAAATCTGCCGCATCGGCAAGGGCCTGGACATCGACTACTTCCACTGCGACCGGTGCAATGCCTGTATGAGCATCAGTCTAAAGAAGCACAAGTGCGTGGAGAGATCGCTCGAGTCGGATTGCCCGATCTGTCACGCGTACATGTTCACCTCGACGACGCCGGTCATGTTCCTCCCATGCGGCCACTGCATGCACGTGTCTTGCTATGAAGAGTACACGCTGGTACGTGGGCTTCGGTGCAACCTGCTGCTGAATCAAGCAGCTAACTAACAATTGCCTTCGCTGCAGACAAATTACATTTGCCCCTTGTGCTCCAAGTCTCTGGGCGACATGGAACTGTATTTTGCCAGCATCGACGAGCTGCTGGAGCGTGAGCGTATGCCTAGCGAGTATCAAGACTACAAGTCGTTGATCTACTGCAGCGACTGCGAGCGCAAGTCCACGACCAAGTTCCACTTCGTCTATCACAAGGTGCAATCGACTACTTGATGCTGCTAGCCATGTTTGAGCTAACCTCTTGCTCTCTGCTTTGGCATTTCTAGTGCCAGTACGAGGACTGCATGTCGTACAACACCAAGCTGCTGCGGCAGTTCAAAGACCCCGACGGGCAGGTTCCCTGCGGCCCCGTCGGCCAAACGCACACACACTAGCCCCGCATAGGCAGCAGAAATAGTCGCAACATTAAGGATAACTATTAAAGGCAGCTCTTACGACTACATCGGGACCACATCCGTGCATCTACTGCGTATACTACGTAGTATTTGTTTGTGGTATGTACGACCCAGTTCTTGAGGAGTTTGACGAATGGAGATGTCGTCGTCCTCTACACACATAGAGTCGTTGGGATACACTCTAGCGCCCGTGGGGGTGACACGACATGCCTCGGCTCTTCAATGCGGCAAGACACTTTTCAGCGCCCCGAACAGTGAAAACCCTTGCATGCGAGCCCTCATTCAATCCCACAGCGCAACAACAGCATCACTTAGCAAAATCTAGAGACCGCTTCATGGTCAAATTGCAGAATGGCAGGCGTGAGGAAGTTCCGTCAGTGAACCGGCTTCTCTCATCCATTCACTCGTTTCCAATATTGTCCAATCATATATTGATACCTATCAAGTTTTGCCCAATCATAGATGCGTATCATTCGCTTCAACTTGACATGGCTACAATTGGTCCTGTACTGTAGCACATACTGCTCGATCTTGGAGCTGCGGATCTTCTCAATTCGCGTACGGAAGGCTGGATCTTGGATCGAGTCCATGGGAATGTACGGGGCGATGAACTCGTGCTCCGGAGGTAAAGCGAGCAGAGCTACGTGGGAACAGGAGGCGATGTCTCGCGAGGAAACGCGAGCCGACCGAGCCATCGCCGAGCTTTTCTTCGGCCTCAGCAAGAATGGTTTCGGCCCAAAGCCATGAGCGCTAGGCGGACGCGGCGTTAATGTTCATCGCTCGTAACATGACTAGCCTCAATGCTGGGTACATCACCCGCGCTACGGAGCGCTGAACCAAGCTGTCGATAGGGTTCGCCACGATCTTCGTTGATAGCTTGTAGTCCTGAAACCACTGTGTTCACACAGTCAAATCAGTCAATCCTACGCAGCTACAGCTCCGAGCAACTTACCGCAACGGCGGGTATGAGGTCCGAGCTTGGCAACGAAGTAACTTTCCAGCTCTTGAGTGGGGCAAGGTCCAAGTTTGATGTTGGTGTATCTGTCTACAATGCCCAAGGGCGGCCGCTCGGTGCCGCTGCTGACGATGTCTTCGCCGCAGAAGGTGACACTGACCGACAGCGCAGATATCGTAGCGCTCTGTGCCCAGACGTCTCCCTAGCTACGTCGCAGTGAGCGTCAGATTTCTTAAGGCTGCATCCGCCCCTGTGTAGGGCATCCGCGCCTACCCGTGGCCGTTGAAGGCTCGGAAATCCTCGCTTGCCCTCCCTCACCAGTGGTATGTTGTGTTGAGTCACCACAACAAAATACATGTGCCGTACTCGTTGCCGGAATCCATGGCTGCGTTCAACAGCTCCGCCCGCTCTCCATCCTGCGCGGCCGAACGACACGTCGCAGTGGCAGCCGATGCCACATGACGCGGACTCGGACTCAAGAGCAGCGCTGTGAGCTTTCACCATGTCAGGGCGCCGCCACGACCCAACAACTCGCGAACGTAATTGCATCCAGCTGCGGCCGCGCTGTGCTGTCCTCCATTTCCATTTCGATGGCGACTTCTCGCCCCTGCTGCTCAATGCATGTACCAAAGCAAAGCGACGTTCCGCTCCGCAAAAACACCCGTTGTCAGCCGCAAGCCGTGCGTCACTCCGACCGCGGAGTCCGGCACCGCGCCGGCACTTAGAAACCGCCTCATTCTCAGCGTAGAGGTTCCCGTCGTCGTTTTGTGCAGAGCCCTCGGGCTCGTCCGTGGTGCCCAGATGGCATACTGGTGCCAATCGCCTTGTGGTCTCCCGGGCTTTGACGCGTCTGACTCGTTCTCCCGCTCCACCCGCGAAGCAACAGCGGGGACCAAGCCCTCATTGCCAGCTTGTCCCGATAGAGGAGAAGACCGTCGAAGGACACCAACACCACCCCACACACAACCCGGACACTATGCGCTGCTGGACCTTTGGAGCCGCGCTGGCCATGATGGTCTTCGGTGCCGCGGACGCGCTAGAGAACTGCGACAGCAACGTCCTGGTGAACGCCTACGCGGGTCTCAACGTCAACTCGCAGCTCGTGACGTGCATGACGCAGAACAACTTCAGCGCCGCGCTCGACGGCTCCGTGGACCTCACGACCGTGAACGCCGCCTCGGCCCCCGACCAGGTCAAGGCCATCTGCGCCTCGGACTCGTGCAAGACCATCCTCTCGACGCTCGTGGGCAGCGCCAATTTCAACCTCACCAACTGCATCGTCGGCAACAACATCGTGCTCATGACGGAGATCTCCAACCTCCAGGCGACGTGCACGGCGCTCGCTTCGACGACGGCTCCGGCGGCTACTACGGCTGCCCCGACCCCGCTCCGGTCGCCACTACGGCCGCTCCGACCCCCGCTCCGGTGGCCACTACGGCCGCCCCGGTCGCTACCACCGCTGCTCCGGTTGCCACTACGGCCGCTCCTTCGGACGACAACACCCAGCAGCAGCAGCAGACGTTCTCCACGCTCAACTCGGACAGCGGCTCTGCTGCCGGCGTGTCTCCGGGCAAGTACTGCGAGCACTAAATGCAGGAGAGAGGTCGACGAGCCCGGGGCGGGAACTGAAGACCGAGTATCCTACCAAATACCGGGCATCCGACAAATTACCCGGCAAAGGCCCCGTTTACCGGGTTAGCTACCAGACAGGAGGCTTATGATCAAAATACCTACTCGTTCAGTTGCTGTGTTAACCTTGGTACGCGATTCCTACATCCTCGGTACGCGATTCCTACATCCTCACCCAGAATTGTTTCGACCGGTTCGTCGACATCAAAAATGACATGATGCTGTCTGATTTCGACAAGCGTGGGTCTTGGTCCCAGTGAGGGTGAAACATACCCACAGTGGTCTTGAGGGCAGCCATCGCAAGACTTGGTGTTCCCCTCGCCTATAATCTATACACTGTACTGTGTTAAAAGCCGAAAACGCAGTGCATCGGAATGTACTGAAATGCATGTACCATTTTGACCAGCTTCAAGATAAACGTAGCACAGTGGTGTACAATTGGCGCTCTCACTTCCGACGCCGTGATCTCCTGATTATTTTTCAAAATTAATATATCTAGAATTATAAATTTGTATAGGACGCATGGGCTCCAATACGCACTTACGCCATGTAGTTCGCGGCACGAACTGCGCTAGACGACGCGCGATGTCGACCTGCGCTACGCTGTTGTATGTGAGCTCTCCCGCTCTCCCTGCAACACCGGTGCCAGCGCCGCTGGAGCGGCCAGACTCCTGACCGTTTTCTAGATTGTCGCTGACTAGTTATTACTCTAGTCACCCTCGTCCTCCACCATGTCGGCTGAGATGGACATGTTCTTGAAGCGCACCTCCCTCTTCGCCGTGGTGCGACCTGGCACCTCCTCGAAGCGAGTGGGCACGTAGTTCTACACTGCACACTGCAGCACCTTCGGCCCTGCTCCATCAGAACTGGTCTTCTACCTACCAAAACTTATTGACTTTTATTGAATTTAGCACTCTGACAATTAAAGGTGGACCATGGTGTCGGAAGTGGGAGCGCCAATTGTACCTGATATGTTATGGCAAATCCGGCAGTGTTTTGCATTTTTGAAAGAATTCTGTGCTAGCGCTACGCTACTAAGAGCATAGAGCTCTGCTACTCTGTCAATTAACAAGTCACTGGTTAGGCGAAAAAACACGACTAGAATTCCATTTGTCCCAGCAATACATGAACCAGTTGGCGACGACCCGGGTCACGCCAACTTTCCGGAAGGGAAACCGAGATAATTATTTTTTTTAGATACAAGTAGTGGGCTGTGTAGAGTTGCTGAAGAACTCACTCCGGGCTGCTTACAGAAGCATGGTGGACCGTCCACGGATGTCCATCGCGCTTCCGGTGGGGCAGGAGGCTAAAGCCAGACAAGACCACAACGGAGGCGAGCTACACGCGAGAAAAGGACCGCTCTTGACCGAGCTATTGCACGACTCGGAGAAGACGTCGTGAAACAACTCCAATCTACATACGCCGCATTAGACTCCAAGTGGGGCGGCTCTCAGCATGCACAAGCAGAAGGAATGGTCAGGGCACTTATCGACCAAGGCGTTCCGGATGCTCAAATACGGGCGATTTTTGGTGTCGGGGGTTCGATGATCGCTCGCCTCAAGAAGTCTGACTCCTTGCAAGGCACTACTCCTAAGGCTCCTAAACATGCATTAACCACTGATGACCTTGCATTCTTTTTTGAGACGAGCAAGGACTGGGAGTTAGAGGACGGGTTCCCGTGTGCCCATCGCCGTCCACGACAGTATTTCGTAGACTCGGCTCTTACTTTAACGCTGCTGTGGGAGAAATATTGTGAAAAGGCTCGTGTTGTGGGGCGGCGTGCGATGTCGTACTCACGTTGGACTCAATACTTTCATTTGTATTTCCCGGGACTCGGACTTGCTCGGACACCACGACGGACACCACGACGGACACCATGACGGACACCTCCACCGCCACTTCGACGGACTACGCGGCCACGCCTCCATCTGCAGCTAACTCCGTCCCGCCAGCCACGTTGACCACGGTACTACATGGTGCTGCTTTATGGACTGCCACAACAGCAAACGTTGGGTCAGCAGAGCCTAACGCTGTCGTCGACGCGGCGATTAACCAAGGCGGCGTCAACGTACCGAAGAAAAAGCGCCAGAGGACGAGGAGACCAGTGCAACCGCGGTGAGCTGGATGAAGAGGAAGAAGAAGAAGAAGAATGGTGTTCTATTACGGGTCGGACTCCGTTTTCTGGCTAGGTGGCTAAGTACGGTTGTCTAAGTACGGAATGAAACTTATTGACGTCTTGCTGACCAAAGCGATTTGGACGAGCGAGGCAAGTCGGGTTCTTGAAGATCATCAGGGAGGAGTCCAGCTGATTCGGAGACCGGTCGAGCAAGGACACTCTCCAGTGAAGCCGAAGTGATATTCAGGTCCCGTCGCCGACGTCGAAGAGACCTGAAGTGGGCGACGAACAGAGGAGTGATACCGGCAGCCACCGAACGCGCGGGGAGCGCAGGGCGGCCAAACGCCGGCCGGTTGCGGTTAAACCAAATTGCTCGCATGAAAATCCCGCGAAGCCCCAGCCAGAGACTGAAAGCTATGTCTTGATGAGTCGACCATCTCGTGTGGAGGATGGCCGGACCCCCAAGCAGAATGTCGCGCCAGGAGTAGTGACGACGATGCAGCAGTAGAGCTCGGAGCGGCCGTAGTAGCGCCCATACTTGTTGTACTGCCGAGCAAAGCCAGAAGCAGTGCTCAACACTCTCCACGTGGAAGCAACCTCGGTGTGGGCAAATGGTAGGATCGCTGCGGCCTCGCTGCAGGAAGAATAGGCGGGCGTTGACGGGGATCAGATCGTTCAAGACGCGGAATTGAATGTCGTAGATTGTTGGAGTGACCCACCGTCGCGTTCGAAATAAACTGGAAGAGTGCGACGCCAACGCAGCTGATGTGCATTTGAGGTGAACAGCCCGTGATGACCATTGCGCCTCACCCGAACGCAGCAAGCCAGTCCAGTCGTCCTTGCGGAGCTGCGGAAAGAAGCGAAAACGCGTCAAGCCTGGCACACCCACGAGTCGCCCAGAAGCAACAGTCGGGGGCCCGTAATCCACACGGCCATGTCCAAGCAGCCACAGGTTGCGCAGCAGTACTGAAAGCCGTTGAAATAGACGCTGTAGGTGTCTAGTGGCGTCCCGAAAGCGTCGTAGTTCAGCGTAGCCGAGCATGACAGTCATGAAGGTCCCGTGTGTGAAGTCGCCGTCAATGGCGACGAGAAAATCCCTCGTTGATCGATAACCGAGAAACTCGATCTGGCGGCAGAAAGCCACAAAACTGGGTAGCCCTGACGCCAAAGGTTCCGCCGGCATCCCTAGCGACGGTATGACCCACAGAGCCGGAATGGTGCTCGTCCAGACCGGGGCGTGGAGAAGCTGGCGCGTGTGAGCCGGCTCCGAAGCCGGCGGTGAACAGAGTCGAGAGGAGAGGTTGCACCACGTAGTCCACATGACGCCCCACCACTTCGACACGTTAGGCGAGGAGTGAACACATCTGGAAGAGTAGAAGACGTCGTCCAGCCGGCCCGAATACGCGATCTCGCCGGCATGCGCTGACCAAAGTGGAAGAACCCCCCAGAGCGGCACATTGGCGACTGTGCAGGACTGTGCAAGCAGCGCAAGCTCTTGGAAGAGTCGGAGCTTGTGTCGTGTGACGAACATTGATATGTCTGGGAGCCCCAAACCGCCTTCGGCCGGCGGTGTCAATGCCAGCGTGGTCGAGATGCGGAGCAAGCGATCTCTGTCAGGCGGCACTTTTTTCGCGACTACGAAGTCGATGATAAAGCGTTGCCAGCGTTTGATAGTTTTTGGCTGAATGATTGTGTGTAGCGCCTTGTACCATAGCAACGAGAGTACCATTGTCGCGACGACCAACTTGCGTCCTCCAAAGGTCCGTGCGCGGTATTGCCACATTCCCAGTGCGCGCATCAGCTTCAGCTCCAGGTCCTTTTCCGTGTCAGCATCGGTCTTATGATAGCCAAAGTGAACGCCCAAGTACTTCACTGTCGCCGAGACCGCGAGGACTGGTAGAGGCGAAGTTGTTGAAGTGGGTGGCACTCCATGCAGCGCCAGCAAACTTGATTTCGTTTCATTTAGTCGCGCTCCCGACCCAGCGCAGTAGCGGCGGACTAGATCCACTTGGTTGCGGATCCCGTCGATGGACGCCGACAGTAGTAGCGAGTCATCAGCGAAAAACAGCCCCGTGGCTGTACGCCGCATAGGCAACGGAAGGCCATCCACTGCCCGGCGACGCAGCATAACTCCTAGCGGCTCCATTGCGAGCAGAAACAAGTAAGGCGAGAGCGGATCTCCTTGTTTCACACCTCGCGATGGAAAAAGTCGGGATTGCGGCCACCCATCCAGCATCAGAGAACACATTGGGTTGGAGTACAGGAGACGTATCCAGTGAAGAAATCGGGGGCCAAAACCTTGGCGCTCCATGATCCGCAGCAAGTACTGCAAGTCGACTCGGTCATATGCCTTTTCAAAATCCAAGAAGGCTGCGTACCCGTGTTGCTTAGTCGAACGGCAGTACGCTTGCAGGTCGGAGAGCAGCAGGAGATGGTGGTGGAGCGAACGCCCAGGCACGAATCCCTGCTGGTCTTCATGGATAAGAACATGCATGAGTGGCTTCAGTCGCTGCACCAACACCCGTGAAAGCACTTTGACTTCGACCTGCATCAGCGCAATCGGCCGGAAGTTGCCTACGTTTGCTCTCGACCCCTTCTTGTGCAGCAAAAAGATCTCGGAGAGATTCTGGTGCGAGAGGAGCTTTCCGCGCTGGAACTGAGCGTCAAAAACCAAAGCTAGGATGGCACCAAACACATTCGGGGCGATCTGAAAAAAAACGTGCCGTCAGTCCATCAGGCCCCGGGGCCCCATCACTCCGAAGTAATAGAGGCCACGTATTCGTCGACAGTGAAGGGTGAATCGAGGCCAGCTTGTTGATCCGGTCGCAACGTCTCGTTAATCGCGTCCACGAGTTCTTCTTGAGCAGCAGGATCAATAAACAAGTCGTCTGGATTGGTCACAAAACGCCGGTCGCCGAAGATATTTCCCCACCGCTGTTGGAAAGTGTCATAGATGGTGGCTGGGTCGGTTGATATCGTTCCGTCTGGTAACTCCACCTTATCTAGGGGGACTGATCGCGCTGTAGCCGGCTTCCGAAAGAAAGCTGCTGAGGATGTTTCCATTTCTGTCGCAAGGAAGTCAAATCGTTGGGTGCGTCGGAGAGCTTCCTTTTCCGCGCGGAAAGCTTCAAGGTCGCGCTTCGCGTTATACCACGCGATAGTCGTTGCTGGAGATCGGCCGCTGCATGCATTGTAGTGAGCAGCTCGAGACGTTGAACCAGACTGTCGTGAATCCGATATACTTCACGCCGGTGCGCTTTGGTTCGGTTCTGTAGGTACCGTCGAACTCTATATTTCCACGCCGTCCAGAGTACACCTGGGTTGTGTGCAGCTTGTAAGTCCTCGAGCAATTCCTCAGCAGCGGTGCAAACTTCGGCGCGTACGTCGTCCATCTCCAGCAGCCACCGCGGCACTCTCCAGGTTCCCGGTCCCCTCGGATGATGCCAACTAGTGAGGTGAAGCCGAACAGCGAGGTGATCACCCCCATTATCGATCGCGAGGTAGTCCGAACGCTCGTATTGGTCGCGGCAGAGGTTAGTCGAAGCAAGGATGTAATCGATGCGGTTTGCACGTGTTGGCCCCGAGAACACGTAGTCCGAAGGAACGCGCCAGCAATCTTCGAGCTGTAGGTCGCCCATCCATTCACGACATTCGCCTTGGCTGGCGTCTGTGGTCGGCTTCAGAGCATCGAGGGCTGGGTCGAGTGTTAAGTTAAAGTCGCCGCAAACAAGATGCGACGCATCCTCGGTGAACTCCGTGGCAGACTGGAAAGAACGTGGCTCGCGCTCTGGCGTCTGTCGGAGCGTAGATGTTGTGAAGGTAGACAACCGCCTCATTGACAACTATCCGGACGATGGAGTACCTCCCCTCAATGCGATGTTCGAGGAGCTCGTCCGCTGACGTTAATCCGGGCAAGTTGGGATCAACTATAGTGAGGACGCCGCCTCTGCGACTGCAACCTGGCGCTAGTGAGTTTGCATTCTGGTCATTCACGAAGACCTTCCGACGCGCCGAAACCTCGAGCACGAAGCGTATCATGGCGGCGTGGTCCTTGTCCCGAAGTTTGCTCTCTTGAATACACACCACCGAGTAAAGGCGAGCAAGGTGTGCCACGTCCGTTCCTGTAGGTGCAATTCCGTTCATATTGGCGGAGACGATGCTGAAGTTGTGCCATCCAGGCAAAACCTTAGCATCGAGGCGACGGCATAGTGGCGTCCTGCGACTCCGGAGCGACACCGGTCAGCTGCATATCCATCGATGCGGTTGCCGGCGAGGCCTGGAAGTCGGAGGAGACTTTCTGTCACAACTGAGAGCCCATAGCTGGATTGGATAAGCTCCCGTAGGGTAGACTCAGAGAGGAGGCGGAGGCCCTTCCGTTGCAGGAAACAAGGCGCGTCGTGTAGCAGCACGGAGAGCCACTCGTCTTGACGGAAGGTGTGATTAGCCAGGAGCAGCAGCAACAGCTCAAAAAGGCTAGTACACCTCGCGTGGAGCCAAGAGGTTTGTCCTGCAGGCGAAGCTCCAACTTCGGCTGTAATGGTGTCGATGAGCTGAGCGCGGGAGCCGGTCGAATGCCAGTTGGCTGCCTTCAGCCGGGCAGTGAAGGAGTTACCGCCATTTTCAGGCAAGCGCAGGAGTTGGCGGTTGAGTGCGTGGAGGGAGATAAAATCCTCGAACTGTTGTACCACCTCGGCTTCCCGAAGAGCTAGCTGCCAGGCCTGGGGCGTGGCGATCAGTGATGTTAACAGCGTTTCAGCGCTTTTCGCTCGAGACAGGTCCTTCTTCACGGATTCGACATGACGCTTAGCGACCTCGACTGCATTAGGATCCACCGCTGCCTGCGCAGTAAGAGATGTCGCTTGCAGGTCATTAAGGATCTGGTCGATGGCTTCGCCCGCGTCCACCGCCTCTCGTTCAGAGGAAGCCGTCTTGGCCCGTTTGGCCTTACAGCGCCTGGCCACCCGTTCCTTCGTCGCCTCCGAGACTCGGAGAACGAGTTGGCAGACTTCCACCTCGCCTCCTGTCGTGGTCACCAGGTGCAGGTCCGCGTCCCCTCGAACGTTTCAAGAACGCTGAAGCGATTATCGACGCCGACAGCGGGTGAGACAGGAGGTGAGAGCGGGGAGTGTGTGCCCGTTTATTGCCCGAGACTTGCTCAAACATGACAGTATCATCTTGGGTTGGCCCCGTCGGTAACTCAGCCGGCGTCGCCCTCTGCGGCTCCGTTGACGGTGCATCCACGGCCGTGACCTGTTGGGGTGCCATATCGCGGGAAGTAGAATCCACCGACGGCTCAGACGTCGTGCTCAGACCCGTGGTCGTCGCAGTCGTCGTATTTGGCGTAATGTCGGTACCATTTGCCGACGGCACCTCTTGCCGGGAGGTAGAGGGTCGTTGCAGAATCGAAAGCGGTGGAGGGTGGTTGTGCACCCTGCCGGTGGATGGTGGGGGTTGTCCAGTTGCAGGTCGCTGGTGGCGTTTAGCCGACGAGTCACTTTTTCCAAAACAGCGGTAAGAAGTCTTACCCACCCTGATATGAGCGAGCACACTCCCGTCGCGAACCAGAGCGGTCGGTGGCTCGTCCCCGGGGAAGTAAAACCTCCACGTCGACGAGCAGAGACCCGACTGTCTATCGTAGGCCACAGGTCGGAAGTAGACCGCCCTAGCTCCTCGCGACGCCATCGCCTTGAAGATTGCCGTGGACGTTGCCGCAGTGTCAACGCCAGAGATGTCGACGAAGAAACATTGAGCCAGAGGGGATTCCGCAACAAAACGCAACTTCCGGCCGAGCACGGATATCTCCACGCCGAGAAGTGCCTGCTGCGCATCTTCAGTTCGTACCAGGAATCGCAGTCCGCCTTCGCGGCGCTTGCTCAGGGCGCCGAAAACATGTTCTTCGAAGAGTGTCTTGAGCACGGTGGTACGATTGTCGTGGATGAGCGAGTCCATGATGCGCGGCAGAGAAACACCCTGGAAAAAGCTGCCCGAATCGAGCAGCAGCGGAAAAGTGGCTTCCGCCGTTCCCACTGGGCGGGCAGCACACAACGCTCGGGTGAACTCTTCGAGGGAGTCACCAGCTTGGTGACTATCAAATAGGTGCTGTAGCGTCTCCGGAGACGGCAGCGGCTCCTGAAAGTCCAGTCGAGAGTTTCCATGGAGGTGGCGCAGGTGCTCCGCCATCGACGGCCCCAGTGAGAGGGCTACGGTAGCAGACATGAGAGTGATGGTCGTTGGTGATCCGTTGGTGGCGAAAAGCGCGCAAAAAACGAAGTCGATGAAGAGGAAGTCTACACTGAGGCGTAGGAGCCCGAGTCTCATATATTGAATATATTTCACTTCATGCAATTGGATGGGATTTTTGACTGCCGGGTCATTTTGGTGACCCGGGTCGTCGCCAACTAGTACTCATGTACACTAGCCGAGCGCCGCCGCTACGCGGCGGGAGGAATTGTGGTTGGTTACAGTAGTGAGGGCCGCCCACCTCCGCTTCGCTCCGGTGGGATTTTATCCAGTTCCATTGTTAATATTTTCCATTGTGTTTGTTGATACAGGTTGGAATTACTATCTGCAGAGTGATGGGATTGGTATCAGCTTAAATATCGATTTCCACGTCAGAGTTACTATGATTAGATGCATGTTGCAGTGTAAAACATTTGTAGTTGTACGGCGTGCCAACATAAGTTTCTCTACGTGTTTTTATTGAGTTTGTCATGCTACCGTAGCTCTCTGTTATTTAGTTTGTAACCTATTTTTCCACATTCCGTATGGAGCCCCAAAGTATGGACTTCGTTTTTCCTCTACTAAGCATAGCCTATCTTCTTATAAGAATACCGAGCAGTTAGTAAGTATACAACGTCGTATCAGCACTCCATAATGTCTTTTGAGCTGCGGGGCGCACAAACTTCTACGTGACCTGCTTCAACACTATTTTCTTACCGCTATTTCAGCTGATTATTTTACTACGCGGTATGCATTAGCATTTTAGCGCCCGCCTGCATTAATAGTAGCTAAGAAAGTGAAGGTAAGAACATTGCACCGCGTAACTACAAAGTTGACGCTCACGCTATAGTAATTCTGTTTCCTACATGTATATCCGCTCAATAGCATAGTTGTTGAACACGCTGCTATCCCTTACTGCACACTGCCACCGCTTACTATGTGTTGCTATCGCTAACTACGCGGTGAGCCATATCAATATCGTAGCATGCATCTATATTAAACTAAGCCAACTTCGCATTGGTGTAGTTATTTTAAGTCGTACGTCCAGCGTAGCTATCCTTGCCGCAGTGGACCTATTTTAATTGATAGTAGGAATTAGAAAATAGCCAAGTGCCGCAGCTGCTGTAATGTGTCCACTCCTAAAGCATTATAGTAGGCCTAAGCTGAGGATACCCTTCAGACTCGCCTTGCAATGCAATTTTAATTTCGCATGTCAATGTGAACCTGCGTACATAATAACAGCCCCAGTTTAAGTAAAATATCTACTATCTTCAGAACAGGTTATCCTACCGACATGCAGTGACCTCGGTTGCTATAAAGTGTTTATATCCAGACATATATCGTGAAAATAAGCTAGGCTCTCTGTAAATAGATTATCCACCTTCAGCTTACCTTGGGCAACATGTACTCGCACTGCTACCACTTGCTACGTCGCTGCAATCGCTTACTACGTGCTCCTATAGCTTTCTACGTGCTGCTATCGCTAATTATACGATCAGATCGCTTGCTACGTGCTGCTATCGCTAACTATATGTTCAGATCGCTTACTACGTGCTGCTATCGCTTGACTATTCGCTCCTAGCGATGACTACGTGCTGCTATAACTCACTATGCACTGCCATCCCTTTACTATGTGTTTATAATAGAGCTACATTGATATTGTACTTAGTAGCAGGGTAGGCCCAGCTATCGCTGCCTCAAACGTACTGTACTCACCCTGCTATCGCTGCTACGCTCATTAATATCGTAAAGGGTGCTGATAACAATAATTAATCTAGCGGCGAGGGTAATACGGTCGCCCCCGTTCCGCTCGCCTCTTCGGCTCGCTGCACTACTCGCAGTGTTATTTGTTAGTAGGTAGCTAGGCGGGCCTGTGGGCCCGCTAGATCGCAAGTGGGTGCTGCCTTCGCTGCGCTCCGCAGAAAATCGGACTTAGTGGGATTCGTACTTAGTGAATAAGCGTGACGATTTTGATACGGACGGACAGCGCGTCGTTCTGATTGATACTTAAGACTAGCCGAGCGCCGCCGCTACGCGGCGGGAAGTTTTGTGGTTAGTCGTAGTAGTTAGGTTCGCCCACCTCCGCTTCGCTCCGGTGGGCTTTTATCCAGTTCAAATGTTTTTAATTTCGATTGTGTGCATGTAAAAATGTTTTGATGCAGAAAGTTCTATTAGTAAAGTAACATAGCTGATATCAGCTTAGATATTTATTTCCAAGCCAGGGTTACTATGCGTAGATACATGTTGCAGGGTGTGACAACTTAAGCCCATTCACGTGTTTTTTTGGTTTGTCCTCCTACTATACCTCTCGGCTATTTCTATATTGTGCATTCTCCATGGGGCTGTAAGCCCCTGCAACGACCAAACTATGGGCTCCGTTTTCTCCTGTACGTATCACTGTGTTTTGTGAATATGTTCTTACAAAAATACTGCGTTTCGTTTGGGTTTAAAGCTGCAGGGTGCACAAACTTCTACGTGACCTGCTTCAACACTCTTTTCTGATTTACTTAGACGTGGTTATCAGCTGATTATTCGACTACGCGGTAAGCATTAGCATTTTAGCGCCCGCCGGCATTAATAGTAGCTAAGAAAGTGAAGGTAAGAACATTGCACCGCGTAACTACATAGTTCACGCTCACGCTTTAGCATTTCCGTTTCCTACATGTATATCCGTTCAATAGTATAGTTGTTGAACACGCTGCTATCGCTTACTGCACACTGCCATCGCTTACTATGCGTTGCTATCTCTAACTATGTGGTGAGCCATATCAATATCGTAGCATGCATCTATATTAAACTAAACCAACTTCGCATTGGTGTATTTATTCTAAGTCGTACGGCCAGCGTAGCTATCCTTGCCGTAGTTGACCTATTTTAATTGATAGTAGGAATTAGAAAATAGCCAAGTGCCGCAGCTGCTGTAAGTCCTCTATTGTGTCCACTCCTGAAGTATTATAGTAAGCCTAAGCTGAGGATACCCCCTTGCAATGCAATTTCAATGTTCGCGTGTCAATATGAACCTACATATATAATAACTGCCTCAGTATATATCTACTATCTCCAGAACAGATTTATCCTACCGATATGTAGTGGCCTCGGTTACTATAATCTGTTTTCCCCCAAATACTATAGTAAAAATATGCTAGGCGCGCTGTAAAACTTGATCCATCTTCAGCTTACCTTGCGTTACCTGTACTCTATCACTTACTTCTCGCTGTAACCGCTCACTACGTGCCCCTGTAGCTCTCTTCGCGCTGCTATCGCTAACTATACGTTCATATCGCTTACTACGTGCTGACTACGTGCTGACTACGTGCTGACTACGTGCTGCTATAACTCGGCTATCGCTTACTATGTCTTCATGTGCAACCAAGCTCGCTGCATTACTATTATACTAAGTAGAAGTGCAAGCCCAGCGATCACCGCCACTATGCGCTACTCGCAGTGCTATCGTATGGCTCGGCGGCCTCTGCTATCGCTGGTATAATACTACGCGATGGGCCAAATAATATCGCACAAATAGAGGCTAATATGTTACAAAGCGACGGGGCGGGGGTTAGTGCACCCGTTCCGCTCGCCTCGTCGGCTCGCTGCACTACTCGCAGTGCTATTAGCTATTGCAGAGCTGGGCGGCCCTGCGGCCCGCTAGGTCGCACGCGGGTGCCGCCTTCGCTGCGCTCGGCAGCTTGTGTTCGGCGTCCAAAAACGTACTTAAGACATGTTGTGTGGACCACCTTTAAAGTGGACAGGGTGTGACGGACGGACACACGGACAGATCTCTGTCTTAGATGATTGGAGAGATGCCAGCTTCAAGGTTTTTATCGATCAATTGCTGAAACGACTACCGGTAGAACGCTTATGTGGAATCAGTCCATTACCAATCGTGGACGGTTGCTTATTGTTTCCAACTTAGTAGGATTTCGCGATGGCTTCATACTGGCATGCAAAGTGGGCAGCCAGAAAGCTGCTATTAGTTTCAAGTTGACATGGTCACCACAATCACTCTAACCTAGAATCGTCTTCTTCCAATTCATGATCGAGTCGCGATTTTGAATCGCACAGGTAACAGTTGAAGTTGAAGTGCGCATTTTGCGGATACCGCAGCAGAGCATGGCGCGGCGAGCACGTGAAGAGAGCGGTGCGTTTCCTCTATTCATGGCGCTTCTTACGCAATGTGCATGAAGACTCAACAGTGTGCTGCAGCAGGAGACAGCCTCGGCAGCGAGCGTCGTCGCCGCAACAAGCAACTGAAGCTGCTGCGCGACGGTCAGAGAGTGAGATCCTAACCGCCAACTGGATGGAGAACTAACGTCAGCGTCAACGCCGCCTGCCACCTACACAGACGAGGGCTGCAGTGGCGGTGACTGGAGCTGGAGGACGCTCCTGCAGAAGCTGCACTTCTTCCTGGACAACGAGACAGACGGGGACTCACTCGCGTGGCTCGAGGACGGCGTCCACTTCGTCGTCCATCAGACGAGTGAGGCGCGGCTCGAGACGTGGCTGGGGCTGAGGGTCTGCTCGCTGCGTCAGGTGCTGGAGACGCTCAACTTCCAGTGCAGAGAGGAACTTCACTGGGAGTACGCCATCTACCACCACGACTGCTTCGTCCGTGGCAATCCCCGCAAGATCGAGGAGATGTTGGGATCAGACACCTCGGCTGTATCTACTAGGGCAGGGGGCATGGTGATGCCTAACGTCACTTATAGCTCGAGACTCAAGCCATTGGAGATTCGGCTGAGTCTGTCGGACTCTCACTCGCAGTCTTGGGAAGTCACCATCGCTCCGAGCGTCCTGCCCCACCCCACCTTCGACGTCGCTGAAGCTTTTCGAGTTGAAGAGAGCTTTGGTGCCGGAAGCAGCGCCGACGAGGCCTCGTGGGACGACGTGTTTGAACACTCGGATGAGTGGAGCGACCACGACGTGAGCTCGCCGATGTGGTGGTCCCAGCGTAGCGACTTCTCCAGCATCTGCATGGACGACCTGTCGGACATGGACACGCTCTCTCAGCTCAGCACGTACTTCGGGTGACGAAACACCAAGTCATCGCGAAGACTAGAGCGTTCCAGCCAAAGTACTGCTAACCGGACGACATAGTTGCGTTTTTTTCGTACCAAGACGAGGTATATTTGACTAAGGCCAAGGCACCCTACGCGAGTATTTTTACCAGAGAGCGGTGTTCTGTTTTCTTCATTCCACCTTGACACAATCGGAAGTCTTTAGCTCTCGTGAGATTTTCATTTGACTCCCATCAAGCATCAACTCCAAAGCACTCACAATGATGGAGACGAATTTCCAACGTCGAAGGGCAGGGCATGCTGGAAAAGTTGGCGGTGTTGGGGTTTCGCAGGGGAGTTTGAGCCCTAAAGGAACTATCAAGAAGATGAAGCAAAATCGCAAGACAAAGGAACGTCAAGCCCAGGAGGTGTGCAATCTGAACGTTCAAATCGGGCGCCTCGAAGACCGAGATACTCAGCAACAAGCTTTCGCGACGCTCATGTAAGGAATCTAACTGCTTCACAGGTAGGTGAGCGTGATAGTCTCTAACTGTGTGAGTTTGGACTCTAGCGAAACTTTTCGGGCACTAGATTCGAATTTGGTGAAGGAAGTGTACGCTCTGATCGAGAAGAACAAGGTGGGCGGCCACTTAGTTGCTGCCTAGTCGGTCGGTGAAATTAATCATTGAACTCAACCTGCGGGTATGCAATGTTCCTGTAGAAACCCGGTCGCTCGTCAACCCGACGCATGCTGGTCTTACTCATCGCAGCCCTCTGCAGATGCCACCCAGTGCAAACAGCCAAGATTCTGCCGCGAATTTTATCGTACACTTGCCTTCGCCTCCGTGACGGCCATGCCAAGACGACTGACGCTTGCGTGGTATTAGTATCAGCGCTTGCGTTGTACGTTGTGCCATGCCCCGTTGTATCACTCCCCAGTGGCCAGCCAGGCACCTCACCCCGCAAGCAGCATGGAGAGAGCAGTATTCAACAGACGTTCGAGGCGATTGCTGCTGTCTTTGCTAGGGAAGCTAATGCGGTTGGTGAGGCTGCCACGAGATGCCTCTGTGGTCTGCTGCATCCTGTTGATTTTGACGGAGTATCGGTACCAGGACCAAGTACAGTTCTAGCACACTCCACACGCATCCACCCGTTCTTCAAGAACCTCCTAGCTGACACGGTTGACAAGATGGATGGCAGCACGATGTTTGCCACGTTTTCGCCTCTGTTCCTTGTGCTGCAGTCCGCATGTCAGCTCGCTCGTGAGGCCAATGAGAAAGCGTCTTTTGTTCAGTTGGGTGACTACTTCGCTCCGTACATTGCTTCGATCTATGAAGCCATCGAGGATGCCTTCCAGTGCGGACCTCGTGAGGACTGGATGCTACGAAAGCGTGGGATGGAACTATTGACAATGCTGCTGGATATATTCGCCCTGCAGGATGCTGCTTGGTGTGTGGCGGTTGACGTGGCAAAAGAGTACTTTCAATCGCAGCTGGTACGTTCCCTGCATCACTTGGATGTCCACATCTTAGACTCGGTTTAATAGTTGTTGGTACTCTTGCTCAGGAACGAGTGAGGGCTCTCGTACTAGCAGGTCGACATGATTCGGTATCGGTGGTTCGTGAGGCTGCTATCCCTGCTGTCATGGCATTCGAACACTTGGAGAAATTGTACCCTCAAGCTGTCAGCGGTGGACGCACCAACACCAGTGTTCGTTATGATTTCGTTCCGCCAAACCCTCCGGGCTACTCGTTAAGTGGCAAACGGTGGGCACAACCTACAGCATCCAATGCTACCGATGCTCATAAATCTGCAGTGGATGATAGCGCGGACGAACGTTCCGCTGGATTGGTAGCGGATGAAAGTACACCCAGCTTTGGTGATTTTGCAGCGGGAGACGAAGCCTTGCCATCGCATGAAAATCTTACTGATGCAAATGACCCGGAACTAGCCCCCAGCACAAGTAAACATGCGGGAATTGTACGCAGTGGCTCGGCCACCAGAGCAATGAAATGCACAACAGCAAATTTGGAAGCGGCTTTTGAAGTTTTATCGCGGCCTGAGGAATGCACCGAAGACGATGAGACCTTTACAGACCAGGTCATGGATCATGCTACCCCAGAGCACGGTGATGAAGCAGAAAAGCTAAACCCCGAAAATGACAAGTACCAGAGCAACGACGCGCAACATGTGAAAGTGCGGCGCAAAAGCTCCAACCTGCATCGAGTCACGTTGGCAGAAGCAAAAGTTGACACACCTACGAGGGCAGTCACGTCAGCAGCAGGAACATTGCAAGCCGTCTCAACTTTGAAACAGTTTGCTGCGAAGCAAAGAGTGCAGATGCGAGCAAGACGCATCCAACACCAAGACATCCCTCAGATATCCCTTCCACAACGCCGACCGCTCCAAAGCGCCAACCCGTCTGAAGCTGATGAAAATGATAGCGAGCCACAAAGCAGACATAACAGCACCAAGATCCCAGTTGATAGCGTGGACAATGACGACAATCGTGACAGCAACCTCGAGCTTACGCGTGCTGAAGCCGCATTGGAAGCGGCTCAGTGTGGTGAGTTCGAGTTGGGATTCCGCCTGTGTATAGTTGAAGACGACTTGGGGTTACTACGACGTACGATGGTGATCGTCGGAACTCCTTGCATGGCGACACTATCAAACGTGGCGCGCAACGCGTTGTGCACTGCGTTCTTATCGCTGCTAGATGGTGATGCTCGTGGTAACGCCGGAGCCTCGTCCGATGTATGGCTGGCACTGCAGTGGCTGCAGCATTGGGCTGCAGACATCAAACAAACTGATCGACGGCAGTTCGACCAACTCGATGCTCGGGTCGCACAGGCGCTGATTGCAAAGCTGCACGAGATGTCTACATTGTCGTCGAAGTCGGCACTCGCAGCAGCGCACGTGCTGTTTCTGCTCGGCGAATGAGCTGTTCGACACCACTGTACGTTGCAGCAGATGAACGGTATACGTAGAGCACGATCTGGCTTTGTTTTGTGGGCAAGTGAGATGCACCTTCACAACATCATGACGTCGATCGGAGCGTTGTGGTTGCAGTTGAGTCACTTTGACCAAGGGCTATAGTGGATCGGGAAGGGGAGGTCGCGTTGAACTTATCCTTAGCGATGCTGAATATACTGGTGTTGACTCAACTGTTGGGATGTATAGCATGTACCATAGTCACATACTGTAGCCTTATGTATGTGAGAGCAATATCTAACTCACTATGATTAAGGCAAACAATGTAGTTGCGCCGTATATTATTTTGCGCTTCTACTTGAAACACTCGTCAGCATGTGGGCAACACGCACTGCAGCGGTCATCTTACAACTACCGAAATATCCTCGCGTGGGCATTGATAAGCAAGTTGAAGTTCGAGGTAAGTTTGTGAAGGGCGGCTTGTGCCGACCCAGTTGCAGTTTGCGGAAGTAATCGCCGCACATCGATCCTCAGTATTCATTGGGTCAACCGCGAAGCAGCGTGCTGCCTTCTGTCGAGGCTCGACTCGAGCAACCACCATCTACGTGAACAAGGATCGCGTGACGCCCAGATGCAGACCCAATACCATCACCTTTAAGTGGTGGCATTGGGTGTCCAGGTTTTTAAGTCTTACTTCTTAGACGTCAGTTCCACAGGTACAGCAGTGCATTTTGGCAGTAGAATGGAGCGAATGGAGCATACTATCTTATTATCCTGTTATTGGAGGAAACGCTGGGCCACAAGCTGCTCGTACAGTTAATTGAAAATACATGCTGCATGTATTTTCAAGTAACATGCACATGTAGGCACACCTTTTTTGCTGCAGGCAATCTTCCCGTTTAACATTTTGGTGGTGGTAAACTTCAACGTTGAAGCGAGCGGCTGCCGTCTCTGCACGGAGCATCGCGGCATCAAGGTCGAGTGTACCACAAGTACAAGGCACTTACCTGGCGCTCAAATGGACAAACTACAAAAATTACAACAGAATTCCGCGTCTCAGAGTTGGTGCAAGTCTACGGCATTCATGTATTATTCTCGCGATCGCCAGAACTTCACGACCAAGTTGGGACCTTACTTAGAACTTCTGTGAGTATTTTAATAATTTTAAAAAACTAAAGTACGTACAGATGTATTATTTTTAATTTGGTGGTAATTTGCAAATGCATTTTTTCTAGCGACTGTTCAGGGGCTTATCGGAATGATGAATCAGAAATTCAGTCGAGCCCCATTGCGACTCGAGCTCGAGATTCTATGCGAACAAACTGCTTCCAAACAGTTAGCTCTACTGTACCGTTACGGACTCAAAGAGGTAGCCCGCCTCAATGGCCCCATTTGCTTCTTCGCTCGTTCATTGTTGTTAAAAAAATCGTTCATGACAGCACATACGTGGTTCTCGAAGTTTCTACAGGCGAACACACGTAGCCAACAACGAATGTTGCCACCGCTTTATTCTTGAGCGGATTGGATCGGACGATCATTTGCACGGCCAAGCACCGAGACGGGCATCATGCCCCCCCGTCGTTGCTCGAGCTGTCAAGAACTTCTTGAAGTGACCGCATTGAAGCTGGCTTCTAGAACTACGGCGAGCTGTAAGACAGGCGAATTCACTGCGTTGGCATCGCAGACAAAGATTCGCAGCGCTGTTCACTGGCATCGACGGCGTTTTCTCGAAAATTCGCTTGATTTGAGACCGACGCTCCTGAGACGTCCACGTGTAGGCGATCAATGAAGCGCGCTCCTACCGCAATGGTGGTAATGCAGGCATGTTGAAAGGTACATGTATGTACGTTGAATGAACGATACCGGAATTGAAGTCCGGTAAGTTTTGCTGTGCCACAGCGTGCGTGGAATCCGACCTGCCGAGGGTATTGTTCCTCCCCCGAAAACGAGCTTCTGCTGCTCCAACCCGGAGAACTCAGTTTGGGTCAACAGCGCTCGCCGTGAATCGCAATGTCTTTGTGCGCTGCCCGCAAAAAAACAGTGAGGATGTGCCAACACGCATGTTGCCGTAACTTACATGTAGCTCGCCTCCATGTTGGACTTTGCTGAGAGTTCGTGGTGGCGAGTATTGGAGTGCGGTTAATGCAGCGAATGAAGGCGTTACATCAACAGAAAGCTTTTACTAGATAACTAGCTCCTCCCCTTCCTGTACATATGCATTTACTGAGGTGATCCGCAAGGCCGCAAGCATGACTGCAACGCCCCGTCTTGTAACGCGGAGAGACCTGGCTCGGCTTTGGGCTTCGAATCCCAGGAAGTATGCTGCAGAGTTGAACCTCTTTACCAACACGTGGTGCGGTTGTGTCCGTGTCATTCACGGACACCGCCGCTGTTGTCGTCGCCGCCGCACGGTTCACAATCGAATCCGCCACCTGGGGCTCAAGCGACACCCTTCCTCTCCGTCTCACGTCAAGTTCATCAACCTCGGCCAAAAAGCGTTCACGCCATGGTCGAGCTGTACACCCAAACGGTGCCCGACACCTCTGGCGGTGCCATGGTGAACGCCGGCGACATCCTCATCATTGTGGCGGTGCTGTTCTTCACGATGGTTGTGGCCGTCGTGGCCTCCATCCAAGCTGGCGAGAGTCACTTGGCCAAGTACTTCCCTGCATCAAGCAGACCAAACGCAACGAGGGTCAAGCGCTGGAGTCACCCGCTGGAGACGCCTACCTGGTAGCGGAGACCCCGACCAAGAAGCTCCCGACCGGTGACGAGCGCGGCTCCACGATCTCTCAACAGCGGCCCTCGGCCTCGCTGATTGCTCGGGATGGACCCGAGCACCAAGTCAACGAGGTGTCCAACTTCTTCCTGGCGGACCGCGGCATGCAATGGTACTTCGTGGGCGGCGCCCTGTTTGCCAGCAACATCGGCGCCGAGCACTTCATCGGCATGGCTGGCGACGGCGCTCGTCGCGGCATTGCCGTGGCCATGTACGAGTGGTATGCTGCCATCTTGATCCTGTGCCTCGGCTGGATCTTCTCTCCTATTTACCGCCGCTGCGGCGTGTACACGACTCCGGAGTACCTCGAGTACCGCTTTGGCGCTCCGTGCCGTCACTACTTGTCGCTCATCACCGTCATCATGTACGTCTTGACCAAGATGAGCGCCAGTATCTACGGCGGCGCCATCGTCTTCCAGGCCACGTTGGGCTGGAACCTGTACCTCGGAGCCGGCGTCTGCATCTGCCTCAGTGCCATGTATAGCATCGCCGGTGGTCTGCGTGCCGTCATGTACACGGATCTGTTCCAGATGTGCGTCTTCACGCTGGGCGGCCTCGTGGTGTTCGCGTACTCGGTGAACCAGATCGGCGGGTTCGAGGGCATTCGGGAGAACCTAGACAACCAGGACCGCTCGGGCTGGTTCCACCTCTGGAAGCCGACGGACGACCCCGACTACCCGTGGACGGGTATGATCTTCGGCCAGCCTCTGGGCTCGATCTGGTACTGGTGCATGGATCAGGACCTCGTGCAGCGGGTGCTGTCGGCCAAGGACACGGCCAACGCCAAGGCTGGTTGCTCGTTCGCCAGTATGCTCAAGGTGCTGCCTCCGTTCCTGATTGTGATCCCCGGCATCATTGCCAGCATCTACTTCGACTTCAGCAAGATTGAGGACGGCACGGATGCGGCGTACCCGACGCTGCTGACGGAGATGATGCCGCACGGAATCATCGGCCTCATGATCTCCAGTATCATCACGGCTATGATGTCGAGTCTGGCCTCGGTGTTCGCTGCCGGCTCGTCGGTCGTGACCAACGACATCTACCTCAAGTTCCGCCCCGATGCGTCGCACAAGCAGCTCGTGTGGGTCGGTCGTATGAGCATCCTCGTCTTCGCCGTGCTGAGCTTCTGCTGGATTCCCATCATGCGCAACGGAACGGGTCTGTACGAGCAGATTGTCGAGATCCAGAGCTACCTGACCCCTCCTATCGGTATCGTGCTCGTGCTTGGCGTCTCCTGGAAGCCGGCGAATGTGTACGGCGCGTTCTCGGCTATGATTGTGGGCGGGCTGCTGGGCTTCTCGCGCCTCATCTTCGTGACGATCAAGGACGACAGCATGGACGGAGACCTGCCCGGCATCTGGAACACCTTCTTCTACATGAACTTCCAGCACTTCGCGCTGCTGCTGTGGGTCACCGCCATGGTCGTTTGTGTCGTGGTGAGTCTTCTGACGCAGAAGAAGTGCCCTCCGAAGGAGGACGTGCGCAAGTACATGATCCACTGGGAAAAGGTCCTCAAGCTCGACGCCACGGAGCTCGTCAAGCCCATGTGGGTCAACGTCCTTGTTGCCGGCAGTGGCATCGCCGCTCTTGCTGTCACGTTCAGCATGTGGATTTACTTCGCGTAAGCTGAAGAGAGGGAAGTTGTATGTCTATCTTCGCTTGCTTCAACCAAGCAAACACCATGTAACGAGGTCAAATATCAGTTCGTTTGTTCCTATAAATCAAAGAGGTTTCCTGTTGCGGGGACCGTGGGATCTTCACTCGATAGCTGTAAGAGGTGAAGCGAGTTGTGCCTTCTCGACTTCGATATACCCGTCGTCTTCAATACTGGCTACAAGCTGAGCGTTGTTCCTTAGTGCAATCTGAGCGCTGAACGAAGTGTTCGTGGCAGCGACGTCAAGCAACTTGGCGCACTGAATGGCTTCACGCGACAAGAAGTGCGGTAGCAGCTGCTCTAAACTCGTCGTATACGCCCCCGTGACATCATGGTAGGCGTGCTGGGCGTAGTAATACTGGAAACTTACGTACCGCACTCCCCATTTAGGATCGACCGGCACAACGTCTTCATCCACTAAAGACGGCGGGCTTTCGTCTCGAGGGCGGAACTGAAGGTACCCCCACCACTCAGGACGGTGCATGTCGACAGCATGTTGCGCGCTCCAGACCCAGTTTTCCTCCTTCAAGCCAGGTTTCTTTTCGTAGCGTTGCCTTCCAGTCTCGTGGTCGGTGACGACACGAACGGACCACTCGACGCGTGAGAAGTTGATCCGCCAGAAGGAATTGGCGACAGGAGGAACTTGCGCCTTCGAGTGCAGTGCAAGTTCCGACAACGGCAGTGCGATCTCTACCGTCCAATAGTGCAGACGCTCAGCTGTAGCACGACATGAGCATCGACACTTAGATACAATGACAGTATCAATATCGTATCTGTTCGCGTGTACGTACATGGGTCGTTGATTTGGCCTTTCACGAACACTGCCGAGCGCATACCGCTGTTCAGCATGTCGAATCCATAGTGAGGGTCCACTCGTGTGCTGTTCTCGTGGCCTCCATCTCTGTACGGACGGTTGAGCCACAGGTTCCAGCTTGCATTTCGCGTGTTGAGCTCGAACTCCTTGTAGTTGTGCGTGCTCCCGTCGGCATCCACGAAGACCTCGAAGTCGTTGTCGTGGAAAATGACCTCGTTGCGCTTCGATACATTGGCCCACACCTCGGTCTCCTCCACGTACGCGCCGACGTAGAGGAACTGCTGGTCGTAGCGCAGCTTGAACTT
The DNA here is from genome assembly GCA_024211575.1 of Phytophthora melonis. Classification (NCBI taxonomy): domain Eukaryota; phylum Oomycota; class Peronosporomycetes; order Peronosporales; family Peronosporaceae; genus Phytophthora; species Phytophthora melonis. The sequence continues at coordinate 1,757,406 of JAMXKT010000068.1, forward strand.
GGTGGCGAACCACGGCTGCGACCAGAACTGAGGCCCCTGAATGTCCTGGAATGGCTCGCTCCAGTGCACTTGAGCCCTCTCATTCTGGTACAGAACGCCGTCTATGTTGATTCTGGTCGAGAGATTGTCGGTGTCCGGTGGTAGGTGGTAGTAAGAATTACGACGAGGTTGCAGGTGTGCGTAGTCACTTTGGTATTGAGATGGCGGCTCGGAGTAATCAGACGGTGGCGATGGTGTTTGTTGCACTTGGCGCACTTCAACAGCATTGCACCAGGTCGCGTGTGAGTGTAGCAGGGCTGTGGAGAGCGCGACCGCTAGCTGGAGGTGGAGGACGCCGTGCATGACTGCAGGCAGGACGCAACGCGAGATCTGTAAATAAGAGGGGCCGTGTGTGTACACAACTGTTACATAATTCAACTTCAACAAGCCAAAAAATGTTGAGCACCAGTTAGAGCTCCCACGAGCATTGTTCGATCAGCTCCATTGCACCTCAGTGACTTGCCTTACACGGCCATCGGGTGCTCGAAGTCGACGTGAAAGCTGCCAGCGGGTGTTCGCCGCCTGGATGGCTGTGGACTGATCACTGGGCTTCAAGCAAACAAGGCGCATGCACCGTGGAATACGTCGGGAAGACCAGCTTTGTTTGGGGGGGCTGCATTCACGAAGATAGCGCCGGAATCTCCAGGGTGACGAGGATGTCGGCTGTTGGCTTCTGATGTCATGGCTGCCTGTATTCCTGCAAAGCAAGCAGAAAGATCGTGACGGGACGAAGACTTGGTTGGAGTGACTATGCAGCGATACGTGGTATTATTGCATTGAAATTTATTCTTCGGATCATAGCATTATTTTTTCGCCTGGCAATTGGAATCCAATTGGATGGTCTCAAGCGAGCGCAGAATCAGTTTAACTTCAAGATTATGCGGAGGTCAGCAAGCGCACGCCGTGCTTTACGCTGTGCCACGGTAGTCACGCAAGGATCGCGTTGGGCGGACTTACCGAGTCTGTGACTCACAGACAATTCAACGCCACCCTTGTTGAAGCCGACCCAAAGCGTGCCACGATCGAGTCAATGGCAGCGCCACGATTGCCATTTCGCCCTCCAGGTTCCCGCCTTCTGCCCCTAGGACGTTCAACGTCGACGATTTTTGCTGTTTGACGAGAGCACTCCGCTCTGCTCTAGCAAGGGGCTCCGGTTCAATGCTTTGAACCGGAGCTCATTATTCAATCTGCCTCCAAGCCCCAACACCAGCTTCCCTACTCCCCTCCTCTTCCAAGACCATGAAGACCTTCGCCTACGCCGCTGCCGCTGCGGTCACCTGCCTTGCCACACAGACTGCCGCCTACGACGAGACCACCGTGTGCCCGTCCTCGGAGACTGCCAAGCTCCTGGCCCTCGCCGCGGACCCGTACATGTCCTCGTGCCAGACCGCGTCGGGCTACACGTTCGTCCCGCCCTCGGCTTACCCCACCGAGTCTCAAGTCCTGCTCATGTGTCTGACGTCGGACTGCTACTCGCTCATCTCCGACCTCCTGGCCCTCGACCCTGCGGACTGCGTGATCGACTTTGGCACGGTGAAGATCAACGTGCTGGAGCTGGCGGACAGCTTCCTGCCCAACTGCACCGCTCTCGGCCTCTCGGCTTAAGCGATGAGCTACTCACTACGCAATGACTACGAGTTAGAGAGAGAGAGAGTACGTGAAAGTGATGACTAGCTCGTAGTAATAACTCTTCACTGAAGTTCCGTTTTGATGTCAATCGTGATCTCCTTAGAAAACGCATTGTGTCCCCAACAACACCAATGTACTATTGAGGTCATACACTTCAGACTCGAGCAAGCTTTTGTTTTTCATTATGATGAACTTACACACTAATTCTCCAACATGGTATCATCCTCTTGTCGCAATGGGAAACCACTACAAGGCTGCAGGTTAGAGCTTGCACATCGGCACCTCTGAGCCCTTCCGGCAGTGCTGCTTGATGGCACGCCCCAGCTCCGCGTAGAATTCCTGGTTCTTCGACACCGAAGGGAACTTGTGGCCGCCTTCATGTTCATAGATCCACTTGAAACCATTAGGCTCAGCTTTGCCCGCCCACGACAAGGCCAGACGATGGGATTCTTGATAAAGCGGGTCCGTCTTGCCAATGAGGTGGATCGACGGCATTGGCACGGAAACACGGCGGCCTTGCTTGTCCAGGAACAGCGACTTCACATTCACCCCACTCACATCGACACCCCCGACACAGATGACAAGCTTCCACCACCGGACGTCCTGGCGCAGGTACCACATCGTCAAGATCGTCAGCAGCGCTGCACCTTGAGAGAAACCGATGACGACGTCGAAGGGGCCATTACGGCGAAGCTCCTCGTCAATTCTGACCATGGATTGCTCCACACCTTTGTACGAGAGGCTCCAGGCATGGTCCTCCCCCTTGTCAGCACCACTTTGGAGTCGTGCCTTGGCCGAGGACTCAGCGTCGTTGTACAGCAGCGGCGATCCGTCGGCCAGTTGGTTCTCGAACCACTCGTAGAACGGGGCGCTGGACTTGTACGCGCTCTCGATCATCGGGTCGCTCGTCCCGCGGGCTTCGTACGTGCCGTTGAGCAGCACGAATTCCGCTGCGTCCCCCAGCGCCGCCCGAATGCCGCGGGTCTGGTCCAGCATCACCTGCCGGTTGGTGCGGAAGCCATGCAAGCACAGCACGCGGATCTTCTTGGAGGACTCAAACGGAGGCGGGCTCAGCGCTGTGGGGCGTGGTAGGTTCTCGGCGACGACGACCATGGCGACTGCTGGAAGCGCTGCAAAATGTCGACTGAGCAGAGACCGTGGCGAACTTCAAGCAGGGGTGACGTACACAGATCGGGCAAGATCAAGATGACACGGTCCTGTCATGGCTTGGAAGCCTGAAGCGCTGTGTTTAACAAGACAAAGGGCATACGTCGACTACTGGTATTATCCGCTGGGTTTTGCTGTCGTTCTCTATCAAACACTACACTGTACTCTCTTCAGAGCCTCGCCACGGAGCTCTGGCGTGAATCCTCGAAGAACTTCCAGATCGTGTTGGCCAGGTCTGCATAGAACTGCTGGTGTCGGCCGGGAGACGGGAACTTGTGTCCTCCATCGTGCTCCACCAGCAGCCTCTCGAGCGGACTGCCCTTGGCGTGCGGGGTGTACATGTCCTTAAGCACGAGCGAGTCCTTGTACAGACTGTCCTTCTTCCCCACCACGTGGATCGACGGTACCGGCACCAAGATCTTCTGCCCCTCGTGCGTCTCGAACAGCTCGCGCACATTGATCCCCTGTGGGTACACGCCGCAGACACAGAGTACGAGCTTCCACCAGCACTTGTTGGCCTTCTTGAGGTACCACATGGTCAGGATCGTGAGCATGATGGAGCCCTGCGAGAAGCCCACCGCCAGGTCGAAGTCGCCCAGCTCGTTGAGCTTCTCGTCCATGTACTCGATGGCGCGGTCGATGTCGTCGAACTCGAGGCACCAGCGCTTGGTGGTGCCCTTGGGGACGCCCTCCTCGGCCTCGATGTCCTCCCGCTCCTCCTTCTCCAGGGACCGAGCGCCCCACCACTCGTAGAACGGCGCCGTGTCGCCGAACATGCGCTCAATGATCCGGTCCGTGCGCCCACGAGCCTCGAACGGCCCGTTGAGGAAGACAAACTCGGCGTCGGGGCCCAAAGCGTCGCGCAGCCCGCGGGTCTGACTCTGCATCACTTGGACGTTCGTACGGAAGCCGTGAAGGCACAAGACGCGCAGCTTCTTGGGTGACGAAGACGCGGAAGCGGAGACGGTCATGGCTGCAGGATCGAAGGGCGATTAGCTACTGAGCCAAGCTCGCACGGGGCGCGCGAAGGTGTCGGAGGAGGAGACGCCCGCTCACAAACGTTTGAGCGTCACCGGGCGATACCGTCGTTTGACGTAAGCAGAGCGGATCTGATTGGTCGATTTGCTTCGAGTAAACACGACGAGCACATGGCTACATATTGCGCGCACATGGCACCGTGATTGTCGTCCCGCAGTGGTGAACCTTGGCGTGCTTGCCATGGTGTTCTCTACAGCAATAGCGATTACTGTTCAAATGAAGCTTGTTGCTGCTTATCATATATTGCACGCTACTACAGAGGAATAAGTACATTGTTGTGTGCTAGCAGCTTCTGCTTTGCTCTGTCGCTGTGAAATCGCGGGTGTCTGCCTTCAATCGGCAGCCGATCTTGCTTGCGGGTGCTTTGCAGCCTCGGCGCTTACCATGGTGCCGAAGCGTTCACAAGTTCACGTCTGCTGCCTTCAGACGAAGCCACCGCCGCCAGCCCTGCTCGCCATGCCGTCGATGTTCAGCATGACGTTGCCCTGGCGATTCGCCACCAGCACCTCGGACAGCAGACTGTTGGACGTGTCGCCCGACACCACCGTCTTCTTGTTCTTGGCGAGCGAGCCGAGCATGTCGAGCTTCTTCATCTCCAGCTCGTGCTTGCGGACCTTCTCCAGCTTACTCACGGCAGCACCCTCAGCGCGAGCGACAATCTCCGCGGCCTTGGACTCGGACGTGGCGCGGATTTCATCCTTGGTGGCGTCCAACTGCATCTGCAGCGCGGCCTTCTCGGCGTTGATGAGGTCAATCTCCGCGTCACAGTGCGCATTGATCTCCGCTGCGATCCGCACGGTCTCGGCCTCAATCTCGGCGATCTTCAAAGAAGCCTCGACGTCGCGGTTGTTGCACGTCACTGTGGTCTTCTGCTTGATCTCCTCGTCCGCAAGCTTCGTCTGCGCGTTGATGAGGTCGATCCCCTTGCGGATCTCAGCGCACTTGGCCTTGCCGGTCTGCTCTTCCTCCATGTACATCATCCTGCGCTTGAGCTTGGTCGTGTCGATCTCCTCCTTGTACTGCAGCATCTGCATGTCGCTCAGCTGCTTCATGTTCTGCTCCTTGATGGCGCTCAGGTGGGTCGTGCGGTTCTCCATTTGCTTCTGGAACTCCTCGGGCAGCGTGACGTTCGTGATAGCGACGCTCGTGATCTGCACGCCGTACGTGTTGAACTGATCGTTCAGACTGCGCTTGATATCCTCCGTGACGCAGTAGAGCACTTTGTCCTCCGCTGGGATATCCTCCTCTTTGGCAGGCTCCTTCTTCATCTTGGGAGAATGGAACTCGTCGTTCGCCGGTCGGTTCGTGCGGAAGTTGAGTGCCCCGTCTTGAACCTCTCGCGCATGGTGCCGTCGCGGAGCTGGTACACTTCCGTGTGCTCCACACTTCGAGCCAGCGCTCGCACAGCTTCATCCTGAGCGGCACGGAGCTGCACCTCGAGTCCGTTGGGGCCCAACTCGTACACGAAGCGACGAACGAGCTCGGGGTCTTCGCCCTTGGACTCGTCGCCCATGATGCGCAGGATCAGACACATATCGATGCCCACGGTCACGTCGTCCGCGGTCTTGCAGCCCTTGACGGGCGTGTCGAAGACGATGTACTGCTTGGTCACGAGAGCCGAGCGCTTGGTGAAGAGCGAGGCGAAGTGCATGCCTGGCGGCCACACGGGCGTGCGGGTGCCGTCGGGCTTGACGTAGTCCACGTCTCGGCCTTGGTTCTGCACGAGCGCGTAAGTGCCCTCGGGGATGCGGATGTAGGGCTTGAGCAGGCTCCGGCCGGGCGTCACGATCACGACCGTGTTGCCATCGTAGCAGGCGCCGAAGATGCGGTTCGTGCTGTCGACGCGCCACGTATTGCGGTACAGCAGCCGCGTCTGGTGCTGTGAGCCGCCCGGGAGCGTGTCCGCGTTGAGTTTGCTGCTTCCCGAGCCCATGGAGCCGATGTGGAGAGACTTGTGCGCTTGAGTGGAAATTCAGGATTGACTTGGCTGGGCTGGGGTGGGGCGGGGCGGGGTGGACCGACCGGAACACGCACTTCAGAGCGGAGACAGCAGACGAGCAAAGTGTGTAGCCATATAAGTGGATACACGAGTTGATAGCTACACTTATATGGCTACACACTTTGCTCGTCTGCTGTCTCCACTCTTCTCGCCCTTGAAGCCGCGCTGCATCCACGTCGCCTCACCATTCTCAAAGTTGCCGAGCACCGCACACCTGCAAGTAACTTCAAGACTTTAAGACCAAGACACTGCTGAGATGGCTCGAGGCGAAGAGAGGGAGAGTCGCTACCGGACGCGGGTGAACCACCTGGTGCAGAAGGACATACACAAGCCCATCGACGCCATGAAGCACTTCAACGCCAAGGTCACGGACGGCCGCATCCCGATCGTGCTCACGCCCAACTACCCGGCGCTCATGACGCTCTTCATGAAGGTCCCGTCGGGGCTCTGGGTCTTCAAGCAGAAGTGGAACGCCCACGCCGGCATGATGGACCCGGGGCTCAAGATGTTCTGGCCGGCCTGGAACCGCGTCTCGCACATCGTCACCAAGCAGGCGGTCACCTACTCGAACCCCGTGCGTGGGTGCCCCACGTCCGACAACGTCATGGTGGACATCGACATCTCCATCAGCTTCCAGATCGGACCCACGGAGGACGATGCTTACACGTTCGTGTACTCTTTGGGCGCGCATCGCTTCGACGAGCTGCTCTACAGCTTGACCGAAGAGGCCATTCGCGGCCTCGTGCACTCGGTGCGTCATGACCAGGTGCACGACCTGAGGGAGGAGTTCGCCATGGGCATGAAGACGGACCTCAACGCCAAGCTCAAGTCCTACGGCGTGTTTATCCACAACGTCAAGGTCACCAACGTGGATCTGCCTCAGGCGCTGTCCCGGACGCTGGAGGAGACGACGGCGTTCAAGACGCGCATGGAGGAGCAGGAGAAGAACCACGAGAACCAGATGCGCATGCTGCTGAACAAGGAGACGCAGAAGCTCACGGCGCTGGAGAAGAACAACGAGCGCGCGATCCAGGACCTGCAGGCAGAAAGTGTCCGCGCGGCCATTATTCGTGACGAGAGACGCACGATCGCAGAGGCGAAGGCGCAGGTCACGGTGGCCGAGCACGTGTCGAGAAACGAGAACAAGATCAAAGCGGCGGAGGGCTACAAGGCCGACGCAGTCGCCAGTGCCACCGCCAAGACGGTCAAGCGCAAAGCGCTGCCCATTGTGGAGCTCAACAACCTCAAGACGGACTTCGGGCAGTTCGTGAACGTCGCCAAAGTGAAGGCGGAAGCGAGAATCCAAGCTGCCGAGAAGGAGGCGGAGAAGATTTCGGCGAATGCCGAAGCAGAGGGCAACTCGGCGGCATTCCTCAAGGCGAAGCGCGACTACGACTACAACGAGAAGAAGATCCGAATGGAGACTGCGTTGCTGGAAACCGTTCCGCTCGTTATCAGCGGCAAGAATGGCGACCAACTCATCCAAGGCACGCTCCTGCAGACGATTGCGCCTGCGAAGTAGGTAACAGCCTGGCATTGGTTTTTCGCGCCCACTGGAATGCAGGAAGCTGGTATTGCGTCATGAATATGCACTTTCGACTAAGGCACACCATAGGTAGCACCATTTTATATAAGAAAAAAAAACTGCTTGTTTACAGGTAAAACGAGAACCTTTTGCCACAATTTCATGACTCTGATGACAGTGCTGTCGGATGATGTCGGAGATTTTTTCGAGCCTCAGACGGGAATTGGTGGCAAGTGTTGTGGTGCTGGTCCTTCTTGTCGATAAGGTGAATCGAAGGGATCGGTACATGGTTGGGTGAACCATCCGGGTGCTCGAAGAGAGGTCTCAAATCAACATCGCATACTCGAGTGCCTGAGCAGATAAGGCAGACTTCCAGTAGCGCTCATTGCGCTGGTGCAGTAACCGTTTGACGACCTTGCGAAAACCCAATGGCAGCGTCAAAAGGACCGTGATCTCGTATCTGTTTGTCGATGTGCTCCACAACGCGATCGAAAACGTACTGGTGATACCATCCGTAGTCACTGCTGTCTCTAGTTTGTTGATATGACCCCACTCGTAGAACGGTACGTGGTCTTGATACAGTCGCTCGATCACCTTGTCGGGAGACCCGCGGGCCTCAAATGGAGCTGTGGCAAACACAAATTCCGTATAGGGGGCCATGACGCGACGCTGAGCTTGCGTTTGATCTTGCATCACCTTCACGTTGGTGGAGTCACAAGATGCGAAACTTCTGCGTTGATACCATGTATGCTTGGCGATGGTTCGTCGTTGACAGCACGGGTAGCAAGACGAATGGCCTCTTGTCGGCAGATTGGGATGTAAGGAAGCTCCGAAGAGCCTCCAGTGGAGGCCCTCCACACCCGAACCTTGCGTTTAACACCACTCATCACGAACTTCAAACACTCGCGGTGATGGGTTTGCTTCGCTTCACTTCAACCTGAAGTTGTCTTGGCGAAGGCGAACACATTTACGTATATTTTTTCTGCTCTGAGTCTGCAGGTCACTCGCAATGCAGACGGATACTGCGGGCGACGTCCTCGTAGAGCTGTTCGTGTCGCGCTCCAGTCGGGAAGCGGTGGCCCGTGTCGTGCTCGAATGACAGGCTCCGGGTGCGCTGGGCCTGTCGTAGCGAAGGTGCGTGGAGTGGTTGTGTTGCTTGCTTGTTGTTGGGTAAAATGCAAAGTGAGATTGATTCCGTTAAGTCTTCGGGCTAACTACGTGCTCTAGGCCTTCCTCTAGGTTCTCCTTAGTGTCGTTCTAGAAGCTGAGCTAACCTATACTAAATGCAAGTGTTTTTCTGTTTTCGTAATCCTATATATGCATGTTTGTATACTTGTGCAGGTAGCGTTCTGGATTCCGGGCGCCAGGCAGTCTTGCGCAAGCCTGGCGCCAGCCTTCACGCGACGTTGCGCGCGGACTTCTTGTGGCGGCGGAGGCGGCGGCGCTGCGACGCCTGCCTTCCTGGCCACCAGGTACGTGTTCCCCGTGCATGTCTGTTGCTGGCGTACCCGCTTGCGTGGGGGCCAGCAGCAGACATGCTGCATCATGACATCCCCCCGGACTTTTAATCGCGTTGGCGCTGTTGACGGAACTTGTGGAGAAGTTCACGCCAATGCGATACCCGTTTTAGCTTGACCTCGTATTCCCATGTGTTTTCTGAATCGGGGAGTCCATGCCACTTGACCAACCAGAGACGTTTGTTGTTGCGCTGTTTCTGCTGGAGCAGAGCTTCTGGGAAATGCAGTTCTTCGTCGGTGGCATCGTCGAGGAGTACTGGTGCAGACTTGGGCAAAGGTCGCGACGCGAAGCGTTGAGGGTTCGGAACGTCATGCTTGAGGAACTCCACGTCGAAACTCGGGTGAAGACGACTCATGTGCCGCGGTAGCTTGAGCCGTGCTACGTTGGAATTTATCATCTTCTCGATCTTGAACGGGCCGATGTACCTCATCGCCAACTTCTCGCGGTTGAGTTCCGTGTTGGCCGTGATGCGCTTGAGAGGCAAGTTACGCGTATCCAGCAATACGAGATCTCCTTCCTTGAACTCCACGTCTCGGCGCTTCCTGTCGTAATACTTCTTTTGACGTTCTTGTGCTGCCAGGAGATTCTTGCGGGCCAATTCAACGATCTTCTTGCGTTCTTCAGCAAACTTTTGCGCGAAGTCAACTAGTGGAACATCTTCATCACGAACTTCACCAGGGGTGATCTGGGATACTAAGTTCCTGACCTTGCGTCCTGTGTCCACTTCGAACGGCGTAAACGTTGTCGAGGAACTCTCCAGCGTCGCATGTGCGTACTCGATTGTTCCCAAATGCGTAGCCCAGTCTCGACCATGGTAGGACACCATGCACCGTAATGCATCTTCCAAGACAAGGTTCTGACGCTCAGTCTGTCCATCCGCTTGGGCACGATATGCCGTGGTGAGCGACAACTTGACCCCCATGATATCCATGAGCGACTTCCAAAACTTTGATGTGAACTTGGGGTCTCGGTCGCTGATGATCACCTTTGGCAGACCGTGATGACGAACTACTCCTTCAAAGAAGATGCGGGCAACTTCTGGAGCATCCGCCGTCGTATGTGTCGGAATGTACTTGGGCCGCTTGGACAGTTTGTCCACCACAGTCATGATTGCATCGAAGCCATTAGAAACCGGTAGCCCTGTCACGAAGTCCATAGTCACTACTTCCCAACACTCGCTCGGGACTGGAATTGGCATCATAGTTCCTTTCTTGCGCGCGGTACTAACTTTCCATCTAGCACACGTCCCACAGCTTGCCACGTACTCCTTCGTGTCCTTCTCCAACGTGGGCCAGAAGTACCACTGAGCAACCCTCAATTGCGTTCGACGGATTCCAGGATGAGCTGCCGTGGGTGCATCATGGAATTCTTCCAAGATGTTCGTGATTAGCCGGGCGTTATTGGGAACACACAGCCTGATGACCGAATGACCCGAACGCTTGTACAAAAGCCCATTCGATTTGACGAAGTCTGCAGATTTGTCCGGTCGGTTCCATACTTCCTTGAACGCGGGGTCTTTCTTGTATCCAGCCTGGAACTTCTTCTTCTGGTCTTCGCTCAAATGGACGCTGGATGTTAAGTACTCGACGTTCTGGACTTGTTCCACGTGTACATTGACTTCTTGCTGAACTCCAATGGGGTAACTCTCCCCGCAAGTCCAGATCGTCGACAAGAAGACATCGTTCATCCGACGGAAGCATGCGAAGCATTGCGGCGTGGACACTGTGACGTCGAAGCTTCGAAGTCTGATGCGTACAGGATGAAGAGCAATCATGGACTGCTGGTAACTTCCAAGGCTCAGGCTCGCCAGTAACTTCGTCGTCGGAATCATCCGCCGGGATCTTCGTCTGACTGTTCACATTGAGGAAGTCGATGACCCAACGAATCGGAATGGAACTATTCCCACATCGCAACCATTCAGCTCTCTTCGGGATTTGACCAGTCGCCGGATCTTTCTTAGGAACACCGAAGATATTGGAGACCCAGGGTGAATTGGAGACTTCTATCCACCCTTTCTTCATGTTTTCCGCGACGAACTTTTCCAATGCTTCCTGCTCCGTTTTAGACAGTCGAAACGGTGCTAGGGTGCTAGGAGCGGCGTCAGGTTTCATCTCCATGTCGAACTCGACGATGCGCTCGGGAGGTAGACCATCTGGCAGCTTTTCTGGGAAGACATCACCAAACTTGTCAAGCAAAGGCTTAATGTAGTCTGGTACGTTGTCGGATTCCACTGCTACACAGACCTTGACGAAGAACAGCTCCGCAAACTTCCTGTCCTGCATACGACGACGGAACTTCTTCGTGGACCCAAAGACACCATTACGCCACGCCTCAGTCAAGGCGAGATGTGACCGATGGCGTGCGCGAATTGCTTCCTTTTCCGTTTTCTTTCGTTGCTCTTCTGCTGTCGCCGACTCTTCAACTTCGCTTGGGGCCATTGTGGTGTCGTCCTTCTCACATTCTCCCTGATCTTCTATCTTGTCTTCGTTCTTGTCCGTCTTGGGCCTTGGTCTCTCTTCCCTGCTCGGAAATACTACTTCATGCGTTCGCCAGTTGATCGTTGGTTGATATTTAGCAAACCACGGTTTACCCAAGATAACGTCATGTTCAATCGCCAGTGGACTCTCTGTGAGGCGCATCTTCTCGAACGTCTTGTCTTCCATGCCGATGTCCGCTTCCACTACCTTGACATCGCGATACTCCTTGATCTCTCCATCGAAGCCCTTCACTTGTACATCCTTAGTTCCTGTCACCTTCGACACCATTCTTGGTCGTACCAGATTTGCCGTAGCACCACAGTCAAGCAGTATCGTTACTGGGCGCCCTTCAATTCTCCCGGGTTTACGGATGAGCTCATTATCCGGTCTAGCAGCCACGTCATGCATGCTGACTTCCTCAAACGCATCCACAGTGTACTGGTCGTACACGATTCTCTCTTCACCATCGCTGACTTGTTGCTCCACAGCATTGACGTGCTGCGAGTCTCGTTGACGCTGATTCGGACCTCTGTAGGGACGTTGTTTCCGACGAGGGGCCTTACAGTGGGCTGCAATATGACCACCACGGAAGCAGTTGTAGCATTTCCTCTGCCGACGGCACTCTTCTAGACTGAGTTCTTGCGCACTGTCGATCTCCATTGGCTCAGGACCATTTGATCTTGAAGCCGACTCGTTTCTGCGGAATCGTGGGTAATCACGGTCGCGACGTCCCGTGCGCGCTGGAGCACCGAAGTGCGAGCGCTCATAGTCCATCGCTACCGTAATGGCATCCGTAAGGGTTTCACAGCGCTTGTACAGTACTTCCTGACGTGTATTTGGCATCAACCCTTGCGAGAAGTACACTACCTTGTCGATCTCCGTCATGTTTTCCACTTGAAGTACAATGTTGCGAAACCGTGAAACGTAATCACCCAACGACTTGCAAGATTTCTGGCTTAGGTGTCGCAACTGCTCACGCAGCCGCAACTGAAGATCCGCCGGAACAAATGCGCGTGACAACTCACGGAGTAACTGCTCCGCAGAGTAAATCTCATGCTTCCGCGCCAGGTACCACTGACCAGCCTGCCCTTTCAACGTGCTCCCGATAATAGCCAGTACCCTCGTCGCCCAACGCTCGTTCTTCCAGTCAATGTTGCGGGCCTCAAAGTACTGCGACAACTCTTCTTGATACAGGCGGAACGACTCAGACTCATGTCCCGTGTACTTGGGTAGTCTAATCCCATCCAGCTTGAAGTCGTTCATTCCTCGTTGCTCATTCATTACTCTCATCATCTCTTGTTGCTGCTGCATCGGTTGCAGCACTCCTTGCATGAGCTCAGAGACGTCCGCCATCTTGTTCGCCTTCCTTTCACACGCGGAAGCCTTAACCCAAACGCCTAACTAGTAATAAAGCTGATTCCCTCTAAAACGTTATACCCGCGAAGGTATTCGTTATCACACTCGACGATGAATTGCCGTAAACAAAAGCGGCTAAAACGTGTTTACTGCTCGTTAGACGAGTTAATCAGCTCCCTTACAGTTGCTAGGCTACGCTGGCGGCGGGCTTCCTCGCGATCACGGAGACGGTTGTCGCGCTCGAGTTGTTGACGGGTAGTACGCGGGTCGAGGACTCTGGCTACACCGAGGTTGACGAGACCGGTTGCCTTGCCGAGTTTACGCTGAGCGCGACAGAGCTGATGGATGACCGCCCTTTTCTGGTCTCGCTCTTCCGAAGTGAGTGGCTTGACCTCAGCAAGTTCTCTTAGCAGTCGCTCAGTCGTTCGCACTGCGTGCCGGATTTGACGGTAGCAATCGGTGCGCAACTTGTCGATGTCGGTGGCGTCGATTACACCCAGCCTCTCAAAGACCCGTCGGGAACAGCGTTGTCAACGCGACGACCCCTACGTCCAGCCATCCAATCAAAGAAGCGGCCCGGGCAACTCAGAGCGGACTGCACTACCCCTAACCGCCGAACTCGAAAGCCGGACTGGATCGGGTGCGCCGCTACAGCTGGTGCCTCGTACTTATGCCGACGTTCCCTTGACAGATGTCAGGCGGGTCCGAATTACAGCCAATGACCGGTGCCCGTAGCCCTCTCCGAGGTTGAGCGAAGCGCGGTCAAAAGCGAATCCCCAGCCGGTGCCCGAAGACCTCCTTGAGGTTGAGCGAAGCGCGGTTGCGAGGGGACCAACAAGTGCTACCAAATGACAGGCTCCGGGTGCGCTGGGCCTGTCGTAGCGAAGGTGCGTGGAGTGGTTGTGTTGCTTGCTTGTTGTTGGGTAAAATGCAAAGTGAGATTGATTCCGTTAAGTCTTCGGGCTAACTACGTGCTCTAGGCCTTCCTCTAGGTTCTCCTTAGTGTCGTTCTAGAAGCTGAGCTAACCTATACTAAATGCAAGTGTTTTTCTGTTTTCGTAATCCTATATATGCATGTTTGTATACTTGTGCAGGTAGCGTTCTGGATTCCGGGCGCCAGGCAGTCTTGCGCAAGCCTGGCGCCAGCCTTCACGCGACGTTGCGCGCGGACTTCTTGTGGCGGCGGAGGCGGCGGCGCTGCGACGCCTGCCTTCCTGGCCACCAGGTACGTGTTCCCCGTGCATGTCTGTTGCTGGCGTACCCGCTTGCGTGGGTGCCAGCAGCAGACATGCTGCATCATGACATCGAACACGAACTTGTCGCGCGCTGCCCCCTCGGGGTGGTCCTCGTACATGTCCACCATCTCATAGCATCCGCTCTTCCACTTATCCGTCTTGCCCACGATGTGGATCGACGGCATCGGCACCAACCGAGGCGTCCCGTCCGGGCTCTCGAACAGCGGGCGCAGTGCAGCCCCACGCACTCGAGGGCCGCAGACGCTCACGCAGCAGTTCCACCAGCGCTTATTGTGGTGGTGAAGGTACCACATCGTGAGCGCCGTCATGGTCTGCGCGCCCTGTGAGAAGCCCACGACGGCGTCGATTGGTCCGAGCTTGGGGAGCTGTTCGTCCATGTACTTGACCGTAGTCTCCCAGTCCACGTAGTCGTGGTACCAGCCCTTGTCCAAGTACTCGATCTCCTGCGTCTCCGGGTCGAGTCTGTGCGGCCTCTCACGCTCCTTGAAGCTCCCCCACTCGTAGAAGGGCTTGTGCTCGGCGTAGAGCTTCTCAATGACGTCGTCCGAGGGTCCGCGGGCCTCAATGGGACCATTCAAGAACACGAACTCGGCGTGAGGCGCTAGAGCCTTGCGCAGTCCACGCGTCTGGTCCTCCATGATCTTGGCATTGGTACGAAAGCCGTGCATGAACAGCACTCGGAGCTTCTTGGTCGCGCCCATGACTGCAATCAGAGACTGTCAGGGCTTCTACATGTAGTACATGTAGACCTTCACTTCACATGTCAGTTTCTAACCCTACAGTGGTGACCCATCTATGTCCTATCCTGATTGGCGCAGTAAATACATACTTAAAGTACCCCTAGCTTGAGGCTTTGTCGAGTAAACTAGAATTTGGTTGAAGATGTGCGGGGAGCCAATAATGCCTCAAGCTTTAGAGTAGGCCTGAGGCTACGACCAAAGGTCCACGCATTATTAATAGAGGGTTGAGCGCCTCATTTCCAATTACGCCGCGTGTACAGGAAGTCACCATGATCGCGCTCCAAACCAGCAGAGCCGGGACCCCCCTGCTAACGGAAACTGCCTCTACCACCAGGGCTCCCGATTATGGCATGGTAAAAACAACAATGTCAGTATTTTTTATTGATTATTTATGGCAGTCGGTTGGGCTCGACCATAAATTCTCGAAGCTTGAAAAGCTGAGAGTATAAGGGTCCGGGAACGGCTTAAGTACGACACATATTGATCACCACTTTTTCCACACTTTCTATGGGCGACCCCTACATAGATACCGTTCAGCATGGCACCATCAATAACGCACATGTTCACTTTTTTGCTTTTTACGGGTCAGTAAGTATCCACGGGTCCGACATCTTGAAATTTGTATGAAAAGATCAGCAGTTTCATTCAAAAATCATTTTAGCCAATGCGCAGCTAGCTACTTTACGCCGCGCCCAGACACTGTCGAAACGCCTCCATGCAGCCATCTCAAGTAGTTCGCAACCGTCATTCTCGCGCTCGTTTTAAACCAAGCATGCGCTCTTATTTTTCCGCGCATTGACGTGACAGGCTGTTTCATCCCTGCTGCGTTTAATCCATTATCGACCCTGGCGTTCTTCTCTGCTTGCATACCCGGTAACATCGGCGCCCCAGCTACGCTGATCTGCACGCCAAATGCTGAGGCTGAAAAGGTCTACTTTCGTTTGTTGATTCGCCCACTGGCGTGGTGAAGCGTGGTCGGCAAACTCACCCGCTTCGTGCCCAAACGCGCGCACGCCGTGTCACCTCCATGGCGGCTGCCTGTAACTCGTCCGATGGACAAGATGGCGCGCAGATAACAATCTCACCACGATGTTTAGTACGTCCAACAGTGACGAAGTGGAGACGTAGTTCTGCTCACACCCAATACTGGATAGCCCAACAACACGATAAACTTGATGCAATGTATGAAGAAGGGCAACGACTATACAACATCGCAAACGTCTACTACCCGCTGTAGTTTTATTAGGTGTTATGTTTGTTTCGTGCCATCTACTCAACTTCGGCAGAATGATCAAACCATTGGCTAGACCACCGATCTCAGCTTGAATTGCGCAAAAATAACCGAGTTTTAACCAAAGGCTGGCTTCGAAATGACTGCGTGTGTTCAGAGGTCCTCATTTTACGTTTGTTTAAACTACAGAGTCCTGATATCGTGGCTTCGAAATGACTCCGATGGTATCGTTGCAAGTCTTGAAGCGTAATGATAACACAAGAAAACAATTGAGTTAGATACTAAAGCTACTCCATTTATACAGAAACAAAGAAAAAGCACAACAAATGGAATCTACAAATGTAGTCATCAACAATTGTAGCTGGCAAAAAGAATATCCATAAAAGTTGAGCCTTTTTTTTTGTTTTTATGATAGTAAGAAAGCAACCGCTGTTAATTGGCTCAGTTCCATATTCACATGGCGCCATTGCAGAGGTGAATGTTAATTTTGTACCCGCTGTCGTACCAGTTCCACGATTCTTGAGTTATGTTTTTGTATTTCGGAGCTTAATTTAACAACAAAATGCAGAACCCCATAAAATATATAAACAATTTTAAACTATAAGAACACCTACAGTCACGATAATACATGTTATTTGTGTTCTATAATGAGCCATCGTCACCATGAACTGCAAAAATAAAATAAAAAGCCCGTGACTTATCCTGTTTTATTTTGCCGTAATTATAAAATTCCGTTTCATGACAATTAAACATGTATGTTTTTGATTTGAGTGTCCTACAGGGCTTAACTTGAGGTTGAGTAGCTTTAGAAAGCAACATTCTAATTATATGCATGTAGCTCATGCATATCGCATGTTCCCCAATTTATACATATTCATATACAGCAAGAGCCCACTGTCCTAGGAAAACAAGGCGCTACAGTCCATACGGCACCAATTATGGCATCAGCGCTAAACAGCAGCTAACACGGATACCTGGGGATAGTTTCGTAGTTCTAAAAAACAAATCTATGTAACCCTATAGGGTCAATCTAATATCATTTTTTTAAGATAGCAGGAGACCCCGCACCAAAACTACATTTAAAGCCTAAGTGAGCAATCCATTTCAAGCTTCGAGATCCCGTGCGTGAGCAGAGCGAGCACGCCCAAGTTATTTATGTCGGGAGGTCCCAGCAATAACTGTTTATTGAAAATATGTCGCTAAATATAGAGATGTACATACAAAAAGCAAGTAATATTATACCAAAAAGTCGACAAATAATTTTGTATGATCATTTTCAAAGTTACATTATTTATGCCTCCGGCTGATGCCATTATTTATGAGCCAGATGGGCTATCCATAAATAAAAATGCCATAATCGGGAGCCCTGTCTACCACCGCTAGCTACTGTTGGCGGCAGTGCCGCGGCGGCACATCAGGCTCGGGCGCCGCCGTTTTTTCCGACTGCACTAACGTCCTGATCACTCTAATGTTGTAGCATTCTACGCCAAAGCGCCAATGCGCTTTGGCGTGAAGAGCCGACACAAGCTAGGTGAGATCGACAAGTCACGGAAGAAAATCTATCAGTCGATAGCGCGACGGAACACTGAGCGCACCGTGGTCGTGAACTCTACAAAATAGTGCTTGACCGACGAGTGCCTCGCTCCTATACCTAACCGCTGTACATGTAGACTGAATCGCTCAATGTCGACGTCGTTGATAGCGGTACCTAGCTATCATCGAGAAGACTACAAAACAAGCTTGAATTTCTCTTAGTGTTTGATTCTCTGCCTAATGGCCAATCGACTTGCGTGCACTCACAGATGCTTGCGATATTTTGCTCGTTTACCAACACTTCGCCTACTTATTCAGAAACTGACCTGAATATCTAGTAATAACATAACCAAAAGGGCGTTCTATCACGAAATGACGGGTCGATTTTGTGGGATACTCCATCAAACACTGTATAATACCGATATGTCAAGACCTGGCGAGCTGCCGATTTAGCACTAACTAGAATATTTGCGACAAGATACGCCAAACATGTATACTGTATCACAACTTGTGATACAGTATGTGATTCACAAGCAATGTATACAGTATACATTGCTTGTGATACTCTGTAATTGATCAATTCGCACAAAATTCCAGTTGATCGAAACTCGTAACAAATCAATAGGGAGGGTGGGTCGAATTGGTAACACTTAAAATATTTTATTATTCTCACAGAATGTATGGAGCATTCAGCCGTTTTTAATAGACCTCTGAACCAGTTACCTGGGGAGCTAAGCTTAGCGTGTGCGGCAATATAGTGTGGTTTCAGCCTCATACTACATGCATTAATGAATAATGGTGAGGAGGCATCGGCACCTCATCGTACGTACATTTCCTCCGTTAAAATTTAAATTTCAAGAGAGCTTGACAAATAATTGTTTTACTCACTCGGGAGCGTAGAACGACTGTATGCATAAAACTTAGCATCCTGCTATATTCAACCACGTATAGATAATTTACATGTGTCAGACATGAAGATTGTGTATTTATTCGATTTATCAATGCTCCAGTCAGAGAGCCTATCACTGACGTTTAGGTAGGTAACACATCATTCGGGGTACCCGGACTGGTGGTCCGGGGAGTTCGCAGTTCTCAGGGGTGAAAAGATACCAATATGGAGTTTTCACAGCACGGACACCCCCGCTACAATCAGCAACTGTGACTTACTTCACATGCATGTCCAACTGGGGCCCAGCGAAGCCTGAGATAGGAGGATTTTGAAATACGGGTACGTCAAAAAGTATTTTTACTCCAAAGATGTTTATGTGCTCTTTTAGTAAGGAAGTACGTACCGTATATTACGATGCACCAGCATCTCCTGCGCCTGCTTCGCAGCCGCAGCATTTGCCCCGTGCCTAACAGTCAAAATTGAATAAAATAAAAAAATCCACTGCCGCACTAAAGGCACAACCTGCGTACGCCGCCTCGAGGCCTCACTGGCAATGATAATGAAATGGTGTGTCGGGCAAGTCGAGCACGAGTACTATGCATGCTTTGCAATTGAATGTGCAAGTTGAAGTGGGAATAACGCGTGAAAGTCGTTAGAATGTCGTTCGATGATACTCGCTCCTCGGCCGCCTATTCGAAACTCTTGGGAAAAAAAACGGGTTTTCCAGAACCCTGGAGACTGCAGCGTCGCGTATCCATCTATTCGATCTGTGATTGGCTGAAATTCCGTAGGGGCGGAGTAGCAGCTGGGACGTCAATTCCCAAGAGGCAAGAACAAGTCCACCAGCGGCAGACAGCAGCATGAGTGGAGGGGGTATGTGGCCTCTAGGAGAGCTCTAGAGCCGCTTTATCGACACCCGGTTGATTCACGCTCGTCTCCTCTCTCTGTTGATGTCTCCTTCTCCTCCCTGTAGGCTACTTGTGCGGCACAATCTTCAGCTTCGTCGGCTTCGTCTTCCTGGTACGCAGACATGACGCTTTCGGTGGTCGCACCACGCGCTCTCCACCTAGACTGCAGGCGGACTGACCTCTCTTACGCCTTCTGACCGTCGATATTGTGTGTATGGTGCGCAGGTGGTGGTGGGTTCCCTGCTGAAGCTGCAGCCAATGTACATCCACAACGCAAAGTCGCCAAACTCTGGTGCCAACTCGTGCTTTGAAGCTGGTACGTCCCTGTGAGAAGCAGATACTGCATGCAATTGGCCAAAAGGAAGGTTATTAGTGTTAACTGCCTTTTGTTGTTGTGGCTGTGTGTGTGTGTGCGCGTTGATCGCTCCTGGGTGGATGCTGATATTTTTCTTTTTACTTTCTTCTCCTTGATCTCAACGCAGCCATGCTGTACGCTGTGGCGATGGGCGTGTGCTACACGATGTGGCGGAAAGAGAAGCTGCGCGCGGGCGAGTTGGACTTCCTCTCCGACACGTTCACGCTCAAGC
This sequence comes from Phytophthora melonis, assembly GCA_024211575.1. Lineage (NCBI taxonomy): Eukaryota > Oomycota > Peronosporomycetes > Peronosporales > Peronosporaceae > Phytophthora > Phytophthora melonis. The sequence goes on from JAMXKT010000068.1 coordinate 1,777,298, forward strand.
GCGACAGGGCCTACTACGGCTCGGAAGACTCGGACGAGGAGCTGCCGCTGGCGAAGAACATGTCTCCCGCGCCGCGCATGGTGTAGAGTTTTAAGAACGCGTCGACGCCACACTAGCGATGATATCCACCGTACACTGCATCCTCGCCCTTATTCATGTATTATCGAGAGTTGTCGATACTGACGCAGGGCTCACCGACGGGATTAACCAGAACAAGTCGCGTCACTTGTCAGTTCCATAGGTCGCGAAAAGTGTGAAGTGCTATTGTGAGTCGTAGCGACGTGGTGAACTGTGGCTGCAAGGCAACGAGTTGTGTTCCATCAAAGGATAAAAAGTGAAATCAACACAGTGTATGCAGACCTGCGGGGCCTAACAGTTAATACACCATTGCATGGCGTTATTCTCATACAAATTGACAAAGTGCGCACTGAAATTCACATGTGCCTGCATTATAGCATAGATGCCATATGTATGCTGTTTTGAAGTCTACTATTTGTGAGATAGACTAGGATATAATATACCGTAGCAAATCATAATAATACCATATTTCAGATGCCTAAGTTACTACAGGCATCTGCTTCAATAAAGAACACTAGAAAACCTATAACTCGATTTGTATGGAAGCTGATTGGCTCTAACATACAAATTTTACTATAATTCTAACGTAATATTCAATCACCTTTAACACTTTTGTATATATCAGGTGTTCTTTATTGAAGCAGATGTCTGTATAAAGGTATATGCTATGGCAGGCCCTTTGAGTGCGCCCTTTGTGAATTTGAGTGCGTGTTATGAGAATAACGCCGTGCAATGGTGTAGTGCCATTACCTACCTCTTGTTGTGGTAGCGAAAAGGTATCATTCGTATTACAAATAATACAGAAAATTGAAGCAATATTAGTACCGACTAGAGGTCCACCAAAAGATTGCTGGAGAGGGGCTGTCCAAAGTTCACGGTGTACACTATCGGACTCGCCCCTATGCCCCGTATTCCTAACAAAAAATGACGATTGGTATTGCCGCTGTAAAAGAGGAAGCAAAGCTCGAAAAGTTTTGCACGGCACAATAACAGTTTAAAAGAGAGCACGCCAGATAATATAATTTTTGTTAGCGCAGGGCGCCACGGTGATGATCTCTAAGCCCTTCGTACTGCATACCGGTACATCCATCATGCCTCGGCGCTTCTGTTGGGATCATCAGCTGCATGATCACCAATACAGTTGAGTTAGTCACATACAAGTATTATACATTGTCTTGACCACATTAAATCGTACCGAGCAATGCTCCTGCGTTTCCACCTGATTCAAACCTTCTTCAGCAACGCAATGGCTTTCTACATGAAGACGCGGGAAACGGTGGTGCACTTGGAAGCGCGCTGGTCGAGCGGTAGAACTGGATGAAAAAACAGAGTCCAGTTAGCTGTGCCAGCATAGCACCACAGCACACACATACAAGCAAAGCACACTGAGAATATCACCTGCGCTTGCGCTGAATGAATGCGGATCTGAGTCATCGCAGTCGTTGTGGCAGTCCAAGCATACGCGTTTGATGAACGCCCAATAATACTTACACAAATTTCCAAAAAGCAAGTATTACTATTAATACAAATTGGTATTAATACGAAACGTATTATTACATAATACAATACTTTTAGTAATACGAGCCTTCCCTCCCATAGATCTCTCTGCAGAATTCCCTCAGCAGCACCATGAGCGACTGGCGGCCTGCAGATCCACCGAAGCCTTCCGGCCCGGACTGGGACTCGAGCGACGACGACGAGTTCTCGGCCTCGCGCGAGCAGCACCGCTCGCAGGTGGCGTCCGTGCTGACGCAGCTGCCACGCGCGGCCCCGGAGGAGGACGACGACGCCGACACGACGCCAAGCGTGCAGTCGACGGCACTCACGACGTACAGCTCGTCGGGGCTGGACGGGCTCTACGAGTCCTCGGGCTACACAAGCAACGGCGGCAGCAGCTACGCCAGCTCGTCGGGCTACAGCCGGCCCCGGAAGGTCTTCACGGGGCTCTCCAACCAGGGGGCCACGTGCTACATGAACAGCCTGCTGCAGAGCATGTTCATGACGCCAGAGTTCCGCCAGGGGCTGTACAACTGGACGTGCCACCGCGCGGCTAAGAAGGCGGCGGAGAAGCAGCAGGAAGGAGAAGAAGAAGAAGCAGAAGGAGAAGAAGAGAACGATGATGATAATGATGAAGAAGAGGAGGAGGCAGATGAAGATAACATCCCGTTGCAGCTGCAGAATCTGTTCGCCAAGCTGCAGCTGACGACGCAGGACTCGATCTCCACCAAGGCGCTGACCAAGAGCTTCGGCTGGACGGGGGCCGACGTGTTCCAGCAGCACGACGTGCAGGAGCTCTGCCGCGTGCTGCTGGACGCGCTCGAGCGGTCGTTCAAGGGCACGGTGAACGAGACGCTGGTGAACGATTTGTACCAGGGATCCTTGAAGGATTACGTGCAGTGCTGCGAGTGTGGCTACGAGAGCTCGCGCATTGATAACTTTCTGGATTTGTCGCTCGTGATCCGGCCCTTTGGCTCCACCGAGATGATGAAGACCGTGGAGGAGGCCATCGAACTCTTCTTGAGGCCCGAAGTGCTCAACAAGGAGAACCAGTGGATGTGCGACAGGTGCAAGGTCAAGCGCGACGCCATCAAGGGACTCAAGTTCTCCAAGCTGCCGTACATTTTGATGCTGCAGCTGAAGCGCTTTGACTTTGACTACGCCACGATGAACCGTATCAAGCTGCACAACAAGGTGACGTTCCCCAAGTACCTGGACATGAACTCGTACGTGAGCGACGAGAACGGCGGCGTCCGCGGTAAGATCGCCCGAAAAATGTCCATGGAGCGTCACGTGCTGGAGGGCAAGAACCACCACAAGTCGACTGAAGATGCGGCTCCTATGACACCTTCTTCGCCGCCTCCGACGCCGGGACTCGCCGCTCTCGGTGAACGTATGCACCGTCTTTCTTCTATGGATGAGTCACAGCCGATGACGTTTGTAAAAGATGAGGAGAAGAGTGACGATGACAATGACGACGAGGAGGAGGACGAAGGAGAGGAGGTCGCTGCTTTTGACACGTGGAGCCCTACGTTCGACCCCGAGGTCATGATTAAGCGCTCGGGACCGCACGTGTACGAGCTGTATTCGGTCCTTATTCACTCGGGCAGCGCATTGGGCGGACACTACTACGCGTACATTAAATCTCTTGATACCGGAAAGTGGTACAACTTTAACGACTCGAACGTGAGCGAGATTTCAGACACGGAACTGCAGACAGCCTTCGGAGGCGCGAGTGGCTCGGGATACAGCATGCGATACAGCACGTGCGCGTACATGCTTCTGTATCGACTGGTGAATGCCGACAAGAATGTGAACGTGATCCTGCCTGAGAGCATCCCGCAGTATTTGAAGGACAAGATCCGCGCAGACGAAGACAAGATCCGCAGACTTGAACAGGAGCGGCTAGAGATGGCCAAGAAGGTGCAGGTGAAGTTCTTCATGAAGGGCTCGAAGCCCAAAAACTTAGAGAAGACGATCTATGTGTACAAGACCGCTACAATCCGAGAGGCGCTTGAGATTGCGTGCAAGGAGTTTGCCAAAGAAAAGGACGTGGTGCTCCCATCGATGGAAAACGTGCGGCTGCGTGGATACAACGACTACAATTGCCTTCTATCCGACACGTATGATGACAAGGAGGACATGACGTTGTCGTCGCTTGGCATTTACGCTGGCCAGCAGATGTTCCTTGAGGTGAAGAGCGACAATGAGGAGTGGGAAGAGCACGACCCAACAAAGCTGCAGCTCTTTGTGCGGAGGTTTGTCGACCCGGAGTCAGACAACGCGGGCAGCACGCCCAGTGGCGTATTTATGGCGAGGTGTGTTCAAGTGGACGAGAACGCTAACGTAGGGTCACTCTGCGCTCTAATCGCCAAGAAGTTCTCGATCCCTGCTGACCAAAAGGTCCGCCTCATCAAGAAGAGCGCCACCACGTATAGCATTACTGCCGCCAAGATTCTAAACGCGAACGGAGACGACCGCACCCTGAACTTACGTTTGAAGATGGATTTGCATCTCATGAATGGAACCGAGTTGTATTTCGAGGAGACGGCTGATCTCACGCTCCCGTCTCCGGCTGAGGCATTCTTCGAGCGCGAGGCCAATATGATCACCGTCAACTTCAAGTATCTGACTAGCCCAGCAGAGCCTATTCGCATCGACCGAAGAGAGACCATCCGCACGCTAAAGGAGCGGATTAGTACCAAGATTGGTCTGCCGTCGAACAAGTTCAAGATTTTACGTGGCATCAATAGCGCTGGGGTTGAAATCAAGGCGATCGATAGTACTCTATCGAAACTCTCGATCGGCTCCAACCACACAGTCTTCGCTTTGGAGGGCACTCCGTTGAACACGGGCGAGTACAACTTCAGGCTGATGTTCTATAACCCCACGAGCGCTGGCTCGCCTTCTCCGGAAGTCGAAGACAGCAACAACCAAGATCAGCCCTCCGTGGCAAGCGCTGACGCCGCTGATAGCCGGGATTTGTTTGATATCGATGAATTGCTGGTGGCGACGGGCAAGGACGACTCGCTGCTGACATTCGTGAGCCAGATCGTCATTAGTGAGGAGATGCTGGTGGAAGATATCCGTAAAAGGGTGTGGGATGCGTTGGTAGAGAAGAACTTGGTCAAGGCAGACGAAGGAGACCTCAGCCCGTCTTACATCCGACTCCGTGACCTCCGTCAAAGTACCATGACAAGCGTACTAGTCGATGGGCAAAAGCTCGTGGAGGCGTCCAAACTTGCCGTGTATGAAGGAAGAAGTATTGTGGCCGAGCTCTTGCCGGAGCCAGAGACGTCGGAGGTGAACCACCGGATTGTTGAATTTGCGTATGTCAACCGCGCGACGTGGCGCTTTGTCAAGAATATGCGACGCGAGGTGGTTATCTCGACCTCGGAAGAGGAAAAGCACCCCACGACGTACCTGGCGGATGCTGCTAGCGCTGCTCTATCGATCCCCGCGGAGCGCTTGGCTTTCGCTCGTATCCCGTACCACCGTGACTCAATCGACATCCTCGAGGTCGTTTCGTACGAGTTTGTACCCGCTGCAACGTACGCGACCAAGGAGGCCGAGTACCAGGAGCTCTTCCTTGTGATTGACACGGACGTTCAGATGAAATACATGGGCAACCACGAGCGCCAGTTCATTCAGAACTTCCTCACGAAGAAGAGCGAGGAGAAGACGCGTGCCCTGCGCGCGAAGTACTCGTCGACGTCCAGTAGCAACAATAACTACCAGTACCATAAACCCAAGGAAGCTGCGCTGGTGATCCGCACCAGGTCGAGGACGAGCGAGAAGGAGCACAAGGGGGCAGCGTTGGAAGCAGCAACGGCAAGAACTCGAACGGTGTGAGCATCCGCACGCCAACTCGCCGTGGCGGAAAAGCTGCAGCCCGCCACCATGCCTCTTCCGACACCGACGACGAGGATGACACGGACTACATCACGGAGAAGTCTGGAGTAGAGATGGATTTGTTTGGGGACCCGGCATAAGAGAAGACGGTAGACCAGGTTCGTTCAGATGAATAAACGAAATGGACTGCACGCATGAAGTAGTTAGACACCGTTCCATCCATTTTCCTGCTAGCATACTTCTTCTTGCCAAGTGTAGAGCTCGGTTTTCTTTCTAAGGCGACATCAAGTTAATGGTAACCGGAGCTGCAATTTCTTGCGCCGTCGTGGTTGAGTCTTCCAACGTTTCAGCCGCATCACCTGATGCACTTTTTGGCGTGACCACCTGATTGGATTGAGCTTCACCTTCACGAGGACTGGAAGTTGACGCAACTCCACTCTTGTTGCGGCACTTGCTAAGCTCACACGAGCATTCATCACTGCAGTCGCGGTTCTGCGATTTGCACGCGCACGCTTTCGTGGCACACTTCCCACTACAGGAGCAGCACGCAGCTGCACTTGTCTCCAGCAGTTCATCGATTTCTTCCATGACATCAACCCGCTTCGGCTTTGACGACGCTGGTGTGCCGTTGGTACGTCTCCTCTTGTTGCTAGACGTTCGACGATCTTCATCATCAACGTAGTCCGAGTCAGCAGCACTGTTGTCCTCCTCCTCATCGCTGCTGCTGAACAACGTGTCCATTGTTTCATACGACTCGCGGGCCTTGCGCTTCTTGGCAGCCTTCTTCTTTGTTGTTAGCGCACGCAGCTCCTCCAACTCCTTCGTCATCGTCTTAATCTTGCTTTTCAAGGCTTGCGTCTTTTTGACGTGAGCTTCTTTCATGGCCGCAATCTTCTCGTCCAGCTCCAGCCGATAACTGGTAAGGCTCATAGACTCCCCCTTGGCTTCCTTCAGCATGTCAACGATGTGGCAAATGAGCTCGTGACAGGTATCCACATTAGTAGGAAAGAGCCCTGACGGCAGCGACACGGTCCTTTCAACACTAGCCAGCTTCTGTTGCAGCTGTCGGATGGTGTCAGACTTGTCTCGAAGATCTTGCCGCAACCTGATCAGCTTTTCAGCGTTTTCTGACGACGGAGAGCTCTCCAGTTGACCGATTTTCAGCGCCAGAGCCTTCCTTTCAGCTACATTCACTCGGACGGCTTCCTTTGCACTGAAGATTGCCTCCTGAGAAGCCATCACTTGCTGTAGCAGCGCCGTCATTGCCCCCATCGCTAGAACATCAGAATCGCCCGTTCTTCTTCTCTTACCGGGCGACGGAAGTACGGAGTTTGTCCGTCCGAATGAAGCTTTCTTTCCAATGGCCTGAGTACTTGACGACGGCGACATGTTCAGCATTCGGTTCCGCTTGCTCGAGGAAGCGAAATCGTCACTCTTCTTCACAGCAGCGCCCTCCTTGGCTGATAGAGACTTCGCTTTCTGACTCTGGAACCTTTTGAGTTGCTCTAGGCGCGAAACGGGACCACGACTGGCTCCCTGGCCACGTGAATCAACTTGACCTACTCCTGGCATCCGTCGTTTGACCGACGTTGGCGTCTTCAACTGAGTTGCTTGAGAAGCATCTTTGATCTTGTCTGTTAGTTCAGTCGCGATCTTCTTCCACTTGTCCTTGGCAGTGTTTGCCAGCACAAGCTCCTCCTTCAGCTTCCGATTTTCTTCCACCAAAGAATCAATACTCAGCGCAGGCTTCTCACTTCCATAAGGCACTACAATGATCTGTGTGGCGACTTGACTTGCACTTTTCTGTAAGAGTTGCAACTGCACAATTTCCAGCTGCTGTTTCAAGTATGCCACCTCGTTTTCGGCGCTCCGTTCCTTGTTAATCACCGCCTGGTTCTCGATACTTCGGGCTCGGGATGCGTATCGGAGCGTGTTGGAGGTCTCTTCGTAGTTGACGTCAGCAGGACTGACGCAAGCAATCATCAGCGTTTTGCTGTTGCCACCCAGACTGTCCTGAAGTAGTCGCGTCAGCTTGGAGTCGCGGTATGGCACGTGAGCTGCTATCGAGTTCGTGCGGCTGCGTTCGCACAACGCATTGATCACGTTTCCGAGCGCCAGGAGCCCGCGGTTGATGTTCACACCTTCCTTAAACCGTGCACCTTCAGAGTTCGTGCGTCGAACACGCTCTGAACCAGCCAAATCGACCAAGTGGAACTTGGAGAACCGCGTTTCCGTGCCCCCTTCTGGCGCACTGACTTCGTGATGTTCCATCGTGAGCGTACAAATGGCGTGAGAGCGACTGGACTGGGCATTCATGCTCGTGGAAGCGGTGGCACGAGCTATAGCACCGGAACGCAGGAGATCTCCGGCCTCGTTAACTGATTTCACGATGTGCTCACTAAGCCCAGAAACGATGATACCTCGATCGCTATCGCCACGTACCGATAGCCCTGAGCTAGAGGCTATCAGTGCGTCTGGAGAAGATTTTGCCAGAAGGTCGTGAATTTCTTCGTTCAAGATCTACAACGCAACAGAAATAATTAGATACTCGTGTATCGCATGACAGCCCATGTTGCTCGCGACGCACCTCCAAATACGATAGCTTGACCACAAAATGTTCAGGGTTTGCCGAGCCTTTGACGCGTTGGAAAACCTACAAGCACGGTCACAGTTTCTCAGCACTTGCATACACTCGGCAAAAACAACTCGACGGGTCGTACCTTGTCAATCACACGGGGAATAACTCCGCGCTCGGCGGGAGCTACGCTCGCTGCAAACTCGTTGCCCATCGTGTATCTTCGCATTCCACCAACACGTAAGACATCAGCCATCCGTCCAAATGCCACCTCTAATCCATAACCTGCAGCCACTCACGTTTTGCCTGATCCTGTCTGGCCGTATGCAAACACCGTCGCATTGTACCCGTCAAAGAACTGGTCGATCATGGGCTCCACCAACGCAGAAAACACGCTCTCCTGCCATCAATACAACGAAAATAACGACAAAAATTAGCACGACCGACACAACGATCCACGCTGGTTCAAGCACGTGTAGCTGCACCTGCTGCGTCGTCGCTGGGAGCGCCGCATCGAAGTCGAACTGCTTCTCGGCCAGCAGCACGCTCGTGTCCACGACGTCCACGCAGGACTCCGATCCTTGCGCCTCTTCGTTCTTGCTCAGCGGCCGCACACGCACTGCCACCTGCACGGCGTCGCTCTTCGCACCACTTGACTGGCTGACGATCTCTTGGCGGTGCCGTCCAGCGCCGCGCGCGGCGTCCTGGCCGCCATCATTATCGATGCGCGCGAAGTTTGAACCGCAATAACTCTAAGGCCGCGGATTGGTTGAAATCAGGCCCAATACGACCCCATGTTTCCGCCAATCGAGAGAAAGAGATCCAACTGGCTCGCGTATCCCTAGCCGCGATAAAAGAGGCGAGAATAAAAACCGCACAGATCAATCTCGCAGCAGGCAGAGGAGGAGTCGGCGGCTGCTGAGCGGTCGTGGGAGGCGTGCGAGCGCCTACAGAGCGAGTTGGTCAGCATGATGGAGCCTGAGCACACCGAGAACATCACGGAGGACAAGCCGCTGGTAGGAAGGCGCTAGGGTCTTGCGCTAGACGCGATGTTGAAGAAGCACGAGGAGGACGGGCCCTGATACGAATTATTTTATTTTATTTTATTTTAGTTGTCGGAGGATTCCGTGGGCATCACGATCAATGAAGACAACAACAGCAGCGGCCGCATCGTGCTGAAGATCAAGACGCTCAGCGAGAAGCCGCTGCGCGTGGAGGTCGCGCCGTCCTCGAGCGTCGGGGAGCTCAAGGAGCTCGTGAAGAAGAAGGCCAATGCCGAGGGCAAGTTCCTGCGCCTGATCCACCAGGGCAAGATGCTGTCGGACGACAAGGCCACGCTCGAGAGCTGCAAGGTCAAGAACGAGGACTTCATCCACTGCGCCATCAGCTCGGCACCCCCAAAGGCTGTGGTGAACCAGGTGAGACACTCGTGACCATTTTGGTGGGGAAACTGGTGTTGTGGTGTTGTTATTGACGTTGGCAAATGCAATGCTTGCTGCAGATGACGGCTGCCGGCACTGACAGTGATCCGGAGGAGAGAGACGACCCGTCCACGAGGAGAGGCTTCGATAGACTCCGTGACCGTCTCAGTCGGGAGGAGATCCAGGCGTTGCGCCTGTACTTCTACCCGCAGCTCTCGGTATACATTAGCCAGGCGGAACGCGTCCCTGGCGAGAGCAGCGAAGACCGGATATACCGCCTGGAGGAGGAATGGATGGCGTCGCAGGGACCGCAGTCCGAGTTCGGTACGCAAGACGAGTTGTGCTGGAGATGTGATGAGGAGAGCAAAACTGATGAGGATGTTGTGGTGATTATTTATGCAGCGCTGAATGTTGTGCCGACGGCCCGCATTGCGATGGACACGCAGATCGACATGAATGGCATGAACAACTCCATTCTGGCAGCAGATAATGAAGGCACTGGCACTGAATTTCTATGGGGGTTCCTCATGGGCCTCCTGCTTGGTGTATTTATGCTTCTGATGGTGAGTGTCTGTGCATAAGTAAGTGCCTGCATGTAGATACGATGACTAACATCGTTTTTTTTTTCTCCAGCTTCTCGACCGCTCCGTCCCCCGCAAGCAAAAGGTCGGCTTGCTGCTCGGTGTGAGCATGAACTTCTTCCTGAGTGTTGTGCCGCGCGCTGTCTCCGACCAATAGACCGCCGCTACCAGCTGCAAGCACCCACGCGCCATCGAGCTGCTGGCATGCCTCGTTATATATTTCGCCTCTCAGTCGTATCGCTCTCAAGTCGTAGCGCTCTCAAGCCCGGATTATAATAATCGCCGCTGCTTGTTGAAGCGACATAGTCGATCATTGAAATTGTGTACATGTACATCAAATGTCACATTTCCACCAATCAAATGCGCTTATGTTGAGCTCCAGTGCTTACACCAGGCCCATGCCGTCAGTTGACGAGGAGCACAAGAGGATCGCCCCGAGCCTCCCGTCCCCACCCGCTACCGCCACACCCGAGAGCAAGCGACGCAAGCGCCAGGCAACTATGGGCAAGGAACTCACCGCAGCGCAGAAGGAGCTCGTCAAGGTGTACGTGACGCGCGAAGCGCCCGAAGGACCCGTCAAGTGCAACTACTGCGACAAGGAGATCACCTCGCGCAACGTCGACCGCTGGGCGTCCCACCTGCGCGGCTGCGTCAAGACGCCGGCCGACATCAAGGCGCAGATCCAGCCACACCGTGACGGGAGGAGGCAGCTCCAGCTCCGACCAGCGCTCCCGGTCGACCGGTGCAGCCAGTTGCGGCGAGGAGCGATGCCCAGGCGGTGGTGCCTGTGGTGGCCCCGATCGCACATGTGCCCTCTACGCCCAACCCCATGGGCAACGGCTACAATGAAGTGTTCAAGGTTCACGTGTCCAAGGATTATATGAAGTTCAACGCTGCGCACTTCATTGCATACAAGGTAAGCGGTAGATTTGGGCGTGGTGGCTGTGGTGCTGGATTTAATATTGTTTTGGATCGGTGTAGGGGTTCCGGGAGAAGCTGCACGGACACAACTATCGTCTGGCCGTCACTATCACGGGTCAGGTTGGCCCGGACGGATATGTTGTTGACTTCGGTGAGATCAAGAAGATCTCGCGTGTTATCTGCAAGGACCTGAACGAATCGTTCCTGGTGCCGATGAACAGCGATGCTCTGAAGGTATGCGCGTTGCGAGTGTGAAGTGCGGTGAGTTGCTACGACGTGTGCTGACGATGTGGGTGGTACGCTGGTGTATCGCAGATTTCGTTTGACGGCACGAATGTCCACATTCTCACGGAAGACAACGCCAAGTTCAGGTGGGTACCTGTGCTGCATACTCACTCCCTGGATTTATCTAACTTGGTACTCGTTAATAGTTTCCCGAAGTCGGACTGCTCGTTGCTGCCGATCATCCACTCGTCGGCTGAGGAACTCGCCATTTACATTGTACGTGTCACGTTGTTGAGCTTCATTCGGGATGTTTTCTTTGCCTGGTGCTAAAACGCCTGCATTTTGCTGTGTTTAACGAACAGAGCAACCAGCTCATTGACTCGTTCACGCTCGTTGCGCTCTTGGTATGTATGCGAGTGGAGATTTAGAAACCTTTGCTGTGTACTAACTTTTGGCTTCCCTTTTCAGGAGCGCGGTGTGCGGAAGCTAGAAGTGAGCATCTCGGAGGCCAACCAGCAGTTCGCCTCGTACGAGCGCACCATTCTTGCATAAGCGAGCGTGAGAGCTATAGAAGAGGGTAGTAACCACCCCATACCCACCCACGTTGGAGCGAGGCAATGACCCCGTCCCCGCATTCTGCGTTTGCTCTGTCGACAGCGAGTAAATTCACAATACAACGGGCCCATGTGCTCGCTTCATCATTGAAGTTGGCATGACTCCGCATTTCGGTTTCTCGCTACTTTTCTTTTTGCAAGCTGGGAGGCTCCTAGTGTCCCTGTGGGTAAGGCCCACGAAGATCAAGCGTTCCACTGAGGGTTCAAGTCTCGCCCGGAGCGATTCCGATACAAAAGCCACGTAAGTCTATTTCCGTCCCCCGACTACCTCCATCACTACATCTCCTGAAACCCCCTAAGTCACCCCCCTAATGGAACTCCCGATTAACCTCTGCAACCGCATCCCCTCAAACCGCCGCCTCACCACGACCTCAGGAAGGGAAAACGATCAACTAGGAATAGTTTAGGGTAACTCACTTAGACGTCAAAGTGCCTGCTTCCAGCAGGCTCCGAAATAAGTGCCTAAATATACGCCACCAGGTCAAGTACCTGGGGCCTTCTCTCTCTCTTTTTGCAAGCTACATGTAGAACTTCCGAAGCATCGATGCCAAAAGGAATGCGTTATCGAATCCTTATTTCTACGTAGCACTACAGTACCAACACCTCCGCGGTATGAACGATTCGAAAGCCATTGCGCTATAAGGTGAAAATGCAGCAAGCCTCTGGGGTTCAGTCCGGTGCTGCAGCTCCGATTACATGTAGACCATCCACTTCATTGATTAGACGCGGGTGCAGGAATTTCTGTGTTGCCACGGGGCCACTTCACAAAACGGAGCCAACAAGCAAGGCGAGCACAACAGCACCGACATGGGCAAGGCTCTCACGGCAGACCACAAGGTCACCACTAAGCAGCACGCAGAGCGCGGCGCTGACGACGGGGCCGTCAGGCGCTGCATTAGCGGCAAAGACGTCAATGTGAAGGCTGCGGCGCTGCCGGCAGCGCTGCCTGCGGTATCGCGCGCCGTTCCCAACAGCTACAATGGGGAATTCAAGGTACACGTGTCCAAGGACTACATGAAGTTCAATGCCGCACACTTTATCGCGTTCAAGGTGGGTGTCTGTACTTTTGTTGTCGTTGAACGCTATGATGCCGACCTCGATGTGGTGTGTGTTCCAGGGATTCCGGGAGAAGTTGCACGGCCACAACTACCGTTTAGCCGTCACTATCACGGGCAGCATCGGCTCGGATGGATACGTTGTTGACTTCGGCGAGATCAAGAAGATCTCGCGCGCGATTTGCGAGGACCTGAACGAGTCCTTCCTAGTGCCGATGAATAGCGACGTCCTAAAGGTGCTGTCTTGCCGGTTTGTTGCGCTATGCGTTGATGATTTTGACCTGGTGTGACGCAGATTTCGTTCGATGATGCGAATGTCCACATCCTCACGGAAGACATGGCGACGTTCAGGTAAAGCAGCTCTGCGGTGGTTGCAGTGGTGTAAATGTGCTAACTGAGTTGTCTTGGAGCTTCCCTAAGGCAGACTGCGCGTTGCTGCCGATTGCACACTCGTCTGCAGAGGAACTCACCGTTTACATCGTATGTGGAGCCGCACTGGGCTTTGCTGTCCCTTAGCATTGATTGACCTCGATGATGTTCGCTGCGCTTTGGGCAGAGCAACCAGCTCGTGGACGTGTTTACTCTTTCCGCGCTCCAAGTAAGGAGTTCGTTGGTAGCAATCCAAGGCAGTATCCATCCATTGACTAATTGCTGCTGCTGTACTGGCGCCATCGCAGGAACGCGGCGTGCGCAAGCTGGAGGTGTCCATCGCAGAGGCCGACAACCAGTTCGCCTCGTACGAACGCACCATCACAGCGTAGACTGCTGCACAGTACAGTACATGTTCAATGCACCTTCACAATGCAACGGCACCGCTGACGTTGAGTGTGGCAATCAGGGCATCTTCGGGCCCAAAGATCTTTCTCATTTTGTCCAATCGCAACGCTTCCCGGCAGATTTTTCGCGAATGGCGCGGCTTGCGACACCTGATTGCAGGAAATGGCGCCGCGGCGGCAGCCAACCAAAACTCGTCTGTTAAACGTTCCCTCCCAAAGCCGATCAGTTGCCGTGCGCTGAAGGCCAAAGCCCATTCGCGGAAACGACCGGCAGCGCGCAAGTGCTCAGAGGACCGACCCCAAAAGACCTTCACTCCTGATCATGTACGGCGGCGGCGGCGACCGATACGGCGACTCTTCTTCGCGTCGTGACTACGGCGGAAGCAGCGGCGGCGGCTACGGCGGCGGCGGTGGCTACGGCGGCTCGCGCGGAGGAGGTGGCGGCTACGGCGGGGGTGGCGGCTACGGCGGGGTGGCGGCTACGGAGGCGGTGGCTACGGTGGCGGTGGCGGCGGCTATGGAGGTGGCGGCTACGGCGGAGGAGGCCGTGGAGGCGGCGGTGGTGGCTTTGGTGGCGGCGGCGATCTCGGCTCCAACCTGGACACGCACATCCAATGGGATCTGTCGAAGCTGCCGGTCTTCGAGAAGAACTTCTACTACGAGCACCCGGACGTGAGCAAGCGCACGGAGGAGGACTACGAGAAGTGGAAACGCGACAACCAGATCATCGTGTCGGGAAAGGGCGTGCCCAAGTGCGTGCTATCGTTCGAGGAGGCGTCCTTCCCCGAGTACGTGCTGGAGGAGGTGGTGCGTCTGGGCTTCGACAAGCCCACGCCCATCCAGTGCCAGGGCTGGCCGATGGCGCTGTCTGGTCGCGACATGGTGGGCATTTCGGCGACGGGATCCGGCAAGACGCTGGCTTTCTTGCTGCCCGCGATCGTGCACATTAACGCACAGGTTCGTACCTTGCAGCAGACTCTTTATCGAGGCTTTTTCTCGTTGTTGGACGCATCCTCCGCGGCGCTAGTGCGCTGATGGGCGGATGGATGGTAGCAAAGTTGTGTTCAGCACACGACGGTCGTTCGCGCATTTGATGATGCGCTGAGCGGGACACACGCGTGAGGCGTTGGGGGTTTGGAAACGGTCTTCAGAGCGTGGTGGATTCGCGTGGATGCACGCTCGAGAGGATCTTGTGTGGATATTCCTCTTTGAGCGGCATTGGCGTGCCATTCGTCACTTCGGTTGATTCGCTTCGCAGTTTGCTGTGTTGGAGTGCCGGTCAATGGTGGTGGAATTCACGACCCTCTTTTCTTCTCGTACGTGGCGCTTCGCGGCGAGGCGTATCTGAAGTGAAGAGTATCCGCCATCCATTTCGACAGTATCGGGCCGGCACGACTGACACATGTACAGCTACATTTGCATGGCTGCTTTCTTCTTCTCGCGCTGGCGTCCTCCTGACGTTCGATCGGTGCGATGATTTTGCATTGGTGCGTTGTGGGCGATGGCCAGAAGAAAGAGCAGCACGCGAACACCTCAAATCCCTCGGCGCTCGCTTGTGTTTGCTTTCTCGTGCAACCTCCCTTGCCTTGTAGCAATTCTGAGTCCACTAACGCCTTGTGTTGTGGTTTTTGTGTTGTGCAGCCTTACCTGCAGCCTGGTGACGGACCGATTGTGCTTATCATTGCCCCGACGCGTGAGCTGGCCGTGCAGATCCAAGCAGAGTGCAACAAGTTTGGCGCTAGCTCCAAGATCAAGAACACGTGCGTGTACGGCGGTGTCCCCAAGGGTGGCCAGATCGCCGACCTCCGCCGTGGTGTCGAGATCTGTATTTGCACGCCTGGCCGTATGATCGACATGCTGAGCATGGGCAAGACGAACCTTCGCCGTGTGACCTACCTGGTGCTTGACGAGGCTGATCGCATGCTTGACATGGGTTTCGAGCCGCAGCTGCGCAAGATCGTGAGCCAGATCCGTCCCGACCGTCAGACGCTCATGTGGTCAGCCACGTGGCCGAAGGAGATTGTGTCGCTTGCCAACGACTTCCTGACGGACTTCATTCAGGTGACGGTTGGCTCGCTGGACCTGACCGCCAACAAGCGTATCAAGCAGATTGTCGAGGTTATGGACGACCACCAGAAGTACAACTCGCTGCAGGACCACCTGCGCGACATCTACGAGGGCGGTCGTATCATTATTTTCTGCGAGACGAAGCGTGGCGCCGATGAGCTCAGCCGCAACCTGCGCAACACCCGCTACATGTGCAAGGCCATCCACGGTAACAAGTCGCAGGAGGAGCGTGACTACGTGCTGCGCGAGTTCAAGGACGGACGCACGCAGATTCTGGTGGCCACGGATGTGGCTTCGCGTGGTCTGGATATCAAGGACATTCGCTATGTGGTCAACTTCGACATGCCCAAGAACATCGAGGACTACATTCACCGTATCGGTCGTACCGCCCGTGCGGGCAACAAGGGTACGTCGATTTCCTTCTTCACGCCCACCAACAACTCCCGTCTTGCTGGACCCCTGGTCAAGATCCAGGAGGAAGCTGAGCAGGAAGTGCCGCGTGACCTGCGTGACCTTGTTGGTCGTGGAGGTGGCGGCGGCCGCGGCCGCGGTGGCTACGGCGGTGGTCGCGGACGCTGGTAAACGTTTCATGCGTGATTCAATGCAGTAGTGATGGCTACTGGGGAGAGAAGGGTGTTCCAGCGATCGCTGCCGCCCGCTCCTGGTCTAATAACTTGAAATGAAAGTAGCTCACCATGCAAATGCCTCACTCGATAATTATCGTACACGTGGCGTGTCAGAAGAATTCTTGCTAGAGATTAAACTACGTCTGCAATCGAAGACCTTACGGACAGCACGGGCGTCGTGATGACCTGTTCATCTCGGTCTTCTGGAATGAGTCGGTCAAAACGCTCGTAGTCGACGATAACGCGGTCGCGCTCGATGACGGCAAAGTCCGCGAACCGCATGTCGTACTCGAAGTCGTCCCAGAAGTACATTTTGCGCGCGTACACGTTCTCGGAGAACGTCGTGTCGAGCCCCGTGAGCAGCGCGATGACCGCGACTCGAGATTGAGAGAGGTCCTCCATGGAGTGGAACTTGTAGAACGGCGAGTTCTCGTTAATCACGTGGATGAGCGTCGCCGGCAGCTTGATGGACGGCCATTCCGCCGTCACCAGCGGCACGTCGTACATCTGCCGCAGTCCTGTCCGGCGATTCGTGAGGATCACGCCGATGCGGAAAAAGTTCTCGTGCACCTCGCCGGAGTGCCGCGTGTTGGCGGCTCGGAAAACGAGGCAACGGTGGCCGTAGATGGTGGAGATGGTCATCTTGGACGAAAAGTGGATGTGCGCTCGGGGCCGTGCGAACTTGGACCAAGCGATGCCTGTGATGATCGTCACAGCGATGATCCCCACCATCGACTCGATGAACACGACCACGTTCATGTAGACGGAGTCGGGCATCGGCGCAATGGACCCGTAGCCGATGGTGGCCAGTGTGTGGACACTCATGTAGAACGCCAGCTCGTACTTGGGGACCACCACGTCGTCATAAGCAGAGATGTTGCTCTCATCGAGCCAGTACAGAAACCCAAACACGAAGTTCAGGACCAGAAAAGCCACAATGAACACGACGATGATCTTGGGCCAGCGCACGTGCAGCGCACTCTGGTAGAACCGCATGAAGCTGAACGACTTGGGAATGTGCACGGGCAAAATGCGCAAGAAGCGAGGCGTGTCTTCCACTTCAATTGACACAGCGGACCAAGTTGTCTGAGCGCGTTGTCGACGGTGACTGGTATCCAGTGCGCAGTCATCTCCTTCTTCGCTGTCATCATCAATATCATCAACTTGAGTGTCAATGCCATCGATATCATCAATATCGGCGATGTCGTCCTTGTGTCCTTCCTCCTGCGATATCGTGCTGGCGTCATCCTCAACCATCACAGAGCCTGCCATTTCTCGCTGGAGCAAGTTCTTCACTCGGAGACCGTTTGATCCCTCGAAAGACCCCCGACCACCGCCACTGTTACGTCCAGTACCACTTCCAGCATGGGCTCGGCCACTTGGACCCTCACTCGGTGTCGACTGGTGCCTGCTCCGTCCTTCCTCCAGAGTAGCTTGGTCATTTTCTCTCCATACTCGCAGTCCTCCTCTCTGAGCTGCCCGAGTTTCAGCGGTCGGAGCTTTCGGTATTCGCTGAGTTCCAAACGGTTGCTGTAACAATGGTTCAAACAAGGGCTCCAGTCCCATTCCAAACTTTTTCGGACCAGGCTTCTTTGAGAACGAAACAGGAGGGTGCGGTTGTGCTGGCACAGTCGAGGCTGCATTGGACTGTCCGTCCCAGGAGCCTGATCTTGAGCTCATCATAATGGACTCAGAGTATTCGGCAGGAACTTCATGCACGGCTTCGTCATGATACGGATGACGGTCTTCATCGCAATGAGATACCCTCGACTTACGATGTGAACGCCGGCCGGCAACTGTATGGGTATATCCACTTTTGCTGCTCTCGTGGCTATCGCGGCATGCCCCGTTCGAGAAAATTGTCTTGAGATAGCGAGCATTATCGATCGGAGCAGTCTCGACCATACTGAGCTTTGCAAAATTCATGATGACCTCCGCCTCCCGCTCGTTGAATTCCAAAAGTTCGGCGAAGCGATACCCCCACATTAGATTTGCCGCCGTGTAGATGTAACGCTCCGAAACTGTGTCTTGCAGGGTGGAGTCGACTCCCGACATGGCCACCTCTATCAGCATGTCAGACTGGGCAATATCATCTTTCGACATCCCGAAGAGCGGGCTGGTCTCGTCAATCACGTGCACTACAGCAACTCCCATGCGGAACGTGATGAAGTTGTTCTGCAGCAGCTTCAGGTTGTACGAAGTGAGCACCTTGGTAGGAGAACACGCGGGGTTGTCCACGGCATCTTCGGCATTATTGATAATATAGTGAGCCGACCGCGATAGTCTCCGCTTCTCCGTGGCTTCGTCATCATGAGCCCGAATATGTTTCGTCTTGTGCTCCACGCGCAGCAAGTTGACCTTGAATACGGCCTCCATGATCACATCGTGGGTCACATCACGCGATTGTGTCGCATTCGCCACTCGTACCACAAGCGCCAGATACTTTTTACCGTACGGCTGCACAACGCAAACCTTGCTAAAGGCAACTTTGGCCTGCGGCTTGGCGAATTTCGCGAATACGAGACCCGTGACGGCCGACACGACCATCATGGACGCAAACGACTCCACCGACATACTCACATTGCCACACGTGCGCGTGGGGTATACAACACCAAACCCGATCGTGGTGAAGGTCTGGTAGCTCAAGTCGAACGCCTCGAAGAAGTTGGTCGGCTCTCCACAGATGAAGCACGTGACAGCTGCGAAGAAGAAAATGTTGACCATGAAGACCACCAGCAGCACCATCAGCAGCATCGGCCAGCGCATGTTCAGCAGCACGTAGAGGAAATCCTTGTACGGTTTTCTCGGGTTGGCGCTCGTGAAGACTCTGGGGAACAGCGAGTTGGCCGGCAGCCGGATGAACTGCTTCCAGAAGGGCATCTCCTCGATGCGCGAGCCCGCGTGGAAGATGGACGTGTCCTCCGACCCGTTGTTTACCTTGACGCCGTGCCAGATGTGCACCCAGTCCTTGAGCGCCGCCGGCACCTGTTGCGTGCCCACATTGAGCGCGCCGCGGTTCTGGATGCGCTTCTTGGAGGCTGGCATGGCTGCAACGCCAGTCTGTAAATGGAAACAACAACAGCAACACACACCG
The DNA here is from genome assembly GCA_024211575.1 of Phytophthora melonis. Lineage (NCBI taxonomy): Eukaryota > Oomycota > Peronosporomycetes > Peronosporales > Peronosporaceae > Phytophthora > Phytophthora melonis. Next base: position 1,796,680 of record JAMXKT010000068.1, read on the forward strand.
AAGTCACCATCTTTTTGCTCAGACACGCATGTGCAACCTACTTGCACAGACGCCAAGGAGTTATGGGCGCCACCACATTTGCCATAACGGTCGGAGAAGTCCGGACGCACCAATATTTTAATCGCGCCGCTCGAGTCGACCAGCTAATAGAGCAGCGAAATGATCATGCGCTACCGGCGGACGATTTTGCAGTCGATGGCCAGTTAGCAGCAGCGGCAGCAGCAGCAGCGTCTCCAGTGCAGTCCCGCGTCACACGGTAAGCTCGAGAATGCCACTCGAGTCTTGAGTCGTGCACGCCCGTGTTTTGTGCGCCGAATACGCCGTTGCACTATATTTTCGGCAGCCAATGAGCGCGGTGATGACGAGCTGACTGGGCCAACAGGTGGCACCGCAGGAGGAGGAGCTCGAGGTTGATGCGCCGTCCGGACGCTGAGGGAAGGCGTCCAGCGGCGGCGAGTTCGTGGCAGGCTGCGCGCGATGGACTGGTGGCTGGTGGCTGCGGTGAGAGCACAGCTGTGGCCTGTGGGGTTGTTGCTGCACAACTTTTGCGACTCGAAGCCTTGCAGCACAGCATCTCGGTTTGGCGATGTGCTGTACGTGGACGCCATGACCGCGCATCGGACGGTTGAATCTTGGCGCTCCTTGGCGTGGACCAAGTCGAAGGGGCTTCACAACGGATGCGTTCCGCGAAGGAGTCTTTCGGCGTTGCTTGCTAGCCGGGTGTACTTCAAAGCAACCAATGCCACGAGAGCACGGTGAAGCAAAGCACTGTGCCAGAGCGTACATGTATGTGCAAGCTGAAGCTTCAGAAGTACTTTTGACCGCGATCTTTGAATCGCCGCGTGCGGGAATCTTCAGCCTTCGGCGGTATCCGAGCGCTGGATGGCGTTCAGTCATTTATCGCCGGCGCTCGACGTGCGCGCCTGGGTGAAGGCTCGTCCGAGAGTAGGTATGCTCGTCCCGGATGCAATCTAGAGTCTACACATAGAGCCTCTAGGCTAGAAGCGAGCTTCTGCTCGAAGCACGTGAAAGTGACTCAAAAGCTCGAAGTCACTTCAACCTAGGTCCTATCCTAGAAACTGATCCCATCCGCCAATCATATGGTTGAAGGTTCACTGCCATATTTTCGGATCGACAAGATGGCAAGCATCCGAGGTGTGCTCATCGACCTCAGCGGTGCGTGTGCACGCCGACTGCCTCGCCGCTGCGCCCTTACATCAATAACGAACGTTTTCACCGCTCTGATGTCCAGGAACACTGCACGTGGAGGACGTGGTGCTGCCGGGCTGCGCCGCTGCGCTGACGAAGCTGCTCGCCCAAAGCGACATCGGCGTGCGCTTCGGTGCGTGGCGGGGCCCCAATAACTTAACCCTGCACAACTCCATCGATTCACGCTCCATTCTGCATCCTTCACGACAGTGACCAATACCACGACCAAGTCCCGTCGTGAGCTGGTGCGTTACCAACAAGTGGTGACAGACAGAAGCCAGCGACTGACAAACAGCACGCGAGTGTGTCGTACGTAGATCCAGCACCTGCACAGCATCGGACTCAAGAACATCAAGGCCGAGCACGTTCTAACTTCGGGCGGCATTGCCCGCAGCCTCCTCGAGCAGCGCAGTCTTCGTCCGCTGCTGCTGGTCGACCCGTCGCTGGAGGAGGAATTCGACGGACTCGACCGCTCCAACCCCAACGCCGTCGTCGTCGGCTTGGCACCCGAACACTTCCACTACAGCAAGGTGGTACATGATACAGTGGTGGCTTGGAAATGCGTGCACTGTTGATGCTAATATCAAGGTGGGGTGAGCAGCTGAATGAGGCGTTTCGCGTGCTGCTGGAGGGAGGTTCTCTGATCGCGCTCCATGAAGCGCGCTACTTTGCCAGCAAGGATGGACTCAACATTGGCCCGGGCGCGTTCGTGAAGGCACTGGAGTTCTCGGCTGGTGTAGAGGCAACTATCATCGGGTAGGGTGGGTCGATGGACAGAGTGCACGTCTTGCGCGCTCTTCTTCTTCATCACCGTCGGGTATTCAGTCGTCTGACGAGATAAACCGTGGCTCGCAGAAAGCCAGCGCCGACCTTCTACAACCAAGCGCTAACGGATCTGTGCGTGTATTAGCCTCCTGCATGACGCGCCATCTTGTGCTTTGCAGCCGCTGATTCTAATAGTTCTGGCTCGGTTCTGCAGGAAGCTTGGTGCGGTGGAGGCTGTGATGATCGGCGACGACATCCGTCAAGACGTGCACGGCGCCATGGCGCTGGGCCTGCTCGGAGTGCTGGTGCAGACCGGTAAATACAGGAGCGGGGATGAGGAAAAATTGGTGCGTTTTGCGCTGCTTATCGTTCTGGGCGGCAACGGTCCAGGATGAAGATGCGGAAAACGGAGCTAACCGGTAGCTGTTGCCTGCAGATCCCTCGCCTACGTACGTCGCCGAGGGCTTCCCGGACGCTGTGGAGTGGATTTTGAAGCACAACGCGTCGAGCGAGTAAGGAACGTTCGCCTTTGACTTTGACCCTTTGACGCTGCTGTTTGCGAACAGTGCTATTGCCATGTAACACGACGACGAAAAATAGTTAAACCAGCAAAGCATATGCTGACTCAAGATCTGAAGGATCTATAGAATCGGGGATCGCAAGAATGACGCGCCTGTCCCAGTGGATTGGACCGAGCGTATTATAAGCTGACGCCTTCCTCTCGGTGGAATAATCTGAACTTGGGTCTCAAGTGCACTCACTCACTCATGCTTGCTTGCCCGACCAACGTCACTTGGGCCAAGTGCCGCAGCGCGTGCGGGGAGCCAGTGTCGCGCACGCACGCAGTTGTCGACGGGGTCCAGTCCTGTGAAACGGCCGCCGGGCTGGACAAGATGCCGGGGTTGACTATCTGCAGACCGCCTGGGAGATAGATCGTCATGGGCGAGTGCGGGCGGAGTATTCGTGCGGATTCGAACGGAAGTCGTCACGCGCATTACCAACCGCTCGCTGAGGCCACGGGCGACTGTCGCCACCTGCACCGAATCCGCATAAGCCTACGGCAAAAATCACTGAGCGAAAGCGAAAAAGCCCGTCGCACTTGGCCCCGAAGTCCGTCCAAGACAACCAGGAACTAACTTCTCCTCTTCAAATGACCTTTTCCGTACGGGGCACACTGGCTCGCGAAAGGAATCAGCTATTGCTGAAGAGATCTCTGCACTTGCACTCGCTCCCAAACTTACCCGGCTCAACGTTAGCTTTTAGAAACACTCCCACCAACGGCACGGCCTAGAGACGGAAGGAAACACAAGCCTCGGCGCATCTCAGCCAAAGGAAAGGCGACCGCTGGGCGTTCATCATCCGATCGGATGGACGTGCTGGTGCCGGTCCGGTAAGGGTCACCCTTAGGGTGGGGAGCCGTAAATTACTTTTCCTTCTACTTACAAAATAACCTACAGATCCAACTGCAAACAAAAACTTCAAAAATCATCGGCAAGAAAAGGCGCAGAAGGCCGCGTTCCATAGTCAAAGGCCATAGTACGTTTCGCCTCCTCGCCTCGGCCGGCCCCACCGACCTCACCCGCACTCACCCACACACTCACTCCGCCATGGCCGAGCGGCCGCAGCAGCTCGCCCTGGCGCGCGTGGCCGAGCTCGAGCTCGAGCTCTCGTCGGACAGCGGGCGCCGCGCGAGCGCCAGCAGCACCACGAGCAGCAGCGACATGGAGCGTCTGCACGAGGAGCTGCGGCTCGAGATCAAGCCCCAGCGCCTGCAGCGCCAGTACACGCTCAACGTGCCGCCCTTTAGCGCCGGCGGGGCCCCATGGCCCGCAGTGGGCTCCTGGACGCCGCGCCCGACATGCTCGAGGACGTGCTGAGTCGCTGGGAGAAGAACCAGGCCAAGTGGCGCCGCTTCGGCGCGTCGTCCTCCTCTGGCGACAACAGTAACAACCAGGACGCCGCGGACGCCGCCCTGCTCGAGGACGGCGACGACCTGTTCGAGTGTGCAGCCGCGCAGCGAGACCTTCGACGTGACGTTCGGCGACGGCTTCCTCGGGCTCGAGTTCGTGTTCGACGCGCTGCGCAACAAGATCGTGATCAAGAGCGCGCAGCCCGACAAGTGGACGGCCGTCGTCATGCACATCCCGCCGGGCGTGACCATCACGCGAGGCCTCTCGGTGGAGGCCGTGAACGGCCGCGACGTGAGCGCCATGTCCCCGAGGACGTGCTGGACAATCTGCAATTCACCAAACGCCCCATGACCGTGACGTTCCGCCGAGTCAACAGGACGGCGGTCGTGTGCAAGCTCTGCGAGACCAAAGTGGACGCTAACTCGTTGGATGAGCATACTAACTACTGTGTACTGTCCAAGAGGGTGGAGCTCGAGGCAGACGTGATCAACAACTCGCTGGTCAAGCTCACGTCGTCTATTAACGTCATGCTGGCGGCCGAGGGCTTGCGGCCCATGTTCAACCAGGAGGAGATGCACATCTACCATGCTCTGCGCGTGGTGGCGATCCAGGCTTCAACTTGTGACGTGGCCAGCGTGGACTCGTTCGCGCTGTGCGCTCGACTAGTGAAAATCATTGACCGAATACGACAACAGGAGGTGGAGACGGCCAACTTCGCCGTCGAGCGCGGGGTCAAGTACTGCACGAAGCTGCGCAACTTGATCCACGCCAAGATGAGCAAGATGCGCGCGTCGCACAAAGTAATGTTCCAGCAGGCCCCGGCTGAAGTGGAGCGGCTGCCGCTGAAGCGCACCAAGTCGCTCGAGGACATGGAGAATAGCGATGGGCTCAGGGCACCACGCCGCTCGAGTATCAAGCCGGCCTCGTATCGGGTTTCGATCCGCGATTTCCAGATCGTAAAACCGATATCGAAGGGCGCATTCGGTAAAGTATACCTCGCACGGAAGAAGACGACGGGGGACCAGTATGCTATAAAGGTGCTCGCGAAAGAGCACCTACTGCGCAAAAAGCAGGTACAGCACGTTGTCTGCTGCGTAGCATGTTGCTTATGCTGCCTACTGAGCATTCGCTCCGTTGCTCGCTTTGTGTGCCACGGCAGATCCAGCAGATTGAAACCGAGAGGAACATTCTGGCCAGCGTGGTGAGCCCATTCGTCGTGAAGCTGTTCTGGACGTTCCAAACCAAGTAAGCAGCTCGTGCCTGTGGAGGAAGTAGTAGCAGCGACTTATTTCAGGATATTTATCTTGCTCTCGCTAGGCGCAACCTGTTTTTGGTGATGGAATATCTTCCTGGTGGTGATTTCATGTCGTTGCTGGAGTGCATTGTGCAGCTTGAAGAGCAGGTAAGTCTGTCGATCGACTGCTGGGGTGCCCGTGATCATTGGCACTGACGAAATGGGTGCTGCCGTGACGTGTAGGTGGCTTGCGTCTACATCGCAGAGATCGCGATCGCACTAAATCATCTGCATACCAAGGGCTGTGTCCACAGGTCCGTTGCCTTCTTGATTGGCTTCATTTGCAAACATTCATTTTGTCCTCACATATTTGCTGCGTCTATCCATGTGCCTGTTCTTTTTGGCATGGTGCTATACAGAGATCTCAAGCCCGACAACATTTTGCTGTCTTCAACTGGCCATATTAAGGTGCGTCGAGTGGCTTTGTAATACCTTAGCTGCAACACCCCGGTTTTGATGGCAATGCTTTTATTTATGTTGGACTTGTAGCTGACTGATTTCGGCTTGTCCGAGGAAGCTGTGGCAATCAGTGACACCGATTCTGAACCCGACGATGAATCGATGGCCCAGGATTCGGACGTGTTGGCCGGCATTCCACTTCCACTGGGAGGTGCGCCGTCTGCTGTGCCACCCAATCGCCCACGTCACCCCTCGTCATCCAGAAGGAGCTCTCGAAAGAAGTCTGCCTACCACACGTATGGACGATGTGGCACTCCAGATTACCTGGCACCTGAAATCATCCTTGGCGTCCCGCACGGCCCGCCAGTTGATTACTGGGCACTAGGGATCATCCTCTACGAAATGTTGGTTGGTTTCCCTCCGTTCAATGACGACACTGTGGATGCGATCTTCGGGAACATTCTGGAGCGGCAAATCCTGTGGCCCGACGGCGAGAAGTGCTTGTCACTTGAAGCGATGGATTTGATAGACAAGCTGCTTGACCCAGATCCGGCAACTCGAATGGGCTGGGACAATATCAAGCTACACCCGTTTTTCGAGGGTATCAACTGGGATACGATTTTGGAGTCGGTGCCTCCGTTTGTACCGACGCTGGAGGGGCCGAACGACACGAGCTATTTCAACAATCGCAATCTCACGGACATTTTCATCGATGACGACGAGTTCGACGTTGACTCTCGCTCCGCAAGCAGCAGCCAGAACAACATCGACTCTGGCCCTGAAAGCGACGATCAACCACAGAGTCCGTCTGACCCGAAAGGAGAAGACGACGGAAACAACAAGGCGAGCACGACGTCCGCAGGCACAGCGGACGTTGACATGTCCTGGGGGACTGCCGGGGCACTAGGCGCGCTGGAAGGCATGAGTGCTACGTACGATGACCACATGGGAGACGGGTTCTTGGCGGAAGATAACAACAGTCACTACCGGTTCCCTAGTGGCATGTACGGTAGCCCAGACGATTCGAATCTCTCAGATGCCTTCAGGTCTTTCAGCTTCACCAACATGAATGCACTTGCAGCTGCATCGCAAGCAGAGGCCGAAATGATCATAGACCCGGACCAGCAGTCTGGTGCAACCGCTTCCGGTCCGTCCATCTTGATCTAGCCGAATTTCGAGACTTTGGCGATGCTTCCAGTTGCCTCGTTATTCCTCCTACTGCTTTCTCGTGACCCAAGATATCTTCATCATCATCATCATCTACCTATGAGCTCGTCAGCGTAACGATTATTAGTAATAAACTGCAAGAATACCGTGACCTTGATTGAAGATACCGACTGTATCGTGAATGACTTGACCAAAAGGTACGTGTGCTCTATATCATCAACATTTACAGAAAGAAGTCGTCCTCCTCCTCCTGCTCCTCCTGTTCCTCGTCGTTCTTGTCGCTCTCCGCCTTCGCTGCGTCCGGCATTTCATCGTCGTCGTCCTGGTCGACAAGCGCCGGAGTGTGCTTCGGCTTGTCGCCCGACTTGTCCCGCTTGCTGCGAGCCTTCTTCTGCTTCTTGACCATTTCTTTGGTCGGCTTTTTGAGCAGCAGCTCCACAGCAGGCCGCGCCTCGCTTGCCAAGCTGGAATCCTTTGACTTCCCGTCGTTGAAGCAAAACTGGTGGAACGCCTCCGTGGGCTGCTCCTTCTCGAAGCGGGCGATGGCCTCGGCACGCAGCTCCTTCTGGCGCTTCTGGTTTTCCTCGGAGTGAGGTGTCGACGGGAACAGCGAAATGTACGGCTCGACCTTCGGGTAGTAGTAGATGTACATCATTTCTTCACGGTACGTCTTGAACTTCTTCTCGTGCTCAGCACGCTCCGATTCGTCACTCGCCTGTAGCGAACACCTCGGTTAGAATCGCCCACAATGCCTACAATCGAAAAGGCAAGTAACCTACCTGCTCAATGCGGTTCTTGGCCTGACGCAGCTTCCGCATGACCTTCACCCGCTCGAAAAAACGCGGCTAATACCAATGCAATCAAACGAAAAACCAGTTAGCTACTGGGTGCTACCAATAGCTCCGTACTGCCTAGAAGCTACGCACTCTCTTGTACTTCTCCGCATTCTTCTTCTCCTGTTCGACTTGCTCCTTCTTCTCGTGCTGCAAAGTTCACCAAATACAGCACGTAAGTAAAACCCACTGAAACCAACAGAGCCGGCCTCCAGCGCCGAGCAGCTCACCTCTTCCTTGAGTTGCTGGAGCTCGGCCTTCTTGGCTCTGCGCGTCGCATCAGCCAGTCCCTGCACACCACCACCACCAATTTAGCACTGTCAGAATCTGTACTATTGTCCAGTAATGAAGTCAATTACGAGTGCAATGAATTGCTGCCAACGCACCCCGCGACTGAGGAAGCGCTCGAGGCCGCGGATGCGGTTCTTGAGCGACGGGACCTTCTTGGCCTGCTGCGGCTTCTTGGACCGAGCGTTCTTGAAGCGGAGGCGAGTTCCTATGCAGTTAATAGGAGGAAGGTTAGAGGCTATTGCGTGTTGCATCCGGGCTGGAGGCAGCGAGCGCTACGCACCTGCAGTAGGAGCCATTACGACAGCAATGCAATCGCAGCAGGCAAATTGACGTTTGGTTGGCCGCCAACTTCTTCGCCAATTGAAAGTATATGTGGTCCACACAGTTGACTTGGCTTTAGAATTGAATGTTGGGCGTCTCCGCCGCGTGACAGCAAATCCGCCAGCAAATCCGACAGCAAATGTGAAAGGCTTTCACTGAAAGCTACAGCGTAGCTGACCAGTTGCTCATGGTAGCAAATCTGTTTGGTCCCACCGCACAGACTCAAATTGTCGGTTGTGTGTCTGTTTGAGGGCCGAGAGCGGTACATGGTACCGCTGAAGGAACTCCCGATTGTCCGACCAGATTGTCCCAATCTGCAGCAAATCATTTCACTGACGGGACTTAATTCTATGGACACAGCTTTGAGGCCGACACTAAAATCAGAAGCAATTCGGCGTGATTTGGTACCGCGAGAAGTGCTATTTTACGTTGTTGTAAATACAGCAGTCATGAGCGTCGTCGATTGGTGTCGTCAGTTGCTGGACACGTTGTCGTTCCAGGTCGTGTCGTTCATTGAGGACGTCCTGTTGTTAGGTAGGACAAGGGAGGTTTTAGGCCCGGCCGCTCGGGCTCCGGCGGAGCGGCTAAGTGGTTTCCTCACAATTCAATTCACCAACACCAAGCTACTTGCCTCCTTCCTCCATCTCCTCAACCTCTCAACTCAACAGGTTATGAGCCCAACGACTTTCCTGCACGACGACGTGATATCGATGAAATGGAACACCTCCATGAGCTTCGACGGAACTAACTACACGGCCTGGAAAATGCGTGTGAAGTCCCGACTCGAAGCCAAGGACCTCTGGAACATCGTCACGCTGAGGGAGAAACCGCCAAGGCAAGGATCGCAACGCGAAGTAGAGTTCTGGAAACGCGAGAAGGCGGCGAAAACATTTCTGCTCGAAACGCTGACGGACGACTTGGTCGTTAGCGTTGGTACCAAGCAGTATGCGTTCGAAGTCTACGAGCACCTCGAGCAAACGTACAAACTCAAGAACTGGGGAAACCTAGTTGCTCTTCATGAGCAGTTCATCTCGCTTAAGTACGCCGATGGCGACGAGATGACGACGCATCTGAACAAGCTGAAACTCTCGCCGTCAAGCTGGGTCGTCAGTCGAAGCAGGTCGACGACAAGGAAGGTGTGTCAGCTCCTGACGAGCCTACCAGACTCATGGTCGCAGTTCAAGAGCATCTACTTCACACAAGACCAACCGCCGGCGTGGTCTGTGAAGGAAAGCAGCGTGATGGCTGAGTACGCTCGCCGTCAACTTGACCAGCGAACACCAGTGTTCGAAGTGCGTGCTGCTGCCGCCTCACGCGAAACCGACGTATTGCAGAGGGTGGAAGCCCTCCTTGCTGCCTCGCATCAACAAGGCAGGATGCAGCGACGAGGAACTGGTGTCCGCTCAACTCCGTATCCGTCCCAGCAACAGTGCTTTCACTGCCGCAAAACCAGTCACGTGAAGCAAAACTGCAATTTGAGACGTCGTCACCTTCGCGAGCGCGGGGTGCAAGGCGACCAAGAGCCCACCGAAGCCGGGGCTGCTACAGCAGCAATCGAAGACCCTGAGAGCTCGAGCAGCCCACCTACGATGGATCCGCTCCCAGCCGTGCTCGGAAAACCATGGGGACTGGTGGCAGCAACCAAAGTCTCTGCCTCAACGCGTGCTGATGATACAGCTTGGGTGATCGACTCGGGTTGCACACACCACATGACGTGTGAGCAAGATCTATTCTGCGAGCTCAACCCCGACACAGAAGGCCAGACCGTTCGTGTGGCTACAGACGAGAAGGTGCCAGCCGAAGGCATCGGAATGATTCTTCTCAACGTCAAAATGGACAACGGGCAAGTGACCAGGATGCGGCTCGGCAACGTTCTGTATGTGCCGAGGCTACGAATGAATCTGCTGTCTGTCGCTCAAGCTGCTAATCAAGGTACTAAGTTCGACTTCCACTCGAAACCCGAGAATGTCATCCTGGCCAATGACTTCTTCAAGGTGACATGTGCCTGTGAGCCAAGCGGACTCTATATCCTCCACTCGACCCGCTCAACTCCTGCCGCTCTAGCTGTGCGACCTGACTTGACGCTCGACTTGATGCACAGAAGATTTGTACATGCAAATAAAGCGATCATCAGCAAGATGGCCAAGAAGAATAGTGTAACAGGGCTGGACGTGAAGCCGGAGACTGAAAACATCCCCTGCGACGCGTGTGAGCTCGGCACGAAGCGTAGAGCTACGTTCAAGATGTCCGAGCGAGCTGGAATGGATGGTCCCAATGTTGTTGTGCACAGCGACATCGCTGGACCTGTCGAGTACCAAACACTCCAGCTAGAGCGCTACGTGCTGCTCTTCGTTGACACTCCAGCTAGAGCGCTACGTGCTGCTCTTCGTTGACGGGTTCTCGCGATACTGCACGGTGCGACTACTTCGACACCGGTCTGAGTTCTTCAAGTGCTTTCTGGACTACAAGGCTGCTGCTGAAACGAAGCACAACCGCGCCGTCCATCGCTTCATCAGCGACAACGGCGGGGAATACTTAAGTGACCAGTTCCAGGACTACTGCCGCGAAAATGGGATCGAGCACGACACCACAGTGCCCTATACCCCCGAGCAGAACGGAATGGTAGAGGTGCTGTTCAACAAAGTCCGCACGGTCTGATTGCTAGGAACGCGCCGAAGCAGTTGTGGGGCGAGGTCATCCTCGCCATGGTCTACACGTACAATCGCACCATCGCGGCAGCGACTGGAGTCACGCCGTTCGAGCTATGGCAAGGTCACCGCCCCGATGTGAGTATCTCCGCGAGTTTGGGTCCCTAGCCTACGTCTATTTGCCCACCAAGATGCACCCAAAGGCTCGATCAGGGCAAAAACGGCGGAAGCTCGACTACAAGTCGGTGTGTGGCATCTTCGTCGGCTATCCTGAGCATCAAAAGGGGTGGAAGATCCTCGACTGTCAGCGTGGTGCCATCATCACATCCTGCCACGTGACGTTCGATGAATCCAAGTCGGCTGCTACTCAAGAGCTCGTGCGACAAGAGCTGCGTGCCGCACGAGCTCTTGAGCAGCAGCCGACTTGGATTCATCGAACGTTACAGCACTGGACTTCGACTACTACACGCGTACAGCAACGTCCGAGGTCGATCTTCTCTTCTTCAATCAGCGCCCCGCCGAACAGAAGCCCACGGCCAACGACATTGTGCTCCTCGAAGAGTTTATCTCGGATTTTGACCTTGTGTCAGTCAACACCGCGACAACCTGGCGGTTGTTGACTTCGTATGCACCGACGTCTGCGCCATGGTTACGAACGCTGATCGGGCCACAAGCACTTACCACTATTCCCGTAAATCCTATCCTCCACGCCACCCGGAAGCAGAAAGAAGCGGAAGTTCTCGTCGCGCTCGAAAATATCACGCACAAGGAGAACCTCGGCGATCTGGCGAGACACGGCATGGGAATCGATCCGCCGACCTATCGAGATGCAATGGCGCGTCCGGACGCAGCAGAGTGGCGCCAAGCAATCGTGGCCGAAGGAGAGGCCATTCGCGCTAACCGCATGTGGACGTTGGTTGAGCTACTGACGGGGAAGCGTGCGCTGTCCTGCAGGTGGCTGTTCAAGAAGAAGTTTCGTAGCGACGGAAGCCTCGAGCGCTACAAGGCCCACCTGGTGGGTGATCGGCTGCCAGCAGATCAAGTACGTGAACTTCGGTGATGTATTTGCACCCGTTGTTCGGCTGGTGTAACGAGACTGAACGAGGTTTTGCTATCACCTGTATACTGACCCGCCCAAATCCGCTGCTATGATTGGTTGAGACCGAACCCGGACCCGGCTGTGCGCCGTGCGACAAGACCTGAGCTGGAATTCAGCTGTATTCCGCGGAGCGAAGTGCGTGCGAGCCTAGGATGTGCCCTTCAGGCTTGGAAGACTGCGTTCAGACAAGAGAACCCTGAACGCACTCGATCCATCCAGGCCGCCCCCGTCCTTAAGCGGGTTGACACATTGAGGCCGTCGAAAACGTCTGCACGAACGTATCGTGTATGTCGCCTAGGCCCTAAACGCACATGAATTTCGTGTACCCGGAACTCAGCCACCCCAGTGAAGTCGCGTACATGGTGTCCAGACCGCTGGCCACCCGGAAGAAGTCCCGCCAAGTGCCCCACAACCAAGCGAAGAGTCGACCTGCCCTTGGCCGCAAGGCTTTGAGCATGGTTTCAGCCTTGGCCGCAAGTCGCCTTTGGCTGCAGACCTTGAACGCTCTGCGTTCAAGCCTGCCGACTCTGAAACTCGGTTTCAGGGAATGCGGGTTCAAGGTTTCCCAAGAGCCAGCTGCACATAGACGCGGGCACATTGAAGCTGGGCAAGAATCCAGTGGAGCTTGTCTACGTCAACAGTTCCAGTATACTCAAGTCAAGATATTCGCCAGTCGCGTGGCGAAGAACACAGAAGAACGCTACGAGAGAGATACCTTTACACAAAGCCTAGCGATAGTCTAGCAGATAACAATCAGAGAGTTCGTTTTACCCCCTACTGCGCAAGTCGCCGAGGAATCGGGTCCGCTGCCTTTAAGGACAAGGGCAGTGCGGAGCTCCCCACACACATTCAAGTCCAATTACGTGGGGATCAGTCTGCTCCGGCTGCTGAAGTGATCCACGTATTCCATTTCCCAGTTGGGCCCATTGCGTTGAGGTAAGGGCGGTGTCCCTGTGATAAGGCCCAGTGGATTTCTCCACCGAACCCAATGACCAGCTGACCCGTATCAATCAACGAAGCTGACCCGTATCAATCAAGCGGACTTCAAGTACGCCATGGCTGAGATGGATCCAGACCGCCAACTGTTAGTCATGAGACGTGCGACGAAGGTGACGGAACCCGAGGACTGGGCGAAGCTTCGCTCAGACCCCGGCCCTGAGAGATACCTGTCTGGGACCCGAGATGCCTGGCATTAGACATCCCAAGCCCGAGCTGAGTCTGGAAAGCTGAGAGAAGTTGCGCGAAGTCCGAACTGAGCCTCAAGTGTGATGACCCAAGTCCCGCTCAAGCTAAGGGGCTGAGCGGGGTCTGGTGGAGTTGGAGCCTGACGTTCCCTGCGGCTATGGGGCTGATTGCCCAAGGTGTCGAGCCGAGTCGTGTTGCAGACGTCTGAGCGAGACCAAGCTGAAAGCGACCCAAGTATCGCCATGCTCATGAAGTCTTCGCTCAAGATGTCGAGTTGAGCAGAGTGGCATGGAGTCCGAGCCCAGCCTTGGATGTGGCGCCGAGAAGCATTACCTGAGCCGAGAAGCGGAGCAGAGTGCCATGGACCTGAGCGGAGCAGCATGGACTTGAGCGGAGTTGTCGAAGACCAGTTGAAGTGCCGGGTGGAGAGTCGCTGGACTTAAGTTCAGACAGTGGTACTGACTTCGAAGTCGGTGGTACTGGCCAGTACACTCATCCGGTGAAGCAGCCGTAATCAAGCCTACATTGGGTGCGCCCGCTCAAGATCGCAGACACTTCAATCGGATCTCAACGGCCAGCAGCGACTCAAGGCGTCGCCCGCCAGCATGGAGCCACCGCATTGGCTGAGACCAAAGATTTCAGGCGGATCTTCAAGGTCGCCCGGTAAGCATACAGCCGACACTCTTCGCGCAGCCAGTCAGAGTGTACCCAGAGGGATATCGCGCCCCCACTTAGTGAGTCCTAGTTTGTGCATGTGTTAAATTTAAACAGAGTTCGTTTTGCCCCGAAGGACGCAAGTGGTGGAGGTCTTTGGCCAGAAGGTGTCTTGGCGATCATCCACACAAATTCAACTTAACATATCAACGTTGTCAGCGTGCCTCGGTGCGACGGCAGTACGGTTATTTCATATTAAGGTTACATCTTAGGGTGTATTTCATATTTTCGGGTGGAAGGTGATCCATTCTAAGGTTTAGGCAGGGTAATTGTATTGTGTGCTTGGGGACATTGGCGTGCCCCGGTGCATTGTGTGATTATTAGTATCGGTTCATTGTGGACCTGGTGCGCGGGAAGTCCCAGGGTGTGTGTGAGTGCCTTGGATTCGGACTAGACTCAAACCGAGTCAACTAACTCCAACCAACCGGGTCGTAGCTTGACTCGTAGAGAAGAAAGGAGAAGCTGGTACGAGCCTCGCCCAGGCTCAGACAAATAAAGGCGAACTCGGCCCGTACCCAGGCCGACCGGGAAAGAAGGGGTGTTGTGGTTCTAAGCCGGAACCAAAGAGAGGAAGTAGAGGCTATTGTGTGTGGTGTTGTGTTCATTAAGAAAAACCCGGGGCATTTCGGGCTGTGGACACGTGCGGACTGGGACTTGCCAAGTGGGGAGCGAGTTTCGTCTGGGAACACCTCCGGTAACCTTCAACATCGACAGCAGCTAGTGTGGCCGACGCGAGTCTGGGCCCACAGCGTAGCCGTGATCGAAAGAACCGCCAAGGGGATCGCAGAGTGAGGAACACACGCCTCGCCCGACCCGAGTCGGTGCTAAGCCAAGAGTCCAAGCGGCAAAGCCCAGCGAAGTGGAGTGGGAGTGTTCGCTCAGTGGAAGGAGCTGAGCGGAACTCTTGCAGCGCTAAGCAGGGCTGAGCCAAGTGGTGCAAGGGCTGAGCGAAGACCAAGGTCGAGCGGTCTAGCAACCTGAGCTGCAGAGGCACGGGGCGCTTCGTCACACGTGGTGCGCGTGCCCGGATCAGGGATACGACTTTGGACGGACAAGCTACAGTCATGTCGACTGCTGCTGATTCGAAGGAAACCAAGACTGGAGGTGAGAAGAGTGAGTCTTCGCTTCGGCGAAGTTTGAGAGTGGCTGGAATGCCAGCTGAGGTGGCGCCGACGGAGTCCAGGACGCCCAAGCCGAGAAGATCGATTTCGAAAGCCCGGACACCCAGTGCTGAGGGAGAAGCTGCGTCGTCAGGCGAGGCTGAGACGAGTGCTGGGCCCGAAGTGCCACCACCGACGGAAACTGCTGTGCCACCACCAAGTTCACCTGAGGAGAAGAAGCCTGAGGATGAACAAGGAGGTGGAGCGGGTGCTCAGCCGAGCACTCGTGTTGGTGAAAGTCCAAGCCTGAGGGAACCTGCTGTGAGCCGAGCATTGACGCCGCGCAGGACTTCTGAGGCTGCGACTGCAACTTCTCAGCCGAGAAGTGCTAACCCGGAGCCAACTGCCGCGGATCTCCGCGGTAGCCAAGCCGAGGGTGGTGCACTGAGCGTGCTGGGAAGCCGAGAGATGCAGCTGCGAGCTCAAGGTGCTTCTGGGACTGGGACGGGCCCAGTCCAGTTCGGCTTTACTCCTGGAGCTGGATACTTCGGAGCGTCAGGTGGCGGCGGGGCCTGGTCAAGTTCGCTTTGGCCGGACCAACGCTCCTATCAAAGGCTGAGAGGTGTCCCCGAAGGAGTTGAGGCTGAGAGCCGAGCCTTAGCCCAGCTGTCTGAGCTATCGGAAGTCGAGATGCTCGCGTATGGCCGGACCCAGTTTGAGATGTGGATGTCTGTGCCCGCGGGAGTCGTGCACCCGGTAGACGTGGCCTACTCGCCATGTCACGGAGGCTACGATCTCTGGGGATTCATCCGAGCGGCTGGAGCTACGGCCAGGCATCTGATGTCGGTGACTCGGTCGCCCGCTGCGAGATGGCTGAATGTGTTCCATGCTGAACGTCGACGGATTCCTGTTGTCTCCGACTTGAAGGCAGTACGTGTGGCGCTGAGACTGTTGCCGCCCATTGCATGCGTCGCTCTGTTGCAGACGATGTTGCACGAGGCAGGCTATGAATTCCTGAACCAAGTCCCAGCGTGGCACACGCTGCGTGAAGCTGCCAGAGTCCCGGATTCACAGATTCGGTTTGAGATTGAGCGCATCGCCCGATTCCTCGGGGCTGAGCTTAGTGCCTGGAAGACTGCGGTCGGGTCGACCCCATACTACGTGAGGCCGAATTCAGACCCCCAGCTGATGGCTGCTCAAGCTGCTGAGACTCAAGTTGGATTCCCTTTGGACAGGGATGGAGATGCGATCATGGACGAGGACACTCAGCTTTTCTTGGGGCCCGAAGTTGTGATGCGACTTCAGCTAACAGGTCTCAGACCTCGGAGCCCGGCCTCGAGCGTTGAAGGTGAACCATCTCGGAAGCGTGCTCTGCTCACAAGGTCTTCTGCTGGAGGTTCTATACCAAGCTATCGAAGTTCTGGTGAAGCTGCCTCAGAGACTGCTCTCGCATTTCGCAACGAACAAGTGCCCAGCATGGTTGGTGCAAGCTCTGGTTCTGACATGGTTATGGATGAAGGTGGAAATCTGTCTGAATTAAGTTCCTCGGGTTCCTCCCTGATGTCTACAACTGATTACATGATCGGAGCTGGTTCGCACATGCCTATGTCGACGGCGACCGTGATGCGAGGCTCAGCTACGACGATGTCCCGCAGCTCGTTCCCTGGGATGACGATCTCAGTCACGCCTCAGCTTACTCAAGCTGGTCAAGCATCAGCTAGAGCCGAGCCGAGGGCGTATCAACCTGAGCACCCATCTCAGATACCGCTGCCTGGCAGTCCTGAATCGAAGCGCCCAGCTCTGAAGCAAGCCGAAACCCGACCGACGCAGTCTGCTGGATTCCGATTCCGAGACTCGTATGACGTGAGTACGCCTGCGTTTGCGAGGTCGATGACTTCAGACCGCCTGGCAGCCGTGGAGCGAGACTATCAGCGAGCTCTTCAACAGAGTGAGGCTTCTGCCTGGGCCAGACTTGATGCGGAGCAGACCCAACGTAGGGCTCTTGAGGCGAGATTGAGCGCAGCGCTGGCAGACAACCAGGCGGAGCAAGCCCGATTGCAGACGGAGTACCAGAAGCTTCAGGCGACCAACGCCCAGATGTCAGCTGCCCAACAGCAAGCTAAGACGGAACAACAGAAGCAACTGGAAGCCCTGGAGAAGCTGGCCCAACGTCGCGCCGCTGCGGAAGCTGAGAAGCGCAAGGCGGACGAAGCTCGAGCACAGCAACTACTTCAGGTCCAAAACAGTTACAAGAAGCTGAGGTTAGGGCTATGCGGGCTGAACAGCAGAGGGCACAAGAAGAGCGGGCCGCTGAGATCAAGACGGAGCACGAGCTGGAACTGCTGAGGTTGAGAGAGAAGCATGCGCAAGCAGAAGCAGAACATCAGCGAGCCATGCAGGAGCAGGAGGAGAAGACCCGCCAACTCCTTGCAGCCCAGGAGCCGCCCAGCTCACATCCTGGCCCCGTCGCCTCGGTTGCTGGACGTGTGCCATTGTCAACAGACCCCATGGTCTCAGCACCCATCGCGTCGACTCGAACGCCGACCGATCCGGTCCTGGCACAGTTAGCCCAGCTCACGAGCGTGATGCAGCAGTTGGTCCAAGCTAACCAGGTCAAGTCTGAGGTAACTGGTACGAGCCGCCGTGTCGGCAAGGCCCAAAGCTCAGTCAAGCACTCTGAAGCCAAGTCTAAGTCTCGTGTGTCCAGCTCGACATCCGGAGCGAAAGGCAAGGCTCGGGCGACCAAGCCTGGCAGGCCTGGAGATTCGGACGGGGACGGCTCCGACTCTGACGACTCAAGCTCAAGTGACTCGTCGCAGGACGAACTCGAAGGACAGTTTGGCGCTGTTGCTCAGCCCAAGGGGCTGATGCCAGTTCTGGGACTCGAGTTGTTGTACAAGCGATGATCCCTCATGATGCCTTGGAGAAGTTCGATGAGAAGGGGCCCTCGAGGACCGAGTCAACTGGTGGGAGAGGTTCATGTACTACGCTACGATGGCTCCCTGGGACGAGAAGACCCGGGTGGTTCAGCTGCGCATGAGGCTCACAGGTTCGCTCAAAGATTGGTGCACCCAGCTCCCGGATGACGTTCGCTCTGACTGGAAGAAGCTATCACATGTCTTCAAGAAGGAATGGTGTCGCACGCTGAGCTCCAAGGCTGAGCGATACTACTCGATGGAGATGAGGGACTCCGACACACCTCGGATGTTCTTCTACCGTCTGAACCATGCCGCCAAGAAGGCTGGGATACCTTATCTAAGGCCGACGAGTGATCGAGAAGCACACATACGGCGTTTCATCAAGGCTTTGACTGACTCAAGGCTGAGAACCACTCTTCAGGGACAGCGTTTCGATACTTTGGATGAATTGGAGAAAACCCTGAAGAGAATCGAGGCCCTCCGCCAAGACGAGGGCTATGAGCAGAAGCGGCGCCCAGCGCAAGGACTACAGTTTGGACGTTTCAAACCTCCACAACGTCGAGCTGAGGGACGAGCGTTCAAGGCAGAAGGTGTGGAAGTCGACCCAGGTCTGGGACGACAGGCGCTTTTCCAGGACGACTACGACCTGAAGTGCGAGGCAGACTCTGAAGAAGACGTGGATCACTCGACTGATCGGACTCTGCCCCCGCCTGCGCCCGCGCCAGCTCCTGCTGTTGCGAGCTCGGCTCAAGCTGAGCTCAGTCGCTCTACCTCCCTGACCGATGAAGAAATTTTCCGAGTCGCTGAGAGATTGGCCTGGAAGCCGAACGCTCAGCGCTATGACCGTGGAGGAGACCAGCACCCAGAGCAGAAATGTGACGAATGTGGCAGCCGTAACCACCCGACTGACAAGTGCTGGAGCCGACTTATCTGTGGGCGATGCCACGATGAGGGTCATCCGACCCAATTCTGTAGGCGTCAGCCATGTTCCAAGTGTGGCGAATACCATCGCCGGGGTTTGTGCGATATGTGGTCGGCGCTCAAGGCGGTACGCGAGGCAATCCGTACCGGAGGCTCTGTTGAGGGCCTTGCTCCCGAGGTGATCCAAGCTCTGTTGGATAGCCCGGAGCTCCGAGAGCAGTCGTTAAACCACTAGGCTCGCTGGTTGGGAGACCAGTGCGTGACGAGCCTAAATCCCAAGCGCTCTGCGCCTTTGCATATGTGGGCCCAGCCCTTCCATGTTGGCGCAGAGATAACCCCGAATGTACAACTTCTTACTATGAAGCTGGTGTTTACACTTTCGATACTGACCTCAACACGCTGGACCCGGAGGATGAAATGGAGAACCATCTCGAGTTCGCTCTGACTCCGGGCGAGAAGTACGGTTGGTGGAGTGAGCACACGTTGATTGGCGAGAAGCGGAAGATGGCGATGGTACACGGAGCAGTCTTTCACCACAGAACGCAGATACTACTGGATACTGGAGCTACGACAAGCATTTTGGGCTTAGATCTTGCACGCAGATTAAAGCTCAAGCTACGCCGTGGTTTCAGGCTCAAAGTAACTGGGATGGGAGACGCCCCGACCTACATTACTGCTCAAGCTAGGATCAAGCTGACGCTGGGAGTGCGCGTGGTGTATGTCATGAATATCTGGGTTGGCAACATCGGTGAAGGAGTGGATTGTCTTCTCGGAATGGACTTTATGGTAGCTGCTGGAGTGCGACTCTGTGCTCGCGAAGGTGTTGTGAGGTTGCCAGACGAAGAATCTCTGTTGTTGGTTGGAGGTCCCCAGATTGACCATGTCGGACTGGAAGTCAGCGTCTGGCTGAATGAGACTGCCTACCTTTACCCTGGGCAATCTGTGATAGTCCCAGTCAAGTATCATCAGGCCGATCCAGAGAAAGTGATTCCCTGGGCTGGGCGCGGTGATCAGTGGGTTACACAGTTCATCTACGGACCTGGGCGGAGGCCCAAGGCAGTCAAGGTGGTCAACATCTCGGAGCAAGAAGTCATGATTCGCCAACACACTGTGGTTGCTTGCCTGGTGGAGAAGGATTACTTGCCCAACGGAAAGCGGTTCGTGCGGCCTTACTCAAGGAAGTACAGGGACTGGGCTCAGCTCATCTACGAAGCCGAGCCTTCCCCAGACGCTCTGAGACAAGAAGAGGAGGCAGCTCGGCTAGCTGAGCTCAACGCTCCGCCCGCTGTGGAGAGGCCACCTTACAAGCGACCTGTGAAGCTACTGCTGTTGAAGCAGTCTGATGACCCGAAGGAAGACCGAGCCAACATGGAGCAGCGGAGAGCTGAAGCGTACGCCGCCAATACGGTGTCGCCTGAGATTGCCCAAGTCAAGATGGCCCGGAAAACCCAGGGACGTCCTGCTTCATGGAAGCCACCACTACCGCAGTCACCTCACCCGGATGACGTACAGTCAGGACGAGCCAGAGAAGCATGTCGGAGAGGGCCGACACTCAGTCCGTGACTGAGCCAAGTTCTTCAGAGTCAAGTTCAGCTCGGACCTCTCCTGCTGGAGGTGGTGTAGATGCTCAAGACGCTCAAACCGAGTTGGATCGAGTGTTCAGGGCTGAGCCAACCGACTTTGCGTCCGATCCGATTGCCCGTCTTCAGGAAACGTACGACCAATGCCTCCGAGTCGAGATCAGTGAGGACACTGAAGAAGCTGCAGTGTACTTCCATGAAGGCATGGAATTGCTGAACGACCTCCGAGATCAGCTCGCTGCTCTTCCGGAGTTGAAGGACCTCAGTCCAAATGCGGACCTCTCAACGGCTAATGTGGGAGAACTGGGCGTTACGACTCCAGAAATGGACGCTCAAGTGCGGACGATTTTGGAGAGACATCATGCCAGTTTTCTCGGGGACGGCAATGCAGTACCAGCCCCTGCTCGTGGAGTTGTTTGTGACCTGGACGTTGGAGACGCAAAGCCCATTGCTCAGAGGTCTCGGCAAGTTCCGACACACTTGCTTGACAAGGTGTTCGCTCTGATCAAGAAACTGCTGGAGACTGGGCTCATCGAGTATTCGCACTCAGACTGGGCTTCGCCAATTGTGATTGTGATGAAGAAGAACGGTGTGGATATCAGGCTGTGCATTGACTACCGACTGGTCAACCAACTGATCAAGCTCTCACACTACCCTCTACCCTTGATTGACGATCTGTTGATCGGGTTCGAGGAAGCGATGTGGTTCCTGAGCTTGGACATGGCCAGTGGTTTCTGGGCAGTGCCGATGACACTCCGGGCTAAGCTGATCTCAGCCTTCATCTGTCCTTTGGGACATTTCCAGTGGAAGCGCATGCCGTTTGGTCTCAAGAATGCCCCGCTGATATACCAGCAGATGCTTGATAATTGTCTATGGGGTTTCGTGCGACTGCCGCCCTGTGAGGAGGCTCGAGTTGATCCGGACGTGTTGGAATTCCTGGGGATTGAGGTGGACGACTCCGCTAAGGAAGAAGAGATTCCACCCTTGTCTGAGGAGACTACCGTGTTCCGGCGAAACATCCCGGCTCCACCTCAGCTGAGCCCTGTTCTGGGACGCAGCTCCTACATCGACGATATCGCGTATGGAGCAGAGACCTGGGACCAAATGTGCGAGGTCTTAGATCGGTTACTCTATCGACTGAGGTATTGGGGAATCTCGGTGAGCTTACCCAAGAGTGAGTTTGGCAAGAAGTCTATCTCATATCTCTCGCATGAGATTGGAGCTGAAGGGATCCGAGCTAAGCCGAAGATAGCCAAGGGCGTCAAGGATCTTCCATTTCCATCGACGCTGAAAGGAGTGCAGTCGTTTCTGGGGAGTCTCAATTATTACGACAAGTTTATTGAAGACCTTCCGGTTGTAGCGTCTGTGCTCTACGAGTTGACGGATGAGCAGATCCAAGCTGGGCGTGATCTCGGCCGAGCTAAGGAGGCGTTCGAAATCCTGAAGCATCTACCCCGCTGCTCAGACACCCGGACAGGGAGAAGCCGTTCGTGATTATTCTACACGCTAACCCCTGGGCGGTCTGTGCGGTGCTGGGCCAAGAGTACGACGGAGTCATTTTCCCGGTACGATACACTGGGAGGACACTACATGATCAGGAACTCAGATACCACCCGGCTGAGAAAGAGGTCGTAGCGCTGCTCCGAGTTCTCAGAGTCTTCTACTCAATGCTGAGCGGATGTAAGCTGCTGAAGGTCTATACTCGGTATTCCGTTCTGAAGTGGTTGTTCAAGTCTCGATCGTTGGAAGGACGCTGTGAGCAGTGGGCCGCCCGTCTGTCGCCCTGGCCTCTGGAAGTTCACAAGGTTGAGCGCGACGAAGATGGCTTGGCTGCGATCATGGGAGCTGGGATCACACCTCGAGACCAGTTGGACAAGATTGCAGAGAACCTCATCCCAGACAAGGGACGAGTGGTCCGAGCCCCACCAATCAGCCTAGAGATGTTGGAAGCAGATTATGAGGGATGGCTGCTGAGTTTCGATGGAGCCGCCAAACTCTCAGATCGCTCAGGCGCTTCTGGTTGCATTCTGTGGAAGCTCCCGTCCTGGGACGTGGTTGAAGCTCGAGGTTTCCATTTCGAAGGTATCACGGTGAATGAGGCCGAGTACCATGGTTTGCTCGAAGGCGCTCGCATGGCAAAGGCTCGTGGTATCTCAGACCTTGTAGTAGTTGGTGACTCTCGAATTGTGATCCAGCAAGCTCAAGGCTTGATCCAGTGTCTGAGCCCTGGGTTGCAAGTGCTGTTAGCCGAGTTTGAGACGCTCCGCCCAGAGTTCCAGCGACTACGCCTGGTGCACGTGAAGCGGGAGTATAACGCGGCTGCAGACTACCTCACGACGAAGACTCTGGTGACTGAAGGCGCCATCACTATTGAAGACCCGGTTGAACTAGTTCAGCTCAAGCAGTTGAATCGGATCCCAGAGAAGTTGGTCAAGGTGAATGATGCTGAGCCTGCCGAACCTGAAACTGAGCAGCCTGACACTCAAACGGATGTGGAAGTGGTGGCTGAGCCGACTCGACTGGAAGATGCAGCTAAGCCCCTATTACCCAGTGCCAAGATTTTCGTAGTGACGAGGAATCAGGCTCGGGTCAGGGACGCTGAGCTTACGGTGGCCGGGAACGACACTGATCAAGGTGCCAGCCCCGCTCAGAATGCTGAGATCCCACTCAGACAAGCTCCAACGTACTCACCTGAAGCAGCCACTCCTGCTGCATCAATTGCCGAGCGATGGAGACGCATCCTGGTTCTGCAGGAAGCTGAGCCCTGGACGAAGAAGCTCAAAGACTATCTAAACGGAGACTTGGGGAATTTATCTGCTACTGAAGCTGAAGATGTGGCCAAGGTGGTAGATCAGTTCACTCTGGATTCGCGAGGGGTCCTATACTACCTGAGTCGATCTACTCCGGGAGGCCCAGGGACGCGGCTGGAAATCTGAGATTGGTTGTGCCAACGACACTTAGAGATGACTTGCTTCAACTCAGTCATGAAGAATTCCAAGGTGGCCATCAAGGGATCACTAGGACTTTCGAACGACTGCGCAAAGAGTATTACTGGCCGAGGATGTATGCAGATGTGGAACGCTATGTGAAGGAATGTGTGGATTGTGTCACTGCCAAGGGAGCTCCACCCAACCCTGGGCCTTCGCCGGGAAACATTTTGGCGACCAAGCCTTTTGAAGTGGTCTCCATGGATTTTGTTACGCATCTACCCAAGTCCGATCGTGGGAACGTGTTCTTACTCTTATTCCAGTGTGCATTCTCGGGCTTCATCATGTGTAAGCCAATGAGTCTGACCACAGCTCAAGATGTCGCCGAAGCTTATATGGAGTGTGTGTTCCAGAGGTTTGGTGCGAGCTCTCTGCTCCGCCATGACCGAGACCCGCGCTTTATGAGCGAGGTGTTTGTCCGGTTCCGCGAGATGCTGGGGAGTCGGCAGCGCGCGACTCTAGCGTACAGACCTCAGGCAAACGGTCAGCAAGAGCGCTCAGTGCAAACAGTAGTCCGAGCTATCCGAGCGTATGTCGCTGAGCCAGACCAGAGCGACTGGGACGACCAAGTGGAGAAGTTGATGTGGGCTCTGAACACGTCCTTTGACGCTAATCGTCTTGACACGCCATTCTACCTGGTTCACGGCTGGGATCCCCATAGCACTGTTTCAGCCATGCTGGGACCATCCCCGACAGGCTTGGATCAGAGGACCGCCTACGAGTGGCGCCGCAAGACTCAGCGTGAGTACGAGTACGCTCAGGCCTGAGCCAAGGACTTACGAGCCGAAGCCAAAGTCAAGCGCTCAGCTGCTCAGACGAAGATCTGGGCTGAGCTGTCTGAGAGACTCAAGAAGGGTTTCGAAGTTGGTGATGCTGTGTGGTTATATCTGGCTCGAGTGCAACCTGGGCTCACGAAGAAGTTCGCTCACCTCTGGCACGGTCCGTTCCGGATCTTGGAGACCTCAGACGACTTCCGCTGTAAGCTGAAGATCGAGGGAACTGGGTACAAGCTGTACCCCTGGGTTCACATAAGCCGGCTCAAACCGCGTGCCCTGTTTCCTGAACGACCTACTGTTGAGATCGAAGTCGCTGAGGATGACGACCTGGACGCAGCTCTGCTGCCGGAAGACGCTGAGGAACCTGATGAAGCTCAGAACGTATACGAGGTGGAGGCCATCCAAGATGTGCGCTGGGTCAAGCGGACTCGGACCTCCCGAAGAGTTCGTGAGTACTTGGTCAAATGGAAAGGGTACCCTGACCCTGAGTGGCTCCCTATGTCTCAGCTAAGTTGTGGAGCCTTACTGTACGAGTTCAACAAGAGCGCCAAGGCGAAAGCACGGTTCCAAGCAATGCAAGCTGGGGATGAGCCTCCTGAGCCTGATGCTCAGTAAAGGCACCTCAGCTGTGAACCTGTGTATGTCGCTGTGACGTTCTATGTGTGAACATTTTGTATTGTGTGGATTTACGACTACGCTAAGTGGCGTGGAGAATAACTTGAGCTTCTCGTGGAGAATAAGTGTGTTACGGAAGCTGAGGTGAAAGGAACAAGAGGCGAAGTGAAAAACGAGTGGTGAATTAGAAAAATAATGATGAACGCTTGTTGCCTACGCCTCGTCCTCCTCATCCTCCTCCGCTGCCTCCAGAGCGCGAAGAACCTCGGCAAGCGTATCGTGGTTGTACTCCGGTGCCGGGATGATGGGGTTCGCCTCCCGCTCAGATCTGCTCTTGGGCTTGAGCTCTGGTGGAACGATCACCTCGAACTGCTTGTCCGAGTGGCGAGTAGCCCACTGCGTGCGAGCGGGCTCTTGGTCGTCCAGGGCAGAGAGCTGATCCGACAAGGAAATCTTGAGGCTTGGGTCTCTGAGAATCCAGTGGCACGGATCCTTGGGCACAGCCCAGAGTCCCGGCTCGAACCAGATCCGATCCGAGTAGCCCTTGACACCCTTGAGTTGACCCACCAAGTCCCTGCGACGAAGCTCAAACTCCTGAGCGCGGTCCTTGCGCTCGCGATAGACGGTGGCCAGCTCAGGCAAGCCCAGTTCCTTGGCGAGCTGGGCGTAGTCGATCTTGGACGGGAACGGGTACCAGTGGAGACGCTCCCAGTATGCTCGACGCCAGGCACTCATAAACCCGGCGATGACGACGATCGCTTCACTCATCTCAGGAGTGAGCTCAGCGTACGTGTGGTAGACGAGGACGTCGACCCGGCCATTCCACATGTCGTCCCAGGTTTCTGATCTGAGTAGCTCCAAGTAGAGCGCGTACTCGATGCGCTGGTGGAGCTGCTCGATCCCAGTCTTGGACGGCATGTAGGCTGGGAAGCCAATCGTCTGGTGGTGCAACTTCTGGACTCGGATGCCAGTGTGGAACCAGCTTCCTTTCTTGGGCGCCTCGACGATGCCGTTGTCGACTCCTTCCTCTGGGGTCTCAGCGTCGTCTTGCGCAGGGTCACCCGAAGTCACGGAAGTCCCAGAAGCAGAGCGCCGCCTCTTGGTTCCTGAGCTGCCCCCTGACGACGTTGAGCTTCGCTGCCGCTTCTTGCCTGCCGGAGAACTCTGGGATCGGGTGCTGATGGAGCTTGGAGCCTTGGCCTTCGACCCGTGGTAAGTCTGGTCGTCGTCGTCGTCATCTGTGTCCTCTGAGGACAGGACTGACATGAACGAAGAATCCGAGTCATCGTCACCTGAGCTCGGCCTCTTGGGCAAGGTCCGCCAAGGTACTGGGATCCGTGCCAGGCTGGGAACTTGAAGTCGGTTTGCAGCCGCGTCGAAGTACTTGTCCGGGACATACTGGATCCACGGGGTGCTATCCAAAGCCTCCCAGTACATGGCCGAAGTCAGCATGTAGATCAAGTTCTTCTTCCCAAACTGATCATGGAGCATCTGGTCCTTCTGGACCTCGTCCACCGCGTCCCAGTATGCCACGCCCGCCAACATGAGCTCTTGGACGTCTGGGCGGGTGCTGTCCCAGCTGAACTGGTTGGGCACAGCCTTCGCAGCATCCAAGTCCGAGCGAGCGCTGGGGGATTCCTTCTTGGCATTCTTGCGCTCAGGTCTGAACTTGGTCGGGCGGCGAGGCAGGGCAATTCGCTGGGTGAACGGCTTGATCATTGGCGCCTTGGACTTTGGTGTGCTGGAAGCTGAGCGAGTCAAGTCCACGGTTTCCGGCGCAGCTGCCGAGCTGGGCGCAACACTCGTCTGGACCTTCAGCCCACCAGCCTTCTTCGAACTACTCGGAGCTAAAGCCTTAGCCAGAGGCAACGACTTGAGCGCCTTGCGTCGGAGTTTGCCAGACCCGGTCGAAGTTAACCTGCTCAAGTTGAGCATCGGTGGTGTGCGCGGTGGTGTGGCCGGCAGCGACGAACAGGTGGGAGTCGTGACTGCTGGGGCGGATCTCGGAGACGAAGAGGCTGCTGCCGAGACGGAACTGGGCTGAGCAGCTTGGGTCGTGTACGGATCAGTGTCTTCGAAGTCCAAGTCGCGTGCCGAA
The DNA here is from genome assembly GCA_024211575.1 of Phytophthora melonis. Classification (NCBI taxonomy): domain Eukaryota; phylum Oomycota; class Peronosporomycetes; order Peronosporales; family Peronosporaceae; genus Phytophthora; species Phytophthora melonis. The sequence continues at coordinate 1,823,510 of JAMXKT010000068.1, forward strand.
ACTTGGATCGTGGTACGATAGCCCGCTGGAATGGGTTTCCCAGTCCGGTATAGCTGCAGCATCTCGAGAAACCGCTTCCAATTGCCCTTGAAGGCACTGCCGTGAATCAGGAAGTCGCAGAGAGCACCAGGATCGAATGACCGGGAGTCCAAGATCTGAGCCTCCAGCTCAGCGATTCGCTTCTGAGCTTCGACGAGCTCGGACTCGAGCGACGAAATTTTCGATGCAGACTCTTCAACGGTATCCTCCGCTTGTATCTTCTCAGTGGCGAATTGGGCGCTCAACTTGGTCGCGGCGTCAAGCTCAGCCTTGAGTTTCTGGATCTCGGAGACAGATGAGGCGCTTGAAGCCTGGACGCCGCTGGTTCCAGCCACAACTCTCTGAAGTTCAGCCGCATGCGCAGCCTCGAGACGCTGAAGCTCAGCTTGGTGTGCATCGCTCTGACGCCTCAGGGCCTGGGCGAAGTGCTGACTTCTGACAGCTAGCCCTGTGGCGCCTGACCTCGAAGCACCAGCGACGCCTTCCTCGAGCCCTTGGAGAAACCGCACTGTCTGTTGGAGATATTGGACCGTGTTGAGCGACCTGGCGGCTAGCTGGTCGACGCCGAAACACTGAGCGAGCGATACCATCTCGCGATCCAGAGCCACTCGGACGCGCGGGTCTGTGATATCTGGCGGAGGTACTGGGCAAGGCTGCAGCACAGCACCAGCGGCATCTTGGCCCATGAGCGTGCTCAGCCGGTCGAGCTCAGCTGAAGAAAGCCGAGCTATGTTCATCAGTCGCCCCAGACCATCTGGAGCCCCAGCCAAGAGTGCGCCATCGCGAACGTCTTCCAGTGTCGCTGGCACTACGACTTGCCCCGGGAGGGTAAGTTGGTCCCACGGAGCGAGACAAGGCTGGTATGGAAGGCGCTGCCCAGTGGCTGAGCGATAGCGCGATGCCTCAATGGTGTGGAGCAGCCCGGAGATGGTGCTGGTCGCCGGCACGGTGGATCCAGAAGCTTGAGCCGTCTGCAGGACGCTGGGAGAAGGCACAGCAGGCGTCGGACGAAGGACCAGTGCCGCAGCGCCGCCTGAAGTCGCTGGGGCGCTCGCCGAAGGCGCTTAAGTCGTAGTGGCCGCCGTTGATGCCACCGAAGACGCATCCGAAGTCGCAGGCGTCGAGGCGCTAGCTGCCGCTGGGCCCGTAGCGCTTGGAGGCCGTGGAGGAGCGCCAGAAGGAGACGCCGCAGTAGCTGCCAGTGAAGCAGACGTCGTAGGCGCCGCGGGGCCGTCCTGCGCAGCCTCCGAAGACGGCGACGGCGTTGAGAGCAGTGTCTGCAGCGACGCAGAGGTTGCAGGTGTCGCTGAAGCAGCCGATGACGCGCTGGACGGAGCCTGGAGCACTGCGGGAGCCGCGAGAGCGCCCTGAGACGCTGGAGCTTGACTTGTGCCGCCCGAGGACGGCGCGCCGGCCCGTTGCGAGTCGGCCATGCTTGGCACGAAGCAGCAGAAGCGGCGGATGCGGACGAAGACGTGCGGGTGACTGCGGAGGCGCAGCACTTGTTGGTGCTGGAGTTGCCACCGCGGTCTCTGCACTTGGTCGGAATTTCGCAAATGAGCGGGAACCACGCTCCACAAGTTCGGCAGGATCGGACGGTTGTGGGAAGAGGCAGTGCGAGTCATCTGGGTTATGGGCGCCGGGTCCAAGTCGGAAATGACCTCCGTGGACCCGACACTCATAAGGGACGGTTGTGATAAGGCCCAGTGGATTTCTCCACCGAACCCAATGACCAGCTGACCCGTATCAATCAACGAAGCTGACCCGTATCAATCAAGCGGACTTCAAGTACGCCATGGCTGAGATGGATCCAGACCGCCAACTGTTAGTCATGAGACGTGCGACGAAGGTGACGGAACCCGAGGACTGGGCGAAGCTTCGCTCAGACCCCGGCCCTGAGAGATACCTGTCTGGGACCCGAGATGCCTGGCATTAGACATCCCAAGCCCGAGCTGAGTCTGGAAAGCTGAGAGAAGTTGCGCGAAGTCCGAACTGAGCCTCAAGTGTGATGACCCAAGTCCCGCTCAAGCTAAGGGGCTGAGCGGGGTCTGGTGGAGTTGGAGCCTGACGTTCCCTGCGGCTATGGGGCTGATTGCCCAAGGTGTCGAGCCGAGTCGTGTTGCAGACGTCTGAGCGAGACCAAGCTGAAAGCGACCCAAGTATCGCCATGCTCATGAAGTCTTCGCTCAAGATGTCGAGTTGAGCAGAGTGGCATGGAGTCCGAGCCCAGCCTTGGATGTGGCGCCGAGAAGCATTACCTGAGCCGAGAAGCGGAGCAGAGTGCCATGGACCTGAGCGGAGCAGCATGGACTTGAGCGGAGTTGTCGAAGACCAGTTGAAGTGCCGGGTGAAGAGTCGCTGGACTTAATTTAAGACAGTGGTACAGACTTCGAAGTTGGTGGTACAGGCCAGTACACACATACCGTGAAGCAGCCGTAATCAAGCCTACATTGGGTGCGCCCGCTCAAGATCGCGGACACTCAAGCGGATCTCAACGGCCAGCAGCGACTCCAAGGCGTCGCCGCCAGCATGGAGCCACCGCATTGGCTGAGACCAAAGATTTCAGGCGGATCTTCAAGGTCGCCCGGTAAGCATACAGCCGACACTCTTCGCGCAGCCAGTCAGAGTGTACCCAGAGGGATATCGCGCCCCCACTTAGTGAGTCCTAGTTTGTGCATGTGTTAAATTTAAACAGAGTTCGTTTTGCCCCGAAGGACGCAAGTGGTGGAGGTCTTTGGCCAGAAGGTGTCTTGGCGATCATCCACACAAATTCAACTTAACATATCAACGTTGTCAGCGTGCCTCGGTGCGACGGCAGTACGGTTATTTCATATTAAGGTTACATCTTAGGGTGTATTTCATATTTTCGGGTGGAAGGTGATCCATTCTAAGGTTTAGGCAGGGTAATTGTATTGTGTGCTTGGGGACATTGGCGTGCCCCGCATTCATTGTGTGATTATTAGTATCGGTTCATTGTGGACCTGGTGCGCGGGAAGTCCCAGGGTGTGTGTGAGTGCCTTGGATTCGGACTAGACTCAAACCGAGTCAACTAACTCCAACCAACCGGGTCGTAGCTTGACTCGTAGAGAAGAAAGGAGAAGCTGGTACGAGCCTCGCCCAGGCTCAGACAAATAAAAGGCGAACTCGGCCCGTACCCAGGCCGACCGGGAAAGAAGGGGTGTTGTGGTTCTAAGCCGGAACCAAAGAGAGGAAGTAGAGGCTATTGTGTGTGGTGTTGTGTTCATTAAGAAAAACCCGGGGCATTTCGGGCTGTGGACACGTGCGGACTGGGACTTGCCAAGTGGGGAGCGAGTTTCGTCTGGGAACACCTCCGGTAACCTTCAACATCGACAGCAGCTGGTGTGGCCGACGCGAGTCTGGGCCCACAGCGTAGCCGTGATCGAAAGAACCGCCAAGGGGATCGCAGAGTGAGGAACACACGCCTCGCCCGACCCGAGTCGGTGCTAAGCCAAGAGTCCAAGCGGCAAAGCCCAGCGAAGTGGAGTGGGAGTGTTCGCTCAGTGGAAGGAGCTGAGCGGAACTCTTGCAGCGCTAAGCAGGGCTGAGCCAAGTGGTGCAAGGGCTGAGCGAAGACCAAGGTCGAGCGGTCTAGCAACCTGAGCTGCAGAGGCACGGGGCGCTTCGTCACATCCCATTTCATGTTAAGAAGGGCATCTCGGGTGGTTTAGCAGCAGTCACCCCCGAGAATAGTTTGATCGACTGCGTTTAGGACCGGATTGTATTTGGTTTGGATATTTCCCTCATCTGAGGGTGGTGCGCGTGTGAGAGTGCGTTCAAGGTTGACCAGTGCCTTGATCGCCGATTAGTTGACTGGTGTACGACCCACCGCCCGAGGGTCTTAAAGAATAAGTGGCGGCTGTGTGTTTGTGTATAACTCTGCATTTGTATTGGTTATCTGAAAGTGGTGTGTATTTCTGGGGTTCTAACTTGTGGTAGTAACCCTGATCCTTCACCCGCTTCTGCGTTCAAGCCGTTCAGAGAAGTGCGTTCAGATAAGTGGACGTCGCGCTCAACGAACTCAAGGCTTTCAACCCCACGGACAACTCGCCTGGTGACCTATCCAGGCTCCCCAAAGACAAACGACACCGATAGGGATTCACAAGGTGCCACGCCACCCTGGCCGCAGTTTCTTAGGAAATCTGCGTTCAAGGTTTACCTTCCCAGAAAAGGCTGTTTCAGTCTTGCCTGACCAAACCCCTTCTGGGCTACCGCTATACACCTGGGCGTAAAAGGTTTCACCGACCTCGTCACACTGGAGTCACTGAGAGTGTTGCTGGCAATCGTTTGCATAGAGAACCTGGAGTGTGATCAAATAGACATCGAGACCGCATTTCTGAACGGGATCCTCAAAGAAGAAGTACCCATGAAGCAGCCAGAAGGAATTGTTGAGGCCGGCAAGGGAGGCCTGGTTTGTAAGCTGTTAAAGAGCCTTTATGGCTTGAAGCAGGGTCCACGAGCATGGCACAAGGCGCTCAATGCGTTTCTCGAGAAGGAAGGATTTGAGCGACTGCAGTGTGAGGCGTGTATCTACGTACGAGTCACGGAGAAGGGAAGAGAGATCGTGGCCATCTACGTGGACAACCTGCTTATCATCGCGAAGAGTGCGGACGAAGTCGCTGATGTCAAGGCTTTGATCGGTCGCGCCTTCAAGGCGAAGGATATGCGACCCGTGAGCTACATTCATGGAATTCGGGTGACGAGGGACCGTGCCAGTCGCAAGCTGTGGCTGAACCAAGAGCTCAACGCCACCAAGATCCTGGAGAAATTCAACATGAGCCACGCGCACGAGGTCCATATCCCTTCGGTTCCTGGTAAGAAGCTCGTCAAACCACCTCTGAATGAAACCGGCGACGTGATGGCGGAGATGACAGCGAAACCTTTCCGGCAAGCAGTGGGGAGCCTAATGTACCTGATGATCGGAACACGACCAGATCTGGCCTACGCAATTCAGGACGTAAGCCGATTCCTGAATGGCTACGGAAAACCCCACTGGGAAGCTGTGAAACAAGTCCTCAAATACGTGAAGAGGACCGCCAGTCACGAACTTGAATTTAGCGGCACTGAAGTGAAACTCACGGCATTTACTGACTCCGACTACGTCACGTTCATTGGAGGCTGTGCGGTGACTTGAAGCAGCAGGAAGCAGCGCATCGTGGCTCAATCGACGGCTGAAGCGGAATACATCGCCCTGGCACACTGCACACCAGAGGTTCTTTTCCTGCGACAACTACAGCTGGAGCTTGGTTACGAACAGAAGGAGACAACGATCTACGAGGACAACCAGGCATGCATCGCCATCGCTGAGAATCCCAGCCAGCATTCCCGCACGAAGCGCATTGACGTAAGGTATCACTTCGTGCGCGAACATGTGTGGTGCAAGGATATTCTGCTGGAGTACGTTGCGTCTCGAGACAACATTGCCGACACTTTCACTAAGGCCCTGGCACGTGATCACTTCTTGAAGCTGAAAACCCGTCTTTAGGTCGGCGATGCCGCCCCCGAAATTGCAGACTCAAACCCGAAAGCAGAAGTAGTAGTCAAGACCGGCGCCGCAGAGAGCAAAGTCCAACCTCAGCCGAAATCATCAAAGAAACGACGCCTGAGCACCAGCTGAAGCAGGACGGACAGTCAACTACAGCCGGGCGGGAGCTCTGACGAGTGATGAGGTGGAAACGAAGGATCTCGGATTGAGGCAGCAGCACACGGTAAGTTACAGCAGTGCCGTTCACGAGAAACAACCCGGAAGCAAACGGAAAGTCACTTCTGTACTGAGCCCGGGGGAGTTGAGACTGCAAACGGACCGTCCCTGCAGTGGGTCTCCGGGAGTAGTGGCTGTGTAAGGTGTAAGCCCGTCACCGGCTACGGCACCTACGACGGCCAAAGGCAACGACTAAGACTGAGGATGACCGCTGCGGGGGAGTGTTGTAAATACAGCAGTCATGAGCGTCGTCGATTGGTGTCGTCAGTTGCTGGACACGTTGTCGTTCCAGGTCGTGTCGTCCATTGAGGACGTGCTGTTGTTAGGTAGGACAAGGGCGGCTTTAGGCCCGGTCGCTCGGGCTCCGGCGGAGCGGCTAAGTGGTTTCATCACAATTCAATTCACCAACACCAAGCTACTTGCCTCCTTCCTCCATCTCCTCAACCTCTCAACTCAACATACATCTGGCCTCAATAGGTTCCCGCGGTGGAGAACGCTGGCCGTAAATTATCGCCAGATTTGCTGCTGTGGCCGCAATAGTTACCCGCGGTGGAGACGCCCTTACCTTCCTAAATAGCATTTGATTTTCACCCTGAGGTCCATTCTCAACCGGCTCATGCGGCCGCATGCGTCGAAATACGGACGTGTGATTGGCTAACTTGCCGGCCGCATGCGTCGGGGAGCAAAAAAGACGCTCATGCGTCCATTTCGACGCATGCGGCGAACTTGCCGCACAGCGAGGGTGGGGGAACCAATCAGAGCACACCAGCTGGTATTCGATCCATGATCTATCTACGAGCTACCTACGGTACAGGTTCTTGGCACTTGAGCTAAACAAGATTTCAAGCATAGTAATTAGTTTTGTCTGCAGTTAATCAGTAGGCAAACGACCATGATGCAGTACAACCAGATATGAAAGCTCAAATAGCTTGCGCTAGCTGTCTGCATAGGGTATACTTTATATATACGTCCGACTAAGAGCTTGTTTGGTAGCTGAGAATGGAGTATTCCCTTCTGCTTGAGTTGTTTTTGTGTCGCTCACGCTTACATGTAGTGGGCGTCAGCACAATGAGATGACTACTCAACGTTGCACCTATACATAAGAATGCGTGGCATTTCCGGACGCGTTATAGAAGCCAGTGGTGCTTACGGTGCTGTTGCTCCGATCTACAAGTTTTAGTAGTGCGAAGCGCAATGGAGTTATCTTGGACTGAAGCCCCCTTCAGCCCGGCAACGTGCACTGCGTATGCTTATTCATTATTGCGTGCGTGAAAATGTATTAGCGTTTCGTGACTAGCAAGAGATAACCATCAGCCCAATATAGGTGTTACATACACTAGAGGTCGTGGTTGAGAGCAAATGTTACTGTGGTGTATTCGCTGCACCCGGACTATTTAGCGATGGTCACCAGCACGTACATACAAAGCTACTGGCAAAAGAAGTGGTTCGGATGCAGTGTCCGTCCAGCAGCCTACGCAGGTGGGTGTTGTTATGCATTCGAGTCTCTCGATCCAGAGAGACATTACTAAATGATTGCTGGCAGGTAGCACATACTCGTGATATTCGGGTCTTCAGCGCTCTAGCGTGTACCCTCAGGCATGAGCAAGATTGTCGGAGGCTTGCTTAGGTATGATACGCATATGCTATTGGGGGCGTGATCCGTGTAACTTCAAGATATTAAAGTTAAGTCAACGGAGGTCATTGAAATAAAATGTGAGTACATGCTTAATTATTAAAAAGTCGTTGATGTCCCGCACATTGTATAAGTTCCGGCGAAAGGCTGATGCGACTAACTGTAAGGAAGGTGCTACAGGGGAAATTGGGCTTGCAAATTGGCAGCAATACCTAAGCTACGAGATAACACGTTTGCAGTGAGAGCTACTCAATGAGTTAATTGCCACATACTTGATTATTTAACCCACCAGACTAACAGGGCCACTTAAATGCATAGTATTCTGCTGAACACCGTAAAACTTTTCCCTGCGGAAGAAGAGAAGCCTACCGTTTCGGATCGGTGGTCCCTTACGAGATGCTTACCGCTTTTCAAGTTGTATCTATACTGTTCTTGTGAGTTTAACTAGCATTGTTGCTACATTGCACCACTACGTCTTTTGCCTACATAACAGCATTTCACTGCGGGAGCGAGGAATATTGCACAACTAATTGTCTTAGTTGATTTATGAGCCAGCGTTGATAAATACGAGTTTTCTTGGGCAAACATCTACATACTTCGTGTTGATTTTGTTTTTGAATTGAGGATCATTATTATCACTTAGCTAATACGATCGCTAACGACTACTAGAGACCGGGGACCTCACCTGTGCATATCATCACTAGGGAGGGGGCTCTCGGGACCAGAGTCTGGTGGGAGAGTCTGAAAATTAGTGCAAAGCGCGACCCCAAGCGAGGTCAGGTGGTTCGTACTCGCCACTCACGAGGTCGGCAGATACAGGACAGGGGCCCGTACCTCCTGTTGTTGCGTCCGTCGGCCGCTGTCCCATAGAGACTTGACTTGAGCGTTGATCGCGTTCGTCTGGCGCGTGCTGAAGGATGCGTGAGTCTGGGCTCGAACTTACATCACATGACGGCAGCATCCCGAAGGTCACCACCCAATGCCTCCGTGGAGGCGTGGCTTGAGTGCTTGAACCGCGGTCGCCTGCCGCGAGCTTGAAAGAGTGGTCGAAGGCTCGGCCTCCCACCACCATGGCAGCGACCAATAGAATCGCCGCCCTGTTGGAGCGCAATCGCCGTCTCGCGCGCGAGCTGCTCCAGTGCCGACTTCCCTCATCGGCCATGGTCACGCGCAAGCTGTCGCTGCTGCCGCCACGCTCCTTCCTGGGCTCCCGAGGGAGGATTCCCCCCCAGGAAGGCCAAGGGTCCGGAGATCCTTGGAGTCGACCCTTGGCAGGCTCTTGCTCGCGACCCGTCAAATCTGGAATACTTCGCGTTGATGATCTTGATACATGTATGCTCTGAGTTTGAAGTGGCCGATACCATCCGGTAGCTAACGCGGGTAGGGCGCAAGTTCAGCCGCATTTTCAGTCTCAACCGATGCGACCGCATGTTACAAAACTGTGCGATGCGGTGCGGCCGCATGCGGCCGGTTGAGAATGGACCTGAATAGGGGGACTTGAAATTGAAAGCAACGTGCTCACAATCTTGCCGATATTGTTGGTACACACGCTGTGTAGGACAGTGTGCGAGTTGATGCCCACCTTCGGAGGCATCTCCCCTTAGGAAGGTGCGACCGCAGCACGCTGCACGCGCCCATAGCAGCCTAGACTGGCGTGCGTGGAGGCGCTATCGCGCACTTCGCTAGGCGCTCGATGTATGGAATTTTTTTGTCCTTTTTTGCTTTTGAAACCAATTTGTTGGTTATACGTTGATTTGATGGTCGGATTCGCATTGGTTTCGTCTTACCATCATCGAAGTCCACAGCCATCGACTGGTAATGGGGCTGCCGCTTAGACCCACCGTTATGCGAAGGTGAACTTACACTAGAATCATTATATTGAATGGGTGCTAGCATGCCTACACGCAACGCAATAGTCATTCCAGATTTAAGAGCATGGGGAGAAAGCGTGGTGGGGGATCATTTCCATGATCATCTATCCAGCCCATAATGTTGTGTACTATGCGTTATTTACTGTTCAGGCTCAAGGCCGAGTTCTCTCACACTTCCGTATCTCGTCTTTCGAGACGGACGAGACTCATATAATTTATTTAAGACTAATATCATTCGAACTTGTTGTCTGCTGGACATCTCGGGGTGCCAGGTCCCTTCAAGAACAGCAGATAGCTGTCGCACACAATGCGGCGGTTGCTGTAACGGGGTTACACGCACAAGTGGCTACAGTCACTTGTAACTCTAACAGTTAAGTTAGCTGTTAGAGAAAGGTTACTTCCTCGGCCTTGATGTACGTTACATCAAGTGCCACATTCATTTACGACCACCACGATAAGTGGTCCATAGACATTTAGGAATCCTATTGGTTGAAAGCAGCATCTTTAACCAATGAGCGACATGCATAGCAAAGGAATTCTGCCAACCAGCCGTTGGTAGATTCCCAACTTAGAGTATTACATTTAGAGGAAGTCAGAAACATAAAACAAAAATAACAGTTCTCATTTTAACCCAAAAACATTATTTGGATCGTTTATTTAGATTAATCTATACTCGGAGGCCCGAGTATAATTAACTCTAGTTTAAACTAAGCTACGCTTCCTCATACACGAGCGCACACGTGTAAGCTGTTGTAGTGAGCCAAGGTAGGCCCACTACAGTTGCTGCCATGGTTTTGCTAAATCATCGCCAACGTTTTGAAGTCTACATGTGTGAGCATCCATTCGGAAGCTCTGAGGCCGCGCTTCGTGTCAGTGATCCCCAAGCACTGCAGTCGGAGGCACCAACCAAGCGGGGTAAATACAGGGGAAACATCCGAAGAAACGGAGCGCCAAAGCATGCAGACACCATGCACCGACGTTGGCCCCGACGTTGACGAAGATGCCGATGACATATTGGCTGAGCTGACGGATGTAGATATCAGAGCAGGAGGCGTTATCTCCATCATTGGCGCTAACCAGCCATGCCAGACACCGTCTTGTTCCCCGAGCACGAAGAGTTCTAACCTGCAGTAGGAAGAGAGTCCATCTACCACGTAACATATGCAGAAACTGAAACCGGATCAGAGTTGCTTCTTTTGCTCTAAGCATCCGTGGCAAAACCCGAATGGTTAATAAAATCGGGACTCGGTAAAAGACCATTTTTAAAAATATTTTTAACCGTGATTTAACCAACCATTAAAAAACCAACCTATCTATAGCTCGATGTGCTTCTGAATGCCCGACACGGCTATGTGTCCGAGGCAGGCCCAATTCCCGCTAGGAGGGAACTCAAATGAGCACAATAAAAGTGAACCCCCGTCTTATTTTGGTCGGACCTTTTTGCTTACAATTTGGACTTGCTTATGCTTACTTTTTCGCTCATTTTGCGAGTTCGAGTCCCCCTAATGTTACAGCGCTTCCCAATACTAAGTTCGCTTTTTGTTTTCAAGTTGAACAAAGCAAAACCAAAAATACAACAAAACAAATTTGCATACAAACATTAAGATAGCTGAAACATCGCACACTATCCTTGACTTTGGTTTTGTTTAAGCGGGTGTAGCATTTCATACGAAGATTTGTAGGGGGGGGGGTCGATGGTCTCAAGGACCTCAAACTTCCTACTGGTATTTACCTTGTCGCTTTACTCGCGACACAGTATATGTCGCTGCTTCTGCTTACAAGTGTTGAATGGGTGAAGTTTAGGATTGGGAGGAAGAAGAATCTAGGGCCTTAGAAGGAGAGGAAACCTGGCTGCGTCGAATGCGGTTTGTTAGGCGCTTCCAGCTAATTGGCTAACATATCCTATGGTTGACATTATAATGTTTGGCTAAAGCTACACTGTGCAAGAATAAACCACTTTCGGTTGTAAAGGTTTAGTTTAGTTTAGTTTAGTTTAGTTTAGTTTAGTTTAGTTTAGTTTAGTTTAGTTTAGTTTAGTTTAGTTTAGTTTAGTTTAGTTTAGTTTCGTTTCGTTTAGTTTAGTTTAGTTTAGTTTCGTTTAGTTTAGTTTCGTTTCGTTTCGTTTAGTTTAGTTTGATCAACACGATTGTAGCTATCGGAATACATGTATAATCAAAAAAATAAAGTAGCGATGTAAAATGAAGCTACGATTCAGTCTGGGCCAGCTAATACTCGCTCGTGTTTTCAATCTTGATCTTTCGCCCTCGATTTTCTGTACGCGGCTTGCTTCTCGTTCTTCTCGTCACGGTGCAAGACACAAAACTTGTGTAGCCCTTTTCCTTGTAACTTGGGTCCACGTGGGTTCGTGCATGCTTTACTATGTCTGCACTGTAGATCCTCCTCCTCGGATTCTTCCACGCGCCTGCTGTGTGACGCTCGCTCGCGGGTCTGTTGCTTGTCTCAGTGCTCGATGCAGTCAGTACCCATGCAACCCTGTACCGTCTTTCTTGGGGGATGCGCATATTGAAGCATGACTTACCGTAATTGTACGAACAGCGCTGCAAATCGTTGTGGGGCTCGCTATCTGTCCGTTGCAGATCTCAGAACGGCTGGGTGCAAAGACCAAGGTGCGCTACGAGGCAATGCTTGGGCCACCGACCAAGCACGCCAGGGGACCCAGCCCTCGGTGCGTGGTCGACTTGCTGGTCGACGACCGTATCGAGGATGGCGTTGAGCAGTACCTGGTGGCGTGGCGCCGCTACAACGAGTGAACCTGGGAGCCGGTGTCCATGCTGAGAGACGACGGCATCCCCGACTGGTTCTTCCAAGCCGTGCTGACCTGGAAGTCTAGTGGCGCTGGGGAATTCAAGGAGTGGTTTAGTACGAGTTCCGAGTTTGCCGGTCGTAATCAAGCGCGCGACAGTGACAACGACTGTGTGCAGCACGCAATCGACATGGCGCTGTGGCTCCTCGGTCGTGGCGGCGCAGTCACACAAGTGATCGCAGTCACACAGGCGATGAAGGACGCCGACGTGGAAGCAGCGAAAGCGAAGGGATTCGATCTGACTAAGGGTCTCAACATGAAGGACTTCAACTATTATACCGCATTTCGCATGTAGACCGATACACTACACGTTATGGGTTAGGTAACAAACAGTAGATTAGCCCAAAAATGATGTAATGCCCAAAACCAAAAAAATGGGTTTATATTTTGGTTTAGAGAACAGCTTTCTCCAGGATAATGTTTGCCCCAAAGTCCTGACCTTCGTGTACAGGGCGGCCTTCGATCAGTGACAGCTTTTCTAAGTCGGCGATTAAATCAGCAGCAGCGATGCATGCATCGTTTGGAAGCAGGCCGCTCTTTCGAAAGCCGTTCGCGATTGTGTCCGTTGGCAGCTCGTCCCAGGCTTGATGTACGCATTTGCAGATCTTGGTACGGTTAGGCCGCTTCAGCTTGAACTTCTTACCGGAGCCTCTCAGTGCCTTGATTTGAGCCTGCATGTCCTTGTGCCAGCACTGGCGTAGTTGCATCTTCAGCGGGAAATTCCATGCCACGTCCGCAGGCTGCGAGACCGGCGTGGCATGGGGTGCGATCTTCAACAGCACTACGTTGATCGATGCTGCATACAAAAGAACACTTGCCTTCCAGTGTCCACTGAAATCGTCCCACAAGAGCAGGATGGGCTCTTGGGGGACTCGTGCAGCAAAATGGTGCTTTAATAACGCTATGGACAGCTCTGCATTCCACCACCCTGTCACATAATTAGTCATTTAGTAAGCGATGAGTAACAATAGATACAACCCGATGATAATAAAATTTCAGCATGTACCTTTGGCGTTGCCGTAAACCTCGAGCCCTGTAGTTTCTCGAATCGCGCGCACGTTTTTCCAGTTGCGAATGCCGAATCCGTAGCGACGAGCGTTGTTCTCCTCTTGGATAGCCGTGTCCTTGGAGGGCTTCACCTTAAACACAACAAAGGGAGTGTAGCGATTGTCATCACTGTCGCCGAGAAGCATTACAAAGCCCGTTCTTTTGAAGCCCCCGCTGCACTTGACCCCCACAGTCTTCTGCCCCCGGCGCGTCACCGTCTTCTTGGCTACATATTCAAAAATTACAGCTGCGACAGATTTGGTTAGCTCACGTTACATTAATAATATTATCTGCCCACAATAAACAATTACGTTACCCGTTTGATCAGCGTTATACACACGCTTAATGCCGAGGTTTCGCACGGCTTTGTCGACATCAGCAGCAAAGTCGGCTGCGATCTCGTCGAGGTTGGTAGGGCTAAGCTGGCTTTGTCGCGCCGGACAGCGTAGGCTGAACAGGTGACGGCGCTTGAACCCAGTGACTCACTTGTCGGACGCCTTAAACTCCTTGACCTCTGCTTTTTCCGCGACGTCCAGCGCCTTGTCGGTTAGCATTTGCGTGGAGACAGAGATGCCGTCTCCACGCAGCTCATCGACCCACTGGGCAATCTCCGCCTCATTCTCGGCGGACAGGATTGTAGCCCCCCTGTTGCGTACCTTCTTGTGCTCTCCTTTTCCTGCAGCGGCCTCCAGCGTTTTGCGATTGCGCGCCCAGCGAAGAATTGTCGTGCGTTTAGAGTTGTAGGCAGTAGCAGCGAGGTTGGGGGTAGAAATGCTCGATGGTAGCGCGCATTTTGCGCACGACACCAAGGTAGTTTATGACGGCGAGCTTCTTGTTCACCGGCCCCGAGTTGACCTTGTACTGATGTACATGTCTGCCGGCGCCTCCGCGGCTTGATCTTCCTTTTGGGCGCGCGCGTGCCATTTCAAAACTGCGGGTTGCCTTCCGTTTGGCGCGCGCGCGCAATAACAAAACGGGTGGCGGCAACGAAATTTTGGGTCGCACTTATCGGTATACCGGTATTTTGGTGTGTGTCTGTCAACATACGATTTCGAGTACTGTACTTCCGACACCTAATTCTCTCGATTACTTTTGAGACCTTATGCGTTTAGATGTATAATATAGTCGGCTGACTATCGGGGATAAACGTGAGCTGATCAACAAGCATGAAGAAGACCCGACCATGACACAAGAAGATTTAGCTGGCCGGTGGCGCGGTCGAGTGGGTTAAGCTTCTGGCCCTTACGCTGTGGACCGAGGGTTCGAGCCCCACAGCGGACGTTAGTTTCCCCGAGCGGGAAGCGCATAGAACCCGAGAGGAACGTCCCTCATGGCCCAGGCGGTTAGGGCACCCCGACACTAAGGGTAAATAGACGTAGAGAACAGCTGGCTTATAGGAAGCACGGTTTCACTATAGAAAGTAACAGCAAGGACCTCGGCGGTGCGAGAGACATGCCCGTATCCACAGGCCCCGGATAGGTTAGGGGAAGGAATAATTGGCCTATCAGAAACACAAGCCATCTTGGAAAAGCCACTTGCTTACGAAGAACTGTAAGTAAAGGTACGCGCCAAGAATTCCCCGCACTGTGACATATAATGAGGCCCGCCTGCCCCCGCAAGGGAAAACACAAACTTTATTTTGGCCTATCAGAAAGTAGATTTAGCTGCATGGGCTAAGGTACGGTTCAAGCTTGCCCAGGCCCCTGCGAGGAACACGGTGTCCGACATCCTCAAGAAAGCTGCTACCATCAAACACAACTCCTACAGCGAATCGAAGCGCCGTAAGCCGCTAAAGGTGACCTCGGCGGCTCTAGAGGGGGGAGCTTGTCAGCTGGGTGGGCTTCATGGAGAGCAAGAAGGTGTGCATCAGCCGCCGAGCGCTGACGAAGAAGGCGCAGGAGCTACATAAGAAGGTGGGTGGGCCCGCGCTGAAGCTGGCGCTCTCTATCGACTGGCTCACTCGCTTCTCGAAGCGCCACGACATGCACTTCCGTCTAAGAAGGGGGAGGCAGGCTCCGTTAACCCTGAGGTTGTACGTAAGGGGAGGGCTGAACTAAACGATCTGGTTAGTCTGTATGATCGTAGCAACGTCTTCAACATGGACGAAGCTGGCCTCTGCTACAACCGAGCTCCAGCGGGCGACGTCTGCACGCGCAAGAAGCCTGGCGTCAAGGCGTCCAATACGAGGATTACCGTGGCTTTTTGTGCCAACGCCGACGGCTCCGAGCTGCTACCGTTGCTGTACATCGGTCGGGCGGCTAAGCCGTTGTGCTTTAACAAGAAAAAGCGGTGCGGAACTGGGTTTCCACTACAAGAACAACGCCAAGGCATGGATGGCATCGCCTATTTTCCAGCAGTGGCTACGAGAGCTGGATTTAAAAATGCGTGCAGAAGACCGCCATATTCAGCTGCTGTTGGACAACGCAGCCCCCCACGTGAGCGGGGACCTGGCGTTGACAAACATGTTCTTCAAGATGCTGCCGCCGAACACGACGCCGTGTTTGCAGCCAATAGACGCAGGTATTGTCGCTTCCTATAAGGCTCAGTATCGCTCCATGCAGATTGATCATGGTGTAAAACGCGTTGAGGGCGGCGAAGATGTCGAAGGGGAGAAGGCCTACAAGATAGATCAACTGACTGCGATGAAATGGAGCGAGGCAATCTGGGGTAGGATGAGCGCAAAAACTATCTCGCACTGCTGGCGTCACATAGGGCTAGTGTTGCCTCTCAACGACAACGAGTACAGCAGCGATGCGGATCTGGCGATGATGAACTTGACCTCCCTCTTTGACCAGTTGGCTACAGTCTAAAACCCATCTAAATATAATTCCCCTTTCAGTCCGATACAAAAGCCGATGTCGAAAGTGAGGGTACATACAGTACTATACCAGGGTGCATGTGATTGGTTCAATTCCAAGTGTGTTCCTTAAGCTTCTGCAGCCCTCTACATGCGAAATGCGGTATGAAGCCAGTAGTTCTAGGGCAGGCCCACGTTGAAGTCGACACTTCATACTAACATTTGTAGGGGGGGGGGGGGGGGGGTCGATGGTCTCAAGGACCTCAAACTTCCTACTGGTATTTACCTTGTCGCTTTACTCACGACACAGTATATGCCACTACTTCTGCTAACACGTGTTGAATGGGTGTAGTGTAGTATGAGAGGAAGGCGAATCTAGTGCCCTACAAGAAGAGGGATAACTACTCGCTTCATATAATAGTTGAAGTCCTTCATGTTGAGACCCTTGGTCAGATCGAATCCCTTCGCTTTCGCTGCTTCCACGTCGGCGTCCTTCATCGCCTGTGTGACTGCGATCGCCTGTGGGGCTGTGCCGCCACGACCAAGGAGCCACAGCGACATGTCGATTGCGTGCTGCACACAGTCGTTGTCACTGTCGCGCGCTTGATTACGACCGGCAAACTCGGAACTCGTACTAAACCACTCCTTGAATTCCCCAGCGCCACTAGACTTCCAGGTCAACACGGCTTGGAAGAACCAGTCGGGGATGCCGTCGTATCTCAGCATGGACACCGGCTCCCAGGTTCACTCGTTGTAGCGGCGCCACGCCACCAGGTACTGCTCAACGCCATCCTCGATACGGTCGTCGACCAGCAAGTCGACCACGCACCGAGGGCTGGGTCCCCTGGCGTGCTTGGTCGGTGGCCCAAGCATTGCCTCGTAGCGCACCTTGGTCTTTGCACCTAGCCGTTCTGAGATCTGCAACGGACAGATAGCGAGCCCCACAACGATTTGCAGCGCTGTTCGTACAATTACGGTAAGTCATGCTTCAATATGCGCATCCCCTAAGAAAGACGGTACAGGGTTGCATGGGTACTGACCGCATCGAGCACTGAGACAAGCAACAGACCCACGAGCGAGCGTCACACAGCTGGCGCGTGGAAGAATCCGAGGAGGAGGATCTACAGTGCAGACATAGTAAAGCATGCACGAACCCACGTGGACCCAAGTTACAAGGAAAAGGGCTACACAAGTTTTGTGTCTTGCACCGTGACGAGAAGAACGAGAAGCAAGCCGCGTACAGAAAATCGAGGGCGAAAGATCAAGATTGAAACCACGAGCGAGTATTAGCTGGACCAGACTGAATCGTAGCTTCATTTTACATCGCTACTTTATTTGTTTTGATTATACATGTATTCCGATAGCTACAATCGTGTTGATCAAACTAAACTAAACTAAACTAAACTAAACTAAACTAAACTAAACTAAACTAAACTAAACTAAACTAAACTAAACT
Source organism: Phytophthora melonis (assembly GCA_024211575.1). Taxonomy (NCBI): domain Eukaryota; phylum Oomycota; class Peronosporomycetes; order Peronosporales; family Peronosporaceae; genus Phytophthora; species Phytophthora melonis. The sequence goes on from JAMXKT010000068.1 coordinate 1,840,896, forward strand.
AAACTCAACTAAACTAAACTAAACTAAACTAAACTAAACTAAACTAAACTAAACTAAACTAAACTAAACTAAACTAAACTAAACTAAACTAAACTAAACCAAACCAAACCAAACGAAACGAAGCGAAACGAAACGAAACTAAACTAAACTAAACTAAACTAAACTAAACTAAACTAAACTAAACTAAACGAAACGAAACGAAACGAAACGAAACGAAACTAAACTAAACTAAACTAAACTAAACTAAACTAAACTAAACTAAACTAAACTAAACTAAACTAAACTAAACTAAACTAAACTAAACTAAACTAAACTAAACTAAACCTTTACAACCGAAAGTGGTTTATTCTTGCACAGTGTAGCTTTAGCCAAACATTATAATGTCAACCATAGGATATGTTAGCCAATTAGCTGGAAGCGCCTAACAAACCGCATTCGACGCAGCCAGGTTTCCTCTCCTTCTAAGGCCCTAGATTCTTCTTCCTCCCAATCCTAAACTTCACCCATTCAACGATAGCTACAATCGTGTTGATCAAACTAAACTAAACTAAACTAAACTAAACTAAACTAAACTAAACTAAACTAAACTAAACTAAACTAAACTAAACTAAACTAAACTAAACTAAACTAAACTAAACTAAACTAAACTAAACTAAACTAAACTAAACTAAACTAAACTAAACTAAACTAAACTAAACTAAACTAAACTAAACCTTTACAACCGAAAGTGGTTTATTCTTGCACAGTGTAGCTTTAGCCAAACATTATAATGTCAACCATAGGATATGTTAGCCAATTAGCTGGAAGCGCCTAACAAACCGCATTCGACGCAGCCAGGTTTCCTCTCCTTCTAAGGCCCTAGATTCTTCTTCCTCCCAATCCTAAACTTCACCCATTCAACACTTGTAAGCAGAAGTAGTGGTATATACTGTGTCGCGAGTAAAGCGACAAGGTAAACACCAGTAGGAAGTTTGAGGTCCTTGAGACCATCGACCCCCCACCCCCCGCCCCCCTACAAATGTTAATATGAACTGTGGCCATGTCAACTTCAACGTAGGCCTGCCCTATAACTACTCGCTTCATATGATAGTTGAACTCCTTCATATTGAGACCCTTGGTCAGATCGAATCAAGGTGTTGCAGAGTCATTGCTAATTCCCGTTTGGACTTTGCATCCGTATATTGATCAGGATGCAAAGTCCAAACGGGAATTCGCAATGACTATGCAACACCTTGATCAATTGCTCAAGAAGCAGAAGTGTCTATGCTCCTATTGCTACACCAAGCTCAACGAGGGAAATGTATTAGCCGATCGGATCAACAAAAAGCTAGGTCATCAAGATGGTAATATCATCATCAGCTGTTTCCACTGTAATATTTCACAGAAGGATATGGATATCAAGGCTTTTTCGCCACAAGAAGTTGCTTGACTTCGATGCTGATCGTCTAGTGTTCTCAATCGACCAAGAAGAAGCAGATATCTATCGTAAAATGAAAGCTAACATTGCTGGTGGCCCATCTATCATCTTCAATCGGTATGCTAGGCGCAATGAGACTACAATCCGAGGTGGTAAGCCCTGTAAGAAGGTAATCGGTTATGATGCTAACGCTATGTACCTTTGGTGTCTAGGAAATCAGATGCCATGTGGGCGCTTGACTACCATTGATGCATGCGAAGACATCATCGATGACATTAGAACTGACAAGATCTTCGGCTTTCTCGAATGCGACATTGAGACTCCAGAGCACTTGAAAAACTATTTCAGTGAAATGACTCCTATTCTCTCGACGTTGAAATTGATCCTAGTGAAGAAGTCATTGGTAAGCATATGTTCGATTACAACCAGTCTCGTGGTAAGAAACATATGTCGAAGAAGAGTCATAAATTAATAGGTAGCTACTTCGGTAAGCAAATCCTTATCTACACTCCTCTACTAAAGTGGTATCTCGATCATGGAATGATCATTACTACGACGTATAAGTTTATCAAGGCTAACGGACACAAAGCATTCGAGCCATCCATGAAAGCGGTATCGGATGCTCGTCGGCAGGGTGATGTAGATGAATCTAAGTCCATGATCGCTGAGATGATGAAACTTGTAGGAAATGCTGCATTCGGACGTAGTGGTATGGATGTGTCTAAACACAAGGAGGTTGAGTTCTTATCAGAGGAAAATAGAATCTACAAGGCTACTGAACACTTCACCTTCAGCTCCAAAACGAAACTCAACGCTGGGACTGATGGGTTAGTAAAAAGAAGCGTTCCATCAAGCTTAAGAATCCTATCCATTTGTCAATTTATATCTATCAACTAGCTAAGCTCCGTATGCTCCAGTTCTACTACGATTGTATCGATTTCTACTTCGACAGATCTGATTTCCAGTACCAGGAGATGGACACTGACTCCGGCTACATCGCTGACAACCCGTTCCCTCATTCATCAAAGTTGAGCTACTTGAGTTAACTGATTGACTACCGGGCCATTCAGGGCGATTCTTGTGCCTTTTTGCATAAGTTCAACCTGTAATCAGCCATCTTTTAAAACAACTCATAATCTTTTAAAACAAATCATCATGTAACATTGTCTATACAAAAGCTAAGTCATACGCACAAGGAAAAGGGCTACACAAGTTTTGTGTCTTGCACCGTGACGAGAAGAACGAGAAGCAAGCCGCGTACAGAAAATCGAGGGCGAAAGATCAAGATTGAAACCACGAGCGAGTATTAGCTGGACCAGACTGAATCGTAGCTTCATGTTACATCGCTACTTTATTTGTTTTGATTATACATGTATTCCGATAGCTACAATCGTGTTGATCAAACTAAACTAAACTAAACTAAACTAAACTAAACTAAACTAAACTAAACTAAACTAAACTAAACTAAACTAAACTAAACTAAACTAAACTAAACTAAACTAAACTAACCTAACCTAAACTAACTAAACTAAACTAAACTAAACTAAACTAAACTAAACTAAACTAAACTAAACTAAACTAAACTAAACCTTTACAACCGAAAGTGGTTTATTCTTGCACAGTGTAGCTTTAGCCAAACATTATAATGTCAACCATAGGATATGTTAGCCAATTAGCTGGAAGCGCCTAACAAACCGCATTCGACGCAGCCAGGTTTCCTCTCCTTCTAAGGCCCTAGATTCTTCTTCCTCCCAATCCTAAACTTCACCCATTCAACACTTGTAAGCAGAAGTAGTGGTATATACTGTGTCGCGAGTAAAGCGACAAGGTAAACACCAGTAGGAAGTTTGAGGTCCTTGAGACCATCGACCACCAAAACCCCGCCCCCTACAAATGTTAATATGAACTGTGGCCATGTCAACTTCAACGTAGGCCTGCCCTATAACTACTCGCTTCATATGATAGTTGAACTCCTTCATATTGAGACCCTTGGTCAGATCGAATCAAGGTGTTGCAGAGTCATTGCTAATTCCCGTTTGGACTTTGCATCCGTATATTGATCAGGATGCAAAGTCCAAACGGGAATTCGCAATGACTATGCAACACCTTGATCAATTGCTCAAGAAGCAGAAGTGTCTATGCTCCTATTGCTACACCAAGCTCAACGAGGGAAATGTATTAGCCGATCGGATCAACAAAAAGCTAGGTCATCAAGATGGTAATATCATCATCAGCTGTTTCCACTGTAATATTTCACAGAAGGATATGGATATCAAGGCTTTTTCGCCACAAGAAGTTGCTTGACTTCGATGCTGATCGTCTAGTGTTCTCAATCGACCAAGAAGAAGCAGATATCTATCGTAAAATGAAAGCTAACATTGCTGGTGGCCCATCTATCATCTTCAATCGGTATGCTAGGCGCAATGAGACTACAATCCGAGGTGGTAAGCCCTGTAAGAAGGTAATCGGTTATGATGCTAACGCTATGTACCTTTGGTGTCTAGGAAATCAGATGCCATGTGGGCGCTTGACTACCATTGATGCATGCGAAGACATCATCGATGACATTAGAACTGACAAGATCTTCGGCTTTCTCGAATGCGACATTGAGACTCCAGAGCACTTGAAAAACTATTTCAGTGAAATGACTCCTATTCTCTCGACGTTGAAATTGATCCTAGTGAAGAAGTCATTGGTAAGCATATGTTCGATTACAACCAGTCTCGTGGTAAGAAACATATGTCGAAGAAGAGTCATAAATTAATAGGTAGCTACTTCGGTAAGCAAATCCTTATCTACACTCCTCTACTAAAGTGGTATCTCGATCATGGAATGATCATTACTACGACGTATAAGTTTATCAAGGCTAACGGACACAAAGCATTCGAGCCATCCATGAAAGCGGTATCGGATGCTCGTCGGCAGGGTGATGTAGATGAATCTAAGTCCATGATCGCTGAGATGATGAAACTTGTAGGAAATGCTGCATTCGGACGTAGTGGTATGGATGTGTCTAAACACAAGGAGGTTGAGTTCTTATCAGAGGAAAATAGAATCTACAAGGCTACTGAACACTTCACCTTCAGCTCCAAAACGAAACTCAACGCTGGGACTGATGGGTTAGTAAAAAAGAAGCGTTCCATCAAGCTTAAGAATCCTATCCATTTGTCAATTTATATCTATCAGCTAGCTAAGCTCCGTATGCTCCAGTTCTACTACGATTGTATCGATTTCTACTTCGACAGATCTGATTTCCAGTACCAGGAGATGGACACTGACTCCGGCTACATCGCTGACAACCCGTTCCCTCATTCATCAAAGTTGAGCTACTTGAGTTAACTGATTGACTACCGGGCCATTCAGGGCGATTCTTGTGCCTTTTTGCATAAGTTCAACATGTAATCAGCCATCTTTTAAAACAACTCATAATCTTTTAAAACAAATCATCATGTAACATTGTCTATACAAAAGCTAAGTCATACGCACAAGGAAAAGGGCTACACAAGTTTTGTGTCTTGCACCGTGACGAGAAGAACGAGAAGCAAGCCGCGTACAGAAAATCGAGGGCGAAAGATCAAGATTGAAACCACGAGCGAGTATTAGCTGGACCAGACTGAATCGTAGCTTCATGTTACATCGCTACTTTATTTGTTTTGATTATACATGTATTCCGATAGCTACAATCGTGTTGATCAAACTAAACTAAACTAAACTAAACTAAACTAAACCAAACTAAACTAAACTAAACTAAACTAAACTAAACTAAACTAAACTAAACTAAACTAAACTAAACTAAACTAAACTAAACTAAACTAAACTAAACTAAACTAAACTAAACTAAACTAAACTAAACTAAACCTTTACAACCGAAAGTGGTTTATTCTTGCACAGTGTAGCTTTAGCCAAACATTATAATGTCAACCATAGGATATGTTAGCCAATTAGCTGGAAGCGCCTAACAAACCGCATTCGACGCAGCCAGGTTTCCTCTCCTTCTAAGGCCCTAGATTCTTCTTCCTCCCAATCCTAAACTTCACCCATTCAACACTTGTAAGCAGAAGTAGTGGTATATACTGTGTCGCGAGTAAAGCGACAAGGTAAACACCAGTAGGAAGTTTGAGGTCCTTGAGACCATCGACCCCCCACCCCCCGCCCCCCTACAAATGTTAATATGAACTGTGGCCATGTCAACTTCAACGTAGGCCTGCCCTATAACTACTCGCTTCATATGATAGTTGAACTCCTTCATATTGAGACCCTTGGTCAGATCGAATCAAGGTGTTGCAGAGTCATTGCTAATTCCCGTTTGGACTTTGCATCCGTATATTGATCAGGATGCAAAGTCCAAACGGGAATTCGCAATGACTATGCAACACCTTGATCAATTGCTCAAGAAGCAGAAGTGTCTATGCTCCTATTGCTACACCAAGCTCAACGAGGGAAATGTATTAGCCGATCGGATCAACAAAAAGCTAGGTCATCAAGATGGTAATATCATCATCAGCTGTTTCCACTGTAATATTTCACAGAAGGATATGGATATCAAGGCTTTTTCGCCACAAGAAGTTGCTTGACTTCGATGCTGATCGTCTAGTGTTCTCAATCGACCAAGAAGAAGCAGATATCTATCGTAAAATGAAAGCTAACATTGCTGGTGGCCCATCTATCATCTTCAATCGGTATGCTAGGCGCAATGAGACTACAATCCGAGGTGGTAAGCCCTGTAAGAAGGTAATCGGTTATGATGCTAACGCTATGTACCTTTGGTGTCTAGGAAATCAGATGCCATGTGGGCGCTTGACTACCATTGATGCATGCGAAGACATCATCGATGACATTAGAACTGACAAGATCTTCGGCTTTCTCGAATGCGACATTGAGACTCCAGAGCACTTGAAAAACTATTTCAGTGAAATGACTCCTATTCTCTCGACGTTGAAATTGATCCTAGTGAAGAAGTCATTGGTAAGCATATGTTCGATTACAACCAGTCTCGTGGTAAGAAACATATGTCGAAGAAGAGTCATAAATTAATAGGTAGCTACTTCGGTAAGCAAATCCTTATCTACACTCCTCTACTAAAGTGGTATCTCGATCATGGAATGATCATTACTACGACGTATAAGTTTATCAAGGCTAACGGACACAAAGCATTCGAGCCATCCATGAAAGCGGTATCGGATGCTCGTCGGCAGGGTGATGTAGATGAATCTAAGTCCATGATCGCTGAGATGATGAAACTTGTAGGAAATGCTGCATTCGGACGTAGTGGTATGGATGTGTCTAAACACAAGGAGGTTGAGTTCTTATCAGAGGAAAATAGAATCTACAAGGCTACTGAACACTTCACCTTCAGCTCCAAAACGAAACTCAACGCTGGGACTGATGGGTTAGTAAAAAGAAGCGTTCCATCAAGCTTAAGAATCCTATCCATTTGTCAATTTATATCTATCAACTAGCTAAGCTCCGTATGCTCCAGTTCTACTACGATTGTATCGATTTCTACTTCGACAGATCTGATTTCCAGTACCAGGAGATGGACACTGACTCCGGCTACATCGCTGACAACCCGTTCCCTCATTCATCAAAGTTGAGCTACTTGAGTTAACTGATTGACTACCGGGCCATTCAGGGCGATTCTTGTGCCTTTTGCATAAGTTCAACCTGTAATCAGCCATCTTTTAAAACAACTCATAATCTTTTAAAACAAATCATCATGTAACATTGTCTATACAAAAGCTAAGTCATACGCACAAGGAAAAGGGCTACACAAGTTTTGTGTCTTGCACCGTGACGAGAAGAACGAGAAGCAAGCCGCGTACAGAAAATCGAGGGCGAAAGATCAAGATTGAAACCACGAGCGAGTATTAGCTGGACCAGACTGAATCGTAGCTTCATTTTACATCGCTACTTTATTTGTTTTGATTATACATGTATTCCGATAGCTACAATCGTGTTGATCAAACTAAACTAAACTAAACTAAACTAAACTAAACTAAACTAAACTAAACTAAACTAAACTAAACTAAACTAAACTAAACTAAACTAAACTAAACCAAACTAAACTAAACTAAACTAAACTAAACTAAACTAAACTAAACTAAACTAAACTAAACTAAACTAAACTAAACTAAACTAAACTAAACGAAACTAAACTAAACTAAACTAAACTAAACTAAACTAAACTAAACTAAACTAAACTAAACTAAACTAAACTAAACTAAACTAAACTAAACTAAACCTTTACAACCGAAAGTGGTTTATTCTTGCACAGTGTAGCTTTAGCCAAACATTATAATGTCAACCATAGGATATGTTAGCCAATTAGCTGGAAGCGCCTAACAAACCGCATTCGACGCAGCCAGGTTTCCTCTCCTTCTAAGGCCCTAGATTCTTCTTCCTCCCAATCCTAAACTTCACCCATTCAACACTTGTAAGCAGAAGTAGTGGCATATACTGTGTTGCGAGTAAAGCGACAAGGTAAACACCAGTAGGAAGTTTGAGGTCCTTGAGACCATCGACCCCCCACCCCCCGCCCCCTACAAATGTTAATATGAACTGTGGCCATGTCAACTTCAACGTAGGCCTGCCCTATAACTACTCGCTTCATATGATAGTTGAACTCCTTCATATTGAGACCCTTGGTCAGATCGAATCAAGGTGTTGCAGAGTCATTGCTAATTCCCGTTTGGACTTTGCATCCGTATATTGATCAGGATGCAAAGTCCAAACGGGAATTCGCAATGACTATGCAACACCTTGATCAATTGCTCAAGAAGCAGAAGTGTCTATGCTCCTATTGCTACACCAAGCTCAACGAGGGAAATGTATTAGCCGATCGGATCAACAAAAAGCTAGGTCATCAAGATGGTAATATCATCATCAGCTGTTTCCACTGTAATATTTCACAGAAGGATATGGATATCAAGGCTTTTTCGCCACAAGAAGTTGCTTGACTTCGATGCTGATCGTCTAGTGTTCTCAATCGACCAAGAAGAAGCAGATATCTATCGTAAAATGAAAGCTAACATTGCTGGTGGCCCATCTATCATCTTCAATCGGTATGCTAGGCGCAATGAGACTACAATCCGAGGTGGTAAGCCCTGTAAGAAGGTAATCGGTTATGATGCTAACGCTATGTACCTTTGGTGTCTAGGAAATCAGATGCCATGTGGGCGCTTGACTACCATTGATGCATGCGAAGACATCATCGATGACATTAGAACTGACAAGATCTTCGGCTTTCTCGAATGCGACATTGAGACTCCAGAGCACTTGAAAAACTATTTCAGTGAAATGACTCCTATTCTCTCGACGTTGAAATTGATCCTAGTGAAGAAGTCATTGGTAAGCATATGTTCGATTACAACCAGTCTCGTGGTAAGAAACATATGTCGAAGAAGAGTCATAAATTAATAGGTAGCTACTTCGGTAAGCAAATCCTTATCTACACTCCTCTACTAAAGTGGTATCTCGATCATGGAATGATCATTACTACGACGTATAAGTTTATCAAGGCTAACGGACACAAAGCATTCGAGCCATCCATGAAAGCGGTATCGGATGCTCGTCGGCAGGGTGATGTAGATGAATCTAAGTCCATGATCGCTGAGATGATGAAACTTGTAGGAAATGCTGCATTCGGACGTAGTGGTATGGATGTGTCTAAACACAAGGAGGTTGAGTTCTTATCAGAGGAAAATAGAATCTACAAGGCTACTGAACACTTCACCTTCAGCTCCAAAACGAAACTCAACGCTGGGACTGATGGGTTAGTAAAAAGAAGCGTTCCATCAAGCTTAAGAATCCTATCCATTTGTCAATTTATATCTATCAACTAGCTAAGCTCCGTATGCTCCAGTTCTACTACGATTGTATCGATTTCTACTTCGACAGATCTGATTTCCAGTACCAGGAGATGGACACTGACTCCGGCTACATCGCTGACAACCCGTTCCCTCATTCATCAAAGTTGAGCTACTTGAGTTAACTGATTGACTACCGGGCCATTCAGGGCGATTCTTGTGCCTTTTTGCATAAGTTCAACCTGTAATCAGCCATCTTTTAAAACAACTCATAATCTTTTAAAACAAATCATCATGTAACATTGTCTATACAAAAGCTAAGTCATACGCACAAGGAAAAGGGCTACACAAGTTTTGTGTCTTGCACCGTGACGAGAAGAACCAGAAGCAAGCCGCGTACAGAAAATCGAGGGCGAAAGATCAAGATTGAAACCACGAGCGAGTATTAGCTGGACCAGACTGAATCGTAGCTTCATTTTACATCGCTACTTTATTTGTTTTGATTATACATGTATTCCGATAGCTACAATCGTGTTGATCAAACTAAACTAAACTAAACTAAACTAAACTAAACTAAACCAAACTAAACTAAACTAAACTAAACTAAACTAAACTAAACTAAACTAAACTAAACTAAACTAAACTAAACTAAACTAAACTAAACTAAACTAAACTAAACTAAACTAAACTAAACTAAACTAAACTAAACTAAACTAAACTAAACTAAACTAAACTAAACTAAACTAAACTAAACTAAACTAAACTAAACCTTTACAACCGAAAGTGGTTTATTCTTGCACAGTGTAGCTTTAGCCAAACATTATAATGTCAACCATAGGATATGTTAGCCAATTAGCTGGAAGCGCCTAACAAACCGCATTCGACGCAGCCAGGTTTCCTCTCCTTCTAAGGCCCTAGATTCTTCTTCCTCCCAATCCTAAACTTCACCCATTCAACACTTGTAAGCAGAAGTAGTGGTATATACTGTGTCGCGAGTAAAGCGACAAGGTAAACACCAGTAGGAAGTTTGAGGTCCTTGAGACCATCGACCCCCCACCCCCCGCCCCCCTACAAATGTTAATATGAACTGTGGCCATGTCAACTTCAACGTAGGCCTGCCCTATAACTACTCGCTTCATATGATAGTTGAACTCCTTCATATTGAGACCCTTGGTCAGATCGAATCAAGGTGTTGCAGAGTCATTGCTAATTCCCGTTTGGACTTTGCATCCGTATATTGATCAGGATGCAAAGTCCAAACGGGAATTCGCAATGACTATGCAACACCTTGATCAATTGCTCAAGAAGCAGAAGTGTCTATGCTCCTATTGCTACACCAAGCTCAACGAGGGAAATGTATTAGCCGATCGGATCAACAAAAAGCTAGGTCATCAAGATGGTAATATCATCATCAGCTGTTTCCACTGTAATATTTCACAGAAGGATATGGATATCAAGGCTTTTTCGCCACAAGAAGTTGCTTGACTTCGATGCTGATCGTCTAGTGTTCTCAATCGACCAAGAAGAAGCAGATATCTATCGTAAAATGAAAGCTAACATTGCTGGTGGCCCATCTATCATCTTCAATCGGTATGCTAGGCGCAATGAGACTACAATCCGAGGTGGTAAGCCCTGTAAGAAGGTAATCGGTTATGATGCTAACGCTATGTACCTTTGGTGTCTAGGAAATCAGATGCCATGTGGGCGCTTGACTACCATTGATGCATGCGAAGACATCATCGATGACATTAGAACTGACAAGATCTTCGGCTTTCTCGAATGCGACATTGAGACTCCAGAGCACTTGAAAAACTATTTCAGTGAAATGACTCCTATTCTCTCGACGTTGAAATTGATCCTAGTGAAGAAGTCATTGGTAAGCATATGTTCGATTACAACCAGTCTCGTGGTAAGAAACATATGTCGAAGAAGAGTCATAAATTAATAGGTAGCTACTTCGGTAAGCAAATCCTTATCTACACTCCTCTACTAAAGTGGTATCTCGATCATGGAATGATCATTACTACGACGTATAAGTTTATCAAGGCTAACGGACACAAAGCATTCGAGCCATCCATGAAAGCGGTATCGGATGCTCGTCGGCAGGGTGATGTAGATGAATCTAAGTCCATGATCGCTGAGATGATGAAACTTGTAGGAAATGCTGCATTCGGACGTAGTGGTATGGATGTGTCTAAACACAAGGAGGTTGAGTTCTTATCAGAGGAAAATAGAATCTACAAGGCTACTGAACACTTCACCTTCAGCTCCAAAACGAAACTCAACGCTGGGACTGATGGGTTAGTAAAAAAGAAGCGTTCCATCAAGCTTAAGAATCCTATCCATTTGTCAATTTATATCTATCAACTAGCTAAGCTCCGTATGCTCCAGTTCTACTACGATTGTATCGATTTCTACTTCGACAGATCTGATTTCCAGTACCAGGAGATGGACACTGACTCCGGCTACATCGCTGACAACCCGTTCCCTCATTCATCAAAGTTGAGCTACTTGAGTTAACTGATTGACTACCGGGCCATTCAGGGCGATTCTTGTGCCTTTTTGCATAAGTTCAACCTGTAATCAGCCATCTTTTAAAACAACTCATAATCTTTTAAAACAAATCATCATGTAACATTGTCTATACAAAAGCTAAGTCATACGCACAAGGAAAAGGGCTACACAAGTTTTGTGTCTTGCACCGTGACGAGAAGAACGAGAAGCAAGCCGCGTACAGAAAATCGAGGGCGAAAGATCAAGATTGAAACCACGAGCGAGTATTAGCTGGACCAGACTGAATCGTAGCTTCATTTTACATCGCTACTTTATTTGTTTTGATTATACATGTATTCCGATAGCTACAATCGTGTTGATCAAACTAAACTAAACTAAACTAAACTAAACTAAACTAAACTAAACTAAACTAAACTAAACTAAACTAAACTAAACTAAACTAAACTAAACTAAACTAAACTAAACTAAACTAAACTAAACTAAACTAAACTAAACTAAACTAAACTAAACTAAACTAAACTAAACTAAACTAAACTAAACTAAACTAAACTAAACTAAACCTTTACAACCGAAAGTGGTTTATTCTTGCACAGTGTAGCTTTAGCCAAACATTATAATGTCAACCATAGGATATGTTAGCCAATTAGCTGGAAGCGCCTAACAAACCGCATTCGACGCAGCCAGGTTTCCTCTCCTTCTAAGGCCCTAGATTCTTCTTCCTCCCAATCCTAAACTTCACCCATTCAACACTTGTAAGCAGAAGTAGTGGCATATACTGTGTCGCGAGTAAAGCGACAAGGTAAACACCAGTAGGAAGTTTGAGGTCCTTGAGACCATCGACCCCCCACCCCCCGCCCCCTACAAATGTTAATATGAACTGTGGCCATGTCAACTTCAACGTAGGCCTGCCCTATAACTACTCGCTTCATATGATAGTTGAACTCCTTCATATTGAGACCCTTGGTCAGATCGAATCAAGGTGTTGCAGAGTCATTGCTAATTCCCGTTTGGACTTTGCATCCGTATATTGATCAGGATGCAAAGTCCAAACGGGAATTCGCAATGACTATGCAACACCTTGATCAATTGCTCAAGAAGCAGAAGTGTCTATGCTCCTATTGCTACACCAAGCTCAACGAGGGAAATGTATTAGCCGATCGGATCAACAAAAAGCTAGGTCATCAAGATGGTAATATCATCATCAGCTGTTTCCACTGTAATATTTCACAGAAGGATATGGATATCAAGGCTTTTTCGCCACAAGAAGTTGCTTGACTTCGATGCTGATCGTCTAGTGTTCTCAATCGACCAAGAAGAAGCAGATATCTATCGTAAAATGAAAGCTAACATTGCTGGTGGCCCATCTATCATCTTCAATCGGTATGCTAGGCGCAATGAGACTACAATCCGAGGTGGTAAGCCCTGTAAGAAGGTAATCGGTTATGATGCTAACGCTATGTACCTTTGGTGTCTAGGAAATCAGATGCCATGTGGGCGCTTGACTACCATTGATGCATGCGAAGACATCATCGATGACATTAGAACTGACAAGATCTTCGGCTTTCTCGAATGCGACATTGAGACTCCAGAGCACTTGAAAAACTATTTCAGTGAAATGACTCCTATTCTCTCGACGTTGAAATTGATCCTAGTGAAGAAGTCATTGGTAAGCATATGTTCGATTACAACCAGTCTCGTGGTAAGAAACATATGTCGAAGAAGAGTCATAAATTAATAGGTAGCTACTTCGGTAAGCAAATCCTTATCTACACTCCTCTACTAAAGTGGTATCTCGATCATGGAATGATCATTACTACGACGTATAAGTTTATCAAGGCTAACGGACACAAAGCATTCGAGCCATCCATGAAAGCGGTATCGGATGCTCGTCGGCAGGGTGATGTAGATGAATCTAAGTCCATGATCGCTGAGATGATGAAACTTGTAGGAAATGCTGCATTCGGACGTAGTGGTATGGATGTGTCTAAACACAAGGAGGTTGAGTTCTTATCAGAGGAAAATAGAATCTACAAGGCTACTGAACACTTCACCTTCAGCTCCAAAACGAAACTCAACGCTGGGACTGATGGGTTAGTAAAAAGAAGCGTTCCATCAAGCTTAAGAATCCTATCCATTTGTCAATTTATATCTATCAACTAGCTAAGCTCCGTATGCTCCAGTTCTACTACGATTGTATCGATTTCTACTTCGACAGATCTGATTTCCAGTACCAGGAGATGGACACTGACTCCGGCTACATCGCTGACAACCCGTTCCCTCATTCATCAAAGTTGAGCTACTTGAGTTAACTGATTGACTACCGGGCCATTCAGGGCGATTCTTGTGCCTTTTGCATAAGTTCAACCTGTAATCAGCCATCTTTTAAAACAACTCATAATCTTTTAAAACAAATCATCATGTAACATTGTCTATACAAAAGCTAAGTCATACGCACAAGGAAAAGGGCTACACAAGTTTTGTGTCTTGCACCGTGACGAGAAGAACGAGAAGCAAGCCGCGTACAGAAAATCGAGGGCGAAAGATCAAGATTGAAACCACGAGCGAGTATTAGCTGGACCAGACTGAATCGTAGCTTCATGTTACATCGCTACTTTATTTGTTTTGATTATACATGTATTCCGATAGCTACAATCGTGTTGATCAAACTAAACTAAACTAAACTAAACTAAACTAAACTAAACTAAACTAAACTAAACTAAACTAAACTAAACTAAACTAAACTAAACTAAACTAAACTAAACTAAACTAAACTAAACTAAACTAAACTAAACTAAACTAAACTAAACTAAACTAAACTAAACTAAACTAAACTAAACTAAACTAAACTAAACTAAACTAAACTAAACTAAACTAAACTAAACTAAACTAACTAAACTAAACTAAACCTTTACAACCGAAAGTGGTTTATTCTTGCACAGTGTAGCTTTAGCCAAACATTATAATGTCAACCATAGGATATGTTAGCCAATTAGCTGGAAGCGCCTAACAAACCGCATTCGACGCAGCCAGGTTTCCTCTCCTTCTAAGGCCCTAGATTCTTCTTCCTCCCAATCCTAAACTTCACCCATTCAACACTTGTAAGCAGAAGTAGTGGCATATACTGTGTCGCGAGTAAAGCGACAAGGTAAACACCAGTAGGAAGTTTGAGGTCCTTGAGACCATCGACCCCCCACCCCCCGCCCCCTACAAATGTTAATATGAACTGTGGCCATGTCAACTTCAACGTAGGCCTGCCCTATAACTACTCGCTTCATATGATAGTTGAACTCCTTCATATTGAGACCCTTGGTCAGATCGAATCAAGGTGTTGCAGAGTCATTGCTAATTCCCGTTTGGACTTTGCATCCGTATATTGATCAGGATGCAAAGTCCAAACGGGAATTCGCAATGACTATGCAACACCTTGATCAATTGCTCAAGAAGCAGAAGTGTCTATGCTCCTATTGCTACACCAAGCTCAACGAGGGAAATGTATTAGCCGATCGGATCAACAAAAAGCTAGGTCATCAAGATGGTAATATCATCATCAGCTGTTTCCACTGTAATATTTCACAGAAGGATATGGATATCAAGGCTTTTTCGCCACAAGAAGTTGCTTGACTTCGATGCTGATCGTCTAGTGTTCTCAATCGACCAAGAAGAAGCAGATATCTATCGTAAAATGAAAGCTAACATTGCTGGTGGCCCATCTATCATCTTCAATCGGTATGCTAGGCGCAATGAGACTACAATCCGAGGTGGTAAGCCCTGTAAGAAGGTAATCGGTTATGATGCTAACGCTATGTACCTTTGGTGTCTAGGAAATCAGATGCCATGTGGGCGCTTGACTACCATTGATGCATGCGAAGACATCATCGATGACATTAGAACTGACAAGATCTTCGGCTTTCTCGAATGCGACATTGAGACTCCAGAGCACTTGAAAAACTATTTCAGTGAAATGACTCCTATTCTCTCGACGTTGAAATTGATCCTAGTGAAGAAGTCATTGGTAAGCATATGTTCGATTACAACCAGTCTCGTGGTAAGAAACATATGTCGAAGAAGAGTCATAAATTAATAGGTAGCTACTTCGGTAAGCAAATCCTTATCTACACTCCTCTACTAAAGTGGTATCTCGATCATGGAATGATCATTACTACGACGTATAAGTTTATCAAGGCTAACGGACACAAAGCATTCGAGCCATCCATGAAAGCGGTATCGGATGCTCGTCGGCAGGGTGATGTAGATGAATCTAAGTCCATGATCGCTGAGATGATGAAACTTGTAGGAAATGCTGCATTCGGACGTAGTGGTATGGATGTGTCTAAACACAAGGAGGTTGAGTTCTTATCAGAGGAAAATAGAATCTACAAGGCTACTGAACACTTCACCTTCAGCTCCAAAACGAAACTCAACGCTGGGACTGATGGGTTAGTAAAAAGAAGCGTTCCATCAAGCTTAAGAATCCTATCCATTTGTCAATTTATATCTATCAACTAGCTAAGCTCCGTATGCTCCAGTTCTACTACGATTGTATCGATTTCTACTTCGACAGATCTGATTTCCAGTACCAGGAGATGGACACTGACTCCGGCTACATCGCTGACAACCCGTTCCCTCATTCATCAAAGTTGAGCTACTTGAGTTAACTGATTGACTACCGGGCCATTCAGGGCGATTCTTGTGCCTTTTTGCATAAGTTCAACATGTAATCAGCCATCTTTTAAAACAACTCATAATCTTTTAAAACAAATCATCATGTAACATTGTCTATACAAAAGCTAAGTCATACGCACAAGGAAAAGGGCTACACAAGTTTTGTGTCTTGCACCGTGACGAGAAGAACGAGAAGCAAGCCGCGTACAGAAAATCGAGGGCGAAAGATCAAGATTGAAACCACGAGCGAGTATTAGCTGGACCAGACTGAATCGTAGCTTCATTTTACATCGCTACTTTATTTGTTTTGATTATACATGTATTCCGATAGCTACAATCGTGTTGATCAAACTAAACTAAACTAAACTAAACTAAACTAAACTAAACTAAACTAAACTAAACTAAACTAAACTAAACTAAACTAAACTAAACTAAACTAAACTAAACTAAACTAAACTAAACTAAACTAAACTAAACTAAACTAAACTAAACTAAACTAAACTAAACTAAACTAAACTAAACTAAACTAAACTAAACTAAACTAAACTAAACTAAACTAAACTAAACTAAACTAAACTAAACTAAACTAAACTAAACTAAACTAAACTAAACTAAACTAAACTAAACTAAAC
Source organism: Phytophthora melonis (assembly GCA_024211575.1). NCBI lineage: Eukaryota > Oomycota > Peronosporomycetes > Peronosporales > Peronosporaceae > Phytophthora > Phytophthora melonis. The sequence continues at coordinate 1,857,926 of JAMXKT010000068.1, forward strand.
TAAACCTTTACAACCGAAAGTGGTTTATTCTTGCACAGTGTAGCTTTAGCCAAACATTATAATGTCAACCATAGGATATGTTAGCCAATTAGCTGGAAGCGCCTAACAAACCGCATTCGACGCAGCCAGGTTTCCTCTCCTTCTAAGGCCCTAGATTCTTCTTCCTCCCAATCCTAAACTTCACCCATTCAACACTTGTAAGCAGAAGTAGTGGCATATACTGTGTCGCGAGTAAAGCGACAAGGTAAACACCAGTAGGAAGTTTGAGGTCCTTGAGACCATCGACCCCCCACCCCCCGCCCCCTACAAATGTTAATATGAACTGTGGCCATGTCAACTTCAACGTAGGCCTGCCCTATAACTACTCGCTTCATATGATAGTTGAACTCCTTCATATTGAGACCCTTGGTCAGATCGAATCAAGGTGTTGCAGAGTCATTGCTAATTCCCGTTTGGACTTTGCATCCGTATATTGATCAGGATGCAAAGTCCAAACGGGAATTCGCAATGACTATGCAACACCTTGATCAATTGCTCAAGAAGCAGAAGTGTCTATGCTCCTATTGCTACACCAAGCTCAACGAGGGAAATGTATTAGCCGATCGGATCAACAAAAAGCTAGGTCATCAAGATGGTAATATCATCATCAGCTGTTTCCACTGTAATATTTCACAGAAGGATATGGATATCAAGGCTTTTTCGCCACAAGAAGTTGCTTGACTTCGATGCTGATCGTCTAGTGTTCTCAATCGACCAAGAAGAAGCAGATATCTATCGTAAAATGAAAGCTAACATTGCTGGTGGCCCATCTATCATCTTCAATCGGTATGCTAGGCGCAATGAGACTACAATCCGAGGTGGTAAGCCCTGTAAGAAGGTAATCGGTTATGATGCTAACGCTATGTACCTTTGGTGTCTAGGAAATCAGATGCCATGTGGGCGCTTGACTACCATTGATGCATGCGAAGACATCATCGATGACATTAGAACTGACAAGATCTTCGGCTTTCTCGAATGCGACATTGAGACTCCAGAGCACTTGAAAAACTATTTCAGTGAAATGACTCCTATTCTCTCGACGTTGAAATTGATCCTAGTGAAGAAGTCATTGGTAAGCATATGTTCGATTACAACCAGTCTCGTGGTAAGAAACATATGTCGAAGAAGAGTCATAAATTAATAGGTAGCTACTTCGGTAAGCAAATCCTTATCTACACTCCTCTACTAAAGTGGTATCTCGATCATGGAATGATCATTACTACGACGTATAAGTTTATCAAGGCTAACGGACACAAAGCATTCGAGCCATCCATGAAAGCGGTATCGGATGCTCGTCGGCAGGGTGATGTAGATGAATCTAAGTCCATGATCGCTGAGATGATGAAACTTGTAGGAAATGCTGCATTCGGACGTAGTGGTATGGATGTGTCTAAACACAAGGAGGTTGAGTTCTTATCAGAGGAAAATAGAATCTACAAGGCTACTGAACACTTCACCTTCAGCTCCAAAACGAAACTCAACGCTGGGACTGATGGGTTAGTAAAAAGAAGCGTTCCATCAAGCTTAAGAATCCTATCCATTTGTCAATTTATATCTATCAACTAGCTAAGCTCCGTATGCTCCAGTTCTACTACGATTGTATCGATTTCTACTTCGACAGATCTGATTTCCAGTACCAGGAGATGGACACTGACTCCGGCTACATCGCTGACAACCCGTTCCCTCATTCATCAAAGTTGAGCTACTTGAGTTAACTGATTGACTACCGGGCCATTCAGGGCGATTCTTGTGCCTTTTGCATAAGTTCAACATGTAATCAGCCATCTTTTAAAACAACTCATAATCTTTTTAAAACAAATCATCATGTAACATTGTCTATACAAAAGCTAAGTCATACGCACAAGGAAAAGGGCTACACAAGTTTTGTGTCTTGCACCGTGACGAGAAGAACGAGAAGCAAGCCGCGTACAGAAAATCGAGGGCGAAAGATCAAGATTGAAACCACGAGCGAGTATTAGCTGGACCAGACTGAATCGTAGCTTCATTTTACATCGCTACTTTATTTGTTTTGATTATACATGTATTCCGATAGCTACAATCGTGTTGATCAAACTAAACTAAACTAAACTAAACTAAACTAAACTAAACTAAACTAAACTAAACTAAACTAAACTAAACTAAACTAAACTAAACTAAACTAAACTAAACTAAACTAAACTAAACTAAACTAAACAAAACTAAACTAAACTAAACTAAACTAAACTAAACTAAACTAAACTAAACTAAACTAAACTAAACCTTTACAACCGAAAGTGGTTTATTCTTGCACAGTGTAGCTTTAGCCAAACATTATAATGTCAACCATAGGATATGTTAGCCAATTAGCTGGAAGCGCCTAACAAACCGCATTCGACGCAGCCAGGTTTCCTCTCCTTCTAAGGCCCTAGATTCTTCTTCCTCCCAATCCTAAACTTCACCCATTCAACACTTGTAAGCAGAAGTAGTGGTATATACTGTGTCGCGAGTAAAGCGACAAGGTAAACACCAGTAGGAAGTTTGAGGTCCTTGAGACCATCGACCCCCCACCCCCCGCCCCCCTACAAATGTTAATATGAACTGTGGCCATGTCAACTTCAACGTAGGCCTGCCCTATAACTACTCGCTTCATATGATAGTTGAACTCCTTCATATTGAGACCCTTGGTCAGATCGAATCAAGGTGTTGCAGAGTCATTGCTAATTCCCGTTTGGACTTTGCATCCGTATATTGATCAGGATGCAAAGTCCAAACGGGAATTCGCAATGACTATGCAACACCTTGATCAATTGCTCAAGAAGCAGAAGTGTCTATGCTCCTATTGCTACACCAAGCTCAACGAGGGAAATGTATTAGCCGATCGGATCAACAAAAGCTAGGTCATCAAGATGGTAATATCATCATCAGCTGTTTCCACTGTAATATTTCACAGAAGGATATGGATATCAAGGCTTTTTCGCCACAAGAAGTTGCTTGACTTCGATGCTGATCGTCTAGTGTTCTCAATCGACCAAGAAGAAGCAGATATCTATCGTAAAATGAAAGCTAACATTGCTGGTGGCCCATCTATCATCTTCAATCGGTATGCTAGGCGCAATGAGACTACAATCCGAGGTGGTAAGCCCTGTAAGAAGGTAATCGGTTATGATGCTAACGCTATGTACCTTTGGTGTCTAGGAAATCAGATGCCATGTGGGCGCTTGACTACCATTGATGCATGCGAAGACATCATCGATGACATTAGAACTGACAAGATCTTCGGCTTTCTCGAATGCGACATTGAGACTCCAGAGCACTTGAAAAACTATTTCAGTGAAATGACTCCTATTCTCTCGACGTTGAAATTGATCCTAGTGAAGAAGTCATTGGTAAGCATATGTTCGATTACAACCAGTCTCGTGGTAAGAAACATATGTCGAAGAAGAGTCATAAATTAATAGGTAGCTACTTCGGTAAGCAAATCCTTATCTACACTCCTCTACTAAAGTGGTATCTCGATCATGGAATGATCATTACTACGACGTATAAGTTTATCAAGGCTAACGGACACAAAGCATTCGAGCCATCCATGAAAGCGGTATCGGATGCTCGTCGGCAGGGTGATGTAGATGAATCTAAGTCCATGATCGCTGAGATGATGAAACTTGTAGGAAATGCTGCATTCGGACGTAGTGGTATGGATGTGTCTAAACACAAGGAGGTTGAGTTCTTATCAGAGGAAAATAGAATCTACAAGGCTACTGAACACTTCACCTTCAGCTCCAAAACGAAACTCAACGCTGGGACTGATGGGTTAGTAAAAAGAAGCGTTCCATCAAGCTTAAGAATCCTATCCATTTGTCAATTTATATCTATCAACTAGCTAAGCTCCGTATGCTCCAGTTCTACTACGATTGTATCGATTTCTACTTCGACAGATCTGATTTCCAGTACCAGGAGATGGACACTGACTCCGGCTACATCGCTGACAACCCGTTCCCTCATTCATCAAAGTTGAGCTACTTGAGTTAACTGATTGACTACCGGGCCATTCAGGGCGATTCTTGTGCCTTTTTGCATAAGTTCAACATGTAATCAGCCATCTTTTAAAACAACTCATAATCTTTTAAAACAAATCATCATGTAACATTGTCTATACAAAAGCTAAGTCATACGCACAAGGAAAAGGGCTACACAAGTTTTGTGTCTTGCACCGTGACGAGAAGAACGAGAAGCAAGCCGCGTACAGAAAATCGAGGGCGAAAGATCAAGATTGAAACCACGAGCGAGTATTAGCTGGACCAGACTGAATCGTAGCTTCATGTTACATCGCTACTTTATTTGTTTTGATTATACATGTATTCCGATAGCTACAATCGTGTTGATCAAACTAAACTAAACTAAACTAAACTAAACTAAACTAAACTAAACTAAACTAAACTAAACTAAACTAAACTAAACTAAACTAAACTAAACTAAACTAAACTAAACTAAACTAAACTAAACTAAACTAAACTAAACTAAACTAAACTAAACTAAACTAAACTAAACTAAACTAAACTAAACTAAACTAAACTAAACTAAACTAAACTAAACTAAACTAAACCTTTACAACCGAAAGTGGTTTATTCTTGCACAGTGTAGCTTTAGCCAAACATTATAATGTCAACCATAGAATATGTTAGCCAATTAGCTGGAAGCGCCTAACAAACCGCATTCGACGCAGCCAGGTTTCCTCTCCTTCTAAGGCCCTAGATTCTTCTTCCTCCCAATCCTAAACTTCACCCATTCAACACTTGTAAGCAGAAGTAGTGGCATATACTGTGTCGCGAGTAAAGCGACAAGGTAAACACCAGTAGGAAGTTTGAGGTCCTTGAGACCATCGACCCCCCACCCCCCGCCCCCTACAAATGTTAATATGAACTGTGGCCATGTCAACTTCAACGTAGGCCTGCCCTATAACTACTCGCTTCATATGATAGTTGAACTCCTTCATATTGAGACCCTTGGTCAGATCGAATCAAGGTGTTGCAGAGTCATTGCTAATTCCCGTTTGGACTTTGCATCCGTATATTGATCAGGATGCAAAGTCCAAACGGGAATTCGCAATGACTATGCAACACCTTGATCAATTGCTCAAGAAGCAGAAGTGTCTATGCTCCTATTGCTACACCAAGCTCAACGAGGGAAATGTATTAGCCGATCGGATCAACAAAAAGCTAGGTCATCAAGATGGTAATATCATCATCAGCTGTTTCCACTGTAATATTTCACAGAAGGATATGGATATCAAGGCTTTTTCGCCACAAGAAGTTGCTTGACTTCGATGCTGATCGTCTAGTGTTCTCAATCGACCAAGAAGAAGCAGATATCTATCGTAAAATGAAAGCTAACATTGCTGGTGGCCCATCTATCATCTTCAATCGGTATGCTAGGCGCAATGAGACTACAATCCGAGGTGGTAAGCCCTGTAAGAAGGTAATCGGTTATGATGCTAACGCTATGTACCTTTGGTGTCTAGGAAATCAGATGCCATGTGGGCGCTTGACTACCATTGATGCATGCGAAGACATCATCGATGACATTAGAACTGACAAGATCTTCGGCTTTCTCGAATGCGACATTGAGACTCCAGAGCACTTGAAAAACTATTTCAGTGAAATGACTCCTATTCTCTCGACGTTGAAATTGATCCTAGTGAAGAAGTCATTGGTAAGGATATGTTCGATTACAACCAGTCTCGTGGTAAGAAACATATGTCGAAGAAGAGTCATAAATTAATAGGTAGCTACTTCGGTAAGCAAATCCTTATCTACACTCCTCTACTAAAGTGGTATCTCGATCATGGAATGATCATTACTACGACGTATAAGTTTATCAAGGCTAACGGACACAAAGCATTCGAGCCATCCATGAAAGCGGTATCGGATGCTCGTCGGCAGGGTGATGTAGATGAATCTAAGTCCATGATCGCTGAGATGATGAAACTTGTAGGAAATGCTGCATTCGGACGTAGTGGTATGGATGTGTCTAAACACAAGGAGGTTGAGTTCTTATCAGAGGAAAATAGAATCTACAAGGCTACTGAACACTTCACCTTCAGCTCCAAAACGAAACTCAACGCTGGGACTGATGGGTTAGTAAAAAGAAGCGTTCCATCAAGCTTAAGAATCCTATCCATTTGTCAATTTATATCTATCAACTAGCTAAGCTCCGTATGCTCCAGTTCTACTACGATTGTATCGATTTCTACTTCGACAGATCTGATTTCCAGTACCAGGAGATGGACACTGACTCCGGCTACATCGCTGACAACCCGTTCCCTCATTCATCAAAGTTGAGCTACTTGAGTTAACTGATTGACTACCGGGCCATTCAGGGCGATTCTTGTGCCTTTTTGCATAAGTTCAACATGTAATCAGCCATCTTTTAAAACAACTCATAATCTTTTAAAACAAATCATCATGTAACATTGTCTATACAAAAGCTAAGTCATACGCACAAGGAAAAGGGCTACACAAGTTTTGTGTCTTGCACCGTGACGAGAAGAACGAGAAGCAAGCCGCGTACAGAAAATCGAGGGCGAAAGATCAAGATTGAAACCACGAGCGAGTATTAGCTGGACCAGACTGAATCGTAGCTTCATGTTACATCGCTACTTTATTTGTTTTGATTATACATGTATTCCGATAGCTACAATCGTGTTGATCAAACTAAACTAAACTAAACTAAACTAAACTAAACTAAACTAAACTAAACTAAACTAAACTAAACTAAACTAAACTAAACTAAACTAAACTAAACTAAACTAAACTAAACTAAACTAAACTAAACTAAACTAAACTAAACTAAACTAAACTAAACTAAACTAAACTAAACTAAACTAAACTAAACTAAACTAAACTAAACTAAACTAAACTAAACTAAACTAAACTAAACTAAACCTTTACAACCGAAAGTGGTTTATTCTTGCACAGTGTAGCTTTAGCCAAGCATTATAATGTCAACCATAGAATATGTTAGCCAATTAGCTGGAAGCGCCTAACAAACCGCATTCGACGCAGCCAGGTTTCCTCTCCTTCTAAGGCCCTAGATTCTTCTTCCTCCCAATCCTAAACTTCACCCATTCAACACTTGTAAGCAGAAGTAGTGGCATATACTGTGTCGCGAGTAAAGCGACAAGGTAAACACCAGTAGGAAGTTTGAGGTCCTTGAGACCATCGACCCCCCCCCCCCCGCCCCCTACAAATGTTAATATGAACTGTGGCCATGTCAACTTCAACGTAGGCCTGCCCTATAACTACTCGCTTCATATGATAGTTGAACTCCTTCATATTGAGACCCTTGGTCAGATCGAATCAAGGTGTTGCAGAGTCATTGCTAATTCCCGTTTGGACTTTGCATCCGTATATTGATCAGGATGCAAAGTCCAAACGGGAATTCGCAATGACTATGCAACACCTTGATCAATTGCTCAAGAAGCAGAAGTGTCTATGCTCCTATTGCTACACCAAGCTCAACGAGGGAAATGTATTAGCCGATCGGGTCAACAAAAAGCTAGGTCATCAAGATGGTAATATCATCATCAGCTGTTTCCACTGTAATATTTCACAGAAGGATATGGATATCAAGGCTTTTTCGCCACAAGAAGTTGCTTGACTTCGATGCTGATCGTCTAGTGTTCTCAATCGACCAAGAAGAAGCAGATATCTATCGTAAAATGAAAGCTAACATTGCTGGTGGCCCATCTATCATCTTCAATCGGTATGCTAGGCGCAATGAGACTACAATCCGAGGTGGTAAGCCCTGTAAGAAGGTAATCGGTTATGATGCTAACGCTATGTACCTTTGGTGTCTAGGAAATCAGATGCCATGTGGGCGCTTGACTACCATTGATGCATGCGAAGACATCATCGATGACATTAGAACTGACAAGATCTTCGGCTTTCTCGAATGCGACATTGAGACTCCAGAGCACTTGAAAAACTATTTCAGTGAAATGACTCCTATTCTCTCGACGTTGAAATTGATCCTAGTGAAGAAGTCATTGGTAAGCATATGTTCGATTACAACCAGTCTCGTGGTAAGAAACATATGTCGAAGAAGAGTCATAAATTAATAGGTAGCTACTTCGGTAAGCAAATCCTTATCTACACTCCTCTACTAAAGTGGTATCTCGATCATGGAATGATCATTACTACGACGTATAAGTTTATCAAGGCTAACGGACACAAAGCATTCGAGCCATCCATGAAAGCGGTATCGGATGCTCGTCGGCAGGGTGATGTAGATGAATCTAAGTCCATGATCGCTGAGATGATGAAACTTGTAGGAAATGCTGCATTCGGACGTAGTGGTATGGATGTGTCTAAACACAAGGAGGTTGAGTTCTTATCAGAGGAAAATAGAATCTACAAGGCTACTGAACACTTCACCTTCAGCTCCAAAACGAAACTCAACGCTGGGACTGATGGGTTAGTAAAAAGAAGCGTTCCATCAAGCTTAAGAATCCTATCCATTTGTCAATTTATATCTATCAACTAGCTAAGCTCCGTATGCTCCAGTTCTACTACGATTGTATCGATTTCTACTTCGACAGATCTGATTTCCAGTACCAGGAGATGGACACTGACTCCGGCTACATCGCTGACAACCCGTTCCCTCATTCATCAAAGTTGAGCTACTTGAGTTAACTGATTGACTACCGGGCCATTCAGGGCGATTCTTGTGCCTTTTGCATAAGTTCAACCTGTAATCAGCCATCTTTTAAAACAACTCATAATCTTTTAAAACAAATCATCATGTAACATTGTCTATACAAAAGCTAAGTCATACGCACAAGGAAAAGGGCTACACAAGTTTTGTGTCTTGCACCGTGACGAGAAGAACGAGAAGCAAGCCGCGTACAGAAAATCGAGGGCGAAAGATCAAGATTGAAACCACGAGCGAGTATTAGCTGGACCAGACTGAATCGTAGCTTCATGTTACATCGCTACTTTATTTGTTTTGATTATACATGTATTCCGATAGCTACAATCGTGTTAATCAAACTAAACTAAACTAAACTAAACTAAACTAAACTAAACTAAACTAAACTAAACTAAACTAAACTAAACTAAACTAAACTAAACTAAACTAAACTAAACTAAACTAAACTAAACTAAACTAAACTAAACTAAACTAAACTAAACTAAACTAAACTAAACTAAACTAAACTAAACTAAACTAAACTAAACTAAACTAAACTAAACTAAACCTTTACAACCAAAAGTGGTTTATTCTTGCACAGTGTAGCTTTAGCCAAACATTATAATGTCAACCATAGAATATGTTAGCCAATTAGCTGGAAGCGCCTAACAAACCGCATTCGACGCAGCCAGGTTTCCTCTCCTTCTAAGGCCCTAGATTCTTCTTCCTCCCAATCCTAAACTTCACCCATTCAACACTTGTAAGGAGAAGTAGTGGCATATACTGTGTCGCGAGTAAAGCGACAAGGTAAACACCAGTAGGAAGTTTGAGGTCCTTGAGACCATCGACCCCCCACCCCCCGCCCCCTACAAATGTTAATATGAACTGTGGCCATGTCAACTTCAACGTAGGCCTGCCCTATAACTACTCGCTTCATATGATAGTTGAACTCCTTCATATTGAGACCCTTGGTCAGATCGAATCAAGGTGTTGCAGAGTCATTGCTAATTCCCGTTTGGACTTTGCATCCGTATATTGATCAGGATGCAAAGTCCAAACGGGAATTCGCAATGACTATGCAACACCTTGATCAATTGCTCAAGAAGCAGAAGTGTCTATGCTCCTATTGCTACACCAAGCTCAACGAGGGAAATGTATTAGCCGATCGGGTCAACAAAAGCTAGGTCATCAAGATGGTAATATCATCATCAGCTGTTTCCACTGTAATATTTCACAGAAGGATATGGATATCAAGGCTTTTTCGCCACAAGAAGTTGCTTGACTTCGATGCTGATCGTCTAGTGTTCTCAATCGACCAAGAAGAAGCAGATATCTATCGTAAAATGAAAGCTAACATTGCTGGTGGCCCATCTATCATCTTCAATCGGTATGCTAGGCGCAATGAGACTACAATCCGAGGTGGTAAGCCCTGTAAGAAGGTAATCGGTTATGATGCTAACGCTATGTACCTTTGGTGTCTAGGAAATCAGATGCCATGTGGGCGCTTGACTACCATTGATGCATGCGAAGACATCATCGATGACATTAGAACTGACAAGATCTTCGGCTTTCTCGAATGCGACATTGAGACTCCAGAGCACTTGAAAAACTATTTCAGTGAAATGACTCCTATTCTCTCGACGTTGAAATTGATCCTAGTGAAGAAGTCATTGGTAAGCATATGTTCGATTACAACCAGTCTCGTGGTAAGAAACATATGTCGAAGAAGAGTCATAAATTAATAGGTAGCTACTTCGGTAAGCAAATCCTTATCTACACTCCTCTACTAAAGTGGTATCTCGATCATGGAATGATCATTACTACGACGTATAAGTTTATCAAGGCTAACGGACACAAAGCATTCGAGCCATCCATGAAAGCGGTATCGGATGCTCGTCGGCAGGGTGATGTAGATGAATCTAAGTCCATGATCGCTGAGATGATGAAACTTGTAGGAAATGCTGCATTCGGACGTAGTGGTATGGATGTGTCTAAACACAAGGAGGTTGAGTTCTTATCAGAGGAAAATAGAATCTACAAGGCTACTGAACACTTCACCTTCAGCTCCAAAACGAAACTCAACGCTGGGACTGATGGGTTAGTAAAAAGAAGCGTTCCATCAAGCTTAAGAATCCTATCCATTTGTCAATTTATATCTATCAACTAGCTAAGCTCCGTATGCTCCAGTTCTACTACGATTGTATCGATTTCTACTTCGACAGATCTGATTTCCAGTACCAGGAGATGGACACTGACTCCGGCTACATCGCTGACAACCCGTTCCTCATTCATCAAAGTTGAGCTACTTGAGTTAACTGATTGACTACCGGGCCATTCAGGGCGATTCTTGTGCCTTTTGCATAAGTTCAACCTGTAATCAGCCATCTTTTAAAACAACTCATAATCTTTTAAAACAAATCATCATGTAACATTGTCTATACAAAAGCTAAGTCATACGCACAAGGAAAAGGGCTACACAAGTTTTGTGTCTTGCACCGTGACGAGAAGAACGAGAAGCAAGCCGCGTACAGAAAATCGAGGGCGAAAGATCAAGATTGAAACCACGAGCGAGTATTAGCTGGACCAGACTGAATCGTAGCTTCATGTTACATCGCTACTTTATTTGTTTTGATTATACATGTATTCCGATAGCTACAATCGTGTTGATCAAACTAAACTAAACTAATCTAAACTAAACTAAACTAAACTAAACTAAACTAAACTAAACTAAACTAAACTAAACTAAACTAAACTAAACTAAACTAAACTAAACTAAACTAAACTAAACTAAACTAAACTAAACTAAACTAAACTAAACTAAACTAAACTAAACTAAACTAAACTAAACTAAACTAAACTAAACTAAACTAAACTAAACTAAACTAAACTAAACTAAACTAAACTAAACTAAACTAAACTAAACTAAACTAAACTAAACCTTTACAACCAAAAGTGGTTTATTCTTGCACAGTGTAGCTTTAGCCAAGCATTATAATGTCAACCATAGGATATGTTAGCCAATTAGCTGGAAGCGCCTAACAAACCGCATTCGACGCAGCCAGGTTTCATCTCCTTCTAAGGCCCTAGATTCTTCTTCCTCCCAATCCTAAACTTCACCCATTCAACACTTGTAAGCAGAAGTAGTGGCATATACTGTGTCGCGAGTAAAGCGACAAGGTAAACACCAGTAGGAAGTTTGAGGTCCTTGAGACCATCGACCCCCCACCCCCCGCCCCCTACAAATGTTAATATGAACTGTGGCCATGTCAACTTCAACGTAGGCCTGCCCTATAACTACTCGCTTCATATGATAGTTGAACTCCTTCATATTGAGACCCTTGGTCAGATCGAATCAAGGTGTTGCAGAGTCATTGCTAATTCCCGTTTGGACTTTGCATCCGTATATTGATCAGGATGCAAAGTCCAAACGGGAATTCGCAATGACTATGCAACACCTTGATCAATTGCTCAAGAAGCAGAAGTGTCTATGCTCCTATTGCTACACCAAGCTCAACGAGGGAAATGTATTAGCCGATCGGATCAACAAAAAGCTAGGTCATCAAGATGGTAATATCATCATCAGCTGTTTCCACTGTAATATTTCACAGAAGGATATGGATATCAAGGCTTTTTCGCCACAAGAAGTTGCTTGACTTCGATGCTGATCGTCTAGTGTTCTCAATCGACCAAGAAGAAGCAGATATCTATCGTAAAATGAAAGCTAACATTGCTGGTGGCCCGTCTATCATCTTCAATCGGTATGCTAGGCGCAATGAGACTACAATCCGAGGTGGTAAGCCCTGTAAGAAGGTAATCGGTTATGATGCTAACGCTATGTACCTTTGGTGTCTAGGAAATCAGATGCCATGTGGGCGCTTGACTACCATTGATGCATGCGAAGACATCATCGATGACATTAGAACTGACAAGATCTTCGGCTTTCTCGAATGCGACATTGAGACTCCAGAGCACTTGAAAAACTATTTCAGTGAAATGACTCCTATTCTCTCGACGTTGAAATTGATCCTAGTGAAGAAGTCATTGGTAAGCATATGTTCGATTACAACCAGTCTCGTGGTAAGAAACATATGTCGAAGAAGAGTCATAAATTAATAGGTAGCTACTTCGGTAAGCAAATCCTTATCTACACTCCTCTACTAAAGTGGTATCTCGATCATGGAATGATCATTACTACGACGTATAAGTTTATCAAGGCTAACGGACACAAAGCATTCGAGCCATCCATGAAAGCGGTATCGGATGCTCGTCGGCAGGGTGATGTAGATGAATCTAAGTCCATGATCGCTGAGATGATGAAACTTGTAGGAAATGCTGCATTCGGACGTAGTGGTATGGATGTGTCTAAACACAAGGAGGTTGAGTTCTTATCAGAGGAAAATAGAATCTACAAGGCTACTGAACACTTCACCTTCAGCTCCAAAACGAAACTCAACGCTGGGACTGATGGGTTAGTAAAAAAGAAGCGTTCCATCAAGCTTAAGAATCCTATCCATTTGTCAATTTATATCTATCAACTAGCTAAGCTCCGTATGCTCCAGTTCTACTACGATTGTATCGATTTCTACTTCGACAGATCTGATTTCCAGTACCAGGAGATGGACACTGACTCCGGCTACATCGCTGACAACCCGTTCCCTCATTCATCAAAGTTGAGCTATTTGAGTTAACTGATTGACTACCGGGCCATCCAGGGCGATTCTTGTGCCTTTTTGCATAAGTTCAACCTGTAATCAGCCATCTTTTAAAACAACTCATAATCTTTTAAAACAAATCATCATGTAACATTGTCTATACAAAAGCTAAGTCATACGCACAAGGAAAAGGGCTACACAAGTTTTGTGTCTTGCACCGTGACGAGAAGAACGAGAAGCAAGCCGCGTACAGAAAATCGAGGGCGAAAGATCAAGATTGAAACCACGAGCGAGTATTAGCTGGACCAGACTGAATCGTAGCTTCATGTTACATCGCTACTTTATTTGTTTTGATTATACATGTATTCCGATAGCTACAATCGTGTTAATCAAACTAAACTAAACTAAACTAAACTAAACTAAACTAAACTAAACTAAACTAAACTAAACTAAACTAAACTAAACTAAACTAAACTAAACTAAACTAAACTAAACTAAACTAAACTAAACTAAACTAAACTAAACTAAACTAAACTAAACTAAACTAAACTAAACTAAACTAAACTAAACTAAACTAAACTAAACTAAACTAAACTAAACTAAACTAAACTAAACTAAACTAAACCTTTACAACCAAAAGTGGTTTATTCTTGCACAGTGTAGCTTTAGCCAAACATTATAATGTCAACCATAGAATATGTTAGCCAATTAGCTGGAAGCGCCTAACAAACCGCATTCGACGCAGCCAGGTTTCCTCTCCTTCTAAGGCCCTAGATTCTTCTTCCTCCCAATCCTAAACTTCACCCATTCAACACTTGTAAGCAGAAGTAGTGGCATATACTGTGTCGCGAGTAAAGCGACAAGGTAAACACCAGTAGGAAGTTTGAGGTCCTTGAGACCATCGACCCCCCACCCCCCGCCCCCCTACAAATGTTAATATGAACTGTGGCCATGTCAACTTCAACGTAGGCCTGCCCTATAACTACTCGCTTCATATAATAGTTGAAGTCCTTCATGTTGAGACCCTTGGTCAGATCGAATCCCTTCGCTTTCGCTGCTTCCACGTCGGCGTCCTTCATCGCCTGTGTGACTGCGATCGCCTGTGGGGCTGTGCCGCCACGACCAAGGAGCCACAGCGACATGTCGATTGCGTGCTGCACACAGTCGTTGTCACTGTCGCGCGCTTGATTACGACCGGCAAACTCGGAACTCGTACTAAACCACTCCTTGAATTCTCCAGCGCCACTAGACTTCCAGGTCAACACGGCTTGGAAGAACCAGTCGGGGATGCCGTCGTCTCTCAGCATGGACGCCGGCTCCCAGGTTCACTCGTTGTAGCGGCGCCACGCCACCAGGTACTGCTCAACGCCATCCTCGATACGGTGGTCGACCAGCAAGTCGACCACGCACCGAGGGCTGGGTCCCCTGGCGCGCTTGGTCGGTGGCTCATGTGGCATAGCGCCCCGGACTCCCGGTTGCCGACCGACCCCGGAGATGTGATGCCCCAAAGGATGTACCCATTTCCCGGGTACCGGGTGTGTCCCACATGAAGAAATCCAAGGAGCCAGCACCGGACGACCGGCGACGTCAGACGAGCCGACCCCGGAGGTATCCGGATTAGCCCATAGTGAACTCAAGTGATTAGCAGATATTAGTGAGAAACCCATAGTTAAGCACCTCCCGGGACCAGTGGCCAGGGAGAGGTACGCAATTCAGTCTAACTTTTTCCCCAAAGAGCTCAAGTCGCCTCGCGCTCAAGAACTCCGAAGGTACTAAGGCCGCGGTCACTGGGACCCGCGCTGATAGACTATCCCCAGGTAAAACGATAACATCTCTGCCAGGGTTTCCCTCTAGGAAGCCCCAGGCATTTCATATTTGTCCCCCCGGAGTGCGGTCTAGCCGGCACGGGTAAGGGCATTCCATATTCTCAGGGTCTCGCCCGTGGGGTCTCGCCCCAAAAAGTATTGCGGCCGTCGCCGAGGGAGTCTTGCTCCGAAAGACCTGATTGCATATTCTAGTTGCGTGTTAATTCCGCCCCGGGAACCAGGTAGCGTCCCCGGGCGATTGATTGTATTGCTACCAAACCAGCGTACTGATAAGGTCGGGACTCCCAGGAGATCCTCAGTGGTTGACCTTCCCTCTGATCCAAACAACCGATTCGTAGGGGTACACAAGGTGAGGTTACTGACCGAGTCCCAGGGCGCCTTGCTTCTCTATAGCGAGTACTTGCCCCGGGAACTCACGGCCCCGGATAAATCCCTCGTCCGGGCGGGCCGTCTATCTACTAGGAGATTCGCTCTCCAAGTGCTCTAGATTCTCTGTCTAGGAAACGCAACCCGGGAACTGACGGGGTGTCGAGGGCGAAAGCTCAAGGCGCTACATCACAACTGGTGCGCGTGCCCGGATCAGGGTGTTGCTTAACCACTTATCAAACTTCTTACTATGTCTACAGAACCTACAGATACGCTGTCGCCCCGGGGACCCCGGGCCCTGCCTCGCGGCACTGCGAGAGGCCGAGGTGGACGCGGGGACGTCCCCGCCTCGAAGCCTCACCATCGCGCCGGTTGGCCCTACCCGCCTCGACCGAAGAACCTCCGGACCCGTCGAGCTTGATGAGTGTTCCAAGCTCCGGGAGTACCGTCGACGCCGGAACCAGGACGGACGATAGCCACGTCGCGCTGGATGCCGCGGGACGAAGCGAGCTGGCGATTGCCGGCCCACGGACCGCGGCCCCGCCTGCTCCCTCCGGGGACGCAGGCACAAGACTGGTGGGGACGCCCACCACCCCGGCGGCGGGGCAACTCGCCGCCTTTGCGGCGGATCAATCCGCCGCTTTGTCCGCTTCCCTGGGAACGCGGACACCAATTCGGTGGGGACACTCACCACCCATGCCAGCGCGCGAGCGCTAGCCAACCCGGGGACCTCGTCCGACGCGCGAGCTCTGGTGCCTCGGGGACATCCCGGGATCGACCCTCAGGGACGTCGCAGCCAGAGTACCAACTTCATCCCGATGTGGCAGCCGCCCTGGGCTCAACGCGCGGGACTCCTCGCGAGGGTGCCCTCGTGGTACGCCCCGAGATGCCGAGGTCGCAGCAGCGCGAATACGCCAATGTCCAGGTTGCACGATGGAGGTCTCGGGGCCCGGGAGTGATGTCCTCCGGACCCGTACTACCCGGAACGTCGTCACTGGCCGATGCGGAATTGGCTGATGGAAGTCAAGGAGGTGATCCGGTACCTCCGAGAAGTCAACCTGTCCGGGGACCCTGATCGCCCTTGGATCGCCAGCTTCCGGGGAGAATGTCTCTGTTTACCGGTGGTCTCCGATCACCAGGCGCAGCAAGTCAACCTCAACATCCTCTGGCTCGAGGACGGCTCCCGAGACTACGTCGCCGTGATTGCTGTCCTACAGACCATGCTCTCCGACGCGGGTTTCGCCTTCGTCAACCTGTTGCCCTCTTGGGGACACTCGCTACACCCAGAGTTCTTCAAGGCACGTGACGCGCGGTTCATCGCAGATGCCCTGTTCCTTCGACAACTCGTCGGCGGTAGCCAAGACGCCTGGGACCAGATCGCCCGGGGGCGCAAGTTCAGTGTGCGCCGGGAAGACGTTCCATTCCAGACCCTGGATCCCGAAGCCGCCGGAGGGTTCCCCGTGGAAGACGACGGCGACGCGCTGATGCTGACAGCAGAAGAGCAAGAACTGTTGGGGATGGCAGTCGTGACCAGGCTCCGCCTGGCCCAGGTCCGTCCTCGAGAATGGTCCGAGACCAGCAGCAGTCGCCCGGAACCTAAGCGGCGTCGTGGAAGTCTCGATGCCCCGTTGTCGATTCCGTCTTGGCCCGGCTCCGATGAAGGAGCCCGGGTCTGGGGCGCCCGCTTCCGGAGATGGTGGGGACCTCGAGCGTAGCCTCCGGCGATGCTCCCATGTTGACCCCTGACGAGAACATGTCGTCAGCCGGTGGCGGCTCTCAAGGCTCCCAGGGTTTGGACCTGTCGGCGCCACAGCTAGTGTGTTCGTAGCCGCCGCCGCCGCTGGCGGTGAATCCACACCCATGCTGGAGCAGCAGACCGTGTACGTCCCGGTTGCCGCGTACCCACCGGACTTCGGCCGAGCGCCATCGCCAGGGGCGGACCGCCCAATGCCACCTGGACCTCGAGACCAAGCGCTGGATGAAGAGATGAAAGCAGAGGCCCATGGATCGGCAGCATCTCGGAGCGCCCGTCTGCAGGATGATCAGGCACGGACACATCAGGCTTTATTGGACGCCCAGCGCCAAATCGCGGAGCTCCAAGCGGCTATGTTCGCCTGGGATGCGCAGGAACGCTCTCGACTTCGGGATCTGGAAGAGGCCATGAAGGCCCGAGTGCCAGGACGTGACCTGAATCGGGCAGAGCGGAAGCAACAGAAGTCCACGCAGCGCAAGCACGAAATGGAGGAATCCCGACGGAAGGCAACCGCGGACTCTGAAGCGGCCACTCTCCAGTTTCGCCTCCATCATCTTCAGGAACAGCAAGTCCGGGAGCGCGAGGATCTCCAGCACCGGTTCGACCAAGCAGTCGCTCAGGAGCGTGATGTTGCGTTCCGGGAGGCGGAAGCTATCTCTCGAGAGGCTGAAAGGTTGCGCGATGAGGCGATCGCGGGAGCCGAGGCCGCGGCAGAGCGCGTCAAACAGGAAGAAGAACGCGTCCAGAAAGAACTCCACCACCGCGCGCAGGAAGAACATGCCCGGAGAGTGCTGGATCAGGAACGGCTAGCAGCACAGCAGGAAGAGATCAGGCAACTTCGAGAACAGATTGCGGCTGCAAATCGCCCGCGCGGGCGAAGCCCGTCTCCAGGATCCAGTGGGTCGCGTTCTCGTCGGCAGCGTCGGGCTCGTGGCAACCAACAGAGTGGGGCGTCCCAGCGGGCGGTGCCCCGGGCATAACCGGGCCGCCAGCAGGAGATCGGCCGGGATGGTGACCACGGTCCCTCCGGCAGTCTCCCCGGTTGGGGGTCTTCTACACGAAGTGCCACGGCAGGAAATGCTCCGACAATGGCGAGGACTGAGACGCTGCAGGTATCTGTCCAGCCCACAGTGACTGGAGAACCCCTGCGAGGTCGGCCGCCAGTGGCGCTCCCCTGCGGAAGCCAAGCCGGCGTTCACGTTCCGGTCCACGAGTGCGTACCCGCCCGGGAGTTACGGTCCGGGACCGACGTCGGGCCCGGGATACCATGCGGCTACTTGGCCTAGCACGGCCCCTCCGACTGCGTCGGCTGCACTACCGTGGAGCACCGTCCCTTCAGTCCCGACCTCCGGAGGTCCCTACCCTTGGTCGTCCGGGAACCCCGTCTCGCACCCTGAGGGTATGTCCCAAGGTGACGCGACGACTTGGAACAGCAGCTTCGCCAGTATCGACGCGCAACCCGCGTCTCAGGGAGATACTTTCTCCTGGGGCGCTGGAGGACCGGCCGCCAGTGGTTTTCCCGGGGGGTATCCCGGATCTGCCCAAGCTCCAGGGTATGGCATGATGAGTTTCCGACCGTTCATCGCCTACGATGCCGTTGAGCCGTTCGACCCTACGTTGCCGCTAGACAAGCGTCGCCTCTGGTGGGACAAGTTCCAGTACACGGGGGATGGCGTGAACAGGAACGGTGTACTCGGCTCTACAGCCGTTTGAGCCATAATGAGGGGACGAAGGCCTGGGTTCAACAGCTCCCGGCCACGATCAGGCACAACTGGAATTCCCTCTCGGATAAGTTTGCCAAGGAGTTCTGTCGTTCCACGGAGTCCCCGGTCGAGAGGTACCTGAGACTGAAACAAGATTCCCGGGAGACCCCGAGGACCTTCTTGTGGCGACTGAATGCCGCCGCGGTCAAAGCCAATGTGGAGTATCAGACACCCTCAGGGTGTCGGCGACACCTGAACCAGTTCCTGAAGAACCTGCGCGACCGAGAGCTCCAGCTCAGTCTCCAGGGGCGGATCTACTCCTCGGTGGACGAGATGGAGGATACCTTGCGTCAAGTTGAGGAGATGGAACGTGGACTTCGTCGCCGCCCCGGGAACGATGTGCAGTTTGGGCGATACAAGCCACCAGGAGTCAGCTCTGGTGCAGCGCCCCGGGCTGCCCCCGCGGCGAAGGTGCCCGCGGCGTACCTAGCGACGACCCCCAAGAAGCAGATGTAACATCAACCCGACAGCTCCAGTGGGATGACGACGTCGACAGTGACTACGGGTACCAGTATGATGACGAAGACGAAGATTACGAAACGCTGTCCCTGAAGCAAGAAGAGGTGCTCCGAGCCGACGCTCCCCGACGGCCCAACTTCCGAGAGGATCGTCCCCGGGACCGCGGCCGCGGTCTTGAGGGACGTCCCCGGGGCCTCCGGGTTCGTCGCCTCCGTTGCCACCATGTCCCGAGTGCGGCCGCTCAGGACATTCTCGGGAAAACTGCTGGAGCCTGATGAAGTGTGATCGTTGCGGTGGGAAACACCCCACGAGTCTGTGTCGTCGACGCGAGTGCGAAGCGTGTGGGAAGCTACACCCCGCGGGTCAGTGCGAGGTCCTCGCGACTATCAAACGCTTGGCCCAGGGGGGCAAGTTACAAGGGGTGCCCGACGATGTGTTGCAATGTCTACGCAAAGACGACGCGCCGTCGTTAAACAACTAGGCTCGCTGGGTAGGGACCCAGTACGCGACGAGCCTAAGTCCCGTAAAAGCTACTGCGCGTATGCGTATGTAGGACATAACGACCCCCAATGTATGTCAATTGCACCCACTCTCCCTTCCAAGACCGGTTCCGTATACACGAGTCAAGTCGCCCCGGACGAAGATGAACTCTCCTACGAGTTGCAGTCAGGGCAGCGCCGCGGATGGTGGGCGGAGAACTCCTGGGACGACAGCACCAGCTCTGTGGCGCTAGTCCGAGGGTCTGTCTTCCACCATCGCACCCTACTCATGTTGGACTCCGGGGCCTCCACTAGTATTCTCAGCTTAGATCTAGCGCGTAGATTGAAGCTGAAAATGGAGTCCCGGGGAGAACTGTTGCTTAATGGCATCGACGGAGTCAAGACCAAGGTCTCCAACAAGTGCAACGTCATGGTGACTTTGGGTCATCGGGTAGTCTACACATTCGACATCTGGGTTGGTAACATCGGTCAAGGCATCGACTGCCTCCTAGGAATGAATTTTATGGTGGCGGCCGGAGTGCGATTGTGTGCGAACGAAGGGGAAGTCCTTCTCCCAGACGAAGAGCGCGTGCTACTTGTTGGTGGTCCCCAGCACGAACGCCTAGGAACGACGATCAGTGTGGCTGCTCACGAGGGCATGTCTCTTGCCCCTGGGGAAAGTCGTTACCTGCCGATCTCGTTCGGTGGCCATGACCCCCGGGAGTTCGATGTCTGGGCCGGCCGCGGGGACCGCTGGATAGCTCTGATCGTATTCAGCGCTCGCAAGGTGCCAGTCGCCGCTCGGGTTGTTAACGTGTCCCGGAGGACAGTCGACATCCTGCCCCATACGAGAGTCGCAGCGCTGACCGAGATGGACCGACTGCCCTTGGGGACGAATTTCGTCCGGCCCGGGTCCCTGCAGTATGAGGAGCGCGATTTTCTAGTACACGAGAATACTCGGTCTCGTGCCGCGGAGCGCCGGTTGGCGCGCGAGGCCTGGGAGCAGGAACGGGCCGCCCCCTCAGCCGTCGAGCGTCGGTCGTACGCGACCCCGAAGGCCATTCTGAAACGCCCTGCCAAGAAGGAGGAGCAACCCAGTGGAACAGTAGCAGCTATCACGGTGTCTAGCTCAGCTCCCGGGAGTCGGTTTGGACACCGCTGACCGCCACTCAGGGCCCCATCCTGGAGCTGCCGGCCTGACCGGTGCACCGGCGCGGGACCCAGAAGTCATCACTGGGTCCGTGGCGGAAGTTTCGCGTGAGGATCCCCGGAATGGTCCGGTGGTGCATCCACCTCCGCAGCGGTCGCGGCTCTGGAGCTGTCCCGCGTGTTCCCAGAACCTGTTCCAATCCCGAGGTTTCCGTCCCTGGACCAGGCGTTCGTCATGTTAGCCACGACCGGGGAAACGGTTGCGACGGATCCTGCTGTTTATTACCATCAAGGGCAAGATTTCGTACTCCTGGACATGCTGAGGAACCAGTTGGCGTACTTGCCGGATCTGAGTGACTTACGCCCTGAGGCTAAAATTGATGACGCAGTCGTGGGAGACTCTGATGCGACCACGGACGCTGAAGAACAGAGGCTCCGGGAGATCTTGCGCCACCACAAGGTGATCTTCCTGGGCGAGGGCAACGCCCTACCACCTCCGGCTCGGGGGTCGTCTGCGACCTCGACGTTGGAGATGCTAAGCCGATTGCCCAGCGCGCACGCCGGATTCCCCGGAGCTCCTGTCTAAGGTGTACGAGTTAATCAAACGCCTCCTGGAGACTGGCCTCATTGAGCGGTCACTCTCGGAATGGGCCTCCCCAATCGTCATCGTGATGAAGAAGAACGGCAACGATATTCGCCTGTGCATCGATTACCGAGTGGTTAACCAGCTCATCCGGTTGATGCCCTATCCGCTGCCGCTGATCGACGAGCTCATGAGTAACTTCGCCGCCACCATGTGGTTCATGACCTTGGATATGGCAAGCGGCTTCTGGGCTGTCCCTATGACGACCCGGGCTAAGCTCATTTCAGCGTTTATCTGCCCCCTCGGTCACTTCCAGTGGAAGCGTATGCCATTTGGGCTCAAGAACGCTCCGCTCATTTATCAACGTCTCTTGGATAACTGCCTCTAGGGATTCACCCGGCTGTCTCCGACCGAGGGGCGCCTTGTCGACTCAGAAGTCCTGGAGTTCTTGGGAATCACGCCTGAAGACGAAGCCCAGGATGCCCCAGCGCCCAGGGTAGATCAGGTGTCCCAGGGTACGAAGCCCCGGGGGGCGGTGGTCTCCGGTAACAGCACGGACACAGTGTTCCACCAGGATCGAGTGGCTCCGGAACAAATGGGACCCGTCCTGTCCCGGAGTTCGTACATCGACGATATCATCTACGGAGCTCCGTCCTGGGACGACCTATGTAAAACCCTGAACGCTCTGCTGTATCGGTTACGCTATTGGAACATCTCCGTCAGTCTCCCGAAGAGCGAGTTCGGCGTGAAGAAGTGCAAGTACTTGGGGCACGACATTAGCTCCGATGGTATCCGAACGTCGCCCAAGCTGGCTCAGAAGGTCCTAGACTTGCCGTTCCCAGGGACCCTCAAGGGGGTTCAGTCCTTCTTGGGAAGTCTCAACTACTACAGCAAGTTCATTGAGGACTTACCCGTGATCGCGGCTGTGCTCTATGAGCTGTCCGACGAGCAGCTCCGAGCAGGACGAGACCTGGAAAAGGCCAAGCATGCGTTTAAGTTGCTGAAGGAACGCCTGGTATCTACACCACTGCTACAGCACCCGGACCCAGAGAGACAATACGTGATCATCCTACATGCGAACAAGTGGGCGATCAGTGCGGTCCTGGGGCAGGACTACGACGGAGTAATCCGGCCTGTGCGTTTTGTGGGGCGGGTCCTCCAGGACGCAGAATTGAGGTATCACCCCGCAGAAAAAGAGGTCCTCGCCTTGCTCCGGGTGCTGAACACCTGCCACACAATGGTCACGGGGTGCAAGGTGAAAACTATTCGAGTGTACACTCGGTACTCGGTCCTGGGATGGCTTTTTAAGTCGAAAACTGTGGATGGTCGCTGCTTGAAGTGGGCTGTCAATCTCTCGCCCTGGGACCTAGACATTCGCCGCGTAGAAAAGGATGAAGATGGACTAGCAGCGATCCTGGGTGCGGGTATCACCCCCCGGGAACAGCTTGATGAAATCGCTGAAGAGCTCATCCCCTCCAAGGGCGCCCGGATCAAGACGCCTCCGGTCAGCCTCGAGATGCTGTCAAGCGACCATGAAGGCTTCCTCCTGAGCTTCGACGGCGCCGCCAAACGAGACGGGTCTGGAGGCGCTGCGTGCATTCTATGGGAGCTACCGTCCTGGAAAGTAGTGGCAGCCGAAGGACACATCCTGAAGAAAGCCACTGTAAACGAGGCCGAGTACACCGGGATGATCCGTGGAATGGAGCTTGCGAAGTCCCGGGATGTCCAGGAGCTGGTGGTTGTTGGGGACTCCCGACTGGCCATTCAACAACTCCAAGGAGTCATCGGATGTACCCAACCCCACCTGCAGAAGCTACTCCAGGAGGCGGAGGAACTCCGGGAACAGTTTAGATCCTTGCGCCTAGTGCACGTGAAGCGTGACTTCAACGCAGCAGCAGACTACATCTCCAAGCGAGTCCTCCAAGACCAAACCTCAGTCGAAGTGAAGGACCCCGGGGAACTGAAGCTGCTCCAGGGTTTGAACCGGATACACGAGAAGCTGATGAAGGAACCGAAGCCTCGGGATACGACGCTAGTGGATGCCGCCTTCATGGCCACAGCACGAAGTGTAGGTGTACCCAGTTCTGCTGACCCGGGACAGAGCGTGTACGTCACGACCAGGTCGGGAACACGGCGAAACCGCCAGCCAGAGCTACCTCAGGAACTAGACGAAGCCACCCAGGAACCAGAAGGAGAAGAAGAGGTCGCCGTAGAGTCCCGGGGTCCCCGGCGCTACCCAGCTGAGGTAGACCCGGGAGACGCGAGACGAGAGCGCTGGAGGCGGATATGCGCGCACCAAGCCGCGGACCCAAGTCTAGCCCCACTAAGGAGCTTCCTCCGAGGTGAGACAGAGAAGCTGTCCCTGAAGCAGACGACTCATCTAGCTAAGATTGCTGACCAGTTCGTGCTGGATAGCCAAGACACCCTGTTCTGCGTGAGCCGGAACACTCCGGAGCGACCTCGGAACGAAGCAGACCGACTGAGGCTGGTGGTTCCCCAAGACCTTCAGGAGGACATCATGCACCACTGTCATTCAGACATGCAAGGTGGTCATCAAGGGATCATCCGGACCTACGAGCGCCTACGCCGAGAGTTTTATTGGATCGGAATGTTCAAGGCCACGGAACGGTTCATCAAGGAGTGTGTAGACTGTGTTACGGCGAAAGGCCTGCCCCGGAATCCGGGACCGTCCCCGGGGAACATATTGGCCACCCGGCCGTTCCAAGTTGTGTCTATGGACTTCGTGATTCCGTTGCCTAAGACTGTCCGGGGAAACGAAGCGTTGCTCCTGTTCCAGTGTGCCTTCTCGGGCTTTATTATGTGCAAGGCCATGAAGGACACCTCTGCCCAGGACGTTGCTGAAGCTTATGAAGAGCAGGTGTTCCGCCGGTTTGGGGCCAGTGAGATGATACGCCACGATCAAGACCCTAGGTTCATGGCCCGAGTATTCAAACACTTCCGAGAAATGCTGGGGAGTCGCCAGCGAGCGACCATGGCGTACCGCCCTCAGGCCAATGGTCAGCAGGAGCGGTCGGTGCAGACAGTCATTCGAAGCGTCCGAGCTTATGTACAGACGGTCGATCAGAGCGACTGGGACGAGCTCGCCGAGAAGCTCATGTGGGCTTTGAACACCTCGTACGACTTCACCCGGCTGGACACGCCGTTCTACCTTGTCCACGGCTGGGATGCCCAAGGACTGTCCAAGCCATGATGGGTGACGTTCCCGGGACCTCCAGCACCGGAACGCTTACGAATGGCGTCTAAAAGTGCAACGCCAAGTCGAATACGCGCGAGCGTGGGCTCGGGACCTCCAGGCGAAGGCAAAAACCAAGCGAGCCCGGGAACACAATCGGCGATGGAAGCAGCTCTCGGACCGCCTGAAAGAGGGATTCGAAGTAGGCGACTCTGTGTGGCTGTACCTGGCCCGGGTCCGCCCAGGTTTGACCAAGAAGCTGGCACACCTGTGGCACGGGCCCTTCCGGATCCTCGAAAAGAGTGATGGCTTCCGGTACAAGCTCCAAGTTGAAGGCACCGACTACCGATTCTACCCGTGGGTACACGTCAGCAGGTTGAAACCGAGAGCTCTCTTCCCCGAAAGACCCTCGGGAACTCTAAACGTCCCTGAGGATGATGACTTCGATGCAGCTCTCCTCCGGGAAGATAGTTGGGAACCTGATGAAGCTGCAGGTGAGTACGAAGTGGAAGCAATTCTGGATTTGCGCTGGGTCACACGGACCCGGACCAGCAGGCGAATCAAGGAGTACAAGGTCAAGTGGAAGGGCTACGATGCCCCGGACTGGGTACCCCAGGGGCGCCTCAATTGTGGGCGCCTGCTGTACGAGTTCGATCAAGGCGAACGGGCTCGTGTGCGTTTCCAGGCTATGCAGTCTGGGGACGAGCTCCCGGACGAGGAAGTCCGGTAGAGTCCCGGGGCGTGGACCTCGAGTTGAGCGTAGAAGCTCCTCGAGTGTGTCCCCCCGGAGGTCCCGGGTCACCAGCTGAGAATACTCGCTGGTGCACCTGGGAAGGTATACATGTTGCATTTGATAATTGGAAGACGAAAGGCTCCCGGGCAGAGAAGTCCGGTCGAGCTGCCCCAGGAATGGATCCCCCTGGGATGCCCGGGGTCACGGCTGAGATAACTCGCTGGCGATTCCCCGGAGGTACATGTACACGAAAAAGAAAAAGAAGAAACGAACAATACTCAAGAAGTGGAGACTCATCAAGAAATGAAGGCGAAAGAAGAGATTATGCGTTGCTAAGGAAAACATGCAGACGAGCTCCGGAACTGGCGAAGACTCGCCGCCAAGGACCCGCAGAGCCGTACCTTGGATGGGAAGCGAAGTTGGGAACGTACAGGACCCTAGTCCACATCCGCTGGATCCGGGAGGGCCAGACGCCGAGCAGGATCAGTCACGCGAGTGCCCCAAGTCTGCGGGGACACGCTGCTTGCGAGGTGCCTCTCAGCCCCGGGTAGCCCCCAGTAAACGCGTGAAGGCTCGCGGGCGTCCAGGATCCGGATTTGATCCGCCAGCGAGCGTCGAGTCGAGGGGTCCATGGGAATCCAGGCCGCTACTTTCCGGGGCGGCGCCACAGGCCGGGCTCAGTGCGGAACACCTTGCGCTCATTCTCAGGGAGTTTCTTGATCTCTCTCTACAACTCGACTCGCGCCATGGACCACGCCTTGTGGAGCTCGCGACGAGCGGAGTAGAGTTGCAGATTGGAAGGCTCAGCGCGATTCATCTCGAACCAGTGCAACCTCTCCCAGTAGGCCCGACGCCAGACGAACATGTGCGTGACGTAGATCCTGAGTACCACCTGGAGCCCCGGGGTGATAGGCCCCTTGAAGAACCAGAGTGCCGTGATTCGATTGGTGAACATGGCGTCCCAGGGCATCTCCTCCCCGGGGCCGATCCGTTCAGGAAGTCGTTGTACTCCTCGGCCGGGAAGCGAGCTTGGGCCGACTTGGTCTCCTTGAGGAAGCACTTGACGTCCGGGAAGCCCCGAGTTTGCCGCTCCGAACTACCACTAGCCGCGCAAACCCGGATCCCGTAGACCACCCAGGACACGGCAGTGCGGGGAGGAATGTGAGCATCCTCGGGCCCCATGTCGTCGGTCTGCGCTAGGCGCTCATAACGTACCGGACGACTCTCATCTGCCGTGGAAACGTCTGACGAGTAATCCGCGGGGTCTTCGTCTGGCGGGACTTCTTCCCACTGGGAGACATCAGTGGACTTGGGTTCCCCTCTGAGGCGCTCGAGCCCCGGGAACGCTTGCGCCGAGGCGTCTTCTGGGCCTTGGAACCCCGGGGCTTGCGCTCATCTCCCGAAGCATCTTCATCATTGTCGGAGTGTTCCGGGGAGTCTGGACGCTCAGTGGGGATCTGGGGCCAAGGGCACTCGATGCCGACGGCCCAGTTACACTCTTGAGCTCGAGCAACACCCTTCTCGAAGTATTCTTCAGGGACATGCCGTAACCACTCCACCTCGTCCAGGATCTGGAGGCAGAGTACGCGCCGGAGGATTTCGATGAGGACCGGCTCCCGGAGGTAAGTGTGGATCACCATCTCCTTTTCCAGCTCGTTCAGGACGGCATCTTCGGCATCTTGAAGACTGCAGTTATCCCCATCCATTCGCAAGTACTCGAGAACGTCCGGCCGGACATCACTGAACCGGGCTTTCACGGGGAGTAACTTGAGTAGCGTCTCGTCGGAGCGGGGAGGCTGAGCGTCGGCGTCGATAGGGTGGTACCAGGAGCTGTGTGGATCTGTCTGGGGCTCATAGTCCCGGGGTCGAAGTTGGCGCAGGCCGTCCGGGGTCGTCCGGGAGGAGGGAGCTTCTGCTCGACCTCCTCGATCCCCTCTCCTCCGTCCGCCTCCTCATCTTGCTCTCTTTCCCCTCCTCGTTCTCCGGAATCGGCTGCCGATGCTTACGGGGGCGGAGGTCGTCACCGTCGCTCCCACTGTCGTCGTCCCCGGAGCCCCCGGAGTTGCCCTCCATGTCAAAGTCGAGCGAAGATCCCTCGGGGGGCTGGTCAGGCCCTTGAGCCCGGCGTCCCCCTCCTCGAGCCGGCGGAGGGACATGAGAAGCGGCTCGGGATTCTGTGACCGAGGGTGTGGGGACGAGCCTGCTGGAGCCCGTGTAAGACCCTGAGAGATCGAGGCAAAGGATGCGTTTGGCCCCCGGAGGGACCTGGGACTGCGAAGCCGCGCCAGCACCCGAAGAGCCGTTAGCAGGTGGAACCGGGGGGAGTGCCGGAGTGGCCGAGTGCGAAGCAGCGGTGGCTGAACCCTCTCGGGAGGAATCCGCCCCGCCTGGGGCATCCCCGGGGGCGCCTCTAGTATCCTCGAAGGAGAAAGCAGAAGGATCGACTGCCGCATCCGAACGACATACCATCAGCTGGATAGCGTAAGACAAGTGCTCAGAGTTGCAGTACGCCCGAAGGTGGTCTTGGAAGGAGGCCCGATCCCCCATGACTCCGGGGCCAGCTTGAGTGGTGAAGTACCGGAACAAGCGCTCCGGGTCGACCATCAACCGCAGCCGGCGAACCTCCGCATGGAGCGACTCGTTCTCCTCCTCTAGACGCGCCGCCTCCCGGGCTTCGGTGGCCACTGCCTCCTCGTACTGGGCCCTGGGGACCATGTCCGGAGGAGGCGGAGGAGGCTGAGCTGCCAGTTTGGCCAGAGCCTCGTCGCGCTCTGCCTGGAGCTCCCGAGACCTATGGGAGACTTCGTCCAGCTGTCGCTGAAGGTCTGCCAGCCGCGCTTTGGCCTCCGTCACGTGCCGCTCTGCCTCAGCCCACTGTGCCGTGGTGTCGTCAAGTTGGGTCTGCAATAGCGACTGGTTCCTGAGCTCTTGAGCCAACACCGCACGCGTACGTTCAACGAAGCCCCGATAGGCGGCGAGGGTTGCAGTGTCGAGGTCCCGGAGCGAAGCTTCCCACTCCCGATGTGCCTCCGCACGCGCTGTGTCCGTGCGCTGCAGGGCCTGGAGCAGGAGTGCATTGGCCACCTTGCTATCTGGGTCCGCCGTGGCCGCCATGTCTCGGATCAGTCCCAAGGATTCCAACCTTTCCAGGGCGAGGCGCAGCGCATTCAAGGTGTTCAGCACGCGGAGACCAAAACGATCCGGCCCGAAGACGTCTATCAAGGGGCCGGCTTGCAGTTCAGCCGCTCGGGCCCGGTGTCCGGGGACGACCTGGGGCGGAGCTCCGGAGAGGCCCCTAGGGACCAGTATGTCCGAGAGGGTGGAGTCCCCGGCGGGCATCAAACGCGCTAGTTCCTCCATCTGGGGGACCGACAAGGCGGGTACCCGAACAGCCACATGCGCTACTCCTTCGACGTCCCGGATCTGGAGTCCCCGGCGTTCCCGGAAGCGATCGCCTGAATGTCGACCGCCGACGCGGGCAAGTACACGAATGGCGGAGGCAACTCTGCAGGGCCGGCGAGCGCTGACAAGTCTAGCATGGCCGTATCTCCTGTGGGCAGGGAAGCAGTCGCTAGCGGGAAGCCCAGGAGCCCTTTCAGCTCAGGCCCCGTCCGACGCCGGGATACCAATTCGACGGAGCCCCCATAGATGCCTGATGTCAGGTTGTAAGTGGGGTTCAGCAACGCGGCGCGGAGCGCACGATCTTCTGGAGACAGCGCCGGTGGAGGCTCACTGACGTTGCTTGAGAGGTCCACCAAGGCCTGGGCCTCCTCGAGCTGGCGGGCGACACCCTCTGGGGCGGACCCGAGTGGCACGCCACGCAATATACGCGCGCGGGGGTGACGCAGGAGCACCATCCTGGGGCGCGGAGGTCGGACCCGAAGCCGGGACAGCAGGAGCCATGAGCAAGAAGACCGCACGGGGCGAAGCCTGTGTTACGTACGGAGAGAATCCGAGAATGAAGATCGAGAATAAGATTTCCCCGAGACAGGACGCCGAAATTTCCCAGATGGCGCCACCTTGAAGACCAGATGATTGACGGGTACCGACCCGGGGCCGATGGAGACCGACTAAGAAGACAAGTACCGACCAGCCAAGGGACGGAACCGGTTAACAACGGTGAACCCCGGGGCAGCAGCCAAGATCCAGCGACCCCGATGCCTCGAGGAGTGCTCGGCAGCGGTGGTGCAGGATGGGGCGGTTGTGGCATAGCGCCCCGGACTCCCGGTTGCCGACCGACCCCGGAGATGTGATGCCCCAAAGGATGTACCCATTTCCCGGGTACCGGGTGTGTCCCACATGAAGAAATCCAAGGAGCCAGCACCGGACGACCGGCGACGTCAGACGAGCCGACCCCGGAGGTATCCGGATTAGCCCATAGTGAACTCAAGTGATTAGCAGATATTAGTGAGAAACCCATAGTTAAGCACCTCCCCGGGACCAGTGGCCATGGAGAGGTACGCAATTCAGTCTAACTTTTTCCCCAAAGAGCTCAAGTCGCCTCGCGCTCAAGAACTCCGAAGGTACTAAGGCCGCGGTCACTGGGACCCGCGCTGATAGACTATCCCCAGGTAAAACGATAACATCTCTGCCAGGGTTTCCCTCTAGGAAGCCCCAGGCATTTCATATTTGTCCCCCCGGAGTGCGGTCTAGCCGGCACGGGTAAGGGCATTCCATATTCTCAGGGTCTCGCCCGTGGGGTCTCGCCCGAAAAGTATTGCGGCCGTCGCCGAGGGAGTCTTGCTCCGAAAGACCTGATTGCATATTCTAGTTGCGTGTTAATTCCGCCCCGGGAACCAGGTAGCGTCCCCGGGCGATTGATTGTATTGCTACCAAACCAGCGTACTGATAAGGTCGGGACTCCCAGGAGATCCTCAGTGGTTGACCTTCCCTCTGATCCAAACAACCGATTCGTAGGGGGTACACAAGGTGAGGTTACTGACCGAGTCCCAGGGCGCCTTGCTTCTCTATAGCGAGTACTTGCCCCGGGAACTCACGGCCCCGGATAAATCCCTCGTCCGGGCGGGCCGTCTATCTACTAGGAGATTCGCTCTCCAAGTGCTCTAGATTCTCTGTCTAGGAAACGCAACCCGGGAACTGACGGGGTGTCGAGGGCGAAAGCTCAAGGCGCTACATCACACTCAAGCATTGCCTCGTAGCGCACCTTGGTCTTTGCACCCAGTCGCTCTGAGATCTGCAACGGACAGATAGCGAGCCCCACAACGATTTGCAGCGCTGTTCGTACAATTACGGTAAGTCATGCTTCAATATGCGCATCCCCCAAGAAAGACGGTACAGGGTTGCATGGGTACTGACTGCATCGAGCACTGAGACAAGCAACAGACCCACGAGCGAGCGTCACACAGCTGGCGCGTGGAAGAATCCGAGGAGGAGGATCTACAGTGCAGACATAGTAAAACATGCACGAACCCACGTGGACCCAAGTTACAAGGAAAAGGGCTACACAAGTTTTGTGTCTTGCACCGTGACGAGAAGAACGAGAAGCAAGCCGCGTACAGAAAATCGAGGGCGAAAGATCAAGATTGAAAACACGAGTGGAGAACCAGTATTGGAAGTTGATAAAAAAAAAATGAGTAGAACTAGCTTCGAAATAAGTTTAGTAGAGACATCCTCTGTAAGCGTTGACTCAGGTAGATTAGATTTTCCATAATTTTGAATAGTTAGAAAAATATAGACTTGATATATAGCAACTAATGTGTCCTAACTATTTAGAGTATACGCGTGAGCTCGCTCATCTCCGACGAAAACTGTGGATTATCCAGGAGGTTAGTCGAACTCAAGAATGAACTCAAGAACCTCGACCCAAATGAAAATTTTCGAAGAACAGTAGTCAACCATAAGTTTCGGGAGGAACTGGAGGAGAGATTTGGAGTCCAATTCTACAACGTCAAGAAACGATATCTAAGCCTCCTCAATGAGAGAAACCATATCTGTCACTCATATTCACCATTTCAACACGAGACAAATATGCCTAGCTATTGGTGCGACTTTTACCAGTATTCATTTTTTTATGATTCACATCATATAGAAGCAGCATGTTCCCTAATTTCATATCTTTGGCTCAACGAGAGCAAAAGCGGCAGGAGTTGCTCGAAAGAGCCCAACGACGGGTTCGACAAGCCAATTAGAAGTGGCAGATGTACGAAGGTGCATAATGGGCTAGCGACATCGCCACCTACGCAGCAATAAACATCTGCGTTGGATGGAGGAACAAGCCTAATCATCATCTGCATATTTGTTTTCGGTCTCCATCGGTCTATCAAAATTAAATCTGAGCTGGCTCTTCACAGAATCGCCCAGCCGTATCTGTCCTTTATGTTTGGTGGCTTGGTTGTAATATAATAGACTTCTCATCAACGCCTGGAATATTAAAATCACGAACCACCATCTGGAGATCTCTGCGACTATTGGCCTTCAGGATTGCAACATATTCGGAGTTCAGTCTGAGAAGTTTATCTGTGGCGAAGTTGTAACGGGGTTACACGCACAGGTGGCTACAGTCACTTGTAACTCTAACAGTTACGTTAGCTGTTAGAGAATGGTTACTTCCTCGGCCTTGATGTACGTTACATCAAGTTCCACATTCATTTACGATCACCACGACGGGTGTTCCATACACAATTAGGATTCCTATTGGTTGAAAGCAGCATCTTTTAACCAATGAGCGACATGCATAGCAAAGGAATTCGACCAACCAGCGTCGGCAGATTCCCAAATTAGCATATTACATTTAGAGGAAGTCAGAAACATAAAACAAAAATAGCAGTTCTCATTTTAACCCAAAAACATTATTTGGATCGTTTATTTAGATTAATCTATACTCGGAGGCCCGAGTATAATTAACTCTAGTTTAGACTAAGCTACGCTTCCTCATACACGAGCGCACGCGTATAAGCTGTTGTAGTGAGCCAAGGTAGGCCCACTACACCTGGTAGCACTTTGTAGTCCGTCCAACGACCGACTAAGCTGAGTTCGTACGTCACCGCACGAACACGGGGCCGAGAACCTTCCCATGGATACCGAGGTGCCCATGGAAAGCTCCACGACGCCTGCAACCCATGTTGCACGCGCTGACTGTCCCCACCTGTCAGACCTAGAGTGGGCGGCCCTCCAACGACTGTCAACAGTCATTGGTGAGGCGGCTGTAGCTACGATGCTGCGTACGCTAACGCCGACAGAGCAACACGGTGTTGCTCTGGGCTTCATCTTGAGGGAGCAGCGAGATGCTGCTGCCAGTACCGCGGTGTCGTCAGGGACGACACCTCGCCCACAGTCGCTGAAGCTCAATGTGAGCAACTATGTTGGAAGAGAGGGTGAACCTCTCCTCCGTTGGCTTGTCGAACTCGACACTGCCATTACGCCCCGACGCATTGTCGATCCGCTGTCGAAAGAAACACCCCTTAAGACCAAATCAATATACAAACAACTCCGGTGGAATCCTAGACAACCAAATCCGGGCACGCGCACTAGCTGAGGCGAGGCGGGTGAACGCCTTTATCGTCCAGGGGTGTATAGCGCGCTATGCCGGACCGAATGAAATTCGGGTTCGGAGTACCAGAGATTGTCCCCGCGATAAGCAGCGCACGGGACACTGAATGACCCGGACCTGAAACCGCTTGGACGCACCGAATCGCACTGATGCAGTCCGGTGTTTGGCGTGTGTCCTTGTGTCAACCCCTATAGGTATCGTTTACCTTTGGCGGACCGGATTTCACCGAAATGAGTTGTTGCAATACAGAATAAAGTCTGCTGGGTGTGTTCCTGGGATAAACCACACCGAATGAACAGAGGGTCAGACCGAATGGAAGGGATCACTGTCAGATCCGTAATTCAGACCAACCAACCACACAGAAATACAATGCCGAGCTAAACGTCACAAAATATACAGCCACCACTTATTCTTTGAGACCCTTGGGTGGTGGGTCTATACACCAGTCAACTTCGGAGCCGTCACCCAAGGCACTGGTCAGCCCTGGATGCATACTCACTTACGCGCACCACCCTCGCAGAATGAGGGAACAATACAAAATATAATTCAGTCCTATCACACAGTAGTCGATCAATTCGGTCTGGGGGGTGACTACCTCAACCACCAAAGACACACAGTAGGGAATATGAAATGGATGCTCGGTTAGTGCACGCAAATAGAAAATGAAGCTCTCACAGGTCACTCCAGGGCGCGAAACCCCAGTCACTGCCGACCTCGCCTTGGTACCTTTGAGTCCCCACTACACCGGTGCTCGCTACACCGGTGAGGCCTTGGAAGCGTCCCTAAACGTACTTAGACCGCGCGCAGGCAGTCTCCCGGAGGGCTCTTGAAGACGAGAAAGTCGAGGCTCTACTGCTGTCCTCAGGCGCCAGAATCGTCCGCGTGTTCTTCGGCAAATTGGTTTCTGGTTAGTTCTCACGTTTGGCTAGCTATCTTCTATCACTTCGCTGACTTTAATGTAGGTTTCACTATGCTTCACTTGTCTTGAGTATGCTTGTGCTTCTTGACAGTGCTTCAGTATGCTTGTCTTGTTTTCGGTATGCGGGAACTTGTTGACGGCGACACTTCTTCGGGCACACTCATCAGATGATGACAGAGGTACCTGGGAATACCGTCCCTTCGCTCTTCGTCTTGGAACTGGACCTCTCCCTTGGATGTGCGGCTCATTCGGTGCTGCACGTGGGTCTTGGGGGATCTTGGTCTCATCCAGTCTGGATCAACGCCGCTGCACGAACACACGCGGCGCGCACTGGACTTGCTCTTGGTGCGTTGATATCCAGTGTGTGCATAGTGGACGGACCGAATGAATGATCCGGTCCGTCCCCATCCGGTTCGACACTTCTTCATTCTGTGCGCGATCACCGGGTACACCACGATTCAGTCCGGGCAACACGGGGCTTTGTTCAGCAAGGTCTTGCGGGTGCGCGATCATGTCAGGTGGGGTCAATTCAATGGGGTAGGCCGACAACTTGACTGAGCCAATGCAGGCAGCGGCCAGGATACGTTCCCTGACCACACTTTCACGCCTTGGGCCTATCCTGCAGTTAGGAAAGTCGGCGGATGGACAGGATGCGGTACTCCACACCAGATATGAGCGCTCATCCGGTGGGCGCATCTCCAATCCTGTGAGCCCATGCTTGCTGCAAGTGCCGGGTCCCATCAAATCTCCACACGCACCTACAATCCACACATCACACTTGTCTCCATCCCGTGCGACCAATCACAGTTCTCCGAAGGGTCAGTGTATCCATGGGGTCGGACATGGGTGCAGACAAAACTACACTTCCACATCGTGTCAAGATCGTCCTAAAGGCGGCGCTGTACTGACGCATCGTCACTCCCTTCTTTTTACGGAGCTGTGCCAGCTAATCCATCAGCGCCCCGCGTGTTTCCGGCGGGTAGTGGCGCATTGTGAGTTGGCGAATACCCGCGACTGCCACATCGGGGCGGTTCTGGGCTTCTTCACGTACGGCGTCGTTGAACTGTCGAAGGTCCTCTTCAAACAGCAGCAACTGCATGTCGTCGGCCAGTGCAAACTGGTCTTCTTGCGATCGCATGAACGTCGAGTGCTCCTGCACGTGGAGCATCCAGTTCAGCCAGTCCTTCCAGTCTCAGTGACGGAACACCGGCATCTTCTAATTCACTACCGTCCCGTCACTCTTCGTCTTGGTGAACGCGATAGTGTCTTCCATCTTGAGCTGATTTCCTCGATTTTCCGTTGTTTTCTTCGTCGTAGCCACGCTACGTAATTGCTCTGCCAGGTTGCGGGCGGGGCGGGACTCCCAACGCTCAACTTGGTCGGCATGGGCTTGACTGTCTGCCGGGTCCGCTTCAGCGTTTCGGGGCGGATCCTCGTCACTTTGGCAGCGTGGGGGAGAGTGTCTACAATTCGACACTGCGCGTTCTTGCTGCTGTCGCCTCTTCGCCCAAAGCCGTATCCCCCCTGCTTCTGCTTCTTCTTGTGGCGTGAGTGCGGGCGGATCAGTGGTGGGATGAGCTTGGGCTGAGCTCGCTTGACTGGATGTTGCGCTCACAATGACCATTTCGACAGGATCTTCTGGATGCACGTCGCGAGCTCCATCGGCAGCTATGTCGTCGCCCGGGGCTTGACAGAGAGTTTGGATACGTACAGGTTAGCCTTATGCAGGGATTTCATAACTAATTCGCGCGTATGTACCATCCCACGGGGACCTGATCGCTTGCGGCTTGCGGGTGGGGGAGGATTTTGGACTGGCGACAGCAGGCCACTGATTTTTTTTCTAAAATCGAAGTTATCTTACCAACCAGTCCAAAGGTAAGTTTATCTTGCGCAGCTGCGCGATAACAGCCGCTGGTTTGTTTACTCTGGATATATTGAAAATCCCCAAAACTGCACCAAATAGCACAGAAAGTAGTTTTTGCGTACTGTGCAGTTTATGTAGAAACAGCGTGTTCGAATTGGGTAGTTGCACGACAAGTACGACGCGGGCATTCAATTGCAAACAAAAATGCAAGAAATTAAAGCATTTTCCAACAGCCGAACAAGATAGACCGCAAAATCGGAATCTACGCCCGATTCTACCCCTTACCGCATCGCCCCTGTCCTAAGCGAAGATTTGTCCTAAGAGAATTTCTGTGTTGACCAATGAGAGAGTCATATCATCGACATATGTTTGATGCTAAAATTCTATGCCAAGCACGCTAATCATAGACGGATGGCGAGTGCATTGAATGAAGGACATGATATGCTTCGCAGCAGCGCAGCACAAGGTATACAAACATACCAGAATGCTCGAGCAGAGGCAAATAACTATAATTGCACGATATATGCAGACGGACGCGTCGTCGAGCACATATTTTGAGTCAGATGATTTAGCCTATTTACTAAATTTTAGGACCTAATAATTTAGCCATGAAGCTAACCCTAACGTTAAGAACGCACATTGAGGTTCACTTAGGACAGGGGCGATGCGGTATATCTAACTATCGATATAGGTTTTATGCATGCAAATAGCCCTAATTATTACTCAAAGGCCTCCAAGGTTTGGTGTCCGGGACAATAATACCGCGATGTGGTCGACTCCCCCTTGTCCGTAGTGTACACCACACCAAAATGGTGTACGTCAGGTGTGTCCCGCTCCAAGCGTCGCGAGAGTGCAGAAGGAGCGGCCCGGTCGCTATCGCTATTTATATCTCCTCGCGTGTCGCCGCGAATAGCGCGACGGTGAGCCCGACAGCCGCAGTGCCGGTCCAGCACAGTCCAGCGCAGTAACCACTCCCGACCGCCGCGCGCTTCTAATTCGGGAGCGGCGCCCACTACTTTATTCATAGCGAGAGCCACGCGCGACCGCGCAGCGATCTATCAGGCAGGCGGTGTGTGGGTTCAGCCAGCGCCTGTTGCTGTTTTTTCCTCCACGCGAGCAGGAGAATCTTCCATTTTGGAGCGAAGGTCCGTGGCGCCAGGTTTCACTCAGTTTAGTTTAGCTCCAGGCCGATCGATCCGGGACGCGGAACCAGCGAGCGAGCGAGCGAGCGAGCCACTCTGCGACAGACGCTCGCAGCCCCAGCCCAGCCAGCACCAACAGCTACTCAACACAGCACAGCACAGCGCAGCCATGACGGACGCCGAGGGCGTGCAGCAGGAGCTACAGGACTACCTGCACAAGAAGGGCATCAACACGCTGTTCATCAACCTCGTCGAGTCGCTGCTGCTGGCCAAGCCGAGAACCCCATCCTGCACATCATTCAGTACCTGCAGACCAACTACCCGGAGGAGGCCACGCCGCGCCTCAAGGCTGGCGGCGGCAAGGAGGACAACCCGGCGGCCTCGCCCAACGTGCAATGTACGCGACGCTTTGAGCCTAAAAGATGGCAGAGAGAGAGAGATGGAGAAGCTCTGAAGAGACGCTAACTTGGTTGTTCATTCATTTTGCAGACCACTCGGACGAGAGTGAGAGCGAGGACGAGGACGAAGGCGGAGACGCTGTGGGCGAGATCGCCGCCCCCGTGCCGCCTCCGAAGATCATGGCCAAGGGACGACGCACTTCGGTGTCCGCTGAAACCATCGACCCGCTGAGGTTAGTGACCAGAGTTGCTGCAGCTATATGTGGAGGCGGTGGCCTGTCTGATGTTAAACTGACCTCGTTGCTTCTTGTTCTGCATGTGACGTGGCAGCGCGCGGCAGTTCGAGCGCGTGGTGCACCCCAAGTCGGCCGAGGAGCGGGAGGGCATCAGTCGCATGGTGGCCGAGAACATTTTGTTCAAGTCGCTGGACGAGAAGCAGCACGAGATCGTGCTCGACGCCATGTTCCCCAAGGAGTTCGAGCCCGGTGACATCATTATCAAGCAGGGAGACGACGGCGACAACTTTTACATCCTCGAGAGCGGAGTCTGCGAGGTCTACAAGGACGACGAGCTCGTACAAACGGTGCGTTGATGACCTGTGTTGGGAGTGTCCACAATCTTCGTTGTACTAATGTTGATTTGGATCTTGTTCCGTTTCTTGGATACAGTGCACCGAGGCAATGTCTTTCGGCGAGTTGGCACTCATGTACAACGCTCCACGCGCTGCTACTGTGAAGGCAGTCCAGCACTCGAAGGCGTGGGCATTAGATCGGCAGACGTTCAAATTCATCATTATGGAGACGACATTAAAGAAACGCGAGGCGCACAAGGGCTTCATCGAGCGCGTACCGCTTCTCGAGTCGCTGAGCGAGTACGAGCGACTCACGGTTGCGGATGCGCTCAAGACGGAGACGTTCAGCGATGGAGAGGTTATCATCACCCAGGGCGACGACGGCAACCTGTTTTACATTATTGAGGAAGGCTCGGCAGTGTGTACGAAGCAGCTCTCACCCGCCGATCCGCCGGTGGAAATGGGGCAGCTCACATCGGGCGCGTACTTTGGCGAGATTGCATTGCTTACGACTCGACCTCGCCAAGCAACAGTAACCGCGAAGGGCAAGGTCAAGTGCCTCACGCTGGACCGTAAAACGTTCAAGCGCGTGATGGGTCCGCTAGAGGACATCTTGAAGCGCAACATCGACAAGTACAACTCGGTCATCGCCAACAACATTTAAGCAGCTGCAGGAAAGCGCTCAAGCGCACCAATACATATTATACACGCATCCAAGACGGCAACATGGGTCTTTCAAGCAGTGGGTAGCCTCAGTACATTTTATTCTTGAGCATATCGCGCAGACATTCGATATGTCCGCGAAGAAGCTCGATGTAACTCGTTCCACACCACTTTACTGCTTCTTGTCCTCCGCAACGTCATCCTTTCCCTCCTCGAGCATCTCCACAACAAAGTTGTCGTTCGTGTAAACGCAGATCTCCGCGGCGATCTTCATGGACTTGCGAGCGATCGTCTCAGCGTCGAGGTCCTGGTCGATCAGCGCACGGGCAGCAGCTAGAGCGTAGGTGCCTCCCGAGCCGATGCCGATGATGCCGTCGTGGGGCTCGAGCACGTCTCCGTTGCCCGTCAACGTGTACGACTGCTTGGTGTCCGAGACGATCAAAATGGCCTCCAGGCGACGCAGGTACTTGTCCGTCCGCCAGGCCTTGGCCAGCTCCACGCACGAGCGGGTCAGCTGGCCCGGGTACTCGTCCAGCTTAGCCTCCAGCCGCTCCATGAGCGTGAAGGCGTCGGCCGTGGAGCCAGCAAAGCCTGCCACGATATGCTCGCCGATGCGACGCACCTTCTTGGCGTTGGGCTTGACCACAGTGTGGCCCAGCGACACCTGGCCGTCTCCGATCAGGCACTACTCACAGTTAAGGTGCGGTTCCAGTAACAATTAGCCTCCGTTCTTCCTCATATTGGCACGCAATAAAAGATATGTAGCTGCTGCATGCAACGTACCACTTTGCCTCCCTTGCGGACGCACAGGATCGTCGTGCCGTGCATCTAAAGCGGATGTATCATTGCAACACGAGGGTTAGTCCAAGATTCAGCCCAACTTTAGCTTAACAAGACGAGATATTTACCGTGGGGGCGTCGGAGAAGCTCGCGCTCTGCATGGCACCGAAGTTGGCGGTGGCAGCGGCCAGCGACGGCGACTTGCGCGCGCTCGAGGCGGCGCGGAACAGCGAGCGGGCCAGCATCTTCCTCTCCTTCGAGTCACTTGGCGAATGGGAGGTCGAAATGATTGAAGCGGGATTGCGTATGCCACATCGAGTTCACGTGGTACACACAATCCTTTTATCGTTATACAGAGAGAAGACCGATCCACTTCGCTTTATCAGCATGAGCTCGTACGCGACCAGCGGCCCGCCGTCTTCGGGGGCGGAGGCGCCCGCCAGCGCCGTCTCCGCCTCCCCATCCGTGCAGCCCACGCTTAAAGGTATGTAGCAGGTTTAGCGTTGTTTTAATGGCTTGTGGTATGAATTATTAACGCTTTTCCTCTTCTATTCTTGCATCACGATGCCATTTCTTAGTGATGCGGCTGTACAAGCCCAAGCTCTACGTGCAGGGTGCTAACGGGGGTTCCATGCTGCCCACGTCCATGTCGGAGGCCACTGCCACGCAGCACGAGTTCGCGCTGTCCAGTATGCTCATCCTGCCCGACAGCTTCGGGTATGACTTGTCAGAGGTCACTCTGATTCCCGCTCGACTTGAGTTTCTAACCTGTAATATTTGTGTATATTTTATGACGTTACAGAGAGATCTTCCTGGGCAACACCTTCAGCAGCTACATCAGCGTCATCAACCCGTACTCGTGCGAGCTGCGTGACGTGGGGCTGTCTGCCAATATCCAGTGTGCCAACGACCGAGTGGAGCTGCACGACAATCGCTACGCGAGGACGGGGAAGCTGCCGCCGCCGAATCCTGTGGCCGTGCTGCCTGCCGGCTCGAGTCTGGATATGGTGGTGGATTATCCTCTCAACCAAGTGGGGAACCACGTGCTCCGAGTGGGTGTGGCCTACGTGGACCCGATCACGGGGAGAGCAAGTCGCTGCGCAAGTTTTACCGTTTCGCGGTGCAGAACCCGTTGGTTATCACGTTCAAGCAGAACTCGGCGGCGGGTCAGACGTCGAAGGGGGAAGCGATTGTGGAGGCGCAGATTAGGAACGTGTCCAAGATGCCGCTTTTTGTGGATAGCATCAAGTTCCTACCGTTGCCGCCGTTCACATCGGAGGAGATGGTTGTGGATCCTGTGGGCAAGAAAGCGGAAGGCGAGCAAGCGTCGATTCAAGACTTGCTGTCGGTGAATAATTCTCCACAGACCCTTGTTTATCCGCAGGAAGAGCTTCAGCGCGTCTTCCGCGTCTCGTACGACCCCGCATCCGACCCGACGTTGTTGTCATCAGCGCAGGTACCAAACCGTAGAGGTTGCACTATGGGTGGTTGGAAGTTGAACTAACGTTTGAAGTATTTGCGTTAGGGCTCTCAAAACCTTGGACGGCTGCATGTGGGGTGGAAGACGTCGATGGGAGAAGCAGGCTCGGTCCAAAGCCAACCGGTGATGCGGAAGGCTCCGGGTTCTTCTGGACATGGCGGAGCAGGACATAGCGAAGTGACAGTTGCGGTTGAAGAACTGCCCAAACAAGTTGTCGTTGGGCAACCATTCTTGGTCGCCGTGTCCGTGACAAACAAATCTATGCATAATTTGGCGCTCCAACTGCAGTTCCGCAAGGAGCTTATGCATGGCATGGTGTGCTCGTCCGCGTCTCACCAGGTAAGTGAACTTGAGTGTTGTCGAACAGGAAGAATGAGGAAGTTGCTGACACCGCTAATGACTGGATGTGTAGAATCTTGGTGTGATGGAGGCAAAAACGTCGAAAACTGTATGGGTCGAGTTCTTGCCTATGGTTGGTGGGCTCCAGGCTTTGGGTGGTGCTGTGTGTGTAGACATCCGGTCGGGCCAGGAGTTCGCTCAGCCGGCCGTGTTGGCGCATGTGCTCGTTGCTCCTCCCCCGCAAGGCTTTGAAAAATAATCCGATAAGTGAGTGTTGCATCTATTTCTTTTATGGACTTACTTGTTGTTATGCTCTGTGATGGAACGCTTATTTAAGTTACATTATACAGCACATGCTTGGCTTATTGCGCTCTGGATACGAAGCCAGACATGTGAATTCGACCTCACCGGCCAAGAAGACGTCTCCAGGGTTAATGTCAACAGCGTTGTCCTCTTCAAGCCGCACGAAGGTCCCCCATTTGCTGCCATTGTCGTACAGCCAGTATCGATTATCATGATATTCGATGACGGCGTGTGTTCGAGACACATAACGATCGTTGAGCTCGATGTCAGCACCACTGAGAAGGCCACCTATCGAAGCGACATTACGTACGACATGGATATCCCCTCGCTGTGCCCCTCCAAGTACGTACAACACCAAAGCGTTCGGGGTCTGCGCGTC
The DNA here is from genome assembly GCA_024211575.1 of Phytophthora melonis. Classification (NCBI taxonomy): domain Eukaryota; phylum Oomycota; class Peronosporomycetes; order Peronosporales; family Peronosporaceae; genus Phytophthora; species Phytophthora melonis. The sequence continues at coordinate 1,899,933 of JAMXKT010000068.1, forward strand.
GTTCTGCGTCTCGAGGACGGTTTGCTCCAGCAGGTGTTTGTTGCGCTTTTTGCGACGCCACCGCCGTGCCCCTGTGGTGTCACCTTCCCCGTCTGATCCATCCATCGAAGTGTGGTCTTCATCGTCTCCGCAGCTACTGTCACCCCCATGCAAGGCACTGGTCACCACTTGCGAGTGATGCATTCGTCGTCCTACCAGCGAATTGCCTCGCTTCAACGGAGCTGGAATCTGGGCCGCTGTTGGTGCCTTTTGCCCATTACTGGAGCTGAGGTCCGGTTGACGCGGTGTACCGATTGCCAGATGAGCGAGGTGAGCAGCTGCAACGAAGAAGCACTCGACTGTTGAGCATGCTTCCAGTCGGAAGGACAAGTCACAGAAACTCAGCACTGACGGTGACGACGTCGAGCTTATTGCAAGTACTGGGTCTGTCGAGCTCCACCACTCGTCCGGCTCAGTGCCAGGCGCTTCATCGACATCTTCTACGCTGTTGGGATCACGCTGCTCTTCCTCGTAGTCATCTTCGTACAGCTTCACAGTTCGTCGCCGTTCTCTCTCGCGTTTGCTTCGTATGATGCGCACTCTACCGCGGTTCAAGACAAGCACACCGTCCCGAAGCTGCAGCGTACTACCGCCGGCGAACGCTGCAGGGACGAACAACTTTCCATCCTCGAACAAGGTCGACCCGCTGCCGTACACTGCGACTTCAGCGTCAGCCGACAGCATTCGCATCTCTTGAAGCGAAAGTCCACGGAGCCAAGGTACGCTGCTGCAAGCTGCTCGAATGATCCTGTCTCGACACCGATCATGGCGCAAGTGGGCGCGTACAAGATCCATGTACAGCTCGAGGTAGCCGCAGATGTCTTCCCTAGCCAGTGCCAGCAACACGCACGCGCTGGAAACTTTCGCAGTGTCGGCGTACTCAAGGTCATCGATCGACTCGGTGGGGTCGTGCAAGCAAACTTCGCCAAAGAAACCCCCCGGCGCCACATTCTCGAAGACAGTCTGCGGGCTGTCGCCGCGATCGAAGTCGTCGTTGGGCGTGGACTTCTGGAGCGCTACTTCTCCACTGACCACGATGAAGATGAAGTTGGCTGGGTCCCCTTTGTCGTAGACCATTTCACCAGTGCCTAGCTGAAGTCTCTGGCCACAACGAGCGAGGTTTGCGATGGTTTTCCAGTCCGAGGCGATCTGCTGCAGCCACGGCATGGCACTCAAGAGCCGAATGTTTTCCTGCTCATCGAGGGGTGCCGCCTTTTTCGCGTCTGGCGAGCTTTTCGAGTAGATAACTTCGAGTTCACACCCGCCACACCGAAAGACGCAGCCTTCGGAGAGTAAGAGTGGCTTGCTCGTGTGTTTGACCATGTCTCCCATTGTTTCGACATCACCCGCGTCTTCTTCGCCTATACCCGTGGAATGAGCGACCGATTGTCGGACTTCGTCGCGGCCAATTAGGAAATATGTGCCGGCGTTGATCCCTGTGGGCTTTGGAGTGAGCAAGCAAGTCCCTCGTTCAAGTTGAACACTGAATTGCTCGGTGGCTAGTGATGCAGTGAAGACTTGCGCGTCACAGTCGCGGCCTTTGCCAAAGGTGACAGGCCCGCCACTGCTGCCACCCCAGCCGCTGCTGCCGCTGGATGCCCCAGAACCCGAGGAAGAATGCAGTCGAAAGCCTACAGGAACGAAGATCCCGCGGGTCCGTGGTTTCCGCTTTGACAGCCGCAGTACATCCAAGCGCATGGCCGCCTCCTTCATGTCAGGGCGTCGCTCAGAGCCAAATGCCCTTGCTACAGTCGTGATGTACAGCGCGCATTTACCAAGCAACAGCCAGTCACCGCGAGTGATTCTCGTAAATCGTTGCGTGAGTAAGACGCGCGTCTGACGTCGTGGGTCCCGCTCGAACGAAATGTCCTGCAGCACGAAAAACGCCCCGTCAAACATGATTCGAGCGTGCATGCCACGCACTTCGATGCCTTCCGATGGGAAGATACGAACGTCGCAAGCTGCGGAGGAGCCGATGAGGTACGTGTCCTGTCCTGGTAGAGTCACTTCACGGGCGTCGCGAGGTTTTGAAGGCTCAGTGCTGGCTTTGGTGGGGTCATGCTGGAAAATAACGAGACGAAGCAGTGCTGGACGACGGTTTGGGGCGTCGACTATGTTGTGGTGCCGCCTTTTCGCTTCAGGTTCGCTACCAACGAGTTGATCGACCATGTCGTCGTCGACGTCTTCTACCTGGGAAGGCTCGTGGTAGTGCAGATGCTTGACCTCCGGACGGATGTAGCGGCTCCCCAAGAACAGGGATCCGTCGGACATGACCGGAGGCGTATCCGAGAAGCGAACAGTATGCTGTGGTTTGGATCGCGCTCGCTTGGTCTCTTGGACTTGGATGGTATCTTTATGCACGTTGTTGGCATCGCGCAGTTCGCTTCGTTCTGTGCGTTTTGTGTGGATTCTTCCGGTTTCATTCATGAACTCGTCTTCGATATCAGCAGCAAGAAGGCGAAGCTCTTCAACTGTGGACATTCGCTTCAATGTTAGCTGCGGGTTGCTGCTGTTGCTTGGCGTTTTTTCGAGTTTGGGAGGTTGCACATTACCCGAGTCGCTTATAAAAACTCGATGCTCTGGCTTGGATACAAAACTGGTCGTGGAGCTACCGCTTCGCTTATGTTGCAGCTTAGGCGCCCCAGTTGTGGTTTGCAGCTCGATCACGCGAATGGAGGTGGTAGGGCCGATCCGGAAGACGTCCCCACTGCGCAGTCGATAGCCGTCTCGTTGTGGATAGTGTCGGAATCGCGTGCTCAAGCAGAGAAAAGTGCCCGTTGTGCTCCCAGCGTCGCGAATAAAGTAATCGTCGCCAGCTACAGAAAGCTCAGCGTGGACAGCGTCCATGGACTTGTCCTTTGTGACTACGAGGGTTCCCTCGCCAGCATCTCGTCCGACAAAACCCGGTCCAAGGAACCACGATTTCTGCGATCTTGTCCGTCCGCGACTCGTAGAGCGCGGCAGCACCATGCACAATTCTTCTTTGGCGCGGAGTCTTCGTCGCGGCTTTCCTGCTTGCTTCGTCGCGAGGGTATCTGAAGTCGAGTCCATCGTTTCCGGTTTCCGGAAAGTCCCTTTGGTTGACGTGTCAGTGGAAGTAACCCCCCTCGTATTGGAGCGGTGGCTGCTAGCGGAGCTTCCGAAGCTGATAGCGGATCTCTCGAGATGGTCGGTAGTCAAGGCTGACTTGGGACGCTTAAAGAAGAAGGAGCGGAGGTCGAACTCCGTGGGGTTGTTGAGGAAGATGATGCTGGCATTTGGGTCATCCTCTGCGCGGGATGGAACCACTCCCGTGCTGTGCTCTTGTTGCTCCCCCTCCTGGAACGCGCGTATGATGGTCGGAGTCACGGTGCGCTTCCGTCTCCAAAATCGGTGAATGCTCTTCGGTGATCTGGTGGGGGTTGTACTGCCGCGTGATTCAGGTGTATCCGACGAGGCTGACCGTACCAGCCTGTGCCCAGGCATTGAAACCTTCTTGGAAGTATGACGAGGTTCGGACGGCATGATCCGTCGATATATTGTCAAACCTCACGACGTTCACTAGGCCTCACCGATGCCGCAGCGAAGTCAACAGAGTCCCGACGGACCTTGCCACACACTGGTATGATCGGGAGGCAAGGGCGTCCGAGACTTGGATGCTATCAATAGTGCCTCGCATTGGTACGCTTGTCGGGGACAAGAATATTTGTCGAGAATATGGAGGAGAATCATCTTTATTTTTGAACCCCATGGCAGTTCGTTCGTTCGAATGCAGTCGTCATCTTACGAGAGGTGGGTTTGTCACAAACGCACCTTAACATGGCAACCTGGCTGGATACAAGACATTCATTTTGAAGGATGGGAGACCCCTCCTAACGTGGTATTTGGTGTGTGATGGCATCGCCCAAGGCTGCAGCTTTGAGTAAGAACCGAGCGATATCGATGCCGTCTGGATCAGATGAACTGGGGTGACCAAAGATAGTTGGCTTATTTTCGATGCCGTCGCTGTGGCCGAGGAAAATAACAAATTGGCGCGTTAGTACAAAGGGCGTGGAGTGACTTCACTGGAGTCTCCAGTAAGCATCGGGTAACGCAACTCCTCGCATGTCCTCAGAAACCAAGAGCAGGGTCAAAGTGAGCGGCCTTGTCTACTCGTTAGTGCCAGCTCACCCTCTACCAGCCGTGGATCTGTCCAAGTCGTTTCGAGGGCGACTTCTACCAGGGTTTCTCCACACGTACATCCGCCGCAAGTATTCCAGATACTACCGCCAGATCCTGCTATGCGCAACCGTGTCGTACTGCGCGGGTTTCCTAGTGCCACTAGTTCCGGCCTCTACAGGGCGCGTGTTCGCGTTTGTAGCGTTTTTCTTGTGGATGCCGTCAGGATTCGGTAGCGTCACTATCCTGCGGTACGATATCGTGCGATTGGTCTGTCGAACGTTTGACTTCTGGTTCTTCTCCAGTATCACAAGCGTGATCGTCGTCACGATGTCCATGTACTTTTCGGATTTGCGCTGGGTCCGCATGATCATCGAGTGGCTTGGACTTCACCACGTCATCTTCATCGATGCCCATGTGCTTGGCCTAAGGAGTCTCATCTACATTTTAATTTTCGGTATGATATCTCTCGTCACGGTTCTGGTCTGGATAATGTTGGGGCGGGTAGATGGGGGCGCTACCTTTACTGTTGTCAAGTACGAGAACGAGCATGGGGGCTTCGAGCTCTCAGGGCTGGATGTGATTGGGAATGGACTCGTGTCGCTTGCTCTCCTCCTAGCTAAAATCATCTTCCGTAGACGGAAAACACTTCGCGTGCGACGGAAAAGATCGTCGTCGCTGGTTGAGTGCGTCATTTACCGATGCAGACTCAAGTTGGAGCTTGTAGAGGCGTCGGAAGTCTCATCAGCGTCAAGGAATGACTCGAGGTATAACTCGAAGGAAGCGTCAGTAACAAGCCTGATTTCCCATTGGCGAGATGCCCCAGCGGCGAGTAGGGACGAGAGGGTACGGCGTGGACGAGAAGCGCGGCGAAGACGAGAAGTATGGCGAGGACGAGAAGCGCGGCGAGGACGAGAAGCGCGGCGAAGACGAGAAGCACGGCGAGGACGAGAAGTACGACGAGGACAGCGAGGACAGCGAGGACGTTGAGGACGGCTAAGGTGCCAGCGGCGGCACTAAGGACAGCGACAACCACAAAGATGGCAAGAGCGTCGGACGGGACAGGACAAGACAAGCAGCAGTAGTAGCGCCGCCGACATGATAAAGACTTCACCAGGACGGACAGCCAGCAGACGCCACGAGAGGGCGAGTACCGTCCGGACGCGTGAATGAGCAACCGCACGCAATTGAGCAACCGTGGCGGTTCGCGAGAAGATCATGGCAGTACGAAGGGCCGCAGACCAAGATGCATGTGTAGGATAGGCTTACTTCTCCTTTAGGCACCAGAGGAAGAAGTAAAAAAAAAAAGCGTAAGCTGCGGCGCACCAGCACTGTGTCCGTGACTGTGTAACACGACCAGCAGTTCAACTACAGAGTACGAGCTGACGCCTACACCTGTTGCGGTCCCGAGAGACTCTTGAGTATTGCAGCCTCAGGTGCTGCAACCCCGGTGTACAGCAGCCCGGTTTCAGGCTTCTGTGACCGCTCAGAGGTAGATAGCAGCCCCGTGGTGAACGCCACCGTGGCCAGAAGTCTGAACAGCGCCAGATAGCTCCGAGGATCGCAACTGCCTAGAAGCTGTACGAGGAACGGGGTGTTTCGGCCGGCATTGTCTGTGTGTGCGTGTGAAAGTGTAGCGACTGGCCGTCCTCCTCAGCCACCGGGCACCGAGCCAAAGTACACGGCTCAGGACTGGAGCAGACAAAGGGCAGGGCGGGTGTAGGCGAGGAACGTTACTTGGTGGTTTACATACAGGGGCTTTCCAACCGGAAGGACAAGCAACCTTCACGAGGCTTAGCCCTGCGGCACGAGCCCTGTACGCCAACGACACTCACGTACTCGGTGAGAATCCAGCACGCGCGCGGGACTTAATTGCGAGTAGTGGTGGAGGATGCCAGTGCGCACGCGGGCAACGGAGTCCACAGAGGCTGGCAACGACCAAGCGACTAGAGCACAGAGACGTGCGTCAACTCCCAGGAGACCCAGAGCATCCACAACACCAAGAGGGTCAACACGGTCACGCCGTAGTGGCCGCCCTCCGAAGCGTCGACGCACAACGCGAACGCGGCTGCGCTTAGCAGATGATGACGGCGATGAAGGAAGTGAAGAAGTGGAGGTCAGTAGTTCAGTGCGTTTGGTGACGACAGGAGACTCGGAATCGGACAACGCTGACGACAACGTGGCCACCGATGCGAATAACGAAGATGAACGGAGTGACGAAGCAGGACGCGCGGATAGCTCAACGCCGTCTGCACGCTCCGCAAGTGATCGACCACGACACGATCCATCTGGGCAGCAACAACGACTACGACTCCGGCAGCAACAAGAGCAGCACCAGCAGAGCGACGAGGAATTGGAGAACATGGACTGGTGGAATGCACTGTCCCCTTCCCAGCAGTCTCAAGCGAGACGCTTCCTTGGGCGCCAACCCACTGTTGCCGCACCGACACTTACAACTGCGTCGGTGGCGGCAGTCCCAGCAGTCCCAGCAGTACCGGTGACAGCGCACTATACAGCAACAGCAGCTACTCCAGCGGTACCGGTACACTCGCCAACAACATTGCCGCGCTTCAAGCGAAAGAAGCTCAACATCGACGACTTTAAGGGGACGCCGGGTGAGTCTATCGAGGCTTGGCTGGCAACTGTCCAGCAGGAAGTTTGCCGACAAGAGAAGCTAGGAGGCGACTTGTGGACCCCCGTTGAGCTATACTACGGAGCCACTGCCCATCTGAAGGGAGACGCCAACAAGTGGCTGGTGAGCATCAGCGAGAACCTGGAGGAGGACGACTACACCTTCCAGCACCTGACGCGACAACTCCGCAAGAAGTTTGGCCGTCGTGAAAATACGTGGCAGATCCAGAAACGCCTAAGCAAGCGTGAGCAGCAACCTGGGGAACGGTTGGACAGTTTCGCCAATAGTCTAACCAGCATTGGTTTTGGTAAACGAGTGTCACCGGAAGCATATGTGGAGACGTTTTTAGATGGCCTCAACAACCAGATAGCAGCTGCACATGTGCGCACCATGATGCCGCGGACGCTGGATGAGGCAGTGGAATTTGCAGTCGATGCGTATGGCGAGTTTGGGGAAGGACGCAAGGTGACTGACTGGCGCGTTGCGGAGCAGCGCTATCGGCGCGAGGATGAGCGTCCGGATGAAGCCAAACCAGCAGCGAGGAAGGTGGCGAGCGCAAAGCCCGATGCTGTTGACCAAATTGATTGGAAGAAGTTGGGCCTGGGTTTTGGTGAAAGCGACAACCCACCCAGGTTTGACGAGGCAGGCAACCGGGTGCGCCGACTCGATGGTATGTCGACGAATGAGTCACTACCATTGGCGGCACTGCGGGCTATAGCGATAGCTTCCGGAGTTGGCCAGATGGCGGCAGCTGCACCGAAACCGCAACCGAAGGCACCGGCTAGCAAGCCCAAGGCAGCGAAGTCGCGGGCTATAAAGGCGGAAAATGAAGACACTACCGCTGATTCGTTGGAGCTGGTCGAGGAGGATCAGCGTCCTCAGCGTCGAAACGCTGCTAGAGTGAACTCGGTACGCGGCGGTCGAGGAGGCTTCGGTGGTCGTGGCCGAGGTCGAGGTGATTATGGCGTTAGTCGCTATGGCCCTTCGGACTCTGAGCGAATCGCCCGACTGAAGGCGGAGACGGCGTGCCACTTCTGTGGCGAAGCGGGCCACTGGTGGGCGGAGTGTCCAGATTTGCAAGAACACAAGCGCCGAAGAAGGGAGCAGAACCACTCGGCCAGCTCGGCATCGACTGACGCGGTAGCAACACCTTTGGCCACGACACCAACGACCCCGGCGGGAAACGACCAGCGGCAGTAGAGGGGACTCTGCTGCCGGTAGAAGCAGGATTCCCGGTGAAGAGGCCGGCAGATGTCGCCGCGCAAGAAAGAGAAAACGGGCACGGGAAGCAAGGCACGTGCGGGACGGTGATGACGAAGGAGATAGATCGAGAGCGTCGCACGGGAATGCAGGCAGTGGTCAATCCAAGGGAAGAGTGGCGGTGTGGATGGAGTTAGCGGTGCGGGTGCTATGGGCGAGAACGCCCCGGCGGCGGCCGAGGGTGACGTTACCGTATACGCAGCGGAAGGAGGAAGATTGGGAGACGCCACTCTAGTGGTGAGTGAGGGCCATTTGGTACAAGTCCAAGCAGGGCCTGAGCCAGTCGTCAAGACATCTCAAGCACTAGGCGTAGCGGTTGTCGAAGCAGTTGGACGGTATCAGCGAGATATGTGCACCGAGAAGGATGGTGTGACAAGCGGGAGCGTAGAAACAACCTCAACGGACAAACTAAACCCGACGGTAGCAGATACAGCGTCCGCACAACGACGGCCTCTACCGTGCGGCTTACGTCAACGGGAGCTGCTGGTCAGTGGAGGGCGAAGCACGGCGGCTAAGAGACGTCAGCGGCGAACGGAGTGTGAGCTTGCTGCTGCACGGGGCATCCTCACGACCGAATTGCGATTGGAAACGCAGAGCGCGCCAAAGTGCTGAGAGCAACGGTGAGAGGGGTGATCGAAGATTTGCGTGCCGGCGCAGGGGCACTCCCCGACCGTCGGCACAGGCATGAGGTACGACGAGCCGTGGCCGAGGTACGTCGGGCGGGAAGCCGCGCGGCATCCACACGCTCGGCCGTCGCTAAACCCCGGCGTGGACAGCTGAATGTAGAATCGGCAGCGGGGGCAAGCTTGGAAGGAAACGAGGAATCACCACTGGCTACGCAAGAGGTCATGGACGCGCCCGCCTGGCTTGAAGAGACTGGCACATTGTCCGAGATGCGAGCAGTGCGGCGCCGTGCGCTGAAAATGGCAAAGAAGTTCCGGGCCCAAAAGCGCGTGCAGCGTTTACAGCAGCAGGAGCAGCGGCAACAAATGCTGCTAGCAGCGAAAAATGCTGGCCGACCTGCCAAAGCAGCGGGGCGGCAGCGAAAACCAAAACGCGTTTACAAGTACGAGCGTCAAGGGGGGTATGGTGATGTGGAGCTGGTACCTGATGAAAACGGCAAAAAGTTGCGACTGGCGCAGTTGCACGCAGCGGGTAGCGGGCCTATGTATAGCCTACCAACGACACTTCTGGCCGTATCGCGGACTTGCACGCTGGAGGCGAGACTCGACACCTGCGCCCAATTCAGTGTTGCTGGTAGGGAGCTTCGTAAATACGGACGATGCATGACGCGCGATGTGCCCGTCGACGTGGTGGAGGGCTTTGTGGTGGAAGGCTCCGGGTCCTCGGCGTATGGAGGTTCGTGGGCACGACGCAGTATCTGCAGCGCGTGACCGTGGATGCGTTACTGGTAGATGGACAAGGTGGTGAATTTTTGATTGGCGAAGATTGGATGCTGCAGCACCAAGTGAAGCTCGACTTCGGTACCAGAGAGCTCAAGTATCGTGGTGAAGACGGGTGCAAGGTTATTCTGCCATTTACATGCCATGGCGTAACAGCGACGACGCCTGGTACGGCGGAGAGAAAGACCGTAGTGCGGCTGGCGAAAACCGTGAAGCTGCAGACCAATACTCATAGCAATATCCAAGTGAAAGTGGACGCAGAGGACGGCACGACAGGGATCTTCTTACCAAAGCCCAGTCACAAGCGGTACCTGCTGATGGCCCCGACGGTGGATGTAGTTCGCGAAGGCACTGTGCGCGTATCCGTTTTGAACATTGAGGGCCGACGAGAGAAACTACCTGCTCGGGAAGCCTTAGGCACCTGGATCCCAATGGAGGAGACGATGGAAATACTGACTCTGAACGGTGAACTAGAGCGGGAACGAGTGGCCGAGTGGGTGAACACGTTAAAAATTGATGACGCACCTCCGTTAGCAGGCGAAGAAGCTCTCGACATTGGTGAGATGGAGCCTGCCGACAGAGATCTGGTGATTGCCGTGCTGAGGCAGTTTCGACAAACCGTGGAAAAGAAGGAAGGTTGTCCTCCGGCTGCAAAACCAACGTTCAGCATCATATCAACACTGGCAGCACAGCGCCTATCATGCTGCGTCGGCGTCGGCACGCCGTGTCAGAAAACGCGTTGATTGATAACGAAGTCGACACAATGCTAGCGAATGATGTAATCGAAGAAGGAGAAGGCGCGTGGGGATTTCCGGTGGTGATTGTTCGCAAAAAGGATGGGAGTGTCAGGTTTTGTATCGACTACCGAGCGTTGAATGCCGTTACAGCCAAAGACGTGTACCCATTGCCCAGGGTAGATGAAACTCTAGAGGCCTTGCATGGATCAACCCGATTCACAAGTCTGGACCTCCACTCGGGCTACTGGCAACTGCTAGTGGCACCAGAAGACCGGGAAAAGACAGCGTTCACCACTCGACGAGGCCTGTTTCAGTTTAAGCGCATGCCATTCGGCCTGTGCAACGCGCCCAGCACGTTTCAGCGCTTGATGGACTGCGTTCTGAGAGGTCTAACGTGGGTCTGCTGCTTGGTGTACCTCGATGACGTGGTGATCTTCACTAAGGGCTCTGTTGCGCGTCACATAGTAGAGCTTGCAGTGGTGTTGGAGCGTCTAGAGGAAGCTGGACTAAGTTTGAAGCCGTCCAAGTGTTGCTTCGCAGCGACACAAATGGAATATCTTGGTCATGATTTGACTACTGAAGGCATCCGGCCGACCGAGCGGTTAGTGAAGTCCGTTCGTGATTTCCACGACCAACAACTGCAGCAGAGGTGCGGAGTTTTGTTGCTCTTGCAGGATACTACCGCCGCTTTATGCCCGGTTTTGGTGCCAGGATGGCGCCGTTGACAACGCTCCTGCGCAAGACGGCGAAGTGGACGTGGCAAGCAGAGCAGGAGGAAGCTTTCTGTGGGCCAAGGCATGCCTGAGTCAAAAACCTGTGCTGATTTACCCCGATTACAGCTTGCCATTCAAGCTGACGACCGACGCCTCTAAAGCTGGCCTGGGAGCGGTCCTATCACAAGATCAGGGCCGCGGTGATCAACCGGTGGCTTATGCGTCCAAGGTGAATAGCCCCGCCGTATCCAAGTATACAATATCGGAGCTGGAATGTCTAGCAGTTGTGTGGGCAGTTCGGTTATTCCGGCCGCATCTTTATGGGCGACGATTCACGATTGTGACTGACCACGTAGCACTGAAATGGCTAATGACAGCCAAGGAGCCAGCAGGAAGGCTTCACCGATGGGCTTTGACGCTACAAGAATTTGACTTCGAGATTGTGTACCGACCTGGGAAGGATAATTGTGTAGCGGATGCCTTGTCCAGATGCCCCACCAAAGGCGATCCCGATGACGAGGCAAAAGACGCTGAAGAAGCAGAGGATGAACCGATGATAGTGTGCAATGAGCTGCGAGCAGCTGTGGTCAGGATGCTGGGAGCTGAGCGGCCAGATGAGAAGAGCACAAGCGAAGCGACCCCGTGCCTGGATGTAGACAGACTTAGCGCGATCGTCGCTCCGCCTTCGAGACCTTTGACACTCACGAAAGCCGCACTGGCAAAGCTGGCCGCGACCGCGTTCGGCGTAGCGGAGAGGAACAGTTCTAAAATGGCTACAGCAGCGAATGATTCGGCGGACAATCATGGGAACGATGGGCGAACGTCACTTGAGGACGATATTGACACAGCAGCTAAGAACGTGGTGCAAGCAGTGGCTGTACAGCGCGTTGAAGCGCGCGAGCTCGGTGTCGTTCAATTCACAGATGCGGATATTCGAGAGGAGCAGCGTAAGTCCGTGATGGTACAGACTCTATTGCACCAGAAAACGTATCGGGGACAGCGGGTGTCTGTGAAGGATGACGGACTGGTTTACGTGGAGACTGGAGAAAATGAGGAACGCATCTTGCTGCCTACGGTGTTTTGGCCTCTAGCATTTAAAGAAGCACACGATAGTATTTGGGCCGGTCACCTACGCGGGCCACAGACATACGATCGACTTAGAAGAACCTACTGGTGGCCCCACATGCGAGAAGCGGTGCTCAATTGGGTGGCTGGCTGTCAAGATTGCGGTTCGCGCAAAGCGCGCCCTAAGGCAGTGATTCCGCCGTTGCGCAGTGTGCGAACCGGGGACGTAGGCGATCGCTGGGCTATCGACGTCGCTGGCCCGCTCCCGGTGACGGCGCATAGGAATCGATACGTCATTGCCGCTGTGGAATACGCCACACGGTACGCAGTGGCTCAGCCCGTGCCAGAGCATACAGCCAAGTCGATCGCCAAAGTGTTGATGAACCGCGTCGTACTGGTTTACGGCCCGATGAGAGAAATCATGATGGACGGAGCAATGGAGTTCGGCAGCAAAGCTACTGAAGAGCTTTTAGCGTTGTTACAGGCAAAGCAATCGACGCCTGTGCCGTATCGGCCAAACTTACTTGGACTAGTCGAACGCTTTCACCGCACGTGGAAGGATATCGTGAGCCTGTATGTGAATGAGGAGCAGGACGACTGGGACGACTTCCTACCTAGCGCTTTGTATGCATACAACTCGTCCAAGCACGCAACGCACGGATACCAGCCAAACGAACTCATGATGGGCCGTAAATTGCGAAGTCCGGGCGAGCTGCTACGCAGCAGCAGGCTGACTTACCCGCACCAAACACTACAGGAGTATCACCAAGTGCTGCTGAGGGATCTTAAGAAGGCGCGTGAGTTAGCTGCGATTGCGCTAAGAAAGGAGCAAGCGCGTCAGGCTACATACTACAATCGTAGAACCGTACGACAGCATGGTGAGTTCCGGCCCGGCCAGCTAGTGTGGGTCTATCGTCCAGCCCGAGGTCCCGGGATTACCAAGTTTGCACACCGGTGGAGAGGTCCTGGACAGATCATCGAAGCCGCCGGGTATGATAACTTCCTCGTGAAAATGCTGGAGTCGGACAAGGAAATTGTCACACACTGTTCATTTTTGCTCTCTTTCTACTACCCTCAGCACCTGCTGGGTCAAATGGCCAAAGATATCGAGCTCGATTTACGAAGGGAAGCCATGGCAGCTACGGATAGGGATCCCGACGACGAATTGGCCGAGGGTACGGAGCTAATGCCCGATGGTGACGAAAACAACGAGGCGACGGAAGCACTGGCCACAGACCACGTTACCACGGGACTCAATTCGAGTACATCCGCGTGGCAGCAGCTGAGTGGCGCGCGTTCGCCACCAAGAACACCAGCCAATAGCGCAAGCAGAACTCGGGCACGTATTCGGCAAGCTCCGTACGACGAGGGGTGGAGAGAGACGAGCAGCAAAGTGAGGCTGATGGGAGCGTCCAGGAAGGACACAGACGGCACGGAACTTCAGACGCAGGCGAACAAGGTGCTGCCAATCCAGTACATCGACACGGGCATGATGCAGCCACCGGAGATGGAGACGCAGCGACTTCCAGCCCACAGGAGCGAGAGCAGCTGAACGCGTTCGCGATGACTCGAGGGGCAGGCCTAGCAGAAACGGAAGAGCCGCGTGTCTACGTGTTTGCCGGTGGTGGACGTCGAGGGTGGATAGATTGGCTTCCAGGTCCAGACTTACCAGGCTTCAGCCGGGCGAGAGTGTGGTCGAACTCCGCAGGCGGAAGTATCGCACGCGTACTGGTCGCTATGCGATGGAATTTGAAATAAGGCGGGCGGGAGAGCGACTTGAGGGAAGCAACCCTGAGGCGTGGTGGATCAACCAGGACGACTATGAGAAGCTCTGGCGCGACGGTCTCATGAGGCTCGAACCATGCGAAGATTCAGGTATTAACGGTGGCGAGGATGCGGTGGATGAATAGGCCGATGCCAGCAACATGGGGGGGAAGCCTGGGGGCAGCAAGATCAAGAAACGGCAAAATAGCCAGACGTCAAGTTTAATTGTCGCTGTCGTCAAGCGGACCGGATCGAGGACGATCCGGCGGCAAGGGGAAGAGAGTAACAAGCCTGATTTCCCATTGGCGAGATGCCCCAGCGGCGAGTAGGGACGAGAGGGTACGGCGTGGACGAGAAGCGCGGCGAAGACGAGAAGTATGGCGAGGACGAGAAGCGCGGCGAGGACGAGAAGCGCGGCGAAGACGAGAAGCACGGCGAGGACGAGAAGTACGACGAGGACAGCGAGGACGTTGAGGACGGCTAAGGTGCCAGCGGCGGCACTAAGGACAGCGACAACCACAAAGATGGCAAGAGCGTCGGACGGGACAGGACAAGACAAGCAGCAGTAGTAGCGCCGCCGACATGATAAAGACTTCAACAGGACGGACAGCCAGCAGACGCCACGAGAGGGCGAGTAACGTCCGGACGCGTGAATGAGCAACCGCACGCAATTGAGCAACCGTGGCGGTTCGCGAGAAGATCATGGCAGTACGAAGGGCCGCAGACCAAGATGCATGTGTAGGATAGGCTTACTTCTCCTTTAGGCACCAGAGGAAGAAGTAAAAAAAAAAAGCGTAAGCTGCGGCGCACCAGCACTGTGTCCGTGACTGTGTAACACGACCAGCAGTTCAACTACAGAGTACGAGCTGACGCCTACACCTGTTGCGGTCCCGAGAGACTCTTGAGTATTGCAGCCTCAGGTGCTGCAACCCCGGTGTACAGCAGCCCGGTTTCAGGCTTCTGTGACCGCTCAGAGGTAGATAGCAGCCCCGTGGTGAACGCCACCGTGGCCAGAAGTCTGAACAGCGCCAGATAGCTCCGAGGATCGCAACTGCCTAGAAGCTGTACGAGGAACGGGGTGTTTCGGCCGGCATTGTCTGTGTGTGCGTGTGAAAGTGTAGCGACTGGCCGTCCTCCTCAGCCACCGGGCACCGAGCCAAAGTACACGGCTCAGGACTGGAGCAGACAAAGGGCAGGGCGGGTGTAGGCGAGGAACGTTACTCGTCCTTGAGAGAGGCCGATACAGTTCAGCACTTGATGTTTGTTAAGTTCCCTCAGAAGTTTGACGCAACCAACACGCTGCTGCCTTGGAGGATATTGACGAAGGTTTATATTTCATCGTGGCTGGTGAAGATTCTCTACATTACGGGTGCTGCGGGGCTCGTCATCTCCCGTGGCTCTCTCTTCTATGAATTCGGTGACTCAATCGAGAGCGCATCGCACAAGCGACTGGAGCTCCTGGCTTCTTGGGTCTCGTTACTGTGCACTCTAACCTACACGGCCTCCTTTGCTGTGTTCTACCAGCGACAGCTGCTTCGACTTCTCTTCTCCTCCTTCGACTTCATTTTCTACTCATTCCAAGTCACAGCGGCGTATATCTGCGTCTGCAGCTTGTACAACTGGGAGCTACCGCAATGTCTAATGGCGCTATCGTGGTGGTTGTGGGCCCACTGGGTCTTCACGCTGGATGCCTTGACCCCGACCATGAGAAGTATGCTCAACTTTCGCGTTCGGTACGCTGCCCCCGTTCTTTGTTTATTGCTTATCGACCACGTTGGTCTGGTTTACCAGATTTTCTTGGCCGGCGACACTCAGCTGCAAGACTCGGTGATATACCAGGGGGTGGTCTGGACGCAGAATATAACGATTCGGGTAGTGCCGTTCTACGTCAGCCGGTCCTTGACCCTCGTCTTATGGTGCTCACGCTTGGTTGCGCGATTGGGCTCAGCTTCGGACGACGATGTCACCATTCTTCGCGGCTCAGTCTACTATGACAATTTTTTCGCCAACGGAAGACGAGCCAGCTCTCAACTGACTCAGGTCGTCGAGGTGAAGGCGCTAGAATCACTATCGCGGCACGGCCAGGTGTCACCTGCTGTATCATTCCACCGAGGTCAATCTTTCTCGCAGTAGAGAGAACCCATAAGCCAAAGCACTCGCTTATAAATAATACTTCTCTGTTCCGCGAAACTATGCAGTAAAACTTTAAATTGCCATACCAGGTAAACCGCTCGTCATTTTTGTGTGCAAAAGGTCGCAAATGAAAGCGCGCGGTATGCTCTTTCCGCTCTATTTTTTACAGTTCAGCAGTGTTAGTTCTGCCTTTACCAACGCCGATAGAATGACGCTTATTTTGAAGGCAGTCACAGTTTCCTCCGCATTTCACCAAGTATTAATCGCCCTTCAGTCAGAGCGGTATCATTGGAATCGTGACGATCCGCTGCGTCCAGGAAAATTAATTTGGGATGTGGAGGAGCTGATTTAGGCCCTCTACTGAAGCGTTTTATTTGGTATCAAAACGAGCTTACCAGCAATGAAAATGCCCAATCAGATCTAATCACATTCAAATCTTAAGATTTAAAGATGGGTACACTACACTTTAGGAGTTGGATACATATTTATCCATTTCTGCAAGGACATGGCTCACGATCTCTTCTTCAACGGAGAGCGACGCTGGTAGTGTTCAACCGCCACTGAGGCACTGGTACCCCGCGCTACGAGGTCCACCGGGAAGAGTGCCACGGCTACCTTGGTCTCGATCGTCAGGTCTCCTGTACCGGTGGCTCGCGGCTACGAGACTTCAGCGGCAAGGTGACACACGGGCAAGTAGTTGAAGTTGAAGCCGTTGGAGTTAGTCATTCCAGTTAGATATCGGTAACAAGAAAGAGTGCGAGTTGTGAGTGGTTGTGACCATGAGGGAGAAGGACAGATCTAGGAAAATCTCTGAGGAGTTCTCCAGAATGGATCTGATGTCTCCCTTGTCCACTTAGTGTGGGCCGGAGTGGTCACTGGTAACCGTAAGGGGGTTTTGGCTGAGGCCTTCCCCGATGAAATACAACGAGCATCAATCACTTTTGAACTTTCATTCTCACAGACAAGTCTTCTTCGCTACGCTCGGAAACTAGCTCGGCCTCTGGTGCTGACGAGACTGATACACCAGTTCTCGTAGCGGCATGGCTGAGGTATTGTCTGCTTGAGATTGGATGTAAAAACACGAATGGCGCACTTTAAGCATGTGCCCACCTGCGAAATACGCAATTGACAAAGTCGGTATTTTACCCAATAGAAAAGCGTTGTGTGTACCACATTTGGTTTCGGCTGAGAAGCTACTGCATAGTTTCGCGGAACAGAGAAGTACTTAGTAGTAAAACTATGTTGGGCGGAATATTTGGTTTCTTATTAGTGGGTGATACCCAAAGATAGTCAAGTAAATTCGCTATCCATGTACACGTATTTTCACGCAATGCAGGTGAGTCTACCAACCCTGCGCAAGACGAAGCACACAATAATTCTGCTATCTCTGATGGCCACCCCACCGAAAGATGACGAGTCAGCGTGTAGTGTCGTCTACAAGCTCGTGCCAGCGCAGCCTCTTCCGACAGTCGACCTGTCCAAGTCCTTCCGAGGTCGTCTTCTACCCACTTCAGTGCACACCTACATCCGTCGACGATACTACAAGCACTACCGCAAAATTCTGTTTTCCGCTGCCGTGTCTTACTGCTTGAATTTCGTCGTGCCCATAGTCAAAGCTTCCACTGGTGAAATCCTCGCAATACTGGCTGTTGTCTTGTGGATGCCGCTGGGTCTCGGTAGTATCACGACGCTGAGATACGACATCGTGAGGTTGGTGTGCCGAACGTTTGACTTCTGGTTCTTCTCCACGATCACGAGCGTCATCGTTATCTCCATGTCCATGTATTTCTCCGACTTGCGCTGGATACGCATGCTGATCGACTGGTTCGGCTATCACCACGTCATCTTTATCGACGCCCACGTACTGGGACTACGAAGTATCACGTACATTCTGATCACGTCGATCATATCTGCTGCCGTTGGGCTAACTTGGATGATGCTCGGGAGAATCGACGGCGGGTCTTCGTTTGCGATCATGGAGTACGAGAATGAAAGCAGCAGGTTCCACCTCTCCTGCGTGGACGTGATCGGTAACGGTCTGGTGTCGCTGAGTTTCCTGCTCGCCAAGATCGTCTTCAGAAGACGCAAAGTGCTGCGAAAACGTCGAAGAAAATCTGCCCACATTGTCGAGTGCATCATTTACCGGTGTCGACTTCAGCTTGAACCAGTGAGCGGGCCATCCGCAGCGCACGCTTCTTTTGGTGACGATTCCCCTTACAGCTCAAAGGGTTCTTCTTTGAGGGAGGCGGACGCCGTTCAGCACCTAGCGTTTATCAAGTTCCCACAACATTTCAGCGCCTCCGACACGCTCCTTCCCTGGAGTTTGGCGAAACAAGTGCACTTCCCGTCGTGGCTTGTGGTGGGGTTATATACCATTGGAGCAGCTGGACTCCTCCTCTCTCACGCTCCACTTGCTCACGAACTTAAAGGGTCGGGTGCCTCCGCAGCCGCCCACGACGACTTTACACTCGTATTGTCATCAATCGCACTGATGTGCACACTTTCGTTTACTGGTTCAATCGCCATGTTCTACCAGCGTCAGCTTCTGAAGCTGCTCTTCACGTCGCTCGACTTCGTATTCTACTCCTTCCAGGTCACGACTACCAGTCTCGCTGTGTGCACTTTGTACGGTTGGGACCTCTCACACTGCATTGGAGTGATGTCGTGGTGGCTGTGGGCACATTGGGTATTTACGTTGGATGCGCTGAGTCCAGCTATGAGGGCGATGTTCAAGTTTCGCCTCTGCTTCGCAGCCCCCGTTTTGTGCCTGCTGCTAGCCGATCACATCGCGATAATGGCCCGGATCTTCGTGATCGGCGACAAGGAGCTGCGCGACTTGGTCATCTATGAGGGGGTCGTCTGGGGGAAGCACTTGGTTATCCGCGTCATACCCTTTTACGTCAGTCGGTCGTTGACCCTGGTGTTGTGGTGTTCTCGACTGATCACGTGGCTGGCCTCAGCTTCGAACAGTGACGTCACGATTCTCCGCGGCTCGGTCTGCTACGACAACTTCTTTGCGAGAGGAAGACGGAGAAGCTCGCATATTACTCAGATTGTTCAGGTTAAGTCGTTAGCGTCGGCTTTGTCTCGGAATGCCCATGTATCTCCCGTTGTGGCGTTTAAACGAGGTTAATGCTTTTTACTTTTAAAAGTACAGATATCATATTCACAATTTTGTTTGGAACCGAGGTGCACATCTAATCCATTTTTTATACGCAAATCACTTGTACGGGTAGGTAGGAAATGGTACAGCGCCAGATAATATAATAAATACTACGAAGTAAAATATATATCTAGAGTCCGTATCTAAAGATAGTGCCTCTACACGTAGTAGAAAACTTACATTTTCAGTATTCAACGACAGCCTGAACAGTAAATGCCTGTCATACTTCGAGCGTTAACGCGACAGAAGAATGACAATTCCCCCAGTGGAATAATCTACGCACTCGTGCCAGCGCAGCCTCTTCCTTCAGTCGACTTGTCCAAGTCCTTCCGAGGCCGCCTTCTACCCACTTCAGTGCACACCTACATCCGTCGACGATACTACAAGCATTACCGTAAAATTCTATTCTTCGCGGCGGTATCGTACTGCTTCAATTTTATCCTACCTATGGTTAAAGCTTCCGTGGGTGAGGTGCTCGCAATACTGGCTGTTATCTTGTGGATGCCAATGGGTCTCGGCAGTATCACGACACTGCGGTACGATATCGTGAGGCTGGTGAGCCGGACCTTTGACTTCTGGTTCTTCTCCACGATCACAAGCGTCATGGTGATCTCCATGTCCATGTACTTCTCGGACTTGCGTTGGATACGAATGTTAATCGACTGGGTTGGTTACCACCACGTCATCTTCATTGATGCTCACGTGTTGGGTCTTCGGAGTGTTTCGTATATTCTGATCACGTCGATCATTTCTGCTGCTGTCGTGCTGGCGTGGATGATGCTTGGGAGAATAGATGGGGGCTCGTCGTTTATGATCTTGAGATATGAGAGCAGGCATAGCACCTTCGAGCTCTCTAGTCTAGATGTGATCGGCAATGGCATCATGACGATTGGCTTCCTCCTTGCCAAGGTTGTGGTCCGAAGGCGGAATGTGTTCAACTTGCAACGCACGAGTTCCGTCACAACAGTGGACTGCGTCATTTACCGATGTCGTCTCAAGCTGCAGCCAATCCAACGGCGTGCAATTGCATGGGCGGGTGAAGATGTAGGCTTAAAAGAATGTTCTTTCCGAGGGGCTGACGTCGTTCAGCACTTGATGTTAGTCAAGTTCCCGCAATGACACGCTCCTTCCTTGGAGGTTTTCAAAGGAAATCGGCATTACGCCTCGACTACTACTGGTAATTTATGCTGTCGGAGCTGCGGGGTTAATTCTCTCTCATCTCGCACTCGCGCACGAATTCACTGAATCGGCCGACTCGGAGTCACATGACGATTTTGTATATGACATATCAGCTATGGCGTTGCTGTGTACGACAACGTTTACGGGGCTTTTTGCCATGTTCTACCAGCGCCAGTTGCTCACATTGTTGTGCACCTCCTTCGACTTCGCGTTCTACTCCTTCCAGATCACAGCTGGAAGTATGTGCGTTTGCGCGCTGTACAAATGGGACGTCTCGCACTGTCTAATGGTGGCATCGTGGTGGCTTTGGGCACATTGGATATTCACTTTAGACGCGCTGACGCCGAACGTGCGGGAAATGTTCAACTTTCGCGTTCGCTATGCCGCTCCAGTGTTGTGTCTACTGCTGTTTGACCACATCGCAATAATTGGTCGGATCTTTTCGAATGGAGACATGGAGTTGCAAGACTCAGTTATCTATGAAGGAACTGTCTGGGGGAAATACTTAAGTATCCGTGTTATCCCCATCTACGTCAGCCGCTCACTGACGCTGTCGCTATGGTGCTCAAGATTAGTAGCACGACTGGCAACAGCTTCCAACAATGACGTCTCCATTCTTCGCGGATCGGTTTGCTACGACAATATTTTCGCGAAACGAAGAAGACGAAATCTGCGCATTGCTCAGATCGTGAAAATCAAGAAGATAGCAGCGGTTTTGACAAGACGAAGCCGCGTGTCTCCTGTCACCTCGTTCCGTCAAGAAGATTTTATGTAGGTAGTCGCTGAAATTTAAAATTCAGTATTCAGTAAAACGATACTACTTCGAAGTACTTCAAAGTACGGATATAGCATTATCGGCCAAGGTTGGTTCAAAGTTAAGTTAAGTTTGTCTGGTGAGTTGTTTATCCAATCTCATACCGTCGGGTGAGTCAAATGCTTGCAGAAGCCTCTGATGCGGAAGCTCCGGTATACGCCCTCGTACCAGCGAGACCTCTTCCTACTATCGACCTCTCCAAGTCCGTGAGGGGGCAACTTCTGCCGGCAAAAGCCCATTCATCAATCCATCGCTTTCTCAGCAAATACCACCGCCCACTTCTGCTGGCAAACATGGCGGCCATGGTTCTGAACGTCGTGGTTACGGGTGTTGATGCCCGATCCGGTCAGATTTTATCGATGGTCAGCCTCGTGCTGTGGCTACCGATGGGCATTGCGGCCCCGAGCACGTTGCGATACGACGTCGTGCGCTTGGTGGTGCGGACGTTCGACTTTTGGTTCTTCTCCTGGACCACAACACTAACGACCGTGATGATCTCGATCTACTTCTGGGACCTGCGCCTGTGTCGAATGCTGATCGATTGGATTGGTTTTCACAATATCGTGCTGATTGACGGGCAAGTTCGAGGCCTTCGACCTTTCATTATCGTCACGGTACTTGGCATTCCGCCGCTTATTTTCATGCTGGTGTGGGTTATGCTCGATCGTCTGGACGGATGCAGAGAGTTTTCACTCCTGAGCTACCGAAGCGACCACAGGCATTTCAACCTCTCGGGTGTTGATATTATCGGCAATGGCATGATAACTCTCTCGCTGTTGATCACAAAGCTCGTCGTCAGGAAGCGCCAATCACTCAAGTCACAGCGCATGTCGTCCTTACTCGAGTGCGTCATCTACCGCTGCCGACTGAAACTCGAACAGGTCCAAGGGCAGAAATCGATGTCCGCCGCGAGAAAGAATGCGATTGAGCCAATTGGGTCATGTGCGAGCACCTTCCGCAAGCCAAGTCTGGTCCAGCAGATGCAGTTCATTAAGTTTCCTCGGACGTTTGATTCGAACCAGGTCGTTCTCCCTCTACGTGTTGCCGGCAACGCTATAGCACTGTTATACGCCATTGGTGTCTTTGGAATCCTACTTTCCTTCTCATCGCTTATCGGTTCTATCGATGCCAGCACGCTGCTACATGTACACATAGCTGCGTTGCTGTGTACAGTCATTTTTGTGGCGTCATTCGCAGCGCTCTACCAGCGAGAGCTTCTCAAACTTCTTGTCACCTCGTTCGACTTCCTATTTTACGCTTTGCAGACCACTACAGCTACTGTCGCTGCCTGTATACTGTACAAATGGGAGTGCTCGAGATGCCTGATGCTGTTTACGTGGTGGGTGTGGACTCAATGGGCGCTAACGTTGGATGCTCTCACCCCCGTCATGAGAGACAAGCTACGCTTTCGACCGCGCGTGGCGGCCCCCATTGTGGCTCTTGTACTTGTCGGGCACATTGCTGTTATCAGCCGAATTTTCTTCGCAAGTGGCGAGGAGCTCCGCGATGCAGAGCTTTACCGAGGCGTCATCTGGGACCGAGAGCTTGTAGTCCGAGCCATTCCCTTCTACGTGAGTCGAGTCGCCACGCTCTGCATGTGGTGTCCACGGTTGATCTGGAGGTTGAGCACTGCGTCAAAGTCCGAGGTCACGATCCTTCGCGGGGGCGTGTGCTACGACAACTACTTCGCCAAGCACGGACGCCGTCGATCGCGTGAGCGTTCAGCCAAAAGGCTACAGAGCAGAAGACTGCAGTGGCCATTTCGTCACGCTAGCGTCAAACCTGCGGAAGCTGGTCCGCCTTCAATAGTTCTTGACGCAAAGTGGACCCGTCCACGATAAACAGCTTGCTTTCAACCACCTTGGATGTCCCAAATTAGGCTTAAGCGAGTGCCAACTCCTCAGCAGTCGCGTGGAATCGCTCTCCAGCTCCACTGCCCTCCCACCCCTTTCAACTAATACTCGATTCATCTTGGCAGAGCTTGAGCTCTCTCATGTCCAAAGTTGCTGCAGCCAACAGTACCAGTTGCGAGTACGTATACGTCTTCAAACCGGTCAAGCCGCTGCCTGCGATAGACCTGTCCAAGTCCCTAAGAGGGGAGCTCCTCCCACCAAAAGTCAACGACTTCATCCACCGATACCTCACGCAGTACCACCAGCCATTGCTGCTTGCGAATGTGACGGCGTTTTGCTTAATCAGCTTCGTGGCAGTGGTAAACGCTCGGACGGGCCAATTCTTATCGCTAGTCAGCATTTTCCTTTGGATGCCCCTCGGCTTTGGAGCCTTCAGTACGTTGAGATACGACGTCGTCCGGCTGCTCATGAGAACGTTCGACTTCTGGTTCTTCTCCTTCGTGACCAGTATGACAGCAGCGATGGTCTCCGCGTACTTCAGAGACCTGCGGTTTCTCCGCATGGTCATTGACTGGGTGGGGTTCCACCACATCGTGTGCATCGACGCCCACGTCCGCGGTGTCCGCCAGTTTGCATTCATGACGGTCGTGGGGATCCCGCCAGTGCTCTTCATTCTCGTCTGGATCATGCTCGGACACGTGGACGGGTGCACGAGCTACTCGATCCTGAACTACGAGAACGCTCACCACAGCTTCCATCTCTCGGGGGTCGACGTGATCGGGAACGGATTGATGACACTTGCGCTATTCATCACCAAGATTGCCGTGAGGAAGCGAAGAGCTCTGCGGTCGAGCCAGAACTCGTCCTCCATCCAGTGTGTGATCTACAGATGCGCTCTTCAGTTGGTGCAGGTTCACTACACGGCAGTTGGCGCGAATATTAAAAGTCAAGCCGTGAAGACTGTTGCTCGACGGCGAGCAGCGGCGGGTACAGACACCGCGAGGAAAGTCATGCTGCGCGAGACCAACGTTATCCAGAAGATGCGGTTTGTGACGACGTCCCAAACGTTTAACGCTGGTCATACGATATTCCCACTGCGGGGGCTTGATAAGGCTCCACTTTCGACTCGGAGCTTGGTTCTGCTGTATTTTTTCGGTGCACTTGGCCTTCTTCTGTCATTCGCGGTCCTTTTGGGTAGTTTTGTCGGCACCGATCGCAGTGTGTTGCGTGCACAGGGGTGGACTGCGTTGCTGTCGAGTGTGGCTTTCGTGGTTCCGTTCGCAGGTCTGTACCATCGCCAGCTTTTCAAGCTTCTCGTTGGCTCCTTCGACTTTATCTTCTACGCGTTGCAGATCACCGCAGCCAACGTCTGTGTGTGCATCCTTTGCAAATGGGAGATATGCCGTTGCCTGGTGGTGTTAACGTGGGAGCTGTGGTTCCTGTGGGCTCTCACACTTGATGCCCTCACCCCCATCGTCAGAGATAAGTTGCGCTTCCGCGTACGCTTTGCGGCTCCAGTGGTAGCGCTGCTCCTCTTGGGCCATATCGTCATCATGAACCGTATCTTCTTCGTGGGCGATGCGGAATTGCGGGATGTCATTCTCTATGAAGGTGTTGTTTGGGATCACCCTTTGATAGTTCGCGCCATGCCATTCTACTTCAGCCGAGTCGTGACTCTTTTGCTGTGGTGCCCGCGTCTCATTTGGCGCCTCATCATGGCCTCAAAGACGAAGGTTGCCATCATCCGGGGCGTCGTGTGCTACAACAACTACAGTATTCCCAAAGAAAAACGTCAGCACTCAGGGAAGAAGAGAGGAAGGTCGAGCCAACGAGAACGTACCTATCGTCGAGACCGCATCGCACCAGCCGCGACTAGCACCAAACGTGGACCCGGATTCTCGGCTCTAGGCGCGCTAAATCCCTGATGACGACCATTTCTGAGGACTATATATCTGGTTTGGATTCATGGGCCAACTCGACGCCGTTTACTCGTCTCGTTAGTCCATTCTTTCCAGTCGGATACCTGGGCGCCAGCTTCATCACTGAGCTGCTTTCGAACGCGGAAAGCCCGCTTGGATTCGTCAACCACGAGCTCCTTTAATTGAGAACGGCAGTTGGCGTTGTCAGAATGAATGCTTTGGTACACTTCCTGGGGCACTGACACCTTCACACTTCGCAGCAAAGGGACGAGCTCTCGGAAGTGCGTTTGGTCTTCCGAATTTACCAGAGTTAGCGCGTTCCCTGGGACTTCGTCCCCACGCCCAGTGCGACCGATGAGGTGGATATAATCCGTGAACTTTTTGGGGAAATCGTAGACCACCACGTTCTGCACGTGCAACAGATCCATTCCACGACTCAGCACATTCGTAGAGACGAGAACCGGAATCTCCAGGTTTACGAAAGCCTCAAGCAGCGTGAGCCTCTCCTGTTGCGATTTATCAGCGTGGATGGCTGCTGCCCCGATGCCACAGCGCTTTTCAATTGCTTCAGCCAGCATCGAGGCACCGAGTTTCGACCCAACAAACACGAGCTACAGACCGCACAACAACCCACCAATCAGTCAGTTTTGAACGATCCCTTACACGATTGCACGTGTAGTTTTACGCACCGTTGACTCCTCACCCTTGCCTTTCAGGAACGCAAAGAGCGCGTTCTTTTTCGCCTTGTCTTCCACCCACCGAACCTGCTGGTGAACACGTGGATTCACCGAAAACTGCACTCTTCCTGTAGCTTTGCTTTCGTTTCCACCAACGTTAATGCGAATGTATGATTGCTCGCTTTCAGTCTTCACAATCGGTCGCACCATAGCTTCGACCTCATCCGAAACTGTGGCGCTGAAGAAGAGCAGTTGAACACCGTGAGTGGTCTTCTTGGCTAGTGTCACCAACAAGGCCACGATCTGCGAGATTTGAGGACGAAATCCAACGTCCAGCATCATGTCCACCTCGTCAATGACGCATGTGCGGATACTGGCCAGGATTGCATCACCACCGCCGTAGTTCGTAAAGATGTCCAGGAAACGTCCCGGTGTTGCCACTATCAGCTGAACGCCGTTCTGAAGACGATAGCGCTGAGTCGGCACCGGGAACCCTCCCACCAACAGCGCCGTCTTCATGTTCGCAATACCTTTCACCAACAGTTTCGCCACCGACTCAATCTGGATCGCTAACTCTCGAATCGGGGCCAGAACCAACGCTACAATCTCCTCTTTTTCTTGATCTCTTGCACGTAAAACCTGCGCAATCGCTGGGATCAAATACGACGCTGTCTTCCCCGTACCGGTCGGTGCACTTACAAGGACCTAGCACAGCACACACACACAAATTAGCATCGCTTTTTCTTCCCAAATAACGGTAGCTACAGTACGTACATGGTGTCCCTGCAGTGCACAAGGGATGGTCTGCATCTGCACTGGCGTGGGTCTTTCAAAGCCGTTCGTCGCCAGGTTGGCCAGCACTTCCGCTGGCAACGGAACGCAATGTTGCTCTTGGGCGAAGTCCACGAGCGGAATCGGGCAATTATGAGCATTGCCTCCAGTCTCAGCGGCGGAGACTTCGATGCCCAACTTGCTCCGGAGTAGCTGCGCTCGCCCCATTGTTTCTTCATCTGGCGGTTGGGAAGTTGGAGTCGTTTGGTGCTGCCTTTGCCTCGATATGCACGCGTCGCGGCACTCGAGACTGCAAACGTCTTCGTCCGTGGCGTCGCACACGTACTCGCCATAGCGACCGCAGATCTAGACAATAATTTGGTAGGAAAAAAATATTACCAATTGATGAAATGACGAGATGCATTTGGCGTTGTGACTTACCGCGCACACAGGCTCGCCCGCTTGAGGCTGGCGCTGGGCAGCGCTGCGCGCCACTACCGGCGCATCAGCCATTCTGCTCAAAGGTGACTACGCGCTGAAGTAGTTGTAACGCCGTGTGTGGTCCACCCCATTTTCTGTAGTTACTTCACGCTGGTGCGGTGCTGCCACACGAGAACAAAGGACGACACCAGGAACATCAGATGACGGAGACACCGGTAGAGCTAATAAGGACATCGAAGACTCGGTCTCGTGTTTTTATTTCTTTTTTTCTTCAATTATGGTCGTGTGTGGTGCGATGGCTCGGAGTCCTTGACAGAGCGAGACAACACGAAGACAGCGAGGCCGTAGGCCACTAAGAGCAAAAGAGAAAATGGACTGACGAGTCAGCGCCACTTCCCCTCTTTCTCCACTTGTCCTATTAGCCTGCGCTGCAATGCTGCCGAGACGACGCTTACTCAAGGGCCTTCTTGGCGGCGCGGGCCTTGGCCTTGCACTCGAAGTCCAGCAGGTCGCAGTTCGACTCGGGCCACGGGAAGGGCTTGGTGCGCATCTTGAGGTACGGGTAGGCAGGGGTGTCCTTCTCGTGGTGCTCATGGCTCAGGTGGTCGCCGATGGCGTACACCGTGTACACGGACGTCAGGGCAATCATGCCCTTGGAGATGGTGGTCCATCGGTGCATCTGCTCTGTTGTCGGGCAATAGTAGGAAGGGGTAAGACAGCCTGATACATACACAACCGAAAGTAGAACGGGTATAGTGGACTCACCCTTGGCCTCCTGCTCGGTGGCGCTCGACATGTTGCGGACGCCAGCGCGGAGCGACTGGGTCATGACGCGGGATCCCTTGTTAAGAAGCGACTGGAGGTGACATGGTAAGGCGGGGAGAAGTTAGCTCATTGTCTTCTGAGGCCTGTGCTGAGTCTGTGGCGTCTGTCTGTCTGTGTTGCGCGCTTCCGGCGGTGCGGGACTCACCATAGTGCTGGCGGCGAGGCGATACAAGAACTGAGCGGCCGAGGGGGGCTTTGAAACGAGCGGCCAGCGAGGAAGGGCACTTGTCTATGGCACCAATGCCTACGTTATAGAATTAAAATCCTGTCATACAGCATATTTTCTTTTCTATGCGGCAAGCGTTTTCATTGGTCGAAAAGAGTTGTTACTTCACGCTTCAACGACGGCAGCCTATCACAGTCGAGCGTCTTATGCGCATTGCCGAAGACGGTTCCCCCCAGCGTAGAGTATCCTCCAGCTGCAGCCTTTTAGCTGTTAAATGCCCATTCGCTTCAGGGACGGACGCCGCTGGTTCGACTCGGGCTCGGCTGGCATGTCGCCGAGGGGTCGATGGGTCCCGTGAGGATGCGGCCATCGCGAGACTGCATATATATATATCTATATATAATAAAACAGTCAGTACTGTACTTCGGCAATGAGCAGGATGGTAGTTGTGGGGTTCTACCTTGACAGCGGGGCTCTGTCGACGGGCTAACGGAGGGTACATTTGCGCCCGAGTGTAGGCGGATCCTGGGCGCGAGAAGGACGAGATCTGCAGTAGCGAGAGGGTCAGCAGGGCTAAAGTATCGGCATGGCCCCAGTCGTGATGAGGGCGACGTACACTGTCGGCGTATTTGTCGTTCGGCTGGGACTGTTCGGGCTGGTCGGCGATTTTGCGGATAATTCCTTTGGCGATCAGATCTGCCTTCAAACTCTTGGTGCAGCCTCGGGCTAGAGGAAATGGGCAAGGTTAGATGAGCGAGCTCACTGTTGCTTATCGATTGTACAGACCCACCTGAAAAGAAGGGCCAAATGGCCTCGGAGATGCTGGCGTAGTCCACCGGTCTCCGTCCTTCAGCATCGACCATCTTGGGCTCAGCTTGATTGCCCAGCAAGATGTGCACGACTTTGCCGTGCTCTTGAAACGCAGCCGCATGCAGCGCTGTCCAACCCGTGCCTGTTCAAAAAGGAGTAGTCTTAGCAAACTTTCTGCGCTAAGTAAGGTCTCGAAGATTTAAGGCCGCATACCTTCGTTCCTAGCGCCAACATCAGCGCCTTTATCGAGCAAGTACGTGACCATCGTGTCGTTTCCCCACAGTGCTGCAGCGCACAGTGGCGTTGTCCCATCTAATGGCGCAGCAAATCCATGTTAGCATCGACAATAACCCACCTGAGCTTACAAGTCGAGTACCTTTGCCTGGTGTGTCAATGTGAACGCCACTATCTAGCAAAAACTCCACCTAACGTAAAATAATGCGCGGTTAGCGGGGAAGATCAACAGTTGAGTCACTACGAAATCGTACCATCGCTCGGGATCCATTAGCAGCAGCCTCTGCCAAGTCGATGTGCGAGCGGATCACTCCTTCCTGGGCTTGTTGATCATCCATCGTGGAGCTGTGCACGGCTTCGCTTGGAACACTGGCAGACTCTTCTAAAATAACAAAAGCAAAAGCGCTGTGGTAGTTTTCTGAAAACGGATAGCGACGCTTCGGTGGAGGGTATCTCCTAAGAAACAAAGCGGCATCATAGCTGGTTGTGCCAATAGATAGATCATTAAATGCACCAGCCCCGCATGACCCGAAGGCAGGTTACGATGTCGTCAAATTCTCTAGGCACTTGGCAATGGACACACGATAGACGTTGGTTCCATGCATCGTTGTCTTGCGCCTCGACGAATGGTGGAGGTGGCGCTCGACGAAGCTGGGGTCGACGATCAGATTACCCGCAACGTCAAGCGATATCTCGGTACCAATATGCTGGTAGAGTCCCCACTGTTTCCATCACAAATAATGCAACGGTAAGCGCTTCATCAAATACTACAGAGATGCATGCAACCATACAGCACGTACAAATTTCGGCCATCCCGGCACGATGTCGCCGTCCATGACAACGCGATAGCTCGTAGGCACGCAGCTATCGTAGTGCTGACGAAAACTTGGGTTCCCAACGCGCGGCCCGCCAAAGTTGTACATGTTGACTTTGATGCTGAAATTTACCGCCAGGTCATAGGCAGCTAAGACTGCCAACGCACCGCCCATGCTGTGGCCTGTAATATACACGGACACGCCAGGGTTTTCGTCTAAAATGAGCCGTGTCACTTCCTTCAGCTGGTCTCGAACCGACTCGTAAGCAATCCAAAATCCTGGTATGAAACAACAATAAAGGGATTAGACGAGCGACATTGTCCAAGGATTAACACATATGCAATTACCTCGATGAACCCGCGGCAGAGCCATGTTGAGCAGTGGAATTTTCGCCGCTACGTCCTTCACTTTTTCGAGACACGACCTACTCCAGCGAAGCCCCCGGGATTTTATCCACAGTACATGCTGGTCGGCACGGAGATTGCTCCTCCAATTTTCCTTGCTGGTCGTTCCTCGGAAAGAAATCACGAGGCGTCGGTGATCGCCTTGGCTCCACGCAACAACCGCATGCGTATCGGTGAGGTTGCTCCTAAGATGAGTGATGAGCTCAAAGCCATATCGCTCCAGGGTCAGTTCACCATACCCAGAGGGCGATGGACAGCCAGGCGGATCGAAGTAAGCCTGGTATGCCAGCTCCAATAACCATCCAGACGTCTCGACGCAGAATAGATTCGATTCGGGGGTGAGGAACCCATAAGAGTCCACACGTGGCTTCTCATCAACGTTAAAGGCTGTTGACGCCAGCAAACCGGTACCATCGCCCGCCAGTGGTGGCAAGTGAACAAACATCACCAGATACACGTACACCGACAAAAAGAGAAACTTGCCCAGAGACGGATGCCCAGTGTGCATCTTCGCAAATGTGTGCACTGCATATTGGATGAAGGCATCGTACCCAACGAAGTACCACATTTTCGTGAGGTAAAATATCTGGACAGCCGATAGCACGAACACATAGAGGAAAATCAACAGCGTCTCGAGCACCAGGAATCGGTAAGATAGTTGCTTGAAGCGAGTCGCCATGTACGGAAGTGCCTTTAGATGCCGACCTGATCGAGAGCCAACTGCCATGATCCACACGAGCCACGCCAGTATCAACCCAGTGCGAATAAACCCGAGAAGAACGTACAGTTCTCGGTGGTGAAAGTCAGACGCGGATGATGCTACTTCGGCCCCGAAAAATAGCTTGGGCATTTGCAGCATAGTCATCCCCGTGTCCACGGCAAATAGCACCAATCCAAACATTAACTTCGGGATGAATGCGCATCTTCGAGACGAGAAATCACCACTGTGCTGATCAATGAGACTCAACCAGAATACGTAGAAAAAGGCTTCCGCAAATGACTGGCACGTGATCGAAACAAACCGCGTGCGCATACTGACGGACGCATACATCTCTGATACAGCGTACACAGGGTTCTGCCAGAGGATAAGGACGACCCCAACTCCCAGCAACCACTTTTGTACGGTGAGAACTTGACTCCATGACCCTCCATGGAAGTTCAAAACCGAAATGAACCAGCACGGGAGCGCTAGAATGGACGCCAGAACCATCACTCCACGCACAACCACCTCACCCACGTGTATAGCTGGCTTTCTGTTGTAGCACACAGAAGAAAGTTAGTAGGCGACGATTTAAATCATCAAACCCGCAAGTCGGAAGTAAAGTGTCCGTACGTATAAGCAAATTGGTAGACAACCTCTTTCCCGAATACGTTCGGATACATGCCTCTGAAGGTCAAGATAGCGAAATATGCATCGTATCCGCTTCCACCCTGCAGTACAGATCCATTTTAACAATAGTAGCGTCAATAACGCCACCAGGCTCATCATGAACAGGAAAATCCCTTTCGTTTCTTACCAGTCGATCGACATCTTGCGTTATCTCAAGCAGCCTCACGATCTCACACGGTTCCCCTGTACGACACTCCACCCAGACACTTTGATTGTGCTCGTCCATGACAAGATCCTTCGTAGCTGGAGTCACATCGTGGTCAATGCCATACAGCCTGGCATCGTAGGTCAAGACATACCCCGCCTCTTGGTCCACCTCCCCGTCCTCAATCTCGGATACCTCTGAACCTTCAGTCTCTAGGTTGCTCTTCACTCTGGTTGCGTCTCGATCCATTTTCCACGCAGTGCCCACTCGTTCCAGCTCCTGGAAAGTATTGCTCTCCACAAGCGACGACAGCAAAGCCTCAGATGTTGAAGTGTTCACTTGCTCTCGAACATCTAACTTGATCTCGACGGAGCCGGAGTATCTCGACACATTGGCCACATAAGCCGCCCATTGAGCGATGTTCCTGGTCGTATCCACTTCAATGCACGGCTCTCTTCGCACTTGATCCGGCTTGCACAGTCCTCCAGGCAACTCCACCGCCTACGTTGTTGAAGTTGCACAAGTACATAAAATTAATTGGATGAGAAATATAATCAGATATAGTCAGATTAAGACATCTGATTCTATACCGTTTCCAGGTACCCTTTGCTCTGCAGATATGGCAGAGCCATCGCCAAGAGGAAGGCCAGGTATGTGACCCAGAGCACCGCTGTAGCAGCTCGGGACGACAGCGTCTCGAGTCGAATCTGTGGCTCGAATACATGTCTCGGTTTCGGAGTCGAGTCGGTGGTAGCAGTCTCTACCCCTAATAAAGGCGCGGTCGAGGACACACTCGGCAGGCGCGAGTGCATCTCGTACGAGTCGCGGAAAAGCTCCGAGGACGCGTAGCCCGTCGACTGGAACAGCAGCGGACGGTACACGCGGTCCTCCTCTGCGTCTCCGCCGCCCAGAGGCGCCCCCGCGGCGCCGCGCTGCCGGTCGGAAGGCCGCATCTTGGATCTGATGCTGCCACAGTGAAGACGAGAGTGATTTAACACCACTTTTGACCAATGACAAGCGGGGGTTGGTGATCTTTGCGACCATCAAGTTTATGTACTGCCACTTCAAGTTGAAGTTGCCTTTAAATCCAATGGCTACAGGAAGCTGCCCCACTGCTCGTCGGGGGCAGGAGCGGCCTCAGGCGCGCGAAGTTGCTCGAGCTGCTGCGTGCGCGCGAAGGACGACAAGCGGTCGGTGGGGAT
The DNA here is from genome assembly GCA_024211575.1 of Phytophthora melonis. NCBI lineage: Eukaryota > Oomycota > Peronosporomycetes > Peronosporales > Peronosporaceae > Phytophthora > Phytophthora melonis. The sequence continues at coordinate 1,932,624 of JAMXKT010000068.1, forward strand.
GCTGACGTCTTTGTGGAAGCTCGTGGTGGACCTCACGTCTGGCATGGCAAAGGTCGACGGTGCGGCCTCTGGGTTGGCGAACGCTGCGCCGATGACAGCGGTGGGCTGCGAGGGGGCGGTGGCAGGGGCTGAGAATGCATCGTCGAATGCAGGCGCGGGGCCTGAAAGAGCTGCTGTGTTGACAGCATTGTTGACGGGGTCCGGCGCAGTCGTGGAGGCCGTAGGTGTACTGCAGAGCTGGACGTGGTCTCCGCCGAAGAGACGGGCGGTGTCCTTGGGCCACTTCTCCAGCTCGCGGATATTGTCGCGAGTGGAGCGGACCTCTAATGTTCCTGACCAATTCGCTGAAGCCGAGTCCAGACTCATAGTCAGTGAAGCAACCACATACGATCCCCAGCGTGTCTGCGTGAGCATAGCAATCTGGACAAGAGAGACGATGAGTACTCTTTTTCAGCTGGTTTAGATTGCCAGGAGATAACGTACGTGGAAGTTCATGGGCAGGTCGAGGAGCAACTCCGAGACGGCAGCGATCTTGGCGTTCATGTAGTGGAGTAAGTGTCGGCATAGACTCAGCTTACCCCCGAATCCCTCCTGCGACTTGACTCGCCAGAATAGACTGGAGTTGGCACTGGTACAGCAACAGCGAGTGGGTCAACAAACGACATATAACCACAAAACCAAATATGACCAGCGGTACCTTTGCCAACAGTGCTGGAAGAATGCAGCAGTAGCGAATTGAGATTGCGGCAGTCGAAGCAGAGTATCAAAGTGAAGCACGTAGCGGTTACTGAAGGCCAAACGGATCGGAGTGGAGGTCACCTCTTCTGCAGGATTAGCACCCATGTCGTCGCTATCTTGGCTGGCTTCTTGGACGAGTACGGCTTGAACCAGAAAGGTAGCCTGAGTGAACTTGCACACACGGAAGCGCTTTTCCGCCTTGATCACTCCAAAGGGCGGCAAGCTGGTGCTGCCTCCGCTCGTACCAACGCTGATGGTCTCCCCAGCACGCAATAAACGAAGCTTCAAGTCGTTTGAAGCATCGACGCACTGGACAACACCCACGCCTCCAAGCGGACGGAGCTGGATTTCCAGGTCACTAAGCGCCCACGTCGTGAGATTGCAACAGCTAACCTCAAGTGCGATGGTCTCCTCCTTTTCGATAAAGGGGTGGTGATGTGAGACCCGCACGGAAACTGGGTCAGCACTCCCAGTGATGTTGATGGCCTCTCGGTACTCTTCACCCGGTAGCGTGTCCCGGTGCGTCTCATCCAGGCATTTTCTTGGCAGGAAGATATCTTGTGGATCGAATATATCTTTGGAGAACGGAGTACCGGAACCCGACTGTGAGTCTGTGGCTGGTGGTGCTGACAGGAGAACCATGACATCTTCGATGCTGTGCAAACCCAATCAAACAAGCAAGCACACAAACAGTCATTAGTCGTCAACGTCATCGAATTGGTCGATAGTTTCCACGTACACGCGATACTGCTGCGATGTGGTTGCTGGCGGACTTCCTGACGCTGACAATGCTGCAATCATTTTCTCGCACATCTGAAGAAACTGCGGTTGCATTTGGGGCTGGTACTGCGCGAGGGTCGTGATACAGCCACCCAGCACCATCAATGCATCCACGTTGTTCGCATCCCCTGCGCGTTTACGACTCGCCGGTGTCTCCTCTCCAGCGCCACCACATCCAAGCAACCCGTTGTCGAAAGTTGCGCCCTCCATCTCGTCGTCGTCGTGCCAGATCGCTGTGAAGAGCCGGCCAGCTTCACGCTGAAGCTCTCGCACCAACGTTTCGAACGGCACATGTGACGCGTAGTTGCGGTGAAGACGCACACCAACCCATAGGATCTGAAGACGAGCGCTTTGAGAGGCAATCTGGTCCATAGTGGGGAACAATTCCTGCTGGAAGAAGTCGAGCGACTCACGTAGCGCAAGTGCCGGGCACGCTAGCATTCCCTGGAAGTGCGATGTTAGCAAGCCAGTGTAGTATACGATGTTCTCGCTGATCTCGCAGGACCGACGATACGCCTTAGGTGACGTGGTAGCTGACCCGCCGAGCTGCAGAAGAAGAAGCCCACGAAACACTCTCAAAGCAATAAGCTGCGATATTTGTCGCTCGATTGCACCACGTTGAGGCGGAAAATTAGGCTCGGACGTGGTGGCTAGAGCATGAAATAGTGATCGGAACACCTCGGAGCCATTCGTGCGAGGTGATAGTCTGGAAAACCCCTTCGGCTGCCGGAAAAATGTCATCGTGCACAACCCCTGGAGCAATTGGAAGTCCCGGTTGTCGACAACGTGTGCGGCAATCGCATCCATGAGAGCTTGCACGAGATCTCGGCGGTCTTTCTCCTGATCCACGAGATAGAGAGCTTCAGTTGTACGCACGAAAAGCGACTGGCAATTCACACCGGACAGCCACCCAAACGTTTTCACGAGCATGGCACAAAGCTCGTGCTTTAGCTCAGCACTGTTGCTGTTGGCGGGACTTCTATTTGCAAGGTAACACTGCGCGATGAGATGGTTGGCGAGCTGAGCAGCCCAGCCCATCCGAGTGAGAGCTTGTAGCGGATGTGACAGCAAAATGAAAATGGCGCGGCAAATGCTGGTGGCTTGAGCAAGTGAGACTTTTCTCGCAATGGTAGGGAAGGCCCAAGACTCAAGTAAATCACTCACCATACCGTCAATTCGAACAGGCTCAGTGGATGCGTGCGTGCCTTCCTCATCATCTTCCGCACCGTCGGCGTTGTTGTCTTCAGTATCGATCTCAATGTATGGCACGCTGACTCCTGGGCATCGGGCACCGCTGCGCTCCATCATTGTGTACAGCAGCATGGCAATCCAAAGCATAGCATCCGGCTGCTGCTTTATGGGCAGCATGCGGGCAGTAGCGACTAGCGCTCGAATACGCGGGAACGCATGCTTGTAGATCGTGGAGGACACGTCATCCATGGGGGCTTGGGCACGTATGGACTCTCGATCAGTTGGGAAAAATGGTGCCATCGTGCTCGACCGAGCAAATAGGTTCGCTAGAGCCGTGAACGCAGTTCCTGCAGCGCACACCGCGCTTTGAGATTGGTCGTCAAACGACAACGTGTGGAATATCAACTTCCAGCAGTCATTCACCATGGTCTCGATATCTTGCTGGCAGCAGATACGCGCCTCGTGCGATTCAAATGGGAATACAAACAGTCCGTCTCCAGCGACGTTGATAGCCACATCCAACGTCAACTTCGAGAGAGTCTCAATAGCGCTGCAGCGTACCTCGATATCTTCGTGAGTCAGTATCGAGCGCAGCTTGTTCATCGGTTCTCTCTCGGGTGACAGCAAGAATCCCAGCACGAGAGGTAACGGGACGGACCCCAAAACTGAGATCGCAGCTGCCAGGGACGACGTGTTCTCGGAATTCCCCAACTCAGTGACTACCGCCTCCAGGATGAACCTCCACACCTCGTGAGTGCAGCACCTAGGAGCGATTCCAGCGAGCTGAAATCCGGCCGTCTTCATGACGGCGCTGCCCTCCGGCTTCAAAGACTCCTACAAAGATTCACAACATACTGTTTTACGTCTGCGCTGCAGATGGACATCTCGTTCCGTGCGTACGAACCTCCAGCGCGTCGCGGTATTCGCGCAGGGTCAGCGCATTGGGTCTTGCAGAGGCAAGCTGCACCAACTTGTGCACGTGCGTCAATGCTTTCTTGGCGCTTGCAGCGGATTCCCCGCCTCCTCCTAGACTCTCCTGCAGCATCTTGCCTCGTGGATAGTAAAGAGACCTTTGGCCGCGATCCTTTGATAGCGTCGTTTTAGCCGCAACCGTTGGGAGCTCGGATAAAGGGGATAAGCTCTTCCGCCAAACCAGTGCACAAAGCCATTTCGCAGCCGATGCCTATGGCTCTCAAACAACTTAGCTAGCCCTTTTTACTGAAGTGTGTGCACTTCAGTACGATGAAGTGCCGGACCAGAAAATCTCGAGTTTGTCAAGATACAAGTAAGCAGTTTCCCTGTAAGAAATGAAAACAAAATGTTTGCCTAGTAGTATTGAGTGAGGGCCCATCGCATATTCATCAATGGACATTGTACATGTGCTGCATGTAGCGCTCAAAACCTCACATCGCCAGCAAAACCATCTCATGTTTCGGAGCATTTTCTTCATTTTTCAGGAAATTTTACCAAAAACCAAAGAAAAAAATTGCGCGTCAAATCTCATGAAAGTCTCAGATTCATCAATCATGCTGGAACCCGTGGGGCTGGCGTTTGCGGCGCTGCTGGCCGCGCCGGCGTCTGCTGCGGTGGGCCGCATCCTGCACTTCTCAGACGTGCACCTCAACATCTCCGAGTCCTTCTCGGCCGCCGACAACGCGCGCATCCCCATCCGCTACTTCGCCGACGCGCCACTGCCGCTGCTCGAGTCGGCGCTGGTGTTCGCCAAGCAGCACGTGGTGGAGAACCCCGAGATCTTCCTTTACACGGGGGACCACGCAGCGCACGGGCAGTTCACGGACGATTATATTGCCAAGGCGGTGGAGACGAATGTCCATGCAATGGAGACTTATTACTCGCCCAAGGGAGAGCGCAGCGAAATGCTGGAGGCTACTGCCATCATCGGCAATGCAGACGGGAGTAAGGGGAGCAACTATTGTTATTCTTGGTATGCATTAGAATAATGCTGATTATGCACTGGGACAGACCCGGACTATCACATGGAGGTGACCGACCCGAAGAAGGAGACGAACCCGTCCATTGAGATCATCTCGACGGTTTGGGAGGACTCGCTGTCGGCTGCCAATATGGATCTGCTGAACCGTCGAGGGTATCTGAGTTACGCTCTGGACGACAAGCTCACTGTCGTCACGCTTAACACGGTGCCATACTCGGTAGGTGTGAATGACTGAAAAATGTTGAGTAGCACCGTATCACTGACGTTTTTGTTGCTGGTTTGTAGCCGAGTCACTTGCCCGACACGTCGCACCAGCCGGACCCGTTTGGGCAGTTCGCGTGGCTCGACAAGATCCTTGCTGAGCTGCAGAGAGCTGGGAAATTTGCGTATATTGCTGGCCACATTGCTCCGATCGTGGACTCGTACGGGGGTAACCCGCAGTGGCACACCAAGTACATTGCCAAGTACAAGAAGATTGTGGGCAAGTATGGCGACGTGATCAAGGCGCAGTTCTTCGGTCACGTACACAGCGTCGAGTTCCGTGTGCCCGTGGCGTCGCTCGATAGAGAAGACGACGCCTTCCAGCTGCTGCCGATGTACATTACAGGCTCGATCTCGCCCCTGTTCGGCAACAACCCGTCCTTTATGGTTTGGGAATACGATACGGAGACGTATGAGCTTCTAGACTACGCTGTGTATGCTTCCGACATTGCCGAGGCCGAGCCGCAGCTTGACTGGAAGCTTTTGTTCAAGGCCAGCGAAGCGTACGGTCTCAAATCGCTCTCCTTGACCGAGCTTACGTCATTCGTGCAGCGCGTGGAGCAGAACGTGAGCCTGGTGGAGGAGTACTACTGGAACATGAAGGCCCGTTCGCCTAACGCTCGACCCTGCAAAGACGCTGAGTGCCATGCCAAGACTTTGTGCACGCTCAAGTGGTGGACGACGAAGGGTGAGTTCCTAGCCTGTGTCGACACTGTCCATTCGCTGGCTAGTGCGCGGGTGTATGACATCGACCAGACACCTGCGTCGCCCATTCAGGCAGTAGGCGCGACTTCATCCGGCTCCAACTTCAGCTCCTCGCAGAAGGACCTGGCAACGGCAGACGTGTGCATGACAATTGGAGCAACAGCTCTTGCTGCTATCGCTGCAGTGGCATGCGTCTTCGTGTTTTTTCAACTCCTAAAACGCGTCGGTATCCTCAAAAACCGCGCGCAATACGACACCATCGCGACGCTCTAGCTGTTTTGTTTCGGATCTGCCATCATGGCAGAGCAGAATACAGCGTAAAAACTTCCGACCTCAGTCAACGACATTTTCGGTTGTAAAGCCCCCGGTTATCGCTGTTTTTACTGCTAAACAGACGCTCACATGAGCTTGAGGTGGCCCGTGACCTCATCAATAGCCTTCAGCGGGGCCGGTCCAATGCTCAACACCGTCTTGCTGTCCGGCGCAATCTGCGTCCGCCCAGCGTCAACCTGTTAACGTTAAACAGCAACTCGTCAGTACTACCCAGCACTTGCTGTGAATATTTGGCCTCAACGTTGAGCGTACCACGACGTAGTTAACGAGTCCGTGCTCCGCTGCCCTCTCGGCGAGCGCGAGCATCTCCTCCTCCGAGTCCACCTTGAGGCAGACCTTGGCTTGGCCCAGCATCTCCCACGCACGGACCGCGTCCGGCGTCCGCTTGACCGCGCGCTTGTACGCACCCAGCGTCGCGTGGCAGCACTGCGCCGCAATCTTGCCTGTCAACCAACAACATCAACCTACGTTAACCCACCTCCGCCTCGAATATTAACCAAGTAAAAGTACCCAAAAGGCTGACCAACCTTTGCCCATTTTCAGGTCCGTTCGCACGCACATGACCATCTTGTGGGGCACCCAACTGGCCGAGTCGGCGCCCTCCCAGTCCTCCGACGAGCCAGAGGAAGACCTAGACGAGGCTTCCGAGCGAGACTCAGCAGCATCCTCGCTGCTCTTCTTGTCGCTGTTGCTGCCGCTGTTGGAGCTCTTGGCATCGCCCAGCAACTGCGTGGAGATAAAGTAGTGGGCCGCCGCGCCCAGCACGAAGGCGGCCGTGCACTTCCAGGCGACGTCCTCCATGTCTTCGAGGTCGAATGTATGGAGCTGCAAAATGACGGGCGATGATTCGCGGATAATGGATTTGGTGTGGGTCACGTAGAATAGATGTCGATATTTCAGCACGAGAAATGGGTCACTTCAACTTACGGTATCGCCTTTTGCCAGTCGAAAAAGATACTTCGCCTCCTCTCTCTCTACTTGCGCTTGGACTCCAGCTCGACCACGCAGGCTTCGAAGTCCTCCGACGTCGTGTACCATTGCGTCGTGCAGAGCCACTTGGACTGACACGCGACATCCTGGCACGACGACTGCAGGTACGACTGCGCCTTGGAGTTGTAGTAGTACTGCTCCAATAACGCGGAATCGGACGCTGCGCGGTCCACGAACGCGTTCAGCTCCGATGTGCGTAATGAACTGACGCCGTACTCTGTGCTGGCGGTAAAGAGCGGCTGCCATTCGAGCGCCTGGCTGTCGGACGAGATGTTGGTGCCGTACACGGTGAAGTCCAGCAGCTCGTACGTGACGGCGTCGAAGTCCCAGACCATGAAGGCCGGGTTGTTGTCGTAGATGGGCGAGATGGCTGCAGACATGAATAGCGGCACGAGCTCCGCTCCCTCGGCTTCTTCCTGCGCTTGCTGCTCGGAAGAAAGAGGAACACGGAACTCGATACTGTGGACGTGAGCGAAGAACTGCGCCTTGATGACATCGGCGAACGCGCTCACGATCTCCTTGTACGTGGCGATGTAGGAGGCCTCCCACATCTGGGAGCCGCTGTATGAGTCAATGATAGGAGGGATATGTCCGACGATGTACGCGAACTTTTCTGACCTCCGGAGCTCTAGGAGTGTCTTGTTGAGCCACGCGAACTGACCGAAGGGGTCCGACATATTGGTTGTGTTCGGCGTGTGGCTTGGCTGGACGGCATGGATGAAAAGCAGTCAGGACAGCTCTTTTACTGCAATGGCCACGGCGACAACGTACCGAGTAAGGCACAGTGCTGAGCGTCAGCACCGCCAGCTTGTCGTCGAGGTCGTACGTCAGGTAGCCGCGGTGATTAAACCAGTCGAGATTGGACTTAGACAGTGTGTCTTGCCACGCCGCCGATATCAGCGCGATCGACGGGTTCACCTCGGTATCAGGGTCCGTCACGTTCATTGTGTAATCGGGAGCTGTAAGTCGACGAAACAATACAAAACTCGTTAGCGTGATCTCCCCGGGGGGGTGTCTGTACTTCTATAATAGGTGTACGTACGTACATGTGTCAGCGTTGCCGATCAGAGCAGTGACGTCCAGGTTCGTGTCATTGTCCGCGGTCGCGTAGTAGTGTGCCATGGTCTCAACGTTCGTCTCAACCGTCTCGGCAAGGAACTCGTTGGTCACCTCACCATGCGCGACGTGGTCTCCAGTGTAGAGGAAAAAGTCTGGGTCGGGCATCAGCTTCTTGGCGAATTCCAGCGCGGACGTGAGCAGGGTGATTGGGGCGTCGTCTCCATACTTGAACTGCATCTCCGCGGACTCGGTAGCGTTCAGTGACTCGGACATGTTGAGGTGGACATCCGAAAAGTGGAGTATGTGCTTGACGTTGCGCGCGCTTGAAAGTAAACTTCGTGGAGAGATGTCGGCGGATCGGAGCGTTGATGTTGATCCGACTTCAGCTCCCGCCGCGAAGGCTAACAAGACACCTGCGAGCATGATCGTCTCGATGCAACTTTGATGGTCGCTTGGAGTCTGCTCTCGGCAGAAGATATTGAAAAGTGGATAAGAGAGAAGTAGATCTAGCTGGCTGCCGACACGCCTGGTAAAACCAGCACCTGGTCGTGTTTGCCGACATGCCCCTTTTAGCTTCGTAGATGGGCGAGTTGAAGGCGATCAAGTTACTCCAATGGGCTCTGCATGTGTGAAATTGCCACTCTCCATGCCGAATGATGTGCTCGCGGCGACTTGTGATCCTCTCGACGTCAGGCTTTCGGCAGCCAGTCAAGCAAGGAGATGCAGTATGATGTGCTCAGCCGATCGTGTAGAGTGTACTGTGTACATGAAGAGATTCAGGAATCTTAGCTTTGAGATTCTTGCAGTAGTACCAGTCGCATTGGTGCTGGTGCAGTAACCCTGACCAAGTGGGCGTCAACGCGGATTGCCTGACGATGACTCGTCAGATTCAAATGGTCTTGTCCATGCCAACGTGCTCTCCTGAGGCGGGCCGAGCACTGCAGGCACAGCCACCGAAGCCCTTCAGTGACACGCTAGTTGCCATTAATACTTTTGCATTTCGAGTTGTGTACGCTACAGAGTACACTGCCGCCTAAAGTCGAATCTCTTACAGACGGCTCGTATCCAGCTCGTTGAACATGCGAATCTCCAGCTTCTTGGCCAAAAGAGGTGCCATGTAGGCCCCGAATGTGGCGTAGAACGGGTTGGCCACGTGAATCTTCAAGCTCTGTTCAATGACATCATCACGTTAACACTCAGAATCGTCAGCACAGCGAGCATTGCAACGTACGCTCTTCTTCTCGTAGCGCTCGACGATGGTCCACTTGCGCGGGTCCTGGTGGTCCTGCATCACGTGCCAGTTCAGGACTCCCGCGTCCTTCATGTACACATTCGAGGCCTCGACGAGCTTGCTGCGGATTTTCTCCTCGACCTCTTTGCCTTCCTTGGCGTACAGGTGGCAGACGATCGTGTAGACCATTTTGCAGTCGTCTCTCCTCGTTTAACGAACCCGGCAGATTGAAGAATGATGCTGGGGGTCGAGTCGAGCGTGGCAGGCAGGGGCAGTTGAAGATGGTGATTCAAAAATGTTTACGACGACATCTTCGCTTTGGGGTCGATACAGAAACCTGCCTCCAGTGCAATTATGACCTCACCACCTTGCACTGGCAACAATCATCAACGCGCAAGTGCATGAATCGTAGCTGTGGTACCGACCGGCCACAAAACAAACTGCATGTACAGTAGGGAGGTAGCCTGAGCTCCCCATAACTAAGTATTCACGTTAACGCTGGATTCTGTGAGACTTGCGTCAATTTTCCCTATCTTTGACGCGTTTACTCGACGTGCACGGGCTTGCACGGGCTTGCTCGTGTCCAGCTCGTTGAACTGGAAGATCTCCAGCGGCTGGTCCAGGAGCGCTCCCATGTAGACGCCGAACTCGGCGTAGTACGGGTTCGCCTGGTGGATCTTGAGGCTCTGCTCGGATACAACCACCACCGACCACCACCACCCACAACAACAACAACAACAACAACAACAACAACAACAACAACAACAACAACATTAGCAACTCAGTCAAGGAGTAAGTACATATAGTGTAAGCCACCGCGCGACGTACGCTCTGGCGCTCGTAGCGCTCGACGATCGTCCACTTGCGGGTGTCGACGTGGTCCTGCATGACGTGCCAGCCGATGACCTCGGCGTCCTTCATGTACGTCTGCGAGGCCTCGATGAGCTTGTTGTGGATCTTCTCTTCGACGTCCTTGCCTTCCTTGGCGTGCAGGTGGACAACGAGCGTGTAGACCATCTTGGCTGTGCTTCGAGGGGTGCTTGGTGCTTGGTGTTCGGCAGCAAACTGCAGAGTGACGTAGCAACGCGCTGCTGCTGTGGTTGAAACTGCGCTGCAGATACGTATACAATCTTGTTTACGTCCACATCAACTGCAGCTGTGATGATGACAATCAGATCCATTGTCAACATCACAGGCCAAGCCATGTTTTATTGGCGTCGCGGTTTGTCTGGTCAATTCTCCGTGCGGGTCGCTTGCCCTACAACGTGAGTGTTGAGGGCTGAGACGGTAGGATATTCACGGCGTCAAGAGGAGAGACAGCATTGTTGTTCCCAGTTGCGGGTCTGAGCTTGGATAGCTAATAGTAGTAGCTCGCGGACTTGGCCACGACTTGCAGCCGCGCTACAAAGCCAAACCCCTCGAGCTGCTCAAACGGAGTCTCCCAGCACCTAACTAAGCATTGCGCGCGCCCTCGCTCAACCAGCAAGCAAGAGCCACTAGTTCCACCACCATTGCTCCTCAAACGTACGTGATATTCATCTTTTTATACGGGCAGCGGCGTTGCTGCTCTCATACGCTCGCGGACGCACACAAAAGACACTAGGACTCCACTAAGAGACCCCCAAGGCGCCAGTGACTGCAACAACAAAAGCTCGACCAATGGACCGCGAAGACTCCTCTCACCACCCGCAAGCATCGAACAGACTCGGCGACCAGCTTCGCGGCCAATCGACCTCGTTATTACTCAGCACAGCGCACCGACGCCTCGGAGACCGCCTGCTACGCACCTCAAGGCGGGCGCTTACTCGACGTGCACGGGCTTGCTCGTGTCCAGCTCGTTGAAGCGGCGCAGGTCCATGGGCTTGTCGAGCAGCGGGATGACGTACGGGTCGAAGGTCTTCCAGTACGGGTTGCCCAAGTGGTACTTCTGGCTGCTCTCGTGCTCGTAGCGCTCGACGATGCACCACTTGCGCGGGTCCTGGTGGTCCTGCATCACGTGCCAGCCGATGGTCTCGATGTCCTTGGAGTACACCTGCGAGGCCTCGATGAGCTTGTTGCGCAGCTTCTCCTCGACCTCCTTGCCCTCCTTGGCGTACAGGTGAACGACGATCGTGTAGACCATTGTGGTAGTTGGTTGTGGTGGATGGGTGGTTGCTTGTGACCTTGACAGGGAAATGAAAAGTGAGCTCTGGAGGGAGGCGGAAAGTCCGCTCGCTCGTACGTGGCGGCTGGGCGAGAGAGGGGAGGGAGGGGAGAGGGGAGTGTTCCGCTTGGGTCTCGGCAGTGCCTGCTACGTCATTGAAGTAGGCATGGAGCATCACGGATACGCAAAGGTATCCGGTTCACATCGGAGCGGTCTATCATGGCGAGCGCTTGAGTTAACTTCAGACTTGAACTTGGGACGACCTCGCTAACCTGAATCCTGCAATTCTCGATAATCATCTAAATCATTGCTATAGTGTCTAGTCAGTACGGAGTGTTGTGATATTTCTATAAGGTGAATGTATGCTCAATCGAGTCGAAACCTGATATTCAGTATTGCAGGCAGCTCTAAATTCTAAATCAGAGTGGATTTGCACCTTGACCTCCACGCGCCATTGGCGCGGCGCCAAGCAGCTGGCCGCAGTCTGCGGGTCAGCGGGTTGTGCCACGCAGCGAGCGGTGCCGGTACTGACCAGGAATGGCTCGCTTCCTTCGAAAGTCTCAATGTGATGCCAGCCTCGCTGTGAAGGAACGGCCTCTGGTTGTCGGTTGAGTTGACGAGGGAACGCAGAAACTCACCACGCAGTGCCAGCACTGTTGGGTGCAGCTCTCTGCTGGCTGATCGTCTGAGTCACGGGTTGAAGTTGCCGTGGCCCTCCTTTCTCTGTCGACCATCGAGCCACTCGCCCAAAGTTAACACACGCAGAGATGAGGCACAAATACGACCGCGATCTCGAGGAGGCACCAGCGTCGCACAGGTATAATGTATAGCAGTGCTATCGTAGCACTAGGCGCGCGAGAGCGGGCGTATGCCGCTGTAGACACCCTGCTACTCAACCAGCAGGCTGACTGAGTAAAGGCCAGCTACAATAGGTGATATTGTACGTGTACACAGTTGCCGAGACCTTTTTGGTTAGGAAGTGCCTGCGTTCCCCGACTGGGCACATCCCAACTTTTGAATTATTTCGTGCCGTTGTGAGAGGTCATCCGCCATTTGTATACCCCTTCTGTATACCGTTGGCCACCACCCATTTCATTTACCATTTCAGAATCGGACAGCTCGAGAGAACAGCTTCGCCGAGAAGCAGAATAATCGCTTCGTGCGTCAAGGTAATGTTGGTTGAAAGCTGTATGCGATGTGTGCATGTTTGTAGATGTTAAGGACGCCTTGCAACGGCCCAGCACCAACGACACGTCGGCTAGGGACATCGCGGAGGTGCGCAAACAGGGGAGATTCGCAGCCTGCGAGCGGCAGAGTGGGCAAGGCCTGCAGGCGCGACGAGCGATGAACAACGGCATCAGAAGCTGCGCTTCTCGCAACGCGCTCCACGCCACCACGTCGCGGCGAAGTCTTCGTAGCGTGAATAGGTTTGGTCGGATCAAACCGACCGAGCCCGACAGAAATTTGTTGCCGCTAGCAGTTACTTAGTGTGCACGTGGTCGCGTTTTGACAAAATAACCGATTGAACATGCTCGTGGTGTAAGGTAGTCCTAGTTAGTAATACGAACGTTATAGTTTGACCTGATGGGCACGTTTCAGAGATCACTGCAGTGCTGCCAGTTTGCCTTCGCCCATACAAATTACTATCGACCGCGTCCTGCGAGGTGCGGGTACTTCCGCAGTCCTTTGCGTCGCCACCTCCGCAGCGACTCAGTGTGACCAGGAAAACGCAACGGACCAGTCAACCCGACTCAGTCTAGCAACCCGACTGATGCGTCTCAGTCGGGTTTCTTTTCCCGACTGGGGAGTCGGGTTGATTTTCGTGTGACCCACACGATTTTGTTATCCAGTATACATGAAGCCATGTATAGCTCGAGCTCCGGCTCTTTTTCTCAGTCGGGGCGGTGTCGGCCCGACAGTCGGGGCTCAGTCGGATCAGTCGGGGAAAAACGCCGCGTTGCATGCCGCTCAGTCGGGGAGTCTACTACACCATTTCCGGGTCGTTCTGCCCAAATGCTCGATTCAAAACAACCACTCAAAAAAAGGGCAGTATACAGGTCGGACATACAACTCAAATTGCTCGATTCAAAACAACCACCTCAATTTTCAAAACGACCAGTGTACCATATATTTGGTACACTTACTTGCCTACTTGCATGTCCTTCATGAGAATCGCGTCAGCGATGAAAGCGAAGGTGTGGTGGATGCACTTGCTGCACAAAGCAGGAGTCACCACTTCGGGGAAGATCACATTGGCAGCATGTAGGAGGAACGTTGAACGGTGCGCTGAGATTGTTGACCCCCGAGGAACGCTTAGGATACTGCTCCTGTTGGACGCCATGTACCTCTTCACCGCCGCCTTGTACACGGAGAAGACGTTCTCAATGCCGTTGAGCATAGGCGAGTAAGGCCCTAAACGCAAGCACTCAGCCCCCGCAAACTCAGCTTCCTCAAACACGTCCTCCACGTTCGTGTGGCACGGAGCATTATCTAGGACAACAACGACATTGCTCAACGGCCCGCGCGTAGCTTGATCGCGGAGCAGCGCTCGTACAGTCTCGTTCGCCGCATCGCTGTCGAATGAGCCGAAGCGTCCTTCGTGGTACTCCACGCCATCACGCGAGATGCACGCGATGACGTGGATGTTCTTGCCCTTGGACGACGTGCCCATGTCCACCGCGCGTTGTCCCGCTTTACTCCACCCGTAGTTGCGGCTGACCCAGATATTGAAGTTGGTTTCGTCGAGATAGAGAATTTTCTTCTCCGCTGCCACATACTGTAGCATCTTCATCGCAAACTCCTGCCTCTTCGCCTTGTTTACCGGTGTGTTTCGGTAATTGTTGTCTCTGTGCGTCTTCTTCACCGTGAAGCAGCGTCCCTCTAAGTTCGCGCGCACCGCCTCAACCCCAACTCGGATGCTAAATTCATCAAACAGAAGGGAGCGCATCTCTTGTAAGGTTAGATTGCAGTTCTCGGACAGTCGCTCCTCTAAGAAATCGATGTGGTGGCTTTGAAGTTTGCGGTTGTAGGCCCCTCCTCTCATGTCTTTCGGTGGCGTGAAGTCCCCAGTCTGCTTCGCTTGCTTGACCCACCGCCGAGCAGTCTCCAGCTGAACCCCATCGTGCAGGGCAACCAGCCTCCAGTTCTCCCCTTGCTCGGCAGCCGCCAGAACTCGAGCGCGCTCTGCCTTCGTGTATGTTTTCCCCATTACACAAGTGTGAAAATGCGAAAGTGGTCGTTTAGAAAATGGCGGTGATCGTTTTGAATCGAGCATTGTATCGAATGTTCTAGAAGTGTATTCATAGGTATACGTCAAGGTATATGTGTATCCTACCTGCCCTTTTTTTGAGTGGTTGTTTTGAATCGAGCATTTGGGCAGAACGACCCGGAAATGGTGTAGACCTCTTCGTTAGATGGTACCCGCCCGGTCGAATACAGGTCAAGAAACAAAGACACCCCTGTGACACAGATGTACGTGGCGATTTTTGGTAAAAACACGGGTAACATATCTACTGCGTATCTATCTATCAGTTCCCTTGGAATGCCAAAGAGCCGAGTCTGTGAGTGCGCTTTCGCATCGCGCAAACTCGTTGGGTTTTTCAGTGAGCAAGTCCAGCTCATTTCGCAATTAGCCTGCTCCTGATTCAGCAACATGCCTCGCGCCATTACTTCGACCTCATCGCCCGCGTCAAGCCCTTCACCGGCTTCGGCGCGCTCCGCTTCCACCCGCCCCGCAACTCGCCAAGCACCAAGGCGAAGCTCCACGCAGCGTGCAAGTACGCGCACATCCGCTCCGTGCAGACGACGGTGAACACTACAGTAACTATCTTCGCCGCCTGAACCACATTGGAACAACACGTCTACAAGCAAGACGTGAGACCAACCGGCGTGCTCGTGAGCGCCGTTTGCTTCGCCTGGCCACGGAAGTACCGCCCGTCGACGACGAGGACAGCAGCGGCAGCGAAGACTCGTTGACACAGCTCAGTACCGCGTACTAGGCGTAAAAGTAGTATGCTGCGTCGACCCAAACGCGGCCAGGCTGCTCTCACTCAGATATCGACCCTCTTAGTAAACCAGACTTCGTTTATTCTACTGGTAGTCGGCAATACTATAGTCCCACTATCGCCCCATCTCGCACAGTATCAGATTGGATAAACGACGTTATAGTTATCTGCGTTGCTTTTGATCCGCAAGGCAACAATAGCGTTAGAGACCGACATCTTGTATAGAGGTCTAGTGAGTGCCTTTTGGTTAATTGATGCGGCTTGATTCAAATCAGGCCGCATGGAAGAGTTGATCTGAAAACTCAGACAGATCCAAGCAGCAATTCAGGTCCCATGTCTTTGCAGATGGCGAGATTTTACTCGCAGTGGTGGAGAAGCTCTTACAAGTACCAGTGGCAAGTTACCGCTTGGTGCAACTTGCATCGTTGTTGAAGCCATTGCATCCCAGTGTGCGTGTGGGCAGTTACGTCCCCGTTTAGTACAGTACCTGTGCAAGCAATGCTGGAATAGTTTGCTCTTTTGTTTCCATTTATGACTAGCCACGACTTGCGTTAATGTCCTTTGGCGACGCAATACTACAATATTGGGCGTGGATGTAAGCTTTAGGTTAGAGAGCGCTACCATACATCCATCAAATTCTGTGAAGCGTGGATATAGCTTCAATTCCGAATACCTAGAACTATTGTAGGTAATATTGCTTAGTTTCGATCCAACAACCGACACTACCGTGCCACCTTTTTTTCTTCCTGCGGATGCTCGTCCTATGAAGCATACTTTTAAGTGCAGTTGAGCCGGTTGAGAATGGACCTTAGACGCGCTGTGTAGCGAAGGTAGCGCACTACTCCTCACTATAAAAACTGTACTTTAAGTAGTGTGTACCAAAATATTCATGAGGTTTTACAGTACATTATGTAGCACAAGACTTGGGAGATTGCCTACATTAGCTAGATAAGTTTGTGAGGAAAGCATAGTTTCCCAATGTCGCAGCTCGTAAAGATAGAACAACTGCTGGCGGTCGGCCCACTTTCGAATTCGTCTCCTCGAAGCTAACCCGCCACTCCACGCCCCTGCTGTGCAGCAAACGAAGAAGACTATTTTCCCAACGAAACATCGCTGGAAAGTTATACACACAGACACTGCGGAGATGCGACTATCAAAGTTTTCGAACTCGTCAACAGCAATGTGCTGTGGATAGGCTAAGTTTTCACAGATTTTGAGAGATCGCAGATAACAGTTAATTTTAATTACTTTAAAAAGTTGCATTGTCTTCGAACAAAGTGTACAACAGATTCTATATTCTTATGAAAAAGAAGCTATTCTACACAATTCTAACGACAGTTTCGTAAATCTAAGACATTGATTTATGCCAGATTCCACGCTACATATACACTGGCACCAAGGGGCGAGGACATACGCGCGCTCTCGCGCGCCTAGTGCTACGATAGCACTGCTATACATTATACCTGTGCGACGCTGGTGCCTCCTCGAGATCGCGGTCGTATTTGTGCCTCATCTCTGCGTGTGTTAACTTTGGGCGAGTGGCTCGATGGTCGACAGAGAAAGGAGGGCCACGGCAACTTCAACCCGTGACTCAGACGATCAGCCAGCAGAGAGCTGCACCCAACAGTGCTGGCACTGCGTGGCGAGTTTCTGCGTTCCCTCGTCAACTCAACCGACAACCAGAGGCCGTTCCTTCACAGCGAGGCTGGCATCACATTGAGACTTTCGAAGGAAGCGAGCCATTCCTGGTCAGTACCGGCACCGCTCGCTGCGTGGCACAACCCGCTGACCCGCAGACTGCGGCCAGCTGCTTATGCGCCGCGCCAATGGCGCGTGGAGGTCAAGGTGCAAATCCACTCTGATTTAGAATTTAGAGCTGCCTGCAATACTGAATATCAGGTTTCGACTCGATTGAGCATACATTCACCTTATAGAAATATCACAACACTCCGTACTGACTAGACACTATAGCAATGATTTAGATGATTATCGAGAATTGCAGGATTCAGGTTAGCGAGGTCGTCCCAAGTTCAAGTCTGAAGTTAACTCAAGCGCTCGCCATGATAGACCGCTCCGATGTGAACCGGATACCTTTGCGTATCCGTGATGCTCCATGCCTACTTCAATGACGTAGCAGGCACTGCCGAGACCCAAGCGGAACACTCCCCTCTCCCTCCCCTCTCTCGCCCAGCCGCCACGTACGAGCGAGCGGACTTTCCGCCGCCCTCCAGAGCTCACTTTTCATTTCCCTGTCAAGGTCACAAGCAACCACCCATCCACCACAACCAACTACCACAATGGTCTACACGATCGTCGTTCACCTGTACGCCATGGAGGGCAAGGAGGTCGAGGAGAAGCTGCGCAACAAGCTCATCGAGGCCTCGCAGGTGTACTCAAGGACATCGAGACCATCGGCTGGCACGTGATGCAGGACCACCAGGACCCGCGCAAGTGGTGCATCGTCGAGCGCTACGAGCACGAGAGCAGCCAGAAGTACCACTTGGGCAACCCGTACTGGAAGACCTTCGACCCGTACGTCATCCCGCTGCTCGACAAGCCCATGGACCTGCGCCGCTTCAACGAGCTGGACACGAGCAAGCCCGTGCACGTCGAGTAAGCGCCCGCCTTGAGGTGCGTAGCAGGCGGTCTCCGAGGCGTCGGTGCGCTGTGCTGAGTAATAACGAGGTCGATTGGCCGCGAAGCTGGTCGCCGAGTCTGTTCGATGCTTGCGGGTGGTGAGAGGAGTCTTCGCGGTCCATTGGTCGAGCTTTTGTTGTTGCAGTCACTGGCGCCTTGGGGGTCTCTTAGTGGAGTCCTAGTGTCTTTTGTGTGCGTCCGCGAGCGTATGAGAGCAGCAACGCCGCTGCCCGTATAAAAAGATGAATATCACGTACGTTTGAGGAGCAATGGTGGTGGAACTAGTGGCTCTTGCTTGCTGGTTGAGCGAGGGCGCGCGCAATGCTTAGTTAGGTGCTGGGAGAGACTCCGTTTGAGCAGCTCGAGGGGTTTGGCTTTGTAGCGCGGCTGCAAGTCGTGGCCAAGTCCGCGAGCTACTACTATTAGCTATCCAAGCTCAGACCCGCAACTGGGAACAACAATGCTGTCTCTCCTCTTGACGCCGTGAATATCCTACCGTCTCAGCCCTCAACACTCACGTTGTAGGGCAAGCGACCCGCACGGAGAATTGACCAGACAAACCGCGACGCCAATAAAACATGGCTTGGCCTGTGATGTTGACAATGGATCTGATTGTCATCATCACAGCTGCAGTTGATGTGGACGTAAACAAGATTGTATACGTATCTGCAGCGCAGTTTCAACCACAGCAGCAGCGCGTTGCTACGTCACTCTGCAGTTTGCTGCCGAACACCAAGCACCAAGCACCCCTCGAAGCACAGCCAAGATGGTCTACACGCTCGTTGTCCACCTGCACGCCAAGGAAGGCAAGGACGTCGAAGAGAAGATCCACAACAAGCTCATCGAGGCCTCGCAGACGTACATGAAGGACGCCGAGGTCATCGGCTGGCACGTCATGCAGGACCACGTCGACACCCGCAAGTGGACGATCGTCGAGCGCTACGAGCGCCAGAGCGTACGTCGCGCGGTGGCTTACACTATATGTACTTACTCCTTGACTGAGTTGCTAATGTTGTTGTTGTTGTTGTTGTTGTTGTTGTTGTTGTGGGTGGTGGTGGTCGGTGGTGGTTGTATCCGAGCAGAGCCTCAAGATCCACCAGGCGAACCCGTACTACGCCGAGTTCGGCGTCTACATGGGAGCGCTCCTGGACCAGCCGCTGGAGATCTTCCAGTTCAACGAGCTGGACACGAGCAAGCCCGTGCACGTCGAGTAAACGCGTCAGATACTTGTGGTAGCACGCTAATTTCCATATTTCAGACGCAACGAAGTCCTAACTCAAGCTCGACACGACAATGGCTTTCGTATTGTTATCGCTTTACACGTGATCACGTCTTTAATTTTAGGGTGTGTTCCGCTGCACCGCTGTTTTCAGACAGCGGCTTTGCTATTCCGCTGGAAAGAGGCAATCCGCTGTTTTGATAATTCCGCTGGAAGTGTTTGCGGAACGCGCAGATTTCAATCCGCCACACGCTAAATGATACTGTGGAACATTGTATTACGTTCTGTATAGAGAAGCAAAGTGTATTAAAACTGGAAAGAAGATCTTTGACTTTGCAGCCGTCAGAGAAATCTCGGGTCTTTAGTTGTCCTAGTTGTCCTCGAAGTCAGAGCTCTCCGCCAGCACGAACTGCTCCACCATGTAGTTGCGGCTTTCGTCATCCATGCCATAAAACATGGTTGCCGCATCGGGATCGGTCGCTAGCAGCTTGATGAACTTAAAGCGATTGGCCACTGGGACAGTGTCAGTGAAGAGGTTCCTAAAGATTGATATCGCCTCATCGGCTCGCGTCGCTGCTCGACTCCTGCTGTGGCGCTCCGAAATGGATGCAGCGATTGATTCCTGGGCATTAGCCATCTGCCGTGCAACGTGTCTTGACTCTCTTTCCCCTGCACGCCGGGGTGGTCGCTGCCGCTGCAAACGCTCCAAGGTTCGTTGGCCAACAGCAGGCAACTCGGACCTGCTGTGCCGGTGAAGTGCCCGACTGGCACAACACCTATTTATTGAGTAGTTAAGCAATACACCTACGCCGCAAGAGCACCAGTCGCTGCCCTCGCACTCCTACAGCGCCTCGTGCGTCGTGTCCGTCGTCCGCCCAACCCGCAACCACTCGGGGTCACTCGCGTGTTTCCACGCTCCGTCCGTCAGGTACTACCGGTGAGCCGTACGCTGCTCCCCGCCAATTCCAAAAGTGAGCTCTGCCCTCACGGAGTCGCTGTCAAATCCAGGAGGCCTCTGGGCTGTGTTTGCGCAAGGAGTGGGCCGCCGGAGGTACTTGCAGTTCCCTCTGACAACAGCATGCCCATCCTTCATCAGCCACGGTCCGTGCCACGCCACGGACTCCGTGGCCCACGGACCCCGAACCAGCTCCATTCCCCGTGGGCGCAGGTCGCCCGTCATCGCTGCGTGCTGTCGAGCGCCGTCGACGTCGCCGCCCAGTCGCGCGGCATCCGCCCATCTGTACGCCCATCCGCCCGTTGCGTGCCGTCGGGCGCCACACCCAGTCGCACGACTTCCGTCCGTCCGCCCACTGCATGCCGTCGGGAGCCACCACTGCGGCCGCCCAGTCGCACCACTTCCGTCCATCTCGTTCACACCGCTCGCCGTCGGGCGTTCTCCGCTGCCCTTGGCGAACGTCCTCCAGCCGTACTCGCCGTCCACTCGGTGATCGCCCAGCGCCAGCCGACGCTGCCCTGTTACAGCCGTAACGACTCGCTCATGCGATCACCAGTGGTCCTTCGTCGTGTACCTGGCGTTTCTTCCGCCGCGCTATCTCGACTTAAGCGCCGTGTTCTACGCTGTTGCTGTCTTGTAGGTGTCGATACTGCTTCGGCGTCTTCCCCTCTGAAACCTTGATCATCCCGAAGAGATGCAAGTCGCTGCTGGACAGCAGAGTGTAGATCCGCACTGCTCTCTTCATCTTCAGAGTCGCTGCTAAGCCCACTCAGCGAGGAAGGTGGTGGTCGTGCTTGCGTACCAGCACGGGAGTACACCACATAGGGGATTTTTTTAGAATTTTATCTACATGCACCCGCTAATAGCGAAAGCGAAAGCAGATTAGCCATCGGCTCACATCGTACGTCGTGTCTCGTGATCGGTGTAATATGTGCTATTACAGGCCCCCGCCGCTCAATCCGCTGGATCAATCATCCCCACGCCCAAATTCGGGCGTTTAGCGTGTAGCGGATTTGGCCTCTAAATCCGCTGGAATCGGCATGCGGAACACGCAGAGTTTTGACCGATCCGCTGTTTACGAAAAATCCGCTGGAATGGCCCTAAAACGCTGGAATTCATGTCTGCGGAACACACCCTTAATTTTAATTAAAAGTCATTCACAAGTAGATGGAGCGAGAGCTGTGTATGCTGATTCAGCGGCCTTAAGTTTCTTCTGTCAATCAACTTACCGCCACTAGGTATTTGAGCACTGCAGTAAGCACCATAGTGGCATCTAGAGCTGGAACTGGTGCACATCCAGGCTCTCCTGGCCGTTCTCGAGCAGCGCCAGCAAGGCACCCGCGAACGTCTTGTAGTCCGCGTGTTCGCGGTGCTGTGCCACGCTCTACTCGCCCACAACGCAATCATTCGCACAGACATCGAACAAGCAACAAGGTCAGTCATACCTCCATGGCACACAACCCAATAAGCATCATCCAACCGGCACCCGGGTAATGACACTCGAGGGCTCTGGTGCAGCACCACGCCTCAATGAGGGCGCAATAGCGGTCAGAATAACGGTTACGTACGCTCTCCTGGTCGTAGCGCTCGACGCCGGTCCACTTGCGCGGGTCGCTCGCGCTCTGCATGGGGTGTCAACCGAGCACACTGGCGTCCTTGAAGTAGGTCTGCGAGGCCTCGGCCAGCTTGGCGCGTAGCTGCTCCTCGTTGGATACGTACGTGCGTCACTTCAATCTGGCATGTTAATACCGTTTGTACAGTATCCCCACCAGCGCAGATCCGAGACTGATTACCACGAATCGCCTACTGCGCGCCCAGCGTAAAGGATGTAGCGAGAGCGGGCTACGAATGCGTCCGATCCGATTGCCTTCTCATTGAACACTTTGTAGTGTTTTGCACAAACACGGACTTGTTTTTCTTCCTAAATGCAGCTAGTTTTGGATCATTATTAGTGCACCACAGGGACATCTTTCAGCTGTGCAACCAGCTTTCGGAGATCCTCCGCCGAACTCAGCCCTTTTCTTCGTCGGGCTTCGTACCTGCAACTATTAATACCGCTGCCGACCCAGTGCTGTACGATTTTCCCCCAATCTACAAGATGGTGACTGGAAATGGCTCGTTGGAAACCTCACCCACTGGCAGCATTGGGCTGTCCAGAGAGTGAGGTCGTGGGGTCCATTAGAACGTGGGGGTGGATGCATCGGGTTCTACTGCCTATGGTTCACGATGTCACCACTTTGGCAATCTGGCGCTGGGAGCACGGCTATTCTTTCTGAGCGCGACGTCGCCTCTAGCGCAGCACTGTGTCCACCATGCTTACCACACTATCGATACCGCCATTCATGACTTCTTCGAGTGTGGGCCTGTTCAGCTACTGTGACAGACGCTGCGGGAGCCTTGGGCTCCTGCTTTTCGATCCTCACTGGGGTGGTGACTGCTGATCTTCCCGTCCGACCGCGATGTCCACGCAGATTGGCGCTGTAAGGAGGTCGGTGTCTCCACGACGAGCGCGACGACGAGCACGGCCGAGACATCAGATGGTGGTGTTGCAGTTCACGGCCGAGTGGGACGTGAATCCAGCAGACCACGCGGTCGGCAGGATCGGCAGCACGGTGCAGCTCTGGACCGCGGGGCCCTCGGACCCTGCGAATGCTGCGAGCTCGACGGATCGGGCTCACTCTGGAACTGGACGGCTAACGAGTAAGGCGGGCGGACTCTCGATTTAGACGGCTAACGAGTAAGCCGGCTGGATTTACAACGCGTGCTCGGGAGCGGGCACAACGAACGAACGAAAGACAAGCGAGGCGTGGCGCAGAGTCACGGACGACCTCGGTGGACGGCTACACGGCGGTGACGACGGCGGAGTGACGGACAAGGAGCATACTGCCCCGAGTCTCTCGACGGCTGCGACGAGTAGGGTAGGCGCGAGTGGGCGTACACCCGAGTGACTAGAGACGGCGTGAAGGACGGAACTCAGTTCGTGCACAGCAGGTAGATGTGTATTGTAGTTAGTTAGCAGTCGATACTGCATCTAGCTTGTCTAAATAAAATAGGTGCGGCTGTCAGTCGGACACCCTCCGGCGCGGTGTCATTCGTTTTGACATCGACGGCCAGACGGACTTCAGACCGCATCAGCACAGTCGCGACTAACCCCAAGCGTGTGAGGACTCAACACGTTGCATGGTGGTCATACAGGGCCTAGTCAACGCATTCGACGAAGCCCGCGACGTACGAAGACATCCGAAGACTCTACGATGGCAAGAACGAAGATCACGGAGGTCGCCGTCCAGCAGGCGAAACGTACGACGAGCAGCCGGCCGGCGAATCAGAATCAGGCGCCGACGGTCCCAGCTGCTGGAGGGTCGGATTCTGGGCGACGAGCGAATCAGGACGAGGACGAAGAGACGAAGGCAAGCGACCCAGTTGGCGAGAACAACCCAAGCAACGAACCCGACCAGCGCGCTGCCGACGACGCACCAAGCGAGGCGCAGGTTGCACTAGCCAGCACCAACGACGTCGGCGCTGCGATGGGCTCTGACGGCCGCGCTGCAGCAGATGGTGACGACGATGACCAGGATGGACGCTAGGCTGGACCAGCTGAGCGCGGCGGTGACGACCCAGGCGCAAACCCAGGCGCCCACGGACTCCGACACGCAGGCGGCGACGACGCAGCAGACAGCGGCGCCTGTGACGAACCCGCCAGCTTCAACAAAGTGCGCCGCAGGCACCACCTCGCCACAGCAAGATCGGTCGGCTGCCACGCACCGACAGGTGATGCTCCAGTCGCGCGATGACGGCGGCGACGACGGTGACAGCAGCGACGACGACTCCAACGGCGATGACGGCGATGGACGACGCGGGCGACGACAGCCCGTGACGCGCCCAGGCGACGGTGAGGTGACTTCCATCGCAACAGGCGCCGAACCATACGCGATCTGGACCTGCCGACGTTCCTGCCGACGCCGCAGACGTCAGTGACCACGTGGATTGCGCGCGTGGACTTGGCGTTGGAAGGAGTGCGGCTATCTGGACAAGGCGACTGGACGGACCAAGAGCTCTACTACATCTTGGGGAACAAGTTGCAGGAAAGTGCTACCCGCTGGTGGGTCCAGCTGGACCGCAAGTTGCGCAACCGTGAGCGCACGTGGTCGAGGCTGAAGTCGTCGTTGCTCCGGCGGTATGGCGAGCGACCCGACAAGGCCATGGCCGAATGGCGTGTTGGCCAGCGACGCATGATGCTAGGCGAAACATACGCCGACTCTAAGGGATGAACCGAACGCAAAGTTAAAGTGCCAAAATGCCCGCTCACCTAGATACCATAAAAGGTGTTGGTTCATTTAGACAGCAGGACGGTGGCCATGGAAGTCGGAATCCGCTTCGCAGCTGCTCTGCGAGATCTGTGCGGCAACAACAGGATCCGCGAACGTGTGCTGCTGGCAAAATTCTACCGTAGTTTGGATCGCACGACCCGACTGCTGGTGAAGCAGCGGCCGAAGTACAAAACGCTGGAAGAAGCCGTGGACAAGGCGACCGAGATCAACGATCCGATTGACAACGTGGCCCAGGGCATGGAGAACATCGGTCAGGCCTTCGTGACCGCTCTTGATACCTATGTCGTGCCCGCGAACGGCACCACCGGGCACATGGCGCTGATACCAGGTGTCGGCAGTACCGACGTGGCGGAAGAAGAGAAGCTGGCGTGCTTCACCAACTCGCGCGGCGTCTACAACAAGTTCCTCGGGTTATGGGAAGCCCCGAAGGACAGAGTGTGGAACAGCCACATGTGGCCCCCGTTACCACGGAAGAGATCGGCTACGACAGCTGCTCCGACGGTGACCAAGCGCGTGTCGATGGCGAAGACCGACAAGAGAGCGAAGGTGAACATGGCGGTGGCCGCCCATGACAACTACGAGGATGAGAGCGAGGACGACCAGGAGGCGGAAGCTGTCCAAGCCCCACCCCTAAGAAGCCTAAACTTGCAACGAGGCGGCCAAAAGCCGTGACACGTCAGACCAAGGCGGTGAACGTGCCCCGAATGACACCGGAGGGCAGCAGCCCCACGGCGATTCGTCGAAGTGAAGTGTTATGCGTGCAATCAGCTGGGCCACATCGCCCGTGAATGCCCTGATGACGAAGCCCGAGCTCGTAATGACGAGTATCTCGCCAAGCGTCGTCAAGAGTCTAAGGCACAGGAAAACGCAGAGCGAGCGGCCTAGGGGAAATACGACGCTCGGCGATACGATGGACTCCCCAGCTGTCGACGACGGCAGCAATGGACGGTGATACGGCGTGTATGACGAACTTATCGACGGTGCCGGCGAGGGTGGCGGCTGGCAAGGACAAGGTGACGTGGTGTCAAAGGACGGGATCGTGGCAGCAGTGAGAAGAGATGTCGCTGCTCAATTGAATGATGAGCTCGCGGCCCGCGAGAGCGAGCGGAGCGGTACGGTGAGGCCGGCCATGCTACGTACACCGGATGGACGATGACGGAGTGGAAGACCAAGTCAGCGGCGTTGTGACGAAGTCCTCGGCCGAGAAGACGACGATGGCGACGACTGGGATGACAACGGCCGAGGAGAGCCAGGTGACAGCGTCGAGCCCAGCCCCTGTGAACACCGACGAGGTACCACCCTCTGAGGAAGGCGGAGAGACCACGGACGAGGTGCATGGCGGCCACGATGACGACGGAGACGACGAGTATGGAGACCTCGCCGCTCGAGCTCGGTATGGAGCTCACGGACGAGACAATTGGAAAGTTGGGCAACGTAGCGAAGGTGCGCATGGCCGTGAAACGGTCAAAGCGTGCAGCGAAACAGCTGCGAGTGCAGCGGGTGCATAAGAAAACCAAGGGCAAGCGTGGCGATGACGAAGTCGCGCATGTAGTGGCGGAGCTCGACGCCGAGCGAGTGCTGCGACGACAGCGGCAAGCTGACGAGGCGCGAGACGCACTTGAAGCGAGGAGACAGCTGCGCTCTGTTCATGACGAAGTGCGTGCTGACGAACGGACCCGGGTGAACCTGGTGCGGCACGACAGCGCCACTGCGGATGAGGAAGCAAATGGCGACGGCGTGGACGTGACAGCCGGTGACGGGCTGCCCACAGCCGAGATGACCGATGGCACGACGCAGCAGGTGAAGATCGGCAGTGGGGCATGCTAATCAGTCGCAGGCACGGACTGGATGGCCCGTGGCGAACGGAAGCGAGTTAACTCTCCCGTGGCCCATGTTGAAGGAATTGGCGGGTTTTTACTGAACGTACTCGGCGTGTGGGCGTCCGAGATGGTGAACGTATACAACCATAAGGTGACGATCGAGGCATGCATCGTCGAGGGATGTTCGAGTGAGTTCCTCGTGGGTGCGGACTTCCATGGTGGTCGTCGGGCGACCATGGACTTTGATCGTGGCGAGGTACGGTATGCTGAGCGTGGCCGTGACGGAATTATTCCGATTCGAACGGCGGAAGCGAAGGATGACTCAGCGGTGGCAGCCGTAAGGTTGATCAGCGCTACGAACTTGCAGAGACGTGCCGTACAGACGGTGGAAGTGGCGATTGCAGCACCTGATGGTGAGGAGGGTGTGTTTCTACCTACTGTGAACAATGGAGTGGTACTGTTGGCGGCGGCGGTGACGAAGGTGGAGAAGGGCAAGGCTCTGATCCCCGCGATCAACACGTACTGCGGTCGCATCAAGCTACCTAGCAGAAAGGAGTTAGGTGTGTGGATACCTATTAATCCAGACATTGAACTCTCGACGAGGCATGGTGAGCTACAACCTGAGCGGGTGCAGGCGTGGTTGGACGAGTTGGGCGATACGAACACGCCCTTGGGCGACGAACACAACGTGGACATCGGTGCGGAGAAACCAGACGCCCCTGCCCTTATCCTACGATTGCTACGAGCCTATCGCGACCTAGCTAATGCACAGGACGAGTATCCACCTGCTACGACACTCAATGTTGAGCATCACATCGACACTGGGGATGCCGCTCCCATAATGATGAGACGAGGCGACAGGCGCAGACGGAGGACGCCATCGTGGACCACAACGTGGATGCTATGCTATCAGCTGGGGTGATTGAGCCCGGCGAAGGAGCCTGGGGCTTCTCCGTCGTGCTTGTTCGCAAGAAAGATGGGTCCGTACGGTTCTGTGTGGACTATCGCGCCCTTAATAGCGTCACACGTAAGGACGTCTATCCGTTGGCCCACATTGACGAGACTTCGGAATCGCTAGGAGGCGCCCGGCTGTTCACTACGCTAGACCTACGCTCTGGGTATTGGCAAATCCGTGTTGCAGAAGAAAATCGCGACAAAACAGCCTTCATGACGAAACGTGGGCTCTACCGTTTCAAGCGGATGCCCTTTGGTCTTTCCAACGCTCCTACTACTTTCCAACGGCTGATGAATGGTGTACTTCGCGGATTGACGTTGTAACGGGTTACACGCACAAGAGACTACAGTCAATTGTAACTCTTACAGTTACGTTGGCTGTTAGAGAATGGTTACTTCCTCGGCCTTGATGTACGTTACATTAAGTGCCACATTCATTTACGATCACCACGACGGGTGGTCCATAGACAATTAGGATTCCTATTGGTTGAAAGCAGCATCTTTTAACCAATGAGCGACATGCATAGCAAAGGAATTCTGCCAACCAGCCGTTGGCAGATTCCCAAATTAGCATATTACATTTAGAGGAAGTCAGAAACATAAAACAAAAATAGCAGTTCTCATTTTAACCCAAAAACATTATTTGGATCGTTTATTTAGATTAATCTATACTCGGAGGCCCGGGTATAACTAACTCTAGTTTAGACTAAGCTACGCTTCCTCATACACGAGCGTACGCGTATAAGCTGTTGTAGTGAGCCAAGGTAGGCCCACTACACCTGGTAGCACTTTGTAGTCCGTCCAACGACCGATTAAGCTGAGTTCGTACGTCACCGCACGAACACGGGGCCGAGAACCTTCCCATGGATACCGAGGTGCCCATGGAAAGCTCCACGACGCCTGCAACCCATGTTGCACGCGCTGACTGTCCCCATCTGTCAGACCCAGAGTGGGAGGCCCTCCAACGACTGTCAACAGTCTTTGGTGAGGCGGCTGTAGCTACGATGCTGCGTACGCTAAAGCCGACAGAGCAACACGGTGTTGCTCTGGGCTTCATCTTGAAGGAGCAGCGAGACCCTGCTGCCACTACCGCGGTGTTGTCGGGGACGACACCTCGCACACAGTCGCTGAAGCTCAATGTGAGCAACTACGTCGGAAGAGAGCGTGAACCTCTCCTCCGTTGGCTTGTCGAACTCGACACTGCCATTGCGGCTCGACGTATTGCCGATCCGCTGTCGAAGGTCGCGTTCGCCATGTCATGCCTTGGCGGACGTGCAAGGAGCTGGGCGTATGGGCGCCGGCTCTCCGATCCTACGTGCTTGAGCACGTACGAAGGCTTCAAGGAAGAGCTCAGACAGGCGTTTGAGACCCCGCAGAATGCGTTCCGGTCGAGGGCCGAGTTCCTTGACCTGCAGCAGGGCAAGCATGGCGTCCATGCTTACGCCTAGAGAGCACGGTACTTGGTCTCGAACATCGTGACCAACCCGATTGATGAGGCGACCAAAGTCGTCACGTTCATGAAGGGATTGAGAGATGGGCCTGTGAAGACCTATCTATTCCGTGAGTATCCGAATACTCTCGAAGCTGCAATCACTCTTGCGATGCAGGAGGAGTTTACCCTGCGACAGGCTAAGCTGCATGCACATATACCGAGGCCGCAACCACGCCCGGTAGTGAGGACGGGAGGACCAGAACCAATGGACCTCTCGGCGCTGCCACTGCTGGACCCCATCAGTGGCAGGGAAACAATGTGCGATGCTACCGTTGCGGTAGAGTCGGTCACTTTGCGCGGGAGTGCACGGCCCCCGTGCACCAGCAGGCTGTCGCGGCGGTGCCGGGCACCGTCGCAACCAAACAAAAAAAAACGCTGAACGCCAGTAGGCGCGGGGCGCCCTACTGGTAATGCGGTTCCGCGTGTCAACCTTGGACACGCGACACTGAGGACTGCAGCCCCCAGTGAGGTTGATTCTCACTGCAACAACCAAGATGACAAGTCATCCTGAATGTGAAGTCGATGAGAGCAAGGGACTCTCGTCGTGCTCTGGTAGATTCTGGCGCGTCGAAGAACTTTGTTCGACTGCGAAGTCTATCAATGCTTGACTTCGAGGATTTAAAGATACCTCGAAGTATGTTGGAAGTACGTCTGGCGACAGGTTTCGTCGTAAAGACCTAGAAGCGCATGGTACGCGTGCGCTTCATGTATAAAGGTCGAGTGTTTGTCGAAGCCTTTATCATCGTGGATCTGAACGATAAGTTTGACATGGTATTGGGCATACCGTGCGAGCCACGGCATGATCCGATAATCGATTGGGAGAAGCGCACTCTAGTGCGCTTCGGTCGCAACAGTGGAACAGAGCGATGGCCCTGTTACCGCCACACACGCACCAGCAGATGCGCGCGAATCTCCAGTCGAGACAGCGCCTAATGCTGCTGTCTCGAACACCCTGGACGCACACAAGCGCGCGCGTAGGAACAAGTAGCGTCGACGTTGCCGCTGACGGCTAGTGAAGAAAATGTGTTGACTTCGGAAGTCAACACCCGCTTTTCAGCGAATCAAGGAAGGTCTCCGGCCTCAAATGGCGCGGATGATGCAAGCGAGTCACACGCTTCGGCCAAAGAGGCCGATGCGAATCTGATTGGGTCAGGCCTGGTCAATAACACTGGCCAGGGAGAGGAAACGCCGTCGAACCCGGGAGTTGGTGGCCTGGATGAATTTGACTCGTCGGTTCGGGGAGCCGACGCACCCTCCGTAACGGGGGTCTCCGCCAATGGAAGGCGTCGAGGTATTGAAGTCACGTCGGTTCCAGGAACTGACGCTGCGAAAAGACATTTCGTGTCGACTCCGGGAGTCGACGCACCCTTTGTAATGAAGGTCTCCGCCAATAACAGGCGTCTAGGTGATGATGGCGTGTCGGCTCCGGGAGCCGACGCTGCAGGCGGTACGGACGGTTGCAAACGTCCCGCACCTGAATAAATTGCAACCGCAATTTATTCCGACGACCAGGCGCTTTGAAGGTGTTGGCTGGACTGGGGGCGCATCAGTTCGTACTGCTGTCGCTGCTACTGCTTCACCTTGCGCTCCGTTTCAATCGCCTCGGCGTCTTTCATGCGCTTCACGCGCACGGCGACGCACGCACAACGACGACGCAATATTCGTGCCGGAGTTGCTGGAAGAGTTCCAGTATTAATGGGCCGAGCTCGATCCACTAGCATTTCTCGAGTCGTGGCCATGATCACATCTCGGAAATGCACAAGCTCGCCTTCGTACAGCGACAGGTGAACCAAATCTGTCATATCATGTGAGTAGAATCTGTAGCGCTCGGGCGCCACTCAATACCAAACCCGACAGGTAGCGACCGCTAGAAGGCGCAAAAAGGAGGCGAAGGAGCGCCCGAATGGCGCGGGTAAAAGTTAGTACTTGTTGGTCTCGATCCAACGACCTTTGGGTTATGAGCCCAACACGCTTCCTCTGCGCCAAAGTGCTAGCTCAATTTCACAAAACAAAAAAAACTTGCATGCTGTCGTGCAGCCGGGCTGCACGACGAAGCGCCGGGCGACCAGCCGGGCTTGAAGTCGCTCGCCCGCGGGACGAACCCGCCGGCGGTACCACAGAAGAACACCCGTCCAAGGCTTGGCCAGGACGAGGTC
This sequence comes from Phytophthora melonis, assembly GCA_024211575.1. Lineage (NCBI taxonomy): Eukaryota > Oomycota > Peronosporomycetes > Peronosporales > Peronosporaceae > Phytophthora > Phytophthora melonis. Next base: position 1,963,577 of record JAMXKT010000068.1, read on the forward strand.
AAGGACCAAGCGGAGCCGGGCTCCGCAAGACAAGAAGACGCCGCATGCGAAGGTCGCTGCGCAAGTCTCGGCCCGGGGCCGAGGCGCTACAAAAAATGTCTGCCGGGCAGACGAAGGCTGAGAAGCCGGACGTCGAGACGTTGAACGCCTTGACGCGTACCTGTGCCGAATTCCGGTACAAGGAGATGACTCTCGCTAATTCTACGACAGAAGCGTCAGAGTTGACTTCGCTTCCAGTCCTGAGCTGGAAACGCTTCGCGCGTGACTTGCACGATGGACGCATCGAGCAAATATACATTCTCTCGGACGCCGAGAGAACGAAGAGCGAGAATGAGGAACTGAGGCAGTTCTCCATGGAGAGCACCACTGAGAGTGAAGGCACTCTCAGTGCCAAGACGAAGAAAGAACGCTTTTTTGAAGAGCAGAGCTGGGTCTCGCTGAAGACGAGTCCCTACTACGAGATTCTACGGGAGTACGCGGACGTACTTCCGGAAGAGATCCCTCCGGAGCTTCCGCAAGACAAGGGCATTCAGCACGAGATTGATCTCGTGCTGGGCACGAAATACTGTGTCCCGCGGCAGTGGCCACTGCCGCGAGAACAGGTCAAGGCGATCGACGACTTCTTCGAAAGTCGTCGCAAAGCTGGGCAAGTGCGGGAATCGAAGTCCCCGCACAGTGCTCCGACGTTCTGTGTCAAGAGGCCACAGGGCGGCTCGCGCATCGTTCATGCGTACAACAAGCTGAACGATGCGACGATACCGGCGCAGACACCGATACCGCGAAAAGATGTTATCATCGATTCGATGGCCAGGAGCACTGTCTACAGTGCTCTTGATCTGCGCGATGGGTTCTATCAGATCCTAATGCGTGAGAGCGATATCCCTCTCACGGCTGTGAGCACGCCGAGTGGCATGCTCTGGGAGTGGCTAGTGATGCCGCAGGGTCTGAAGAACGCCCCTGCGACCTTCAACAGGTGCGTGACGCACTTGTTGCGCTCGGTGCGCGACTTCGATGACGTGTTCGTCCACAGCCGTGCTGCGGACAGGATGAGCGACGTTGAGATGCACAAGGTGCATCTCCGGAAGCTGCTTGCGCATGAACGCAAGCACAAGCTCTACGCGAACCTGAAGAAGTGCATCTTCGGGGCGAGCGAGATACCCGTGCTCGGGTGTCTCGTTGGGAAGAACGGTGTCCGCCCTGACCCTGAAAAGGTCAGAGTGATCAATGAGTGGCCGACGCCGACGAGCGTCAAGGAACTGCGGCAGTTCCTTGGCTTGGCCACGTACTTGTGCAAGTACGTGAAGGACTACGCGGGCGTGATACGCCCGCTGTCACAGCTCCTGAAGAAGGCCGCCGAGTGGATTTGGTCTGCTGAATGTCAGCAGGCCTTCGATGCAGTCAAGCAGGGCTTGACTGAGGCTCCGATCTTGGCGGTGGCCGACCAAGATCGCCCAATCCACGTTGTGTGTGACGCATCCGATTTCGCGATCGGATGTGCGTTGATGCAGCACGATCACGACCGTGATCGTGTTGTCTACTATCAGTCGCGTCAGGTGAAGCCAGCTGAGCGCAATTACCCGGTGCATGACAAGGAGCTCCTTGCCATGAAGTATGCACTTGCGAAGTTCCGAGTGTATCTACTCGGAAGTAAACCGTTCGTGGTCTATACAGACCACGCGTCGCTGCGGACGGCTGTCAAGTCGCCACACATCTCGCAACGTATGGCGAGATGGCTTTCGTTCTTTGCGGAATACAACTTCCGGGTTGAGTACAAACCCGGAAGGCTCAATGTGGTGGCCGACGCGTTATCGCGTCGACCTGACTACGCTACGAATGAAGTCGACGTCATTGCCATTGAGGCCTTGCGATCGTGAACTCCCACGTCGTCGCTCCTCGACGAGGTGAAGGCCGCGTACGCGCACGAGGTGACGGCCGCGTACGCGCACGACGCGGACGCGAAGCTCTTGCTGGCCTATGGCTCAGTGCCTTCTGACGAAGCTCGTCAGAAGTTGCCAAGACATCTTCGTGCTCGTGCACACCGTTACCGGGTGCACGAGGGGTTGCTACTCTACAGCGCAGTCAACGACAACGCGGACCGCGTTGTCGTTCCCAATGATCATGACCTGCGACTCAGGATCATGTACGAGTATCATGATGCACCGACTGAGGGGCATCCGGGCCGTGAGAAGACGTATCTTCTTCTCACGAGGGACTTCTACTGGGCCCACCAGTACAAGTGGGTGCGCAAGTACGTCCGTGCTTGCGAGGTGTGTCAACGTGTGAAGCCTGCGCCGTTCGCGCAGGCTCCTTGCAGTCACTGCCGACTCCGTCGGAGTGTTGGCAGTCCATGTCCTTGGACTTTGTGTTTGGTCTTCCCCCGGATAGCCAGGGGAACACGGGCGTTGTGGTCTTTGTTGATCGCCTCAGCAAGATGGTACATCTTGCTGCGGTACCCGCTGAAGTAACTGCGAAGCAGACTACACGTCTGTTCGTTGACATGGTGTTCAAACACCATGGCATGCCGATCGACATTGTGTCGGATCGAGACCCGCGTTTCACAGCACACCTGTGGCAAGAAGTAATTACACTTCTTGGGAGCCAACTTTCGATGTCGACTGCGGACCATCCGCAGACGGATGGACAGACCGAGCGCGTGAATCGTATGCTCGTCGACATACTCAAGAGCTACGCTCACTCGTTCCAATATTGGAGCGAGTGCCTGTCGATGTCGGAGTTCGCCGTCAACAACTCGGTGCATGCCTCGACCGGACATACACCATTCTACGTGAATGCCATGCTTCACCCACGCCTCCCGAGCCTGCTCGGGATGGTGGCTCCTTGCTTAAGTGGGTGAGAATCTACGGCTGCAACGCATCAGCCGCAGCAAGCCGCTGACACTTGCACAGTGTCAGCCGCGATAACGCGCAGGAAGAAGAACGCGTCTGTGCAGGACACATACGCCGCCAAGAACAAGAAGACAAAGAACAAGAACAACGCGTCTGTGCGGGGCACAGACACCATGACTACTGTTGAAAACGAGCTAACCGAGTTCAGTTCGGATGCAATCAACTTCGTGCAGCGCAGACAAGCCGTCATTCGGTTTGTCCAAGACGCTATTGCAGCTTCTGTCGATCGACAGAAGCTGAATGCAGACAACGTTGACAGGGGCAACACAAATGAATTCAAGAAGGGTTCATTGGTTTTGTTACTCAAAACCTACCTAAACATGCAGTCTCCGACTTCGAGGCGAGCAAGCTCGTTCCGCGCTTCATTGGGCCGTTCCCAGTGTTGGCACGACATGGCAACGCTTACACCCTAGACATCCCGTCTAGCATGCGCCTCCATCCGACCCTTTACGTCGGGCGGCTGAAGTCATACCGGCAGCACGAGCCAGCTAGCTCAGCTGACCCGAAGCGGAAGCCGAACCTTTCCCCAGCGCGTCGACGCATTAAACCAAACGCACGACACGACCCCGATGTCGGCGGAGACGTCTGACGCGGTCTACGAGGCCTGAGCGACTTGAGCCTTCAGGGTTGCAATCTCCTGCTTCAGAGCAGCGAAGTCACTGCTCTGAAGCCGTTCCACGGTAGAAACTCGGTCTTCGAGAGACAGAGGCCCAAAGTCAACCCCATGTTGACCATACCCGGGGCGTGTTCCCACCACCGCCGCCTCCGACCCGTGACGCCCAGGGGTCAACCCGTTGGATTGTTGAGCATATTGTCGACCATTGTATCCCGAAAACGAACCGTCACACGGTTCGTTCTCGTATTCGTTGGAGAGGGTTTCCGCCCCACCAAGATACATGGGAGCCGCGGGACCTCCTGCGGCAGGACGTTCTGTAAATGGTGAGGGCGTACGAAGCCCACCAGGCACTGCCGGCGCGAAGGTTGTGCGAGCGCTGTAGTCACCTCCAGCGCTCGAAGCACCACGCTCGTCACGTTCCTCACGTACCATGAACTTGGCAAGGAGATCATTGAGACCCGCAAGTACACGGATCGACGTGTACCCGTTTAGGTCGCGGTCGCTCAAGCGCGCCGCACCCGGAAGACACAACGTGCACTGTTGGCCTTCGGGTACAGCGCACGGAACACCTGCATCCACAGAAGATCTGTGGAGCTGCTCCAGCCTCCTACGCGTCGAGAACGTCTCGAACCGTTCCCGGGCATCCTTAATCAGCTCACGGTAAGCTGCCGGGTTCTTGTTAAAGTTTTCAACAAAGGCGTTTCAACTTTGACAAAGTGCCTGCCACTCAGGCACTTTGCTGGAGAAGAGGTCTTTTTGCTGGAGTAATATCGGAGCTCATGGAAGAGTCCGATATCGTAGTCGCGCCTTTGACTCGTCATCGGATGAAAGTGCTGCCCCTCCGCCACCTCATCGTCCTCGATCGCGCTGCATACATATCACGCGGAGAGCTTAAAGCCCCAGCAGCAGAGAGCGGGGTCTCCTTTGCGCCACGCGAACGCTTCGAACTCGAAGCGTCCGAATCGTCTTCTTCACTTGGGCGTCTCGACCCGACGTGCGGGTCGAGACTGTCGCTGTCGATAGCCTCCTTGCGCCTGTTGGGGGAGGCTTCGCCCTCCTCCATCTCCACGTTGTCCTCGCTGTAGTCAACGACGTCGTTGACTATTGAAGAGCATTGAAGGACAATCTTCGGCCCAGCCACGGCTTTGGCAGCGCGAGCGTCTTGCTTCGCTTGCTGCCGCTCAAAGTACTCGGGGACAGAGAAGTTCTCTGTCCCGGTAGCGAGTTTCTTATTGGCGGCGGTCTTGTTCGGCGAGCTCATTGCGGAATGAGCTCAAATTTTTTTTTTTTCCCAACGTAAAGAATTGACGAATGGCCAATCGCCTGATTGCCGTGTCGTGACCGGCGCGTCTAACCTTAGGGGGGGGGATGGTGTAACGGGGTTACACGCACAAGTGACTACAGTCACTTGTAACTCTTACAGTTACGTTGGCTGTTAGAGAATGGTTACTTCCTCGGCCTTGATGTACGTTACATTAAGTGCCACATTCATTTACGATCACCACGACGGGTGGTCCATAGACAATTAGGATTCCTATTGGTTGAAAGCAGCATCTTTTAACCAATGAGCGACATGCATAGCAAAGGAATTCTGCCAACCAGCCGTTGGCAGATTCCCAAATTAGAATATTACATTTAGAGGAAGTCAGAAACATAAAACAAAAATAGCAGTTCTCATTTTAACCCAAAAACATTATTTGGATCGTTTATTTAGATTAATCTGTACTCGGAGGCCCGAGTATAATTAACTCTAATTTAAACTAAGCTACGCTTCCTCATACACGCGCGCACACGTGTAAGCTGTTGTAGTGAGCCAAGGAGGGCCCATTACAGACGTGGATGACCTGCTTGGTCTACCTGGACGATATCATCATCTTTACGAAAGGGGGGGGGGGGGGGCATCGAATGCCGTGCCATCGAATTGGCAGGTGTATTGGAGAGATTACGGGCAGCTGGCCTGAGTCTGAAACTAAAGAAGTGCACTTTTGCTACGACGTCCATGGAGTATCTTGGACACCATTTGAGTGACAAGGGCGTGCAAGCCTCTGAGCGACTAGTGCGCTCCGTACGTGAGTTTCCCCGACCGGCAGATGCTACCGAAGTGAAGAGGTTTGTTCACCTCGCTGGCTACTATAGGAAGTTCATCGCTGCCTTTGGCTCGATCGTGGAGCCAATGACGAGACTACTGAAGAAGGACGTGTCCTGGGAGTGGAGTGAGGCGCTGGAGTTTGCGTTCGAGCGAGTGAAGATGTTCTTGACAACGCGGCCCCTCTTACTCTACCCTAACTTCGAACTACGGTTCCGCTTGGTGACTGACGCCAGCAAGATCGGACTGGGCGCCTGCCTCATGCAGAATCACGGATGTGGCTGGCAGCTGATTGCATACGCCAGCAAGGTCAATAACTCAGCGGAGTCTAACGACTCTATTACGGAACTTGAATGCCTCGCGGTGGTTTGGGCCGTGAAGCAGTTTCGACCGTATCTGTACGACCGAGCTTTCACGATCATCACGAACCATGTGACCCTGAAGTGGCTGATGACGCGACCGAATCTGGCCGGCAGGCTACACCGATGGTCGTTGGTATTGCAGGAGTACGGGTTTCAGGTCGAGTATAGGCCTGGAGCTACAAATGGCATGGCAGACGCCTCATCGAGGGCACCTGCAGTTGTCCGGGCAGCGTGGGGACGGCAGCGGCGACGACAGCCGACATCAGCAGTGACGGCGATGCAGACACCAAAGGCGGCTTTGCCGCGATAAAGAGAAATACATTCAGTTTGAGATTTCACAGCTAAGAGTTAAGGGTTGACTCTAGGAGTCCGTAGGGAGTACGGACTCGTGCGTTCTGGTATTAGAACGGGCTATCTTTAACCGCGACTCTGTGAGTCTGTTACGTCTTCCTCTGACGCTAAAGCTACGGCAGCCCCGCTGCACTTGGTAGCACTTGTAGTCAATCCGACACCTGAGTCTGGATAGACTAACCCTCTGTGGAGAATGGAGCAGTTCGCTCACTTGCCTCCGAACCAGCAGGATGCGCTTAAAAGCTTATGTCCTCGCTGGGCCCGGAGGGCGTGATGCAACTTGCGCAACAAGGCCCCGACGCGGTGAATGCGCGTCTCGAGGCGTTCTCCAGCTACGGGAATGCTCTGTTGGAGCACCCCCAGCAGAGGATGGCGACGGCCGCGGCGGCAAGCGCCCGCTACGTCATCCGTCGCGGGAACAAGACACAAGCCTCTCATGTTGAGCGTAAAGACCTTCGAAGGCAAGGAAGGGAAAAGCTTAATGCTTTGGACCCGTGAAGTCGAGATGGCTATGAGCTCAGCTCTACTCCGGACGGAGTCGCAGCGCGTGGCGCTAGCTATCTCGAAGCTTGGTGGGCGAGCGAGAGAGTGGGCACTAACGTCAGGGACGTCGGTCGACATGGCCGTCCCGACGTGGGACCAGCTGAAGCAGCAACTGTCCCGGGTGTTCGCTAGACGTATCGCGTATGCTCGCGCTTCCTGGCTACCCGGCAGGGCAAGAAGGAACTGGTGGACTATGTCCAGGAGTTGAGAACTCTCATTGCGGGCATGCCTTGCCAAGCCTCTGGCTGAGGTAGTCATCGTAACGGTGTTCATGGAGGGACTTCGCACTGGCGTGGCCAGGACGGAGGTCTTCCGTACTCACCCAAGCTCTTTTGAAGAGGCTGTGAGCATTGCGTTGAACGCGGAATACAACTTCAAGTCGTCAAGACTTGGGTGGAATGCTCCCCACGCCAGTTTGTCGAACGATCCGGAGCCTACGGACCTCAGCTATGCTGAAGACGAAGAAGCCGAGCTTCGTGCTGCTGAGCAGCGGCGCGACATCCGCCGATGCTTTATCTATGGTGACACGCGTCACCTGCGCGCCGGATGTCCGCTGCGCTTCCAACGCCAGGCTTCGGCAAGCCGCTCTTCGGGTTCGAGCCAGGGCTCTGGTTCGTCTCGGGGAAACTAGAAAACCCAGTAGGCGCGGGGCGGCCTACTGGGGAAGAACTAAGTTCTATTGCCTCGGTGAGGTGGAGGTCGACAGGACTTAGACCCGAAGAGAGCTGTACTCTATAACACAGAACGTGTACGTGCCGGGCTTGCTAGCCGTCCAGACTTGGGGGAAGGGCTTCGCAAAGCCATGGACGATTTTGATCGAGTCGGGAGCGTCGGGTAATTACGCCCGGCGTTCCACGATGGACGGAAGTCAGCTTTATGCTGAGGCGCTGGTAGCGCGTGGGAGTGACATCGTACTTGGATCGATTGGCGGTCGAAGACCCTTGGTGCTACGCACTTCTCGCCTGGCGGAGCATTGGCGAGTCATGAACCCACCTCCGCTAGGAAGCAGGAGCGCTTCTGGCGCGAGCACTGGACCGAGTCGGTCAATGTGCTGGACATCCGAGTTTCCGATTGGTGGACACTGCGTGTATCGAGAACGAGCGTTTCGAGCGTGGATCGCGAACGGCAGGTGGAGCAGCACTAATTCCGCTATGCGGGTGTGTGTCTGAAGGCGACGCCCTGCTGCGTGCCGGCGAAGGCGCGGTCGACTGGAAGTCGAGTGAAGATGGGTGTTGCCCGGATCAAGGATGTGGAGCGGCACTAATTCCGCTAAGCGGGTGTGCGTCTACGGGCGACGCCTTGCTGCGTGCCAGCGACGGCGTGGTCAGCACGAGGCCGAGGGACAAGGGGCTCTGCCCGGATGAAGATCGTGGAGTGGCACGTAATCCACGGAGTAGAGGCTGCGGGTCGTGCAGCCCTTCGCGGAGTGTCAGTAAGGACACTGGGGCTCCTCTGGAGCTGAATGAGGTGGTGACAACTGGCGTCAAGACGCACGCGAAATCACGGAGCTCTTCTGGGCATACAGTGTCCATGAAGAGGTGACAGCACCGCAAAGCGCTGGCTGCGCGGCGCAAGGCGTCTGCCGGTCTCACGAGTCGAGAAGGGCGTGTCGAGCGGCGAGGCTCCACGCGAGAGCGAACTGCTCTACACACTCGCGAATGGAGTGACGGGCGATGTCGATGGAGGTATTAACCTCGACGACTTGCCCTCACTATTTGCTCTTCTAGAGCTGGACGAGATGTCCTTGGCCGAGCTCGGTGGAGCCTTGAAGGCTGGAGACTTGGTGGAGGTGGTGGTCATACGACCTGAAGAAGAGTTGAACTCGTCCTCGCTTCTGGATGAAGCTGTCCTGGAGCACACCAAGAAGGCGCCGAATGCGCGGAGCAGATCGACGATTCTGAAGCACCCGTCGGATCCCTTGTATCACGTGGTGAAGGATTACTAGGACGTGGTCGCGAAGGAACCGCCCTCGGAGCTACCTCCGGACCGAGGTGTTTGACATGAAATCGATCTCGTTCCGGGAACGAAGTACTGCATGACGAGGCAGTGGCCCTTACCGAAGGAACCGTGTGACGCCATTGACGCGTTCTTCCGTGCGAAGCACGAGGCGAGTATGGTGCGTGAAAGTAAGTCTCCGCACTCTACGCCGACGTTCTGTGTCAGAAAGCCTAATGGCAAGTGGCATATCGTGCATGCTTTCAACAAGCTGAATGCTGCCGCCATTCCGGCGCAGACGCCGATTCTTCGAAAGGAGGTTCTTCAGAACAACATGGCAGGATGTACGATGTACAGTGCGCTCGACTTGGTCGATGGCTACTACCAATTGCTCATGAGGACGAGCGACATTCCTGTCTCACTGCGGTGAGTACTCCGAGCGGCATGCTCTGGGAGTGGTTGGTTATGCCCAAGGGCTTTCAAACGCGCCAGCGACGTTTAATCGTCTCGTGACGCAGCTCTTCAGGCCCCATCGGGCGTACGCACAAACGTACTTCGATGACATCTTTGGCCACAGTCGTGCGGAGCACGGAAATACTGATATGGAGAACCATGTGGAGTACCTGCGTGCTATGCTCGAGTGCATGCGTCAAAATAAGTTGTACGCCAACATTGACAGATACATCTTCGGAGCGGAAGGGATCCCCTTCTTAGCGTGCTTCACCGGGAAGCGTGGCCTGAGGGCCGACCCGGTTAAGGTCAATGCCATTGTTGACTGGCCGGCTCCCAAGAACCAGAAGGATCTTCGCAAGTGGCTTGGCTTGGCCAATTACTTGCACAAGTACAGCGAGAACTACGCTGAGATGGCTCGACCACTCTCCAATATCCTGAAGGAGGATGCGGAGTGGTGTTGGAACACCGAGCATCAAGATGCGTTTGCGGTAATTAAGGACAGTCTCCTTCATGCGCCTATTCTGGCTTTGCCAGACCCCGCTGTTTAGTGTCGTCTGTGACGCGTCGGATTTTGCCATCGGCTGTGCCCTGCTGCAAGCAGACGCCGAGGGCGCGAGCGCGTGGTGGCGTTCGAATCTCGTCAGCTGAAGGCTGCTGAGAAGAACTATCCTGTCCATGACAAAGAGCTACTTGCGATGAAATATGCGCTCGTCAAGTTCAGGGTTCACCTGTTGGGCTCTTAGCCGTTCGTGATTTACACGGATCATGCGTCGTTACGCACTGCGACTCAGTCACCTCATCTCTCGCAAAGGATGGCCCATTGGCTGTCCTTCTTTGCGGAGTACAACTTCGAGGTGAAGTACAAGCCTGGCAGGCAGAATGTTTTCACGGACGCGCTGTCGCGCAGGCCGGATTATGAGCTGGCTCATCTAACTACCGTGACTTCGTCATTAACGGATCAGATCCGAACGGCTTATGCCAAGGATGACACTTGTGGCACGTTTTTGAAGGCTTTCGGGAGCAAAAGTCTGAAATTGAATTGACGGCGCGTGTGCGCGCGCGTTTGCATCGCTACACCCTCGATGGTGGCCTGCTGTTCTACAGCACTGGCTCCGACGACAAGCCACGCGTGGGCATCCCTCATGCTGAGGACCTGAAGTATCGTATCCTTTATGAGGCCCACGACACGCCGCTGGCTGGCCATCTTGGTTGTGAGAAGACCTACAGCTTGGTGGGCACCCACTACTGGTGGCCGAAGATGTACAAGTGGACGAGAACTTACGTGCGGACGTGCGAGACGTGTCAGCGAGTGAAGTCATCACCCCATGCTGCAGCGCCGTTGGCGAGCTTGCCTGTCCCTTCGGGCTGTTGGCAATCCATGCGTATGGACTTTGTGTTTGGCCTGCCGGTGGATGCGGCGGGCAACACTGGAGTCGTTGTCTTTGTGGCCCGACTGAGCAAGATGGCTCACCTTGCGGGTGTGCCGGATACCATCGATGGTAAAGGTACAGCAACGCTGTTTTTGGACCGAGTGTTTCGACAACACGGACTCCCTGAGTCGATTCTCTCGGACCGAGACCCCCGCTTCACGGGCAATTTCTGGTGCGCGGTCTTTGCGGTACTTGGCACCAAGCTGGACATGTCCACGGCGGATCACCCGCAGACCGATGGTCAGACGGAGCGAGTGAATCGCGTCGTCGAGGACGTGCTCCGACGGATTTGTGCTGAGACGCCGAAGCGATGGAGCGCTATGCTGCCCCTCGTTGAGTTTGCGTTGAACAACGCTGTACATGCTGCGACGGGATACACGCCGTTCTACGTGAACAGCTTGTCTCATCCCCGCGTCCCGCTGACGTCACCACGTGGTGGCCTCGGGCTTGATGGGGGAGATGAAGCCGGTTTAGCTGGTTGGCTAGCCGATATAGCTGATCGGCTAGCCGATATCAGACCGACTACTCTTCGTAAAGAGGTTGATACTTTCTTGTCGACGCGCTTGACTATCTTACGACACGTGCGTGACGCAATAGCTGAGAGCCAAGACAACCAAAAGGAACATGCAGATGCTAGAGGCAGACGCAATGTTGAGAGTTATAAGGTCCGTGACCTGGTATTGCTTAACGCTAAAAACCTACCTACACGAAGTTGCGCCCACGCTTCATCGGATCTTTCAAGGTCGTGGCCAGGAAGGGCCTTGCGTACACGCTCAATCTTCCGAAGAATATGCGGACGCACCCCGTCTTCTACGTGGGCTTGCTCAAGTCGTACCATGACCCGACGCAGGTGCAGATGGAGGCACCGAGGGCACCGAGGGCGACGAGGTCGCAGGCGCGGAGGTCGCGAGCGTCGAGGACGCAGTCGCAGGCGTCGCAGACGCGACCATCATCGCAGGCACTGCAGGCACAGGCGGGAGACTCGGCATCGACGGAGCCGCGAGCCCTGGGGGCAGAGTCAGCGTCGGAAGTGCCGCAGGCACAGGGGCCACCGGCGCAGGAGGCGCAGCGGGCGGGCACTGCATGCGGGCCAGAAGGTCAATAGGACCCTGCAACGCAGCCTGCTGACGTCGAAGCTCGGAGATCTCCTGGACGTGACGCTCGACGCGAGCGGGATAATACGGTACCCAGCTCTCCAAGTCTCGGAGTCGGTCCCAGACCTCGGGAGGCACTTGAACCCAGCCCAAGTATCGGGCAAGCTCCTCAAGCTCCGTGGTCGTACGCGCGAGACGGGCATCAACGTCATGGCCATGGTCCCGGATGCGGTCCGACTGCTGCTGCACCTGAAGGAGCTCACTCTGAGTCGCAACAGGCTCTTCTGCGGCCTCCACCGGTGCTGCTCGACGAGCAAGGAAATCTTCACTACCATATGGAGCGCCTGCTGGCGAAGCGGCGGTGCCGGGGTCAAAACCAGTACCTGGTGAAATGGCGAGGATACCCGCACTCTGAGAACTCATGGGCGTTTGAGGTGCCCCTCCGCCAAGACTGCCCAGACGTCGTGGACGCTTTTGATCAGCTTGATCACCAGCGCCCCGAGGGCTCAAGGCCGGCATGCCGGTCGTCCCGCGCTTCCCGGCAATAGGCTGGGGAGCTTAGCGGCTGGGTCAGCCACATTGCTCCGAGGCTGGCCCTGAGCCACAGCTCTTACTCCCTCGCGGGAAGGAGCGCTTGGAGTGCTCAAAGGAGCGAAGCGCGCAGCGCTAAAAGGGTCTGCGGCTGGGCGTTAGCCGAGAGGCTGCGCTTGGCTTGGATCTTCGCAAAGTGAAGCGGGGCTTGCGTTCAGCACGAACATCAACTTCGCTGAAGCTAGCTCAGAGAGCATCGATCGAGCTGAGCGTCTTGTTCTTCTCGGCCCAGAGCTCGAACTGAACACCACATGGTACGTCCGCATGGCGGGCACAGACATCCTCTCGCGGTACTCGGAGACAGTCGTAGACTGTGGAGTCAAGTGTCACTCTCGCAGAGACGTACGAAGAGCGAGATCCTTCGGAGTACGGGCTGCGGGCCCAATGACGTGCTGAGCCAGCGACTGCTGGAACGCCTAGCGGCGCGCCTCCGCGGGATTACGAGGCCGAAAGCCGTACTCGGCGGTGCTGGGGTTCTGCATAGGCCGCAGATTGGGGCGCTCGGAGCGCGCGGGGGCCATCTGCGCCGCAACCTGCTCGGACAGAGCTTCGTCCAAAGGGTTGGAGATGACGGGACCTAAGTGCAATTCTTCGCACGGAGCGGCGAGTACCGTGGCTCTGTGAGCTCGCGCAGCTCTCGGAAGCCGGAGAAGCGTTCAGGGAACGGGTTTGGAGTTCGCAGCGGTGGCTGCTGCTCCTCCCGCGATGGCGCAGCGCGCTCAGGAGGAGGAGGTCTCGACGAGCGCGCAGGAGACGTGCGTGCGGGGTGCTCTTGATCACGACAGCTCGAAGAGCCAACTGGGGCCGACGGCGTGGGTGAAGCGTCGCGGCGGTTCGGGAGCGTCGCGTAGACGCAGACACATCCTCTTGGCTCGGAGAGCCGGCAACGGACTCGCTGTAGTCCACCTCGCTCTCGTCCTCATCTCCGAAGAGATCCTTGGCGGGCTGGTGCTCGAGGAGAGCTGGGGTGTACAAGCTGTGAGCACTACTTGAGGCGTTGCCCCACGAAGTACTGGGGCACCGAGAGCCTGGGAGGCGCGGTAGGTGTGTGCACCGGCGCTGGGGGCTTGGAGGTTCGTGAGCACAAGGTTCTGAAGCACGAGAGGAGCGAGGCTCCGAGGCGGGTCTCGCGAGAGACTGTCTGTGGTCGAAAGACCAAAACGCTTTATGACTTGAAGTTATGCGAACGCGCGTTGTGCAGAGAAGTTCTCAGAGAAGTCCACGCGATGTGGATTGACTCGTTCGAGAAGAAGGCTTGACGGAACAAGACCCGGTCGTTGACCGTTAAGCGTGAACACCCGTGTCCACAATTTGGTAGGGGAGGGTGTAACGGGGTTACACGAGAGTTACCCGAAGGGGTACGAAGTGTGGGACACACAGGCTTTGTGGTGCACACTCTCTAACCTATTTCAGTAGGAGAGTAAGTACATTGCTTCAGAGCCGCAGATTATGCATATGACTAGGGTTCGCTATGCTAGATAGTGAACGAGATACATTTACACCAAAGGCGGCTTTGCTGCGATAAAGAGAAATACATTCAGATTTACAGCTAAGAGTTGATGGTTGACTCGTGGAGTCCGTAGGGAGTACGGACTCGTGCGTTCTGTTATTAGAACGGGCTATCTTTAGCCGCGACTCTGTGAGTCTGTTACGTCTTCCTCTGACGCTAAAGCTACGGCGGCCTCGCTGCAGCTTGGCCGCTAGAGCCGAACTCAAATGTCTGATCGGAAGGATCATAATGGAGATGATGGAAATGCGGCCGGAGCACCAGCATCCGGTTCTACAGACGCCAAGCTCTCGGTATCTTTTCTTTTTCGACGGTAGATCACGGGGTAACCCAGGTCCTGGTGGTAGCGGGGCAGTTATTGTGCGTATGGATCCTGGCACGACTGCGCATGAAATAATAAGGGTCAGCAGTATGTCGTTAGCGCAACGGCGGAATACGAACAATCGTGCTGAGTTTGTTGGACTTATCATGGGCCTACGGCGGGCAGAGCACCAAAAGCTCTCCAATGTGCATGTTGTGGGGGACAGTGCGATGATCGTTGGTATGCTGCACCAACGTATGCCTAGGTCTCGATCGCTACAAGGGTTATACCAGGCTTCACGACGCATGGCAGATCGCATTGGGGTTCGCAGCTGGTCCCAACACTACCCCAATAACAATAGAATGTTTGGCCAATATCGCTATGGACTCAAAGAGAAGTGTGCAGTTCGATCCGTTGCTGGCTACGAGGCGCTACTCTTTCCAATGGACAGTGATTTGAATTGCTTGGAAAACGATGTGAATCACTGGATCTCCAACTCTGTCGCTGCAATCGAAGGTGACGAGCAGGAGCGGTGATTTCGATGTATTCATCTACATTTTCAACAAGGACTCTGCCTTAGTCGAGTTCTGTATCCCGATCTCAAATGTCATAGTGAGAACGGATGGGAGTTCAGGTTCAGCATGGCACGGTAGGGAGAATAAATACCGGCGTAGTGTAAGTAACCTAAATACACCTTATTCACAGCAGTCATTATCAAAAGCACCTTCTGTGTCTACATAGATCTATGCTTCGCCCAAGAGGGCTCCTACCGCAACCGGGCGTGCACTGCCATAGCGCCTAAGCTCGACGAGGTCTCGGGCTGTGTCCACGACACGTCGTCGTCTGTGGCCCAATCTGTGCCGTCACGAATCGAATGTGGGCCAATATCTACTCTGCTAAGGGTGCCCTCGTACTTGCCACTGTGCAAATGACGCAGTCCCTCACCACCTCACTAAACCCAAGTTTTGTGCCCAGTGGTGTCGTGGATCACTTACGGACAGAGCTTATAAGTAGCAGCAACTTGCTGGTAAGTTCTCGTTATTGCTGTGCTTCCTCATCTCTAAGGCAGCTAATTTAAACCAATCAACGATCGGTACCAAAGTAGGTTGCACGCCCGGCTGGTATTTATACAGTGTATACCTGTACGGGATGTTTCATTCGGGGGGAGGCTAAGCTGGGCAACTCTCTGGGCCAATCAGAGTCCTTTATTTCTGTCCAATCTGCCCTGACCAAGGCCCCGGGCTGCATGGAGACAGCGCGCCGCGACGCCGGTGGGTTGTTGTCGCTCCGGGTGGTAGCGACGGTAGCAGCAGTAGTTACAGTAATAGGAGATGCAGCAGGGGTAGCATGCGCATGAGCACGAGCCAGTACGCAGCTCTCGCATTAGCGACACCAGCGCTAGCCACTACATCGCCCTTCGGTGCACCGCTCGCCAGGGACCGCAGCGATCTGAGCGTTGCTAACAAAGCATGAAGTCCCCTCACACTCGTCACATTGCGAGTGGTCCTAGTGGGGATGCGCGGCGCGGCGCGGAGCTGCTCGTGGAAGGAGCTGAGCCCCATGCACAGCGAGCTCTGCCTAAGCTCTGCCTGGCGTTGGGTTGGTGTTGTGTGTTTTTGGGGACTGCGGACACGTGCTCCACAAACTTATTACTGCGGAGACCTTACAGCGTCGGACAGAATGTAACTGCCACCTTAGGATAACCCGCTAGAAAAATAGACGAGGTTCACTTGTACATAAGGGCAGACATCATGCACTATTTGTTTCACAGCAAATTATAGTTCTAGCCAATCAAAATCGATTTTGGGTTTGTGCTATTCCGATAGCATACAAAACCCAAGATATTATTTTACGAAGCAAATCATCCTAATAAATATTTAAGCCAATAGTATCATCTAAATCATAACGACTGTTTATGGGGTGTACAGCGACGTGCTCTTCACCATCACTCATTACATTCTGTCCGACGCTGTATGGCTGGAAACGCATATTTGTTTGTGCAGTGCAAAATTGCCCTATCTAACCTGCCCCCGAATGAAACATCCCCGTAGCTTTCGGCAAGCGTTTGCCTTCCCATCCGTCGTAACACGCACTTGTGTGGATTATCGGTGATTTGGACGGTGTAATCGGTACAAGCATCACATTGAAGTGGTCTGCGTGTGTATCTTGCCGTGCCGTCCTAGACTCTCGACGGTAGCTTCAAGGCGATCTCGCCCACATCGTTCACTTTCGAATTCACTTTCGACTCCCCCAACAACAACAACAACAACAACAACAACACTCCCCCGCCCCACCCACCGCATCGAACCAGAAACTATGGTCTACACGATTATCGCCAGACTTCACGCCAAGGCTGGCAAGGATGTCGAGGAGCAGCTGCGCGCCAAGCTGACGGAGGCCGCGCAGACCTATTCCAAGGACGCCAGTGTCGTTGGCTGGCACCCCATGCAGCACACCACCGACCCCAGCAAGTGGACCATCGTCGAGCGCTTGGATCAGGAGAGCGTACGTATCCTGTAGCTAGCTGTGCACCTCTTTCTCAGTTCACTCCGTGGAAGGCTTAACCGACGTCTTTCTTCGCCGATAAACAGAGCTTGGCGAAGCACCGCGAGGACCCGGAATACAAGGCGTTCGCTAACGCTTTGCTGCCGCTGCTCGAGAACGGCCTGGAAAGCATGCACGTGCACCAGTTCAAGGAGCTCTAACTGCCATGTCGTGCGTGAGCGAATCGCCCCCCTGGAAGTTTTTACTGCAGGTTCCTCCGGCGTCCATGAAGTTTGGGCTACTGTATGTGTAGTAGAGCACGACAACCGTATCACAGTAAGCCATACAAACACAGATATGCTGAACTGTTGCTTTTGGAGTCTGGCAAGAAAAATCTGGATAGATGATGGATAAATTATCTGTGCATTTGGAATGACGGACAGTCGTGTTGTTCGACTGAAGCGTATCCAGGACACGAGCGTCCGTGTACGACTATGTCCAGGACGTCAAGTTAACGAACTTAGATCGTATTAGATCGTACTAGTAGTACTAGTAACTTACAACCATCCGCCGATAACAATACCGGTATGAACTTGGAACAATCGACTGGTAAAAAAGCTGTCTGAACTCGGAACAATCCAAGGATAAAAAAACTCTAACACCGAGTGGATTGATTTTCAAGGCGGATCCGGCCCACTCACCTAGCTTTGTCCCCCGTAGTGGAGCTGTTCTCTGTTCTCTAAGGGGGACATCTGCATTATTAATAGTGGGTCGTCGCGAACGTGAAGCTCTCGCTATGATAGCTACGTGTATTTATCTAGCGTCTCGCCATCACGATGGATCTTTTAACAGCTGTCGTAGAACACGCAAATCGACGTCAATCGAAACCGAGTGGCGACTGTTATGCGAAATCTACCGACTGCCTTCTAGCGTCACGCAATGTTCGCACGTACGTACATGTACAAAGATACCTGTATTAATAGCTTTCGGCAAACGTTTGCCTTCCCATCGGTCGTAACACGCACTTGTGTGGATTATCGGCGATTTGGACGGCGTAATCGGTACAAGCATCACATTGAAGTGGCCTGCGTGTGTATCTTGCCGTGCCGTCCTAGACTCTCGACGGTAGCTTCAATGCGATCTCGCCCACATCGTTCACTTTCGAATTCACTTTCGACTCCCCCAACAACAACACTCCCCCGCCCCACCCACCGCATCGAACCAGAAACTATGGTCTACACGATTATCGTCGGACTTCACGCCAAGGCTGGCAAGGACGTCGAGGAGCAGCTGCGCGCCAAGCTGACGGAGGCCGCGCAGACCTATTCCAAGGACGCCAGTGTCGTTGGCTGGCACCCCATGCAGCACACCACCGACCCCAGCAAGTGGACCATCGTCGAGCGCTTGGATCAGGAGAGCGTACGTATCCTGTAGCTAGCTGTGCACCTCTTTCTCAGTTTCACTCCGTGGAAGGCTTAACCGACGTTTTTCTTCGCCGATAAACAGAGCTTGGCGAAGCACCGCGAGGACCCGGAATACAAGGCGTTCGCTAACGCTTTGCTGCCGCTGCTCGAGAACGGCCTGGAAAGCATGCACGTGCACCAGTTCAAGGAGCTCTAACTGCCATGTCGTGCGTGAGCGAATCGCCCTCCTGGAAGTTTTTACTGCAGGTTCCTCCGGCGTCCATGAAGTTTGGGCTACTGTATGTGTAGTAGAGCAGGATAGCCGTATCACAGTAAGCCATACAAACACAGATATGCTGAACTGTTGCTTTTGGAGTCTGGCAAGAAAAATCTGGTTAGATGATGGGTTAATTATCTGTGCATTTGGAATAACGGAAAGTCGTGTTGTTCGACTGTACGACGAACCGACTGCGGTCGGTGGGCACTTGGGTTGCTAGCAGCGTGCCGGTGGTGTGCTTGTTGAATGACCGAGAGTAGTGAGTGGTGGTTGAGGTCTGAGACCGTGAAGCCTTTGATTATGGTGAAGGGGAGAGATAGTTCTGGTGAAAGAGACCCGAGGGTTTCTCGGAACTTCTCCTGCATGCATGCAGCCTCCTTCGTTGGCTGCGGCCAGTGTAGTCAAGAGTAGTCAACGGGGGTTTTATGGCTCGAGGTGCTTTCCCCTACAACAACACTTGAACAACAAGTATACATCCGTTTTTATCTCGAAAGACTCAAGTCATTTTGGTTACTTTGCTTACTACTCAGTACTCTGAAGCTACTGTTCACCTCGAAGTAGGCGAGATTCACGTGGCAAAGTGCTGCGAGTGCGACTCGGTTTCTCCTAGGTTTATGAGCCCAGGGGGCTTCTGAGTGAATCCGTGAACAGAACGTGTAACACGATGGAGTATGGAGCCCTTCAACAGCACGGGCAAGCACCCCAGCAGCAACAGGCGCAGCAACAAGCTCAGCAGGTAGGCCAGGTGCCTCAGCCGCAGCAGGTTCAAGTACCTCAGCAGCAGCAAGCAGTGCGAAAGATGGCCGCTGCTACTAAGGCGCCAAAGTATCACGAAAATGGGGGGTTTGACCTGTATCGGGCGCGACTGGAGTCGTATCTAAGACAGCAGGACTGTTGGAGTGTGGTCTTGGGGACTGAGGGACCTGATGCTCAGAATGCTGAACTACAACGAATTTACGAGGAGCGGAACCTGTTTGCGCGTGACACATTGCTGTTTGGCCTTCTCCCGAAGGATGCACAGAAAATCTGTAAACTCGTTCGAGTGAGTGAGATGTGGACTGCTTTTGAGCGGGACAAAACACGACGAGACTTAGCAAATAGTATTCGCATTCGTGCTAAATTGTATGGAGCGAAGTATGCCAAAGGAATGAGCATGGATAAATATTTGGAGGATCTTGAGGATTATCGCCGGCAACTCGAGAACATGAACGATCCCATCACTGATGCTGATATGGCCAGCATCATTCTGAGGGGGGTGGAAGGAACCCATCGGAATGTGGTGCGGATGTTTAACCGCGACGCCAATCCTCCCGACTTGGAGCGTGTGCTCAATACTCTGCGGAGTGAAGCTGAAATGGATGAAGCTGAGGAAGATCGGAATGGCAGCTCCAATAAGAAGAAGGGAGAAGGTAGTGGCCTGATCGGGTCGGTCAAGGGAAAACAACCTTGGCAAGGCAAGAAGAAGCAGAAAGTTGGGCCTGGGAAGAAGGCTCGAAGTGGTGGCACATGGAAGGAGACTCGTGAATGCCATTTCTGTCATAAGGTGGGTCATCTTCGAGCTAATTGTAAGAAGTGGCTTGCTGAACAAAAGCGAAAGAAGCAGAAGAAGGATGACAGCGATGATGAAGATGACAGCTAGGCTGGCGAGCAGTCGAAGAAGGATGGTTCGAAGAAGAAGAAGGGTCGTAAGATTGGCTTCGTGGGCCGCTGGACGAAGAACGTCGGAACCATAGGAATGATGAGTAGTGGTAGTGCGACTGCGACTCCACCTCCGATCCTGGCAACCTCGTCTGGTGATTATACTGACGAGTGGATCCTGGACACCGGGACTGACGTGCATGTTTGCATCAATGAGGAAGCATTTCAGTGTGACTTGCGGGAAAATGACAGGTGTTTCAACGACTGGAAAGGAAGAAAAGGCAGGGCTAATGGCATTGGCTTGGTGCAAATTCGAGCAATGAATGTGTTGGACCCGGGTGGATCGGGGTTTGTATTGACTTTGGAAGAAACGCGCTACTCGTCCAATGGCCCTACAAATATGTTGAGCCAAGAACTTCTTGAACTTGATGGTTGGATTCCTACTACTCCGTTCACTCGTGTTGTGGCGGAGAGGGTCACATACTTTACAAATGACAAGTGCGAGGGAGTGAAGCTCGTGTTTAAAAAGCGACGTGGCCATTACTGGTTGGACGCCTCTCCTGTTACTTCGGACGCTACTATCGGCACTGTTGCGTCGACCCCGAAGAAAACAAGTTGCTGATGTGGCACATGCGCTTCGCGCATCAGAATGTAGGAGCAATGAAGAAGATGGTCCGGATGAACATGGTGGAGGGCATGGATTCACTTTCACCGGCGGACTTCAAAGGACAATTTCGTTGCCTTGCTTGTCAGCGAGCCAAGCAGAGGCGAATGGCCTACAAGCGTCGAGAAGGGAAACGGCAAAAGGAGTGCTATGCGCGCCTAATGTCGGACGTGTGTCATGTGGGAGTACTCATCCCAGGCGGGAACACTTACTTTCAGCTTATTCAAGATGAAGCCTCTCGCTACAAATGGTGTTACCTGTTGAGCCGCAAAAGCGAAGCGGCACATAATGTGAAGGACTTGATTTTGCGTCTTGAAAGGGAGCATCTCATCAGAGTCTTTTCGTGTGCCAAGCCAAGGAGTTTGTAAGCAAATCGCTGCGGGCGTTTCTTAAGCTCCATGGTATTGAGCTGCTCACTACCAATGCGTACACACCAGAGGAAAACTGCCTCGTCGAAAAGTGAACGGTACTCTGATCAGCAAGGTGCGAGCGGTCAATGAAGCAGCTGGATTACCGTTCTGTTTATGGGGAGAAGTACTGCCGTACGTTGTGGATGTTGATAACATGAGTACTACGAAGGCATTGAATGGCATGACCCCGCATGAGAAGTTGTTCAGAAGCAAGCCCGAAGTGAAGGACTTACATGTATGTGGATCCGTTATTTTTCATTACATCCCGATGAAGAAACGCCACAGTAAGCTCGACATGCGAGCTGATCCGGGTGTATTTCTTGGGTATGCGAAGACGTCTCTCGGCTATTGCATTCTGGATCTGTGCACAGGGAATCTAATTGAACGACGAGACGTTGTTTTTCATGAGGATATGGCAGCAGACCCCAAGTATGTGCGCAACTTGATTAATAAGCGGTATTTTGGGGGGGGGGAGATCGATATGCCAGAGCACATTGACTTTGTGTCGCTGCCGGTCAGCCGTGTTCACTTGCCATTGGACGAGTACGATGAGAGTTCCGAGGAGGAGGAATCTGTTGGCTCTGGCGATAATGATGATGATGATGATGAAGAGTTTTATGACACGGACGATGGTATGGCCGAGGCATTTGTGGATGACGACTTCGATGACGACAGTAGTGATGATGATAGCCGTAGCGACAGTGACAGCGACTTCAGTGGGAGTAACGCTGAAGCAATGGAAGTCGATGTCGCTGCCGTTCAAGAAGACAGTATCGGTGATCAAGAGGTTGAAGATGACCACTTTGGGAATCGTGGCGTAACTTTGAGCGGTGGTCGTGCGCCGGTGGCCAGATCCAGCGGGAGCTCTCGTGCTAGTGGGAGTTCTCGAGCTAGTGGGAGTTCGAGCGCTAGTGGGAGTGCTGAACCAAGTCCTGCGAATGCACCGGCGGCTTCTGTGCGTAGATCGGGCCGTGTGCGTCGACCTAATAGCCGCTATGACTCTCGCACATTTGGGTTGGCACAGACGTTGATCCAGTGCATGATGATCGATACTGTGTGCGACTTGTTGAACCCGCTCTCTGTCCAAGAGGCACTTAACTCTGAGTATGCTGCTCAGTGGAAGCGGGCAATGGATGCCGAGTACGAGTCGCATATATACCACCAGACCTGGGTACTAGTTCCTAGACCACAACCGACAAGAGACAAATCGGTGAATATTTTATCATCGAAGTGGGTGTTGGCGCTAAAACGAAACGAAAAAGGAGAGGTTGAGCGGCACAAGGCCAGACTGGCAATTAAAGGGTATCGACAGAAGTACGGGTTGGACTATCTGGAGACGTACTCTCCTGTCGTGCGTATTGAATCGGTGCTGCTTGTGTTGCTACTAGCGCTACTGTACGGATTGGACTGCAGACATGTAGACTTTGTTACGGCGTTTCTAAACGGTGCACTGCAAGGTGTTGAGATTTTCATGGAGCAACCCGAGGGCTACGACGATGGCTCTGGGAGAGTTTGCAAACTGCTGAAAGGTCTTTACGGCCTGAAGCAGGCCTCTCGAATATGGAACAACACCTTGCACAAGCACTTGATTGAAATTGGCTTCAAACAGTGCACATTTGATGCTGGAGTATACTGGAAGGAGGGAGATCACAAGAAGATTTTCCTTACAGTGTACGTCGATGATATTGTAATTGCCGCCGATTCGCGTGACATTGACAAGGTAGTGGAGGCCCTCGGCAAGAAGTTTAAGTTGAAGGACTTGGGCCGAGTGCGGCACCTGCTAGGAATGGAAATTAATTTCGTGCCTGGCAAGATCTTGTGTATTTCCCAGACCGCGTACATTGAACGTATGCTGCAGAAGTTTCGAATGGCCGATGCCAAATCGGTTCGGTCTCCGCAAATGCACAATGAGCCGACACTGCGTATCGAGAAGAATCGCAAGCTGATCAATGATCCAGCGTTGCCATTTCGTGAGATGGTTGGCTCCCTACAGTATCTTGTCCACATCACGAAGCCGGATTTGGCTAATGCTGTGCGGTCGTTGGGAAGGTATGGGAGTGCGTACACGAAGGAAAACTTCCGTCAAGCTCAGCGCGTGCTGCGGGATCTGCGTGATACTAAGCACATCGGACTGGTCTATCGGTATGAGGACATCAGCAAGGACGGTGTGAAGCTGGATGCGTTCTCAGATGCTGACCATGCTGGATGTCCGGAGACGAGCAGATCTGTTAGTGGCTGGGCTCTTCGTCTGAATGGAAATGTGTGGCATTGGCAAAGCAAGAAGCAAGGTGCCGTTGCGGATGATACCTGCGCTTCAGAATTGATTGCTGCGCATAAATGCACGAAGGAGGTCAAGTGGGCTCAGAAGATGTTGAAAGAGCTGGGAATTAAGCAGCACACTGTGGCAACCTTGTACTGCGACAACCAGAGCACCATCAAGGAAGTGGAAAACAATGGGAATTCGCAGGAGCAGAAACATTTGGCAACGAAGACGCGTTCTATTGCTGAGTGGGTGGACCGTGGTCATTTAGAGTTGAAGTACGTGCCGACCACCGAGAATATTGCTGACATCTTCACGAAAGCATTGGGCCCGTGCGTGTTTGAGCGACTGCGTGATCAGCTCAACCTGGAAAATGTACGGAAAGTTTTGTCGGAAGTTGAAGGAAGTGTTGGTGCGAAAACGTCCAGGTCGTCTGACTGCGGGTCGGACATTGAGATGAGTGATGAATAGGTGTGTTGCGGCGCACCTACGTCAAGTGAGGCAAGAGATGCATGCGCTGCACTCTACCTCGGGTGATTGCATGAAGTTTTTTTTCTTTGGTCGTGTGCTTGGAAGTTGACGGCGCTGAGCAACCGAAGCGAAGTGGGAGTACGAGGAACCGACTGCGGTCGGTGGTCACTTGGGTTGCTAGCAGCGTGCCGGTGGTGTGCTTGTTGAATGACCGAGAGTAGTGAGTGGTGGTTGAGGTCTGAGACCGTGATGCCTTTGATTATGGTGAAGGGGAGAGATAGTTCTGGTGAAAGAGACCCGAGGGTTTCTCGGAACTTCTCCTGCATGCATGCAGCCTCCTTCGTTGGCTGCGGCCAGTGTAGTCAAGAGTAGTCAACGGGGGTTTTATGGCTCGAGGTGCTTTCCCCTACAACAACACTTGAACAACAAGTATACATCCGTTTTTATCTCGAAAGACTCAAGTCATTTTGGTTACTTTGCTTACTACTCAGTACTCTGAAGCTACTGTTCACCTCGAAGTAGGCGAGATTCACGTGGCAAAGTGCTGCGAGTGCGACTCGGTTTCTCCTAGACTGAAGCATATCCAGGACACGAGCGTCCGTGTACGACTGTGTCCAGGGCGTCAAGTTAACGAACTTAGATCGTATTAGATCGTACTAGTAGTACTAGTAACTTACAACCATCCGCCGATAACAATACCGGTATGAACTTGGAACAATCGACTGGTAAAAAAGCTGTCTGAACTCGGAACAATCCAAGGATAAAAAAACTCTAACACCGAGTGGATTGATTTTCAAGGCAGATCCGGCCCACTCACCTAGCTTTGTCCCCCGTAGTGGAGCTGTTCTCTGTTCTCTAAGGGGGACATCTGCATTATTAATATTGGGTCGTCGCGAACGTGAAGCTCTCGCTATGATAGCTACGTGTATTTATCTAGCGTCTCGCCATCACGATGGATCTTTTAACAGCTGTCGTAGAACACGCAAATCGACGTCAATCGAAACCGAGTGGCGACTGTTATGCGAAATCCACCGACTGCCTTCTAGCGTCACGCAATGTCTTCGCACGTACGTACATGTACAAAGATACCTGTATTAATAGCTTTCGGCAAACGTTTGCCTTCCCATCGGTCGTAACACGCACTTGTGTGGATTATCGGCGATTTGGACGGCGTAATCGGTACAAGCATCACATTGAAGTGGCCTGCGTGTGTATCTTGCCGTGCCGTCCTAGACTCTCGACGGTAGCTTCAATGCGATCTCGCCCACATCGTTCACTTTCGAATTCACTTTCGACTCCCCCAACAACAACACTCCCCCGCCCCACCCACCGCATCGAACCAGAAACTATGGTCTACACGATTATCGTCGGACTTCACGCCAAGGCTGGCAAGGACGTCGAGGAGCAGCTGCGCGCCAAGCTGACGGAGGCCGCGCAGACCTATTCCAAGGACGCCAGTGTCGTTGGCTGGCACCCCATGCAGCACACCACCGACCCCAGCAAGTGGACCATCGTCGAGCGCTTGGATCAGGAGAGCGTACGTATCCTGTAGCTAGCTGTGCACCTCTTTCTCAGTTTCACTCCGTGGAAGGCTTAACCGACGTCTTTCTTCGCCGATAAACAGAGCTTGGCGAAGCACCGCGAGGACCCGGAATACAAGGCGTTCGCTAGCGCTTTGCTGCCGCTGCTCGAGAACGGCCTGGAAAGCATGCACGTGCACCAGTTCAAGGAGCTCTAACTGCCAGGTCGTGCGTGAGCGAATCGCCCCCTGGAAGTTTTTACTGCAGGTTCCTCCGGCGTCCATGAAGTTTGGGCTACTGTATGTGTAGTAGAGCACGACAGCCGTATCACAGTAAGCCATACAAACACAGATATGCTGAACGGTTGCTTTTGGAGTCTGGCAAGAAAAATCTGGATAGATGATGGATAAATTGTCTGTGCATTTGGAATGACGGACAGTCGTGTTGTTCGACTGAAGCGTATCCAGGACACGAGCGTCCGTGTACGACTGTGTCCAGGACGTCAAGTTAACGAACTTAGATCGTATTAGATCGTACTAGTAGTACTAGTAACTTACAACCATCCGCCGATAACAATACCGGTATGAACTTGGAACAATCGACTGGTAAAAAAGCTGTCTGAACTCGGAACAATCCAAGGATAAAAAAAAATCTAACACCGAGTGGATTGATTTTCAAGGCGGATCCGGCCCACTCACCTAGCTTTGTCCCCCGTAGTGGAGCTGTTCTCTGTTCTCTAAGGGGGACATCTGCATTATTAATATTGGGTCGTCGCGAACGTGAAGCTCTCGCTATGATAGCTACGTGTATTTATCTAGCGTCTCGCCATCACGATGGATCTTTTAACAGCTGTCGTAGAACACGCAAATCGACGTCAATCGAAACCGAGTGGCGACTGTTATGCGAAATCCACCGACTGCCTTCTAGCGTCACGCAATGTCTTCGCACGTACGTACATGTACAAAGATACCTGTATTAATAGCTTTCGGCAAACGTTTGCCTTCCCATCGGTCGTAACACGCACTTGTGTGGATTATCGGCGATTTGGACGGCGTAATCGGTACAAGCATCACATTGAAGTGGCCTGCGTGTGTATCTTGCCGTGCCGTCCTAGACTCTCGACGGTAGCTTCAATGCGATCTCGCCCACATCGTTCACTTTCGAATTCACTTTCGACTCCCCCAACAACAACACTCCCCCGCCCCACCCACCGCATCGAACCAGAAACTATGGTCTACACGATTATCGTCGGACTTCACGCCAAGGCTGGCAAGGACGTCGAGGAGCAGCTGCGCGCCAAGCTGACGGAGGCCTCGATTACCTATTCAAAGGACGCCAGTGTCGTTGGCTGGCACCCCATGCAGCACACCCCCGACCCCCGCAAGTGGACCATCGTCGAGCGCTTGGATCAGGAGAGCGTACGTATCCTGTAGCTAGCTGTGCACCTCTTTCTCAGTTTCACTCCGTGGAAGGCTTAACCGACGTCTTTCTTCGCCGATAAACAGAGCTTGGCGAAGCACCGCGAGGACCCGGAATACAAGGCGTTCGCTAGCGCTTTGCTGCCGCTGCTCGAGAACGGCCTGGAAAGCATGCACGTGCACCAGTTCAAGGAGCTCTAACTGCCATGTCGTGCGTGAGCGAATCGCCCCCCTGGAAGTTTTTACTGCAGGTTCCTCCGGCGTCCATGAAGTTTGGGCTACTGTATGTGTAGTAGAGCACGACAACCGTATCACAGTAAGCCATACAAACACAGATATGCTGAACTGTTGCTTTTGGAGTCTGGCAAGAAAAATCTGGATAGATGATGGATAAATTATCTGTGCATTTAGAATGACGGACAGTCGTGTTGTTCGACTGAAGCGTATCCAGGACACGAGCGTCCGTGTACGACTGTGTCCAGGACGTCAAGTTAACGAACTTAGATCGTATTAGATCGTACTAGTAGTACTAGTAACTTACAACCATCCGCCGATAACAATACCGGTATGAACTTGGAACAATCGACTGGTAAAAAAGCTGTCTGAACTCGGAACAATCCAAGGATAAAAAAACTCTAACACCGAGTGGATTGATTTTCAAGGCAGATCCGGCCCACTCACCTAGCTTTGTCCCCCGTAGTGGAGCTGTTCTCTGTTCTCTAAGGGGGACATCTGCATTATTAATAGTGGGTCGTCGCGAACGTGAAGCTCTCGCTATGATAGCTACGTGTATTTATCTAGCGTCTCGCCATCACGATGGATCTTTTAACAGCTGTCGTAGAACACGCAAATCGACGTCAATCGAAACCGAGTGGCGACTGTTATGCGAAATCCACCGACTGCCTTCTAGCGTCACGCAATGTCTTCGCACGTACGTACATGTACAAAGATACCTGTATTAATAGCTTTCGGCAAACGTTTGCCTTCCCATCGGTCGTAACACGCACTTGTGTGGATTATCGGCGATTTGGACGGCGTAATCGGTACAAGCATCACATTGAAGTGGCCTGCGTGTGTATCTTGCCGTGCCGTCCTAGACTCTCGACGGTAGCTTCAATGCGATCTCGCCCACATCGTTCACTTTCGAATTCACTTTCGACTCCCCCAACAACAACACTCCCCCGCCCCACCCACCGCATCGAACCAGAAACTATGGTCTACACGATTATCGTCGGACTTCACGCCAAGGCTGGCAAGGACGTCGAGGAGCAGCTGCGCGCCAAGCTGACGGAGGCCGCGCAGACCTATTCCAAGGACGCCAGTGTCGTTGGCTGGCACCCCATGCAGCACACCACCGACCCCAGCAAGTGGACCATCGTCGAGCGCTTGGATCAGGAGAGCGTACGTATCCTGTAGCTAGCTGTGCACCTCTTTCTCAGTTCACTCCGTGGAAGGCTTAACCGACGTCTTTCTTCGCCGATAAACAGAGCTTGGCGAAGCACCGCGAGGACCCGGAATACAAGGCGTTCGCTAGCGCTTTGCTGCCGCTGCTCGAGAACGGCCTGGAAAGCATGCACGTGCACCAGTTCAAGGAGCTCTAACTGCCAGGTCGCGCGTGAGCGAATCGCCCCCCTGGAAGTTTTTACTGCAGGTTCCTCCGGCGTCCATGAAGTTTGGGCTACTGTATGTGTAGTAGAGCACGACAACCGTATCACAGTAAGCCATACAAACACAGATATGCTGAACTGTTGCTTTTGGAGTCTGGCAAGAAAAATCTGGATAGATGATGGATAAATTATCTGTGCATTTGGAATGACGGACAGTCGTGTTGTTCGACTGAAGCGTATCCAGGACACGAGCGTGGCGTCAAGTTAACGAACTTAGATCGTACTAGTAGTACTAGTAGTACTAGTAACTTACAACCATCCGCCGATAACAATACCGGTATGAACTTGGAACAATCGACTGGTAAAAAAGCTGTCTGAACTCGGAACAATCCAAGGATAAAAAAACTCTAACACCGAGTGGATTGATTTTCAAGGCAGATCCGGCCCACTCACCTAGCTTTGTCCCCCGTAGTGGAGCTGTTCTCTGTTCTCTAAGGGGGACATCTGCATTATTAATAGTGGGTCGTCGCGAACGTGAAGCTCTCGCTATGATAGCTACGTGTATTTATCTAGCGTCTCGCCATCACGATGGATCTTTTAACAGCTGTCGTAGAACACGCAAATCGACGTCAATCGAAACCGAGTGGCGACTGTTATGCGAAATCCACCGACTGCCTTCTAGCGTCACGCAATGTCTTCGCACGTACGTACATGTACAAAGATACCTGTATTAATAGCTTTCGGCAAACGTTTGCCTTCCCATCGGTCGTAACACGCACTTGTGTGGATTATCGGCGATTTGGACGGCGTAATCGGTACAAGCATCACATTGAAGTGGCCTGCGTGTGTATCTTGCCGTGCCGTCCTAGACTCTCGACGGTAGCTTCAATGCGATCTCGCCCACATCGTTCACTTTCGAATTCACTTTCGACTCCCCCAACAACAACACTCCCCCGCCCCACCCACCGCATCGAACCAGAAACTATGGTCTACACGATTATCGTCGGACTTCACGCCAAGGCTGGCAAGGACGTCGAGGAGCAGCTGCGCGCCAAGCTGACGGAGGCCGCGCAGACCTATTCCAAGGACGCCAGTGTCGTTGGCTGGCACCCCATGCAGCACACCACCGACCCCAGCAAGTGGACCATCGTCGAGCGCTTGGATCAGGAGAGCGTACGTATCCTGTAGCTAGCTGTGCACCTCTTTCTCAGTTTCACTCCGTGGAAGGCTTAACCGACGTCTTTCTTCGCCGATAAACAGAGCTTGGCGAAGCACCGCGAGGACCCGGAATACAAGGCGTTCGCTAACGCTTTGCTGCCGCTGCTCGAGAACGGCCTGGAAAGCATGCACGTGCACCAGTTCAAGGAGCTCTAACTGCCAGGTCGCGCGTGAGCGAATCGCCCCCCTGGAAGTTTTTACTGCAGGTTCCTCCGGCGTCCATGAAGTTTGGGCTACTGTATGTGTAGTAGAGCACGACAACCGTATCACAGTAAGCCATACAAACACAGATATGCTGAACTGTTGCTTTTGGAGTCTGGCAAGAAAAATCTGGATAGATGATGGATAAATTATCTGTGCATTTGGAATGACGGACAGTCGTGTTGTTCGACTGAAGCGTATCCAGGACACGAGCGTGGCGTCAAGTTAACGAACTTAGATCGTACTAGTAGTACTAGTAGTACTAGTAACTTACAACCATCCGCCGATAACAATACCGGTATGAACTTGGAACAATCGACTGGTAAAAAAGCTGTCTGAACTCGGAACAATCCAAGGATAAAAAAACTCTAACACCGAGTGGATTGATTTTCAAGGCAGATCCGGCCCACTCACCTAGCTTTGTCCCCCGTAGTGGAGCTGTTCTCTGTTCTCTAAGGGGGACATCTGCATTATTAATAGTGGGTCGTCGCGAACGTGAAGCTCTCGCTATGATAGCTACGTGTATTTATCTAGCGTCTCGCCATCACGATGGATCTTTTAACAGCTGTCGTAGAACACGCAAATCGACGTCAATCGAAACCGAGTGGCGACTGTTATGCGAAATCTACCGACTGCCTTCTAGCGTCACGCAATGTCTTCGCACGTACATACATGTACAAAGATACCTGTATTAATAGCTTTCGGCAAACGTTTGCCTTCCCATCGGTCGTAACACGCACTTGTGTGGATTATCGGCGATTTGGACGGCGTAATCGGTACAAGCATCACATTGAAGTGGCCTGCGTGTGTATCTTGCCGTGCCGTCCTAGACTCTCGACGGTAGCTTCAATGCGATCTCGCCCACATCGTTCACTTTCGAATTCACTTTCGACTCCCCCAACAACAACACCCCCCCCGCCCCACCCACCGCATCGAACCAGAAACTATGGTCTACACGATTATCGTCGGACTTCACGCCAAGGCTGGCAAGGACGTCGAGGAGCAGCTGCGCGCCAAGCTGACGGAGGCCGCGCAGACCTATTCCAAGGACGCCAGTGTCGTTGGCTGGCACCCCATGCAGCACACCACCGACCCCAGCAAGTGGACCATCGTCGAGCGCTTGGATCAGGAGAGCGTACGTATCCTGTAGCTAGCTGTGCACCTCTTTCTCAGTTTCACTCCGTGGAAGGCTTAACCGACGTCTTTCTTCGCCGATAAACAGAGCTTGGCGAAGCACCGCGAGGACCCGGAATACAAGGCGTTCGCTAGCGCTTTGCTGCCGCTGCTCGAGAACGGCCTGGAAAGCATGCACGTGCACCAGTTCAAGGAGCTCTAACTGCCATGTCGTGCGTGAGCGAATCGCCCCCTGGAAGTTTTACTGCAGGTTCCTCCGGCGTCCATGAAGTTTGGGCTACTGTATGTGTAGTAGAGCACGACAACCGTATCACAGTAAGCCATACAAACACAGATATGCTGAACTGTTGCTTTTGGAGTCTGGCAAGAAAAATCTGGATAGATGATGGATAAATTATCTGTGCATTTGGAATGACGGACAGTCGTGTTGTTCGACTGAAGCGTATCCAGGACACGAGCGTCCGTGTACGACTGTGTCCAGGACGTCAAGTTAACGAACTTAGATCGTATTAGATCGTACTAGTAGTACTAGTAACTTACAACCATCCGCCGATAACAATACCGGTATGAACTTGGAACAATCGACTGGTAAAAAAGCTGTCTGAACTCGGAACAATCCAAGGATAAAAAAACTCTAACACCGAGTGGATTGATTTTCAAGGCAGATCCGGCCCACTCACCTAGCTTTGTCCCCCGTAGTGGAGCTGTTCTCTGTTCTCTAAGGGGGACATCTGCATTATTAATAGTGGGTCGTCGCGAACGTGAAGCTCTCGCTATGATAGCTACGTGTATTTATCTAGCGTCTCGCCATCACGATGGATCTTTTAACAGCTGTCGTAGAACACGCAAATCGACGTCAATCGAAACCGAGTGGCGACTGTTATGCGAAATCCACCGACTGCCTTCTAGCGTCACGCAATGTCTTCGCACGTACGTACATGTACAAAGATACCTGTATTAATAGCTTTCGGCAAACGTTTGCCTTCCCATCGGTCGTAACACGCACTTGTGTGGATTATCGGCGATTTGGACGGCGTAATCGGTACAAGCATCACATTGAAGTGGCCTGCGTGTGTATCTTGCCGTGCCGTCCTAGACTCTCGACGGTAGCTTCAATGCGATCTCGCCCACATCGTTCACTTTCGAATTCACTTTCGACTCCCCCAACAACAACACTCCCCCGCCCCACCCACCGCATCGAACCAGAAACTATGGTCTACACGATTATCGTCGGACTTCACGCCAAGGCTGGCAAGGACGTCGAGGAGCAGCTGCGCGCCAAGCTGACGGAGGCCGCGCAGACCTATTCCAGGACGCCAGTGTCGTTGGCTGGCACCCCATGCAGCACACCACCGACCCCAGCAAGTGGACCATCGTCGAGCGCTTGGATCAGGAGAGCGTACGTATCCTGTAGCTAGCTGTGCACCTCTTTCTCAGTTTCACTCCGTGGAAGGCTTAACCGACGTCTTTCTTCGCCGATAAACAGAGCTTGGCGAAGCACCGCGAGGACCCGGAATACAAGGCGTTCGCTAACGCTTTGCTGCCGCTGCTCGAGAACGGCCTGGAAAGCATGCACGTGCACCAGTTCAAGGAGCTCTAACTGCCAGGTCGCGCGTGAGCGAATCGCCCCCCTGGAAGTTTTTACTGCAGGTTCCTCCGGCGTCCATGAAGTTTGGGCTACTGTATGTGTAGTAGAGCACGACAGCCGTATCACAGTAAGCCATAGCAACATCGATGCGGTTTGGAGGAACGACTTCTTTAATTGCAGGGTTTATAGTGGACGAATAGGGAGTGAGCCCAACTCAGGTGCTGTACTTGGAGGTGGAGCGCAGCACGAATGTTCTACCGCTGCTTCGACTGCTGAGCTTGTAGGAGATAAATCATTTGAGTTTTGTCGACCGTTAAGGGGCGACGTCTGCTTGGACGTTCCAGAATCGTTGCAGGAAGTTGCCGATGCCCGGCCGGATGCGTTTGTTCACGTCGACGACCGTGTCTACTTGTGCAGTTATGAGCGAGACACCTGTACGAGTGAGTACACAGCAGGAAATGTGAGTTCAAGACGCGCACAACGTGGAGCTGATATCGTACAGCAGACTCACCTGGGAAGTGCCGGAACACGTGTTGAAGGCCCTCGAAGGAGCTAATGACTGTCACGAGATAGATGTTTTTCTCGGCTATCTGCTTCTCGTGGATGAGGTGATGAAGCACCGCACACGCCTCCTCTCCGGTGGCGCACTCAATGTCAAGGAGTAGCACGGCTTGACGAGGATGAATGGGTGGCAGCTGGGTGTGTACAGTTGGCGGCGAGACATCGGTGGCTCTTGTGTCGACAGACACCACACCCGTAGGTGACGTCGGACTGATCGTAGAGAAGGCTCGAAGCAGAACCATGCCCTTGTCCTCCATGGAGATAGCGCAGATGTCGCGCTCATCCAATGGCTTGGCTCCGTGGCAAACGTCTCCGAACTGGTTGGTGATCTCGACATTCTCGTGCGGCAAACAGGTGAGTGCCTCCTCGATCACGAGTCGTACCAAACGCGTCGCTCGCTGCTGAAAGACTACGGTACTGATACTTTCGTCCCGCAGCGCAGCGACCAGGTTCCTGCATGGGTACGAGTACGCCGAGGCCTCGTGGACAAGGAATGGCCTGGATACCATGACGTTCTCCACGACACCCTCAAAACGCGATTGCGGGTCGAGTGGTACTTGGTCAGCCTCATTCTGCTGGTACCGCAACTGGTGGTACTGCTTGAATTGATCTCCCTGGGGCGAATGCACTTGGGTAGGAACTACGGATGGGTAGCTGCCGCCGTGGCTCGAGTCTTCGTCATCACCCGTGGATTGATACTGGAACACTGTCGAGTCCTCCTGGTCATCCCGCGGACTCTCCTCTGAACGAATCGATATCGTGGACACGTCGGGGTACACTGGCGTCGGTTCCGGTTTAGGCGCAGCTATAGTCAGCTCTGAGGTGGGTGTCGAGGTCTGGGAGGTTAACCGCGGGCTCGCCTTCCTGCTGCGCGTCTTCTTCGGGTGCTTTGACTCGGGGTTGCGACTCCCGCGCGTTAGCACTTCCCACCGATTCTTGTAGAGGTTGCAGATAGCGGCGCGACTGACGCAGAACTCCCTCGCCAGCGTCACCTGCTTCTCGCCCGCGTCGATCCGCGTGATGATCTCTCGGCGATCTCCCTCGCTCAAGTACCTTGATGTGCGTTCGCGACGGGGAGCTGTCGCGGTCGGCTGTGACGCGAAATAACCACTTGTCGAGTTATCGCCCTCTTGAGAGGGCGATGCAGACGAATACGAATACGAAAAGCCCTCCGACGTGATGAGCGGGCTGGCTTGGCCCTCCGCGGCATAAAGACTGCTAAGTCGCGAGAATGACGCCGCACTCGAACCTTCGGCGTCGTCCTGGACTGAAATGGAAGACGACGACTGCTTCCGCTTGAGAAGCTCGCTCTCGGAGCGGTGGGACGTCGGGGGGAGTCGCGGACTGACGGCCGAGAAGGTGCCTTCGATGCTGTTGCGGCGCTTCTTGAACCCGGTGGTGGCCATGCTGGGGGTGCGCGTGTCCGAAGACGGCGCCGGCAGGTAGGACGAGAGCTGCGGGAGCATCGGGGGAGACGACTCCATCACCGACGTTGACGTGCTGGGAAATAATAACGTTGGGCACGCGTGTAAATCGAGAGTGGTGACTGAACTGAGAAAGGTGAGACCCCCTTGTGTAGCTCGTTCTCTGCCGAGTTGACTGCGCCGGGCCATGAAAGGTACGACTACAGTAGCGAGGCAAGCGCTGTTGCGTGTGTGCGGGCGGGCGTCTCATCTCGAGTTCCCGAACAGGCACCATACCCGTTGAGTTTACAGTACCAGTGCAAACTGGAAGTTTGATCGCCTTGACCTGGGCCCTTGCACGGGTCTCCGCTGTCTGTAAACATTGATGTGTGCGCAGCCCCCGCACCGTGATCAGAGGATCCGGTCCCCGCCTGCAGATGGTTGCAGTTGCTATATAGTCTAAGGTGTCCGCCTCGACGATCTTTCGCGGCTGCCTTGTCGCCGCCGTCAAGCCCCGGGACTTAACGCTGGGCCCTCCTAGCGAAATGGTGCAGCAATGCGAGATGGGGGGCATCGGTGCTCCCCAATCGCTGGCTGTGGGTGCCATTGACTCACGGGCTTTGGCAAAGCTCCAGTCTCTCGAAGCGACCGTGACAGAGGGGCGGACACCTTGAAGTTTGTTAACTCGTGATTGTGGTGGCGATTCGTGTGCACAGGCATCCCAACTTGGACCATCTCTTTCGCAACTGGATTTAAAGGCAACGAGCTCCCGCCGTCAGCCCAGCGTCAGCGTTGCAGCGGTTGCTCATGCGGCTTATCAGCACAAACGCGTCCAACTGCACCAGCTTGATTGATTCGGAGGGACAAGTGAAATGGTGCCATAACGTTTTCGGTGGTGGATTTGACAGGTTTTGACGCACTTACTCAAGCGTGGACGTTGATGTAATGGTACGTACGGGTATGTGCACGTATGCTTACCTCGCCCCAGCCTGGCACCCGCACTTGAAGTGCAACATGCGCATGAGCTGGATGTCGTCGGCGAACTTTTTCCTTGCAGTGGCGCCTGGTGCTGTTGCAACAAGACCGCAGGCCCGAAAGCTGTATGGCCTCGCCGCTACTTCCTTCAGAGGAGTCGATGCCTGCTGCAACCACGCCCGAACGACCGCCAGGTCCACGTAGCTGGTCTCGGCCATAAGCCATGCGGGGACCACGGATCTGCACGTTGCAGCTTGGCATTTTTTGGTTTTGACGAGATTGCTTGGTACATGTGTGTGGAGGGGGGGGGGGTACATAGGTACTGCTCACTACTTCGAAGTATTTACTGCAAGATTTCTCGTGTGAGAAGCTATTACAGGCACTTTTATACATATACGTTCCGTTCCGTGCTCTCACGAGATACATTTGGCCTGGCAAGACCGAGTTGCCAACCCGCGCGAACTGGAGAAGAATCGACAATGTAAAGGTATCTGAAGTTCCCCCGACAGTGGCCCACTTAATCATTGCTCTTCATTGGTACATGCAGGATGTAGTAGGATGGCGCGTGCGTTCAAGCATCCTACCGACATTCATACGAAAGAGGAGGTAAGAAGGTAAGGCCTAGTTCTAACCGCGCGCCATGGTGCCATGCCATGCCATAGGGCTAGGTACCGATTTTGCATGGCACTCCGTTTCCGAATGAAATGTCCTGCGCCATGGCAAGATGAACTAGGGATATACAAGCAGAGTTTAGCAACCCGTTGGCCAAGAGCGGGTACATGGGTTCCTAATACCGACTTCCTCCGCTTGTAGTGGACAACCTCATATAAGAGCGACCAATCATATCACAGGATTTGGAAGGCCTTCTCGGCTCCGCTTATAAGTTCCGCACAAATCATTTCGATACGTTTCCACCGGTAGTATATCGGTGCGATGGAGCTTCCATTCATTTAAAGCAGCTGCGGCTGCAGCCTAGAGCTACCTGCATGCGGTTGCTGCCAATACCTACTACCTATGCTAGTGTTAAGCGCTGCTGCGGCGCACGTGTACTATACAGACGTTCGGAGAGTGGTTTGCTTGCATCCTCCCACACCACGTTGTTTCCATCGACCAATGACACATGTTACCGAGTTAAGACTAAAAGCTATGCATTACCTCAAAGTGGTCTAAGGGCAAGGCAAAGCATTGCGACGGCACTAGCCTCACGCGGGCGCGTGCCGCTCAAGGCTTTGCAGTTACAGCCTGTTGCCTGCCGTGAGATGTCAAGCGCGACAGGCTCGCTCAGGCGGCTAGCTGCGCTGTGCATGACCAAGCACAAAAAAGTGTCAGCTAATCGACTACTGGTACCCCTACCGGTTACAAGATTCGGCATATCATTTTTGACGGGTGGTACAGTGTACCGGTATATACCGACATCTTCGGAAAGATCGGAACAGCAAAAAGATCTGAACAGTACTGGACTCTGTTCGTTGAATAAGGCCTTCATTTTCAAATCCTTGGATCAAGGGGTATAGTAAAGTCAAGTATAGTGGTTGGAAAATGGTCAACAAGCAGACTGGACAATACCTTTTCTGTTCCAGGATCCTGATGTACATTTGTCTTGGTTATCTTCGGGATAACTGTTCAGATCTTTCCGAAGATGTCGGTACCCTGTCCACTATAAGCGGAGGAAGTCGGTAGGTGTATAAACTAGTATATGCCAGCAGAGCGAAGTCTGATACCTGTCGCGATCAATATCCGCATTATGGCACATGGCACGACCATTTGCCATGGCACCAAAGCGTGCCATGCATGGCACTTTCATGGCACCAGTTACCTAAACCTGAGGCGCTGTCGGCCAATGAAAAATGAGATGGCATGGCATGGCACGGATGGCAAGGTTAGAACTAGGCCTAAAAGTGCGTTTGGCATTTATTTCCGGTTCGAAGTGGTGAGTTTCGATGCCAAACACCAAGTACACTGTAGAGCAAGATCTTGGAAATTGACACTGATGCGCGTTTCTAGCCCCTTCATGGCATGAAATTCATGCACGAACTACAGAAGGATACGAATGATTCTACAAGCTTGTAATGCATCTACTGTACTTCCATGAGTTGTTGACCGGGCCCGTACTGTACAACAGTTTATGCCAGCACACAAGTTCAAAAACATCACAACATCCGACTGCGCACGATTTCGCATTTGATGATGCTCCTCAGCTCGCAGTACAGGCGGCCCCGTCAGATTCGGCCCAGCGATCAGTAATAAACCTTGCACAGATAGTACTTTTGTGCCTGAGATTTGCTCCTCCAGTCATACAGATATACTGAGATAGATTAGATTTAAAGGGAACACGACGTGACGCCTCAGCAATGGTTGGCTCATGTCCATTCGTCCACTTTTCGGCGAATTCAGTAACTCAGTACAGCTGCATCTATGTGCAGCCTGTACGAATTTTACAACCTTGCACTCTTTATGAGTACCACTCTGCCGAATCAGGCGGGGCCGCCTGTACATATCGAGTACCACATGCAATGTGAAGCTCACATACAGTCTGCAGTCCACTTGATACAACGGCGACAGCCAGTCCGCTTAATACATGTACCTACATGGACAGGTAAGATGACTGCTATAAGTCTTTATCGCAAGCTTGACGGAGCCTCGATCGCACATGACCTAAATTTTCATACAATACTTACACGGACTCAAAAGCAGTAGCAATGCCGGGACTGGAAATACAACACCAGACTCCAACTAAGCAACAAGTACATGTATGCGTGACCAACTTGGTTGCAGCATTATTATATATTTTTATACGCTTTCATCACACGATGGCCGCAAAGTGAACGCGTTGACGCTGCAGTAGCTTTGCAGCTTCTCGGTCACCGCCGCGACGACAAACTTTGGATGTGAACAGTACAAAAACGGCAGTAGCGGCTATCCCTCCGAGAATAATGGCGGCCGAGGCGTACAACAGCGACCCGGCGGACGAGGAGACGGACATTTGAATCTCGGAGGAACGTTGCGACTTCACCGACGCGGTTGAATCCACGCAGGCAGCATAATCTTTCGTCGAAGACCACCAGTAGAGCGAGCACAGCCATTTCGCCTGGCAAGTAGCATCCACACATGACGACTGAAGACGGGATTGGGCCTTGGAGTTGTAGTAGTACTGCTCAAGCAGCTCCTCATCGGCTGCCGCGCGCTTCGAAAACTTTGTAATCTCTGACGTACTCAAAGAACTGACCCCGTACTCGGTGCTGGCCTTGAATAGTTCCTTCCAGTCGACGTCCTGCGTAGTGGTAGAAATATTCCCACCGTAGACCGTGAAGTCGCGGATGTCGAATGTGGTGGCGTCGTAGTCCCAGATCATAAACGCCGGGTTATTTAAGAACAGTGGCGAGATGGCTGCTACCATGAACAACGGCACCAGCTGCGCGCTGTCATCGAAGTCTGCGTCGACCGTCACTCCATTCTGCTCGAAATGCTCAACCTGGTCGCTGGACAGGGGCAAGCGGAACTCGATGCTGTGCACGTGGCCGAAGAGCTGCGCCTTAATGATGTCCGTGTACTGGCTGACGATCTGCTTGTACGTTTTGATGTACGTCTCGTTCCACATCGGCTCGCCAGCGTACGAGTCGATGATCGGAGGGATGTGGCCGACGATGTAGGCCAGCTTTCCAGTACTTCTCAACTCCGTCAGCGACGCGTTCAACCACTCAAATTGTCCGAACGGGTCCGGAAGCGTCGGTTTGTCGGGTAAGTGATGAGGCTGTGGGCATATCACAACGCCAATATTCGGTCAGTCAATTAACAAGAGCTAGTAGAGTGAGAGTTCCGCAACTCACCGAGTACGGGAGCGTGTTGAGCGAGATCACAGTCAAGTTGTCGCCTAGAGTGTAGGCCAGATACCCGAAGCGGTTGAACCAGTCGAGGTTGGAGCTTGACATTGTGGTTTCCCACGCTTGTGATATGAGTGCAATGTTTGGGTTCTCCTCCGTCTCCGGGTCCGTCACATTCATCGTGTAGTCAGGACCTGCAGTAAATAAAAATAAAATCGTTTAGTCACCACATATTTTAACACTGCCACCCAGTGTACACTTACTGGTGTCCGCATTGCCGATAATGGCCGTGATGTCCAATGCCGCGGCACCGAAGTACTTGGCCATAATCTCCACGTTCTCCTCCACTGCTTCGACTAGGTACTTGTCTGAAAGTTCCCCATGCACGGCATGGTCGCCCGTGTACAGGAAGAAGTCCGGGTCGGGTAGCAAGTGCTTGGCGTACTCAAGCGCTGACACCAGTAGACTGGTCGGCGCGTCGTCTCCGTAGGCGACTGGAATCGTGGCCGAATCGTTGGCATTCAGCGACGTGGAGATGTTGAGGTGGACGTCCGAAAAGTGCAACATGTGTTGGACCGTCGACTCCCCAGCGTTGTCACCCCCAGCGCTCTTGCCGTTGCCGTTGCTGGAGCTCGCCGTTGATGCGGAAGAGTCCACGGACGCAGTGGAAGTGATGGCGATTCCGAGCGTCGCCAATGCCAGCAAGACACCGCACCGCATGACCGTGAAGTTCGCCCACACTCGGTCGAGAAATTGGCGGAATGGAATCATGCCTACCACAACCAGAGCGTGCGGCTTCAAAGTGCAGGCATCGTCCCAAGATCAAGCAAAATAAATCCGCAAATGCTACCCTTGATGGCACCAGCGCATCAAAACAAAACTGTACCCGTTTATCGGTACATCATTCTCGTGAAAGTACGACGCGTCGTGCTACTGGCTGAAATTCAGCAATTCATTTTCATCCAATTGACGGAGGGTAACCACCGCGCGAATCGTTGGCTGGCGCTCCTTGGGTCATGTGTGTGGAGCTCCGCCCATAGTGCAGGCGGGTCATTTCTCAAAGAGGCAAACAAGCAGAGATGGCGAAGGTTACCGCGAAGACTTCGGCCGGCAAGGCCGCCGCTAAGGTGTCCAAGAAGGTCATCAAGGGCTCGCACGGCAAGGTGCTGAAGATCCGCACCAAGGTGCACTTCTACAAGCCCAAGACCCTGCAGCTGGCCCGCGCCCCGCGCTACGCCCGCAAGTCGGTGCCGTCGCGCAACAAGCTCGACAAGTACCGCATCATCAAGGCCCCGCTCACCACCGAGTCGGCCATGAAGAAGATCGAGGACAACAACACGCTCGTCTTCCTGGTGGACCTGCTGGCCAACAAGCGCCAGATCAAGGACGCCGTCAAGCAGCTGTACGACATCAAGGTCGCCAAGGTCAACACCCTCATCAGGTACACCACATCGCGTCGAGCTTTGAGATTTTCATGACGGAGGGACCATTTACGAACCCCCTTGAGGCGCCTCACGCCTGGCCGTAGTCCTGATAGGGAAGTGCGGTGGCTGGGCCTCGAGGGGCGACCACAGTCTCAGAATGTGGCCGCTCTCCGTCCTATTGTGTTGAGTGACGACATTGTGGAGCAATGAGTGCTGACTCTGCTGATTGTATTGTGTTGTGTGTGCAGACCCGATGGCCAGAAGAAGGCTTACGTGCGCCTGACCGCTGACTACGACGCTCTGGACGTGGCCAACCGCATTGGCGTGATCTAAGCTGTCTAGCCATCTAGGTAGTCAAACTTGCTCGGCGTAGCCGTGCTGCGAGGGATCGCTCTTTGCCATCTTGAAGAAATAACAATACACGGCCGTCGCACTCTCGCCGAAAGGCCGAGGGCGCGGGCTTTCGTATGCTAAATGCTGCTCTCACAAGTTGCTTTGAGCGATTGCAATACTGGATGCTGTAATGATAGTCATGTGACGCGGCACACAATGGACACCAGGTTGAAGCGGCTCCTAGAGGTAGTTGTATCGACATCTACTACGCAGTTAGTCGGAGGAGGCAAGCTAGTCGTAGTTCTATTCCACTAGTCAGCTGTGTGAACATTCCACACAGCCCTCGCTACATCGCTGGCGGCTCGCTCGCTTGCACAGCGAGGGGAGCGATGCTAGCGCCCTTCAGCAGCTCAATGCTCACTGGAAGATCTTTATTGTACTGTCCGCGCCACCCGTGGCGATGAAGTTGCGAGTCGGGTGGTATGACACCGAGTGCACTGCTTCGCCCATCTTCGGCCGGTGTGCCTGCGTAAAATGAATCAAGACGCGGTCAGTCTTCCAAAACCACCACAACACCAGCAGCAGCAGCGTAGAGGTACTGTAAGCATACCGTTTGCTCAAAAACGCAGTGGCGATCCGCGACCGACCAGACACGCAAAGAGCCGTCGTGACCTGAAAGGACAATGAAAAGAGCGTCAGTGATGAGAAAGTAGAACCACCCCTGGGAACATGAAGCAATAACGTACCGCCGGAAGCAAGGTATAGCCCCGCCGCGTCGATCGACAAAGATGTAACGGAGTCCTGGTGCGCAGTAATAGAGCCGACACACTCGCCTGCAACACATTAATAAAGAGATTAGGTATCGAATCCAGGCGTCGTCAAAACTCGCGCACCAAACGTTTTACCTGCTCGCATGTCGTACATCCGGATTTTTCGGTCTTGGTGAGCTGCAATAGCAATCGGCATGGTCGGATGCACAGCCAACTGTAGAGAGCAATTGTTAGCCTTTGGATAAAGGCCATGAGGCAACTGCAGGATGGACGCACCTTATTCACTTGCCCCCCTCGTCCCTTTGTATCAACGTCAATGGCCCGCGTTAGTTGAATGACACGCTCAGCAGCGTAGTCAAACTGAGCGATTGATCCATTAGTGTAGCCGACAGCGCACGTCTTCGGATCCGTAAGCATTGTTTGAACCGATGTAGGCACCAAAAATCCACGAATGTTTGGACCTGCTCTCGTAGCATCAGAAACGAGCGTTCGAAGTAAAAGTCAGCACACGAGTTTGCAATCGTAGGCAGCTAGGCTTGCACATACCAGTTCCATTTGTGTTCGTTTTGGTTGCACAACGAAGCTCGCCTTGGAGCGTCATTTCTGCCAAACAAACAGTGAACCCACGTTCCGTTAGCGACACCAGCAAACATGGGCAATGGACAGCTCGGTGATAGTCGGTGGTGACCTACCTGACGTTACTCCCCATGTACGCACAACAGCATCTGCACCAGCCGAGAACAACACGTTCGAAAGCGGGTGCGCATGGAGATCCCAAATTGCGTCGTCGTGTGCGTCCTTGATAGAATGGATCTTTACGCCCTCATACTCCTCGTACGTGTGCGGCTCTGGCTTGTCATTTTCTGTGCTCGGCAACTGGAATAGGTGCAATGCTCCATCACGACCTGCTGATGCAAATGCACCGGATCTTCCAGGCGGGCAATCGGGGTAATTTTCAGAGCCAAACACGGCCAGTGACAATACGCTCTGCGTGTGTGTCCGCATGGTCACCACCGAGTCCACCTCCGTCGCACGCTGCGACGGTGGACCACTAGCCACACTCGACAAGTTCCAGACCTTCACCGTGCAATCTTCACTACCGGACACCAGCATCGGCTCGGTCGGGTGAAATGCAAGCGCCCGTACTCCATCCTGCAATTACATATCAAACCAAGTGTCAGCGTACGCTGACATGATGATAACTCATGTGAGCATACCCCACCGCATCGTACCATGTGTCCCGCCAACTTCAGCTTCAACTTGTGCGCCCGGTAAGATCCCTTCGGCGCAATCGGGATCACCGCAGACTTCGGCGGCTTTGCGGTCTCAATTGTACCTACACAACCACCCACCATCATCCACAATATCAATACACATTATTGCAGCAAGCCTCGCATTCTGCTGCGCTCTGCACATACGTTCTACTCGTTCCACCTCTCGGCCGGAGCCGGAGGCTGTTCTGGTCATCTCGCGCTCCACTTCGCGGCCAGAGCCCGACGCGCTCCGGGTCAGCTCCCCTCTCCACCTCTCGTCCTGACGCCGTCCTGTTCATCTCGCGCTCCACTTCGCGCCCCGAC
Source organism: Phytophthora melonis (assembly GCA_024211575.1). Taxonomy (NCBI): domain Eukaryota; phylum Oomycota; class Peronosporomycetes; order Peronosporales; family Peronosporaceae; genus Phytophthora; species Phytophthora melonis. Next base: position 2,006,909 of record JAMXKT010000068.1, read on the forward strand.
GCCGTGCGCGACATCATCCGGGGCCGCGAGATCTCCGTGCCCTTGCCCTGCGAGTTCTTGGGCGTGCTGGACGCGCTCTTGTTCCTGCTATCTGATCTATAAATGTTGTACGCCTTAGGACTGCCCGCGGGGACGGCGCGGGCGACGGCTGCTCGGCGGCGCGCGCCGACTGGACCGCTCCATGGAGCGCGAGACCGTCACGCCGCGCGACACTTCGGCGCTCTCGGAGCGGGGCTTGGTGCTGGGACCCCCGTGCTAGGGATTGCGGCGGGCGACGCCAGGTAGCGGCCGCGCTCCTGCCGCAGCGCAAACTCGAGCATCTTGACGCGAAGCATGGCATCCTTGTAGGCCTGCTCCTGCTCGCTGCGCTGGTCCTCGAGCTCGCGCACCTGCGCCTGCAGCCGCTGGCGCTCCTCGTTCCACTGCGCCTCGTCGCTGGCCACGCTCGCGAACTGCCGCTGCAGGTAGCGCAGCGCCGCGTCGACGCTCTCCATGTCGGCGACCTTTGTATGGCGTTTCTTCCTCCGTGCCCCTCAAGCAAGCCCCCTCGGCTCCGCCTGCTTGTGCTACAGGCACCGGACGAGCAAAAGTAAAACCCCAAAACCTCGATACACAACTTGAAGCGTCGTCACGTTCTGTGCCACCAATTCATGTGTTTTACGCCACGTACAAGACCACCACAAACACTCTGACATCGACAACCAGGGGTGCGCGCCGCCGCCATGTTCGAGACGTTGGTGACGGGGCTGCTGACCAGCGCGCTGGGCAGCTACATCGAGCCCAAGTGCTTCAGCAGCGACAAGATCAATGTGGCGGTCTGGTCGGGCTACGTGGTGCTCACGGAGCTCGAGGTCAAGCCCGAGGTGGTGGCGGACCTGCCGGCCGTGCGCCTCGTGCGCGGCCTCGTGGGCTCCATCGAGCTCAAGATCCCGTGGAACCGGCTGCAGTCCGACTCGGTGGTGGCCACGGTGGACGATGTGTACCTGCTGCTGCGCACGGAGGAGGACATCGACGCCGTCATGCGCCAGATGGACGAGTTCACGCTCAAGAAGAAGCTGCTGGAGGAGCTCTACGCGCAGGCAAAGCGCCAGGAGGAGAAGACGGCGGCGGACGGAGCCGACGCTGCTGCTGCTGGCGAAGACGGATTCGCCGCCAGACTGATCAACAAGATCATCGACAACCTGGAGGTGCGCCGAGTGTCCCCAGCTGTTGATTTTATTTGTGTATTTTGTTTGATACTCATCTTGTTGCTGCTGATGCTCCTGTAGCTGCACATTCGGCGGATTCACATCCGGATAGAGGACCACAGCTCGGGAGACCACCCGTTCGCGATGGGGCTGACGATCGAGTCCGTTCACGTGCAGTCGACGAACTCGAACTGGCAGCCGTCGTACGTGGACACGGCCAAGAACAACGAGCCGCGGATCTTTAAGATCGTCGAGCTGAACCACTTGAGCGTGTACTGCAACCCGGACTGCGAGTTGCAGCGCGACCGGCAGATCGACTTTGAGACCTGCTCTGCAGAGGAGTTTTCCAGCGCCTTTAGCCGGGCGATCCCCAAGCGGTTTGATGACAGGCATTACCACCATATGCAGCTGTACCCGTCGCAGCAGCAACATCACTTCCTGCTCAAGCCGATTGACGCCAGTGCTAGACTCATCGTGAACCGCGATGTGTTCGACGCAAACGTGCCCAAGTTTGAGGTCGATGTGAATGTTTCCGAGGTGGCGTTTCGACTGGAGGAGTCGCAATACTGTGATATGCTGTATTTGGCCTCAGCACTGCAGATCCCGGACCATTACACGAAGTACCAGCGGTACCGCAAGTTTAGGCCGCACGCATCCGTGTTTGATGACCCCGCGGAATGGTGGAGGTATGCCATCACAGCGGTGCTGAAGGATCAGCAGGCAAAGAAGCAGCAATGGACGTGGGGCTTTATGCAGGATCGACGCGAGGATCGTAAGCGTTACGCGGGTTTGTGGCAGCTTAAATCGCGCCAGCTACTGGAGCTTGCAGATGTGGATTACGTTTACTCTGACAGTGACGACAATGACGACGCTGGTGACGGTGAAAATACTGATGACGAGGAGCAGGTGAAGAAAACTGGTCAAGCCCCACTTGATCATGCGTGCCTTCAAAAAATGTCGTCTTTTGAAATTGATGCCGGTTTGGAGGAAATTGAGCGCCGACGAAGCGTCGAGGACGTGCTGTTTTTCCGCTACTTAGCTGATCTTGAAGTTCGGAAATTCCAGGCGACTCGGGCTTCTCGTGTGCGACGCCGGCTTCCAACTCCGCCAACACACAAGTCGCAGGCTTTTTCAGATACAGAATCGGTGGATACGGAATTTACCGAGTCCAGCGTGCCTGCTGAGGTGCGTTATCGCTCGTGGGGTGCGTGGATGTTTGGTTGGACTTCCAAGCTAGCAGCTCCTTCTCCAGATGGAGAGTCTGGACAAGCTCCTCATCGAATAATACCTGAGGTGGAGCTGCGGGAGCTCTTCAAGATTTTAGAGGAGCCCTCTCGGCGAACGAAGAAACGGATGCATAATAAACACCGTAACGCTGGTGGACAAGACGACGTTTCCGATACCGAGTCGCAAATGGAGCTTAGCGAGCTATATCGTGTTACGGTGACATTGCAAAGAGGTTCAGTGACTTTGGCAAGCGATCCAGAAACAAACAAAACACTGCTCCGAGATGACCCTAGCTATGGGCGAAAGTATGCCCCCACTGATTTCCTGCTCGGTACATTCTCTCAGCTCCAAGTGGCTGCTGTGGCGCGAGATGAAACTGTGGTGGTAGACGTGTCGCTGCAGTCTATCGAGGCGTTTGATGAAAGCGCAGAAAGCTCAGCCTTTTCTCGTCTGCTTAGTAGAAAGCAAACAATTCGTCCTGCTGGCGACGGAGATGACGTGAACGTTAGCAAACTGTCCGGCGTTGTGTTCTTGATGAGCTACGAGATGAATCCGGCGAACTCAAGCGCAGATGCCTCCTTGTTTGTTCACATGGAGCCGCTGGAAATTGTGTTTTCGCCAACAGCGCGGTGCTGGGGACGATTGGCAAAGTTTGTGGATACCCCGACGAGTTTGGGCCTTTGGGAGGAGCTGGAAGTGGCGTCATTTAATGATATTGTCAACTTAAAGGCAAGAACGGAAGCAAAGCTGGATTATGTGATGGAGAACCGAGTTGCACTAGCTGTGGATCTTCGGATTCAAGCTCCTGTGATTATCGTTCCGGAGAGCGACACCGACTACAATTGCGCACGTCTCGTGGTTGACCTTGGACGAATCAACTTTCGGACTGATCGTCTTAGCCAAATGGATAGCGATCACATGAGCATGAGCTCAACGGGTGGCCCACCATCGAGCCGATCTGCACCGGGGTCTCTTGCACTCCTAAGCCCGTCGCATTTTCGAGGTGTGAACTCGAATACATCCTTCGTGCAGCAGCTTTACGATGAAGCGGAGAGAGGAGAAGGGGCGATTCGTTGGAAAGAAGAGTTCTATGACAAGTTCAGTCTTTCGATTACGAACATTCACGTTCTGTTGATTCCTTACGGAAAGACGAGTCCGGTTCAAGACGATGGAACAGGAAGCAATGGAATGAACTACCCGTCCGTTTCGCTCCCGCCTTACCTGACTGATATCTACGACGAAGAACAAGAGTACGAGCTGGTCGAGCGCTTCAACATCAATGTGACTGTTCGAACGTCAATCTTACCTCTCGACGCGACGTTGACACGGTTTTACGTGCACGCAGATCTCCCTGCTCTAACGTTTAATTTGTCACTGGAAAAATACTTCCAGCTGCTGGCTCTGGCTGATCGATTTAGCGTGGCAAATGCAGAGGCACCGAAGAAAACGAGAAAATATTCAGGCGGCGCCTTTTACTCGGCGGACGATGAGTATGGAAATGCTATGAACATGCCAGATTCGGATGACGGATATGAAGCCATGAGGAGGGGAAGCTTCCTCAGCACGTCTGCATTGAAGAAATTTATGCTGAACGATAACGAAAGTGTTGGGCCGCCCTCGGCAAATGGTGTATTGGCAGACGATGCTGGGGACTCGGATGAAAATGCAAGTGTTGAAAGTGACGACACGTGGTTCAGCATTACTAGCGGTAACCTGGGTCTGAGCGCGTCTTCACTCAGCGATGATGTCTCTAGCGAACTGGAGCGCAACCTCTCTTTATCTGATCTTTCGGATTCCGTGGCGAAGGAGGGTGGAAGTAATGTTAGCGTTCCTCCAAGGTCCGAGAGAAGGACTCGAAAGAGGCCTCGACCGTACACCCCTGGTGGCTCTACAAAGCTGCTCGATCGAAGGTTAATGGTTTGCTCCTTCACTGTTCCTGTAATTTCGGTGCAGTTGAAAAAGCCTCGCTCTGCTGCAGTATCTTCATACGCATCGTATCGGTACGACACAAGTGACTTTGATGACGATCCTGCAGACAATGGCACAATTTTGGTGAAGCTGCAAGGTTTTCGTATTCGAGTGGGCCAAAAGACGTTGTCGACCCAAGTGAATGTGAGTTTAATGTCGCTCGAAGTTGAAGATTTCCTTGATGCTAGTGGACGGTCGACGCAGTATTTATTATTCTCGTGCCCAACGATCACCGCTCCTTTTTCAATCAAATCTCCGCTCCGCCGAGGTGGTAAATTTCCTGGCTACACTGCTCAACGTAGGCGGCCGAACAGTCAACGGGAACGAGTGATTTCTTTTCAGGCAAGTGGTGCGAAAAACAATCGATCTGGAGTTTCCACATCACCCGAAACGCTGTTGGAGCTTGGGTTTAGCTCTCTGAAGGACCAGAAGAGCGGTAAAGAGGTGCTGCGGGACGTGGATCTGCAACTTGGCTCGGTTCAATTCAATTTTGACCAGTCGTACGTGTGTTCTCTGCTGGAATTATTTGAAGAATCGTCGTCGCAGCTTGCGCTGGTTCCTGTTTCTTCACGAAATGAAATGGGTGGTGGTGATAGTATGATGACCGGTGTTGATGTCGGCCTGCCGCCGCCATTCGAGCTTACGCCCACTATCAAGCAGGAGTATTCCATGCCAGTATCTCTTACGGAGTCTGTCCGCGCTGACTTGGAGAGAGCGAGGAAAAACCTGTTCGAGCAGGCACCTGATACACTAAAAGAACCAGTGGGTGATGGTGGTAGCGACGCTCTTCCAGTTGCGCTGAAACTTGGTGTCCGACTGCACTCTGTCTCGGCCTGCTTTTCGGATCGTGGTGAGTCGGTGGTGTCTGTTGCAATTCTCCATTCGCAACTAAAGGTTGGTACTGCGAAAGCTGGACAGATCGATGTGTCTGGGTTGGTGGGTGATGTGAAGGTCTTCGATCTATCATCGAAGAAACGGGATGAGGATGGACTTGGTATTAGCGGTGCAGCACGCGGATTTGAGTCACCGGCAGAATTTATGGAGATATTCGGATTGGACGCCTCTTTTAATTTTTCGAAGGAGGACACTCGGCACGTTCTGCGCGTAGATTGCTCCATTTCCACAAATTCAAGCGTGGCATCCTCCGAAGACAATGCTCAAGAGAGGCAATCAAAATCGAGGCTAAGTGTGTCAGTGCAACCAGTCCGTTTCCTGGCACAATCCGAGTTTGTGGAGAATCTGGCCAACTATGTGGTTGATGGGCCGCTACGAACCCACTTCTTATCCAAGCGCGTTGCATTAAGTGACGCCGGTATGAGAAAAGAACGCAAGCGCGCGGATTCGGTTTTGTCCGATTTCCAGCTAGCTCCGAGATTCTCTCCCAGCGTAGAACATCCTCCAGAAAGCCTAACGCCGTTCTTTGACGCCGTCGATACGTCAAATAGAGAAGCAAGACAACTCAATTTTGAAGAACCAAGCTTCCCGACTCCGACAACATCCGACGTTGAAGCTGCTAATGCAAAAGAGATCCAACAAGTCCAAGGCAATGGCTCTGCAAAGGAAGATGATGTCGCCCTGGTTGTTGCACACATTCTTGACAACTTCGACCTGGACGTCGAGCTATTCCACCCGTGTGTTGTGCTACCCTCCACGCCACTGAAAGATATACGGGCGTCCCTCCAATCAGAGCCATATCGAGGAATTGTTTTGGACTTTGGGATAATATCGATCAAGTTGCGGCGCGAAATACCGGAAGCTTCGCCTGATGCATCACTGTGCACACCATATCAAGCCACATTGGTAGTCGAAAACCTGCAGATCACTTCCCTAGCGGATCAAACTGCAATCCTTGACCCGTCAGGTTTTGAGATACGATGCAGCATCCCAACGCGGGAGATGGATTCCGACGGTCGTAAGAGCGAGGGAGCCTTACCGGAGATTGCATTGAATGTGGAAATTTACCCAGTCTGCCTGAACGTCAGCGAAACAAACGTGTGTCTTGCGCTGGAAGTATTCTATGTGGCGATTATTCCGATGTTTGATACGGCCCAAGGAGTGGTTCACCAACTTGGTCGCTACGAGGGTGCATCAGTAGCAGACTCTGCAAGTCTTGTGCTAGAAGAGGGTGGTGGTTTGGAATCCGCCACTCCAGCTGCAGATGGCGATAAGAGAAAATGGGGGCAACTAACTCTCCATTTCTTGCTTGAGGAGTTCAAAATTGCTCTGATTTCGTACTCAGAGGCGCCGCAACAGTTTGAGTCGTGGATGAAAAGTGTCATCGATATTCCTGATGAAATCTCTTCACGCGAAAGCAGCGGTGGGGCATCATCGGCAGCACAGGGGCGATCTTACCCGCAACACTTCATGGGACGACGAGGAAGTTTCCCTAGTGAAATTCCATGTTGCGTTATCGGCGAAATAGCTCTGGTCGCGCTGGAGGCAAATTTGGCTATGAGCTTAATGAAAACGTCGTTGGTGGGTAGTGATGCTCAGCTGCAATGCGAGTTCTCGCTGCAAGAAGCCGTCGTCCGTGACAAAATTGCTGACCCTACGGTACGATCTTGCTGCCAAGTATTCTTAAGGTTTCGTTCTGACATTGTTTTTGCTTGCAGGAATTCCTCACTCACTTGATTGGGCCTGTCCCTGGAGCTCTTTTGGAGCGGATGGATTCGCGAACATCCATTTCGTCTGACAGCTCGTCAATTTCATTTTTATCGCGAGATGACATGCTGCCACCGCTAATTCGACGATCGACATCACATTCATCACGGCTGGACGTGTCGTCGTCGCAGCTCAGTGGACGACTGACGAGTACGCGTGGCGTTGGAGCTGAATTCGATTCTACCGCAACTGTGAACTCGCTGGACGTTTCTGTGTCGTCCGCCCGCTTCATTCTCCTTCCTCGGACACTACTTCGATTGGAGCATTTCGTGCTTGACGTCTTCTTGGCAGCAAGCAAAAAGCGGAGCGAATTGGAAATTCAACGAGACGAGGCACTGGTCAACAATCCACCCGGAGTTGAAAGCACCGCGTATGCTGACACAGGAGTTGATCTTGATGATAACAGAGGAGAACGTCAGGAGAGTCGTTTTACTGTTCCACCACTACGCCCAAGAACCGACAGTATCTCTGAGTCCTTGAAGGACGACTTGAATGCCGTTCGCTCTGCGTTTATGTCTCCGCTGCAGCGCATGCTGAGTTCTGCCAGCGCGAAGGATACGAGACCACCAGGAAGCTTCACATCTCGAGTGATTGCTGAAGAAACTGGAAGCGGAACATCGGTGGCTTCTAAAACCAAGTCTCTAGGATCTGCGGCCGAAGCTGATTCAAACAAGAGGCGACTCCCAATACCGCAGTGGAAAGTTGACGCACGCTTTTCAAATTTGCAGATGTGGGTAGTATCAAGCGACCGCAAAGCTGACGTGGCAGGCTGCGTGCTATCGAGTCACTTAACTGTCAAGTTCGACAGCGTACTTGATCGAGCAGATACGTCTACCTCAGACAGCAATGAAGTTGTGGCGGCATCGGTCAGGCTGAGTAAAGTGGAAGTGCTAGTGGGCTCTCCAAAGACTGCTGATGTAGATTCTTCCAAGTCTGAACCTCAGCCAAAACCACCACACCACACGGGGACGCTTGTTGAGAACTTTGAGGTGGACGTGCAATTTGGATTGCGTCACTGTTTTAGACCTGCGATTGCGGAGACGATTGATCCTGAGAGCAGCGATGAAAAGAGTGATGAAAATAGCGATATGAACGCTGACAGCGGGGACAGTGGAGTTGAAAATGGCGACGATGACGCTAAGCCAGGACCGTGGATCAATACTTTCCCAGTTGACAAGACTGATAACGCGGCGGTGGATTTGCCGGAACTTTTCCTGCGAGATGCTCCACTAGAATGGCAAGAATGGATTCTTAGTGAGCCGACCGTGCGTGTGAACCAGATTGTCTCGCATATTGCCTACCGAGATTTGCCATTGCTGTTGAAAATTGCTGCGAGTCTAACCAGTATGCTCAGTGCCGAAAAGAAGATCCGAGATGCGTTTACTGCACGACTAAAAGCAGCAGCTGATGATCTTGACTGGGCAGATCTGCCAGATGCACCAGGAGACTATTCAGAGTATGCTCACTACTTTGGTGCGGAAGACGTCGGTGGCAACGGAGTATCCGGGAATAATGAGCCCCTGGCCGCTCAGTACGATGTACTTATGCGGGCGTCGCTAATCGCTAGCGGTATCCAGTTTCGATTGATCAACAATATCGTGGATCAAGCATCGCCAGTCTTGGAGTTTGACTCGAAGGCCATCGAAGTTCTTTTGCGTGCGGAGTCAAACTCTATGGTAGAAGTTACGGCATGTTGCCGAGCTGAAGCTAAGTACCAAAACCTACGTCTGGTGACCATGGAGCCTTTGCTCGAACCATGGAGTGTGAAGGTGACGCTTTCGCAGCAGCGCTCACATGGACGCGGTATGGATGACAGAGAGCAGCTAGCGATGTCGCCGTGGAAGTTGGATGTGTCTTCAGATGTCTTCCTTCAACTGAATTTGACAGACGCGCTGATTGCAAACCTGGTGGCAGCCGATCGAGCTTGGCGTTGGGTAGTCAATGCAGGTGGAGACTCGCGCGAAATGACGGAGTATTCCACGTACTGGATTCGAAACAATACTGGCATGCCGCTACGCTACTGGGGTGCATCTTACAATGAGCATTCACTTGCTCCTGGCCAAGAGGAACCGCTTCGGTTTAATAAAATGCAGTCCGACAGTGATAAAAGAGACAAGAAAGATAAGCGTCGAAAGGGGGTTCGTCGCAGCACGTACGTGCACGACCGCCAGCTTTTTATTGCCGTCGAAGAGGAATATCCGAGCGACAGTTTATCCAACATCCCACGGAAATGGCAGAGCGAAGCGCCCATCCCAGTAGACCAAGTTGATTCACGCATGTATGCGCTGGTGGATTTCGAAGCAGACGTGACGGCTACGCGAATGAGGAAGTGTGAGTGCGTGATTGATGTACTTGTGGAACGCGGATGCAAATATTTCGTTGTTCGCTCGACCCTGAATTTGGAAAACCAAACTTCGTCAGACCTCGAAGTTGAATTTGTGCCTCCCCAGCGGCGTTCAATGTCACGGTCGTTAAGATCCGGAAATGCTCCACAAGGACACGTCATCCCTATCTGGAAGAAGATTGTTAAAGCTTCGTCCGTTGTTCCCGTTCCGGTACATATCGTTTCCTCTGGAGAAGGTTACGTTCTGGTGCGTCCTCCAGAGATCAATGGAGCAGATGGTGGCGATGGATCTAGCGTTCCACCGAAAGCGTACGCAAAGGAACGAGTGCATCTTCCACTTTTTGATCGCGGAAGCTCATCTGCCAACGAGAACCTAGCGCAAATGGAGACGGACGAGTCTGGTCAATCTCAGTGCACTATCAAGTTCCGCCGTTTGTACAGCGATCGACCCGTTCGTCCGTTCATGATGAACGTGTGTCTTTCCAGTGCTAGTAGTGCTCTGTACCACCGCACGCTGTCTTTCCACCCACCACTGATTGTCCACAATCTGACTGCTGGACCGCTAGACTTCTGTTTGGCAACTCCAAGTGACTGGTCACCTGCCGTGGAAGCTGTGACGTTGACGAACGCAGGGATGAATGCAGGGTGGGAAACACGCGAACAACGTTTACGTGAGCGAGGGACGATCAATGTGGCCGACTCTCTCATTTGGCATTTGTCAAGCGAGGAGACCCCCCTCGAGCTTAGCGTTCGGATGAAAGGATTTGACTGGAGCGAGGCGCTTGAGCTTGTGGAAGACTTGGGTGACATTGTGCGCATTAAGATGAAAGACCTAGTGAGCGATGCGCACCTTTATATTACCGCGGAGATTCGAATGAGCAAGGGCCACTGCCGCGAGCTGTTTCTTTATGTTCCGTATTGGATTGTTAATCTCACGGGTCTCAAGCTCGAGTATGAGTACGAGGAAGAACGCATGGGGCGCGAACACGCGACAACGTACGTTTTCAAGTACACACGCTATGCCATCTTATGTAGGACTAACTAACATACTTCCACTTGTTTCCTTTGCTAGGTTGCTGGCAGGACAAAAACGCCTGGATCGTGACGAGCTTCTGTTGAAAGAAAGCCAGAGAGCCAAGGTTTCTCGACGAGATCGCAACCCTCATTTGCTTCACCCTGCTCTAATTGAAGATCAGGAGTTCGTGGATGAAGCCGAGGACATGATGCAAACCAACACCAGTCGCAGTGCGTCTCCTGATCGCCGAGAAAACGAGCGCAAGCGACGCCACCCTCGACTTCTTCCGAGCGTGCCACCTGTTAAGGGCTTGCTTGACCTGCTTCCAAAGACGATCGAGTATGACCCGCGCAGCCTCGGTCAGCTGGAAGTTTTGCAGGCCTGCCACTCGGACTATCGTCTGGATCGTGGGTGTGTTCGTCTGCGGGTAAGCAACGAGCGGGATGTGGCAGCACTGGACGCAAGGAAGGAGAATGGACAGCGAAAATGGTCTGATCCCTTCGTGCTGGATCAAGCTGGTACGATTGGAGAAATTGAAGCGGATGACTATGGAGCGAACCGAAAATTCAGCATCGGCTACTCGATCATTCCCGCAAAGGGTCAATATTCGCGAACAAAAGTGATTATGCTGACGCCACGGTTCATGCTCATTAATACGATGAGCAGTGCCATAGAGGTGTGCCATTCGTCGTCCAAGATGATGACTCCTTCTGTGATCGACATGGCCAACACGGCTGGTTCAATGCCGAACTCAAGAGTGATGTCCCCTGTGAACCCCGTGGTTCAACTGGATGCCGGAGCATTCGCTGATTTCCACTGGACACTTCGATTCGCCAAGACGCGCACGATTCGGTGTCGTTTTGCCGAATATGGCTGGTCATGGAGCGGTGCTGTACCTCTACTCGAATCCGGTGAATACGCTGTTCGCATGCGTCATGAATCGACGCGGGAAAGTAAGCTGGTACGCGTGACACTGAAACTGGACTCGTCGTGCATATGCGTGTATTTCCGTGAGGAACGTACGACTGCACCGCCATACCGCGTTGAAAACTACTCGTTGGAAACACTTCGGACGCACCAGCATCGTGTAAGACGCAGTGAGATCCTGCTGCCGCACCACAGCTTGGACTATGCGTGGGATGAGCCTACAGAAGAGCGGTTGCTTGTTGTTGACATGCTTCCTTCGGCTGCTGGAGACAATAGCCGTCCACTGCGGATCGGAAGCTTTGACCTGGATAAGATTCAGCAATACCCCGATGCACTTGGTGGTACTCTGGGCATCGAAATCTCGACGGATGGACCGACACGCGTACTGCGTTTCACTGATACACGGTTACGCGGGGAGAAGGTTGCCCCGGCCAATGCCCAGGCTGCCAATGATCTAAAAACGAAAACTGAGGCTACTGAAAGCAACAGTGCGTTGCAGCTTCTTCAACGCTTTGTAGCTGCGCCTACTGTACACGCCGCACTGCACCTCCAAGGTGTGGGCATATCGATTGTTGATAGTGCACCGAAGGAGCTGGTTTACATGTCGATTTCTGGTATTGCGTTGGAGCTCCTTGTCAGCGAAGATGACCGGAACAAGAGTGCTGGATCAATCGCTGGAAGTGCAGCTTCACTATCGCGACTCGAACGTGAGACCCGTCCGCGGGTTATTGCCTGCTGCCTCGAGGTGAATGACGTGCAAGTTGACAATCAGTTGCAGGTGACTCCGTATCCTGTGCTGTTGCGCTTCTCGAATCCAAACGGCCGGTCGCGAACTGTTAATGGACAAACGGTAAACATTCCAGTGTTGCAGGTCGGCTTGGTGAAACACGACGAATACGCTGGTATCGAGTTCATCAGGCATTTCAGTGTGAGCGTTCTACCGGTGCATATCCGGGTGGATGGCGCGCTGCTCTACCAGATACTCCCGCTCCTGGTACATGCTAAAATCTATGGCAGCGGTGGGAACAGCGCAACGACGACTAAAAAGCGAGCCGTTGTATTGGTGAACGGTGACATCAGCAGCGACGATGCTTCGCGAGCAGCCCACAGCCATTTATTGCTGAAGGATTTCAACGCCAGTCTGGAGGTCCCGGTAAAGGTTCTTGAAGCCGCCCAGAAAGACGGTACTACTTCAGCTGGACCTACTTCTGGCCCAACAACCCCTAGAATGAAAACGATCTCTCGACGAAGCAGCGGTCAGCAGCAATTGATAAGTCCACGGCACCAGCATACTGCACTTGCTGCGGAGATTCAGCGTTACACGGCGACCAAGTACGGAACTCTTGGTGCGATCGGTGTGAAGGACGAGCAGAAGAAACTCTACTTCGAAGAGTTCCACATTGATCCTATTCGCGCCACCGTCAGCTTCTCGTTTGGTGATAGTGCGGGGGCCATTCTGGATGGTAATTTGTCTTCTCTGTCGCATGCGGCGGCCTTGACAGATCCGTCGTCATCGTCTCGAGATTCATCCGTCATAACAGTTGGCCCGCTTCGGCTGATCCTGAATGCAATCGGTACCAGTTTGACCAAGATCGCGAACGCGCCGTTCCAGCTCAAGGCGATACACATCCACAATTCCTTTGTGCAACCCGACGCCTTGGCCACACGCTTGGCTTCGCATTATCAGAGTGAGGCACTCCGGCAAGCGTACGTCATTCTTGGAAGTGTTGATGTGTTAGGTAACCCGATGATCGCTTGGAAGAACCTACGCAGCGGTTTCCAAGATTTCATCTCCGAGCCAGCTCACGGACTTTCACAGCGAAGCCCGCAGGCGTTCGCCTTTGGTGTCGGCCGTGGCTCGCTGTCACTCGTTCGGGCCTCCGTGTACACTTTCCTGGACTTCAACACGCGCATCCTCACGGCTTTTTCGCTCGGATTGTCGGAGGCGTGCCTGAAACTGGATGACTACACTGGGTACCCAGCTACGCGGCATATTTTCCAAGGTCTTGTGCAAGGCGTCTCGGGTGTTGTAGTCGCTCCGATCCACTCGTTTGAAGTGAATGGTGCACGTGGTGTGTTGCCCGGCATAGTAGCTGGTGCGTTTGGAGTCGTGCTCAAGCCGTTGCTGGGCTTCTCACTAGCTACTGCTACGACGGCTGCTACGCTCCGCGATGCAGTTGACCCTAACACCAAGGCGTTGCTCGTGCGTGTGCGACCACCACGCCACATCGATCTTCGCACAAAGAGGCTCAAGGTCTATTCGTACGTGGAGTCCTTGGGCGAGGAGATTGTGGGCAAAATCCGCGGTGGTCGTTATCGTGCTGACGGATATTTGGGACACGTGGATCTCAAGGCGACTCACCAGTGTTTTCTGGTCACACGTAAGCGGATTCTGTTCCTAAGCGTCAAGGGTTTGGCCTCAGCGCAAACTACCAAGTATGAAGTGGAATGGGAACTGCTCGCCGAAGAAGTGGTTATGGTGGACTGTTCCAGGACACCCCGCGAACAGATCGTCGCTATTTACTACATGGAAGACGAATTCCGTGCCGCGAGTGGTGCCGGGCACAGTGCCCGAGTTGCGAATGGTTCTAACGCCGTGGCCACGAGCCGGCGGCGGACTCCTGGTGTACCCCGGGGCATGTTCTTGCAGAAGCACGAAGTGGCACTGCCAGATACAAAGGTATTGTTTGTCCGCGCTATGCTGCAGCAACAAGAGCGCTCGTTGCTAACCAAGATGAACAGTTACACAAAAGACGGCACGCCGCACCATGTGAGCCCTGTATCTTCCTTGGCAAGGACGAACTCGATGGATCCTAGTGCAACGTCGCAGCCCCAGTATCCATACATGCCTGTGGAGTACCCGATCTTCCGGCTTCCTCCGTCGCTGCGCCAAACCCGCAGTTTTGCTAACCTTGCACCGGCGACGCCGCACCACTACACCCAGCAGCAACATCATGATTCGAACGAAAGCTAGGGATGTAAGCAGGCCCGCAAAAATGAAAACAAATGTATAGACTCTTTTCCTGCGTTCCTGCGACGCATCTATCTTCACAGTCCCTACTCGGTGCCAGCAGCTTTCTCTCGGTCGCTTGTAGTTGACTCACCTTCGTGCTTGCGCTGAGCATCCCACATCCCGGCGTAGATACTGTTCGGCTGCGCTACAAGCTCGTCGTGTGTGCCACGTTCGGCAATCTCTCCGTGCTGCATGACAATGATCTGGTGTGCGTTGCGAATCTGGTGTAGGGGGACATACACGTAAGTAGGGAAGTTAGCATCTTACCTGTAAAACACCCTCCAGTCGGGCTGTAAGCAACTTACCGTGGACAACCGATGAGCGATGACCAGCATCGTGCGATTAGCCTTGAGACGGTTGAGCGCGGCCTGAATCTCCTGCTCCGTCACCGTGTCAAGCGCCGAAGTAGCTTCGTCCAAAATGACAAAGGGTGGGTCCTTCAGCAAAGTACGCGCAATAGCAACACGCTGCTTCTCGCCACCCGATAGCTTTAGCCCACGCTCGCCAACCTTTGTGTTCCACTGGTCAGGGAGCTTCATGATAAAGTCGTAGATGCGAGCAGCCTTAGCCGCTTCGACGACCTGGTCAAACGTAGCGTTCAAATTACCGTACTTGATGTTCCGAAGGATGGTGTCGTTAAACAGCACAGTGTCTTGAGGCACAATGCCGATGGCCTGGCGCAGCGACTGCTGAGTCACTGTGGCGATGTTGTGATGGTTCACCAAAATCTTGCCAGCGTTACACTCGTAGAAGCGGAAGAGCAGTCGCGAAATCGTGGTTTTGCCTGCACCAGTTTCGCCCACAAGCGCAGTGGTCGTGCCACGCGGGATAGTAAAGTTCAGGTCTTTCACGCCGGTGGTAGCCGGCTGGGACGGATAGTGGAAAGACACGTGACGGAATACCACGTCAATGCCGTTCTCCGAATCGTACTTGCACACACCAAGCTGCACCGCATCAGGCGAGTCGACAATGTCAGGCTCCACCGAGAGCAATTCGCTCAGCTTCTTCATGTCGACGACCGAATTAATCACCATGTTGTAAATGCCACCAAGGAAGAAGAGCGGTGCAAATAAGTTCGTGAGGTACACGGAGATGGCCACGAAAGCACCAATGTCGATTCTGCGTCCGCTGTTCTCGTCGACCACATGGGGCGCAGCCAGAGCAAGCGCCGCCAAGACGGTAGCCTGGATGATAATCGACTGCGAGCCGTTCAACACGCTGAGCGAAGCCTGCACGGACACGGAGTATCTCTGGTACTTCTCGATCACCTTGGAGTACTCGTCAATCTCGTGGCGCTCGTTGCCGAAGTACTTGATAGTCTCGTAGTTCAGCAGCGCATCCGTAGCCTTGTCATGATACTCGTTGTCATGGCGCATCGAGGCCTCGCGGTACTTCTTACGCCAGAGCGTAATCTTGATAGTCAGGTAAGCGTACACCACCAGACTGGAGAACGCGACAAAGCTCAGTCCCGCGAGCTCGAAGTGCATCGCAAAGATGACAATCACCACGACCGACTCAGCCAAGGTAGGAATCAGGTAGAGGAACACGTAAGACACGACACTGTTCGCCGACTCCACACCACGATCCATCGAGCGCAGCACGTCACCGAGTTTCTTCTGCACGTGCCAGTCGTAAGACAGCGACTGCACGTGCTCGTACGTCAGCGTCGCCAGCTCAATGTAGGCCGTCTGCTTCACCTTGAGGTAAATGAGCGACTGCATCTCCTTGAACAGCTTGGAAATCAACGTGAGACCGCTGAAAATGGCGATATCACGGATAGCACCTCCAATATCTTTCGCCACCAGAGCATTGGTAGCTGACGCCATGAATAACGGCGCCGCTAGATTCGCCAGCTTACTCAGAATCAGCACCAGGTACGTACTCGCCGCTCGCAGCTTGTTAGCGAACCCATGAGGCCAGAAGTATGGCTTCAAGATGTACACGAGCTTCACAAACGAAATACCGCGTGGCTTGGGCGCCTCCGTGGGCTTGTCCGCCGCCACTTGAGGCAGCGCCTCACTCTCCGGCGGCGGTGGGGTATGGATCGAGTCAAGCAGGAAGCTCAAGTTGACCACCTCCAGCACGGTAAAAATCAGTGGCAGGGAGTTGGCCACGTTGGCGTCCACTAGAGCCTGGTTCTCCTCGTCGAGGCGGGAGATGGCGTCCAGCTTGAAGGCGTCCACCGCCAATACACTGAGGAACGCGAGACAGAAGAGGTTCACGACCCACGTGACGACACGCGCGTCGGGCCAGCGCGTGGCCAGCAGGAACAGCACGCTCTTGGTCACTGTGGCCCACACGGGCAGCCCCCAGAAGCGCCACTGGGTCTGGTGCACGTCCAGCAGCCAGCCCAGCCGCGTGAAGGCCGAGCCCCCGAGGCTGAAGCTGCCGACCAAGAGGAGGCTGGCCAGGTCCCAGGCCAGCAGCAGCAGCAGACTGAACTGCAGGCACAGCATCTGGCGCTGCGCGGACTTGCGTCGGCGCTTGGGGACAGCGGGTCGCCGCTGCTGCTGACGCCGTCGTCGTCGTCGGCATCGTCGTCTCGCCAGCGCGAGTACGCTTTCTTCTTCTCCTTGGCGTCCAGGTGCTCGCTCACGTCGCCCAGCAGGGGCGTGGCCTCCTTCGGGGACGACTGCGTCGTCATCAGTGCGCACGCAGGGACTTGTGCGCCTTCAGCGGTTGAATTGAAACTGAAGCCGCGCCGTTGCGAAGTGGCTCGCGCGTGAAGCGATCTGATTGGTTCATTCAAGATGACGTACTCATGCGACGAATGTTGGTCACTCATCAAATTAGTACTGTTCCAAATCTGAATCAGAATGGCTCCAAATCTTGCGCGTCCATTCTAATTTTTCAGCAATGTAGAATGCGAGGTTCAGCTTGAAGTCGCCTGTGGAGGCCCCCGAAGCCCGCTTGCTGGGTCATTTCCAATGCAGGCGCCTATCCAGCGAGTCAGCCAGACCCGCGTGCGAGAAATCGAGCGGTGGTTTGCTTCGGTGCAGGAGGCGAGGAGGGCTTCACAGCTGGGCTGATGGGCTTGTCGTCTAAGCCTCTTCGTGCCGCTTGCAGACAGAGAGGCATACATGTCCGTGGCTCCGATTTAAAACGCCAGGGGCAAAGCCTCAACTACGTACAAGCTTTGTGGAGTAAGCTCCAGACTTCGAGCAAGCGTTCAGGCGAAGAAGTTGCCGTCCAACCTGCGAAGAACCAGACGGACGCTACTTTGATCGCGAATCTGTCCAATGAACTCTCGTTTGAGCTACATCAGCACGCGAAGGACAACAAGCGCCTGAAAGCAGATTGACGAAGTGTCGACCTACACTTCGTGCACTTCATCTTGACCGTCAAGACCGTAATCCCCGGCTCAAAACTCACTTCAACTTACAGTTTCGAGTAAAAGGCAAGATAACCAAGAGCACGATAAGACTATGACACTGTAAATAAGGCGCTGCGAATCATGGCATTGTCGACGCTCTCACTCTTCCGCAGCGAGCCTTTATATCCGATGATCTATTGAGCTTTATACGGTCAGGTCCTCGATGCCCGACGAGCTGCAGCGTTCAATGCGCGTGATGTCCCAGTCTCGGTCATCCGTCGGCGAGAACGAGTTCACCGCTGCTAGCGTTTCGGGTGAGAACATGCTGGGAGTAGTAGGCGACACAGCCGGTGAGCCGTCGGAGAGCGCAATGCCACGACTCGCATCCACCTCGAGGTTGTGCTGCGGGTGCTTGCTCACAAGCTTGTCCATGGCCTGGCGCATCAGGCGGATGGCGGCCTCCTTCGTCGGGTCGCTCGAGCCGCGCTCCTGCAAGATACGAAGCACGTTCTCATGGCTCTGGATAGAGATCAGCAGCGCCTCAGAGAACGACGCCATGTCGATATCTCCCAGATCCAAGTCCTCCGCAGGCGTCGCGACGAAGTTGGCCAGATACACGTCGTGCAACACGAGCACGTCTGTCAACTCCGGGTATTGGTACCGGAATGAGTCGGCAGCCACGAAGTGCTCGGGGTCCCAGCGCGGCCATTTCTTGGCGGCAGCTGCAGTCTTGACCTTCGTCAGCTCGGCGGTGATGCATTTCTGCAGACGTTGCCGCATGCTGACTGTCCACACCAGCGTTGCGGTGCTAATATCTTCGGTGGTTTGTAGCTCCAGGATGAACTGATCCGGAGATGTACGCAGTACCTAAGCAACAAGGCAGAGAGGGCACGTTATTCATCAACACATCAACAACAACCATCCGATGCGATGAGTGGACGTACTCGAACGAAACTTGGCGTAAGAAGCTGGTACAGCACTTGCGTCGGTAATGACGGGTTGGGGACACTTTTGGGCCCCAAGCAAGCTCGCAATACCAATGCTGCGCTCCGAATTGCGCCGAAGAAGCGCGAGGGCACGCGTTGGACCTCTTCAGGTGGCTGGTTGCTGGTATTGCCATTGCCGTCGCCAGCTTTCTCGGCTTTCGGATCCTCTCCTTCATCATGTTGACCGACCTCGGCATCGTCCACATCAGACGTATCGGACTCGCTTTGGTCGTCCGTCACCGGTGTCTCTACAGCAGAAGGTTTCTCCAACTCCTCAGCCGGACAGAACGCGACAGTATCAATAAGTGATAGCAGCCCGCCGGCAGCAACCACCAGTGCACGAAGTTCATCGTAGTGGCATAGTCCACCTAGACAGCTCAGACATACACTCGCAGCGTCAATGTCCGCGTACTGCGTGATGATCGGGCGCGACGCTAACTCGAGCAGGGCGGTGACGACTTCAGGGTTCTTAGTGATCGCTTGAATTCCAGGTTCGTGCTGCTTTGCCAGAAGAGATAGGACGTCGGTCGATCGGTACAAAAGCACGCGCGCCATGTTCTGGTTACTGGGATTGCTCCGCCGGCGGGACCCAAACACTTCAACCGTTTGCAGTAATTGCTGGAATGCCGGGCTGCGCATGCGTTCTAGTGCGTCAGCCATCGCTTTCAAGCCCTTTGTCTCCAGGAACAATCGACACGCAGCTGTGTTGACACTGCGCGACTCAGGAACAGATAACAACGCCACAAAAAGATCCAAAGACAGGATCCCACGTATTTGATCCACCTCACTGAGCATCGACCGGCGAAGAGGTGCCAACAAGGAGTCATAGAATTCCGCCTTGATCTTGACCTCAGCACAATGTGAAGGGACGAGTCGAGCTAGCGCCTTCAGAATCAGCACCTGCACTTCCCACGGCTCAGCAGCACAAGAACCGCCACTGCTGCTGATTGAAGACTGGCTTACGGACGGCTGCTGAGGTGGTGAGGGTAACGGGCCAACACTTCCACCTCCGATATACCCGGACTTTCTCCGACCAAGCAATACCAGCTCCTCAAACAGCGCATTAATCAGCTCGCTGAACATTTCAGGCGTCCACTCGTTCAAGAACTCGCCATCACCTTCAATATAGGAGCGCAGGAAAATGTTGCCAATGAAGAGATCGTCATCTTCATAGCGGTGGTCCATGTCATCGTCTACAAAAGTGTTCCATGCCGTGCTTGCTTCTGATGATTCGCCTGAACCCAAGTATTTGTGCTTCAGATACCGATACAATCGCACACGCTGCTTGCGACCCCAGTTCACATCCGCGGCACGCTTTTGAGGGGAGTTAAATGTCTCCGCGAACACCTCAGCACTAACAGAATGTAGCAGCCGTCCCATTCCACACCCGCCAAACCCAAGCGCTTCGTTCAGCAAATCGTTTAGTTCATTCGACGAAGGGCTTGAGTGCGTTACCATTGAACCAGCGGCGCTGCGTTGACTCGGAGGCTGCACGCTACACTCCTTGAGAAACTCGGCAGCTGCAACACACATACCCATACCTTTGGGATCACAGCTAGCCAATAAAACATACACCAACGTAAGAGACCTCCAGTGGCTGCTGTCCGTCAGTGAACTCGCATGTGACGCCACTGAAGGTGGACGTGATGGCGATGAAGCCGACGACAGGCGGTTAGACATTCCACCAGATCCAACAGCTGCACCATAGTCGCCATTGCTATCCAGAAGCGCGAGCTGTTTTAGCACGAAAAGTAACCGTGTTATCGTCACATGATCCAGAGTTTCCACCGCAAGTAAACGGCACAGGAACATTCGCTTGGGGCGGACAATCCGTAGGACGAATTTGGCGCGTCGAACAATTGCCAGCAGAAGAGAAATTCCAGCTCGAATCACTGCATCACGCTCATTAACCACACACACAGCGTCTTCCTCCAGCCCAGCGAGATGAATCGAGTCGTCTGGGTCGGCTTCGTCCTCTGATTCAAGGGGCGTCGAAAGAGTTGCTAGCAGGACGGGATCTGTTAGGACGCCCAAAATGGTTCGCGTCACAGCAATACAAAGCTCGTTGAAGCTTTCCGACGGTGTGTTGCGTGTTGTAACGATAGCAGTGTTCAGGAGAAGAAAACACTCGCGCACGAAAGCGGGTGAGTGGTTTATGTGGTCACGCAATAGCAGCAGGATGAGCTGCGTGGGGAGTTGGCCATGAAACAGCATAGCATACCGTCTGATGACCAGTCGAAGGCATCGCACGCACAGCAGCGCCCACTTCTCATCGTGCTCTACCGCAAGCTGATCGGAAAGATGCCAAGCTAATACGACGGGCTCAGCAATCTCGTACGTCGTCGTCAAATCTGCCACTTTCGGGATCAGATACTCCACAAAGTAATCGTTTACCACGAGCTCGTCATGCATGGACGGGTACTCCACATAAAACATCTCATGGTCCCAGCGCGGCACTTGCTCACCGAACTGAGCCACCTCATCGTCATCACCGTTATGCCGCCGCCGCTCCAAGGACTCAATTTCTGTTTGCAGAGCTTCACGTAATTCGACGCGCATCGAGGCTCGCCAGATAAGTTCCGGGCTCTCGTGTGTCCGTCGAACAGCTTCGATAATTTCTCGCCAGTGTTCGCCTTGTGCTCGAGCATCTCCCAGCCAGCGTTCGAACGCTCCACCACCAACATTCATAGCGTTATACGCGAGCGCCACGACCCGATTCCGCTTGTTTTCGCTACTTGCACTGCTCGCGGAGGTGTTCGACGTCGCTATCGACGTGCGTCTCGGCTGCTCGAAATCAAACGAAAAGTGTGGCAAAGTCCGTGCACTACGCGTTGCAGATGCAGCTTTAGTCTGCGCCATTACAGTTGGAGATGTTGTGGTGTGGCGCGATATGAGGTCAGCACGGTTCTTCGCCGGGATGAAGAGATCAACGGGGAAAATACGGTACATCGCCTTCTTCGAGCGAGTGTTGCCGGCGCAGAACACTTCGACGAGATCTACGCACAACTCGCGCCTCTTTTGCTCTGTTTCATCCTCGCCCTCCACCTTCTTCTTTCCATTCTCTGTAGCGTTTGTCTCCTCGTCTTCCTGTACCGCCGCTGAGAGTGCGTACAGCAGAGCGCCATACTCCCTCGCTGACTCCTGCAGCTCGTGCACCTGGTCCAGATCCACAACACGAAACAGCTCCTTCACCAGCCCAATTGCCAGCTCCATCACTTGGTGCTTGCTGTCTCGACAATGACACAAGTCCAGCAGCGACACGCGCGCGTTCATCAGAGCCTCCACCGCCTGCGAGCACGTCATCATATCCGTCGAGGCTCTCCTCATCACCAGCGTCAGGTGGAAGATCTTGAGCACGCCTTCCAGCACGGCCGCCGCCTGTCCCTGCTGTTCGTTCTTCCCCACCGCAGCTCCGTATTGCACCAGCAGCGAGCGCAGCACTTCGTAGCCTCCTGCATCTCCGAAATTGCGTCGATTGGCGGCCTCGCTCCGGTCTGCAGCCTTGTCGCCGGGCTCGAAGCCCGGACAGGGCTTGAGCATGAGCTCCAGCGTCTCCAGCACGGACAGCACGAGCGACGGCGACGGCCGGTAGAGGCACGTGAGGACGGGCTTGAGCGAGCACTTGGCGCAGAGCTTGTAGAGCTCCCGCCAGCGAATCACACGGCGAAAGCTCGTGAGGATGAGCTCCGTCATGTCTCGCCCATTGCGGCGCGCGTGCGACTGCTCCGTCTGGTCCTGCAGCAGGCCGTGCACCACGTCGAAGAGCCGCCGCTCCTTGACGTCCACGCCCACGACGCTGCTCAGCAGGTTCACATCGGCATCTACAGGCACCTGCAGCTATAATAACATAATAGTGGTAAATAGAAAGGTGAGTGAGATTAAGCAATGTAACATGGTAAGCTATTGGAGATGCTAGAGCTCTGTTATCTTACCTCGAGCGGGAACAAGGCGCAGAAGGTGCGCAGGACTTCCTCCAGCTCGGTGCTCGAGACGTTGGCGCGGCGCAGCGACAGCACGTCGCGCAGAGCGCTCTTCTGCTGCGCGGAGCCGGCCTGCCCCATGAAAGGCGTAGCCGTCGAGAGTCTCCGCTTTGGGTATCTGTCTTCTGGGATTGAAAGTGCAGGCTCGGCTGGAAAGGCACCGCTTCAAAATCCGTTTCATCCAGTATTAACCGATTTAACAGGTAAATGTATACATAGGGATAGTTGATAAAGCAAAATACCTGAGAGGCCATTATTGAATGCATGATATGCATTATGTAAAGGTTTTGGGTTCAGCTTTTAGTCGAAACCTGATTTGCAGCGAATGGGTGCAACGCGGATGTATTGGCATGACATGAAGTTCATGAACCTTTTTGGGGATGGCTTACTTCTGCTTGGTGTGCTTGGTGGTCGTGAGCTCACTCTGCTCGCTCTGGTGCACCAGGTCGCTCTCGTCAGACTCCGATCCCGACGTCGAAGTTGAAGTCGAAGTCGAAGCGGACTCGTCCTGGATGGACGTCTGCTGGAACGGCGAGTCCTCTGACGTCTGCTGCTGGAACGGCGAGTCCTCCTCCACCGGCGCCTTGGTGGCCTTCGTAGCCTTCGTGTTCTTGGTCTTGCCCTTCACCAGTACAGTATCTTCGCTGCCAGACTCCTCCGAGGCGCTGGCCGACTCGCTACCCACCGCCGAGTTCGACTCACTGGCAAAGAGGTCCTTGCTGCCGCTCTCTGAGTCCTCCACAACCGGAGTCTTGGTAGTCTGAGCCTTAGGAGCCTTCGTGGCCTTGCCCTTCACCAGAACTGCGTCTTCGCTGCCCGACCCCTCCGAGGCGCTGTTCGACACACTGTCAATAGCGAAGTCACTGCCGCTGCCCGAAAGGCTCGAGAGCAGCCACGTCAGGTCGACGGAGCTGCCGCTGCCCTCGAAGTACTTGAGCAGCCAGTCCGGGATGTCGCCGACGCTGCCGCTGCCAGAGTCCGACTCGCTGGCAAACAGCCACGACAAATCGAGGCTGCCGCTCTCCGAACCCTCATCGTCGTCTTCATCGTCCGAAGCCTCCGACGACTGCTCCGTCGAGCCGGAGGCCGGACCGAACTTGCTGCCGTCGCCTCCAGCCAGAATGTCCTTGATGTAGTCCATGACGTACGTCAGGCGGGTGTAGATGCCGGCCTTCTCGCCGAACTTGCTGCCCCAGCTCACGCAGCCGATGATGATGTCGTCGTCAACGATGAGCGGGCCGCCCGAGTCGCCGGTGCACGTGTCCTCGCCCTCGCCGGTGCCAGCGCACAGCATGCCCTCCGTGACACGGCCGACGTACTTCTTAAACTTGCCGCACTCGGCGTTCGAGATGACGGGGATGGTAAGCTGCTTGAGGAAGGGGCTGCCTAGTGACCCGCTCGTCTCCGTCTTCCCCCAGCCAAGGACCGTGCCCATTGTGCCGACCTTGTTGTCGGAGCCGTCCTCAGCGCAGAGCTTGGCCATTTTGCGCTTCACGGGCTTCTCCAGCTTGAGCAGACCCACGTCGTACAGGTGCTTCTTCTTGTTGTACAGCGGGTGACGGAAGCCCTTAACAATCGGAACCGTCAACTCGCCGGCGCCACTGCTTGAATTCGTGCCGAAGGTGGCGGACAAGGGCAGCTCGTCCGTCTTGATGCAGTGGCCAGCCGTGAGGATGTACTGCGGCGCGATCAGTGCGCCGCCGCAAATGTTCATATCCAGGAGCGCAACGCGGATGCTGGCGAGGTACGGGTACTTGTCCACGTTGGCCTCCGAGCCGCCGTAGATGCGGCTCTCTTCATTGGTGGTCAACCCTGTGCTCTCCACGGTGGTTGTGTCCTCCTCCTTCTTCGCGACGTCGGAGAACGAGTAGCCATACGTGGAAGCCGACAACAAGGCCAGCGTGGTGACGAGTGCGCCAACCTTCATCCTTCAGCTACTGTACTGGTATCTGCAAGTGTTGACGTTGTGATTATTCGCCGCGGAAAGCCGAAGTGACCAGAACTGTGTCCGCGATTACAGCGGTTGGCGACCACATCCCAATCCGCTATCCGTCAACCGGACGGTTCTCGGGTCACGGACCGGCTAGCATTTCGTCGAGATTGGCAAGCCTCGGAGGCTCCAAACGGGAGCACGGATCAGTGATAACTAAAATCGTACTAAGTAGGTACCAAACATTCACTTTACATGTTTCCAGTCCAAGTTCACGAAGAGCGAGGGCAAATGTATAGAGAGAACAAAAGGAAATGCACGAGGAAGTACTCTACCGCATTCGTTGAAGAGCTGGACCCCGTGGCTCATCGGCGAAGGGGTCCAGCTTATCGATGACATGCCTGAAGGCACTATCCCTAGTGGAGGACAACAAGGGATTAAAAGTTTAGGGGTCAATCATTGTACATACTGTAAAACCTCTAATTGTGCCCCTGGGGTACTCAGTTAGTTCCCCTCCCACCCACAGGGGATGAGGCACTATTTGAGGGTGGGGTACTAGCAAAAATAATTATTGTGCCTTTCACTTATTCTGCCTTGATAATTCTGGCATAACTCTAATCCCTTATTGACCTTAATTATGCCCCGAGTTGGCTAATTCCCATGTTAATTCCGGGTCGTCCCTCCGTGACCGAATTAGGAGCGGCGATGGTGAGGCCGAGTTAAGGCGGAATAAGCTAATCCAGCCTGTGTTAGACAGAGGTCGCAGTCGGGTACCCGTACCCGTTTTTTACCCGTTTACCCGTACCCGTGGTTAACCGTGGACAACCAAACGTGATTGTATGGATTACTTCGGCCGGGTACGGGTAACCAAAAATTTCCAGCGGGTGGCCACGGGCAACCAAACTCTCCTGTTAAAGTCGTCACGCTGCTCATACTACAATATCGACAAGCAGCAGCCCACCTTAAAGGCATTCAGTGCCTTCGGGCAGTCAAATGAACTCGTTCCTTAAGCGGTTCGACCAACCTGACGACCGTCAACTTCCCCGGCTGTCCTAAGAATTTTTTCGGGTACCCGACGGGTACCCGAAAAAAAATTGGACAACCATGGTCACCCGCGTTTGCACTATGGACAGCCACAATTATCCAAATTGGCTTCGACTGTACGGCCGGCCGGGTACGGTTGTCCATGCTGAACAGTTTGCAACCTCTGGTGTTAGACGGAAACAGAGCGATTGGCGGTTTCCTACCCGCCAATCCATGCCATTCTGCTCATATCTCCGTCGAATGGCTTTCAAATGCTGATCGCGGGTGTTAGGGGAAGCACTCACAATCTTAGGCAGAATTAATACTAAATAAGCGTTACTAGCCCTTTTATGGATCTAATTCCACCTGAATTAACAGCTCACCCGCCAAAATAGGTGAAAGGCACAATACCTATTATTATAATAATAAATATACCCAACCTAAAATTATCGCTTAACGACTTCAAAGCTAAGAAAACAATCGAAAACTTCTTCAAAAATCAGCTTTCATCATTGGTTTACATGCTACTCGCTTTAGTTATATGCAGTATATCGTGAAAACCGGCAAAGATGTCCAGACCAGATTAGCTTTATTAGGAGGGGTAGAAACTATATAAAAAGGGGTACGTCAAATCCTAAATCGTAGGGTTGGTCGTAAACCGTCCATGGGCAAATCCTTATAAAATGCTAATGGACCTTGCTTCCTGAGCTATATAAATAGCCACAGAGGTGCACTGCATTGTGCACTGGGCTAGATCAAGTGTATAAGCAGCCACTCGAGCCAAATTTCAGCCCCGTGAATACTTCAGAGGCAATCTTAAATTGTATGCACCCATCGGGTGTTTCATTAAACGGCAGCGTTGAGTTTGGAGCCCACACTGGCATGGGTCGCCGTTCATATAAACGAGCTACCTCAGAATTCCCAGTACCACCTGGACATTCGAAGTGATTTGCTTATAAGGGCCTGTTTCATTTAATGAAACAGGCCCTTATAAGCTACGGCAAACAAAATGTTACTAACGCGCCATTGAGAGTTATCGAGATAATCGACTTTAAAGTTGACCAATCCAAATTCGTACCTATCCGGACATCAAAGTTTGAAAGTGAAAGTTACTCGTAGAAAGTGGAAAACACTCTAATACGATTGCTTTTAACGAGAGCTTTCCGATAGTATACGCTACGCGAATTTTGAGAAAAAATTGGAGTCACTATCATTCGAAACGTGGCGTGATTTTGACCCCCCGAAAATGGAGATATTTTTTTCGAGTGTCGACTACTCTTCGAGTTTTCAATAATTCGAAGTAAACAAGGGCTCAAAATGTGCGCAAGACTGAGCTCTTCCCGATAAAGCAACTAAATCGCGATTCGTACTTAGGTTCGTAAGTAATTTTTTGTTTGCCGTCGTCTCAATTTGAGAATAACTGGAATAAGAATAGCGGGAGCTATTCCTCCCGCTTAAATACGACAAAATACGACGATCCTATTGGCTCAGAAGTTATTCCCAGGAATAAGTTTTTCTGACTTTGAAAGTTAGGATAACTTATTCCTGGGGAATAGCTACATGGCCGGGGCTTCCTCTTCTTTCCGTCGAGAACCACCTAACTCCGCAAGCCAGTCGTGCTGACGCTGCTGGGAGTGCGCCTAGCCTTCGTGGCGAGATGAGAAACCTCCGGTCTATACGGGGGCTCATTGCGGCAGGGTATAGCATCTTCAGTGCTCCTCTAGAGCACGCTAGGGCCCTCAGCACGGCGCGCTCGACTGCCGAGCACGCGACCAGTGCTGGTGGCATTGTTGGTGAGAGGGACTTTTAATGGCGGCCGGCCAATCATGTGCTTCCCTCCATAACGCATATTTTTTCCTCAGTTATTTTGGTGTTTCGTTTGAATAGCGTAGAATAGCTATTCCGGCCCGGCGCTATCCCCGACTTATTCTCAAACGAAACAGCCCCTAAATCGACGGCAGCCCACGGCATATGAACAGGGTTGGGGAACGCCAAATCGGAGTGACATCCTATTTATATATAACAAAATAAGGGCTCGGCTGCTTAATAAGCAGCCAAATTGATCCATTTGCAAAACAATAGGACATAGTGCTCGGTTTGCACAATACAGTACAGTGTTCAGGAACTGTGCGGTATGGACTGCACGTTGACAACCAGTCTGGAATCAAGCAAATGGAGGGCGAAGACTCGTCGGGCAAAGCCAAGCATATTGACGTGCGTGTCAAGTTCGTGAAGGACTATGTCAACAAGGGCGTGATCGCCGTGTTGTACTGTGAGTCACGGATGATGCGAGCCGACCTACTGACTAAGGCGTTTCCAGCGCCGAGACTTGAAGTGCTGCGTGGACTCGCCTCGCTCAAGTAAGTTCGTCACGGGAAGGAGTGTTGAAGATCCGCAGTCGTTACGGGGCGACATCTGGGAGTAGGCGCGACCGGTGGCAACCGTCACTTGCTCTGGGCGTAGCAGTAGCGTGCAGGCACACAGAGGAGAGACCTAGATAACGGACGAGAGGGCCTAGCGAGTTCCGTCCGAGATAAATCTACTCAGTTCCATTTCCACCTCCTCCTGCACAAGCATCAACCACTAGAGGATTGGGCTGGCAGCGCTCAATTGTAGTGACGAGTCAGCCTCGAAGCGGGCTGAAATAGGATAACTGAACACAAACGCGATTCGCGAGCGCGACTTAGGCACGCCGCGTTTGCGGCGTACCAGTCGCCTGCGCATTGCGTTTTGAATAACAAAACTGTCAGGTAATGTACAACAAAATGTATGCTAACTTCAAGATACTGTGCATCTGCCGTAAGCGTATCAAGATGAATTATTTCCAGAAGATGTTGAGGAGAGTTCTGAAAGAACTTGACTTGGTGCAGCGCGTCTCGAGCCATCAGAACTTCTTCTCATTCTTCAGTGTGCTCGGTTGCCGCGGTAGCCCCCACCCTCCGCGGGCTCATACTCGCTGCCGTGACACCGAGCGCGCTGTTACCAACCAATCCACCAATCTACAGATCAACCATGCAACCATGCAACCATGCAACGAATTAATGCGGCGTGCTCGTTGCTGCGGTGGCCCCCACCCTCCGCGGCACCGAGCGCACTGCTACCATAACGCTACCTGTTCAACAATCTTACGGAACTAACTTTTGTGTGCATATTTTATTTCCTAGTTACGACATGGTACCGTCCTGCGGTGACGTCAGCTGACGATTCGTTAACGCGGGACACCGCGATCCTGAAGCTATGCCCAAATGCATCAAAGTGTCGAGGGTGAATGCCGCGTTGGATGCCGCGCGGCGCTGATTGAGTATGCGGGGCACCGTGATACCAGAGCTATGCCTGATTTGTTGGAGTTTTGTAGGTAGTTGATCAGACAACCAACAACTACAATTAAGGCACTCTTAACAAGCAACTAAACTTCGTACACGGCCAGGTGGCATCGCGTGTAGTACGACGACCCCACTATAGATCTTGATGGTAGAGCACGAATATGCGTTCGTAAGGTACACCTACGTATCGCTTTACATTAAAGACCATAGTCTAACATCGGATGCGTACGGAATACGTCTAACGTATTGTACCATAGAAATCACTGAAATAAGGTAAGATATCATTTAAGCCTCCATCCTGTAATAATTTGTAATAAAACTTGTGTAAATCAGTCGATTTGTGTTTTTGATGAAAAATATTAGATTTATAAGACCATTACACTTGAAAATTGTATTGCTTCAGTACCTACGTTTACTGTGGACCACATATGTCACGTATCGAATTAATCCCTATTGGGCTTCTCGTACTACAAAGTAGCACTACCAGGAAAATCAACAGTTGAGGCATTCATCTCACTTTTATAGAGCTCAGCTATTTGCTTCCACACTTTATCAAAGTCTCCTGCTACAATTTCCGAATAGCTTCGTTTCCTTTTTGTAAGTAGACTTGGTTTGATGAACCTCTGGTATTTACAACTCTGGTATGTGATATTAAAGGTACACATGGTTGTTCATGAGTAAACGAGTTTGATGACCATCATTATGCTCGATGTGTATTGAGGCCAGAGGCTAATGTTAACTTGGTATCAATGATATTTTTTCGAATATAATATTGATAATATTCGATATCAATATTATATTAGGTAGAAAAATGCGATATCAATAAGATATTTCATATATCATTTCAAATCTCACCGAATAATATCAAGTATTTTTTATGATATTTCCAGAAGACCTCTTCTCATGCTCTGAGGGGTGCGATTCATCCGGTAGGAGTTCTCAGCATGGCAATGGGCATTATCAAGGTACTAGCAAAGGGTTTGCGCCAGCAGTCATGCAAAATATTTTGTCAGCTTGACCCCGCGTAGGAATATTATCCATGAATATCATATTTGAAGTGGATGCACTCCTGGATGCACTCGAATTCCACTTATGCTTGCTTCATACAAGATCGTTGTTGTCGTCACCGATGAAATTAATGCAAAAATATTACTTAGAATTGCTTTGGGAAAGACTTCGACAACTGTTATAGATAGTTGTACCCAGTTTACGACTTGATCTTTCGTTAGATATTAATATATTCACTGGAAGTGGACCATCGATGGCTCCTCGTTGCGAGCCACGGAAGCATGATCCCTACCTAAAACGGATGACGAGAAGCAGAGCAGCAAAGGTCACTCAAGGAATTGGGAGCTATTGGTGCATCTATGAGCGTGGACTAATCTACTCAACCAAGCGCGTTGCAGGCTTGGACCAACTGTAACTGGTCGAAGTGCATGTCCGTCATGACATCGCCGGCAACACACCCGACATAGTGGCGATACTCGACACGTCTCGCATTGCACGAAGATGCCAAGCACACTTCCTGTCGTGGTCTGAGAACTCTTGTAATAGCACAACGAAACTACAGACAGCAGTCTGCGCTGATGAAGGTGTATAAATTGTTTTACGACTGATCCGAGGGTACAGCGATCCGTATTTTGCGCAACATATCTTAGATTGATATCTAACAGCCTCTCTCTTTTAGTACCCGCTGCTCAAGATGTAAGGTGCCGGTCTGGTGGCGTCTAGTTTTATCTTATTGATCGAACATTGATTAATACGCCGGATGACATCAAGTGTTGGTGTGCCGGTGCTAGTACCAATGACGTAATTTATAGATTTTGGTAAACGCTGATCTGTAGCCTCGATATACACCGTACCACCTCAGTGTGCATGGATTACGAAGATACATGACAACCGAGTTCGTTGGTTAAGACGAAGGACCGATACGATTACATTCAGCAATACTGTCGTGGTATGTGGACTTCGCCCTCATCATCTTAGTCAACCGGTAAGACGATGGGGTTGGCATAGGTTCTGTACATCTCATTTTGAGGGTTCAGACAGAGTTTGGGATTCCACCGAGTCAATACTAGCAAAACGCGCGCCGGTACTTAGTATCACAAGTACACCTTTTCAACTTCAAAACTGCAAATTGTAAGTTCAAAACAGCAAAATGTAAAATCAAAACTGCACACCTTGCGAAAATCATAACCGAATCTGTATCATCTTTAGCGGGGAATACTCGGGTACGGTGCCTGGGTGGCGCGCAGCACTTCGCGCCAAAACTAATGGACTGAGGCACTTGCCACTGCGGCGCCTCGGCCTCCAGTATTCTATTCTGCAATTAGCGCCCACACAGCACAGTCTCCTCCCTCCCACGCACATCACCGCAGCGCCATGATATCTACGACGACGCCACTATTCTGCGCGTTCTTCGTGCCGCTCGTGACGATCAAGACTGGCAGGATGTGGCTGCCAAAAACGACGTCAACATGCGTACTGCATACGGTTGGGTCTCCGCCGCGCGTGAAAACGACGTGTGGTATGTGTCGCCGCGTAAACCGCGCGGTGGGAGGCGCAACGCGAAGATTTCAGACGCTCATGTGGACTACCTGCTGGGCCTACTGGACGAGAACTGCTACCTGACTCTAGATGAGATGGTCGACGCACTAGAAGCCCGGTTTGAGCTGCACGTGTCGCGCCAAACTGTCAAGCGCCACATCGACGGTCGCATGTACACGACAAGCAAACGCATCAAGACAACGACTACCGCAACCTGCCACACAACCAGATTCTTCGCCGCGACTACGTAGTCAAGCTGATTGCCTACAAAGCTGAATGTAAGAAAATATTTTATGTTGACGAAACTAACTTTAAATTGTGGTGTTCTCGTCGACGCGGCCGTAGCTTGAAAGGCAAGCGTGCAGCTGACATGAACACCGCGAGCAAAGGGTCAAACATCCACGTCATCGCGTGCATCTCCGAGGACGGGTTGGCGTACTCGGAGAAGCGCTTTGGCTCCTACACGTCCGACGAGTGCAATAAGTCCATCCGGCGGCTACTGAGGCACATCGGGCAGACCATGCCCCTCGACAACATCGTGCTCGTCTGTGACAATGCCCCCTGTCACACAAGCATCGAGGAGGTGTTCGACAAAGACGAGTTCGTGTCCGCCAAGCTGCTGCGCCTGGGGCCCTACTCCCCAATGCTCAACCCCATTGAAAACTGTTTTTCCACGTTCAAGTCCATGGTCAAGCGCTTCTTTGCGCGCCACCGCCAAGCCATCCTCCAAGTACCACCTCATCTCACCATTAACCCACCGGCGACCGTTATCCCGATTTTGCTGGGATAAGAAAAACAACGGGGAAAAGTTCCGGGTTCAAACCATACAGGTGGTTAGGGTACTTGCGACTCTTCAAGGTCCCGCCGACAGCGTTTTGACCAATGCAATCTGTTTGCGGATTTCTCGCCTGCTGAGGTGGATGGGCACCTTCCGCGCCTTCCGCGCCACCATTGGCCACTGCACTAGAATTTACACCCGCAGATTGCCAGGTGCCCGCAACGGATTAGCGCTTCCCCGGTATGGTGAAATTCTGAATTGATAAGATGCACCTCTCACTAATCGCTAACCTTATTTCCCCTTATGTATGTACTGTATTATCATTGTCTTCTGTAGGTGCCCGCAAGCTCGAGGTACGGTGGTCGAGAAGCTGCGAGTACGGCTGGACCGGCGCCACTGCGAAGACCGAGGTGTTCCGATCGAGGCCTGGACGCTCCTGTTCGTGGAGGAGCCCGACCGCTACTTCGGAAATGAACGTGAGGCGCCGGGGGTAGAGGAGCTTTAGCAAAAGGGAGGCTGACGCTGAGAGGTGTTGTGGATTCGGTAGGAGTGCGAGATGGACACCGTCTTCAATTCCCGCAAGGTAAGGCGGCGTCTTGGCAGCTTTGGCATTCATATCTAGGGGCTCATGCTGGTGTTGTTGTTGTCGACAGGCGTATTTACATTCTGGACGAGCTGTTCACCGGCCACTCTCGGCAGGACTCGAGCAAGGAGGCGATCTTGCGTGTCCGCCGCTGTGAAACCATGCGGGTGATGACAATTCACCCTACCGCGTGTCGACTCCACCGCGAAAGCCCACGCGCGATGCCTATGGTACGAGGGTGGAAACAAACGGCAGGGGGGACGCCAAGAGCACGACAGGGACAGCGGGGTGTGGCAAGTGTCCAAGAACGACAGATACCACGGCGGCTTGAAGCGTGGAGTCTTCATGGTCGGGTGGGATCTGGTTACGGAGCCCACGATGCCGTACGTCGAGTAAGCTCGTCCGCTACGAACACTTCATCTCGTATTGGGTTCTCTAGACCTCGTATGCATTACGCTGACAAACTCAAGGGCGGGTCGAAGTTGATTAGAGTTGTGATTGATTTTCATGCAATTAATACATAGTTGTTGGTTTGCCCCTCGGCGGAGATGTGATCGTAGTTACTGCATCGACCATCTTGGTTCAGCTGCGTACAGGGGTAAATCCCGAAGGGAGCTGCTGTAAGTCATCGGAACCTGAATTGTTTTCAGTAACTTCCACCGCTTGCAAAACGAATTTCGGCAAGTATTACGATGCCGCGGACACACTCGTGTTGTAAGCGCCACCAGACGTAGATCAGGTAGCTTCATGCACAAAGCACGCATTGCCAAAACCACATCTTCTTCGAACACAGTGTCGTGGCAAAATAAAAGAGTGGCGGAGCTGGGTTGAGCCATCTTCGAGTCTGGGTCAGCACTGATAACAGTATCGCTGCCTTCCGCAATATCTCGGATGTCTGCGGTGACGACGCTGATCTTGAGCAAGTGGGGAAAGCGCGATGCCCGAGACGCAATCAGCTCCATACCCCTAGCGGCCAGGTCACGTTGGATCTCAATACCAACCACACGAAATGCTTGCGTTTGCAGAGCGATTTGAGCGAGAACATTTCCCACGCCGGATCCAGCATCCAGAAACACGTCATTCATTTGAATATTCGCTTCTTCGATCAGCATGGACACCCCAGCCATTGTAATCTCCCCGGTATTTAGCTGACGTTCACTCGCGCGCATATCACGCCTGGTGAGTAGGCAGAATAGTCCTTCAGTGGCGTTGTAGGTTTCTTGCGGTGATAGGGTCGCTAGGGTATGTGGTGAAGGCGAACATCGTAGCGGAGACGCGGCTTCGGCTTCCGAGTACAGTCCTGCTCGGTCTGGTAGCGGGCGGAAATAGCGTCGGGGGAAACTCAGCACGTTATTGCCATATCGTCTCTTGAGCGTCTTGATTCGCTGTTGCAGTTTGGCTGCGCTCCATGTTGTCGGCCCCATGTCTTTCTCCACTGACAGCCAGTCGATTCGCCTTCCCGCTAGCTCGTACACCGCCGCGAGCTGAACGAGTAGGCGATCCTCTTCATCTGAAAAGTCGGCCATTTTTTCGCTTCGGATACTGTCTATACAAACTCAAGTAAAACGACCCTTTCGGGATTCATACTGGAACCGAGTTTATTTTTTTTTCACTTGTAAGTCAACGTTGGGTCGCTGTCGACTGAGTCAATGTTGACTCGTTCAGAGTCAACGTTGGGTCGCTGTCGACTGAGTCAATGTAGACTCGTTCAGAGTCGACGTTGACTTCGCTATTACTTAAGCTAGCCAATGTCGACTTGGCCATGCTGACTCGCTCTAAGTCATCGGTGACTTGGAAATGTGTATTCATTCATCGTTACGCAGCGACACACACACAACTACAACAGACTAAGGATTAATGGTTTTCTCCAACACGCCCAATGCTTCCATAATCTTCGCGCAGACACGCGCGTATCTGACGTGGTCCATCGAGTGAATGACGGTCCATGTCTTGTCGTGAACCAACAGATTTCTTTTCTCCCAGAACTCGATCGCAAGCGCCTCAAACACTTGAGCGCCCGCCGTCTTCGAACCAAACGCCTCATTCATTTTGCCCAGAATGAAGTCGCGCTTCTTCTGCATTGTGCTCGTGCTACCTACATTTTTTTAAACAGAGACAAGGGAAGTCAATACAATGTCAAACCACACTGAAGCAGAAACACAAGCGGCTTACCATCTCGGATGACGGCGTTCCATTCCGTGAACTCTTCGATAGCTTTCTCGGTCACCGCGCTATGCTTGAACATACTCAAGTACAGCTCTAGCTGCGCGATGTGTCTTGCAATCCGCTGTTCTCCGTTTTCACCGCCTCTAGCGCAGCCTTCATCGATTCCAACTCCGATCTCACACGATCCTGATCTGCTTGCATCGCCGCCCTCTCTTGCTCGACCTGGTTGCGGGTGGCTTGAAGCTCTTCAAATGCTGGCGGGCACCCGTTGTTCTCGAACTGCTCTTTCAGGAGTCGGGTCTGGCGCTTCATTTCATTCAACATCTTCGCCTGCCTCAGTGATATTCGATTTCCTTGCTGCTTCTCTTGACTCGACTTCTCTCGTTTCTCGTTATCCGCGTTGAACTGCTCCCGCTCCCGTTGCAGGCGATTCGTTCATTCTGGAGACGCTGACCCTCCTCTTTGAGCTTGGCCTCATGAAATTGCAGCTCCTTGGCTCTGACTTGTAGTTCTTCATTCTTGACCTCCAGCTGCTTCTCTCGCAAAGCCACCTCCTTCTCCCGGTCATCCAGCTTTTTCTTGCGCTCGTCCAGCTCTTTCGTGAGATTGTTCATGTCATCGTGCACATCCTGGAGAGTTTTGGCATGGTTCGGCCAGCTCCTTCGCTGTGGCTGCTAGGTGCTCCTCCAATGCCCTTGAGCGTGCCTGCTCCTCCTCCAGCTGTCGAGCCCCTTTCTGCTTCTCTTCCTCCAGCTTCTCTCCAAACTGCTGCAGTGCTTGCGAAATGGAGTGTTCAAGATGCGCATAGCCTCCTCGCAAAGGGTGGCTTTGCACGCTCCCATCTTCGACTTGGGCTGTGTCGGGTGTCTGCGCTTGAACGGAGACTGGAGCCTCTGGACGCGGAGCTTGGTCTAACGCTGACGCTGCTTGGTTTCTGGTTGCCGTAAGCTGCTGAGCCGCCTGGATGTCGCGTTGCTCGATCTCCACTCCGTCATGTTGCGACAGCATCGGCGAACTTGATCCAGCGGTCTGCGCGTCTGCGTCTCCTTTCAGGGCCTGCTCTGCTAAATAAACCTTGTAGAGCTCTTTCAGCAGCGCAGGCTCGTGACGTTGGAGCTCGTGTGGGTTGTCCTTGAACGCACTGAAGTGAGTCGTCTTGCTCAAAGCGCCGTAGTCCAATGCCTTGTTGCTGTTCCTCGCAGCTGTGTACCTGTCCGCCCACACACGCTTCTGGTACTTTGCGAGCTTGTACCGATCAGCTGCCGTGCGCCGTGGGCCTTGCCGTTTCTCGCCCTTCTCTTCGTCAAGCTTCTTTTGTAAAGCCAAGCACGCGGACCGGAGCGCGCGCTTGGGAACCAGGAGAATCGTCTCTCCATCTTGAGTCGTCATCTCGTCCTCCGACGCACCCGCGGCGCCCAGCTCGCCCGTCGTCCCCTTGGATCCTTGGCCAGCCTTCCTTGTAGTCTTCCTCCGCTTACTGGGGCTTGGCGAAGTGTCTTGCCCCCCCCCCCTTTCCGCTTCTCCTTGGCATTGCCGGTGGCACGCGTGGTCTTGGCAGCGCTTGTTGACTTGTCAGTGGGCGCACTCGTCCGTTCTGTCGCTGGCTTGCCCGTCGCCTTTGCAGCTTTCCTACTCCTCGTCATCGACGCCTGGTCAGTAGCCCTGCCTGCAGTACCCTCGCTCTCTGCAGCCTGCGATCGCCGCGCCCTGCGCTTCGCCATTAGCACTTAGCTGCAGTCAACGTTTTTTAATGTGAGAAAGTGAAACGCAAATCATCAGTTGAGAGAAGTTGATTCGAACCATATCTAACTGACTCAAGTCAACGTTGACTTGGCCGGAGTCGTTGTTGAGCTGGCTACTAGTACCAAGTATCGAAGCCAACATAGACCCCAAAGTCGTAGCTGACTCATTAAGAGAGGTACTAGTAAGTGCGCATGGCTCGCAGCGTTGTGCTCACAAAATGTAAACTTGGTGAAGACGAGTGCAAAACAAGAGTGGATACGTCATATT
Source organism: Phytophthora melonis (assembly GCA_024211575.1). Classification (NCBI taxonomy): domain Eukaryota; phylum Oomycota; class Peronosporomycetes; order Peronosporales; family Peronosporaceae; genus Phytophthora; species Phytophthora melonis. Next base: position 2,043,890 of record JAMXKT010000068.1, read on the forward strand.
AGAGATTTATTGGAGCTACTCGTCACCTCAACGGATTTGTCGGAGCGACTTAACTATCTGGAATAAACTCCTCAACCGTGATCAGATAGGTGCGTGGCATATTGTTGGTGGCCAGCTCGTCCTCGGAATGCAGCTCGTTGTCGGTGTCCACCTCATCGTCCGCGCGGCGCGGCGTATTGCGCATCCAGATGTTGAAGTACTCCACAAAAGTGTGACCAGGGATAGCGTGGCCAATACGATTAGCTCGCTCCAGGAGCTTCGTTGCTTCAGCTACACCAGGGGGGCATTCGAAAGCAGCAACTGCAAGCTTGTCCGAGGGGATGTGGAGATCCCGATAGCGCTCAAAATCATCCATCCGAAGGTTGGTGTTGTCGACGATAACGATATCCACTCCACGATCGGGGCTGCGCCAGAGCAGTTCTTTGCATTCTTCGTAGCAGCTTTGATGTGCCTCCCAAAGTCGACTTGCGTCGAACACATAGGTACCTCCGCGCTGGAAGAAGTGGTCCGCTGAGCAAATTGACGAGCGGAAATCGAGCGTTGCGGCATAACGAGCGACCTCTTGAGCAAACGTTGTCTTGCCAGAGCCCGGAAGGCCTCTCATGATCACGAAGAGCCGTGGCGGGTACTGCAGATACCAGCGGCAGTCCTCCCTGTACGCCCGGTAGTCGTCTACAATTTGTCGGGCTTTATACTCCATCTCTCACGCGTCGGCAAGTCCCGTCCTCCGAGATTCCGCTGCTTTCGATGTGGGTCACACTACACGGTCAAAACCGTGTGGGCCACACCTAACATAACCCAACGTTGAGTCAGAATCGACATCTTGGACAGACTCGTGCGTGGACAACGGTCGGGCAGCGCTCCAGCGGGTAGCGACAGCAGTGCGGGGAGCGTGGCGGTGGCGAGCATGGCGGCGGCCGGCACAGCGAGCGTGGCGGTGGCGAGCATGGCGCCCGGCCGGCACAGCGAGCGTGGCATGGCGGCGGCCGGCACAGTGACAGCAGCATGGCGAGCGTGGCGAGGGCGACCGTCGGGCAGCGTTCTGGCGAGCATAGCGGCGGGCAGGTGAAGATCAGCAGCATGGCGAGCTTGGTGGCGGCCTTGGCGACGACGGTCGATGCGAGCCAGGCGTCGGCATAGTTGGAGAAGCGCTTGAGCAGGAGCTGGCGATTTCGGAAATGAGGTTTGGGATTGAGCGCGCGGAAACGATCTTCCGGCACGGATCGCAGCGCGAGCGTGATTGGCCGCGAGATGGCTGGCCAATTACACGTCGCAAATTCAAACGGTGGGGGCGCTGATTGGCGTAGATACCGGAGCGAACCCGCGGGCGAAAATCTGCGTGTTGCGCGAACTCACGCGCAAATTGGAAAAGCGCGCGAAAAGCTGTGTGTTGCGCGAAGCTTGACCAGGCTGATACCACTTTGTGTCTGTGACCTTTGGGTGAAGCTGACTTTTGATTGGCTTACCAGCTTCAACTTCAACCCTCGATAAGCACTCCGAATTATAGTAGTTCTCCTAGTACGGGGGCATTTCTTTTGCAGTTCTATGGTAACTTACTTTTGCACGTTCATCTGCAACAGAAACGATGGCAAACGGTGCCCGAACGTCGCTCGCCTCGCTACCTAGGTCGGTGTGGTGTCCTCACAAAACGCGGTATTCGTAGATATGAAATACCAACCAATGCGTGCACACGGTTTCTATAGGTGAGCGCTAGCACCATTGATCTTGTCCGTCAAAACACTCTGCTACTGGGTGGTCAAAGCTCACGAGACAGCACACTAATTCTCTCCTGTACCTCGACACACTGATACGAATAGACACCAGTGACTTGAGCTAGGAATACGCCGCGCTAGCTAAGAACACGGATGCCCCCCCCTCCTTTATTTTACGGCCATTTACTACATCTAGGAGCCCACACACCGCTTGACCTCCCGTGCCGCGCCGCTGCGGCTCACCGCCTCGCCCGGTGAGGTGCGTTCTGCAGTTCGAGTGTGGCTGGTATCGGTGATATGGCGAAAGTCGAGGGTAATTCGCGCCCGTTGGCAATAGCGCTGCAGGGAGCTTTGGGGGCTGCATGGAGGTGTCAGTGGTGACTTGGCCGGCCCAACCACCAGTGCTGCGCCGCTGCGGCTCACCGCCTCGCCCGGTGAGGTGCGTTCTGCAGTTCGAGTGCGGCTGGTATCGGTGATATGGCGAAAGTCGAGGGTAATTCGCGCCCGTTGGCAATAGCGCTGCAGGGAGCTTTGGGGGCTGCATGGAGGTGTCAGTGGTGACTTGGCCGGCCCAACCACCAGTGCCGCGCCGCCGTGGCTCACCGCCTCGCCCGGTGAGGTGCGTTCTGCAGTTCGAGTGCGGCTGGTATCGGTGATATGGCGAAAGTCGAGGGTAATTCGCGCCCGTTGGCAATAGCGCTGCAGGGAGCTTTGGGGCTGCATGGAGGTGTCAGTGGTGACTTGGCCGGCCCAACCACCAGTGCTGCGCCGCTGCGGCTCACCGCCTCGCCCGGTGAGGTGCGTTCTGCAGTTCGAGTGCGGCTGGTATCGGTGATATGGCGAAAGTCGAGGGTAATTCGCGCCCGTTGGCAATAGCGCTGCAGGGAGCTTTGGGGGCTGCATGGAGGTGTCAGTGGTGACTTGGCCGGCCCAACCACCAGTGCTGCGCCGCTGCGGCTCACCGCCTCGCCCGGTGAGGTGCGTTCTGCAGTTCGAGTGCGGCTGGTATCGGTGATATGGCGAAAGTCGAGGGTAATTCGCGCCCGTTGGCAATAGCGCTGCAGGGAGCTTTGGGGGCTGCATGGAGGTGTCAGTGGTGACTTGGCCGGCCCAACCACCAGTGCCGCGCCGCCGTGGCTCACCGCCTCGCCCGGTGAGGTGCGTTCTGCAGTTCGAGTGTGGCTGGTATCGGTGAAATGGCGAAAGTCGAGGGTAATTCGCGCCCGTTGGCAATAGCGCTGCAGGGAGCTTTGGGGGCTGCATGGAGGTGTCAGTGGTGACTTGGCCGGCCCAACCACCAGTGCCGCGCCGCTGCGGCTCACCGCCTCGCCCGGTGAGGTGCGTTCTGCAGTTCGAGTGCGGCTGGTATCGGTGATATGGCGAAAGTCGAGGGTAATTCGCGCCCGTTGGCAATAGCGCTGCAGGGAGCTTTGGGGCTGCATGGAGGTGTCAGTGGTGACTTGGCCGGCCCAACCACCAGTGCTGCGCCGCTGCGGCTCACCGCCTCGCCCGGTGAGGTGCGTTCTGCAGTTCGAGTGCGGCTGGTATCGGTGATATGGCGAAAGTCGAGGGTAATTCGCGCCCGTTGGCAATAGCGCTGCAGGGAGCTTTGGGGGCTGCATGGAGGTGTCAGTGGTGACTTGGCCGGCCCAACCACCAGTGCCGCGCCGCCGTGGCTCACCGCCTCGCCCGGTGAGGTGCGTTCTGCAGTTCGAGTGTGGCTGGTATCGGTGAAATGGCGAAAGTCGAGGGTAATTCGCGCCCGTTGGCAATAGCGCTGCAGGGAGCTTTGGGGGCTGCATGGAGGTGTCAGTGGTGACTTGGCCGGCCCAACCACCAGTGCCGCGCCGCCGTGGCTCACCGCCTCGCCCGGTGAGGTGCGTTCTGCAGTTCGAGTGTGGCTGGTATCGGTGAAATGGCGAAAGTCGAGGGTAATTCGCGCCCGTTGGCAATAGCGCTGCAGGGAGCTTTGGGGGCTGCATGGAGGTGTCAGTGGTGACTTGGCCGGCCCAACCACCAGTGCCGCGCCGCCGTGGCTCACCGCCTCGCCCGGTGAGGTGCGTTCTGCAGTTCGAGTGTGGCTGGTATCGGTGAAATGGCGAAAGTCGAGGGTAATTCGCGCCCGTTGGCAATAGCGCTGCAGGGAGCTTTGGGGGCTGCATGGAGGTGTCAGTGGTGACTTGGCCGGCCCAACCACCAGTGCCGCGCCGCTGCGGCTCACCGCCTCGCCCGGTGAGGTGCGTTCTGCAGTTCGAGTGTGGCTGGTATCGGTGATATGGCGAAAGTCGAGGGTAATTCGCGCCCGTTGGCAATAGCGCTGCAGGGAGCTTTGGGGGCTGCATGGAGGTGTCAGTGGTGACTTGGCCGGCCCAACCACCAGTGCCGCGCCGCTGCGGCTCACCGCCTCGCCCGGTGAGGTGCGTTCTGCAGTTCGAGTGCGGCTGGTATCGGTGAAATGGCGAAAGTCGAGGGTAATTCGCGCCCGTTGGCAATAGCGCTGCAGGGAGCTTTGGGGGCTGCATGGAGGTGTCAGTGGTGACTTGGCCGGCCCAACCACCAGTGCTGCGCCGCTGCGGCTCACCGCCTCGCCCGGTGAGGTGCGTTCTGCAGTTCGAGTGCGGCTGGTATCGGTGAAATGGCGAAAGTCGAGGGTAATTCGCGCCCGTTGGCAATAGCGCTGCAGGGAGCTTTGGGGGCTGCATGGAGGTGTCAGTGGTGACTTGGCCGGCCCAACCACCAGTGCTGCGCCGCTGCGGCTCACCGCCTCGCCCGGTGAGGTGCGTTCTGCAGTTCGAGTGCGGCTGGTATCGGTGATATGGCGAAAGTCGAGGGTAATTCGCGCCCGTTGGCAATAGCGCTGCAGGGAGCTTTGGGGGCTGCATGGAGGTGTCAGTGGTGACTTGGCCGGCCCAACCACCAGTGCTGCGCCGCTGCGGCTCACCGCCTCGCCCGGTGAGGTGCGTTCTGCAGTTCGAGTGCGGCTGGTATCGGTGATATGGCGAAAGTCGAGGGTAATTCGCGCCCGTTGGCAATAGCGCTGCAGGGAGCTTTGGGGGCTGCATGGAGGTGTCAGTGGTGACTTGGCCGGCCCAACCACCAGTGCCGCGCCGCTGCGGCTCACCGCCTCGCCCGGTGAGGTGCGTTCTGCAGTTCGAGTGTGGCTGGTATCGGTGATATGGCGAAAGTCGAGGGTAATTCGCGCCCGTTGGCAATAGCGCTGCAGGGAGCTTTGGGGGCTGCATGGAGGTGTCAGTGGTGACTTGGCCGGCCCAACCACCAGTGCCGCGCCGCTGCGGCTCACCGCCTCGCCCGGTGAGGTGCGTTCTGCAGTTCGAGTGTGGCTGGTATCGGTGAAATGGCGAAAGTCGAGGGTAATTCGCGCCCGTTGGCAATAGCGCTGCAGGGAGCTTTGGGGGCTGCATGGAGGTGTCAGTGGTGACTTGGCCGGCCCAACCACCAGTGCCGCGCCGCCGTGGCTCACCGCCTCGCCCGGTGAGGTGCGTTCTGCAGTTCGAGTGCGGCTGGTATCGGTGATATGGCGAAAGTCGAGGGTAATTCGCGCCCGTTGGCAATAGCGCTGCAGGGAGCTTTGGGGGCTGCATGGAGGTGTCAGTGGTGACTTGGCCGGCCCAACCACCAGTGCCGCGCCGCTGCGGCTCACCGCCTCGCCCGGTGAGGTGCGTTCTGCAGTTCGAGTGTGGCTGGTATCGGTGAAATGGCGAAAGTCGAGGGTAATTCGCGCCCGTTGGCAATAGCGCTGCAGGGAGCTTTGGGGGCTGCATGGAGGTGTCAGTGGTGACTTGGCCGGCCCAACCACCAGTGCCGCGCCGCTGCGGCTCACCGCCTCGCCCGGTGAGGTGCGTTCTGCAGTTCGAGTGCGGCTGGTATCGGTGATATGGCGAAAGTCGAGGGTAGTTCGCGCCCGTTGGCAATAGCGCTGCAGGGAGCTTTGGGGGCTGCATGGAGGTGTCAGTGGTGACTTGGCCGGCCCAACCACCAGTGCTGCGCCGCCGTGGCTCACCGCCTCGCCCGGTGAGGTGCGTTCTGCAGTTCGAGTGTGGCTGGTATCGGTGATATGGCGAAAGTCGAGGGTAATTCGCGCCCGTTGGCAATAGCGCTGCAGGGAGCTTTGGGGTCTGCATGGAGGTGTCAGTGGTGACTTGGCCGGCCCAACCACCAGTGCTGCGCCGCTGCGGCTCACCGCCTCGCCCGGTGAGGTGCGTTCTGCAGTTCGAGTGCGGCTGGTATCGGTGATATGGCGAAAGTCGAGGGTAATTCGCGCCCGTTGGCAATAGCGCTGCAGAGAGCTTTGGGGGCTGCATGGAGGTGTCAGTGGTGACTTGGCCGGCCCAACCACCAGTGCCGCGCCGCCGTGGCTCACCGCCTCGCCCGGTGAGGTGCGTTCTGCAGTTCGAGTGTGGCTGGTATCGGTGAAATGGCGAAAGTCGAGGGTAATTCGCGCCCGTTGGCAATAGCGCTGCAGGGAGCTTTGGGGGCTGCATGGAGGTGTCAGTGGTGACTTGGCCGGCCCAACCACCAGTGCCGCGCCGCTGCGGCTCACCGCCTCGCCCGGTGAGGTGCGTTCTGCAGTTCGAGTGCGGCTGGTATCGGTGATATGGCGAAAGTCGAGGGTAATTCGCGCCCGTTGGCAATAGCGCTGCAGGGAGCTTTGGGGGCTGCATGGAGGTGTCAGTGGTGACTTGGCCGGCCCAACCACCAGTGCCGCGCCGCCGTGGCTCACCGCCTCGCCCGGTGAGGTGCGTTCTGCAGTTCGAGTGCGGCTGGTATCGGTGATATGGCGAAAGTCGAGGGTAATTCGCGCCCGTTGGCAATAGCGCTGCAGGGAGCTTTGGGGGCTGCATGGAGGTGTCAGTGGTGACTTGGCCGGCCCAACCACCAGTGCTGCGCCGCTGCGGCTCACCGCCTCGCCCGGTGAGGTGCGTTCTGCAGTTCGAGTGCGGCTGGTATCGGTGATATGGCGAAAGTCGAGGGTAATTTTTTTTTTATTTCGCGCCCGTTGGCAATAGCGCAGCAGGGAGCTTTGGGGGCTGCATGGTGGTGCCAGTGGTGACTTGGCCGGCCCAACCACCAGTGCTGCGCCGCTGCGGCTCACCGCCTCGCCCGGTGAGGTGCGTTCTGCAGTTCGAGTGTGGCTGGTATCGGTGATATGGCGAAAGACGAGGGTAATTCGCGCCCGTTGGCAATAGCGCTGCAGGGAGCTTTGGGGGCTGCATGGAGGTGTCAGTGGTGACTTGGCTGGCCCAACCACCAGTGCTGCGCCGCTGCGGCTCACCGCCTCGCCCGGTGAGGTGCGTTCTGCAGTTCGAGTGTGGCTGGTATCGGTGATATGGCGAAAGTCGAGGGTAATTCGCGCCCGTTGGCAATAGCGCTGCAGGGAGCTTTGGGGGCTGCATGGAGGTGTCAGTGGTGACTTGGCCGGCCCAACCACCAGTGCCGCGCCGCCGTGGCTCACCGCCTCGCCCGGTGAGGTGCGTTCTGCAGTTCGAGTGTGGCTGGTATCGGTGAAATTGCGAAAGTCGAGGGTAATTCGCGCCCGTTGGCAATAGCGCTGCAGGGAGCTTTGGGGGCTGCATGGAGGTGTCAGTGGTGACTTGGCCGGCCCAACCACCAGTGCCGCGCCGCTGCGGCTCACCGCCTCGCCCGGTGAGGTGCGTTCTGCAGTTCGAGTGCGGCTGGTATCGGTGATATGGCGAAAGTCGAGGGTAATTCGCGCCCGTTGGCAATAGCGCTGCAGGGAGCTTTGGGGGCTGCATGGAGGTGTCAGAGGAGACTAGGCCGTCACAACCACCAGTGCTGCGCCGCTGCGGCTCACCGCCTCGCCCGGTGAGGTGCGTTCTGCAGTTCGAGTGCGGCTGGTATCGGTGATATGGCGAAAGTCGAGGGTAATTCGCGCCCGTTGGCAATAGCGCTGCAGGGAGCTTTGGGGGCTGCATGGAGGTGTCAGTGGTGACTTGGCCGGCCCAACCACCAGTGCCGCGCCGCCGTGGCTCACCGCCTCGCCCGGTGAGGTGCGTTCTGCAGTTCGAGTGTGGCTGGTATCGGTGAAATTGCGAAAGTCGAGGGTAATTCGCGCCCGTTGGCAATAGCGCTGCAGGGAGCTTTGGGGGCTGCATGGAGGTGTCAGTGGTGACTTGGCCGGCCCAACCACCAGTGCCGCGCCGCTGCGGCTCACCGCCTCGCCCGGTGAGGTGCGTTCTGCAGTTCGAGTGCGGCTGGTATCGGTGATATGGCGAAAGTCGAGGGTAATTCGCGCCCGTTGGCAATAGCGCTGCAGGGAGCTTTGGGGGCTGCATGGAGGTGTCAGTGGTGACTTGGCCGGCCCAACCACCAGTGCTGCGCCGCTGCGGCTCACCGCCTCGCCCGGTGAGGTGCGTTCTGCAGTTCGAGTGTGGCTGGTATCGGTGAAATGGCGAAAGTCGAGGGTAATTCGCGCCCGTTGGCAATAGCGCTGCAGGGAGCTTTGGGGGCTGCATGGAGGTGTCAGTGGTGACTTGGCCGGCCCAACCACCAGTGCCGCGCCGCCGTGGCTCACCGCCTCGCCCGGTGAGGTGCGTTCTGCAGTTCGAGTGCGGCTGGTATCGGTGATATGGCGAAAGTCGAGGGTAATTCGCGCCCGTTGGCAATAGCGCTGCAGGGAGCTTTGGGGGCTGCATGGAGGTGTCAGTGGTGACTTGGCCGGCCCAACCACCAGTGCCGCGCCGCCGTGGCTCACCGCCTCGCCCGGTGAGGTGCGTTCTGCAGTTCGAGTGTGGCTGGTATCGGTGAAATGGCGAAAGTCGAGGGTAATTCGCGCCCGTTGGCAATAGCGCTGCAGGGAGCTTTGGGGGCTGCATGGAGGTGTCAGTGGTGACTTGGCCGGCCCAACCACCAGTGCTGCGCCGCTGCGGCTCACCGCCTCGCCCGGTGAGGTGCGTTCTGCAGTTCGAGTGTGGCTGGTATCGGTGATATGGCGAAAGTCGAGGGTAATTCGCGCCCGTTGGCAATAGCGCTGCAGGGAGCTTTGGGGGCTGCATGGAGGTGTCAGTGGTGACTTGGCCGGCCCAACCACCAGTGCCGCGCCGCCGTGGCTCACCGCCTCGCCCGGTGAGGTGCGTTCTGCAGTTCGAGTGTGGCTGGTATCGGTGAAATGGCGAAAGTCGAGGGTAATTCGCGCCCGTTGGCAATAGCGCTGCAGGGAGCTTTGGGGGCTGCATGGAGGTGTCAGTGGTGACTTGGCCGGCCCAACCACCAGTGCCGCGCCGCTGCGGCTCACCGCCTCGCCCGGTGAGGTGCGTTCTGCAGTTCGAGTGTGGCTGGTATCGGTGATATGGCGAAAGTCGAGGGTAGTTCGCGCCCGTTGGCAATAGCGCTGCAGGGAGCTTTGGGGGCTGCATGGAGGTGTCAGTGGTGACTTGGCTGGCCCAACCACCAGTGCTGCGCCGCTGCGGCTCACCGCCTCGCCCGGTGAGGTGCGTTCTGCAGTTCGAGTGTGGCTGGTATCGGTGATATGGCGAAAGTCGAGGGTAATTCGCGCCCGTTGGCAATAGCGCTGCAGGGAGCTTTGGGGGCTGCATGGAGGTGTCAGTGGTGACTTGGCCGGCCCAACCACCAGTGCCGCGCCGCTGCGGCTCACCGCCTCGCCCGGTGAGGTGCGTTCTGCAGTTCGAGTGTGGCTGGTATCGGTGATATGGCGAAAGTCGAGGGTAGTTCGCGCCCGTTGGCAATAGCGCTGCAGGGAGCTTTGGGGGCTGCATGGAGGTGTCAGTGGTGACTTGGCTGGCCCAACCACCAGTGCTGCGCCGCTGCGGCTCACCGCCTCGCCCGGTGAGGTGCGTTCTGCAGTTCGAGTGTGGCTGGTATCGGTGATATGGCGAAAGTCGAGGGTAATTCGCGCCCGTTGGCAATAGCGCTGCAGGGAGCTTTGGGGCTGCATGGAGGTGTCAGTGGTGACTTGGCCGGCCCAACCACCAGTGCCGCGCCGCCGTGGCTCACCGCCTCGCCCGGTGAGGTGCGTTCTGCAGTTCGAGTGTGGCTGGTATCGGTGAAATGGCGAAAGTCGAGGGTAATTCGCGCCCGTTGGCAATAGCGCTGCAGGGAGCTTTGGGGGCTGCATGGAGGTGTCACTTGTTACGTTGGCGTCCCAACCACCAGTGCCGCGCCGCTGCGGCTCACCGCCTCGCCCGGTGAGGTGCGTTCTGCAGTTCGAGTGTGGCTGGTATCGGTGATATGGCGAAAGTCGAGGGTAGTTCGCGCCCGTTGGCAATAGCGCTGCAGGGAGCTTTGGGGGCTGCATGGAGGTGTCAGTGGTGACTTGGCTGGCCCAACCACCAGGGCCGCGCCGCCGTGGCTCATCGCCTCGCCCGGTGAGGTGCGTTCTGCAGTTCGAGTGCGGCTGGTATCGGTGATATGGCGAAAGTCGAGGGTAATTCGCGCCCGTTGGCAATAGCGCTGCAGGGAGCTTTGGGGGCTGCATGGAGGTGTCAGTGGTGACTTGGCCGGCCCAACCACCAGTGCTGCGCCGCTGCGGCTCACTGCCTCGCCAGCCGAGGCGCATGGCTTGTCTTACTTTGAGGTGAAATGGAAGGGATATTCCCAAACGAGCTGGGAGCCTGCCTCCAATCTGAACTGCCCTGACAAATTGGAGAAGTTTAGGCGTCGCCAGAAAGCAGCACGTCAAGCTATGGTTCAAAACCCAGCTCCAGCTGAAGTCACCGATGCTACTGGGACGGTAGGCCATGACAGCCCTCGGAAAGATACCGATGAGAACGAGAAACCCAACGGTGGGTCTTCAGTTCGCCAAGCAAGCAGAGCATCGATTCCAGAAAATTATGGAGTGGGAGTAACCAATGATGCTGACAATGTGGCCTCCGAGAGCCGGCAAACCGATGATCGAGCCGAAAATGACTACGAAACCCGCTGCATGGCAACGGGCATCACGAATGAGCTGTCGAGAAGCGAAACGACAGACATGACGGCGCACACCCACCCGCAAGGACTCAACTTTGGGCTGGGGGATGTCAACATTGACACTGCGCGGGAACTCCAGATCAGCGAACAATCGAAGCTCACCAGAAGACTTGACGGCAAGCATAGCGACAGCAGCACCGCGATCGTGGCGATGGCGGCGTGGGCGACCGTCGGGCAGCGTTTTGGTGAGCCCGGCCACAGCGTCACGGCGAGCGTATGGTGGCTAGCCCTGGCACGGCGACAGCAGCGCCGCGGGAGCAACATGGCGAGCGTGGCGGCGGCGAGCATGGCGGCGGCCGGCACAGCGAGCGTGGCAGTGGCGAGCATGGCGGCGGCCGGCACAGCGAGCGTGGCGGTGGCGAGCATGGCGGCGGCCGGCACAGCGAGCGTGGCGGTGGCGAGCATGGCGCCCGGCCGGCACAGCGAGCGTGGCATGGCGGCGGCCGGCACAGTGACAGCAGCATGGCGAGCGTGGCGAGGGCGACCGTCGGGCAGCGTTCTGGCGAGCATAGCGGCGGGCAGGTGAAGATCAGCAGCATGGCGAGCTTGGTGGCGGCCTTGGCGACGACGGTCGATGCGAGCCAGGCGTCGGCATAGTTGGAGAAGCGCTTGAGCAGGAGCTGGCGATTTCGGAAATGAGGTTTGGGATTGAGCGCGCGGAAACGATCTTCCGGCACGGATCGCAGCGCGAGCGTGATTGGCCGCGAGATGGCTGGCCAATTACACGTCGCAAATTCAAACGGTGGGGGCGCTGATTGGCGTAGATACCGGAGCGAACCCGCGGGCGAAAATCTGCGTGTTGCGCGAACTCACGCGCAAATTGGAAAAGCGCGCGAAAAGCTGTGTGTTGCGCGAAGCTTGACCAGGCTGATACCACTTTGTGTCTGTGACCTTTGGGTGAAGCTGACTTTTGATTGGCTTACCAGCTTCAACTTCAACCCTCGATAAGCACTCCGAATTATAGTAGTTCTCCTAGTACGGGGGCATTTCTTTTGCAGTTCTATGGTAACTTACTTTTGCACGTTCATCTGCAACAGAAACGATGGCAAACGGTACCCGAACGTCGCTCGCCTCGCTACCTAGGTCGGTGTGGTGTCCTCACAAAACGCGGTATTCGTAGATATGAAATACCAACCAATGCGTGCACACGGTTTCTATAGGTGAGCGCTAGCACCATTGATCTTGTCCGTCAAAACACTCTGCTACTGGGTGGTCAAAGCTCACGAGACAGCACACTAATTCTCTCCTGTACCTCGACACACTGATACGAATAGACACCAGTGACTTGAGCTAGGAATACGCCGCGCTAGCTAAGAACACGGATGCCCCCCCCCTCCTTTATTTTACGGCCATTTACTACATCTAGGAGCCCACACACAGCTTGACCTCCCGTGCCGCGCCACCGAGAATTTTTTCCACTTCGTACACTTCCTCCGAGCCTGGGCACCATTATTACAGTTAGTACGTTTTCCACAAAACCAACATAAGAACTTGACAGATTTGGTTGTTACCTTCAGAATACTCTTGGTGTTTTGCAGGTTTAGCCGTCACGTGGCTACCTCGGTCAGGCAAGTCCGCTCTTCGGGTTGTTTTTTTCTTCTTCAACGCGCGTGCCTCTTGAAGTTGTGCTGCCTTGAAATTATTGAGGAGCTCAGGACAATGCAGATTCGATTCCGGCTCCCACGACGTCTCGTCGTAACCCTTCCACTTCACATAGTACTTGGGCTCTCCACGCACGAACTTCATCTCGATGATCTTCTCGAATTCAAACTCGTCGTCTGCAGCATTATGAGCGTCTACTATAAGATCGCTACGACGCTTTGCTAGTGAAAGATGCGTTTTGCTTACCAGATGCCTCGGAGTTCACTGTCCGCACTGCTTTTCTTCGCGCCTTCCGGGGCGGCTGGGCGTCGCGCCCGCTGCCTACTCGGCGCTTCTGTGCCATCTCGACGAGTGAGGGGGCAAAAGGCGCACTTCTAGCATCCGGATACGTGGGCGTTGTTGACCTTGATCATACAAAAATACTGATATTAAATTTCCGATCCAAACATATCCGGATACGAAGTTCGTATACTAATAATATCTCGAAGTTGAGTTGCAAGTGCCAATGTTGACATCGCAAAGCTTAGCAGATTCCTCTGGCATAACAAATAGACTGGTACTGCTAGATGTCTTATATTTCTTCTAGAGCTCCTGCTCCTTCACAGTGACGATTTCCCGGATTACTTTCCCGAGACTACCGAGGAAGAGGCGATCTCAAATGCAGGTGGTGCTGTTGAGCATTGTGGTGCCGGGGTTACAAACAACCTTAATACCGATGGGAGGAATGCGGATGCTACGCCAGTACCGCGAGCAGACTCCAGAGGGTCAGTCAAGGCTCCCAGAAAAACAAAATCGCCCCGGCAGACAGCAGAAACAACCGCAACACCCTCGCAAAATCGACGTACTCTTTCGTCTCCCGGAAGTCGAGTATCTGGGAACAAATCGAAACGACGTGCGGAGATGCTTGCTGATGAAGTGAACGTGGGTATTGATGGCGATTACGAGGTGCTGGAATCTGATGGTTGCCCTAGCGAGAGTGCCGATGACGATTCTGAAGATGAGTTTGCAGATGAGCTTTATGTTGCGGCTGATACCGGAAACGAAAGTTTTAGTGTCGAAACAGCGGAGGAAATTCGCGCGGTTGCCGGCCCCCAGGACTACATAACAGATGAAATGCTTCGAGGCATGTCTGACAATGGTTGGGAGCTGCTACCGGTAACCGACGAACGGGATGACTCGGACCTGTCCGGCGCTACGGATGTGTTTACGGACCCCCCTCGACTTACTGCCTCGGCTATAGAGGCAGCGAAAACGATGAAACCTTCAGATCTTTTTTTTACTTCATGCCGAAGACTCTCTGGACGGAGATTGCCGAGGAAACTAATCGTTACGAGCGCCAGACACGACCGGAAAGACTTCGACAGGCGAACTTGTCAATTGAAAAGAAGACGGACGACAGGCACAAACGCAAGGAGATGTTTCAAGCAAAGAAAAAGGAACTGGACGCGTTCAAAGAAGTACGTGCCGCGGAGATCATGCATTTTCTGGCCCTAGTAATATCCAGGGCTATTTGCCCGATAAAGTCTCGACTGGAAGATCATTGGAAGACGCGAGCCCGTGGAGCGATCCCAGCTGGAACTTGGTCGCCATTTATGGTTCGCAAGCGTTTCAAGGAGATTAACAGGTACTGTGACTTCCACGTTACTTAAATAAAGGGCCCACTAACACGTCCTTCGCCAGATTTCTCCACTTTACGAACAACCAGGCTCCGCAGGCTAAGACGGACCGGGCATGGAAGATTCGCAACGTGATAAACAAGTTATAGACTACTTTCAAGGGGGGAATGGAACTAGGGCGCTGGGTTGCATTCGACGAGATGGTTATCCCTTCAAGAAGTTCGCGGAACACAATACGAGTTTTCCTGAAGAATAAGCCGCACAAGTACGGCACCAAGCTGTTCGCTGTTTGCTGCGGGAAAACCCACTACTGTTCCAGGTATGGTCATTTGCCCTATTTTATATAGTCGGTATCTGAACGCTGTGAATTCATGCTCAGGTTCGAGGTTTATTGTGGTAAGAAACAAAACAGTCAATTTATTGACACCAGATGCGGACCAGCTGCTGTGGTTCGAAACCTTAAAGCCTTGTGGCAACAGCGTCGGGTGGATCGATCCAAGAAGCGAATCATCATCACTGATCGCGAGTATTCTTCAGTGACGTTGGGGTTTCGTTTGATGGACATGGGGTACTACAATATCGAGACGGTGGCTACGACGCGTCTTGGCTTCCCCGAAGACTTGAAGACCGACAAAAAATCAGCTTCGACAGGGATGCCGCGCGGCTCATACGTTCTTGCCCGGAACAATACGAATCGTCGGATGTACTCGACGCGGTGGGTTGACTCGAAAATTTGCTACTTTGTGGCGACTGGGGCCTCCGCTAGACGTGCGATTGTGCGGAGGAAGCAAAAGGACGGCTCATATGCAAACATTCCGTGTCCGGAGTTTGTGGTATTGTACAATAAGTACATGGGGGGTGTTGACAGCCAAGACCAGCTACGTCTGCAAAGGTACGTGTTGCTCTGTTGCGGTTCTGACTCCCTTCACTTACGCCGAGAATGCATTTGACTAGGTACTCCATCCAAAGGGTCATGCGACCGAAGAAATACTACAAGACTGTTTTCTACGGGCTTCCCGATATAGCGGTTATTAACGCTTTTATCGCCCACCGTGAGTACGCGAAGTCTGTGGGGGAAAAACCTCTTTCACACGCGGATTTTCTAATTCAGCTACACGAGGAGCTACTCGCTCTCGGAGACGATGACTTCCTGGAAACGATTCCAGTCGCCGAAGCCGCTGTTACCGAGGTGGAGCCAAGATCTAACCAGACACCAGTTTCGACGGCGTACTCGCTAGCAAGATCGAAGCATCAATTGATGGTCTCGACGGACAAGACGGCGAAGGGCAAGTTCAAGTTTCGCGTGTGCAAAGTTTGTTCGGTACTGCGTGGTGCTCGCAGTCCTGGATCGAATCGACCTCCCGGTACAACGCGTCATTACTGCAAACAGTGCTCCACTGATCGAGGAAGACTGTTTTTGTGTTCCAAGGCGCGACACGTAACCGATGGTAATTCTGTATCGTGCTTTAACATTTGGCACTCGAAGTGGAAGAACGGAGATCAACTCCCGCACAATGAAACGGTCGGGCGGATTCGAATGCGTCGGTCGAAGGAGGAGTTGCGCGCGGAAACGATGGACACAGCTACCTCGGATGCCGTACTGCCAAGGGAAACCGAGACCGATGTTCAGAATGCCGACAGGGCGGCTTCGGAGGCATCTTTGCCGTTACCGCTTCCAAGTTCCAGACCGCGAAACGTAGAGGTACAAGTGCATCAACCAGAGCGGCTCGGTGCAGATGCAGAAGGACGGGACGAAGACGGAGTAACTGCGACTGAGAGGCCCTCGGATGAGAGCGAGCGGGAGACCGTGGCGGAAGTGCTATCGGAGCTTTTCGCCGCGGTAGAATGTACGGTCAGCGGGGTCGAACAGCAGAATGAGCCGGATAATTAGTTGGGGTCTATGGTTCACTGCGAAGTCAACCTTGACATCATGCATACAAAGCTGAATACATATACGCCTGTGAGAGAGATGCGAAGCCAACTTTGACATCGACGGCGGCCAAGCTGGCTGTCAACGTTGACATCTATGGTTCACTGCGAAGTCAACCTTGACATCATGCATACAAAGCTGAATACATATACGCCTGTGAGAGAGATGCGAAGCCAACTTTGACATCGACGGCGGCCAAGCTGGCTGTCAACGTTGACATCTATGGTTCACTGCGAAGTCAACCTTGACATCATGCATACAAAGCTGAATACATATACGCCTGTGAGAGAGATGCGAAGCCAACTTTGACATCGACGGCGGCCAAGCTGGCTGTCAACGTTGACATCTATGGTTCACTGCGAAGTCAACCTTGACATCATGCATACAAAGCTGAATACATATACGCCTGTGAGAGAGATGCGAAGCCAACTTTGACATCGACGGCGGCCAAGCTGGCTGTCAACGTTGACATCTATGGTTCACTGCGAAGTCAACCTTGACATCATGCATACAAAGCTGAATACATATACGCCTGTGAGAGAGATGCGAAGCCAACTTTGACATCGACGGCGGCCAAGCTGGCTGTCAACGTTGACATCTATGGTTCACTGCGAAGTCAACCTTGACATCATGCATACAAAGCTGAATACATATACGCCTGTGAGAGAGATGCGAAGCCAACTTTGACATCGACGGCGGCCAAGCTGGCTGTCAACGTTGACATCTATGGTTCACTGCGAAGTCAACCTTGACATCATGCATACAAAGCTGAATACATATACGCCTGTGAGAGAGATGCGAAGCCAACTTTGACATCGACGGCGGCCAAGCTGGCTGTCAACGTTGACATCTATGGTTCACTGCGAAGTCAACCTTGACATCATGCATACAAAGCTGAATACATATACGCCTGTGAGAGAGATGCGAAGCCAACTTTGACATCGACGGCGGCCAAGCTGGCTGTCAACGTTGACATCTATGGTTCACTGCGAAGTCAACCTTGACATCATGCATACAAAGCTGAATACATATACGCCTGTGAGAGAGATGCGAAGCCAACTTTGACATCGACGGCGGCCAAGCTGGCTGTCAACGTTGACATCTATGGTTCACTGCGAAGTCAACCTTGACATCATGCATACAAAGCTGAATACATATACGCCTGTGAGAGAGATGCGAAGCCAACTTTGACATCGACGGCGGCCAAGCTGGCTGTCAACGTTGACATCTATGGTTCACTGCGAAGTCAACCTTGACATCATGCATACAAAGCTGAATACATATACGCCTGTGAGAGAGATGCGAAGCCAACTTTGACATCGACGGCGGCCAAGCTGGCTGTCAACGTTGACATCTATGGTTCACTGCGAAGTCAACCTTGACATCATGCATACAAAGCTGAATACATATACGCCTGTGAGAGAGATGCGAAGCCAACTTTGACATCGACGGCGGCCAAGCTGGCTGTCAACGTTGACATCTATGGTTCACTGCGAAGTCAACCTTGACATCATGCATACAAAGCTGAATACATATACGCCTGTGAGAGAGATGCGAAGCCAACTTTGACATCGACGGCGGCCAAGCTGGCTGTCAACGTTGACATCTATGGTTCACTGCGAAGTCAACCTTGACATCATGCATACAAAGCTGAATACAAATACGCCTGTGAGAGAGATGCGAAGCCAACTTTGACATCGACGGCGACCAAGCTGGCTGTCAACGTTGACATCTATGGTTCACGGCGAAGTCAACCTTGACGTCATGCATACAAAGCTGAATACAAATACGCCTGTGAGAGCCAACTTTGACATCGACGGCGGCCAAGCTGGCTGTCCACGTTGAGATCCATGCAGGCTACGAACGAATATATGCAGGCATGACCTTCTTGATTACATCTCAGCATCACTAACAAAACATAAATGCTTCTGTGCAGCTGGACTAGGCACTTTCAGACCCACTAGCGTCTCAGTGATACTCCAAGACGAGGAAACATCACCTCGGTTTGATACGTCCACACAGCAAGCCACTCGAGCGCAGCGGCTTCTTGGACTCGAGCTTTATACTCGAGCTCTTTGAAGAAACCCTCCTTGGAATGCTCCCGGATAGCGTTCTCGTCGTTCGATCCGTCTGCCTCCATGGCGATGTGGTGTTCAACATGGGAATCGAGAAACGCGTCTAAGCGTTCAATGTCCCACTCGCACAGGCGCTGTCGACGCTTTATCATAGACAGCGTTATCTAACAGAGATCAATGGCACGTTAGCGTTGGGAGTACATCTGGCACTACATATCGCGTGAAATACCTTTGAGGCTTTCAGGGATGCTTGCAGCCACGCGTAGATGTGACTCGAGTCTTCGTCATTCTGAAACTGCGCATACATCTCGTAGAGCGGAAGGGCGGCCAGAAATGCGTCTACATGGTTGGTAGACCTGAATCTAGGCTCGTAAACCTGTTGCATAATAACATTTGTTAGACTACGCCACAGAACTCAAGTAATTCGCATACCCACCCGGTCGCGTGAAGGTTTGCGTACTGGCTGGAGGGTGTGAAAGTCAAGGTACCCCTGATACCATTGAAATCTCTCCAACGTCTAGGCATACATCGAAATTGAGCCATCGTAACGCCACTTGAACACCTAAGATACGTGTACGTACCTCCCCCACCGACTTCGGCTTGCCATAAATTTTCTTGTTGTTTGACGCTGTTCGGTTGACATCGGGCGTGAAAGCCTGTTGTATGCAAGCAGGACGGTTAGATATCAAATAGCCACCACAAATAGAACATACATGCGCACCGGGACAGCCTCGTAGGTGTAGTTAGGGTCCGAGAGAACAAAGTAGGAGGAGCGGTCTACATCGGTATCTTGATCGCTGAGGTGCCCTTGGCTCTCAGAGCGCCCTCGCGCTGTGAGCTCCTGTTGGTTCGAGCGCTCGTCTTCATCGCTGCTGCTGCCGCCCACAGTGCTGCTGCTGTCGGCCGCCGTGTCGTCGGTGTACATCCTTGCGTCGGTCATGACCTTCTCGGAGAAGATCTTCCCCCCCCTCTCGCAAACACGATGTGTACTACTGAGGAGCGACCGCGACTGTTTGACTTTTTTGTTTGGCTATCGCTCAATTCTATGGAATGCCTTTATCATTATAGTAGTATTTTACTTGCATGCTCAATGCATCCGCCTAGAAAGACTACTGGTGTGTATTGTAGCCCTCATCGCTAACGCCACCGCCTTACGTGCCACCGTCATTTTGGTCCTCGGCGATCTGCCTGCGCTACGCACTCGGATTTAAGATAACACGATGGACTGCTTGGTCGTCCGACCTCGTCCTGCAGCGTCTTGTGATGGTTGATGCCATCGTTTAGCTTGAACACGCGCTTGTTCTCCTTCATTGACGGCGCCTCACGCGAACGGTTGTTCGTGTGCGCTGACGTATGACCGCCGCCCAACAGATCGGCTCTGAGAATCGCCCCAATTGTATCGATAGGCCTTGGGTGACCGCGCGAAGTATGCTGACGGGCTCGTAGTCGAAGTCTCCCTGCTGCGGCGTCAGGCCTGCTGCTGGGCCTGCATCCTGTTCGAGTCGATGGGACAGCGTGCGCGACGTCGGTGGGTGGCGCTCTCCGGCTCGACTCGATTCCTGCCGTTCTTGCAGCACGAGTTCACGTGCTGCTGAAGCTCACGCACGCCGGGCCATTTGAAGCCGCCGCTATTGGTGCCGTGGTCCAGGGGGTTGTAGTAGAGCTTGGAAAGTTTGCCGCTGCGCTGGTGGTGCGACGAATGCGCCTGGTACTGCGAGTAGCCGTAGCCCTGCATGGCGAAGAGGAAGGAGGAAGTCAGGCGGGTGTACTGCCGATGGAATGGGGGCTTGTGCCACCAGCCATCGCCTCGCCTGCAGTCGAGAAACACGTCAGCAATGGGGCAACAGGCTGGCTAGAGTGTACGAGATTGAGTTGTTCTGCTTTCGGTTGTGCCTCGTACGTCTCGTCGTCGCGGTAGAAGGCGTCCCTCATGTGTCGTGCCGTGCTTGCCCTGGGATAGTGTCACAGCGGTTGCCGAACACGTCCATCAACCGCGATATTTAGCTCAGAGCAATTCACTCACTTAGCGAATGTTTGCATTATCCTGCGAATTACGCCAAGGTTTTTTCGATCGAAATCTCAACAGAGCTTAATATTACGGCCGTATCCCAGCTTTGATTGGATAAATCTAGCCAATGAGGTTGAAAGTCGATGGAGCCCGAAGGGCGGCGCCGGCCGCTGGGGACCTCGCTTACCCTATCCCTCCAGTATACAAATTCCTATATTAATCTTATCCCTGCAAAATCGGGATAAGAGCGGTCGCCGGTGGGTTAAGCAGCACCGCGAAGGGTACCTCAAGATGGAGGCAGATCTGCTTGTGGGCGAAGCAATTACTCCCTACATCTGCTACAAGTGCGTTGCACACTATGAAGTTCCATGCGCGAGCCATACAGATGAAAGATATGCCAGTTGGTGAGTAACCGCAAAAATAAAGTTTCAGATCTGCGGCTGTTTAGGCTCTGCGGTTTTGATTTTACATTTTGCTGTTTTGAACTTACAATTTGCAGTTTTGAAGTTGAAAAGGTGTAGTTATTACAGTACCACCTGTATGCGGCGTCTATTATAATAATACATAAGGCAAGTATGCGTCCCAGCTGTACCTGAATTCAAACACAAACTGGAGAGCACTCCAAGTAATATTGATATAATATCGACACATTCCGTTTTAATATATGAAATATTATATGATATTTTTACACCAGGGACAATAATATTGGTATTAATATTGATATATCATATAATATATCAATATCTCATTAAGTACGAAATGATGACGTATTTCTAGTATTTTTGGCCAATCGTTAGCCAGCTTAAACCGATCTGTCGTCATTACGAATACCCGGTTGATATTAGTTAGGTGGCAAACTATACAAGCAGGCTGCGTCACGCTGCGTCCCATTCATTGTGTACTCAAGCATGCGATAGCAAACTGTGGGGCAAATGCTCACCGGTACCAGAATTTGGTACGTTTGAACCATTGCAATACCAACAAGTATTACAACCCCGTACTGTATTTACATCCAAGGTATCTGAACAAGGCCGTACTCTGCGCGGAACTGCTCGGGGTTTTACGGTATATAAGTTAGTGCACTGCGGTATTTTGTTTCTACTGCCAGTAACAGAAGTAGATGTATGGTATTACTTACTTATAAGTTGTAGCTGTCAGCTGGACCGGGTATTTATTCGATACAGCTGGCGCTACTCGGTTCAGGAATTATATACAGCTGGCGCTACTCGGTTCAGGAATTATATACAGCTGGACGGAGTATTTATTTGGAGCTACCCGGTCCAGCTGGATCTGAATCCTGTGCCGTAGCGCCAGCTGTATCTAATAAATACTCGGCCCAGCTGTATCTAAATCCTGGACCGAGTAGCACCAGCTGTATCTAATAAATACTCGGTCCAGCTGTATCTGAATCCTGGACCGAGTAGCTAGTGGTAGTGAGTGATTTACACCTCAAACACCGCGTGATAATCAGTTTGCGCGGAACTATGATCACCTACGAGCAATCTAAACGACCAACAAGGCACAGCCGACGAAACTGGGTGGCTTCATTGAGCAAAGACGTCGATCAAGAAAGCCGCCACCTACCACAAACGCCAAATGTACGTGCGCTTCATGAAAAATACAATCACTTTTACTTAATTAAATGTAGTGAAGACGAGCCTTCAATTCGTGTAACGGGGTTACACGCACAAGTGGCTACACTCACTTGTAACTCTAACAGTTACATTAGCTGTTTTAGAATGGTTACTTTCTCGGCCTTGATGTACGTTACATCAAGTGCCACATTCACTAGCCGAGCGCCGCCGCTACGCGGCGGAAGGTTTTTTGGGTTGTTGCAGTAGTTAGGGCCGCCACCTCCGCTTCGCTCCGGTAGGCTTTTATGCAGTTCAAGTGGTATTCATTTCGATCGTTTGCATGTGAGATTGTTTATGATGTCGGAAGTACTATTTAGCTACGTCGGTGATATCAGCGTAAAAAGCCGTTTCCACGTCGGTGTTACTAAAGTAGATGCATGTTGCAGGGGATGCCACCCTACAGTAGTATATATACGTGTTTTTATTCGGTTCGTCCTCCTACCATAACTCTCGGTTATTTAGTGCGTATTCTATATTTTACATTCTGTATTGGGGCTATAAACCCCATCAACATCCAAACTGTGCGCTTCGTTTTTCCTGCACTTAGTATTGCATTTCAGGCTTATATTCGTAAAAAAATACCGCGTATACAATGTGGCATCATTGTTTCGTATCGCCCATAATGCCTTTTAAGTAGCAGGGTGCTCAAACTTCCACGTTACCTACTTGAACACTCATTTTTATCTACTTAGACGTCGCTGTCAGTTTTATTTTTCTTACTACGCAGCGAGCATTAGCGTTGTAGCGTCTCGCCTGCATTTACAGTGGCTAAGATATTGAAGTAAGAACCTTGCACGGCGCATCTATAAATTTCCGTTCACGCTATACTAATTCCGTTTTCTACATGTATATCCAACCAACAGCATGCTTAGAGAAGGAATCTTAGCGTAAACTATAATAAGAAGCTCCCGCTCAGTGAATGTCAGAATATCTACTACCCCAACAACTTATTACCTTACCGCTGCATAGTGTACCTTAAGAATATACGAAACACGCTCAGCAAGTGTAACTAAATATCGCCCCAAGATGAAGCCGCTGTGGCTATAATACATGTATATCCATCCGTAACGTATTACAGTAAAAGTATGCTATGCGTGTCACTTACAATCGCCCGCTACCTGCACGCACTGCTATCGATTACTACGCACTGCTTCGGTTATTACAGACTACCGCCGCTTTTTACGTGTTGCTATCGCTAACTATGCAGCGAGCAATATCAATATTGTAGCATGTATTTATATGAAACCAACTTCGCTTCAGTGTTTTTATTCTCTAAGTCGTACAGCTAACTAAACTATCGTTACAACTCCGCCGCGGTGGTCCTGCAGGAGTTATTTAGACAGATCGCCTTGTGCCGCACCTGCTCTAAGGTGTCTACCCCTAAAGTATTATAGTAGACCAATGCTTGTGCCCTCCATAAGATATTATAGTAAACCTAAGCTGAGCATGCCCCTCAGACTCGCCTTGTACTGCATGTACTCACACCGCTATTGAATACGTGCTGCTATCGCTTACTATCCGCTTCTGTCGCTTACTAAACGCCGTAGTAGGTGTTACAAAATATAAGGCCAAGCGGCGGGAGGGTGATCTATTGGCCCCCGTTCCGCTCGCCTCGTCGGCTCGCTGCACTACTTGCAGTGCTATTAGTTACTGTAGAGCTGGGCGGCCCTGCGGCCCGCTAGGTCGCACGCGGGTGCCGCCTTCGCTTCGCTCAGCAGCTTGTGCGCCGCCTGCAGCGTCCAAGGCTGTCTATGTATAGTTGTGTGGACCACCTTATAATGTTGTCACGCGGAATTACGGACAGATCTCTGTCTTAGATGGTTGGAGAGAAGAGGTTTTGGCCAATCATCATTAATGTAACCTCTGCGTTACGGACCGACCACGCGTTGCTCTTTTTGATGTTAAGGATTTACGATCACCACGACGGGTGGTCCATAGACAATTAGGATTCCTATTGGTTGAGAGCAGCATCTTTTAACCAATGTGCGACATACATAGCAAAGGAATTCTGCCAGCCAACCGTTGGCAGATTCCCAACTTAGAATATTACATTTAGAGGAAGTCAGAAAACATAAAAGAAAAATAACAGCTCATTTTAACCCCAAAACATTATTTGGATCGTTTATTTAGATTAAACTATACTCGGAGGCCCGAGTATAATTAACTCTAGTTTAAATAAAGCTACGCTTCCTCACACACGTGCGCACACGTGTAAGCTGTTGTTGTGAGCCAAGTTAGGGTCATTACACCTGGTAGCACTTTGTAGTCCGTCCAACGACCGACTAGTTGAGTTCGTACATTATCAGACGAACACGGAGCCGAGAACCTTCCCATGGATACCGAGGTGCCCATGGAAAGCTCCACGACTGTAACGGGGTTACACGAATGTTACCCGAAGGGTTACGAAGTGTGGCGCACATAGGCTTGTGTGGTGCACACTTTCTAACCTATTTCAGTAGGAGAATCGGTACATGGCTTCAGAGCCACAGATTATGCATATGACTAGGGTTCACTATGCTAGATAGTGAACCAGATACATTTACACCGAAGGCGGCTCTGCCGCGATAAAGAGAAATACATTCAGTTTGAAGATTCACAGCTAAGAGTTAAGGGTTGACTCTTGGAGTCCGTAGGGAGTACGGACTCGTGCGTTCTGGTATTAGAACGGGCTATCTTTAGCCGCGACTCTGTGTGTCTGTTACGTCTTCCTCTGACGCTAAAGCTACGGCAGCCCCGCTGGACTTGGTAGCACTCGTAGTCAATCCGACACCTGAGTCTGGATAGACTGACCCTCTGTGGAGAATGGAGCAGTTCGCTCACTTGCCCCCGAACCAGCAGGATGCGCTTAAAAAGCTTATGTCCTTGCTGGGCCCGGAGGGCGTGACGCAACTGGCGCAACAAGGCCCCGACGCGGTGAATGCGCGCCTCGAGGCGTTCTCCAGCTACGAGAATGCTCTGTTGGAGCACCTCCAGCAGAGGATGGCGACGGCCGTGGCGCCGCAAGCGCCCGCTACGTCATCCGACGCGGGAACAAGACCCAAGCCGCTCATGTTGAGCGTGAAGACCTTCGAAGGCAAGGAAGGGGAAAGCTTAATGCATTGGGCCCGTGAAGTCGAGATGGCTATGAGCTCAGCTCTACTCCGGACGGAGTCGCAGCGCGTGGCGCTAGCTATCTCGAAGCTTGGTGGGCGAGCGAGAGAGTGGGCACTAACGTCAGGGATGTCGGTCGACACGGCCTTCCCGACGTGGGACCAGCTGAAGCAGCAACTGTCCCGAGTGTTCGCTCCGCCTAACGAGGCGTATCGCGTGCGCTCACGCTTCCTGGCTACCCGGCAAGGCAAGAAGGATTTGGTGGACTATGTCCAGGAGTTGAGAACTCTCATTGCGGGCATGTCTGCCGAGACTCTGGCTGAGGTAATCATCGTCACGGTGTTTATGGAAGGACTTCGCACTGGCGTGGCCAGGACGGAAGTCTTCCGCACTCACCCAAGCTCTTTTGAAGAGGCTGTGAGCATCGCGTTGAACGCGGAGCACAACTTTAAGTCGTCAAGACTTGGGTGGAACGCTCCTCACACCAGTTCGTCGAACGGCCGGAGCCTATGGACCTCAGCTATGCTGAAGACGAAGAAGCCGAGCTTCGGGCTGCTGAGCAGCGGCGCGGCATCCGCCGATGCTTCATCTGCGGTGACACGCGTCACTTGCGCGCCGGATGTCCGCTGCGCTTGCAGCGCCAGGCTTCGTCAAGCCGCTCTTCGGGTTCGAGCCAGGGCTCTGGTTCGTCTCGGGGAACGAGAAAACCCAGTAGGCGCGGGGCGGCCTACTGGGGAGGAACTAAGTTCTATTGAACCTCGGCGAGGTGGAGGTCGACAGGACTTAGCCCCGAAGAGAGCTGTACTCTATAACACGGAACGGGTGTGCAAGCCGGGCTTGCTAGTTGTCCAGGCTTGGGTGAAGGGCTTCACAAAGCCATGGACGATTTTGATCGATTCGGGAGCGTCGGGTAATTACGCCCGGCGTTCCAAGATGGACGGAAGTCAGCTTTATGCTGAGGCGCTGGTAGCGCGTGGGAGTGACATCGTCACTGTTCGTCTCGCGACGGGCACTCGTGTCACGGTGCCTAAAGTCCCTGTGGACTTGGGCGTGAAGTTTTAGATTTTGATAGCGTGGAACGCTGTCTGGTCTTAGACCTCGATTCGAGATATGATCTCATCCTTGGTATGGCGTGGCTGGAGCGCCATGAGCCTTGGATAGATTGGAGGTCGAAGACCCTTGGTGCTACGCACTTCTCTCCTGGCGGAGCATTGGCGAGTCATGAACCCACCTCTGCTAGGAAGCAGAAGCGCTTCTGGCGCGAGCACTGGACCGAGTCGGTCAATGTGCTAGACATCGGAGTTTTCGAGTTGGTGGACACTGCGTGTGTCGAGAACGAGCGTTCCGAGCGTGGCTCGTGGACGGCAGGTGTAGCGGCACGAATTCCGCTGAGCGGGTGTGGGCCTGAGGGCAACGCCCCGCTGTACACAAGTGAGGACAAGGTCGGCATGGAGCCGAGGAGCCATGGGCGAGGCCCGGCTGATGAAGGATGTGGAGCGGCACTAATTCCGCTGAGCGGGTGTGCGTCTGAGGGCGACGCCCTGCTGCGTGCCAGTGAAGGCGCGGTCGACGAGAAGTCGAGTGAAGGTGGGCGTTGCCCGGATCAAGGATGTGGAGCGGCACTAATTCCGCTGAGCGGGTGTGCGTCTGAGGGCGACGCCCTGCTGCGTGCCAGCGACGGCACGGTCGGCACGATGCCGAGGGACAAGGGGCTCTGCCCGGATGAAGATCGTGGAGTGGCACGTAATCCACTGAGTGGAGGCTGCGGGTCGTGCAGTCCTTCGCTGAGTGTCGATCAAGACACTGATGCTCCTCTGGAGCTGAATGAGGTGGTGACACCTGGCGTCAAGAAGCACGCGAAATCACGGAGCTCTTCTGGGCGGACAGTGTCCATGAAGAGGCGGCAGCGCCGCAAAGCGCTGGCGGCGCGACGCAAGGCGTCTGCGGTCTCACGAGTCGAGAAGGGTGTGCCGAGCGGTGAGGCTCTACACAAGAGCGAGCAGCTCTACACACTCGTGAATGGAGTGACGGGCGACGTCGACGGAGACGTCAGTCTCACCGACTTGCCCTCACTATCTGCTCTCCTGGAGCTGGTCGAGATGTCCTTGGCCGAGTTGGGCGACGCCTTGAAGGCTGGAGACTTGGCGGAGGTGGTGGTCATACGACCTGAAGAAGAGTTGAACTCGTCCTCGCTTCTGGATGAAGCTGTCCTGGAGGACACTAAGAAGGCGCTGAATGCGCGAAGCGGATCGGCGATCCTGAAGGATCCGTCGGATCCCTTGTATCACGTGGTGAAGGATTATCAAGACGTGGTCTCGAAGGAACCGCCCTCGGGGCTACCTCCGGATCGAGGTGTCCTGCATGAGATTGATCTCGTTCCGGGAACGAAGTACTGCGTGACGAAACAGTGGCCTCTGCCGAAGGAGCAGTGTGACGTCATTGACGCGTTCTTCCGTGCGAAGCACGAGGCGGGCATGGTGCGTGAGAGTAAGTCTCCTCACTCCACGCCGACGTTCTGTGTCAGAAAGCCGAATGGCAAGTGGCGTATTGTGCATGCTTTCAACAAGCTAAATGCCGCCACCATTCCGGCGCAGACGCCGATTCCTCGGAAGGACGTTCTTCAGAACAACATGGCAGGATGTACGATGTACAGTGCGCTCGACTTGGTCGATGGCTACTACCAATTGCTCATGAGAACGAGCGACATCCCTCTCACTGCGGTGAGTACTCCGAGCGGCATGCTCTGGGAGTGGTTGGTGATGCCCCAAGGGCTTTCGAACGCGTCAGCGACGTTCAATCGTCTTGTGACGCAGCTCTTCCGGCCCCATCGGGCGTACGCGCAGACGTACTTCGATGACATCTTTGTCCACAGTCGTGCGGAGCACGGGAAGACTGATATGGAGAACCATGTCGAGCACCTGCGTGCTGTGCTCGAGTGCATGCGTCAAAACAAGTTGTATGCCAACATTGACAAATGCATTTTCGGAGCAGAAGAGATTCCCTTCTTAGGGTGCTTCATCGGGAAGCGTGGCCTGAGGGCCGACCCGGTCAAGGTCAAGGCCATTGTTGACTGGCCGGTTCCCCAGAACCAGAAGGATCTTCGCAAGTGGCTTGGCTTGGCCAATTACTTGCACAAGTACAGCGAGAATTACGCTGAGATGGCTCGACCACTCTCCAATCTCCTGAAGAAGGACGCGGAGTGGTGTTGGAACACCGAGCATCAAGATGCGTTTGCGGCAATTAAGGATAGTCTCCTTCATGCGCCTATTCTGGCTTTGCCAGACCCCGCTCGTCCGTTTAGTGTCGTCTGTGAAGCCTCGGACTTTGCCATCGGCTGTGCCCTGCTACAAGCAGACGCCGAGGGGCGCGAGCGCGTGGTGGCGTTCGAATCTCGTCAGCTGAAGGCTGCTGAGAAGAACTATCCTGTCCATGACAAAGAGCTACTTGCGATGAAGTATGCGCTCGTCAAGTTCAGGGTTCACCTGTTGGGCTCTCAGCCGTTCGTCATTTACACGGATCACGCGTCGTTACGCACTGCGACTCAGTCGCCTCATCTCTCGCAAAGGATGGCCCGTTGGCTGTCCTTCTTCGCGGAGTACAACTTCGAGGTGAAGTACAAGCCTGGCAGGCAGAATGTCCTCGCGAACGCGCTGTCGCGCAGGCCGGATTATGAGCTGGCTCATGTAACGACCGTGACTTCGTCATTACCGGATCTGATCCGAACGGCTTATGCCAAGGATGACACTTGTGTCGCGTTGCTGAAGGCTCTCGGGAGCAAGGAGTTTCAAGACTCGGACATTGAATTGTCGGCGCGAGTGCGCGCGCGTTTGCATCGCTACACCCTCGATGGTGGCCTGCTGTTCTACAGCACTGGTTCTGAGGACACGCCACGTGTGGTCATTCCTCATGATGAGGACCTGAAGTATCGTATTCTCTATGAGGCCCACGACACGCCGGTGGCTGGACATCTTGGCCGTGAGAAGACCTACAGCTCGGTGAGCACCCACTACTGGTGGCCAAAGATGTACAAGTGGACGAGCACTTATGTGCGCACGTGCGAGACGTGTCAACGAGTGAAGGCGTCACCACATGCTGCAGCCCCGCTGGCAAGCTTGCCTGTCCCTTCGGGCTGTTGGCAATCCATGAGTATGGACTTTGTGTTTGGCCTGCCGGCGGATGCGGCGGGCAACACTGGAGTCGTGGTCTTGGTAGACCGACTGAGCAAGTTGGCTCACCTTGCGGCTGTGCCGCATACCATCGAAGGTAAGGGTACAGCAAAGCTGTTCTTGGATCGAGTGTTTCGACAACACGGACTCCCGGAGTCGATTGTCTCGGACCGAGACCCCCGCTTCACGGGCAACTTCTGGAGCGCGGTCTTTGCGGTGCTTGGCACCAAGCTGGACATGTCCACGGCGGATCACCCGCAGACCGATGGTCAGACGGAGCGAGTGAATCGCGTCGTCGAAGACGTGCTCCGCAGCATTTGCGCTGAGACGCCGAAGCGTTGGAGCGCTATGCTGCCACTCCTTGAGTTTGCGTTGAACAACGCCGTGCATGCCTCGACCGGCTACACGCCGTTCTACGTGAACAGCTTGTCTCATCCCCGCGTCCCGCTGACGCCGCCACGTGGTGGCCTCGGGCTTGGTGGGGAGGAAGCCGATTTAGCTGATCGGCTAGCTGATGTCAGCCCGGCTACTGTTCGTAAACAGGTTGACACTTTCTTGTCGACGCGCTTGAGTGTCTTACGACACGTGCGTGACGCAATGGCTGAGAGCCAAGACAAGCAAAAGGAACATGCGGATGCTAAAGGCAGAGGCAATGTTGACAGTTATGAGGTCGGGGACCTGGTATTGCTAAACGCTAAGAACCTACCTACACATGCAGTGTCCGCTGTCTTCAAGACGAAGTTGCGCCCGCGCTTCATTGGACCTTTCAAGGTCGTGGCCAGGAAGGGCCTTGCGTACACGCTCAATCTTCCGAAGAAGATGCGGACGCACCCCGTCTTCTACGTGGGCTTGCTCAAGCCGTACCATGACCCGACGCAGGTGCAGATGGAGGCACCGAGGGCTACGAGGTCGCAGGCGCGGAGGTCGCGAGCGTCGAGGACGCAGTCGCAGGCGTCACAGATGCGACCATCATCGCAGGCACTGCAGGCACAGGCGGAAGGCTCGGCATCGGCGGTGCCGCGAGCCCTGAGGGCAGAGTCGGAGTCGGAGGTGCCGCAGGCACAGGTGTAACGGGGTTACACGCACAAGTGGCTACAGCCACTTGCAACTCTAACAGACGCGATGTCTGTTAAAGGTTCAAACACTTCCTCGGCCTTGATGTACGTTACATCAAGTGCCACATTCATTTACGACCACCACGAC
Organism: Phytophthora melonis; assembly: GCA_024211575.1. Taxonomy (NCBI): domain Eukaryota; phylum Oomycota; class Peronosporomycetes; order Peronosporales; family Peronosporaceae; genus Phytophthora; species Phytophthora melonis. Next base: position 2,073,893 of record JAMXKT010000068.1, read on the forward strand.
GGGTGGTCCATAGACATTTAGGATTCCTATTGGTTGAAAGCAGCACCTTTTAACCAATGAGCGACATGCATAGCAAAGGAATTCTGCCAACCAGCCGTTGGCAGATTCCCAACTTAGAATATTACATTTAGAGGAAGTCAGAAACATAAGACACAAATAACAGTTCTCATCTTTACCAAAATCAGCTATTTAGAGTCTTTATCTTGTTTAAAGTATACTCGTGGACCTCGAGTATACTTAACTCAAATAAAAGAAACCTACGCTTCCTCATACACGTGCGCACTCGTGTAAGCTGTTGTAGTGAGCCAAGGTAGGCCCACTACACCTGGTAGCACTTTGTAGTCCGTCCAACGACCGACTACCTGAACGTTCGTACGGGACTGTACGGACGGGGAGCTGAGAACCTTTCATGAACACGGAGGTGCTCATGGAAAGCTCCGCTACGCCTGCAACTCATGTTGCACGCGCTGACTGCCTCCACCTGTCGGATCCAGAGTGGGAGGCACTCCAACGACTGTCAACAGTCATTGGGGAGGCGGCAGTTGCTACGATGCTGCGTACGTTATCGCCGACAGAGCAACATGGTGTTGCTCTGGGTTTCATCCTGAAGGAGCAGCGCGACGCTGCTGCCTCTACCGCGGTGCCGTCGGGGACGACACCACGCATGCAATCGTTGAAACTCAACGTAAGCAACTATGTACGAAGAGAGGGCGAGCCTCTCCTCCGTTGGCTTGTCGAACTCGACACTGCCATTGCGGCTCGACGTATCGTCGACCCGTTGTCGAAGGTCGCGTTCGCCATGTCCTGTCTTGGCGGACGAGCGAGGAGTTGGGCGCACGGACGCCGACTCTCAGATCCTACGTGCTTCATCACGTACGAAGCGTTCAAGGAGGAGCTCAGACAAGCGTTTGAGCCCCCACAAAATGAGTTCCGGTCGAGGGCGGAGTTCCTCGACCTGCAGCAAGGTAAGCATGATGTCCATGCTTACGCCCAGAGAGCACGGTACTTGGTCTCGAACATCGTGACCAACCCGATTGACGAGGCGACCAAGGTCGTCACGTTCATGAAGGGATTGAGAGATGGGCCTGTGAAGACCTATCTCTTCCGTGAGTATCCGAATACTCTCGAAGCTGCGATCACTCTTGCGATGCAGGAGGAGTTTAGTCTGAGGCAGGCTAAACTGCATGTGAATGCGCCGAGGCTGCAACCACCTCCGGTCGCGATGGCGGGAGGTCCGGAACCAATGGACCTCTCGAATGCAACGGGTGTTGACTATCAACGCCAACAAGGAAGCAATGTACGATGCTTCCGTTGCGGAAGGATCGGTCACTATGCCCGAGAGTGCACGGCACCCGTGCACCGAGATGGTGGTCGACGCGGCGATGCTGGGCATCGTCGCGGAGAAACAAAAACGCTGGACGCCAGTAGGCGCGGGGCGCCCTACTGGTAACGCGGTTCCGCGTGGCAACCTAGGACACGCGACACTGAGGACTGCAGCCCCCAGTGAGGACCACTCTCACTGCAAGAAACAAGATGACAAGGCTGATCTTGTCATCCTGAAGGTGAAGTCGATGAGAGCAAGCGGCTCTCGTCGTGCGTTGGTAGATTCTGGCGCGTCGAAGAACTTTATTCGACTGCGAAGTCTATCAATGCTTGACTTCGAGGATTTAAAGATACCTCGAAGTATGTTGGAAGTACGCTTGGCGACAGGTGTCGTCGTGAAGACCGAGAAGCGCATGGTACGCGTGCGCTTCACGTACAAGGGTCGAGTGTTCGTCGAAACCTTCATCGTCCTGGATCTGGACGATAAGTTCGACATGGTATTGGGCATGCCGTGGCTTGCACGGCATGATCCGGTAATCGATTGGGAGAAGCGCACTTTAGTGCGCTTCGGTCGCGACGGTGGAACAGAGAGCGATGGCCCTGTTTCCACCACACACGCACCAGTAGGTGCGCGCGAATCTCTAGTCGAGACAGCGCCTAATGCCGCTGTCCCGGAACGCCCTGGACGCGCACGGGCGCGCGCGCGAGAACAGATAGCGTCGGCGTCACCGCCGACGGCTAGTGAAGAAAATGTGTTGACTTCGGAAGTCAACACCCGCTTTAGCGAATCAAAGAAGTCTCCGGCCTCGAGCGGCGCGGATGACACAAGCGAGTCACGCGCGTCAGCCGTGGAGACTGACGCGAACCTGATTGGATCGGTTTTGGCCCGTAATGGGAGCCAAGGTGACGTGACGCCGTCGACTCCGGGAGTCGATGGCTTGGATGAATTCTATTCGTCGGCTCAGGGAGCCGACGCACCCTCCGTGATGGGGGTCTCCGCCAATAGAAGGCGTCGAGGTATTGAAGTCGCGTCGGTTCCGGGAACCGACGCTGCGAAAGACATTTCGCGTCGACTCCGGGAGTCGACGCACCCTTTGTAATTAAGGACTCCGCCAATGATAGGCGTCGAGGTGATGATGGCGTGTCGGTTCCGGGAACCGACGCTGCAGGCGGTGCGGACGGTTGCAAACGTCCCGCACCGGAAAAACTTGCATGCTGTCGTGCAGCCGGGCTGCACGACGAAGCGCCGCGCGACCAAGCCGGGCTTGAAGTCGCTCGCCCGCGGGAGGTACCCGCCGGCGAAATTAAGAAAGAACACCCGTCCATGGCTGGGCCTGGACGAGGTCAAGGACCATGCGGAGCCGGGCTCCGCAAGTCAAGAAGACGGCGCATGCGAAGGTCGCTGCGCAAGTCTCGGCCCGGGGCCGAGACGCTACAAGAGATGTCTGCCGGGCAGACGAAGGCTGAAAAGCCGAACGTCGAGACGTTGAACGTCTTGACGCGTACCTGTGCCGGGTTCCGGCACAGGAGATGACCCTCGCTAATCCTCCGACGCAAGCGTCAGAGTTGACTTCGCTTCCAGTCATGAGCTGGAAGCGCTTCGCGCGTGACTTGCACGATGGACGCATCGAGCAAATATGCATTCTCTCGGACGCCGAGAGAACGAAGAGCGAGAATGAGGAACTGAGGCAGTTCTTCATGGAGAGCACCACTGAGAGTGAAGACACTCTCAGTGCCAAGACGAAGAAAGAACGCTTTGAAGAACAGAGCTGGGACTCGCTGAAGGCGAGTCCCTACTATGAGATTCTACGGGAGTACGCGGACGTACTTCCGGAAGAGATCCTGCGGAGCTTCCGCAGTACAAGGGCATTCAGCACGAGATTGATCTCGTGCCGGGCACGAAATACTGTGACACGCGGCAGTGGCCACTGCCGCGAGAGCAGATCAAGACGATCGACGACTTCTTCGAAAGTCGTCGCAAAGCTGGACAAGTGCGGGAATCGAAGTCCCCGCACAGTGCTCCGACGTTCTGGGTCAAGAAGCCACAGGGCGGCTGGCGCATCGTTCATGCGTACAATAAGCTGAACGATGCGACGATACCGGCACATACACCGATACCGCGAAAAGATGTTATCATCGATTCGATGGCCAGGAGTACTGTCTACAGTGCTCTTGATCTGCGCGATGGGTTCTATCAGATCCTAATGCGTGAGAGCGATATCCCTCTCACGGCTGTGAGCACGCCGAGTGGCATGCTCTGGGAGTGGCTAGTGATGCCGCAGGGTCTGAAGAACGCCCCTGCGACCTTCAACAGGTGCGTGACGCACTTGTTGCGCTCGGTGCGCGACTTCGCACCGAGCTACTTCGATGACGTGTTCGTCCACAGCCGGGCTGCGGACGGGATGAGCGACGTTGAGATGCACAAGGTGCATCTCCGGAAACTGCTTGCGCTCATGCGCAAGCACAAGCTCTACGCGAACCTGAAGAAGTGCATCTTCGGGGCGAGCGAGATACCCGTGCTCAGGTGTCTCGTTGGGAAGAACGGTGTCCGCCCTGACCCTGAAAAGGTCAGAGTGATCAATGAGTGGCCGACGCCGACGAGCGTCAAGGAACTGCGGCAGTTCCTTGGCGGCCACGTACTTGTGCAAGTACGTGAAGGACTACGCGGGCGTGATACGCCCGCTGTCACAGCTCCTGAAGAAGGACGCCGAGTGGATTTGGTCTGCTGAATGTCAGCAGGCATTCGATGCAGTCAAGCAGGGCTTGACTGAGGCTCCGATCTTGGCGGTGGCCGACCAAGATCACCCATTCCACGTTGTGTGTGACGCATCCGATTTCGCGATCGGATGTGCGTTGATGCAGCACGATCACGAGGGCCGTGATCGTGTCGTCTACTATCAGTCGCGTCAGCTGAAGCCAGCTGAGCGCAATTACCCGGTGCATGACAAGGAGCTCCTTGCCATGAAGTATGCACTTGCGAAGTTCCGAGTGTATCTACTCGGAAGTAAACCGTTCGTGGTCTATACAGACCACGCGTCGCTGCGGACGGCTATCAAGTCGCCGCACATCTCGCAAAGGATGGCGAGATGGCTATCCTTCTTCGCGGAGTATAACTTCCGGGTTGAGTACAAACCCGGAAGACTCAATGTGGTGGCCGACGCGTTATCGCGTCGACCTGACTACGCTACGAATGAAGTCGACGTCAATGCCATTGACGCCATGCGATCGAGCACTCCCACGTCGTCGATCCTCGACGACGTGAAGGCCGCGTACGCGCACGACGCGGACGCGACGCTCTTGCTGGCCTATGGCTCAGTGCCTTCTGACGAAGCTCGTCAGAAGTTGCCAAGACATCTTCGTGCTTGTGCACACCGTTACCGGGTGCACGAGGGGTTGCTACTCTACAGCGCAGTCAACGACAACGCGGACCGCGTTGTCGTTCCCAATGATCATGACCTGCGACTCAGGATCATGTACGAGTATCATGATGCACCGGCTGCGGGGCATCCGGGCCGTGAGAAGACGTATCTTCTTCTCACGAGGGACTTCTACTGGGCCCACCAGTACAAGTGGGTGCGCAAGTACGTCCGTGCTTGCGATGTGTGTCAACGTGTGAAGCCTGCGCCGTTCGCGCAGGCTCCTTTGCAGTCACTACCGACTCCGTCGGAGTGTTGGCAGTCCATGTCTTTGGACTTTGTGTTTGGTCTTCCCCGGATAGCCAGGGAACACGGGCGTTGTAGTCTTTGTTGACCGCTTCAGCAAGATGGTACATCTTGCTGCAGTACCCGCCGAAGTGACTGCGAAACAGACGGCACGTCTGTTCGTTGACATGGTGTTCAGACACCATGGCATGCCGATGGACATCGTGTCCGATCGAGACCCGCGCTTCACCGCGCACCTGTGGCAAGAAGTGTTCACACTTCTTGGCAGTCAGCTCTCGATGTCGACTGCGGATCATCCGCAGACGGACGGACAGACCGAGCGCGTGAATCGCGTGCTCGTGGATGTGCTCAAGAGCTACGCCCACTCGTTCCAACACTGGAGCGAGAGTCTGCCGATGGCGGAGTTCGCCATCAACAACTCGGTGCATGCCTCGACCGGGCATACACCGTTCTACGTGAATGCCTTGAGGCACTCCACGCCTCCCGAGTTTACTCGGGATGCTGGCTCCTTCCTTAAGTGGGGAGGATCTACGACTGCAACACAGCAGCCGCAGAATGCCGCTGACACCTGCACGGTGTCAGCCGCAACAACGCGAAAGAAGACGAAGACCGCGTCTGTGCAGGGCACAGACGCAACCAAGAAGAAGAAGACCGCGTCTGTGCAGGGCACAGACGCACACAAGCAGAAGAAGAACGTGTCTGTGCGAGGCACAGACACCACATCTACGAACGCAGAGGCCGGGCCTACTGCTGGAAGCGAGCTGAACTCGTTCAGCTCGGACGCAATGAACTTCGTGCAGCGCAGACAAGCCGTCATTCGGTTTGTCCAGGACGCTATTGCAGCTTCTGTCGATCGACAGAAGCTGAACGCAGACAATGTTGGCAGGGGCAACACAAATGAATTCAAGAAGGGTTCATTGGTTTTGTTAGCTACTCAAAACCTGCCTAAACATGCGGTTTCCGACTTCGGAGCGAGTAAGCTCGCTCCGCGCTTCATCGGGCCGTTCACGGTGTTGGAACGGCATGGCAACGCTTACACGCTAGACATCCCGTCTAGCATGCGCCTCCATCCGACGTTCTACGTCGGACGGTTGAAGCATACCTGCAGCACGAGCTACCTAGCTCGGCTGAACCGAAGCAGAAGACTCGGCGGAAGCCATCATCTTCTCCAGCGCGAAGTCGCGCTGGAGCAGCAGGTCGAGCTGGAGATCCAGCCCGGCCGGGACGATCGAGGCGGTCTAGGAGACCGTCGCAAAGTAAGGATACTCAAGAGCACCGAGCGCAGCGCTCTGTAGCTACTCCACGACCGGAACTCGGTCGTGGGGAGAAGCGAGATCAGGGTCAACACCAAGTTGACCACACACGGGGCGTGTTCCCACCACCGCCGCCACCAATTCGTGACGCACACGGCTCAACTCGATGGATAGTTGAGCGGATTGTTGACCACAGTATCCCGAGAACGAACTTAGAACCAGTTCGATTTCGTATTCGTTGGAGAGGATTTCCTCCCAACCAAGATACATGGGAGCCGCGGAACGTCTTGCTCGAAGACGTCCCGGACATGGTGGAGGCTTACGAAGCCCACCATGCACTACACACTGGACAGTAATGCGAACGCTGTTGTTAACAACAGCGCCCGAAGACACTTCGAGGGCAGGCCGTGATGCCTGCCCCGCGGCAGCGAAGCGCTTCGCACACTGCCGCGCATGATACTCAGCAGCAGAGAGGTCCTCCGCTGCTGCGCCAAAGGTCTTCAACTTCAACGTGCTCGTTCTATCACGAGCACGCTCTCTTCTAAACGTCATGCATTGACCAAACAGTCAATGGTGGTTGACGTGCCGAGACCGGCACGTCTAACCTTGACGGGGGGATGGTGTAACGGGGTTACACGCACAAGTGGCTACAGCCACTTGCAACTCTAACAGACGCGATGTCTGTTAAAGGTTCAAACACTTCCTCGGCCTTGATGTACGTTACATCAAGTGCCACATTCATTTACGACCACCACGACGGGTGGTCCATAGACATTTAGGATTCCTATTGGTTGAAAGCAGCACCTTTTAACCAATGAGCGACATGCATAGCAAAGGAATTCTGCCAACCAGCCGTTGGCAGATTCCCAACTTAGAATATTACATTTAGAGGAAGTCAGAAACATAAGACACAAATAACAGTTCTCATCTTTACCAAAATCAGCTATTTAGAGTCTTTATCTTGTTTAAAGTATACTCGTGGACCTCGAGTATACTTAACTCAAGTAAAAGAAACCTACGCTTCCTCATACACGTGCGCACTCGTGTAAGCTGTTGTAGTGAGCCAAGGTAGGCCCACTACAACAGGGGCCACCGGCGCAGGAGGCGCAGCGGGCGGGCCCTGCATGCGGGCCAGAAGGTCAATCTGACCCTGCAATGCAGCCTGCTGACGCCGAAGCTCGGAGAGCTCCTGGCTACGACGATCGTCGCGATCGCCATAATACTGCACCCAGCTCTCCAAGTGTCGGAGCCGGTCCCAGACCTCGCGAGGCACTTGAACCCAGCTCAAGTCCCGAGCAAGCTCTTCGAGCTCCGTGGCAGTACGCGCGAGACGCGCATCGACATCCTGGACATGGTCCCGAAGGCGAGTGGTCTGTTGCTGAACCTCGAACAGCTAATCAAACGTCGCGAGGCGGCTTGGTGCGTCCTCCACCGGCGCTGATCGATGAGCAAGGGAACCTTCACTACCATGTGGAGCGCCTGCTGGCGAAGCGGCGGTGCCGGGGTCAAAACCAGTATCTGGTAAAGTGGCGAGGGTACCCACACTCAGAGAACTCATGGGAGTTTGAGGTGCCCCTTCGCCAAGACTGCCCAGACGTCGTGGACGCTTTTGATCGGCTTGATCACCAGCGCCCCGTGGGCTCGAGGCCGGCATGCCGGCCGTCCCGCGCTTCCCGACAATAGGTTGGGAGCTGCTGGGTCAGCCACATTGCTCCGGGTTGGCCCTGAGCCACAGCGCTCACGCCCTCACGGGCCGGAGCGACTGGAGGGCTCAAATGAGCGAAGCGCGTCGCGCTAGAGTGAGTCTGCGGCTGAGCGTTGGCCGAGAGGCTACGTTTGGCTCGGACCTTCGCAAAGTCGAAGCGGAGTTTGCGTTCGATACGAACATCCACTTCGCTGAAGCTAGCTCGAAGAGCATCCAAGGAGCTAAGCTTCTTCTTCTTCTTAGCCCAGTTCTCGAACTGAGCCTCGTGTTCGGTCAGGCTTTCGTCGGGGCTGAGCACCACAGGGTACGTCCGTATTGCGGGCACGGACAAACCCTTGCCTTGCAGGCGCAACCGCTCACGGTACTCGGAGACAGTCGTAGACTGTGGAGTCAAGAGCCGCTGTCGTAGAGACGTTCTGAGAGCGATCTCCTCCGGAGTACGGGCCGCAGGCCCAATGACATGCTGAGCCAGCGTCGGTTGGAACGCCTGACGGCATGCCTCCGCGGGGTCACGAGGCCGAAAGCCGTACTCGGCGGTGCTGGGGTTCAGCAGGGGCCGCAACTCGGGGCGCTGGGAGCGCATGGAGGCCAGCTGCGCCGCAACCTGCTCGGATTGAGCCTCGTCCAAAGGGTTGGAGATGACGGGGCCCAAGGGCACTTCCCCGCACGAGGCGGAGAGTACCGTGACTCGGTGAGCTCGCGCAGCTCGCGGAGCCCGGAGGAGCGTTCAGGGAACGGATTTGGAGTGCGCAGCGGTGGTTGCGGCTCCTCCCTCGACGGCGCAGTGCGCTCAGTAGGGGGATGGCTCGATGAGCGCGCAGGAGACGATCGCGCGCGGCGCTCTTGGTCGCGGGAGCTCGACGAGCCAACTGTGGCCGACGTGCCACCTCCGCGTTGTGCCGGCGACGTGGGCGAAGCGTCGCGGCGGTTCGGGGAGCGTTGTGGGGACGCTGCTTCACCCTCATGGCTCGGAGAGCCGACATCGGACTCGCTGTAGTCCATCTCGCCCTCCTCCTCATCTCCGAAGAGATCTTTGAGGTCCATGGTCGGATGGGCTGGTGCTCGAGGGAGCTGGGGCGTGCTCGCCGCGAGCGTTGCTTGAGGCGTTGCGCCGCGAAGTACTGGGAGACCGAGAGCCTGGGAGGCACGGTCAGTGTGCGCACCTGCGCTGGGGGCTTGGGAGTTCGCAGGCACGAGGTGCCGAAGCGCGAGAGGAGCGAGGCTCCGAGGCGGACCTTGTAAAAGAGTTTCTGCGGTCGAAAGACCAAAAGGCGTTATGACTTGAAGTCATGTAAGGGCGCGTTGCGCCGAGAAGCTCTCAGAGACGTCCACACGATGTGGATTGACTCGTTCGAGAAGGAGGCTTGACGGAACAAGACCCGGTCGTTGACCGTTAAGCGTGAACACCCGTGTCCACGGTTTGGTGGAGGAGGGTGTAACGGGGTTACACGAATGTTACCCGAAGGGTTACGAAGTGTGGCGCACATAGGCTTGTGTGGTGCACACTTTCTAACCTATTTCAGTAGGAGAATCAGTACATGGTTTCAGAGCCACAGATTATGCATATGACTAGGGTTCACTATGCTAGATAGTGAACCAGATACATTTACACCGAAGGCGGCTCTGTCGCGATAAGAGAAATACATTCAGTTTGAAGATTCACAGCTAAGAGTTAAGGGTTGACTCTTGGAGTCCGTAGGGAGTACGGACTCGTGCGTTCTGGTATTAGAACGGGCTATCTTTAGCCGCGACTCTGTGAGTCTGTTACGTCTTCCTCTGACGCTAAAGCTACGGCAGCCCCGCTGCAACGACGCCTGCAACCCACGTTGCAAGCGCTGACTGTTCCTACATGTCAGACCCAGAGTGGGAGGCCCTCCAACGATTGTCAACAGCCCATGGTGAGGCGGCGGTAGCTACGGTGCTGCGTACGCTAACGCCGACACAGAAACACGGTGTTGATCTGGGCTTCATCTTGAAGGAGCACCGAGATGCTGCTGCCACTACCGCGGTGTCGTCGGCGTCGACACCTCGCACACAGTCGCTGAAGCTCAATGTGAGCAACTACGTCGGAAGAGAGGGTGAACTTCTCCTCCGTTGGCTTGTCGAACTCGACACTGCAATTGGGGCTCGACGTATTGTTGACCCGCTGTCGAAAGTCGTGTTCGCCATGTCATGCCTTGGCAGACGTACAAGGAGCTGGGCGTATGAACGCCGGCTCTCCGATCCTATGTGCTTCAGCACGTACGAAGGCTTCAAGGAGGAGCTCAGACAGGCGTTTGAGCCCACACAAAATGAGTTCCGGTCGAGGACCGAATTCCTCGACCTGCAGCAGGGCAAACATGACGTCCATGCTTACGCCCATAGGCCACTGTACTTGGTCTCGAACATCGTGACCAACCCAATTGACGAGGCGACCAAAGTTGTCACGTTCACGAAGGGATTGAGAGATGGGCCTGTGAAGACCTATCGCTTCTGTGAGTATCCGACTACTATTGAAGCCGCAATCACTATTGCGATGCAGGAGGGGTTTAGCCTACGACAGGCTAAGTTGCATGCACATGTACCAAGGCCGCAACCGCACCCGGCAGAGAGGACGGGAGGGCCAGAACCAAATGACCTCTTGAGCGCTGCCACTGCTGGACCCCAGCAGTTGCAGGGAAACAATTTGCGATGCTACCGTTGCGATAGAGTAGGTCACTTTGCTCGAGAGTGCACGGCCCCCGTGCACCAGCACGGTGGTTATCGCGGCGGTGCCGGGCACCGGAGCAACCAAACAAAAATCGCTGGACGCCAGTAGGCACGGGGCGCCGTACTGGTAATTCGGTTTCGCGTGTCAACCTTGGGCACGCGACACTGAGAACATCAGCCCCCAGTGCTGTTGACTCTCACTGCAAAAAAAACAAGATGACAAGCCTGACCTTGTCATCCTGAATGGAAGTGGATGAGAGCAAGAGACTCTCGTCGTGCTCGGATAGATTCCGGTGCGTTGAAGAACTTTGTTCGACTGCGAAGTCTATCAATGCTTGACTTCGAGAATTTAAAGATACCTCGAAGTATGTTGGAAGTACGGCTGGCGACAGGTGTCGTCGTAAAGACCAAGAAGCGCATGGTATGCGTGCGCTTCACGTATAAAGGTCGAGTGTGTGTCGAAACCTTTATCGTCCTGGATCTGGACGATAAGTTTGACATGGTGTTGGGCATGCCGTGGCTCGCACGGCATGATCAGGTGATCGATTGGGAGAAGCGCACTCTAGTGCGCTTCGGTCGCGATAGCGGAACAGTCAGCGATGACCCTGTTGCCATCACACACGCACCAGCAGGTGCGCGCGATCCTCCTGTCGAGACAACACCTAATGCTGCTGTCCCGGAACACCTTGGGCGCGCGAGAGCGCGCGCGCAGGAACAGGTAGCGTCAGCGTTGCCGCTGACGGCTAGTGAAGAAAATGTGTTGACTTCGGAGGTCAACACCCGCTTTTCAGCGAATCAAGGAAGGTCTCCGGCGCGGATGATGCAAGCGAGTCACACGCTTCGGCCGAAGAGGCCGATGCGAACGTGATTGGGTCAGGCCTGGTCAATAATACTGGCCAGGGAGAGGAAACGCCGTCAACTCCGGGAGTCGATGACATGGATGAATTCGATTCGTCGGCTCGGGGAGCCGATCCACCCTTCGTAATGGGGGTTTCCGCCAATGGAAAACGTCGATGTATTGAAGTCGCGTCGGTTCCGGGAACCGACGCTACGAAACGAAATTTCACGTCGTCTCCGGGAGTCGACGCACTCTTTGTAACGAAGGGCTCCGCCAATAACAAGCGTCGAGGTGAAGGGCGTATCGGCTCCGGGAGTCGACCCTATATGCGGTGGGGACGGTTGCAAACGCTCACACAGGGAAACGTTGCATGCTGTCGTTGAGCCGGGCTGCACGACAAAGCGCCGAGCGACCAAGCTGAGCTTGAAGTCGTTCGCCCGCGGGACGAACCCGCCGGCGGTACTACAGAAGAACACCCGTCCATGGCTGGGCGTGGACGAGGTCACGAACCAAGCGGAGCCGGGCTCCGCAAGACAAGTAGACGGTGCATGCGAAGGTCGCTGCGCAAGTCTCGGTCCGGGGCCGAGACGCTACAGGAAATGTCTGCCGGGCAGACGAACGCTGAGAAGTCGGACGTCCAGACATTGCACGTCTTGACGCGTACCTGTGCAGGGTTCCGGTACAGGGAGATGGCTCTCGCTAATCCTCCGACGCAAGCGCCAGAGTTGACTTCGCTTCCACTCATGAGCTGGAAGCGCTTCGCGCGTGACTTGCACGATGGACGCATCGAGCAAATATGCATTCTCTCGGACGCCGAGAGAACGAAGAGCGAGGATGAGGACTGCGGCAGTTCTTCATGGACAGCAACACTGAGAGTGAAGCCACTCTCAGTGCCAAGATGAAGAAGGAACGCTTTGAAGAGCAGAGCGTTGAAGACGAGTCCCTACTACAAGATTCTACGGGAGTACGCGGACATGCTTCCGGAAGCGATCCCTGTGGAGCTTCCGAAGGACAAGAGCATTCAGCACAAAATTGACCTCGTGTCAGGCAGAACAGGTCAAGGCGATCTACGACTTCTTCAAAAGTCGTCGCAAGGCTGGACAAGTGCGGGGGTCGAAGTCCCCACACATTGCACCGACGTGCTGTGTCAAGAAGCCACAGGGCAGCTGGCGCATCGTTCATGCATACAACAAGCTGAACGAAGCGACGATACCGGCGCAGACACCGATACCGCGAAAAGATGTCATAACCATGCACGATGGGTTCTATCATACCATACCCTAATGCGTGAGAGCGATATCCCTCTCAATGCCGTGAGCACGCCAAGCGGCATGCCACCAATCGCGTCAGCTTAAGCCGGTTGAGCGCAACTACCCGGTGCATGACAAGGAACTCCTTGTCATGAAGTATGCACTCGCGAAGTTCCGAGTGTACTTACTCGGAAGCAAACCGTTCGTGGTCTATACGGACCACGCGTCGCTGCGAACGGCTGTGAAGTCGCCGCACATCTCGCAAAGGATGGCGAGATGGCTGCCTTTCTTCGCAGCAACTTCCCGGTCGAATACAAACCCGGAAGACTCAATGTGGTGGCCGCCGCGTTACCTGACTACGCTTCAACTGATGCCGACGTCAATGCTATTGACGCCATGCGTTGAGCACGACTACGTCGTCTCTGTTGGACGACGTGAAGGTCGCGTTCGCGCACGACGCGCACGCGAAGCTCTTTGTGGCCTACGGCTCAGCGCCTTCTGACAAAGCTCGTCAGAAGCTGCCGAAACATCTTCGAGCTCGTGCACACCGTTATCGGGTGCACAACGGGTTGCTACTCTACAGTGCAGTCGACGACAACGCGGTCCGCGTTGTCGTTCCCCTAAAGATCATGACCTGCGACTCATAATCATGTATGAATATATCATGATGCACCGACTGCGGGACACCCGGGCCGTGAGAAGACATACGCCCTTCTCACGCGAGACTTCTACTGGGCCCCCGTTAGTGTCAGCTTGACACGGGAAATAGCTCGTCGAAGCCACCCCTTCTTGAGGTACATAACGAAGCGGAGGGAATTCCGCATGCAGCAGCAAGGGATCTTTCAATCTGCCGCTCTACAAGCGGAACACCTGCCAGCAGAGCAGCAACCTCTTTTTTCGTCCGCTTGGTCGGCTTCGGAGGCTTGCTGCTCCGCGGTGGCTTCAACAGCGCCGTCACGTTGGTGCGATCCTTCCACAGCGAACACGCCGTCCGAGGCTTGACAGGGTACTTGTCAACAGCAGCCGCAACCGCTGCCGAAGCACCAGTGCCACGGGCGGCCAGGTCCATCAGGAAGAGAGCTACAGCGAATTTGGTCTCGGGTGGAAGGTCGCTAGCCTCCAGTGGGCGAACCATGAAGACTGCTGCAGGTGGTCATTTCTTCGTTCGGAGTCGAAAGCTTAAGTGGTAAGCAGCAGTTTAGAGATCGACGAGCTCCAATTTGATCAATCAAATTTTGTGTGTGAACCACATTAAATATTTTGACGCGATCTACTGCATTTTCATGTGGAACATAGAAGTACTCGTTGATCTCTCCTTCCTGGTACGCAAGCAGCGAATCCACCATCCTATCCAATATCAATGCTGGTATTCTATCCCACCAGCCGCTTCAACAGGTTCCAATTCGGCACGGCCCTGTTCATAGTTGTATTTCCATCTAAGCCATATGCGTGGCGACCGTAGTTCGCCCACATAGTACAACACCAGCCCCAATTCTTGTCGAGGTAAGAAAGACAAAAAGGATGGCATACTTTGCGAAAGTGGAGAGTTCTTCATACCACTTCAAGTACGTAACTTCGGCTTTGCTACAATACCAAAAGTATCAACAGTTAGCAATACTACCGAAGCAGCGAGTAGATATCGGTTGCAGTACCTATACATCATATTCGCGAAACAGCGCTGGACAACATCGCACTTTGCTGGTTTCAGCCCAACCTTCCTCCCCAATTACCGCTTCCAGTATATGAGTGCGTGGAACGGACAGAGCAGAGGTTTCATGCCCGGTGAGCATCTTTTTAACACCTCCACTCGACAAAATGCTTGTCAATAACGAAGGTCTGGATATTTTTCCATGTAGTAGCGTTCGTTATCTTGAAGAACTCGGCAGTTTCGTTCAGTGCCAGTAAGTCGAGTACAGTTATTCCTCGTCCGGTTGGGCCCGTAGCTACAAAGCTTCCTACATATCAACGGCAAAACAGTATCATCCCGTTATTAGTGTTTCGGTAAGGTTGTTTTACAAACCGTTGGTTTCCATAAGCTTAGCATCATATGTCGCGTTTAAAGCAATCTGATTGGAGGAATATATCTAAGTTTCATCGATTGGAGGAATATATCTAAGTTTCATCCGACAACTCCTTGTAAAAGCTGAGATATCGTTCTTACAAAGTATCGCTATCCCAAACCTTTTGTCGCGCAGTGGGGGACTTTAGAAAATCACGCAAATCGCATTTCGTCGCAATTTGAGAGCAATTTTGCGTTCACCTACACCTAGATTTGCGTTGGGATTGTGAGCATCAAAATCGTCAGCAAAATGCAGCCACAGAGTAGGCAAGGTCAATAGTCTACGGAGATGATTGCAACAACAGGGTTTACCCAAGTGAAATTCGGGTTTTTAACTTACTGTTACCGTATTTCGCATGTAGAGAGCTGCACCGGCTTATTAAGCCGGGCTTAAGAGATGCACTTGCACTATCCAATCACACGGAAGTACTCTCTTATATTTGTCCAATCATATGGCGATTTTGTACCCGGCTATTAAAATATACATGTAGTACACATAATATTGTGGTACCATATGTACGATGTTGTATACCGCTCTCTTAAGTACGTATTGTTTATCATTATTGCCAGGTGAACATTAGGGGGAGTCGAACCTCAAAAATGGCGACAAAAATATCAGCAGAGATGGGACCGAATAATCATCAACTCTCTGCACCAAAAATCAACAAAGCAAAATGGGGTACCCATGCTAAGCTTTTGCATTTAGCTGCGAAATACCACAAAGTTGCCTCTTTTAGTCTCGCAAGCGCGCGTTAGCTCGAGATACATGCACACATCTCTTCCTACAGTCCGCCTCTGTCTCAGTGGCGGACGTCGTCAGCGAAGCGCTGTCTAGAAGCTCACAACGGCTCCATAAGCGCGAGTTGAAATCCTAAACCTTGCTTACAGTACTAGTGAACATGCTTATTTTGAAAGAATTTGCGTGAAAACTTGGCTAAACGAATACACAACATTTTCTAGTTCAAGAAGGCATCGAAAACAGCTTGTTTGTATGAGATCTGGAGGAGGGAACAGGAGGGAAATTCGGGGTGTACCACTTGAACTTTGAAATCATCATGATGATTTCTCAAATCAACAGGATTTGGGCGAAATAATCAACAGGGAAATCATCACGTTTTTTGCTAGGTTCGACTCTCCTAAGGGGGAGTCGAACATTGCCAAAAACGTGCTCAACTTTTGAGCTTGGCCGTGCTCACAATCTCGACAACGTTTTGCTTATCTCTGAAACAAGCCACCCCCGGAGGTGGCTTGTTTCAGAAATGAGCAGCTCATTTCAGAGATAAGCAATTCCCTTCTTTGTTCCCTCCTCTACAAATACCTCCAAATTTTCCTACAATACATTATCCTTTGATATGCGTTCTGACTTTTAAAAACTGTTAAAAAGGGCTACTGCAAATTAACTTGTCTTCAGTATGATCTTCGGTATCACATATCTCTTGCATATTCAGTATCCACTACGAAGTCACACACAATGATTTGTTGAAGAAACTGGTCGGGATCTGTAGTGGGGCAGATTGCGGAAACGTTCCCTCCACTCAACTAAGTGCGAAAAAGGAGGGATCAACAAGTCACTCCCCCCCTCCAAAATGGCTCATCTTCTCGACACTTTCCTGCTTAGATACCTGTCTCGGGTTTGCTCATTATTTTTGGCGTTTTTGAGATGTTCGACTCCCCATATTATTAGGTGCAGCTCTCTACATGCGAAATACGGGAAAATGACAGAACCCGTGGTCAGGGGAACTTAAGTGCAGAAGGCGTAGTAAAAGGTGTCTGAATGATGGTCATTTTTTGGGCCCCTGGTTATGGTAGGTTTTACAGGGTATAATACCACAATTAGGTATTTCAGCTAAGGTAACTTGCGTAGTTGACCAGGCACAAACCTCCTCTCCTGAAGCTTATTTGGGTTGCGCTTGCGTCTCGCTGTCAACACTGTGCATGAGGGAGCAACATGAAACATCTATAAGCACCCACGGCGCTGAATAGGCGTCCTTTAAGAGAACATGGGCCACTAAAATCCGAGAGGCGCGCCATCAGTGCAAGAAGACCCGCGTAAGGTCCATTCCCCACATCGGTATACCTTCTTGAGGGAGTCTAATTGTTCATGTGCTTGTGTAAAACTACAGGGCTTGCATATTGAGCGCTATGAAAACTTCTCTAGTCAAACACCGAGTGAATCCTTCTCTGGCCAAACATAGAATTTGACATAGGTTGGTACTTAGTACGGGTTTTGACAATCCAAAAGTATTCGCCACACCTTCTGTCGCACAAGTCGGATTCTGTCATTTGGCTCGGCCCTGACCACGCCTTTAGACATTTTCCCGCGAAATACTGTGGCCGTATCTGTGTAGCCACCCGGACCCGGTCTTATACTAGGCTTTGTATAAGGTCGGACCCCTGCGACATATTTGAAATACGAGGGAACGACGGCTTGCATAATAACTCGACCTCCTCTCTATTGCAGATTAAGTCGACCACAACTTGCGTAATAACTCGACCTCCTCTCTATTGCAGATTAACTCGACCACAACCTGCGTAATAACTCGACCTCTTCTCTATTGCAGATTAACTCGACCATAGAATCATATTGACGTAGGGCGACTGCGCGGTCAACGAGGTGCGCACTATTAGAGGGATCAATTGACACAGTTTATTCAATCACAGTTACTTCGAGCCTATCCTTCTGCAGTGCCTCGAGTAGTGCCGACCGCGAGCGTCCTGCCTTGGTCACATTGAAGCTGCCGCTTGTCAGTGATTTTATCTTCTCTGCTACTGAGTCGGGGCTTTTTTCAGAGATGAACCGGGCTACCTTGTGCATGTAGTGTAACATATACACGCCACAGTCCAATGAATTCGATTGAAGAGGACTTGTCTTGTACGCTAACAGTTGTGGCGCCGCACTGGTTTCTCGACTACATTTTTTCGCCTCGCGAGTTAAGAACCATGCCAGCGTATCCAAAACAGATGCCGAGTTGTGATAACCGCGTAGCGATTTGATGTGGTAGCAGATCGTTCCAGTAGATTTCAGCGGGTTCTCAATGATGACGAAGCTGTAGTGGTCTGCACCGCTAATAGGCAGCAACACAAACTTGTGCGCCGTCCAGTCAAAGCTACCAGTCACCTCATCTGGAACATCTTCACCATTTTTTTCACGGCAATACGCGTTTGCGATCTCCAAGTAAAACGAGGTCCCCAGCGGCAAAACCAACCCGTCCACCTTAATCATGTGCTTATAAATGAGGCTATCCACCACGCGAGATGTCAGCCATTCCCCGGGCAACAAACTGTCCAAGTCTTCTTGGTACAGCGGAATTCGAATAATTTCACCGTGCTTGTTCCCAGCAAGCTGATGCACCACAGTCATAATCGGCTCGTCCCGATTTTTTCTTTTAGCGTTCCGTTGGGGACGTACCGTACCTTTCTGTTCAGGTTTATTACCTGACTGGGATTTAACTTGTTCTTGGTTCTGTTCAATAATTGCATCGCCGACGCTCTCCGCAGACCCGTTTTCAACATCGATATTTTCGGAATGCCCGTGCAAATTATTTGTGGCACCCGAACCCTTATTTACGGGTCCGTTCGCGGATGGTTCGGCTGAATCATCGTTGCTTGAGTCCTTCCTGGGGCCATTTTCGTCTTCACTTGCCTCGTCGGCTTCACTTGCCTCGTCGTCTTCACTGGACGCGTCTTCTTGTCGTGGCTCGACATCCCCACTTGGCTGGCTGACTTGGCTTTGCTGTCCCACTTGGCTTGGCTGGCCGACCGGTTTGTTCTTATAATCGCTGATAAAGCGTGAAATCCACGACTCTTGCGTTCCCGTCTTCAATATTGCGAATTCAGGGATATTATTTTTCGCGTAGCTTAGAAGCTCGGAGAAGGTGCACGTGCCGCCATCCTCGTGACACGAATCATAGAATTTAAGGACGCGTAGCTCGTAGGGTTTAAGTCGCTTCTTCCTGCCAGCTCCCTTCTTGCGAAACGCGTCTCCAAGGGCTTCCATAGCAGCAGGATCGTCAAGCAAATGCCACAGCGCCTTCTTCCAGCCCAGCAACGTCCCCTTCGCTACATCCAGCCGCTTTGCAGCCTCCTTCACGGTCCATTTAGGGTTGTCTCTCCACTCCTTGAGCTTGCAGATCTTCGTGGCGATAGGCACTTGCTTAAGGCGCCGTCTCTCCTTCCCCATTGTGTGCGAGGTCGTGTGTCTTTTTTAGGGGGGAGGGGGTCAAAATGAACGGTGTAGATTTTGTGGCTTTTTTTTACAATCGGTCGAGCAAACGGTTAAGCCAGTTAGCTTATAAAGTACGATTGTCGACTTAAATTGCAAGTAGGTCGACTTAATCTGCAAGTAAGTCGAGTTATACTGCAAGTAGATCGAGTTATACTGCAAGTAGGTCGAGTTATACAGCAAGTAGGTCGAGTTAATCTGCAAGTAGGTCGAGTTAATCTGCAAGTAGGTCGAGTTATACTGCAAGTAGGTCGAGTTATACTGCATTACAATGGGTTTATGTATTCGATTTACAAGGACGGATGAGCTGTTGCTAGCCTTGTGAACTCTGAACGAGACTACGTACGATCTTTCCGAATCGATTGAGAGATTCTCCCGACTCTTTGCGCTTCTTCTCCAGCTCTCCAGCAGCTTCCCCTTCAGTTATCTGATGTTTTATCGCGAATGCCCGGATCGCATCGTAAAACACCTTACGACGGAGAAGACCCAGTTCTCTGTCGGATCTTTTCGCCACTTGCTCCCAAATCGTTGCTCAGCCTCACAGACAGACATTTGACCTGCTATTCCACGAGTATATTCAGTCCAAACTTCATCCACTGTCTGCAGCGAGCGACTCAAACGCAATTCAGATCTTGTCGAACGTTCACCGACTGTCTGGGAATCCAATGTCCCAGGAGCGTCGACAACACCACGTCGCTGGGGAGCATCAACACCATCTGCTAATGAGATTACGAGTTTCTTGTTCGCAGAAAATAATCCTTGTTCTTTCAGCTGCCGCACTTCACTAGCGAGACTGTCAATTTTCCAATGAAGTGCCTGGAACCCATCTTTCATTGCTGATGCAACTAACGGAATAGCTGCTTCTATACGTGTGTCTTGAGGCTGGGTAGTCGATTGCAAAGATACCTCTGTTTCAAACTTCTCGTACTCCTCGGTACTAAAAAGCGGGTCTCTCCACAGGCAGTGCTCGGGGAACTGTCGACGTAGTAGTACCGAGTCCTGGAGAAAAACAACTCTCAATACGCGTAGCAACCCTATAAAACCGCCTGCAGCTATCTCCCGGTTTCCAGTTTCCTGAAGATCGTCTTCAGCGGAGTCTAAATCAGGGAAGACCATTTTCAGGAGATCTGGCGATGGTGTGATTGTGGCACGATCGATCCAATAACCACCCCCTTTCGTAGGGAAACCAGCCAAAGCGCGCATAGCTTTTCGAGGAAGTGTAGTCAGGTAGCATGCCTCCATTCGTTCTCCATTCCATCTACCAGCCCGTCTAATCTGGTTTTCATCCGCACCTTGTAGCTCAGCCAACTTAGCGCCAGAACCGCGGTTGGCGTGTGTCCAAACCGATGAATCGATGCCACAGGCTATGAATGCACTCTTCACGTGTTCTAGTTGCGTGTTGTAGGCAATATCACGTGTTGCACATTTGCCTTTCAGCAAACGGATGTCGTACCACAATGTTCGGTCCGTAAAGCTAGGAAAAGGCTCCAAGTCCACGTGCCACCGCCAAAACAGGTACATGGCCACAGCATTTAACGGGCACAGCATCACATCTTTGCATCGCATCGCAGCTCCATATTCTACCCGTCCGACTTGATTTGATTTGCCTTTTCTCATAATAACCACGAGAGGGCTGCATATTTGGGGGCCTTCGTCGGTTAACTCTAGCGACAGCATATCTGGAAACTGAATAAATCTTCGCGATTCTCCACGGGCTAGCAGAGCGTGTCCAACTAAAAAGTCCACTCGACTTCGTAAAGCAACTCCTGTAGGCTGATTGAGCCAGAATTGGCTTAGCGCTCGCATATCTTCCAGGTTGTAGCCGTCCAACACTGTTCCTAAACCGCGGTCAGCGTATGAATCCACCTTCCGCTTGTTCTCTCCACGCTTCAGCATGTCCATTAAGCCTTTTTTGGCCTTGCCACGCGGATGGGAGTGCTGATTCATACCAATAGACTTCTGGAAGTGGTATAAATCGATTATAGCCTTGACATACGCGTCCACCGCTTCATATCCTAGTCTGACGACGCTTCCGTCAGCGTTTTTCTTTCGCTGGTTTCCTCGGGGTACCACAAAATTATCGATATAGTCTACTAGCCTCGACTCGTACACCAGTGACCCATCAAAGAACTTCCTGTCGCTGCACCACCTGCTAAAGTCGTCCTGCTTGTTCTTGTACTGCTTAATCGTGTTTTGCGGCCTTGTGCTAGCGTGTCGGGTCATCACGTTTACTACAGCTTGCTGCAGCCCATTGGCATTGGCCGCGTCAGCCGGTAGGGCTCCCGACATGCCGGCTAGGAGGCAACGCGCGCAGAGGTCCGTGAAGGCGATACCAAAATGCTGTATGACTGAACGAGAAGAGGGGGGGAGGCCTCTCTACCAGACGACTGGCTCTCGCGCTAGTATGCGTTGTTTGGTAAGTATTGATTATTGCAGGAGCGACCTGGGGGGAGATACTTTTCGCATACGTCGCGTTTACGCTCGGGTTTTAGCGATGGGGTCGCCGGTAGATACTGTGGCCGTATCTGTGTAGCCACCCGGACCCGGTCTTATACTAGGCTTTGTATAAGGTCGGACCCCTGCGACATATTTGAAATACGAGGGAACGACGGCTTGCATAATAACTCGACCTCCTCTCTATTGCAGATTAACTCGACCACAACCTGCGTAATAACTCGACCTCCTCTCTATTGCAGATTAAGTCGACCACAACTTGCGTAATAACTCGACCTCCTCTCTATTGCAGATTAACTCGACCACAACCTGCGTAATAACTCGACCTCTTCTCTATTGCAGATTAACTTGACCATAGAATCATATTGACGTAGGGCGACTGCGCGGTCAACGAGGTGCGCACTATTAGAGGGATCAATTGACACAGTTTATTCAATCACAGTTACTTCGAGCCTATCCTTCTGCAGTGCCTCGAGTAGTGCCGACCGCGAGCGTCCTGCCTTGGTCACATTGAAGCTGCCGCTTGTCAGTGATTTTATCTTCTCTGCTACTGAGTCGGGGCTTTTTTCAGAGATGAACCGGGCTACCTTGTGCATGTAGTGTAACATATACACGCCACAGTCCAATGAATTCGATTGAAGAGGACTTGTCTTGTACGCTAACAGTTGTGGCGCCGCACTGGTTTCTCGACTACATTTTTTCGCCTCGCGAGTTAAGAACCATGCCAGCGTATCCAAAACAGATGCCGAGTTGTGATAACCGCGTAGCGATTTGATGTGGTAGCAGATCGTTCCAGTAGATTTCAGCGGGTTCTCAATGATGACGAAGCTGTAGTGGTCTGCACCGCTAATAGGCAGCAACACAAACTTGTGCGCCGTCCAGTCAAAGCTACCAGTCACCTCATCTGGAACATCTTCACCCTTTTTCACGGCAATACGCGTTTGCGATCTCCAAGTAAAACGAGGTCCCCAGCGGCAAAACCAATCCGTCCACCTTAATCATGTGCTTATAAATGAGGCTATCCACCACGCGAGATGTCAGCCATTCCCCGGGCAACAAACTGTCCAAGTCTTCTTGGTACAGCGGAATTCGAATAATTTCACCGTGCTTGTTCCCAGCAAGCTGATGCACCACAGTCATAATCGGCTCGTCCCGATTTTTTCTTTTAGCGTTCCGTTGGGGACGTACCGTACCTTTCTGTTCAGGTTTATTACCTGACTGGGATTTAACTTGTTCTTGGTTCTGTTCAATAATCGCATCGCCGACGCTCTCCGCAGACCCGTTTTCAACATCGATATTTTCGGAATGCCCGTGCAAATTATTTGTGGCACCCGAACCCTTATTTACGGGTCCGTTCGCGGATGGTTCGGCTGAATCATCGTTGCTTGAGTCCTTCCTGGGGCCATTTTCGTCTTCACTTGCCTCGTCGGCTTCACTTGCCTCGTCGTCTTCACTGGACGCGTCTTCTTGTCGTGGCTCGACATCCCCACTTGGCTGGCTGACTTGGCTTTGCTGTCCCACTTGGCTTGGCTGGCCGACCGGTTTGTTCTTATAATCGCTGATAAAGCGTGAAATCCACGACTCTTGCGTTCCCGTCTTCAATATTGCGAATTCAGGGATATTATTTTTCGCGTAGCTTAGAAGCTCGGAGAAGGTGCACGTGCCGCCATCCTCGTGACACGAATCATAGAATTTAAGGACGCGTAGCTCGTAGGGTTTAAGTCGCTTCTTCCTGCCAGCTCCCTTCTTGCGAAACGCGTCTCCAAGGGCTTCCATAGCAGCAGGATCGTCAAGCAAATGCCACAGCGCCTTCTTCCAGCCCAGCAACGTCCCCTTCGCTACATCCAGCCGCTTTGCAGCCTCCTTCACGGTCCATTTAGGTTGTCTCTCCACTCCTTGAGCTTGCAGATCTTCGTGGCGATAGGCACTTGCTTAAGGCGCCGTCTCTCCTTCCCCATTGTGTGCGAGGTCGTGTGTCTTTTTTAGGGGGGAGGGGGTCAAAATGAACGGTGTAGATTTTGTGGCTTTTTTTTACAATCGGTCGAGCAAACGGTTAAGCCAGTTAGCTTATAAAGTACGATTGTCGACTTAAATTGCAAGTAGGTCGACTTAATCTGCAAGTAAGTCGAGTTATACTGCAAGTAGATCGAGTTATACTGCAAGTAGGTCGAGTTATACAGCAAGTAGGTCGAGTTAATCTGCAAGTAGGTCGAGTTAATCTGCAAGTAGGTCGAGTTATACTGCAAGTAGGTCGAGTTATACTGCATTACAATGGGTTTATGTATTCGATTTACAAGGACGGATGAGCTGTTGCTAGCCTTGTGAACTCTGAACGAGACTACGTACGATCTTTCCGAATCGATTGAGAGATTCTCCCGACTCTTTGCGCTTCTTCTCCAGCTCTCCAGCAGCTTCCCCTTCAGTTATCTGATGTTTTATCGCGAATGCCCGGATCGCATCGTAAAACACCTTACGACGGGAGAAGACCCAGTTCTCTGTCGGATCTTTTCGCCACTTGCTCCCAAATCGTTGCTCAGCCTCACAGACAGACATTTGACCTGCTATTCCACGAGTATATTCAGTCCAAACTTCATCCACTGTCTGCAGCGAGCGACTCAAACGCAATTCAGATCTTGTCGAACGTTCACCGACTGTCTGGGAATCCAATGTCCCAGGAGCGTCGACAACACCACGTCGCTGGGGAGCATCAACACCATCTGCTAATGAGATTACGAGTTTCTTGTTCGCAGAAAATAATCCTTGTTCTTTCAGCTGCCGCACTTCACTAGCGAGACTGTCAATTTTCCAATGAAGTGCCTGGAACCCATCTTTCATTGCTGATGCAACTAACGGAATAGCTGCTTCTATACGTGTGTCTTGAGGCTGGGTAGTCGATTGCAAAGATACCTCTGTTTCAAACTTCTCGTACTCCTCGGTACTAAAAAGCGGGTCTCTCCACAGGCAGTGCTCGGGGAACTGTCGACGTAGTAGTACCGAGTCCTGGAGAAAAACAACTCTCAATACGCGTAGCAACCCTATAAAACCGCCTGCAGCTATCTCCCGGTTTCCAGTTTCCTGAAGATCGTCTTCAGCGGAGTCTAAATCAGGGAAGACCATTTTCAGGAGATCTGGCGATGGTGTGATTGTGGCACGATCGATCCAATAACCACCCCCTTTCGTAGGGAAACCAGCCAAAGCGCGCATAGCTTTTCGAGGAAGTGTAGTCAGGTAGCATGCCTCCATTCGTTCTCCATTCCATCTACCAGCCCGTCTAATCTGGTTTTCATCCGCACCTTGTAGCTCAGCCAACTTAGCGCCAGAACCGCGGTTGGCGTGTGTCCAAACCGATGAATCGATGCCACAGGCTATGAATGCACTCTTCACGTGTTCTAGTTGCGTGTTGTAGGCAATATCACGTGTTGCACATTTGCCTTTCAGCAAACGGATGTCGTACCACAATGTTCGGTCCGTAAAGCTAGGAAAAGGCTCCAAGTCCACGTGCCACCGCCAAAACAGGTACATGGCCACAGCATTTAACGGGCACAGCATCACATCTTTGCATCGCATCGCAGCTCCATATTCTACCCGTCCGACTTGATTTGATTTGCCTTTTCTCATAATAACCACGAGAGGGCTGCATATTTGGGGGCCTTCGTCGGTTAACTCTAGCGACAGCATATCTGGAAACTGAATAAATCTTCGCGATTCTCCACGGGCTAGCAGAGCGTGTCCAACTAAAAAGTCCACTCGACTTCGTAAAGCAACTCCTGTAGGCTGATTGAGCCAGAATTGGCTTAGCGCTCGCATATCTTCCAGGTTGTAGCCGTCCAACACTGTTCCTAAACCGCGGTCAGCGTATGAATCCACCTTCCGCTTGTTCTCTCCACGCTTCAGCATGTCCATTAAGCCTTTTAGGGCCTTGCCACGCGGATGGGAGTGCTGATTCATACCAATAGACTTCTGGAAGTTGTGACGAGGCTCGGTGAAAACCTGAACCGTCCAGGGGGTTTTGTATAGCGGTAGCCCGGGCTTTGGTGTCGCAAAGCCTCTAGAGGGGGTGTCCCTAGAACCACAGTCCTTTGAAACCGGAGTTCCTTGAAACCAAGTTCCAGGGATGGCGTGTCACCTTGTGAATCCCTATCGGCGTCGTTTGCCTTTGGGGAGCCTGGATCGATCACCAAGTGAGTTGTTCTATACAAATAGGCAGTTAACCAGTTGAGCGTGACGTCCACTTGAACACACTACTCAATGGCGAGGGGGGACCGGAGGCGTAACGAGATGGATAAACTGGTAGATCACGAGGAGATCCCAGAATACACTCAGCTTCCGATAAACCAATACAATACAGAGTTATACACAACAAATAGCCGCCACTTATTCTTCGACCCTTGGGCGGTGGGTCTTACGCCAGTCGACTAGGCCGATTCCAGAGTACTGGTCAACTCTGGGGCCTTTCGCAACGCGCACCACCCTCTAACGAGGGAAATATACACAATCAAATACAATCCTCTCTCACAAATGCAGTCTCAAAGTCAAACACTCAGGGGACAAGTGCTAATAAATCTCCCCAAGCTCAATCAGTAACATGAAATGGGACACCACCCTTACCTACACGCAATGGGCCCAACTAGGATATGGAATGCGTGGATCACTTCAAACGCTCGAGCGAATGATCCCCACGCAGATGGACTTGATGATGGTGGGGAGCTCCGCGACGACCGTGTCCTTGGCGACCGACGGACCCGATTCCTGGCTGGCAGTGACTCTCGACTTGCGCAGTAGGGATAAAACGAACTCTCTGATTGTTATCTGCTAGACTATCGCTAGGCTCAATGTAAAGGCTATCTTCTTCTGGGTTCTTCTGTGTTCTTCCGTATTCCTTGCGTGCGATCTTCGTGAATATCTTGACTTGAGTATGCTTGGGGGCGTTGTTTACGCCGACTTCGAAGTAGACTGGATTTTTCATCCCATCATCCCACTCTTCAGTCAGTGACTTCTGGGTACAAATCAGGTCAGGCATCTTCGCTTGGTTTCAGGCTTGGATCCGAGGGTGCGTTTCAGGGACCCTTGATTCTGCAGCACTTGGGTTCAGGCATCCGGTTCCAGGGGGCCAGCGGCTTACACGCAGCGTGACTTGTGTTGCGAGGCTTGATCTTGTTCCGGGTGCGCGAGGTAGCTTGTGGGTCTTGATCGAAGCGAGGCGGGACACCAGCTGCAATACGTTTGCAGGGGTGTTTTCGACATCCCGAAGGTCAACCCGCTTGAGGACGGGGGCGACTTGGACGGAACACTCGATTCCAGGGATTCTCGTCCTGAAACACGAGCTTCCAAGTCTGAGGGGCCCATCTTCGATCTCACCACACTCGTTCCGCGGAACACCGTCGAAGCCTGGCGAACACCATGCCACGCAGGTACAGCCGGGTCTGAATCTATCCACCAGACCTTCAAAGCGCAGGAATCTGCCACTCGTGCGACTCACGCCGCTCCTGGTAAAATCCCGTTTAGCCTCGTGTCAACCGTCCCGTCCAGTTATGGTTCGCCATAGAGGAATCACTTCCGAGCTGGCACACCATGTCTGGTCCCAGAGGCAACGGGCATGAAGTAGAGGCGGCTTCCGAGTCGAGGAGCTTGCACCACCTTGAAGACCTTCTCCACCATTTCTCTCCGTCGGGTCAACAACTGCAGGACAGTGGCCTGCGGCCAGATCTCACTCCATCTTCGAACCGCAAGTCGTTGTCAGAGCACACTCAAAATTCCACGCGTAGCGCACACACTTGAGGGCGCAGTGACCGCGAGGTCGCTGCAGCAACTCCACATGTTGCGGCGCACGGGGGCCGCCGATGCGGTGGTCAAAAGTCAAAACACCTTGCAGGGCCAAGGGCCAAGCGAGGGCAAGTGGGGCTGGAATACCAAGGAGCCACCACAGAGGGGCATCAACTCGGAGGACTTTGTGTGCATCGAGGGCACATGGCGGCGGGCGTAGCAGCAACTTATCAATCTCCACTTGATCGCCGAAGTCACACGCTGGCACCACGCACTCCAATTCACATCTCCACGTACGTCACAATCGTAATCTCCATCATGCTGCACGAACTGGCCACACTTACAGCGTAACACAGGTCAATACAGCATCATCGTTTCAGGTCATAAATCGGTTTCAAGGCTTGGTCAATCACTTCACAGGTTTCAACGGTCTGCTTCCGGGCATGTGCGTTCCAAAGGACGCTACACGCTCGGGTGGTCATCTCCTGCCTGCATCGCCTGGAAGCGAGCTCGCGCTCTGGCTCCTTGGTTAAATTCGTACAGGAGAGCACCGCAATTCAACTGAGTGACTGGTAGCCATTCTGCTTCTTCGTAGCCCTTCCACTTGACGAGATACTCGCGGGTGCGTCGGGAGGTCCGAGTGCGCTTCTTCCAGCGTAGATCGAGAATCTTCTCAACCTCGTACTCATTGTTGGCAGCGTCCGGCTCCCAGCTGTCTTCAGGAAGCAAGGCAGCATCAAAGTCGTCATCGTCATCCACATCAATGTCTTCAGTCGGGCGTTTCGGGAACAGCGCGCGTGGTTTCAGACGGCTCACATGTACCCAAGGGTTCACACGATAGCCAGTGTCTTTCACCTTGAGCTTGACTCTAAAATCGTCATGGACTTCTTCGATTCGGAATGGTCCGTGCCACAAGTGGGCGAGCTTCCGACTCAACCCTGGTTGCACATTGGGTAGACAGCGTCACCTTCCTTGAAACCAGTCTTGAGACGCTCCGACAACTCCATCCACTTCTGAGTCTGGGCTGCCGACCGAGCGCGTCTGGCCCTCCGCTGCAAGTCTTCTGCACACGCTTGAGCATAGCTGTAGTCTCGCTGCAATTTGCGGCGCCACTCGTAAGCAGTCCGTTCCTGGACACTTGAAGGCTTGGGCCCCAACATGGCTGAAACCGTCCCTTGGGCGTCCCAGCCGTGGACCAAGTAGAAGGGGGTGTCAAGTCGAGTCGCATCGAACGAGGTATTCAACGCGAACATCAAGCGTTCCGCATGCTCGTCCCAGTCGCTTTGATCAGACTCTGCGATGTAGGCTCGGATGCTTCGCACCACAGTCTGGACCGACCGCTCTTGTTGGCCATTGGCTTGAGGGCGATATGCCAAAGTTGCACGTTGTCTGCTACCCATAAGTTCTCTGAAACGCGTGAAAACCTCGCTCATGAACCTCGGGTCTTGGTCGTGGCGTAGCATTGAACTCGCACCAAACCTCATGAAGACCCGCTCTTCATACGCTTCAGCAACATCTTGGGCCGTGGTCGAACTCATGGGCTTGCACATCACATACCCAGAGAACGCGTCTTGGAACAGCAAGAGAAACGTATTCCCACGCTCCGACTTGGGCAAGTGTGTTACAAAGTCCATGGACACAACCTCGAACAGACGCGTGGGTTCAATGTTGCCAGGTGAAGGTCCAGGATTGGGTGGTCGTCCCTTGGCTGACGCGCAGTCAGTACACTCCTTGACGAAGACTTCGACATCAGCATACATCCTGGGCCAGTAGAACTCTGAACGCAATTTTTCGTACGTTCGAGTGATACCCTGGTGTCCGCCTTGATAGTCCTCGTGTGCGTAGTGTAACATGTCCGGACGCAAGTTCTCTGGAACCACCAACCTCAGCTCTGAATCCTTGTTGCGCGGGCGTTCTGGAGTTGGAGCACTCAAGCGATACAGGACCTCTCTCGAATCCAGGACATACTGGTCGGCATACTTGGCAATCTTCTTAACCTCGTCCCTTGGCTGACGCGCAGTCAGTACACTCCTTGACGAAGACTTCGACATCAGCATACATCCTGGGCCAGTAGAACTCTGAACGCAATTTTTCGTACGTTCGAGTGATACCCTGGTGTCCGCCTTGATAGTCCTCGTGTGCGTAGTGTAACATGTCCGGACGCAAGTTCTCTGGAACCACCAACCTCAGCTCTGAATCCTTGTTGCGCGGGCGTTCTGGAGTTGGAGCACTCAAGCGATACAGGACCTCTCTCGAATCCAGGACATACTGGTCGGCATACTTGGCAATCTTCTTAACCTGAGCACGGGAAAACTGACCAAGTTCTCCCTTCAAGTAACTCTTGATTCCCATCAGGAAGGCGTCCCCGTCCTGATGTGCCTTAATACGCCTCCATCGTTCGGCCTGATATTCCACGGGCCCCATGGGCTCACCTTGCTCATCGTCCTCCCTTGAACGTTGCCGAGTCACTGCAGTCAATACTCGCGCGGCGAACGTAAGCGGGCCTAGATCGGCATCGGAATGATCCAACTGCACAATGTTCACAGCTCCAGAAGCCTCGGATTCAGCAGCAGCATCATGACTCTCCGGGTTCAGAGGGGCATTCGGCTTCATGACCTGTTCTGGGATCCGTGAGACTACCTGTAGGTGCAGCAGCTCATCCGCGTCCTCGACCTTCCATGTTTTGCCAAGTGCCAACGTCTTCGATGTCAGATAGTCAGCGGCCTGATTATAGAGGCGCTTGACGTGGACCAACTGCACCGTCTTGAACTTCTTCCTCAGCAATTCGTACTCAGCAAGCCTTCGCTGCAAGTTAGGCTGATGACAGTTGATGAGGCCCTGTGCCTGCTGGATCACGATCCTCGAATCTCCAACTACAACCAAGTCCTGAATCCCGCGCTCAGACGCCAGTTTCAGGCCATTGAGCAGTCCATGATACTCTGCGTCATTCACCGTCACATCTTCCAGCATGAATCCATGTGCCTCCAAGACCGTCCATCCCGGTAACTGCCACAACACACATCCACAGCTTCCTTGTCGCGTAGAAGTCTTGGCCGCGCCATCAAAGCTCAGAACCACGCCTCGGTAGTCGGCTTCAAGCATCTCGATGCTGATCGCAGGTGGAGGCTTGATCCGTCCCTTGGCTGGAATGAGCTCTTCAGCGATGCTGTCCAGGTGTTCACGAGGCGTGATGCCTGCACCTAGAATAGCAGCGAGGCCGTCCTCATCCCGCTGAACTCGTCGAATTTCCAACGACCACCGAGACAGTTCCAAGCCCCACTTCAGACACCGACCATCAGCAGAATTTGAGCCGAGCAACCACTTCATAACGGAGTACCGAGTGTAGACCAGCAACGGGAATTCTGAAACTTGAAGCAAAGGCCTGAATAGCTCCAACACCCTTAAAACCGCCAACACCTCCTTCTCCGCAACATGGTACCGGATCTCAGACTCATTCAAGACGCGCCCCGTGAACCGCACAGGCTGAATCACACCGTCGTACACTTGGCCTAGAACTGCACTTGCAGCCCATGGGTTAGCGTGCGGGATGATGACGTACTGCCTCGTGCGGTCGGGATGTCGAAGTAGAGGGTCGAGACAATCTTGCGTTTCAGGATCTCAAAGGCTTCTTTGGCTCTGGACAGGTCTCGGTTTGAGCGAACTTGATCATCTGTCAGCTCGTAGAGTACTGCAGCAACCACAGGGAGGTCTTCGATGAACTTGTTGTAGTAGTTCAAACTACCCAGGAATGACTGGACGCCCTTGAGCGTCAACGGGAATGGCAGATCCTGGACCGACTTCGCAATCTTGGGCGTTGCCCTGATGCCCTCAGCGCTGACCTCGTGAGAGAGATACGGGATTGTCAATTTCCCGAACTCGCTCTTCGGGAGGCTCACTGAAATATTCCAGTATCTCAACCGAAAGAGAAGCGCATTCAAGTCGTTACAGAGCTGGTCCCACGTGGGAGCACCATGCGCAATGTCATCGATGTATGAACTGCGACCAAGCACTGGACCCATCTGTGGTGGAGCGGGATGTTCCGTTTGAAGACAGTCATGGCGTCCGTCAGCACAGGAAGATCGGGTTCAGGCTTGGCATTCACACTCGGCACTGATTCAGTCAGTTCCAGGAACTCCAGCACGTCACGATCCACCTTGGCTTCTTCTTCCGGTGGCAAGCGAACAAAACCCCACAAGCAGTTGTTGATTACTGCCTGATAGACCAACGGCGCATTCTTCAGTCCAAACGGCATCCTGACCCACTGAAAATGTCCAAACGGGCAAATGAATGCCGAGATCAGCTTGGCACGCTCCGTCATGAGTACGGCCCAGAAACCACTTGCCATATCCAGACTCATAAACCACATGGCAGATTCAAAGCCGATGAGAAGATCATCAATGAGCGGCAGCGGGTAGCACGACAGCTTGATGAACTGATTCACCACTCTGTAGTCGATGCACATCCTGATGTCAACGCCATTTTTCTTGAGCACAATCACGATCGGCGAAGCCCACTCGGAGAAAGAGTACTCGATCAGCCCGGTTTCAAGGAGCTTCTTGAGCAGCTCGTAGACCTTGACCCAGAGATGAGGAGCAATCTGCCTTGCACGTTGAGCCACCGGTTTAGCATCTCCAACGTCCAAGTCACACACTACACCTCGAGCGGGGGCTGGAGCAGCGTTACCATCACCTAAGAAAATCTTCCGATGGTACTTCAAGATGCTCCGCAATTTCTCTTCCATCTCCGGTGTTGAGACTCCTTTCTCTCCGACATCAGCTTCTTCGATCTTGCACTCTGGGTTCAGGTCCTTCATATCCGGCAACATGGCAAGCTGGTCCCGCAACTGCGCCATCAACTCGCTTCCTTCACGGATGTAGACGGCCGGTTCGAAGTCCAATTCCTCCGCGGTGAGGCGCATGCAGCGCGCATACTCGCGTTCCAGCATCTTCACCGGGGTACTGGCGAAGCCCTGCGTTGCCGTTTCTGAAACGGCCTCCACTTCATCATCACAGTCATAGTCACACGGTTCCTCGGCTTGTGACACCTTAACGCCGGTGCAGTCAAAGACAGGAGGGTCCACTCGTGATACGATGGCTTCGGGAGCACTCGCCGCATCGTCCAAGTCAGCGGTATCCACTCCAACTTCTCGAACCGTGTCTTCTTCTCCTTCAAACTCACCGGTTTGAACCGCGACATCCCTCGTTTCAACAAGTGATTCGAGTGGGACCTTCTTCTTTGCGGGATCAGAGTAGGTTACCTTTGCAGGGCCAGAACACTACACAACCGAGCGAGTCGAACTTCAGCAGTCACATTGGCGGGTCGAGGCAGAATCTTAGACGGCCATGGATAAGATGGAGTCTGGACACAAGGTGGCTCCTGCTCATACTGCAACTGAGCCAACCGGTCAGCTCGCATCTGGGCTTGAGCTGACAGCGTATTCTCGTAGATGAGCTGTTGCCACTCCTGGTACTGCCTCTTGCCTGGACGCACGAATCGACCCGAACGAGGGAAGAATCCATACTCCACGATCCTGGCGACAGGAGTTCGAGGATCAATCCAGATCTGCTTGTCTGAAATGTTCACCACTTTCACTGCAACCGGCCAGGACTTTGCTGCGTAAATGATCTTCGTCACCCAGCGATCGCCACGTCCAGCCCAAACGACTTCACGTTGAGGGTTTGATTGTCCATACCTGATCCGCACAATAGCGCTCTGCCCTGGATCCAAGTACAATGTCTCCGTAGGGTTCACAGGCAGGTCCAAGCCCATGTGACTTCGATCGGGACCTCCATACATCAAGATCGTTTCTTCATCCGGTAATTGAACCAGTCCTTCGCGAATTGACAGTCGTACGCCAGCACTGAACATGAAATTCATTCCAAGTAAAACATCCACACCTTCGCCAATGTTGGCCACCCAAAGCCTGAAAACGTAGACAATCCTCGGTCCAAGAGTGATCTTGACCTCGGCATGCGCAGTGATGTACGTCGGAACACCTCCTAGTCCTGAGACTTTCATCTGCTTGTGCGACCTGAGCTTCAGCTTCAACTTACGCGCAAAGTCAAAGCTTAGCATACTCACAGACGCACCAGAGTCCAGGAGGATCTTGGTCCGACAATTGTTCACAGCTCCATGCACCATAGCAACCTGATGCGCATTCTCCGGTTCATGATCTTCCCACCATCCATAACGTTCGCCTGGCTGAAGCTGAAACTCGATCGGAGCCTCTGCTTCTGTACGCACATCATTGGGACGCCCGTTATCTGAAACCAGGTTGTCTGAAACAGGGTTGGAATCTTGAAACACGGTCATGCATTGTTGGTTATCACGGTCTTGTCTTCTTCTTCTCAGCTCAGGGCCAACGTATACCAAGGCACACAACTCTGGGGTCTTCTTTAGCCCGACGCGTACTGGAACCCCTTCCAGCGGGCTTAGTGGTTTAACGACTTCTCCCCAGAGTCGGCCTCAGCACCTTGGGACTTGGCTGTGGCTTGGGTCGGCGCATCCTTGGACGCACCTTGGTGGGCGTACTTCTTCATCGCTTGGAACGCTCTCCAGTCTTCACACGAAATTCCTCGATGGAACTGACTGCATCTTGAGCACGGATTCACGCGGCACATTTCGGTTGGATGTCCTCGATCATGGCATCGGTCACAGGTTAGCTCTGCCCAGCAGTACTCTCTCGAATGGCCGAACTTCCCACACTTGTCACACGTCCTCGGGAGCGGCGGGTTCCCATGCGCAGGCGAAAGCGGTCTTGGACCGCCGGCTTGTCCATTGAACGGAGGGCGCCATCCTTCGGACTCCATCACACGGTAGCATTCCTTGATCATGTCCTGCAGCTTGAAACCAGGCGCTGGCTCGGAGTGCGAAACTTCACCCGAGGGATTATCACGTCCCTGAGCAAGCGCGACCTGGGCTGGGGGCGCCGCAGACTTCTCTTCGTCATCAAGTTCTTCAAACCGCACACGTCGCTCCGGTTCCGAGTCCGAGTCAGGTCCAGAATCCTGGATCACAAACGCTCGCCCAGATCTACGGGGTCGGAAGCGACCTTGGTGATCGTTGTCAGCGCGAAAGTCACGAGTTTTAGGCGGAGGAGTGTCGTAGCCTTCCTCACGCCAGATGTCTTCGTGCCTGCGTAGCGCGTGTTCAACATCGGCGATGCTCTTGAACCGTTGACCCTGAAGCGCAGTCTTGAGCTGAGTGTCCTTGAGCTTCTTGATGAAACGTCGAAGGTGTCGCTCACGGCGCTTAGACGGCTTCTGGAACTGGATCCCTGCCTTGACTGCAGCTGCATTCAATCTGTAGAAGAACTTGAGCGCATTCTCTCCGGATCGAACCTTCATCGTGTAGTACCGCTCAGCATACGAACCAGTCGTCCTGCAGTAGATGACCTTGAAACGGTGCGACAGTTTCTTCCAGTTGTGGCGAACCGACTTGGGCAGCTGTGCGTACCAGTCTCGAAGAGACGAGGACATACGTCCACGAAGCTGCCTGACCTTCATCTTGTCGGGCCACGAGCCTTGAGACGCCATGTCGATGAACCGCTCCCACCAGCCGACTCGGTCTTCCACTGAAGCGTCCTCGTTGAACTTCTCAACCGCATTGTAGTTAATGTAGGGTCGGTATGTCCAAACCGTGGTGCCTTCCTTGGTCGTCGTCGACGTAGTCAGGTCCAGGTCCACGTCATCGCTTGAGCTGCTGCTGGATCCGCTGGAACTCGAGTAGCCGTCGCTAGAGCCCGACGAGCTTGAGTCCGAGTCATCCGGGTCTGACGAGGGCGGGTCCGCGTCCTCCTTCTCACCCTTACGGGAAGAGGATCTTCTGGACGGAGGCCTCTTGGATGAACCCTTCTTAGCCGTAGACTTGGAACCAGCTTCAGGCTTCGGCACAGTGTCAGCCTTCACAGCGGAGCTCCTCGACGGCGCAGTCTTCGTGTCCTTCGCGGATCGCCCATGTTCAGCTGCCTCCTGCTTAATGGCGCTCGTCCCCAGCGTCGCTTCCAACTGCGCCCTGCCGACTTCGGTCGTGTTCTTCAAGTGGACATAGCCAGTACGAGTCGGCACGTCATCATTGATTACGCCACTGGATACTGGATTCTTGGTTGCAGAATCAGGGTTAGACGATACGACAGTCTTCGCTCCGGTTGCCAGTTCGGGGCTGCGTTGCACGAAGCGCTTGAATCTGGGACAATGTCGCGCGAAGCTCGCGATTCTGACCAGCCAAATGTTTCTGCCGGTTCAGCGCAGTCTCGCGCTCCAGGACCCGTTCCGCACGCTCGCTCGCGCTCCAGGTTGATACTTTGGATCATCTGCTGTACCGAGTCCAAGCGCGCATTCATCTCACGGTCGGCCTCTGCGGCACGTCGGGCGCGGTCGGCGTCAGCGCGCTGGTGCTCCGCCTCAACATCGTCCAGACGCTGCTTCCAACGCCGTTCCAAGTCCTCCCGGTCTGCCTCGTGCTGGTCGCGCAGGTGTCGAGTCGCGGCGTCAACGGCGTACGTGTTCAAACGTGATGCGTCGTCGATGGCCACTCGCTCGTAGTCGGCAGGTTCCACGGCAGACTCGTGCGACGAGGGATGCGGAAACTTCTCGGGTTTGAGGAGGCCCTCCAGCACTTGGTCTCTGGCACGTTGTTCGGCTTCGGCGCGGGACGCTTCAGCCTGTGCTAGTGCCGTCTCCGCCTGGGACTTCTCTGCCTTCACCCGGGCCATCTCCTGCTTCAGCGCGTGGATCTCGTTGCCGGCGCCTTGGAGCTCGCGCTGCACCTCTAGACGCATGTTCAGTTGTGCTTGGCTGAGCTGCGTTTGGAACGCAGTCTGTTGCTCCTGCAACTGGCGCATGAGGTTCAAGGCGACTTGCGCTGCACCCGACGATGCGGACGAAGACCTCGATCCGGAGCGGGCCGAACGACTTGTCCTGCTGGAACGACTCCTCTGCGACCGGCCATGGCGCGAACTCGCAGACGAGAGGTGACGACCTTCAGACGTCAAGCCCGACTCACTGTGTGAGGGCTCAGACTTCTCCGTCTTCACGCTTCTCGCTCTCGACGACCGATGCTTGGATGTGGTTCGACTGCTTGCCGCTTCAGCACTCTCGATCTCGGCCATGTCGACATCCTCTTGATCCGGGAGCGTCCTACGCGCTGGGAACACCGTTCGAGTCACGAACATCCCTGAATCGGGAAGCGCAGACAAGGTTCCGCCAGCTTGAATGCTCATGACCAGCGGTCCAGAGCTTAGGCGCATGTGCGATGCAGCTCCATGGCCCAGAGACATCAGCGATGACGACGACGAGCTCTCCCTGGACGACTGCGTTCCGAACGACGTAGTGTAAGGCGAGTTGTCCGAGGTTCCCGAGGGACCGATCATGCTTGGAACCGAATCCGAGATGCCACTGGACGACGGGTCCGGGGCAGAGTCTTGAACGCTCATCGCACGGGCTGCCGAGTTCAGGCTCACGTTCGACGACGGTACCAGGGAGTGATCCGACGGAGTTGAGATGCTGAGCGGGCGAGCAGGTCGGTGTTGAGGGCGCTTGGGTTCAGGTTCATTCTCCGGTGCCCCTCTCGGGCTGCGCAGAGCCATGATCCCAGCCATCCGACATTGCGAGACAAAGGCACGCCCGAGTAGCTCGACTTCATAATCCTCCATCAATAGATCATCCTTTTCACCCTGAGACTGAACACCTTGGTCCGAGGACTTGTCGAACGTACTCTCCGGCTTCACAGCAGGCACCACCTTGTATGGGACACCGGCAGTGAGCTGCTTCCATTCGATGAGCTCAATCGTCAACACTTGCTGAAGTTCTCCAGTTACCGATCGCACGTATCCAGGGTTGATCTTGGACGCGTGTGTCAGGAACCAGTCTGGAACCGCATTCACGAACTCAAATCCAGCTTCAAAGAGCAGGGTCTCCAAAACGGCCGCGCACTCCCGCGCGGTCATCATGGCCGGTGGAATGGCAAGCGCCGTCAGATCTTGAGCGATCCCGAGAACTCTGCGTTCGGGACGCAGCTCGGAGATCCAAGCCGCATCCCGATCGTCCAAAGCCATTCGATTCCGCACGTAATCCGACGTCGCCAGGGTAGCCTTTGCCAAGCCGTGAAGTCTGGACGCGGGGTCGGCCAAGCGTACTCGACTGAAGGTGGAACAACACGTCCGGAACGCATCTGCTCCCAGCGATACACTTGTCGAGCCACGAAATTCTTCGCCGCCGTCTCATCAAGCTGGGCCGCACTCGCACTTGGACTTGGGCTTGAACGCAATGCCGCGTTCTGGCCTTCAGGTGCTGGAGCCGGGTTCGAAGCCTTACCCTGCGGTAACACATTGGCTCCCGAGACTTGGTCCTGCGACGATGACGGGGCGGGTTTGACGAACTCTGCGGCAAGCGCGAGGACACATCCGCATCCTCAAGCGCTGCCTCCGACTCGGCTTCCGAATCCTCGATCTCGATCACTTCGGCCTTGACTTTGGCTGGAACGACCTTGAGCACTTCCACATCTTGATCCGGCGGCGGAGAGTCCGAAACTCGATCCGCT
The DNA here is from genome assembly GCA_024211575.1 of Phytophthora melonis. Classification (NCBI taxonomy): domain Eukaryota; phylum Oomycota; class Peronosporomycetes; order Peronosporales; family Peronosporaceae; genus Phytophthora; species Phytophthora melonis. Next base: position 2,111,649 of record JAMXKT010000068.1, read on the forward strand.
GCCGGGGGCTCACCCACATTGGCGCCTCCCTCAGACGCCGGCGCAGACTCAGGGTTCTGAGCCTGCCCTTCTTCGACACCTCCAGGCTTGGAGCTTGAACTTGGGGCCGATTCTGCCGCTTCCGTCGACACTTGGTCGTCTTGGGCAGCATTCTCGGTGGCCTTCTGCTCTTGCTCTGCAGCCGCTTTGGCGTCCCGTTCTGCCTTCTTCCGCGCACGATTCTCCCGGCTGATGACATCCAGGTCCTTGTGCTCTTCCGCAGGCAGTCCTTGCGCGCGGCGCGAGTGACGCGTCGCCTCACCACGACCTCCATCACCACGCCCTCCATCTTGTTTGCCTCGTCCTCTCGCCATGAACACTGGTTAGAAGTTAACGAAGCCCAACTAATCAATTCCTACAAATAAAAACAACTCGGTGAAATCCCTGGACCCCAAATCCGGGCACGCGCACCAGCTGTGACGAGGCTCGGTGAAAACCTGAACCGTCCAGGGGGTTTTGTATAGCGGTAGCCCGGGCTTTGGTGTCGCAAAGCCTCTAGAGGGGGTGTCCCTAGAACCACAGTCCTTTGAAACCGGAGTTCCTTGAAACCAAGTTCCAGGGATGGCGTGTCACCTTGTGAATCCCTATCGGCGTCGTTTGCCTTTGGGGAGCCTGGATCGATCACCAAGTGAGTTGTTCTATACAAATAGGCAGTTAACCAGTTGAGCGTGACGTCCACTTGAACACACTACTCAATGGCGAGGGGGGACCGGAGGCGTAACGAGATGGATAAACTGGTAGATCACGAGGAGATCCCAGAATACACTCAGCTTCCGATAAACCAATACAATACAGAGTTATACACAACAAATAGCCGCCACTTATTCTTCGACCCTTGGGCGGTGGGTCTTACGCCAGTCGACTAGGCCGATTCCAGAGTACTGGTCAACTCTGGGGCCTTTCGCAACGCGCACCACCCTCTAACGAGGGAAATATACACAATCAAATACAATCCTCTCTCACAAATGCAGTCTCAAAGTCAAACACTCAGGGGACAACTGCTAATAAATCTCCCCAAGCTCAATCAGTAACATGAAATGGGACACCACCCTTACCTACACGCAATGGGCCCAACTAGGATATGGAATGCGTGGATCACTTCAAACGCTCGAGCGAATGATCCCCACGCAGATGGACTTGATGATGGTGGGGAGCTCCGCGACGACCGTGTCCTTGGCGACCGACGGACCCGATTCCTGGCTGGCAGTGACTCTCGACTTGCGCAGTAGGGGGTAAAACGAACTCTCTGATTGTTATCTGCTAGACTATCGCTAGGCTCAATGTAAAGGCTATCTTCTTCTGGGTTCTTCTGTGTTCTTCCGTATTCCTTGCGTGCGATCTTCGTGAATATCTTGACTTGAGTATGCTTGGGGGCGTTGTTTACGCCGACTTCGAAGTAGACTGGATTTTTCATCCCATCATCCCACTCTTCAGTCAGTGACTTCTGGGTACAAATCAGGTCAGGCATCTTCGCTTGGTTTCAGGCTTGGATCCGAGGGTGCGTTTCAGGGACCCTTGATTCTGCAGCACTTGGGTTCAGGCATCCGGTTCCAGGGGGCCAGCGGCTTACACGCAGCGTGACTTGTGTTGCGAGGCTTGATCTTGTTCCGGGTGCGCGAGGTAGTTTGTGGGTCTTGATCGAAGCGAGGCGGGACACCAGCTGCAATACGTTTGCAGGGGTGTTTTCGACATCCCGAAGGTCAACCCGCTTGAGGACGGGGCGACTTGGACGGAACACTCGATTCCAGGGATTCTCGTCCTGAAACACGAGCTTCCAAGTCTGAGGGGCCCATCTTCGATCTCACCACACTCGTTCCGCGGAACACCGTCGAAGCCTGGCGAACACCATGCCACGCAGGTACAGCCGGGTCTGAATCTATCCACCAGACCTTCAAAGCGCAGGAATCTGCCACTCGTGCGACTCACGCCGCTCCTGGTAAAATCCCGTTTAGCCTCGTGTCAAAGTGGTATAAATCGATTATAGCCTTGACATACGCGTCCACCGCTTCATATCCTAGTCTGACGACGCTTCCGTCAGCGTTTTTCTTTCGCTGGTTTCCTCGGGGTACCACAAAATTATCGATATAGTCTACTAGCCTCGACTCGTACACCGGTGACCCATCAAAGAACTTCCTGTCGCTGCACCACCTGCTAAAGTCGTCCTGCTTGTTCTTGTACTGCTTAATCGTGTTTTGCGGCCTTGTGCTAGCGTGTCGGGTCATCACGTTTACTACAGCTTGCTGCAGCCCATTGGCATTGGCCGCGTCAGCCGGTAGGGCTCCCGACATGCCGGCTAGGAGGCAACGCGCGCAGAGGTCCGTGAAGGCGATACCAAAATGCTGTATGACTGAACGAGAAGAGGGGGGGAGGCCTCTCTACCAGACGACTGGCTCTCGCGCTAGTATGCGTTGTTTGGTAAGTATTGATTATTGCAGGAGCGACCTGGGGGGAGATACTTTTCGGATACGTCGCGTTTACGCTCGGGTTTTAGCGATGGGGTCGCCGGTAGATACTGTGGCCGTATCTGTGTAGCCACCCGGACCCGGTCTTATACTAGGCTTTGTATAAGGTCGGACCCCTGCGACATATTTGAAATACGAGGGAACGACGGCTTGCATAATAACTCGACCTCCTCTCTATTGCAGATTAACTCGACCACAACCTGCGTAATAACTCGACCTCCTCTCTATTGCAGATTAACTCGACCACAACTTGCGTAATAACTCGACCTCCTCTCTATTGCAGATTAACTCGACCACAACCTGCGTAATAACTCGACCTCTTCTCTATTGCAGATTAACTCGACCATAGAATCATATTGACGTAGGGCGACTGCGCGGTCAACGAGGTGCGCACTATTAGAGGGATCAATTGACACAGTTTATTCAATCACAGTTACTTCGAGCCTATCCTTCTGCAGTGCCTCGAGTAGTGCCGACCGCGAGCGTCCTGCCTTGGTCACATTGAAGCTGCCGCTTGTCAGTGATTTTATCTTCTCTGCTACTGAGTCGGGGCTTTTTTCAGAGATGAACCGGGCTACCTTGTGCATGTAGTGTAACATATACACGCCACAGTCCAATGAATTCGATTGAAGAGGACTTGTCTTGTACGCTAACAGTTGTGGCGCCGCACTGGTTTCTCGACTACATTTTTTCGCCTCGCGAGTTAAGAACCATGCCAGCGTATCCAAAACAGATGCCGAGTTGTGATAACCGCGTAGCGATTTGATGTGGTAGCAGATCGTTCCAGTAGATTTCAGCGGGTTCTCAATGATGACGAAGCTGTAGTGGTCTGCACCGCTAATAGGCAGCAACACAAACTTGTGCGCCGTCCAGTCAAAGCTACCAGTCACCTCATCTGGAACATCTTCACCCTTTTTTTCACGGCAATACGCGTTTGCGATCTCCAAGTAAAACGAGGTCCCCAGCGGCAAAACCAATCCGTCCACCTTAATCATGTGCTTATAAATGAGGCTATCCACCACGCGAGATGTCAGCCATTCCCCGGGCAACAAACTGTCCAAGTCTTCTTGGTACAGCGGAATTCGAATAATTTCACCGTGCTTGTTCCCAGCAAGCTGATGCACCACAGTCATAATCGGCTCGTCCCGATTTTTTCTTTTAGCGTTCCGTTGGGGACGTACCGTACCTTTCTGTTCAGGTTTATTACCTGACTGGGATTTAACTTGTTCTTGGTTCTGTTCAATAATCGCATCGCCGACGCTCTCCGCAGACCCGTTTTCAACATCGATATTTTCGGAATGCCCGTGCAAATTATTTGTGGCACCCGAACCCTTATTTACGGGTCCGTTCGCGGATGGTTCGGCTGAATCATCGTTGCTTGAGTCCTTCCTGGGGCCATTTTCGTCTTCACTTGCCTCGTCGGCTTCACTTGGCTCGTCGTCTTCACTGGACGCGTCTTCTTGTCGTGGCTCGACATCCCCACTTGGCTGGCTGACTTGGCTTTGCTGTCCCACTTGGCTTGGCTGGCCGACCGGTTTGTTCTTATAATCGCTGATAAAGCGTGAAATCCACGACTCTTGCGTTCCCGTCTTCAATATTGCGAATTCAGGGATATTATTTTTCGCGTAGCTTAGAAGCTCGGAGAAGGTGCACGTGCCGCCATCCTCGTGACACGAATCATAGAATTTAAGGACGCGTAGCTCGTAGGGTTTAAGTCGCTTCTTCCTGCCAGCTCCTTCTTGCGAAACGCGTCTCCAAGGGCTTCCATAGCAGCAGGATCGTCAAGCAAATGCCACAGCGCCTTCTTCCAGCCCAGCAACGTCCCCTTCGCTACATCCAGCCGCTTTGCAGCCTCCTTCACGGTCCATTTAGGGTTGTCTCTCCACTCCTTGAGCTTGCAGATCTTCGTGGCGATAGGCACTTGCTTAAGGCGCCGTCTCTCCTTCCCCATTGTGTGCGAGGTCGTGTGTCTTTTTTAGGGGGGAGGGGGTCAAAATGAACGGTGTAGATTTTGTGGCTCTCTTTTAAATTCTTTCGTGCAAACGGTTAAGCCAGTTAGCTTATAAAGTACGATTGTCGACTTAAATTGCAAGTAGGTCGACTTAATCTGCAAGTAAGTCGAGTTATACTGCAAGTAGATCGAGTTATACTGCAAGTAGGTCGAGTTATACAGCAAGTAGGTCGAGTTAATCTGCAAGTAGGTCGAGTTAATCTGCAAGTAGGTCGAGTTATACTGCAAGTAGGTCGAGTTATACTGCATTACAATGGGTTTATGTATTCGATTTACAAGGACGGATGAGCTGTTGCTAGCCTTGTGAACTCTGAACGAGACTACGTACGATCTTTCCGAATCGATTGAGAGATTCTCCCGACTCTTTGCGCTTCTTCTCCAGCTCTCCAGCAGCTTCCCCTTCAGTTATCTGATGTTTTATCGCGAATGCCCGGATCGCATCGTAAAACACCTTACGACGGGAGAAGACCCAGTTCTCTGTCGGATCTTTTCGCCACTTGCTCCCAAATCGTTGCTCAGCCTCACAGACAGACATTTGACCTGCTATTCCACGAGTATATTCAGTCCAAACTTCATCCACTGTCTGCAGCGAGCGACTCAAACGCAATTCAGATCTTGTCGAACGTTCACCGACTGTCTGGGAATCCAATGTCCCAGGAGCGTCGACAACACCACGTCGCTGGGGAGCATCAACACCATCTGCTAATGAGATTACGAGTTTCTTGTTCGCAGAAAATAATCCTTGTTCTTTCAGCTGCCGCACTTCACTAGCGAGACTGTCAATTTTCCAATGAAGTGCCTGGAACCCATCTTTCATTGCTGATGCAACTAACGGAATAGCTGCTTCTATACGTGTGTCTTGAGGCTGGGTAGTCGATTGCAAAGATATCGCGACCTCTGTTTCAAACTTCTCGTACTCCTCGGTACTAAAAAGCGGGTCTCTCCACAGGCAGTGCTCGGGGAACTGTCGACGTAGTAGTACCGAGTCCTGGAGAAAAACAACTCTCAATACGCGTAGCAACCCTATAAAACCGCCTGCAGCTATCTCCCGGTTTCCAGTTTCCTGAAGATCGTCTTCAGCGGAGTCTAAATCAGGGAAGACCATTTTCAGGAGATCTGGCGATGGTGTGATTGTGGCACGATCGATCCAATAACCACCCCCTTTCGTAGGGAAACCAGCCAAAGCGCGCATAGCTTTTCGAGGAAGTGTAGTCAGGTAGCATGCCTCCATTCGTTCTCCATTCCATCTACCAGCCCGTCTAATCTGGTTTTCATCCGCACCTTGTAGCTCAGCCAACTTAGCGCCAGAACCGCGGTTGGCGTGTGTCCAAACCGATGAATCGATGCCACAGGCTATGAATGCACTCTTCACGTGTTCTAGTTGCGTGTTGTAGGCAATATCACGTGTTGCACATTTGCCTTTCAGCAAACGGATGTCGTACCACAATGTTCGGTCCGTAAAGCTAGGAAAAGGCTCCAAGTCCACGTGCCACCGCCAAAACAGGTACATGGCCACAGCATTTAACGGGCACAGCATCACATCTTTGCATCGCATCGCAGCTCCATATTCTACCCGTCCGACTTGATTTGATTTGCCTTTTCTCATAATAACCACGAGAGGGCTGCATATTTGGGGGCCTTCGTCGGTTAACTCTAGCGACAGCATATCTGGAAACTGAATAAATCTTCGCGATTCTCCACGGGCTAGCAGAGCGTGTCCAACTAAAAAGTCCACTCGACTTCGTAAAGCAACTCCTGTAGGCTGATTGAGCCAGAATTGGCTTAGCGCTCGCATATCTTCCAGGTTGTAGCCGTCCAACACTGTTCCTAAACCGCGGTCAGCGTATGAATCCACCTTCCGCTTGTTCTCTCCACGCTTCAGCATGTCCATTAAGCCTTTTAGGGCCTTGCCACGCGGATGGGAGTGCTGATTCATACCAATAGACTTCTGGAAGTGGTATAAATCGATTATAGCCTTGACATACGCGTCCACCGCTTCATATCCTAGTCTGACGACGCTTCCGTCAGCGTTTTTCTTTCGCTGGTTTCCTCGGGGTACCACAAAATTATCGATATAGTCTACTAGCCTCGACTCGTACACCAGTGACCCATCAAAGAACTTCCTGTCGCTGCACCACCTGCTAAAGTCGTCCTGCTTGTTCTTGTACTGCTTAATCGTGTTTTGCGGCCTTGTGCTAGCGTGTCGGGTCATCACGTTTACTACAGCTTGCTGCAGCCCATTGGCATTGGCCGCGTCAGCCGGTAGGGCTCCCGACATGCCGGCTAGGAGGCAACGCGCGCAGAGGTCCGTGAAGGCGATACCAAAATGCTGTATGACTGAACGAGAAGAGGGGGGGAGGCCTCTCTACCAGACGACTGGCTCTCGCGCTAGTATGCGTTGTTTGGTAAGTATTGATTATTGCAGGAGCGACCTGGGGGGAGATACTTTTCGGATACGTCGCGTTTACGCTCGGGTTTTAGCGATGGGGTCGCAGGTAGATACACTGGGCGCCTTCCAAAACCTATATAAAACGGTTTGGTCATTAGGGGTAGGGGGGATTAAACCTGTGATTAAACGGAGCGATTAAACGGAATTGTTTGGAGGATCAAAAAAGTCTCCGTTCAAACAATTCGAAAATGGGTTTGGTCGCCCTTTTAATCACCCCCTTATTTGGCAACTCGATTAAAAAATATCTTAAAGAATGTATGGGTCCAAACTGCTCCCTCATTTAGAGATTTCGTTTGAATTGAAGTTGCGCGCGCGATCTTGGAGGGCTTTAGGGCGCGAAAGCGCGCGCGCTCGCAAAGCACACGCCTCATTTCGAATCTCGCCTCGTAGTACAGAAGGCTCGCCTGCTACAACGTGTACGTGCACGCGTATGATCTACTGTATTTGTTCAAACCATCTAAAACATCGTTTATTCCTTCTTAGCCAACTATGCACCCGTCTCCGCCAAGCAAGCGCCGCCACGCGACAAGCAGTGCTGACGAGAGTTCGACTGTTCTCGTCTCCAAGCGCCGCAAGCTCAACGCCGAGGCGGACGACGTCGCTGCTGTCGAGTCACCCCGGTGCGGATCGCCATCAGAAGATCCTCGCAGCAAGATCGCTGCTGATGCACCCACCAACACTCTGCCTTCGGCCACCGTTGCTGTGGTGCCCATGGGGCCACCGACAGCGTCCAGCGCCGCCGCGAAGACCAAGAAGACCACGGTGCTGACGGTGGTCAAGACCGTGACGACCGTAAAGACTACCGTCACGACTCGAGTGTCCCGAACATTGCCGCTCGCAACGTCCTTCGCCGAGGAGGAACTGCTCAGAGAGACATCCGAGCTCTCGGCTTCTGGACGCCGACAGTCGGCGTCGCCACGGACGCGATCCGGTCGGGTTGTGCCGCCCGAAGGCGTCAATGCATCCGTCACCATGCAGGTGGCGCCGCTGGCAGAGTTTCGGCTCTCTCCGCATGCTTCTTCAAGTGGAGGCTCCAGCCCTCATTCCAGCCAGAGCACGGAGACTGAACCATCGCCTCCGGGCACACCTGCGCGTTCCGCTCCATGGCCTGATGCTGCACACTCGCCTCTGACGGCAAGTTCCCAGACAAGAACCGCGACTCCCCGTGGTCACCCCAAAGCCCCTTCCGGACGCGCCTGAACAAACGTGCTTGTGGTGTAGCGGGATCAGCAAAATTTACAAGAATTGCGCTTCACCGCATGCTGATGTTCTTCCTGCGTGGTATACTGAGGCCGTCGCCTCCGACAGCGACGAACCAGAGGCGCAGCCGCTCATCGGCTCTCCACTCCCAGCAGCACGCCCTTCAGTCACCTCCTCGCTCATGAGCTCCCTGGTTTCACGGTTGTCGACGGCGGTCCCGGGAGCCCACCCCGTGGCGAGTGGCAGCTTGAGTCGTGGCCAGATGATGTGCAGTTTACGTCGGCGCAGCTAAATCCGCGCCGCTGGAAGTTCCCAGCCGTCAGCGTGGGGGTGAGAGGGGGCTTGGCTGCGGATGCGAGGAGCGGTGCAAGGCAAGCACCTGCCTAAACGCTCGCAACAGCAGATTCTGCACGGAGTACAACTGCACCTTCGCTGCCGAGTGCGGCAATGGGCTTCACGAAAGCCGCGCACTCGCTATTGGGCGCAACCTGCGCACTGGAATGCGCGGTTTGGTTGCGCAAGCTGCGATTCCCGCTGGAGAAGTTATCGGCCAGTATCTTGGCCACATGGACTTGTTCGGGCCGCCCTGCAAGAACGGCCCAGTCAACGACGGCTACAGAATGCACTTGCGGACCCGCACTACGGGCAACAAGTTCATCGGCATCGACGCCTTCAAGGTGGGCGGCAACCTCCGCTTCATGAATCATGCCTGCAACCCAAGCGCCCGATTCCACGAGGTTCAAACGGGCCAACGTCTGACGGTCGTCGCCGTCAGCATTCGTGATATCTACCCGGGCGAGGAGGTGACGGTGTCCTACGGTAACAAGCTGTGGTTTGTTTGTCGCTGCGGGTGGTCGGGGTGCCAGCATCGTCACCTGCAGGACGTGCACCATGACTCGGAGTCTGAGTAAATCCACCGTGAGCAACGTTAATGTAGCCAAGCATTTGAAAACTGTGTACATGTTGTGTAATGAAATCTTTTGAAATTCGAAGCTTTCCGTTTTGCATACTAAACGTCATACATACGACCCAGGACGCGATGGGTTCATTTGCCCCCTCCACGGCTTCGACACAAGCAGCTCCGAAGGACATGGCGGTGCGTCTCCTACAGCTCGTTTACTCTCTTTGATGCACTTCTAACCTGCCTCGAGTCGTTATGCCTAACTACAGCGAGGACGGAAGCAAGGATACCAGAACTACGGTGCTAAAGAGGAGCTTCTTCTCTGCGACTTGGCGTCGAAGCTGCTGCCAACCGGAAGGAACATGTGGATGGCGCTGGCGGCCGACTACAACAGCTCCAAGGATCCAAGCTGGCGGGAACGCGACTTCGACTCACTGCGGAGGAAGTTCCGCATGCTCTACGGGAAGCCCAAACCCACGGGCAACCAAGGAGACCGCCTCACGCTCAAACAGCGAGCTATACTCATGGCACACGAGACTCAGTTCGAGATAGAGAAGAAAGGAGGGGCGCATACCTCGCACGACGGTCACGACAACGGCGAGGACGACGAGAACCTCATGGATGAAGTCAACACCGCCCTCTTCGCGGACGAGGTGGACAAGACCTTCAACGTGACGCCAAAGGGCGGTGGGGATAGCAATGGTGGGCGGGTCGACAAGCAGCTGGAGGAGAGCGATGAGGAGGCGGCGGCGGAGGAAGATGACGGGTCGGTCTCCTCCATCTACTCAGGCGAGAACGAGAGAATCTCAGAGGCGGATACGACCGAGGAGGCTGACGTCCACCAACCTCGCGGACCCCTTCTCCCTCCAGTTTCCGAGCTTCACGGAGGTGAATCCGTGTCAGCCGGTGCTGTGATGACCCCTCAGGGCCTGGTTCCTATCGAGTTCGCTGCTGACTTCCAGCAGACCAACGCCAGCGTTGCCGAAGGAGATGAGAGCGACACACCAGTGACCAGAGAGAGATCGAGCGAGGCTCAAACTGATCGTATTGCGACCCCTACGACGAACCGTGAGTCTCGAGCAACCCCCAGGCCATCGACGACACCCACTCCTGTGACCCCGAGAGGGGTCGGCCGGCCAAGACGCGACAGCCAACCGATGGCCTCGGTTGCTTCGCCCGACGGGCCCATCCTGGAGAGGAACCCCGATCGTGCAGCTTCTGACGCTGCGGAAGCTGAAAAACACAAACGTCTTCATGCTACCAGCGATCGTCTCGGAGGGAGGGATCTGCGTGTACTTCGGGACAACTTCCAGGCGATGGGCGGTCGCGATCCAGGATCCAAAGCCAAAAGCAACTCCGCGTCTGATAGTTCGACGGCGACAACCTACGCTGCGGCGAAGAGAAACCAGGCCAAGAGACGAATGAATTCTATTGACGAGGAGTTAAAGATAGCAGAGGCAGCTCATGCCTCACTGGGGTCGGAAATGAAAGAGCTGCTGCTCTTCTTTCGCGAAGACACCGATCGCAGAGCCGAAGAAGAGGCGAAGCGACGACGAGACGAACGTGACGAGCGGCGCGCCGAGGAAAAACGAGAGCGAGAGGAGCGGGAACAAGTTCGCCGCGATGAAGCTGCACTTGCCGAAGCTAGACGTCAACAAGAACGAGAGGACGCAAAAACGCTCTACGAAGCCACGGAAAAGAAAGCGGAAGCTGCTCGAGCGGACCGCCAAGAAGAGGAGGCCGAACGTCGCCGACAGTTCCAAGCTCGTCTCGAGCAAGACCGTGCCGAAGCTCGTCAGCGACACGAGCAAATGATGCTACTGATATCTACGATTCACAAGAGCAAGTAGATCACGAAAAGAAGCGTGTACGGGAAAGAGAAACAGTGTATATATTTTGCATTACCTGCGTAAACATGTTCAACTTGCTCTTGTGTATCTCCTGTCATCCTCACCATGAAAGAAGGTGGTTCGTATCTCACTAATACCAACTGTTCTCACTCTGTAGTTAGCGAGCCGAAAAAGGTTGTCCAAGCGCTGCTGTCGTTTGCTGCGGTCGTATGGCAACGGCATCAGCAGTCTGTGATAGACCTTTTCGATAGATCCCATACCCCACTCCGCACTCTGTCTAATTGAAGTGATTGCCCCTGACAGCGCCTTTGCCGCCGCCCGAACCGAAGGCAATAATCGACTCGCGTCTCCGTCCTTCAGAGGTGTCATGATTCTGCCGACCATATCTCCGCTGCAGGGGAATGCACTATCCGCAACGACGCCATAACGAAGGTCGGGGTTTAGCTCCGTGGACGCGAGCTTACGACGGAACTCAAGACTCGTATCACCGTCGTTCCAGGATCCTGGGCAGTTATGTTTTGCCCAAACAATGAGCCCATCCGCAGAGAAACACAGCGTGCCAGTTACGAACACGCCATGTAGCCAGCCATTATAATGTGCATTCTGTATGTCCGGTTGTGGGGGTTGCTGGACCTGTGAGAAGCACAAGAAAGTCACAGAAATTTAAAGATTACCACTAAATAAAATTCATGTCAATGCAAGTACCTTGTAGTTTTTTCCGTCCAAGAAGCCCCACGTGAACTGAAGCATAGGCTGTTTAGCTGCCACCAAACGGGCCAGTGCTTTCTGTCTCGCGAAGGTTGGCCAAACAATCCGCGCGGGCGCAAAACCACACAGCGCCGTCGTGAGAGCATCTTCGGCCGCGTTTAACACGCGGCTGAGCGTTGTTGGGGGGACTCCGAACGTGAGGCACAGCCGTGCCCGATGCTCACAACCTACATAAAAAGCTAACAGCAGTCCCAACACCTGGTGGTGGTGTTGGAGCTTCCTGGGGCGACCCCCTTTCGAGTTGAAGATTGGGATCTCGTAGTGAGGCGCAAACCGAGCTAAAAGAAGCTTGAATGAGGCCCTGCACGACACGTAATAGTTAGCCACCAACTACACGCACCAATAGCGGTGCATGTTGCCCTTACCGAGACAAGCTAGTCACCGTTACCATGTTCTTATCTGTGCCGTTGAGCCACGTGTCCATCCAGGACGAGGACTCTGGATCCTTAAGACAGTCGAGGGTGATGTAATGGCGCATTCGGACGAGCCGCTGCCACTCCCAGCGCCTGCGCTCGTCGTGCAGACGGCGCCTCAGGTCTCGGAGCGTCTCGAGAGAGCGGCGGCGCGTCTGAGACGCCGCACTGAGCATCAGCAGAAAGCTTGTATCCGGGCGAGACATTGTGCTGGAAGAAGCGCGAGAGAATGCGAGGGGGTTAATGACTTGGTTGCTCGGAAAGGGTCGACGCGACCTTTCCAGCCGAACGAGATCTTTACAAATAGAGTTTTTTGTGAAAATTTGTCCATCTACAGATTGTCTCCTTTCAGCCTACATAATGGGCTTAAGATATTCTTACTTCAAGCGGCAAAGGTCGCCGGACACAGAAAACTTTTAATGATGGTTTTGGCCTAGGTGTTTATCACCTTCGATTTGCAGACGTTTGGTCCGGCGATTAAAGCGTCTGGTCGGGTGATCAGAATTTTTCGATTAAACTTTTTTATCTAGGTTTTGGAAGGCGCCCACTGTAGTGTGCATCACGCAAATCGACTCAGATCTGAGGATTGGCGGCACGTACACCAAATTGTACGTTTCACGATTCCCGTACTCTCCGTCTCGGCGGGCACCATGATGAGCGAAATGGACGCGCCGCCGACGTCCCGCCTGCGTCGGCGCAGCTTCTGTGAGGGGATGGAGAACGAGAGCACGACCACCGAGAGTATCACGCTGAACGAGGTCGACTTGGCGTCCGCGGCGTCGGCGTCTGAGACGCTCGATCATGGCGAGAGCTACGGCGCAGCTAATTCGCCCCTAAAACCGGGCAAGGTGAGCCCCAGCAAGCCTAAAACGTCCGCAGAGGACTCGGATATAGGTCGCGCTAAAGAAGGATCTCGGATGCAGCAAGTGCTCAAGTTGCTGCAAGACGTGGGGTGCGAGTGGCGACATGGCTTCAGTTGCTCTATGTTGCGTGGGCCGCGAGGTTCCCCGCCGCGGCCTCCAAAGTGGAGCAGTGGAGACTCAAGACCGCGTGGCTGTTTGTGAGCCCCAAGGACTGGATCAAGCGCTGGAAGGGGGACCCCACGGCCCCAGTCAAGTACTGGGTCTACCCGACGCACTGGCTCACGTATGCCTCCGTCAGTCTGGTGCTGTTGCAGATCCTCATCTTCTGGAAGTTCCAGACAGTGTCGCTGGACCTGCGGGTTCATGAGTGTGTGTTCAGGGAGAGGCTCTTGGCCTCGGCGGATCTGATGCAGCCTGGTGCAGTTTCAAGCGTTCGAGCGCAGCCTGCCGCCGCGGCTCTGAGATTCTTGGAGCGTCGCTTCGAGCAGCAATACAGTCCGGGAGCTAGACAACCGGGACAGGCGAGGCTACCATGGACGTGTCTTGCCGTGATTCCGACTGGAAGTGACAACGCCATGGCTCAAGCTACGGAGCTGGCGTTCTTGTGGCCGCGGAGTCAAGTAGTGACAGCTAATGCACACACCAAGGTTGCGAGCAGGGTGCACGTGGCGATCGGAGCAAGTCCGCTGGATAGAATGACAGAGACGGGAGGTGCTGCATCGGCGGGAGTGTTTGCAGCGATGTTCCCGTTGAGTGCGATGCGACCGGCACTCTTTGCACCGAGATTCCCGGATTTGGTGCTGGTGAAGACGGAGTTCGCGTTGAGACAGATGCTGAAGTTTCGACAAGAGCGGCAGGAAGAGCGCGAGCATCGAGGGCGGGCAGGTGTTAATGCGATGAATGGCTTGGGCAGGACGTCGCCGGCGGAAATGGGGACTTTGGACTTGGCGGCGAGTCACTTTGGTGTGTATTTGCTGAAGACAACGGTGTCGGACATCTACAATCGACACATTCGCAAGAAATGGGACGAGTTTCTGCATGTTGTGGTGGTGGGCGATGCCGACAAGAAAGAACAATTCACGGAAGAGCTGCTGTCCGCGTGGGTGGCGCACCCGGAGTGGCCCATGCTCCATGTTCGGTTCCAGCAATCGATGGCGCTGTGTGGGTCATTCCAGCGCGTGCTAAGCAGTATGCTGAAAGATTACGAGGCCGACGCCGAAGCAGCGGAGGCAGCCGAAGCTGCAGCTAACCCGGATCGAGCTGCTGAGGATTGGCTGGAGGGACTTGATAGCCCCAAGAAGCAAGGCAAGAGACCGCAGAAGCGTCAACTGAATGTGGATCTTGTGTGCGAAGAGGAAGCCAACTCACCTGAGGAGATCACGAGACTCAAGAACGCGATCGGCATTCACCTGTTCCCGGTGCCTCCTGAGGTGGAGAAATACGAGGACACGGTACTGGAGAGCTCAGCGGTCGGTGCTGTCACGGTGACATACAACACCCCAATCATGCAGGAATGGGTGCCGGATAGCTGTGGTCTACGTGTCGGCTCTTTTGACTTCGATGGGCCTGTCGATGCGGGAGCTGCGGATGAAGATCCGGATGCGGCAAAGAACAATGGCGCTCCCATCGGGGAAAACGGAGCTGGACACGATGGACCTGAATTGACGGACAGTGCCCCGCTCGTAAAGTTGCCGTCGGTGCACGTGACTTCCAGTGAGATCGAGCTGGCCGTCGAGCAGTTGCTGAAGCTGGACCGAGTCAGTCGAGTGGCTGCAGGGCGCGCTGCCCGTGTTCACTACCTGCGTATGCGCACACACTACTTGTCAGCCGTGGCAGCGCTAGATGCAGCCGTGTGCGAAGGAGACAGCGATGGCATGGGCGAGAAACAGAGCGAAATCGGGCAGCATAGGCGCAGGAAGGTAGAGGTGGAGACACTGCGAGCGTTCCTGTACTAAGCCAATTAGAAAAGTAGTCACGCTGAACGAAACGTGGATGTATTACATGAATCCTGTGCTTTGAGCAGGGGGGGGTGTATTACTTCTGCTTGGTGGTCGGTCGTAGGCTAACTCAGGTCGCTCTGGTGAACCACATCGTCGGACTCCGATCCCGATGTCGAAGCCGAAGTGGACGCAGACTCATCCTCGACGGACGTCTGCTGGAACGGCGAATCCTCCGCCTCCTCCACAAGAGGAGCCTTCGTGGCCTTGATGACCTTGGTCTTGCCCTTCACCAGCACGGCATCCTCGCTGCCGGACTCGCTGTCGGTATCCGAGCCCGAGTCGCTGTCAAGCAGCCACGATAGATCGTCAGTGCCGCTCTCCGAGTCCTCCACAGCCGGAGCCTCGGTAGTCTTGGTAGCCTTGGTTTTGCCCTTCGCCAGTACGGCGTCTTCGCTGCCAGAACCCTCCGAGGTCCACTCGCTGCCAGTAGCCGATTCACTGCCGCTGTCCGAGTTGCTGGCGAACAACCACGACAGGTCCGACGTGCTGCCGCTGCCGCTGCCTCCGAAGTACTTGAGCAACCAGTCGGGGACCTTGACGAGGCCCGCGTCGCTGCCGCTGCCAGAGACGGTCTCAACCAGCCACGACAGATCATCGCTGCCGCTCTCCGAATCCTCCTCGACAGCGGGGTCTTGGTACCCTTCGACTTCTTGGTCGTCTGGTCCGCCGTGTCTTCCGCTGAACCCGACTCGGATGATTCCTCGTCCGCCGAGCCCTCCGACGACGACGGGAGCGACACGTCCTCCTCCGTCGAACCAGAGGACGAAGCGGTCACGTTGAACTTGCTGCCGTCGCCACCAGCCAGAATGTCCTCGATGTAGTCCATGACGTACGTCAAGCGGGTGTAGATGCCGGCCTGCTCGCCGCACTTGCTGCCCCAGCTCACGCAGCCGATGATGATGTCGTCGTCAACGATGAGCGGACCGCCCGAGTCGCCATTGCACGTGTCCTTGCCATTGCCCGTTCCGGCGCACAGCATGCCATCCGTGACACGGCCAACGTACTTCTTGAACTTGGCGCACTCGGCGTTCGAGATGACGGGGACGGTGAGCTCCCTCAGGGTGGGGCTGCCCAGCTCGCCGCTAGTCTCCGTCTTTCCCCAGCCAAGGACCGTGCCCATCGTGCCGACCTTGTTGTCGGAGCCGTCTTTAGCACAGAGCTTGGCCATTTTGCGCTTCACGGGCTTCTTGAGCTTGAGCAGACCCACGTCGTACAGGTGCTCCTTCTTCTTGTACATGGGGTGACGGAAGCCCTCGATAATGGGGACCGTCAAGCCCGAGCCAGCGCTTTCGTTCGTGCCAAAGGTAGCGATCATGTCCATCTCGTCCGTCTTGATGCAGTGGCCGGCCGTGAGGATGTACTGCGGCGCGATCAGCGTGCCACCGCACATGTTCATTTCAAATAAGGTGTCGCGCAGGCTGGCGAGGAACGGGTACTTGTCGATGTTGGCCTCCGTGCCGCCGTAGATGCGGCTCTCCTCATTGGTGGTCAAGCCCGTGCTCTCCACGGTCGTAGTGTCCTCCTCCTTTGCGGTGTCAGCGAACGTGTAGCCATAAGCAGAAGCCGACAGCGACGCGATGGTCGTGGCGAGCGCGCCAACCTGAATGACCTTCATCGCTTCAGGGAATTATGACTCCAGACGTCCGGGATGGTCCACCGACGAAAAGCCAAAGTGACCAGCGTCTTGACCAGATTCCAGGTGTTGACGACCACATCGCAATTCGGCTATCCGGGCAAGCCGGAAGGTCTTCGAAGCACGAACTGATGCTGTGGCGCTAGCGAACACAAGCGAGGGCATTTGTCGGGTGGGGACAAGAAGCGTGCTTTGGAGCATACAAAGACACCTTCGCGCCACCGGCCACTTGTTAGTGCTCGGGAACAGCAGGCTTCATCACATCGCAGGAACAAGGTAGAGATGGGAAAAGTTGCGCACCGCACTCTGGTCCAGAGTCGCTGGGGTATAAAGATACCATGTCCTAGTGCAATGCGCGGCTCGCTGGAATGCTCGACGGTGGGCCCGCCGACACAAATACCGCGCGGCCATGCTTCGCGGGCACCCCGCGCGGGTTTGCTTTGGCTACGCGCCTCGCAACCGCTCGCCTTGGTCACCCCTCCCCGGCTTGTGCTGAGTCGCATGCTATTGTGTTTGTCAGGGATTACAGTATGTTGTGTTTATGATATTTTGTGCGCTCTGGACATCGCGAGAGAAAACCAGCTTGTTGAAGAGGCCCAGGCTTGATGCATCAATAGCATCCGCCAGTGCTTCGCGTTGCTGGAATTCTTCGAGTGAAGAAATGCTCACACCAGTGCGCGGTTTCTAGGCGTTGCTGTTCCGGTGTTGTCGATACTTACAGCACTTCACACGAGTGAAAGACCAACTCGCAGTTTCGCACTCAACGTACATGTACAGTGTAGCAGGATGAACAACACGTACGTGCACAGTGTGCCGTACACTGTATATTTGTATCAAAAGATTCTTTGTCAACGGTACAGGCGGCCCCGTCAGATTCGGCCCAGCGATCAGTAATATACCTCGTACAGATAGTACTTTTGTGCCTGAGATTTGCTCCTGCAGTCATACAGATATACTGAGATAGATTAGATTTGAAGGGAACACGACGTGGCGCCTCAGCAATGGTTGGTTCATGTCCATTTTCGGCGAATTCAGTAACTCAGTACAGCTGCATCTATGTGCAGCCTGTACGAATTTTACAACCTTGCACTCTTTATGAGTACCACTCTGCCGAATCAGGCGGGGCCGCCTGTACGGCACTAAGATACGTACAGTGTACTGTGTGTCTAAGATACAGTGTCTAGTGTACAATGTACAGTACACGGAGCAATGTTCCACCCCGCCTGAAAGGCTCCGTCTCAGGTGCTCTTGTGAGTGTACCTTGTACGTGTACAATATTTGAACCACAGTCAACAGCGTTTCCCACGTCCGTCCATGTTGTGGTGTCTAAGTAGGTGTTGGCTTAACCGATAAAGCGCCACCATGCAAGTGCCGGTACATTAATACATGTTGCCTTCTACTACCCGATGGTTTTCATTGATTCAGTTTACATATATTTTACGATAAAGAATTTAGCTTAGATTTCACTTCAATGCGCTTCACACTACTCACGTTGTTCAAGAAGACACCGCGGACAATTTCCAGGTCCCGATCGTGAAGTACTTCGTACTACCGCCGTCGTCGAACACGGCATCCTTTTTCGGATGCTGGACTCGAGCCAGGAGCTTCGTTCATTGAAGTTGATGGAATCGATGCCTCAGTTGCTGGCGTCCCCTTCGAAGTGATACCCTCTGTATCCCTGTCAGCCTTGACAGGCTTCGGGGATTTGGTGGTCTCGGCATTTCTCGCGACCGTTGCAGTCTTGGTAGTCTTCGCGACCGTTGTAGTCTTGGTAGTCTTCGCAGCCTTAGCTTTTGTCGCCGGTGGTCTGGGCAGTGCACGCGAATCAGACTTGGATGCGTCTCGTGGAAAAACGCTGTCGGTGGCACCGTTCAGAACGTCTTCGATATAGTCCATGACGTGAGCTAATCGAGTGTAGACACCCGCTTTGGCCCCACACTTTCCGCCCCAACTTACGAGACCTACCAACACATCGTTGGCAAGAAGTGGACCCCCGGAATCGCCGTTGCACGAATCCTTGCCGTCGCCATTTCCAGCGCACATCATTACCTCCGTGATGCGGTTACGGCCGCCGTACGCTTTGTCGCATTCCGCGTTCGAGATGATTGCCACATTCACCTCTTGAAGCGTGAAGCTTCCGACGCGATCTTCTGTCAGCCCCCAACCGAGGACTGTGGCCATCGTGCCAACCTTGTTGTCGGATCCATCACGTGCGCACAGAGGCGCCACCTTCTGAGTCGAGGGTCTCCAGCTTCAGCAAGCCGACGTCGTACAAGTGTTTTCCGTTGTTATACAGCGGGTGACGGAATCCCTGGGTCACTTTAATCACCTCGCTGGAACGAGAGCCCGCGCCCGACCCGAACTCGGACCCGAGAGAAGCGTATATTTGTTGCCCCTTGTCTGTCTTGATGCAGTGTCCAGCCGTGAGAATGTACTGAGGGGCAACCAGCGCACCGCCGCAGAATGTTTTCCCGTGGGGGTCGAAGCGCAGGCTTGCGATGTATGGATGCTGGTGCACGTCCGCCTCGGAGCCACCGTAGATTCGACTCTCTTCGTTGGTGGATAGACCCGTGCTGGTGTTGGGCTCAGGATCAACAATCGACGGCTTCGTTGTGCTCATGACACTGGAGAACTCGTAGCTGTGCGCAGACCTTGTTAGAATTGCCAGCAGCGAGATGCACACGTCGAGTCGCAGGAGCCGCATGGTTCGTCACTTGAACCCACGAGCTGCGAGTTTGCGCGTGGAGAAATCTGAAGTGGCGGCAAGTCAGGGCCGTTCTAAGCTGAGGCACAAAGCTCACTCTATATGACACCATCCTGAGGAAAAATTCTCGCGCGAAGACGATGGAGAATACAAATTGCGGCACGCATTAGTGACGGCGACAGAAACTTGGCGAGATGGATCCGCTTGGCAAGGTACATGTAGGCTTAAAGGAACCTGTTTGTGTTGTATTATAGCCCGTCGTCTAAAAAATTTGCGCGGCGCCTGGCTGATCAAATGGCCACCTCTGCGAGCTATCTGCCAGCCCAAATGTCCGTGTACGAAGGTACGGGAGAAGTTGGGCAGGTCATGAAACGAATATGAATAATTTAGAGTGCTACTAGTACTACAATTTTTTGCCAGAAGTGTCAGTGGCTTGGGTAGGAGTCCTACCGTAGGATAACCTGGCTTGGTGCTGTGAGTTGTTTTAATACTGGCTGGTCCCCAGCCTAGCGTAAGTCTCTATTTCGTTATCGTGACAACGCTTTCCGGCATTACATGTACATTGTTAGTGAAGGTTTGACGTGGCACTCTTCCTGTCGAAAACTGCAACTTGGCGTCTTAAACGGGTGCTGCTGTAAGCGCAACAATGCATTTTCTTGATATCATGCAATGGCATACGGCTACTTTGTCGTGTTACTCAACGCAAAATCGTTTAGCTTAGGTGACTACGCAGACTTCTGTTGTAGGACCGCCGAGTCGGTCGTCGGTGCCTCGGTGGATTTCGCGGCCTTGGTGGCAGGAGCCTTCTGCTCCGCCGAGGATCCGTCAAACGAGAATGTCAATCCCTTCGTCGAAGGAGTCTTCTGCTCTGCCGAAGAACTCGTAGATGCATCGCTAGTGGGTGTCGTCGTGGTCGTGGTAGTCTTCGTGGCCGTATTCTTGAGATTCTTCGAGCCAAACTTTTTGCCATCTCCACCGGCAACAACCTCGTTGATGTAGTCCAACACGTACGACACGCGCGTGTAGACACCCGGCTCCTTGCCGCACTTGTCGCCACCCCAGCTCACGAAACCCACAAGAGCGTCATTGGCAATAAGTGGGCCGCCTGCATCGCCCCGGCACGAGCCCTTGCCATTGACGTTGCCGGCACACATCATGCCTTCCGTCAGACCCTTCTTGTACGAGCTAAATTTACTGCAGTCCTCGTTCGAGATGATGGGGAGCTGCGCCTGCTGAAGCTTGAAGCTGTTGGAGCTCTCCTTGGTCTGGCCCCAGCCCAGAACGGTGGCCGTGGCGCCGACCTTCTCGTCCGAGCCGTCGGCGGCAGGAAGGGCCGCAATCTTCTGCATGGACGGCTTCTCCAGCTTCAGCAAGCCCACGTCGTACAGGTGC
This sequence comes from Phytophthora melonis, assembly GCA_024211575.1. NCBI lineage: Eukaryota > Oomycota > Peronosporomycetes > Peronosporales > Peronosporaceae > Phytophthora > Phytophthora melonis. Next base: position 2,132,334 of record JAMXKT010000068.1, read on the forward strand.
TTCCTCTTGTTGTACAGCGGGTGCTTGAATCCCTTGACGATCTTGATCGACTCGCCTTCAGTGCCGAAGCTGAACTCGGTGTCGAACGACGCGGTCATCGCAACCTCGTCCGTCTTGATGCAGTGCGCAGTCGTAACGAGGTACTGCGGGGCGATCAACGTAGCGGCGCAGACCGTCACGCCATCAATGCGGACGCTTGCGACGTACGGGTAGTTGTCGATGTCGGCGTCGAGGCCGCCGATGATGCGGCTCTCCTCGTCCGCGGTCAGGCCGGTGCTCTCCTTCTCCTTCTTGTTCTCTTTCTTCGAGCCCGCGACGTCGGTGAACGAGTAGCCGTTCGCACACGTCGAGAGTGTCGCCAATACCGAAGCGAGCGCGCAGACCTGCAAGAGCTTCATCGTTCAGATGCAGTAGATATCAACTATCAATACTCTTCAGCTACAGTTTCGATAGGTGTTTGAACTCGAACACCCTGAGCGTAGTGAAAAAATGGAGTGACCCGTCGAGTCGGATATTAGTTAGCGCGGTAAGGTGTTCAAATCTCGGGATATTGTGTGTTGTGGTTCTAGCGACACCAAGTGAAGGCATTCGCAGGGAATCGTGCTGTCGAAAGCGAGAGAGACGCCTACGCGCCACCATCTAACACAAGAATTGTGCTGCTCGAAAACAGCAGGATCAGGACGAGATGGGAAATAGCGAACTGGAAATGACTATAGGCGTACGTATTCCGAAATTAATGCTGTTAACTCTTACCGGTAATGGTGTCTGAACTGGCTACACTCCCGGTCAAAATTATACGAACACCGCTCTAAGCCCTCATAACTCATTCAATTTTCTCATTTTGAGGTGCGGTTTGGACAGAGGTTACAAAATGTGCTGAGAAAGACATAACATGCACTAACACTCGCGTTTTTGCACTCCGTGAGGTAGCTTGCATACAGCAAACTGATTTTGCATGGTGGTCACAAAATACATGTAGGAACATCCAATCTGCATACAAAATCGTTTACTAATCAGATACCTGTCCAACGAGATTTGACTAGAAGTTTGTATTAGATTTTTTTCAAACTGCCGTTTAAAAAAATCTGCCGTTTAAAAAAATCTAATACAAACTTCTTGTCAAATCTCGTTGGACAGGTATCTGATTAGTAAAGGATTTTGTATGCAGATTGGATGTTCCTACATGTATTTTGTGACCACCATGCAAAATCAGTTTGCTGTATGCAAGCTACCTCACGGAGTGCAAAAACGCGAGTGTTAGTGCATGTTATGTCTTTCTCAGCACATTTTGTAACCTCTGTCCAAACCGCACCTCAAAATGAGAAAAATTGAATGAGTTATGAGGGCTTAGAGCGGTGTTCGTATAATTTTGACCGGGAGTGTAATGCAAGCTTAGTATCACGAAAACCTGGGGGTATGCAGCGTGAACAAGACATCTAGAGGCCCGGTTTGGAGCGCAATACGATCGTTTCTTTCAGTTGATGCATCATATTCGACGGTAGCGTCGGTGACAAATGTGGCATTTTAATCTGACACCAAGCCTGTGACCCATGGCCGAGGCACGTACAATTGGTCCTACCGCTTGGAGGCTTTCCATCGCACTTGCCATCTTTTGGTGGGCGGCTGCTCGATGATTCACTCGGTGGCAAGAAGGTCGTCGTGTTCTCACTCGGAGCGATAGCAATTCGATCTGGACCATGACCGGCGACCGGCGTCTGGACCGAATACAACTGCAGCACGACGACATAGCAATTCGTCCATGTCGCCGTTGTCCAAAGATTCCCCCCGCCTTCTTAGCCGTTTTTGGCAGCTTTAGCTATCCGATCGCAAGTGTGCACTTCACTTCCGGTAACCCCGGACTTGGTCAACCTCCATACGAAATAAATTTATCCACTTCATACACCTTCCGCATTAATTTCGGATCTCATTCCTATTTGCCCAAAGTTTTCGGCGGCATCAGAAGAGCTCAATGTCGACAACAACGAAGAGAAGTGAGTAAATGTGGTACTGCTGCGTCAACAGTGTTGACAACAACTTGCCGCGGCAGATTCACTCCTGTACATCGATGCAGGAATGGTAGACGAGAATCAAAGACACAAAATTCGTGTAACTTAGTTTCTACACATTGAAAACAACTTGGGCGCGAGACATCTACTTCTTGCCATCGTCGTCGTCGTCGTCACCGCTCTCAGCTTCCTCCTCCTCCTCTTGCTCCTTCTTCTTCTTGTCCTCTTTATCTTCCTTGGCCTCCTTGGCAGCTTCGGCATCGTCATCGTCGCTCTCGTCAGCCTTAGCCTTCGACTTCGCCTTCTTCGTCTTGGCCAACTTTTTTTCGGTCTTCTTCTCCTCCTCCTCTTCCTGCTCCTCCTCTTCGGCTGCCTCCTCGATGGCTTCTTCGATCTCCTCCTCCAGCTCCTCGTCGCTGCCCGAGTCTGAGTCCGAGTCCAAAACGGTCTTCGAGTTCGACTTGGACTTGGTAGTTTTTCCCTTCTTGGTCGGAGTATCCTCTTCTTCCTCCTCCTCCTCCTCGCCGTCTTCCTCGTCCTTCATCTTCTTCAGCTCCTCCTTTTCGTCTTCTTCCTCTTCTTTCTCGTCCTCCTCGATCTCTTCCTCGGCTTCGAGCTCTTCTTTCTCGGCAGCATCCTTAGCATCCTCGGCGTCCATCAGTTCGTTTGCGTCGCCGTCGTCCAAAGCTTCTTCCTCGTCCTTCTCAGCTTCCTTCTCCTTCTGCTCAGCCGCCTTCTTAGCCTTCTTGGCAGCCTCCATGTCCTGTTCGACTTCCTCTTCGTCGACAGAAGACAAGCGTCGACGCTTACGCTCGTCGTCTTCGTCGTCACTCTCCTTGGCCTTTTTCGACTTCTTGGCTAGCTTGGCTTTCGTCTTCTTCTCCTTCTGCTCTTCAATCTCTTCCTCCTCCACGGCCTCTTCAATGGCTTCTTCCAGCTCCTCCTCCAGCTCTTCTTCGCTACCCGATTCCGAGTCCGATTCCGAGACGGCCTTCGACTGCTTACCCTTCTTGGACGATTTAGAATTCTTCTGTTCCTCGTCATCGTCGTCGTCATCGTCCTCTTCTTCAACCTTCTTGAGCTTGCCCTCTTCGACCTCCTCCTCCTCTTCTTCGAGCTCCTCGATCTGTTCTTCAGCCTCCAGCTCCTTCTTCTCAGCATCAGCCTTGTCATCAACAGCTTCCGCTAGTTCTTCGGCGTCGCTGTTGTCCAGCGCGTCTTCTTCTTCCTCCTCAGCCTCCTCCTCCTCTTCCTCGGCCTCGGCTTCATCCTTTTTGGCCTCCTTCAGTTCCTTCTCAACCTCCTTCTCATCGATTTTAACAGTAAGACGTCGCTTGCGCTCTTCGTCATCGTCTTCAGTCTTCGCCGATTTTTTCGTCTTGGCTAGCTTGGCCTTCGTCTTTTTCTCCTCCTGTTCTTCCTCTTCTTCCTCCTCGACAGCCTCCTCAATGGCTTCTTCAAGTTCTTCTTCCAGTTCGTCGTCGCTTCCAGAGTCGGGGTCCGAGTCGGACTCGGAGACAGTCGTCGATTTTGACTGCTTCCCCTTCTTCGAAGATTTGGCATCCTGCTTTTCGTCTTCGTCGTCGTCCTCCTCCTCTTCTTGCTCAATCTGCTTGAGCTCGTCCTTGTCGATCTCCTCTTCTTCTTCTTCAAGGTCCTCGATCTCTTCTTCCGCTTCCAGTTCCTCCTTCTCGGCAGACGCCATGTCGTCCAAAGCGTCCGCCAGCTCGTCTGCATCACTGTTGTCCAGAGCCTCCTCCTCCTCTTCCTCGGCTACCTTTTCCTTCTGCTCGGCCTTGGCCTTTGCCTTTTTGGCGGTCTTGAGCTCCTTTTCAACTTCCACACGTTCCTCCTCGTCCTCCTCGATCGTAGCCAGGCGTCGACGGTGACGACGAACCTTGCAACCAGACGTGGAAGGGGTCAACTGAGCCGAGGAGCCCGCAGCGGAAAGTGCACCAGCGTCGGTGCTGACTGTGGCAGCAGGGGTCACGACAGGAGTGCCCGCGGCCGAGTTCTGGGTCACCGATGAATCGCTAGAACTCTCCGTCGTCGTCGAACCAGCGGTTGACACTGGGGATCCAGAGCTAGAGCTAGAAGAGAGCAAGGTATCATCATCGGTCGAGGACGTCTCGGTAGATGGTGATTCGGCACTAGCGCTCGAAGTAATTGAGCCATCATCCGTCGAGGAGGCCTCAGTCGTGGATGAACCCGCGCTGGGGCTGTCCGTGGTGGATGATCCAGCGCTGGAGGTTTCAGCAGTGGATGAACCAGTACCAGAGCTCTGCGTAGTCGACGAACCAGCCGTAGACGACTGAGTGGTCGACGACCCAGCGCTAGAGCTGTCAGTAGTTGACGAGCCGGTGCTGGAGCTCTGAGTAGTTGACGAGCCGGTGCTGGAGCTCTGAGTAGTCGACGAGCCGGTGCTGGAGCTCTGAGTAGCCGATGATCCGGAGCTGGTAGACGGCGTAAGGTCAGACGTCGAGCTCGACGTAGTCGACGCAGTCGTCTCCGTGGAACCTGCCGTGGACGAAGCCACCGATGTCGCCTGCGTAGTCGAATCGGAGCCTGCCGTGCTGTCCGTGAAGTTGCTGCCAGTGCCGCCGTTCAGAATGTCGTTAATGTAGTCCATGACAAACGGCAGACGAGTGTACACGCCGGCGTGGACGCCGCACTTGCCACCCCAGCTGACGAATCCAATCAAAGTGTCGTCGCTGGTAACCAGCGGGCCGCCCGAGTCTCCGGTGCACGAGTCCTTGCCGCCGCCATTACCAGCACACATCATTCCCTCCGTGATTCGGTTGTCGTACTGCTTGTTACACTCGGCGTTCGAGATGACGGCAACATTCACCGCCTGCAGCGTGCGGCTCTCCGAACCGTCCTCGGTCATTCCCCATCCAAGCACCGTGGCCTCCGTACCGACCGTGTTGTCCGAGCCGTCCGCCGCGCACAGCTTGGCCGTCTTCTGCTTCGAGGGCTTCTCCAGCTTGAGCAGACCCACGTCGTACAGGTGCTTCTTCTGGTTGTACATCGGGTGCTGGTAGCCCTCGACGACCTTGATCGCCTCACTGTTGCCGGAACCGGAGCCCGTCCCCATCTCCGTTCCGAGGTGGGCGATGATCGTGTCCTCGTCGGTCTTGATGCAGTGGCCGGCAGTCAGAATGTACTGCGGGGCGATCAGCGTGCCGCCGCAGAAGGTCGTATCCAGCAGCTCGAAGCGCAGACTCGTGGCGTACGGGTAGTCGTCGATATTGGCCTCCGAGTCGCCGTAGATGCGGTTCTCCTCGTTGGCAGTGAGCCCCGTGCTCTCCACGTCATTGGTCGAAGAAGTGGTTGTCTTCATGGTCTCCGAGAACGAGTAGCCATGGACCACCGACGAGACGGCCGAGGCCAGCGCAAGAATCTGCGGGACCTTCATGCTCGAAACAGTGGGTTGTCGGTGCACTCGGTATCACCAAGTGATTAATTAACACGTCGCTTAGCTGATCCGTCGTCGAACAGCCCAGAGTTTAGACGGAGAAAGCCAAAGTGGCAGTCTCGCAAAGGCGCGACCAGGGGGGGAGACGATGGTTATGCTGGACGCTCTCCACCACCACCACCATCTCATTTGAGCTATCCGGTCTAGGTAGTCAGCTCGATTTGTACATGAAGTACCCCGAACGACGGTGGCTCTAGACACATCGATCAATTGGATTCGAGGAAATTGCCGGATGGTGCCAGCAACTGTACTGAGATATGGGGCAGCAGGCCATTACTCCACCAACTGGCGCTGCCCAGCCCAATGCTACGAAAACAGCGGGCTGCTTGCCGCGTGCGACTCGCATCAGGCTGCTCCCGCAGACCGGCGAAAAGCCCAGCCCAGCCCATGCTGTTCGAACGGGATGTGAAGCGATCATTTCGGCTCATGGTGGCGACGCCTTAAACGTTAACGCCAACAAAAGACAACCGCAACGGTACGTACAGAGCGCCACCACATCTATTGACCCACAACACACACTCGAGCGCCTACGATACGTACGACCGCAAAAATCAAATCTCCTTCCTCATCTTCTGCGCTGGACGTCAACACCTCTTCATCACTTTGATCAAAACGGTGAGGCGCAGTCCTTGCCGCTGGCGATCCTCTTGCCTGAGGCGGGCGTTGGATCATAGATTGCTGGCACGCTCTGCTCGGTCAAACCCGTGGTCTCACTCTGATCCGCTGAAGTCTCCGATTGATTCGCTTGGTCCGAGGTCGTCTCCATTTCCGGCTCCTCCGTGGCAGGAGCTTCCGTGTCAGGTGACACCGTCGTCGGAGCTGACGTCGGTGCCGGAGTCGGCGACGGCGTTGGAGCTTCGGTCTTCGGTGCCTCGGTGGTAGGCTCAGGTGTCGGGGCTCGATCTCAGGAGTTTCCGTTGCAGGGACGTCAACATTCGACGAATCTGCGCCTCGGCTCTCACCTGCAGAGCTCGACGCGCTTGGGGTGAAGCTGCTTCCCGAGCCACCACTGACGATGCTGTTGATGTAGTCAAGCACGTACGACACGCGGGTGTACACGCCAGCGTTCACACCGCACTTGCCTCCCCAACTAACAATGCCCACCAGCACTTCGTTCGCAATGAGCGGGCCTCCTGAGTCGCCGTTGCAGGTGTCCCTGCCGTCGCCATTGCCAGCACACATCATCCCTTCGGTGATTCGCTTGCCGTACTCCTTGTTGCACTCGGCGTTTGAAATGATGTTCACGTTTACTTCCTTCATCTTCACGCTTTGCGACCCGTTTTCGGTGAGGCCCCATCCTCTGACCGTCGCCACAGTGCCGACCGTGTTGTCCGATCCGTCGGGAGCAGCCATTCCGACCGTCGTTGTTGAGACCTTCTTCTCAAGCTTGAGAAGACCGACGTCATACAAGTGCGCGGACTTGTTGTACTTAGGGTGACGGTAGCCCTGGATCACCTTCACCTGCTCACCGTCACTCGATCCCGAAGCGAACGCCGTTCCGATCGACGCGTAAATCGTAGCCCTGTCGGTCTTGACGCAGTGGGCAGCCGTAACCACATACTGCGAGGCAATGAGTGCACCGCCGCAGTAAGTGCTGCCGCCAGCGTCATTCTGGCGCAGACTCACAACGAACGGGTACTTGGACGCGTCCGCCTCCGATCCACCAAAGATGCGGTCCTCCTCGTTGACTGTCAGCCCCGTGCTCTCCTCCGCTTTCGACGCGTCAGAGGTCTCTGAGAACGCGTACCCCTGCGTTAGGGTGACCGCTAGCGCGGATGCAAGTACACCAGCACGGACAATAGCTGCGAACGTCATTGACCAGTAATCGTCCGCCCTCTGCTGGTGAAATCCGCTCTGCGCTGGAAAATGCTAACTGAAGCGATTGTTCAGTAACCTGTAGAGGGAGAGAAGGATCCGGTGACGGACGATTGCCACCATGCGCTCAACAGCTTTTTCAGACCCACCACTGAGTTGCCTAGGCAAAGTATCGGACAAGGTCGCATGAGGAAGGCCGTGCTCCAGCTGGCACACTCATGGCTCCGACCAGAACCGTTACTCCAGCACCGCCTCTGCCTGGTGTATTTACTTGGAGCTGCGTACAATTTCCAGCTTTCACCAAGCACAGCCACACACACACGTCCAGTCACGCAAGTCGCCAGTCGCAGGTGGCGCCATCCATCGTCCCTAGCGAAAAGGCCTTGTCAGGACTCACAACGGACAGAAATCCTTGATCAAGAGGTGCAAAGCGGCCCAGCTGGCAGGTTTTGACAGGTTCCGCAGCAGCAGGCGATGTCAGTCAAGTCTCATCGAGCCAAACACAAGAAGCCCCATGCAGTCTGTCCGGTGACCGTCACCAAAGTCCTAGCCTTTGAGCTCCAAGTGAGCTCTTCGTCTACTTTGGCAAACGTCAGTTAGTACCAATGATATGGCACACTTCTATTGTGGTTAGGGTTCATATCCATGGGCATTTGAGGCTGTCAATACACATCATCGCCGCCGTCCACCATGCTGCTCCGCTGTGTGCGTCCGCTGCGCGCGGCGTCGTCGTCGTCCGCCGCCTCACGCCGCTCTGCGCTCTTCTGGCGCAGCTTCGCCTCCGCGTCCGCCAACTCGCTGGAAGTCTGCGTGCGCGAGCGCCATCTGCCGCCCTTTGAGCGTCTGCAGCTGGCGGAGATCGAGCCGGCGGTCACTACGGCCGCCGCTGACTTCACGCGCGACCTGCGCGAGCTGGAGAAGAAGCTGCAGAGCGCGGGCAAGAGCGTGCAGTTCGCTGATGTCGTGGACCCGCTGGAGGTGCAGGGCGACGCGCTGGGCCGCATGTGGGGCATCGTGGGCCACCTCATGAGTGTGCGCAACTCGGAGGAGCTGCGCGCCGTGCACGACAAGCTGCAGCAGCTGGTGATCGAGACGGTCACCGAGGCCTCGCAGAGCAAGACGCTCTACGACGCGTTCCTCGCGGTGCGCGAGAGCGACGAGTGGAGCAAGCTCGAGCTGGCGCAGCAGCGCATCATCGAGCTCAGTCTCAGAAGCGCCACGCTGAGCGGCGTCGGACTGCAGGGTGAGGACAAGGAAAAGTTCAACAAGCTCAAGCTGCGTGCTGCCGAGCTGGTAAGGAAGCGCTGTAGTGTATGCGCTGTTGGTTGGAGGCTTAATTTTGCTGGCTTGCTGATGTCTGTAGAGCACCAAGTTCTCGTCGAACCTGCTGGACGCGACAAAGGCATACTCCATTACAGTGACCGATAAGAATGAGCTGGAAGGACTTCCGCCGTCGCTCTTGCAGATGTTCGCCCAGAGCGCTCGTGACGACGGCCACTCGGAGGCCACCCCGAGAACGGACCGTGGCGAGTGACGCTTGACCCCCGTCGTACGTGCAGTTCATGAAGTACTCGGCGAACCGATCGCTGCGTGAAACTTTGTACCGCGCATACGCGACCCGCGCGAGCGGAGAGTCATTCGACAACGAAGGAATCATCGTCGAGCTGCTTGAGATTCGTCAGCAGATCGCGAAGCTGCTCGGATTCAACTCGTACGCAGAGGTCAGTATCTCCAAGAAGATGGCGCCGAGCGTGGAGGAGGTTGAGAAGATGCACAGTGATCTGCGCGAAAAGTGCATTGAGATCGCTCACGAGGAGGTGAAGACCGTGGCTGAATACGCGAAGGAGCACGGACAGACGGAGCCTCTGGCGCCCTGGGACCTTGGCTACTGGTGCGTACATTGCGATCCCCGATAAAATGCTCCACCGTTTGTACTCATCTTTATCGTTTGCCTACATACCACCAGGTCGGAGAAACTGAAAGCGGAAAAGTACCTGTTCACTGATGAAGAGATCAAGCCGTACTTCCCGCTCGAGCGCGTACGTTCCTCTTTCCTCCAGTCTCTGGTCTTCGATCAAGCTGACTCATAGCCATTCATTTTGCCGACACCTAGGTGCTCGACGGCCTCTTCTCGCTCACGTCGCGGTTGTTCGGCGTGACCATCGAGGCTGCGGACGGCCAGGCCGAGGTGTGGAACTCGGATGTGCGCTTCTTCAACGTACGCAGCGCTGAAGGCGACAAGGAGGTGATCGCTCAGTTCTTCCTGGATCCGTATTCGCGCCCAAAGGAGAAAAACGGCGGTGCGTGGATGAACACGTGCGTGGACCGCAGCCGTCTGCTTGGCCCCAAGGACAAGGGCGGCAAGCGTATTCCGGTCGCCTACATCATCTGCAACCAGTCCCCGCCCGTGGGCGAGACGCCGAGTCTCATGACGTTCCGCGAGGTGGAGACCATCTTCCACGAGTTCGGCCACGGTCTGCAGCACATGCTCACGCAGATGGAGTACGGTGACGTGGCGGGCATTAACGGCATCGAATGGGACGCCGTCGAGATTCCGTCGCAGATGATGGAGAACTTCTGCTACGACAAAGGTCCGTTCAATGACCTACTCTACCATACCTTGCGGGCATTTGAGCTAACCTATCCTGTGCCCTTCTTTTTTTCGTCCGACAGACACGATCGCAGCGATCAGCGGGCACTACAAGACCGGGGAGCCGCTGCCTGACGAGCTGTTCGAGAAGCTCAAGGCGGCGCGCAACTACATGGTGGCCACGGGCATGCTGCGTCAGCTGGGCTTCGGCGCGCTGGACATGTACCTGCACTCGCACTACTCGCCGGCGCAGGAGCCGCTGTTCGCGGCGCAGCAGCGTCTGCTGGGTGAGTACGCCGTGCTGAGTCCGCTGGAGGAGGACAGGTTCCTGTGCTCGTTCGCGCACATCTTCGCGGGAGGCTACGCCGCCGGCTACTACAGGTACGCACACAGTCAACTGTATGTGATTGAGTTGACGCGCGGACACTCGATTGACCGACTTTTGTTTGTGTAAACTGTGGACAATAGCTATAAGTGGGCCGAGATCTTGTCGTGCGACGCCTACGGCGCCTTCGAGGAGGCGGCCAAGGAGAGCCCCGAGGCCGCGGCGCGCGTGGGCCGTCGGTTCCGCGACACAATCCTTGCGCGCGGCGGCGGGCAGCACCCGGAGCAGGTCTTCGAGGCCTTCCGCGGCCGCAAGCCGTCCGTGGTGCCGCTGCTCGCGCAGTACGGCATGGCGGACAAGTAGTTGCAGTTGCAGGCAACTTCAACATGGCAGTAAAAAGTATCCATCATGGATGATCTCTGGCATAGAAATGGGTTCAGTGCTGCTTCGCGAATGGCCGCCGATGGGTGGTGCCAGCGTGTTAAACGCCAGGAGGGGATCGCGGGGCTGTGAAGGTGGCTTCGCTCTGTGTATGCAAAGCGCAAGTCAATTGCAGTTCGCGACTCGGTTGCTATAGCGCTGCTGGTCATGCTGGCGCGCATCCCCCCTAATGCAACTTCAACACCACGCAGCATTAAGTCTCGGAGGTTCTTCAACATAGACCCTGCATGCGAAAAGTTGCTGAATATTGTGTAAATTGCACGCTATCGAATGAAATCCACACAAATGCGTCGCAGCAATCGATCCTATAGCCAAGGAAACCGAGGAAACGGACAGCACGACATGGCCGACGCCTTCATAATAGCAAGCCAAAACTGCCTTGTTTTGAGCTGTAAGAATGGTGTTGCAGTCACTTGGTCGGGAGGTCCCAACTGGACAGGGAGAAGATGCAACCGCAGCGATTACTTGAGACGCGTGGCAACATTTCGCACACCGACCTCCTCTTCCCGCTTGCGCTTGCCAGCAGCGAGTACTGCACTGCGGGCGCGCGTCTCCTCGTCGTGAGCAACACGATCAGCAGGCGACCACAGGAACACGCACGCGTGCGTGAACGTCGGGATAGCCTCGACCTTCGCGGCGCCAGGCAGGTCCGCGTCGACGAAGCCCGCGATGAAGGAGGCGTTGAGAGCAAGCTGCATGATACAGAATGACAGCCCCCGGGGCCGGCGGGGAAAGCTAGAGGCATCCGCGGATGACCCAAGCAGCACCTAGATTGCAGCAACCTACAGTTAGATGATCAGTTCGTAAGATAAAAATCATGAAAAAAAAAACTGACCGGCGATCGCACATTTGTTTGGTGCATGGAAACGCCGGGTTTCGTTCGGTACGTATGTTGAAGAGACCTCAACGTATAAGTTCTCGCAGGACTGGGTTCCGTGTTTTTATGATCGGGCGCGTGTCAAGGCTCTCTCACCCACCGCTCATTATCGTATTATCCAGCTCGAGCGTGAAGTGACCGGATCACTCGCTCCCAACCACAAGACCACTCACTACCAACACCAGAGCACCGGAAGCTGCTCTGCATCCACCCAAAGCAAGCCAAGTCACGCCAAACTCCTCTACTCAACCTCTGCGGTTAGTAGGTAGATCGTCAATACCCCGAACCCATTCTCGCACACATTCACACATACCCCGCACTTCAACAACAAGAGCCATGCTGTCGCCCTCGCTGTCGTCGTCGCTGCCGTCCCCGACCGTGCCGGCTATGTCGTCGCGCCTGCCGCACCTCAACTCGTTCGTGGTGCTGACCAAGAAGCCGTCAGGCCGCCGTCTCGCGCGCCGCCGCGGCAGCATCGCCAGCAGCTCGTGTTCCACCGCCAGCAACTCGAGCGACGACGAGTCGGAGGACGCCGCCTCGGATCTGGACGCCGACGACTGCTGTGTGGCCTACTACGAGTCGTACGCCGCCGTGACCAAGCGCAGCACCCAGCCGGCCCTCGAGCGCGCGCACTCGAACCTGCGCTGGAGCGACCTGCAGCGCTCGCAGAACTCGGCCGAGGTCGCCGACCTGCTGGCCGCAATGCGCCTCAAGCGTCGCCACACACGCGACGGCCAGGCGCTGGAGCTGGCGGCGCTGGAGCTGTGCTTCGAGTTCCTCACGCTGCAGGAGCTGCAGGCCGCGGCCCAGGTCTGCACGGCCTTCCACGATGTCGTCACGGCTTCGGAGATGCTGCTCACGGGCCTCTACAGTCGCCAGTGGCGCAACAAGATGCTGCCCGAAATGTACGTGACGCTGCCGTATTGCGACCAACTCGCGCTGTGCACGGCGCGCCCTGCGGACGCCACGTACGAGCTGTCGACGCGCAGCGCCGTGACCCACTTTGCCCGACGGCAAGTACCAGGTGACCAACAACTCGATGCTGCGCAACTTCGACAAGGGTGCGGTGGACTCGGTGCGCGGCGCCAAGAAGCTCCCTGTGCTGTCCTGCGCGCGCGCCCTGCACAAAGACATTTCATACTTTGAGGTGAGCCTCAAAGGCTGCGGAAGCGTGGGTCTCGCGTCCGTCTCCGACGCGGCGACCCGGAACGCGTACGGCTTCGGCTCGGGAGAGCACGTGGGCTGGAAGGGCGTGTCCTACGGCTACCACGGCAATGACGGCGACTTCGTGTTCAACGATGGCGCCAAGCCGTACGGTGGCGAGTGGAAGACCTTCGGCCCGTCGTGGGGCCGAGCTTCGGCTCAGCCCGGAAACCAGGAGGAGGACCAGGCCCCCACGTTCACGGTCGGCTGCGGTCTGGACGCCGACAAGCACCAGGTCTTCTTCACCCTCAACGGTGAGATGGTCGGAGCGGCGCCGACGACGGTTCTGCCCGGAGACTATGCTGCTGCCGTGTCGCTCCACGCCTTTGGCGACCAAGCGGTGATCAACGCTGGCGCGGCACCTTTCCTCTTTGACATCGAGGGTTTCTGTGCAAGCTCTTAGCTTGGTTATGACTTGTCATGACCGAGCCGAGAGCTTGCACAGAGGAGTACAGATACCCCCCGTCGACCCCCACGCCGCCGTCAGTCGGCCGCTTCAGTCGTTCTTTATTCACCCTGCATGCATGTTCCATTTATTCCGCTCGCAGCTCCGTGGAGTTGAGTTGAGTTTAGCTGAGCCGAGCGAGCTTACCTTTGGTGGCAGATTCAGAGCCACCCACTGCGAATACTGACCCGAGAGATTAATTTCAAGTATCTCGTGATTGATGTTACTTCTAGCGGAAGATTGTGTCTTCGCGCACAACTTGGTTGCTTGCTCTAAGCATCTAGTTACCCCCTACCTGCATATTCGCGCATGTTTACTGTAGCTCTTCACACCGCTGCTGTGTCGACTTCAGCGGCATTGCTGTTGTTCTCCACCTCGACGGCATCTTGTCGCTCTTCATTCGAGTCGACTTCGACCTTGGATTGCGTTGCGCTGGACTCGCCTCCACTCTTCAGCTCACTTTCAGTTGTTGCGGGTTGCGGACTTGGTGACTCAATAGGCTTCACGGGAGATTCGCCTTCACTGTCAAGGCTGCTGTCTCGTTCCGTGGTCGGCGACGTCATCGGCGAGCTGAAGCGCATGAACACTTTCATCGCGGACGAAGCTGTCGACGCAGCGGATACGAGCGAGGACGGTCGAGCGTCACCCAAACCTTGGGTCGAGATGCGGCGCGCTGTGCGGTTGATCTTCTTGGACGCCTCAGCGATGGCGTCGTCAATGAGCCGAATCCATTCGGCCTTGGAGCTCGCGCTGTCTGCGAACACCACGAACGACTTGACCGGGTTCTGGATCTGGAACGCGTGCTTCGACATGACTCCGTCGGGGATGTTCGAGATGCGCGTCAGCTTGAGACGCAGCGAGTTGTGCGGACTCCAACGCCCACTCATGTTCTTGTCAGCGTACAGCAGTTGGTCGTTGAACAGGAAGAAGCGGTAAAGCTGGTTGCGCGACCGGCACTTCTTGGTCAGGTCGCCCTCGTGGATGAAAGTGGTCGAGTTCTTGAGGTAGAAGTGGGCGCGGTGGATGCGCTGGATGACCGAGTCGAGCTTCTCCGACTTCTGACGGACTTGAATCGTCTCCTTCATGTCGTTCACGAGCAGATGGATGTCCCCATGGCCTTCCACGGGTCGTCGCTGGCCGCAGCTTCTTCGATGGTTCGAGCCCATTCGTACTTCTTGTCGTCCGGGATGGTCTGACTGCTGTCAACCGGGTCTTCCTTCGCTGGTTCGTCACCTTCGTCCTGGTGTCTCCCATCCAGCGAGTCCTGCAGCTTCCGAAGCAAACCGCAAAACGCCTGACGCTCCACCGGCATGTTCAGGAACAAGCACGTGGAGATGCAGTACCGCAGGAGATCGAGGCACTGCATTCGCGTGGACAGATCTGACTGACTGTCGCACAGGATGGAGGTCGAGAGAGTGAGCAACGAGAACCACACGCGCTCAAACAGAAGTTTGATCAGATCGGGGCTGATCGGCGCGTCGACGCCAACGAACTGGAAGGTGTTGTACGCGTGAGAGAGATCCTTCATCAGCTCCTCCGACTGAGCCACAGCCTTCGCGATACCGAGTCGGAACTTTTCGTTTTCAAGATCAGCGGCTGTGACGCTAGCTTCGCGTGAGGCCTTTGGAACAATCCGACTGCCCTTGATCTGCATCGGAGTGTGTGCAATATCGTCGTAAATCTCCTCAAGGAACCTCTTCGGCAGGTCCTTGCCGTTGTCGATACCCCGATTGTTCTTGACAAACTGCTCCTTTGACATTTTGTTTTTCTTCACCTGTGGATTGTGCAGATCCGTATTCAGCATGATGATGGAATACGCGATGATCATGGCCGTGTCAGCTGAAGAGAAAGCTGCGGGGGAGTCGTCCCAGTAGCACTGCGCGAACGCCTCCACCATCCGCTCGATCTTTTGCGCTTCTCCCGGTAGACGGAACCCTCCGTTGGTAAGGAAGTGCCGCAGGGATTCGACCAGCGTCATGCCCTTGAACGATATCGCCCGAACATACGTCAGCCGAATCTGCACCTTAACGTCTTCGTCGCCTTCACCCAAGTAGTCTCCGATTTCAGTCTCGTCGAAGAAGTCGTGGTATATCCGCAGGAACGACGTTATGCTTCGCGGCGAGTCCTTGATGAAATTCATCGCGACTAGGTACTCCAACGCCTTCTTCAGGCTTTTCGACGCCGAAATTTCCATCGCACGCTTCAGAAGTTGCTGGTTGTGCTTCTGGAGCTCATTTCGCATCCGAATCGAAATGTTGCCACCGTATTTACGACTGCTTTGACGCTTTAACCCGGGGTGAGCCTTGACCTCAGTAGGGGAGCTGGGCTGGCTCGCTTGGTCAGTACCGATATCCCCAATTATTGCTGAAGCAGGTGCATCCTTCAATGGCGAAACTTCTTCGACCGACTCGTCTTGTTCCCAGCCGCCATTATCCATCGAAAGCATCCGCGTACGCTGGTCTCGACTGATGAGGTGGGCGTGGCCACTTGCGTCCATAATACTGCGCGCCATAGCGAGAATCGTGCTGATTGCCTGGTTTTGCAGCTCTAGGGCTGAATCATCCCCGTCGTCAGCATTTCCAATATGATTCCCTTGGCCCTCGCCAATTGAGCCTAACGTCGAGCACAAATGCTCGAATATTTTCCACTGTTGGATGCGATCCAGGTCAAAGTTGAGGAAAATCTCCACGACGTTGTGCGGGAGCTGCAGCCACATGGTCATCTCGTGCATGATTTCCATTTGGTGGTTCTTCGCGCAGGGCGCTGAGGTTTTCAGGATGCGGAGAAGTATTTGGTCGAACATCAGTGCCAGCTCCACTTTGAGGTATCGTCGATAGTGGTTCCATAGCGTCGTGACCAACGTCAAGTGCGCTCGAAACACGTCTGGCACCCAGGTAAGTACTGTGGCATTGAGTGTTGATAGTACGAATCTTCGAACTACTTGACCAAAGACTCGTTGCTCTCGAGCTCTCGTCCCCGCTGCCAGGAGCGTCTGGTTCAAAGCACGAAGAGAGCTCACACTTGAGCACTGGTCGCTCTCCGTAGCTGTCTCGCCAAGCCCTACAAACTTGCGGTTGCTAGCCTTACTGAACGTCACGACTAGCTGCAGAGCATTTTTCTCAGCCTGGTAGGAGCAGAATATGTTAGGCCTGTTGCATATTGGAGGATAGATGTGAGGTTAAGTCGACGCACCAAAGAGCTGGTGTAATTGTTCATCGCGTCCGATATATCGTGACAAAACTTGGGAGACTGGATCGATAGGTGACTCTGCATCAAGTACAAGCAACATAACTGTTAATTCCATCTTCCCGACGCTGTTTTGTCCTGCAGACTTACCTTGAATATACCCAGCATGTTGTCAGTGATGGTTGCAATTTCGGCGCCAGTGCTAATGTCGTCAATGAGATCCACAACTAACTCTCGAGTGAGAGCGTGCGATGATTCCTCCGTTTCGGCATCAGTAGTTTCCTCTACAACGGGCTTGGTGCTGATCAACGCGGCTTCGTAAGCACACATAATCTTAGACACCAGTTCGTCCTCGAACGACTTGGCGAGGGAGCTATCGAAGTCTCCGATAAATGTGAGAGCCTTCAGGATTGCATGAAGTACAGGAGGCTCGAATCCTTTGGTACACTTTCGAATGAACTTGACAATAGTACAAAGCAAAACAGACCGAGGTTAGTTGATAAGCTCACACAACTGACCCCACTAATGTATCAGTACCTTCTGGAAGAATTGAAGTGCGGGCTCGAAGCGAGACTTAATGCCTTGCTGGCAAATGGACGTGACTGCGTCAATAACCACCTCCAGACGACATAGTTCTGAGCCACGGCTGTCGAATACACCTTCATCAAGACAGTGACAGAGACCCGCTACAGCAGCCTCTGCCGCTTTTCCTTGGCGAGTGTAGCACGCCAACAGTAGCGGGTACATGTAGTATTCCATCGTCTCTTTCCAGCCAATGAGTTGAGCTACACACAACACGAGCCACGGAGGGTTAGATAAATGAAAAATAAAAGTGATCTTAGTGAAATTTATCTACCTTTTGGCAGCTGTGACTCGGTCGATGCACTTGACGGCGGGGAACTTGGCGAAAGTAGCTCTTGCTCACGCACTTCAGTGGCTTTCAAGGAAAATGCAGATCGCAGCTGCTTGAGTTTACCCGGCGTCGTGGGAGGTGGAGAGCGAGCATTTCGTTGTTTCCCACGCTCAAGCACCTGAGTTGGTGTGACCGAGGCAAACAGCCACAGCTTGTGTAGATCACTTAAGCTCGCTACCTGCTCATCAAAGCGAAAGAAAAAAAAACTTAAGACAAACTGCTCTCATTTGAACTCGGTGTATCTGCATCAAACTACCTTCTTCTTGTAGCCGAGAAACACTTCGGTGCCACCGGAAGTCGAATTGAGATCAGCGACGTGACCAAGGGGGGATTTATCCACCTTCATGTAACTGAGCGTACGTTGCACTGTCAGACTTCGTAAGAAATATTATGAAGAAGACACCTTACCCATAGGGGAGACTCTCGGTTTTTCTCGGGAACAGGACAACCAAGTCCACGATCGCTGACGTCGCGGATCGCTTGAAGCAAAGGTAAATCTTCTCGCCTTGTGTTCCCTGCCAAACCTCCACGATTAAAACTCGATCAATAGCAACGCTAGCGTTTACAACCCGAACTTACCGTGTTGATGTTTGCTGGAACTCCACGCCTTCGGACGACCTCGTAGTCACTCGGCACAAACTCTCCCCTCTCAGGGAAAATAGCGATTATCTCGCTAATCGGAGCCTTTCCAGAAGATTGATCTTTGCTATGACACAGGTAGACAAAGGTCCCCCTGCCTCCTTTGTTCAGATCCGCTCGCTGCCCACTTTGAGATCGTTCCAACTGTAACGAAAAGATCGCTTCGAGTGAGATGCAATCGATAGATAAAATATTTACTGTACCGCAAACCAACCTTAGTAAATCCGTCTGGAACGGAGTCTCCTCTGAATATCACGGTGAGGTCCGTGATAGGATCTTCGTTCCCATCGATTATCTTCCACCGTGGCATCTCACCCGTAGGAAAGCTAAGGAATCAATACACTGGTTAGCACGATGAACGCATCGAATAGTTAACGAGAAACTCTTACCTGTCGTTGCTGGGGCTCGGCCGTCGACTCAACTTGGCTTTGCTCTTCTCCATCGCAGTTGGCACGAGCGCCAGGAGGCGATCTTGAGGGCTCTTTGGAGGAGAAATCGCCACAATAGCGGTATCTATCGAAGCGTCTCCCCCGGCTTCAACGGCTTCTGCTAGTGCGGAGCTGCGGTGGGCGAGGCTCTTTTCGGCCGTCACGCGGTCCATTCTCGCCAACGTCTCCTGGCAGATCTCTCGAATGCACGCGAGCTCGTCCTCATCACCGGCAGTCTCGTCCAGGATGGTGTTGATCCCGCTTCGAAGTGCCGCCTCGTGCAGCATTTCCGCCGGCGGGGTTATGGTCGATACGGGAGCTTCGTGGGCAGCACCCGCCTCTAGAAGCCTGACGTCTGGGGACCCGACGGCGTCAGTAGTCACGTCCATCTCCAAGTCTAGCCCGGGTGGCTGGCTGTCGCTTAGCACGTCCGTCATTCCGACTATCTGTCGACACTGAGTCTTCCCCTCCTTCCAGATCGCTCAAAACTCAGGCAACCATCCCCCACGACTGCCCCCCAACCGCTATATATACCGGTGCTTGCCACGTCTCGTTGGCGTCATCCCGTTCCGTTTCACATATAGTTCGGTACACTATGAGAACTACGTACGTGCCCAAGGTTGCAGCTTTCCTACCTTTCTCAAACGTAATGGATCATGCTCCTTGAGATGTGCGGTGGATCTTCGTCGCAGTGGCGCCGGGATATCCTGCCGGAGTTTACCTGGCGCTGAAGACAGTAAAGGGTACACTGCGACCAACATGTCCCTGTAGAGGCATCGACTTGATCGTCGTCACCTTAGACACGCCGCCTTTGCATTGACGCTTGCGTATCCAAAGTCCAAAGCCTGAGCATGCACACGAACCAGCAACTTCAACTTCAGCAAGAGTGATGGTCTGAGAAGTTGAAGTTGTGTTGCACGAAGGTTGCAGCAGTCGCAGTCGGCGACCTTCACTCTAATGGAGGAAGGCGGCTCGTCCGTGGCTGGTGGCCATGCCGATGGCCGCACGAGGGAGCTGCGGCGCCGTGTGGCCAACCGCCGCCACACTGGCGCCGCCATCTTGGGCTCGCTGCCGCCCGTGCAGTCGCTCAGTCTCCCGCAACTCTTTTACGCGAAGCAGGAGGCGCACGAGATCCGCATGCAGCTGATCGACATGCAGTCGCAGCATAATGCGGCCCTCACCTACTGCGACCAGCAGTTCGGCGTGGAAAAGAATGTCCGGTAAGAAATCAAAATAATTTACGGTGGTCATACTTTTTCTTGATATTTTTTTCATTTAATGACAGGCAATTACGTAAAGGAATCGGAGTGACTCAGCTGCAGCTCAGAGAGAAGACGGAGGAGCTGGATGAACTTCAGCGACGAGTATTACGAATGACCAAGACGTTGCACGATTCATCAGACGAAAAGACTTTTGCCAAGACAAAGTTGGTGAACCAGGAAGAGATCAGACAGCAGCAACTACATACCAAATCGTGTGAGCGTTGCGGACGCCAATATCTTCCCGGGATGATACTGACCCACCAGGACAACTGTATGGGTTCTTCACTCCCGAAGTTGGGGCCAATTGTAGGAGCGAACCAGATTGCTGACAATTTGGAACTTCACAGTGGAAATTCGAGGTCACTCCCGGCTATTGAGGCATCACCTGGTACGCGAGTAGCTACGAAGTTTGTATCCCAGCCACCTCGGAATCTTCGTGTGGAAACGAAACACATTTCGCACAACGCGGTGACGATTGCGTGGGATCCTCCGATTTTCACCGGGTCGAACGCCATTTTCGACTATGAATTGACGTACTCAATCTGCCACACGAGGATTAAACGTGATGAAGTACAGCGGCAGTTTGAACCTCAGCCGACGTTGCTGTTGTCGCGCTGGTGCCTACAGAAACCTGTTCCTGTGAATCAGTTTCGACTAGCTAACTTGTGCGCGGACCAGGAATACGGCGAGTTTTCCATCCGTGCGATTACGGTTGCAGGGAAAAGTGAACCAAGTAACAAAGTCGACTTTGTCCGGACAGAGCCCGCTGCACCCCCAACAATCCCGTTGTTCCTGTGCGTTGGAGTTGTTACAGCGACAAGCATCACGTTTACGTGGATGGAGCCACTGGACGACGGCGGGAAACCGATTCAGGACTATGAATTGATTTTTTCGGAGGCTGCGATTAAGTTGGATAACGTGGATGATCGGGGTAAGGCTTGGCTTGACGTATCGGAGATCGAGTACAAGCCTCGTCGAATAAGGACAAGTTCAACTGGGACTACACTAACAATTACCAATTTATTAAGCGGTGTCGAGCATCTAAACTTTCAACTTCGTGCTGTGAATGGCGACGGGATTCCAAGCGAGTACTGCGATGCTATCAAGTCAATTTTCACGATAGGTAAGTGAATTTGTGTTTGGGGTTGATACAATCACATTATTGACTATTGATGTGCGTGCAGCACCGGGAAATGAGCATAAGCTTCTTGACGAGCTGCAGGCTGCTGTGAACTCGAGCTCGCGTACGGTGGACTCCCAGTTTTTAAGTGGCTTCATGCAACGATATGAGAGACATCACTACATCGAGCAAGTCTCTCGCTTTATTCTGTCGATGCACCCGGAACTACAAGCAAAGGTTGATGCTATCGTAAGCCGATCCGATCCGGGAACGGATGAAGGTGAAAGAATCGGTAATGAAGAAGAGCAGCCGCAATCCATCCAGCAAGCCAGTGGCCGGAAGAAATATGACGATCTCACGGATGAAGAGAAGGTGGCAGAGCGTCGACGACAATTTCATTTTCGTATCGCTGAGATTCGGAATGATCTCAAGAAGGCCGAGTACAACGTGCAGTGGTGCAAAGACCGCCAAATTGATTTGGTGGCGCTGATTCGAGCAGCAGAGACTCGCATTCTCGAAAAACAAGCTGAACTGGAGCGTGCAAGAATGTTCAGGGGACCGCAAATGGACTCAGATGTCTTTGAGAATGGACTGCAACGATTCTTCACGAAGGAGCTTGTGGTGGCCTTGGAGGATGAGATTGAAATTGATCAGCTCTATATCCTTGATACGAAGGCTGAAATTGTGAAGGTTGAAAACTATCTACGCGCTGATTGCAAACGGCGAGACACCTTGCTGAAGAGATTAAAAGACCGACAAGATGCGCTTGAGGTATTTGAAAGCAACCCGGAAAATGCTGTTAAATCCTCAGGCACTGCAGCCACATTAGCCAAACTGCGCGGCGGTCTGCTCTATCGAGCATTTGCTGCGTTTGTCGCGAATCGGCTGGACGCCCTAGAAACCCGCAGAAAAATGCGTACCGCTATTGACCGGCTTGTTAACCATCGATTAAAGAGTGCAATCCAGCGGTGGAGAGAGGTTGCTAAATTCCTGACGCGTACCAACGCCGGCGTTGATGAGATATACGGGCTCGGAAGTATTGGCCTACTGAACGCTGCGCTCGGCCGAGATGACCTTATGCTAGAGGCTCAGCAACTGCTGCAACAGCTTCGAACTACAGATAGTTCATTGCAGCACATTCGGTGGACGACGCAGCAACAAGAAGCGGCAAAAGTCGAAAACCCAGTCTCTAAAGACGAGCTTGACCTGGAAAAGGCTCGAGAACGAGGGAAGAAGTATTTTCCGTATATACTGGAAGGTGATGCAAAAATGGATCTGCAAGACTACGACGGAGCTCTTCGTCTCTACAATGTAGTATTTCACAATGAACAGTGGATGCAGCAGATGGATGACGTGCAGAAGGTGAAGTTGCAGCTGAAAATTGGAGAAGCAACATTCCGTCTCGAGAATTACGAACAGGCACTGGCGATATTCAACTGGGCATCAATCTTTGCCAACCGAGCAGGATTGCGCTACGAAGAAGGGGCGGCAGTCCTTCGCACTGCAGACACACAGCACGAGCTTCGATCGCTTCGAATGAGCATCGAGAGTTACGAGCGAGCGTTGCTGTTATTTGAAGCTGCCCGTGATGTACAAGGGGAATTATCATGCTATCGCGGATTGCAGCGTGTGTACGAGAGACTCGAGGACAGGGAGATGATCGAAATCAAAAAGCATCATGCAGACGAGATCGAGTTCGCTCTAATGAACAAACTTTCATCAGCATCGCAGAAGATAAACAAGCTTCAGCAGCGATTGGTGGGGGCAGGGGCCGAATCTTCTTGTCAGATCACCCTTGAGAGAGTGGGTCCCATTGTTCCTCGACTGCGAAGAGAACGTATTCAACGCAAGTTCGACATCCGAGAGGAATTTAAACTTGTAGCCAGCTTAGAAAAACTCCTGGCTGAGAAGAAGGCGTTGCTGACCAAAGGAGAAGACGATCTGAAGCGAGCACTTGCCAGTGACTCCTCCCAAGTTGATTCAACAATCATTAACGGTTCTGACGCTCGCTACGACCTTGAAGATTTCAAGAAGAAGCTCGCGAAGTTGATGGGTAGCGTTAAGGTCGGTGAGGATCAGATTGGTAAAGAGATTTCCAACGCCAAAATCCGCATCAGCAACGCGGAGGATGAAATCAAGGGACTTGAGGAGGAACTGGCCGTGGAGACGGGTGCGCTCATGCGTAAAGTTTTATCCAAGGAGAGAATGCGTTGCTTCAGATTCAATGCAACAAACGAAGCTCTGAAAAATGTGGTAGGAACGGCAAGCCACGGAATCACCACTTGCTTTGCATCCGCTGGAGTGAACGGTTTCCTGTTTGATTTCCTGTCCGGTGCCTGCTTGGCACAGGCAGTAGGTGATCCGCACAAGAATCATCTTGGCGACCCAACTGGCCATCAAGCTCAGATACTGTGCGTGTACTACATTGGCCATCGCATTTATACTGGGTCTGTAGATGCTTCACTCGGTGTCTGGGACGTGAAGAACGAGACTATCGGTGGGTTTTCGTGCTCGCTAGTGCGCATTCTAACGGATTTTGATGCTGCTGTCGTCAGCGTGGTAGCCGATACGCAATGGTTCGCTTGCGGGTGCTCGGACTGCGACGTATTCGTGTTCGACGTCGACACTTTGGCAACGATCGCTCACATTATCTCAGCGCACGATCGCACTGTGACGACTCTGTCCATCCAAAGTGCCAATTCCGCGCTCACAACAGGAGCTGCCGATAACAAGATTAAGGTTTGGGAGCTCGGTGAGCCTTCCAAGTTCACAACGCGGAGGAAAGTGACGTTAATTTGGTGTCTCGAAGCTGAACGCCGGGGTGACGAGTACTTCAATGGCCACCTTGTCCCCATCACGTGTGTCAGGCGCGTGGCAAACGAGATCGTAAGTGGGGATAGCGCAGGCCGGATCGTGATTTGGAACCTGGACGCAGACAACAAACTACTCCGAATCTGCGATGTGCATCGAGATGTAGCCGTGACGTGCCTTCAGTTTGATGCCACTCGAATCGTTAGCGGGTCAAGTAGTGGGCAGATCTGCGTGGTCGACTTTGCCACTGGAAACCTCATCCAGACCCTGCACGGACATCAGGACAGTGTACTGGATCTTCAGTTCGACCGCACGCGATTGATGAGCATGTCAGCCGATGGCAAATTGTTCCTGTGGTTCTGGCAAACTCGTGATGGCATCGGCGCAGACAGGAAGAAGTACCATATCTTGGGTGCCGGAGAGACTTTGCGCTCGCTGTCTCTGATGTACCGCACGAGCATTCAGAAGCTTCTCCAATGGAACTCGATTCCAGACTCAACAAAGACCTATCTAGGCCAGAAGCTCATAGTTGAAGTCGATGCGAATGCCAGCGCATCGGACGAGCTGAAGACGCTTGACCTCGCCAGCTCGGTTCAGTTCGGCAAGTTGTCGTATGAGAACCTCGACTTCGTCGCCACGAATAAAAACAAAAGCAAAGATGTCGAGTCGCAATGGGCTGCCCAACGCCTGGCAATGCTCGCTAAGGAATACTTCCCAGCCTTGGAGGACGAAGAAGACAACGCTGCTAAGGCGAAGACGGGTGAAGTCGCTCCTGAGGAGGACGAAGAGGATTCGGACGCCGACATGGCCATGGATTCCATTGCCGAAGAAGGCGACGATGATGACGAGGCCGACGAAGAAGAAGGTGGGGAACAGGAGGGGTGATCAACTGCAACAACTGGGCAAAGTAGGGAGAAACCACGTACATTAACTTGTACGAATGCAGTATAGTGCTCACAATGCAGGGCTTGCGTAATGGGTACAACAGAAGGATGATGCTGGACGTGGCGACCTTCTCAGACCGAGTTTTCGTTAGCGTTTGCACCCCACGCAGCCTTGTCCTCGAGGTACATGTTGCAGCTCCGGAACGCAGCACGCGCGTTGTCGCCCGCGAAGAACTCCCAGGCGGAGTAGAACCAGAAGGCAACGCACTTTCGGTAATCGTTGGGCTGGCTCGACTTCTTCATCTGGAGGATAGTGCGCCACTCCTCGATCACGAACGTCGACAGTGTGTCCTCAAAGTGTGACAGACGCAGAGGGTTGCGCACTGTGTACAAGGTCGTCCAGTACTTATTGTAGCCCTCCAGCTGCTTAAGACCGTCCATGAACTCGGGGGCCCGGAATTCTTCGATCGTGTAGTCCAGCATAAATGCAAACTTGTCGCTGTACTTGGCCTCCTCCTCGTAAAACTTCTTCCACGTCTGCACGCACAAACAATTACACAGCCATTAGACTCCGCCGTCAAGGCTATGACAAAACTCTACGTACCACTGAGAAGAACTGCAGCGCCTCGTTCGGATCGTGCATCTTGGTGCGGTGCATGCTGTGAGCGTGGCGCAGCTTGATCGGTTTCTTGCGTTCCCAGTGCCAATCCTCCACCGGCGGGAAGACGGACATGGGCACCATGACCGACCCGTTGCCGCAGATGGCCACGTAGAACGAGATGAAGTCCTCCACCCCGACAGCCTTGTCCGCCTGTTTGTCCGCGTTCCTCGCCGCGTTCTCCTCCTCGTCCTGCTCGTTCGGGTCAGGCTTGACGAAGTCTAACCTAGTGACGAAGTACAGGTACTTGGTGGGGAAGGGCTTCTGGCCGAAGAACTCGCACAGCTGGTCCCGCAGCGTCGACATGTCCTTCTGGTACAGCGTCTTGACCTCTTCCGTCGTGTAGAAGCCGCCTACCATACCACCGCATGCAAAGTCAGCACCACACCCGACACTTCTTCCTTCCAACATTTAAACAACCGACGTACTGTTCTCTGGAAACTCCAACGCGTGCGTAGCGCCCGGGTCCACCATCGCCGGAAAGTTGAACCCACCTACACACAATAACCACGATATAAGTAAGTACCCGTGAGCCTTGGTACGCTAAGAAACAGAGTCAATGTGTCAACGTACTGATCCCCTCGCGCAGGACGTCCTTGTGCGTGACGCGCAGCGCGTCCTTGAGGTCGTTGTAGTTGGTGTTGTTGCTGCAGAACTTGTTGTAGCCCACCCAGTACTGCGCGTACGTCTCGTTGAAGACCAGGTGGCCGCGCTGGATGGTGCTGGCGCACACGAGGCGCGACGGGTCCGTGGCGCGCAGGCGGTCGATGTTCTTCTTCCAGTCGCGGATCTGGCCCGTCTTGACGCCGTACTTCTGCGCCGTGGCGGCGATGAGCCCCGTGCGGTCCGCCTCCTCGATGATCTCGAGCTTCTTGCCCACGGTCAGCGCCCGGTCCGCCTTGCCGCGCGCCATGATTAGTCTGTGGGTAGTCGAAGTTGCGCCTCTTGCTGATCAAATGCGAGGAGAGTGAATTGCTCTTTACTGGCCTCCCCACGGTACTGCTGCCGTCCACGTGATGGATTCGCGCGAAAAACCACTTTTATCCAATCGGTGAGCTCTTGCACCCAATTACAGCCAATCACCATGCATATACGTAGGACACACAAAACTACGATCGCACTTATACGAATCCGATACGGTACGCCACAACATGCCCGTCGTCCTGTTACACTATCGCCTGTATGCGCACAAGGCGACACGGTGGACACCTCCTCTCGGCACTGCCCCAGAGCGCCGACACGCCACGCCTGCTGCGCGTTCGCCTCCACGGATGAACCGACCGACCGCCACGCGGCGGGAAATCGCGCCGCTGCACGTGCCGTGGCTGCAGCACGAGCAGTTCCCAGCCACGAAGCAGGCCTGCAGCACGGACGACGGACTCGTGACGAGCGGCAAGCACTCGCTCATCAAAGTCATCCAGGAGCTCAAGGTGCGTGAGTGTTATGCAATACAATGCAACGCTAAGTCGTTGCACCGTTGCATTGAATTGAGCAGCGTTCTAACTGACAAAGTTGTGACGTGTGTCATTTCTCGTGATGGACGCAGCGAGGTCGCGCCAATGTGGACAAGCAGTTGGCTCAGCTGGACAGTCAGCTGCTGGCCATCACGGACTACTTGGACGGCAAGAGCGCCAACATGTTCCCGCCCCACTTGATCACGTACGTGGAGGATACGCAAGGTGTGACCTCTGCGCAGTCTACTGCTGGGGTCGACGGACGGCGACATGGGGCAGTCGGAGCTGCTGCAGTGGCGGGCAAGTTCAATGGCATTGTGAAGAACGAGTCGACACCACCGACGGCGGCGATGGTGGAGGACGACCTTAATTCGGGTGCGTGGCCATGGGAATCGTTTTTTCTGGTGGTGAGGCTGATGTCGTTGTCGTTGTGGTGATGCAGATACACCGTGCACGTCGATTGGGCTGTGGAGATATTTGTATGCGTACTCGTTCTTCAAGACGATCACACCAGAGGATATGGAGCAGTCACTGCTGCTAGAAGGTAAGTTCGATATCGACATTGGGCGAAATGGCAACAGCCTTGCTATTGCTTCGGATGTAGGCCATTATTTGTTCTGAATTAGTTGCTGCGGGGCGTGTCTTTGTTTTGCAGATCCTAATGCATACTCGGAAGAAATCGATTCAAGCGAAGGAGGTCTAGACAAGGTAATAGCTGGCCTCGACTTCAAGCGACTTCAGGATAAATTCAGTTTGAGCAAGTCTAGCCCACAGGATTTGGACGACTTTTTCAAGGAGGTAAGCAATGTTCGTACCTATACTTTACTCAACCCCCTACTAATGTTTTGGTGTCCTGCTATCGATGGTATTTTGAAACAGAGACTGGTAGCATCGCTGTGTCCAGTAGATACTTCTTCCTCATCGAAAGAGGACGACGCAGCAAATTCCTTGGTAGATTCAGCACAGCCGGACGATGAGGACAAACATGACAGTGGCTCGACGAAATCGCTGGTCGATCAGGCATCGTGGAAGCCCAAAGGCCTCACGCGCGTCCTGCGTGATATCGGGTTGCTAGAAGGAAGCGAGGAGGAGATTGCACAGCTCGGCGTGGCCAGTCCCAGAGATGACGAAATTTCGCAGGAGATCCGTACGCTGCAGCTTCAACTTCGCACTTGTGTGGAGGAAACAAACGAGGCCAAGAGGAAACTGCGCAAGATTATGGACGAGTACGGATCGTGTTGGCGCCCAAGCGTGGCGAAAAAGTGCTTTACTAAGGCTAATTGTTGTGGTATGTTGCCCACAGAACGAAGCCATGGCTCTCTCAGAAGAAAGAGAATGAAGATGCCACCATTAAGAAGTATTTCACGATGTGGCAAACGAAGAAGGTGCGTTCGCGGATCCTCCTGTCGAGGAGTGCCAGCTATTCCACTAACATGTCACCGTCGTGTCTGTTGGTAGGAGCTTGCGAGGAAAAAGAAACTTCGAGACAAAAAGCTTCAGCGACGACAAGGTCCGATGGACACGGCTTTCAAAGGTTTTGTAGATGCGTGAACTAACTTCAGTGGTGTGTGCAATTCTGTGCAGCTCTACGCCTCGGCGGCGGTGGTGGTAACGGCAAGCCTCTTCCCGACGGCATTGCCGTCAAGCAACGATAGACCACGGAGTCGTGGTCCACTCGCGTAACTAGCCCAGATCCATGTCGACGGGGAACCTATTCCCTGTCAACAGGACACTACGCGAAGTGGAACCCACGCCCGCTATTTATTGGCATGCAACATCAGGTCGAACTCAGTCGATGATAACGAGAGTACACTGCTGGTTCCACCTTGATGGCTTGGCGTCCAAGATTTCACGTCGGCACTGCTTGAAAACTGTTGCAGTCACTTGCTACTGCCAGAAGGTTGGAATGTAATTTGTGTATTGATTCTTGCTAGACGTGTTACTTGCCGAGCGGTGGGAAGTCGTCCTCAACGAACCCACCGCTGCCGAC
This sequence comes from Phytophthora melonis, assembly GCA_024211575.1. Lineage (NCBI taxonomy): Eukaryota > Oomycota > Peronosporomycetes > Peronosporales > Peronosporaceae > Phytophthora > Phytophthora melonis. Next base: position 2,160,856 of record JAMXKT010000068.1, read on the forward strand.
TGCGCGAGTGTTGGCGTGCGGCGGCACCCAGTTCCCCTGCCGCGCCGACGGACGGCCTTGGGGTGAAGGGTACCCGTACCCACCACGCCCCATGATCATGGACGGCGGCGGGTTCAGCTGGTGTTGCTGGAATTGCTGCTGCTGCGGCTGGTACTGCTGGTGTGGGGACCTCTGGTACTGGTTGGTGTCTACTCTATTGTTGTAATCGGGTCCGCCAACGTGATAGCGGGCGCGTCCAGCCATGGGCACTGGCGGTGGCGGCGGAGGCGGCGCGCCACCAGTCTGCTGGAAGCCGTAGGACCGGTCGTAGGACCGATCATACTGGTAGTCGTTGTGCCCAAAGCGTCCACCTCCATAGCGGTTGCCATGGAACGGCGACTCGCCTCCGCTTCCGCTGCCACTGGATGCCCCGCCACTGGACCGAGGGCGGAAGGCGTCGTGGTTGCGCGTGAAGTCTGGGTCGTTCATTTCCTGCTCGCGATTGCGCCACAACACCTTGCTTTCTTTCCAGTTCGCTGCGTTCGGGGCACTCGGTTGGGCCGATCGCGAGAACTCGTTAGTAGTAGCACCATCGTTGCCGCCTGATCGGTCCTTGGGCGAGCGCGAGTCCCTAGATTGCGATCCGCTACCGTTTCCACCGGAAGAAGTAGCACCGCCTCGACCACGACCAAAGCCTCTGCTGCCATCGGGTCCAGCGGCTTGCCGACTTCCATGCCTAGCATTGTTATTGCTCGAAGTTCCGTTCCCATCATTCGCCGCCGGAGAAGTCGAGGACCCTGATTCCGCCGCTGAGTTATCATTATCTTCTCCAAAAATGCGTGCTCGAGCCTCAGCGTACGCCCGCTCCCGGTCCTGCAAGGACGGCGTGGCCTTATCCGCGCCGTTGCCGCGTCCACCATTAGCGCCGGGTCGTGGTGCGCTGCGCTTCCGCATCATAATCCTCGGTGCAGACGCTGGGGTGACCGCGGGCGTCTGTCTGTCCGCGGACAAGTCGATCAGCAGAACGCGCGGCACCGCGGACTGAGGGGTCATGAACAGCGTCACAACGCGCGCCGAGCTGTTCTCGTACGGATTGTAGTCCGCCGTCTGGTGCTCCAGTCCGCAGCGCTGCGCCAAGCGATGCACGATCAGCCGATGGTACGAGGACAAGGGCGGGAAGTTGAGGTGCGGCTCTCGCGGGTTCTTAAGGAAGCGTACGATCTGGTCCTCGAACTTAAGCAGCGTCATGCGCTCGCGCGCGTTCTCCAGTCCTGCAACCAGCACGGGGTCCAGTGGGCCATGCGCGCTGGCCGTAGCAGTGCCAACAGGAGCGCTTCCATTGAATTGCTGCTGCTGCGGGTAGTTTCCACCGTCGTCGGAAGCTGCCGGCGGCTGCAGGATGCGCAGGCCCTGCATGGCGCGCGTGGCGGCGTCCACGTCTCCGGCGGATTGCGGTCGAGCTGCAATGGCGATGGAGCCGGGCGCCGCGTTGTTGACGCTGCGAGGGGCCGCGTTCTCCCAGTCGTCGAGGTCGTCTCCTCCGGGCGACGTCGCCGGCGGCGCAGACGTGCGGATCATCAGCGTCTGCTCGACACGATTGCCAAGAAGCTCAGCTTCAGCCTTCAGCTCGGGTGGTGGGGCGAGGGAGAGGAGGAACGTGGCGTCAAGCAGGCTCAGACTTGGCTTGGCTCGGCTTGGTCGGGTCCCAAGGGGGAAATGAGCTCCTGGTTGGTGTGCTTTTAGGCACTTCCCTATGGAACAGCCTAGGATATGCGCTTGGACAGGATGTCCACAGAAGGCCATGCTTGCCATCATGGTTCAACTTGAACGGCACGTGTTGTTACTATCGGACACTGACTGGCTGACGGCTCGAGAAGGACGCGGAGCTTCTCCTCGCGTGGGGCGAGAGTTACTTAATAGACTAATATTACCTGTGTGCTGGGGACGAGGTGGCCGGGCCTCTCGTCGAAGGCTGCTCCTTCGATCGGAGCTGGTCGTTGATACTTCTGGACAACAGACACGCTGAAGCGGCCTAGCCACCGTCTTTCAGATGCGGTGGTTTGGTGCGCTACCACTCGACGACGACGAGGTCTTGGACCGGTGGCGGCTCTTCTTGTCCGAGTGCTTCATGGCCGAGTGCAGCGCGTTGAACTGCTTCTTCGGCACTCGCCAGCCCGATCCGTCCATGTAGACGTCGTGGTAGACACCCGCGTCGCGGAGTTGAGGACGGTCAGCCGACAAGGTCGGTTTCACTGCACTAGCACCAGCAGTAGCAGCAGCTACACCAATCGAGTGTGTCACTGGAACGTCGGGACCGTGATGGTGCACCGTATGCACCTCGACCGGGTCGTTCTGGTCCAGCTCCCGATGCGCTTCTCGATCGTAGTAGCGCTGCAGCGTCTGCCGGACCTCCTCGCGCTTGGGGTCCTCTTGCCGGATGACGCGGATGCGCTCCATTGAAGAGGCCTCTTGTCGCCGCATGCGGTCGTACTCCTCCGCTTCCTGGGCCTGCAGCTCCAGCGCGAAGGTGTAGTCCGGGTCGTCGTCATCTTCCCGCGCGTCCTCCACCGTCACCTCCTGCTGGATGACGCTCATGACGCCGTGGCCCGAGCTGGCGCTGGGCACCTCCACGAAGCACCAGCCGGTCTGGCGGTCCTCCCCGCCGAAGCGGCCCTCCATCTCACGCTCCCACTGCTCCTGCTCTTCGCGCTGCAGCTTGGCCGCCAGCTCCTCGTCCATCACGTCGTGCAGCTTCACAGCCACGGGCGACGCGGCGGCCGCCACAGCGCCACCGCCGCCCTGATCCGGAGACCCCCAGGCGCGCGCTCCAGAGCTCATCGTCGCGAGCGTTATCAGAATAATAATATTGGGAATTAAAAAAAATAGAGGAGGAGAGGAGTCCCCGCTCACTCTGTGCAAGACCTCAACGTAGTATGTAGCAGGTCGAAGGCTCGAGCGCTGGTCGTTGATGTGTGGGTGCGTTGCAGCGCAGATGCAGGCCTGCCCCTTTCTGTAAGGGGCGATAGTCTCTTGTATGGAGTTTAAACATACATTCTGGAGCGTGAGTGAAGGTGCCACAAAAACGCGCTCTGATTGGTCGATTCAAAATAGGAACCTGATCGATTCGGCAATGTGCGAACCCAGTAGGTACGTGCGAACCTCGTTGCTCTTTCGTGCAGGCACGCCAGTCGCGTCGCTGACGCATGCGACGACAAACATGGCTGCACCATCGGCCGCGGCTGGATTGTGGCTCATGTCGAGGCAGCAACGGCGCTCGGTTGTAATGGCTCCGCGTTCCTTGAAGCCGCTAGCGGACCCGCTCGCCAGCGACTGTCGCCACTGCCAGCCGCACGCCATAATGGCGGCCATTCGCGGCGCTGTCGTCTGCCATTATATTGAGTGGCGGCGCTGGATAAACGACCTGGCTGAACTGTGGTGACCGCCGAGGTCGGGTCATGGCCCTCGCCTCGACACGAGCCGACACGGTCTTGAACGCTGCTTGCGCACGAGGAGCGGACGTGCATACGCAGGGCGGCAACGGACCAGGCGTGCTGTAACCAGAAGCAGCCGCCGGTGGCAGCGACCTGTATCTGCTGCCCGGTAATAAATGGCCGGCAGCATTGACATCGACGCCAACGCCGCTCGAAGGGCGATGACGGCGAAAGCCTTTGTCTCGGGGCCAGCTGCAGCCGTTGCCAGCACTGCAACAACAATTGAGGATCGCTCACCCTCACGGACGGGCAGTTGAGTGGATCTTTTGTTCAGTTCAGATCAGAGTTTGACTTGCTTTTTGTATGGTGAGGGACCAAAGGGCACGGCCAACGTAAGCGTAGCGTCCGTAACGGCCTTCCTCTTGAAAAATGCTCGCTGGTCGCACCTACGGATCAGCTTGGCTAGGAAGCGCTCGTCGTGCTGCCCTCCTAGACTCTAGCACCTCTTCATGGTCATCCGCATTGCCGTCGGCAGGGGGCAGTGGCGGGGCCAACACCGTGTTGCTCGCGCCTTGAGGCAGTAACGCTCGGTGCGCCTCCACTCACCATCGCAGCACCAGAGTCCCGGTTCCAGGGCAGCGGCGAGCGCTCCTTCTCTCTGCCTTTTGTTCCCACCTTCTCGCCGCAGAAACGGGTCTCCGCTATCAGACGTGACGGCCAGTGAACTCAAGACCATTCTCCACCTTCCGGCTGCATCCCCCGCGCGCACTTCGGCATATTGCACGCGTCCAGCAGGAGCAGCAGATTTACAGTCCAAGAATGCTGGCGTCCCTGTCCGACATGCTGGCCTGGAAGCCCGCGGCCAACCGCCCCAAGCCGCGCCGCGCGCCCACCGCCACCTCCGAGATGGACGACTCGAGCGCCGACGACGTGTCCGAGACCGAGAGCGCCGAGTCCAGCCAGTGCGGCGCGCCCTTCCTGCGCCGCGAGCAGTCGTGCCCCGCCTCGGTGCCGCGCAAGCCGCGCCTGGACACGCAGCCCGAGAGCGAGAGCGACGCCGAGAATGGCCGCCCGGCGCTGCAGGCCGTCTACTCGTTCGCGCGCGCGGGGCTCACGTCCTCCTCCAAGCTCTTCCTCGTCAAGCCGCGACCCAAAACGCCCTCGGCGGGCGCCACGCCCAGGAAGCCGCACTCGCGCTGCGTGGACGCCGTCTCGGATAACCTCAACCTGCACGCCGACAAGTGCGCGGGCGCGCGTGGCCACGCGCTTCGGTCTCGGCAAGATCATCGCGATCCGAGACGAGGACGGCGTCGCTGCGATTGAACTGCAGGCGTCCGGGCTGCTGTTTCTCCACGCGCAGGAGCTCGAGGGGGCGCAGGTGGTGCCCGCACTTATCGGCGAGCGCGTCCACACTCCGTCGGGATCCGGCCGCGTTTTGAAGTACGACGTCCGCGAGCAGCTGTACACGCTTCGTCTTCGAGCAGGTGGCGGCTTGGGCGAGTACGAGCTGCAGCTCCGACCTTCAGACGTCCGTAAGGCAGACAGCAGCTACAATGATCGCGTGTCCGAGTCGCGTCGTCCGCGCGGCATGTCGGAAGGCAGCTGCGCGGACTGGGAGTCGAGGCGCTCGCGCTCCAGACGGTCCAGCTTCAGCTCGACGACCGGCGCGGCGGGCTTGACGCTGCTCAAGAACATCGCGACCACCTCGTACACGTTCGTGGCGAGCAAATACCACCAGGGACAGCCCGTGATCACCAAGTTCGGCGCCGGACACATCCTTTCGGTCGACCCGCAGCGCTGCACCGCGCAGGTCCAGCTCGTATGGGGCGCCATTGCTTTCCTTAACGCTGACATGATTGATTTCTACCCCAAGGCGCTGGAGGGCACCGACGTGCAGACCAAGTTTGGCTCAGGTCTAGTTATCGGACTGCGCCCGGCGGATGCCATCTACACGGTGCGTCTGCACGACCCGCAGCCCGCCGGCAAGTCCGACATTGTATTTGTGCACGAGTCGGACCTGCACCGGAGCCGGAGGATCGCTGTCACCGCGGCGAACGTCCGAGACACGCTCAAAGCCATGGCGCAGCGGCGATTCGGTGAACGCATCGTGGTGGCGCACCAGCACCACGACGAGGAGCCCAACTCCGCAGGCATCTAGGCCTAGAGCAGCCGATCCAAGTGCTGCCGACGGCCTTGGAGTTCATTTTTGATGGCGAGCAACGGAGTGAGCGAGCGAGAGTACGCTGGCTGGCTATCCTTCCTTCCCCCCTTTAGTTTGTTATTGTGAGTATCTTCACCCAAGTAAGTCCCCCGACACCCCCGCACATTTTACGCAGCCGAGCTATGGAGCTGCCCTGATAGTCAGCTGAACTTCTACTGAGTGCAGCGCCAACCAGACCAAACGAATTCGACACGACCCCTAACTGACCCAGTCACACGAGGTACAGACAAATGGCGATGCCAATACATGCCGCTTTGTTCCGAAGGGAGAGGAAGCAAATGACCAAACGACCGCGTACTATTGCGTTATGTGTAGTAGCAGCTCCGAGCACACGCATACATACCTGTCCTTATCATGCTGCACCTCGCACGAAGTCACGATTGCGTGCTGCTTGTATTGCTTGATCGTGTTGCTGGAGTTCGCTGCCAGTCTGCACCGAGGAATGTCGTGTACATGCAGCTCTCGCTCTTCTTGACGACATTTCCGTCACGATACACGAGGTCAAAGCCCCCGACATGTTCACGGACGACGCCCTCGGGTTTTCTAAACCAAAATCGTGTCGTGGTTAGCAATTATCCGTGGCAGATATCCCGAACTCGCACGTACTTGTTCTCGAGATCGATGATGTCGAGCATATCGTTCAGCATTCCACACTTGAGTTGATAATCGGATGATGTGTTGGCCGAAAGCTGTATGAATACCAAGTACATGTAGAAGCGGCTTCCCGTTAGGATCATGTCGAGAATTTCGACAACGTCATGGGCACTTACAGATGGAGAAGCGTTCACCTCCAACAGCCAAGGCTTGAGGTTCTCGTCGATCATGACATCGTACCCGTACAGCTCGAAGCAGTGCTTATCGTTCATGATGATTTTTTCAACGCTTCATGATGGCAACCACAGCAGAAGATGGTTAAACCTGGACAAGATTACCTCAAGATCATCCAGGTATCTTACCTCAGGAGCGACTTGATGATCACGAGCTGAATTTCGTAGAAGAGCTTGTTAACACGCTCAGGGCCGTGCTTCGACATCATGAACAGCTTCAAGTTTCGCAGATCCCATTTTCCGCCGTGCTGTCGGTCACAACAGAAGCGTCAGTACGTAAAACTGTTTGAGGTTTACGACACAATCGTCGCACCTTCTTGTTGTAGTTCTCCGAGGTTTTCTGGACGGCAACGTTCGTGAGGTGGATGAAGGAGTTGGCAATGTCACTGTGGTTGTTCGAGTAGCGCGAATTCGTGAAGCGAGCGAAGCCACCGCGAAAGAGGTAAATCTCGAGCGGGAAGAAGGAGGGCACTAGCGCGTACAGACGCAGGTCGAATTTCTTGCCGCCTACCAGATACGGGTTGGATATGTAGCGCTGCACGACGTAGGTCTCCACCTGTTGGTTTTCAGGTCGCCAGCGGAAATCTGTTCGCCAGTCGCTAATCTGGCTCAGCTTCGTGAACAGAAAGATACCTTTGCCCTGCGCCCTGGTTGCATAGAGTTAATAATCGTCGCTTATATGAACACCACAACTTTCACTGTAGTTTTTGAAGTGTCATCTACTTACTTGCCAATGGGCTTCATGATCCAGACACCTTGGTTGCGCTTGAACTCCTCCACGAAGATAGCGTACTCACCGGGGAGAATGTACGTGACAGGAAAGAAATCGTAGGAGCCCAGGACTGTGTCCAGCTCACTCACCACTGCATCTTCCGACCTAAGGCATTTCGTACGGTAGGTTTGTCAATACCAAGCTTGTTATAACGACCAGAGGCAGCTTACCTTGCTTTCTTGTCCATTTGCCTCTTCGCACGCTTGAGGTTCTTGATGAGCAGATCTTTACGACACAGCTGTAGGCCAAAGAGTTAGCTCCAGGTACATCAAGTCAAGCTTGAGCCTAAAATTTGGTTCAAGCGCGCTACCTCTCGCCCATTGCGGTAATGGTTCACCCGCTGCGTGTTTTCCAGGTGTACAGTGTCGAGCAAGTCATAAATGTACTCGCGGTCAGCCCAGTAAAAGTCCCAGTCATTCTCAGTTGTCTCTTTCCACCCTCGCCGCAGCAGTGTGTCGTAGATCGTATTGCGAAACGTAGTCTTGAAGCGCATCACGCTATTGCTGCTATTCGCTGAACCAGCAGTACTGTTGGAGGCGCCGCTTTTCCCCTTTGATCCACTAGCTCCCGTGCCAGAAGTCGCCGTTCCGCTGGCATTCGATCCCGAAGCTAAGCTTGAGTTTTGACGAGATTGGCCGGAGCTGCTAGGCTCACTGCCGCTACGGATCTGCCGAGCCACTCTGGGAGCGCCACTGCCATTGCCGCCAGCACTGGACGGGTTTCCATCAGCCTTCTTGTCTGCCACTGGCATTGGCACTGTTGGCGAAGAGGGCTAATTGTCAAGGTGATCTCAATGCCCTCAGGCCGAAGCGCCACAAAGACGTTTTTTCAATGTCGACTGTTGGCAAAGCTAATATATTTTGAAATTACCAACCTCGTTTGTGCAGTTTTGAGACCTTGCAGGCTGTGATGATACAAGAGCGTGGCTTACGTGTACTTCACGCCACCCATGAAAGTGCGTGGGTCGGGTGCAGCGCCATTGAACTCGGCGTTGGAGAAATCAAACCCAGGGTTCTCTTCCTGGAACCGCTCCAACATCATCTGCTGCTTCGTAGCTTCTTGTTGCATCGGATCCAACTACAGAAATACTCACAGCACGTCAGTACGGAGAGCAGCACAATCCTAACCGTGAATAATGCACACGTGTACGCAACAAACCTCTCCATGACCAACGAAGACACTGGGCCAGATAAAGCCCTTCTTCATTTTCTGCAGGTTGATGTTCAGCTCTCCAGAGTCTGCAGACAGCAGAAAACAATATCAATGTCTCCAATTGTCCCGTAGCTCATACAATTAGATACATCTTACCCAGCATCCAGTAGCTTTCCGCAACTACCACGGAACTTGCGAGGTCGTGCTGGAGAAACACCACAACATGGATTCCAAGTCAAATTTTCATCGTAAAACACTCGCAATAACGCAACGCAGCTTGCGCACATTGAGGAATTTGTCCGCAACGCCACGCAGCCCCAGCGTAACGTGGTTGGCGGCGATGTCGCACTGGATTTGTTGCGCTGTGACGCCTGGCGGAGGTTTGATGAAGACGTTCACCTCCTCCATCGACTGCTCCCACTCGTAGATGACGCGACCTGCACCGACACGAGCGTGAGTCGCCAGTCTAGTAGTCAGAGGCTGCTGCAGCGAGGGCAAGGTCGCACCGTCATGCTTGAATACGCGGCGTTGACCGGCGGTCGCCATGGCCTTCAAATCGCTATTTTTTTGGGATCCCGAAAGAGTGAATGATCGATATGTGTACCAATGTTATGGTACGGCTGCGTCATTACACTGCACTGTGAGAAATCTTCATGCCACAACAGGGAGACTTAAAATATCAAATGCTGTTGTAAGCTCAACCAGAACAAGCATTAAAATGCGTGCTATGGCTGGTCAGTAAACAAACTGCATTTACATGAACTTTGCAGCAGAATTAGGTATCCGAACTACCGTTACTTCGAAGTATACATGTACTTCGAAGTACTTAAGTACTTCACTTTTGAAGGTATAATACTTAGTACTGAGGTGTAACTAAAAGAACTGTGCGAGCTCATGCTGTCGATGAGTGGCGGGTAGTATTGTACAAGTTGTAGAACGGGGCCTTCTAGGATCAATAGTTGTGTTGGCAGACGACTTCAGGCTGAGAGAACACGCCCTCGTAAAAATAGGATCTTTCTTCAGGTTTTGCTTGGTGAGAAAATAATAATAAAAAAACTTTCAATAACTAGCGTCAGATTCGCAAAAGTACATGTCATGTGAGAGCCCAAGTAGAATCACGCTAGTGCTGGTTCTGACGTAACGCATTCTTGGAATGCTGATAGGGCTTTACGATATGCTGCGGAACAATTTACATGTATTATTATATATACATGCATTTTAATACCTGTCCTGAAAGCGTCTTCAGATCGCTGGGACTCCCCGAGGTGATGAGAAGGCGGACGAAAGTGGCAAATGGAAACGACTCCAAGAATGAGAACTACATCATCTACCGCAAGTACCAGAAGTACCTCAAGCTCCTAGAGACCAGCGGGAAGTAAACACATACGCCCCGTATTCTCCGTTGCAAAACTTATTGAAGTGACTTCGATGATACTTCACCACGTAAAATCCGTATCGAAGCGGCTTGATAAAATGTTTTCGCCTATTTGCTTGTCGAGACTTGCATAAGTTGACATTTGTCATTCTCTGCCTGCTCTGCTATAATGTTCGAGCCTCTCCGTAACGTACAGCATGCAGCGATTGGGTACACTCGCCACCTCATAATTCACGCGACCAATGAAGCTTCCATCATCAGCCAAAAAATAGGAAAATCTTGAGCCGTTGGCAGCACTCGTCACCTACCAAGCGGAGCCCACCGCAGTCCAACAGGAGATTCTGAGCAGCGACGAGCAGCTCGGTCATATTGGACCTATCCACCGCGGATTCTGTCAGACCTACTCTCTTGCAGGTCGCCACACGCGCCTCGCCGAATTGGGTATTGATATAAGCCGAGAACGCGAGCTTTTCCTCCACCGACCAGCGGGTAAATACACTGCAGCGCATGCTGGGCTCTGGGGCACCATTGTTGCCAAGATGTAAATGCCGCACGCCACGAGCAGCTCCTTCTGATCCATCTTCATCACCGTCGCTGGCTCCACGTTCATATCGTCGTGATCCTATGGAATGCCGTTGCATCCGTGCCCGACGACGCACATGAGACTTGTACGCCTCTGTCTGTCCTACCAATCGTTCCACCAATTCATCCAGCGCGCGGTTGCGCACGGGTACCGTCTTTACAACATCGCGGCACTCTGGACACGACAGCGAATTACGGAACCAATTGCTGATGCAATACCCGCAGAACGTGTGCGAGCACGGCAGCGTCGCACTACCATGAAAATACTCCAGACACACTGGACACATCATGAGCCGCTCGCGTTCTTCCTTCTCTTGTTCTTGAGCTCGTTTAGCCGCACTATTGTTGTCTCCATCCATGGCTGCAGCTTCTGCTTCAAAGATCCCTCCACGACGCGACCGTTTCCTCTGCTGACTGTTGGGCGTATCTTGCTGCTTGTTCTTCTCCACGTTCTCGTTCTCAGCTTCCGCTCTCCTCGGACTGCTGCGACTGCGTTTCTGCGGAAGACTGTGCGGCGGCGGCGTCGTAAAGTTCGCATCACTGTTGGGCGTCCCGGTCCGCGAGCGACAGCCAGGCATCGTGAGCGCCGGACTGCCAGCAATGGTCACCGCCGATCTCCCGAAGCCTGCAGCAGCTACCGACGCGTTCGTCATCACAACTCGTCGGGGTGAGCGTCGAGGAGACGGCACCACAGCTGTCCGACGGTGCAGCGGTGCAGGCGACGGCGTACCCGTGGTCGAGCGCGCCAACACCTTGATCACGATACGCGAGTGCGCTTCATCCAGGAACTGCACTAGCAACCGCACGCACTGCCTCATGGTCGAGGCCAGCACCACCTCGTCGCCGTGGTGGAGCTCGCGGTTGCCTCCCGGTGGGACGTCGACGCCGTTCACCGCTGTGCCGTTCGTGGTCTCCAGGTCGTAGAGGAGCCAGCGGCGCTTGCCGGCTCCAGAGCGGGCGGGGCTGCTCGGCAGCGTCTGCGTGAGAGGGACGATGGCCACGTGGCGCTTGCTCACCGTGCGGGTCTCCTCGGACGTGGGGATGCTCACCTCGCAGCCGCGACTGCGGCCCACGCAGAAGGAGGCCGCGAACTCCCACGAGCCTCCTACCAGCATGTTGAAGTGGCGATCAGGCGAAGAAAGAGTCTGTGTAAGTGGGTAATACCAGTGTAAAGAGGGCCTCCCTAAGCTGAACAGCGTGGGACGAGTCCGCTGTAGGTCGGGAAAGCGCGGCGTTCGTTTGCGGTCGGCGGTGGTGTCTGCAGATGCAGGAAGTGGAGGAGAGAGCGCTGTGCTGTGACTTGTGGCCGTGTGGCTGCAGTGCCCGGTCGTTAAGGCAGCGCAGAGTGGTGCAGGTTGCCGGACAGGCGCCCGACGCTTGGTGCAGGTCGTGACTGAGACGGCGGACTTTTCCTTACTGTAAACTTTCCAATCTCTTATTGGTTGAAACTATAATTATATGTTCTGATGTACTATTGGTTAAAAGAAACATCAAGTACCTCGCGATTCGTCGAAATGATTATTTATTGATGTACCTGGACTTGGGTACAACAATATTCTTTCAACAAGGTGCATTTAGTGACAAATTACCTTATATCCTTGTACAAAGGAACGTATCTATCGTCAGCACCAGTTATGAGCCAAGTTCGCCCCGCACATATGCTACTGTAGAGGTAAAACGGCGGGATAAGTACTCCTATTGAGGGGATTTCGCTCCCCAGTGATCTTATCAAACTGAGGGAAAAGAAGGGAGGCGAAGTGACCTGCCACTTTCCACTTGCAGCTGAGGCTTGAGAGCGCGCCGCGCGAAGAACGCTCAGAAAGCTTCTCGCCTCGCTCGCCCCGTTACCAGCTCCGCATCTTGCGTCTTGTGTAGCTGCGCGGTCACTGCAAGCCTCCAGCAGCCTCCTTCCTATTGGCCGCGCAAGTAAACAAACAAAAGATCTCGACCATGAGCGGCAAGAACATGATCACGCTGGAGGAAGGCTGGGACCAGGAGATCAAGCCCAAGGCCATCGACGTGCTGCTGGACATCCTGGACAAGGGCTTCGACCAGGTGAAGGTGTCGCCCTTCCCGCCCAACGCCTTCATGCCCATCTACACGACGTGCTACAACATGTGCACGCAGCGCTCGCCGTACAACTTCTCGGAGCAGCTCTACGACCGCCACGGCCAGACGTTCGACACGTACCTGGAGCAGAAGGTGCTCCCCAGTCTGGAGCAGGCCCACGACGAGTTCTTCCTGCAGGAGCTGGTCAAGCGCTGGACTAACCACAAGCTCATGATGAAGTGGATGACGCGCTTCTTCATGTACCTGGACCGCTACTACGTCAAGCACCACTCGCTCCCGACGCTGGACGACGCTGGCCTGCAGAGCTTCGACCGCATGGTCTTCCAGAAGGTCAAGGTGCGCGTCAAGGACGCCATGATCGAGCTCATCGAGAAGGAGCGCAACGGAGAGATCATCGACACGGCGCTCATGCGCAACTGTGTCGAGATCTTTGAGGTCATGGGCATGAAGTCGCTGGACGTGTACCAGAGCTGTCTCGAGACGGACCTAGTGGCCACGAGCGCCACGTACTACGAGCGCAAGTCCAAGGGCTGGCTCAGTGAGGACTCGACGCCCGTGTACCTCCAGAAGGTCGAGGAGGCGCTCCAGAGCGAGCGCAGCCGCGTCAACACGTACCTGCACAAGACGACGGAGCCCAAGCTGGTCAAGAAGCTGGAGAGCGTCTTGCTGGAGGCCGCCCAGAAGGAGCTCATCGAGAGGGAGAACTCGGGCGTGATCGCGCTGCTGAAGAATGACAAGCTCGACGACTTGGCACGCATGTACCGCCTGTTCGCGCGTCTCAAGAACGGACTCGAGCCTATTGCCGACCTGGTGCAGCAGCACATTACGGCTGTGGGTAACGACATTGTAGCCAAGCGCGCGAACGCTGTCGCCTCGGGCAACGTGCGCGACCCCAGCTCGGACCCGACGTTCATCAAGGATATTCTTGCGATCCACGACAAGTTCCGCAGTATCGTGAACGAGCAGTTTGCGGGTAACTCGCTGTTCCAGAAGGCGCTGAAGGAGGCCTTTGTGGAGTTTGTTAACAAGGACGTGGGCCCGGACAGCTCGGCGAAGCTGATGAGTACGTTCTGCGACCGTATCCTCAAGACGGGCGGCGAGAAGCTCAGTGACGAGCAGGTGGAGGACTACCTCGAGAAGGTGGTGTTCGTGTTCTCGTACCTGACGGACAAGGATCTCTTCGCTGAGATCTACCGTAATCAGCTGGCCAAGCGTTTGCTGAACCAGCGCTCTGCTTCTGCCGACGCTGAGGTGCTTATGATCGGAAAGCTGAAGCTGCGCTGCGGTGCACAGTTCACAGGTAAGATGGAAGGTATGATGAATGACCTGGCCATTGGCAGCGATCACCACCAGGAGTTTGAGGGTTTCTTGAAGAAGCAGCGTGAAAGCGACTCGACTGAGGCTGCGTTGAACCTCGAGTTCAGCGTGCAGGTGCTCACGACGGGTTACTGGCCGTCGTACCGCATCCTGGAGGTCACAATGCCGCCGCTTATGGTTCGATGCATGAACCTCTTCAAGGTGTACTACGACTCGAAGACGAGCCACCGCCGGCTGCAATGGGTGCACTCGCTTGGTAACGCGACGATCCGTGCCAACTTCCCTAAGAAGAAATGGTACGATCTGCAGGTGACGACGCTGCAGGCTGTGGCGCTGCTTTTGTTTAACGAAGGCGAGGGCTCGCTCTCGTTTGAGGCCGTGCGCGAGTCCCTGAACCTGACGGTGGATGTGGTGAAGCGTATTATGCACTCGCTGTCGTGCGGCAAGTACAAGTTGCTGACGAAGACGCCTGCTGGCAAGACGATCTCGACCAGCGACGAGTTTGCCGTGAACCGCACATTTGCCTCGCCGATGCGCAAGCTGCGCATTCCCATGGCGTCCCTGGAGGAAAGCCACAGCCAGAAGAACGTGGAGGAGGACCGCAGCATAGCCATAGAAGCCGCGATCGTGCGTATCATGAAGGCGCGTAAGACGCTGCAGCACCAGCAGCTCATCTCGGAGGTGCTGAGCCAACTCGCGTTTTTCAAGCCGAACCTGAAGGTCATCAAGCGCCGTATCGAGGCTCTCATCGACCGTGAGTACCTCGAGCGCGACCCCGATCAAGCCAACACGTACCGCTACCTCGCATAAGCTACTTGCCGAGTTTACTGGGCCCCTCCGGAAGGCGCAACGATGAACAGGAACTGGTTCGATTTATGGGCGCAATAAAGGTGTCGTTGGTCATGATATCATTCATTCTAAGTCGAGATTTTGATAATGAATGCGTCTAATGAAAGTGGCCGCCTGCTTGTATTACAGTGTGAGGAATGCATCTACTACTTCTTGAAGAACCGGTTGAGCGCCGTGGGTGCGCTCTCGGCCTTCTCAGTCCACTCGCGCTGCTGCTCCTGTCTCTCCTGGCGTTTCTGCTTGTTGGCTAGCTGCTCGCGGAACTGTTGCTTCTGCGTGTCGATGACGTTCAGCTGCTTCTTGCGCAGTCGCCGAGACGGACGGTTCTTGCCGCGCATCTTCTTCTTGGGTTTCTTGGCGCCGGCATCTCCGTTCGCGCGCTGCATCTGGAGGATCTTCCTCTCCTGCTCCTCGGCCGGGTCCATGTCCACGCGACCGATGGCGTTCGGGTCGAGCGTGATCATCTCCGGACGAATCTTCTCGAGCAGCGAGCGCACCTCCGTCTCGTCACGCTGCTTGTGGTTCTCGTAAGGGTTGGCCTCGTACGTGTCGAAGTTGGGCTCACCAGAGCCAGGAATCACTACGGAGTTGAAGCCCTTGGTGTGGCCGACACCCAGCACATCTTCGAACGGGCGGAAGGCCACCGAGCTCACCAACGAGCCCGGCACCTGGTACGTCATGTATGGTCGGATGGGCGAGCCCGACGAGAAGGCGCTCTTGAGCACGTGCACGTTCGGACCGAAGCCCACTGCCACCAGTCCGCGCTGGCTCACACTCATCGTGTTGGCCGCCGCCGTGAGGTAGTAGCTGTTCAATTCCTGGTACTTGCGCAGGTCGAAAATCTTCACCTTCCTGTCAGCACCAGCGGTGACGAGATACTTTCCACTGGAGTCGATGCCGAGCGAACGAACTGTAAACCAATGCAAGCGTAAGTAAAGCGTGCATCAACACCAAGTCAACAGCAAAGGTAAATAACGTACTCGGTCCCTGGTGACACTGCATCTTGACGACAGCGTCCGACATGTTGGGTGTCCAGAGCGTGACGATACCGCTCGCGTGGCCAAGGTTCACCACGGCGTTCCACGGGTTCAGCGCCATCGTGTCACACAGACCCTGCTTGGTGCGGTGGGTCGACACCTGCTTGCCCTCCGTCACGTCGTGGTAGGTCAGCAAACCGTTGCCGCTCACAGTCGAGAGCAAAAGTGGTAGGGCAGGAACTCCATCCTGCGCGGCTCGGGCGTCGTGCGGATGCAGTGGGCCTCGGCTCCAGTGCTGTCGTAGATGTACACGTGCTTCTTCTGCGCCGCCGCAAAGAGCGAGTCGTTGTGCAGGAAGCTGATGTCGCGCACGAGGTCGTTGGCCTGGAACTCGCACGTGAGCTTCATGCGCAGCGCGTCCATCATGGCCAGGTGGCCCTTCTGGCTGCCGAGCAGCATGTTGCGCCCGTTGCGCGTGTACTTGACGCGGTACGAGCCGTAGTCGGGCAGATCGAGGCTGAAGATCTTGCGCGCCGTATTGAGGTCCACGTTGTCCGCGAGCTGCTTCTGCGTGAACTTGTACGTCTTCTCGAGGCCCTCGGCCTCCAGGAAACCCGCCTGGTCGGGCAGCAGGATCTCCGACTTGGCGGCGGACTCGGCCGCCAGCTTCTGCTTCTCATGCGCGCGCAGCAGCGAGCCCTTGAGCTTCTTGTCGCGGATGTTGCGGATGCGCTGCTGCGACAGGTTGCCGCCGCGCGTGTACTTGGCCGCGTGCTTGACGGGCTTGGCCTTCTCCTTCTTGGGCTGCTTGGCGTCCTGGCCTAGGCGCTTGGGCGCGTTGCGCACGATCTTCTCCACGTCCTCGCGCTCCGAGCCGCTGTCATGCTGGTCCGCCATCGTGCACGCCGACGTGTAGGTGTATCAACCGATGCCCAGCACCAGGTCGAGATAAAATGGCTGGCCAAAAGCTGTGCGCGGGGTTTTAGAACAGGGGGCTTGTATTGAGGAGGTGTTTCCAGATCAGTTGTACTTAAGTACGGTTGATTTGAGTGAGTACTGCTTTTAGAAATAACAATGAAAAAACATATGGATTGGCAATACAATGTAACTTTGTGTGGCGCACACGTTTCCGCACCGAGAGGGCCGCAAGGGCCTCTAGGCTGCATTTTCGTCATGGTCCTCTCGGCCTTAAGCGTAGCTAAGTCGGTTGTAGCGCCTCGGGTAATAATAGTCTCCGTCTGCGTGGAACTCTCATACATGCAAGCGGCACATTATTATCGGCCACAAATTGTGAAGGAGCCAGAATACTGTAGTCTCCATTCTGTGTACACTACCACTACCAAAAGCCCACTTCTTTCCGGGACGCAGCGTCAAACGCTACCATCTCTCAATCACACTAAACTCTATATAACGTATTCTCCAGAGATATGCACACAACTTAAAGCAAACTCCGTCCCACATTAGACAGTGCACTTGACCTCGTCACATCGCTGCCCCAACCCCGCCCTGCATTGAGACAATCGACCGTGCCAACAGAGCGCACTGTACACGTCGGCGTCTCTCATGCGGGTGCGTTGCTACATGCTGGCAGGCCCCCAGCCTGCCTCTCCCTCTGTGCCTGGTACTTACGCTCTCTTTCTCCCTCCTGATAGCGTCGACTTTTGCGAGGCGGCGGCGGGAGGCTCATGCACGCGGCGGCGTTGCTGCTGCTGCTGCTGCTGCTGGCCTCCGCGTCCACTCTGCCGGCCCGAGCCGCGGCCGAAGGTACGCAATTAGCCAGCTCTTCCGCGTCTGTAGTGGAATACTCTAACGCTGCGCTGGTTCCTTGAGCAGAAGCGGAGGCGTTGGAGTTGGACCCGGTGCCAGCCGTCGCGGCCCTGGAGAAGCACGTGATCGAGCTCGAGTTCGAGCGTATGAATAGGATAGCAAGAGGAGATGTGGGCGGCGATGGACGCACGCCAGTGATAGAGGACGGATCGCAGCAGGCGCAGTTCTTGTTGCACTTGTTCGACGGACACACAGGCTCGAGCTCGTCCGAGTGTTCGGGCAGTGCAGGGGACGCCGAGACGATCGAGTTCCCGCAGTCGCAGTCGCAGTCGCAGGACTGCAGTCAGACAGGTTCGGGATCGGTGGAGAGCGAAGCCGATGTGCTGGGCATTGCGTTGGGCTCGAATGGACTCGAGGTCTCGGTCGGGTCGGCGGATATCGCTGTGGGTTCGACTGGTGTTGATGTCTCGGCTGGTTCAGGCTCTGCAGGACTGGGAGTGTCGGTGGGTTCTGGAGGACTTGAGGCCACGGTGGGCTCGGGTGGACTGGACGCCACGGTGGGCTCGGACGGACTGGATGTCTCCGTAGGGTCAGGATCGGCGGAACTAGGAGCTTACGTTGGCTCTGGAGGCCTCGATGCCACGGTAGGATCACACGGCCTGGACGCCACGGTTGGTTCGCATGGTCTCGACGTCTCGGTGGGATCGCATGACTTGGATGTGTCGGTCGGCTCAGGAGGCATCGGTGCTACCGTCGGATCGGGTGATGTCGACGTCACGGTTGGCTCTCGTGGCGTTCACCTTGACGCTACTGTCCGGTCGAGTGATATCGACGCCACCGTTGGCTCTCGTGGCATTCACGTTGACGCCGTTGACGCCAGCTCCAGGAACGTCGATGCTAGCGTTGGATACGAGGGCGTCCACATTCAAGGCACCCGTTTACCGGACGTCGATGCATCTGTAGGCTCTCACGGCATTCACACGGCTGCCAGCTCGCTGGATGTTGACACTGCAGTCGCCTATCACATCTACGAGACTACTATGATCACTCCAGCCCCCACCGCCCCCATCGATACAGACATTGCCCAGACTACGGACGGGTCTGGTGGCGTTCAGCCTGTCGATGGCTCGAGTGATGACAGCGCAACCGCTGCGACGCCTGAAAACCCAGAGGAGCGATCGATTATCCTCCAGGGGACGTCAGCACCGAATGCGTCAGCGACTTCGACTGAGGAAACTCCCGCAGCATCAAGCAACTTGACAGCCACTACGACGGAAACGGCGGTGCCGACGGAAGCATCGTCGCAGGCCAACTCGACGACAATAGGGTCATCCAGTGGGTTGGAAGAAGTTGTCAAGGTTTTCTCGCTCACAGCTAGCAACAGCTCCTCGAGCGAGTCCGAGTCCGGAAGCGAAAGCTGGGTTCGTTATGGATATCTTATCTTATATCCTTCATTCTACGTTATGAAGCTAACGTTCCTCTCTATCGTGCTTGTCTTTTCAGCAGTGGAGTAGCAGCAGCGTCGAGTACGTGCCGTACACGTCAACATACTGTCGGTGTAACCCAACGGAGTGTCAGAACGAACACCCCGGTGAGTCGAGCGGGTCCACGTGCGAAAGCAAGCTGTCCGACGGCTCGTGTCCGTCGGGATACAAGACCTGCGTCTCAACCGACTCGTACAAGGTCTCAACCTCGACAGTCACCCCAAACAGTGTTGCGGAGGCTACGTTCACGCTTCTGGCCGCGGACATCATCGGAGCGTTCTACAACTTGGGCGAGGAAGATCCCCTGACCCGTAACAGCAAGTGGTGGATCACCATCTCGCTCCCAAGTGGATGGAGATTTGTGGCCTGGGAAAACACGGCAGTTGACGTGACGCTGCGTGACGACACCAACGAGACCTCAGCCACGCATCGTGTCCACAGCTGCGCGGACGTGACGAGCAGCACGAACTGCGATAGCGATTCGCACCGTTACGGCTTCGTCAGCGTTATGGATCTGCTCGATGGGCGCGAGGATTTGATGACGTCGAACTCCGGGGGGCCGATGTCGTTCGTACTATCCAAGAGTATCGTCACAGGCTCCAGTGCTTCCAGCAGCTCCGTGGGCGTGAGCGTGTCGCTGTCGTACGAGACATCCAGTGGAACGCTGAAATCTGCAGCTACCTCTAGGCGTACACGGGAGCTGACGGTGATTACTTCTGGCTCGAGTATTGCATCGACCTCAGCCAACGAGCTGACCGCGTTAACGCTCGCTACGATGGCGTTGCCTCCCGTCCGAAAAGGACGCTTGGATTCGTCGCTGTTGTGGATGGAAGAGGACACCGAGATCATGATGCTGTCTTTCTCCACGTCCTCCATCGTTGGACCCAACTCGGATAACCCCAAGGTGTGTGCCAACTTGCGCTCGTCATACTGCGCGAGCAAAGGACGTGAACCAGTTTCCACTGTAACCTTTGGGTCCTCCGCGGCGGCCTCGTACGTCCAAGGTGGAAACCCGTTCCTGAATCTGTATGCCGATCCGGGCGAGACCAACCTCAACATCGAGAGCGACAACGCGACCTACTTCTGCGTCACGGACCTTCTGCCGTCGGGTGTGAAGACCAATGACTCGTGGGAGATTAGGACGACCTTCACGTTCCAGATCCAAGTGACGAATGTGGCGTGGACGGGAGACGAGGACCAGGAGGATGACTACACGAGTGGATTCCGTCTGCCCGCTCTAAGCGAGGTCGTTCTCATGGACGACAACGATGTGATGGGCAGCGACTGCGCACAAACGGTGGTGCATTCCAAGACATGTACGCTGCTGACAATCTTACCTCTGGTTCACGGATGCCATCACTGACAATTCCCTGTCTAATTTGTTGCCACAGACTCGAAGTACACTCTGAGTGTGTACAGTGTGATGTCCATCACATTCTTTGCTGTGGCGTTGGCTGGCGCTGTCCTCGTTACGCGAATGGTAAGGTTATGAACTCCCCGCGGTAATCGAGTAACGTTTGAGGTGACTAACGACGCTTGTGCGCTGTTCACAGAACGGTATTTCCTTCTCGAGACCGACGTTTTACAACGATATGACATCGCTCTCCGTGATGATGATCTTCGTTCTGTGCATCGTTGGCAACGCTATCTGGATCAGCGTGTCGACCAAGGCGTCATCCGCCAGCGGAACGGACATCTACTACCTGCTCTACGCCATCTCCGTGTGCTTCACGTGGACGATGATGACATCCGTGTGCTTCCACTGGGGCACTGTGCTGTTCCACGACGTGGGGCCGTCGGGGCGGTTCATCGTGTTCATCATTTACGTGATCATCAACGTGGCGTTCTACGGGTTTCAGCTCTTCGGGGTCGTGAGCCTCACCGACTTCTACAAGTGCACGTACGACGACTACCTCAAGAACCCTTTCTACTCCATGCGGCTGTGCTCGGATGACTACTGCCCCGATCTGCAGCCAACGCAGTGGAAGTACGCGGTGAACAACATTTGCAAAGACGTGAGCTACTCGGACTGGTTCTTCCCACTGCAGCAAAGTGCCGAGCTATTGATTTTCCTCACGTCCGTGGCGTTGCTGGTGCTGGGGACGTTCGTGATTCAACGCGGCGTGCGCTTGATCGACCAGTCCGGCGACATTTTCGATGACCATGTGGTGAAGGTGATGAAGAAGTCGTTGATCACGTACCTGGCAGTGATTCTCTCGATCGCACTCGTGCTCGGAACGTCCTGCATCATGAACTCCATCCTGCACTGGAAGAACTGGACCATCAACTCCGTCGTGTGGTACATTTTCTCCATTTGGCTTCCGACTCTTGTGCCTCCGATTGGCTTCTTGCTGCTGCAGTGGAACCCACGACTGCACGGTATGAACTGGAACCCTTCGCTGCACGTGAAGGACCCGCAGCTGCTTCACCGCACCATGTCGAGTATTTCCGATAAGGTTGAGAGCGGAAAGTATGCCCTTCCGTTGGATGCCTCGGGGCTGAGCGATGGGTGGGCTGGCATCTTGCGTTTCCCCGATACGGAGTACAATCCGATCGGCCAGGAGAGTGTGGATGGCACGCAGAATGTGCTCGCGTTGGCCGTCCAGCTCGTGTCGCCGATCCCGCTTACGCACGCGTGCTTTGTCGAGCTCTACGTCGCGGAGAATACGGCTTCGGAGGCTGGCGAGAACGATGTCACGGGCGAAGATCACTACGAAGACCTTCCGATGCTGAGCTACCGTCGCTCCTCCATCAGTACGTTCATCGAGACCGGACTGCACCAGGAGGGGATTCTCAGCCGTCGTAGCCATTCGTTGTCGCTACTTGGCGGTGGAGCCTCCTTGCCCACGCCGCTGCCCGTGTCCAACCCGGGAGCGAAGTGGTCACGCGTGGGCTTCACCGAGACAGTTTTGCCCACGCTTGTGACGGGAAGCTCCGAGAACGGCGTGACGCAGATCGCGACGTTCTTGTCGGTGCTTCAGATCCCAGTGATGCCTGCCAACCCGCTGCTTCGCTTCGTGGTGTACGAGATCCCGGAGAAGACCTCGTCCCCGTCAGTCGACGGCGACTTACGCGAGTCCCGCCAAATGATGCGTGCATCTTCGCGACAGCTCGACGAGCGCGCTCGAATTGCGCGTGTGTCTGGCATGGGCATGGCTCCTCCTCGCGGCCCAAGGTGTTCTGCGAGTTCTCCTGTGCGTGCGACGACATGCTGGCGTCTGACGAGGTCAACTTGGTGGCTCGCCAAGTCTCCTATCGTAATCGGTCGCCCATTCCGACCATGCTCAGCGACGGAACTGGCACCGAGTCACCGAATGTAGCGGCCGCTACTACCCCCGAAGTGGATTCGTCGGTGCCGCGCTTGCGGGTCAAGTCCATGACTGTTTCCCCGCGTCAACTGAAGGAGAACTCGGGATTCTACATTTCCAAGAGCTTCCAGTTTGCTGAGGGGGATGAAATGGTGATCGAAGACATGGTTGAAAGTCCACTCACGAACGAGCTACCCCGGCAGTACCTGGAGCTGCTGGTTGCCGAGCGCGCGGACGATCTCGCGCGTGCACAGGCTGACGCCGCGGGCTTTGAAGCGAGGGTCAAGAGTGGCCTGGTCGGTAACCTGTATGACAACCTGATCGAGCAGATCCAGGGCGAGAACGACCAAACTGTGGTTCAAACGTGGCTGAACGACCGCGTGCAGCAGCGCAAGATGTACGTCGAAGCGCTGCGGGAGTGTCACCAGGTGTGTATCGAGCGAGCGGAGGAGGGGCTGAACTTCAAGGCGAGTACCGAAAAGAAGAGCCTCGTGCTGCGCTTCCTGCCTATCAACCTGCACGTGCAAGACATGTGGGTGGGCCCCACCGCTGACCTGCGCTCGCAACGATCAAGACGGACGTCACCCCACGTGAAGGTCTATCCGACGGTAACTGTCGGCGCGTTTGCTGCTCACTGCTTCAAGTTCCGTCACAACGGAAGCATCCTGAGTCTGCGAGCGACGCTGCAGAAGCGCCTACCGTCCCGCGTGCAGAGTGACGTATCGGAGCAGAGCGGCGCTGGCGCTGACATGGTGGACTGGAGCAACGCGGACGTTCGCTCTACCGACGAGACGCGATGGCACCTCACGACGCGGTTCGACATGTGCTTGTCACAGGCGCTGACGGCGCTGGTCGCTTCCTTCTGCCGCCAACTGGAGTACTCACTGCAGCACCCGACAGACCACAGCTTCCTGCACACGATCGAGTCCATTGGCTTCTTGTTTCAGGTCGAGTCGCTGCTGTCGACGCAGGGCAAGGAGATTGGAATGCTGGAGGATTTCTCGGCTGCGGTGGATGGGCTCAAGCACGTCACCTTCGTGCTCGACACGTCGCCGCCTGCGCACCTCCCGTCAACGTTGCTCAACTTGCACATGAAGGACACGCCGCTACCGGGCGTGGTGTCCGTGCGCTTGAGCAGAGGCTCGGCCAAGGGGACGTTCACTGTCGCTGTCGGTGTGCGCTGCTCGGAAGACATTCGGGCGTCCATCCCGTCCACGATCCGCTCGGGAGGCTCCATCTCCGTCACGCCGGTGATCTTCACCCAGGGCATCAACGAGATGCAGACGCTGGCCAACAACGCCAGCAGCAAGAAGACGACGCTGCAGGACATCATCAACCGCAAGAGCTTCTTCGTGCTGACCCGCCACGTTGAGAAGTACAAGCAGCTCGCAGCTCAAAGGGTATGTCACGTTGCCACGAACCTTTATTGCTCTCCCTGACTTTGATTCGCTGACATTGTTCTCATGTTATGTTGTCGTATTAGCCGGGCGCGGTGCCTACGCCTATGAGCACCATCACGCCTCTCCTCGAGTCGCTGGAGGGGCGTATTGCAACAGCTAGCAAGCGGCAGGTGGTGAAGTCCAAGCACCCGAAGATCATCCAGGAGAGCTCACATTTGTGCCGACTGCTGGGCGCTGGCCGTGTGACGTCGTGCAAGAGTGCCAAGGACCGCACGGGCATGTCGGTGACGCTCGAGCAGGTGCGTCTGCTGAGCGAGAACCACGGCTTGCCCGAGGAGTTCGCGGTGCGCACCGTGTCGACCATGCGCAGCAACGGCGTGCGACTGGAGAACGCGCTCAAGAACACGGGCAAGCGCCAGTACGCCTTCAACGCGTTGCAGCGCTCGCTGCTCCCGGACGAGTACAAGTGTCCCGAGGGCACGTACGGCCGCGGCAACGTGAGTTAGGAAGCTCGTGTTGTTACACAGACGCGATGTGATGTGCAGTCCGCGAGGGGAGATCCCCCGCTGACCTGTCGAAAGAAACGTTGTTATTATTTGTCGCTGAATACAATTTTGAGGATGACGCTCAAGCATTTCAACTCGTCCACGTGCACCGAGAACGTGTCGTTCACCAGTTGTATTACGCGCTGTTGACGGCCGATGCACGACAGGAACAACACCACAGGAATTGTCGAAGGCATTCCCTTCCAATATTATCGCCACCACTTGGAGTCGTGTCTTCTCACGCCTGTCCTCCTACAGTTTCGGGCGTTCGACACTCCAGGACCAGCTATGCGTTTGAGTATCGCCTTGCTAGCTCTGTCAGCAGCGCGACTCGCAAGCCACGACGTTGTCGTAGCTACACCGGGCTCGACGTTGACTGCGAACCTCATATCTGGCGATACTACGGACAGTGCCTTGCTACGACGCGCCGAGACTGTGGCTGAAGACGAGGAGAGGACGTTCACGGACCCGCTGATCAACAAGTACCTTCATCTGTTCCAGGGTTGGGCGAAGCAGAAGCAGACCCCCGAAGATCTCTTCATGTACTTGGGGCTGCCCGAGATCATGCAGAAGGCCTACAAGAGCGGCAAGTGGAAGCGACTGCTGAACAACCACGACTACATCATGTATCGCAAGTACCAAAAGTACTTGAAACTAGTAGAGACTGGCGGCGGACGGGCAAACACGCCACCTTCACTGCCTAAAGTTGCTTAACTCAAAGAAAGAGTAGTCACTGTCATGAACATGACTCCCCGAAAGAGAAAAAAAAAAACTTTAAAAGCATGACAAACTGCGAAATAATTCACTTTATTTCCAACTTAGCAACGAGTCTTACCCAGTGCTGCATCTTGTAGTTTTAACCGTTAAGGTTTTTTTTTTTTTTCAAAGACCGTTGGAGAAGAAAGCCATTGGGACGAGGCCTTGCTTGATCTGCTCAAGATGGGCTCTGTCTGCATTCTCAAACTTGCAGCAAGATGGCAGACGGTAGTGTGGATGGAGGGTGTACTTCTTTGCCGAAACTTCGGCCTTTGCTGACGGACTCGGGTCTTACCGATCAAGATCGCCGGCAAGTTCGCTACATGGAGCGCGAGCTCCTTGACAGCATGAAGGAGAACGAAGAAGAGCTCACGAACCTCAACTCGGGCAAGTTCAATGCTGCAGCGGGGGACTTGGACGAAATGTTCAAGCACGTGTGCTACCCGCGCGAGGGAAACTTAGACGGCCTGTGCTTGGACGAGCTCGAGATTGCCGTGGGGAAGCAGTCGAAGATGTTGAGCGGAACAGACATGACTAAGGTTTGTGGTTTGTAGTTTGAGGAATTTGAACACGTTGTGAGGTGTGTGTTGATGTATTGTTCATGGTTATCAGTTTAACACCCTGGACTTGATCGACGCGGGTAAACGAGAATGCACCACCGCCTCAATGGGGTTCGACTGGGATGCACTAGGTGTTGCCGCCGGCTCGTGCTTCCAATCTGTCCCGGACACGAATGTCCTGTAAGCTACAAAGTAGCCTCTGTTCTGAGTTAGGATTTGTGACTTTCATGCGTTGTTTGATGTTTCTTTATTAGGTTCGGTCGGTTGGATACGACGGTGGCCGAAAAGAAGCAACGGAAGGTCCCATGCCGAGCACCCAAGGACGTTGGCGCGCAGGAAGCCGAGCCCAAGCTCTACACAACCAAGGTGAGGTTATACATGTACAGGACGCAGAAAATTGATCGGTGAAACATTTTTTTTAACACATTTAATAAACACGGTTTTTTGGCTCAGGCAAAGGACACTGAAGGAGCCCAAACTCGTCGGCTGAAAGTTCTCGAGACGGCGGTTGCCCGCGAGCCTGGAGGAAAAGCGTCACTGTTCGATGCAACGCTGGACCCAACGAGCTTCGAGCAGGTACGCTTGCCTTTATCATATCACGAGTGAATTTTGCAGAGTGAGCGATTCCTTAAATGTTTTTTACATTTGTTTTTATTGAATGTCTTCAGACCATTGAGAACTTGTTCGACACGTCCTTCTTGGTCAACCAAGGCGTGCTGGGGATTGGTGTAGACGAAGCCACGGGGTTACCTTACATCGGTACGTGTACGTTTGAGATTCGCAAGCGTTGCTGAAGTACTGATACGGTGCAAACTGTTGTTATGATGAACTCAGAGCAAACGACTGCGGAGCACGGCGACGGTGCTGAAAGAGAGCAATCCATCATCAGTCTCACTCCGGCCCAGTGGGAAGAGCTCGCTAGTGCATACGGCCGCGATGAGCCTTTGGTTGGCCACCGTTCGTAACTGAGGCGAGATGTACGAGCGAGGGAAGTAGTGAAGTATTTTTTTATTTTTTTCAAATTGAAGTGAAGTTGCATTCCGTCGCAAGTAGTGAGGTGCCTGAGAAAAATAATATGGTGAGTTGGTTGAGCAAATTATACCTGTAATGAAATCCTACTGACCATTCGTCATTTTTCACGGCGACGACAATGGCGTGCCATTGCCTTTTCGCCGGGATGTAAATTACCATAGTGCAGGGCTAGTTGATACACGTACTTCCGTAACACGGCTTATCCAGGATACAATGTACTTACCCTAGGGTAAGTATTAAAGTACATGGACATTCACTATTTCAAGTAGTGCTCGATAACTCCTGAAGTGCCATTTACTAAGTAGGCTGCAAAGCGGAGCAGAACTTATACTTCGAAGTATATAATAATACAGAATCCCCTTAGTAAATGTGAGAGGTATGGGTCTTGTACTTCTCAAGATGATTCAGGCGATCGGCGATCAACTACTGGATTTCTAACGCTCCCTCGGATCCAGGATAGGATTGGAGATGTGTTTCTGTGTGGTAAACTAAAATTCTTGACCACCCAAACCTTGCAGTCTGGATCACGCACTCTGCTTGGTACAGTACGTGTACTGTACTTGTCAAACCTCACGATCTCGCCAAGAGTCCAGCAATCATTTGGCAATTTTGTGATTCAAGAGGACATTCACGGGCGACACATGCGTCTGCACTGCATTCTGCTGATTGTTGTGGCTTTCATCCTTGCCGGCTGCCCGACAAGCGCAGCTTCCGTCCAGGCAGAGCTCTCAAGGACCCTCCCCCAGTCTACCGCTACTGTTAACGACAACGGCAAGAGTCTCTTACGCGGCGACGAGGACGGCGAAGAGAGGGCATTCAACGACGAGCTGATCAACAAATACCTGCACCTGTTCGAAGGCTGGGCAAGAAACAACCAGACGCCCGAAAATCTCTTCTTGTATCTGGGACTCCCCCGAATCATGAAGAAGGCCTACATAAGGGGAAGATGGGATTTGCTGCTTCAAAACGAGAACTTCATCATGTATCGCAAGTACGAGAAGTACTTGCATCTCCTGAAGAACGGTGAGCATTGAGTCGATCTAGCTCGAGTTCAACACAACGTCGGTAGCAGTAGACGCAGAGTCGGCTTATTGATTAATCAATGCACGTGAGGTCTTCGGTCTGGCCTACAGTAATAAAAGGGAAATGAACGCTTGTGAAACACGAGTCAAGCTCCAATCTGCCTGACTTAGCGAACCTTAGCGGCGGAAAGAAATGGCGTTCGCCGTAGTGGACTAGAGGGTTGGGCTGGTAGCGCTTATTGCAAACTCAATTGTACTGCCGAGCCAATTAGTTGAAGAGGTAGCACAAATACAAACGACAAACGCGACCCGCGCGCGCGACTTAGGCACGCCGCATTTGCGGCGCACCAGTCGCCTGCGCATTGCGTTTTGAACAACAAAACTAACAGTCTGCAACAAGAGGGATGCAAAGTATATGATAACTAAAAATTCCGGTGCCTACCACAGGCTCGTATCCTAGAGATCTAGCGAGATGACCGGAGGTGCAGCAGTGCGCGTCTCTGGGGTAGATATCCAACTAAACCGCAAAAATCAAAATCAAATTCAAATTAAAAAGTATGCTCATATTCAACTGTCACCGTGAAAGTATTAAAATGGATTATTCCCAGAAAAAGGTTGAGAAGAGTTCTGAAACAACTTGACTTGGCGCCGCGTCTCGAGCCATGCTACGATTCTTCTCACTTTTCAGTTCGTGCTCGACTGCTGCAGTGGCCCCCACCCTCCGCGGGCTCATACTCGCTGCTGTAGCACCGAGCGCGCTGCTGGCAAGAACACTACATGTATCTACCAATCTACCGATCTATCAATTTTTCCACGCAACCTATCTATCTACGCGGCTTGCTCGGTCGCTGCGGTGGCCCCCACCCTCCGCGGGCTCATACTAGCTGCCGTGGCACCGAGCGCGCTGCTACGAAGAACTCATCAACTCTACTGTATAATATGCCAAACATTTTTGTGCGTGTAGCCCTCAAGCTGTCCACCGGGACTACAGCAGCATCTGATACTGCTGTGGACGTCTGATTGGGCAACCGCAGTGAGCGGCATGAAGATCACGGGGGACGACGATGACGGCGTCACCGAAGGAGGTCTGCTCCATTCAGCTCAAGCGCTGAAGGCTATGCAAACTACTGGGCTGAGAGACTCTACTAGGCCGGCGTTGAAGATTAAATAGGCGGGGCACCGCGATCCCAGAGCTATGCTCAATTGATTAGATGTTTTAACTAATCAAGACATTTTCAATTCAAAACAGCTTCTATAGACGTTAAAGTAGTTGGTCCCATCCATACTGTAAACGATCACTTTCCTCGCCGATACTTTTCTCAAGTAATGTATCCTGTACATCCTAACACAATAAACCAGATAACATCCAAAACGTTAACGTAAGCAATCATTTAAGCTTCCACCTGCTATATTTCGTATTAAAACCTGTGTAATTAAGTCGATTTTGGTTTTGGATACACAATATTAGATTTATAAGACCCTTACACTTGGAATTTGTATTGATCCAGTACCTACTTTTTCTGTGGACCACATATTTAAAGCCTCGAATTAATCCCTATTGGGCTTCTCGTACTACATACGTAGCACTACCAGGAAAACGCATTTTGTGTGATGGTTAATTTAACCAGGTTAAAGTGCTTGAAGATCAAGTCCTGGTGGTTATCCACTTACATGTATTATTGTGCTCTTCACCAATTCTGTCAGTCGATTAGGCTCGCTACCGACTTCCTCCGCTTGTAGTGGACAACCTCATATAAGAGCGCCCAATCATATCACAGGATTTGGAAGGCCTTCTCGGCTCCGCTTATAAGTTCCGCACAAATCATTTCGATACGTTTCCACCGGTAGTATATCGGTGCGATGGAGCTTCCATTCATTTAAAGCAGCTGCGGCTGCAGCCTAGAGCTACCTGCATGCGGTTGCTGCCAATACCTACTACCTATGCTAGTGTTAAGCGCTGCTGCGGCGCACGTGTACTATACAGACGTTCGGAGAGTGGTTTGCTTGCATCCTCCCACACCACGTTGTTTCCATCGACCAATGACACATGTTACCGAGTTAAGACTAAAAAGCTATGCATTACCTCAAAAGTGGTCTAAGGGCAAGGCAAAGCATTGCGACGGCACTAGCCTCACGCGGGCGCGTGCCGCTCAAGGCTTTGCAGTTACAGCCTGTTGCCTGCCGTGAGATGTCAAGCGCGACAGGCTCGCTCAGGCGGCTAGCTGCGCTGTGCATGACCAAGCACAAAAAAGTGTCAGCTAATCGACTACTGGTACCCCTACCGGTTACAAGATTCGGCATATCATTTTTGACGGGTGGTACAGTGTACCGGTATATACCCTGTCCACTATAAGCGGAGGAAGTCGGTAATTCAACGTCAAATCCTAGAATAACCATTGAGTAAGCGATTTGCCCTACGCTGCACGGGCGAAAAGCTCGAATTAAGCTTGATTTACGTGGGAACTCGTGGATTGGCAGAAGCAAACGCGCCATTCCAACAATAATCAAAGCCAAAGCGAATGCCTGCTACACAGTAGCACCCAATACCATCGAGGCGAGGGTCGTTGGGTTATGGTAAAACAACGAGTTGCGGTTAAGTTACAATACAAAACAACGATTTACGTCTTCGTTTAGACAGAATGGGAGAAAAGCACAATTTAACGCGCTTTGGCTGGGAGACCATTTTTCTACTTCGTAATTTTTATCGTGGAAGTGAAAGATCTGCATGGTTGTTCAAAGGCAGGTAGTTTACACTAAATATGTTCAGATGTAGCCTCCTCAATATAAAACTCTTTGAAAGTCGACGCGTTTACTTCTAATTCGCGTTTGTATCAGGCCTGTTGAATATTCTTTAGAAGTCGGTGCGGTAGTTGGTGAACTACCGGTGGAACTACGCATGCTGGGCTGCGAATCAGGGTAAGGAGACGCCTGTGAATGGCTTTTGTAGCACAAAATCTAACCTAAGGACAAAGTTTGAGTCAAGAAACACGGTTAGTTGATAAATATATACGGCCATCTACTGCGCCTGCTTCGCAGCCGCAGCATCTGGCCGGTAATATCTAACCGGAGAAGTACGAAATGATGTTCTAGTCAAATTGAAAACGAACAAATGTCTACCTATTTTCTTAAAACTTGTGAAGAGCGAAAAACTTCCAAAGAAGTGTTTTGTTTTTGGGAAGTTTTTATACCCTCCCTAATTGCGATTTCGATGTCTCCTGAACGTTACCTGTAACTGGGAATACATTCGTGACGAATTAAAGTTTGTGAGGCTGGTAAACCAGCAAGCTGGTCTCCCAGGACTAGAGGCGAAGCTTTGGTCTGGGAGGACAGTGCAAGTTTTCTTTGTGATTAATGCATACTTAAGTAACTGTGGCGTAAATAATATAACATGAAAATTGTCGGCTTTCAGTCGTGCAAAATGCATGAAACTTCAAAGGTGCGCCCCGCAGGGGCTTGCTGCGGGGGCGCGTTAATGGGTCATGCAATTACAGGGCATGAAGAGACGACACACAAGTATAATTTTACACAAGAGATTCACGTGATCCAGTCAATTCAGCCAATGTAGGGGGGGCAAGACAGCCAAAGCCAATTGGCGCGTAGCAAGCGCACAAAAAGCAAGCTGTTAGCTGTTACAGTATTCCATTGAGAAAATACACGAGAAATGCCCTGTTGGCTGTAGCCAACTTTTAAGTTTAAATTTAGGATTAAAATTCTGAATTTCAAAATAAAATTGTAAAATCAAGAAAATGCTCACTCCAGTGTGTGGAACACACCGTGTATACGGTCGACATTCTGGAAACACCCAGCCACAAGATGTACAAACTTTGTGGTGTTACGGTAGCCATAATCTGTGGACTATGGACTCAGGCGACATTTGCCAATTAAAGTTGGGGGGGGGGGGGGGCTCCCGGCCGCTGAAATAAAATTGGTTAGGCTGTTCAGCCAGCTAAAGCTGTCCTCCCAGGATAATACCGGTAGATGCTACTGCTCTATGCTACAACCTTCTCCATTAAAAAAAGAGCAGTAAAAGATGCAGGCACATCTTGCAAATTTTTCTATTTCTTTTAAAAAAGAAATAATTTGCAAGATATGCCTATATCCAAGCCCAGGTTGGAGGACATCGATCGAAGGATCAGGGCAAAGCTCGATACGTGGGTTTGTTGCTAACAAATTTGGTTGAGAGTGACGCTAACAATATTCCATGTAACGTTATCCCATCTTTGTGAGTTCAGGGATCAAACCGCCCCATGCAGCAAGGAATAGAGTTCGATTGCTTTTGCACAATGTAACTTGCTCTGTGCAAAAGCAAAGCGTGCCAGGCAACCAAATGGGAGCTAGACCTGGATTCCAAAGAGCGTGTATCACGCTGCGTCTCACGCCATAGCACCAAGGCAATAGAGAACCAGTTAGGTTGACAATGTTTTTCTTTGGTTTTGAATTGTGGGTGTCGTTACGCCTACTGGTAGCTTCATCTAGAAGTACCGAGTCGAACCAAAGAAAAATGCTCCTAAACCGCCTCATGCCAATCCTTAGCAGACCACGTCGTGCTATGCGTCTAGCGATGAAGACACTTGGCTGGCCATTGCTGCCCAAAGTGTTGTCACGCGGCCAAGTGTAGCTTGAAGTTTTAGCATGGCTACACTTCCAGCAGCGACATCAACTTTGAGATTATGCTACTGTTTCTGTCAATTTTAAAAATGAGATGCTAATAAAACCTCGCCATTTCCGAGGTTTTTCACTACGAATGTCTCGTGCGCGGCAAAAAAAGTTGTTGGTCTCCATTACCGAGCGAGAAAGAAGCAACGACAGCAACGACGACACTAAGCCCCCAGGCCGAGATGCCCGCCGACGACATCGAGCGCATCGTGGACCGCAAGCTCATCAAGCAGCGCGTGCACTACTATGTGGTGTGGAAGGGCTTCGGAGAGGAGAACAACACCTGGTACGTTCAAAATACAATACAAGTCCCGCGTAACCTCCACCTGGGTGGAAGGTTACCCCCTATCTAGTGTTATGTGTTAACTAATATATTGGAATTATTATTGCTGTAGGGAGAGCCGCATTGACCTCATGGCTGATGGCTACTCGGACGTCATCAAGCGCTTCGAAGAGCGTACGTGGTGATCAGCAGCAACTCTGTCCTCAATGACCTCTAACCATTATTATATTGTTTATTTTATTTTGCGGCAGAACGCAAGAAGGAGTCGGGAGCTTCGACTCCTCGCGGTCGCAGCCCCGGCCGCTCGACGTCCAAGAGCCCGCGCAAGAGCAAGAGCCCTGGACGTAGTCCCGGTCGCCCGAGGGGACGTCGCAGTCGCTCTCGCAGCGCCTCCGTAAGCCGGAAGCTGCCCGAGAGCAACAATGACGAGGAGAAGAAGGAGAACGCGAAGAAGGAGAAGGAGATCACGTCGCCCAGCTCTACGACCCCGCGGCGACGCAAGAGCCCGAGCAACAACGAGAAGAACAACGATGTCGCAGCCAAGGAGACGCCAAGACGCCGCTCGACCCGGAAACAGGTGACGACCGAGCCGTCGTCAACGCAGTTTGTGACGCGTCTGGACGAGCAGAAGGCCGACCCGGCGACGGACGAGGAGGACGACTCGCTTCTGCTTCGGTCGACGATTGCTGCGCTTGCCCCGCAGGTGCGCGAGATGGCGCCGCCTGCCCCGTTAGCGGCGGAGACGGACGTGCAGAAGAAGAGCTTGACCCTCTCGTACGAGGAGGAGGACGAGGCTGGAGTGCTGTTGAAGCCGCACAGCGAGAAGGAGGCGACGACGTCGGAGTCCAGTGCCACGATTAGCCCGGTGCATGATCATGCCGGTCCCGTGCAGGATGGTTTAATCGCCAAGGTGGTGAAGAGCGGGTACCTCGCGTCCATTCTGAGTGTAGCGGCGGTGGTAGGCTCTCTCGTGGCTAGCCAGATGCTGCCCCGTGATAGTGAGGAGGGTACCGAGCTGTGGCGGAGATGGCTGTCGTTCCTCACGCCCGTGGTGGCGCTGCTGCTGTTCTTCCACCAGAAGGATGGGCGTGCTTCGACCAAGTGGGTGGCGACTGCTCTGTCGTGGCGTGCTGCGGCGGAGTTGCTGCTGTTGATCGGTGGTACGCCTCGTGACTTCGAGACGATGGTCGCCGGTTCCGCTGGTCTTGCCAACCTGTCGCTGATCATCGCGCTCGTGTTCACCCTGCACCATGGCGAGCACAAGCAGTCCAAGGCTACGCTTGCGCTGCTGACGGTGGGCACGTTGGCGCTCTTCCTTTCGGACAGGTAAGCTTTCTCTCGACAAAGTTTGTCTGCGTGCCGATCTCTAACTTGACTCTTAATTTTACTGCTGTCCAGTTGGGTGATCTCAACCGAAAACGCGGAGCTGGAGTCGCGTGTTATCCTCATGTCGGTGTCCGTGGTAAGTTCTGCTTGTGATGGCGCAAGTCATGAACTGTTGTCTGACCCCGCTGTTATTCTTCCCTTTAGCTGGCAATCGCACTGTCCCCCATGCCGACGGTATCCGCGGAGGATGATGATTAGGATAGGGCGCCTCAGGCCCAGTCGCTCGACGCTGTAATTAGGAGTTTCTGTTTTTTGCGCTGACTTCATTCGGAGGTAGTGCTGTCGCTACTATATGAATTTTATGATCTCCGCTGTTGCCGGCAGGCTGTGCTCAACTTCATCAACATTCACGCTTTCTTGACGCACGGGCGTTTTATCCTGGGGAAGACGGGCGTAAGGTTTTGTATTTTTAATCGACCCGCAACTTTGCAAGTGGGCGGACGTACTACTGCAGCGCCAAGTGCAGCGTCTTGATCAGCAACTGCTGGCTCTGAACGCTTACGACCGAGTCGACATCCCCCTCGCTGTGTACCAGCTCCCGAATAACCTCTATCGTCAACGCCGAAGTTGTCTGAGCGCCGTGCATCAGATGCTCGGGCCGCGACGCATACTCCTTCATCGCCTTGTACAGAAGGGTCTGGCGCATGAGCGACTCGAGCTTCTCCTCGTTCACGCCCGCAGCCGACTCGGCAGCCAGATTGTCCCACAGCGCGCCATCATCGACGATACAGGCTCTCCACACACTCGCACGCATCTCTTGGTACTCCTCAGTAAGGGGGTCCGTAGCCAAGGTCTCCAACGCCTCAAGAGCCATCAAGAAAATGTTGGTTCTGTTGCACGCAGCATACAAGCAAGACGCGTTAGTAAGGCGACAATCGAGACCCCAACACTCAAAACATTTCGCTATACCTCATAGGATCGTCCTTCTCGGCGGAGAGAGCCGATGTCACG
Organism: Phytophthora melonis; assembly: GCA_024211575.1. Taxonomy (NCBI): domain Eukaryota; phylum Oomycota; class Peronosporomycetes; order Peronosporales; family Peronosporaceae; genus Phytophthora; species Phytophthora melonis. Next base: position 2,195,558 of record JAMXKT010000068.1, read on the forward strand.
CACACGCGAACGAGTTCTTCAGGTGCTAGGGGCTGCGTGCTGATGGTCTCCTTCAACGGCAACTGCAGCAAGAGCTCTTGGAGTTTCCCCCGCACAAGCTGTAGCATCCCAACACAAAAGTGTCAATACAAAACCTTCGCAACGAGAGAAGACGAAACAACTTAGCTTACCTCGCGGTTGATCTCCTGGACCCTCTCAGGGTGGGACAGACTGGGCGAAGCGAACGCAGCAATCTTGGCAATGCTCGCCATGGTCTTGCGCTTAGGCAACGAACGCTGCTCGCCCTTGGTTTCACGCAGCGCAAGCGTCGCCACCTGGTCATACCGCTCAATGGAGACCGCAGTCAGCCACCGGTACTTCCTCAGGTGCTCTCGGCTCTTCATAAACTTGTGCAGCGAGGGCGCGAAAATTTGCGAATGGGCCAGAAGGTAAGCCATCATAGTCGGCGAAGCCGCACTAGCTTCTCGGCTGCCTTGAGCCCACGGGTTCCGAACCTCGCCGTTGTACCAGCGGAAAATAAAGTCATCGAACCCCTCGTACTTCTTGCAGTATGATTCCAACCTCTTCGACGCGGGGCTCTTCGGCAGCTTACCAAGAACGCAGTCTAGCTTGGACAAATTCTCGGAGTCTTCAACAAAGACCAGGTACACCATGCCTTCGTAGTAGGAATATTTCTCACAGAGCTCGACACTTTTGCTGAAAAGGTCTGCTCTCTTCCGCGCCACAAAACCATCCTGGTCAAAGTCGACTGCCATATCGCTGACCTGAGATGGGGTCTGTGTCGCGATGTATACCAACGGGTTCAGAGTCACCCGCTTGGTAAAAGTTTCTTCCTTGCGGAGCTCGTCTGCTTCGTCACTTGAGGCCAGAGGGATAAAACGAGCGTAGTCGTCCAGCAACACCGTTCCTAGTCTCCGGATCTGATCAGTTAGCTCGAAGATCTCATCGTATTGCCAGCGAATCTGCTTGTCGGACGCGCTCGACTGCGAGTATCCAGCAAGAACTGAAAGTCGAGAAATCTGGTTAGCCAGGACCTCTCGGACATCGCGTGTGAAAGCCCAGCTCCCGGTCGCCAGGAAGCTAGCAGTAGAGCTCTGCACAGGAGTGCACAGCATGCTCAACATAGCATACCCACTCTCCAGCAACGCGTACAGATACGTCGCGTCGCTTTCACCAATGGAGGTCGCAAGGTACTGCACCTCGTCACCCAAATGCTGGAAGAGCTCAGCGATCTTGCTAACTTCACAGTAGAACACATCGAAGGAGTTGTAACCTGCGAGACGGAGCTGCTCTTTCTGGTAGCCGCGCTTCTCGACGGTTTTCTCAATCGCGTGCAGAAGGAACTTTCCGGTTAGTCGCTGCTGAATCTTTTGCACCTCTGACGACGTCTCATCGTCCGCAGCCCCCGAAGACAGAATCGACGCTTGGAACTTGCTAAGAGCAATCGCAGCGTGCAGCTTCTCCTCGTTTTCGGTCAGGCAACGCTTCAGCTCGCCAGAATCTTCAATGAACTCCCAGACTGACGAGCAGCGACGCTGCAAGAACTCCATAAATGCCGCGTGACGATTTCTCTTATCTTCCAGCTGGTAGCGCACCAACTTCGGTGTGACTGAGGACATATCGGCTTCGCTCTTCTGTGGGTCGGTCTGGGCAGGGGGCGCATCATCGCTGGCTCCCTTCTCCCAGCGCAATCCGGACGTCGACTTAGCATCCAGGATCTGGAGGTCCACCATGACAGCAGCTTCCGCAACAGCACCAATATCTCTCGAGCTCACGCGCAGAGCTGACGCGGAATCTGGATCGTCGTGAAAGTGCGTCAGGATCAGACGAACGTAATCCTCCACACTAAGGCTTTCGCCGAGAAAATGCGACGATTCGCTCGCCAAATAGCTTGCTTCTTCACGTCGCCTGCGTGTCCTCTCCACAGATGCCTCAGACGGAGCTGGGGGCGCCAGACGCTCCAGCTTCTGCATGTCCGAGGCTGTCGCCATGCAAACCGATCCACTTGGTGCCTTCGGATCTTCATCCATCAGCAAGAACGACACGGAACCCTTCACGGCATTGTTGTCGAATGAGCTCTGGTCCACGCGAGCTCCAAACGCCAACGCCAATCGTCCTTGAGCTCCTTGAAGCGGGAATGCCGCCGAACGCACACTTGTCTGCCCGGCTTGCGGCAGTAGAATGGTCGAAAACTGGACCGGCTGCATCTGCGTCCACACCAGATACAGCGCGCCCCGCGTAATGGGGAAACTCTCCACCTCGAAGAACTGCTTGGCGTTCTGCTCATCGAAGGCCGGCTCATAGTCCAGCACGCACACCCACTCCAGCTCCGGCGGTGTGTCATCATCCACAGGTCCAAGCGAGAACTGGAACAGCGCGTACTTGACCTTGGCATTCGTCCCAGCTCGCGACGACGAGCACACGAACGCCACCAGCAGCGCGAAGCACGTCTCCTGCACGTAGGGCATCGATACAACGTACACCTTGGCCAGATGGGCCTCCGGGAAGTTGTCACTGAAGTAGCTGATGGCCACGCGGCTCGCATCAAAGTGCCACTGAGAAACACACGAGCAGTCCATCACGTCCCCCGTGCTGAACGTGCGTCGCTCGAGCATGCCGTCCTGGAAGAGCACCAGCATGTCCGCCGTCTCGTCCATCTCTCCACTGCTGCTCATGGACGCCACGTCCCCAAGGCCGAGGGCAGCACGCGCAGGTACTTGATGGGCTGGTTCACGTCCAGCTCTCCTCCATCAGCTCCCGATCTCGACGCCGCGGACGAGAAGAAAAACTGCGACACAGACTTGGTGATGCCCGAGAGGAAGCCCGCGCTCTGCTTCTCGAAGGCGCGCACGCGGATGCGTCGGTCCTCGAGCGCCACCTCCCACACGTTGCCCTGGTTGCTCCAGCACACCAACCCGGTGGCGTCGTCGTGGATCTCCTGGTCCTCCTGAGTGGCCACCATAGCCGCATTCGGGTGCGTGGTCACGTGTTCATTGACCCCCAACGGGATCTGCACACTGAGCGGCACGCTCTCGTAGGGCAGCTCGACGTCCTCCCAGAAGAGCACGATGCCGCTCTTGCCCACGACCATGAGGCTCAGGCTCTGGCTGTAGAGCGCGAAGAGGAACGGGTGCAGCACCTCGTCCGGCTCCAGCTCGTCGGGCAGCTGCAGCGCGATGACCTTGCCGCGCTCCTGTTGCCACAGCAGCATCTTGGAGCGCAGAGGCAGCACATAGTACGGGACCCACTGGCGGCCGCTGCGATGACGCGCGGAGGGCACGGACGCCCTGCAGCAGCGCACCTGGACGCGCTGGTGACGCGGCAGCTGCGGCCACTCCTTGCGCAGCTCCTCCAGCACTTGGGGCGGCAGACGCGCGCCCTCCACGATGGTGCAGCTGCGCGAGTCCACGAGCAGCGACGCGCTCTCCTCCTCGGCGTCGCCCGCGCCCGAGCGCGGCGCGTACAGCGCGTCCCAGTGCTCCAGGCGCTGGCGCTTGCTGGCGCTCAGCGCGTCGGCGGACAGCAGCCCCGCGCGCTTGGACGGCACCTCCACGAACTTGCGGGCGCGAAACATTCCGCTGCAGCTCGAGCTTTGATTTCACTATGGGGTGGTTGGTTGAAATGTATGTAGCTGTGAAATATAATATATATACTGTATATATTTATATTTACTTAGCCGAAGCGAGACATGGCTACATGTGATGCGGGCTGCTTTGTTGTCACCCTTTTCGTTGAGATGAATGTCGTCGTCACTGTCAATTAAATACGTCTACAGTGCCCTGAGTGTGTGTGTCTTAATGCCGTGGGTGTAGGCTGCGAGCACGGGGGATAACTATCAAAACCCTGCTTGAGTAACAAATTTGAATATGGTCAGGTCAGGTCTGGTCTGGTGTGGGTCGTGGTTGAACTGCCATCAGAAGCCGAGCGTCGCGCGCTGGTTTCGGTACTCGAGCTCGGCGTTTGGGGACGTGGCGTTTGCTGCCACTTGATCGGCGGTGCTGCCGACTGAGGACGAGATACTGCCCGCTGCTGCAGCGCCGTCGGTCGAGCCTCGGCCTTGGTTCATGAAGTGTTGGTGCGCGAGCTGGAGCACCTTGACCCACTTCAGCATCTCCTCGTGGCTCTTCGCAGTCATCCGCGTCTGGTGCGTGGGCGAGCAGATCATAAACTCGTTGGGCTTGCCCACCTCCTTGCCGTGAAGGATCTCCAGAGACTTGTGCTTGAGCGGGATGGCGCCGCGCGGCTCACGATCACCTTCCCTCTTGTAGTAACGAAGATATCCATCCGGCTCGACGTTGCACCACCGCTCGCGAACGCCACGCAGCGACATGTTTCCGAACGTGCCCTTCTCATTCGAGTGCGTAGGGTGCTTCCGGAGAACACCACTCATTGTTGGCAGCATGCCCTCTCGAGGGATCTGGTTCGAGTTGGAGTTGTAAGACATGGAGCCGATAGACGCACTGCTGCTGCTGCGCTGGGTCAAGTTCTGCTCGTGTCGCTCGGAGCCCCGTTGGCCGTTAGCTGAGGGTCTGTTGCCACCGTGCGAACCCCTGAAGGAGCCGCGAAGACCGCTAAGCGACGCTCGAGAGCCAGCAGTCGATCTCCGGGGAGGGTCCTGCATCGTAGGTGGGCCGACAATCGAAGGTCTCAAGTACGTCTCCTTGGTCTTCGCAGACACGTTGAGCGTACCATTCGTCAGCGCCTGGAACTGATCCTGCACGATCTTCATCTCGTCCTTCAGCTGCAGTCGCCGCTTGCTCAGTTCGCTCTTGCGCTCCTCATCCTTCTCGCCTGCAGCCTTTGCAAGCTGGACAACAGTTTCGTGCAACTGAGCTTGAAGCTTCGTCAGCTTGTTTTGCAGTCGTGAGTTCTCCGACACGCGTTCGTGCGGAGCCTCGTCGATGTCAACAGTGTCAACTGACGAATCTGCGTGCTGCAGCGAAACCTTTTTGCCTTCATCGACGTCAAAGAAAACCTTAAGGTCGTTCTCCATTCGCCGCATGTCGTCCAGTGCCGTCTTCAGATCGTCCTTCAGGTCAGCTCGTCGCAGCGAAAGGTTCTCAGCCTGCTGCTGGTCTCCACTAGACGTCGCCTTCGCGATTCCAGCCACCGTTTCCCGCAGATTCTTCCGTAGCAAAGCAATCTTGTTCTCCAAAAAGATCAGTTGAGGCGGACGCTCGCCGCTAATAAATTCATCCTCACGCTTGACTGCCGCCGCTGCCACGTCCATTTGGTTCTGGAACTGGTGGATTTCCGATTCCACGAACTTGGTTCGCTCCTCCTCCAACTTGATGTCCTCTTCGAGATGATCGCGTTGCGCCTTGATCTTCTCAAGCAGCCGTTCACGTGCATCCTCAGCACGGGTATCGATGGAGCCTCTCTGCACCATTGAACCCAAAAACGCTGGCGAGAAAAACTTGATCTCGCCCGCGCTATTGGTATCCATCTCGAGGTCGCCATACTCATCCAGTTCTTTCTGCAACACATCGAGAGTCTCTTCGATTTTAACGCGCGCAGCCTGCAGTTCCTCGTTCTCAGCGATGATCTCAGAAACTTCCTTCTCGAGCTCCACGGTACGCTGGGTCAGCTCTGCTGTTCTCAAGACCTCCGGCGACTCGAACTCTCCAGCCGTTTGCTTGTCTAACTGCTCAATCACTTCCTTCAGAGAAGCCGCCTCTTGGATCAAATGCTCACGCTCCTTCTCCAAAGATTCTTTGTGCTGCTCCTCTTCTTCGATTTGTGACTCCATGACCTCGCACTTCTTTTCCATCTCAAGCCGCTTGAGCTTCATGTGCTGCTTTGTAGACGCCCACACTTGCTTGTGCAGCTCGTACGACACCAGGATCTGGAAATATTCCATCCGACGCGAGTTCTGCATCACTCTTGCGGCACGGGCCTCTTTGCCTTCTTCCGTCTCTTCGTGCGGAATTTCTTCTTCGACGCGGCCAACGATGCCCTTGGTGATATCAGCGAACTTAATCCGAACGGGTCGTACCATCCGAGCAAGCAGCTCCAGCACCTCCGAGTACGTGTATCCCGCCAGCGAGATGCCATTCATCATCGTCACGCGCATGTTCACTGCAAGACGCTTCTCAGGCTTGACACTCCAGTTATAAATCTCTGCAGGACTAGCCATTCCGTTCGGCAACTTGTAAATCTCGGCGATATGGACCTGGAGATCCGTGAATTCCGTACCAGGGATTCCAGCAATTTGCTTGAGGTTGAGTCCGAGCCGGCCTGGACCAAAGGTAACCTCGATCTCGTGCACCCAGTTGTAGATAACTCCAGTTTTCATGGGCGGCCGTAACCATTGCGTGTGTCCGTAGGGCGATACATAGTACGTCTTGCCGTCGTTGGTTTTGCTTTGACGCGTGGACCAGCCCTTCGGCAAGGCAAGGATCTCTCCGGATTCCAACACCTCGACAGATTCGCACGGCAGCTTCTTCCGGATCCTTGCAAGCACCTCCTCCAAGTTCGCGTCCAGAGGAGTCGGCTTCTCAGCGGACTCTGCCACAGCAGTGATGGTCGCGTGCTCGCCTTCCTCCGCAGCAGCGTTTTCTACGGGCTTCTCCCCGTCCTCGGTCTGTTCTTGCTCGGACTCTTTAGCTTCCGACTCCGTCGCATCCGGGTTGACTGTGTTCTCTGTCTCCGAGTCGGCAGGCGCGACAAGTAGCTCAGGAACAGCTGCAGGCGACGCCGACTCCAGCTCTTGGGGAAGTTGCAAGGCGGTCTCAGGGGTCGCTGCTGCTCGGTCGTGATCTTCGCCAGCAGGATCAACAGCATCGTCATCAGCTCCCATTAGCAACTCAGGCTCCGCCACGGGCGTGGAATCGTTCACTTCCTCCCACTCTGCAGGTGCAGGAGACTCGGGAGCGATAATGGTCAATGGAGCTTCGAGCTTGATGCCATCCACACCTTCTGCAGCCACAGATTCAGCTCCAGCTTCTTCGTTCTCGGCAATTTGCTCCTCCACCGCTGCTTCGGCCTCCTCAGTCGGTTCGCTGTCACTAACAGCGTCAGGTGTCGACGCATCAGCAGCGGGCACTTCGTCCTCTGTCGACGGATCTTCCTGCTTCTCTTCTGCAGCACTCGGCTCCTCCACTTCAGCCTTCTCCTCCTCTACACCAGCGTCGTCACTCTCAGCTGGCTCCGCTGCTTCCACCTCATCCGGAGTCGACGGCTGCTCCTTGTCCTCAACGTCAGCTTCAGCTGCATCATTCTGCTCCGCTGGTGCTGCTGCTCCCGCATCTTCGTCCTTCGCAGCACCATCGCCCTCTGCAGCTTCAGTAGGCGGATCCTCTGCCTGCTCCGTTGTCTCTGCATCGACGCTCCCTTCCTCCTCCTTGTGCTCCGCCTCCTCTTTGCAGCCGAATCTTGGGCCTCCGGCGCATCAGCGACCTCTGCGGCCTCTAGGGGCGCGACGGGCTCTGTTGGCGGCGTGGCCTGCGCCTCGACCTCTGGCGGCGCGTGCGGCTCCATCTCTGCTGCTGTGTGTGCTGCTGGCGCGTCCCTGCTGGAGCGGCGCCGTGGTCCCCGACGCGCGTGGCTTGCGACGTCGTGCGTTCCGCCTCCGTGAAAAGCTCAACAATCCCCCAGCTGCGCGATACTTACGAACTTCGGCCTAAGTACGAATAAGCAGCGTGCACTTGTCGCTGGATTCGCTCGCTCGAACAGAGCAGCGGCTTCAACTCGCGATCTGATCGACGCTCGCAATGCTGGGCAGCCGGCAGTGGAAGGCCAGGGGAGCCCTTGCGGAGCGCCAGCGCAAAAGCTAATACTACAGTATAAGGCTGAGGCTATGCTACTTGCGCTCATTCGCAGGTTGTGAGGCGCGGTTCTCTATGGAGCGGATGACCAGCGATAAATGCAGCTGAGGGTTTACCTATTAGAAGGCGCCGGAGGCCTCAATTGCTGCGCCCGTGAGTGTTCGTATGGGCTCAGCGCTGCGCTAGACTTCGTCGCCCTGATGGTGGTGCGACACAAGACTGTTGAAGCCAGATGGATTCCTGATTACGTGTTGACCGGCGAGTTCAACTCAAGAGCTGTACGCTAGCCGCACGCAGCCTTCATTTTCCTGCCTGCCTTCATCAGAACGCTCAACCATACCCATACGTAGAGTGGGCCTCAGAGGCACCCAGGCTTAGACCTGCGGGGCCTCCACCAGGCAGAAGCCGTCGCTGCACTCGCTGCTTTTGGACTGCAATTCGAGCGCGCGGCTGCCGTCGACGACCTTCTCGGGCGAGGCCGCGACGACGTGGCGTCTGGCCATGCGCGTCTCGCGGATGAACTCGCACAGTGAGATCTGCGCGAGGTCGTCGGCCGAGAGCTTCTTCTTCGGGCTCTTCAGCACCATGATCTTCGTGTTCAGGCGGCGGTTGGCTTCGGCTGAGCAAAAGGCACGACGTTAGCATGAGCGTTCGTTACCTCCCGCGAACAACAAAGGCAGGCAACGCACTTCGTGATCGCACGCCATAGAACTGGCAGACGCTGTGGACGATGAGTCGGTGAAAGGCCGAGTCCAGAAGTGGCAGGATCAACCGCACGTCCTTCTCGCTCGCGCGCATCAGCTCAATCGGGTGCTTCAGCATGCGATACAACGGGGTTGCGACTTCCAACTCGGAAGGGACTTCTCTCCACTGCAGCGGATAGAGGCAGCCAGCCCATTAGCACCTTTACGGAACTCCCTTCACAACGCGGAGTGTTATCCATACCGGTACCTGAATAAAGTGCAAGACCACGTATTCCACTGCCTCGATGAACGGTGCAAATGAGCTGAACGACCGCAACATCAGTGTCCGTGCGCGGCGGTCGACACGGGTAAACATTTGCTCGGCCTCTGATACAGTCAACAGCAAAAGATTAGACACACGAACAATAACGCAGCAGCATCAGCGGCAAGCAACTCACCGTTCCATTCGTCCTTGCGTCGGTTGCGAGGTGCATGGGATCGATTGTTCTCCTGTGGGCCTCCTCCCTTGCGGAACTCCGTCTGCAACTCTTCGTTTTGCGGCTCGGCCAGCTTCTGGAAGTTCGATCTGATGTATCACCACCAGTACGCAACTGATTGAGGAAGATGCAACTATTTCTTAGCTACCGGCAGCCAAATGCACCCACCTCCACTCGACGTTGATGTCCATGTGCTCCATCAAGTCTTCCAGCCGCGTGGACGCCGCCCGGTTGCCAAAGTGGTGGTCTGCCAACAGAAACAGCACACCTCCGGCATTAGCCCCAACACCCTAAACCCTTCTTTCCTCTCGTCTCCTCACCGTTGAACCATCGCTGCTGCTTGCGCACGCCCACGGGCAGCTCGTTTGGCTTGACAGGTACCCAGCCGAGCGGATCGGGTGGATGTTGATCAGGCGCTTGCTACGCGCGAGCGGCGACTCGCTGCCGCGCTTCTGCGGCGTGCGCGCGCGGCTGGAGCCGTTGCCGTTGCTGCCGGAGCGCTCCACGCCCGCGATCGTGCTCTTCTTGGCGGCGCCGTCATCCGCAGCCGTCTCGGTGCGCAACGGCGCGATGGGGCCCTCGCCCCAGGCCATCTCCAGCTCCAGCTCACTGCCGCAGAGCGAGCTGACCTCCGAGTCGCTCACGTCGGGCGCCTCCGTCGATAGCTTGATCACATGCGCCATGGCGTAGTTCCGATGGTGTTGAGCTTCTCGCGGAATGGGTTCTGCCTCGAGCGTCGCTCAAAGAGAAAAGTACCAACACTCACAAAAACCTATCCAGAAGCTTGAAACCGGAAGAGGAGATTGTATCCATTCTATCCCTTTATATACTAAATTCTAACTGCAATTTCCTACTTAAAAAAATATTCCTGTTATCTAGCTTTGAAAAGTAGGTCAGACTTTACTGCAGACCAGTTTTTGCCAGTGACCAAAACCGATCTTGCTGTTTGTATAAGTACCAAAACCGGTCCGATTGATCAGCTGACCAAAAGTGTCATACTGAAGCCAAGTCACTTTGCTCTCGTCGACACGGATGCCTGCGTCGGCGCGGTCATTGGGCAATTCATCTGCTAGACCCCCGCAGCAGCAGCCTCAGCCATGGCGATGGACCTGACGGCGGAGGACGACGACCTGCTGAGCTACTTCCTGGCGGCCGATGTGGCGGCAGAGCACATGCCGCAGACGCGCGAGGCGATCGCGGGCGCTGCGTTGTCTACCGCCGCCACCGAGCAGTTCACGCTGGGCCAGACAGTGCCGCTGGCGCCCGAGCGGACGTTCGGCAGCGAGCTGACGCCGTCCTCGACGCCCGTCAGCAGCAGCGGCGGCGGCGGTGGTGGCAGTAACCAGGCCACTTCCGCCTTCCAACAGGCGCAGAGCAGCTTCGCCTCGGAGAGCTCCATGATGCGGCCGTCCTCCAACGACGACGACACGTCCTCCAACACGGGCGGCATGGACTCGGACGAGAAGCGGCAGCGACGACTGGCCAGGAACCGCGAGTCGGCGCGCCAGAGCCGCCGTCGTAAGAAGCAGTACCTGGAGCTGCTGGAGGAAAAGGTGCGTTTGCTATAAAGTTGTGGCAGAGTGTAGACGGTGGAGGAGCCTGACGGCGTCATTAATTGGTGTGAGTAGGTGTCTCAATTGACTGAGAGCATTGATACGACGCGTGCCAGTCACTTGGAACACGCGGATGAGGCTCTGAACCAAGTGCGCTCGGACATTTTGAAGAGCCTCGCGGACGACATGAAGAATGGAGGCTCGGAGGAGGTGCGCACATGGTTGTTGAGGTTTGTGATGAGGTGGTGTTTGAGCGTGGACTGAACTAGTGATCAAAATGCAATGTGCAGACTGTTCACGAGAAGATTCGACAGGGAATCATGCTGATTCAGGAGCGGTTCGGGCCGAACAGTGTCGTACGTGCGATAACGATCTTCTGTGGGCGACGCAATCTTGACCTGACGCTTGCTTCATTCGTTGTATAGGAACGGGTTGCTGTGAAGGACTACAACTTCCGCCAACTGGACAACCTGCTGCTGCCTCCGTACTGCCGATTCCTCCTGTGGCTTAGCATCCAGGACGAATCGTTCTTCGAGGAAGCAAACGGGATGTCGAAGAACGGGGCTGAGGGCCCGGAAAAGAAGAAGACGCCCGTGATGGTGAAGAAGGATACGCTCTGGTCGACGCTGACGAGCGACCTTGCGCTGACATATGAGCAGGATGAAAAGCTCAAGTCGTTGTACAAGTAAGGACTCACTGTTGCGGCCCAAGCTGTGGGCTGGTAAACTGATACATTTGTGCCGTGTTATTGCAGATCGGGCGACACGAAGACCAACAAATTAGAGCGTCGACGGGTGGCGATGGCTGTGGTACGTATTTTGTGTCTTGCGTGCTGCTCCTGGACAAAATCTCACCGTCGTCCGTGTGTTCGCAGACATATTTAAGCAAGCTGAAGAAAAGCCTCGAGCAGCGCTCGGAAGCGGTCCAACGACAGACGGAGATGCTGCACTCGATCTTGACTCCGCAGCAGTCGCTCACATACCTGCGGTGGGTGGACGCCAACCAGGATCGGTTGCCCAACTACGTGGACAAGACGCAGTCAGTGCCGCACACCCCTGCTTCCGACGCGGTGCGGGCCATCCTGAAGAAGGACGACCGTGATCTTACCGTGGAAGATGTCACAGCCCTGCTCGGAGAACTCTAGCCCAGAACACCCGCCTTGCTTTTTGTACCGTGCCTCGCTACTCGTAAAGCCCCCACAGCCCATCGAAGTGGTCAGCCACTCGTCACTTTCATTGTGTTGCTGGCCGACGTGTCCGTCAGATTAACACTGAAATATAGCCATTGCCGCTTAGGCCTGTGTTACAGTATGCCACCCGGGAGGCTCTCCCCCGGGTGGCTCACCCCGTCAAGCCTATCGCTTCTCGTCGACGGGGCCATGCTCGCTGTAACCCGAGAACTACACTACCAACTACAACAACTGCACTACTTGTACACCATTCACTGCGTAAACCGAGAGGGAGCCCGCGCACACGAACCGCAGAATGTTATAGGCGGCGTTCTCGTCTCGTCCAGCCTGGAAGCCGCAGTGCGGGCACCGGAATACATCTTCGTCGCGCAGTGTGAGGTGGAGGCGGCAGCAGCGGCCACAGGTGCGGCTCGAGTACATCTCAGAGCACAGCGCCATGGCCTTGCCAGCCACCTCGCACTTCGCCTGCAGTCTCTTTACTCAGGTTGTGAGACTGGGATCGCAAATATAAAACAAAACAGATAAACGCACAGCGCACACGACTTAGGCGCGCCACACTTGCGGCGCACCAGTCGCCAGCGCTGTGCTTGCATTCAAACACACTCACGATAATATGAATTTGTTTTCTTTCCTTCGCGCTGTTAATAACCAAATACAAGCAAGTTATAAGTTGCAGCAGCGCCCTCCCAAGCAAACGTCTATTCTTACCTTGGCGCTGTAAATTCACCCTGATGTTGCTGCGTCTGTGGACGTGAGAACTGAAAATGATTCGAATGAAATGAAAATTAATGATACGACAAAGTCGCGCGTTGCACGAAAAAGCTCTGAAATTTAGAACAGATATGTATTTACATGTACACTGCGCGACAAAAGGTTTGGGACAGCGACACTTTGTACAATATCTCAGCTTCTAGAAAGAGTTGTCGGATGAAACTTAGATATGTTCCTCCAATCAGGTTGCTTTAAACGCGACATATGACGCGAGCTCGGATTTCCCATTGGGTAGGGTGGCTCCCATACAAATATGTCGAATTGGCACCGCGACAAAACTTTGGGACAAACGTTTATCTTGATTAAAGTATAGGTGCCTGTGATGGTGAGGTCCACCGAGTCCAACTATTTGCAGTTTTGGGCATAAGAAGCACCATGAAGCGCACATTACGGGCGTCAAGCAACGCTTGAGGATCCGCCGTGGTAACTAGGACTGCATAGATGAAGTATAAAATAGCAGACAGAAAGCTGAGCTGTCTCGAGTATGTAACTGGGCCCTCACGACACAATACGCACATGATGTTACCGTTAATGCGTATTTTAATACAAATCATATTAGTTAGTGCCCTTCGTATTTTGAGGAGCTCCTGGAGGCCTCTAGATCGCAATAGGAGAGTAAGGTGGCACTCAAAGTTGCTAAACTATAAGTACACATTGTGTTGACTCGATTTGGGCACCAGTGATGCACCCCCTCACGCTCACTACCCACCTAAGGGCGACTAGCGACCTTGTTTTACTTGATCCTGATAGTTAACATGACCTCACCATCACAGGCACCTATACTTTAATCAAGATAAACGTTTGTCCCAAAGTTTTGTCGCGGTGCCAATTCGACATATTTGTATGGGAGCCACCCTACCCAATGGGAAATCCGAGCTCGCGTCATATGTCGCGTTTAAAGCAACCTGATTGGAGGAACATATCTAAGTTTCATCCGACAACTCTTTCTAGAAGCTGAGATATTGTACAAAGTGTCGCTGTCCCAAACCTTTTGTCGCGCAGTGTATGTAGTGTGTGCAAAGCGAAGGGAAAATAAAAACTTTTGACCTTAGAAACCCAACAAAGCCTAACGTTCGTTGCTTAGTAAAGTGCATCTCCTGCGCCTGCTTCGCAGCCGCAGCATCTGCTAAGTTACGTAGCAAATAGTCAGTTTCCTATAGCTTTACGAGTAACTTCTGCACACGTAAAAATATGCCGCTGGCTTCACGACTTCACCATTGCTTTGTGATGTGTCAGGTTTTGATGCAGAGTATTTATTATCTTATTTAAATGACAGAAGTTACGACAGCTAGTTCATACAAGTACAGAGTTTTTGGTTTCTACCTGTTTGGGTTGGTCCCACGAGTCCGCGCCGCGACCTACCAACTAACACACGTGCTCAGGGCAGCATAGTGGGTGGTGGATGCGGTGGTGGGTCTTGACAAAAGGACAAACCTTTGTTGGCATACATGGCGCGCGCAGTCCGCACGGCACGGCGCAGCTCAAACAATTGCTAGACAGTATTCGAGCGCGCGGCGGTGGCCGCTTACCACCGTTGATACCGCCCGAGGGCCACGCGGCCGAGCTCGTGCTCAGCGGCGCTCCGCAGTAGTCAAACATGGGTACATTTCATGTAAATTTTTTTTAATCGCATATAAAACCATGTAGAGTACCCATTTCCCATTAAATAACGAAATGAGTGTTTTTCACGAGAACACCTCTCGACCCACTTTTATGCAAAGGATTGTTCTTTTTATATCCAAGGGCTACAGATAGTATCAAATGGATATAAGCTAAAGCTCAGATTTTTGGATAGAAAGTGAGTTGATCCTAATACAAGAATATATAAAGTATATAAACAATATCATATACGATCAACCGATTCAACCAACCGCATATAATAACCATGAACATGACTATGAGCGATAAGCTTTACAGCCACATGATTGACTGCAAGTTTACTCAGTTTATTGAGTTCCCTGAAGAACCGGACCAAGGCTACTTCATTCGTCAGAAGCTACTCAAGGACATTATCGCTGGATCAATTTGGCATCAGATTAGAGTCATGGGTAAAATGAAATCATCGCATAAGCAGCAATCCTACCTTGATGCAATTAATGGACGTCAATCTTTTGAGGTATATACGAATAAGGATAAGGATTACAGCCACATGATTGACTGCAAGTTTACTCAGTTTATTGACTTCCCTGAAGAACCGGACCAAGGCTACTTCATTCGTCAGGAGCTACTCAAGGACATTATCGCTGGTTCAATTTGGCATCAGGTTAGAGTCATGGGTAAACTGAAGAAGTCGAGGGATCAGCAGGCCTATCTCGACGCTATCCAAGGACGCAAGTAAAATATGATAATATCATAATTTTTTTTATCGCTCTGGTAGATACTTATAATTTATAGAAAGTGAGTTGATCCTAATATAAGAATATATAAAGTATATAAACAATATCATATACGATCAACCGATTCAACCAACCGCATATACCAATAATGAAAGGGTACATATACAAGATTTCGAACGCGGACGATTCTATCATTTTCATTGGGAGCTCAAGCAAAACCACACAGGTGTATTGGAAGGATGTTCAGATTAAGTATAAAACATGGTTGCGAACGGGCAAGCCCTACAGTGTCATCTATGACCATTTTAAAAAGGATGGAGCTGACTCGTTTGGTATTGAATTACTCAACGAGTATGAGCTCACCAATAGTATAGATATCTATGAGCACAAACAGCTAGCTATTAACCGTACCAACTCTATCAACAGCAACGTACATGATTTCAGAGTTGGAGATGAGAAAGAGGATAACGTAAATCCTAAATATGACCCGAGGCGAAAGATTCAATGTGGTTGTGGGTCAAAATATAGTCGTTATAACGAAGGTAAACACTTACAAACAAAGAAACACCAAGCTTATCTCAATCAAGCGAACTAAATGATTTCAGGTAAATCAGACCAATATTTTTTTAATTTAATCCTGATAGAAAGTCTTCTATAGTATATAGATAATCATGACTTACTCACCTGAACAATACCAACGCAATAAGGAAGCGATCGCGCGAGCGCAGCGCAAGTATTACCTAAAGAATCGTGAGAAGCGATTAGCCAATCAGAAGAAGTATGATGATGAGCACCGAGAGCAGATTCGAGAGCGTCAACGGAAAGCAAAGGCTCAATCGAAAGAAGAAAATTAATTAATAATATTTTTTTTGAAATTGACTTTACTCAGTTGAATATAGTAAGCTATCCTAATACAAGATCTTTAGCATATAGTAAGATTTTTCGCAGGAATATTATAATCACCGATATATATAGTGATCATGCTTGGATACGAACTCGAAGGACTCAGAAGATTGAAGCTCAAGCCTATTAAATGGGGAACTAGCTACCGCCTTAAGGTGCGTGGTTGGACTGGAAAGATGGTTTTCGTCTCCAATGTATCGGAACCAAAGAATCAGAAACTCATTGCCAAGCACTACAAGATCAAGCTTGATCGTCTACAAAAGTATTTATCACCTGACTACCACATGGATCCTAAGTATAAGTTCGAGAGTGGTTTATATGGAGAGACCCACCTCTACGAAAACATTCCCGCCGGAGAGTTCTATGATAAGCTAGAGAATGTATTAACTACCCAGAAGAAGGCGTATAAAATTAACATTGCTCTCGGATACCAACTCTATGATCCAGTTGAAGATACTTCGTTCTACTTCTATCCTAATATCGCTAATACAGCTGTGTTCGACAAGCCATTTGTAGTCAATAGCAGAGCCGACGCTAGAAAGGTTATTACTGATATTCGAACGAAGGAGCTGTCTGATACTCTCAATTATCCCAAGTCAGGAGTCAAGGTTAAGGAGATCTCTGCTTTCAAGCTCTACATCGACTACCGCGATCACGCCCTAGGTGATAGCGATGCACTTGTTCCTGAGTTCATCAAAAAGAGCAAGTACATCATCAACTTCCCTCGAACGAACAACAAATGTGTATTCTTCTGCATCGCTTATCATCTTCAAGTGGAGAATAATCAGCGGAAGGTAGTAGCATTGGTGAAAGAAGCTTTCAAGCGATACTGCAACCACAAAGGCCTTACCTATTCCTTAGGTCTATACAAGAGCTTCAAGCCCATTGATTTGCTTGAGTTTGATCAGCTAGAGGAATGCTTCGATCTGAATATTAACGTCTACGGTCTTGATGTTGAAACGAATGCTGTTGAGTGTATCCGCCCTACGGAAGGAACGCGAGAGAACACACTCAACATTCTATCCCATGACAATCATGCATTCTACATTACCAACGTTGATCGAGTTCAGTCGAAGTTCAACTGTCCCAAGTGTTCCATGGTATTCGAATCCAATGAACGCATGCGCGCCCACGCTAAGAACAAGTGTGATCAGGTTAATCTTGAAGCTTTCGTTAAGAAACCAACGGTCTACACTCCAGCTGAGAACAAGATCAAGAAGTTGCTGAAGAAGTACTCAGTTAAGAATGTAGATCACTACCTTGATCATTTCATGGTATTTGACTTCGAAGCGCTGATTGAACCAATGAAGCAACAACACGGAGCTAGTACTGAGTTCACCAGCAGGCATATCCCTGTTTCAGTGAGTGTATCAGATAGCTTGACGAAAGAGGTGCGATGCTTTGTTAACGAAAATCCTAGGCTATTGATTGAGGAAATGATTGCATACATCAATGAGACATCAGCTATCATTAGTCAATTCCATAAAAATAAGTTTGCAGGCATTTACCAATCTCTGAACAAGTACAAATCTACCGTTGAAGAAGCTAACCCTGGTATAATGGAGGGTATTACCCTCGAGAATATGAAGCAGAAGCGTAAAGAAGATCCAAAGCTTAACGCCTTCCTAAACAGGACTGGTAAGGTTGAGAAGGAGCTTGAAACACTGAATCAGATTCTTGAGCAAACTCCAGTTATTGGATTCAACAGTGGGCGATACGATATCAACTTGATCAAAAGTGAGCTATTTGGTGTGATAGGAACGGATAACATCAAGCATGTTATCAAGAATGGAGGGTACATGGCTATCGCTACAAACACCTTCAAGATGCTAGATATGATTAACTATGTTCCAGCCGGTACGAGTTATGATTCCTATCTCAAAACCTATCTAGGAGGTTGCAAATGCGAAGATCAGATCAGATGTACCTGTGAGCTGACCAAGGGAGTATTTCCATACGAGTACATGACTAGCTTTAAGGTTCTGAGTGAGACGAAGCTCCCACCGAAAGAGGCGTTTTACAGTAGTCTCCGTTGTACTCACATCAGTGATGATGACTATGAGCGTGTCAAGTTCGTATGGGATCACTATCAGATGAAGACACTCAAGGATCTCCTGATCTGGTACAACAATCTAGATGTAGGTCCATTCATCAAAGCGATTCAAAAACAGCGTGAGCTCTTCAAGCGTTATGACCTCGACATGTTCTGTGATGGTGTGTCTCTCCCAGGACTTAGCGAAAAGATCATGTACAAGACCCAAGAGCTCATTTTCCCTAGCAAGGTACCAGGTGAAGCATTCGATTTCCCAGAAAAACGATACTTAGGATACATTGATCAGGATGCAAAGGCCAATAGGGAATTCGCAATGACTATGCAACACCTTGATCAATTGCTCAAGAAGCAGAAGTATCTATGTTCTTACTGCTACACCAAGCTTAATGAGGAAAATGTGTCAGCCGATCGGATCAACAACAAGATAGGTCATCAAGATGGTAATATCATCATCAGCTGTGTCCACTGCAATATTTCACGCAAGGATATGAATATCAAGGCTTTTCGCCACAAGAAGTTGCTTGATTTCAATGCTGATCGTATGATTCATTCGATCGATCAAGAGCAAGCTGATATCTATCGTAAAATGAAAGCTAATATTGCTGGTGGTCCATCTATCATCTTCAATCGATATGCTAAGCGCAATGAGACTACAATCCGAGGAGGTAAGCCCTGTATGAAGATCATTGGATACGATGTGAATGCTCTATACCTCTGGTGTCTAGGAAATGAGATGCCATGTGGTCGATTGGTTATGGAAGATGCATACGAAGGTATTGTTGATGATATTGTATCTGACAAGATCTTTGGTTATCTCGAATGCGACATTGAGACACCAGTATGCATGAAAGACCATTTCAGTGAGATGACTCCTATTTTCAAGAATGTTGAAATTGACACTACCGCAGAAGTCATTGGTGAGCATATGTATGAGTACAACCAGTCTCGTGGCAAGAAAAACATGTCGAAGAAGAGTCGTAAGTTGATCGGTAGCTACTTCGGTGAGAAGATTCTTATTTACACCCCTCTTTTAAAATGGTACCTTGACCATGGACTCAAAATCATCAAGACTTACACATTTATAAAGGCTAACGGACACAAAGCATTCGAACCATTCATGAAAGCGGTATCGGATGCTCGTCGTCAAGGTGATGTAGATGAATCTAAGTCTATGATCGCTGAGATGATGAAACTGGTAGGAAATGCTGCATTTGGGCGTAGCGGTATGGATATGTCTAAACACAAGGAGGTTGAGTTCTTATCAGAGGAAAATAGTATCTACAAGGCTACTGAACACTTCACCTTCAGCTCCAAAACGGAACTCAACGCTGGGACTGTTGAGTTAGTCAAAAACAAACGGTCCATCAAGCTTAAGAATCCTATCCACGTCTCAATTGCGATCTACCAACTAGCTAAGCTCCGTATGCTCCAGTTCTACTACGATTGTATTGACTTCTACTTCGACAGATCTGATTTCCAATATCAGGAGATGGATACTGACTCAGCCTACATTGCATTTAGCGCTGACAATCCGTTCCCTGATCTCATCAAACCTGAGCTACGCGAGCATTTCAATGAGCATAAATATGAGTGGTTCCCACGCGATGATACTAAGGAGAATGCTGCGTATGATCGACGAACACCTGGATTGCTTAAGGAGGAGTGGCGAGGTGATGCTATTATCTCATTGTCCAGTAAGAATTACATCTGCTATCTTCCCGATGAGGAACACAAGGTCAAAAAGGATAAGAAAATTGTAAATGGAAAGGCTAGATACTTCAAACTATCCGCTAAGGGAGTTCAGAAGTCTAGAAACGCTGATGTATTGACTCCTGAAAACTTTGAAGCCGTTGTCAAGGACAAAATCACGATTCAAGGCGTCAACAAGGGTTTCCGCATATCTAAGGAAACAAACTCAATTATCACGTATAGTCAAACCAAGACTGCTCTCAATTACTACTATGACAAGCGACAAGTCCTGTCGGATGGTATTTCAACAATTCCACTTAATATTTAAGGGGGATACGTTTGCCAATTTTTTTTCTTCTAATATAGGTATGGAAGCGATACTCGAGAAACTCTACTATGACCCAGAAACGGGTTTCATCGCAGCACCTGCTCTTCATAAGAAGGCTAAGGAAATCGACTCGTCGATTACGCTCAAGCAAGTGAAGGACTGGTACAAATCTAAGCTTGATATTCAGCGCCATGTTGAGCAAAAGAGTACTTACGATGACTTTCGCATCGCTTCAAGCAATCCTAATTCGTGGCAAATGGATCTTGCATTCTGGGAAGGCAAATCAATACTAACCGCCATCAATATCAACTCTAGACTAGGTTTCGCCAAGCTTCTGAAGAATAAGCGAGCAGATACAGTGCTGAATGGGATCAAGGAGCTAGTCAAGGAGCAGAAGGTTAATGTACTAACCACTGATAATGGTAAAGAATTTCTGAATCGTAAGGCAACTACCTACCTCAAATCACAAAAAATTACCCATTTCAACAATGAACCAGGAGATCACGCTACGATGGGTAAGATTGAGCGTTTCAACAGAACTTTAAAGATGAGACTCGTTCGCATGAACCAACCTATTAACGAAAAGCTTGTGAAGAGCGTTGTAAATAACTATAACAACACTTATCATTCATCGATAGACAAAACTCCCAACCAAGCGACAGGAGATGTAATTGAAGAGGATCTTGATCATAATCGTGCAGTAATGGAACGAATGGAAAATGACCTACCTCTTGGAGCAACGGTACTCTATCGACTTGATAAAGGTACATTTGATAAAGAAACGGCTCGTTGGAGCAAAACCATCTACGAAATCATTGGTATCGATGGTTATCGAGTCCAAATACGATCAAAGAATGGGCATACATTGTATAAGTCTCCAAACGATATTAAACTATTCAAATCCAAGTCAAGCAATGCAACACCTGGGAAGAACCAAATCTACGAAGCGGAAAAGTTGCTCGACCACAAGAAGCTAAAATCTGGTAAGTTCAAGTATCTCGTTCAATGGGTTGGCTACGATGATCCAACATGGGAAAACCAAGATAATCTCCGATTGGTCAATAAATCGAAGCGATCAACCTTGGAGACTGAGTACTGGAAGTCGATAAAAAAAATGAGACGAACTAGCTTCGAATAAAGTTTAGTAGAGACATCCTCTGTAAGCGTTGACTCATGTATATTAGATTTTTCATATTTTTGAATATTCAGAAAAATATAGACTTGATATATAGCAATCAATGTGTCCTAACTGTTTAGAGTATACGCGTGAGCTCGCTCAACTTCGGCGAAAACTGTGGATTATCCAGGAGGTTAGTCGAATCAAGAATGAACTCAAGAACCTTGACCCCAATGAAAATTTCCGAAGAACAGTAGTCAACCGTAAGTATCGGAAGGAGCTGGAGGAGATATTTGGAGTCAACTTCTACAACGTCAAGAAACGATATCTAAGTCTCCTCAATGAGCGAAACCATATCTGCCACTCATATTCGCCATTTCAACACAAGCCCAATATGCCTAGCTATTGGTAAGAGTTTTTAGCAGTATTCATTTTTTTATGATTCACAACATATAGAAGCAGCATGTTCCCTAATTTCACATCTTTAGCTCAACGAGAGCAAAAGCGGCAGGAGTTGCTCGAAAGAGCCCTACGTCGGGTTCGACAAGCCAATTCGAAGCGCCAGATGTACGAAGGTGCATCGTGGGCTAGCGACATCGCCAAAGGCATCACTACAGTTGCTAAGAAGACATCTGAATCAGCTCAGACGGATATTTCGGTTGGACCTGACGAAGAAACGCCTGATGAGTTGAAAATTCCGCTCGCGGAAATCTTAAAAAAAAAGCTGAAAGTTGAAAACTCCCAAAAAAACCCTGAGGTCTCAACAACAGTAGATGCTGAAGTTAATGCAACACCTGAAATGAACGATGCATCTACTACAGCAAAGCCTCAAACCGTTGATGTCTCCAGTACTGCGAAGCCCCAAACAAGTAATGCTTCCAGTACTGCTAAGTCTAAAACCAGTGATGGTTGGGTCCACGTGAGTCCCGATATGACTGATGTTGGAGTTGATAATAGTGCAAGAATGGTAGATACTGGTGTTGGCCCCGATGGTCCGCTAGAAGAAGATGATTTGTTCAGCGATGAAGGTAATGATGAGGTAAAAGCAAAGGAATCGGTTGCTAAAATCTTCGAAGTTTATCCCATTCTTGCCGATCTCAATATTCACCCTGTTGCTTCCAACGGGCGCCAACTTACCAAGTATTATATTGGAATGGAAGCTAAGGTATTTAGCATTAAGCTAAAAAAATATGTACTAGTCCGTTCCATTGATTGGTCAGAGACGTATGACCATATTGGTGAGGTACTGACTAATGATATTAGATTCCTTGCATACGTCAATGAGAAGAAGCGACGTAATGAAATGGGTCAAGAGGATAACAATACTCCTTACCAGATTTGGCAAAAGATTGGCTCAAAGCGAAAGCGAACCAATGCCTCAGAAGGAGATTATTCAAACCGCTCTAAACAGAGACTTGACGATAGCTATGTGTTTGATATTGGTACATCCACAAGATCCGATCAAATGGATAGCAAGCTGAAACTGTTTTGGACAATTACTAAAAATAAGGAAGTCCTTGAATCAAATGGACTACGAAAGAAAATTGTTCCAATTCTCAATGGATCTGCAAAATCATCTCCTATTGACAAAGATGGGTATATTTGGATCAATGGCAATAACATTAACGTCTACGGTAAAGATAGTGATCGCGTGAAGCAAGCAATTACTCAGAAGGTGAACTGGATTATGACATTCCAGTCTTTCATTAATATGACTAAAGACAGGGGGCTAGAGTTAGAATTAGTCGGTAGCAATGAGACAAAATCGATAAATGACTTTACCCCAGCTAATGGTGAAGCTCAGCATGGATTAATGAGTGGTATTGATGAAGACATGGACCCAACCCTATCAAATGCTGATAACGACGCTAAAAGCATTTTAACTGATTATTTCACACAGTTGCACGCTAATAGTGTTGATATTCCGTTTCGACTACAGCCAATCGTGAAAATCAATGGAGTTGTTAAACCTCATCCATCGTATTATTTTGGTCAGCCATCGGGGTCTAGACCCCTAAATATTTTAAATCGGGAAAGCAAATCTCACAAACAGGTGTCTGGTGTAGCTTGGAAGGGGCTCATGAAGAATATTATGTGGATGGACACGTTTTCGTCCCTACTTAATGGGATTGAGGACTTGGATCGCTATCTTAGTGAGGTTGAATATCCCTTCCCATCGAGCGATGATGAAGCAGCTAAGATCATTGAAGAAAAGGAAAATGATAAGAAAAGACGTACAAACTTGGATGCTAATCTTGAGATACTGAATGAAGCTATTCTAAAGTCTGTTCATGATATCAGACAACAAAGTGTTGAGGAGTATGAATACGATGACAGCTTGCAGAAGCTTCACGATGAGTCAGAAGCGGCTTTTCAGGCATATGGGGAGGCTCAGAAGCGCTATGAAGAAGCAAAAGAGGCTGCGAGAGGGACTAGCTCTAAAGCAGCCAAATCTGCATTGAAGGCAGCTACTTCAGCTATGAAAGCTACAAAATCGGTATATCAAACGAAGGCTAAGCGATACAACGAGGCAAGCAAGGTATCCGGTAGTGGAGTTAAACCAAAGCTTCAAGGTCGAGGATTGCGTGGTGCAGGCGTTGCCCCGCTTGAGGGTGTGGTCCGCCGAGGTCGTACCTATAATCTCAATGAAATCCAGGGTTTAGCTACTCCTAGCGCTTATACCTATAAGCAGCTTGGGAGCAAGTACATCAGAATCCCTGATCTTGATGCAAAAACATTAGTGATTGTACAGCCGAATCGTCGAAAATGTGGACCGAAATGCCAAATCAGTGAGAGTCTCCAAGGAATGATCCGAACCCTAGTCTACAAGCAGCAAATTGATCAAGCCTCATACGATAAGCTATCGATCGATGATAAAAAACTGTTCAAGGAGATCCTCGCCATTACTCACCTCCAGTACAACTTCCACGACAAGCTCGAGGATCCACTTACGACACTCCGCGCCGAGTATGACAAGCTGAAAGGCGAATTAGAGCTAGGCAACGACAATCCTAGCATTATCAAACAGCTCAAGTCTCTCACAGTGGATATGTACAGCAATCGACTGATTGATGATAAGGAATTCAAAGAAATTATTACTCGACTATTATAGAGCAGAGCTTAGAGGACTTGTTCTCTGGATCTGCGATCCTTCGAACTTCGTTCTAATAAGAATGAATCTATTCCCATCATTAATTATCCTGTGGGTAGTAATAATCTACGATTTAATATAAACCAGAATGTTCTTCTTCAACCCACGCATCATCGCCAGTTCAGGCGGCAGCTATGGAGACAACAGCGATCTCAACATTGCTGAGCTCAAGTCCATCATGAAGAATCTAATCATCCACGACCGTCCTCAACAGACCCAGGCTGCTGCATGGGCTACTGACCTTGATAAGTCAATCAAGAAGGTTGAGTCATCGTCGCAAACCGAAGGAGGTAAGGTTTGGGCGTACCAGACGAAAAAAAAGTCTAAGGCAGTGAAAACATTTGCTTTATAAGGATACTCTGGTAGAGTCGCAAGAATAGAAGCCAGAGGCTTCATGACGCCGTTGGCGTCTATTCTGCCTACGTCTGAGCCTTGCTCAATACTTCTGTTTGCTTCTCACGGTAGACTCTAATTTTTTTATCACCGATATCGATAGCCATGATAGCATTTTTACCGCTGTGGACATTCCACAACGGAATATATGCATTATCTCCTAGGGATATTATTCCATCACGCATCGTTATTGAGCCAATGACTTGACCTGTCTCAGGGTTAGTCAAATTCTTTGTGATCTGCTTTTTACTTGGAACGCAACCCATGATATATACTCTACCAAAGAAAAGTTTTTGAGAACCAGTCGGGTGTATATGGTTTTGAATTATCGAGAGGTCCATGCCTCTTGTAGTAGCGCTCTCGTCGCTTCTTATCCCCATGGTCGTACTCGCGGTACGCTTTCAACGGTGTACGGTCTCGATAGTGTTGATAAGGCTCACCAGACCGCTTAAGAGCACCAAAAGATACAATTCTGCCATCATCAAAAACAGCATCATATTTCTTATTTTTCCGTGTGGATACTCGAAACTTGAATAGAGACATTCTATATTCATTCAGATATAATTGCTCTCAGCTCGTCGAGTTCAGCTTTCAGTTCTTGGATAGCTTTACATAACACCGCTGTCAGCGAGCCGAGATCAACTCCCATTCCATCGTTTGGCATCCCTGTTTCCTCGTTGATAGGTCGATCTGGATCTCCACTCACTGGGATGGGGCAAACGTCAAGCATCTCCTGTGCGATGAAGCCAATCGAGCGGCGATCATCCTGCTTCCATCTGAATTCTCTCGGTCGCATAGCAAGAACGGTCTCTAAGCCATACGATATGTCCTCTATGTCCTTCTTGTAATCACGATCAGACGCGTTCGTGTAGGA
Source organism: Phytophthora melonis (assembly GCA_024211575.1). Lineage (NCBI taxonomy): Eukaryota > Oomycota > Peronosporomycetes > Peronosporales > Peronosporaceae > Phytophthora > Phytophthora melonis. The sequence continues at coordinate 2,220,861 of JAMXKT010000068.1, forward strand.
CCCACCATAGACCGTTGCATAACCATTCCAAGCAAAGGTCGCATCGCATGTTCCTAGTCTGATAGAAGCAGTGTTCGTTTGATAGAGGCCGATGCCAATGTAATTCGTTAGCTGGATTGAACGCCAGCTCAGAGCCGGCGAGGCAGCTCCGTCCTGCTTTGAGTGAAATCCATTGCTCCAGCTCATCCCTCCGACGTGAAGGCTTGCTTCCGGTGAGGTGGTGTTAATACCCAGACGGTTAGAGCTGTTTAGATACATCATCGTAGTATCATTTACACCAAACCGCAAAGGATCTGTCGATTGTGTGCCAATCCAAACCCCATTGCTTCCTCCTGCGGCGCCATTATATGCTTGTATCTCAAATGCGATTGGACTTGCATTTGAATTACGAAACTGAGCGATGCGTTGGTACGTTCCATCCAATAGAGTTGCGTCTCCAACTACGTCGAAACAGGTCAAATTAGTAGCTGTCCTAACTCCGACTCTGTCGCTTGCCTGGATAGTGAGAGCGTTGGTAGTTCCGTAGATGCTAAACCCCAAATAATTGAGGCTGCTGCCGCTCGATTGGTAATTCCAAGTTAAAGAAATACAATTCTTTGCTGTGAGAGTACTCCCGAAGCGGATAGTACCGTCTAAGGCATTGCCACGTAGAAAATTCCAGTGACCATCGCCTGTCTCTTTAGAGAAGCTTATTTTACCATCCGAATGGATTCGCATTCTTTCGTACATTGCCCCGTCGGTCTGGATCTGCATCCCTCGTTGATAGAACGATATCACTCCAGGACTATGATTATTAGAAGCACCTGTAGAATCGGTTGATACTACAATGGCAGCAGATGGGGTCATCGTAGATAGCGTAGCCTCTTCGTGGATAGCAAATGATATGCCGCATGCTGCGCCCGATACGTTCGAAACATTTCTGAATTGAACTGGATATGCGCTTGCTGGACTAGTTGTGGATAGCGTTGATGCAGCAGGAACAGTAATAATGGTATTACCTCCAACGTTAAGACTCGATAGAGTACCGACAGATGTGATGTTTCCCTGATCGGCAGTCTGTATCGTTCCTGTAATGCTCGCGAATGTTGCATTACGAGAGCTATCGACGATAACAGTACTACCAACGCTGATACTACCTCCTACGTTAAGACTCGATAGAGTTCCGACAGATGTGATGTTGGGCTGAGCTGCTGTTGTTAGCGTACCAGATACATTACCTGAGCAATTTACAGCGGTTAGCGTTCCTAGACTAGTAATGTTGGGCTGAGCAGCGGTCTGTAGCGTACCAGTAATGTTCGTTGCAGTCAGCGAGCTTAGAGTACCCAACGACGTTATATTTGGCTGAGCAGCAGTCTGTAGCGTACCAGTAAGATTCGATGCTGTCAGCGAGCTAAGCCCTGAAATCGTGCGCGATGCTCCAGTAAAAGATAAATTACCAGCAATAGCTAAACCAGTCAAGGCACCTAGACTGGTGATATTTGGTTGAGCTGCTGTTTGAAGCGTACCCGTTATCGATGTCGCTGTCAGGCTGCTAATCGTAGCAATTTCTCCTGACGCTCCAAGAACCAGCGCTTTGTTATTAGCTGCTGTACCAGGCGTGATACCAACTGTGTACGCTGGAGCGGCTGATACCGCTACTCCATTAACAGTCAGACTACTACAGCTAAGTGCTCCGATACCACTGATATCGCCACCGGATCCAGGGACAAGTGCTACACCCTGGGTTGCAATTCCTTGAGTAATTCCAGTGAGATAAGTCAGTCGATAGTCATTGTTACTGAGATACAACGTTTGAGCGTACTCATATGTTAGATACCCATTCGCGTCCAGCGTTAAGTAGAAGGCTGGATTATAGATTGGAGATTGAAAGATTGGCTGCGGATATGAAAAACCAGAGCTCATGTTTGTTTTGTCTCGAGCTATATAGATCTAGCTATTTTCATAGACGATCATGAGTTCTATTCCCAACTATGGCGCTTCTCTACCCAAAAAGTTCAAGTCAGCTAGCATGGGAGATATCTCTGCTTTGGATATTAAATCACTGTTTAGAATGGTTGTGCTTGGACCATCGTTCAGTGGTAAGAACAATCTGTGTATGTTCATTCTTAAGCATTCTCCTCACGTATTTGCACACCTAACGATCATAGCTCGTAATCCCCATCAAGAACTCTATGAATTCTTACGAGACAAGCTCGATGGTTTCATCACTTTCGCTAATCCGGATGCACCGCCAGGAGTTGATCAAGTGCGCCACACACCGCTTAGCTCTAATAAGCCTGAGCTCGTCATCATAGATGATTACAGTAATGATAAGCTACTCCAGAAGAATCTGTTCTCCCATTACTTCACTAGAGGTCGCCACTTCAAGCTATCAACCATCTTCTTGAGCCACAGCTACTTCGCGACGGACAAGATGATTCGTTTGAACTCAGAGTACGTAGCGATCCTGAAAGCTAACTCTAAGCGAGACCTTCAGATGGTTGTAAAGGATTTCAATATCAAGGGAGTAGATGAGCGTTCAATTGTCTATTATTACAATCAAGCCACGGAGAGAAAAGGACAGATGTTGTTCATTGATTCAGTGAAGGGACAGATCAGGTATAACTTCGATAGACCTATCATGATTGAAGACTAATTCCAATTTATCAATGAGAAATATGCTTATACTCATATACTAAAAACATGTCGAGCTTTGTCAAGCTAGATAGCTCTAACCTGGTCCAAGATGGATACAATTCCACGTGGAAATACACCTTTCCAGGTAGTGCTGCCAACTTCAAAGACACTGTTTGTGCGATTCAATCGATTACGCTGAGCAATAGTGAGTACAACATCGATTCGTTCCAGTTTCAGAACACTACGTTTAAACTAGAAGTTCCTACCGCTGCAACTACATCAACGATCAGTATTACGCTACAGGATGGTATCTACAAATATGCTGATATTAATCGTAGCATCCAGACTACTCTTGTGAATGCTGGAGCGTATTTAATCGATGCATCGGGGAACAACGTGTTCTATATCCAATTGACTGAGAATAGTGTCTATTACGCAGCTCAGTTTGACTTCACGCCAACTCCGTCGTCTCTACCAGCTGGCTACACTCGACCTGCTACCGGTCTTTACAGCGCTGGTGGAACTGGTTTGCCTACTACTACAAGAGTCCCGCGTGTAATCAACGACAATCCTGAGTTTGGAAAGATAGTAGGATTAACCACAGGAACATATCCTGCTGCTTCTGCTACCGTTGCTAGCGCGCAGCTCTCTAATATCATCCCCCAGGCTCATCCTACCAGCTCATACATTGTTCGTTGTGATCTGATCAAGAATGACTATGTAGCTTCTGGTGATATCATCTCATGCTTCAATCGTGGCGATGCTGCTATTGGAAAGTTAATCTCGTATCAACCCAGTCAGTATGCCTGGATGAATTGTCATAACGGATCTAGATCGACTATTACCATCAGTATCTACAACCAAAATGATAAGAAAGTCATCTTCAGAGATACATCGGTAGCAATCATGTTGCTGCTCAGACCAAAAAAATAAGTTCATCAAATCAATTTTTTTTGGCGGTTAAAAGGTGAAGCTACCACCGGTCTTGCGCTTAGCTCGGAGAGCAGCCATTTTTGCCTTCATTTCCGGCGACCCCTTAGCGGGTCGCTTACTCTTCTTAGTAGGAACACCAACACCGTATCGTCGCTTGACTTCACCACGGATTGACTTGATTAGCGTCTCATGCTCAGGCTTGGTTGCCTTCGATAGGAGGAACTTTTCGCCTGCATCAACTGCATCAGTTAGTACTCCCTTTCGTTTAGCGTAGGAAAGAGCACGCTTCGCTGTCTTCTTAACATCTGCTACTGAGATGCGACCACCTTCCTTCTGGTCATCGCTATCACTGTCATAGATACCAATTCCTGTTAGGGACTTGATGGCAGCTCTGGCTGGGATTGCAGCTGTAGGTTGACCAGCGTAAGTTGCTAGAGCAGGAACAGCAGCATCAACAGCCTTGCTCAAGATTCCTGAATCCTTAGCGAATTTATAAGCAGATTTGATTCCGTTCCATACCTTGGACCAAATGGAGCCGCCTTGAGCCCTCTTGTACCCCTTCTTGACTTCGTGGCGAGTAATGTCGAGACGAACGCCACGTCCAGCCTTTCGAGCTTTGATAGCCTTCTCAAACGATGCAGGGTGGAGATGAATAATAGAGCCACTACCCTTGAGTTCACCAGCTGTCAAGCTTAGCTTTCCAGTCTTGAAAGCCTTGGATAGCTTGCGTGCGGGAACATCACTCGAGATCGTTAATTCACGATACATGATTAGTCTATATTTCCTGAACTAAAGTATGGTTAAATTTAAATCTTTCATCTTTTTGAACACATCGGGCTTACGATGCTGCTTAGAATAGAGCCATAAGATGCAGAACGGTCCACAGTAATCACCGTACGTTCCTTGGTATTGCTTGGTATTGTATCTTCCAATACCGTACTTGGTTGGAGCTGCTTCTCCCATAGAGTCAAAGTATTCTCCGTCATGAACTGCCGTCCAGTGCCCTACATTGAGATGAGGCGGTCGTAGTAGAATCAAGTACGAACCTTTCTTTGGAATAGGACTGTCGATTTCATTGGATTCAAAGATATTATCGAGCTGAACATTCATTTTTTCAGCGAGTTCAATGAGGTCATGATCGGAAGTGATTGGCTTGATTAGGTCAGTCATAATATTTAATTTCCCAAAACTATATTAGACCCCATATAGATTCAACGATGAGTGAAACTCAACTATCCGATCAGTACTTGTACCAGAGCTCCCTCAAGAGCGACCCGGAGATCAAGGTATCTTCGAGCAAGCGTGTACCGCACGTTATCGATCTCAACCAGGGATCGTACCAGAATGGTGTCATCACTATCGATGCTACTGCTCAGCTTAATGGTTCTGAGGGATTTGCTAGCCTGCGCGATGCTTACATTGTACTCCCATACAAGGTCTCGATGAAGAATGGTGGTACTGCTCAAACCGCTGCTGCTAACCGTCTTTGTGCTACTCTGAAGTGTGGCAACTGGAATGTAATTGACTCGATGTCGCTTGAACTCAATGGCAAGACCATTGTTTCTATGGCTGACTACAAGCTCTTCTGGAACAATGTTCGCGCTCAGACTGGATACAGCCCTCAGTACGTTGAAAAGCATGGAGCAGAGTCCTTCTTGTACCCTGATGCCGCTCAGTCGGTACTTTACAACTATGGTACGGCTACGGTAGGTGATGGTTTCTCCAATAACACTGCTTTCACCAGCTCGCTTGGTGTCCAGGCCCAAGGTGGTGCATCTATCCCTAATGATGGTTTTGTAAAGCGTCTACTGTCAAACCCTCCTACGTCTGGCGCCGACTTTACAGCCTCGTGGCCGTCGGTAGGTGCTGCTGCTGCTTCGACTACCATTTCTAACCAAACCTCGCGTGGCGCTTTCGTAGCTGGTGCTGCTACTGCTGGTGCTATCATGGGAACGTGGAACTACATGCTCAAGATCAAGCTAGTCGACCTCCATCCGATCTTTCGTGAACTAGACCTCATGGCTAATCCTCAAATCCGCCTGCGTTTCCGCGTTAACCAGGGAACATCTGCAATTGCTGTTGATTCCTCCAAGAACATGTCTCTAACTTCGACTACGCTTGCTTCTGGTAATACTTGTCCTATCATGGTCGCTAGTTCTGCTACTGGTAATCCTATGGCTGGAGTACTCGCTGCATCTGCTGGTTTTAGTGTTTCTTGGGGAGCTGTAGTTAATGCCCTGGAGCCTACTATCGATGGTACTTACATGCCTTTTACAACGGCCCGCCTCTATGTTCCGTTTGTACACCTTGAGAACCCTCAGGCGATCATTTCCAAACCTGTCAAGAAGGTTCGCTACAATGATTGCTACGCTCAGTGGTTTTACCAGCGAGCCGGTACTGGTAAGTCTTCGACGCAGCTAAACGCCTCTTTTGATCTACAGCTATCTGCTAGTGTGAAGAATGCGAAGTATGTCATTCTACTTCCATTCGCTGAGCAGACGAACAACTTCGCCAGTGCTACTGTTCAGCAGTTCCAGAGCCCTTTTGATAGCGCACCGTACACTCTGCACCCTGGTTCGTCGATTCGCAACTTCAATGTTCGTATTGGTTCGACTCAGGCTTTTGATATCAGTCATGACTATGATTTCCATCACTTCACTAATGAGGTAGCAAAGATTGCTGCTATTAACGGAGATCTGACGCCTGAGCTTGTCAATGGCCTGCTTGACTATCAAACTTGGTCGCTCACTAACCGCATGCTCATCGCTGATGTCAGTCGCCTGACGGAACGTGATGTCCCACAATCGATTCAGATCCAGGGAACCAATGCTGGTTGCCAAGGTACGAATATGCTAGTTTTGGTTATTAGCGAGCAAGAGCTCTCCTACGATCGCCTAACGGGTGAAATTTTGGAATTTACCACAGCTTAAGCTTACTCATAAAAATATTTTTTTTAATATACGATGGAGTACCCCTACAAGAACTCATCTAAAGCTGAGGCTATAAGCGATTACCAAAATTTGATAGACTTTGATGCTTCATCTATTGGAAATTCTCGTGTTGGAATTCTAGCATGCGACTATATTTTCGAAAAGGAGCGTAGTAAAGTCAGCTACAATGGACGTAAGTCTAAGTATGAAGCTTGGAAGGACCCTAAAATCCGTAAGAAAATCATAGAGAACGCGATCAAATGGCATAAAATTAAAAGTGAATCTGAATTAACGAAAGCTAATATCCGTTCAGCACTTAACTATCAGTTCGGTTCTGTTGGGAATTTTCGTCCGTCTGTAGCTAAATATATCTATAATCGCTTTAAAGCAACATATGTCTTAGATCCGACCGCTGGTTGGGGCAATAGAATGCTTGCAGCAATGTCAATGGATATCGACTATATTGGTATTGATTCAAACAAGAAACTTCGTTCTGGCTACAAAAAAATGTTCGATACGTTTAAAAGCAACTCAAACATTCGAATCATTACCGCTAAGAGTCAGGACGTTGATTATTCCAAACTAAAATATGATCTGATCTTTACATCCCCTCCATATTTTGATATTGAGCGCTATGATGGAATGGACTATGTAGATAAAGAAACATTTCTTAATGACTACTTCATACCAACATTCACTAACGCTTTTAATTCGCTACGAAATGGAGGACATCTAGCCATAAACTGTCCTCAAGAGATGATTAAACATTTGTCATTTCTGGGTCGATTTAAAAAAATAAAGATGACGATTTCTAATCGTCAAGGTGGAGGTTATGATGCTCACGAATGGATATACTGGTTAAAGAAGAATTAGTACAATTCCTTGTACAATCTGGGACAGTTATCGATTACATATTGATTAGTACGTAGCCAATCGAGATACTTAGGATCGATGTTTCTGATCTGTTTGATTGACTTCCCCTTGTACTTTCCCCAGTTCATCATATAGGAGTTATCGTTATTGTGGAACTTTTGATAAAGGAAGAGCTTGATGTCTTCACTAATATTTAGACTCGGTTGGCTATGCATCCATTGACAATAACTAGGGTCGGAAGCAAATACTTCTTCGATGGTCTTGCCTTTGAACTTTCCAAAAGTTAATGCGTTGGTCATGATTATGTGTTGGGTATCTATATACATACCCATTTAATTTTTTTGAAAAAAAATAAATTAATTATGTGATGTTGAGTTAGTACCCCATCGTCTCGAAGAAGTCTTCAAAATTATCGAATCTATCAATGTTTTTACTCATAAAGTTGGGATGGTAATGTAATTGTTCGATAACTGACTTGAATTTAGCCTTGTGTTTCATTTGTTCAATAGCAGCAACAATTAAGTCTTTGTTCCTATGAGCGAAATGCGTAATATCTCTATTTAAATTGAAAAGTTCATAATTCTCTTCAGACATCCGCACATAATCTGTGTAATGTAATTCCCACAGATCATAAATTTTCTCGCTTACTGTAGGATTGTATACACGTCGCCAACGTTCTTTCTCTTGAGGGCAAAACTCTAGGTAGTCATCGCCAACGAATTCTATAAGATCATCGACTATAGTTTGAGTTAACCTTTCAACAAGATCAGGTGGGCATAGCATTTCAAATACAGCGTCTTCCATCGTTGCTCGCTCAACGAGTAATAGAATACAATTATGATATTTAAAATTCTGTAGGAAACTAAACATTTTTGATTTAGTACACCTGAGAGTAGTTTTGCTGTTGATGTATGCAATAGCTCTGTTTATTAATTCTTCATCCATTCTAAGGACACTGAATGCATTCCTTCCACTGTATGAGGTGGCACGTAGATAGAATAAATCTTCGTTGTTCATGGTTATTATATGCGGTTGGTTGAATCGGTTGATCGTATATGATATTGTTTATATACTTACTATATTCTTGTATTAGGATCAACTCACTTTCTATCTAAAAATCTGAGCTTTAGATTATAGTCATCTGATACTATCTGTAGTCCTTGGATATAAAAAGAACAATCCTTTGCATAAAAGTGGGTCGAGAGGTGTTCTCGTGAAAAACACTCATTTCGTTATTTAATGGGAAATGGGTACTCTACCTGGTTTTATATGCGATTAAAAAAAATTTACATGAAATGTACCCATGTTTGACTACTCTCCGCCATGCAAGGAACGAAAGGGGGTCCAGTCTCACAAGAGCGACAAAGATGACGGGCTGTACTCAGGGTTCGCGGAGGGGTCTCTGGGATAAAGGGTTTTGGGAGAAACAATCATCCCACCCAAAAAGACTAGGATAAAGTATTAAACCAACCAACGTCGAGAGCACAATCGAGAGCTGCACATACGTGTACTGAGGTCGAGTTACCACGCCTCCTACTACCATTCACGCTCTTACATCAGCTTCCATGTCGTGATCATCTTCTCCCTGTGCGCTGTACTCCGGTCTTTGTGCTCAAGAGAAGCTTGCCCGCCCTCCCCACCGCCTCGAATACCCTCAAGCAGCAACCCGCACCCTTGTCACTTACTGCTGCATATGCGAGCTGTTCGAGCCGCGGTGTTCGCGTCAAGCACCACGCATACTAGTAGTACACGTAGTCGTCCAGCTGATTGGTCGCCTCTGGCTCAGGGAGCTCCGGATCCGCGATGAAGTCGTCGAGGAACGCGAGTTCATCAACATCGACGTTCCGCGCGTTGAAGAACAGATGCACCAGCATTTCGACAGAGATTGGCTTCAGGCGGTTGCGTAGAGTCGAGTGCACAAATTTATGCGTGGAGAAGTTGCGCTCGCTAGCCGCACTTGAGCATGCACTGCTAAACGCAGGCACGGCGACCGCCTGCAGCAGAGGATAGCCATCGAGCCCGGCCCAGAAGTCGACCACCGAAATCTTGCGCTTCTCGAGAAGCTCGAACCGGCGCGAGCCCTGCAAAGCCTTGACCATCGCTCGAAATCGGGAAAGCTCCACGAGCACGTCCGCCTCGCGATCTTCGCCGTGCCAATTGGCGATGAAGGCCTCCACATTTGCGGTAGTTTCAGAGTCCATCCCGGCGCCATTAAAACGGGGATCCAGCATGTAGGCGACGCCGTGAGCGTCGCCATAGACGAAATCGAAACGCGACGCGATGAGATCCTTCAGCAGCGAACGCTCATTGGCAGAAATGTCCATTTCATCGGCTTGGTCAGGCAACAACAGGAACGCCTTGTACACCTCCGAAGGCAGGGCCGTGTTCTTCTCGAAGCGCTTCTGGTATTCTACAACGGAGGTTAGGACTCTGACCGCCTTCTTGAGGTGTGCGAGAAACGCCTTGGAAGTGACGAAAGCGAAAACCGAACGTCGCGCCGCCTTTTGCTTCTTGCCTGGCGCGTCCAAGAAGTCTCTCTCCGACACCATGCGAAGTAGGATTGCCTCTGACTTCAAAATGCTGTTGAAACAGCCGAGGATGGACCCCCAGCGTGTATCGCACAGCATGACGAGCGCTGGGACGGCCAATCCATTGTCCTTCCTGGTTTGGCGCTGGTGCTGCTTCAGCGAGTACCATAGCTTCTGGTTCTTTTTGAAGAATGAGACCAGCTCCTTGCACTTCACCAGCAGCGCGTTCAGCCACGGCAGCTCCGCAACCACGTCCTTGACGAGGAGATTCAGCACATGAGACACGCATCCGTGGAAAAAGATCTTGGGGTGCGTTTCCTGGAGGATGGCCCACGCGCAGCGATTGGTCGACGTGTTGTCGGTAACGACAGCCGCAAACTCGATGAAGTCGTACTTGTCGAAGATTCGTTGGATGTCATTGGCCAAAAAAGTCGGCGTCGTGGGCGTCGCTTCCCGTGTAACGAGACTCGAGGAAAAACGTCTGGCGGCCAGAACAGGCCACGTAGTTGATCACCGACAGCCCATTAACGTCCGTCCACGCGTCCGTCACCAACGTGCTGGCTTGGCGTGCCAAGGCCGTTCGGACGCGGTCCATAGAGTCCTGGTAGCACTCGGCGAGTAGCGGGCCGCGTAGCGCCTGCTGCGAGGGGATCTTCGCAGCAGGATTCAGAACTTGCACAGCCTCGAGGCACGACATGTGGCTCGTCTTGTAGAAATGCATACCCGTCGTGTATACCCACAACGCGAACTTCTTGTCCAACTGACGTTGCGTCACAGCAGGCAGGGCAGACGGGAAGTCGGGCTCGCTTGGAGCACTTGAAGTTGAAGTGGGCCTTGACTCTCTCGACATGGGTAAAACCCAGGGTATGGATGCGCGACTCACACTTGAGGCAGTAGACAATTCCGTCCTCGTCGATGTTGACGTCGTCCCAAACGGGGTCACGAGGGCGGCCGGGCTTCTTGGAAGTGCTTGTCGAGTTCATTGCAGAATGAATAGTGGGGGAGTCGTCGGCACGGGTTCGGCGCGAGGCCTTCTCGTGGGGCGGGTTTCGCCAGCCATTCATTGTATTTATCTTTGCTCCAATATGGTATGTATAACCCTATATTGTCTGAACCTGAGACCAGTCCTTCTGTTCCGTTCTGGCCCGAAGTATGGGGACAGCACCGGCCAATCGCAGGGTGGCACGTCACGATCATCCTACGTTGTCATTGGCTTAAAATTTAACTTCAAGATTTCCCTCGGTAAATTTGGTATGAGTAGACTTTAAGAGTGACCTATGGGCGAAAGCTTAAGTCTGCCCACAGCCTCAGTGAGTTTACGTTGATTGTATCAATGTTGAGGCACGGTCATATCGTTCACTACGATATCGTCGACTAGTCTTCGCAGCCAGACCGTATGTACCGAGGGGGATATTGCGTCCCCACTTAGTGAGTCCTAGTTTGTGCATGTCTAAACATTTAAACAAAGTTCGTTTTGCCCCAAAGGACGCAAGTAGGTGTCACAGTAGCGACGGTGCAGACACCACTTTGAAGAAGCCGAAGCAAGGAAAGACAAGGCCCTGAGAGAAGCGCAGCAAAGGAACGGAGTTGAAAAGCAGCGAGTGGTTGAGAATGCTAGAGACGCTACCCAGCATGCAAGCGTAGTCATTGGGAAGGAGATCAGTCTAAAATCTACCATGTACATGTCAAGTCGCGCGGGTGTTCGCCTTCTCAGTCATCCTCGAGGCCATGATCGCACTGCTTGAAGCCGATGGACCAGAATCGGAACAGACATTGTACATGTTGTAGGATTTAGTTACTGCTACGGGCATACATCCACATGTATAATTTCACTTGGCCCTGTTATCGAGATATTTTAAGTAAGTATTCAGTATTCTTGGAAAACCCATTTCTCCAACTTAAAAAACCCATAATTTTATTATCCCACCCAAGCGTTTCTAGATCCCACCCAAGCGTTTCTAGATCCCACCCAAGCGTTTCTAGATCCCACCCACGGCACCTGTAAGACCCTGGGTTTTGCGAACCCTGGCTGTACTGCGAGTAGTCCACATGACACTAGTCTACCAGGTAGTCGTCGGTAATACAGTCTGCCCCGGCAAATCTGGAAAGGTCGGACCAATAAAAGCTGCGAGGTGGCGAGACTTGCAAAGGAGTTGACAGAAGTAAGAATGTACTGAATTACTCAATTAATGGCAAAGAATGGATCGCATCGACAGTGCCGAGTTCGATCGGGGTATGATACCCGAATGGACCCAGCAGTTCCTGATAGGGTGCTTGTTGTACAGCTTGCACATAGTGACTTTCTGACCCAGCGTGAGTCGCGTGTACACTCTTTTCGATTGCGATGGCTTGGTGAGTTTTGAAGAATGAGGCATGCTGCCATGCCACGCCTTGCTACTGCAATATCTAATGTTCACTCTGGGCCTTTCATTTACTCCTGCTAACTAGCAACTTGCAGTTGCATGTTGCTTCCCGCTTGGAGACAGTTCCCTCCACATTTAATTAGGATCAGTACATACATGTATCATCCAGGTAGCGCAAATCTCGACTGCATGGCTGTACATGTACTAGCTCTGCGAGGTACATTCGACATCGCTATTCCAGATTTGCCGGGGAGATCTGTATCACATATGTTCCCTTCGCCACCTTGATATCAACGACCTCTTCAAGATACTTTCACGCAACATCAAAACCGTACATAAGCGGAGGGGGGCGACGACACAGGCAACATTCAGGTAATTTATGAAGTTTCTCGGGTATTAATTATGGAATGTCACACTGTAACCACATCAATCACTTTTTGTATGCTACCTCTATCTATAAATACATTGTCATATATATAAATTATCTGATAATAATGAATGGCAAAATAGGACCTGCACCCGGATCCTCCCTTAGCTCTGAAATAAATTTCAGAGAATTGATGCTTCTTCATTGACAGAGACTGACTAGGTAATTGTTCAGACTACCTATTATATATAATACTAGAGTCCATCAATGCCTGCTGGAGAGGGGCTGTCCTATCTGTGCGTAGCACAGTATAGGACTCGCCCCCTGCCCCGGATTCGTACGATAATATAATAATACGATTATTATTGTGCTTTGCACGAACTTTGGCATGCGATTAAGGCCTCTAAACCAACGAGCAAATCCTTCCCGATGATCATATCTACCAGCCTAACTCTAAGTTAAAGTTAAGCTAATCAACCACTAGTCCCAAGCACAACGCAGCGCAAGAATGGTGCGGTTGCCACTGCAAGAATAGATAAGTTGTCGCTGCAAGAAAACAAGCTGATGAGGCCCCGACAGAATGGCGACAACTCCTTGAATTATAGTGAGCTCCGATTTCGGCGGGACGTGGAGCCTTGCGCGTTAAACCAAGGTCGAGTTTCAGAGCACGGCATATAGTAGCAAAAGAAATGTCTGGTAGTGGAGGAGGCGCTGACGTTATAGCTGCTTGTAGCTCCTCGATATAAAGACACGGATTTTCTTCAATATTGTACACGTAGTTCAGTACTATAGCCAGCGCATGTCAATCGAGATCATGATCGAAAGCAATCAGACGAAGCGAGCGAGTTAGAATTAGAATGTCAGGACCGTAGTATTATCGGATTTACTCAAGCCATTCAACGAAAGTAGCCGTAACACAAGGTTAACTCGTTGTCTTAGCAGCTATTCTATCTTAAATCAACGAGTTAGCCTCCTAACTCAATGATGGGCTAATCGCCGAGATTTGCTAAAACAACGAATTACGTCGTTGTTTAGACAGAAAGCATGCAAGGCACAATAATAACGCTTCCGCTTAATTAAATCGAGATGAACAGCAAATAACACAATACCATGCAAAGAAAAGTTGTCGAGTCAAGTATGCTCGTTGCTCGGCAGGCTGTGTGGAGATACTGGTCGATATGTTCTGCTCTGCCACGAGCTACCCGCCGCTGGCTGGGTCTCGAGCTACCTGTCGCAGCTAGCCTCGTGGTACCCGCTTCGTGGACTTCAACTGCCAAGTAGTGCGTAGTAAACTTAAAAAAAAACTACACCTTTTGTGCGGCCTACTTCGTACCAACGTGTAATCAAATCTGAGCGCAGCTCCGCTTTCCGTTTTAGCGCGAGGACAGCACGCCAGCTTACGTAGCCATAGAGATCTTAGAGGTCCAACTTTGATTGCCGTAATTCCAGCTTTGAGTGCGTAATTGAAGTTGCTAACTAAACTTTTGCAATATGATTTTTGCGTCTTTCGGATTTGATTACACGTTGGTACGAATAGGCCACACAAAGGTGTATATAGCGCCGTGACTTATAAGATGCTGGCATTCGAGAAACTCCGCTGCCGCCATTATCAGCGTATCCTGTAGCTTCAATCCAAGCTAGCCCTAAATATACTTCCCATCCCAGATTGGGGGGTATTTAAGAGCAACGCGAAGTAAGGACACGTATAAAATACCGTTTTGCCAACCTTACTTGCGAATGTTCCTAAAGTCCCCCCAATGAGGGACACCACGGCCGACACCTGTCCCAGCCCCCTCTGGTTAGCGGCCTGACCTAGTCCCATGCCAGTGTTGTGGAACAAAAGAAAAGCAAAAACTTCAGCTTGGTGATCGCAAAGCAAGTAAAGAGAAGGACGCCGGAAACTCCGCATGCAAGCTCACAGTATTGGGGCTTCGCCCAATAATAGGTAATAAGTTTACTTTCATAATACCGTATGTCATATATGATGGATACTTAACGAGCTGCATACCTTCCGGTACAACCGATCACACAGACGTCAACAATATTGTTGACGTCGGTCTGGTGATGACGTCAAAAAATTGGATGACGATACAGTATGCGCACGTCCATCACACGACTCGCAAAGCTGAAGCTGAAGCATATCTCACTTTTCAACTTGCAATCTCAAGCTCAAGTGACTTCCCTATCAAGCATGGCTCCGTCCACCCCCAAGCTCTTCACGCCCGTGACCCTCGGCGGCAAGAACCCCATCCAGCTCAAGCACCGTGTGGCAATGGCACCGCTCACGCGTCTCCGTACTGGCGCCGAGGGTGTCCAAAAGCCCATGGGTGTCGAGTACTACTCGCAACGCGCCACGGACGGCGGACTTATCATCACGGAGGCCACCGACATCAGCAAGCAAGGCAACGGCTATTACGGAGCGCCCGGCCTGTACACGCAGGAGCAAGTCGAGGCCTGGAAGCCTGTCGTCAAGGCCATCCACGACAAGGGCGGCAAGGTGTTCGTGCAGCTCTGGCACACGGGTCGCGTGAGTCACCCGTTGAACCAGCCCAATGGAGGGCTGCCCGTGTCGGCCAGTGCCACCAGCATGGAGGCCGTGACGAGCCACGCCATCACCTCCGAAGGGCGCAAGGACCACGTCACGCCCCGTGCATTGGAGGCGGACGAGATCCCCGGTATCGTGGAGGACTACAAGACTGCGACGAAGAACGCCCTCGCCGCGGGCTTCGACGGTGTGGAGCTCCACTCTGCCAACGGATACCTGCTGGAGCAGTTCCTGTGCGACTCGACCAACAAGCGCACGGACAAGTACGGCGGCTCCATTGAGAACCGCGCCCGCTTCCTGTTCGAGGCCCTGGAGGGCATCCTCTCGGTTGCAGACTCGAGCAAGGTTGCCATTCGTCTCTCGCCCTATGGCATCACCTTCGCCTGCACGGACTCGGATCCGTTGGCGACCTACGGATACGTTATCCGCAAGCTGAACGACTACGACCTGGCTTACGTGCACTTGGTCGAGCCCTACGGCTGGCACTTCACCGGCCCCCTTGTGCCGGAAGGCGGCATCTCGCCGGTTCTTCGTCCGATGTACAACGGCATGTTCGTCGCTGCTGGTGGTTTTGACCGCACCAAGGCCATCAAGAACATTGAGGAGGGCTACGACGACATCATCGCGTTTGGCCGTGACTTCATCGGCACGCCCGACATTGTGGAACGCCTGAAAGCGGACAAGCCCCTGAACGAATACAACCGGAAGACGTTCTACCCGCAGCCCAACGACCCGCTGGAGAAGGGATACCTCGACTACCCGCTCCTGCAGGAGAAGTAAGTATCGTCGTCGCTGAGTAAGGTTTCCAAGCCCTATTCAACAGAACTTTACTTGAAGTACGTGATAAGAGCTGCGTAAGATGCTCAAGAATTTATCAGAGCTGAGGAACACCCGACTGCGTTGTCAATCGTACCTTACTTAGTCATCCGAAAGAGTTTTAGCTTGTAGTGCTATCCCAGCTTGCTCCTATGCCGTTCGTTTGCAATCAAATTTACTTACGGCACGTAATGTTGGTGACTTCTTATCCCGAGGAAGTGTTCCATGCAACGCGGTACAAGCCAGTGACAGCCAGTGGGTGCGGTAAGAGCGCAATAACATACTCGACCGAGTACTATCCCGATTTCAACCCAACCGGAGCAGGCTGGGTGATCGCTCACTTCCCGATTTCCTACGAGGCGCGCACCGCTTCGTCCAAGCCAGCAACCAACCGCGCCGGCAACTTCATAGCCAAGATGAACCAGACCATCAGCACCCAGACGCCGTCCAAGCCGGCGGAAGTCCCGTACTGGAACCAGAACGATGGTGCAGCGTCCCAGTCAGTCAAGGATCTCGAGAGCGAGGAAAGGCTCACGAGGGGTCAATGGCAAGTCGGCTTCTGGGAGTGCTTTACGGACCTGATGCCCAACTGCTTCATGGTCACGTGCTGCTCGTGCATCTCGATGGCGCAGATCGCTGACCGCCTCGGTGTCGCCAGCTTCTCAAAGGCGCTCGCCATTTGCTTGGCAGTGGTGCTGGGCGAGTACTTAGTCGCCGGTCTCGCCTCCACTGCGGCGTCCAGCACCACGACGGTGGAGACCAACTACACCAACACCGGGACTGCAGTCACCTACACGACCAGCCACGGAAGCGGCGCCGTGCTCATCTACCGCGGCATCATGGTGCTCGTGCGCGTGGTGTTCGCTCTCTTCGTGATGCACCTGCGCAAGGCGACCCGCCAGCGCTTCCAGATCCCCGGCAGCTCGCGCGAGGACTTCTTCGCTTCCTTGTGCTGCTCTTGCTGTGTCCTCGCTCAAATGGCGACTCACCTCAAGAGCTACAAGCCCGGCAGCTGCGACTTCCGCCCGGTGGCGGACACGCTGCCGCCTTTCATGGAGTAAGAACGGGTCTATCTCTTCGAAGTCGAGACGTATTTCAATACACTGTTGATTGTCTCTACGTTGCTTAATAAATGAAAATGAACCTTGTTGAAGGTTCAACTATTTTCTGTAAATTTCAGAAATATTCAAAAACGTTAGCATCTGATTCCAAAGCTGAAGTGGAGAGATACTGTAACACGATACGCAAGTCGCTGGGATGAAGGTGGTGGTGGGGCTCGCCGCTCTCGCGCTGGCCACTGCCGCCGCAGTCGCTGGCGTTCTCGTGGAGCGCAAGCGCCAGCACGACCTCAAGACGTGCGGCTGCGGCGACGGTGAGTGCTGCAACTCGGTGCGTCCCTCGGAGCGGCGCTACCAGCTCCCGCGCGCTCATGTGGAGCACTGGGACACCCGCAACGGTGAGTGCGACCCCAGCTGGGCCAAGATGGCACCGGGGACCCACAGATACAGCGGGAGACAAGCCGCGCACGAGCTTCGGCACGCTCATCCTGCTGCGCCACGGACAGAGCGTGTGGAACCGCAAACCCGACCGCCCCACGGACCTCTGGCGCTACGCGGGATCCATCGACATCCCCTTGAGGTGACGGACTAGAGAGAGTTGGCTAGAGAGGGATATGTGAGTTACTGAAGTGAGTTGATTGTGAGCAGTGCCGTGGGTATGCAGGAAGCGTACGAGGCGGGGAAGAGGCTGGAGTACGTGCCGATCGACGTGGTCTTTTGCTCGCAGATGGATCGAGCGCGCACGACCATGTCGTTGGCATTGAGCGTACACTCCAGCAAGAAGACCCCAGTGGTGCAACACCGCTCGCCGCTGGACAAACCTTCTTTCGACGGCGTGAATGACAAGAACCCCTACGACTTTGTAAGTACTTATTTATCATTGGTTTGCAATGATGTTGAAGTGGCTTATCTATTGGTATTATGGTGCAGATCATTCCGGTGTATGTGTCGCCGACGCTGAACGAGCGGAACTTTGGCGACTTGCAGGTTTGTGAGCTTAGTATTCAAGAACAAGGTCTCTGAGCTAACTTATGGTTGCGGCGATGGATGGTGAAGGGTGTTCCGAGTACGAAGCACACAGTGCTGTTTAACAGAGAACATGTGAAGAAGATCCGGAACGACTACTACACTCGGTTTCCAGGAGAGAATGGCGAGAGCTGCGAGGATATTCACAACCGGACCATTCCCTTCTTCAACTCGTTTATTCTTCCGCATCTTGCTGCGGGGCGCAACGTGTTGGTCTCCTCGCACGGTTTCGTCATCCGGACGCTCATAAAGTACCTGGATGGCATGGATGCACACGAGTTCAACGAGCAGATGAAGCTGGAGAAGTCAGCGCCCGATAAATGCCTGCTGCTCGCTCCGACAGGTATGCTATCGATGTTTGCTGAGATAGTCTGGCACCTCGACTCACTCTGTCTTGCTGCCTAGGCGTTCCACTCATGTACAAATACGAGAATGGCAAATTCACAAAGCTCGCCCAGACGCGCCGCGACCGCGCCGAGAGTTTAAGTCGAAGCATTGCTCCGTACTAGGGCCAGCTTCAATTTTGACTGACAGGTAGTGGCGACTTAGTGAGGGGATAGAATGCATCGTTCTGCCATGAATCGATGACGGATTGACGTTCTTCACACAATAGGAGAGAGGGGTGTTCAAATTAAATCACCGGCGCCACGAAAGATCAAGGTCGGGTTGCTTATTTGCATTGATGCGCGGATCTTCGTGCTTCGGCATCGTCGACTCTGTTTTCTATCTCCTATCTGCTGGTGATGGTGGAGTTTAGCTGCGTTTGAGGCCTTCATGCTTCTCCAGCGGCCTCCTTCAAACGCTCCACCAACTCTGCCTTCAAGCCCTTGATGGACAGACCGAGCTTCTTCAGTTCCTCTCGCAGGACAGACACAGTCATCTGATCAATCGGCTTCGGCGGCTTGTATGATACGGCTGCCTGCTCTTCGCTCGCCTCCTCCATCTCCACATCTGCTGCCGACTCTTTCTTCGGCTCTGGCGTTTCCTCCATCGGTTCGTCATGCGCAGTCTTCTTTGGAGACTCGGCCTTGACCGGTGCCTCCTTTTTAGGTGACACGGCCTTAGTAGGAGCCTCCTTCTTAGGCGACGCCGGGGCACGCGGAGGAGGAGGCGGGGGTACCGCGCTCACTGCAGGTGCCGCCTGGTGGTGTGTGATCGAAACCTTCTTCATCGCCTGTGTTGACTCACCCACACTTTCTCCATGAGCCTCCTTCAGCGCTCTTTGTCCCACCACCGAGTTGAAAAACGCGTTAGCAGCTTCGCGATCCTGTTGTATTGAAGACACCAATAAAAAGGCATCAGCAAGAACGTCCATCTCAATCCAACCGCAGCAGGACAACGTACACGAGGGCGGATGCGCTGGAAATCGAGGACGTGCAGCTGCGGCAGCTTGTAGATCACGTACTCGCGGTAGTACTTGCGCTTGGTCACGGGGTTCCCGCTCAGCGAGAGCGTGTCCAGCTTGGCGAAGCAGGCGAGGTGGTCCACCTCCGACAAGTGCGCGATGCGGTTGCCCGTGAGCATGAGGAACTCTAGGTTGGCGATGGCGTCCGCCAGGTTCTCCTGGATCTTGGACACGTGGTTGTTGTGCAGCAGCAGCATGCGCAGGCGACGCAGCCGCGGGAAGTTCTCGAGCTTCTTGATCTCGTTGTCCGAGAGATCGATGCAGTCGTAACCATCCTGCAATACAGCACAGAGCCCAGCATTAATAAACCTCCTCGTTATCATAGCTGCAGCCACGCTGAATAACACGCAGCACGAGCAGCTGCCGTACCTGAGTGACACCCAAGTTCTCGACAGCGGGGGCCTTGTAACCTGCGAGCGGGTCAGTAACCGGTGGATAAAGGCGATGCAAGCGGCGGGGAAGTACCTCGGAGACTCAGCTCGCGCTCGCGCAGCGGGTTGATGGACACCTGCGCGCGCAGAATCACGTCCGCCGTCAGCCGCATCGCGCCGGGATCTCCTGTCTTTGGCTGGTGTGTCTGTGGCACTGCGGGCACATTTCGCCCGCTGCGATTGGTCGAAGCTTTAGTTACCCGAATATTTTCAATGTAATATTCTCTTTAAGGTATACGCTCTAAAACGTAGATTACACTGCTAAAACTTCGGAGCTCTTCATGAGACTCGAGCACTTCGGGCACTTCTAGGCATGACCCCGAGCTCGATATCGTCGTAGGAGTCGTCCGTGATGGGATCCTTTGGTCTAGAGAGGGACAGAGTGAGGCTGCGCAGACTGCTGGGTTTGTTGGCTTTGGCGCTGGGGACGTCGTTCGCCTCGCCGTCGACCAGATCGGCGTCGTCTGTGTTGACGGCCACGTCGTCCGACGGGTCCGCGGCTCCGTGCGCGCGTCGGTGCTCGCGCCTGATCCGGATCATCTCCGGGGTGGGCACGAAGAAGAAGACGCCGACGCAGAAGAGCGCGATGATGTGGGCGCTCACGAGGTTGGGGAAGAAGCACGTGTCGTGGTTGCGGTCCGACGGGTACGCGTAGGCCCAGAAGTCGTACATGACGAAGATCGGCAGCGCCGTGCGCGAGATGCCCCAGATGATGTACGTGGTGTAGATGGAGCGCATGTAGTTCTTCGAGTCCTGGCGCTCTCTGGCGTCCATGAAGCCGCGCGCGTTGAGCGGCAGCGTCGCGAGCTCAACCAGCAGGAACAGCAGCAGACCGAACTGGCATGCCGCGCAGCACGAAATGAAGTTGTTGATAAAGTATGGGACTCTGTGGGGAAGCAAAGCAGCAAACACGGTCAGTCGGGTGGAGGGTACGCCTTAATTAACTCCGTCGAGCCGGCACGTACACAGCGACGATGTGGTGGATAATGAATACCCATTGCATCGGCACCGGCCAGATGATGATGATGATCAGGTCACACAAGAAGTAGCCGATAGCTGCAAGACACAGACATCATCAACCGCTGCATGAGCTCAAGCCCACCCACGCCTATAGCATTCCAACCGATGCCGCCGTACCAATGGAGAAGATGAAGCTCGCGGCGCGCAGCGACGACATGGGCATGAACCCATCGGCCCAGCTGATATCCGCCAGCGCGTAGGCCACGCCGACAACGACCAGCACTGCGTGGATGGTCGAGTTCACTCTGTGCGCATGAAAAATCATTTCCCTCCTGGTGAGAGACCCTGAACCCCTGATACACCATTCACCACCTGCTTGCGAACGCACCTGGAGCACCAGTCGGCCTTCTGCGCTGCAGTGAAGCTCGAGAACTCGGGCACGCGGCGGCTGGACAGGTGCCACGACAGCCCGAAGTTGGCCCAGAAGAGCGCGAACGCGATGCCCGCGACCAGCGCGTTCTCGCCGAGGCGCACGGAGCGCTCCTCCTCCAGCAGCTCGTCGCCGCCGTCGTACCAGCCCATTACTGTACTTGCGAGAGCTGCGGGTCAACTGGCGAGATGTCAAACGCTTCCAGCTGCAGGCCTGGCGCAGCAAAAGAGGAGATGACGGCGAGCGCAGCGCAGGCGCAGGGAATCCAGGCCTGGAGGCCTGCTTGTGTCGCTTGGCGAACAAGCTTGTCTCGGAGATGACGCCCTTAAAAAGGGAGATGGGACAATCGAGGCAGCGAATCAAAACGCGTCGTGAGGCATTACTCACGGCGATTGGCCGTATATCGGCTTCCAGAACGCCCTCCTATTGGTGAAAAAATATGTATCCGAACAGCGCCCGGCTCTGGCCCTCTGACCATCGTCGCGACGCAACAGAAACTTCATAAATCTGAGTGCAAAAACTAGTGCGATACAAACACCTAGTCATCCTGCCGTTAAAACAAGCAGCTAAATCAGAGCGTGACTCCGAGACGAGCGAGCAGATCATCATCATCGCCGTCCTCCTCCAGCTCCTGCTCGGCGGCCGCGGTGGTCGGGCCGACCGTCGGCGCCGGCCACGCCTGCGCCTGCAAGCCGCCGCTCTCGCTCGTCGCGGAGGCTGCCCAGCCGCTCGGCGTCTTGCCGGTCGACTTCATCTCGGGCCACAACGCCTCGACCGGCGGCTCCTCGATCTTGTTGGCGCGTTCCGCCGGTGCCGCGGCCTTGACCACCCAGCCGGACGCCGCCTGCGTTAAGACCGGAGGCGGGCGCAGGGGCTGGAAGCCAGGCGGCACACTCGACGACGGCTGCGGCACCGCCACGGAGGCGCGCAGGCTGCTACTGGGCAGCGCCGACATGCTGCCTCGACGCGGTCGCTGCTGCTGCTGTTGCTTCTTGCCGCCGGCGCGCGCAGGCGTTGAAGCCCGCGGATTACGACGCCCTGCGCCGGAAGAGTGGGACGACGCTGACGCTGAAGCTGAAGCGCGGGAGCTGGAGCTCTCGTCGCATGACGAGCGGCGACGTATGACCGTGTAGCCGGCGGCGTCCGCCTCGTCCTCAGGGCTTGGAGCTGCAGCAGCGAGCGTATCCTTGCCGGAGCGCTGCTTGGCGTGTCGGTACTTGGATCTTGGCACCACTTCGCTGGAGCGGAACTGCTGCGGGCGTCCGCTGTGGCGCTTGATCACGTAGCCGCCGGGCTCTTCCTTCACTTGACCGGAGCTCTCCAGTGCCTCGCGCATCGAGCCGAACAGCGGGCGGCGGTTTGGCGGCGGCGTATTTTCTTCGTTGCCACGCCCGCCAACGTCGAATGGTGTCGTTGAAGTGGGGTCCAGCTTGCTGGTCTCTTGGTACTCGCTGGCTGCGCTGGTGTCCGCAGTATCCGCGTCCATGTCCTTCAGCAACAGGGCAGTGAGCTGCTCCGACACGATGGCCGCACCGCTCTCTGCTGCTGCTGCTGTGTTTTCTCCGGTGTCCGCCATCCTTCGCGCTGCCTTCGACTCCGATTCAAGACTGAGCGTTTGGCTGTAAGAAAACTCCAAGGTTTGATGCCTTTCTCACATGTGCGAGCCGGCGAGAGCAAAACCAGAAAAGTCGCGTCTAGCACAAAGCTAACGGTGGCATCTCCTGCACTGCCACTACCATTACATGTGTGCCCGCTGCATACGAGCACGATGTCTGTCGCTCTCAGCGAAGCGACGCTCTAAATTGTCGTCGCCGTTATCGTTGAGCTGCCTTGGGACGAGCGCTTTGAGATCTCCTTCATGTCGGCTACTACTAGCGAGAAGGGGTGAGCTGAAGGTGCTGTGCCGGACTGACTGCGAACAGGGAGTGCGCCACGGCAGGTCACCGACAAGTTGAACCCTCTGAGCACGCCTCCAACGAGAATATCAAGCGGATCGTTGCTGGCTTCGACGCCGCTGTCACCAAATTCTTCTGGCTCACCGCTGCCATGTTTGACTGCTGCAGTCGATGCCAAACCAACAGGCTGGTTGGGCCGTTGGCTTGCGCGTCCTAATGCTTTTCACCATGATCATCCTACTGTTGTTGAAGTGTCTAGAGACGCCTGCGCTGCTTATCTTGCACCCATTTGATCTTCCGGTACGAGTCGCACACAAAGCTCGGGTTTTGCTCTCGGTGAAGTCCAGCTTCTCCACGTAGGATACATGCCGTGAATGCACCGAGCGAGAACTTCGATTGCGCAGCGATCACACTGCGTTGTTCATGCGCCTCGGCATCTTGTAATCACATGTGCCATCTTTCCCCAACAAAAATCGTGTATCGACACACACAATTACTGTACGTGGTTTGAAAGCCGCGATGGACTTCGAGGCGCTCTTCCCGCCGCTCCTGCCTCAAGACGGTGCTGTCGAGCAAGAGATCGGGTCAGTCGACATCAGCGTCGACGACATCTCTTTGCCTCCGCTGGAAAAGGCCGTGGACGCAGGCATTTACCGCGCGCTGCATCGCTGGAACGAAAGCGACTCGGCTCTGACGGAGAAGGCACTGCCGTACTCGGAGCGCGTCAAGAAATACCAGCGCATCGCTGCTGTCGCGTTGCAGCCAGGCGGAGGTTTCGACCCTGCGCGTGACTTCCAAGATGAAGAGGAGGATGACGACGACGAAGCAGCAGCCACCGAGTCGGAAGAGGAACAGCCCGAAGCTGCAGACAGAGCTACTGTGGTGGCGAAGGAGAGGGCGGCGGCGGCAGCTCTGCGGCGCCAGGCCACGGAGCGCAGAAAGCAGCAGAAGGAGCACGAGCAGGAGAGAGTGCGGTTCGAGGCCGTGTTCCAAGAGCTGGATGATATCGACGAGCTCAAAGCCGAGAGGGCGCCGAGCGAGCGCGTGCAGAAGTTCGTGGACACGTTCAAGATCAAGAAGCGGCGGCTGGTGATGAAGAGGTCAGTGGCTGATACCATCACAGCCATGAGTTTTGATTTTGCGCGGCCAGTGCCCCATGTTCACGCGGACGAAGAGACTGATAAGCAGAAGGAGGAGGTTGGAACCGTTCCGAAGGACAACGACCCGATTCTGTGGTTCGACGTGCTGCATCCGACCAAGGACCCGGCGCGCACGCAGTCGTTCCTAGTGCGACGGTCGCAGCGGATTTCCGAGCTGATGGATCTGGTTGCGTGCGCTAATGATGATCGGCTGCACGAGCATGCAAAAGCTTCGAAGCTGGTGTACTTCGGCCATACATTTTTTGTGGATCGACGCGCTCCTGGTAGTGTGGACTACTCGGAGCAGATCGTGCGCTGGATTCGAGCGAAACCAGAGCGTGAGTCCAAGTTTGGGGCATTTGCTGAAGGCGGTCGCGTAGCTCGCAGCCTGCACTCGTGCACGTTTGCGGATTTGGAGCTGCACGTAGATGTGCCCGGCGTGTACATCCACCAGGAGAGTGCGAGCACTTGCTGAGACTTCGAGATGCGCGCTTGCCGCATGAGCTCGACGCTCCGAAGAGTGACAGCATTTTTCCGCTGCGACTGCCGAATCCGCTCAATCGTCCGCTACGCAACTGCTTGATCTGCCAGCACTACACTGCCAAGTACGTGTGCTATGGCGATCGCCTGTCAATGATGGACCCCATGTTCTTCTGCAACCGCTGCTACCGCGCTGCTCACTACGACGCCAACGGAAAGCTACTGTACAACGATTTTCTGAGCTTCCCGTTCGTTCAAGACTAGACTACTGACGACGCAACTCACTTGCTCTCACCAAATTCATAATTTAAGTGACTCCACTCGACTGCACCTGCACGTCTACAGTACCTCCTCTCCTTCATCATGGGAATTTATCATGAACGCCGTAGTCGTTGTTGGCTGTGCGCGACGCCTTGGAAAACTTGGTCAGCGCCAAAACACCGAGGCTGCAAGAGGCGCTTACCACAAACATCATGTCGAAATAACGGTGGAACACGTTGAACTCAATCTCGCCCAGCACCTCGTCGATTCGTTGGCTACATGCATCATAGCGCATGCACACACAGGAGTCAGATAAGTATGTCATCTCCATCAAACGAACTCGCCTTACCGGTGCAGCGGGCTGAGATTCATGCGCATCAGCACGAAGGACGAAACAAAGTACATGCCCATGAGGTGTGCCAACCAGAGCACGACGCTGTTCGAGGACACTGTGCTGGAGTAGGTACGGAAGAACTTCAACAGCGTCACCAAGAAGCCTCGGGTCTGGGTGAACACGAGAATGCCCACGAAGCCAAGCGAGGCGACCTCCGACACGAAGCGGATGTTGAGTTGCTCCGCCAGCGACGGCCAAATGTACAGCAGCTTCTCCACAGCATCCGTGATGGGGTCCTTGTCCCGATTCCGTCGAAATACAACGTTCACCGTGCTCATGACCATCTTGTACATGCAGAACGCCGACATGACATAGCCGAAGAAGTTGAAGACACGCCCGCGCAACGTACGCGCGCGAAGCGATCGTTCCTGCACATCTCGTAGGTCATTCACCTCCAGGAACAACTCCCGACCGAGACTCTCCAGCGTCAAGATGTCCGCCTCGAGTCCCTTGATGTACGTCGTGTCGTCCTTCGCAGACGAAAAGAAGCCGAACGCTCTCGAGAAGATCGACCCCTTCTTGCCTCCGCCTGCAATGGCCTCGCCCTGGCGTCGAGCGGACGCCCGTAATTCCAATGTGAGCCTCTTCTTCTTGGCAAACAGCATCTCCAGATTATGCCGCAGCCTCTTCTCAAGAAACTCAATGTCCTCTTCCGCCACACGCCGCCAGAAGAACGTCATGTACTCGTACGGACAGTTCACAGCACCAAAGCCCGACAGCAACGCCATGAACACGACCCCCAGCAAGCTCACTCGACTCACAAAGTTCCTGATAGAGAACAACGCTAGCAACGACAATTACACCACAGTATCAGCACGTGAATGACAACAATCTTCATATCTCGTCTTCCAGAGCCCCGTTTTCCCTGAAAATTGCAGCATTTCTCTCACCTTCCACGGATTGTTTCGGCAAGTCCTGTTCCAACACGCCTCCCAGTCTCCAGAAGCCGTAGAGGTACACCAACAGCATTGCAC
Source organism: Phytophthora melonis (assembly GCA_024211575.1). Classification (NCBI taxonomy): domain Eukaryota; phylum Oomycota; class Peronosporomycetes; order Peronosporales; family Peronosporaceae; genus Phytophthora; species Phytophthora melonis. The sequence continues at coordinate 2,247,285 of JAMXKT010000068.1, forward strand.
TCGCCGAGATGGCCGCTTGTCGTCGGGCCACGCCGTACTCCCTGGCCATGGCGTAGAACAGCGACAGCGGCAGCACCAGCACCACCAGGTACGTCATGGCGATGAGGTCCATGCGCCAGACCCACTGGCGGCTGCCCACGCGCATCACGTCCGTGACCTCGAACAGGACCATCTGGAAGATCGACAGCGAGAAGGTCAGCGACGCCGCGAACAGCAGCGGCGTGGCGGCGCTGCGCACGGCGTAGTCCCGGAAGAGCCACCACGAGAAGAAGAAGCGCGCGAACGCGAAGAACACCAGCCAGCTGCCCAGCGCCAGCGCCGCGTCCGACGCCGGCAGCGCCCACAGCGACGGCGACGTCGCCGCAGACATCCTTCGTCGGATCGAGATGCGCGATTGGAAAATGGGTCAGTAATGTGGGTACCTACATTGAAAAATGGGTACGAAAAAAATACTCAAAGTAAGTAGGGCGCTTCTTGAGGGTGCGAGAAAGTATTTGGGAATGGCTAAGTACAAGGGAGGGAAACCTCGAGGGTGGGTGAAGGAGCACTGCCGCTACATGCACCATTACCTGTATGCCTGCTGCAGTTGGTACGAGCACGATGGCCGGCGAAGCGACGCTCTAAATTGTCATCGCCGTTATTGTTGAGATGCATTGGGGCGAGCGCTTTGAGATCTCCTCTTTCATGCCGGCTACTACTAGCGAGAAGGGGCGAGCTGAAGGTGCTGTGTCGGACTGGGTGCAAGAGCGCGTGGACCTGTGCGTGTACGTGGAGAAGCTGGACTTCCACCGAGAGCAAAACCCAAGCTTCGTGTGCGACTCGTACCGGAAGATCAAATGGGTGCAAGAGAAGCAGCGCAGGCGTCTCGAGGCACTTCAACAACAGCAGGATCAACATGACGAAAAACATCAAGACGCGCAAGCCAACGGCTCAAGCAAGCCTGTTGGTTTGGCATCGACTACAGCAGACGAACATGGCAGCGGTGCGCAAGAAGACTTCGCTGACAACGCTGTCGAAGCCAGCAACGATCCGCTTGATATTCTCGTTGGAGACGTGCTCAGAGGGTTCAACGTGTCTGTGACCTGCCGCGGTGCTCTTCCTGCGCGAGGGTCAGACCCCCTCGAAGCAATATCAATCCCATGCATTCGTGAAGGCAATTCGCTGACGCTGTGCTCATCGCCGGGAATCGGCGACCAGCTCATCGTGTTCGGTGGTCGCGTGCTTCGCGACGCCTCTATCTTGCTCCACCGCGCTGTTCGAGAGAACCCGATGCAGTTCGAGCGAGCACGGTACACGTACTCAAACAGCGTCTACAGCTTTGACATTCCGTCAAGCACGTGGACTCGCCGTGAATGCACCGGGCGAGAACCTCGAGAGCGCAGCGATCACACTGCGTTGTTCATGGCGCCTCGGCATATTTTGATCTTCGGTGGGCGAGGACGCAACGGGCGAGTGTTCCGAGACTTCTTCGCTCTGTCGCTGGAGTGGTGGCACTGGACACAGCTCGACACCTCAGCCACACCGTACGAGCGGTATTGGCACGGATGGTGCATCGCTTTCGACACGGAGCAGCCTTGGCAGCAAGAGCCGAGCATCTTCCTCTTCGGGGGCAAGTCGGACACACTCGTCTACAGCGACTTGCACCAGTTACAGACTACCCGCTTGAAGCGCACGCTGGCTGACGAGGAAGAGCACGAACGCAAGTACGCACAGGACGACAACGTCGAGACTACAGTACAGCGTCAGGAAGAGCGCCGAGTGAGTGATGCAGCGCGACTACTGATGAAGGACCGTGAGCTGCTGAGACTCCCCAATTGGTTCGTCCCGCACACAGTGGGGAAGCCTCCGTCTGCTCGCTTCGGCATGCAAGTGGTTGCTCTGGACAACGAGCAGCTCGCGGTGATCGGCGGCTGGCGCATCCCTAAGAGCAAAGTCGACAAGATCAGGAAGAATCGCTCGCTGGATGTGCACATCCTGGACCTGACGACGCTGGTGTGGTCGACGCCCAAGCTCTCGACGCTCGTGTGCGCGCAGCCGTACGTCCCGAGCGAGCGTCTGCTGTTCGAGTGCTTCTACGCGCACCAGACGCTCGTGCTCTTCGGCGGCCACACGTACGCCTCTAACGGCGAGACCGAGTCGTTCACCGCCTGCGCGGATGCGTCCACAGTGCTCTACAAGCTGGACGTGAGCCGCATGATCTGGCGCCGACAGAAGTTCGGCAGCAGTGACGAAGTCACCGACGACGACGCGGAGGCTGCAGTGCCCCTGCCTCGGGCCCACTCGCACTGCAGCAACAACGCCGTGCTCAACGGCCGAGCCTTCACGTGCTCGTCGGAGTCCAGCAGCCTGCAGCTACAAATGACAGCGTTCGGTATCCGCGCGCCGCGGCCAGCAGGATGCACGTCAATGTGCGATTAGCGACCGTGCAAGATCGGCCATAGCTTCTTCTTGTGGCTGTGGCGTCCCTGCTTTTCCACCAATGAGGCCGATGTCCCTGCTTTTTCCACCAATGAAACCAATGCGCAAACGATCTTCAATCTCGTGTAAAAGTGGTGTGACATCTCCACCATACAAAACCCAAGTGAATTGCAGAAAAGCAAACTGTTTGAGCAATCGTGTGTTCTGGTGTGCTGGCCAGCGAGCAGCTCTGCGCTGCATCGCCGGTCAGATCCGGATTAGCAGAGCGCTCTGCAGACGACCGCCATGATGAGAGCCCGCCAACTTACGCGCGCGCTCCGCGCCGCCTCGAAGCAGCAGCAGCAGGCCCGCCGCGTCTTCTCGTCCGCCGCGCGCGGACTGCAGGCGCCCGCGGCCGCGGCGCTGGACAACGCCCGCGAGCTGTCCACCGCCAAGGTGCAGGAGGAGCACAAGCGTGCGCCGCCCAAGACCACTGACAAGTTCATCGGCAAGACGGGCGCCGAGATCTTCCACGAGACGCTGGCGGAGATGGGCGTGGACTGCGTCTTCGGTTACCCCGGTGGCGCCATCCTGCCCGTGTTCGACGCCATCCACGAGAGCGAGCACTTCGACTTCATCCTCACGCGCCACGAGCAGGGCGCCGGCCACATGGCGCAGGGCTACGCCCGTGCCACGGGCAAGCCCGGCGTGGTGCTGGTGACCTCCGGCCCGGGCGCCACCAACACCGTCACGCCCCTGCAGGACGCGCTCATGGACGGCACCCCATCGTGGTCTTCAGTGGCCAGGTGGCCACGCAGGTGCTGGGCACGGACGCCTTCCAGGAGGCCGACATCCTGGGCATCACCCGACCGTGCACCAAGTGGAACGTGCAGGTGCGCGACGTGCGCGACCTCGCGCGCAACATCCGCGAGGCCTTCCACATCGCCACGACCGGCCGCCCCGGCCCCGTGCTCGTGGATCTCCCCAAGGACATCACGGCGGGCCTGTGCAGGAGCCCCGTCGTCACGGAGCCGCAGCTGCTGGGCTATTACGGCGAGAAGAAGATCGAGGGTAACCGTGTCAACCAGGACGCCAACCTGGCCGCGGCCGTCAAGATGATTAACAAGGCCAAGAAACCGCTGATCTTCGCCGGTGCCGGTGCCCTGCACGCTAGCGAGGAGCTCCGCGCCCTTGCGCGCCAGGCCAACATCCCTGTGACCACGTCGCTGCAGGGCATGGGTGCCTTCGACGAGCGTGACCCGCTCAGTCTGCACATGCTGGGCATGCACGGCTCCGTGTACGCCAACAAGGCCGTGCAGGACGCCGACTGCATCATCACGCTCGGCGCTCGCTTCGACGACCGTGTGACGGGCCGTGTACCCGACTTCGCGCGTGAGGCGCGCCGTGCCTCCGCCGAGGGACGTGGTGGCATCATCCACTTTGAGATCACGGGCAAGCAGGTGGGCAAGATCGTGCCCGCCGACATTGCCGTGCTTGGCGACACCAAGTACAACCTGCAGCAGATCCTCCCCAAGGTCGAGACCAAGCCGCGCACCGAATGGCACAAGAAGCTTCAGGGCTGGAAGGCAAGGTATCCCTTCCGCTACCGCCCGGCCGCCCCCGACGCGCCCATGAAGGCACAGCGTGTTATTGAGGAGCTCTACAGGCAGACGAAGGGCCGCGACGACGTGCTCATCACGACCGGCGTGGGCCAGCACCAGATGTGGGCTGCTCAGTTCTACCGGTGGTCGCGCCCGCACACGTTCATCACCTCCGGTGGTCTGGGCACGATGGGCTTCGGTCTCCCCTCGGCTATCGGCGCCAAGATGGCCAAGCCCGACTCGATCGTCGTCGACATTGACGGCGACGCCAGCTTCTCCATGACGCTGTGCGAGATGGCCACCGCCGCCGAGTTCAACATTGGCGTCAAGGTGCTCCTGCTCAACAACAACTTCCAGGGCATGGTCAAGCAGTGGCAGGACCTGTTCTACGAGGAGCGCTACTCGGGCACTGTGATGAAGAACCCGGACTTCGTCAAGTTCGCCGAGGCCATGCACTGCGAGGCCTTCCGCTGCGAAAAGGAGGACACGCTGGAGGAGGACATGGCCCGGTTCCTCGCAGCCGAGGGCCCTATCTTAGGTGAGTTTATGGTCGAGAAGAACGAGCACTGCTACCCCATGGTCGGCGCTGGCCGCTCGCTCGACGAAATGATTATCGGCGACTTCGACGACTGCCCCGGCACGACTTCGGTCTAAGTCGTAGGTAAGGTCCCTACACTGTAGTCTGCTAGGCGAACGAGAGCAAACAAAACATAGGAAAGTTCATCCATCACGTAAAGAAAAAGCTGTGGCAAATGCAATGTTCCGTTATATCGACACGACCTCTTCCTCTTCCTTTGTGGAACAGAGGGCATCTACTACTAGTACCCCGAACAGCACCGCAGCTCAGTTCTCGAGCATCGGCACGAGCTCACTCTTGGCGTGCAGGGCCATGACAGCGTCGCAGCCGCCGATGTGCTTGCCGTTGATGAAGACGTTGGGCACCGTGCGCTGGCCCGTGATGTCCAGCAGCAGCGACTGGATGGCGGCGCCGTCGTCCCTCGTGTCCAGCTCCACGACCTCGTACTTGGCCTCCAGCACGTCCAGCGTGCCCTTGACGCGCGCGCAGTACGGGCAGTGGGTCTTGGAGAACACGAGCACCTTCTCCTTGGCGATGGCGTCCTGAAAGGAAGATATCATCTCAGCAATTAATTTTCTCTATTAAATGCGAACACTGTGGAGATAGGACGGACCGTGATCGAAGCCTTGGACGCCTCCACGTGGAGAGCGCGGCCCCCGCGGGCGTGAAGCGCGAGGAGAGCGGCGGCGGACAAGAGGCGGCGAGCAGCGAACATGATACCTCCTTGGATCACAAAATTGGAAATGTGAGGTGACGCTGGGTACACGTAATCAATTATTGGATTTGTTTAGATGTCAGGAAACAATTAATTGTTTAAATTTAAAATTAGCGTTAGTTGACAAGCGACGACATTATTGCCGATATGTCGGACGATGCGCTGGCGAAGCTCCGCGCGCGCATGGCGCAGCCGCCCAAGGACTGGGTGGACGTGGTGATGGTGGCGGTGCTCAAGGACCCCGTCTTCTACGGCATGCTGGCGCTCGGCGTGTTCCTCGTGCTGGGCGCCATGGCGCTCTTCGCCACCAAGGTGCTGCTGGACGAGATCGCGGCCGAAGAGAAGCTTAAACGGGAGAAGAAGGACACGAAGAAGGAGCAGTAGAACGACGCACAGTTAGTTACCTTTGTACTACCTAAACTCTAAAGCCTACGGGTGGAATGACCCACTCACCTACCGGTACGGATCTTCGTCCATCTCTATAGGGTTCCCTTCAACTTGACCTCACTTCTCCTTGTCTATGGACCTCTTACGGGGTTGGGAACACCGCCACTGGGAAGTGCGGGTGGATGGAGAAGTCAAACTCCATCCCGGTCTTGGTGGCGGACGGCGTCGACGTCTTCTTGGGCTTTGCGGCGGCCTGGCTGCGCTGTGCCAGACGGACGCAATTCGAGATGGACACCTTGAGCAGCGACTGGAGCTCGAAGCCGCGGACGAGCCCCACGCCGGCGTCGGTGACGATGGTGTTGATGCCTTCCTCGTCGCTCAGCAACGCCTCGGCGTGAGTACGCGCCACCTTGAAGCACTCCTCGGCCGACTTGTAGATGAGCTCCAGCTCGTACGGAGAGAAGTCGCTGTTCTGAGTGAAGTCCTCGTACGTGAGGGCGGCGGGGTAGTGGAGCTTCTGGAAGGCCGCAAAGCGGTGCTGGAAGCGGATCGTGGGCGTGCTGTACATGGGCGGCTTGACCTGCACGAAGCCCTCGCGCTCTAGCGCATTGAAGAGCTGGAAGTAGGCGCGCATCAGGCTGCGCAGCAACTCCGTGTACTTGATCTCCCGCAGGAAACGTGCCTTGGTGGGGTCCACGGGCTCGCGCACAGGCTCCGGAGTGTCAGGACTGGCCGATACAGCAGCGCCATTGTGGTGCTTCTTGTGCTTTGACTTCCCTTTCTTCGACGGCCTTGCTGAAGAAGACGAAGACGTTGAAGACGTTTCAGATGGAGGTGGGGGAGGTGTAGCCGACTCGTCCTTGGGTTGCTCTGCTGACGGTGGCCCGTGCCGATGTGCGGGCGGCATAATCGCTTTCAGCTTCTCTACGAATGTCCACGTTACGTTCAGGTTTTGCAGACGCGAGCCTTCCAAGTAATCCAGATACCTGCCCCAGCAACATTAAAACCATCAGATGCAAGAAGAATGTTCGAACGATGGACCTGCACGTACCAGTAGATTGTCGAAAACTCAGAAGGCGAGTAGAGCTCTAGCTCCAACCCCAGCACCACGTAGTGAAGCATCAGCTGCACCGATTCCTCAAGGGACCAAGCTGTAAAGTATCGTGGGTATGCCGCTTTCTGTATGTCGACAGAGACGCTTGTAAGCTCAAAGAGTAAGTTCATAACCCAAGTAAACAGTATATGCGTACCGGGATGTTCATCTCCGTGGTGAATCTTTCGTCTACTGCAGTAGCCTCCGCTTGAAGAATGCTCCACTCATCCAATAAATATTCAATCCTTGCGCGCTGTCGCGATCGATTGTGCAAGTACACCTTGAGCGATTCGTAGACGGTTTCGATGCACCGAGAGGAGTAAAGCACCCCCTCTTGCGTGGAAAGCAGCACAGAGGGCACGCCGTTCATCACCATGGAAGCTGACAACCAATCCATGAAATTGTACTTGGCGTAGATTTTACTGTCGGCATACAAGAAGAGCTGTCCAAGCAATGAACAACCGCACAAGGTCAGTGTACCAGTAAATAACAGAAAGATCAGACAATCACAAGCACTTACCAGTACGTAAGAGCGCGCAACGATCGTGGGTTGCTGCCTAGAAAACTCGACCAAGAAGATACGCAGGTCTTCCATACACGTCCATTCAGGCGGGGAGCAACCAATCACCATTTCCTCCAGCACCTTCGTCATCTGTCCCAAAGCCTCATCGATCGACGGAATCTTAACATCACGCGGGGGCGACCCAGAGAGAAGGAGACGGCTAATGCTTGGGTCAAAACCGAAAGACTTCCCACTGAAGCACTCTGGATCCAACTCCAGCCGTTCAGTAGACATCCCTTCGACGAGATCGTAAGCACGGTGGAATCCGTCCCTGGCCTGTTTCAAATCCAATGCCCCCTCTGCTAAGCCCAAGCCAGCATACGTCAAAAGTAGCGCTCTTCGCAGTTGAACACGGCGGATAAACGCCTCGCACAGCAAGGCACCAACCCGAGCGTTCGGGTACAGCAGCTCATAGCCAGTCCCGCAAGAAGCTTCAGCATTACTTGGAGCAGGGGCGCTTGCCTTCTTCCCGTGCTTCTTCTTGGATGACTTCCTTGAAGACGAGGCCTTATGTTGCTCGAGCAGCGCCTCCAGTCGCTCATGTACCACCTGCAGCATCGTATCCAGCGCTTCAACAGAAATCGGCGCCAGAACACCCACATCAAATCCGTTTCCAGGCGAGAAGTCTTCCTCCTCGTAGATGTCAGCACGAAGCGCTGCATCTCGCACAAGGTCCGCCGTCTTCAACGTAGCCAGGAACACCGCACACATGACAAGCAGCAGCGAGTCCTTGGCCGAAGTGCCAACACTCTCCTTCAACACAGCGCGTACATCAGCTCCAGTCTCGACCAAATTCTCCAGCGGGGTCACCAGTTGCGCGACGAGAGCATTCAGCGGGTCACGGTGCATGTACACGCTCGTGAGCAGCGACTGCGCCAACGGCAGACCGCTCAGCCACCCCGCTTCGCAGCAAAACAGCTCGTCAATTGTCGCCAGCACGTCACGCGCCGATGAAAACTCCAGCGGCACGTCACCACCTTCCAGTCGGGCAGAAATTGACAGCGGCGGAGCGCCATTGACAAGCATCCCCGAGTCCATCTTGGGGTCCATCAGCTCCAGCGCCGACATGGAGTCGAAGAGGTTGAAGTCCTCTTCGTGGATCAACTGCCCCACCTTAAGCTCCTTGGCTGCGGCGCTCATCAGCTGCAATTTAAGGCTCCGAATTAGCGACATCTCCTACATTTGACGCATTAAAACCGCCCACCTGCGTCACATCACGCCACTCTGCATCGAACGGTGAGCGCTGCAGCTTGAGCTTCGTCTGCAGCTGCGTGGGGAGCTCTCCCCCGTCACTGCAGCCGTTGAAGCAGCACGCAAAGGAAGGCAGCAGAAAACTGGTTAGATCTCCTTAGTTTTAGACGTTGTAAGGGGCGAAATTGCGCGTGCAAAATAGCCGAGAAGCTGTGCATATGTGGCAGTTGGTAGCATACCTCATGGTCGCTGCCTGTGCCTTCCTGGGAGATGCAGCGGGAGCGTTCGCCAGTCGTCCGATCCCCCCAGCGGAGCTTTTGGTTGTGAGGTGGGCTTGTGTGACGCGATGACCCACAAACTGTACATGAAAATAGGATAGTCCTACCATAGGGTAGGGATGATCCTATAATAGCTGGGATGGACGATGGAGGACCACTTCAATGTGGATATCTCCCTTCCTAATATAGCGGAGGCAGTATCCTGAGGGCCCATTATGATGAAGAGAATGCCCACTTTATTACTATACTATACGCTAATAAGTGCCCTCAAGCAACCCGAAAGCACAGCTACGAAAGCTTCACCAGCCGGCCCCGACAGACGTTCCGTTTGGTCTTCAACTGCTCAAGAGCTACACAAGTCATCAGACCGGACTCTCCTCTTGTCGAGCGTCGAGCGCGTCTTCGTCCTTCGTCCTCGCTCCCGCCTGGTTGGGCTGGATCGCTTGCACTCTCTTGTCTTTCTTGGGTGCGCCCCTCTCTTTTCTCGCCTCTTCCACCTCCACCACTTTCTTGTCTTGTCACCCTCGGTCCTCTCTCGCCCGCCCCCTCCGGCCGATCCTCCATTCGCCAGTGCTTAGTGGTACGCCTCAAGCCACGCTCGCCACCCCGCGAGAAGCGTGGCACGCTTCAAACCTCTTGCTTTGTCCGCTTCTTCACGCGCGACGACGTCGCATCAGCAGTCGAGTCGGCCTCGCCCTTCCGTCTGGCTCCTGTCAGAGTCCGTCGCTACCGAAGGCAACACACATAATTACAGCTTCTGTTAAAAACAGAACAGAGATAGATAGACACATAAGTCGACCACCTCACTAAACGGCACGCCCTAAGAAAAAAAAAAACACGCAATGAACACACGACACACAGCCATCCTCTCCGCACCTCCCGGCACCCCCGCGCCCTTCACCTCGCCAGGAGCACTGCGCAGCTAGAGTCGAGAGGGCACAAGAGGCCGGTTCCGGCACTAACCACCGAGCCAACAGGTTGGTCGGTCGGTCGTACGTGCCGGCGGGACAGTCGCGGTTGTTTTCGACACACACACACACTCCTCGCATATACATGGGCGCAAAACCGTAGTTTTCATTCTCAGTGCTTGCTCACCTGCTGTTGGGTCTTCTCTTCATCCTCGTCCTCTTTTGCGAGGATCGCTAGGCGTCGACGGTTCTCGGATTTATTGTGGATCTTGTAGCCGAACACCCGCGGCACGTACAGCAGCGTCGACGGAGCCGGCTCCAGCTCTCTGTAGGTCAGGAAAAACAGGTGCGGGAACGTCGTACCGAAGTACGCGCCGTCAACTGCAGCCAAAAGCAAGATAAATATCTAGTTAGCACTGCACCACTGGAAGCAACACAATACTAAGCCAGGGTGCACCAGAGCCAGGCATCTTGCCTGCGACTCACTACACCACTACAGTATGCACGTACTTGCAGGGGTCTGGTACTCGCTGGCGGGGGTGTACAGGTCTCGGCACTTGGGGCAGTATACCTTCATCTCCGACTTTTTCCACTCGTCATGAAGTCCCGCCTGCCAATCGAAATGAACGCCGTTAGCTTGTCAAACCATCAACAAAACGCTATCAACTAGTTAACTCACCGGCACAACCGGCTGGCCGTCGCACAGCGCCCTGGGGCAGACACCAAAGTCTCCCTCACGGTACTTCTTCATCTACGAACGAAAGCACAGCAGATACTCCGGTGTCAGCACTACCATACCTGACGCTCCTACTCCCGTTCTACTAGTTGGCCTACCATGGCATCCAGTCCATGGGCCGTGATGATATATCTGGCGTGGATCAGTCCGTAGAGCTCGGCCGCGTACGCCGGCACGTCGTCGTCATATGGAATGTCTGTAGCCATCCATCCAATCCACCCATTCGTCCATCAAATTAGTACGTACTCAATATCCCTCAACCGTTCGATCCCGGTAGAACGCACCAGTCATGTCCAGGATGATGTTGAGCGCGTCCTGGTAGTTGGGCACCATGGCGCGCAGGCCGTAGAGGTTGAACGAGTCTTCGATGTAACTCTGCGCCACCTCGCAGAAGGCTTCGTTGCCCGACAGGCTGCAGAACCACTGCACCCACTTCTCGTCCTCCTCCTCGTAGTCCGACATGCTCCTGCTCCTCTGCTCTCTTGGGGTCGCGCTCTCTGCGGGCTTGGGACTCGCGCTTCGCTGCGGTCCACCGAGGTGCTTCTCCTCGTTTTTTGCTCGGCCCGATGGGGGGCTCCCTCTTTAAAGTGATCGCGTCGTGCGAAAAGATAGCAGCGCGCTTAAAAGCTCGGATAAGTACGATTGCTGAACTCAGAATAACCGTGTACAGTACTCGTACAATGTTATGTGGTCTGGCACTGCTTCCTCCCCCCCCCCTCCCTCTATCCATGCGCTTGTATACTTCCTTCGAGGAAGTTGTTGCTGAGCTGAAACCTGTTCAGGTTGCGGTGCGGTTGTCTGCACTTTAATCTGCGAAGACGCAACTTTGTGCACAGCTTTGAAAAACTTCAGCATGACGGGAAGTATTAGGCGTAGATTGCGGCGGGATAATTGATATTAAATATCGATACAAATTTTGTATCTGCCATTCAGATGAAAGGATGGCGCCCGTAACAAGACAAAAGATTCGAGCCCAATCGTCTGGTTGGGTTAATTCAGTGGGCGACTAGTGAAAACTAGTATTTTTCACAAGAAATCAAGATGATGTACTGTTGCCTTAAGACCTGAAGGCGTGAGGACACCATGCAATACGTACAAGAAGAGGTGATATCGACGAAAGAGGAGGCAGCAAGAACTTTTGGAACAGGGTTTGTTTCGTTGTTTTATTCTCTTTCGTTAATGAACTGCTGTACGTGCTCGACTGAAACTACTATTCATTGTTCGTTCGCGTTTCACCTCGGCGTAGCTTAGTTTATCGAAACGTGCAACACATATTATCGGCGTTCCCGTGAACGAAGTGTGCGTTGCTAGTGAAAATACAAAGTAAATTACGTTGTTGTTGTATCTTTCCAGTGAAAAAGTTGCCACCTATTCGTCGTCGAATGCGCCGATGTTGAAAAAGCTGCTCACCTCCTCGGTTTCGTCCTCGAGTTCTTCAGGGTGCCAGCGGTGGTAGGTCTTCCAGTACAACTCGGGCTGCGCCAAGCGCAAGATCTTGCTGAACCGGCAACGCCAAATGTGCGCAGCTACAGCCCCTCGTAGAACACCCTTAACTGCCGCAATATCCTGGTTGAGGATCTTGAGACGCCTCGCTGCACACGCGTCTTTCAACTTGGTTGCGAGACTCTTGCGGAATCGGAACCGCCAAACGTAGCGGGAAAAACTCGAGTGCAGCAGCGGTCGCACTGCAAGCACAACCAGCTTCTGCAGCCACAACTTCTTCAGAACCTCCGCCAGACGTTCACGGAAGTATAGCCAGTCGTCTGTCAGCGGAATGTCGAAGATATCCACCGGCAGCATCCTCTTCTTGCGCTGCTGCCGGAGACTGATCTCCTGTGCCCAGTTCATGAAAAACCCGCACACGCAGTTCACCGAGTCGCAGCCATCGACCTTTAGCAGTAGAGCGCGGCACGAGCGACAGCGCACCAGGTCGTTGCCCTCGTCAAACTCCTCCACGCAGGTCTCGTGGTGGCCTCGGCGCTTGCAGTTGAAGCAGAAGTCGGCTCCGCAGCAGTTCGTCTTGGTGTTCGGACGCAGGTACATCAGCGACAGCAGCAACGTAGCGCGTCGTTCGGGGTCCTGGATGCGCGGCAATGCCAACTTGTTCACAAGAACCAGGGTCTTCTCCTCCCCGAATGTATCCATTGCGTAATTCAAAACCACTCGCGGTTGTACCTTGTGCCGACAGAACTGCTTACACAGATACTGGAACTGTGCGAGCTGCGACGGCAACAGCGTGAGGGAACCTTTAATCCTCCGCTCCGGGTCGTAGAGTGGGAGGTGCGTGTAGTCCGTCTTGTGGCAACACGGAGGCGTGACCACGCACGCCTGGCGGCACAACTCGCTGTACTTGGTCGTCAACGCGGTCTTGATGTCAACGGGGACGCGGCTCTTCCATCGGCTGTCGTGCATTTCGACCAAGCAGATCGGACAGCGCACGCGAGGCAGCACCCCAGGGTAGAACTGCTGCAGTGTCACCTCAACGTGACGGCCCATGCATCGCGTGCAGATCTGGGCGCTGCAACTCTTCCCGCACACGTTTGTGACGAGCTCGTTGCCATCGTCGATGGTGTCCAGGCAGATTTGGCAGGATGGAGCTGACGCCGCCATGAAGACCGCAGGGATCTGAAGCTGAGAGCCGTCGGAGGAGAAATGAAATGTGAGCTTGGTGCGACTGGAAGTGTCGACCAGCAGTGTGGCTGGCATCCGAATTGGGTTGATCCGTATATGATACTGGGACCGTCACTCACACTATAATGACAATCACTCTTCCCAACTTCAACTTCTGTTCCGTAGCCTGTAATACAGGTATTACCATGATTTCGCGTTGATGAGAGGCTCTGTGTTGCCCTTAGGTGGACCATAACCTTAGACGCGCTGCGCCAGGTATACATGTATTACATGTATTACAATGTCAAGTAGAACGGTGTTGAAGATGTTCGTTGTCTCCATTCATTTCATTGGCCGGAAGTGTATCAGTAAAGTTCCTTACCATACCATTTTGAGTGAAATATCCGTTGTATTGGTGATATTCGTACGCGGCAAAAGCTTCGACCGAAGTGGACCAGCGCTCCTGCACTCATAGCATTTTCTTTAACGATTTTCCTGATAGGGAGTAAAGCCAATAATCTCGCGAAGCGGTGCCAGCATCACCTTCACGTAGGTCATAGCAGACTCAGCGTCTTGACCACAGAACCGGACAATGATGGCGTTTGAGCTCAACGAGCTTGCTGACGCAATAACTCCAGGAAAAGTATTTGTCGCCGCGAGACGTCCTTGAGGGGTGATGTCCCGTGCATTGTGCAGTTTCTTGCGCGTGCTCAGCTCCAGCAGTTGGCCCATGATAGTCTGCAATTTGGAGCCGACGATCACCATCAAGCCCAGAACGTGCATGCCATGCATTCGTTGACGAAGACTGACGTCTTCTTCGTCTGGAAAGCGGCAGAAAACAATTTCGCTTAGACATCGCCCTCAATGCAATAAAGCTGATAACAAAATCATACCTGCAAGACGAACACGGTCTGTCACGAGCCTTTCACCCGCAACAAACACCTCAGACGTTGTGTCGTACTCGCTGAAGTCCCAGTGCTCGATCGTTTCGGTGCGATTGTCACGGATAGACCCCGTCGCCAAGTAGTTTCGTTTCCTGCCACTGGTCAACCAGTCCACGAACACCAAGTTCGCGCCCTCTTCAAGGTGAAAAACCTGCGTCTGGCGGTACTTAGCGCGCTCGAAGCAGGTCACTGGGTCGGGGAGGAACGCCAGCGTAGCGTTGCTCGCTACCTTGAGCGAAAAGGACTGCGACACAATCTCCCCTTCGTCCTCCGCCTTGAACACCTTCGTGGTCGCCTGCGTCGCCAGCACCACTACATACACACAATCCCTCATAATGGTCAGTCAGCCGAACGAAGGTATCTAAGCTACTGCGTCACTTCCCACTGCCTCACCTGAAGTGTCGGGGTCCAGCTCGCATTCCACGACGACGGAGTCGCCACCCACCAGTCCTCCCCCGTAGCCCAAAATGTACTACAAACCCAGGTACCAGTTCAGAGCGTCGTCAAAGAGTGAGAGAGCACCGTAGAGACCCAGGAGACATTGACTCACAGTGATGGACGTGTCGAAGCCCTGGTGGATCGTCCCCTGCGGGTGCAGGAACTTGAGCGGATACGTCGCGTAGACGTGAGTAGCGGTGGTGCGGCCTTCCACGACCTCGTACTTGAGCTTGCCGGTCGTCTGGCTCTCGCTGATGTCGGCGGGTCCACCCATTAGCGCTGGCTGGCTGGTGCTAACTGCTGCGCTGCTGGTCTGCCTGTTAGTGGAGCTCCCTCCTCCCCACGTCGAAGCGCATGCGTGTCAACGGGGTCAGTATCAGATACGCAGTGCTGTTGTCTCATTCGCTGTTAAGATGACCAATGATATGGCGTAAAATATCGTCAGCTCGGATTGGAAAAAGCAAAGTTGAATTTGGCGACGGGCAAAGCGCTGGCGCTGCTTGACCACATGCCCAGATGCGCACGCGCCTTGGCACAACTGATACCACGCGTGGCCAGAAGAGGGCCTGCAAGCGATGAACTGCTTCACAGCCAGCAAGCGCTCGCGTCGAATCTGTTGTTGAAATGGTAAGCTTTTGCTGTCATTGACCATCGGAAAAAGTAGCATTTCTGCAAAAATATGCAGTGTTAAATGGGAGCGCCAGCTCACCACGGAGCATTCGACCAGGGAAGGCATCGGCTGATTGCCTGCCTCGCTGTGTGTCGACGAAGAAGTTGCCTAAGATTCGCCGGCGGGGCGAGGATGCGGTTCAGCGTCGTGGTCTCAGCTCACGACCGGTCAAGAATGTAGCGACCGCTACGTTGGTCACGGGTGGCAAGATGTCGGCGTCGTCGCGACGTGACCTTCCTCGATCCGAGCTGGCGGCGGCGGTGCTCGCCTCAACTTCGCAAGTTATCCGCTACTGTACTGGCAGCACGGCGACAAGCGAGTCCAGCTCGCCGATTTTCGCTGCGCGTTCGTATCGGCGAGCAGCGAGCTGCAGCTTGAAGAGCAGCTCGCTCGAGCGATCGTAGGCACTGGCTCGAGTGCGACAAGGAACTTCAAGCACCTCTCGTCAACGGAGACCTTGCAAGCTTGCATTGCAATCGCGCTGCCGCAGTTGAACCTTGAGAGACAGGCTCGTGCCGCCGCGTCACAGGCAGACGTTGAATCCAGCGCGTGCCGCGCCGCAAGTGAGGCTACTTGGTGGCATGAGCGCTGTGCACGCTGAAAAGATAGCAAGATACTGTAGCAATCCATGCCGGAACTGGAGCTGCTTGCTTGCCACCGAGGCGATCTCGAAGCAGCCCAGCAGAGACAAACCTCAGTTTTCTTTTTGGGCGGGATTCGAAAATAACAAAAGTTGATGCTTTTCGAAACTTTGAGTTTACCACCACATACAAATGTCAGGTATTAGCAAAAACAGTACCCTAATTTGTCGAAATTGTTGACGCAGTCAGCCCACTTTGTGGCAATCCGATTACAAGCGAGATTCCGATTACGTGCCTGTCGGTTTGCGGCCCCCATACTGGGGCCAAGTCACGCGCCGCCGCTCCGCGCCCGTGCCTCCCTTCTGCGCGGCCCCCGTCTCTGTCGCCCGACGTCACGCCTGCCTTGCCCCATCAGCCGCATGAACGATTCTCCGCGAGCGCCGAGGGCCATTCCCGAGTCTGCCGCCCGTGCCCGAAGCCGTCGAGGAGCTGGCGCCGCCCAAGCTCAAGCAGATCGTGGACCTGCGCGACACGAGCCACGCCGACCTGGCCAGGATGGGCTTCACCGACAGCCGCTACGACGCCGCCGTGGCCTCGGGCTCCGTCGCGCTCGTGGACGCCGCCTGCGACGAGCAGCAGCAGCAGCAGCTCGCGGCGCGCGCAAGGCTGCCGTCCTACGCATCGTCCGCGGGCGACGGCTACACGCTGGAGGAGGACCTGCGCGC
This sequence comes from Phytophthora melonis, assembly GCA_024211575.1. Lineage (NCBI taxonomy): Eukaryota > Oomycota > Peronosporomycetes > Peronosporales > Peronosporaceae > Phytophthora > Phytophthora melonis. The sequence continues at coordinate 2,263,698 of JAMXKT010000068.1, forward strand.
CATGAACGACCAGATGAAGCGCGTGCTGGCCTTCTGTGAGACCCAGCGCGAGAACCCGCTGCGCCTGCAGGCCAAGATCAACGACCTGGAGGAGCAGCTGCGCCAGGCCATCGCCGAGAAGAACTACTGGATGAAGCGCTGCAAGGACCTCACGGGGCACCAGCCGCCCGCCGCTGAGGTCGCCAAGGTCGACCTGCAGTGCGTCAAGAGCCGCCCGCGCAAGCGCACCAACTCGGAGCTCATCCTGATCGCCGACACGTGGGCGCAGCCCGGCCGCGACGGCATCTACAGCGAGGACACGTCCAGCCTCGCCGAGAGCGACTCGTCGTCCACGTACAGCGAGGCGGAGCTGGTGGACGGCGACGCCGCAGCCCCGCGCTCGATCTTCCGGCTGCTGCAGTGCTCGGACGAGCAGTGCGAGGTGTTCACCCCCATGAACCGCAGCATCCGCACGCAGCACCGCTCGCGCAACAACGTGCAGCTCATGTGGGACGAGCCGCCCAAGACCGTGCTGATCGTCAAGAAGCCCAACGAGCCCGGACACGACGGACATGCTCGTGCGCCTGACGTCGTGGCTGCACAAGGAGAAGAAGATCAACGTGTTCCTGGAGCCCACTGTGTACGACGAGCTGTCGCTGCCGCACACCAAGACGTGGGGCACCAAACCCGAGGACTGGGTCGACTGCCAAAGCAAGATCGATTTTGTGGTATCGCTGGGCGGTGACGGCACTGTATTGTGGGTCTCTTCACTGTTCGGCAAGAGTGTACCGCCAGTCTTCTCGCTCGCGATGGGATCGCTGGGATTCCTCACGCCGTTCGACGCTGAGAATGCGGTGGATCACCTCACCAGTGTCATCAACGGCGGCTTCTACATGTCGCTGCGCTCCCGACTTGTGTCCACCATCTACCGTGGCGGTAAGCAACGCGAGATTTCCGGAAACCTGCACGCACTGAACGAGATCGTGATCGACCGCGGCCCGTCAGGCGCGCTTGTTGAGCTCAACTGTTACTGCGATGGCCTCGAGATCACCAAGATCGCAGCGGACGGCATCATCATCGCTACGCCAACGGGCTCCACGGCCTACTCGCTGTCAGCTGGTGGCTCGATGGCGCACCCGTCGGTGCCTTCCATGCTGTTCACGCCGATCTGCCCGCACACGCTGAGCTTCCGACCGCTGATCTTCCACGACAGCGCTACACTGAAGATAGAGTTCCCCACCCCCAGCCGCGCGTCGGCTTGCTACGTGTCTTTCGATGGCAAGAACCGAGTGCGCATGGAGCGTGGCGACAGCATCGTCGTCCGCGTGTCGTCCTACCCGCTGCCCTCGATCTGTCGGGTAAACGAGAACCAGGACTGGTTCGAGTCCATGATCACCAACTTGAACTGGAACCAGCGCCGGGCCCAGAAGCCCTGGCAAGCGCCGGTCGCCAGCAAGATTTAGGCCATCCAAGCGCTCAAGCTTGCGCACGACCACCTGGTGTATCATGACGAACTGAAGATTGGTGTCGTAGCACGCATGCTCCGCGGGTTGCCCTTTGTGCTTGCACCGCCGACCTTGCACGCGCTTTATTTTCCTGCATTCGATGCGTGTGTAAAATATTTAAACCATATGCAAGTTGGCCTAGTTGCTTTGGTGCCTGTGTTCACAATTGAAGTTGTCAGTTTTCAGCAGGTTCGGCTGAACGGATTCCAGAAGGCTGCATGCAACATCGCTGTTGAGTTAGTGACCAAATAAGGCAGATGCCAATTACGCTGCTGCCTCACCTTCATCGTTGAAACACTTGGTGGAGGAAATCCAAGCTCTATCTGGCGCTGCATCAAAGCTGTTTTGTCACTCTCGGCCTCGGAAAGCTGTGCTAGTAGTTGCTGCAGCTCGGCTGTGTGTTCCTGTCTGCTCTGTAGCAACTTGGCCTCCCGGCGATTCGTCTCCTCTACTAGCTGTTTGAAGCTTTCATGAATTTCTAAGCACTTGCGTTTGTAAGCGTCACGCTTCTGCAGGGGAAAAGCACGGTTTTGAAGGGATGTGAGAGGTAACTGCACGGAGGTTCACATTTGTCCACATAACTCACTTTCTGCGTCTTGCTTAGCTCCCGCAGTGCTTTGGATAACGCAGCGCGCGTCTCCCGTTGAAGTGCTGCATGTTGGGCTCGAAAATCGCTTTCTAGCTTTGAGCATTTTCTCTGTCGTAACGTTTGGTTGCATTGTTATCGCTATTCGCCAAGAAATATGCCAGACTTCAGTGTAACGTACATGCAAATCTCGGGCCGTGGTTGCGTGGCTCTCCTTCTCTTTGTCAAGTTTCTCCAACAAAACAGCATAATCCTGCTCCATGTACTTAAGCTTATACAGCGATTATAGTAAGAGCATGGTACGCGTGGGATTGACTCGAGCAAAGTAGTGACCATACTACCTTTCCTTGGGCCTCTTCCCTTTCAAGCTGTAAATCTTCTTGGTACTGAATAACCTCTCTGAAATTCACGCAAGCCGCGCAGTAAAAATGGTCAGCTTCAACGACAGCAATCCACGAAAGAACCAAATGTAGTTACCGGTGCTTTGCTTGAAGAGTGCGGTAGTCATTCTCGATGTCCTTCAGCTTGGTACGCAGTGTCACACATTCTGACTTCATCCGAGAAACCTAGGTGATACGACGAAAGGGTAAGAATACAAGGCAAACGAGTACTGCTAGTAGGAAGCATCGCGCCGTACCAGTTCATGCGAAGACGCCTGCTTAGCAACCATTACTTCCTTTTCAGCCTCCAGTGCTTGCAGCATTTTCTGAATACTTTCTTTTTCCATTTGAAGCTTGTGAGTAGTCTCTTCAGCGTCGTGCTGGCACTGGCAGAGAGCTTCCTCTTTTTCAGCAACCTACGGAAGTCCACAACAAAATGTTTTTCAGTCGATGGTTTGAAAGCACGCTCGAGGCAAAAAATGACCCTACTCAATACCTTTTTATCTGCTTCTGCAACAAGTGCACGATATTTGTCCAAATCGTCCTCGCGCGCTTTCAGAAGTAGTGAATGTTCCGTGCTGGTACTGTCACTTTCTCTTAGCTGGGCAACAGCAGTGGAATTCTTTTGTGCAGCAGCCTCAGCTGCTTGAAGCTTCAGCACCAGTTCACTAACGCGCTCCTGTTCACGAAAAAAAAGTGTTGGCGCTGAAATTTGCTATTACATGAGGATTAATCCTAAACAAACCTTGAGGTTCGACTGTTCCCGTTCCCACGTAGCCCGTTCATCTCGGAGTCTGCACAGAACGAAAATTAGATAGCGATTTCCACCAGGAATACAATACGAGCGCACACGTACTTCATGGAAAGCGAGTTGTGACTACTGAAAATAAGCGCTTCCTTTTGCTTCAGCTGTTCGCGTAGACCTTCGCTCTCTGAGGCAAGTTCTAGGAGCTTATTCTGGGCGTTATCCCACTTGGATCGGATGCTTTCGCACTCATCCTTTGCTCTGGTTAGCTGTCGATTACAAGCTTTTAGATCCAACCCCAGCGTCGCATTCCGTGTCGCTTCATCTGCCAAGCGCAGTTCATGAGCACTTTTGTCGTTTTCACCCTGTTCCGACAAACGTTGCAACTCTTCCCGCACGTCCTGCATCCAAGAGCAAAAGTGAGGTAAGACATACCAGCGTCATAGTAGGCAATTGAGCTGCAGCACTCACGCGGACTTCTTCGCGAAGCGCCTTCATTTCAATTTGTGCAGCTTCCCTCTGCTGCTCTAGACGCCGAATTTCCTCGGTCTGTTGCGAGTTGGCTGCTGATTCTTCGGCTAGCCGTAGCTTCCGCCTCAAATTATTCAGCGTCACTTCATAAGTTTCATGAATACACTCCATCTCATTTCCCTGTTGCAGCACAAGATCAGCATCTTCCGTCTGAGCCCCCCCCCCCCCCCCATCTACCACATAGACTGTACCTGATCGATCGAGAACTGTTCGTACTCCGTCTTCAGAGCTTCGAACTCACGCCGCATGTCAAAGCTCATCTGGCGATGCCTCTCCACCTCATCCTGCAGGTTGTCTATGCGTTGTTGGTACGGCCCTTCCAGCTCCTCCTGGATCTTGATTCGTAGCTGCTCGAGGTCCCTCGGCGGCGCAAACTTCTTCTGCAGCGATTCGAATGCGCGCGCCTTGACCTCCAGCTGCTTCTTCCACTTGGCGATCAGCTCCTCGTGCTTCCTGTCCGACTCAATCTGCCCCATACACAGCGGTAATATAAGTGGATGTAACAACTAAACCCTGGATTGCAGCTCCACCGCCCTCACCTTTTGCTCCGTCTCCTGCATCAGCACGAGCTGCATCTTCTCGCAGCGCTCTTGAAGTCGCTTGCCATCGCTTTTGAGCTGCAATAAACCCATTGATATCAGTTATATTGCCGATGGGATACTGTTAAGCCTCTTCACACCTTGGCGTTGAGCTGCTGGGCGTCGTCACGCTCGCGTTGCAGCGTCTGACTGAGCGCCACCGTCTTCTGCAGGTCCGTATTGAGCTGCACGATCTGCCGCAGCAGCGCGTCGTACCTGGACCCGGCGCTGCCCGCCTCGGAGAAGCCTCCAGCCGACGCAGGAGCCACGGGCGGAGCTGCTGGGGCCTCCATGTTGATGCAAGAGTGATGATCAGTTCAACAACTGCGCCCTTTCGCGTGTGCCACTTGTGTTTCAGATGTTTTATGGTGTGGCGCACACCAACTTGGAGGTTAACCTTTGCGCACCAGTCAATAGTGTGGTGGTCACGAGCTCCGAAGCGACACAACGCAGTCGACGCAGTCACCGACGTAGCCATGGCGAGACCGAACAAGCGCAAACTGAGCGCGGCCAAGCCCGCTGCCAAGGCCGCCCCGGCCGCCGCTGCCAAGCCGTCCAAGTACGCGAAGGAGGCGGCCAAGCAGGAGCAGCGCAGCGCCAAGAGCAGCAGCAACAAGGCGCAGCTCTTCGACTCGGACGAGGAGGAGGAAGACGATGACAACGAAGAGGAGGACGAGGACAGCGAAGAGGATGGACCGGAGGCCGACAATGGCTTCTCGGACGCCAACAAGAGCTGGCTGAAGCTCAAGAAGAGCAAGGGCAGCGACGATGACGACGAGGAAGAAGAGGACGACGACGAGGAAGAGGAGGAGCTGGACATTGAGCGCAAGGCCCGTCTGTTGGACGAGGAGGAGGCGCTGCAGGCCGAGGAAGCCGAGGAGGAAATGCGCCTTAACATCGCCAACAATGAGCCGTACCACCTGCCCACGGAGGAGGAGCTGGCGGAGGAAGGCGAGGGCGACGACGACATGACGGACCCCGCCGAGGTCTACCAGCGCATCAAGGACGTGGTAGAGGTGCTGTCACACTTCAGCGCTCGTCGTGAGCCCGGCCGCTCTCGTGTGGACTACATGGAGTCCTTGGCCAAGGATTTGGCCGGATACTTCGGCTACAACCGCGAGCTCATCGACATGTTCCTCAAGATGTTCTCGCCCGCCGAGTGTGTCGAGTTCGTGGAGGCTAACGAGCAGCCCCGTCCGCTGGTCATCCGTACCAACACGCTGAAGGCGCGTCGTCGTGACCTGGCGCAGGCTCTGATCCAGCGCGGCGTGAACCTCGACCCTCTGGCCAAGTGGTCCAAGGTGGGTCTCAAGATTTACGACTCGCCCGTGCCCATTGGTGCCACGCCCGAGTACCTGGCGGGCCACTATATGCTGCAGTCGGCCTCGTCGATCTGTGCTGTGATGGCGCTCGCCCCGCAGATGAACGAGCGTGTGCTGGACATGGCTTGCGCTCCTGGTGGCAAGACGACGTACATTGCGCAGCTCATGAAGAACACGGGTACGATTATTGCGAACGACCTGAAGAAGCAGCGTCTGAAGGCTACGGTCGCCAACCTGCACCGTCTCGGCGTGAAGAACACGTCCGTGTCGTGCTACGACGGCCGCAAGGTGCCGTCGCTTTTCAAGGGCTTCGACCGTGTGCTGCTGGATGCCCCGTGCACGGGCATGGGTGTGATTGCCCGTGACCCGTCCATCAAGACGCAGAAGGGCGAGAAGGACGTGCAGCGTCTGGCTCACCTGCAGAAGGAGCTGCTGCTCGCTGCTATCGACGCTGTGGACGCCAAGTCGAAGACGGGCGGATACATCCTTTACTCGACGTGTTCCGTGATGGTGGACGAGAACGAGTCGGTCGTTGACTACGCTCTGCGCAAGCGCTGCGTGAAGCTTGTCGACACGGGCCTCGACCACGGCAAGCCGGGCTTCACTCGTTACCAGCAGCAGCGTTTCCACCCGTCGGTGCAGCTCACCCGCCGATTCTACCCGCACGTGCACAACATGGATGGCTTCTACGTGGCCAAGTTCAAGAAGTACGCGAACACGATGCCTTCGGAGGAGAAGGACGCTAAGAAGACCGTCGATGAGCTCGAGGAGGAGGCCGAGGAGGCCAACATGACCAAGAAGCAGCGCGTGAAGGCCAAGAAGGAGCGTAAGCAGGCGGCCGAAGACGTCGAGGCTGAAGTTGTCCAGGAGGACCAGAGCGATGCCGAGGAGGAGGACGAGGAGGCCAAGCGGCCGGCCAAGAAGCAGAAACAGGAGCCCAAGTCCAAGAAGGGGGGCAAGAAGAACGGCGGCAAGGGCAAGAAGCCCAGCCGGCCTCGCAAAAATTAGATAGCACTAGATGGTGCTAGGAAGGCAGCGCTTGGAGTTCCTTTCCAATCGTCCTTCAAGGGGTAATAGATAACTTTTTTGTTTTGTTCATTGCGCGTTGCTTTGCCGTTCCTGAAACATCAGTGCGGCTTTGTCTGCCTCGAACAGCTTGGCGTGGTTCCACACGCGGCAGAAGACGTTGTTGCAGTTTGAGAACGCGTCTCGATCCGCACACGCCGTACACGCGAGTCTCAAAGCCATGACAGCCTTCTCATGACGTGTAGACGACGAGTGGATCGCTAGAAGACTTCGCTGCGGGTCGGCGGTGCAGTCCTGGCATAGCGCGTCATTCCCGATCGACCCGCAGAGGCGACAGTGCTTGCTCAGGTAGAAAGAGTCGATCGATCGGAAGCCACGACCAAACGGACGTGTGGGCGTCGCGCTCTCGTACACATGCTGACGGGCTTTCACGGACGACCGAGGCAAGGTCGCGTACCACGATCGAATGTTCGCCCCTGTCAGCAGGAACAATCGCTCGAGACTCGGGATGATCTACAGCAAACACCAGTTAGCTTTGATGGCTTTCCGCATTGACACCTGGGCAGAAATCTTCGCACCTGCTTGTTGATGTAGTAGTGGTGGTTGACGCTGTATCGCTTCCGCTTGTCAAAGTACTCGTCGGGTGACACAACCAAGTCCATCAGCCTTGCACCTGGTGGTCCATTGACTACTACGTAGGGTACACGTTCCGCATACCGAGGCTCTGCACGAGGGTCTTTGCCCATGGCTTTGGTGCTGACAAGGGCAGCAGGAGGGGCACTACACAGGAAATCAATCATACATATCAGTCGACTGCACTACCGAATATAACTTACAGACCATACAAGGCTGGGCCCTTACCTTCCGTTGCTGTACGTCCCCAAGCGAACTTCTTTGGCGAAGATGAAGTCTTTCAGCGGTACTCGGTTCTCTAGAATCTGAAGCCAGTACTTCTCCATTCCCTTTTTCACTTCAGACAAGTCGGAAGACGCAAAAAGCGTCTCGAGAGACGTCTGCATTGCATGCTGAACCACTCCGCAAGAATCTCGTCGAACTGTCTCGAGGCCTTTCGATTCGATGATGCCCACTTCTTGGATCGGAGATTCAAACTTGTTGCCCACATACCGCTTCTTCGATACGAGGACGCAGCCCATGTAAACCTTTTCCAGTTTCAACGTCACCGGTCTAACAACGGCAATTATTGATGGAGATAGGTGAGCTACGAGGTTCGGCAAGGTTGAGAAGAGCAATTAGTTACCTTGGGTTTGATGCGGTGACCGCGTCGGCGATTTCCTGCCCAATTCGAAAGGCGTCCGCCTTTGACCTCCCCTTGAGCAGCACGAAAACGCTATCTGTATCGCCATACACCACTCTGGCGTTCCAGTCCGACCGACCTTCTATCAATCGAACAGCAGCTTCAAGTGTGCATCGTCCGGTCTTACACAAAAAACGTAACCGAGTCAGCACAGAGAGATTCGAAGTACTTCGAAGGCGATAGACCACCCTACCTGAACAATTGCATCGGCCAGTTGAGCGCAAGGCATTCGACCTGAGAACCCTGCAGCCGTGTATCCGTACGTCACGTTTGAGATCATTTTCAGCGCCAGCTGCCGAGCGTTCAAAACCTTCTCCAGCCGTTCCTGATTGCATTCCTTCGCCGTCTTCATCGACTTTTTCACCATGATTCGAGTCGACAAAATCTCGTCCAGTATAAGCGGTAGAACGCCATGGCGATGACTTTTCGGGCAGAATAGTGCACCGTTCGGTGCGATGATGATATCATCTTTACACTGCAGGAGACCCGAGGCGCTTGGAGAGTAGTCGATAACACCAAGCGAAGCCTCCAACTCGGGGTTCAAGCCATCCTTTAGCCGACCAAGCAAGCTTGAATAGCACAAATTATACCCGATGACAAGCGAAGGATAAAGAGACTAACCGCAAAGTTAGCAATCAAAGACAGCGCACTGCATGCAACCTTGAGCAAGTCTCGAAGCAATTGCCTTTCGTACCTGAAAATCTAGAACCACGACGGGATCAGGATAAAAGCTGGAGTGGGGTTCCATCACTAGTGGAATGCACTCCATGGGGGCCTGTCCAGCCACTTGGTTTCTGCTCGGTGACACCAACAAAAAATTCTTCCGTTTCGTCACGCGCAGCATGACTGCTTCAACTCTGTATTGGGATCCGCGAGACAGCACCGAATAGAAGTCGATCCCAAACAACCGCGCCATCTCGCTGTGTCAGAATAATGTCCAGCACAAACACACAGAGCATTCATGAGATGGCATCCGCACAATAGTACTGTACACAGCTGATCGAACGTACCTGGTTCTTGTGATCAATTGCATTTTGGAAAGGATTTGGAGGTTGAGAGTTGCTCGGTCCAAGTAATATCGAATAACCTTCCACCTCATTTGACCACCTTCGCGGAACCACGTAGTTAATTGATCAGCTGAGTACACTGGATACGTTCGCTTTAGAACGGCCCACACGACGTCTTCAAGAGCGTAGCGCGATAATTTGAGCTGATAGCAAACAAAACCTTAGTGCTTTGTATCACCTCACGTAGTAAGCTAGCTGAACCAAAGCTCACCATACCTCCGAACGCGTCATACGCCACAAGTTCAATATGTATCTCCCGTGAAGCCATAACCCAGCAGCCTTATTCACCCCCCAAGCAGTACCGATCGAGGTTTCTTTCTGGCTGTCTCCCTCTTGATCCGGTACCGTAGTCACATTTCGAGGATCTATCGGTGCTGACGGAAGCCGGGAAAGCGTTTGTATGAGGTTTACCTGCTTAGCACAGCACACCTGGGTGAGCAGCCCAAATTGCTTAGAAATATGGACAAAATGAATACGTACACCCATTTGCGACGCTCGATCGACAAGGTACCCAATCGATGCCTTTTGTACTTCAAACCCTGCCAAGAAGTCAGGATCCCAGCGCCTTACCAACGCCTCCAGTGAGCGGAAGAGGTCCCGTTCATCAGAAGCAATTGATACAGATATTTCACTGCTATCCACGCATAAGCCGGCGCTGCTGAGAGCCGTTTCCTCCATATCCTCTGATTTCCAGAAGATAAAGCCCCGTTCTTTTGTCTTTGAATTCGTGGGACCCTCTTGTGCTTCCACTGCGTAGCAAATCACATTAACAGGATCGTGGAGTGGATTCGGCAACATACTGCCGCGCGATGCAGCGAATATTTCGATCGACAAGATCGTCACGTTTGAGAGAACGGTGGAGGAACTCGCCTTGATCGACTGTGATGCCGTTGACGTAAGTGACGGGCGGCCACGTTTGCGTCGGACCTGAACAATACTCAGTCTATTAGCGCGGTGTGCAAAACAAAAAACTCTATAGGCATCATGAATTTTGCTGTTGAATCGTACCTTCGGTATGCTGTTCTTGCTCTTGACTTCACTCGACATCCAAGCTTCCACTGCTGCAGCATCAGGGGGCAGTCTGGCTGGCATCCGTAGCCGACGAACCTGTACAATAGCAATGCATACGATTAGATCGCTTGGTAGATACAATGCCACGTACGATCATTACCTTATCTCCTCTACCTCGAGAGGGATTTGGGGCTTTTAAGTGGGAAAGCTTGCACCACGATTCACCGCTGATGCCGCCGTTACTGTCATTGCTGCTGAGAGGGTTCAAAAGCTGTCGAGCAGAAGTGGTATCAAACTCCTGTAGATTACTTGGGTGCTGCGGCGCGAAATCGAATTTCTTGCCGCCGAACACCATCGCTTTCTCCGGGATATCAGCAGAGTTGCTGAAAAAGGCGGGTTGGTACTGCAACACATTTTCCAATCCAAATGGGTTAGTGTCAATTCGTAGTACGCCTGGGTATCGCTTACTCCAACCTGTATGGGGTCCACCCCGAGGTTGTGTGATGACGTCAGAAGCTGGGCCAACGTAGGGGGCTCGGGACTGAATAACCACAGCCGATTATTACCCACAGCGGGCGCTTGAATCCGCGGCTTTGCGCGAAGCGGCTGTGGGTGTGGCGTGAGAGAAAGCTGGAGTCGATCGACGGGGTCTGATTCTTCTTGAGGAGTTAGCGGTACTGACTCTTGAGGGCGCGGTGGAAGTAGATCTTCAATATCACCGACCAGCGGTAAATCTTCAGGACTGCATCCGAAGCGGATAGAACGTGCTACATTCGAGGGCGACTTCAGAAGTTGCCGTTAGAATTTCGACAACACGTAACAGCTATGAAATGAGATCCAAACCTTGTGCAGTCTCTCCTGCGGTGTGTGAAGGACGACCCGAGGACTGCCGAGTTCACTAAGTGGACTTGCGATTGGTCGAGCTTCGCGCTCAGCGATATCCCACCACCCGTTGCCTTGTGGTGATCCAGGAGCATCGTTTTCAACGTGCTCTTCAACGAGACGCTGGGATGCCAAAATGTCGCCAATTTCATCATTTCGATTCCCCCATTTGCTGGCATTGTCTTCGTCGTCATAATCGTCGTCTGGCGTGTGGTACCCGTCATGCTCTTCTTTAGCATTCCATTCGCTATCTGTATGAAAGGATTCACTTTCTTGCTGCATTGCCAGCAATATATTTACAATCGCTTCATCTTCCTGGGCTGATTCCTGTTCGCGGAAAATAGGATTAGATCATTCAGAATCAATCGTGAAGCAGCTAATGAACCGGAGTTACCTGGTCAGAACCGCGTTTGCCATCAGGCTCTGCTTGACTATAGGAGAACTCACTTTCAGCGGCGAAGGAGTTGCCACAAGACATCACGTCACCCGCGGACAAAGGTTCATAATGACCAGAAGCGCTTCTTTCAGCTTCCTCCCCTTCCACTTGCTTCTCCATCTCCTTCATCACGGCGTCGACGGAGTCCTGCATCTTTTTCTTGAAAAATGACTGGGATAAAAGCGACGATGCTGATTGGGCTGGCGTCGCACTCATTTGAAAGCTTCTAGGTCCGCCCTCGTTCCGCTCGAGACTCAATGAAACCATTGGAGTCCCTCTTTCCCCATTTTGAATGCGCCGCAATCTTTCTTCCTGTCACCCGAATATCCAAAGGCTATCAGTTACCAGATTTCATGGTGCAATCGACGTACTACCGCACCTCCCAAATAGCTGCCAGCGACGGCACATTCCGGAGCTCTCCTGTGCCTTCGGCCGCTTTCTGCTGGGATTCAAATCGCTTCGGGTTTAAGATGCTTGCAGCTGCTGCGTCTGCTTCTAGCGCACAGCTTGATTGCCGGTCAAACCACTGTTTTGGAGCTTGAGGAACTGGAGCAGACCGTCCAGTCGGTGGCGAGTTGGAGTTGGTTGCGACCAAGCCGCTGATCTTGTCCGCCGGGACGGTCGAAAGTAGGATGGAGCGACACTCGTCAGAACCGTGGGCCAGATGCTCCTGCGTCACTGGAAGAGGGAAGCGAAACTAAGATGGCGCGTACGTGGTCAACCTTGCTACTCCAAACAACCACTGCAATATACAAAGCACCGAAATTTCCAGGCGTACCTTCACGTTGCTGAAAGCTACGCTGTTCATCCCTTCAATGTTGTAATCCGCAAATACCTGCAATAACCTCTGTCGCTTAGACTCCATCCTCTCAATAAAGTTGCTTCATGTACAGAGCATCGCTATACCTGAAGCAGGAATGGAACGTGGGCTTCGTACGGCTGGAATCTCCTTTCACCCACACTTCCACTCTCAAGCACTTGTACAACCTGCGATACCACACGCGGGTTGTACAAGAAAATCTGCACGAACAGCTTCGGCTTCGGGTGGTAGCCGTAGAACGGCGTTCCTTGTACAATCAGCATCTGCCAACGCCATCACCACGCCGACGAATGGTAAATTTCATGCCACCATAGCACAACTACCACAACCCGTTCTCACCTTGGCAATGATCCTACTAGGATTGTATCGTGCGGTTGAGTTCCCGTTGTTTTGCCGGTTTTGCTGCTGCCTTGAGGCGTTCGCAGCCTCGATGTCCTTGGCCAATCGAGGCAGTAACGCCCGCAAACGCTCCGGATCCTCGAAATCTGGGTCGTCTTCAGCTCGAAAGTAGAAGTAAGGGAAGATCTAGCATTGTATCAATAGTTGCACTAACGTTTAGCAGATAATTCACAGCAAGATTGGTGCAAGTGGATGGAAACCTACACCATGGACGTGCACGAGAGCCTTTTGTCCGGCGGGTGTTGCGCCGAAGACACGCACGACTGGGACCTCGCGAGCGCGGATATAGCAAGGAGACTCAGGGAGCTTATCAATGGCGTCGGAAGGCAGCGGACGGTTCATGTAGTAGTCCACCACCACAGCCTCGACGCGCAGGTCTTCGACGTCGTCGTCATCCATTGCTCCAAATCAAAATTCCATTATCGGTAAATATGGGTCGAGTCAAGACGTATGCCCATATATAAAAATATCATAAAGGTAAACTTTTAGAGTACATCAGTACTGTGCGAGGATAACCTGTCCGCGCTAATGTTTAGCAGGGGTGCGGATTAATCCCGAGTGCATAGAAAACGAATCCCGAGTGGCTACAGGCGGCCCCGCTAGATGTGCACTTGCGCCAGGCAATGTACCTTGCCGATCATGTGCAGATGTAGATGGGATTTGCTTGACCTGGTCGGGGCAATGTACTGAGGTAAATGAATTTGGAGCTAGAAGTGTCGCATTGCGGGAAGTTGTGTGCATGTGCAAGTTGCTACATGGCAATAGGCAGGCCTCCGAAAAAATAATATCACTACCGCAATCGCGGTATTATATTTATTATATTGCGGATTATTGTTTGTCGCCGAAACCAATACAATAGAATACGGGGGCAATAATACAAATATATGAGCCGGAACCTGCCAACCTGTAGTTGAAGGCGATTAAGCAGCACAGGTGGACACGGGGTACTGTAGAACACGTTAGAATACATGCAACGCTTATTTTTCTAATGTGAGAGCCTTTATGCGGTCACACAACGAAAAATATGAAAGTCAACAACATTTCCTGAGGGATTTTAAGCTCCAGCTGAAGCCCTTATGCCGTTCACAATACATTGATTATTGCGGTACTACGGATTATTGTGTTGGAACGATATTGCCCTAGGTATTACTGACACGACGTTGATATCCGTATGCGGGGTATTTATTTTTCGGACCCCTGCCAATAGGAAATGAAAGGCTCACGTTGGGGGTTACTTCACACGAATCAAAATTGAGGACAGTATCGACCGCTACAGTGCTGGGCTTCCGCAAGAGATCACGATTCTTGCAGCTGTAAAGTGGGCCACTCAAGCTTGGGACGCAGTTACTCCCGACACGATCAGGAATTGCTGGAAGCATTCGGGAATTATCGACTTAATGTCGATGCGCCGCATTCTCAACTAACTTTAATTGAATAAATCAGTACGTTTGGCATGCACGTGAAACCTGTGCAAAGCTTGCATCCTTGCAGACTTTTTCAGTCCGACCTTTGCATATTCAGCGGGGCCTGTACACGAAAATGATGACACTCCTGGATCTTTTTTACAAAGTAGAATCCTGAGCGTACTCGGTTTTACCCAAGATGATTTATGAGCGGAGGATTAATTTTGAGTGCGCACCTACGGCGTACTTGGAAGCGAGTAGTTTGAAGGAAAACAAAGCCCTAGGTGGCTGAAGACGACACCTCGGAGTGTGTGCGTGTGTGTGTCTTATCCTATAGACGTTAGGGTCGAGCAAAGATTGGCAAAATGATACCATTTGCTCTCTGCACGGCAGGATATTGTTGATGTCGCCTGTTTGCTGCCGCTCGATAAATGTAGAGGTCTCAAATAATTGGTACAGGCAAAGGATTCATCCTCCACTCGCAATTCCTCCACCTGCCCCGCTCATGATTCCTCCCCCGCTCAGGAGTATGCCATCGTAGCGTAGCCACTTAGGATTCGTCCAAGCCCACTCAGAATTAATCTTTTTTCGTTTAGCAGCATCTTTGAGCTCTACAACATACAGTAAGTGCCGGTCTGTACACTAACTCAACAGCTTGACGGTCTCGTGGCTTTTAGCGAACGACTTTGTGTACAGTCTTAAGGTGCGTCAGCCAAACGCTTGATGAATCGCATTCGAGTTTCCAGACTTTTCAAACACCAGTAACACTGGATTGTCTCCACCCCAGCCATCACCACTGCTGCTGACACTAGTACTTATTCCATAAAGAACCGTTGGCAATGTTGATCCAGTGTCAAGTTGAACCTCCTGTAGCAAGATTACCATCCGGCCTTGAAGTTCTCCATCTGCTCTCCAGCGCCCTCACCCTGTCTCGCACTTGGGTCGACCAAGCTTTTCCCTCTACTGTCCGTTATCCGATATGGCCGGCGCTCCGTCTGGCATCGGCGGCACTCACCGCTGTGACGTTGCTCTTCCGCCGCCACTAGCGGATGGTCGACTCGTTCACGCGGTACGAAGCCGCCAACTTCATGGGCTGCACGTGTGGATGCAGCCGCGCGAACTCGCGCTCGTATCAGAATTTGCGATAGTCGTTTTTAAGTGCGCAACACAATACCTATATTACAGCATATGCAAGCTATCGCATAGTTTCTGGCGGTACAGTGTACCACTGTTCGCGCCCCCCTCGGTTTTGCGGTAGAAGTCAGCCAAATCGCTTTACGCTCGCAACAGAAGACCGACCGCAGCTCCAAGGGGACGATGAACCGGCAGGCGCTGGCCGAGGCCACGAGTCTGCACGACGGGCCCGTGCCCGTCTACCTCATGGAGGAGATCGCCAGTGCGTGGAAGCTGCTGCTGCTGAGGATTGCTGCAACGTAAGCGACGTCACGTCAACCTGCTGATGATCTTTTGCGTCTCTCTCGGCTGTTACAGACTCGACCAAGGGCAGCGACCGCGACGCGGAGAAGACCGCCGACTACATGCTGGGGCGCCTCAACAAGAGCAACTTAACCGTGAAGCTCAAGGCGTTGCAGATCATCTCGGTGAGGAGCGCAACAGCTGCCGGGAAGCTCCTTCAGCGTTGTTGACGTTGTGCTGTTGTTTGTGTTGTTGCCATTGGCAGTTCTGCATCAGGGAGGGCGCGCCTGCGTTCAGGGAGGCCATCAGGGACGAGGAGCAGGAGATCTCGGCCTATTTGCGTGCGTGGACAGCTAGATAAAGGGCGTGTCAACGATGTTTGTGCTGCTGGACTGACGTTTTAGCCGGATTGGTTTGGTGCATTCAATTGCAGAATTTTCAGGGCCTCCGGATCCGGTGTACGGTGACGAAAAGTATCGTCGTATCCGCGTGGCGTCCCAGGTAGGGAGTGACGGGAGGGAAGTTATCATGTGATGGGGCGGAGGTCTAATGTGTCACGGCGTTGTTGTGCGGTGTGTTTGATTGATTGCAGGAAGCTCTGGTGTGCTTGAATGACGGTTTCCTCTCGCGTCGCAATGAAGAGCCGCCTCAGCAGCAGCAGCAGCCTCCCCAGGGTGCAGGCAATAGCTGGCAGGCCCAGCAAGGAGACAACGCGTCGTCGTACAACAATAGCAATGGATCTTACAACCAGGGTGGCCAGTCGGAGCGACAGCACTCGAATGTTGGAGGGTCGTGGGGGCAGCCGCAGGCGAACTCGTCACGACCTGCTCCGTACCAAGATAATCCGTCTGGAGGCTACAACGGACCTTCCGGCGGAGGATACAATGGTCCCTCTGGTAACAGCGGTTATGGTGGAGGTAACAGTGGTTACAGTGGAGGTAACAGCAACTACGGAGGAGGTAACAGCAGCTACGGAGGAGGCAACAGCGGCTACAGTGGAGGCAACAGCGGTTACGGTGGAGGCAGCAGTGGCTACGGTGGAGGGAACAGCTATGGACAAAACAGTGGAAACTCGGGAGGATACGGCCAAAGCGGCTCGCAGGGTGGTTACGGTCAGAATTCGGCACCGCAGCAACAGCAGCAAGCTAGTGGCTTCAGTTCATGGTCATCGTCGTCATCGTCTGGTCTGGCCTCGAAGAGTGCGGGCGCGGGTGTCTGGAGCAGTACAGGATACCAAAAGAAGGACCCTGCAATGGAAAATGAGCCGCGCTACAACCCAGCTACAAGACGCGACAATCGCCCCACTGTTCTTGTGGGCCACTCGTTGAACTTCCCGAAGCCTGCAGGTGGATTTGGCTCCAGCAACACCGGTGCAACGTCAGGATTGGGCGGATTTAACAGCGGAACGTACAACCCGAATGCTGTTCGTGGCGCAAGCGCTGGGAATGCTTACAACCCCAATGCGAGCTCAGGAAACGCGTACAACCCTAATGCCAGCTCCGGAAGTGCGTACAATCCAAATTCAATGGGAGGCAGTGCGCGAGGTGGTTTCGGCGGCAACTCGAGCAGCACGCCGTCTTACATCGATAACACGAATCGTATGCTAAGTGGAAGTACCCACCGGATTGGTAGCATGGGTCTTCCTGTGAATGGACAACCGCTCAGCGATGCACCGACGACAGCACTTGGTAAGAAGGCGGAGGTACTGATGAAAATGGGCTCGGCCGCGCTTGAGAAATGGGATCGCCGCAATATGGACAAGTCAATGGCTTCGTCTTTAGCTGACCACGACGAACTGCGGGCCGGCCCTCAAGTGATTGACCATGGCCACTACCAGCCCAACGCCCAGGGTGCTGGCGGAGGTGATACTAGCAGGTACGGTGCATGCAGCCAAGTGCTTCTTACGACTTTTACTCATTGACGCCGATTGTTATGCAGGGACTATGAGCGCACGATGATTGACAACTTGTGCGCACCTGCGGGACTTTCGCGCGCACCACCTGCAGACGGTCTGAAGCGCTTTGTGGACCTTGCGCAAACGTTGGATGCACAGACTATCGGTGACATCTTACTGGACAAGCTCGAGGACGACACCTGGCAAGTTCGCTTGAAGGGTTTGCACGTGGTGTTAGCACTGCTGGATTCGCCAGGCGCAGCACCGTACCAGGAGTTTTTCGAAGAAAACGTGGAGGTCGTCGAGGAGGTGGGTGTTGCCGTACACATACAATGCCTACACCATCGCTACTGCGTCTTGCTTTTACTGACACATTTTTGCTGCAACAAACTTCTTCCAGCTCCGAAAAGATGGCAAGCCTAGCGTAGTATCAAAGGCGCTTCAAGTTCTGCGTGCGCTTGGGTACGCGGATGAAGTGGACCAGGCCCCTTCCCAAACGAGCAGCAAGCGCTCTGCACGGGCGCAACGTGGTAGCCCGACTAAGAGCCGAGGACAGCAGCCGCAACAAGAAGTTGATCTTCTGGGGTTCGGTTCTCTGAGCCTAGAGTCGTCTGCTTGCCCAGCACAACCACCTGTGCAGGTTACTGCAGACCTTCTTGGCTCCCCAGTCCGTTCGCAGCCCCCGCCAGCTCCGGCACCACCGCAAGAGATCTCGGTACGTTTGATATCCACATCGTGAAGTACGTGTGTTTGTATCTAATGTTTTTGCTCTCTTGTTTGAACACCTTTCAGCTACTGGATGGCTTCGATACTCTCGGAAGCTCTACCTCGTCTAACCCGTCGTACGCCCCGCAGCAGCAAGTTGCGCCACCGCAACAACAGTTTTATCAGCAGCCCGAGCAGGATGAGCGCAACAAGGCTTTGAGCCATTTTGGAAAAGACCTCTTCGCGATCGCCAACTCACCGCGTAGTGCAGCTGCTGCAGGTACAGCTCCTCCCCCTGCGGGCGATGGCACGCGCCTCAGTGGCGGACAATCGGCATTCAACTTCATGTAGAGTATCGTCCGTGAATGATCTGCTTTCTGCACAAGTGTCCATAGTGGCTGGTAGAACAGGAAGTTGTCACATTCGAACGATGAAATGAAAAACTAAGGCATGAAAACAAACCACTTGCCTATGTATTATAATGTTCTCCAAGAGCCCTGTCGTGTGGTGCGGACACGCACCGATTTGCTTACGCTCGAATACGCTTCTTGGAGGAGCCATTGACTGCGCCGCCCGCTTTGCGCTTCGACTGCTTTCCGCATGCGATAAAGCGATCGGGGTCCCACAGTTCTTGCCGAACCATGTTATACGGGCCATTCATAATGACCATAACCTTCGTGTCCTGATGGTACTGGAGTCCAGTGATGAGCTTCGGAGTGATGAGGAAATACTGGGGCAGCTTGCTGCCGCAAGACGACTTCGTGATCCGCTGGAACACCTTACGCTCATTGTACACGTCCATGCCCTGGTTAATCTCGTCCACCACTCGGAATGGACACTTCGTCAGGCTTTGCAGAGCCATCAAATACATAATTGTTCCAACCGATTTTTCCTACATACAGCAGTGTTAGTCAATTGATTCATGCTAGCCTGGATTAATGCCGAAATACGTACTCCTCCCGACTGCTCCTCTGCGGTCATCGTTGACAGTTTCGTGTTCTTGCGGAACTGAGCGCGACGCTGGATGCCCCACTTCGCGACGTCCTGAAGCACGATCAAGTATACACGATTAGCACTGCACAATGCAATATTTCCAGGTAGCAAGCAGTGTGCTTACCGGATCCTCGTCATCCAGCACGATTTCACCGACACATCCAATGTCCATGAAAAACTCCTTGAACGAGGAATCGATGTGATACACCACTTCTTTAAGCTTGGCATGCCATTCACCCTGTTACCCATTAGCATAAACCAACAAGTTAATTAGTATCAGTGCTATTTCCCCTCGACCCACAGCCCATACATAAATCGCACCTTAATTCCGTTGATTTTGTCCTCGCCATGAGTAACAAAACTTTCCAGATCAGCCAAATGCGCTTCATCGTCCTGGATTTCGGAGCAGACACGCTCGTAGAGTTCGCGAATACTCCTATCCCCGCGGAAGCATTCCAAAGCCGCTTTGTTGTTTTCGATCTTGCCCCGGAGTTCATCCAAATCATCTGGGAGTTCGTTGAAGCGCTCCTCGTATTCATCCCAGGGGGCCTCTTCCTCTGCTTTCCGCTTCAGTTTCATGGCCTTCTTTGCTGTATTCAGCAGATTTTCCTTGGCTAGTTTTAAGGCTTCCCGAAGATTCCTACAGGACACAAAACGTCAGTGACAGACAACATATCTAGAAACGCAGATAGCGCTTACCGAAGGGTAGCTTCAGTCTGCTTCAGATGCTTATCGGTGAAATCAACCCGAACTTGTTGTGTTCCGAGCTGCAGAGACAAGCATGCCTCACGTACGCTAGCCTTGTACAGGTCTCTT
The DNA here is from genome assembly GCA_024211575.1 of Phytophthora melonis. Taxonomy (NCBI): domain Eukaryota; phylum Oomycota; class Peronosporomycetes; order Peronosporales; family Peronosporaceae; genus Phytophthora; species Phytophthora melonis. The sequence goes on from JAMXKT010000068.1 coordinate 2,283,507, forward strand.
GAAAATTGTAAGCAGCGCTTAATCTGCTGTGCTTGCCTGAAAGATGGAGGGAAAATCAGTCAGTGTTCATCTCCATCAGTAAATAAAGACACGTTCACCAACGTACTTTGATGCTTGATTTTTCAACTTTCGTGTCAGGGCCTCCTCCTTCGCCGAAACATCCTGGGAAGTAGACGGTGTAAGTTATATTCACCGCCACCTCCAAACAAATGTGAGTTGAAGCGCCATACCTGAGCCAGCTCACTTTTAAGGGAATAGATTTTGTTTTCCCCTTCCGCGATCTTTTCACCCAGGCGAATGGCTGCCTTCATCTGCGAACGGATCTCTGTAATGCGATGTTGGACATTCCTCTTCTCGCCCGCATATTGGCGTTCTTGCTCTTTAAGATCCGAAATCTAGATAGCACCATTTCAATGTTAAACATGGCACGTTTCGAAACCGTTGCAAGCAGTCTCAAATATCTGCAACGTCTTACCTCGTCTTGAATGCGTTTCTCCTTTGATTTTAGATCATCCAGAATGTTTTTCATTTCAGTTTTCTCGTCTTCGTTTGAGGTTGACGCAGCCAGTAAACGCGGGTTTAAGAGATCGTTTGTGCGGGTTGTCACATTGCGGTTGCCGTACTTCGAAACTGCATTATGTACCACAGATCGTTAGCCACACTGTCAACAAAAAAATGCTTCATATCACCATCACGAACACTAACCTGAGGTCACGTATTTTTTGTACGGAGTCACAAACGCAGCCTTTCGTTCTGCCGAAGCAATTTCCGAGAAGATCTGTCCACCTCTGTTGATAATGTCTTCCGTCTGCTGAGAGCCTACCATCACAGTGTGAAGACCTCCATGGGCACGAAGAGCTTCATGCACGATGTCAGGTGCAGTAACCAGCTACAAAAACAATAAACGTCATACGTGTACGTCAGTGTCACGATTCGAGCACAACTACAGTAGACCACACCACTGTACCTCATCCAAGTAGCCACGCATCCCGTATCTATCGCAGTACTCGTTCATTTGCTCCGTCGAGTATGGTCGATTGACAGCATGGCATCTGCCATCTTCCACGTTCAAAATCGAGGCTTTAATCCGGCGATCTGAATTACCGTTATTCAGCTCGCGAAGGATCGTGTTGTAGTCCTCGTAGCACTCTGTCACCAGTGCTGCCAAAAGCCACTTCGGCAGGGTGTCTTCAACATATTTCGCATGGATTGTTTCGTTGAGCTTCATCTGTTATGTAGGTGAAGTGAGCACAGTCACACGGTATTAGCTGACCAATTCCAAAAACTAGGTAGAATGGACTCTGACGTGTTTGTTACCTCAAGTGCGATGGGGCCCCATACTTTTCGCTTTAGTCGATGCTGGTTGTTCTTGACCCAATCCGCAGCGCGGATACAGTCAGGGTCAGCTCGCTGAAGCGCCAACCGGCGTTGTACGTCCTCGTTGTCCAGTTTTTCCAACTTGCTAGCGACCTTCCTCTGTTCGTTATCCAAATAGGATAGCTCACGAGCAAGAGCTTCCCTCCGACTGCGAATCTCGGTTTCCTAGATTATTAAAAACAGCGTTACACTCTGGAGACCAAAACGAACATAGATCAAGCTCTGACGCCTGGGCAGGGTATACATACCTCCATGTCTTTTGTGCGCTGCTGTCTTTCCAGTTGCTCTTTTTGCTCTCTGAGGTCAGTATTATCGGCCATCCCCTCACGTTCCTTCTGCCACTGCATCGTATAACGAATGGTGTCATCCACCATCATATTAGAACGATGACGTAGTTTGAATATGCATGAAAGGCAACTATACCTCTGCCACTTCGCGTTCCAGGCGCTCAAGCTTTCGGCGAGTGGAGTTATGCTGATTACGCAGCTCCTTGACATCCGATAAGGTTTGACTCTGAGCGCTTTCCATGGTTTCAATCTGCACCATATAACGTTGGGTTACTAAATCTGGCGACGAACGCAAGTACAAGATTTCACACTCCACCTACGTGGTTCTTTTCCTGCCTGATTCTGTCAATCAGTTGACGCTTCTCGGTGTCGACTTCGGTTTTCCTAGTTGTTGAGCATGCAGATGTTAGCGTGATAACGTGTAATTTCCCACATTGGCCGCTACGTACTCGTTTTTGACTTCATCCAGCTTGCTCAACTCTTGTTTCAGAAGGGCTTCAAGAGGTGCAATTTTGTCTCTGCGTTCATTCTACAGCACATCACAGTGTGATTAGCCTTCACCAGCACTAAACAGCAAATTAAGCAGCATAGCACGCACTTCCATCGCCTCTTTACAGCGCTTTTTCTCCTGCTTGAGCTCCTCGACCTCACGCTTCGCATCCTCGAACTCGAGCCACAAACACTTTTTCTCCATCTCTTCTGTCTGCAATTATTAATAATAATCGAACAACAGCCAACGTAATCTCAATTAAACCTCAGAAAAATATCATAGCGGCCGCTCGACATCACGCACCTCCTTGATGCGCGCTTCGTAGTCTTCAATCCGCTCCACTTCTTTCTGTCGTTGGGCGTTCTCACTCTTCTTCAGGTCCAGAGCTGCGCGCGCATGCTCCAATTCCTAATCAGCATAACACCACCAGATCTTCCGTCAGTATCGCAATAGTCCATCGTCCAGCTCATAGCAGCACCCCATGCCAACTCACCCGTCCTTTGTCCGACATGCTGTTCTGCAGTTCGATGATCTCGTCGTGCTTCGCAGCCAGGTCGCTGTCCGTGATGGCGTTCTCCGTGGCCTTGAGCAGCTGCACCGCGTTCATCCTCGAGAACTCGCCGACCTTGTCCTGCGGCAGGAACTGGCACAGGTTGTCGATCTGGATCTTGGCCGCCTCCATGATGCCGGCCACGTTCTTGAGCGTAGAGTCCCTGCCGTTCACCTGCCACGTGCTCTTGTTGTCCCGGAAGATGTTGCGGCGGATGACCTTGTTGCCGCGCTCGAAGAACAGCTCGATCTCCGTGTAGCCGCTCTCCTTCTCGTGGCGCACAAACTGCCCCACCTTGTCCGCTCGACCCAGCAGCTACACAGCACAAAACAAAACATGAAGAAAAATTAGTATTACAATATTTGACATATAATAACAAGAAGTAAAGTACCCGTGTGCTGCCTGCGAGGCCGACGCAGAGCGCGCAGACGATGGAGCTCTTGCCCGTGCCGTTGGGGCCCAGGATGAGATTCAGCCGCGGCCCCGGGTAGAACTCGGCGTCCGAGTAGGTCAGGAAGTTGTGCAGCTTGACGCGGAAGATGGACCCGTCCACGTACTCGTCCGAGCCCTCGGAGCTCGAGACGGTCACGTCCGCCATGGCCATCGTCGCCGGCTTGAGTCTTGCGCCCCGAATGGCTGTGTGCACTTTTCCCGCGAAAAGTGAATATGGTGTGCACCACACCAACTAGCTCGTAATTGTTCATTAACTTTACAGTCATCATTTTCAATGGCGTCGTCCACCGCGAAGCTCGTGGCTCGAGCTGCGCGGCGCTCGACGCGACTCGCGCGCATCAGCGAGCGCCAGGCGCTGCTCAAGACGGTTCCGATGCGCAGCTGCAACACGCTGTTCGTGCCGCCGCCGCAGCTGCCGTTCACGGGCTTCGAGCTGCTGTTCCTGGGCCCTGGCGCCGGGTCTCCGTCGGTGCGACGCAGCCCCACGGGCGTCTGCTTGCGTCTGGCTCGCTCGAATTGGATGTTCGACTGTGCCGAGGGAAGTCTGCGCCAGCTGATCAAGAGCGTCGTGCGGGTGCCGCTCACCACCAAGTTCTTCATCACGCACCTGCACGGGGACCACCTGTACGGTCTCCCTGGGATTCTGTGCACGCTGGACAACCACAACGCCGAATACAAGGACCCCCAGACGAAGGAGAGAGCGCCGCGACCTATTGAAGTGTATGGACCGCTGGGACTCTTTTCCTACTTGAACACGGCCTTCTCTACGAGCAGCACGAGGCTGACCAACTTGAAGATCACGGTGCATGAACTGGTGTGCCCCGAGATGCTGAAGAAGACGTCGGCGCATGAAAAGTTCATGAGAAATGCGCCCAAGCATCCTGTAAGTTTGAGCATTGCTGGAGGTTGTGTGACGTTGGGGCTAATTTTTTATTGCAATTTAGAGTCTGACGCGGAAGTGGGTCCACGCGGAGTCGGACGGGAATGGCGACGTGTGGAACGTGCTGGATGATGGCAGGGTTATTGTGAAAGCTGCCACGTTAAAGCACACAGTCACCTGCTTCGGGTATGAACATGTGCTCACATTCATGACGAAGACCAATGCGCTAACTGTTGCGAAATGACAGGTATGTTATCGAAGAGTATCCAGTTCCTGGCAAACTGAACATGGATAAGCTCCGCGAGCGCGGTCTACCGCCTGGCCCGAAGTATGGCACGCTCAAGCTTGGAGGAAGTGTCGAGCTCCCGAATGGCGAAATTCTTCACGCGTCCGAGGTTCGTTGTCGGCACAGCAATTTTCTTCCTACGGTGTGAAGTTGCTTACACTTTTCAAAATACGTTGCAGGTAACTGGACCCAAGGCTCGCGGCCGCAAAGTTGCCATCCTCGGCGATTCTGCCGACTCGTCGCGGATGTTTGACATCGCGCAAAACTGCGATGTAAGTCACAACTGATGTGCTTCACTTTATCAATCAAGCTTCCTCACCACCGTTGCCTTTCATTGACAGGTATTGGTTCATGAAGCAACGCTGGGCCATGAGATGGTAAAGCAGGTACGAATGACATGCATCTTCAACTACTGTAGGTTTAAATGCCTCGACTCACGTCCAATTTCGATGTTTACCTTCAAGGCTGTGCATCGTGGACACTCCACAGCTCTAATGGCAGGGTACGCAGCCAAGAAGATGAATGCGACGTTACTCGCCTTAACGCATTTCAGTCATCGCTTCCGCCATTGGTCTGCCGACTTCACGGCTCGCACTACGCTTCATCTTGCGCTGGAGGCACAAGAAACGTTTGGGCGACGAGCGATTGTACCAGCGTCAGACTTCCTGCGCATCCCGATTTTCCGCGCACCCCACGAATAGAGTATTAGATAGAACACCACATAGACACTTTTGACAGCATCATGGGGACAAAAGTTTGCTATTGCATTAGGTAAACGGTATGTGAATCCCACTGAAAAAGCTGTGTTTCGGACTCGAGTAGCTTTGCTTGTCTATCTCGATCACCTTCACCACGTTGGTAGACTTTGATACGGTATCATCCAGTCCGTGAACTAAAATGACAATGTCATGGGTTTTGATCAAGCCCCTCTCCTTTGCAAACGCGATGGCCTTTAGAGTAAGGTCGTCAACGTCGGTCATAGAATCCACAAGCAACGCCGTTACTCCTCTGCAATAAAACACGTGTGAGACTGTGAGCACCAAGAACCCCCATCAAAAGAGCTTCCTTACCGTGACACCCCTGATAGCTGCCGTGCCGTCAGAGTAGAAGAAGTGACAGCCAAAATGTTGGCCTTTGGACGATACTTCGCAAGTAGTTTGGTACTGTCACCGGAGTCTGTGAGTGAAATGATGAGCTTCACGTCCATGTCGAGCGAGATCTCCACAGCAGAGCTGGCGACAGACTCGCACATACTGACATGCTTGCTATTCGCTGCTCGATGCAAGCGATAGACCTCCGCGTAGTCAAGTGCTTGTTCAGCTTCGATACAGATTTTGGCCATCGTAGCTACGGCCTCCTTCGGATACATGCCCTTCGCCGTCTCCGCCGATAGCATCATCGCATCCGTTCCGTCCAGTACTGCGTTCGCAACGTCCGTGCATTCCGCATTCGAAGGGGTGATTTTCCTCGTCATGGATTGTAGCATTTGTGTGGAAGTGACAACAGGCTTCCCAGCACGGTTGGCTTTTCCAATGATCATCTTTTGAGCCAGGAAGACGCGCTCGGGCGATAGCTCCATGCCGAGATCCCCGCGACTGACATGAATGCCGTCAGCCTCTGCGATAATCTCGTCGATGTTTTGAAGAGCCTCCTGGCTTTCAATTTTCGCGTGAACGCGAATGTGTCGTCCGGCCTCGCCCAAGCACTCGCGGATCGCGCGCACATTCGCAGCCGATCGCACAAAGGACCCCGAAACGATGTCTACACCATTCGGAATCGCGAAGTTCAACAGATCATCCTCGTCCTTCTCCGTAATGCCGGGTATCTGAATTGCCGCCCCTGCACGCTTCAACTGATCAGTTCAAGATCATACCCACCAAGCAGCAGTGAAGGGCTGAGCAACCAACCTGGAAGGTTCATGTTCTTCTTCTCCTCCAGAAGATGGTCGTTCTGCACCCGCACAACGATCGATTCTGGTCGGCACTCTACCACCGTCATCACGAGGCTTCCATCGTCGCACAAAATCTTGGACCCAACTGACACCGACGTTGGCAACTGTTCATACGTACATGCAATGCGAGAACAGTCTCCCTCGACGCCATAGTCCGTAGTGATCTCCAGTGTCTGCCCGGCCTACCAGATCCACGTTGACATCAACAGTACCGGTCAGCAAAGTGCCCAGTTCAGCACATGGGCCTACCTACCACAGCTGCACACCTTCAGCTGAACAGGTTTGTGTCCTTTTAGGAATCCGCTCCTGATCTCTGGCCCCTTCGTATCCAGCAAGACAGCACAATGGCAACCTGGTCGTGCCGCCATCGCCTCCCTCAAATTCGACAGACTTCTCATGTGCAGCTCATGGTCGCCATGGGAGAAATTCAACCTCGCGACATTCATCCCAGCATCCAGAAGTTGTCCTTGAAGAGAAGCACATTCATCGTCAGCTTAACCCAATTGCAATTCCATCGACCTAATGCAACAATCCCTCACCGAGCATCTCAACAGACCAGGACGCCGGGCCAATGGCGCAGATGATCTTCGTCTTGCGTGCACGCGCAGTCGTCGGGGTCAAAATCTGCTTCAATTCAATGCCCACGTGGAAGTTCTGCAGTCACCAAGGCACTGCCAGCGATTAATCCCTCTTCATCTTAGCCAATCGAGCAGCTCCGTTAACGGATCCCTTAAACGTACCGCAGGTTTTCGAGCGATAGATGACGCCTCAGGCTTGAACACGTCGTTGAACTCCTGCGACAGCGACCGGTAGCGGTGCCAACTGCCCAAGCGCACAGGCGGGAAGCCGCTCACGCGCAACTGGTCGTAGGCGGAGGACGGCGTGCGCATGAGCTCGTCGTCCTTGAGCGTCGTCGCGGCAGCGAGTGCATCACTGTGCCCGTGCGAGGGTTTCTGGCACTGCCGTGTCGCTCGCTCATGCTGCGGCGCATTGGTGGCGATGGACGCTGCAGCTGGAGACCAGCCGATGCGAAGGTGGTCGCCTCGCCTCGGGCCAAACAGCTGAATGATTCGAATGTGCATTTGCACGTTGCATTTCTCGAGGCTTTCTTCAACCCTAATAGATAGAGGTAAACCCTATCCGGCACTCAAACCCTATTAATACACATCGTTTCATCGACCCGGCCCGTGGAAGAGGTTGAGAGGTCGCTTCAATTGAGCTGAGCTGCTCGTTGCAGCGACTGCGGATAGACTGACCGACTGCTCACGTATCAAGCATGAGCGAACCGGAAGAACGTACCGCGAGCTCGGCGCGTAAAGCTCCGCCCTCGCTGTTGAAGACGCTGCTCGCCAAAGCGACAGAGCTGCGCCAAGGACGCGCTGACGCACGACGGGAACAACGCCTCCATCATTTTAGATGACAAGACGTCGCGCGAAACGCCGTGGACGCCCAAGAGCTTGGGGCGCGCCAAGACTGCTATTATCTACAAGGTCAGTGCCGCGGTGCAGCTTTGCAATAGACTTGGGTGGTAATGCTGACCTGAGGTTGCTTGCTCTGGGTGTGCATGGATCGCTAGCAAACGCTGAACGACACACTGCTGGTGCTGGAGCGCAATATGTTCTTCATCAGCGGATGGGTGCCGTACTTCGTTTCCCTGCAGGAAGACAGCATCCTCATGTTCACTAGTCGCGAGAGGTGGGAGCAAGGGCTGAAGCCCGACAAGGTAGCGTGCAAGTGTTGCTTGCTGATGCTTCATATTCTCGAGATGGAGCTCTAACTCCACTCCTCATATTTTGCTCTGCGACGTTCTGTAGGTTATTGATCTGCACCACATGATGCTTCTTGGTGACATGAAAGTTGACGTTGTCGACGGGTACTCTTCCCTCCACGACGAAAGTGGCAGCTTGCGATTGTTTCGACGCAAGCTGCTGGAAACAGATGAGCTTGACGAGGTGCGGCACCGACACGTTTGTCGAAATACAGTCATGATACTGATCAACTCACGAGTTTTCTATGTTTGAATCTGCTCGTTGCTGTGTCGTGTAGTGGCTGAACGAAGAGCTACGTCAAAGCTTGGTGGTTTCATCTGGTAGCACAGTCGACACGCTCGCTGCAAACAATCCCAATGCGAGCACGCACAGCATTCTAGAGTTTGGTTCCTACAGCCAGAATACGTTCGAGTTGTGGACAAAAGCGATACGCCACATCCTTACCATCAAGCGCGAAGAGCACGCTAGCGGTTCTCGAAGCAATCAACCAAAAGAAAACGATGCGGAAAAACAGTCAGTTGGCGAATCGACATCCACAGCAACATCGGCTAAGAGCTGGGTATCCCCAGGACAAGATTCCAAGGTGACTCTTCTTCAAAGCGAGCTCTGGTGCCACCGCGTTCTCTCGGGTGAAAAGGAAAAAGCTGAGTCCGAGATGCGGCGAATAGTGGCAATGGAGAAGCTCGTAGCTCAGGTTACCCACCCACAAATGGCGCTACTGGTGTACGAGAAGGTGAGCCGCGTGCACGAGCTATTTTCCGCCAACTGCAGACGGGAGATTGAAAAACTCGACGGGAGGGACAACCCAATGTCGGCAGAGGTGCTCAACTTCTTCGCAGATCATCTCAAGAGGAAGTACTCCGTCTTTCTGATCCTTGCCCTGGCATACGGGGTTCAAGAGGAGGAGATTCGAGAAGCTCATGAGCGGATGTGCTTAGAGAACGCTGCTGTGAATGCTGGAGTTGGTGGTGGGAGTGGGGAGCAGCAGCGGACTGTCGCTTCCTACGGCTTTGAAGACCCGGAGAGCATCGAGCTATACGAGAAATACCGCGATGCTGCTCTCAATTACCACAAGATGAACTACGGAGACACAGCTGCGGCGGAGGAGGAAGATGCCATCATGCACCTACCAGTTATGCTGCAGGTCGCTGTCGTTCGACAAGATTTCGAAGAATCGAGCGCAATGCTCTCCATTCTGAACACTGTCAAGGCCCGTCTAATGGAGCACTGCGCCCAGGAGAATGATTCCTAGAGTCGAGGGAGTTCATGTACCATTTGCATGTTCACGATATTCCTCATCACCAATAAACTGTAAAAGTGAGCTCAAACGTTTTTCATTAAATGCGTCATTAGACGCGTGCTTCGTAGGAATGATTTTCACGCACGAGGGCTTTGTCGAAGTGATCGTGAATTTCGTGCACTATCTGGCGGAAGCTGGGGTTGCCCATGTAGTGTCTTGCGAGCTCCTCCACGCCACACACCACTTCCTCGGCTGGGGGTGTTTCAGAGTCTTCAACAAGAGGATCAATGTCTAGATCAAGGTAGCGAGTAGCGTAAGGGACAAGAAACATTCGATAGCAATCAATGACTACGTACCCCACATCTCCATCATTGACTCTGCAGCGCGCAGCACTTCATCTTGGTTTTGCATTCGCACACTACATCAACAGCTTCACAGTGAAATGCCCATTTTCAAGTATGTGATCGTGCAGCACACATGTTAGTAGTTACGTGAGCGCATTGCCGTCGCCCACGACAATCCGCAGCAGCCTTCCGCGAACCCGCACGCTCTTGATGCGGTTCTGCGCAATGCTTATGGCGGCCGAATGCCTCTCAGCGGGCACGGAGCTTGACGGAGGTGAACCGACGAAAATCTTCAAGCTTCGGTCGCTCACAGCCATAGAGAAGCGACGGCGCAGGGCCTGGAGGCGGCCACGCGTCCCACGTGCACTCCGTTGCCGCACGATCCGCACCTCAAACATGGTGATATTGCAGTGATGCAACTTCAACATCCAAACGGGTCGGGTCGGGTTGGTTTGGATACGGGTCGGTTTGACAATCACTCTTGGTTGAAGTTGATTGCACAGCTTTGACAACCTTCGCCTCCATCCCCATTCCGCAACTACCCACACAGCACGAAGAAGCTTACGGCGTGAGGAGGATGAAGGCCGCTGCCGCGCTGCTACGGAAGAAGTGGTAAGACCTTCGGCGCTGTCTGAAAGGCTGGGCAGAAATGGTTAATGACTTGTGTGATCAGGGACGCCATCGTCGTCGGCGGAGGCCACAACGGGCTCGTCGCTGCTGCGTACCTGGCAAAGGTAAGCGTCTGCAGTAGGTTGCTTCCAGTTCACACGAAATAATACGAACAGGGCGGTAAACGAGCTTGGATGTACATGTACAGGCCGGGAAGAGTGTTTGCGTGTTGGAGAAGCGGCACGTTGTCGGAGGAGCAGCAGTGACGGAAGAGATCTTCCCAGGGTTCAAATTCTCTCGAGCGTCCTACGTGTTCTCTCTCTTCCGGCCGCAGATTATTAAGGATTTAGATCTGCACAGGCATGGACTAGAAGGTAAGTGTTATACTACGGTTTTCTGCTAGTGTGGCTTGTACTGACAAGGCACCTGGTGTGATGCAGTTTTTGTTCGGGACCCGTCATCATTTACTCCGACGCGTGACGGTCGCAGTCTCATTCTGGGAAGTGATATGAAAAAGTCGCAAGCTAGCATCGGTAAGGATGGCGTGTTTCGACATACCTCTGTGTAGTAGTAACGCTGATGAACTTGTGTGCACTGGGTAATTTGTCCAGCCCAATTCTCGACTGCAGATGCAGAGGCGTACCCTGTGTACAATAAGATGCTGGAGGTAGGATTGCCTTCATACCTTATTCTTCTGTGCGCTTACTCTCAATTATGCTACAGGAAATGGTGGATTTCTTTCTGCCAATGCTAGACGAGGTATTGGGATTTACGTGGTTTGTACTTTGATACAATTGCTTGTTTTAACCCCATTGATGGTACGTGTGGTAGCCTCCTCCGGATCTCTACACCGCTTTCGATTCGAAGGCCCCAATAAGGTGAGTATTAGAATGTGAGCGATGAGCTTCCGTTGGATTAATCCGATTACCTCTTCTTTTCGCTTAATAGTCAACGCGCGGACGCAGTAAAGGCTATGGCACGTTTAAGCTACCGCTGTGGGAAGCTTGGGAGCGACCTGACTACCTTTGTGGAGTTCATGGCGGCACCAGCAACCAAAATCCTCGATAAGTGGTTTGAATCCGACGTGCTGAAGGCCACGCTTGCAACTGATGCAATCATCGGCGCAAAGGTAACACAATCCTGAACACAAAAGCCATTCATTCGTGAAACTAACACGTCGTGCTCGCAGGTTTCTCCCTCTACGCCTGGGTCGGCCTACATTCTCTTTCATCACGTTATGGGAGAAGTGAATGGGATCAAGGGGGCGTGGGGGCACGTAAAAGGTGGTATGGGCGGAGTTTCTCAAGCCATTGAGAAAGCGGCGGTTGAAGCCGGTGCTGAAATTCATGTTAACACCCCAGTCCAATCGATTAATGTCGATGGTGGAAAAGCTCGCGGTGTCCGTCTACAAAGCGGAGAGATCATTGACTCAGATTGCGTCTTGTCGAACGCAAGCCCAGTCACAACAATGCTCGATCTGGTTGACAAAAGGGACCTACCAGTGGAAGTTGTGACTCATTTCAAGCGAAGCTGGAACAGCGAATCCGCCTCAACGAAGGTATCTGAATTGCTTTGTTGGTAAATGCTGGTTTACGTTGTTTACTGACTGTATGTGCATGTACTGCAGATCAATGTGGCTCTTGATCAGCTGCCAAATTTCTCTTGTTTCCCAAATAGGGGCGATGGCAACACACCAATGCCAAACCACTACGGCACGATTCACTTTGAGGACTCGTTGCAGCAGGTACCGCAAAACATTTGCGCGCTTTTGTTTGGCTTTTGATTACTTTGGTTCACTTGTATGAAACAGATTGAGGATGCGTTTCTGGATGTTCAAGGTGGAGTTTGCTCGAAAAGACCAATAATTGAAATGAACATCCCGACGTCACTGGATCCAACGATTGCCCCGCCAGGTACGATTGTGCTTCGAAGTAGGATATATTATGTTATCCTGACGGTCCTGCGTGTTGCGCACAGGGAAGCACATTGCTTTGCTTTTTGTGCAATACACGCCATACGAACCAAAGGTAAGTGAGACTTTGCCAACCCCGTCCGTGATGCTGATCTAAACAGCAGTGCGTGTCGGTGTTAGGATGGAAACTGGAGTGAGCCCGGAAAGAAGGAGCGATTTGCGAACCAAGTCTTTTCGGTCATCGAGGAGTACGCCCCGGGTTTCACGAAATCCATCGTCGACTACGACATGCTCACAGTACGTGCTCAGGTCCTCGGAATACCCACAAGTCGGCTGATGTTGCTTTACTGTCACCGCAGCCTCCAGACCTTGAGAAAATATTTTCGCTTCCACGCGGGAACATTTTCCACGGCGCAATGGGTTTTGATCAGGTATTGGCTTTGACATGGGCCTCTAAGAAAGACACGGTGCACTAATATCGCGTATTTCTCGGCAGCTCTTCTGGATGCGCCCAATGGCCGGGTATTCAAACTACCGGTCTCCCATCGAAGATCTGTACCTCTGCTCGGCTGGCACACACCCTGGCGGCGGTGTCATGGGGGCCTGCGGCCGGAATGCGGCCATGGTGTGCTTGAAAGACCAGAAGCACCGCAAGTAACCGTGAGGACCGACCGATCCAGCGAAAGTTTTAAAACGCGCAGTCAAAAAATAATTTACCTTAGTAGTGTTCTACGTGCATCTGCTGGTACAACTACGGCGCAGTCTTTTGTTCAGTGGGTTCAGGCTTCTCCTGCCAGAGTATGCAGCTGAATGCTGCGACGCCCCGTGAAGGCGGCGTCAAGCATCTCGTCTTCGTCCACGAGGAACGAGTTCGTTGTGTCGCTCACGTAGCTAAACTTGCCGAACGAGTCGTAGTCCATCTCCGATCTTGCGCGGCGGTGGCGAGAGCGAGGGTCTTCCAGGGAAGATGACGCTGAAGATGTTGCCCGTCGAAGCCGTCTTCGAGGCCAGGTACTTGTCGAAGTTGATGTCTGGGCTCTTCATGCGCTCCTCCTCCATCGACATGGGTGCAGGCACCCACGGCGGGGTGATCTTCTTGCGGAGGACCAAGTTCCATCTCACATCCTTGAAGAACGGGTGGGTGAGAATGTCACTCGTCTGGCGAGCACCGAGACGCTTGTTCGGATCCTTCTCAAGCAAACCCAGGATCAGGCTGCGAGCGTCCGGGTGGATGCCGCACTTGGACGGGAACTTGACGGGCTCCTTCTCGATGAGCTTGTACAGCACCGACACGTTCAGGTGATGGAACGGTCGCTTGGCAAGCAGCATCTCATACAGCAAGATACCCAGGCACCACCAGTCGACGGCCTTTCCGTAGTCACGCGAGCGCTTCGGCTTCAAGAGCTCCGGAGCAGTGTACGCGGGGGAGCCAGCCATGGTCCGCGCTCCCGACATCTGGTTCACATTCGTCTTCGAGAGACCGAAATCGACGAGAGCGATGTTGCCTTCCACGTCAATCATGATGTTGTCAGGCTTCAGGTCACGGTACACGATGTCGCAGGCGTGCAGGTGCGACAGCGCGAGCACAATCTGGGCAGCGTAAAACTTGACGCGGTCCAGGTCAAGCGGGATCTTCACGCGGTGCTCCTTGTTGTTCGAGAAGCGATTCATGTGAGTGTACAAACTGCCGCCCGAGTAGTACTCCATGCCGAGGAAGACGCGCGACTGACTCTGGAAGGAGAAGCGCAGCGGCGCGATGAACGGGTGGTGAACGTCGCGAAGAATTCGCATTTCAGTCTTGGTGCGGAGCTTGTCGTAGTTGGACATCGAGCTCTTCTCTAGGATCTTCACAGCAAAGATTTCACCCGTGTTTTTGCGCTCGGCCAGCACCACGGTGCCGAATGTGCCCTTACCCAGCACGCGGTTCACGTGGAAGTGCTGGATCGACAGCGACAGCACGCGCTTCGACGTCGAGGCCTGGAACGCGCGCTCCGCCTTAGCCGCTTTCCGCTCAGCGTCCGACATGTGGAACGCGGCAATGTCGACCTCGATCTGCATCTGGAGGTTCAGTACGCGACCGCCGGGGCTGAGCTGGATCTCGTCACGCGTGGTGAACGTGAACTCGCGCTTGAGCGACTTGTTCCAGATGGTGCCGGCAGCCAGCACCTGCAGCACGTTCGGCTGTTTCGTCGTCATGTAACGCGACACCGCGAACCTCTTGAACAACACGAAGCGCGAGAAGCCCAGCACAACGTCCACGAGACCTTCCCGTCCGTAAAACTTGGTCGAGGGGAGGAACTCGCACGGGTAGGTCACCGAAACGACCATCTCAGGCGAGCAGATCGGGAAGAGCGAGATGAGGTTAGCTGCCGAGTCGTCCACGCCCGTCTGTTCGAGGAACTGCGTCGTCCACATGGAGTAGAACTGCTTGATCGTGGCCAGGTTCCTGGCCTTCCAGTCCCCTGACGAACGTACAGTCTGCGCCAGCAGGCCGCCCGTCGAGAAGGGCATGGGCGCGCTGGCCGCCGGGTTCCACTGACTGGCACGCGCGCTCTGGATGCTCTGCAGGTCGGAGTCACGTCCGTTGGAGGCGCCGCTGAAGCTCTGGCCGGGTTTCTGGCTGTTGGCGTTCTGCACGGCCTGCTGCAGCATCTTGACCCAGATCTCGCACTCAATGCTGGAGCGCGTGTACATGGCGAAGATCTTGTTGATGGTCGTGGTAATGAGCACGCCGTTGGAGCGGTTGGGGTCGCGCGAGGCGCCCGTGACCGTGACGCGGCCGCGGAACTTCTCCGTGTCCATCTTGGCCACGTCCTTGCTCACGTAGTACGAGAAGGTCGTGCCCGAGAGCACGGCGTAGCGGTAGCGCCAGGAGCGCACGACGTGTCCCTGCTTCCAGATGTAGCCCTCCCAGTCCGTCTCGAAGATGTCCTCGAAGGCGCTGCTGAGGTCGGGCGACACGCTGAGCCGCGTGCGGTTGGGCGCGAAGCTGCCCGTGGCGCTGCGCTCCGTGACCGACGAGTAGCTGGCCGAGCCGTCGAAGTAGTCCTCGCCCTCGTGGCCGTACACGGTCATGCTGGGGCGCATGCTGTACGACTGCGCGCGCTTCTCGAAGCGGCTGCCGCCGCGGCTCGAGCCGAGCATCATGCTGGAGCGTTCTCGGAGCGCCATGGCGTCGGCGTCTTCGGCGGAGAAGAGCGTGATCCGCTGGCGCTGCATGGGGGAGAGAGCTAGACAGCGATGAAGGGGGAGGGCAGCCGTGGGCAGCACTATCTATCGAGCTATTCTACACCTTGCTGGCAGTGTATTCCTCGGGGGAGCGAAGCGTCCTCGACGAGAGGGGAGTGCGACTGGGCGCTCTGCTCGTGGAATGAGCTCCGAATTTTGGGAGAGCGCGGAAACGCATGTGTTATAACCCGTCCATTTTTAGCTGTCGCAGTCTTTCCGGTGCGTTTATAGGGCCTCCCAGTATGGCACCCCGGTGAAACCGCTATCTTGGACCCCTACCCTCCACTCCCTCGTCTGCAGGAATGGTACACTGTACCATTACCGGTTGATTCTCTCTGTGCGCTATGTTGCGAAACGACGGAAGGTATAATAACGGCCGCCCAAGCAGAGGCCAAGCGTGGCGCCTAGCTTGTTGTCTTCTCCTAGCCTTGCACGCCGCCTTGACTTGGGACGCGCTCCAGCACCTCAGAGCCTGCGGCAGATAGCCAGCGAGTGGCGGGGTTGCGCGCCAAAATCCGAGAGCGACCGGCCGATCGGACTTTCACTGGCACCGGGTAACGGGAAAAGCCAACGAACGCGATACGTCGACGGCACCACCACGCCAGACTTGACGGCCCTTGCTCGGGCGAGAGAGGGTACTTTCTACAGACGAAACGTGAGATTCTACAGAAACACTGTGCAAACTACAGAACATGCGATTTTTCTACAGGCATGCTGCACGTTCTACCGAAAACCCAGGGCTAATTACAGAGCGCCGTGACATACTACAGAGCTGGTGTCCAGGGAACTATAATAAGCTCATTGGCTGGTACCTTTCTGGACTAAATTTGGTCCGCGAAGCTTGTTCACGCCGGCAGTCATGTCGACGAGCTGCACGATGCGCTGTAGTGCGCGGTCTTTGAGTGCGGAAACAGAATTAGAGGAACTATCTTGTGCAATATTCGGCAGCTCCTCCCACGCGGGCACAGCGGTCGCTACAAGAGAGGGATTGCTGCTGTCACTACTCGGACGACTGCAACGTGGGCGTGTGTGTAGTAGAGATGAGGCCATAGCCGTGCTCGTTGCTGCTCATGGCTGTGCCGTGCAAGCAGAGGTTCGGATGGTCTGTAGTACACATTCAGCGTGTGTAGTCGCTCACCTAGCACAATTTGTGTAAGGGCCAGTGTGCGAGTAAGAATCGTCGCCTCTAGACTGCGTAGGCTGCGTAGTGCAGATGAACAGGCTGTGCCGGCCCGGTCCGCTTCTCCATGGTGATGATTTACGGTGTGGAGCTTGCATTTCCATACCTGGTACCACCATACTTCGTAAAATGTATCTCCCTAGGCGTGAAGCAAACTCGTCTTATCACAACGTGGCTGCAGAGTTGTGACAACAAAGACGTTGTGCCAGCAAAAGGTTAACGTGGAGGCCGGTACGATACATACAAAGTGAAACATCGCCATACATTTACTCGGCCAAAGACTGCAATCCCCCCTCCCCCATTCGTTGTCATTGTCTTCGTATTGGTTGATGTGGCCTTCGTCGGGTGACGCATAGGATACCAGCCAATGGACATGTAGCTGTCTGGTTAGTTAGTTGAACGGCCTACGGTCGGGTGCGATACTGCATTCAGATTTAGGTTATGTTGGTGCGTACATGAGCGTAAATTGAGTGTATTCAAGCGGTCAGGTAGCAATAGGAGCACTTATGCTCCGCTCGTGGCCTGCTCTATCATCGCTCTATCATCGTTGCTATCTTAAATGCCAGGCTAGCGTGCCCTCGGCGGGGGAGAGCCAACGCTATCAACGGAGGACACTGCAGATTTTAACAGCAAGCCATGCGCAGGTTGATTAAGATAGCGTTGTGTACGGTACAAAGCAATTTCTTGCACCTTTATCGGCTACACTCTACTCCAGCATTCTACAACCTTACCGGATAGTGCATTGGGTACTAGGACGCAGCTTGTTTGTACCCACTCCATCATTGGCAGTGGCTGGTATGCTGGTATGTGTAGGTGTACTGGGTAAGCACGTGCTATAGCTACTGGTACACGCATGCGCGCTGACGCCATTGACGCCACCTGAAGGTTGAGTCAACCTCGCATCCAGGTGCGCCAGACCAGGGGCATCAGCTCCAAGCCCATGTGCGAATGGTCGAGCTCGACCATCCCACAATATGTTAACGTGTGAACAGAATCGCTTCGAGTGATCCGCTCGTCGTGATGCACCGCTATGCATGACACTTCCTGTGTTGGTGTGCTACGCTGCAACGACTGGGTAAATGTAGAGCCTAGAGATGGCAGCTCGGTCAATACTTGCCGTGCAATGGTAACACGGTGAGTCGACCGAGTTATGGCAACACGGTAAGTCGACCGAGTTATGGTAACACGGTCGATTTAGTGTACCCCTGCAGAATCGTTTTGGTACCACAAATCATATTAGGCAAGAAAAATATAGCCCGACCCCTTCTGTATTTTGTCACGTGCTTCTGTAGATTCTCACCTTCTGTCTGTAGAAACTCCTTTTTCTCTGCTCGGGCTCGGAACCACATGTGGAGGTCGTCATCGAGCGCCACTTTGCATCTGCAGCCGCAATGCAATGCAGCCGCTGCAGCCCCCGACAACTGGGGAGCCGGCCCTTCAGATGGACGTCCAGGGCTATCTGTGAACAGGTGTCGCCGGGATCAGGTCGACATGAAATCGACTGTCGATCGAGCATCCTGTTGAGACCCATGAGACCAACGCCGTTGTGCGTATGAAGGGTAACGCGTGTGGCATTTTTACCCAGGCAGAAGGCGCTCATGTCTCCGGATCCTGCCGCTCGCCGAAGTCCACACTGTGGACCACAGTGCCAGAAGCTCGCCATGTCGCGCCCCGAGGTCACTTTATTCGGGTAGCGCCAAGTCACACGTTGCGATGGTGTTTTGTCCTCGTTGCGAGCACTTCACAAAGCGTTCTCCTCTGTATGGATATGTACGGCCTTTGATGCTCGGGGTCCGGGGATCCGGGACGGCAACGAGACCGTCCAATTGCCGACACCGGGCACACGCGTGCCAATGAACCCGACCGAGCTTCTTATCCGGGGAGGCGAGCAATGCACAGCACTATGCACGCATGACACGGTCCACACCAAGGAGGCGGTGCGGCACCGCCGGCAAGCGCGTCAACGACTGTCCCAAAGATCGGGGCGTGCTGTGCTTGGGATTTGAGACGGTGGGTCGCCTTCCTTGTCGACCCACGTCTCGATCTCAAAGCACTTCAACCAGCTTTGTATCAGATTCATTCATTCGCCCGAAAGTCCGGTGCTTCCTTGCTCTCTGCATTTCGTCACTGTTGGAACGGCGGTTCTCGTCGAAACGAGATGGGAGGCGAAGCGATCGGAGGCAGCGCATGTGACTTGCCGGGCGCGAGGTGACGCAGGATCTGCTCGAGTTTGTTGTCGAGGTCGGCCATCTTCGTCTCCATCTTCTGCTCAACCAGTCGCAGTTGAGCCTCCAGCTTCTGCAGCTGCACGGTCGCTGCGGTACTGCTTGCTGGACCGGGGTGCACTGACGCGCGCTCCGATCTTCGATCCGCTACATGGACCCCAAGTACGGCAGTGGCGTCGCTGGCCGGGTTGTTGATCTGCTTACCAAAGTCGGCGATGCTCGATGCAACTTGAGCCAGGTCTGACAAGGAACTGCACCTGCTGGTCTCTGGTGCTGCTTTGTCTTCGTCGACCGGGGAGTCTTCGGTTATTGAGCCAAGAGGAATTTTACTTGGACTTGTGGCTGACGCCGCAGAAGCGTTGTCGGAAGAGGCAGCAACTGCAGCGGCGGCGGCAGCAGCAGCAACGATTTCGTCCGAAGCCCGTCCGCTTCCTTGCTCACCCCGCAAATTGTGCGGTGTCAGAGCATCGGACGTGCTGAGCAAGTTGGACAACCGCGGGCGAAAGTTCGCTAGAGCCCGAGTTTTGTTGCGCAGCTTCTCCATGTTCTTGTAGGCCTGGATGGTCTTTTTCATCTTGGCGTCGGCCAGTGCCGTCATCTTCTCCATGCGTTCGGGGCCGTCATCTTTCCACATCTCACCCACACGCTTCACGATTAACTTCTTCATAGCAGTCGCGAACTCTGGAAATTCCACCAAAATCTTGTCAAAACCCTCTCGACCAAGAACGCAGAGCTCTGCCATGCACTCGGCTTTCACGCTGCGTGTGCGTTCGACCTCCATGACTACCCCGATTTCTCCGAAGAATTGCCCGGACGTCAGGAGGATGATCGATTCGGCCTGCGGATTCTTACAGCTTTTGGGCGGCAGCACTCGGACGATGCCTTTCACGATCATGAACAGCTCCTTGCCGATTTCTCCCTCTTGTATGATGAAGTCGTCCGGCATGTAGATAACTTGGTGCAACTGCATGCAGATCATTCCCAGCACGGCGTCTGTGGCTAGCTGGAAAAACGGGATCTTTTGCAGGTTGTCCTTGAACAGGTAGATCGCAATTTGTCTCCTCAAAGTCAACGACATGCCCGGATCGTGCAGCAAATTGAGCTGTTCGGACAAAGCTCGATTCTGTTTGGTACTCGAACGAGTTAACCTGAGGACATCAATGGAAAAAAATATTGTAGACCACGTACGTTCAGCCAGAGATAGTCGTAATACGCCGTCACTCGAGCCTAGCAAACACAATCATATCAGCTCACTCGCCCAGTTACAATGAAAAAGAAAGCTAACATACGCGCAGTGGCTTTGGCAAGCTTAACGCGTCCATCTCGTGGGTGACATGATCCATCTTCTTTCTAAACGCGTTTTCAGCCCTGTTCCAGCTGCATCGCAGCACAAGAAATTCGTGTCAGCACCGCTGTGGAAACGGTGCCAGCCTCGGAAACCTACAGTACCTCTGCACAAGACCGATGATGGTGCCGAAGAGTATAGCTGTCAAGACAGCGCCATAAACGGACAATGCGACGGACCAGAGGTAGACGGAGCTGTTTAGATCGTCGCTGGAGGAATGGTTGTACCCACCGCTGAGAAATCGGTCGCTGGCTTCGACGTGCGTGGCCGACACGCCCAATAGCGACACCATGCCGTGGTGAAAAGCAACCCAATAGACATCCATCTCTCCGCCGTCTTGGCAGTGCGGTCGAGCAGCTTCAACAGCGTCAGCGCATGGCTTTAAGATGGCAACCCACAAACATCCAGCCACATGAGCTGAGAAAACCACCGCATTGAGCGAAATAGTGACGCTCGAGTAGCGTTTGTACCGCTTCAGATACTTGACAAAGCGACCGAGACGCAGCAGGCGCGGCAGCTTTATGTACTTGATCATCTTGATGGTCTTCCGTGTTGATACGCTGGTCGAGGTATCCTTGATAAAATACTCGAAAGGGAGCGAAGAGGCGATGTCGATGGGGAACCAAATCGAGCGGATGTACGCTCGGCGAATTTTGCGTGGGTTCATTACCACGGCGCCGTACTCGATAATGCCCGTTCGGAATCGCAGTGCAATGTCCAGAAAGCCCCACACATCCAGCACCTTCATAAACACATTCGTAGAATGGGACGGCACGTACCAGTCGAAACACAGCATGAAGGGGATAATCCACGAGTAGTACACAACGATGAACGCACTCATCAGGTCCCACGACGTTTTGAGAGGCGACTGAGGATGCAGCACCCAGCGGTAGCTCATCCGGTCCTGCATCTCGAACAGCGACATTCGCAGTACGTTGATGGTCGCGTTGTCCGACGCCAACCTCAGCAGGCTTCCAGTGGAGCGCGACCACGTGTTGCTCCGTCGTGGGGTGTTCGCAGCGTCCGGCGTAGCTTGCACCTTGCTGTCGAGTTTGCTCAACCTGCCGAGCAGCTTTCTAGTTGTCGGGATAGCAGGAGCTGCAACGGGCTCCTGTTGCGCGACCTGCGTCGGGGTGGGTTCTTCAATCTCGACACCGGCTTCGAGGATCGTGGCTTCGGTATCATCTTCGGCATCCCCCGCCACGACCAGGGCCTTGACCGGCTTGCGCCGGAACATACTGCCCGCGCAGAACTAGGTCAGATGAAAGCGAAAACCCAGGGTTGGCAAGATGCAGCGTACACATTTAGCGTGTCTGCTGGACACTCGTACAAGGCACATCCGTAACGACTTTAACCTAAATGCTGACACAATCAGTACGTAAGTAATTTTTTTCTTTCAAAATTCGTGACACCAAGACGCCATGTCGCTCGGGTTCCTGACGGAGTCGGCGCTGGTGCCGTCCAAGGCCAAGGAGATCAAGGTGGACGCCAAGTCCCTCGTGGACCTCAAGGCGGTTGTCTACCAGAAGGACCAAGAGCGGAAGCGCCGTTTGCAGGAGGCTCTAGCGGCCGAGAACGACGAAGAGCCCTCCAGTGGCCACGGGGCACTTCGTTTGGGCAAGTACGCGCACCTGCGAGGCGGCAGCAAGCGGCGCAAGCGGTCGGACGAGGACCGCGTGGGCAAGAGGAGTCGCAACAGCGGAGTGGAGGTCCGCAGTCGACGCGATGAGGAGGCCAAGCAGCGAGAAGCGCCGGACGAAGACGACGACGAAGCGTGGACGAAAAAGTCAGCGGAGATGCTACGGAAGAAGGCGAAGCTGTACGAGGAGATGGCCAATGGAGGAGGCAGTGACAGTCTGAAGGGGGAGTGTCTGGTGGACTTTGAAGCCAAGAAATACATGACCGAGGCGGGGGATGCCAAGGAGAAGACGATGGTGGATATCACGGACGAGTTCGGGCGGACGAGAAGCGTCGCGACGGACAGTGAGGAATACGCGGCATTCTTGGGCAAACAGCAGCAACAAGAGAGTGACCTGCGTCGAAACGAAGTGGAGAACGATCGTAGTAGTTATCCAGAAGAGGAAGATGGCGCAGAAGGCAAGGCTGGTGGCGGCAGCTTCGTGGTCTCGCAGTGGGAGAAACGACTGAAAGCCACCGAGAAGAAACACTTGCAGGAAGTGCATGAGCGAGCGACGCTTGCGCAGGCGTTGGCACAGTCTTCGTCGTCGGGAGCGGTGGACAGGAAGACGAGAAAGCAGCTACGCTTGGAACGTCTGCGCAAGCAGCGAGAGAGTGCGGCGACGACGACCGAGGAGTCGGCCCAATTGAATGCTTCGGGCGACTCGGTTGCGTCTGAGAAGGCGACGGATTTCCTGAACCAGTTGTCGTCGTTGATGTAAGGGCTTAGATGCAAATAAAAACTGTCGACGCTCTTATTACTTCACGTAACGATGGCTCGCTAAAACTGCCTGGTTCTAGGTCTACTAGTCTACAGATACTTCGAAGTATTCACGAACAATTGGCACGGGGAGTCTTCGACGATGATGCCGTTGTTGTCGTGGCACCAACGCACTTCACCGGCACTTGCGGAGCCGACGAGGCCTTTGATACACTCAGTGGCACGACAGAACACATGTTTGGCACCTTCTTGGCTGCGGTGTTGCTGTCAACGGGCTTCAGTCGTGAGGGCTCTGCTTCGCGAATCATAGCGCGCGCAAGCGCCACCATCGGGTCAATGAGGAGGACACCAGCAAAGTGCGTCTGGCCAGCAAACACGAACGGGATCTCGGTGCAGCCGAGAATGATAACTTCAGCTCCCTGTTCTTGCAGCTGCATAGCATAGCGATGGAAGTTCGCTTCGCACCTTGCTGACACGGCTGGGGCTGTGCTCTTCACTCCCCATTCGCGGTTATAAATCGATTCGTGCAGCTCCTGCTGCGTAGCTCCTGCATTCACCTCCACGACGGTGTACCCGCGAGGCTCCAGTAGATCGTGATACACGCGCGAGTCGCGCGTTCCAGTCGTAGACATCAATCCAACTCGCTTGCACGAAGGCAGCTTCTTTTCGATGTAGGCCACCGTCTCGGCCAGCATGTGCACATGATGCACGTCGGTTGCGTGGCCAGTGCGTCGAATGAACTCGTCCCAAATCGGTTGTGCGTGGAACGTGTTGCACGGCACGCCCACCACAAGCCGCGCGCGTCCTGCAGCGGCAGCAGCGTGCATCATCGCAAACGTCCGGGCCATGCCGCACGCCGGGTTCTCCACCTCCTTGATCGAGTCGCAGGGCACTTCACTGCTGCACGAACCGCAGTCAGAGTCGGAGTCTGTAGCGTCGGCGCTGGAGCTTGCGGCGTAGACCAAATACGCAGTGCGGTCCGTCATGTCCTCCGAGCGCGAGAAGTGGCAAACATTGAGATGCCCCTGGTCCTCTCCGGCGCTGTCCGTGTTCTGCAGAATGAGCTGGTGCAGCAGCAGCCCCGCGGCGGGGCCGACACCGCCGCAGATGCCCAGCATCACCTCCCGGGGCTTCTGGGCCTTGATCTTCTTGACTTTGACAGCCACGGGCGACTCCATAGGCGCCGATGATGCGCAGCCCAAGGGCATGTTCGCTGGGCAGGCAGCAGATCGCTTAGAGGGGGGTCAATGGTGGGGGCGCGTTGCAGCGCAGAGGCATCCCACCGCTGAGTCCGCGCGTGGAGACGCTTGTTGGGAAGTGCCTGCCCCCACCCTGTTGGCCTCTGCCACCCACTTCAGAATGCTTGTCACGTCACCGCAATAGACGCGGCAGGCGCTGGTGATTGGCCAGACGCGTCCTCAGACCTGTAATCGCCTTGAGCTGAGATGAACTCAAGATTGAGATGAACGAAGGAGCCACGCCCAAGAATGCGCGCACGGTGTTTGCTTTAGAATGCTCTAATAAGCAGTGTTTAGGAAGACAACGAGCCATACAGGTCCCGACACGGTACATGCGTTTCCGGGCTTGCCACACATCAGTGTCTTAGTTGGGGGGCTGGCTTGGCCCTCACCCGAGTGAGCCACTCGGCTGCCAATGTGCATCCGTGCCATGGACCACAAGGCATGGCACCATGCATTGATAGCGCGCGTCCGCGGAGCACTATTACAACAATAGATAACGTAAAAAGGAGGGAAACGAGTTTATTGCAAGCGATCAGGCTGCATCACGACGCGAGCCGTGGAGATGAAGTGTGGATGCAATAGTGCGTATTGTAGCAGGCGTCTGCTCGAGCAGCGATGCCCCCTGCCGCACCGGAATGCAGCAGTGGACAACTTCAACTTAATGCTCATCCCACTGCGTTAAGACGCGTCGTCTTAACTTTTTTAACTTCAGAATGAGTCTGTATCAACTTGCATTGCGCCTAGAACGACCGGCAGAGCATCAGGCCGAAGTATCAGGCAGCGGAAAGCACTTCGGATGTCCTCCGATGTCCTCCAAAGAGATCTTGCAAGAGCGCAAACCACGTGACAGCGCGGCATCATGTTTCCGATCCGAGTTTTGTCCAGTCGGCGCGCTCGTCGTCTCTGAGTGGACAAAACACCATAATCTGAAGAAATCTGAGAAAAGTACCGCGACCGTCATGCAAAAGTGTACATATGCTTGCTTGCGTTCACTTTCTCATTGCTCGCCGCTCGCCACTGCCCAAGTCGACGGCCACGTAACCAAGCAGCAGGTCGACACCAAGCAACAAGCAGCGAAGCAGCAGACCAACTCCGTTCGGTATCGTTCCCCGCCCAATACTATCAAGTCGGTAATACCGGCCACTACCCGTCAGAGCTGAAGCGTGGGGTCCAGGAGCGTCCACGCCGGTTCAACTCTTTGTGACGAGCTCGTCTCAGCCAAACATGCAGAGGACAGCAGTGCCGAGGCCACCGTCACCCCGCAAGTGAAGCTGGAGCTGCCGCGCACAGCCAGCGAGCACACGATGCCGCTGGTGCTGCAGCCCAAGGCCGCGTGGAAGGACTCGGAGCGCGTCGCGCAGTTCATCGCCAATTTGACCAGCGCTGTCTTGGTGGTAGCCGTTGCTAGCTACTACCTGGTACCGATGGCTGCACTGGCGATGGTCGAGACCCCGCGTCTCGCCGCGCAAGTGCACGATCGTGCAGTGTGGACGGCAGGAAACGCCTCCGTCGTCTTCACGGACGGGTGGACGGCCATGCAGAAGCTCGAGATCAAGCCGTCCAGCTCCGTGATCTCGATTCTGCAACTAATGCTCAACAGTCCGCAGGTCACTGCGGCTCTCACATTAACGATCGCGTGCTTGATCCTCATCCGCAAGTACAAGGTCATCGGTTGGTTCCTGTATCTGCAGGCGGGCGTGACGCTGCAGTGGGGGATTGCACTGTACCAATTGGCGCGCATTCTCTTCTCCATGTCGTGCTACTTCACGGTAAAGTTCGTTAAGGTCGTGATCGCGCTGCTCCGACGCGGGTATTCCAGTATCTTCGGCGTTCGCAACCGACAGGCTACTGCACTGCGGCAGCTAATGAAAACAGCACCGACACACGCAGTGTGGGCAGAGATGGCCGAGTACCTGGACACACTGGAGGGAAAAGACCGCTGGAAAACCACCATCTCGGACGAGGACCTGGAGTATTGTGACTTTGTGCAGTTGAAAAAGAACTTCACTGCCTTAACGCGCGCCATGAACGAAAAGAAGCCGAATATTCGAGAGCTGCGGTACATGATTTCGGCCTGCGTGATGCGCAACGAACTGGGCGTGGACTCGCCCGGCCTGCACCTCGAGTGCAAGTCTGGCACTAAAGCCGTGATTAACGAGTACAATGACGCTGTCGTGCGCGCACTGGAGATGCTTGGCAACGCGAGCGAGGAAGAGTTTCCGCTTGTGGAGAAGGTTCAATTCTTCAAGCACATCAAGCAGTCGTTCGGGTCGACGGCGTTGTGTCTTAGTGGAGGTGGCTCCATCGCCATGTATCACAAGGGCATTATTAAGGCGCTGCTCGAAGCGGATCTAATGCCCAACATCGTCTCTGGGTCGTCTGGAGGTGCCATCACAGCAGCCATGATCGCTTGCAAGACCAACAAGGAATTGCTGGACGATATCATTCAGGATGACGTGTCGACGAGATTTATTCCGCTAGGCATCCGCTGGTTCCCACCGCTTCTGGAGCAGATCACACACTGCATCAAGACGGGCTTCCTCGTTGAGTGCTCGACGTTCGAGCGTACTACGCAGCACTACTACGGCGAGCCACTGAACGAGCTGCAGAAGACGATGTACTACACGTTCCAGGACGCCTACCTCAAGACCGGTCGTCACGTGTGCATCACTGTCTCGGCCTCGGACGTCAACAGCGCCCACAAAGGCCCCAAGAAGCTGTTGCTGGACCACATCAACTCACCGCACGTTCTGCTTTGGAGTGCAGTGGCGTGCTCCTGCTCGCTGCCTGGTATTATGAAGAGCAAGCAGCTCATGGCGCGCGACTTTGACGGCAATGTCGTACCGTACAACTCGCTGGGCAAGGAGTGGTGTGACGGCAGCATCCAGCACGATTTACCTATGGAGACGATGGCTAGCTGCTTCAACGTGACCAACTTCATCGTGTCCCAAGTGAACCCGCACGTCGTGCCGTTCGTAGGCGACGAGATCGACCAGCCTGGCTTCCGCAAGAGCATCTTCCACACGCTCGAGAGCGTGATCGCAGCCGATGTGCGCCACCGCCTCAAGATGTTGGCGTTCCTGGGGCTGTTCCCCAAAATCTACGGCCACCAATTCAGCGCGTACTTCCGGCAGAATTTCTCGGGCAACGTGACGCTCGTGCCCGAGTTTTCGTTCCAGGAGGCGGTCGGCATCAAGGCGATCCAGAACCCGACCAAGCAAGACATGCACGACTACATTGAGGGCGGGCAGCGCACTGCGTGGCCCAAGCTGGCCTACATCCGCCACCTGTGCAGCATCGAGAAGTGCCTAGACCGCCAGCTCAGCCGCTTGCTGGGGCCGTCTGTTGTGCCCTACAACAACTGGCTGCACCCAGACTCCCAGGAGCTTCGAGCGAACCAGAACAAGGCAACAGGCACAGCATAAGCTGTACCAAGTAATACGTTAATAGTGCAACATTTCTTACCGGCTCGTCTTGAAGTTGAGGTTGACGTGATAAGCAGATATGGCTTCATTCGCACTTAGCCGGGGAACTGCAACACCGGAATGCATAAGGCCATGGAGACGATGAACGGTCGCTACAGCTCGCGAACAACCCGATCCCAGAGAACACGGCGAATGGAGAGCATTATGGACATGTCGACGTCCGCCACGCCGCAGACGTCGTATCCCAGCCCTGTGAAGGCCAATGCGCCAAACGCTGCGGCTCCGATGGACCTCGCGCAACTGGTGGAGACGCTGGAGCGCGAACTTGGGCGCGACCCGGAGCTCGCGATCAAGCACAAGCCCAAGCTCCAGCAACTGCTCGAGTAGGAAGAAAGATCTGTGTATAATTATTATTTTTCTCTTTAGCTGTCGTGACGGAGTTCTAATGAATCGGTGGTGGTTGCACTGCATTGACAGAGACTTCCCCGTGAACATGGAGGAGCTGCAGCGCTTCGCGCACTTTGATCCGTCGCGTAACTACACGCGCAACCTCATCTCCACGGACAACGAGACGTACGCGCTCATGCTGCTGTGCTGGAACCGAGGCAAGTACAGTCCGATCCACGACCACCCGACGGACGGGTGCTGGGTCAAAGTCATCCAGGGACACGTGAACGAGGTCCGGTACCAGAAGCAGGACGACAAGCTCGTGGAGACGTCCAACATTGTCTACACCTCGGGGGTCACGTACATGGACGACTCGTTCGGACTGCACAAGGTGGGCAATCCCAGCGAGGAGTGCGACGCCATCTCCATGCACCTGTACTCGCCTCCGTACGAGAAGTGCCGCGTCTGGTTCGACACGGACGACGCCGACAAGTCGTCGGTGTCGGTGGCCAACTACTACACCGAGTACGGCGAGAAGGTCGAGTACTCGTAACTCCTCCACTCCCTCTCTCTTTTTATTCCGTAAGGATATTGCATTCAACTTCATCGATCTTGTGCGAAGGAAGCCAGGTCTGTAATGGTACATATATTCTAGCTTTACACTACTCTTTGCCATGGCACAACATGTTGAATTGTTACGCGTTGTCTTTTGGTGCTTTGTTCTTGTGTGAATCTGCGGATAGCGTCTCGAGGACATTCCCTTCGTTGTTCTCAATGCGCTCCTTCCACATTGTTATGTTGTTGCGCAGCTCCGAGATCACCGTGTCGTATTCATCAATAGAGAACACTTGGCCAGCCGTCTCGAATAGCGGCGTCGCCACCAAGGTGAGGAAGGTAACCTGACTTCGAGGAAGGTTGGCCTGCTTTCGATCGCATAGTGGAGATATCGGCATGCGGTTGTGCTCCTCCGTTTCACCTTGTCGAAAGAACTCCTCCGATATCCTCTCCGCCCAAGTTTGATGATACGAGAACGGCTTGGCCGTGTGCCCCAGATCTGCCAGCATGAGCATCGTCTCCATGAGCAGCGAGAGCTCGAGTCCTTGCGCCTCTTCTGACATTGCAAACTTCTTCGTTTTGAGCACCGAAATGCGCTGAAAGTGCCGAGCCAAATCCGTGGCGAGGATCATCCCAATGATGATCTTGCGAGCCTCCGCACGTTCAGGGGCAGGCATGTGAGCGAAAATGTCAAACGCATCGTGGGATAATATACGATACAGCTCGGCAACATGCATGCGTTCCAGCACGGAGTCGTCACTGTAGGTGATGGCCAGGCTGGATTTGGTAGCGATGAGGAATCCGTTCGAGACTCCCGGGTGAGAAATGTCGTGCGCCGCTGCGGCTACCAGTCCAACGAGTAGCGTGCTGTCATCAACATTCAGGTGCACCCGACGGAGGTAAAAGTTGATGTCGGCGATCACTGCTGCTGCGTGTCTGTAGAATGTTCAGGGGGGGGAAAGTATTGTTAGGTGACTGTCACAATTTAGGAAAACTAAGCGAACTCAAACTTACACATGATTGTGGTACGGATTCCGATTGTGGTAGCGCTCTTCCACTGCAGCTGCAAAGCCTGCGAGCTTCATTTCGTTCAGCTCAAGGCGGTCGATCAGCCCATTAATTTTTACACACGCCAAAAACACCGCCTGAAGGGGGGCAAGGCAGTGCTGTTCCAGGTAAAACATATCGATGAAAAAGTGGTTTTGGATACGGTCCATGAGCCATACTGAGAGGTCTTCGTGCTCCCGCGGTCTGATCACTGCATCATACGCTTCGTCCAAGTTGCTATTGGAGCGCAACAACCGTCCAAGTCCATCGTCGCTAGCGTGCGAGCCCTCCAAAGAGACCTTTTTGGTGCTTAATCGACGCGATGTTGCCACGCGAAGGATGTCATTGGACAGGGAATAGTGGCGAGAGCGGCGACCATCGCTGCCTGGTCTCGGCTGAGCCGATTCGTCAATGGGGTGGTCTTTAAAGTCCATCATGTGCAGCCAGCCTTGAACCTCCTCTTCAAATTCCGGCATCTTCGAGCTGAGAGTGACCTCGAACAGGTCGTGGTTGCGAACGAGCGCCGTGATAATCTTGTCGATGTCGCGCTTCTCCGTGGCGCTCATTTTGACCTTGATCTGGCAAAGAATTCGTAAAATATCGCCCATTTCGTAGTGAAGTTGGTAGTTGAGCTTGCCCGATAGCTCCTCCTTCATCTCGAGGTTGGCGCTACTCAAACGACGCGCCTCCGTGACCAAGTGGAAGGACGTAAGGAACTCGCGGCGCGTGCTGCGCTCTTGTTCCCGAACGGTACGAAGGAAGAACAGCAGTAGGAGTAGAAATCCGGCCAACACTGATAATCGTCGGCTGAGCACGACCAGAGTGGTGGCATGCACGCCCGTGGCCACAATCGCCATTAGAGAAAGCTCAGCGACCACTACAACCGCGTAGGTGAATTGCAGGCGTAGTAAACCCGTACAGACGCAAGCTCCCAGCAGCTCGATGAAAAGCAGGCTATCCAAAAACCCTTCACCGAGCAAAATGGCTGTGAGGCTTACGTCTTCGACATGGATCTCAGAAAGCTGCCTCGCAAGTCGAGTCTGCTTCTCGATGCCCGCAAGGACGACCAAAAAGAGCGGGATAATAGTGCAGTGGTAGAAAAACAATAGCACAAGTTGCACCGGGTCCAGCCGCACCTTGGCAAAGCGATACTCGCCTGTTCGTCGCCAGATATGAAATACGCAGACGGCTGCCAGTACGTAAAGTGTAGCTGCAAAGCCCACAAACGCCCCGTTCCCCAGCCAAAGCGCGTGCGAAAAGCTTGCCGCCGATAATAAAACTCTGTCGCCGTCTGCTGCTGCTGATTGCTCGGAATCGCCCGCTAACTCGGAGAAGATGGACTCGGCGTACGCTTCCGTGATAGCAAGGGTTGCCGCGTTCGAAGACACATAGCACCACGCTGCAAACGCCAGTATCACTACGATCATATAACCCACGATGCTGGTCTGCCACTCGCGCCGGAAGTATGTCTGGAATTTCTGCTCGACGTCGCGGTCTTCGAAGTAGCACAACACCGGGTGAGTCGGCTGCTGAACCAGCACGACGGCGCGCGGCACGGATCGTCGTGGGGCTGCCTGGATGTGTCGCTTGGAGACGTTAGGCTGGACCGGCGGCTCCGGTTGGACCGGCCTCAGAGGCATCACGACGGTCATGGCTGCGTAGGGCTGGCAAGAAAGAACGTTCGAGCTGCAGCCACGTTAGGCCAATTGTACACTTGGCAAGAGCAGACTGAGAAGCGGCAAGCCACGATCAAAGCGCCATCTCCGCACGAAAATGGGCTCCTATTAATACAGCCAAGAAACCCCTGCTCGAAGTAAGCTATTCACGAGACAAAAACTATTCCCACGGACATGTACAGTCAAGTGTAGCCATCTTTAGAGGTAAAGGTATCCGTTACGCACGTGATCGCGTTTATGCACACTCTTAACATTGGTGTGTCGCACACGATATTCGAGGGATCAAAGAGAACAGAACGGAGAGCTGACGTGGAACTGACCGTAGTGTTAGTAGTCGTCCGTTAGTACCCCCAGCGCAGCTAGCGAGCTCAATAATGGCCGAGGTGGACTACTACGAGACGCTGGGCATCCAGAAGACGGCCACGGAGGACGAGATCAAGCGCGCTTACCGCAAGCTGGCCATCCGCTACCACCCAGGTCCTGTGCCCGCCTACCTACCTGCCTGCCTGCCTTCCTCGTTGCTGCCGTGAAGCGACGGCGGCTGACCTCTCCCCATTGTACGCGCTGTTGTAGACAAGAACCTGGACAACAAAGAGGAGGCCGAAGTCAAGTTCAAGGAGATCGGAGAGGTAACTAACCTACTGATAGAGTCTTGCAATCATGCAGTTGTGCCTAACAGTATTGGTATTGCTGTGCTGCAGGCGTACTCGGTGCTGTCCGATGCAGACAAGAGGCGTCAGTACGACCGCTTCGGCAAGGCGGGAGTGGGTGGAGCAGCTGGCGGCGGCGGTGCAGGCCCCGGTATGCACCCGTTCCAGGGACAGGATGCGGAGGAGATCTTCCGCACGTTCTTCGGCGGCCAGGACCCGTTCTCCATGTTTTTCAGGAAGGAATGCGCGGAGGGGAGGCATGCAAAACTTTGGGGGTCGCGCGTGCACGTCTCGCAGTTTGGACCGGGCTTCACCTTCACGTCCTTCGGTGGCGCCCCGGTATGGGCATGGGCATGCCGGGCATGCGCATGCACCGCGTGAACCAGAGGCAGCGGTGAGTTACTGAGCTTGATGGGCGGTTGATGATGGTGTAGGTTGAAGCAATTAAACTGATGTGTTGCGGTTGTTATTGTTGCTGTTGTTGCGGCTGCAGTGCGCCCGGCGGGCCGAACGTTGCTGGTGACAACCGACCGCAGGCGAATGGCCGCCTCTCGCAGTACCGGATTGGGGGCGGCAACTTGCTGCTCATCTTCTTCCTGCTGTGGATCATGGGCGTGCCCTTCAGCTACCTCTGGATAGCGCTCATGCTGTTCAGCTACCTCGGACTCGTCTAAGCAGGAGCAGAAGGTTATGCTTCCTTTTGGTTCAGTCAAGGTTGATCTCCGATGGCCAAGCACCACCAAACGCTCGCGCGTCGTCGAGCATAGCTACAGTAGTTGATCGAGCGAACCCGTATATATAATCGCTTAGTCTGAATAGATTTTGCTTTTCTACAGTACCCCCCCCCCCCCTCCAGAGCGTCCTCAATTGTCTTCTTCCACTTCCCTGCACTTTACCAGCATTTCGCTCACAACGCCATTTTCGCTAAAACCTGCTCCCCAACTGTATGTGCTGCACCCATCTCTTCACTTCCGATCTGGCCCAGAAGCACGCGAGTCATGACGTCGGACGCGTCCGTGGAGCGGCGCGCGTTCCTCTCCGTCGTCCCCGCAGTCCGACGACCCTCGCCCTTCCTCCGACGTGCAGACGCGCACCCGCAAGGCCCCGCTGCGCCCAGGAGCCGGCCGCTGCATTGGCTGGCCGGCCTCATCGCCGTCGTTGGGCTTGTCGTCGTCGTCTCGCTGCTCCACGCGACGGAGAGCTCGACCCAGTCCCTCCGCAACGACCATAATGCACTGGAGGTCCAGGACGCCTTCAACATTCCGCGGCGATTGGCGCGCTTCGAGGTGAACCAGAGCGTGCTGGACAACCTGGACACGGTGGAGGTGGCCTTCGAGTACGCCGCGCCGCAGCCCAAGTTCTACGGCCAAGACAGGGTGCACGCGTACTGCGTGAGCACCGCAGACGAGCGCGCCAATCGCACGCCAAGCGTGCCGCAGTTTATGGACTCGGTGCTGACAAACGGCAGAGGCTCGGGGTCGTGCAGGTCGGACCGCTGGTCAACATGCGCTGCTCGTGGCTGCTGCGGTTTATCACGAGGGATGATCAGGTACTGGGGAGACAAAGCTGCTGAGGTTCAGACGCGGCCCCACGCAGCCACTGCAGGTGCATCTAGCGCTGACGGAGAAGGCGGACGAGATGCGCGTCAAGTGGGTGAGCGACAATGTATCGAGCCCCGTGGTGATGTTTGGTGAGGAGAGGGAGAAGCTGGACAGGGTGGGGCGCGCCACGCAGAGCAGCTATGCAGCTGAGGATATGTGCCAAGGGCCGGCGACGACGGTGTTCCCCCGGAACTACCGAGACCCAGGACAGATCTTTGACGCTGTGATGACCAAGTTGGAGGCGGGCAAGCGGTACTTCTACCAAGTGGGCGATGAGAAGGGCGAGAAGAGTGACGTGCTGGAGTTCAGGATGCCGCCCGCTGTGGGTAATAAACGCCTTGCGGACGACGCGGAGGGGTCGAGTATGAGTTTCTTTGTCTATGGAGATCTGAATTCACCCGTTGGAGCCACGGACGATTTCGCAGAGGATAATGGGAAGTGCGGCACCACCATGCAGCTCATTCGTGAGGATATGGAGAAGGCTGCAGCAGACCCAAGTAAGCACAGATATGTCGCTGTCATGCACGTAGGGGATTTGGCTTACGCCATGGGATCAACCTATATCTGGGACCAGTTCGGCCATCTCATCGAGTACGCTGCCGCACGTCTTCCGTATATGATCAGCATGGGCAACCACGGTGCGTCGCTACGATATGAACACCTATGGGACTAAATGTTTGTCTACTAACGTGTGAGTCTTCCGGACATGCAGACTATGGCTTCCAGGAAGGAGTGAAGAAGGACCCTGTCAAATGGCCTGCACACCCAACCTTCGAGAAACACGAGGTTCATGGCTATCAATCCTATGGCGAGTGTGGCATTCCCTCGGAAAAGAGGTTCCACATGCCCGATAATGGCAACGGTGTGTACTGGTACAGCTTCGACACGGGGCTTGCGCATCACGCCGTAGTGAGCAGCGAACACGAGTTCGTGCGAGGCTCACCTCTGCACAAGTGGTTGGTGAATGATCTCAAGTCCGTGGACCGCTCGAAGACGCCCTGGGTGTTCGTGTACATCCATCGACCACTGTACTGCTCCGTCGCTTACTCAGGCGATTACTACCGCTCGCTGCTGTTCCGCGATGAACTTGAACAGGAGCTGGCTGACTACCACGTGGACATCGTGTTTGCGGGTCATTATCACTCGTACGAACGCACGTGTCCCGTGTTTGGCGACCGCTGCATCGAGTCACCCAGCGGCAAGGCGATGGCGCCGGTGCACCTCATGGTCGGGTCTGGTGGGTACAAGGTGGACGATGCCGGGTTCTACCTCTCTCGTTGGCGCGAGCAGGGCTTCCTGGAGCACGGCTACGGCCGCGTGCACATCTACAACTCGACGCACCTGCACTTCGAGTTCGTGTCGAATGCCGAGCGCCGAGTCAAGGACGAAACGTGGATCGTGTCCACTCACGACTGGCCCAGCAATCGCGAGCGATACCCTCCCGGATACTTCCCCGCGCAGGATATCGCTGGCTACGCAGCGGCTGTGATCTTAGCTTTACTAGCGAGTTACGCCGTGCTACTGCCGGCAATACGGCGAGCCCGGAACAGCAGATCCACGCCGGTATCTCCCATACAGTTCACCAAATAGAGCGGAAGCGGTAAATAGTTTTTCATGCTTTTCATTTGATCCTCGGCGGCTTGTGATTGGCTACTTGACTTCAACATGCGAAGTTTCTGTCACCCATTCATTCTACGATCTTCCGATGGCGCGCAAGTCGAAGAAGTCTCAGCGAGGGGAGGACGCGGACCCGAACGTCCAGGCCAAGAAGCCCAAGCGGGAGAAGAAACCACGCAAGTTCTCGTGCGTGTGCAGCGCCAGCTTCCCGACTAAGGGCGGAGAAACAGCCACCGATGTGACTGCAAGGTCGCCAAGGCCCAAATCGTGGAGGAGAAGTTGAAGGACATGGCGAGACCAGGCAGTGAGTGCGACGCGTGCGGCAGACTCTACTCAATCGACGACATGTTGTATCGAGACAAGACCATGATCATTCGCCTCTACGAGGGCACCGTCATCTGCTCGGACTGCGCCGAGGAAGACTATGGCTACCCGCACAAGGAGGAGCCGGGGCTCTACGCGGAGGAAATCGAGGAGTATCTGCAGGTGCGGCGCTCGGTCGCCCCCTTCCCGTGGCTCAAGGCGCGTCGTGAAAAGCTGTTCAAGGAGCTGACGGAGGAGCTGCACAAGCCCGAGCGGGTGCAGAAGTGGATTGAAAGCGGGCACGACGGGGAGTCGTATCTGAACTATTGAGGGACAACGAGTGAAGTGCATTTGTATCTGAATCAGAATCAATAGTATGCATGTTACTGAGATAGCAAGTGTACCATAAGGTATGCTGCTTTGGCGCGGATTAATAATAGGGGAAATCCTGTTTCGGGGCCGTATTTTTGAAATAATTCTGTTTCGGGGCCGTAATGTTCAATTGAAGCGTTATTCAGGAAACATACCGTGTTTTGTAAAATATACATAACGTACCCTATAGTCCAAACGTATCCTGCTGCCATTGTGTTACCAGTAACGTATCGTGTTTCCTAAGTGTTACCTATCTCCCAATCGCACCCTGTAGCCTTAGTGTATCCAGTAGCCTACGTGCATCGTGTAGCCTCCGTGTATCCTGTAGCCTCCGTGTATCCTGCAGTCCACGTGTGGCTGGCTTAACGGAGATTGCGTAGCGCTCGGAGCATCCACGTCGCCCGTTGAAGCTGGGGTCTCCATCTCAGCATCTGCATCCTCATTTCCACGCTCATTTGCATCCTCGCCCATATCTTCCGCCACTTCCTCTTCATCCGACGAGGAGTCTTCGATCGCCCGGGTAGCGCGCTCTTGGCGGCCTTCATTCGCGTGGCGAGCTCGCAGGACCTCTTCGATTGACGCCATCCGCGCTTCCATCCCCTGCAGCCTCTCATCCACCGCTTGTAGACGCGCCAGTATGGTACGCAGCTGCGCAACAAGGTAGACGTTCGCACCTTCATCCTGTCCTTCAGGAAGTAGGCTAGCGTCGTCGAGCGCACGCTCGTAGCGGTCTCGGTGGCTAACGTCGTAGCTCTCGCCTTCCTTCAGGTGCCTGGTGAAATGCTGCTTGAACTTGGACGTTGTCAGCATCTTGTTGCACTGAGGGAACGTGCAGATAACTCCTTTGCGCTTGTTCGTCATGGTTGTTTAGCTTGGGGGGCTTGGCTTGGGATTTCGAATGATCAGAGCCACAGAGCCGGCTCTCCTGCTGGGATGTGTATCGTTTACAGCACAGTGTGCCCTAAAGAGTAACTTTCGTGTAACCTATACCCCGTGGGGTACACCGTAACCATAATACGCCCTGTATCTATATCGTACCCTGTAACCCTGATATATCCTATTAATACCGGTTCTACCAGTAAGTTACCAGTTCTATCTCAACGATTGGTGCTGTTCAGTCGACGTCTCGGAGCCAATGGAGCAGGACGACGAGGAAGGCTACGCCCGTGGCCGCGAATACTGCGACAAGAAGGCCTTCAAGCTAGCTGTGGTGTCCTATGTGGCTCTGGTACGTTGCGTTTTTTCTTCTACAGTGTCAGCATGCTCTGTAGCTAACATAATGATCTTAGGGAAAACGGGGCTGTTACTTTCCTGACAACAACTCTGTCAAAATCACTGCCCGCTGCAAGATTAAGGGCTGTCCGTTTGCTGTACATCGTCGCATTTAGACCACTCGTGTCAGCCCTTGCAGCACAAGACGGTGCCAACACTTATTGCGAAGACTGTGGCCGCTATGGAGCTGCGGAACAGAGAATGCGAAACCTACACGATGCACGTAGGCTACTGGATACACTAAGGCTACAGGGTGCGATTGGGAGATAGGTAACACTTAGGAAACACGATACGTTACTGGTAACACAATGGCAGCAGGATACGTTTGGACTATAGGGTACGTTATGTATATTTTACAAAACACGGTATGTTTCCTGAATAACGCTTCAATTGAACATTACGGCCCCGAAACAGAATTATTTCAACAATACGGCCCCGAAACAGGATTTCCCCTTAATAATAATTCGGTGTCGCATGAAGCCGTGCGTGTAGCGCATGCGTTAAGTATCCATCATATATGACATATTATGAAAGTAAACTTCATAGGTAGTCTGAATAATTACCTAGTCAGTCTCTGTCAATGAAGAAGCATCAATCGTATCATTACCGCATCGCCGAAGTCATAGTTCCTACCTGATCTACAAGGGGGTTGTGGTTATAAGGGACCCCTTAAGTATACTTTGTCTGGTGATTGCTGATAGTAAAAACGATTATGATTGGCTTATACCAAGTGCGCTTTATGATAGGTGTACGAACAATGACTTCGGCGATGCGGTAACTTCATTTGATTCGAATCATTTCCAGTTCTCACGCAGCAACACCAGGGTGAATTTACAGCACCAAGGTAAGAATAGGCGTTTGCTTGGGAGGGCACTGCTGCAACTTATAACTTGCTTGCATTTGGTTATTAACAGCGCGAAGGCAAGAAAACAAATTAATATTATCGTGAGTGTGTTTGAATGCAAGCACAGCGCTGGCGACGGGTGCGCCGCAAGTGTGGCGCGCCTAAGTCGTGTGCGCTGTGCGTTTATCTGTTTTGTTTCATATTTGCGATCTCAGCCCCCGCGAAGCCCTAGTAATAGGATGCGTATCATGATAGCACCTGGGTAACAATGCCAGCCTGACTTATTTTTACGATATTGGGGCATGGGATTTTCCAGCACGGATGGTTCACTTCTCAACTTGCGCCGTCGGACCATGAAGTTGCGTGCTACAGGCAACTCAAGCAAGCGGTTTGAGGAGAAAATCAAGTCGCAAGAACGCCCAAGAGCCAAGAAGCGCTGTTCGCTGAAACCTCGGTGGAAGGCTTCCGTCGAGCTTCTTCAGAGTGTCGCGGTCTTCTGGTGCAAAGCGTTCGACCACGCCCCTTTCCCGTGACGGTGGCAACTAGTTTAGTTGCCACAGTCAAACGGCAGTGCATTGAATTGAGCACACATTCTGTAACGCGAAAAAAAATATATTGTCTGGTTGCTGGTATTGAGTTTATTGACTACAACTCCTACAACTCGAACTCTTCTTCGTGAACATCGAACTCATGGGGCCCTAGATCAGCAATTGCATCATCCGTTGCTGCCTTTAGTGCTTCAGGGCCCGAGATAAACACCCCAATAGTTGTTGCCGCGGAGGTTGCATGATGCCTTCTGTGCACTTCTGGTAGAATCTGCTTCATGTTTGGACGCGACCCGCAGGCGACGTCGTACGCCTCCACTAAATCGCGTAGCGTCCTTCGATTTGTATCGCTCTCCACGAAATCCTGAGAGTCTGTTGCAGGCGACGTTGGTCGGATGCTTGAGTAGTTGCAGTGCGCACTGTCATCCCCCTGCGAAGGGTCCGTGACGTTGCAGTTTTGAGGAGATCGACGCCACCGATTCAGCAACAACATGGCGTACGCGACGACTGGGATCAGGAAAACGACTGCAACCTCGACGAAGTTCTGCAGAGGCCAGTACTGCGTCTTCTTGCCGTGGTCCATCAGCACTCCGTTGTCAAATTCTAGCCAGAGAATCAACACCGTGACCGGGAGAAACATGCCAACGTACAGCACAACCTTCGTCCCCCGGGAGCGGAGAGGCTCAATAAATGGCACTGGAGCTCTGCGCAGTCCTGCGAACATCCCTGTTGGTTCATCGGCAGCACTGTGGACGATGCTTGAATTGCCCCGTAATCTCTCGTAATCGATCGGGGTGTCCAGCATGAGCTTACTTGGCATCCGCGTCAAGTTGAATCTTAGCGTGAAGCGGGCGCCTTGAGGATCAAGCTGTCTGATCTTCGCTAGTACCGGAGAAATCTCTTCAAGCAGTGCAAGCTCTCGAACTGCAAGGACGAGGAATACATGTTGCATTGGGAGTGACGGGTCGCATTTCTCCAAGCGAGCCACCATGTCTTCCAAGGTGGCAAACAGCGGCGTGGAGCCGATGCCACCTCCAACCAGACAAACCGTCGAGTATTCATCGTATCCAGCGACCGAAGCACCATAGTATCCATCCATGTACACAATAGGGAGTTTGTTCTGGTCTCGACACTCTTGCGCATGCTCGACCAGGTTCTCCGTCCAGTCTCCTAGCGATTTTGCAAGAACCGTCAACGATGTCGGGCTTGTGCGTGGCGAAGAGCTGATAGTGAACGCGTGCCACTGCAGCTTGGAGATGGCGGGCACGTTCAGATACACGAACTGCCCAATGTCAAAGCCACCTTCGCGCGGGTTAGCTGACCGAGCCAGCACAATTTTCACAAGACCTTCCGGTAGTCGAGTGAACTCCAGCACTTGCACTGGGAAGAGCGAGTTCCAGCGTGAAATGGCTCGACTCGACAGGTAGAGCACGAGAGTCGGCAGCATCCACCACACGATCACGTTGAAGTGCAGCACTGCAAACACCACGGCGGGGATGTACAAGTGGTGCACGTAGTAAAAGGTCTCAAAGAGGTGGCGTCGGACCCACGGATGCGACGTGAAGAGGATGGCGAGCATGAAGAGCAACGAGATCTCGCCAAACACGTTGAACCACTTGGGGTACCCAATGTGCCAGTAGTCCAGTTGACAGTCCAAGCAGGGCAATGCCTGCTTCGCCAGCACGCCTTGACGGTACCAGAGCCAATAGAACGGAATCGCGTGGAGGATTGCCCCGTAGATGGCCAGCATTCCCAGCCAACGGTGGTATTTGACGCCATTCGCGTACGAAATGTTGAAAAACTCCATCCACGCGCAGTGGCGCGTGCACGGCAGGAAGAGGAACGCCATGTTGAAGACGGAGCTGTAGCCGAAGACAACCCCGCTGAGCTCCAGAACCGTGTTGAAGTCGTACGGATCGCCAGGACGCGGGAGAACTCGACGCTGGTTCATCCAGCCGTACACGAACAGAACCACGTTGCCGACTACCAAGAACGCGATGAAGAGCAGCTCGCCGTAGCAAAAGTCCCTCAGCCACTGGAGTCCAGCGATCCGCGGCGGCTTCCGACGTAGCAAGGCTGACACTGCAAGCACTCGACGCGCAGAGTGCCGGTGTACGTTGTAGTCGCGCACGAACTCGAAGAACAACAAGCTGGCCAGCAGCGGCAGCACAGTAAACAACACGAAGAAGGTCGGAGCGAGCATCTCGTAGTGACCGTAGGCCTTGAGCGGCGAACCGGGAGGTGGAGGGGTCAGTGGCACGCTCCAGAATGGACTGATGGCGGCCATGAAGCTCAGCTGGATAGACGGCGACAAGTACATGACTTGGCCCCAGACGTAGATGCCGATTGAAACCACGAGCAGCACGTGGGCCAAGCTGTTCAGGAGCGAAGCCCGAGTGGGCGTGAAGTTTGTCTTGGTGTCCATCCTATTCAGCGAGCTCTTGGCGGCCTTCTCTCCGTTCACGCTCAGCAGGGGTCGAAGCACTGCAGCTTCACCGTCAACTTCTTGTTCACCCAAAGGTGGCGAGCGTTGCTCCGTCGGTGGCATCGTTCGAGACTTGTGAGGTCACCAGGTGAAAGCCAAAGTGGTTAATCCATGGGGGGGGGTACAGTTCGCCGACTTGCGTGTTCTTCCAGGTCCATCGCCACCACCGAATCGGACTGAGAGCATCGCGAAGTTACTGCAGGGTCAACGGTGGATGACATGATGCCCGAGGTCGGCTAGGAATCGTCCGAGGCACGAGCTCCCGAAGTGATTGACTTGGTCGTGCAGAGAACGACGCCGCAGCACGCCTCAAGCCAATCAACGCCTTCGACGCAGAACCAGTTCAACATGGACACCTTCGCGATGGGGACAAGAAGCTCTCATACATGTTAGCACTAGGTACTGCATACAACCAGCATTACGGTAGTGGTCCTTATTCCAAGTACGACTCGAGCTCGCGTCCGCTGTCGAGCCACTTCTGTACGCGCTGTGGGTGGTGCAGATACTCCTGCAGTTCCCTGAAGAGCTGCGCTCGGTACTCCTTGAGCCACGGGAACGGCACGGTGGTGCGTCGGAGGTGGAGATATCGCTGCACGTCTTGGCGCAGCATCATGGCTCTCCCTTCGTACGGGAACCAGGCGTCCCGGCAGCTCGAGCAGCACGCGCTCTCCTCGTACGTGCGGTAGATGAGCATCTGGCCGTTGAAGAGCACGTCGTCGAGCGAGAGGAGGCGGCAGCACGGGAAGCACTCGGCGCCGGGCGACGTCATGGACGTGAGCGTCGCCTCCCACTCCTCCACTTGGACGTGGTCGCACGAGCTCTGGTGGCCTTGCAGCAAGTTCTGCATGGGGAACGATAGGCCGCAGACGCACGGAAAGTCGTGGTTTGGGGACTTGTCCATCGCTCGTGGCGCTCTGCTGCTTGCTTGGGATCTGGTAAAAAGTAGGAATGGTCGGCCAGGAGGGGAAGGAGGAGCAGCTTCAGGGTCTCAGGTGGTACCTTTTCTACTGGTGACTATCGCGGTTGCACTCAGTGCTGCTCGGGGCCGATCAAGGACGTGATGCAGTTGAGGCAACAAAGCACTCGGCTTTAAGAAATTGACACGCATGAGTTTGCTTCATTATTTCACACACACGGGATAGAACGCAGTAAAATCCTTGGATGAAGGCCCACTTGGCCAATGCCGAGTACCCTCACGTTTCCTGTTAGCGACGAACTGGTGGCGGGGGCAGAGGTGATTCACCAAAGGCACTGCACCAGAACGCCGAGACAATCTGGGCATACGAGTTGTGGTTGCTCGATTGGGCCTTGGATTCGCTGCGGTGAAGATCATCTTGATTTCGAAGCGACTCGAAGCTCTGTGGGATGGCTTCCGTCTTGGGTTTCAAGGTTGGACTGGGGCTTTGAATGGGATGAACCTGCGACGACTTCATGGTTTGCAGTAGCGAGGAGTATTGGAGAGTGAAGAAAACGCTGGCGAGAAGCGTGTGAGCCGAAGCTGTCAGCGTTCTCAATCAAACTTGGGCGTCAACATCACATGCATTGGTCCGATCCACGCGCCCACTCACACGCATTGAGAGTACATGCATCTCCTGGTAAAGAACTCTGCTGCGGTCTCTACGTGCCCGTACTGGTTGAAGCACAGCAGGCGAGCAGATTAGACTAAGGCGAGACTCTCGCTTCAGATGCCCAAATCCGTATCCAATTTTCAAAATACTGGTACGCCAGCTTGGACGGAACTTGGCGCCTTGGCTTTCTTAAGCGCACGCGGCACACGCAATCGCTCGCTGGAATAGAGAAGCCAACAGATTTAGGTCGTCTGAATCTCGAGAGGGCGGCCTGTGACGTTGAGTCCCAGCTCCACCGACGCTCGGATCATATCCACGAGCTGTTCCAGCCCCAGTCGGCGCTTCTCGCCGTCGGTGAAGCGCACCACCCACTTGACGGGCTTGTGCTCGCTCGTTTCCCAGCCGATGACCTGGCCAGTCAGCCACTGCGTCACCATCGACCCGCTCTTGTCATCGACGTACCGGAACTTCTTGAGCACACTCCAGAACACCGGGCGCGCTGGAAATGCCGCAAACTCGTGCATCAACTTGACCTTGTCAAAACCGTCTTCTCCCTCATCGTCACCTTCGCCGTCAAGACGCTGCTGCTGCTCCACGACCTCCTCCACCTCGCGTGGATTGACATCCTCGACAAGCACCGTCGTAAGCGACTGCGGGTCGTCTTCTCGCGCCATGTCTTCTTCTCCTTCTTCTTCCGTCTCGGACTCGTCGCTCCGAGCTCGCTTGTTTCGGTTCCCGGCACGGTTCGTCGACTTGGCTATCTCCCCCTTCTTCACCAGAACCAGGCGTCGGTTATGGAGCTGCTTCTCGTGGGGGACCTTGGCCAGGATCGCCGGTTCATTCCGGTACTTCTTCCTGAGCATCTCCTGGCACTTGGTGGCGTGGTTGCCAGCCTTGAGCAAGGCGTCCACCTCGGCCTTCAGGGACGCGTCAATGCCCACCCGTCGATTGGTGGTGGCTACAGTTCCATGATCTCCGGAGGCTGCGAGGCGGTACGTGACCGGGATTTCCTCCTCCTCGTCGCGGACTTCGAGCACGCGCAGGCGCTTGGGGCAGTGCTGGTGCGAGCTACACCGGAAGACCTTCCCGCGACCCTGATTGCCGTAATTATAGGCGACCACGTACTGAAACGCGTCGTAGGAATGCACAGCGAGATGCACTTCCTCCATCGACGCATGGGTCGACACGTGCCTGTACGGGGCTCGCTCGGGGGTGCCCTCGACGGCGAGCTTGCGGGCCATCTCGCCGTGAGTTGTTGGGTTGAGGCTATGAATTCTAGCCACACAAACTGCAATTTGAGTAAATGCGCCATATTTTATATCTTCTGAGTAAATTTTATGTGGTAGACATATGCAGTGAGTACCCAAATTGGACTCTTTTTTAGGGGTGCTGCTGCTTCTTACGCTTTGGGAGCGCGCAGTCGGCCTTGAAGTTGTAGTTCTTGAGGTAGTAGCTCCAGAGTTCCTCCACTTTGGACAGCTCGCAGTAAACTTCGTCATCGCAGCCAGGTAGTGGAGCCTCGACTTCTTGGACCCACACGGACACGTAGAACTTGTGGTCCGTTTTGCCGCGGTACAGTCGGAAGTCGATGTTGGAAGCTGTGGGGGAAAGAATTGAAGTGCGGAACCCGCGCGAGTTGATTTGGTCGTCACTCCACGACGCCAAGAGCTTGGTGCGATCACCGTAGCCCAGCAGCGTCATAAGCGGTAGAGTCGTCTCGGCATGGCCGAAGCGTAGATTAGCCACGACGGAGGTCTCACCCGTGG
The DNA here is from genome assembly GCA_024211575.1 of Phytophthora melonis. Lineage (NCBI taxonomy): Eukaryota > Oomycota > Peronosporomycetes > Peronosporales > Peronosporaceae > Phytophthora > Phytophthora melonis. The sequence continues at coordinate 2,327,385 of JAMXKT010000068.1, forward strand.
TGAATTTCTGCATGAAGGAGAAGATGTCCTGCAGTAGAACGGCAGCCATCTCGTAGTTGATCTTGTATCCTGCGCCTTGCTCGTAAAAAGCCTCGAGGTCCTCCGCATAGTCGAGGCGGTTCAAGAAGGTCTGATCCATGAGAGAGCACCACTGGTTTGTGACCCCGTACACCATGATGTCAAAGCTACGGATTAAGCGCGACAACAATTAGTGCCGGGACAGCGCAACTAAAAGGAACCTTGGGTTGATCCACTTACGCGCAAGCTGCGAAGGCCGCTCGGACATCGACAACGCTGAGATCGACGCTATCAGGGAGGTTGAGCTGCGCCTTGAGCTGCGCGATACTGGCGTTCATTTGGCTTGAGCTTCCGTAGGCTTTGAGTTCTGCCGAAGCATTCGGATTATGCTTGACCTCGGACAGGTAGCGGTCGCAAATATCGTAGAAGCGAATGAACGGATCCTGAAAACAAAAAAACAGTGATAAATACAGTTTTAGCGTGAATTGAGCTTGAGATATCGAGGGTGGAGTTCGTACCTTGCCCTTGGGGTATTCGACGTACTGAACATCGTTGGGATTGTCGAAAAATGTGCTAGCAAACCTGCGAACGGCAAGGAAGGACGTTACAAACGTGAGCTTCAACCCGTCGAGGTCGTTATTCAAACTATCGTCATCTTACGCTCTTGCACTGTCGCCCGTGCGCGCTTTGAACGTGTGCGCGAGAATAAACTGCTTCTCGTTGAATGTCGTAGGAATAGCAGAACCCACTGAACGTCGCGTACGCTTACCGTACGCGACGAGCTCATCAAACCCAGTCGATGATAAGACGCCTGCGACAGTCAGGTTATAAGGAAGCGAGTACTCCTGCAGCCACTCAGGGAGAGCCGTGGAGTAGTTTGCTTGCAGCCGGTAAAGCAGATCCGCAATCTCACGCATTGTGTTGTCCGTGGGGAACCTACGGGTAGGGGGTGAATCAGTAAAATGGAGCACAATGGCCTCGCTTTCACTCGTACTGTACCTCCTTCCGTGGCGGCTCACTTGCTGAATCTGCAGCAGCTCCAGATCTGAGGCCTGAACCTCCATCACTCGCGCGTTCGACAGCAGAAGCTCGGAGTCTGTTGCGCCACGTTGATCCCAGTACGTTGTCATTGTCCCGAACGAAAGTTGGTTCAACATGGCTACATCGGCGGCATTCAGGATATCGGAGTTGACTGCGACTCCACTCTCGTCTTTGATGCCGCTCGTCGCCAGCAACAAGATTATCGAGAGGACAGAGGTGGCAACCAAGAACCGGCCGATGTTCTTGACCGGCAAGCCGGGAGGCACCGGACCCGGTTGGCTTTCAATGTTGAACGACTCGAACTTCCTCGCCATCAGCGCACTTTGCTCTTCCTTTCCTATTCAAAAGCAAAGTGCTTGGCAAGTCAAGGTGGCAGGTAATTCCCAGCGTTCTTATCAGCGGTTTTCGTTGCGTACATTTATAGCGACTGCAACGTCCATACTCATCCTCGCGCCACCGACCAACCTACAATCTATCTATACGGCGCACTCCGTCTCGAAGTTGTAGTTGTTGAGGTAATAGCTCCAGATCTCCTCCACCTTGGACAGCTCGCAATACATTGCACCGTCGCATCCCGGTAACGGAGCCTCGATCTCTTGGATCCACACCGACACGTAGTACTTTTGGTCGGCCTTGCTGCGGTACAGGAGAAAGTCGACGTTCGAGGCGGTGGGGGCCAAGTTCGAAGAGCGAAAGCCGCGCGAGCCGATTTGTTCGTCCGTCCACGACGCCAGAAGCTTGGTGCGATCGCCATAGCCGAGTAGCGTCATGAGTGGCAAGGTCGTCTCGGCGTGAGCGAAGCGCAGGTTACCCACAATGGTCGTGTCTCCCGTGGTGAAGTTCTTCATGTAGGCGTAGATGTCCTGGAGCAGAACCGCTGCCATTTCGTAGTTGATCTTGTACCCCGGTCCTTGCTCGTAGAACGATTCCAACTCGTCGGAGTACTCCAAGTGGTTCAAGAACGCTTGGTCGACGACGGAGCACCAGTCGGTGGTGACGTTGTAGAGCATGATGTCGAATCTGTATAATACCACAACACGTTGCAATCAGTCAAGGCAGGCGTTGTATGCTCAACTACTGTACTGTGTACGTACGCGCAAGCAGAGAAAGCAGACGCTGCGTCGGTGGCACTTAAGTCGGCATCACTAGGCAAGTTCAGCTGGGATTTCAGGAACGCAATGCTCTCATTCATCTTGGCTGAGGTCTGGAACTCGTCGAATTCCACCATTGCGCTCGTGTTATCCAGGACTTCCACTTTGTAGCGGTCGCATTCGTCAAAGAAGCGGAGCAGTGGGTCCTACAGTAAAAGAGGGGGGGGGGGGGGTGAGGCTTGCACTGCATGACTTGGTAATTATGGGAACCACGACTTACGCTGCCATCAGCATATTCAATGTATTCCACGTCTTCCGGGTTGCTGAAGAATGCGCTCGCAAACCTGCCAAGACAGCAAACAGGCTGCGGGTCAGTACGTAAGACACCGATACAACTCAACACCGACGCACGTACGATCGGGCGCTTTGGCCGGTGCGCGTTACGCTCGTGTGTGCCAGCTTGAACAGGCTGGCGTTGTATGCTGCTGGGATAGCCGAGCCCACCGAGGCGCGAGTGCGCGTCCCGTAGTCCTTGAGCTCTTGCAGCCCCGCAGTTGCCAGCTCACCTGCGTCCGTCGTGTTGTACGGCAGCGAGTAGTTCTTGAGCCACTCCGGGATGACGCTCGAATAGTTCGTCTGCAGCTTGGCCAGCAGATCCGAGATCTCGCCCATGTTGCCCTTCGTGGGGTACCTGCTTCCGTGTCGACTCACTTGCTGCAGCTGCACCAGCTCCAGGTCCGAGGCCTGAACCGTGGATGCATTTGCAGCACCCGCCTGCAGCGCCAGCGCGAAGGCCGAGTCGCGTTGGTCCCAGTACTTGGTCTTGGTCCCGAACGACTGGAGGCTGAAGCTGCTGCCAGCGGCGACAGTGGTTGTCGACGCGGCGACGAGCGTGAGAACAGCCACAACCTTGGCCAGCATTGCAAACGATGAGTGTGCACTTGGTCGCAACGAAGCAAATCTTGAAATGAGCTTGAGACGGCGCCTTCACGATGAAGTTCGTCCTCTGCCAGTACTGTGACGCGGTAGCGCAAACACACCATCTAGGAAAATGCATGTACTACGTAGAATCTTGACCAGATTCATGCCAAGCGCTCGAACTTCGAGTCGAAGATAGTAGTACACCGGTCGGTCATCTGGTGACTCACCACTGGTGAGTCACGAGTGGAGTGTAGGTTCTCATCTACCAATGGCATGTTTCTATAGTTTCTAGCTTCAAACCATGCCCCAAAATACCCAATTTGTTTTCGCTAAATTGGGCACGGGTGTGTGTACCCATTTCATAAGTGTGGCTTCATTGGTGTCGCCCACACCATTCTTGGATCCGCCTGGCCAGTCAGAAAAGGAGCTCGAAAGGCGATCGGCAGCATGGGGGGCCACGAGCACCACAAGAGCTCGCGCTCGGGCGCGTGGGAAGGCTTCGAGAAGCTCAAGCAGGCGCTGGAGGGCCTCGCCACCGCCAAGGGCGTGTCGCAGAGCCGCATCGGCGCCGTCGCCAAGCTGGCGGCACATTACTCCAAGGTACGGAGGCCGAGACTACAGAGGAGGAGGAGGAGAGAGTCGCTAACTTGGAGTTTGTATGTGGCTGCAGTTCTACAAGCACGTGGTGCACGACATCGAGGTGTTCCTGTGGAAGGCGGAGGTCGAGCACCGACTGGCTGGTACGTTTATTATACGCAGGCGATGGATTAATTGATGAGGTTGATAATGATGTTTGACTGTATTTATACAACTATTTTGTAGGTCTCTATGCCATTGACGCCATCATCCGACAGGTATTTTATTTATTGTATTTCGTCCCATTTGAGTTATCGCGGGAGGTGTACTGATCAGCCCTTTTGTCTGTCTCTGCTGGTGCAGGCGCATGCCAAGAACGACCCGAAGGACGCGTACGTGAAGCGGTTCCTGATTCGGCTGTCGGACACCATCGCGGCCGTGAAGAAAGTACCGGAGGAATCTCAGGTGCGAGAGAGAAACACAAACAACGTCAAGAAGAGGAGGAGCTGGTCCCTAATTTTGCGTGTGTGTTTGTTCTTCTTGTGTTTGGATGGAGTAGTCGAAGGTGCGCCACGTGATCGAAGAGTGGCAGAAGCGCGGCATTTACACGCCGAAGCAGATTGAGGACGTCGGCGGACGTGAATATCTCTACACCGGACAAGTAAGTGGCTGTTTTGGGGTCGTTCTGTGGTGATAATTGGTCTCTCAACCCTTATTTATTATTTTTTTTTCTTAGGAGGAGCGCTCTGGAAATGTTACGCCTCGCACATCGCCAGGAAAGTTGGCGTCGCTGCTGTCGATTATCAAGCAAAAGAAGGAGGAGCAGGTGCACTCGGGCGATCCGCAGTCACGACCACCCCACGAAGGCCCCTACGGCGGAGATGGACGTCAGAGAGACGATGCTGCTGCGTATAACCACCGCAACTATGACGACCGACGAACGGATGGCCCGCGTTACGACCGCAGAGATTCGGGCGGGATAATGGGCGACGCTCCGGGCATGCCAAGCGGAGGTGGTCGCGTTCGTAGAGCGCCAGAAGACCGCGGCAACGAATTTGATGAGCGTGACCCGAAGAAGGCTCGCGGGTCCCGGTGGGGGCCACCTAAGTTGGACAATGATAGACCTGCTCCAATAATTACGTCACTGGACAGAGAGGGAGATTACCGTCCCGATAGTGGCAGATATGGTTACCGTTCGCCCCCTGGGCCATCACGCCAGGCCCCATTGTTGCAATCCCCGCATGGGGGCCCACCAAGACACGAAGAGTGGAACAGAAGTGCACCTTCCTCTCATGGTTCAGGTGCTGGATGGCCACGTGAAGGCCGGACACCACAGTCCGGAGGTCTAGGTAGACAAAGTGCCAGCCCCTACGAACATGGCGGCGGCATGCAGCGATCTCCATTTTCAGGATCGGACGACCGACGAAGCCCTGGCAATCGCATACCAGGCACCTCTGGAGAACTTTGCCGCAACTTTCTGGCTGGCAGGTGCACCTTTGGAGACCGTTGCTGGTACGGTGGCTGCGTGTTGTTTGGAATACGTCTTGGCATGTTGCAGATGAGTGCTAACCTTACATGGTTTTGCGTATGTATTTACTTTAGGCACATCCATGATCCGCAAGCTGCTGCATCCGGCGGGGGTCGCCCGGAAATGGGCGACTCGAAGCGCAAAACGGTGCTGTGTAACAACTACCCCCTTGGAAAGTGCCGGTTCGGAGATAAGTGCAGGTACTATTCGATCAGTAGCTTTGTCATGTGTCTGGCTTGGGAGGTGGCGCGTAAGCTGCCTTGCTTCTTTTCGTTAATGGACCGTTCTCTGATGATGGACTCCCTTTGCGGGCCCTGCCTTTTGTCGTGTACGTGAATCTCTATTTCAGCTTTGCCCACGGAGAAGAGGAACTTGACAAGAATGCGAGATACCCGCCAAGACCCCCAGTTCACGGCGACCAAGCTGGAGGACGCTGGCAACCGTCGCCAAGCTCACGACCGGGAATGGAGCAGTCGCGCATTTCGCCCTCTGCTCCGCCCTCTCAAGCTAGATCTTACGGAGCCCCGCAAGTATATAATGAACCACACGGTGATCGCGGCAGTAGAGGAGGTGATTCTTCTGTGTCTTATGCTAACACCGCTGCGCCCTCACCCGGTGGGCGCCGGCTGCCGTCCGACCACCAGCCCACGTCAACAGCGCCCACACAAGGCTACCCTGGGACGTCGTACCCCACGGCTTCCTCCCGTACGGTGCAGCGGGTGGCCCCACGTACACGAGCCAAGGCCCCTCCTACCCGAGCAGAGCTGATCAAGGTCGGAGCCACGTCCCAGGCGGCGCTCCCGTTTTACCACCCCCTGGTTCTTCTGGTAGTCAATCGTATGGAGGCGACCGCGCTGTTGTGGCGGCCCCCAGCGCCAAGGTCTTGGCGGACGACGACGATGGAGATGCAGTGGAACCCGAGTTTACTCTGGAGTACGACGACGAGGAGTAAATGGAGATAATTGAGCGCCGGCGTTTGTCAAACACACCCCACTGCTGCTGTTGAAGCGTTGGCGTTCTTGATACAAGACAAGCAAGCCGCAGGAAGGCAAGAGGGCAGGGGGGCATGGCAGCAGAAGGAGGTATCCATCATGTTCCTGGATACCACGGGGATCGGAGGTCGTCACACATGTTGATGCACTTTTTGAGTCAGCAAGTAGTTATCAATCAATACACGAGTTTGCTTTTTTACGTGACGAAATAGCTGTGATGTGTCCACATACGTCCAGCACGTCCACAGATGTCCACTTCTGAAAGATGGCTACAGTTATAGTGTAGCCATATCATATCCAGGTGCTCGCGTCTGATTGGCCCATTTCATTTTGTAGCAATCTTCTGATAACGTCGCGACCATGAGGAGCTCCTCGGATGGCACCGCGTTGGCGCCTCCTCTCAACCGCCATGTGTCGAATCGAGTGCTGAAGGTCATGGGGTTAGTTGCGCTGGCGCTCGTGCTAGGCTTCATGCAGATCCCGACGTTGTTCTCGCTGGACCCTTCAAGCGCCTTCCGATCTGCGCAAGCGTCCAGTTCGGACTCATTCGAGCACATGTTCGCCACCAAAACGAAATACTGGGACCAGCGCAGTGTTGTAGCCATCAACAGCGAAGCCATCTTTACGCGGTCTATGCTGCCACTCCGTTCACTTGAACTGTCGCCTGATCAGACCCCACTACGGCAGGATTTGGAGCTCATTCAAACTCAAATTGTGGCTCGGCATGGCGTAAGGTACGCTGGTAGGTAGCCATAACTGATGGCAAACTACTGGATCGTGGACTTACTCATAATGGATGTGTTTGTGTTTATAGGTACCCAACGGGAGGCAATATCAAAGAAATTACTGCGTTTCTGGACAAGTTGAAGCCTTTTGAGAGTTCGTTGCCGGCGTGGATGAGGAACTACTCGCTGCCGTACAATTTGAGTGTGCAGGGGCAGCTTACTCGGGCTGGGAAGCATGAACTGCGTAAGCTGGGGGCTCGTAGCCTCGCGAGAAGCGGATTTGAGGATGAAGGAGTAGTGTATTCAAAGGAGAAATACCGTGTGACACATTCGGCTGTGGCAAGGGCTCGAGATTCTGCTATTGCGTGAGTGGTTTGATGTTGATACAGTTGTAAATTGTTGTCTGACCACTGTTTTTGCTTCAATAGGTTTTCAAACGCATTCTTTGCAAATGCTCAGGACGTGGAATACACCGAGCACCCGAAAAATCAGGTAGTGTTGTTTGAAAATGATATGATACTGGTACCCGTTTGTATTTACTTACCAAGCACAATACTGGGTAGGATACTCTTCTGCGCTTCTTTGACGTGTGCCCCCGATACCAGCGAGAGGTGAAGAAGAACCAGACCGCTCAGGCACAACAGCATGAGTTCCAGAGATCTACCACCCTTCTCAAAGTTGCGCAATGGCTGAAGCAGTCGCTTGGCTTGAAGGACGAGAACATTACATTCTCGGCCAAGGATCTCATGGCAGTGCAGTCTGCATGCGCGTACGTGATATGTGTTGTACTGTAGATACTACTATTGAACCGAAAACTAACCGAACGTGTGTGCATCAGATTCGACATTGCTATTTATCATCGCAAGCACCACTGGTGCTCGCTCATGTCGATGACTTTCATCCATGCGCTGGACTACCTGGACGATCTGGAGGAGTTCTACTGGATTGGGGCGGGGTACAAGATCAACTACGAGATGGCAGCGGTTCTCCTGCGCGAGGTGTTCGCTACGATGAGAGCCAGAGCTACCGGTGATAGCGCGCTCTTGGGGAACTTCTTTTTCGCGCATGCAGAGACGACTCTCCCGTTGATGACTCTGATGGGGTACGGCGATCGCTCGCCTCTCCTGGCGAACGCTACAGAGGACGTCATTTCATGTCGGGGGTTCCGGACTTCAATTCTGTCTCCGTTCGCTGCAAACATTGAGTTTCGGCTGTTCAAGCGGAAACCAAGCGAGGAGAAGGACTTCTATGTGCAAATTCTCATCAACGAGAAGGATGCTCCGATCCCAGGCTGTGAGCGTGTGTACTGTAAACTTTCGGAGCTCGAGCAACAGTGGCTCTACTACCTCAAGGTGTATGATTTCCACAAGGACTGCGTGTAAGATACTTGTTATGTTTGTCGATAATGTAAAGGTTCTGCATTTAGAATTTTGTGACAGGATCCGACGTCGCCCTTTCGAGTTGAAGAGGCAACGAGTGCGTGGATGACCTCCCGTGCAGCTCCTGATTGTTTGTCCGGCACTGTTGATACACCTGAGGGAGAAGAAGTGCAGCCTGCTGGAGCTGAGCAAGGCGGAGAGGATTTATTCGAGCTCGCGGACGACACTTTCGTCGTAGTTTCTGTCGATGTTGAGTACGTTGCGGACCTCATCTGGCCAACTGATCGAGCATCAAGTGATCGACAAGTTTATGTGAGATTTTCAATTGACCCGGGAAATGTGCACACGTCCACGGATCCATTTATTTACTCGGAGAGATGTTCTAAGCCGGTTGAAATGGTCTTGCCCCTGTCTCAAACTACTCAATCTGCTGGGGTTTTGATGGAGATGGAAGTCTGGGAAGTCCAGCGTGGTGGCGTTCAACAGGAGCTTGTGGGGAAGTGTCGCAAACCGATTCACGAATTGCTGAGGGAATCACGGTCGCAAGAAGTTCAATTATCGCGACGGAGAAGAACAGCAAGTTGTGGCAAGTTGGGACTTTCTGTGGCGATGAATTCGGATTCGAGAGCCTTGACGGCGGTACTGTCCAGGGAGATCCAAGAATCTATGGATAGAGCTGACGGTCAGAAGAAGGCTCAGTTGGTCGTGATGGTTCTGGAGTGTCAGGGTCTGAACCAGCACTTTAATCCCGTCATTGTTGCCAGTGTCGGTGATTTAAAGCCCGCCTTGCGCACCGACACGGCCACCTACGACGGTAAACGTGACGCTTTCGTGTGGAACTATCGACTCGGGTTCGAACTGCCACTAGCCGATTTATTGAATCGTACAATTTCCTTCACAATGATTCGTGACGAAGAAGCGAACAGCAGTCCGGAGCAAGTGTTAGGATCCGCTACTATCAACTGTGCGGCATTTAAACCAGGCGCTTCAGCCTTTTGTGGGTGGCTTACGTTCGCTGCGCTGGAGCAACAAGAGCAAATTCGCGTTCGCGTTGCGTGCTGGCTGGTAGTCGAAGATTCACAAATGGATAACGTTGGAACCCCAGTTGCTAACTGCGAGATATTGGCGTCGTCTGCGATGAATTCCGGCGTTTATTCTTCCGACAAGCCGTTCTCTATTCCCCTCGGAAGCTTGCTTGAGGTCCAGCTTGACTTCATCTGCGCCACCAGCTCTCTCGAGTCGGAGTATCTGAGTGAATACATTGGTGGGGCTCAAGAAGCTCAGCAACTGGGTATCCGCGGTCGACTAAACCTTCTCGATGGAGTTTCCCAACGAACTAGTGTAAATGCTTCAGCTAGCCTCGAGACTGCACACTGCAAGAAACAAACCTGCGTACGACTACAGAGCGAAAAAGGCGATCCGATCGTACTTCGATTTGAGTTGAGCCCCGACGTCGTGACGAACCCTCTTCCTCGACTCGCTCTAGATTTCCGGCCAAAACGATCGCAACAGGGGTCCCTTTCACTCTGTATCGCGTTGCCGTACCTGCTGAAGCACCTCTCGGCGCATGTGGAATATCAGTGCAATCTTCCTCTGATCGACCAGAAAGGCTGTGTGCGCGGCCGCATAAGTGCCTGCTTCCGTACTGGAGTGCAGAGCGACCAGCAACGTATGCCGAAGACGCCAGTTGTCCATAAACCCCAAGCCTGCGTCCTTACTGCCAAGGTGACAAGCCTCCAGACTTCCAAGGAAGACAACAATGGCACTCATTGTGTGGCGAATATCTGGTCAAGTACCACAGACAAATCACAAGCCCAAACGATATCGCCCTTGGCGTGGGCAAGTGGAGGCGTTAGTGGAGCTAATGCTGTCTCTTTACACGTGAGCGATGCAACTACGGACATTTTGTTTGTGGGTATCTACCGATTCAGCAACCACGAGAGGAACGAGTTGATCGGACTTGGTACTTTCAGTATTAGCTCTCAACAACCAAACCAGTCTTTTGAGCAGTCCGTGCGCTTATTCTGCGACTCGAAAGGGAAGGAAAAGGAGTGCGGGTCAGTGGTTCTTGGCCTCCAAACCGCAAATGTACCAAGTGAGAATGAATCCGATAGGAGTTTATCCCTGGCAGCGACGGAACTAGGCAGCGTCGCGTATCCAGTCCAAAGTGGGGAGCTGAAATGTCGATTTGATATCGATATCTTGGAGGTGCACGGCTTACCAGCTTCCGCTTCAGAAGGTGATTGCATTTCTATTCAACTTCGCGTTGCTCAAAGCAATTGGAAAAATAAACTGGGCCCTACGAAGGTGAAACTTTCGCCTGGTGGCAACAATTTGATGGCTTCTATCGACGATAAGGTACAAGCCAAGATTTGCTGGTCTGCGAAAGACCGAGCATTCCCTGTGCTGGAGGTTTTAGTGTACGCAGAGCCCCAACGAACCCCAAATCTGAAAAGTATCGCGTCCAAAGCCTCACTAGCAACTACATCACACCTAAAACGGAGAGCAGATCGACGTGGTGCAAAGGCTTCACAACCGGCAGATAAAGCAGTCGCCCCCGTATTGGTAGCAGTCGGTAGCCTCAACTTGTGTTCATTTTTCTCTCAGTCAAACATTTCCGCGCGCGTTGGCTTGAGCGCTATAGTGAAGCAAACGGATACGGACACTGTTAGCTGTGAAGCACCAGTCTCTATACTCTCAACAATCAGAGCTTCCTCATATCAAGAGGAGGGTGCGAGCGGGCCAACACTTCCAGAGGCTAACGTTGGTCAGGGACAAGCTGTCAAAGGTGATTTGTGTATTCACCTGCTACAAGCGACTGGGAGCTTTCTAAAGAAGGCCAGTTCTCTCTCGAGTTACTGCGTGTTGGTGTCGTGTGGGCCGGATGAAGTAGCGAGCGGGTACGTGACACTTTTATTGCATGTTTTACTGTTGTGATTATCAGTTTTAAATATATCGTCACTTGTTTGTGTAGATATAGTTCAGCCGATGATGGCACAATAACTTGGAATCAACACGTGGTGCTCCGAATCGGCTCCAATGGGCCTCCAACCGTCCACCTTACGCTTTACCATCGCTCAGTTGAACTCATTGGAGATGACTCCAACCCCGCACAACTATCAAATTGCGGCCACATTGTTGGATATTTGACGCTGCCGATGTTCCCGTCGGTTCTTGAGGAGGATCATTTACTACAACTCGAGGTTCCGTTCGGAATGCCGTTTGGCTCTGGAGATGTGGATTCAGCTAAAACCAGTAATGATCCGCATTACTACAAGCGAGGGGTGTTAACACTGGAGATGCAGTTTCTGTCAAGTGAACAGCCCAAGATGAAGAATCCTACTATGACAGAGAGTTTTGAGTTGGTGATTCACCGAGTGCGAGGGAATCTGCAGGACTCGAGACCCTCCCAACGCCCGCCAGGAGTCGTAAAGCATGTCTTCGTTGAAATCAGCTTGATGTCGGATCGAGGTGGCAGAGCTGAGGAGCTCGCGGTGGGAGCTACCGGTGTTATATCAATCGCTGCGTCGGGAATGACTGAAGTTAATGCGATAGTCGACCTCAGCAACCCGATCGTCGCAAACACCCTGGTGAATGGGCCGAACAATGTGTTTGTCGGGAGAATTCGTGACCTGGGTGGGAACTACTATGGCCGAGTGCATCTCCCACTCAGGAAAGACTGGAGACAGAGATTGGTTGATCGGAGGAAGCAAGTCTGGTATCCCATTTGTATTGAGGCAAGTACCGGGGTTACGACTACAAAAGACGCGCTGCTCATGAGCCTCCAACTTCGTGAACAAAATGTGGTGAGTACCCCTGCGTTTCAAGCCACTACATCGGGGAAATTTCACGTGAGCGTATGTGAAGCCATCCTTACAACACCATTTCAGAGCTCGAATGCACTGAAACTGGGTAAATATGGCGGTGCGAATGTACAGCTGACGTATACCCCCACCGCTAGTCCTGACAATGAAGTACGCTACCGCACTAGACAGTCTACGAATCAAGACAGTAGCCAGCACTGGCGCTGGGAGAACGAGTGGTTTGTGTTTACCGACGAAGACCAGGGAAATGCTACCCAAGAGCTGCAAGTATCCTTGCAAATAGGAGTTCAACCAAACCGACCTGCGCTGAATGGCAGTATCGACTTGAGCTCTACGACCAAAGACGCGAAATTCCGACGAGTTGATCTGTGGATCCCACTAGGCGATCAACTCGGCAGCGATCGCGCTACTGTTGGAGCGCATCTTCACATCGTGGTGATTTATATACCTACGGTTGTTGGTACGATGACCTTCGACTTTGGAGAAAGCGTCACATTTTCGGAAGCCGAACGTAGACTTCACGTTGATACGACTTTTTACAAGTGCGTTCTCCAAACATCAAGCTATATCTCGGTCGATGATCAGGGGGATATCGCTCCGGGCTACAAACGGTTGCGATTGCCGTACGATACCAGCGTGGACACATGTACCGATGTGCCAGTGTTTCTTGTGCAATGGGTGGGGGTGACGAAGGCGCTTGGGGAGGTCTGTCTCGGCGTGTTTTCCATCGATCTGCTGTCCATTGCCGAGCTCTGCTGTTTGACTCCAGCATTAAATTCGACCGGTAAAGACCAGGACCGCTTCATTTGGGGCAATTTTCATGATAAAGCCGATCGGACCAAGACATCTGGAGTCGCCAAACTTCGAGTTACATTTGACCCCACGCGCAATGCCGTTCTTGATCACGCTGTTGGTACAGTGAAGACGCTTGAGAACCGCGTAGCTTCTGCGGAAACGTTTACTATCTGGAAGAAGCTGTTTTACTTGCTGGATCAAAACAGCAATGGGTACATCGACCGCAACGAGTTCACGAATGTGTTTTTGAACCACGTGGAAGGTACTGTACAGTTAGCTACCTCCTCTTTACATGGATTTTTATGCGGTAGATCACTAACTTGGTGCTTTTTGTAGATATGACAAAGACGTCCGATGGTCAGAAGCTGTTGCAGCTGCTGTTTAGTGGTGATGACAACCAAGGCAGCACCAACCAAGGAAACACAAGCACCCCCTCTCAAGACCAGATAGCCGCACTATTTTCCGTTATGGACACAAACCGCGACAACGTACGCCCACCTTCTGTCTATCAAGACTACAGAATTACCTCAGCTCTTACGGGGATTTGTGTTGTTGTGTTCTGTAGGAGATCGAGTGGGGAGAGTATCTTCGATTCCTCCAACGGAAGCAGCAACAGTTTTCCAGCTCAGCCAAAGAAAGTGAAGAAGATCCAGCTCACGAACCGACTGAAGTTCAGAGCCAGCAAAAGCGAGAGTTAAGAAGAAAGCATCGCGAAGACCCGCGTACAATCCCTCCCGCTATTGAGGAACAAATTATTGCCGCGTCAAACCAAACTGAGCCATCACCAGAGGAAATGCGAGCAGCAGATCCGAAAAATGGCTTGGTGAAGAAGGGGCGTGCTACTAAAGTGTCCTCCTCGCAGCACAAACTGTTGAAGCTGCAGTATTCCAACCAGGAGCAAAGTCGACTGCAGGAGCAGGTCGCGTCTCTGGAAGCTATCCTCGCCATAGAACGACGTCGGTACGCCGAGCTGGCAGCAGACCGTCAGGCCTTGATGAGGTCCTACCAGCAGCTGCATGTCAAGCACCAAAACGAACTCATCCAGGAGCAAACCAAGTCGAAGTGGATGAAGCAGACTATCGAGCGCCAGCAACAGCAGCTCGAAGAGCGAGAAATGATCCGGAAGAATCGCACCCAAGCGTCTATTGTGCTGCAATCAACAGTTCGCTCTCGACTGGAGCAGAAGCGTTTCCAAGGGCTCAAGCTGCAGCGCGCCAACGCTGCAGTCGCCATCCAATGCATGGCTCGAACCGTCAAAGCCAAAGGAATATTCCAAGCTCTTCAAGAAGCGGATCGAGTACACAAGGAACGTATTCGCGCTGCCTCGAGGATGCAGAAATTTATTCGCTTTCATTTACATCGAAAAGAACGGGCTTTACTGGTAGAAGCCAGGAACCTCTCGGCCGCAATCCTTCAGAAGAACACGCGAAGGATGATAGCGTCCAGAGCTTGGCAACGGCAAAAGGTATCGGCTGTGAAGCTTCAGTGCTGGGTTCGTCGACGTCAGGCAATTCGACTGGCGACTAGAATTCGAGACGCAACATTTGTAGTGAAAGCTTTCGTGCTCGGGTGGTTTGCGAGGTGGAAATATGCCAGGATAAAGGAGAGTACCCGTCGTATTCAGCGGTGGTGGAGACGCTCCAGCAAAGAGCGCTCGGCGTATATGGAGCTGCTGGAAGCTGTGCTGTGTATCCAGTCAGCCTGGAAGAGGAGAAGTGCGAGGAAGTGGTTCGAGCGCGAGTGGCAGCGACAGGAGACGTACCTCTCGCAGCTCGAGGCGGCGATCTGTATCCAGGCTGCGTGGAGAGGACAACGCCAACGTTTGGTAGGTTTCCAGTCAGGCGCACGGTTTGAGGATGACAGTTTGGTTGAAGCTTTAGTATACGATATTGTGGCGATTATTGAGGCTGAGGCAGTCCCATGTAACAGCGATGAACCGACGCTTACGGATGCCAGCACAGAAGGTCAAGATGTGGTTTATTTGGAATGCACTGCAGATGATGGAGATCGTCCAGTGGTAGACGACAGCTCAGAAGATCGGTCGGTTGTACTTCCCCAGCTGAATGCTATACTATCGACCAACGAAGACAACGGCGAGGCCAGCGAAGAAAGGGAAATCTCAGCGCTCTTGGTGAATCTTGTTGATGCCGTGGCCAGCACTAATGAGCCTGACCCATTTTGTACTGATGGTTTGACTCCAGTTGATAGAAATTCAACCGACTCAATGGCCATTGATCCACCGAGTATGGTCCATGATAGCGAAGAAATCCCGAAATCTAGCACGAACCTGACTGAAGAAGAAGCCGATACCCCTGCTTCTGTGGAAACTGCTGCGGTTAGCTCAATGACCCCAGAGACAAGAGGCGAGGATCTCCATGACTCAAGCACTGCCGATTTCTTCACCGTTGAGAATGTGCTTGAAGTCATCAAAGACCTGGTGGAATCTCAAGCAGCTGATGCCAACGAAAGCCAAGCAGACAGAATCGCATCGAAGCCCTTTGAAGAAGAACATGGCTCTTCTCCTGACGAACCCCACGAAACCAAGACAAATGATCCGGCACAGGAATCAGTAATGGAGACAGTATCACCAAGCTCAGTGCCTGCAGATCCGCCGGGGTGCTCGCAAGACGATGGAGCGCCTCAGACGATTGTGGACGCAGGCCGAAACGCGGTCACCCCCACCGAAGCTTTAACTCTCACTAGCCAACACGAAGACGCTGGTGCAGTAGAAAGAAACGTCACTCAGGACTTCCCGATGCAGATAATCGCAGTGGATTCAAGTCACGATGCCCAAGAAAACCATGAAGAGGCCAACACGATCGCGTTAACCACCAGTGTGGGCAGTGGTAACCAAGACGTAAACGACTGCGAGTCAAGTAGCAAAGCTCAAGCCAGTGCGATCTTAAAGCAAGATGCCGACGTGCACAAGCTGGATGCTGCCTTTGACGCGGCCTCGGCAGAAGTAGGGGATCTCGCCATGCCAAACGGGAGTGATTCCGACGATCCGGGGCTTCAAAACGATGAAAGTGACGGCGAAAGCGCAGGCGGAAGCAGCATCGACTCCACCGACTTGATGCTGGAGGCCGACGCTATGGCAATCATGCAAAACACCGCTGGAGGTGGTCAGATTCCAGAAGAAGGTCAGGGTCAAACTAAGCGCCACCGTAAAACCGAGCGCTTGGACAGTATGGCGCTTCTGGCAGACTGGGACAAACTCGATGCACACGGCAAAACTGAAGATAAAGCAGACAGCAACACCAGCGAGTAATAAATAAACCCCAAATATATATTTTTCAGTGTTAGGGAGTAGTCCGAGGAGACGGTGACCGTTCACTCTTCATCTTCTTGCGTGGGGGCGGACGCTCACCAAGATTTCATTTTTTTCGGTAGGGTCAATCCTTCACCGTCTCCATGTCGGTCGACGCTACCGTTCGCCATGTCTTCGGGTATGACGGGGGAGCGGCTGACGCGCCACCTCTGCAACTGGCAGACGAGAGCACGATCGTGTACGTCAGTGGCCACACGCTGCACTTCACGTCCACCGTCACGCGCAGTCAGCATTTCTTCATGCGTCCTCAGCCGCGGAAGATTGTGGCCTTCGACTTCAACTGGAAGACGTCCACGTTCGCCCTCGCGGCTCGAGAGCCCGAAGCAGCCATCTCGCTGTACTCGTACCCGGACAAGAAGCCCAAATCCAAGCTGGAACTTCCCGATGGCGGGCAGAGCGATATCTTCGAGTACTCTTTGATCAAGTTCTCGCGTTGTGGCCGTCGACTGCTGAGTGTCCGTCCAGCTCCGCCTGAAGTTGATGTATCGAAGAATCAAGCCATTGAAGCGAGGGACCCGTTGCTCTGTGTGTGGGATATCGAGTCGCTAGCGCCCGTTCCGGGGTGTCAGAGCTCCAGTGTCCGTGGTCCGGTACGCTTTGCGTCCTTTGACCCTGCCAACATCGACATGTTCGCGGTGGGTGGGGACAACGGACTGCAGATCTGGAAGGTGTACACGGGGAAGAACGCTGCGTCGAGTTTACTGAGAGCAGAGACCGTGACGCTGTCCGCTCGTCCATCAGCTAGCGATGATAGTGTTGGCCAGCCCACCGACGCAGCGGACCTTGTGGAGATGGAGGAGAAGCGCAAGCAGTTCTGCTGCCACGCGTGGCTGCCTCGTAGTCGATTGCTGGTTGCGAACCTGGCAGGCGACTTGTTCCTTGTTGACGCAGCGGAGGCGAAAGTCTCGCAGCTTATACGAGCCGCAGCGCGACCGGACCATTGCCCCATTGTTGGTATCGTCGTGACAGCAGAGACCGTCGTCGTCTCCTACTCGGATGGAGCGCTCGCGTGGCTTCAGCTCGATACGTGGGAGCTTCTCAACACGAGCGTTCTACCTGGAGGCCTCTCGGGATCAAGCGTGACAGTCATGGCACCGACGCCGACGTACGCCAAGGCCTTCGTGGGGACACGCAACGGGAAGATCTTCGAGGTGCGGACGAATGTTCTGCAAGACGACGACGAAGACGGCGACAACGACGACGACGACGTTAGCACACGTCGTCAAGCTGCTAGCAGGAGTTCCAGTCGTGGCGATGAATCCGCGCTCGTAGTGCCGTGTGCTAGCTTCCCGACGGGGCCGATGCTTGACAGTGCCGTGTTTACTCCGTTCGGTGGGGCATATTCTACCGACGCGTTGATCGCTACTGGAGGTTTACATGGCCAACTCGCGCTCTGGAACCTCCGCGACTGTCGACCAGTCGATGAAGTCAACCTGGGAGTGCTATTCACGCAAGACCCGACAAGTATCGCGGCTCCCGCTGGTTCAAACTCGAGACCTGGTACCGCCGGCGCACCAGTGCAGGACCTGAATACTAACCCAGCAACCACCGCGCCTCATGTGGTGATCACAGCGCTAGCAGCCAAACTGGGCGACCCGATCGTGATGATCGGAGATCACCAAGGAAGACTGCGCTCGCTCTGTGTCTCGAAGGTTGTGGGTGGAGGGGGCAAGGTGGAGATTCTACCGCAGCACTCAGTTCAATTGCTGCCGGATGATGCTCCAGTCGACATTTTGTCCATCCACCCTACCCAGACAGTGATGATGGTGTCGTCAACGCACAGCAACGTCGTGTTCCTCCTGTCCATGGACCACGAGAAGCGCTTCCCCGTTCAGGCATATTTCACGCTGCGAGAGCCGAGCGAGCGCGTGGTTGACATCCAATGGAATGCGACGGGCGCTAGCGCCAGTAGTTCCCTCACACTCACGTGCTTCTCGTCGCGTGGGTTGTTCTACAGCGCACGGTATCAAGCCCCACCACAGGAGGATGTTTCCGTGGGCAGTGCTGCCTCAGGCCGCAGAGATGTCTCGCCCAGAGGAGCACTACAGATTGTGCCTAAAGTCATCGCCTTTGGAGAGTCCGTACTACCAATGTGCGCGCGACTGCGGTTCCTCACTGGTTCTTCCAGTAACATGATGGTCGCCACTTCCCCCGGTCGACCGGAGCTGACTCTGCTCAAGTTCCGCGACGTACTGCGCGAGTCGATGGAAGAGATCAGCATCCTGTCCAAAATGCTGACGAAGCGAGCCCATGCACGCGGTGTGTCGGCAGTCGCGGTGTTTCCGCGTGTGCTGGATGGAGGTGTGGAGCTTCTCGTGACCGGCGGGATGGATGGTACAGTCACGCTTTGGACGCTCGCTGCGGCTTCAGCAGTAAACGCCCGTCGCCAGACCAAGACACCCACGGATGGTGAAAGTGAGTCGAAGGAAGCCCCGATGGCAGCAGCCTCCGGTAGTGGAAGTGAGCTGGACGAGATGCAGGCCACCAAGAAGCGCACACTCGTGACGCACGCTGGTCCGGTGACTACTCTGCGCTTTGTCTGTGCGAAAACAATGGCAGCTTCCGAGTCTGGAGGACCAGCGAACATCCAGTTGATCTCAACGGGTGTTGACGGCTGTGTATTCCTCATGGACGTCCGTCTATCGCCCGAGCTACTGGGTGAATCCATTGGTCTCAGTAGTGCGCAACCTTCCGATCTGACCATGAATCCGCTGTACATGAACATCGTTTCATGTGCCAAGTACGACGACGTCTTCCAGCCCGAGCGTGAACAAGAGCGCACGCCGTTCCTCGAGGCTCGAACCCGCGCTGAAGCCATGGCAGCCCGAGATCGATTCGATCGTGGCAAAGATGCCACGCGCAGCAAGTTACGAGACCTCGAGGGACGACTGAAGATCATGCTGGCTGAGAACGAGCGACTGCCTGAAAACGAGCAGCTCGCGCGTGAGGAGTTTGTGCTCAATGTGGCTTGGCGCGATAACCTGCTGAACCAGCATGCTGCCAGAGCCCAGCGCGTACGCGAAGGAATCGCTCGTGACCTTGCACGCATGGCGATTGTGCGTGAACGGATGAAGCGTGAGTTCTGGGACGTGTCTGAGGTGCCCGGAGTGCGCCTTACAGCACTTTCACCACCAACATCCACGTCGACTGCTGCCGCACCAACCGGCGTACCAGCAGGACAACAGCCGCCTCAACTGCAACAATCCGCATCAGCGACCTCGACATCAGGACAATCGACGCCTCTGTTTGTCAACAACTTCCCAATGCGACGCCAGACGCCACGGGAGCAGAAGCTCGCCAAGCAGATCGCGATGCTCCGCCTTGTTGAATTCGCACACCACCAGCAAGAAGACCACGAGGGGCACAGCTCCGATTCGCGCGCGAGGTTTCAAGACACCGTTCCCAGTGATCTGCAGTGGATTTTGAACGCTGGATCACTGCATCCGAAGTTCCAGCAAGGAAATCCTCCAGCTACTGACTCTGGTTCGTCTCCAGACATCTCCGAGTACGCCAAAATGCCGAGCTTCCACTTTGTGTACCACCCCGCAGTGGTGCGTACAGGCAAGCAAGCTCGCGTCCAGATGCATCTGCTTAGTTCGTACGCCCGAGCACTGCAAAGCGCCTTCAACGCCGAGTTCCAGGAGCTGGTGCGTCACAAGGAGAACACGATCGAGCAGATTGAAGCCAAGAACGCTCGGATCATGGAGATCACGGCAGAACTCAACGCTGGAGGCAGCACCGCCGACTTGTTTCGACCGCAGTGGGCGCCCGAAGAGAAGGCGGACTCGCTTCTGAAGGTTTCGCCTGAGGAGATGACCCAGAAGCCGTACGAGACTGCCGAGCGTCGAAAGCAGCGTGAACGTGAAGCACTTGAGGCAGCCGAACGGGAGAAAGCTCGTAAGAAGGACGACGTAGGCGGTCGAGCGCTCATGGACATGATGGACGGCACGCTTGAGGTCAAGAAGGACCCTTTGGCTGCGCAGGAGCTGGTGAAGGAGGCTTGGATGTTGACGATCCCACCGGAGGAGATGACAGCCGAGCAGAAGAAGCTAGTGGCACAGTTTGAAGCTGCCCAAGCCAAGTTCGAAGAGGAACGCGAGAAGTACCGGAAGAGTCTGGACTTGGAGCTGCGCAAGACTCGCGGAGAGGTGACGGACCTCTGTCGCGCGTTTGATGAGAAGCTGCGCGCGCTGCGTGATCGGTACATGGCCACTCGGCGGGCTGTGCTCGCTCAGGAGCTTTACGAGCTTCGGTTGGGTGAAGAACTCATGGCTCGTGAACAATTGGAGCTGGAAACGGAGCGACTTGAAGCGGAGGCACTCGCCATGCAGGAAGCCGAAGCCCGCGCCCAAGCTGAGAGCGACCGGTTCGCAGCCCAACTTGAGGCCTGTCGTGAAGACTGGCATCGCGCTACGGAAGAAGACAAGGTGCTAGAGAAGAGTTTCGTTCGGGAGCTTGAAGAGATGGTCCAAAGCAGTGGCAGCGCCGGAGGTGGACTGGGAGGTACACCGACTGCGAGCACAAGCCAACTGGAGTCTCCGGAGTTCATCAAGCAGCTCGTGGAACTGTACCGCAAGCGCAAACCTGACGACCTGGTGTTGTCTCGAGATGGATCATCCGGGGTTGAATCGATGAAGCGCTCAGGTTCCAATGGGGTCGCTGCTGCTCGAGCCAAGGTGAACGCCAAGCAACGCCTGCTAGCAGAGAGCTCGGGCGAAGGATCATCACGCTCCTTACTGACGAGACAAGCATCAGGCAGGAATAACGTCGTGGAGCCTGAAGTCAACCTCGATCCGTTCCAGCACCTCGACAACCTCCACCAAGACCATTCGAAGCGCGGGGTCATGACTGGAGCTGGAAACGGGAGTCAAAAGTTCGTGGTAACTCCGCTCGACTACATCGCTGACCGTCCTGAAGGCGTTCTCATCGAGGACCGAATCTGGCGCGCCCTGAACGCGCTTCGAGCCAAGAAAATCCTCGCAGAGCACGCGGTGCGCGAGAAGGCGGAGCTCCTTGCAATGGCCAAAACCGTGAGCGACGAACTCCGCTCGAACTTGTCAGATTTGCACCGTCGGCGCAGGAAGCAGCAGCGAGAGCGAGAATCCTTGGCTCAGCGTCGAACGGCTTTGGTGGAAAGCGCGCCTTTGCTAGTTCGGATCAAGCAGGGCCAAGACGAAACTCCAGTCGGCGGTGGGGGTGACGACGCGCTGCTGGTAGCGCGAACGAGTGTCGAAGCCTTGAATGACGTGATCCAGCTGCATGGCAAAGACCAAGTGGGTATCCTCGGTCGCATCAAGGACTTCCGCAAGAACATCAATGTGATGGAATGGGAGCACGCGCTGCTGGAGCTGCAGGCTCGAGATATGGACGAGCGATACACCGACATCCAGTTGCTGCGCGTGACCAAAGACCTGCAGGAACTTTTTCACACTGGCGACACGTCTCACAAGCAGAAGCGGGAAGCAGCCATGCTCGAGGCCAAGCTGGCACACCTGGGTCGCCACCACCAGACCACCTTGATGAAACTGGAGCGCACAGGATCCCAGCTCGAGCGCCAGCTACGCGAACGCGAGCGCGAGAACCGCAACTTCCAGCAGCAAGTAGCGCAGCTTGAGACGCAGGTCCAGATCCGCGAGGACATTCTGGCCAGTCGCACGAGTGCTGCCATGCGCCAACAAGCTGCAGGAGGAGGGGGCGCTCGGGGCGACGCTGCAAGACTCAAGGCCATAGCTGTGAGACGCAAGCTGGTCGATCTGGCAAAAGCTCAGACCGATGAGATCGAGTACCTCCGCCTCGAGCTGGACAAGATGCGTCGCCGGACATTCCCAAGCTTTGCGCAAGCCCACGCTCGCGACTACCACGACGTTGACTGAGACCTGAGGCATCAAAGGTTAGGAGGCAGCCAGTCCTCCAGAGCCAGTCCTCTGTAAGGACACGAACACTATGCCAGGCTGGTCTGCACAAGGAAAAAAAAAACAGTGTCTTGTCTATTGAGATAAACAAGTAACGAATCTATCGCAGGCTTACCTTTGCCGCATCTAGAGCAGTGCTGGGGCGTAGTCCGATGTGCTGGTAGACGCGCCCTCCGTGTCGAGAGTTGAAGGATTTAGCACAAGCTGCTTGAGACTCGGGATCTGGTCCAGAACCGTCTTGAGTTGTTCAAGGGCCGCCCTCGCTAGCTGCTGCTCGGTCAACGTAGCGGTGGTGCAGCTAGCGACAAGTGTCGAGGCCACCTGGCGTAGCAATTTCGCCCAGTCGGGGAAGCGGAGCTTCTGCGCTTCGTGGTGGCGCTGCTGCAGGAGCCATCGCGGCAGGTTGTTGGCAATCATCTGAGCGCAGCCAAAGGCGTGCACACTTGAACTTTCAAACGAAGAGGGTAGTTGCGTCACTTCGATAGCGTGGTGCAGCAACTGCAAGGAGCAAACCGATCCAGCACGGCGAACAACCAGTTCAGTCACGAGCGCAGCCTTCGTCACTAGTGCGCGGTCATTCTTCGAGCCAACACGACGTCCCGCGAGAGCGACCTGCAACGATGCGAAAGCATTTGCTGCCTGCAAAGCAGCTGCATGCTGCTGGATCGGGTCGAGCTCGTCCCATACGTCATCCTGCAGGACTTGCTCCAACAGTGTCATAAGAGGAAGCAGCAGCGCCGCCGACGCCGCCTTCATAGATCCCGACGATTTATCGGTGCGCGACTTCGTGGACGAGGACGCAGCTCCATGTCTCAAGAACTGCGCCGACAACCACTCCACCAACGCTGCCTTCGTGACCAAGTAAGCACCACCCGACGGGGTTCGAAGTGCAGCCAGCAAAATACTCGTGATCAAAGGCTGCGTGTGGGTATCAGCCAGCTCGGAGGTGTAGAAACTCAAAAGCATTGGAAGCACGTGACGGCGCACAAGTAATCCCACGTCGTCATCGTCGCGTACTCCACGGCGAAGCGTGTGGAGCAGCCATGAACGCTCCTGACGGAACGTCAGCGGTGCTCGGCTGTTGAACAGCGAGTAAAACATCGGGACATCAGCCAGGTCCATCGCAGGACGAGCCAGCAGGAAATGGTTCACTTGAGGGTACAGCACGTGGGTTGGCCGTGTCAACACCGCGAGCGCGTCGTTAAGGAACACGGTGACAAGTGACGGAACCTGCTCAAGCGGTTCCTCGACGCCACGGCGGAAAACGTCCAGCAGCAGGTGGACTTGGCGTCCCGCTTTGAAGTCGCTTGAGGTTTCCGTGGTAGCCTGCAGAGTCTCATGCAGATGCGCTAGGATGCCGTACGCGTATTCACGAATTCTCTCGACGTCCGATGAGGTGGCGCGGATGGCAATGCCAAGCAAGCCTTGCTGCACAACTCCACCATCCGGCAAATCCGATGAGGAGATGAAGTGCGACAGCATCGGCAGAAGGAACGCAGGATCGTAAGCCTCAGCCTCCTTTTCGTCGTTGCCCGCCAGAGCCAGCTCGACGTTGTTGTCACGGTTTTCAACAGGAAGTTCGTCATCAAGGTTCAAAAGAGATGCATCGCCATCGGTGGAAACCTCACGATCCAACGGGAAGTACTCAATCGTAGCACGGACGCGGTTCTGCTCAATACCTCCACCAAGCACCCAGGCCGAATCGTCAACCAAGTCGTTGTGAGAGCGCTTAGACGACGAAGAAGCTTCGGCTGACGGCGACACTGTCGAGAAGGCACCAAAGCGGAAGCCCATGCTCACGAGGGTAAGTCCAGAGCCCTGAGCTTCAAATTCTTCAAAGAGTACCCGCAGGCTGCGATCGAACGCAGAGAGCGACATTGAGTACGCATTCAGCAACGTCTGCAACAACGACCTCGTGTAGTTACCAGTAATACGAGCGAGTCGCGAAACAACACGAACAACCAGAAATCGCACCGCACTGTTGTCAGTGTTGTGCAGGGCCGGAGCGAAGCACTCGTGTTGCACAAGGGCATCCAAATGGGCAACGAAGTCGTAATCCAATGCGCTTGGGTCATTCCCGACCAGACGAAGCAATGCTGCTGTCAAGCTCACAAAGGCCTCGAAAGCAGACTGAGAGCCACTAGCTTGAACAGCTTCACGCGCCTCGGTCAGCAGTGGGAGCACAAGTTTCAAGGCAGACAACTGTTTTTCTTGAGCTTGGCCCTTCATAGATCGGACCACGCTTTCCACCATGAGCACAGTGGCGTCAAACTGGCTGCGCCAGCTATCGCGTTCGATTGAAGACTCGTCTTCCTCAACGTGCTCAGTCTTCATTGCGAACACACAGCTCCGAACTAGAACCAGCAGCAGACTCACGTCAACCTTTTCGTTGCTGCCACTGCTGCGCAGTAAAAGCAGCAGTCCTAGCAGGTGGGCCGGCGGCAACGCACCATCGTTCTCCGATCTTGCAAGCTTCTTCACAAGCTCGCTAGCAAATACATTAGTATCCACGGTCGTCGAAGCATCGGCAGATAGATGCCTCAATAGCGCAAGTTCTGCCGTGTGATCCTTCTGGGAGACCAACAGCACGCGTTCGAAGCAAACTGGGGCCAAATTTATGGCGAACTGACGTAAGGCTGGGCTCGTGATCCGCGTGAACACATTGTAAGCCGCGTTCACCAAAGCACACCGCACTCGCTCATCCTTTTCCCGTCGGAGTCGCTTCATTAGTTCTTGTTCAAACATCATTGGGAATGCCGCCGCATCGTTGCCACTCTGAATTGCAGCAACAATGGCTCGAAGCACCTTAGACGAGCACTGCACGGGTGTACGCGCGCTTTGCACAACAAGCGATACCAGTGAGCTCTCAATAGCTTCCACGGCCGTGGAGGCGTCGACACCCCCAAGGTGGCCCAGAACTGAAAACCCGGTCGTATAGAACGGTATCTGTCGCTCGCTGTTTCGGCTGGTCAGAAGCTGCCAGAGCTTCCGCGTAAGCAACTTCGCTCGCTTGTAGTCCGAGAAGGAAACGTATTGCTTGCCAGAGTCCCCGCTCTCACTCTCATCTCCTAGAGACTTCAGAATACGTTCGACGAGTACCACGTGAGGGGCATTGGAAGCTGTCAAGTTGAACTGGGTCAGCAAACCATCGAGCACTGGAAGTCGGGCAGTGGAAGGAATACGCGAAGCCAACATAGCCACCAGCGGGACGCCAGCGCGTTGAAACAAACCACCAAAATCACACAGTGTCGACAGGTCCGTCTCTGGCACGTTGCTGGAGTACACTCGCAGTGCAACGATCTCCACGGCAGAAAGCTGTCGCCATAACAGATTGCTTGACGTACAGGCAACCACTGAGCGCAATTTGAAGAAAATGCGATCCACGACATCAGCAGCAGTACGCTCGTTGGGGGCGATAACGTTGATAAGTAGAAGCAGGAGCAGCTCACATAGCTGCGCGTAGCCTCTGTCAGAAACTCCAGGTAGGCTCGCCGAAAGGAAGAACAGCAGTTGTTCGCACATACGCGCTGCGTCCGTAGCAGCCAACTGATCATCATGAACTCGATGTTTCACCAAGTCAGACACCGCGGTGATCACCAAATCTTGCTTCTTGGTCTCCTCGCTCGCAATACTGAACATAATGTGCTGGAGCACAATATACGCGGGGATAACCTTCGTGAATGCCTCTGTTGCGGCTGATGAACGGGCTTGCTTCTTTTGAGCCTTCGTGAAGCTCAGTAGGGACAGAATATCCACATCTCCTCGTGCTGCCAAATAGTGGAGCACCGGGCTGTATGATTCGTCGATGTCGGCGCAGTTGCTTACAATATGCTCCCAGTTTGAAGTGAAAGCGCCTGGCGACATCTCCACCAATGCCCCCGTGAGAGCATCAGGATCACTAAAGCGGTACCACTTGCTGTTAGCTGCACGCGACTTCTTCTTCGGAGTGGACACCTTGCCAGAAACAGGCTTTCCAGAAACGAGAGCCTCACAGTGAGCCTTGAGCCACACGTACGCATCATCCTCGCGCTCGGTGTCATCAGCACCAACAGATCGCTTCCGCTTCTTGCCGTTTGAGTCTTCACTGGACGCCTCGTCGTTTTCTTCTTGCTGTGGGTCAGCAAATGCATCGTTGCTTGCAATGAGCGCGACAAGTTGGCCCGGTTGCTTGCTTGTTGGTAACAGCGCAAGCAAAATGCGCACCGCGAATGCCACGACTCGCGGGTCAGCACGGTATGTCGACAGGCCTGGCTTCCCAGCAGCTCCATTGCGTGAACTCAAGAATCCCACCAGGGCCACAGTAACGGGGCTCAACGAAGACGATGGCGATGATGCATCAATGAGTACACGCCTTCCAATCGAAACGTACATGAGCGGGTCCGACATCACCGAACGCGAGAGTTGTTCAGTAAATTCGGCGCACGTTTTGCCTCCGCCCTGTCGCAAACTCTCGAGCCAAAACCCAATCTCTTCGGTGGCGCGTCCTCCGGTCACGCGACGACCCCCTCCTTGCCGGTGCTGTGTTTCCTGGCCAAAAATGTCCGAGGCGAGCAGAGTTCGCTGAAGAACCTGTCCTGCAAGCTTTTGGACCGCTTCACTTGGGGTGGAAACATACAACAATAACATCTGCTGCAGTTTCGAGGGATTGCCGGAATTGCCGCTGGTAAACAGGAAGCGAAGACGAGGGGTATCCACTGCAAGAAGAAACCGCAGCATTTCACCAACGATCAAGCTCTGCATGGGTGCTGGCAAGGTCTCTTCGGCGTTTTCATCAGTTTGACCATCCAGGTACCGCCAAGCCAAAGTCTTCGTGAAGTCAACCTTCACTTCCCGCATCGCCTGCGGTAGGCACTCAAGGTACAGGCGGAACACTGTGAGAGCACGCACGTAGAT
The DNA here is from genome assembly GCA_024211575.1 of Phytophthora melonis. Lineage (NCBI taxonomy): Eukaryota > Oomycota > Peronosporomycetes > Peronosporales > Peronosporaceae > Phytophthora > Phytophthora melonis. The sequence continues at coordinate 2,354,408 of JAMXKT010000068.1, forward strand.
AAGCGCGATGCTCCGCTCCTGAGACGCACACAACTTGAGAAGCAACGAGACAAGCGCCTCCGGGCTCGGAAGTAGGAAGCGCAGCTCAGATTGCACTTCGGACGCAAGACCCAGCGATTCCAGCGATGCGGCCAGGCGCACGTAGCGCTTCAGCGTCGCCTCAATCACGCCCAGGGATGAATAGATGACCAGGTTGTTGGTGTGTTGGATACAGCGAGAAAGCTCCTTGCGGAAGTTGCCAGGGGCAATGAGCCGCGACGCGAGAGACTGCGCAGAGCACCACGACGACAGCGCGTCTGCGTTCTTAGCTGCAGGCATTCCAGTGGCCACAGCATTCAGTGAACACGACAGCAACTTCTGCACCAGCGACGCGACGCAGAACCAGCGATACACAGGCTTGGGCTCCAGCTGAACCGACAGCGCCGCCAGGTACTCGGACAGAAAACCAGGGTACTTTTCCAGAAACTGCATCACGAGCGTCTGCGCCTGGGTACTGCGGAGCAGTTCATTCACGCCGATCGTTCCAACGGCATTACGGATCACCTTGAGTGCGTAGGCCTGCTCGGACGTGGTCACCTCTTCCTCTGGGAGCGCCGAGCTTGACGCTGTGGACTTGGACAGGAACAACCTCAGCGCCTGCTTCTGCGGCACGACGTACAGCGCACTGTCATCAAAGAACAGGGCCTTCAGCACTCCGAGCGCCGTGTCGCGCACTCCCTCGTCGTCCTCCACCTGCAGCAGCGCCAGCAGTTGGTGCACGCACGTGGCGTTGAACACCACGAGCTTGCTCTTGTGCTCCACGTCCTTGTTGTGCAGCACGAGCTCGCCCAGTTTCTCGAAGATCATCGTCAGCATCTCGGCCGAGTCGCCGTCCATGCTCTTGAACAGCGACGCCGTGACGCCGCCCTCCTTGGTGGCGAATCGGTGCACGCTCTTGTCCGGGCACGCCGTGAGCGCCAGCACCAGGTCCACGTATGCCGCGCGCAGCTGGAAGGGCGCGTGTTTGAGCGTCTCTTGTCCGTCCTCGTCCTCCACAGGCTCGGGCTTCTTCCAGCGGCGCGTGGCCAGCTTGACGAACGCCGCGCTCTGGAAGTTGAAGAGCCGCACGAGCTCGCGCGCGGCCGCGCCGCTCACGCGCGCCACGCAGCCCAGCAGCTGCAGCGCGCGGAACTCTATGAGCGGCTTGTCGCTCCAGCTCAGCAGCTTCTCGAGCTGCGCGGCCTTCTCGCGCACCACACGCAGCGCGAAGGCCTCGGCCTGGGCCGCGTCCAGCTGCGTCTGGTGCTGCAGCAGGTGCACAGCCACGTGCAGGAACACGGCGAAGCTCTCGCGCTTCTCCCAGCGGCTACCGAGACCGTGCTGCTCGGGCCACACGCGCAGCAGCAGCTCGCCCTGCGGGTGCACGGCCAGGAACTGCGCGCGCAGCGCGGCCGCGTCTTCCTCCGAGGGCTGGACAGGCTCATCATCGTCTTCATCGGCGTCGGCTTCAGCTGGAGGCGCGAGACGCAGCGCGCGCGCTAACGCCAGGAACGCGCCGTCCAGAGGCTGGCGGTCGCGCTCGGCGGCCAGCAGCAGCTCGCGCAGCGCCATGAGCGAGGTTGTGGACTTTGTGGCCTTCGGTGGACGTGCGCTTTATCGAGTGGATGCGCTAATTTTATTGGCTGTTGATACAGCCCATGTTTTTCAAAAGGGTTAGGTATACGAATACTGGAAAATATCCATGGAATACCAGTTGTTGTCCATGTTTTTTCCAAGACGCCTGGAATAAGTTTCGGATATATTACGAGAGCGGTAATTTATTCCAAACAGGTTTCTCCGAGACATGCTCAAAACATGTTGACAGGGCATCGTGAAAAAGCTCGACTGAATCAACTACTACAGTGTCGGAAGCGAGCACTAGAGAGATTGGGCTGGTAGTTTTTCGTCCGTCGTTAGCTGCCACTAACTAAAGAGACGATTCGCGCCAGTCAAGCAACGAGACAGCGAAACTAAAATAAGCAACACCAAACATCAGAAATCAAGTTGTATGCGCCCACCGTGGTCCAAGTACCGACTTCCTCCGCTTGTAGTGGACAACCTCATATAAGAGCGCCCAATCATATCACAGGATTTGGAAGGCCTTCTCGGCTCCGCTTATAAGTTCCGCACAAATCATTTCGATACGTTTTCACCGGTAATTTATCGATGCGATGGAGCTTTCATTCATTTAAAGCAGCTGCGACTGCAGCCTAGAGCTACCTGCATGCGGTTGCTGCCAGTACCTACTACCTATGCTAGTGTTAAGCGCTACTGCGGCGCACGTGTACTATATAGACGTTCGGAGAGTGGTTTGTTTGCATCCTCCTTACACCACGTTGTTCCCATCGACCAATGGCACATGTTACCGAGTTAAGACTAAAAAGCTATGCATTACCTCAAAAATGGTCTAAAGGCAAGGCAAAGCATTGCGACGGCACTAGCCTCACGCGGGCGCGTGCCGCTCAGGGATTTGCAGAGGCAGCCTGTTGCCTGCCGTGAGGTGTCAAGCGCGACAGGTCGCTCAGGCAGCTAGCTGTGCTGTGCATGACCACCAAGAACGAGAGCAAAGCACAAAAAGTGTCAGCTAATCGACGGTACTGGTACCCGTACCGGTTGCAAGATTCGGCATATCATTTTTGAAGGGTGGTACAGTGTACCGGTATATGCCCTGTCCACTATAAGCGGAGGAAGTCGGTAGGCACTGCCTATATATAATCGAGGTCTCTATATGTATAGTTAGCAATTAACGCAAACAGAGGATCTCTTCACGTAGAAATCACGTTGTAGTAATACACACCCTCAAAGTTGCACGCACCGGTACGACGTTATCTCTTGAACCGGAGCCGCCACACACGTTACACACTCGCCGTCTCAAAGGTACAGCTGAGCCAACCAAATATTTCAGGTTAGCGCCAACGTAATCCATAAGGCAGCGAACATATCGTACCAAAACGCGAGGTTCTTGAGCTGAGCCGGATCGACAGCTTGGCCTGCTTGTCGCCTACACGCGGAAAAATATACAGCATAGCTTGACGAGTATTAGGAAAGTTACGATCATAAGGGGTGAGCCGAGGGCAACGCACCAAGCTTCACGATGGTCCGGACCAACTCGATAGAGCCGATGGCGCCGCCAAGGAGGATACCCCGCGGCCTTGTAGATAGAGACGCAGCAAGCGGGTAGATCAGACCGAGGAAGCACGTTACACGGAGGTGAAACAACGCACCGTTGTGACGACGATCTTGTCGGTTTCAGCGGGTTTGAACACTGCAAAGTCGTCATTGCGGCCACTCTCTAGGTAACACACTCACACAACTTAGTACTGGACATTGGTTGATATCAGCCCAAGAAATTTACATACTCATGAAAAGGATCCACTACAAAAATGCGTAAATGAGAGGGCTGCTGATGCTTTGCAATTTTTCTCGGATTTCCGGGCTAGAAATTATCGGGCCTTATCTGAGAACTTTATCCTTAGTCCTATACTATCCATCTACGTAGATATCTCCCACAGTCAGCTTTTCAGTCTTGCTTTTGCGGTAGCCGTGGCAGCCACTCCACCCTTTTCAGGGATTATACCCAGCTGTCACGGCTCCGTTGAAGCAGGACTCACCAACACGAGCGATCACCTCCACGAACTACATACCGACACTCGCTTCTCCATTCTGAGCGCCGACGTCTCCCGCGCCCAAAGAGACGTCGATCTCGTCGAGAAGGCGACAGAGCGCGGCGTGCGCGATGGCCATGTCGAAGATCTTGCGAAGCTTCTGCCCCTACTTACCTACGTATACGTCTGAGACGCCGAGGTCTTGAGGAACGTGGCGGCGCACTCTTCAGCGATGGCAAGGGTTATGAGCTTGATCAGCGATGCTATCACGTCCACCTAGAATACATAGTTAAGGAGCCCTTCGATTCGACCTTTTGTTGGAATTATAAACACCCAGCAAGCCCTGTAATTCTTTTTTTTTACGTATTCTACCAATATTGATGCTAAATGTAGCCTCTGAGTGTATTTTGCACGCTCACAAATTGTTGTCATACCATGCGTTTCCTCGTCACTGTTTGGCGAGCTGGGTATTTGTTCACCTTCCTAATCTTATACTAGTACTGCCCTCAAAATCGAGTAACCTGTTAGTTAGGATATAAAAATGTAAATATATAAGGGTCTTATACTTGAAATTTGTATTGAACCACTAATTTCGACTTGGGTGGTCCACATATTTTGAATTAATCCCTATTGGGCTGTCCGTACAACGAGTACCCCGTTGCACTACCAGGAAAATTGTGTATAAACACATCTTATGTAGGCAACCCGTGCTCTTGAACCGAGAAGAGCACAGTGGTGTGAATAGTGTGGTGCACATCGCGGTGGTCGGTGACGATTGTCAGGTCGCCAGATGACAGATGTCACCAGCCCGTTAAAGTTGCTGGAAGGTCGACGGCGACATCGCGGTGGTCGGTGACGATTGTCAGGTCGCCCGATGACAAATGTCACCAGCCCGTTGAAGTTGCTGGAAGGTCGACGGCGACTATCGATGCGGAAATGATCACTTTATTTATCCAAAAAAAGGAGAAAAAAAATCCTTCTCGAAACTAAAAAAAAATGTACCGGCTTCTGTGTCATCGGAGTTTCCCTCCTCCACACCGTCTGCTCGGGTACGGAACCCCATTGCGCTGACAATGCGCAGAGCGCATGCCCACACAACAGCCTACCCTCGCGTATTTCAAAAACCTTGGTCGTCGTTACCGCTGGAATGCTGCCAGCCTCCCCAGGTCAAGCAGCCTGCACTTGAGCAGCTCCAAAATGTTGATGGCAGCGTTGACGTCTCGGTTCCAGAAGTGGGCCCTGCAGCGACTGTTCTTACAGTGCAGGACGTTTCTGTTGCCCTTCAAAACGATCTCGTCCTCCTTGGTGTCTTTGTCCTTGACCTTGATCAGCAGTCGGGCTCTGCGAAGACTCAGGTGGCAGCAGGAACACAGCTTGCTAGTCCGAAACTCGTCCATCGGCAGCACAGTGGCGCGCCGCTCCAGTGCCTTCCTGAACGCCTTCACTGGAGCGCGAGGGTTGCCCCGGAGTCCGTCTTGGCAGCTCCAGTCTCCGAATGCGATGCACACCTGTGGACTTGGGGTAGGCACGAGCCGCTTGGCCAGAGAGTCGATTGCCTTCATTTTCATGCGGTACAGTAAAAGGGCCACTTCCGGAAGGAATGCCGTGTCGAGAACAGCACCAAGTACTCTGCGTGCTTCAGAAAATACCGCAGTCGATCCAAGTAGACTTGATAGCTTGCTGTCTTGAACGTCGGCATACCGTTAAGGATCTTGGCGTACGAAGCCTCCTTTTCCCGCAGACCGTTGTTCCAGAAGCGATGCTTGCCAACCTTGGACATGTGGTAGTACTCGCGGGTGTTGATGGCGACGATCCGCTGCCTGTGTCGATTCTTGCGCTTGTGCTTCGCCCGTCGGTTCTTGTGCTTTCGCTTCCCTTGTCGATTCCGTCGGCGCCGTGACTGCCGAGTTGGAAGGCCACCTTCGCATGCCGCGGTACACAGAGTCCTCACGCCGGGGTCGATGCCGATCATGACGTCAGGAGCATATCCGGGCGGCAACTTGTTCATCGCCGCTTCAAGGGCATCTTCCTTGACCGCTTCCGGAGCCTTGACTACTTCACCTTTATTATTCTTTTGGCGCTTGCAAGGCTGGTCCGGGTTGTCGTCATTCTCGCGGCGAGGCATCTGGCGGCGCAGCAGAACGGAAGCTGCATAGCCATCCGTTGTGATTTGGTACGCGAACTCCCGTGTGCTGGTCTCAAGTCCATTTAGCCGAAACATCTTCCGAAAAACAGCATCCTTGTTCTCGCTAAATTGACGGCGAACTTGCTCTGTAGATCCGCACTCCACGCCAAGCTCGTCGTTCACGTACGCCTTGACTTCTGCCTGACGCTCGGGGTCCGTGAAAAGTCGGCAGAACACCTGATGCAGCGACGTAATGTTTAGCGTCACGTGAGCGGGGATGAATGAGCTGGAGTAAGGGAGCAGAGAGTAGAGACGCGCGCCTTTTGTCTTTGGGTGCTTCTCGACAAATTCCTCCATCCACTAGGTCTCTAACCCAATTATTGCGTATTCATTCGAATTGTCGCCAACTCATAGATGCATGGGTGATCAAGTAGAAAAGCGGGAATTTCACGAAAATCAAAGAACTACGGCGAATGCTCGGAGGTCTAAGTGATATTATCTGTATTTGGCCTATGAGCTTGTCAATTCTGCAGCGCTCACATATTGAGTGAATACTCTCATATCCCTAAAGCTACAGCCGTATCCTGTAATCAACACCCTAGTGGTCAAGAAGCCCTCGCTTTCATCGTCACACGCATGCTGGTTCGCACGCTCAGCAGGGCGCCAAACGGGCACTTTCAGCGCCCACAATGTTCTAGTCGCCAGCTACGTCCCTTCGAATAGAGCTCCACAAACGCTAAAACGTTTCGGCGCAAGGTTCGCAAGCGAGACATAGTTCCCGTATCTATATAACGAGGACAGCGCTCAGCATCTTCCTGGCGGACACTCGTTGACGACTGGCACGACGGGCACCTTGCAGCCGAGCAAGGGTAGATACTCCTATAGCAACTCCATCAGGCTATGTAGTCGGTTCTGTGCTCACTGGGTGCTTCTTTGGGAGAGTGCTATGGTGATAGGTAAAGTAGGCGGCAAAATAAATAGTGAGGGAGTGACCTAGTAGATCGATCGATCTTTCGCCAAATACTCGATCATGCGTGCGGGACCGGGTGAACAGCGATTCTAGAATCTTCCGTTAAATTGTGGGTTACCGAACATTCTCAGCGTATTTGCTAGTTTGCACGCTCATTCGGTGGTGTGGGAATTCATATGGTGATTTGACTCGAATTTCACGTGATGCTCAGAATTTGCGTCGGAGCTCTACTGGAGCATGTCGTATAGCTTCACGAGAAAGTGCGCCGGGTTTTGGCGAATGCGCCACTCCCAGGGCACGAAGCCAAGCCAGTCGCGGAGCTCACGCTCCGCAGGGGATCTTGGCTCGTCCCATACATAAACCACGTTGCCGGTGTCGGCGCCGTCGCCATCGATGTGGGGACTTCCTTGACACGATAGCAGCCAGCAACGAGCTTCCGCGTCGCCTTATAGCCGAGTTGGAGCTTCCCCGGCTTCGCGTAGCGGAACCGAATGTACTGGTGAAGCCTCCGTCGAAAGTGAAGAGCCAGCATGTTGATGGTGTTCGTCTCCATCGTATTGGCCATCGCCCGCCTCATGGCACCCGAATTGACGCTGCTTGGGGGGAGGTATTCGGGAAGTCGGTCGCACAGCTCCCAGTATCTCACGAAGGTCGGGTGGAGGTCCGGATACGTTGGCTTGTTCCTCGTCCTCTTCTCCGTCTCATCCAGCGAGGCGCTGCAGCAACGGTAGAAGAAGTTGGAGTCGAGGACCGGCAGGGCAGCGCCCTCTTGAAGGCATCGCAGGATATGCATGCCAGCAATCTTCCATCCCAGCAAGCCGACCAGCTTGAGCTCCGATGCCATCGTGCAAATCTCGTCGGTCAGGAAGTCGAGGTCGCAGAGCTGATTCAGCTTCATCTTGACGCTTTGATATGTGTAGACGGGGGTTGAGTCGTTCGAGCCGGCAGGGGGCTTCTTGCGCTTGCCCGGCATCTTGCAACTTCCGGAATGAGAGCCACCAGTGCTAGGCGCCTTCGGTACCAAACACCTCCAAACGCGGTATCGTCCATTCCCCTGTCGCTTTAAGTGAAGTGCAACCTGGAGCAGCGGGGCTATCGCCCATTCCCCTGTCGCTTTAAGTGAAGTGCGTCCTGGAGTAGCGGGGCTAATGTGTGTTCAGAGTGATGGTCTCCGGAGACTCCAGCCAGTCAAGGCCCTGACGAGGCGTAACTTCAAGTTGCACTTTCAAACTTGGCGCCATTTTGCTCTGCGCCGTTTCGCTTTAACACAAAACATCGAAGATCCACAGAGTGATGGCCACGCACAGCTCAAGGCGCTGTGACATGGCGCAACTTCAAGCTGCACTTTTAAACTTGGCGCCACTTGTGCGTCATCTCTGACGAAGTCGGTTAGCCTGTGACCGAAAAGGGTGGACCAATTCTAATCAAAATACCAATTTTCAAACCACTTCAACCTGTTCAGTACTCCGCTATAACTTAGCACAAGTTGTCGCTACACGAGTAAGTGTTGCTTCCCCAAATGATGTCATTGGACTGCAATAGGCCTGCATTTGGTCGGACAAAAGACCATTTTGCAGAATTTGGGTCTTTGCGTTTTTGTGGTGGGACTAATTTTGTTTTTGATTCGTCATTTTGAGGAAAATGGCTACAGGCGGATACGGGGTGCGGTTGAGCGTGCTGGGCGCGCTGGGAGTCGCCGTGTCGGCGTACGGGGTCCATGTGAAGACGCAGAAGATGGAGCTGAGGGACGAGTACGCGGCGTTGTGCGACTCGGAGGCGTTCTCCTGCTCGGAGGTTGGTGCAGCTGGAGTTGAAGTTGTTGCTGGAAGATCGCAATGCAGTTGGGTGTAAACTTATTGTTGAGAATGACATCGATGCTGGATAGGTGCTGACAAGCGAGTACAGTAGTCTGCTGTCGCACTTTGGCTTCGTGGAGAAACACTCGATGCTGGACGTGTCCAACGCGCATCTGGGAGTGTTGGCCTACTCGCTGTTTGTGCTCTTCCCGGTACTGCGGAAGGTGCCGTACCATGCGCAATTTTACTTGGCGGTATCGAGTTGTGCCGCGGTGCGTGGGCCTATGCAGATGCGGGATACCTAACTACTGAGATGTGGTTGACAGAGACTGCTGCTGCTGTTGCAGGTGGTGATGGCGTACTTGGCCTACATTTTGGCGGTCGTGCTGCGCGATTTTTGCCTGGTGTGCGTAGCTACCTACGGAATCACTGCGGGTCTGTTGTGGACCTCGCTGGCACTGGTTCATGCAGAGCAGCGCCAACCGCAAACAGCCAAAGCGGGCAAGTTCGATTAGGCACCGACACGATTCGTACGAGAATACAGTATGGTAGTAAGACAATGCATTACTGTGAAACTCCGATGTAGAATTCACGCCAACACTACAAAAATGAACGTCGTCATATCTGGGATCTTTAAAGCTGCAAACTTCCCATAAGTAAACGTTATCTGCTCGAGTGACGGGTCCTCTTCGGGATCGGTCCGTCTGACGCTTCGATAATCTGCAAAGCTGCGTCCGCACTGAGCTGCTCCTGTCGAGTTCCGATCCGGCGGAACCTCTTGAGTAAAGCGTCTCATGCAGTTCAAATTTGTAGGGCAGTCGGTAGCAAGGCGCGCCAAAGCGACCGCGGCGTGCTCTCCATTAGCAGTATTGCCAGTCTTCAGAATGTCAATGAGAGGCGAAATAGCCCCACAGTTCCCGATTGTCCTCTTGTTGGCATCATTCAGTGCGAGGCCAGTGCCACAACATGTTTTTGCTCATAGCGAAGAGTCGGGACCAGCTCCGAGATGACGTCTTCACTCGCTAAAGCTCTCGTGTTCGTGTGACCGTGCTTCGTCAGATAATACAGAACAAATAGGGCGTGATCCTAATGTTCAGGCGCTCCGGAACGGATAAGCTGGACTAGAAGTCCGATCACTTCGTCACTCACGATCGCTACCCTGTTGCTCTCGTTGCTTGTACCCATACTTCCCAGTGTGAAAGCCGTTAATCCTTTCAGGTGGCTTGATCCTGTCCGAAGAAGGTTTATCAAAGGATCGATACCCCCAATGTTCCCCAATGTGCAAACGGCATGTTCTTGTTGCTTCTCAGTTCCTGATCGCAGCAGCGTCACCAAAGGGCCAATGACGCCATCTTTGACCATCGTCGCTCTGCCCACCTTTGTAGCAAGAAATGATAAAGCAAACGCTGCATTCTCTTTCTGGTCATCCGTTCTGCGTCGTGTAAGCGCAACGAGATCAGCGATAACCCCATCTCCGTTTGTTGGCCTCCGTGTTGGCTAACCAACCCAGCGCCGTCGCTGCGTTCGCTTTGTGCACATTGATTCCAGTTCTCAGAAGCTGAGCCAGACGCTTAATGCGGTGAAGACCGAGAGCGTCATGGTGGCTGAGAGAGTCATTTCTCGCTTGGTGAAATTCTTGCAAGCTGGCACGGAGGTTCAAAGAGGTTTTGTGCTTGGTCAACTTAGCAACGATGGTCGCTCTAACAGCGCTGCAATAGTGAAGCGAGGCGCCATCCCATTTTTGGTGTGTTAAGAGCTCAAGCAAGTACATGTATTCCGAAAAACTTTGCACCGTATGCATTTGGATGCGTCGCTGAAGCACAGTACCAACGAATAGTGGCCGGTCTTGTATGTACAGTCGTGCACCTCTAATTCGGCAGGGCGGACCATATGTAGAACGAGAAGTGATGCTTTCTTAGATGGTTTCATGACTTAAAAAGTGTTCAAATCTGAATAGATTATCCTAAATTATAAGGTTATACCGGTGCCGAATTAGAGGTGCACGACTGTACTGGATCCGGGTCTACTTGAATCCTGATGCTGTGGAATAGAGGACTCTCTGCTGCCCCGTTTTATGGCCGGTCAAAGAAGGCAGGTCCACAAATCAGGGCACAAAACAGGGTACAGCATGCGAATCCGATGGACCCTTTTCATCCAATCAAAGCACCGTATTAGGGGGCATTATTTTATATATTTTTGCGTTTGCTGATTTTCTGAAGGCCCCTCCGACACCATTCTCACAGAAGCGAGCTCAACGCTGGGGTTGCTGCAGTTATGGACACGAAAGAGCCGTCCGATGGCTTGCCGCCTGGGGGGCTGTTGCCTCGGGGAAAATGCGAACTACCCAGTGTGCCGCTTCTGAAAAGATATGAAGGCGGGAGCTTCTTTTACGAACGCGAGTGCTACAAGGTGTACTGTGGGCTTATTGAGACGTTGCTGGAGGAAGAACCAAACAGCAAGTGCATACCAAAAGGCATGTGGAGGGCCTACGATACGTGTGTGACCGTGACAGGATCGCCAGGTAAGGAAGCTAGCTGAGCTAGAGGGAAAATCGTACGAAGATGAAGTAGCGCAGGTACTGATTGTGACGTTTACTGCAGGCATCGGCATCTCCACCTTCTATGCGTTCTGCTTCAAGCACTTCCAGCGGTATCCTAACTGGATCATCATCGCGCAATCATTCTTTGAAAAGCAGCCACAGTCGGCTGCTATCTGGCGGGATGGCGCAGTCTCGTGTGTTGCCTACCTGGAGGACATCAAAGCAGAAGTCGCGGCAGCGGTGAAAGAAGCAGGTCGTTCCCAGAAAACAGTGTTATTCTTGTGTGAAGGAGCACCGGACATGGTTCGGCGGGATGGCCACACGGTGGTGTTTGTGACTTGCAGCGACCCCTGGATGAGGAAGTACGCGGAAGTTGATTTTACCTACTATCTGCCTCCGTGGACACTTGACGAGCTTCAGAAGGCAGCGTTCGTGCGTGAATACGATATCGATGCTGATATCCTCGCTGAGCGCTTCGGGTATTTTGGAGGAGTGGCACGACAGTGTCTATTGCTTGATTCAGCGATTGCTGCGGCCTATCTTGACGAAATCACTGATTCTATCATGACGATCAGCAGCCGAACGGACCTCCTAGAGCTGCTATCGGGAAAGGAAGGTAGCGTGACGCACCCTATGCACTTCGTCCCTCGAGCAGATAACAGGACATTTGCTGAAAGGCAATTTGCATCTGAGTTCGTGGCTGAAAAGCTGGCGGGGCGTCTGAATTTGCTGGCGAAAGGGAAGAAAAAGGCCGCGGCAAGGTTGCTTCGTGGGCTTCCTGAGGGTGCATCGTTGATTCGTTATATGTTCGAGAGCAGCGCCGACGATCATACCGAATAGGCTGGTCAGAAACCACCACGGCGCACCGGAATGCTGCACCATAGCGCTATTGGACGGGTTTAAAGGCGCAGGATAATATTTCAGGCCAGCTCATGAAAGTGCTCGTCTCAAAGCGCAGGAAAGGTTCACCTCGAGGAGCAAGACTAGGGCTTGGCAAAGGAAAGTGAAAAAAATGGTTTTCATCACATTTTCCCCAAAAAGCCATCTTATCCGTTATTGTAATGTTAACAGCATAGCGTGCTCCGGTGTGGGTCAACAATGTTGACTCAACATCACTAGTCACTAAATAGGCCTGCACGATAGACTTTTTAGCGGGTCATATGCGGGCCAGGTCAACTTTGGCTCAACCGTCGCTGAGCACTTTTTACAACAAATAGAACGATTCCTGACATTACCTACCATTACATCTTGACCAAAGAAAAAGAATCACTGACAGGTACACACCCATTCCTACGCCACCAATTTCTACTTCAGCGGCAGAAGTCCCCTTGGCAGGACACTCGCGCGTTGGCTCTCGCCTGCGGACTTAGTGATGGGGCTTCGGGGGACCCGCCCTCTCTCGCTTCGATCGGGGGCGCCGCTACGCGGCCTGCCCCACCCCTCGCCCCTTACACTAAGTCCTCGGCTCGGCCAGGCGCGGTGTATAGGAAAAAAAATATCGGGTTGCAGCGCTCGCATTCGCTCGCTCGCGCAGACACGCCCCCGTCTAATCGGCGGGTGTCAGAGTTGATAGTGGCGGTCGAGCTCCGCTGCAATCATTGACTGTGCTTTAGTATACAGCAGGGTTGACTCACGTTGCATCTTGAGTCTAGTATACTATAGTTTAACTTAGAGGGGGTTGTCACCTACGAGGTTTTCTCCTCCTCAATCCCAAGCTGCCGTGGGAAACTACACTTGCCTCGTGCGTTCTTCTTCTCGGCTATCTCGCTCTCACTCTAGACTACTGCAGTGCTGTCAGGTTATGAGCCCAAAGCTCTTGGTGGTGCATAACGAGATTGCTGAGGATGTCCGACTCGCCCCCATCAAGTTCTGCTGCTGCTTCGGCAGCTACAACAACGTCAGCGTCGCTGGCTGTCGCTACTGTTGTTACTACGGCCCCTGCTGCGATGATGACGCCTACGTTGACTGCAGCTAGTGTTCCTGCTGCAACTGCAGCTCATGGTGCTGGAGGTGTTCCAGTTCTTGCCGCTGGTGGTGCTTTCCCTGGTGTTACTGGACATGGACTTGGGGCTGCGGCTGTGACTGGAGCTGGCGTTCCTGGTTGTGGAGCTTGGTCCGGCGCTCCTGGTGCTGGTACCTGGACTGGAGTTCCTGTTGCTGGCAGTGCTGGTGGTGCAAGTGCAGGAGCTACAACTACTGCAGGTAATGTGTTTCCAGCTGCTGTGTCCGGTGCAGCATATACCGGTGGTATTGCTGGTGCTCCCGGAGCTGGTGGAGTTAGCTACACTACTGGTGGCTTCAATTTCGGCGGATTTCCACCCAGCCAAGGTGGATATGGTTTTCCGCGTGCGGCATTTGGTGGAGGGACTGGTGTGCCAGTCAAGATGGATAACGTGCCCAAAATGAAAGGAAGTTTTGATTTGTACGCGGTTCAATTGCGCACGTTCCTGACTCGCATGGGTTGCTGGGCTGTGGTTGATGGCTCTATTGACTGGAGGGATCCCAGCTTTGCTGCCAAGGACAATCTTGCTCGCGAAGCAATTTTGTATGGCGTTGCTGCCCAAGATGCTGAGATGATCTGTCAGGAGGACACAGCTCAAGCAATGTGGACGCGTTTTGTTGACAAGCAGACAAAGCGTGAATACTCGAACTACATTTTCGCTAGAGCTGAGTTCTATTCGCATGTGTACTCAGCGGATAAAAGCATGGACCAATGGCTGCAAGAAATGGAGTCAATGCGTCGGCAGTTGCTACACTATGGAAAGCGAGTGACTGACGAAGATTTTGCAGAGACCCTTCTTGGTCATGTGGCACGGACACATCGAGATGTGGTCCGGCAGTTCTCCAAGCATTATGTGGTGCGTGGTGATGGAGGAGCTGACCGACCTGTACCAACAGCCACGCAAGTGATGAATGCCCTGCGTGCGGAGTCTGCTCTTGATGAGCAGATGGGCACAGAAGACCTGAAGCCTGCTGGTATTGCTGTGTGTGGTAAGGAAAGTAAATCACCGAAGGAGAAGAAGCAATATACAGGCAAGGGCAAGCGCAAAAGGTCTGGTCGTGGCAAAAAGCAGAAAGATGGCAAAGCAGTTGGCAAGAAAAGTGGTAAGCAAGAGACACGTACTTGTTATCACTGTGGAGAAGTTGGTCACCTTCGCCCGAACTGCCCGAATCGAGACGATGACTCATCCGATGACCAGGCAGCCGGGACTCAGACTGCTATCTCGGAACGGAAGCGATGGCAGAAGCGGCCTGGTAGTGATGGTGAAAACAAAAAGAGGAAGGTCAGTGCTGTTGGCTGCATTCTTCGCGAGGCATTGGCAGTTGGATCCGTGTCAAGTGCTACTGAGGATACGGTTGAATGGGCTCTGGATTCAGCGAGTGATGTGCACGTGTGTAAGCAACCCGAGCTGCTGTCTCAACTGGTGCAAGACTCGAAGCATGTCTTCCAGGGCTACGACGGCAAGGTCTCGGATAACGAGAGAGTTGGTATCGTGCATTTAAGAGTGAAGAATAACAAGCAGCCTCATCAGGACGTGTCGCTGCAACTGCAGAATGTTCTGTTGAAGCCTTCGGCTCCAGACAACCTGTTGAGTCTTGATGCACTGGAGAAAGCTGGATGGACCTTGAAGACAGCTTCGCAAGGTTCTGAGCGGATTGCTTGGATAACTAAAGGCCGTCTACAGCTCCTGCTTGTAAAGTCTCGTGGCCGCTACCGCTTAAAGACTACGGCTAGTGCTGTTTATCGAGTTCCAGCTGTGAACCAACGAAATCGGAGAGATGATGCGTCATCGCTTGTGCGCTGGCACCTCCGATTCAACCATCTCAATCTACCTGCATTGCAGCAAATGGCCCGACAGCGAGTTGCAACCGGAATGAATGAAAAGCTGAGTGATGATGTTGACGTGCCGTGCTGGAGCTGCAAAGCGGCGAAGATGACTCGCATGTCGTACAAGAAAATAACGACTCGTCGAGTTAAGAAGCCTTACCAGAAGCTAATGTCCGACATGTGTCACATGGGCATAGTGACGTATGACGGATACAAGCACTTCCAACTTGTGCAGGACGAGGCCACGCGTTGGCTTTGGGGTTTCTTGATGAAGTGGAAGGAGGATGCTTCTGAGGTGGTAATGAAACATGTGAAGTGGCTTCTAGCCCAAGGGCACAAGATTGAGCTGTTCAATTCGGATCAAGGACGTGAACTGCTGAATAATAGGTTGGGTGCCTATCTCCACGAGCATGGCATTGAGTACACGTGGACCAACGCGTACAGTCCAGAAGAGAATGGACTGGTGGAAAGAATGAATGGCATTGTTGCTGCTCGCGTGCGCTGTCTGCTGGCTGCGGCTGATATGCCAGATCTCTTGTGGGGAGAGGCATTTTCCTTTTCAGTTGAAGTTGGCAATATTTGTGCTACGACTGCGTTGGGTGGAGACACACCGTACTTCCGGCGATTCGGTGACCGGCCGGACGTGTCTGAGTTGCGCACGTGGGGGTGTCTAGTTTACATCTTCACACCGAAGAAGTTGCGCAAGTCGAAACTGGAGAATCCTGGCAAACCCGGATTGTTTATGGGGTACGCCAAGCATTCTGAGAGCTATCGGGTGCTGAGTTTAGTGACCGGCAATATGCAGGAGGTTCGTTCCGTGGAGTTCCAGGAAGGATGGACTGTTGAGCGTAGCTACGTGGAGCGTGTGCTCAAGAACAGATACCGAAATGGACGTCACGTTCTACCTGGAGTGATACCATTTGTGCGTTTACCTGTGTCGTCTTCTACGACGTCTGATACGTCTATCCTTGATGAGCGTCCTACCAAGCGCCGCCGTTGCGACGGTGATGCTGCTTCTACTCACACTGAAGTCGGAGCTTCTCCGGCATGCGCGGGTGCGCCTGCTGCGTTGCCGTTGAGTGCGATCGAGGTGCCTCCTTCTACTGCGGTGGAAGATCGGCTATTGCAGCGTGGAGTTAACACTCCGCATGTGACGTGGGCCGAAGCTGATGATCGTGAGGGAGAACGAGAGCTGCGTTCGTCTAACAGCGGACCAACTGTCGAGCCACTTCCTACGGAATCGCGAGGAACCTCACCTTCGGTGGGGGAAGGGATGATTCATGGTGAGGTTACACGGCGTGGTGGCCTAATTGAGGTTACTTCGGGTGATGATCTTGCTGAGGACGATGATGATCTCGATGATCTCGAGGATAAAGCACCAATTGCGTTTGGTGATCCCGCTAGTTCTATGGACGAAGTTGCTGATGCGATTAGCGACAGTGGGAGCGAAGATGATATTGAGATGAATGACACTGCGGAGTCGTTTAGACGCTCAACCCGTACTCGATGGCCAAATTCTCGCTACCGAGACTACGAAGTGGAGCTTCCTATGAGTCTGGTGATTGAGACGGTCAACTCATTGATGGACCCTGAGACGTTGGACGAAGCCCTTTCAGGTCCGGACGCTGAGAAATGGATCGAGGCCTTAGAAAAAGAGTACGGTGATCTCATGAGGAACAATACGTGGGAGCTCGTGGAGAGACCCAAGGACAAGAAGGTGCTCACTGGCAAGTGGGTGCTGGTGCAGAAGCGGGATGCGCATGGCAACGTCGTGCGTCACCGAGCAAGGATCACAATCAAGGGCTGTCAGCAGCGCTACGGAGTCGACTACTGGGAGACTTATGCTCCTGTTGTTGCTCAAGAGTCTCTGAAGTTTATCTTGCTGCTAGCTCTACACTATGGACTTTCTTGTCGCCACGTGGACTTTGTTACAGCTTTTCTTAATGGACCGATCGATGACGATGTTGAGATTTATATGGAGATGCCTGAATATTTTGATGACGGCTCGGATCGTGTCTGTAAGCTGCGGCGAAGCTTGTATGGGCTGAAGCAGGCGCCATTGATATGGTACCAGACACTCGACAAGCATCTGAGGTCATGCGGCTTCCGTCGATTGAAGATGGATGGAGGTCTCTACGTACGGACAGTGGGAGGCAGCCCAATATTTGTGTCGGTGTACGTGGACGATTTGGTTATCGCCGGCACAGATGAGAACATTGAGCTCGTCCTACAAGATCTGCGGTCGAAGTTCGAGATCAAAGACTTGGGCCGTGTGACGGATCTGCTGCACATGGAGATATCGTATGTACCGGGTCAAGCTTTGTGGATCTCTCAAAGAGGCTACATTGATAAGCTGCTAAAGCGGTTCGGTATGGAATCGTGTCGGCCGGTGGCTACTCCACAAGCGGTTGGAGATCTTCCTAATCCAGTAGGTGATGATCAAGCTGGAGTGAATGATCCGAGTATACCCTATCGTGAGTTGGTTGGTGGCCTTCAGTACTTAGTGCAAGGTACTCGCCCCGACATAGCGAACGCGGTGCGAACGCTCGGGAAGTATCTGAATAAGTATACGAAGGAGCACTTTGTGATGGCAAAGAGGGTGTTGCGATACCTTCAGGGCACACGTGACTATGGACTTGTGTGGAACAAATCAGCGACTACAGATTTGCACTTTACGGCCTATGCTGATGCTGATCTTGGAAGTGAGAAAGATGATAGGAGATCGATCACTGGGTACGTTCTTCAAATGAATGGGTGTACCTACGCCTACAAAAGTCACAAGCAGTCCATTGCCCAGGACGACACATGCAGTGCTGAGTTCATCGCTGCTGCTGAGTGCTCGGTGATGATTGTGTGGACCCACAACCTCTGTGAAGAGCTGCAAGTTCGTCGTCGTCGTCCGACTGTGCTGTACCAGGACAACCAGTCGACAATCAAAGTCATCAAGTCGACCAAAGGCAATTTCAAGGTCAAGGGTGTTGACTTGAAGTATCACAAGGTCAAGGATCTCTATGAACGAGGTGACTTTGATGTGGTATACTGCCCTACAACGGATATGCTTGCTGACATTTTTACGAAGCCGCTTGGAGCTACACAGTTTTGCAAGCTTCGCAAGCTTCTGAATGTACTGCCGCTGCCTGTGATGGAGTGCCGCGATGGTTCGTAAACAAGTGTCACTGTGAAGTATGGCGAATCTCGAAGTGGGAGTGTCAGAGTTGATAGTGGCGGTCGAGCTCCGCTGCAATCATTGACTGTGCTTTAGTATACAGCAGGGTTGACTCACGTTGCATCTTGAGTCTAGTATACTATAGTTTAACTTAGAGGGGGTTGTCACCTACGAGGTTTTCTCCTCCTCAATCCCAAGCTGCCGTGGGAAACTACACTTGCCTCGTGCGTTCTTCTTCTCGGCTATCTCGCTCTCACTCTAGACTACTGCAGTGCTGTCAGCGGGTGTTGGCTATTAGTGAACGCATCAAGTGATGCTCGCGCTCGCGTGACGCGAGCCGCGTCCGCTCACCCTCGCCCGTGGTTTGTCGTATTGTGCTCAGTCTTGATGTGCTCAAAACCAGCAGCTATAGTGAGATTCATATAGAGTGGTCCAACGCATTGCCTACAAATGGGCAATTTAGAGCTTCCATGAATTGCTATATTTCGGGTCAAGGGGCGCCGGTGTGACGAAAGGCCAAATCATCTGGTTGACCCAAAGTTGACCTGGCCCGCATATGACCCGTTTAAAAATCTACCCTCGCTGTGTATGCTTTTGCCGTGTGTATCGATACGCGAATTTAGCAGAACCGACAATCCTAGAGTATAACACAATGGGACACACGTAAAAGTGTAGTTTGAACACAGTGAAAGTGCGAGGCGCATTGACGACCATTGCGAGCAATACATGTATCGCCAGGGAACTCTTCATCCTCCAATTCACTACTATTGGATCAAGGCCAGCCGGCACACACCAACCATGAAGGCTATCAAAGTTTTGGTCGTCGCCGCCACCGCAGCCCTCTGCATGACAGCGCGCCGTTGCAAGCTTTTTTTGTATGAGCAGAAGGCAAAACGAATCACAATCGACTTCAAGGCGAAGTATTTTGTGTATAAAATATATAAAGGCCATACTTCATTTATTAAACTTATAGCAGCGTGCAATGCTCTTCGAAGTCGAACTCGTAAATCCATCGGCGAAATAAATTCTCTAGCACGGCAAACGGGCAAAATTCCTCACCTTTGCACTCGTCGAAGACCACCTCACGTTCATTCAGCAACGTCTTGACCTTGAATGCCGGTTTTGATTCTGCGTCAGCTGCGCACTCATACAAAACGAATCCAATGTTGGCAGCAAACGGGGCCAGCTCTGAGCTCTTGAACTTCCGCTTAAGCGCTAGCTCCAGCGGAGTGTCTGCGCGAAAATGCCCCTCTGCATCGCTCGCATGACGATCAAAGTAGCTGACGTTCAGCAGCGAAGCCAATGGCAGAATCGTCTCCGCGTGTGCAAAGCGAAAGTATCCTTCGACATCGGTCTTGCCGTCCACGCGCTGCTTCATAATACGGAAAATATCCTGCAACAACGGCGTTGCAATCTCATACGACAGTGCGTGTCCGTGGCTCTTCCTGTAGAAGTGCTTGAGGTCTTGGAAATAGTCCATGGACAGCAGCATCTCGTCATCAAATAACGAGCACCACTGGTCGTACACATCCAGCACCGCCACGTCAAAGGCACATCCAGCGTACGCCGCCTCCAGATCCTTCTGCGTGGCTCCTGAAAACCCCGACAGCTTTCGAAACTTCTCCAGGTTCTTGTGCATCTGCTCACTCTCGCGATACTTCGCGTGTTCAACTGTCGCGCTCCTGTTGTTGTCAATCCGAGCTGCAAATACTGGGCAATTATCATAGAACCTCAGCACTTCGTCTTCTCCCATCGGGTCGCTGTGGTAGTACACCGGCTGCAGTCCGTCAAAGAACCCAAAGGCGAACGCCTCTGCACTCTGCTTCGTGCGAATCTTCCACGTGTGATCGAACACGAACTTGCGCGCGTCATAATGCACTGGCAATGGCGACAGTCTGGCGCGCAGTCGTCGCCCGATCTCAATAAGCTCGCTCACTCCGGGATCCGCTAGCCACGCCGCCGTCTCCTCCGGGTACGGGTTCTTCCAGCTCTCCAGCCATGACGCCGACCCCTTATTACGAGTTGTCAGTAGTTTAGAGTGTGTATTATTGATCCTCGTGATGTCCTTCATCGTGGGGTGTCTAGTTCCATGGCGAATGGCGAAGTTCAGTTGGACGGGGGTGCAGGAAGCGACTTGAACTGCAGATTCTGTCGACGGGGGCGGCGCGTACAGCGTCTTGGTGGACATGTGCGAGCGCAGAACCTCCCGGTCGCCCCCAGCAGCGCCAGCAGCCGCGCAAAGCACCGCCAGTAGCAGCACAAGCGCCACGGCTTTGGTGCATCGAGACATCTTCTTTCTTCGATTTTTGATCCTTTCAAATTGACGCCTGATTCAGGATCGCAAATAATTTGACACTGTCATTTCGATACATTTATCAAGAGGAATGAATGTACTCAAATAATTGTGAACAGCTCCGATAACTGAAAATGAGTCGGATGTTCAACTCGTTCGCGCGGCTCGGCGAAGGAGTGTACCGCTTCTCTCGGGCTGGCGACGCGGCTGCTGAGAGTCGCCCCAATGTGACGATCGTGGGCGGGGTGCACGGCAACGAGCGCATCGGCGTGGAGGTGCTGGACACGCTTCGGCTGGCGCTGCTGCGTGCGGCGCCGTTGTCGGTCGCCAACAATCTATTTCCACTTGTCACCAGGGCTCCGTGACGCTGGTGTACGGCAACCCCGAGCTCAACGCATCGGTAAGAGGGGCAGCGAGCCTCACGCGGACTTGAACCGCTGCTTCCCACGGGATCTACTGGAGGTGGCGGAATCGCAACTCGGACCGGACTACGAACACCGTCGAGCGAAAGAGTTGGCGCCACTGTTCGCGTCCAGCGACTTGTTGGTGGACTTGCACTCGACCAACAAGCCGTCGCCGCCGTTTGTGAGGCTGTCGGGGTACGATAAGGTGCCGGCTCAGCTGCTGGAGGTCTCGGGGCGCCTTCCGACGAAGGTGCTGCTGCTGGACCCGAAGCATCTCATCGGAGACGGACACGTGGCACTGACCGACGAGTTTGTCGGAGTTCATGGAGGCATGGGCGTTTGCTATGAGAGCGGACTGGCGAGCGATTTGTCGCAGTCCAAGATCGACAGCATCACGACAAGCGTCTTGCAGATCCTTCAGCAGGATATGGGCGCGATCGAATTCGTGAATGCGGATGGACAGCGACGCAGTAGTGGGAATGTTAGTGTCGAAGATGAAGAGGACGCGTCTGAGAGAGACGCATACGAGATTACTGAGGTGTTCAAGCTGACGGGTCGTGGCTTCCGCTGGGCGGACGGCGTTGGAGAAGAGAACTTTCAACGGGTCCCAGCAGGTCAGCCCATTGGTTTCGTTGGCAGTGACCCCTTCACAGTCGACTACGACGCGCACATCGTGTTTCCGAAGATCCCAGCACTTTGGAAGATTGACGCGTACGTTTTCAACGTTAAAGTTGCAGTCGAGTTGGCGGGCGTGGATTAAGGTGTTTATTGTTTGTTGTTATTGTTGCAGGCCGCTGGGTTGGCTTACGCGGCGTGTTCGTGCTTAGATGTATACCTGGCCTGACATTCTAGGACTGATGAAAGATCCACTGGATGGGTTGCGTGTTGGTAAGGTTAGCACATTGCAGTCAACCATGATATCGCCAGCCTCGGTTTGTTAAGACGACGAAGAACGTTGCTCTACTTCGCTTCATCCCATGTCCGTATTGAAAAAAAAGTGTAGCCTTCCACAGTTTCCCCGCCCAGACGCACTTCAACCCAAGCCAATCACTTTATGTAGCCAAGAGCTCACACGTCGCAGCGCGTCGAAATGCTGTCCATCTGTAACATTGCACTAACCCCTACAAACCCCAGGTTCTTTAACATACGAATTACAGAGCATTTCGTTTTGACCGGCTTTAACTCAATCTGTTCATCTTGTTTCGCATCATTCCTCATTAGGCCTCAAGCGCTATGTACCGCGTCGCGGAGAGCGAGCGCCGCGTGCTGCCGCTCGAGGACCCAGAGTCGCTGGACAGCCCCGAGATCTCTCAGCATCTGTCCTTCAGTCCCCAAGCGCTCCAGCGCTGCGTGCTGCGCCCCAGAAGCCGCGCCCCAAGCCGCAGACCAAGTCGCAGGCCAGGCCCTCTTCCTCCTTGTCCATCCCTCCCACGGAGAGGAACGCGCCGGACGTGATTCTCCACGCGGACGGCTGCGCTGTCGCTCTGCACCTTTCCGTGCTCCAAGGCCGCTGTCCGTGGTTCTACAAGCAGCTGCGGCAGCTCCGACGCTCCCCGCAGACGCCGCTGAAGGACGGACGCTTCACGCTGCGTCTTCTGGAGCTCGAGGAGCTGCAGACGCTGGTGGACACGCAGGAGGACGCCTGCAATTGTCCTCTTCGCGACCCGCAGTCGCATCGGTTGGACTACGTGCGCTGTGTGACACACAGAAAGGTAGAAGTCGCAGCGGTGCGGACATTGGAGGACGCTGCTCGCTAAAGGACAGTCCAGAGATTACGCAGAGGAGGAAGAGACTGAGACAGGACTCGGAGGCTGATAGAGATGGGGGCGAGAACCTGCCCCCGTTGACGCAGTGTGCTGTTGTCGTGCCCAAGTCCCGCCGGAGCTTGTTCAGTGAGGAGGACGCGCTCAATTCCATCGCTCTCTCGATGCATGACAAGGCGCATCAAGACGGAGTTATGCATGTGAAGGTCGAAGGGGCAGGGATCGGAGCAGTTGTGGCGATCGTGGAGTACATCTACAGGTTCAAGGTTCGGGTGCTTAATGAGCTCGACGCGATGCAGGCAGTGAGGCTAGGACGGTGGCTCGGCATGAGGCATACGATGGTTTATTATTGCCTGGTGATAGCAATTCGGCACGTGACAACCGCGACGTGGATGGAAATGCTGCAGATTGCGTCTTCTATCGACGATAAAGCAATGCGTGGTGTGCTTTGTGATGATTTAATAGCTTTCCTGAAGACGCTGGGGCCGCACCGGTACTATCAGGCGTTGACGGATATGCGGAGCGTGTACATCAGTCGGTTGAAGCATCAAGACGTCCTGATCCGGGCTGTTGTTGCACTTATAAACAAAGTTCGACTCCTGGAGTTCTGGCGGAATTTGCTGGACGGGCTCAGCAAATGGCTGTGCTACCGGCTCCAGACGAATCACCTCCCTTCGCTTCGCGCTATTCATCGGCATTTCGCACCAGAGTGGAAGCCATACAAGGAACGACAGCGAGTGGAGGTCCAAGCGAAGCCTGGCCAAGGCGATCTCTTTACGCTGTTGGAGTTCGGGAAGTTCCAGCTTCAAGTTCGAATCGCTATCACGGACGCAATGCCGATCATGTGGCGAATCATCAGGTCGTCGTCGCCGCAGTTGCTGAGCACTGACCCCGACCGAATCGACGGACCCAAGGCTCTGGAGAACGATCCGCAGTTCTGGATACGAGCGCAGATGAAGATAAAGTATTGGCGAGCCCAGCCCAACCGCGAAGAAGTGGCGCAAGAGGTGGTGCTCGAGTACCAGCACTGCTACAGGCAGTACAGCCAGTGGTCTGATCTGGTGCCCTCATCTCCGTCGACGTTGGCTCCAGCCGTCACGGCTGCAGCGATCCAGTCTGACATCATGGGGAAGGCGCAATTCCGAGGCCGATTCTTCATTTGGGGAGATCCCGTGTGCAGCATGTACCATTTCCTACTGCAAACGACTCTCTTCTACTCTGCCCCACACGGTGCATGCGAGGAGCTCTCCGACCTGATGGTTGTGTCCGAGATGCAGCGACTGCCATTAGAAACCCTCGTGCTGGTGCTGCGCAGTGATCGCCTACGCATTCCCAATGGAGAGCGAACTCTGCTGCGGTGTCTTAACAAGCTCGTGTTTGGCAACAACTTCAGCTACCTCGGAAGCTCACAGCAGACTCCAAATGACTTCAATGGTCGGGCCAAGGATGTGATTCGACTCTACAAGTGTGTGCGCTGGTGTTTTATTCCTCTGGACGACATCATTGGCACTCTGAGACGGTCGCCACGCGAGCTCGAATTCTATGAGCTGATCGAGAAGGGGCTGCAGGACACGTTCCGGCGCTTCCTCCGACGCCGGCCGTGGGGGTGGCGCAAGTACCGACACGCTTACATGAAGAACGAAACGAATGTGGTCGAGTTCCGGATCGAGGCCGGTGAGAACGAGTTGTCGCCCGAGTATTTCCCGCCGATCATCAAGCCTGAACTGAGCTCCCAGGATTCGTTGATCTTGAGCCCCACCGTCATTTCCTACGGCCCACCACGCGTGCAAAGTGTGTAGCGCTGCAGCGTTGTAATGGGCATTTCTCTAAGTACCGGTAGATGAAAAGGCGACACAAGGTGTTAGAAAATGCATGTGTTTGCCTTTATTGTTAACTGTGTTCGTGCGCATATGCAGCTGTCAGTCCCGAGCTCTTCAATCAAGTTCATTGACGTCTGTGTGACTTGGAGGCGGTGGGGGTGGCAGAATCTGCGCCACTTGCTCAACCCTTACAATTGGCGGTGGGGGTGGAGGGAAAAGCAAGTTATTCGCCGCATCAGCAGTCGACGTCTCCTGCTGTGGCATTGTGGGTGGTTCAAGTTCACTCTCACCACCTCCACTTGTTGCAGTTATGTTCGGTGGAGTTGCGCCCGCTGAGATTGCGATAGGGGCCGGAGGTGGGACGAACATCGTCGACGTAGCAGGGGAGGAGCCTCAACGGTGCGCGTCTCATTGGTTTGAGCGACCTCCAACGTCGACAGTCCATTTTCGGGGCCGTTGCTGGCGGGATTCCCCTGGATAGCATCAATTTCTGCGATGCCCCCGCTGCCAGCTTGGGAGATTTGAAAAGAGCTGTCGACGAACGAGTCTTTGCCGGAAGAAGTAGCAGCGCCCACGGTGGCACATTGGTGCAGTACCTCCATGCGCCGCTCATCAACCGGAATGGCTTCGGTCGGGGCGGATACCCTCGATGGCGAAGACGTTTCCTGGTTGTCTTCACTGGAAGCGTTGTTGCCGCCAAAGTCATGTTCATCGGGGGCGTTGACAACCGTCTCCCACCTCTTCTCTCGCTCTTGCCGCAGGAAGGCGCAGTCTTGAACAGGTAAAATCTTCTCGCCGGAGAATGGATTGATCTCCTCCTGTGCTTGCTCGTCGCTCTCTGGACTCTGCGCCTCCTTGCGCTTTCGTTCTTCTTCTTCGCGTCGTTTGCGTCGACCTTCGATCATCATCTGCTCGAAGTAGAGGAAGTTCTTCTCGTCGCGCTCCTTCTTCTCGCGACGAATTGTGTCCATTTCGTGGCGCTCTGCTTCTTGCGCAGCCTTCATGTCGCCGTTTGACGCCTCCAGGGCCTTCCCCCACGCCTCGACGCGGCGGCGTTCGTCGTCGAACACCGGTCGGTCGTCTAAATACTTGAGCTTGCGGCATCGGTACACCAGCGTTTTTCGGTACTGCTTGACATGCTTCACCACCTCGTTGCCCTGCAAGTACAGCACCTTGAGGTTCGGCAGCTGGGCCACGATATCGACGATGTCGACGTCGTTGATGCGATTGCTCTGAATGTCCAGCACCGACAGACTTGGCAGCTCTAGGATATGCGCAATGTCCTTTGCACTGGTCAAGTAGTTGGACTTGAGCGCCAAACTCTAAACGCGTCAAGGAAGAAGATGTCAGATAGCAATAATACAGCAACAAGAGAGGTATCCATTGACTTACCGTCAGGTGCTTGAGGTGTCCGAGGTTCTCAATGCAGGAAATCTGGTTCTGGGAGAGGTTAAGCGTGTCGAGGTGTAGCTGGGACTCGAGGCCTTCAATCTTCTGGATCAAATTCTCGTGCAGATACAGTGTGCGCAGCTCCGTCTGGTGCTCGAGCCCCTCGATCCGAGGCAGGCCGTTGCCTTCCAGCCACAGAACCTTCAGCCCCGTGTACTCCTCCAGGTTTTTGATGCTGCGGAAACCCTGCGCGTCACATAGACGTCAGCTAAGAGAAGAAGTATCATTATCTATTCTCGCTGCTGTACCTTGTAGTGCAGATAGAGCTTGTCGTTGATGGACGGCGTCACGTACAGGTCGTTGTCCCGACAGAGTTTCTTGAGCAGCTTCTTCTCCATCTCCATATTGACAGCAACGGAAACTAAAGAGGTAAACTGTCTCGGAGGTGAGCTGTGAAGTGGTGCGAGCTTTCAGCATACTCGCCAAAGGGTCGCGGAATTCGTTACAGCCCTTCAAGATCTACTTTATGTGCCGTACACCAATCTAGTGGGTCATCCGGTGCGATTTGCACGTCCGCGGAAATGTGGGCTCGGGAATGCCCTCGGAGCCCGAGCCTTGGTCCGAGCCTCCGACCAAGGCTCGGTCCGTCCCCAGGTTGTCATAAAGGCCTTGGGTTTATGCCTTACACGTCATCAATGAATGCAGCATCGCAGCGTTGTGGTAAAACCCATAGCGATCATGATCGCCGCCGTCGATCGATCGATCACTTCGCACCTGCTGCTGCACCGCTGCGCCGCTGTGTAAGCGAAGCTGTGAGCTGCGGCATGTTGTGCCGCTCAGGATGGGCAGCAAGGCTGGCGCGATCCAGCAGCGCACAGACATGTTCGACGGGCCTCTTGCGCTCAGTATGGCCGCGCCGATGACGTGGACGCTCGCACTCCACTCCACTCGGCAAAGGCAATGATATGTTTGCCGCCATGTTTGATGAACTTGAAAGTCCTGCTTGCAGCTCGAGCACTTCACTGTCTGCATTGCCGCTGCTGGTCTGCTGTGTGCATATTCATCCGCTTCAAAAAGATCCCTGCCGTAGTGGACCACCAGTAGCAATGACCACCTTCCTTGACCTTGACCTCGCTGCAGAACAACCAATGCCTACCTGTCATCATCAACGCAGACGAAGGAAAACCTTTATGATTATGGGGTCCTCCCTTGCGAGGAGGGGATTTATTTGCTATTACATGGGGGAAAGAACGCCGCGACGCCGACGCCCGAGGCGACCTCAGCCACCTCGACACACCAACGCTGCGGCGGATACTAACGTCGGAACAACGGCTACGCCGCCGCCGGAGACCAGAGAGGGCGAACGCGCTTACAGCACGTTCACGCAGTTCAGGTTGTGGTACGCCTCGTGCAGGCGGGCGATCATCGACTCCTCCGACTTGCGCACCCACACACGCGGGTCGTAGTACTTCTTGTTCGGGGCGTCCGCGCCCTCGGGGTTGCCGATTTGGCCCTGCAGGTAGCCCTTCTTGTCCTCGTAGAACTTGCGCAGGCCGTTCCAGTACGCCCACTGCGTGTCCGTGTCGATGTTCATCTTGACCACACCGTTGCCCACGGCCGTCTGGATCTCCTGCTCCGTCGAGCCCGAGCCGCCGTGGAACACGAAGAACACCGGCTTCTCAGCAGCCAGACCCTTCTCCTTGGCCACGAACTTCTGGAAGTCGCCCAGGATCTCCGGGTGGAGCTTCACGTTGCCCGGCTTGTACACGCCGTGCACGTTGCCGAACGCAGCGGCGATCGTGAAGTACGGCGACACGGCGCCCAGCTCGTTGTACGCCAGCAGAATGTCCTCCGGCTGCGAGTACAGCGACGCGTTGTCCACGTCGCTGTTGTCCACGCCGTCCTCCTCGCCGCCGGTGATGCCCAGCTCCACCTCCAGGATCAGGTTCATCTTGGCCATGCGCTCGAAGTACTTCTTGCTGAGGGCCACGTTCTCCTCCATCGGCTCCTCCGACAGGTCCAGCATGTGCGAGCTCCACAGAGGCACGCCGTGCTCCGCGAAGTACTTCTCGTCGGCCTCCAGCATGCCGTCGAACCACGGCAGCAGCTTCTTGGCGCAGTGGTCCGAGTGGAGGATCACGGGCACGCCGTAGTGCTTGGCCATGGCGCGCACGTGGTACGCGGCCGCGATGGCGCCCAGGATCGAGCCGTTCTGGTTCTTGTTGTTGATGCCCTTGCCGGCGTAGAACGCGGCGCCGCCGTTCGACGTCTGGATGATGATCGGCGACTTGATGTCGCGGGCGGCCTGCAGCGCCGCGTTGGCCGTCGACGACGACGTCACGTTCACGGCCGGGATGGCGAAGTTGTGCTCCTGCGCGTACTTGTACACCTTCACCACGTCCTCGCCGTTGAGGACGCCGGGCTGCACGATGTCGAGGAGACCCATCTTGAGTTGGTTGGGGGTGGTTGGTTGGGTTGGGGGCTTGGGGGTTCGAAGCAAGATTCGAAATGAGCTCCTCGACTCGGAGCGGGGGCAACGTTTCTGCTTGGTGCGGCTCGCGGGGGCATAGATAGGGATCCAGGCCGAAACCCGTTTTGATTAGACCCACCCGTTGATGATTTTGTGTGCAATCAAAACAGAGGGGCAAACCCCTCAGTGTGCATGAAAAAGGGCGGGGCTACCTCGCTACGGTCTCCATTGAGGAGGTAGACCACCATCTTATGTTGTAACCGGCTGTCACGCTTGCAAGAAACGCTTCTGCTTGCCATTCTTAATGTCGGAGTAGAGACAAAAGAAATCACTACGTTCTGTGCTGTTGCAACGCGCCTACATGGGGGGCTAACGGTAAAGCCAGCGTTCGCCAGACACTGAAGTTGGCTGGAACTACATGTACGCGATGGAGACGTTCAGAAAGTATCACTTTAAGCTGCGCAGCTCGCAGCTTGTATACGGCCACGGCAGCTTCAGAACAAGGTTTAAAAGCGTTGAGGCCGAGGCCCGGGCTTTTCTTTCTTGAAGGCGTTTATCTACAGAGTGTTGTACAATTCGAGATCCGGTAGTCCACTTTGGCCGGGCCAAAACGCTGGGCCCTGTTGGCAGTTTTGATGTAATAACTCGAGGAAAGTATGCTGCATGTAGCATATTACTCGGTCGCTGGTGCCTTGCTGTCCCGACAACGATAGAGTTGCAGGCGCTTCAGGATTCCTCAGTGAGGAATAACGAAGACGGTGGTAGCGCTGAATACGAAGAAGTACTCGAAGTAGACATAATATCTTCGTCCAATAGTCTTGGACGTCATTGCGCCTAACGCGGCAAGATTGCGCGAGGGTGGACTTGACTTGCTTGTATGGCGAAACGCATAGACCGCAGTTTGCCTGTATACGTCAAGTGTGAAAGGTAGACACCGAAAGTTCCCCAAACGAGTCTGCCTTCATGAATAGTATCGGTCATTGCTCGGCGTCTCGACGATTGATTGAGCGGTATATAGCGCCCCAAACTAGCGTACTAAGCAATAGTTACCTGCGGCACCGAATTCTCGTCTAACAGGCTCTCCCGTCCTCCCATCGCGTGGCTTAGCCATGACACACGACACGTTTCGAGATTTTAAAGTGGTACGTTTGTAGAGGCTTCGACAGGTGATACCCCGTTTGAAAACGACAAGAGCGAGCAAAAGCGTTTTACACTTATCTTCCCAGCCTACAATTGTGAAAGTTCGCGAGGCCCAACAGCAATAGTCCCTCTCCGACTACGTATTTACGCGCGAACTGCAAAGGGCAGGATCGTTTCAGCCGCCATTAGACGTAATCGACAGTAAATTGGTCCTGCGGGACGATGCTATTTGCCACGCGTGAAGCGTACGCTTCGGTATATAAAACTTGATACGAGCTCACTTCGCTGGCCCAAGTTACCTGGCCGTGAGTGGGTACTGTACCTAATTAATCCTAACATGTTACTAGTAGTATGCTTCAATGGTTTCCGAGTAATCGCCCAAAAGCATACTTCGTGACCTTGGAAAGGTACCGCGTCTGGCGTCGCCACCCTAAACGGAATAGGAGGAGAGCACAATATATGTATATGCGGCATAACTTATCAGCATACATTGCGAACGTGAGCAAGCTAACGTTAAAAGGGATTTTTTTTAGAGTCGTCTAACAGTAAGCAAAATAAATACTGTCCGAAAGTGTCTGTAGCTCATTATTCACGTCCGTGAATGCTGTCAGGACAAGCAAAGCCTTTAGAGAGGAGTCAGAAGTTGCAATTGATACAACACGCGAGCTTAAATGACGCGTCTCGACAGCTCCGAGTACAGTACGAGTATTGAGTATGGATACTCGTTACTCAGAAATCAGCGATATATACTCGAAAGTAATAATCCCAGGCCGTATAACCCAACGGTCGTGACACCAACTCCAGTGTCCAGCCATGATAACAATATGGTGATGTATATTGTGTTGCTGTCTCATTTTACTGTGATTGAACTCTTGTGCGCAGTTGCCACCCTCCGCGACCAACCCTTCTCGCTGTTCTGCTTTCTCTCTGCTTCTATCCAATCGACGCATCGATCACCCAGTATTGCGACTCAACTTTGCATACAACTTTTTCCCTCAAATTGCTGTACACCCCCCGCACGATTTCTTCTCCTTTCAGTTCGCAACTCTCCTGCAGTTTGTGCCAGCACCACCAGAAAGCGCCATGTAGCGTCGAAAGGGTGCTAATTATTATCTGTTGTTCTAGCACTAGCCGCCTGTTAAGTACCTATAGCCCCCCCCCCTACTCGCGTGTTGTCAGTACCGTTCATCTGTTACCTACAGGATACGTCAGAATCGCATCGATATGAAACGTGGTTTGTAGCTGTTAGCTCTTCGTAGTAAGTGACAGCAATGATTCCCGAACCGAAAACAAACAAAATACACAGAAGGAGGATACCCACAGTTGTCCATGCATTCGGCCGCTTCGCTACTGCCCACCTAACTTTGTAAAAGGCCTACATGACCCAGGCATACTTGTCAGGGGCTTCCAGACGCACACGTACGTGTGAGGCTCGCAAGCCATGTCCACTGGCTCGTCAATCATCGGTAATCAACAACAAGGCGAGGAACGCATGCGCGTAATTACACGAGGTTTGCAGGTTTTACTATCTTATGGCTACTTCTACAGTTGAGCTTTGTCTTCGTCTTTGTGCGACTCCTACTGCAGCCCTGTGCCTCCTCGCCGTGCTTCAAAGTGCCTATGCTGTCCTAGTTGATGTCATTTTGCTTTATGCATCTCTCCCTCTTATTATAATTGCAACTGGCATTTTCAGGTCGATGCGGCTTCCCTGTTGATGTGCAACAGCTAAACAGGGTGGCCAACAGGCGAACAGGGGCTGTGAGCACACAACAGGCCAGCAGGGGCAGAACAACAGGTATTAATTATTTTCCGCGTCGAAATTGACCCCCGTACTTGTAACGCCGCTCCGACTTCAGAGCACCACGGAGTCTTCAGAGCTTTCTCGACGATGGACCCTTTCAAACCACGCTCATGCTACAACTGTAACTCCCCTCCCTCACGTCGAAATGGCTGTCCGCCACGATGAACTTTGCCCTACTTCGGCGTGGAGAGTGTCTACACGTACCAAATCGTATTGTAGTCGTTTGGTACATTGCACCAAAGCTGTACCAAATAGAGATACAGCTACAGCAAGAATTTTACTGTTCCTCGACAGCTGGAGAGTTAAAGTGAAATTCTCTGCCGCCAACCAGTTCATCCATTCCACCAAAGCACCGCCGGCGCTGCGATTGCGCCGCAGCAGCAGCGACTTGCTCCGGTCCGTGTCGTAGTGGGCGCGCTGGCTACAGTAATGGAGGGTAACGAGTCCCCCTCGCCACGACCGCACAAATGTCAGCGTGTACAGCAAACGGATTCAGCACCAAGCCAACTATCTCAGCCGCAGTGTTTAAGCACTCTGCCCGACGCGTTCCTTGATGGCTTTCCCGTTCTTTTCCGACATGGCTGGCATTTGAGTCAGCGTTTGCTCAGTTCATGGAGGACACGTACCAACCGTTTCGACGTCGCTCTTCCACGTCTGTGAACGTGCGAAACAGAGACATAACAAAGAACGCCTCAAAGGCTGTTGAAAAGGCGGCAACAAAGGCGTTAGTCGATGGCACCGAGACCGACCAGGCTTCCATTCTTGAGTTGAATAAGCCCAACCTGCTGCCAGAAGAGTACCAGACGTACAGTCGAACCTACCTATGCACTCATGGCTTCGACAGAAAGACGACCAGCTCTGGAGAACGGACTCACAAGTTGGCCAGGTCGACGCAATGCCGTGTCAGAGTAAGTGTTACTCTTACAAGCCTGGTTCCAGGTCGCTATCACATATCAGTCAAAGGATCAGGCGGCGCACACAACCACCACATCGGTGAAGACGTCTATCGGCATTACCCGGCCAATCGACGCATTGAAGACCCAATTATTCTGGAAACGGCAAATAAAATGAGAAAGTCAGGAGCAAGGCGCGTGGAATCCAGATATTCCTCCGGGAAGCTAGCGGTAAGTGCATAAGGCTTTTGGGTTGTTGGTGTGCCCCAGACTATTAATGTTATCTTGTTGGTTTACAGGTAAATTAACCACTCGAAAGATACGCAGAACATGCTCGCACGAATGGCCCGCCACGATACACGCGGCCTACCTGACAACGTCCGCACTGAGGAGATACTGAAGGACTTGTGTACAACCGACGAAGGATCAGCCGCGAATGTGTTTGTTGGAAAGGATGAACTGGCGGAAACGCTGGTATTTCAGACAAGAAAAATGCGCCGGCTTTTGATGCATTTCCTGAGGTTGTGATGGTAGACACAACATTCGGCACCAACAAATGCCGGTACAAGCTTTTCAGTTTCGTGGTCCATGACATTCATGGCAAGGTAAAAACAATTGTTGCTCGTTTATATACGTCGGATTATTTTAATAACCGGTACTTCGTTTTGTTTAACTCTTGTTAGGGTCAGCATGTTCAACACGCGTTGATGTCCGCTGAAGGAAAAGCAAACATGATTGATGCTGTCGACTGCTTCAAGAAGAACAACCCGGCGTGGCGAAAAATTAAGGTCATCGTGACCGATAAGGAATTTACAGAGCGCCGTGTATTGAGAGAGGCCTTCCCGTCGGCAAGGCTATTACTGTGTCAGTTCCACGTAGTGAAATATTTCACTAAGCAGGTATGCCATCTCATTTTGGTTTTTTAGGTACTTCTTACAAACTGACGGTGTGTTTTTAGATCCATGTGCTGTTCTCAGGTACCAAGGAAGAAAAAGACAAACTTGGAGCCATAATGCACGCCTTGGTCTACGCAAGTTCGAAGCTTGAGTACGACCGCATTCGTGCCCTCATGCTTAGTTTTCTCGGTAATGACGAGAAGCATCCCTGTACAGCTATTTCATCCGAAATTGGGATGAAATCACAGACGAGTGGGTTTCATTTGAGCGGGGAATATTCCTCACTTGGGCAATAACACAAACAACCGGTACGACCTGGGTACACAAAGTTGAGGTGGATTGTGCCACGCAATCTAAAGACTGTGTTTATTTCTACATTCATGTGTAGGATTGAGTCGAAATGGTCGAAGCTCAAGCTAGACGTGGATGATACGTTCGAGTTACGCGACTGTGTGGCCGTCCTGCTCGGCATGCAAGCTTTATGCGAAGAGGAATACGAAGCAGAGCTCAAGCGCGTCGGCACATGGCAGCTACCACGAGATCCCGACCTTCCCGAGCTGGATCGAAAATATATCGGTGAGCTGGAGAGGCTAGCGAACATGATAAGCCGCTTTGCATTGGAGCAGACGCTGGTACGTACGTGGAGGTTATTGTGCTTGCTTCATCGATCCGCTAACACCTTAAATTATCATTTGATAGAGTGAGTTCAAGTATGGAGTAAGGTCCACAACTAGATATCGTGTTGTGGCACGCGCAAATATGGTTGCTTTGTATTCGCTGGATGAAGATCGCAAGCACGACTTGGAGCTTGACGTAAGGATGGCCTTGATATTTTTGATAGTGGCGATGCTAACATTTTGTTGTTGTTGTGCATTTTTAATCGGAAAGGCATACACATGCACATGCATCTTCTCTCGGACCCACCTCTTGCCGTGCAGGCATGCATACTTCTACCGTGACAGAACGGCTGGATACGAGTCTGTGATACCGTTCCGGTACATACATCGCAGGTGGATACGCTCACACGAGATTAACGACATTGCTCAAGCCGATGTGGCTTCTTCGACGTCGCTAGAAGTGAAGCCGTCATCAAAACAGCACCAGCCCACTCCGATGTCCCCACGCGGTAAATACACCGGGGCAAAGGAAGTTTTGGATGACATCGCGGAAATTATGCAAAACGCCGGGATGAAAAAATACCGACAAATGCTGGCAATATTGAAAAGTTTTCGGGACGATGCGGCTGTTTCTATGGTTCCTCAAGTACCAAAACTTTCCAACATGGATAGCCCTCCAACATCGCCAACGCGGATCGCAGATACGTCAGAATCTGTCACTACGACTAGTTTTTCTACGGACAGCGGAAGTTCTCTCTCATGCGATGTTACGAACCCAGATATCTCTACGTCGGCCCAAACGGGTGAAGTGGCGGATACCAACTGCGATCAGACCACTCAAGGGGTAATCCAGCAAAGCAATACCCAACCTACGAGTGGTTTTATCCTCCGGACAGCGTCTAAACCTGTTGGAAATTCGAGACGTCGTCAAAAACGGAAGTCGACTGGCGCCAGAGTTGCTGGTGTTAAAAAGGCAGCAAATGAGTTGGCATACGGTATATCAACTGATACTCCGGCACTTTCGGAGGTGTTGATGCTGCTCAATCAGAGATACTCATACGGCTTGTGCGCGCCGCTGGTACGTCATATGTATCTGGCAGCTTTAAAAACGTTTCACTTACACGTGTTGTAACAGTTTGACAGGATTCGCACTAAGACAGCTACGAGTACCGACGTTCTTGTCTACACCAGCACTGACGTTAGCGACAAGGTGGATCATCGCTTCATGCTAGACAAGTCGAGCGTTGAAACCTGCTTGCAATCTCTGCGCAATTTCAAACTCAAGCATGGCTTGGAATGGTCCGACGCTGAGGACGACAATATTGTTGTTTCGGTCCCGCGCTGTGGTGTCTTTCTGTACTCACAAATCGACGTCATGACAAAGTACTACGAGGTGCGTAGCCGCATAAAACTCGCCAAAGCCGCCATGGACTGGGTATTGAAACTCCCAAATCACTCGATCGGGTCTGGA
This sequence comes from Phytophthora melonis, assembly GCA_024211575.1. Classification (NCBI taxonomy): domain Eukaryota; phylum Oomycota; class Peronosporomycetes; order Peronosporales; family Peronosporaceae; genus Phytophthora; species Phytophthora melonis. The sequence goes on from JAMXKT010000068.1 coordinate 2,389,413, forward strand.
ATTCCCCAACATTTTGGCGAATTTACCGACACTCCCAAGGTATGTCTATGAATCGCACCAGATATTTTAAGCTGACCTAACACTCTTATTTTTTTTAGGAACAACATGTCCTGGCACTTCGGTACTGTGTCCTTGCAGACACTTTTCTTGATGGAGACTACATCGATGGGATGAAAGTGCTGTCGTTTTCTGGGTACGATTGGCTCAACACTACTTGTGTGCTTATAGGAACAATGTTCCTTAAGCGCCAATACCCACACGTCGGATTTATCAACCCGTTTTTTTCGACGTTGCAAGACCCTCACACACGATCGACGGTAGCTGCAAAGCTGGGAGCATTCGACGATGGCACTACCTACCCGGTGTACGCGGGTATACTGCATCCCCATTATAACCACTGGACCGCCTTTGTATTGTACAGGAACGTACCGTCAACTGGAGTGTGGGGAATTGACCGCGACGATGCGGAAGGCCTGGTATGTGTCATATACGATTGCAAGAAGAGCTATTACAAGGAGAGTGCGGCACTTGTGTGTGAGCTATTCGAAGACCACATTGAGGAACCGATCCAATTTGTGACTGACGGCATCGAGACATACGACGACGGAGTCAATTGTGGTGTAGTATCTCTGCTGTTTATCGAGTTTTCTCTGTACGGAAACGCTTCGTGGACGTCGTCCACGCCCAAACACTGCGACTACTGGAGGCTTCGCTACCTACGTCATGCGCTAACCATGCTTGCAGAAACAAAATGAATATACTCCTACACATTTGTGTCCAGTTTTTAAAATCCAGTTCACCTTGAAGACAAACAGTGTGGTTCAGAGTAATTCTATAACTTTCACGTCAAAGTACATTAATACCGTAACGGGGTTACAAGAGTTACTAGAAGGGTACGAAATATAGAACACACAGATTTCCTCCTACACAAATTTCCTCCATTCCAACGTTCTTTCGGCACTCACCCCATACTCCCCCTTAGACAACCCTCCCCAGACTCAAACACGGCCTGTGGTGGGGTATCGACTTGTTATATCGCTGGCGACAGCCTATGCGGATCTCGTGTTGCGGATTCTAACCATTCTGATGCACACCACTGGTACCCCCTGGTTGTGAGGGGCGAGTGGTGGAAAGTTTAGGCAAAGAGAGGTGACGATGATGATAAAAACTACTGTGGAGATTAATCCACCTGATTATAATTTCTATAGACAACTAGGCGACATGCCCCCGTTTTGTGCTATTCGGAGTATAACGTTCGTTGATGACAACATTGCGTAAATGTCTGTAAGTGTGATAACCACATAAGCAGAGTCCGTACCACACCAGTGGTAGAAAAATCGCCTCGCTTGGGAAGACTTCCTTATGATATTCGCCTCAAGGAGATGGAGGTATGGCATAAGAAGTTCTCGACAATAATCGTAACCTTAGGATTCCATTAGGTGTTTAAAATGTAATGCAGGATATACAGTTAGATACAACAAAATGTTGTCACGCTTCGAGTATAGTACATCATCGGAGCGATAAACATTGAACTGAATGATGAAGAACGACCCACGTCTTGTTATCTATACAATAGCCGAACAGCCCTCCATGTTTAAGCATCAGTGATTTAGACTTGATGCTAGATCATCTATTGAAGCACCAGCATTTGTGTTCTTACACATTCGGTACAACATACCAAAGCTGAGAATCTACCGAAGTGCTGTTTTGGTACACCGTTTTGTATCTTGTACCAACTGATGTACCAAAACATGGAACGAACAGCACCGGATTATTTTGGTACATCTTTGGTTTCATGTACCAAATGAGTACCAAATCGAGCATATACAATTGTTTTGGTACACCAAAACAGGGATCCAACTGTAGTGTGACACCGGATTGATTTGGTACATCTTTGGTATCTTGTACCAAATGAGTACCAAATCAAACATATGTATACTCTAACCGAACATTTACAGTAGAGAAATTTACAATAGCCAAAACGATTTGGTATCTCACTTGGTACAATATACCAAATCGATACCAAATCCGACCTTTCTCTTGGACCGATTTGGTACGTGTAGCCTCACCCCTTCGGCGTGAGGTGCCCTGTGCACCAGATCGCCGAGGACCTGACACAGCCACTGCAAAATGCTCCACGAGCACCTTCAAATCCTCTTGACTTGGTTAAACTATGGAGGTTAAAGTGCCAGCGACGCAGAAAGGCATAATCGAGTGTCACAGGTAATTGCATAGAAGTGACCAGCCGCGCTATGGCGCTGATGATCAGCGCCCCCGCTGTTCGCTTCGCTCGCAATATATAGATTCTCTCACCTGGCGAGTGCAGTGCTCGGCTCGCTGGAATGCTCGTCGCTGGGCCCGCCTCCGCAAATACCGCGCGGCCCTGCTTCGCGGGCTCCCCGCGCGGGTTTGCTGCGGCTACGCTCCTCACAACCGCTCGCCTCCGTTGGCGCCCTGTCTATGAAGTTACTGCGTCGCCCCGCCCATGGAGTGGTGCTCGAGCATTTTGTAGTGCTGTGCGCGATTTCTGTCAGTGTTTGTGTAATTTTCTCCAGATCGCCTGCGGGTCGTGAGGCAAAACCCGTTCGAGGGAGCTGACAAGGCTTTGTCACACGAACCCATTCGGGTTGAAGAAAAATGCGCACATAGTGAAACCAAGTGTAACGCGATTGACGCGAATCAAACCCGCGCGTTTTTCTGTAAAAGTAGCGGGCGCGATCCGCCTGGTGTCCCGGGCTCTTGCCGCTTGCATGCCGGCGGCGGCGAGCGCCGCGGAGCATGTGTGCATGCAAGCCGGCGACTAACAGCGACACTAGCCGCGCGTGTTTCTTTTCCCGTGCGTGGCACGCCCGCGTCCAGCGCTTTCGGCTGGGTTTAACAGGGCGGACTCGGCAATGAGCAGGAGCAGGCCCTGGGACAGGATGGCAGATACCGCCATAAGATCGCATGAATTGCTGCAGGTGATCAATTGAGCAAAGGTTCGCTAAGACCGCATGCGCGAGCACACTTACCGCTGATAAACGCTGCAGCAGTGCGGATTTCCCCCACCAACGTGCCTGTCTAGGGTCAATTTAATCTTCAGACATCGTCTGCCTGCAAGAACGCGCCTGCTGTGGCTCCCGCAGCTTGATTGCTTGGGCAGATCATGTTCGACACGTCATGGTCTCAGCTATAAGGTTTCACAGGTAATGCGAAATACCATGACGCGACACCAGCTGACGTACGCAGCTCCGTGACGCAAAGAACCCTCGCTCTTGTTCTCGTTTGCCCCCGCTCCGAGTCGAGGAGCTCATTTCGAATCTTGCTTCGAACCCCCCAAGCCCCCCCCAACCCAACCAACCACCCCCCAACCACCTCAAGATGGGTCTCCTCGACATCGTGCAGCCCGGCGTCCTCAACGGCGAGGACGTGGTGAAGGTGTACAAGTACGCGCAGGAGCACAACTTCGCCATCCCGGCCGTGAACGTGACGTCGTCGTCGACGGCCAACGCGGCGCTGCAGGCCGCCCGCGACATCAAGTCGCCGATCATCATCCAGACGTCGAACGGCGGCGCCGCGTTCTACGCCGGCAAGGGCATCGACAACAAGAACCAGAACGGCTCGATCCTGGGCGCCATCGCGGCCGCGTACCACGTGCGCGCCATGGCCAAGCACTACGGCGTGCCCGTGATCCTCCACTCGGACCACTGCGCCAAGAAGCTGCTGCCGTGGTTCGACGGCATGCTGGAGGCCGACGAGAAGTACTTCGCGGAGCACGGCGTGCCTCTGTGGAGCTCGCACATGCTGGACCTGTCGGAGGAGCCGATGGCGGAGAACGTGGCCCTCAGCAAGAAGTACTTCGCGCGCATGGCCAAGATGAACCTGATCCTGGAGGTGGAGCTGGGCATCACCGGCGGCGAGGAGGACGGCGTGGACAACAGCGACGTGGACAACGCGTCGCTGTACTCGCAGCCGGAGGACATTCTGCTGGCGTACAACGAGCAGGGCGCCGTGTCGCCGAACTTCACGATAGCCGCTGCGTTCGGCAACGAGCACGGCGTGTACAAGCCGGGCAACGTGAAGCTCCACCCGGAGATCCTGGGCGACTTCCAGAAGTTCGTGGCCAAGGAGAAGGGTCTGGCTGCTGAGAAGCCGGTGTTCTTCGTGTTCCACGGCGGCTCGGGCTCGACGGAGCAGGAGATCCAGACGGCCGTGGGCAACGGTGTGGTCAAGATGAACATCGACACGGACACGCAGTGGGCGTACTGGAACGGCCTGCGCAAGTTCTACGAGGACAAGAAGGGCTACCTGCAGGGCCAAATCGGCAACCCCGAGGGCGCGGACGCCCCGAACAAGAAGTACTACGACCCGCGTGTGTGGGTGCGCAAGTCGGAGGAGTCGATGATCGCCCGCCTGCACGAGGCGTACCACAACCTGAACTGCGTGAACGTGCTGTAAGCGCGTTCGCCCTCTCTGGTCTCCGGCGGCGGCGTAGCCGTTGTTCCGACGTTAGTATCCGCCGCAGCGTTGGTGTGTCGAGGTGGCTGAGGTCGCCTCGGGCGTCGGCGTCGCGGCGTTCTTTCCCCCATGTAATAGCAAATAAATCCCCTCCTCGCAAGGGAGGACCCCATAATCATAAAGGTTTTCCTTCGTCTGCGTTGATGATGACAGGTAGGCATTGGTTGTTCTGCAGCGAGGTCAAGGTCAAGGAAGGTGGTCATTGCTACTGGTGGTCCACTACGGCAGGGATCTTTTTGAAGCGGATGAATATGCACACAGCAAACCAGCAGCGGCAATGCAGACAGTGAAGGGCTCGAGCTGCAAGCAGGACTTTCAAGTTCATCAAACATGGCGGCAAACATATCATTGCCATTGCCGAGTGGAGTGGAGTCACTCCACTGGAGTGCGAGCGTCCACGTCATCGGCGCGGCCATACTGAGCGCAAGAGGCCCGTCGAACATGTCTGTGCGCTGCTGGATCGCGCCAGCCTTGCTGCCCATCCTGAGCGGCACAACATGCCGCAGCTCACAGCTTCGCTTACACAGCGGCGCAGCGGTGCAGCAGCAGGTGCGAAGTGGTCAACGATGGCGGGCATGACCGCAGTGGTGCTCGTCCACGCTGGTGTGACAATGGCGATCTTGCTGGCATACTCACTAGGACGTAGACGCACTATGATGACCTCATGTACATCTCCAAGCTCCTACTCTCGCTGAAAGGCATCGATCTTACCACCGACAGGAACCGCAGCGGCAATACCACGACAGCAAGGCAGCGGCCAGACCTCATCGCGCACTATCGCGGACTGGTGCTGCTTCGTGCTGAGGAAAAATCTGGTTCTGTGGGCATCGAGACTCCATACGCCGACGTGACGAGGAAGATGAGCTGCTGGAACCCCATGTTCTACGGCAAACTTCCCTATACCTTGGGCTATGCTACGAGCGGCGCGACGCTGAACCTTTTGATGATCGATCGAGGCCTTACTCCGGTCACAGTCGCTGGTCTGTCCATTCTGTCCGACATGGCAGGCGCCGTCAAGCTGTTTTACAACCTGGCGTTTCTCCTTGACAAGATGATCGACGAGGCAGACATGACAATCCAGCCACCGTGCCTCCCGTTCACGCCCCAAATGAACAGCAAGAGAACTATCGAGGTGATGGATGGAGGGATGAAGCGCACAATCAGGTGCAAGCAGCGCAGGGACGACTTTGCTCGGCTCGAAGCAATTTACAGGGCCCTGGAAGCTCTCGACTCGGACTCGACGGTGACGCATCTTCAGACTGTGGAGGAGTTGACTGTGCCCCAAGATCTGACGCTTGTTGTCAAGCTGAGACCGCTAGGGTACCACCGACAACCCCGAAACGTGGACGAAGTATCTGAGTGGCTCCAGAGCATGCTGACTGCGCTGAAGACGTGGCATGCGTGCGGCTACTACCATGGCGACGTTTCATGGAATAATATCGTGTACGTCCCGAATGAAGACGGCTCGGGGTACTGGGTCTTGATCGACATGGACAAGTCCCACCAGCAGCACCAGCGAGGGTTTCAGCGCGATTTGAGCCAGTTGGGAATGCTGATGAGTTATTTCGACAGGAATGGCATCCTCTTGTCTCCCGTCCAACTCGACGTTCAGAATGTACTCAAAAGTGCTGCGACTGGTCGGGTGGACGCCGAGTCAGTCCTGAGTTTGTTGACCACGGGCCGCGTCTCCTCAGTTGTTGACCACGGGCGTGCTTGACTCCGCGGGTATGGAATCCAAGTGAGTGCCGTGTGCGAGTAAGACGGTTGCGATGCGTTGGTCTGTGTAGTTTTCGTCGTTTGGGCGCGTCGTTGTGCGCGCAGTTTTGCTCAGTTTTGAGTCGCGTACTTCCAATTCAACAGCACTTGGAAGTAATTCTTACATTTTGAATATTAGCAACCGACAACAATACTATGATTTTACGCGATCTTCTTGTTCTAGCATGGCCGCCACAGTTTGGGTACTCACGGTTGGATCGTCCATAGCCCCAAGCAGTTTATCCCGAATAGCCAGCAGATCTCTCGGCAACTTGATGCTGCGGTGTAGCTGCTTGAACAGTTTTCCGAGCTGGAGCAGGTCGTGTCGGAACGTCAGCTGCTCTCCTTCGCATGGGTGGTTCCACTCGATGGTCGTCGTTTCCGGCCGGCGGGATTCGTCCATGTCGATCAGCACCCAGCGTCCGGAATCGGTGCCGTCAGGAACGTGCACAATATTCCTCCAGCACACGTCGCCGTGGCAGTAGTTGCGGCCATGCCAGAAGCTCAGCGCAGTCAGCATTCCTTTCGCCCACTCACGAACTTCCTCGGCGTCTGCAGGCTCTCGACAGGAGCCCAACGGGGTCAGTCGAACTACGAGCTTGCACTCCGTGGGTAGCTCCAGCGACTCCACAGCCTGAAGGTGCGTATTCTCGGTGTCGTTGCTGTCACCCAACTCTTGGAGCGTCTTGTAAATGCACACCAGTCTCTCGAACGCTTCGTCGTCCTCGCACTGCCGCCGCTCGATCGTGCGCTCAATCACGCCGTCCAGCAGCTCGATGGTGCATTTCTCGCCCTCGACGGGCGTGTACGGTGTCAGTTGTGTCAGTCGGCGGAACTTGGACACGGTGATCATCCGCTCGAGCAGGAACGGCAAGTTGAAGAACACCTTGATTGTATCTGCCACCAGCCGCCGGATCGAGCGAATTTCAAGCGCCAGCCCCGCGTAGAGGTCCTCACCAACAACCACAATGCCAAGCCAGTCGCCGCTCGTGACGTAGCCCAGCGTGTAGGGCAGGTCTCCGTAGAACATGCGGCTCCATTCCCGCATTTTCGTCGTGAGCCGCGCGCGTGGGGTGCCCAACCAAACGCGAGTGTCTGCCTCTTCACCACGCAGCAGCACCAGTCCTCGATGGTGCACAATGACGTCAGGTCGGAGATTCTCGCCAGCCGAGTCCGTGCTGCAACTCCGAATCTGCGTGACGTCGAGGCCTCTGCTGTGGAGAATTACTGCGGGGATGCGGAGCAGCTCGTCGTAAAACTTTTGCCATGTGGCCGCAGATGCCTTTGGGTCCACGGGCAAACTGCAGCCGATCGAGAACGCGTCGAACAAGGCCGCGAGAGACTGACAGCGGACCTTCGGGCCGTCTTGGCTGCATATTCTGTCGGCGAGCGCCGTGTCCGCCATTTGCAGGCAAAAAGGCAGAGGTCGTTGGAGGATGGCGGCTATCTCCTTGGTTTGTTGTGGTAGCTGCGCCAGCGCCAGCTCCGAAAAGTCCCACAAGTCTGAGAGACCGATGTTCTTGATACCTTCGTCGTCGCCCGAGAGTCGTCGCTTCTTCGTGGGGGGTTCCTCCTCGAGGAGCTCGACGAGCACGTGGATCTCGTTGGGATCGGGTGGGAAGTCTGCTCCGAAGAGTAGGGGGTCGTTGAGCTGGGCGCCAAGCGGCAACGGGTCGTACTTCGAGCTCACGGGCCCGCGCAGCAGCTCCCGAGTGTTTTCGTCGTGAGGCAGGTACTTGCCAGTCGCATCCCGTGCCAGGTAGAGCACGACGCGCTCCTGCTGGGTGCCGAGCTCACAGGCCACGATAGCTCCAAGATGTGGTGTAGTTGCTGCGCGCGCGGCCTTCACGGAGAAGACTTTCCCGTCGCCGTACAGACCGCAGGCTACCCTGATCTTGTCGTCGTCAGCCATGCCCTGTTCCGGTCTGTGGTATCATCCAGTAATTTGTAAAACAAAATCTGAATATAGAGGGGGGGGGGATCAAAATGTCGGAAAAGCCTCAGAGCGATCTTCCAGCGGCAACAAAAGAAAGATGGAGACGGTCCGCGTCAACTGCGGGTTGTACGGCCCCGAGGCGACAGTATTCTCCGTGGAGGCGGCGCGCGCCGCAACTACACTAGACTTTGAAACTATCGTGGCCAGTGCGCTCGGCATCCAGCAGGAGCGTGTCGTGCTCTACCTGACACGGGGCCCCAGTGGCAGGTACCTGCCTCACGACGACGACGCTCTGAAGCTGCTGCGCGGCCCCGTGAGCCCCAAGTACACCCCATTGTCGCTCTACCCCAAGAACACCAATTGCTTCACAGACGCCTTCGCGCCCGATCCAAACGAGATTCACCTCCTCGTCCAGGCTGGGCGCCCCGACGCATGCCTACCGCCTTCGAAACGAAGCCGCCGAGACGATAGCGGCTACCCGCGGCCTGACTTACACGAGCAATTGTGGCAACTATCGAAATTGGAGCATCTTCCGCTTCAGAAGGAGGAGATTGAGGCCGCTCTTCAACGGCCGCTGCCTGTCGCTCTGCAATTGGAGAACCAAGCGATTGCCCAAGCGATTACCAGCCCAGGCGCACACCCGGCGGACTACCCGGGCTTGGCAACGATGATCAACGCGTTCGTGGCGCATGGACGACTTCCCACGCCAACGTCGGCGTCCGAGGCGTCGTGGCAAAGCCACTATGATGACCTCATGTACATCTCCAAGCTCCTACTCTCGCTGAAAGGCATCGATCTTACCACCGACAGGAACCGCAGCGGCAATACCACGACAGCAAGGCAGCGGCCAGACCTCATCGCGCACTATCGCGGACTGGTGCTGCTTCGTGCTGAGGAAAAATCTGGTTCTGTGGGCATCGAGACTCCATACGCCGACGTGACGAGGAAGATGAGCTGCTGGAACCCCATGTTCTACGGCAAACTTCCCTATACCTTGGGCTATGCTACGAGCGGCGCGACGCTGAACCTTTTGATGATCGATCGAGGCCTTACTCCGGTCACAGTCGCTGGTCTGTCCATTCTGTCCGACATGGCAGGCGCCGTCAAGCTGTTTTACAACCTGGCGTTTCTCCTTGACAAGATGATCGACGAGGCAGACATGACAATCCAGCCACCGTGCCTCCCGTTCACGCCCCAAATGAACAGCAAGAGAACTATCGAGGTGATGGATGGAGGGATGAAGCGCACAATCAGGTGCAAGCAGCGCAGGGACGACTTTGCTCGGCTCGAAGCAATTTACAGGGCCCTGGAAGCTCTCGACTCGGACTCGACGGTGACGCATCTTCAGACTGTGGAGGAGTTGACTGTGCCCCAAGATCTGACGCTTGTTGTCAAGCTGAGACCGCTAGGGTACCACCGACAACCCCGAAACGTGGACGAAGTATCTGAGTGGCTCCAGAGCATGCTGACTGCGCTGAAGACGTGGCATGCGTGCGGCTACTACCATGGCGACGTTTCATGGAATAATATCGTGTACGTGACGGCTCGGGGTACTGGGTCTTGATCGACATGGACAAGTCCCACCAGCAGCACCAGCGAGGGTTTCAGCGCGATTTGAGCCAGTTGGGAATGCTGATGAGTTATTTCGACAGGAATGGCATCCTCTTGTCTCCCGTCCAACTCGACGTTCAGAATGTACTCAAAAGTGCTGCGACTGGTCGGGTGGACGCCGAGTCAGTCCTGAGTTTGTTGACCACGGGCCGCGTCTCCTCAGTTGTTGACCACGGGCGTGCTTGACTCCGCGGGTATGGAATCCAAGTGAGTGCCGTGTGCGAGTAAGACGGTTGCGATGCGTTGGTCTGTGTAGTTTTCGTCGTTTGGGCGCGTCGTTGTGCGCGCAGTTTTGCTCAGTTTTGAGTCGCGTACTTCCAATTCAACAGCACTTGGAAGTAATTCTTACATTTTGAATATTAGCAACCGACAACAATACTATGATTTTACGCGATCTTCTTGTTCTAGCATGGCCGCCACAGTTTGGGTACTCACGGTTGGATCGTCCATAGCCCCAAGCAGTTTATCCCGAATAGCCAGCAGATCTCTCGGCAACTTGATGCTGCGGTGTAGCTGCTTGAACAGTTTTCCGAGCTGGAGCAGGTCGTGTCGGAACGTCAGCTGCTCTCCTTCGCATGGGTGGTTCCACTCGATGGTCGTCGTTTCCGGCCGGCGGGATTCGTCCATGTCGATCAGCACCCAGCGTCCGGAATCGGTGCCATCAGGAACGTGCACAATATTCCTCCAGCACACGTCGCCGTGGCAGTAGTTGCGGCCATGCCAGAAGCTCAGCGCAGTCAGCATTCCTTTCGCCCACTCACGAACTTCCTCGGCGTCTGCAGGCTCTCG